>OZ024879.1:23966455-26601455 GCA_964017185.1 Rugalucina vietnamica
GCACTCAATATGCCACTAATACGTTGCACCTACGTATTTTCCCAAGGGAGGCTATCCGGACACATTACTTCCCCCTCCGAGAAGACTCGTCCCGAGTCTTGGCCTAGGGACTACATGGGTAAGGCAACTCCGTTCTGGCAGTTGTCATTATCCCACCGCTGCCATCAAATGTAACGTGCAGCCAAGCCAAGCCACAGCAAACCCCGTCGGTGGAAAAGCATGCTCATCCACTAAGGGTGGTTTACTGCGCTATATACTCAACACTTACTCGATTGACAAAGTTTCGAGTTTGAAATTTGCATATTACAAGCACTCAATATGCCGCTAATACGTTGCACCTACGTATTTTCCCAAGGGAGGCTATCCCGTCACACTTGCTTGTAGTCCTTTATTTCAACTACTGTAGCATATTTTGTGCATGCAACACTGTGTTAAGTGCGATAAACACGCATTATGCCATTGAAATAAAATTGAAATATTACAACGTCAACATTTTGGGTACAAACCTTTAGCAGTTACCTGTATAATATTATTGTCTCAGCACTACCAAACATTATACAAGTCTTACAAGACACTGTTACCCCATGAGAAAACCTGCTATCTGTTATATGCAAAACCATATACCCAGATCAGGGATGACCAGCCAGCTACTCAGAATCGTGTCATTAATTAACAAAACTTCAATCCATCTTCTATGTGCTGCACAGCTTGATTATAGTTTGATCTTAACCAAAAAAACATTTTCTCCAGACATGGCCCATGATCACACTGAGCAACCTTGCATGAATATTTATTTACCTGTATAAACCTGTTACAACACTGCCTTCAGTGTATTTATTTTTCTGATTCAGTTTAATGTCCCTTTCAAGATTATTTCAGCTCTTATGAGATGGACCAATCAGTGGGTGGGCGAAAACACGAGAGCCTAGAGAAAAACCACCTGGCACACCCGCAAGCAGAACTTGGCTTGTCTTACATTTGTCTCGTTTCAGTGTAACGGTTGTGTCGTAGTGATTCTAATCATAAACTTTATTTTTGGTTCAGATAGATTATGGCCGAACAACCTTTAATAGTAACATTTTTTTCAGTCATTTTGGGATTGAGCCACGTATTACTTCTTGTACCCAGTACACTGGGAGTTTATGTGTCTCAGGCACAGCGCGGCTCCCCACGATTGGATCAAACACAGGGCCTCTATTTGGAGTCGGTTACATTAAAGAACCGACAGATTCATACTTTGATGCCTAACGTGATATAATAAGCAAATAGTTTTTATGAAAATGAATGGCAAACTGTGTAAACATCCCAAAAGTTGGTGATTTGAAACTTCACGTCGCTGTATTGCACCAATTACAAAGACGTTTTAAGTTCCCATAGTACTGGCTAATACCTAGACAGTGGTGGTATCGTACCGACGTGACTGAAAAGTTGTTGATTTGGAAATTAATACATTTAAAAAAAAAGAAAAAAAAAGAAAGAAAAACAGTCCACCAATATTACTGTTTGTGGTGCAAGAGGTAACTGACCGTGTAAACAAATGTACAATATTAGTATAGAATGATTTCAAAAGTTTGTTCAACAGAATGTACAGTACCCTCATTTTCTGGGGAATCGAACATAAAAGGTGGTTATGAATCATGCAGATTTGGGTTAATTTTGGAAACAAATGTATATATCCATTTTTGTACTTTATATATGGCTTACAATTTAACTGCTGTTTTGTTTTCTTTTTAATTTTAAGTTTAAAACAATTTTACATACTTGGGCTCTAGTACTGAGATAACATTTAGGGCTATAGGGTAGTGTCCCTCCCCCGAGTCCCAGAACGCCATTCACATATATTATGTAAAATATGACAATGCATTCACATGCAAAAGGATTTCTTGGGACTCGGGGGGGGGGGGGGGGGGACAATGTTAAATAAATAATTTTCTATTTTTCTATATGTTTAATACAAAATATGCCCATTTTAACCCCAAAATAAAATAGTACATCTTTTGAAACACAAACCTCAATCCAATATCATGAAGTATGGGCTACTAGCAAACATGTATACAAAAACAAAAGAGTTTGACCAACTTTTATTTTTCTCAAAATCTGAGGCAGCAACACATTATAACTCCCATTACCACCATCAGAGGTCCTTTAAATGACTTTTTTCGATAACCAATCTTTACAGGTAAAGTGAGAAAACGAATGGACAGAAATGGACCGAAACGGACACAATATAAGGGAGAAAACGTTATAATGCAAATTATGTCAAAATATTCATACAATCGATTAAATTCTGTCTGCTTTTACTATGGAAATATATTTTGTTCAATACATCCACTAATTATTGCAAAAAATTATCGGAGGTAAATTTCCTGGCTCGGCAGCTCGGGCTGATGACAAAAGCGTCATCACTTTGGCATCTTGGCGCTAATGAGTCGATCAATTTCCGATCATCATCTCAGCTTTGGGGCGGGTGGCTAAATTTAGAATTTAGTCAAAGGTGAAAACATTTGAGATGGGCCATTAAACGTATTTACAAGATATAAATCAGGACACTGGCTATCCGCACGACGGTCTTGCCGATAACGCCGCTTATCGGCACGACCGTCGTGCGGATAAGCGGCGTTATCCACACGACAGGGAAATGGATATCCAAATGTTAAAAATGTTTAGAAATGGATACATTTGAAGTTGATAAATATGATACACTGGCTTCAAAACTGAAACAGAATAAATTACCCTTGCAACAAGTTTTTACTTTTAAATTAACAAAATTATTAGTTTGCTGAAACAACCTTTGATTTTAACAATGGGGTATGGAAACATTTCATTAATTCAATTAAAAAGCATTTACAACCCTCGTATCAACCCTCGACCATTATTGATTATTGATTATGGAGTCTCGGGTTGATACTGCAGGCTATAACCAAATTGCCCATGTGATAATCTCTAATTATCGGCACGACCGTCGTGCGGATAGCCTAAGTAATCAGAGGCATACTAAAACGCATGCCTCTGGGCTAATGATTTAAATAGAAGCCTTAAATTCCTCAATGGTCTTAGATAGGACCACTGAAGAAGGGAGACTATTCCAAACCGGAATAGTTCTGGGGAAAAAGGAATTTTTCAGGGCATCACTATAGGCAAATGGTCTTGTGTATTGTGATTCATGTGATGCCCGAGTATGCCTTAGATTGGGTGCCGGGGTCAGGTATTTGTCTTTATCAAGAGACACTGTACCGGAGTAGAAGAATGTTAAGGAGGACCGCTCCCTGCGAGACTCCAGGGATGGCCACTCAAGTTCGTCTAGCATTTCACCGACGCTACTGGTGTTCCTCCATCGCCTGCAGGTCCACCGGGCAGCAGTCCTCTGCACCTTCTCCACCTTCTCAATCTGAGTTTCATGATAGGAATGCCAAATAGGAGCTGCATACTTATGTTGAGGCCGAACCAATGTTTTGTATGCAACTTCCTTAGTATGCCTAGGTGCCAGTGCCAAATTGCGCCGAAGAAAACCCAAAGTCTTAGTTGCCTTGCATGTAATTTCAGAAATGTGTTGACCCCAATCAAGATCATCTGTGATAGTTAAACCGAGGTATTTAGCGGACTGAACCTGTTCTAATGTTTGCTGATGCAGTGTGTAATTGAAATCTGTATGCCTGCTTGAATGTAGCCGCGTCACCCTCATTGAATGACATTTGCTAACATTGAATTTCATTTGCCAATCAATTTCCCATCTGACCAAGCTATTCAGGTCATCTTGTAAAATTTGACAATCCAATGGTGACTTGACATTTCTGTATAAAACACAATCATCAGCAAATAGCCGAACAGATGACCTGATGTTGTCAGGAAGATCATTAATGAAAATAAGAAATAGGACCGGTCCTAAGACCGAGCCTTGTGGGACACCAGAAAGAACCGGGACTGGGTCTGAGGCACGGCCATCTAATACCACTTTTTGAAAGCGCTCAGAGAGCCACGAGTCGATCCACTTATGTGTAGATCCTCTAATTCCGTAGAAGTCAAGTTTGTATAATAACCTTTTATGTGGGACCTTGTCAAAGGCCTTAGCGAAATCCATGACAATCACATCCGTCTGCCTGTGGCCACGACCCACTGCTCGGTCCAGATTACTAACCAAATCATGATAAAACTGAACTAACTGGGTTTCGCAAGACCTTTGACTTCGGAACCCATGCTGACAGTCAGCAAGAATGTTTTCAAGAGCCAAGTGTTTGTTTATATTAATGACTATTATATGCTCTAGAGTTTTGCACAGATACAAGTAAGCGACACCGGTCGATAATTAGCTGCATCGTATTTCTCACCTTTCTTAAATACCGGGGCTACATTTGCCTGTCGCCAATCGTCTGGTACAGTACCCTGAGCAAGCGACTCATTGAAGATATAGGTCAGTACAGGAGCAATTTCAGAACTACATTCCTTCAACACCCTAGCACTCAGGCCATCTGGCCCAGGCGCCTTATGTATATTCAAATTATTCAACAGTTTAATGACCCCATTGGGGTCAACTGTAATTTCACCCATAGCGGTGAAAGGACTTGTGCCTTTGGAGGGGATTTCATCATCTGATTCGCGAGTGAAGGCTGACTGAAACTGCCTATTACAAATATTAGCCTTATCCAAAGTGTCAGTCTTCAAGACCATTTTCTCTAAGAGTATTGATCCCAGACGCGTCTTTCTTAAGGAACTTGACAAATGACCAAAACTTTTTTGCCTTTTCATTTTTTCGGGGACAATCGGGATCAGGGTTATCATTTTCAAAGGAGAAGATATTGGTAATATGCTTCCAATATGCATCTCTAATGCTCTTTTGAACATGTGCTCTGAACCGTTTGTAATGGTTCTTAATGTCAGGGCTGCTTGACTTGCGAGCACGAAAGTAAAGTTTATCACGTTTCCTTATCAAGCGTTTGATCGAGCTATCTGTCCATGGTAAGCTATATTTTGTCTTGGTCATTTTTGATGGAATAAACCTTTCAATAGCCGAGAGAACCTCCGACTTAAAACTGACCCACATGTCATTGACTGACACCTGACTATGGTCAGTTGAAAGGAACATGCGCGTTAGATGGTCATGGAGACCGTCCATATCCGCTCGTTTATATAGGAAAATCTTACGCGGGGCCTGCTGAATCCGTTTAGCCTTTATCTACTCTACTATAGAAATAACAAATACAAATACAGGATAATAGTAGTATACTTATGGGCCGAAATGGTTATGGACCGAAATGGTCATGGGCCGAAATTGTCATGGGCCGAAATGGTTATGGGCCGAAATGACCAGTTACCACCTTTGAACTGTTACGACAATTTATTGAGAACCCGTCAAGCACTGTGTTTTCTCACGTGACCCAATACTTGACAGTTACCCAATTTATTTGACAGTGCAGTATTTGCAGTGTTTCTTTTCGCTTTGTTTGTGTCGGTAAGCTGTTGTTTTCGCACCATTCTAGTACTCTCTAATTTAAAATCCCACTGTTAAGCTGATTTAAACTAAGCTTCGCTTAAAAAAATAAGAGGCAGGTACTATTTTACAAGATTCTACAAGATACAGTGCTGTCGCGAAAACTAATGACATTTATATTGCGATCAGTTCAAAGTCCATGTTTACGATACAATATTTGCTGATTTCTTTGTTTATATAAGGTAATATTTATTGCTTCTCTTTTACATGTGTAATGATTCTCTAACAAACGAGCCACCTCATGGGAAAACCAACAATCTGCATATGCAAAAACAATTAAAGGCGCAGATCATCTTCGTGGTGACCGTGAAGCTGATCAGCGCCTTTGTTTTCGCTACTCGGATAGTACAATTCCTCCTCTACTTAACTCCAAATTTCAAGTTTCTAGCCTGCTTCTGTAGCTGTACAGGCCGGTTTGTGTTTGTTGCGGAACCTCACTCCACTACGTTCCGTTGCGGACCTTGATGGTTCTATTTGATCAAAACAATTTCCAATTGAATAAAACAGGATTACACACGGTTGACACGTGGTCAATGCATCCGAATTTGACCTTGTTGACCTCACGTGTGTGCCTTGACGTCACGGTGCGCGCTTTGTCACGTGAGCATGGAGAGCTTCTTTTTGATTGGCTTAGCATTGCGTAAAAAAATAAGAGCAAACGAGCTAGCTGAATGTGTAAATCTCACAGAAATTATGGATTTTAAGCAGAAAATCAGAGACTTTTCTTATGGAACATCACCTGGAGAAAAAAATTAATATCTCTGTGAACAGTATGCGAAGTGAGGGTGACAATAGATCATTGAGTAAAAGCATTTCATGGGAATGCTTAAGATGTGGAATGCCAAACTTTTCTACATCTTTGTTTGATACTACAGCTTCTCTCGAGATATCCAACAGTTTTGAGACTCTATCAACCTTCCGAACCTGACAGTCCGGTACCAGACAACATTGCCCCCCCCCCCCCCCCCCCCCCCCCCCCCAAGGCAGCTTCTTCGCCTATTGTGCAACAGAAAGAAGCTAAGACAAAGACCAAGAAGGCGGTCTCAAATCACTCACTTAGAATCTTGATCATGAATTGTCAGTCTATCAAGAACAAGAAGGCTGAAATTCATACTGTTATTGATTCGGCTAAACCAGACATCATCTTGGGGAATGAGTCGTGGTTAACCCCTGAATTAAAGAACTCAGAAATTTTCCCAGATTCTTTTGATGCTATCCGGAAAGACAGAGCAGGTGACAGCCAATGTGGTGGTGTTTTCATTGCTTACAGGCGTGACCTACTTTGTACGGAAACTCCGGAACTGGACGCCAAATGTGAAGTCGTTAGGTGTAAATTGAACATAATATTGGAGGTAGGACTTTGTATCTTGGTTCTTTTTATCGCCCTCCAAAACGCATTGAAGAAGAGTATCTTATGGAATTCAATAAATCCTTGACTAGGATAATGTCAAACAAAAATGCTCATGTCTTGGTGGGAGGTGACTTTAACTGCGGGGATATTGAGTGGAGCACTATGCAGGTACCCGAGGGGGTACCGCAAAGGCCAATACAGTGTCAACTTTTGGAAATTGCTCAAGATCACTGCCTTTCCCAAGTTGTGAATATTCACACCCGCACATGACAAGACCCTTGATCTGCTACTCACTAACTCTCCATCCCCAGTTAACCGCGTAAAAGGGATGCCCCCGATTGGTAAAGCTGATCATGACATAGTCTATGTAGAATATGATATTAAGGCCAAACGGATCCAGCAAGCCCCGCGAAAGATTTTTCTGTACAATCGAGCGGATATGGAAGGTCTACGCGACCATCTAGTGCGTTTTAGGGATTCGTTCCTTTCATCTGACCACAGTCGTATGTCAGTTAATGACATGTGGGTCAGTTTTAAGTCCGAAGTTCTCGAGGCTATTGAAAGGTTTATTCCAACAAAAATGACCAAGTCAAAATATAGTTTACCATGGATCGATTGTACGATCAAACGCCTCATTAAGAAACGTGACAGGCTTTATTTTCGTGCTCGCAGGTCAAGCAGCCCTGACATTAAAAACGGTTTAGAGCACATGTCCAAAAAGCCATCAGAGATGCGTGTCAGAAACATATTTCCAATATTTTCATTCTGGAACCGGAAAACACTGATCCCGATAGCCCAAGGAAAAATGAAAAAGCTAAAAAGTTTTGGTCATTCGTAAAGTCACTCAAAAAAGACGCGTTTGGGATCACCTCTCTCCGCGAAAATGGAATTCTTAAAACAGACACTGTCGATAAGGCAAATATTTGTAACAAACAATTTCAGTCAGCTTTTAGTCGCGAAACTGACTCTGAAATCCCCTCCAAAGGCACTAGTCCATTCACCGCCATGGGTGAAATCACAGTTGGCCCTAAAGGGGTCCTCAAACTGTTAAATGGGCTTAAGGTACACAAGGCACCTGGGCCAGATGGCCTGAGTGCTAGGCATACATGTGATATCTAACGATTGGTCGTAAATCTCCCGATATTTTGGTCTCAAAAACGCTCTCACGATATAAAAACCTAAAACCCGATGAAGAAAAATTACTATGGTGTTTTTCCGCAAGTCACCATTTTTTTAGTTTTCTCCAAAAAGATCGTTTAGCAGAATGTTTACAGCGCCTACTCGATGAATTTTCGTAGTGTGAAGTGACAGGTGTGATTATTGGCCTCAGGTAATTGAATTAACGCTATTAGGTGCTAGGTAATTGTCGTACTTGATTTGAGGATGTCAGGTAAGCTTACGTAAGGATCATCAGCTGACATGGTTGATTGATCGGTGATCATCGGTATGATCGGGGTTTGTCTTGAGCTTGATAAAAAAAAATACACCTACCTTCAAAAAAGCAATAATCCCAATAATATTACTCCAAAACACTATTCCAACATGTTCCAATAACTTGTTCTAAGACTCGAAGTAAACAAATGACAAGACACAGCTTTCCATTTATATGCAATTATTTATTGTGTAAACATAAACCATGTGCTTTTTACGTCTAGTCAAACTTGGAGTTATATGACATCATCATGGCCAAGTGGTGCAGTGGTTAAGGTGTTGGCTTGTCACGCGGGAGGTCGTGAGTTCGTATCTTCGCTGGAGCAATTTTTTTTTTTTTTTTTTTTTTTTTTGAAAAAAAGATTATTTTTTTTTTTATCCTCTTTTCACATTCAAACCTCCTTTTTTTGCATTAGTTTGCTTCTCTTTTTCTTATCTGCACAATTTAGATTTTTTTTTTTTTACTTTTTTTTTTCAAAATAGATCTACATGTAATTTCCTTTTCAAACCTATACAAACTTAATGATTTACTAATTTCACAATTACTTATTTTATCAATGAACCACTGTTGAAGGAAGCTATCATTATCCATTTGGTACATAGCAAGTATGTCTTACAACCAGAAGTAAATTACTTTCAATAATTATAATAAAATTCTAATTTTAAGTAATCATCTATAGATTTGTGAGAATCAGTTGTATATGCATATTGAAGTGCAAAACATTTGACAAAATGCTGGACTGCTGAAAATATTTTCCAGGGTAAAATCGGCTTTAATTTTGTCGAGAAAAAACCTCCCTATTTCAGACCTAAATCTCCCTACCAAAAATGTCCAATCTCCCTATTTGGGCATGAGAATGTATCACATGTATGGTGCTAGGGTGTTAAAAGAATGTAGTTCTGAAATTGCTCCCATTCTGGCCTATATCTACAATGAGTTGCTTGCTCAGGGAAATGTACCAGATGATTGGCGACAGGCAAATGTAGCCCCGGTATTTAAAAAAGGTGAGAAATATGACACTGCAAATTATCGACCGGTGTCGCTAACTTGCATATCTGTTGCAAGACCCTTGAGCATATAATAGTCAGCAACATTAATAAGCATCTTTCCCTTGAAAATATTCTTGCTGACTGTCAGCATGGCTTCCATAGTCAAAGGTCTTGCGAAACCCAACTGGTTCAGTTCTTTTATGACATGGTTAGTAACCTGGATCGAGCCTTGAACCGGGGTCACAGACAAACGGATGTGATCATCATGGATTTCGCAAAGGCCTTTGAGGTTGCATTTCACCATTAGGTTTTCCATAGGTGACAATGTTAAGTTAACGTTGTGTCTCCTAGCTCAAAAACTAGGCATACAAAATTCACAAGACTGGTCTCATTTTAAACGTTCATCATAGCCCATTAATTTTTAAAAATGAAAATTATCAGCATGTTTACCTACTCAATTCAAAGCTATGTCCCCTTTAACGGAAGCACCCTCAGAAACCATGTTTCGTAATGCGGGTGGGTCTTCAGAGGGGTTCATGGAGAAAAATCCGTCCCGTTCCCATCCGATACCGGGATTTATTGACTTAAACATGGCATTCGAAACGGCGCATGTTTCAAGTTTTAAAACAAACACTTCACAGCGGAAATCAATCAACGATTATTGACAGGTGACATCATTTTTGTCTCTAATACAAAGTAAATGCTCTCCCCGAAAAAGGCGGGGCGAGTACTCATGAATATTTAGTAGTATGTACCCTTGACAAGGTGCCTCACAGGAGACTACTCTACAAACTGCACTACTATGGGATTAGAGGATCTACTCATCAGTGGATCGCTTCATGGCTCTCTGAGCGCTTTCAAAAAGTGGTGTTAGATGGCAGTTACTGTACTAACTGGTGTCCCTCAAGGATCGGTCTTGGGACCGGTCCTTTTCTTGATTTTCATAAATGATCTTCCGGACAATATCAGGTCATCTGTTCGCCTTTTTTGCCGATGATTGTGTTCTGTATAGGAATATTAAAACCCTCACAGATTGCCAGATCTTACAGGATGACCTGAATAGCCTAGGACAATGGGAGACCGATTGGCATATGAAATTTAACGTTGCCAAATGTCATTCAATGAGGGTGACGCGGCACCTCCCTAGCAATCAAATACATTTTAACTACTCACTACATCAACAAACATTGGAACAGGTTCAGTCTGCCAAATACCTTGGAATTACTATCACTGACGACTTGGAATGGGGTCAACATGTTGCTGAAATTTCTTCTAAAGCAACTAAGACTTTGGTTTTTCTTCGGCGCAATTTGGCACTTGCACCTAGGCATACAAAGGAAGTTGCATACCAAACATTGGTTCGCCCTCAGCTTGAGTATGCAGCTCCTATTTGGCATCCCTATAATGAAACTGAGGCAAAAAAGGTGGAGAAAGTGCAGAAGACAGCAGCCAGGTGGGTCTGCTGGCGATGGCATAATGCCAGTAGCGTCGATGACATGCTTGATGATTGAACTTGAGTGGCCATCCCTGGAGGACCGCAGGCTAAAGTCTTCCCTAACTTTCTTTTACAAGATTCACTCCGTTACAGTGTCTCTTGACAAAGATAGATATCTGACCCCGGCACCCAGACTAAGATATACCAGGACATCTCATGAATCACAGTACACACGATACATGTCCTATACTGATGCTGAAGAATTCTTTCTTCCCAAGGACTATTCCACTTTGGAATAGTCTACCTTCTTCAGTGGTCGCATCTAAGACCACGGAAGAGTTTAAGGCTCTGAGTGACATTTAAACCATGGTTCCAGAGGTATACGTTGTAGTATACCTCTGTCTAGCTTCTTGTAAATAGTTTTAATGGTTTCCCCCTAATTTGCTAAATTCAAAATTTAGCCACCCACCCCACACCTGAGGTGATGATCAGAAATTGATCGACTCAGTATCTGAAGACAGACAGCGGGATTTAGTTTTTCACAGTGAATTTCGGGTTTCAAAATTTGATGTGTAAAGTAAAACTATTTTTGACCGGTTAGTACACGCTTGGCACTGAGGCTGTATGACACATTCGGAATGCTTTTGTGTAAACATGCATGGAGATTGTAAATAACAGCTGAAGGTCTGAGTCTAGGTTTGTGTCAGACCTGTTTGGAAACCACATTGTTGGTTTTTCTACAAGATGGCTCAAATGTTTATTGGAAAAGGTCCCTCAGGACCTTTTCCACAGTGTTTACTTTGAATATGAAAACAATTGTACCCATGATCGACTGCTCTCCCTCAGTTACGTCTTTTGTCACATAAAGCGCTTACTAAAAACTAGTGAACCCGTCTATAGGGACTAGACAGTTCACCGCAATCAATTTAATTTATCAAATGTTGACACTCCCCGTCAAATAGCAGTAAATAAAAAAACTAAATATCTAGCAAGAAGTCTCGATCGTGGTGACTGCTTATCATAGCGCATCTAGATTTACATCGTATATACCCTGACGAGGGGTACAGAAACTATAGAAACTCTATACGGCTGACTTTAAGTCCATCACACTATATAGGTCTATTTCTGGTAGTGTGGCTGCAGGTCAAAATTCAGAACTCTGTCACAAATTGACTTCACTGCAAATTGGTTTTCTACAAATCAACATATTGATTGTAATCGTGTTCCCTTTAGTATTGGCTTTGATTCCATAACATCAAAAATTTTGGTCATTGCCTTGAGCAACACACACACTGGTCAATGTTCATTACAAGAAACGACATTCATGTATAGGAAACGAAACTGAAATGTATGAGAATCGAAATTAATGACGAACCAGAGAATTAACAACACTGAAATCTAGAGCAAAGGGAATCTCTTATAACAAACAAACGGCTGCTGACCTTTTCATTGGTTACTTTTTAAAGAAGCCAACTTGTTTACAGTCAGGCCTTGTGGTCAAGTGTGCATGTGTGGTAATGTCAGTTTCACCAGTAAACTGTACTCTGATTCATGTCATTCATAAACTGCCTGGATCAATAGTGGATACTACAGAAACTGCATATGTTGGTGGTCTGTGTAACTACTGTAGAACACCAACATGTCTGTGAAAGTATACCCACTTTAAATATACCCCACTTTTATATGGTCGCTAAAACAAGGTGGTCACTTAATTCAATGGTAAATTATAGTGAAAATGTTGGGAGGAACTGGTCATTTAACATAGCTGGTCGTTCAATTCAAGTGGTCGTTAACGGAATTTTTACTGTAAAGTAAAACTTGGGTGTACAGTGGTATACATTTTTTCTTGATTTTGATCCAAGGCATAGATTGTGTGCATGTGGTAGAAGTGCCTTGGTGAGGTAGGATTTCACTCCCAAAGTCTCATGTAAAAACATTTGTGTTTCAGATCTAGAATGCCAGGTTTTTCCTACCACGAGATAGATGAGATTGAACCAGAACTAGACCACCATGTCCAAGTCCGGCCCGGGACATATAATATCAACTCTCCAGTCAAACCACTCCTGTCCTCAACACCGCTGTACACAGGAATATTACAGATATTGGTTGGTCTGATAACTGCTGGACTAGGTATGTGTTGCCTATATTAATGTTTCTTGCTTGACTGCCATGTCTAGGTCCAACCAGGGACATATGAGCCACGTCAGAAAACCGGATTTTTGCCTGGCGCAGATCAGCTTCGCAGTAACTGCAAAGCTGATCAGCGCCTTTGTTTTCGCTACATGGATAGTACAATTCTTCTTCTTCGTAAATCGGAAGAATTTCAAGCATCTGTAGCTGCACAGACCGGTTTATGTCAGACCAGGTCTGAAACTCCAAAGACCCGTTTTTTCATACAATAACTTTCCAGTCAAATCTTTCCTCCTGCCAACACCACTGTACACAGAAATTCTAAAGATCCTGATTAGCCTAATAATTGCTGGCTAGGTATCTGTTAACATGTTGGCTATTTTACAGCAAAAGAAGACAAACATTGGCCAACAGCAAAGGAGCTTTGGCCAAAGTGACTGATTGGTTCTTTGTGTACAGTACCTTTTAATCATAAAAGTGGTCTGTGTGGCCAAACTTATTCTTCCAACTCTTCCACAATTCAAGTGAATTGATTTCAAATGAAAGGTGTTTTCACTGATCAATGTGTTTTCAAGTAAAGTTTTTGTAAGACTGGAGCCATGCATTGCAATTAATTTTCTTTGTGCATGCCAGTATGGCCTTTCCAGGGCCATAATGTTTCCGCAACATTTATTTAGTTCTTTCTCGTTCTGTCTGTAGGTGGTATTGAAGTGTTTTTAGTTCCTGTCCTCATCAACAGGGAGAGTGGCGTATCATTGAGCTACCTTAACTGCTATGGATCGGCAATATTCTCAGGGTTGTTGGTAAGTCTCATTATCCTATCATTAACCCATATTTGACGAATGGATTTTCCCATCTTTATCAGGTGAGCCCACTTTCATTTTTAGTGGTATCAGGAGTGATTTTTATGCCCCCAACTTCGAAGAAGTTGAGGGGGCATATGTCCGTCCAGTCCAGTGTGAGTAATACTTAGCACTCGGTCAGGAACCATTAGAGCTAGGATCTTGGTATTTAGTTTGTATATGAAAATTAAGAGGACCCGTATTTTTTCATCCAGGTAAATTCAAGGGGCTAGGGGCCCATTCTGTGAGAGTTATTTCCCTTTATAATTCTTGATAAAGTGAATAGATAGTGGCTACCTTGTGTGCACAACTCCTCCTACAGTTTTATTCCGATTCTCATGAAACTTTACAGATGTTGTGACCATGCTTTGAAGATATGCATGTGGTTTGGATATAATCCTCAGATTAATTTTTGTCACTTTTTTCGCAATTTGAACTTAGCCATTTTTCGGGCATTTTCACAATGAAAGTGAATGGGCAGTGGGTACCTTGTGTGCGCAACTCCTCCTACAGTTTTATTCCGATTTTTTTGAAACTTTACAGATGTTGTGACCATGCTTTGAAGATATGCATGTGGTTTGGATATAATCCTCAGATTACTTTTTTCGCATTTTGAACTTAGCCATTTTTCGGGCATTTTCACAATGAAAGTATATGGGCAGTGGGTACCTTGTGTGCGCAACTCCTCTTACAGTTTCATGCCAATTCATTTAAAACTTTACATGTGTTATGGGCATGGTCTGAAGATATGCATGTGGTTTGGATATAATTCTTGGATTATTTTTTGTCATTTTTTTTACAATTTGAACTTAGTCATTTTTTCGGGCATTTTAGTGAATGGATAGAGGGTACCTTGTGTGCGCAACTCCTCCTACAATTTAATACCGATACTTTTGAAACTTTGCAGACATTGTGACCATGCTTTGAAGATATGCATGTGCTTGGGATATACTCCTCAGATTAATTTTTGTCACTTTTTTTTACTATTTGAACTTAGTCATTTTTTTGGACATTTTTACATCTTGAAAGTGACTTACCAGTTGGGGGCATAGTGTTTCATAAATACATTTTCTAGTTAAATTTTATTCGATTTTTAAATGAAATTCTCTAAGCAAACAGAATAGCCCCAGATGGGACACCACATTGTCATTCTGCGGCGTCTTATCTTGGGCCATTATGTTTGCCTATGTCCAATAAAAGGGACGCCAGGCTTAAATGAGTGAAGACTTAAGTATAATGGTAAAATCCTTTGGAAGTAGTAAAAACATTCAAAGTGAGAAGTAAGTTTCTTTAAACTGACCGTCAAAAGCTTTCTTGACCCAATATCTCACTGGTCACTGATTAGAGCATCCACTTTGGGAGTGGTATGTCATGGATTTGCATCCCTGTTTTTGTTTTACTGTACCAAAGGAAAAAAAATAATAAAAAACCTGTCTTCGGGGTTTCTGACCAGGTCTGACACGAACCGGCCTGTGCAGCTACAGAAGATGGCTGGTCTTGTGAAATTACAGATTTAGGAAGAAGAGGAATTGTACTATCCATGTAGCGAAAACAAAGGCGCTGATCAGCTGTGCAGTTACTGGGGTGTACCAGAGTAAACCTTTATTTTCTTATTTTTGCTCTTGTGGTAGCACATTACCTAGAAACAATTATGTTTTAAGCAAAAATAAGAAAAAAAGTACAAAGTTCAATACATTGTACAGTGTATTGAATGAAAAAATGAGCTGAAAACAGATAATATAATAAAAATAAAACTGAGATCCTTTAAGAGCAGTGAACATATGAATGAGAAAAGGGGATGGACCATACCACGGTTTCGGCTACTTAAGCCTCCTCAGTGACCCTATACACTTAGGGGCACTTCTAACGCAACACCTACATTTTCCATCATATCTCAAAAATTAAAACACCAAATTTATTGAAATTTTCCGCAAACATAAATCAATTATTCTTGCATGTTGTCTGTATTTTTCATTGAAATTGATTGTCCACAACTTATAAAATATTTAGTTTATCTAACACAACTCGAAAATGAAAAGTCACAAAAGGCTATGCCATTGAAGAATTTAATAGTATCATAGCGGCGTCTCAGAAAAGTATCATATCCAGCTCATATCCCGTATCCCCAACTCCACGAGCTTGCAAATAAGTTTTCAAGCAATAGAAAATCATATGATATGCTTAAGTAAAGAAATAGCGTTATTGGTCATCTCTGGTATGCGTTTAAAAACAGGCGTGTGCGGAGACACCATGTTGTTTCAAGAAATCCGCAGTAACTGAAGTAGATCCTTGTGGAGGAGTGGAGAAACATCCCAAAAGGATTCTTTATGAAATTGGTAAATATGTTTTGTCCATGAGGAGGTGTCCCTTTGTCGTCCAGGCCCATTCTGGACACACAAGATATTAACTGACTATGATTAACTTCACTGCAGTGAGATCCGAATAACTTGCATTTAGTTATCAGTTTAACCAAATTATTGTGACTTTTTGTTTTTCAGTCCTATTATATAAACATCTAACTTATTGCATTTTAGTCCATTGATTTTTACGAAAATTACAGAAAGTAAACAAGAATAAATGAACTAAATTTGTTGAAAGTTTTATTAAGTACGGTTAATTGATTTGTAAGTTATGTCCAAAAAGGTAAGTGTTGCGTTAGAAGTGCCTCTCAGTGTAGAGTTGGCTACATTGAGTCAAAGAGAATTATTGTAATTTTGCAACTTCCCACTAGTATAATCAAAATGAGGCCATAAGCATGTTGTTTATGATGCTGTGCCTTTTGTATTGCAGATGGTGTTAGCAGGAAGTTGTGCTGTAAGAGCACATATCATACCAGACAGAAAGGAGGTAGGTTAGCACATTGCATTACGAAAACTTGCCCATGCAATAAAGATATTTTTTTAGCTTTAAGAATTGAATAATTTTAGCTGAAACATTTTGCTATTTTTGTCTTATTTTTGCTCAAAACATACATTTTGGATACACGAGGCGGTTCTAACAAGTACCCACAATGTATGTTTTGGATCAAAAATAAGAAAATTAGGTATACCGCTGCAAACCCCAGTTTTTCTTTATAAAAGTGGGGCTTTAGGGGGGGTATTTGTTACACGGACTTGTTTTCCTGATGGCAAGAAAACTGGTCATCAGTGACTATGACCAGGTCTGACATAAACCTGCCCGTACACTCATAGGAAAAGGTGAGAATCTTGAAATTTGAATTTAAAAAACAGGAAAAAAAAATTATTGTACAATTCATGTAGCACAAATTAATTCCAAAAAATTGTCTCACAGTGCAGACATATTTCTTAATAATGAAACCTTTATATTGTATTAGTATGGACTTAAAAGTACATGTAAGCTATAACAGGTAAACCTCATTATAACACTGTCTTTGGGGTCCACAGAATGCGACAGTGTTATAAGTGAATCATGTCGGAAAACAAAGTCTGTGTATGCTATCATTTGTGTATATGTCTTATGACAGAGAGCGTGTTCGTACTGCACATATTTTCGGAAATCACTCAATGCTATTTTAATATCAAAGAAAAGGGTTATACACATTCTATCATATGCGGCATACAGCGCGTTACGAAAGCGCGATGAAATTTTTACGAAAGCGCGACGAGTAAGTAGTGAAAAGCATGAATTTTTTCGATACATTAAAAGCACGAATTTCAGTTTTATCAAATGCGCAGATTTATTAAAAACCAGATTCGACGAAAGAATCTGGTACCCCTTTTGTTAGCCATACAATAATAAACGTTTCTGTTTAATGTTCAACGTTCATTATCATATTTTGCCCTGTTCTCCAACGGGAAGGTGGCAGTAGGATTTGAGATGCTTGTTCTTTCTTCTGTCAGCTTTCTTGGTTGGAGCAGCTACATTTTGTTCCTCTCACTTTGATGTAGTAGTCACTGTATTTGTCACTCTGTTTGCTGTTGGTCACTACTATGGCTGTGCTCCATGTTAAGTTGTTAACAGGAATTAACTCACTCATTGTACTACCTGTTCAAAGCCTTGCACTGCCTGTTGGTACATGGCCATGAAATGTACAATGTCAATACAATAGACATATCCATCATGAACCAAACTTTTTTTCCTTTTGTTTCAAAACTTTTAAAATCCATATCAGTCTTTAAAAGAATAAAATTGATAAAACCAATAAAAGCAAGACTAGAAATCTAATTCAAATCACATCACATCATCTTGTGCGAGAGAGAAGTAAAGTGAATAAAGAGAACGGCTGTTAAAACTCGTTGAAAACTAAACCTTCTTAGCTGTATTCCCCTCTATTTACCTGTAATACCTGGTAAATTATCACCTTCAATAGGTAGCACAATTCGCTCTTTTCACTACATGGCTCTCGCTCAAATAAAACTCTGTCACGGTATGGTTTTCGCGCTTTTGTAATATGCCCGTGGCATATTATAATCACTATTTAGCAATAGTTTCTTTCTTTGAAACAAATGACAAGATTTAGAACACTTCTTAACCTAAATGTTACCGAAGTGTTCACCAGATGATGAATTGTGGAGGTTTTTACAGTTATACAACCAAAAATGTGTGCTGCAAAGAATAGGATATGTAAACTATTTCACAAATAACTTACACAAACGGCACCACAAATTTTCGTAACTTAGGTTTATTCTGAACTGTGACGTCACAGTTTAATTCCCTTGGACATGGGCAGATCCAGAGGGGGGGGGGGGGGGGACAGGGGGTCTGGACCCCCCCTGGAATTGCCAGATTATTAATTTTTGCCATGTTGAAATTTTCCATCAGACCCCTTCTGGGAATTTGGACACCCCCTGAGAAAATGTTCTGGATCCACGCATGTGGGACGTCACTGTTGTGTACACAAATAATAGCTTACACGGAGTTTGTTTCCCGACAGTGATGTTATAATGAGGTTGTTTATAATAGACAGAGTTAGATAATCATTTTTGTAGCCTTAACATGGTTGTGTTGTATTGAAAACTGCATCATAATAAGGCACATTACATGTTAATGAGGTTTGAAGTGTTTGCATGCCATTGAACTGAGATTTGCTACTGTTTCAGGTCCTGAGGTTCTATGGAGTGAGTCTGTTTAGTTTTGTCTGAGATTTGTTTCTGTTTCAGGCCCTAAGGCTCTATGAAGTGAGTCTGTTTAGTTTTGTCTGAGCTTTGCTACTGTTTCAGGCCCTGAGGTTCTATGGAGTGAGTCTGTTTAGTTTTGTCTGAGCTTTGCTACTGTTTCAGGTCCTGAGGTTCTATGGAGTGAGTCTGTTTAGTTTTGTCTGAGCTTTGCTACTGTTTCAGGCCCTGAGGCTCTATGGAGTGAGCCTGTTTAGTTTTGTCTGAGCTTTGCTACTGTTTCAGGCCCTGAGGTTCTATGGAGTGAGCCTGTTTAGTTTTGTCTGAGCTTTGCTACTGTTTCAGGCCCTGAGGTTCTATGGAGTGAGCCTGTTTAGTTTTGTCTGAGCTTTGCTACTGTTTCAGGCCCTGAGGTTCTATGGAGTGAGCCTGTTTAGTTTTGTCTGAGCTTTGCTACTGTTTCAGGCCCTGAGGCTCTATGGAGTGAGTCTGTTTAGTTTTGTCTGAGCTTTGCTACTGTTTCAGGCCCTGAGGTTCTATGGAGTGAGTCTGTTTAGTTTTGTCTGAGATTTGCTACTGTTTCAGGCCCTGAGGCTCTATGGAGTGAGTCTGTTTAGTTTTGTCTGAGCTTTGCTACTGTTTCAGGCCCTGAGGTTCTATGGAGTGAGCCTGTTTAGTTTTGTCTGAGATTTGCTACTGTTTCAGGCACTAAGGCTCTATGGAGTGAGTCTGTTTATTTTTGTCTGAGATTTGCTACTGTTTCAGGCCCTGAGGCTCTATGGAGTGAGTCTGTTTAGTTTTGTCTGAGCTTTGCTACTGTTTCAGGCCCTGAGGCTCTATGGAGTGAGTCTGTTTAGTTTTGTCTGAGCTTTGCTACTGTTTCAGGCCCTGAGGCTCTATGGAGTGAGTCTGTTTAGTTTTGTCTGAGCTTTGCTACTGTTTCAGGCACTGAGGTTCTATGGAGTGAGCCTGTTTAGTTTTGTCTGAGCTTTGCTACTGTTTCAGGCCCTGAGGTTCTATGGAGTGAGTCTGTTTAGTTTTGTCTGAGCTTTGCTACTGTTTCAGGCCCTGAGGTTCTATGGAGTGAGCCTGTTTAGTTTTGTCTGAGCTTTGCTACTGTTTCAGGCCCTGAGGTTCTATGGAGTGAGTCTGTTTAGTTTTGTCTGAGATTTGCTACTGTTTCAGGCCCTAAGGCTCTATGGAGTGAGTCTGTTTAGTTTTGTCTGAGCTTTGCTACTGTTTCAGGCCCTGAGGCTCTATGGAGTGAGTCTGTTTAGTTTTGTCTGAGCTTTGCTACTGTTTCAGGCCCTGAGGCTCTATGGAGTGAGTCTGTTTAGTTTTGTCTGAGCTTTGCTACTGTTTCAGGCACTGAGGTTCTATGGAGTGAGTCTGTTTAGTTTTGTCTGAGATTTGTTTCTGTTTCAGGCCCTAAGGCTCTATGGAGTGAGTCTGTTTAGTTTTGTCTGAGCTTTGCTACTGTTTCAGGCCCTGAGGCTCTATGGAGTGAGTCTGTTTAGTTTTGTCTGAGCTTTGCTACTGTTTCAGGCCCTGAGGCTCTATGGAGTGAGTCTGTTTAGTTTTGTCTGAGCTTTGCTACTGTTTCAGGCCCTGAGGCTCTATGGAGTGAGTCTGTTTAGTTTTGTCTGAGCTTTGCTACTGTTTCAGGCCCTGAGGTTCTATGGAGTGAGCCTGTTTAGTTTTGTCTGAGCTTTGCTACTGTTTCAGGCCCTGAGGTTCTATGGAGTGAGTCTGTTTAGTTTTGTCTGAGCTTTGCTACTGTTTCAGGCCCTGAGGCTCTATGAAGTGAGTCTGTTTAGTTTTGTCTGAGCTTTGCTACTGTTTCAGGCACTGAGGTTCTATGGAGTGAGTCTGTTTAGTTTTGTCTGAGCTTTGCTACTGTTTCAGGCCCTGAGGTTCTATGGAGTGAGCCTGTTTAGTTTTGTCTGAGATTTGCTACTGTTTCAGGCCCTGAGGTTCTATGGAGTGAGTCTGTTTAGTTTTGTCTGAGCTTTGCTATTGTTTCAGGCCCTTAGGTTCTATGGAGTGAGTCTGTTTAGTTTTGTCTGAGATTTGCTACTGTTTCAGGCACTAAGGCTCTATGGAGTGAGTCTGTTTATTTTTGTCTGAGATTTGCTACTGTTTCAGGCACTGAGGTTCTATGGAGTGAGCCTGTTTAGTTTTGTCTGAGCTTTGCTACTGTTTCAGGCACTGAGGCTCTATGAAGTGAGTCTGTTTAGTTTTGTCTGAGCTTTGCTACTGTTTCAGGCACTGAGGTTCTATGGAGTGAGCATGTTTAGTTTTGTCTGAGCTTTGCTACTGTTTCAGGCACTGAGGTTCTATGGAGTGAGTCTGTTTAGTTTTGTCTGAGATTTGTTTCTGTTTCAGGCCCTAAGGCTCTATGGAGTGAGTCTGTTTAGTTTTGTCTGAGCTTTGCTACTGTTTCAGGCACTGAGGTTCTATGGAGTGAGCATGTTTAGTTTTGTCTGAGCTTTGCTACTGTTTCAGGCACTGAGGCTCTGTGAAGTGAGTCTGTTTAGTTTTGTCTGAGCTTTGCTACTGTTTCAGGCACTGAGGTTCTATGGAGTGAGCATGTTTAGTTTTGTCTGAGCTTTGCTACTGTTTCAGGCACTGAGGTTCTATGGAGTGAGTCTGTTTAGTTTTGTCTGAGATTTGTTTCTGTTTCAGGCCCTAAGGCTCTATGAAGTGAGTGTGTTTAGTTTTGTCTGAGATTTGCTACTGTTTCAGGTCCTGAGGCTCTATGGAGTGAGCCTGTTTAGTTTTGTCTGAGCTTTGCTACTGTTTCAGGCCCTGAGGCTCTATGGAGTGAGTCTGTTTAGTTTTGTCTGAGCTTTGCTACTGTTTCAGGCCCTGAGGTTCTATGGAGTGAGCATGTTTAGTTTTGTCTGAGCTTTGCTACTGTTTCAGGCACTGAGGTTCTATGGAGTGAGTCTGTTTAGTTTTGTCTGAGCTTTGCTACTGTTTCAGGCCCTGAGGTTCTATGAAGTGAGTCTGTTTAGTTTTGTCTGAGATTTGCTACTGTTTCAGGCCCTGAGGTTCTATGGAGTGAGTCTGTTTAGTTTTGTCTGAGATTTGTTTCTGTTTCAGGCCCTAAGGCTCTATGAAGTGAGTCTGTTTAGTTTTGTCTGAGATTTGCTACTGTTTCAGGCACTAAGGCTCTATGGAGTGAGTCTGTTTAGTTTTGTCTGAGATTTGCTACTGTTTCAGGCCCTGAGGCTCTATGGAGTGAGTCTGTTTAGTTTTGTCTGAGCTTTGCTACTGTTTCAGGCACTGAGGTTCTATGGAGTGAGTCTGTTTAGTTTTGTCTGAGATTTGCTACTGTTTCAGGCCCTAAGGCTCTATGAAGTGAGTCTGTTTAGTTTTGTCTGAGCTTTGCTACTGTTTCAGGCCCTGAGGTTCTATGGAGTGAGCCTGTTTAGTTTTGTCTGAGATTTGTTTCTGTTTCAGGCCCTAAGGCTCTATGGAGTGAGTGTGTTAAGTTTTGTCTGAGATTTGCTACTGTTTCAGGCCCTGAGGCTCTATGGAGTGAGTCTGTTTAGTTTTGTCTGAGATTTGCTACTGTTTCAGGCCCTGAGGTTCTATGGAGTGAGTGTGTTAAGTTTTGTCTGAGATTTGCTACTGTTTCAGGCCCTGAGGCTCTATGGAGTGAGTCTGTTTAGTTTTGTTGGGGTTCTCAGTCTACTGTTTCAGGCCCTGAGGTTCTGTGGAGTGAGTGTGTTAAGTTTTGTCTGAGATTTGCTACTGTTTCAGGCCCTGAGGCTCTATGGAGTGAGTCTGTTTAGTTTTGTCTGAGATTTGCTACTGTTTCAGGCCCTGAGGCTCTATGGAGTGAGCGTGTTTAGTTTTGTCTGAGATTTGCTACTGTTTCAGGCCCTGAGGCTCTATGGAGTGAGCGTGTTTAGTTTTGTCTGAGATTTGCTACAGTTTCTTGCCCTGGTTCTATGCAGTGAGCCTGTTTAGTTTTGTCTGAGATTTGTTTCTGTTTCAGGCCCTAAGGCTCTATGAAGTGAGTGTGTTTAGTTTTGTCTGAGATTTGCTACTGTTTCAGGCCCTGAGGCTCTATGGAGTGAGTCTGTTTAGTTTTGTCTGAGATTTGCTACTGTTTCAGGCCCTGAGGCTCTATGGAGTGAGTCTGTTTAGTTTTGTCTGAGATTTGCTACTGTTTCAGGCCCTGAGGCTCTATGGAGTGAGCGTGTTTAGTTTTGTCTGAGATTTGCTACTGTTTCAGGCCCTGAGGCTCTATGGAGTGAGCGTGTTTAGTTTTGTCTGAGATTTGCTACAGTTTCTTGCCCTGAAGTTCTATGCAGTGAGCCTGTTTAGTTTTGTCTGAGATTTGTTTCTGTTTCAGGCCCTAAGGCTCTATGAAGTGAGTGTGTTTAGTTTTGTCTGAGATTTGCTACTGTTTCAGGCCCTGAGGTTCTATGGAGTGAGCCTGTTTAGTTTTGTCTGAGCTTTGCTACTGTTTCAGGCCCTGAGGTTCTATGGAGTGAGCCTGTTTAGTTTTGTCTGAGATTTGCTACTGTTTCAGGCCCTTAGGTTCTATGGAGTGAGCCTGTTTAGTTTTGTCTGAGATTTGCTACTGTTTCAGGCCCTGAGGCTCTATGGAGTGAGCGTGTTTAGTTTTGTCTGAGATTTGCTACAGTTTCTTGCCCTGAAGTTCTATGCAGTGAGCCTGTTTAGTTTTGTCTGAGATTTGTTTCTGTTTCAGGCCCTAAGGCTCTATGAAGTGAGTGTGTTTAGTTTTGTCTGAGATTTGCTACTGTTTCAGGCCCTGAGGTTCTATGGAGTGAGCCTGTTTAGTTTTGTCTGAGCTTTGCTACTGTTTCAGGCCCTGAGGTTCTATGGAGTGAGCCTGTTTAGTTTTGTCTGAGATTTGCTACTGTTTCAGGCCCTAAGGCTCTATGGAGTGAGCATGTTTAGTTTTGTCTGAACTTTGCTACTGTTTCAGGCCCTGAGGTTCTATGGAGTGAGCATGTTTAGTTTTGTGGGGGTTCTCAGTCTAGTCATTCTCTCTCAAGTCTGTTATACCAAATACTGGACACACATAGACATCCAGGTAAGTTCAGGGCCCGAGGTTATAAAACTTTTTTCATGCTTAACTCTTCTTCCTTAATTTCCTCATAAATATTGAACTTGTGAAAATTATTGGAAATTTAATGTTATGATCACAAAAGCTTGTTATTTATCCTGATTATAAATGTTAAAATGCCAACCATTGTTGGCAAACATAAATTTATTAGCAGGATAAATTTTAGTCTCAGCTGAGCAGGCAAGTTATTATTTTTTACCATAACTACCATAATTCAAATAATCTAGAAAAATTGGCATCATGCAGTCTGTTTGGAAATATTCACAAAACCATAATGTTAACAAATATCTGGCAAATTTTTTTTATCCCTGAATTAAAACTTCTGGCTAATTATACCCCCCGCCAAAACGAAGTTTTAAGGGGGGTATACTGTTTTCATGTTGTCCGTCCGTCCGTCCGTGCGTCTGTCTGTCCGTCCGTCCGTAACATTTTGTTTCTTTAATATCTTGAAGACCTATTGATGGAATTTAATGAAACTTTGCAGGCATCTGCTTATTTATGGGGCAAATATGTACATGCAAAAATTAAGGGCTAGGGGCCAGTCCCTTTTGAGTTACTTCCCGTTATAGTTGTTGATGGCTTTTGTATACAGTGAAGATAGTGCATTTATGGGCCAATCAACTCCTACCACAGTTTTTGTTGGAACTTTTTGATATTATGCCTAAATGATGTAGACCCTTTGGAAATTTGCATGAAGAAATGTTATTGCGAAAAAATATTTTTTGACAAAATGACAGCTATGAGAACTTAGGCAATTTTCTTAGTTTTTTTTACAGGTAAGGGCTTTCACGGGCCGATCAACTCCTACCACAATTTTTGATGGAACTTTTTGATATTATGCCTAAATGATGTAGACCCTTTGGACATTTGCATGAAGAAATGTTATTGCAAAAAAAATAATTTTTGACAAAATCATACATGTGATTTTTTCCTTCTCCGCGGTCGGGAGATTTTCAGTTTGATATCGTAAATTTGCCTGTCATATCAGGAGGTTTCTTTTCTCGTGGTCATCACCACTAACATTCAAAAAGCTCAGCGGTTTCGGGGGGGGGGGGGGGGGGGGGGGGGGGTTGTTTATGAAGTAGAAAAAAAAGATATCATTAGATAGGTTGTAAATTCTTACCATTTTATTTTAACAAAGCAACAATTACATCCAAACTCTTTTGAATATGAAGTGCTTAAATCCAATGTCAGCATTACAATGGGATTTTCTTTGGACTCACTGCGATACGCTCTGTAGATTTTGGTCATTCCATAATTGATTGAAATCTTTCTAATTGTATCTATTTTTACAGTGCTTGTCACTTGAAGGCACATTGTTTATTTTGGTGATCAATTAAATAGCTGACACCAGGCTTGATTAATCAGTTAATTTTAAATAATCCTTGTTGTAAAAACATCATTTATTTGACACTCCAACACAGGCTGATAAACAACTCTATAAATAGCCTCCAGGTATCAGTGACACAAATTATCGAGTCAATATTGAATACACACTGCTGTATTGGGTACCGTATTTATACTACACTTTACATAAAGAAATGGACACTTGGATAAAAAAAGTGTAAAATAAAGTACATAAATGGACTTTTTGTCATATCGGGAGACAGGGCATATCGGGGGACCGTCGGGTAAGGGGCATATAAGGGCCCTTGATATCGGGGGAATACGCCGATATCGGGAAATATCACATGTATGCAAAATGACAGCTATGTGAACTTAGGCAATTTTCTTAGTTTTTTTTACAGGTAAGGGCTTTCACGGGCCGATCAACTCCTACCACAGTTTTTGATGGAACAATTTGATGTCATGCCTACAGTGGTGTTATGGCTAAAAACCCAAATTAGCCGTTTTTACGGCAAATTTGTTAACGGCTAATTGTAAAATTTCGCGGCGAAATTGTGTGTAAAATAAAAGTCAGCGCGGAATTTCGCCGCGAAATTCCGCCGCGAAATTCCAGATTTCGCGGCGAAATTTCGCGGCGGAACACGGCGAAAAAAGTATACCTGTCATTACGCATAAAAATCAATTGACCGGCGTTTCGCGGTGTTTCGCGGCGAAAAAGACGACAGTCACTATTTTTTTTTTTCTTTTTCCTTTTTTTTTTTATTTGTTGTTTAAATATTATTTTAAATTGCATGTTTTTATTTCAGTTCAAGTTGTATCAATATTTTGTTTGCGTCACAATTTTGTATAATTATCGTTTTAGTCCCGACAGTCACAACAGTTTTATTGTTTAAATTTCATTTTAATCTGTATGCATCGATTACTTTTCAAGTCGAATATATATTTTGTTTTCTTTTCAATTTTGTATAATTATCGTATTTAATTCGTGTCTTAACTACTTTAAAGTTTCTGAGACCCTGATTATCGGCTTTGTGTTTTTTTTTTTTTGTTTTTTTTTCATGCTTCTTTTTCAGATTAATCAGACTTACCTGATAATATTAGATCCTGTTATCTAGCTTAATTAACAGAAAAAAGCTCATAGCGACATAAGCAATTTTCATGGTATGATTGATTTGTTTGTTTGTATTGAGGCTGAACGTCCCAGTCACCAATTTTTAGTCATGCCTGGACGGAGCTAACGTTTCCTGGGTATTAAGTAGTACTGTGGGTAGTCAATGTGCCTTGCTCAAGGACACAACACGGTATCGCCAGTGCGGATCAAACTCAGGACCTCTCGATTCGGAGTCTGATGCAACTATGCCACCGCGATCCCAACACACATATTAATACAAGTCTTTGGATTCAACATGATGAAGCTTCAACTCTGTTTTGGACATTTAATCGCCTGTGGCTAATGACACTGCTCAAAGCATCAATGATTTTCGATTACGTCAAGTGGATTCCGTTTCGTTGAAATCAATTTAGTCTAAACGACATTATGTCGCATACAACCTTCACCGGGTTCATACGATGTTCGGTCGAATACGAGTAATACAGCAACATACATGTACAAAATTGTGTCGAAACTGTCGATTTTTGCTAACCGTTTTGAGTTGTGTTCCTTCCAAAACCCACACGTACGGATGGCTTGGAACACGTACATGCATATCAAATGACAAAATCTCACTGTATACATGGCACAATACACTAGACAAGGGAGGATACTATGTTTAAAACAAAGTACTGACGTCAGTATATAAAGTTTTCAGTTTATTTTGGAACATATATATACAGTAAAGGCTGTGTACGCACCGTGGCAATATGAGCGCATGCCGCATTAGATTAATTAGAACAAAGTTGAGTGCAGAAGCCTAGTGGTGGATTAAAGGAATTGACTGGAATCAAAATGTCCTGTGTTCGATTCCTATATTCGTTGGGTTTCGTACTTGAGCAAAACCGGTATACATATATTACCCTGAAAGTGTTGTCACCATGGGACTGTTGACTGTTAAACTGATCTTCGCTAGTTGTACTTCTACAAGGCAAGTATAATGTATAAATCGATATGATTGCGATTAGTCTTGTGTTGGCATTCATAGAGGGTGATCAGAGTGGTAACAAGCAAGCCCAAATGTCAATATGCCTCTTTGTTTTGTCGTTTTACATGATTGAGCTCAAATTAAGTTATCGTAGTTCACACCTTAAACGCTATAAAGTGAAGCAATTGAGGAAAATTTACAAAAAAAAGAAAGCAAGGAATCTAACTGTTTATTTAGCATTACCATTTAGACAAAGTTTGTGCTACAACACAAGGCACAAAGTTAGATGGCCCCTGCCCATTGGGACCTTAAGAAATATATAGGCTGCTTGTGCCTCCAGGCAAAACTTATACGCTATTGACAGATCATCTGATTACTGGTTTACCGCTCAGGTCTGTGTCTGCCTAGGAAAAATGGTTTCAAGTAAAACCATCCATAAATACAAGCAGCACTGGCTTGTATATTTCAAACACTTGTTATATTTCAAACGTTATATTTCAAACACTTGTTAGATATCATGACGTCCCATAAAATGGAGGCAGCGTCCCGACATGACCATTGCTGTTGATTACGACGTTAAGCATCTATTCAAACAAAAAAGCAACAAAGTTAGATTCAACGAGCTGGCGCATTACGTTATAAATATTTTCGTCTATCCGTGATTTCGCTATCGTACCACCTACGTAATACCAATGGAAAAGTCGCGTTATGTACGTTTTTCATTTCTATACATGCATAATCGTACATACATGTATTATTATGTGCACGTAAATAACGATCTATACATGGAACAGATGAATCATAGTGTGGTCATTAAATTAAAAATAAATAATTTTATGTTATTATTTACAGGTATTTCGCCGTGTTTCGCGGCGAAATAGGAAATTTTAACTTACCTGTTGTAAACGTTAAAAAACGAATTTCGCCGCGAAACACGGCGGAATTTCACCGCGAAAATCGGATTTTCGCGGCGAAAAAATTAACCGATTAAACGTTTAAATTTTTCCTTGGCAGGTGAAATTTCGCGGTGGTTTCGCCGCGAAAAATCACAAGTGATCAGCGCGAACTGTGCAAAAGTGGGTTTTTAGCCATAACACCACTGTACATGATGTACACCCATTGGACATTTGCATGAAGAAATGTTATTGCGAAAAAATAATTTTTGACAAAATGACAGCTATGAGAACTTAGGCAATTTTTCTTAGTTTTTTTACAGGTAAGGGCTTTCACGGGCCGATCAACTCCTACCACAGTTTTTGATGGAACAATTTGATGTCATGCCTACATGATGTACACCCCTTGGGCATTTGCATGAAGAAATTTTATTGTGAAAAAATAAATTTTGACAAAACTACAGCTATGAGAACTTAGACAATTTTTCTTAGTTTTTTTACAGGTAAGGGCTTTCACGGGCCGATCAACTCCTACCACAGTTTGTGATGGAACAATTTGATATCGTGCCAAAATAATATACACTCACTGGACATTTGCACGAAGAAATTTTATTGCGAAAAAATAACTTTTTCTTAATTGTTTTGATGGAACAATTTGATATCATACCTACATGATGTACACCCATTGGACATTTGCATGAAGAAATTATATTGCTTAAATAATTTTTATGGTAAACAATTACCCTGCGGGGGGTATTTAATAAGCATTGCTTATTGACTCTTTTTTCATTAAGACTTACAACAGATGTAAGGTTTTGTATTAAGTGCCAGAGTATCCGGTATTCACTCCTGAATTCTGAAACAGAAAATTTGAGAAATACCAGAACTTACAGCCATACATGTGATATTTTCTTTCTCCGAGGTCGGTGGATTTCCAGTTTGAAATCGTATTAATTGCTCTCATATCGGGAGGTTTATTTTCTCGTGGTCATGACCAATATTACATGGTCAAATTGTACTGAGGCTGATCAAGCTTATTCTCTTTTTTTGTAGATGCTTTTGAAGCCGAAGAATGAAAAATAAAAATGAATAGCTTGTAAATTCAAACCATTTTATTATAACAAAATAAAAATTATACATACAAACATTCGAATACTGAAGCGCTTTAATCCAATGTCAGTACTACAATGGGATTTTCTTTGGACTCACTGTGGTACACTCCGTGATAGTTTTTGGTAATTCCGTTATTGATTACAAGGTCTATTTTCATTTCACTTGAACGCACATGTTGATGAGCAATTAAATAGCTGACGCCAGACTTGTTAAACCAATTATTCAGATTTAATCCCTCTTGTAAAAACATCAAGTATTGATAATCCAATTATTCACACATTATGACACATCCAAAAATAGCCATAGGTAATAAACAGAATCTAGGTCAAGATATCACGCAGCGTCTTCAGGACAACTACCGTATTTACCATCCTATAAGTTAAAAATTGTACTGTTGGATAAAAAGACAACTGCAAACAGCTCAAATAGGGGACTTCGGCAGATCGGGAGACCGTCGGGAGTGGGCCCTTGAAATCCCCAAAATACGCCGAGATAGGGAGATATCACATGTATGCTTACAGCAGTGGAAAACTGTAGTGATAGGCAAATAGCACAGACTCTGGTCAGACACTCCCTTAACAACAATAACAACTGCAAATCAAAGACACATTCACAGATGTTTTAGTTATGGGCAAGATAAATTTCATGCTAAATTTCATCATGTTGCTGGGTATTAAACCCACTGGTGTCTCTAGTTCTGTCTTGAAGCAAGACATATTTACTCCCCACCCCATAATACTGGTTACTACCTGAGAATCTGTGGTTATGTCCTGGTCCTGAGGTTACATGTCATACACATGTCTTATTGTTTTGGACCCCGAGATACCTTTGCACTCTGCCTGAGATGAAAGGTAATTCGGGTACAGATGGTGCAAATTACAAGGTAATAAAATAATTAACTCCCCCAGTGCTACTGCAGTCATTATGCAAATTTTGGTATGGTTATCTTGTGATTAATTATCTGTTGATAATTGTTATATCAATATGATAATCAGAATATTTAATTGTACATTTTAGAGGAAAACAAAGTACAAATTCATGATTATCAGAATCTTTTGAATAACATTGCATTTTTAATCCGCTTTCTACATGAAATATTAACGATTTTGCACCTTGAGGAAAATAGTTTTTTTATCTGACATGATCAGCTGATGACACACCCCCTGCAGTGAGCTGCAGCATCACCAACACTTTATTGCCCAGTTTTATAGTTGAAACCATATGCCTACTTCATGGTTCAGGGAAGAAAAAATGCACAAAAATTTTATAAGAGATGTATATGCTATGATAAAACAGTTTTCATGCTCAACTCAGCTGAGACCAAAATTTATCCTGCTCATAAATGTTAAAATGCCAAAATGCCAACATTTATGAGGAGGATAAATTACAGGTTATTGTGATCTTAACTTAAAATTTCAATTTATTAAGGCTATTTTCATGGACTAGTTAGACATTCACCACGAGGACCGAACAACTAACTAAATGTTGTGAACCACTGTAGAAGATGAGGGTGAGGTTAGGCGCCTGTAAAACCGGTTTAAGCCCTCCAGTAATTTTATATTACTGATTGTTCCAAGGCGATACTTCTGTTGTGATTCTAATTGTTTTGTGTTGTTGAGTCAAAATTTTGTGCTGTTTGAGCCTTATGTACGTTTTCATATTTTTAGTTCATTTCGGGTAACTGAGTGGCGGCCTATTGGGGAATAGCCGCTCACTCGGCTTGCGACATGTTTTCATGGTATAAGTACCTAAGTGTCATTTTACTTTTTTCAAACCCCTCGGTTTATGGAGTGGGAATTTCTTTCTGATTGCACCATTTCCTGATCATTGCCAATTCATACTTTTTTTCAGTAATTATGAGCAGCCGAAGTTTTAGTTCAGCCAAGTTGAGCATGAAAAAAGTTTTATAACCTCGGGACATGGTATGACTGAAAAATTGTTGACTTGGAGGTAGCCAGGGTCCAGTATTACTTTTTTCCAAATATTATTTGAGCTGCCTCGTGGGAAAACCAACAATGTGGTTTACGACCAGGTCCGACACAAACCAACCTGTACAGTCACAGAAAAGAGCTAGAAGCTTGAAATTTCGGATTTAAGTAGAAGAGGAACTGTACTATCCGAGTAGCGAAAACAAAGGCGATTATCAGCTTCGCAGTTACTGCGAAGCTGATCTGTGCCTTTGTTTTAGTCTAGGCAGATTGTTGGTTTTCCCTTGTGGCGGCTCATTTGTATGTTTTGTTTTCAATGAGTATGTTATAAAATTACACATCAAAGGTAACGGAAGCGGTTATTGATTTTGGTAGATATTGACGCCTGGGGACTCTGATGGTGTTTTCCATTGAAAATCCGATAATTATAGCATGTCATGGTGTAATGATATTGATAACGAGGTGGAGTAATGAGCTGAAGGCTGGACATACATGAAACTATGGAATTCCGTATTCACATCGAATGTGAAAATATTGAATTTACACCCGGTGAAAAACAAGTTGCAAACAGCAACTGAATTGTTATGCAACTGAGACTCCGGTTCTGATTTATAAGACATTAGAGTTATCTGATGAGTTGTTTGTTCTTGGTCTAACCCCTTGTATTCTGAGGGAAAATCCAGGTGGTGCTGTCAAACAAAGTCATATTTCCCAGGCTGTCATTTATGACCAAGAAACAAAAAAATAAAAGAAACCAAAAATGATGACTGGAACCCAGGCTAACTTGGAGGTTAAGCCACAAACAAAATCATAAGAATGCGCATGAGCTGTGCAGAGTTTCTGACCAGGTCCGACACAAACTGGTCTGTGCAGCCACAGAGGATGGCTAGAAACTTGAGATTTCGGATTTGAAAAGATGAGGGATTGAACTATCTGTGTAACGAAAACAAAGGTGCTGATCAGCTGTGCAGTTACTGTACAGCTGATCTGCGCCTTTGTTTTCGCATATGCAAATCGTTGGTTTTCTCACGCGAAGGCTCACATATTTTCATTTCAGTATTCTGGTTACTACATATACTCCCTGCTGAGTACAATCTCCAGCTTTCTAGGTCTCCTGCTACTTGTGATTCCAGTCTCCAAATATTTCCACAGTATTGTTCTCGACGACGGCAAGATGCTACACATGTTTATTATCTGCTGTTTTCCTTGTTGTGGTAAAAAGGTGAGTTCTTTACAGTTGAAGAATTTCTCTAAAGATCAGATTCCAAAAATTTGGCCAACAAAGTCTGTTTCATTATTCAAGTGTATAATTGATTACACAGGCATTTCAGAAGAAAAAAAAACAAACTTGAATGGTTTCCAAATTTACATATAATTCGCCATTACAAAAACGTGCCCATGCGATACTCAGACATTTTTAGAGTTGTAAAAAATGAAACTTTTCAGTTGTTAATTTTTGATATTTTTCTTATTTTTGCTCAAAACATAGATTGTAGGTTCACATTAGAACCGCCTCGCCAAGGCGGTTCTAATGAGTACGGTACCCATAGTCTATGTTTTGGAGCAAAATTGAGAAAAATAGGTATACCCCTGCATGCCCCAGTTTTTCTATATAAAAGTTGTGTATAAGGGGGTATATATTTCACAGCCATGTTATCCTGAAGGCTGATGCAATAGAACAATGTTCATTTCACTAGATTTTGTTTACATCATGAAAACATGTCCATGTAATGTATACCCCCTTATACCCCACTTTTATATAACAAAACTGGGGCATGCAGGGGTATATCTATTTTTGTTATTTTTGGTTCAAAACATAGATTGTGGGTACTCTAACGAGTACCCACAATCTATGTTTTGAGCAAAAATAAGAAAAATATCCAAAATTTTCAGCTGAAAATTTTCAGTTTTTAAAGATAAAATAAATCTCTTTTCATTGCATGGGCAAGTTTTCGTAATGAGAAACGTATTGCCTGAATTGTTTACAGGATCTCGATGACTTAACAGAATCAGTATAGGCCGTAAGACATCACACATATATTTTGTATAACTTAAAACCCCCAAAACCTTCCTGCTTATGCCACTGCTTAAACATTTTCTCACATGAAAAAAAAAAAACAAAACAAAAAACTGGATTTCCGACCAGATCTCATACAAACTGGACTTCACTCACAGAAGCAGGCTAGAAGCATGGAGGGCCTCATGGAAGATTAGCTTGTATTTTGTTGCTAAATGTGTAACACTCTGAAAATAAAGTGTATTATTATTAATTATCATTATTTTAAAATTTATGGTTTAATGGGATTTGTACTTACAGTGAAGTGAAAACAAAGGTGCTGGTCAGCTTTGCAGTTGTTGCATAGCTGATCTGTGTCTTTGTTTTTGCATGTACATGTATGTAGATTGTTGTTTTTCTAAAACATTCAATTATAAATATTTATGTTTTCTTTTGTTGTTTCTTGGTCTATTTCTATGCAGTTAATGACATGCTTTTATGCTTCAGTATTAGATTGATGTTACTGTAATTCTTTCTCCGTGAGCTTGATGACTTTGACAGAAATAAGATTGCTCATTTGTAGAATCTTGATAAAATTTTATCTGTGATTTAACGTTTTTAAACAGTATACAATAGGAAGGCATTCACTAAGCTGTGTAGGTGCTGATCTGTTCAGTGTGGCTTGTTTATTATATGAACCTTCGCGTGAGAAAATCAACAATATGGGTTTCTGACCAGGTTTTCCACAAACTGGCCTCTACAGTCACAGAAGCAGGCTAGAAGCTTATCTGCACAGCTGATCTGCGTCTTTGTTTTCGCACATGCAGATTGTTGGTTTTCTGATGGGGAGGCTCATATTGAATGGATCAGGATCATTTCCCTGTTTTGCAGTTCAGTGGGCATCTTTAACAGCACAACCATATGAGTCATGTCATGAGAAAATCAGATTTTTGCCTATGCAAAAATGAAGGCACTGATCAGCTTAGTAGTAATTGCACAGTTGATCAGCACCTTAGTTTTCGCCACACAATTCCTCTACTTTCTAAATCCAAAATTTTTAGCCATCTTTAGTGCTTGTACAGCTCAATGCAGTTTGTGTCAAACTGGTTCAGAAACCCCAAAGACCGGTTTTCTTGCGTCACGGCTCATATTGTAAAATCCGTTTCTTTAAATTCTAAAGTGATTATAAAAACAAGTTATAACATTGTCTGACATGTAAGGGAAAGATGTGGCATATATGTATATGAGGGCTATCCTTATGCACTCTAGTTAGTTCAATTTCCTGCTTTTCTTGCAAAACCTGCTACAATCTCAACACACATAACATATATGTACACCCACATTGCATTAGTTGCAACAGTTTTCAGTGGGTAGATTTAAAAAGCTAAAAAGCTCTGTAGAAAAGAAAAAAAATCAACTGTGTATTTAATTCTTGCATGTATCAATTGAGCATATCTGACATGTACTTTCATTGTTATGTGATAATGCCTTGAAGACACATATTTCTAATGACCCACATGCAACATGAAGGTGTTTATGAAGAAATAAGCAAAATGACCCCCACAATTGCCATCAATTTTCATCAATACTTCCAGTATCTGATCTTTTACTCAATGCTGGTTGTCTATTTGGTGTATGTTTGTTGGTGCTGTGACCAGGATGTGGGTTTTCTCTAATATCTGTTTCTGAAATTTATGTTTATCATCACAGGTACCTTCTCATGCTGGTTCTAGTGACTCCATACAAAGTAGAGACTCTAATTTGGTTGTATGACTAGAAGAAAGTGGTCCAAGTGATGATTTTCTGCTGGACCCAGTCACTGCCTGATTCTACCAGGGAACCAACTAAAACTGTCATAGGATTTGAGCCGTCTCGTGGGAAAACCAACAATGTGGTTTCCGAACAGGTCTGACACAAACCGAGCTGTACAAGCACAGAAGCAGGCTAGAAGCTTGAAATTTCAGATTTAGGAAGAAGTGGAAGTGTACTATCCGTGTAGCGAAAACAAAGGCGCTGATCAGCTTCGTGGTTACCGCAAAGCTGATCTGCGTCTTTGTTTTCGCAGATTGTTGGTTTTCTCATGAGGAGGCTCATTTAATGGTTATGAATAAATATATTTTATCCTGTGCATGAAAAAATCAACTATTTAGGTTTCCTACCAGGTCTGACACAAAGAAGACTGAGATGACACAGAAGATGTTCGAGGCTGCAAATTTGGATTAAGAAAGTAGAGGAATTGTACTATCAGGGTAGCAAAAATAAAGGTGCTGATCAGCTGCTGTGCCTTTGTTTTTGCCTATGCATAATGTAGATTTTCTTATGCAGTGGCTGGCTTTAAACAAGAAAATAGGGCACACCAAAATGAATTTAAGATTGTGATAGTTTTTTATGTTTACAAGTGGTAAACTTTCAGGCCTTGAGATTTTAAAAATATTTGTCTTAATGCTCAGATCATTGTTTTAATATGTTCAATGTGATACCTTGTTAAGATGTAGCCTGGCACAATGTAGATATACATGTATATCTTTTTTGATTACGGGAAGAAGTCTTCGTGGCATAGTGGTTAAGCCACTGGCCTTTTAAATCAAGGTTCATGAGGAAATTGATTTCTCAATTCATTTTGACAAGACTTTAAATGGTCGACAAATGACCTTACCGGTAGTTGCTGGTGGGAAGTTAAAAACATGACAAACAAACAACCATATCCTTTTAGATGAACCGCGACGCCAGAAAACCGGTCTTCGGAGTTTCTTGACACAAACCGAGCTGTACAAGCACAGAAAATGGCTAGAAACTTAAAATTTTGGATTTAAGAAGAAGAGAAATTGTACTATCTGTGTAATGAAAACAAAGGGGCTGATCAGCTTCGCAGTTAGCAAAAATCCGGTTTCTCACGATGCGGCTCAGATGGTTTTCGTTTATTCTCTGGTAGCACTACTTTGATAATCCTAATACTCAGTAGTTTAGTGTTTTGTAGTAAGTTGTATATATACTATATACCACAAGCTCAGAATTTCCCTCATTCTGAGGAAATGTAGCTTCGCCAATCTACATTTATTTATTGGTTTTCAATTACAGGAAGCTGTGCGGAGTTTGAACTTTTAACTGGGTCAATTACCCATCTAAAGTTAAAGACCAACAAGTTATTAAAATATCATTTTCATTAAACATTAGCAAATAAAATAATGCAAGAAAATTTATTATCACTAGCCCTTTAAAAACAGAAATGAGTAGAAGTATATAGATAAATATAGCTTGTATATGTCATGTGAGCAAGTTTTTGTACATACCAAAATGAATGAGCTACATTTTCAGAACCAACATGTTTTTTTCGCAAATCCCCAGTCCAGTTGGTGTTTTTGTGTTATGACTACATTGTGTGGATTTTATCGAATTCAGAAAGCACAGTGGCTGAGTGATAGTATGTACTTCTGCCTCTTATGTGTTTTGCCTAAAGCATTAGCCTCATTCTGACAATACCAACTAAACATTATTGGTCTGTAAGGTCATAACAACCTCCGACCATATATAATTCTGCATTGAAATTATCCAATTAGAGTTTGGGTACATTTACTTTGCTGTGGATTGAAACATCTTGCATTTATGAGTTTAATTTTGGTGCACTAAGATTTAATCTGATTTATAAACTTATAGTATGAGCCGCTGCATAAGAAAACCAACAATCTGCATATGTGAAAACAAAGCTGCAGATGAGCTGTGCAGTAACTGCATGGCTGATCTGCACCTTTGTTTTGGCGCCATAGACAGTACAATTCCTCTACTTTCTAAATCCAAAATTTCCAGTCTCTAACCATTCTTCTGTGACTGTACAGCCCAGTTTGTGTCAGACTTGGTCAGAACCCAAATTGTTGGTTTTCCCATGCACATGCTCATTTATAAACTTATAATATTTGAATGTGAGACTTATAAATTCCTTGAAAATTTGATTATATCTTCATGTACTGTTTTCCTATTTGTATTTTCATTGTGAAATGATTACATATCAGTATGTTTTTATAAATAATTGTGATTTACATCTAATTTATCATTATCATGAATTTATTTATATCTGTGCTTGTATTTATATTAAGATTTTGTGGTTATTTTTAGCTCGCCTGCACGAAGTGCATAGAGCTATTGTTGTCACCTCGGTCGTCTCCGTTTACGTGTACGTGTACGTTTACGTCCGCGTCCGCGTCACACTTTCGGTTAAAGTTTTTAAAATTGTTATATCTTGATAGTCACTTACCAGAAATCATTCATATTTGGAACATTGCTACATATGAGGGTCCTCTGTGATTTAGTGTGAAGGGACCCGTGGGGTCTTGCCTGGGGGCGGGGCTAGAGGTCAATATCTAGGACACCTTTGTACAATGCTCAGATGCTGTGTTAGTTTCTCATCAACTGTAAAGCCTAGAACTGTCAAACCTTACTTAAGGCTTCTCCTCGATGTCCCCACTCGGCACCCACATTGACCTACTGACCTTGACCTATATTTCATGCTCCAGTGACTTTGTCATTTTTTAAGCCAACCCTAAATATCTCATCAACTATAAAGCCTACAACCATCAAACCTTGCATATGGCTTCTCCTCGATGTCCCGACTTTGCACCCACATTGATCTTGTGACCTTGACCTATATTTCATGCTCTAGTGACTTTATCATTTTTGAAGCCAACCCTTAATCTCATCAACTATAAAGCCTACAACCATCAAACCTTGCATATGGCTTCTCCTCGATGTCCCGACTCAGCACCATCATTGACCTACTGACCTTGACCTATATTTCATGCTCCAGTGACTTTGTCATTAAAGTTTTTAGAAGTCTATATCTCTTGAACGTGTTGATGGATCATGTCGATACTTTGCATGTTGGTAGATATTGGTCTGAAGTTTCATGCAGTACCATCATGACCCACCCTGAGTGACCTTGAGGTCAAGGTCACAGACTTAGAATTTTTTTGTTAAAGTTTTCGGTTAAAGTTTTTAGAAGTCTCTTGAACATGTAGATGGATCAAGTTGATACTTTGCGTGTTGGTAGATATTGGTCTGAAGTTTTATGCTGTACCATTATGACCCACCCTGGGTCAACTTGAAGTTAAGGTCATGGCCTTAGAAATTTCTGTATATCTCTATGTTGATGGATCAAGTTGAAACTTTGCATGTTTGTGGATATTGGTCTGAAATTTTATGCTGTACCATCACAACCCACCTGAGCGACCTTGAGGTCAAGGTCATGGGTCATAGATTTTGATAAGTTTAGTGACAAAGCACAAGTCAGGCGAGCTACGCTGTCCTGCGACAGCTCTTATTATGTCTTGTTATCATTTTGATAAAACACATGCATGCAATGAGCCATATCACCTAGATTCTAATGTTTGCTTTCTTAAATCCAAAAATGATAATGTTACCATATACATGTATTTCTTTATCATCGATTAATGAACATGTCTCCATGTTTGCAAATTTCTTACTTAAAGGTTTGGTCATGGAAATGTAAATCTTTTACAGCCTTTTTTCTTCACTGATTCACCAAGAGCATTAGTCAGTAATTTGTGAAAGGAATGTTCACTGAGTACTGGTAATCTGCATCTGGAAGAACTACCCAGGAAACAGTGTGGTTAACTGACAGTCTAGACATGACCTTTGCTGTTGGTTGTTGAGAATATCAAGCAAACTATTAAGGTAGAAATCCAGAAATATTTAAGAAATAATTTTACTTTACTGTGAATTATCGTGATTAAAGCGGGATGTTGGAGGGCAGATTGCGATGTATTTATTCACGACGGCGCAGCCGGAGTGAATTAAATATCGCATCTGCCCCACAACATCACACGTTAATCAAAGATAATTCATCGTAAAGTAAAATTATTTTGATTCTAACACGACTTAAAAATAAATGCTTACATTTCAAAATGTTTTCCAGTGGACTCATTCTCGGCGGACATGAATGTTTATGTGCGACATCACAAAAACGTCACCTTGCACGCGTAATTTTGTTTACAGTGAATTATTGTTTATTTGCAAATGGTGATGATTCCATTAGGTTCAATGGGAAAGACGATAACATGATAACATCGTGTTAGAATTTGTCTGCCTCATGAGAAAACCAACAATTTGCAAAGGCAAAAACAAAGACGCTGATCAGCTTTGCGGTAACCCCGCAGCTGATCAGTGCCTTTGTTTTCGCTACACAGAACAATTTCTTTTCTTTCTAAATCTAAAATTCCAGTTTTTAGACATCTTCTGTGATGGTATAGACAAGTTTGTGTCAGACCTGTTCAAAAACCACATTGTTGGTTATCTCATGAGGTGGCTCAATTCCAACAACAATTCTAGAGAATCAACTTAATGTTTTTAAATGAACCGCTGCATCAGAAAACCAACAATCTGCATATGCGAAAACAAAGACACAGATCAGCTTGGAAGTACATGTGAAGCTGATCAGTGCCTTTGTTTTAGCTACACGGATAGTACAATCAATGTTCTTCTTAAATCTGAAATTTCAAGCTTCTAACCTTCTTCTGTGATTGTACAGGCCGGTTTGTGTCGGACCTGGTCGGAACCCAAATTGTTGTTCTCATGCACAGGCTCATAGGCTCATATTAATAATCAGTTGCTCTTGTTCTGTGCTGTCGACAGAGTCAGTATTATGTACCGTTACTGCAATAACCTGCTGTTGAGTCTATATTGACAGCCTTATAGTCTTGTATCACTTGGATCATATGAGCCGCATCATGAGAAAACTGGTCTTCAGTTTTTCAGACAAAGTACAACACAAACCGGCCTGTACAGTCACAGAAGCAAGCTAGAAGCTTGAAATTTCAGATTTGAGAAACCATCTATATTACTATCTGTGTAGCGAAAACAAAAGTACATGTACTGATCTCTGCCTTTGTTTTCTCATAGGCAGAAATCTGGTTTTCTCATGGCATGGCTTATTTACTATATGGCTCTCAATATTCTTGGTCAACAGCAGGTTTTTGCATGTATGGTATACGAGGGTGATGTAAGAAGTAATGCGAACTAGTGTGTAATTTTTTCACCACTGCCATTTTTCAAGATAGTTTAAATCAGAATTATGATGCATTATCTATTTTTCAAGATCCGATTACTGTTTTGACTGAATCACATAGCAACCCTCATTGCCTAGCAACAAGAGAATGCAAGGTAAACGACCTTGGCCACGGTTATATTTGATTTTATTTATGAAATGAACTAATTACTCTAGTTATCATGTTATTCCAAAGTACCATAACCCCTTTCATAGATTTACTGTACATACCTTGATTAGTTTAATGCAGCACAAATTATTGAGGTTTGGCTATCTGTACCCCCTAGAATTTGAGTCAATTTTGATTTCTCTAAATCTCCATATTTTCATCAATGCCCCTTCTACTAAACCAAAAAGGTTAAATTCCATACAATATTTATTTTTTAATAGAAACTCTTTGTTGTGATAGGTTGTGGACATAAAGGTCAATATTTACATCCTTGTCAGCGTCAAATATACCCATGAATTATAGATATTTGTCGTACTTCATCAGAATTGTGATATTTTTGTCAGATGTCGTTGCTAGGCAACATAGAATAGTCCCTGCTGCTCTTTGCATTTCGTTTTCTCTGTTACTTCCAAACACAATGCATATATAAGACAACGAATATGATTTGTGTGTATATAAATGTCAATTTAATAAAATGGATTACAAAATCATTCTCTATACCCCAAACAAAAATAGAGTTTTCAGTCAATTTCGCATCCATGTCGACTTCAGGTCGACAAATCAAATAATCCTTACATTTTAAATCATCATCTGAACTTCATGATATTACACCTAATTACTGCACATATATACACATGTTAACATGCCAAATTATTCAAATGTATCTGCATCGGTTACTAAAATATAGTTGTATTTGCATTAGTTCTTGGATCACCAGTAGGACTAACTCTGTTGAAAGACATATTGATTTATACCTATGATCGTGTCTCTTTTGAAATTCACTTTAATATGTACTTTTGATCTGAAATACTATCAATGCAAGTTATATAGTACATGTATATGTACATCATTTTGATACTATATTTGTGCCAGTGAATGAGAAAACAAACAATTTGGGATTACGACCAGGTCTGACACAAACCAGGCTGTACAGTCACAGAAGATGGTTAGAGGCTGGAAATTATAGGTTTAGGAAGTAGAGGAATTGTACTATGCAGTGAAAACAAAGACACTGATCAAATTCGCAGTTACTGTGAAGCTGATTTGGGCCTTTGTTTTTGCTTATGCAGATTGTTGGTTTTCCCATGCAGCGGCTCATTTATATTATAATTGAAAGCTTACCGTAATCTTTCTAATTAGCGCACATGCTCCAATAAGCGCACACCCTGACGGTTTTAGAAACTATGTGCATAAGCGCACTCTGTTCGACCTGCTTTCATGGTTTTTTATACCAAGTTTACATGTTAGCACCGTATTGAACTACATTAAAACTTAACCTTAAATGATCAAACACTATTTTGTAACGATTGGAATGCTAAAATGACATCATATTTGATGTTTTTGATAATGTTATTCCAGCAGTTTATGTGATGTTGTTGTTGGTAGTGTGCGCTTATTAAAACGATATTTTGTTACCTTAACTTTATTTTATTTTGAAATATAAAGCGCACTGTGCGCTTATGAGAAGGAATACGGTATTTGATAATTTTATATAGATAAGCTTTAAATTTGAATTTTATATGACCTCATACCTATTTGTATCATTACAAAAACATTCCCATGTAATATACAGAGAACTTTTTTAGTAGCAAAACTTGAAAGATCATGGAAAAATTTTCATTGCCGAAGCGGTCCTTACGAAAACCCTCAAATCAATCTATGTGATGGATCAAAAATAAGAAAAATAGGTTTACCGGGGCATACCCCAGTTTTTCTACATAAAAGTGTGGTTTAAGAGGGTATTCATTTCCGGTAATGTTTTTGGTTTGTACTAAGGTCATTTCTTTACATGCATATTGTGCTTTCTTACCTTCATCTAATTAATGATGTTTACTTCTGTATTATGGATAAATTTACCTTTGGAAGCATAAGACAAACAAAATGACATTATACTCTATCCTATATGAGCTGCGACAAGAGACATCTGGTCTTCGGGGCTTCTGACATAAACCAGTCTGTACAGTCTTAGAAGAAAGCTAGATTCTTGAAATTTTGGGTATAGTTAGAGGAAGAATTATACTATCCATCCATAATTTTTTCAAAGAAGTTGTGGGCCAATCTTGGCCAAATTTAGTGTCAATCATCATTTGGTTGGCTGACTAGAAGTATTAGGTTTTGGAGCAGATTGTATCAAATTTGTGGTTTACATGGCAACAGATAGCATCCAATAGGGTTCAAAATGGCCGGGGACATTAGCTCTCATATACTTACTATGAGAAAACCTTACAAAAATCATGAGCCTTAGAGTGTCGTTTATATTTTGTGTCTAGCAAAGTAATTCTCTGTATAAAACCTGCCACCCATGCCCCTGGGGTCCATATAGGAGTTGGGCTAACACTGCAAATAAAAGCGCTGCAGGCATGCATGATGCCCCGCCACACAAATTTAATTTAGTACAAATGCAGAGAATACGAGGATGATCCAATAATGATTGAGACTTTTTGAATAATTCCTAAGTAAATAAACTTGGCTTATTATGAATATCCTGTTAACATTGCTCAATATAATGTGCACACGATACACTGATTAAAATCCACATGTAGACAATTACCTTCTGTTGCTTAGCAACGAGAAAATGTTAGTCAAATGTCCTTGGCCACGTGGTACTTATGCATATAAAATGGGTTGCCATGGCAACTGGTGATAAAATTTCCAATCATGGCACACAGTTATTTATAGTGTCCTTAAATAGCTTTATGCTATGCAAAAATCACGAACATACAGCTCATAATTCAAGAAGGCTGAGCATTTTTGCGAGAAAAGTTGGGTTTTAGTAGCGAAAAAATTCATTGATTTTGGGGGTAGGGGTGAGAAATGTCTTATAACTTGAGTAAACATTACACAATAAATTGTTTTAAACTTTGAAATGATCAATTATGGGGTAAATATATCAAAGGAATTTCAAAAGGAACACCTGTCCCTTTCGTTTCATGTTGCCTAGCAACAATAGAATTTGGAAAATGCTATAAGCCAGAATTAATTGAGGAAAATGGTTGCTAGGCAACCACCTCTGGATCACTAGCGCAAGACTCGAATCGACTGAAGCAAAATATTTCAGAGATGAATGTCAACACAGACAATACTCAATTATAATAAGATGAGGCTTTAAAAATTTGTGACATAGCTAAATCTATATAGATTGTGTTTGTTCAAGGGGCAGATGGTGGCCAAAGGTACTGCACCAGTAGTTCTTAAATAACCATAGCAACCAGAGTTGTTCACCAAATTTGATAAAACACGCTCCGTAGAGAGATCAAATGTGTATCTAGTAAACGAAAGTAGTTAACTTGAGCCAGTCAAAAGGGTTAATAAAACATGAGAAAAGTCTCAATCATTATTGGATCATCCTCGTATCATAGTCAATAAATGCTCAAGATAAAGAGCAAAACAAAATTTTGACAGAAATCAAGGACCATCACTCTGTAGGAATTTGACAAAATTTACCCATCTTCAATCTTAAACAACTCCTTCCTAGTATGAACTCCTATCAAAAATTTGAAGAAAATTGGTCAATGAATACACATAAAAGAGCGAAATCTTAACATGAATCAAGGGCCATAATTCTGAACTTATTTGACAAAATTTACCCATTTTCAATCCCAAACAACTCCTCCCTAAGATGAACTCCTATACAAAGTTTGAAGAAAATTGGTCAATAAATGCTACAGATAGAGCTCAGAAACAAAATTTTAATGTAAGTCAAGGGCCATAGCTTTGTACTTAGTACCTATCTTCAATTCCAAACCACTCCTTCGTGATATGAAATCCTATACAAGGTTTGAAAAAAAAGGTCAATAGATGGTCAAGATAGAGCTGGGAAACCTAAACATAAATCAAGGGCCATAACTCTGGACTTATTAGCTCACCTGAGCCAAAGGCTCACAAGGTGAGCTTATAGTACAGTAGTCGAGCTGGCGTCTGTCCGTGCGTCTGTGCGTCCGTTCACATTTTCAAACTCAAATATCGCCAATCATGATCAAATTTTATCTAAAGCATCATTGAGGAGGGAGAAAGGCTTTGGGGCAGGTCGGATTGGAACTCTGGTTTCCATGGCAACAGATAGCTCCCATAGACTTACAATGGGAAAAACATAAAAAAATCTTCTTCTCTGAAACCACAAGTCCCAGAGCTTTCATATTTTGTATGTAACAATGTATAGTGCCCCTGGGGTCAAAAATGGCCCCACCCCGGGGGTCATTAGCTCCCATAGACTTACAATGGGAAAAACATAAAAAAAATCTTCTTCTCTGAAACCAAAAGGCCCAGAGATTTCATATTTTGTCAGTAGCAATGTATAGTGGTCCTCTTTATAAATCCTGCCAACCGTACCCATGGGGTCCATACGGGCCCCGCCCCGGGGACGTCATGGGAAAACATAAAAAATCGTCTTCTCCGAAGCCACAAGGCCCAGAGCTTTCATATTTTGTTTGTAGCAATGTATAGTGTTCCTCTTTATAAATCCTGCCAACCGTGCCCCTGGGGTCCATAAGGGCCCAGCCCCGGGGGTGTCATGGGAAAAACTTTTAAAAATCTTCTTCTCTGAAACCACAAGGCACAAAGCTTTCATATTTTGTTTTTAGCAATGTATAGTGATCCTCTTTATAAATCCTGCCAACTGTGCCCCTGGGGTCCATACGGGCCCCGCCACGGGGGCGTCATGGGAAAAACATAAAAAAATCTTCTTCTCAAAAACCATATGGCCCAGAGCTTTCATATGTTGTGTGGACCAATGTATAATACTCTCCTTTATAAATGCTGCCAAAGGTGCCCCTGGGGTCCATACAGGCCACGCCCCAGGCATGTCATTATCTACCATAGACTTATAATGGAAATATATGAAAAAAATCTTCTCTGCAACAGCATGACACAAAGCTTGTATATTTGATATACAACATTGTCATGTGGAGCTCTACATAAATCCTGCCAATCTTGCCCTTGGGGTCAAATATGGCCCCACCCTGGGGGTCATTATAGGACCCTGACCTTGTTAGATGATTTTTTCAAGTGAACCAAAATGGCAGAAAAGAGGAAACACAATCCAGACAAGAGCTATTCTGCTGATGTAAGTAGTGTTTCAAGGTCACATGACCAAGATGGCCACCATACCCATATATGGTAAAAAACCCAATTACATTGTCCAGTGATTGTACTTGTTGACTCTCAGGTGAGTGAATCGTTGCCCCTGGGCTACTTGTTTTAAGAAATTCGCCCATTTTCAATTCCAAACCACTCCTTCCTGCTATAAACTCCTTTACTAAGTTTAAAAGAAGTTGGTCAATAAATGCTTAAGATAGAGCCCGGAAACAAAATTTTAACATAAATCAAAGGCAATAACTTTGTTCATATTTGATGAAATCTACCCATCTTCGATCCCAAACCACTGCTTCCTGATATAAATTTCTGTACAAAGTTTGAAGAGTATTGGCCAATAATTGCTCAAGATAGAGCCCGGAAAACAAATTTTAACGTAAATCAAGGGCCATAACTCTGAACTTATTTGACGAACTTTATCTACCACTCCTTCTATACAAAGTTTGAAGAATATTGGTCAGTAAATGCTCAAGATAGAGGCCAGAAATGAAATTTCAGTGTACATCAAGGGCCATAATTCAGTGCTTATTTGACGAAATTTACCCATCTTCAATTCCAGACTACCACTCCTTCCTGATATGAACTCCAATACTAAGTTTGAAAAAAATTGGTCAATAAATGCTCAAGATTACGCAATTTTAAAAACATAGCGTTGACGGAAGGTCGGACAAAGGCACGTACATGCACTCAAACGCTTTTTTTTTAAGGGTATAAAAATACTGCACACTTTTTCAAATGGTGGGGTATAAAAATGGATGTACTGCTGTTTATTTTTGACAAGGAGTCCATATTGGCAAAAACCTATAATAAAGCATTCATTCTTCATACACTTTATGTTCCATGAATTATTATGTTTCACAATTGAGTTTTATTGCAATTAAAAAATGATGAACTGTTTCAGATGAAAACATTTTTTCTGACAAAATCACAATTGGGAGAAAAATTAAACAAAAATTTGCTTTTAGTCTGACCATTGTGGACCTGCAAATCAGAAAAACACAATTTTGATTGAGTTTCACTAGTACTAACAGGAAAATTTCCAGGGATTTTTTTTAAAGATGTGTTACAGAAAAATTTAAAGCGCTCTGGACATTCTGCATTTTGATCAAATTTTTGGAAAAGTATGTCCCTTTTTCAATAAAATAATTTTAGTTTACATGAATGTGACTCTTAATGCTTACTTGTACCATCATTTAACATTTCAATTTGTTTTTCCGAACTTAAAAGGTTTCTTAGTGATACAATCCAGGTTAAGCATATACCAAGGTAGTCTGAGTGACCTTACAAATTTAATTCTGATATACAAGAAGCAATCAGAAAATGATGAATTATTGTTAAAAGAAAACAAACTGACCATAAAAAGTTTGTTTAAAGGAGTGAAAAAGAATTTTCATCACCACATACTCTTGTGACTTTTTGTCTATGGGTACTCTGAATTGACACAGAAAAACATAATGTTTGGGGGGCCATAAAGTTGTGGATTTCAGTCTGTGGGTAGGATACATGTCAGTCTTTGATTCCTGAACATTTGAAATGTTGTACCTTTTTATCTTTAAAATTGTACAAGTTATAGTCGAAAATGTATGTTTGCGTTTCTTTATGTACTGAGAATAGTTGACAGGTTTTTGTTATAGCCTTGTGGATTGTTATAACCTTGTGAATGACATTGTTATAACCTTGTGGATTGCATTGTTATAACCTTGTGGATTGCATTGTTATAACCTTGTGGATTGCATTATAACCTTAGCACCCTTAAGTTATTTGAAACAATTTTGTTACTGTTGCCTTATTATAAAGATGTTGTTTCATTACGAAAACAAAGGAAAAGTCAATTACAGGCCTAGCCTACGCCTAATCCTTGTCTCATATTTATTTAGAAATATTCTGTTACTGTATGTTCATGTCTGTATATATGTTGACAAAAAATTTGCAATAAATATATAAATAAATAAATTACGAAAACATGAGTATGTGATATACAGATTTTTCCTAAGTCGTAAAAATTGAAAATTTTCAGTTGAAAAATTTTAATATTTTTCTTTTTTTGGGGGCCCAAAACATAGAGTGTGGGTAGACGTTAGGATTACAAAAACTTGCCCATGCAATTTACAGAGAATTTTTAATCCTTAAAAATTGAACATTTTCAGCTGAAATTTTTTAATATTTTTCTTATTTTTGCTCAAAATATAGATTGTGGATTCATGTTAAAACCGCCTCGTCCGCCTCCACGAGGCGGTTTTAATGAGTACACACAATCTATGTTTTGGAGTAAAAATAAGAAAATAGGTATACCCCTGCAAACCCCATTTTTTTCTATATGAAAATGTGGTATAAGGGGGTAAACATTTCACGGGCACGTTTTCCTGATGGAACCGCCTCACTTTCTAACCAGTACCCACAATTTCTGTTTTGGAGCAAAAATAAGAAAAAAAGGTATACCCTGCATACCCCAGTTTTACTATATAAAAGTGGGGTTTAAGGGGGTATTCTTTACACCGACATGTTTTCCTGAGCATCGTCAGAACAAAAACTCCACTGTTTCTAATGAAATAAATAAAGTGCTAAATATGTGTGACAATGTTAACTGTTTTATATGCTCAGTGGCAAAATTTTAGTCAGTGGACATGTAAAATCCCATTAGTATTGTTTAAACCACTGTAGCTTCAAAACTCCTTGATAGATTGGGCTGAAATTGCCAGATAAAACCTTACATTCTCAAGAAAAACGGTTGAAATATCGTATGTGGTTTTTCCAAAATGCATACACCAATTTTCCTTATTTTAAATGAAAGGGAGGTCATCTCCAAAATCTGAATGTTTGGCAAGTTATTTCTTGAGACTGCGGTTGAATTTTTAAAAGATTTTTTTTAAATATTGTTTTTTTTGTCACTGGCAAAGCATCGATTTGACAACGCTACAAACAAGCAAATTCAGAGAATTTATGTCCCCCGCCTTAATTGTATAGTTACAGAAATATCATCTGAGAATATGTATGTCCAAACTACATGCGCATTCTTAGTGTAAGCGTCCGAAAAACAACTAAGTTCAAATTCACAGTGGGTAGCCTTGGATCAAATAGCTTTTTCCGGCGCCTACGGGATCAGCAACAGAGCGTACGGGGAATTCTGTTGATTAAGTTTGCCATGAACGCTACTTCAGCAGAAGAATTTTTTTTATGAAAAAGAAGTTAAGTTATTGTATATTCTAGTTCACGGGACCCGGAACATATCAGGCTTATTACTTTTGTACAAAACCTGTAGTTTAAGACATTGGGGCAGTTTAAAAACTGTACTTTTCCCACCCTGCATGTCTACAGGCTAAAAGAAAGGCCCAGTAAAACATCATTTTTTATTGTTTTTACCAATCGAAGACGGGAAAATCGTTCAGAACGTAGACTGTCCTTAAACCAGAGGACCAATGGTCCTGTAAACGCTCACCTGAGATCTGCTGTATATACCAATGTTATAGAAAATAGTCCCAGTATAGGGGCAGATGAAGCCCTTGGGTCATTTTTTTTTTCAGAATAATCAATACTGTCCATACAAGTTTTCCCCTTCAAATGACATTTTAACAGTTTACCCATTCAAATACATAGGCAACCCATGTTGACCTTGCCTTAAAATAGGTCAAGGTCATCACAGGGTCATGATTTATACATACATTGTAGTACTTGAGTCATTGATGCTGCATGCCAAGTTTCTTCGAAATCGGTCCACCGGTTCCGGAGAAGATTTTTGAAGGATTTATATCATATATGAACCTCAACGTGACAAAATGTACCTTCGGACATTCTGACATTACTAGTAGAGAGCGACAAAAAGCAGAAAAATCATGTAATAAATGTTTTTGAGTTAACCCTGTATCTGTAATCTTTGAACACTGGGCTACCAAATGAATGAGTTTTAAAACATATTTATGTTTGATATTTGGAGTAACCTGCCCTTGTTTTAGCCAATAATATACTTAATTGTCCTGTACCTAACGTTAAATGGTAACCATAGCAACAGCATCGTCATACAAATAGACAAAATAATTTCGACAAATTGCATGCATGGATGATATGTCTCTATCTTATCAAAAGGGTCTGACCGGTGTTCAAACAGTTTTAAGTACATGCGTTTAATTCGTAGGCTATAGTAACATGCAGAAATGCATTAGGCAACTTTGACATCATTTTTCAGGACAATGACGTCTGTAGGGTTCATGTTGTAAATCGGTCATAACTCACACAATAACTTGAATAATCAGTTCAAATAAAGACTAACAGACTCTAGAAACATTGTACATTCAAAGTAACATTGTTTTTCTATTGCTCAAAAAATTGTCCGAAGGTACATTTTCTCATGTTGTGGCCCATATGGGCATGGCGGTTATTTTGGTCATGTGACCTTGATTATTTATATATACATTGATTCCCCCATTCTATAGATGCTTCACATGAAATTTGGCTTTGATTGGCCAAGCGGTTACAAAGGAGATGTTTGAATATTATGGTAATAAACATGTATAATGCCCCGGGGCTGGGGCTAATGAGCCCCTGGGGTCCAATTTTTTTCAGAATCATTAATATTCAGTCCTACTGCCCATTTCCTGCAGGACTTTCACTTTAAATGACATTTTAAAAGTTTTCCCCATTCAAATCATTGGCGACCTATGTTGACCTTGCTGTAAAATAGGTCAAGGTCATCCAAAGGTCATAATTTATAAACACATTGTAGTACTTCAGTCCCCAATGCTTCATGCCAAGTTTTTAGCTCACCTGAGCCGTAAGGCTCACAAGGTGAGCTTATAGGTTGGCCATGATCCGTCGTCCGTCCGTCCGTCATCCGTCCGTCGTCCACCATTTTCAAAGATCTTCTTCTCTGAAAGCGCTTGGCCAATCAAAGCCAAATTTTATATGAAGCATCTTTGGGAAGGGGGAACCAATGTGTTTATAAATAATCCAGGTCACATGACCAAGATGGCCGCCACGCCCATATATGGTAAAAACCCTTCAAAATTCTTCTTTTCCAGAACCACTGGACCGTTTTCAACGAAACTTGGCATGAAACATCGGGGACTAGAGTACTACAATGTGTTTATAAATTATGACCTTTGGATGACCTTGACCTATTTTACAGCAAGGTCAACATAGGTCGCCCTTGCATTTGAATGGGGAAAATTGTTAAAATGTCATTTGAAAGGCAAAACTTGCAGGAAATGGGCAAATGGACTGAAGGTAGGTAATTCTGAAAAAAAATTGGACCCCAGGGGTTGGTCTGCCCCCACCCCGGGGCAATATACATGTATATTACAAAAATATTCAAAGATCTTCTTCTCTGAAACTGCTTGGCCAATCAAAGCCAAATTTTATATGAAGCATCTATGGGAAGGGGGAACCAATTTATTTATAAATAATCCAGGTCACATGACCAAGATGGCCGCCATGCCCATATATGGTAAAAACCCTTTAAAATTCTTCTTCTCCTGAACCAATGGACCGATTTCAGCGTTACTTGGCATTAAGCATTGGTGACTTGAGTACTACAATGTATTTATAAATTATGACCTTTGGATTACCTTGACCTATTTTACGGCAAGGTCAACATAGGTCGCCCATGCATTTGAATGGGAAAATTGTTAAAATGTCATTTGAACAGTCTAGTCCATGACGGTTATCCATCCGCGGTCTAGTGGAGCGTTTTTCCGTCCAAACAATCGATTTTTTCTCGGAGAACAGTGGTCTTTGGATTCTTATTTGGCGTAATAGAACAGACTTTGATCAGGAGATGTAAGAGATAAAATATGCACAACTGAGGTTTCTGCCCGGCACAACCTCTTCGACACTGCCACAGAGGAAAACAAGTATACATGCTTGAACTTGTGTGTGTATGTCCCAGTTCAGAAAGATCATCTGCACGAGTCTTCATTGATGCGGAAATGTGACACATTAGAGAGGTTGAGAAAATTAACTTGTAACGTGTACGTGTACTTGTAGCTTTATTTACCCGTACACGATCGTTTTGAGTGTAAAATCGTTTGAGAAAATCGAACGTGTACGTGTAGATTTCATAAATATACAGCTGAATTTTTTTATTGTTTATACATGTGTTGATATATGAAAGTAAATATGGATGATTTATTGTTAGCCGGACTTTTAGACAACGATGATGAGTTAATTTTATTGTCACAAGTTTGTTCCGGCTCCGATGTGCCCTCTTTTGAAAAGGGTTTCGACCTAGACACCTACACGGAAGAGCAAACCAAAGCAAGTTTTAGGTTTTATAAAGATGACATTCGTAATTTGTGTGTTGAACTGGGTATACCTAGGGAATTTAGAGCTAGAAATGGAACGGCCCTTTCAGGGGAGGAAGGACTGTGTGTGTTGTTAAAGCGCCTGTCATATCCGAACCGTCTCGGTGATTTGTCTGAAATTTTGGCAGATCAATAAGCGAACTCTCATATATATTCAACTTCTTCATCCAAAATTTACAGCCTCCAGTCAACGTTTGGGACTGTACAGCCTGGTTTATCTCGGACCTGATCGGAAACTAAAACGCGGCTAAATACCCTATAAACAAATTAAATTGCGTTACCACAAACGTCAGAAAGTACATACCTACATACATATATGGTCACATGTACGTCGATTCGCCTTTGGTCAGATATACTTCGGCTGCACGTGCAAAACGATTTGGCTACGCTTCATCGAACTTCGTTTCTGCTTGTACCTACCTGACCTATCGATGGAAACATATAAAGAAAACTTACAAGTCGCAAATTTATTTCATTCACAGCCTAACTGATTCTCAACGTGTAGCGAGTATTTTGAACTTGTAATAAATGACGAAGTTTGGGGATAAAACTCTTCTACACGTACACGTACAAGTTACAAGTTCATTTTCTCAACCTCTCTATTATATTGGTGAGTGTGTACAGAGATATATACTATACAGAGATTTGAAACTGCTATTGAACATCGATATTTGCCCCCGCTATGACTGTCGCTCAGGTAGACAGGTAAATCGAGGGAAAAAATCAATATTTTTATCGGCCGCTGAATCTGTTCTGAAAGTTCGTATATTAGCAAAAATATATTGTTAATATTTTCTTCGTTTGGTTCGCTATTATCTAGATGATAGTAGAAATATTTATTTTTGTTAAATAGGCCTTCGAATTTCCAACAAATAGATACTAAACACGCCCGGTATCTTTGTTAAAAAGAGTTATTTATTTACGGTTGATAATTTATATAATTATTATCCTTTGTCCTACGATTTGTAAAAGCCGTTGTTGTTGTTTTTTTCTCCCACAAATTAATACGTTTTTAATTATGCTTATTATCTACGCGACTGGACACATTTGAAACAATTATTTACGGATTATCTTTAGACACAACGGGCAGTTCTTTGACACATCGAGTCTATCTATCGAGTTCAATGAAGAATACCGCCAATATAATTCAATTTTGCACTTCATTTTGTTGGTCTTATTTTACACTTTTCTTTACAAAACGGGCAGTGGCGGGACGGATTATGTGAATTTAATGGACTCAGTCAGGCATGAACTCGAACATTCTTCTTTTTTCTCTATCTTTCATTCTTGCATTCATGTATAATCTAAGAAGTCGCCACCGGATTTCAAAAGAAAAAATGACACTTTTATTACCAGCTTACCGTATTGCACCAAGCAATACCTGTTGATTAGGTGACTAAAAAGTCTACACCGGATTTCAAAAGATAAAATGACACTTTTATTACCAGCTACCTGTATTGCACCGTGCAATACCTGTTGATTCGGTGACTTGTTTGATCTTCGCACTTATGTCACGTTGCAGGCACGTGCCGCATTAATTAATAACCGATACCACACACATTGTCCACACACTTTATTGAAGATTGTATTCGGAAACATAATTAAAAAAAAAAAAAAACAGTATGAAAAAATTATCATAAACTATAGGCCAACATTCAACCACACTTTTCTTGCCCTGTTAGCTCTCATCATGATATAGTCATACTCAAAATTTTGAAAAGAATAATACTCTAGCTGTTTATGTACACTTGCCCGTGTTCTGAGCAACGTTTTTTTTTTATTTTATTTTATATTTTTTTTTTATTTTTTTTTTCAATAGCTGCGATGGTGTCTGTTTTTATGTGCGGTCTCGCAGTTTTCACATTGCACGAAAATTCAACAATGGGATGCTTTTCACACCTGAGATGATGATCAGAAATTGATCGACTCAGTTTATGAAAATAGATAAAAAGCATCCAAGTCAAAATGCAATCCGCATATCAGAGCGCCATTTTTTCTTCTCGAATCCGGGCCTTACCTATTTTCTCCTGCACTTTGCTACGCAAATGTCATTTCTTCTTTTGTAACTATTTTTATTTCGAAAAATGTAGAAACTAATTTTTATGTCGTCCCCATCACATTTCCGGGCATGGCTATCCCAAATCCTATCCCGGGCACGTGACATTGGGAGGGTGTGTGGTTATAAATACAAAAATTAAATAGACAACCGATCACCCAGAGATCATCTGTAAAAGCATAATATGTCATTCTGCATTCAAATGTAACCTTTTTTGGTCTTATTTGCAATGCAAAACAATGTGTAGAAAAAATTCTCCATTTTGACTCCATAGCGGCGAAAAGGTGTGAAAAACAGCTGATTCATTTGGACGATTTAACACTTTCAAAATTACCCAAACCGTATCGAAGGGCAATAAAACGATTTGTAAGACATTGTTCTTTGAGAAAATTGATGTTGTTTGTCAAAGAAAAGTCATTCATCGAAACCTTTTGATAAAAAAAATTACACATCGTTTTGAGATCGGACCAACCCAGTTTTGCTAAAATGACAAAAATAGTCAATATTTATACGATCGTAAGACAAACACAGTCATAGATTGTGTGCTCATTATCAAATAAAACGATTTTTATATCTTTCTTCTTTCATATTTTGTTAATTAAAGATTACCTAGCCTTTTAGTTACAACGCCTTTTAGTCAAAAAGTACCGACTATAATCCGCTTGGTCGCCATTTTGAAACGCCGAACAAGGAATTAGGTGTTTTATCAACGTATAATTAACAATCAAAAATCCAATAAAAACACTACAAACATCAAAATCTGGTTCCTAAATCAAATATTAAATATAAACAGTTTCTATTGAATAAAATATTATCTCATCGGATGTATGAAATTGCCAATGAACGCCGATGGTTTTGTCTCCGAAACAATATGGCGGCGGATCGTAAGTGGCGCCACAGGTACACGCGCGACAATCATAAAGCGGCCGCTAGGTGGACTTTCTAATCTCTTCATCTTTATCTCAGGTGTGTACACGGTATTTCCCGCCTTTTAGCGGAAGAAACGAGGTTCACTGCTTCGAGCGCATGTGGTGCCGTGACAATAAGGGCCTTTATTAGATTGTCGTATTGTATAATTCAAACAAACGAACGAACAAACAAACAATTACGTTTAACTTGTTTGATACATCTCGAAGGAAGATCACATATTGCTTCGAGGATACATGTACTAGTAATCAAAGTCAAGTCGATCTTTAAGATTGAAAACTTTGAAAACAATATACACCAAAAAAGAACAACAACATTAACTTAATGTAAGATTTAAAAAAAAAAAAACAAAAAAAAAAAAAAAAAAAAAACAATAATATTTATAATAAAAAAGAGGAAAAGAATCACTTTTTTCTTCTCCTTTTTGCATGAGCCTGAAATGAATGTGGAAATCGTGCGCTGTTGTGGGACTGCTGATATCTCGTGCAACATACTCCGTTCTTGCAATGAACGTGGACATGTATACCGTGGATTTTGCGAGAGAAATACAAGGACCAAGCAAGGATTTTGTGTGGATTTTTTTTTCAAGCGTGAGTGAAGGATATAAACACCATGGTGACTGTAATGTAAGATAAATAAAAATAAAAGGGCCAAGTATGTCCTGTTTGTTATGGGCCGAGATGTCCCGGAATCACAATTTCTCAGTACACTTGGATCTGTTTGAAGTTGTGCTAGTGTCTCAGCGAAAGGATGGATAATCCATCCACTATTAAGTTGATAAATGGATGGAAATCCATCCATAATTGGTCAAAAATTTGGAAGGTTTAACGCTCCAAACGTCTGCAAAAAGTACTATAATGTGTTTATAAATTATGATCTTTGGATGACCTTGACCTATTTTACTGCAAGGTCAACATAGGTCACCAATGCATTGGAATGGGGACAACTTTTAAAATGTCATTTTAAGTGAAAGTGTTGCAGGAAATGGGCAGTAGGACTGAATATTAATGATTCTGAAAAAAATTGGACCCCAGGGGCTCATTTGCCCCAACCCCGGGGCATTATACATGTATATCACCATAATATGCAAACATCTCCTCTGAAACCGCTTGGCCAATCAAAGCCAAATTACATGTGAAGCATCTATAGAATGGGGGAATCAATGTGTTTATAAATAATCAAGGTCACATGACCAAGATGGCCGCCATGCCCATATATGGTATAAACTCTTCAAAAATCTTCTCTGGAACAGATGGACCGATTTCGAAGAAACTTGGTGTGAAGCATCTATGGCTTAAGTACTACAATGTATATATAAATCATAACCCTGTGATGACCTATATAAATCATGACCCTGTGATGACCTTGACCCAGTTTATGGCAAGGTCAATATGGGTTGGCCATGCATTTAAATGGGGAAAACTGTTAAAATGTCATTTGAAGGGAAAAGCCAGCACGAAATAGGCAAATGGATATAGAATATTGATTATTCTGAAAAAAAAATCCCCAGGGGCTTCATCTGCCCCTGCACTGGGGTTAAATACCATAATATGCAAACATGTTTATTGGTTTATGCAGCAGATCTCAGGTGAGCGTTTACAGGACCATTGGTCCTCTTGTGTTGAAATCGGTCCATTGGTTCAGGAGAAGAAGAATTTTAAAGGGTTTTTACCATATATGGGCATGGTGGCCATCTTGGTCATGTGACCTGGATTATTTATAAACACATTGATCCCCCCTTCCCATAGATGCTTCCTATAAAATTGGGCTTTGATTGGCCATGTGGTTTCAGAGAAGAAGATCTTTGAATATTTTTGTAATATACATGTATATTGCCCCGGGGTGGGGGCAGACCAACCCTCGGGTCCATTTTTTTTTTCAGAATTACCTACCTTCAGTCCATTTGCCCATTTCCTGCAAGATTTGCCTTTCAAATAACATTTTAACAATTTTTCCCATTCAAATGCATGGGCCGTTGACCTTGCCGTAAAATAGGCAAAGGTCATCCAAAGGTCATAATTTATAAACGCGTTGTAGTACTTTAGTCCCCGATGCTTCATGCCAAGTTTCGTTGAAATCGGTCCAGTGGTTCCAGAGAAGAAGAATTTTGAAGGGTTTTACCATATATGGGCATGGCGGCCATCTTGGTCATGTGACCTGGATTATTTAAAAACACATTAGTTCTTCCTTCCTATAGATGCTTCATATAAAATTTGGCTTTGATTGGCCAAGCGGTTTCAGAGAAGAAGATCTTTGAAAATGGTGGACGACGACGGACGGACGCCGGATCACGGCCATCCTATAAGAATGTCAGACAAGTCGGACCCAAGACGACTCGGACCCAAAATTTCTGGGACGACTCGGACCCAAACCTTTTCGGACCCAAGACGAATTGGACCCAAACCTTTTCGGACCCAAGACGAATCGGACCCTTACTGACGGACGATATACGGACGATATGATAAATGCATGATATCCACCGGGGCCGAAAGGTTCGTGGCTACAAATGACCTAGTGAATTATTTCAGAGACATATGTAGATACTCATCTTTATCTCAGATTATCTTCAATGTTCATAACATGTGTCGGCACCAAACTCGGGCTGGTTTCTCACAGAACCCCACCGAGTTAAGGGAGTTCGAGACCCTGTGGGGCTTGTAGTCCATACAAGTGCCTTTACAGCCCATAGGTCAGTCATACCGGGAAAACTCTGGTTTGTCGGAAATTTCAACTCAAACATTGAGAAACGTTAACATTCATGGATTTGGGGTTGGGGTATGAGGCTCCCTGTCATTGACGTGCGCGGAGTTTAGGGAGCAAAACCTATAAGACGCGTTAGCAATCTTTATTTCCCAACTACATGTATAACGTCCGACCAAAACAGGAAAGCCTTGATATATTCGATGAAGACTCACAAAATTTGCGAGCCATGTAAATTATATATTATAATCGATATATTGATTCCTTTTGATACCTAATTTCTGTTTCCTTAAAAACAGGGTCTTAAAATATTTCCTTGTTTGCTGCTTTGATTCCATTTCTTTCTTGTTATAAGATGGATTTTTTTTCTGGCCAATTGTTTGAAAGTTTTATAATATTCAGTGCAGTTCCACGGCTTTCTTTTTTTCAGTAAAGATTCTTTCTTTGATTCAGAGGCGTGTCTACTACTCACATTTCTTTGTGTTTTCAGAGCCTGTCGAAATATTTGATCTTTGAAATAGCCTTCCATACGACTTATCATTTCATCTATATAAGTTTGTTCTTCTTGATAATGCTTGATATGGACCGGCAGGAAGTCAAACTGCAAATTAGTATCAATTTCTAGTTTCATGCTGTCATACATCAGGAAAACATGTCCGTGCAATATATACCCCTTTATAAACCCCACTTTTATATAGTAAAACTGGGCTTTGCAGGGGTATGCCTATTTTTCTTGTTTTTGCTCCAAAACATAGATTGTGGGTACCGCCGAGGCGGTTCTAACGTGTACCCACAATCTGTTTTGAGCAAAAATAAGAAAAATATCAAAACTTTTCTACTGAAAATTTTCATTTTTTACAACTTTAAAAATCACTGTATATTGCATGGGCAAGTTTTCGTAATGTATGTAACTAGGTCATCCAGGTTTGACAGGAAGCACCATCACTTGATGAAAGTCCATTTTGTCCATGAGAATGAGAATCAAAAAAGACATACAAACCATTCTTTTATAAGCTGCAGAACATATTGCACCAACAGTTTATAGACCACATGATACAGAGGAAAATGCCGACTGCAAGGTAGAGTGACTGAGTGAAGTGTTCGTAAGCCATGATCTTGAGTATCAACAACAACAACACTTTCTATTTGAAATTTTTCTTACGTAAATTTTCCTATCTCTGCTTCAAAATCATCTGGGATTTCTTCTAAGCTCAATAACTGGTTAATGAACTTTCCTTCTGTTTTCAACTTGCTAATAACAGTTTGATACAGAGCATGCCCTTCACAAAGTACTACCATTGAACTATTATCTACATTATGGCTAAGCATTATGGCTAAGTGCATGTGACAACATACATAATGCATTACATGTGCACTTATATCCTCTTCAGTGCTCTGAAAATCTAACATCATTTTGATGAAAACTTCCAAATACCAAAACAGTGGCATTCCACAATGGTTCAGATAATCTTATTGCTTGATAACATACCACATCATCGACTAAGCATGTTTCAAATGTATCACTGTTAAGATGATGTTGTGCTGTAACATTTTTGAAGCTCCTCATTTTGTAAAGTGTTTTGAGTGCAAAAAGCTTTGTTCACACTTTCATAAAATTCCTCATTGACCCTTGATTAAAAGGCTGTAGCAACCAGAAACACAGTATCAAAATCTGTCTGTACATTTGAGCTAACCTTCTCTATAATCAAATGGATATCAATTATACATACATGCTACATACCAAGTTTCAAGATCCTAGGCCTTTGGGTTCTGGAGAAGAAGATTTTAAAGGGTTTTACCCTATATGGACATGGCGGCCATCTTGGTCATGTGACCTGGATTATTTATATACACTTTTGTTCCCCCTTCCTACAGTATAGAGGCATCCTATAAAATTTGGCTTTGATTGGCCAAGGGGTATCAGAGGAGAAGATCTTTGAAAATGGTGGACGATGGATGGACGTATGCCAGATGCCTGCCTATCCTATAAGCTCACCTGTGAGCCTTCGGCTCAGGTGAGCTAAAAATGTGTTCGGCTTTAGACATTCAGTATTTTGATCAAATTTTTGGAAAAGGATGTCCCTTTTTCAATAAAATAATGTTAATTTACATCAATGTTACTCTCTTAATGCTTACCCTCATTCAAAATTTCAAGTCGTTTTCCCGATCCAGGACAATAAGGCAAACATTTGAGCCACCACATGAGAAAACCAACAATCTGCATATGCGAAAACTAAGACACAGATCAGCTTCGCGGTAACCGTGAAGCTAATCGGTGCCTTTGTTTTCGCTACTCCGATAGTCCAATTCCTCCTCTACTTAACTCCAAATTTTCAAGCTTCTATCTTTTTTCTGTGACTGTACAGCGTGATTTGTGTCGGACCTGTTCGGAAACCACATTGCTGGTTTTTCCACGAGGCGGCTCATTTAGAATTTGACAGTCTGAAACTTTACTACAGTACACGGTGTCAATATAAAGTAATTTTCAATTTGCTGCTACCCTGAATTTAATTTTTGGATGTTCTGGAAGTTTTTCCATTTTTTTGGCAAAATATAAGGTGACTTACATTTTATTGACAGTATACAACAGCAGTTTAGGCTGTACTATTCTTTTTGAAGAAGTTTTGACACATTTCATGTGAGGCCAAGCTCAAAATTTTACTTATGACATACATTTCTTTAGTATGCCAGATTGGCTATCGTTTTTGGCATCCTGGCTTCTTATTTTTTTTTTTCTGTTGACTTAAGCAGCCCAAGTAAGTCTGAGTGACTCACAAACTCAATTCTGATATAGGAATAGCAATCAGAAAATGATAAATTATCGTTTTTTAAAAAACAAAAAGTGACCATAAAAATTTCGTTTATAAAGCATTTTTATCATCATGGGACTTTTTGTTTATGGGTACTATTGATTGACACATAAACAATGTTTGCAGGATCATAATGTTCTGGATTTCAGTCTGTGGGTAGGATACATGTCAGTCTTTGTTAAACTGTATTTCTTAATGTACCAGCTACTGTCCATCTGGTAGTTAGTTTATACACTCAGTCTCAGTTTTAAATTCAGACTTTAACACACTCTATCTGTAAATTAATTATAAAGGCATTTGCATAAATTCTTATATTATTTCACATTAATCTTCAGTCTTAATGTAAGTTACTGCAAATTATTAATCAATTATCTTTTAACTCACACTGTTGAATACTAGCATAACTGAGTTATGTTTTAAGATATCCTAGACCATTTTATGTTAGCATGTATGTATAATTGTATAATTTTGTAAATATTGTTTGTGTTTTACCATGTTTTATGAGGACCATATGTTAGATTAGTGCTCGCACTAAATATGTTATCCTCTTTAAATAAAGACTTTATTATTATTATTATTATTATTATTATAGTCTTTGCTTTCTGAAAATTTGAAATGTCGTTAAAATTGTACAAATTATAGGCGAAAATGTATGTTTGCATTTGTTTATGTACTGAGAATAGTTGACGGGTTTTTTGTAATAACCTTGTGGATTACATTGTTATAACCTTGTGGATTGCATTGTTATAACCTTGTGGATTGCATTGTTATAACCTTTTGGATTGCATTGTTATAATCTTGTGGATTGCATTGTTATAACCTTGTGGATTGCATTGTTATAACCTTGTGGATTGCATTGTTATAACCTTTTGGATTGCATTGTTATAATCTTGTGGATTGCATTGTTATAACCTTGTGGATTGCATTGTTATAACCTTGTGGATTGCATTGTTGTGATTGCATTGTTATAACCTTGTGGATTGCATTGTTATAACCTTGTGGATTGCACCCTTAAGTTATTTGAAACAATTTTGTCACTGCTGCCTTTTTAGCTCACCTGAGACGAAGGCTCACAAGGTAAGCTTATAGGATGACCATGCTCTGTCGTCTGTCCGTTGTCGTCATCCATTCCATCCACAATTTCAAAGATCTTCTCCTCTGAAACCGCTTGGCCAATAAAAGCAAAATTTTATATGAAGTATCTATACTAGGAAGGGGGAACCAATGTGTATATAAATAATACAGGTCACATGACCAAGATGGCCACCATGCCCATATATGGTAAAGACCTTCAAAAACCTTCTCCAGAACTGGTGGACCGATTTCAAAGAATCTTGGCATGAAGCATCGATAGCTAAAGTTCTACACTATGTCTATATATCATGACTCTGTGGTGACCTTGACCTATTTTACAACAATGTCAACATAGGTCACCTATGCCTTTGAATGGTGAAAACTGTTAACAGTCATTTGAAGGGAAATTCGCAAATGGACAGAATATTGATTATTCTGAAAACAAATGCCCCTTGGGTTTCATCTGCCCCTGCTTTGGGGCTAAATACCTTAATATTCAAACATTGGTATATGTAGCAGATCTCAGGTGAGCGTTTACAGAACCATTGGTCCTCTGGTGTTTTGTCTGTATATATGATTAATTCTTTAAGATATATGCAATGTCATCATTTGTTCATTGAAAGATATGCCTTACATGAAGTCTTTCAGTATTATGCAACCTTTATAGAGGGGTCTTTGTAGAAATTTGGTTACGTTCAAAATACAGCAGTCTTTGTATAAAAAAAGTTGATAAAATGGATAATTGAGCCTGTGCATGAGAAAACCAAGAATGTGTGTTTCCAGGTCCAACACAAACCGGGCTGTACAGTCACAGAAAAGGGCTAGCAGCTTGAAATTTTAGATTTAAGAAGAAGAGGTATTCTACTATCCGTAATGATATGGATCACTTGAACTTTTCAACCGCAATTAAATCTCAATTATTGCTTGCGAATTGTATGTACAAGTAAGTATAAATAGTATGCTAGGTTTTTAGCTGATTAGTTGGAGAAGCTCCTTTATTAAAAAAAAAAACTAGTTACAATAAGTATGCTAGGTTTTTTAGCTGATTAGTTGGAGAAGCTCCTTTATTAAAAAAAAACTTGTTACAATTAGTATGCTAGGTTTCTTAGCTGATTAGTTGGAGAAGCTCCTTTATTAAAAAAAATGTTATAATTAGTATGTTGTTACAATTAGTATGCTAGGTTTTTAGCTGATTAGTTGGAGAAGCTCCTTTATTAAAAAAAACTTGTTACAATTAGTATGCAGGGTTTTTTAGCTGATTAGTTTGAGAAGCTCCTGTATTAAAAAAAAAACTTGTTGCCCGAAAAAAAGTGTATGAAAGCTTGTAGTGTGTCTAATGATGTGTTTTGCAACCAGATATGTTGCAGATTTCGGGGGGGGGGGGCTTATTTTAGTTCACATTTGAGCCACTGCATCAGAAAACCGACAATCTGCATATGCAAAATCAAAGGCGCAGATCAGCAGTGCACTAAATGCACAACTGATCAGCGCCTTTGTATTGTACAATTCCTGTTCTTTAATCTATTGGATAAAATACCGAGAATGACTTCCATTACGAAAACATGCCCATGCAATATACAGAGATTTTTTTAGCTTTAAAAATTGATAATTTTCAGCTGAAAAATTTTGATATTTTTCTTATTTTTGCTCAAAACATAGATTGTGGGTACACGTTAGAACCGCCTCGCCGAGGCGGTTCTAACGAGTACCCACAATCTATGTTTTGGAGCAAAAATAAGAAAAATAGGTTTACCCCTGCAAACCCCAGTTTTACTATATAAAAGTGGGGTTCAAGGGGGTATACATTGCACGGACATGTTTTCCTGATGCAACATGGATTTACTGTTTATTTACACAACGTTTCAGCCTCATGGCCTTTTTCAAGTGTAATGAAAACAAATTAACAGGAAATGACGTCAACGTCGCATGACGTCAATGACGACGACGTCAAGTAGAAGCACATCAGTTGGCGTAAAAAATCAAAATAAAGGATCTTTACAGATGCTGATTACTGACAGAGATACAGGTGTCATGTAAAAATCACAGAAGTCAGTAAAAACTTTATAATGACTTAATACATAATTTTGGAATTGAAGCCAAAAGGACACACCGTTCCAAGACGGTGCATCCAGGAAGTCTCCTTCAAAAGCCTTTTCCAATTGCAGGTTACTCTATCAATAGGCATAAATGAAAAGTCTTTGATTGAATGTCCTGGTGAATTGAAATGCTCAGAGACTGTTGTAATAATGTCAGGGAAATGTTTTATGTCAAATTTATGTTTGTTCATTGTTTGACTACATTTTTGCTGAGTTTGTCCAACATATTGTAGGTGACATTTTTTGCATGTAATGAGATAAATTACATCCGATGAAGCGCATGAAAAATTTTCCCTTACATTAAAAGCAGCAGACGCTGTCGTGCTAGAAAATGAATTTGACTCCACAATGCTTGAACAATGCGAACAGCGAGGTCTATTACATTTTGAAACAGAACCAGAATTTAATTTTCTGTTCAGCTCAGAATGAACCAACATGTCTTGTAAATTCGTAGGTCTTTTATAAGCCACAATAGGTCTACACTTATACAGTTGCCTTACACTTTCACTTTTTGAGTATTTTAGGAGATTCCAATACTGATTTATGATACTTCCTATGTTTGGCAATGACGGATTGTAGGTGCATACCCTGACACTTCGTGGGAGTTAAGGGCTTCGTCCATGCTCATCGAGGATACTTTTTTGACAGCCTCCTCAATAACATGTTCGGGATAATTACGTGCCAGAAAATACTCCTTCAGTCTGCTAAGATCATTTTCAAAATGTGACTCGTCTGATGTAATACTTTATGTATTTTTGGCAAGACATAAAATATTGGAGTTCTATTACTTCCAGGGCTAATGTTTTCTCGGGTTGACTCGGATATTTTGATGTTTTAATCTGAAATTTAAAGCTTCTAGCTGTCTTCTGTGACTGTACAGGCCGACTAAATCGTGTCACACCAGTCCTGTTCGGAAACCATATTTTAAAGGCTCATTTCATACTGGACATGCCATTATTTCCCCTGCAAGAAAATTTCATATACAGAAAAAACATGTTCATCAGATTTATAGAAGTGTAAATAGTATAAATGTAAATAAGTTGTGTAATAAGTGTAAATAGTATAAATGTAAATGTTGTGTAATTAGTTATATGCTATGAAAAAAAGTGTATGAAATTAAAGCTTGTAGTGTGTCTAATGATGAGGGTCTGGATGGGGTATAATGATTAATGAATAATGACCTAAATATTTTAATGAGAGTGAATAAAGAGCAAAAAATTTAATGATTAGTGAATAATGAGGTCCTAAAGAATAATGAATAAATGTGAATTTTTAATGAATAGCAGAATAATATAATGAATAGTGAATAATAACATTTTAAAGAATAATGAATATGCTAAAACTTGGCAATGGAATGCTCTTAGATGGCCTCCCTGACATTCCAGAATTTCATTTTTTTCTTGGGTCTGGGGTCTGGACGCCCCCAGACCCGATTAAGTTCAAAGGTTGTATTCATATTTTAGAAATCCTTGGATGTTTAGAAATACATATGTCTGGAAGCCAAGCATGTAGGGACTCACCTCATGGGCCAATTGAAAATATGTAATTTGAAGGCAGAGAAAAATAAATTAAATCATTCTGGATGTTTACTGAGCCAGATACTATTTCACTGTTTCGTTTGCCTATGCACATGTATTTTCATTTTATTCTATTACCCCACTTTGTCCTTATTATGTATGTTACAATCCTATAATGATAATATTTTCTGTGGATGGTTTAAACTTTTTTTATGTGGATGGACATCATCTTGGTGTCTTATATGACAGACTATAATTACAGTGCATTTTTCAATCAGAAACAAGGCAGCACAAAGAATGTTCATGCCAATCCATCTGACAATTTAAATGGCACTACATTTTTTTTCCTCGCTCGCTTCGCTCACTCGGCATTTAAGACATTAATAAAATGTATTGTACAATCAGGCGCAAGCACAAATCCATACATCACATTATTACTCCTATGCTAACTAATTTGCTAAATAAAAACAACACCATTTTATTATACCTTTACCCCTGATGTTACATTTTTTCTTAAATAACCTTTGGTATTCATAATTGAGGAGAAAGATTCAGGGTATTTAGTATTAAAGGTGGAGGGCATTATACTCCCAACAGTTTTAAAATGCTAAAAGATTCGGTCCTTGTGGCTTGAGATAAGGGATGTCTTAGGTGGGGAACACCTTTTTGCTTATGCTTATTAGCTTGGCGAAGAAGGCGCGACTAGTAATATTTTAATGAATAATCAAGCTAATTTTAATGAATAAGCCAAAATTTTAATGACAGTGAATAAATGGCTTAATTTTTAGTGATTAGTGAATACCAGGACCCCCCATCCAGACCCTCAATGATGTGTTTTGCAACCAGATATGTTGCAGATTTCGGGGGCTTATTTTAGTTCACATTTGAGTCACTGCATCAGAAAACCGACAGTCTGCATATGCAAAAACAAAGGCGCAGATCAGCAGTGCACGAAATGCACAACTGATCAGCGCCTTTGTATTGTACAATTCCTATTCTTCTTTAATCTGAAATTTAAGGGGATGCCAATTGTTAAAATCTAATACCTGTATAATTTTACCTGTTTAAAGAAAAACGACAATTTTTCCAAGGAGACTGGATATTCTTGAAACATTCTTGTATGAGTCATTCAAACATCGAATACAGATTATTTTATGCCCCAAAACTCAGCTCTAGAGGGCTCAGCAGCACGCTTATCAGCATTGGTCAAGTTACTTCCTGGTTTGACTCCGTTGTCATCTGTCTGGCATGCTGGATAAGTTTTACTAAAAGCTACCACCATAAACATGATCTCCAAAAGCCAGACTACAATCTGTGAAAGTTTGTCCACTCGGAGATGATTTCTTCTCGGGGAAAACATGGTATTTATCATATATGCTGAAAACCTTATACAGCAGATACAGTAAATAGTATGATTTCTCCCAAAATATTGACTTTTTGTTCAAAATACTTTCACAGATTGTAGTCAAGACATTGGAGATCATGTTTACGGTGAAAGCTTTTAGTAAAATTTATCCGGCATGCCAGACGGATGACAATGGAATCAAACCAGGAAGTGACTTGAACAATGCTGATAAGTGTGCTGCTGAGCCCTCTAGAGCTGAGGTTTGGGGCATAAAAGAATATGTATTCGATGTTTGAATGACTCATACAAGAATGTGTCAAGAATGCCCAGTCTCCTTAGAAAAAATGTCATTTTTCTTTATACAGGTAAAAATTATACAAGTATTAGTTTTTGACAATTGGCATCCCCTTAAAGCTTCTAGCTGTCTTCTGTGACTGTACATGCCGATTTGTGTCACACCTGTTCGGAAACCATATTTTTGGTTTTCTCATGCAAAGGCTCATTTCATACTGGACATGCCATTATTTCCCCTGCAAGAAAATTTCATATAATTACAGGAAAAATGTTCATCAGATTTATAGAAGTGTAAATAGTATAAATGTAAATAAGTTGTGTAATTAGTTATATGCTTTGATGCTTTTTACATTCCAGTTAGTTTTTTCGTGTTTAATGCATATGTCACAGTGTGACAATTCTGTCCCAGAGAATAATGAAATACACACTGGTCCGTCATTACGTACAGGAAATTAAAGCAACGTATAGGTTACTAAAGCGCAACGTATAGTTTACTAAAAAAATGGCGAATTTTGGTGGACACGAATCGGTGAGTAAGATTTGTTTATTGATTCTGGTGTTCCTTTTTTGTTTATCTTAATCAAACACACCTTACGGACAAGCACAACTATTGTGTTATTTGCCTCGATCGGTACATTCTGCAGAAATCACCCATTTAAGGATTGAAATTCAGAATTTTAGCTTTCACTGGATGATGAAAAACATTAGGCTGTTTTAATGTCCGTGAAGCCCGAAGGGCTTCTCGGAGACATTAAAACAGCTAATGTTTTTCATCATCCAGTGAAAGCTAAAATCTGAATTTCAATACATATATTTACATTTTATATTATCAATCAAGTATCAGATTTTTAATTGCGCATATCACCGTTCATTTTCATGTTATTTGACATCAAATCCGACTTAACGTAATTATGGAACAGCCAAAACGTCAAATTTTCGCGCCTAACGTCATGGCGATACGCGACCAACGTCACAACAACAAGAGTAAACAAACGACGTCACTGGATGGGTTTTGACGTCGCCTCGCACATAGGCGTGGCCTCTAGATCACGTGACATAATGTTTTTCATTGGGAAATGAAGAACATCAAGAAAGATACTTTCATCTAGGGCGATTGCAATAAAAATGTAAATATTTAAGTATAATGTTCGACACCCTTAGACAGCTGATTGCCAAATCGTGTGTTTTGAACGTCTCCGAGAAGAAAACCTTATATTGTGGTCAAAGTTCGATGGTAAATGGGTTGATTTTTGATGTCGAACATAGATACTGACCTAATAAGACGATCTGGCCAAAAAACATTTCAAATGTCCTTTGATAGCGAAATTATTAAATTTTGATTTTTCATTACAACGCATTCGACACCTAAAACGGTACAACCAAAAAACAACTAAAACGTTCTAATTAGGGTAAAATAAACCTTATTACGATACTGTATGTAACATTCTTTGTTACTATATAGAGGATATTCTTGTTTTTGGAGTGAATATGAGTTTTATTTCATTGAGTGAAGTGAAAAAAAAATATATTTCATGAGTGCCGAAGGCACGAATGAAATATATATAGGATATTCAAGTTTTTGGAGTGAATATGAGTTTTATTTCATTGAGTGAAGTGAAAAATTTTTATATTTCATGAGTGCCGAAGGCACGAATGAAATATACAATTTTGCACTTCACGAGATGAAATAAAAGTCATATTCACGACAAAAACTTGAATTTTCTTTTTATTATATTGCATGTAGTCATTGTAACGTTGCGCGCTAAAGCATATGACGTCAAAATCTTAAATGACGTCAATACGTTACGTCATTACGTCGCTATTGTGTGTGAACGTTCATTGCGTCAACAATAGCATAGATTATAAAATTTATTATGTTTAAATTAGAAATGAAACGGTGGAATCGTAATTTGCATATTCCCAAATCTTATATTTTCTCATGTGAAAATATAACTTTTTTATATTTTCACATGTGAAAATATAACTTTTTCAAATATAGGTTATATTTAATACATATTTCTCTATATTTCATCACTTGCCATATAATAATATAGGGTTATTGCACTGATATCGGTGAATATTGTCCCGAGTTGGGATATCGAAGGACGCGAGCTTGCGAGCGTCCGTAGATATCCCAACGAGGGACAATATTCACCGATATCAGTGCAATAACCCTTTTATTATATAGCTATAAATATCTGCTTCTCATATTTGATGTTTTGTTGAGAGTAAGCCTTTCAAAATTGAAATATCTACACGAAGACGGCGATAATATCCATAAGTGATATCATTTTTGCACTAGTGCAATATCAAATGATATCATTTTTGCACTGTTACTTTTCAGATGCATATTTTGCAATTCACTCAATATTGCTGACATTTTGTTAACGTTTATCGGCTTGAATTACTTTAATCTGAAAGTGACAAACTTCAGCTGACGTTTCGGCCCGCTATGACGTCATTTTTCACGCGACGTCAGATGAAGATGACGTCATTAGAGTTGACGTCCCAATTTTACAATTTTGCACGATGACCGTCGAGTCAAGAATTTAGCAATGTTTCATAGAAAGAATTTTTCGCCTTTAACAAAGTGTGCAATATCAAGTAAGTGTGCAGATATCGTCTGATATCTGCACACTTGTTACTCGGCTTTTATCCCTACGTTTTAATCATTTGATATTTATAGCTATATAATAAATATTTTTTCACTTCACGAGATGAAATAAAACTCATATTCACTCCAAAACCTGGAATTTTCTTTTTATTATATTGCATGTAGTCATTGTAACGTTGCGCGCTTAAGCATATGACGTCAAAATCTTAAATGACGTCATTACGTCACGTCATTACGTCGCCATTGTGTGTGAACGTTCATTGCGTCAACAATAGCATAAATTATAAAATTTAGTTATGTATAAATTAGAAATGAAACGGTGGAATCGTAATTTGCGTATTCCCAAATCTTATATTTTCACATGTGAAAATATAAATATAACTTTTTTATAACTAATATAATGTATGAAAGTCTTGCAGGAAATGGGCAGTAGGACTGAATATTAATGATTCTGAAAAAATTGGACCCCAGGGGCTCATGTGCCCCTCAAACATCTTCTCCTCTGAAACCACTTGGCCAATCAAAGCGAAATTTTATGTGAAGCATCAATAGGAAGGGGTTACAAATATGTATATAAAAATCCAGGTCACATGACCAAGATGGCCGCCATGCCCATATATGGTAAAAACCCTTCAAAAATCTTCTTCTCCAGAACCGGTTGACCGATTTCAACGAAACTTGGCACGAAGCATCGATGGCTCAAGCACTACAATGTATAAATAAATCATGACCCTCTGATGACCTTGACCTATTTTACGGGAAGGTCAACATAGGTCACCAATACATTTGAATGGATAAAACTTTTAAAATGTCATTTAAAGTGAAAATCTTGCAGGAAATGGGCAGTAGGACTGGATATTAATGATTCTGAAAAAATTGGACCCCAGGGGCTCATGTGCCCCCACCCCGGGGCAATATACATGTATATTTCCATAATATTCAAACGTCTTCTCCTCTGAAACCGCTTGGCCAAACAAAGCCAAATTTTATGTGAAGCATCTATAGAATGGGGGAATCAATGTGTATATAAATAATCTAGGTCACATGACAAAGATGGCCGCCATGCCAATATATGGTAAAACCCCATCAAAAATCATCTTCTCTGAAACCAATAGACTGATTTCAAGGAAACTTGGCGTGAGGCATCGATGGCTAAAGTACTCCAATGTATATATAAATCATGACCCTGTGACGACCTTGACCAAGTTTATGGCAAGGTCAACATGGGTTGCCTATGCATCTGAATTGGGAAAACTGTTAAAATGTCATTTGAAGGAAAAAGCCAACAGGAAATTAGCAAATGGACAGAAGATTCTGAAAAAAGAAAATGGCCCAAGGGCTTCATCTGCCCCTGCACTGGAGTTAAATACCATAATATTCAAACATGTTTATTGGTATATGCAGCTGATCTCAGGTGAGCGTTTACAGGACCATTGGTCCTCTGGTTTTAGTAAACTATACGTTGCGCTTTAGTTACCTATACGTTGCTTTAATTTCCTGTACGTAATGACGGACCAGTGTGAAATAGTAAAATGAAAATAATAATGAAAAGATAAAAATAAATTATGATTACAAATGTTTTAATATGTATGTACATTTTAATTTAGTAAGTATACAGTGTGAAAGATAGAGTGAGTGTTGAATTATTGTAAATTTGATAATTTTGTGCATTTCCAATTATTTTGTTCAATTTAAATTTCTTTAAAAAGTTTACATTTATGAAAACAGTCACTTCCTTGGGCATTTTTTGTCAATAAGAAATATTATAAATTGTTATTTGTTGAAAACTTAGATATAAGTTTGTCTCATAAAAATGGCAAAATTGACATTGAAAGAACGATTTAAAATTTTATTACAACTTTTACTTTTGCTCTCTTTGATAAAGTAGATATGATCTCAGCTTTTGGCTAAACTGTTGTGGAATCTGTCTAGAGCAGGAAACTTGGTGAATAAAATTTGACACATTGAGCAGATCTAAGTTTTGATGGGCATTTCATTCTTGTTTGAGCTAGGCAAAATAATCTTGACTCTAATAATCAAACTCTAATTGTTCTTTGAAATCTTTAGCACCTGTCACTTGCATCTTAGAGTATGTTACAATCTTTGGCTAAACATATTTAAGGGCACTGAAACTTCAATCTTCAGTCAGTCTTACTTTAGATATGCAACTGTGTGTTTATAGTAAGGACAGCAAGGACTCTGCTGAAGCCTACAGCTGGGCCAGCATTAACAATTTGTGAACTGGATAGGATTGAACTTAGTTGGAATATTCTGGAGCAAGAGAAGTAGAACTTTGGTTGAAATAATAAGATGAACATTGATAGATAATTTTGAAACAAGTCATAACTTTGCAAAGAATTAACATTTGATTTACTGGGTGATTGATATAAGAAGAACTTGGAAAATTCTGGTTAAATGTGGTAATATTGAGATTAGTAAATATTTTAAAAGACCTGATATTGAAGGAAATAATATAATATATAAGAAAATATAAATTAAAATTACAAGGAAGTGGCTGAAATAAAATAGATATTATAGACATTGTTAGTATTGAAGAAAATTATAAGTAATTGACTTTAGAAATATAATTCACATTTCATTTTTGGTACTTTGAAGAATCAAAGTTATAAACATTAAATAGAAGAAATTCAAAGGGACTTTTCTCATGTGTTGAAACCTAAACGTTTGTAGGGGACCGGAATGTCCGCGGCCCGGAATGTCCGCAAAAAAATTAAGTTGTTTTAAATATGTATTAAAACATAAATAATCGTTAAATAAGTCTATTAAATGCAAAAATTCTGGGAAATAATTTTCATAAAAACAAAAAAGAACTTAGAAGAAAAAATTCCTTGCGGACATTCCGGGACGCCCCAAAGGGACCGAAATGTCCGCAGGCCCGAAATGTCCGTAAATGTTGTTTTCTCTTTAAACCGATATAATACCCATCGATTATGCTTTATCAATGCGATAAAACAAGTCAATTTTAAACATAATGACCATTTGACCCACAAACCACGAGTGTCTGATTATAATCAGTAAAACATGTTTGACCGTTTGGTCACAATTTCTTCCATGTTTACACAATTGTAATTCTGTCGTTTAAATTATTGCATTTCAACGGTAAATTTTAACTCTTAAGTGAGTTTACATCACATAATTCATAGTAATTAACAGTTTTAATAACTATAGTTTCAATAAAAAATCTTGCGGGCATCCCGGACCATTTAGAACGCCCCGCAATGTCCGCAACATTTAACATTCATACTAAATGAGGAAAACGGTTAATGATTAAAACGCATGTCATATTATTGCGAAAGTTGAAGCAACTAATCATAAACTAAATGTAAATTATGGTCCACAATGCCTATTATAAACAGATCCGATGACTTTGGTCTCCACTGATATTTATTATTGACAGCAAATTATTGAAAGCATTATCTTTAAGATATGCTTTGCTTGTGTTTCAACGAACAGTCGGAACCCTTTTAGTTTACACCCTTGTAATTCTTACGTAACAAATGCATTTCAACCGGACATCTTCAATGAGTTAACATGACAATATTTATAGTTTTTAACAGATATAATAGGGATAGTTTCAATAATAATGTTGCGGACATTCCGGGCCATTTTGGCCGCCCAGCAATGTCCGCAAGATTTAAAGTTTATCACAAATCTGATCACTTTGTTGTTATGTTATGTTATTTGAATACATCATCTTTAAGATATATATTTCTTGTGTTTCAATAGACAGTCGGGCCTTTTATATGTTTACATGTCTTAATTAATAGTTATTAACGGTTTTAAATATTATTTGTCAACATAAAATGTTGATGACATTCCGGGTCACGGGTCATAAGTACTCATAAATTTTCAGAGAATTCCATTCTTGTAACTTTTATTACGTTTGTTCAATGCCTATCCAATATTAGTCTCTGTATATTAAAAAACAACGCAATTAGTGGGGAAACGGTAGCATACTTGCAAAGATCAGGAACTGTTTGAAACACTTTTAAGTGTTCAAACTAAATCATATGCAATTAATTGACAATGTCCCATATTCACATACATGAACTTTGGTTATCGAAAACGTTACGTGGGAAATAAGGGAAATTAAATGCTGAGTGGCTGTGGAACCAGTGTTTGTATTTGTGTATTGAAAAGGTAAGCGGAATAGTTCTTAGTCGGTGCAATATCCGACTCTGTGTATTCGTAGCAGGGGGAATACCTGCCATTATCACCCCTAATAAACAATCCAGGTACAAAACCCCATATCAAATTCAAATGCGCATCATAGGTGATTATGAGCTCATATGGTTCAAACGACCCGGGGCTATTTACAATTGAAGCCTGTGCAATACGGAACATAGACATAATGCATGTAAAGCGGTCGATATAAATAAATTCACTTGTGAAACCTGAAATTTAAGCACAAGATTGTAATTTTCGCACCAAGTTTCGCACCAAGTTGGAAGATTTGTAGCTCCATCACGGCATGACTAAAAATTGATGATTAGGCACCACACACACACACACACACACACACACACACACACACACACACACAAACTGGTGCGGTATTGTTTCACCAGTAAAATATTCTGATTCAGAACATTAAACATGGGCATGGCAACGTTATGCTTTATCACGGCATGAATGAAAATTGTTGACTTGGACGTTAACCAATAAGTTATGCTAAATTTATATATTTCGTGAAAGGCATATGAAACAAACATTCGTGGCATAAGACATACATACATGTATGTCATTTAACCACTAAACATACGCGACCAATACGTTTGCGCGAAGGCTTTTGCGCGACTTTTGTATGCATACGTTTGAGCGAATGTTTTACCACTTTCACTCTACATTTGCGCGATTATACATTCTTAGCTAGGTGATTATGAGCTAATATGTTTCAAACGACCAAGGGCTAAATTTACAATTGAAGCCTGTGCAATACGGAACATGGACATAATAATGTATGTAAAGCGGTCGATGTAAATTAATTCACGTTTGAAACTTCATAAAGTACAAGACTGCCATTTTCACACGATTTGAACAGGCTGTGCCAAAGACCACTTATTGTCCGTCAAAAATACTATCTCGCTCCGACATTCGGTTAGGATTTTGCAAAGTTGCTTCGCATTGACATTATCTCCTTTTGAAAAAAAAAAATAATCAAATAGTAAACTTTAACCATTCATTAAAGTTTTTACTTAAAATGTATCGAACGTTTTTATTGTGAATCGTTTGGGGCTTCGATTGAAATGTGTGGCAACATTGGCTGCTTAAAACCTCATCGATTCGAAAGAAAAATGGCATACAATTTGTAATGTGATTTTCCATTGTAACCAATTTGTTAATGTTGGGCCTGAAAACATCACCCCAGTATGTTGTTCGAGCAGGAAAATTCGAATTAATTTTAACTAAATGAAGCAATCAGCAATGCAATAATATCTAGACTTGGTCTCCACACTTTAAACTTGAGCCGTCTCATGGGAAAACCAACAATCTGCATAGGCGAAAACAAAGACGCAGATCAGCTTCGTGGTAACCGCGAAGCTGATCAGCGCCTTTGTTTTCGCTACTCGGATAGTAAAATTCCTCTTCTACTAAAATCCGAAATTTCAAGCTTCTAGCTCTTTTGTGTGATTGTAAAGGCCGGTTTGTGTCGGACCTGTTCGGAAACCACATTGTTGGTTTTCCAACGAGGTGGCTCACTTGTTAATTCATAAAACTTTATAACGCATCAAAAATGATGTGATTTGTATAAAGCGTTATTTTGACCCCGTGCATTTTTAAAAGGACGTGTAGCAGCATTCCTTTATAATTCAAACCTATACCTGAAACATACCATGTTGCAGTTGGCTGTTGTTGAGTGAAATAATAAATAAATAAACCTTTTATTTCTTTAATGACATGACTGGTGAAATTGATTCATATGCAGATATTCAGGTAAACGCCCCGCCCACCGAATTCAGTGATTGTTTATATAAGGTGGGTTAGGGTATAAAACATCTGTAATTGGATTGGTTGAGAGAATAAGGGCGGCGCAAAGTGCAATGCTTGAAATTACCATCGGCGATTACTGTAGGCCATTAATCAAAAGTGTGTCATAACTGATTGCACTAAACAGCCCCCTTGTGATAAGCGACTACCTTGGGGGACATAAACGCTACCTTTTTCTATGAAATCTTATAAATTAATGTGTTTCCGAAAAAGAGTAAAAAGTAGACTTAAGAAGAAAAGAACTTCTCACTTCATTCATTTATTTGAAAAGAAAACGCTACATGTTTGTATGCTTGAAACAATCGTTTCCGTTCGTTCGTTCGTTCGTTCGTTCTTTCCTTCGTTCGTTCCTTCATTCATTCATTCATTCATTCATTCATTCATTCATTCATTCATTCATTCATTCATTCATTCATTCATTTCTTTCTTTCTTTCTTTCTTTCTTTCTTTCTTTCTTTCTTTCTTTCTTTCTTTCGTCCGTGCTCGGGCGTGCATGGGCATTGACAAGTGTAACAGACCAGGTTATTCCTTAATTTAACTTCTTACTTCTTATTTCTAATGTACATATGTTCGTGCGAGTGTACGAGTGTGAGTATGCATGGGCCCGCGCGATCATGTCTGTATGTCTGTATGTATTTGGCATTGGCAAATGCATGCGCAAATGCACATGTGTGTGCATGCGAGCTGGCGCGCGCGTGCCTTCACGCGTGCCTGCGCCCGTGCTCGGGAGGTTATTCCGTATCTCTAACTTCTAACTTCTTATTTCTAACTTTAAAGTTCTTACTTCTAACTTCCATGTATGTTGGCATAGATGCTTGAGCCTGTATATATGTTCGCGTGTGCAGACACCATACCGTCCGTCCGTACGTCTGTCTATGCTTGGGTCTGTACTGCACAAGGACGCTTCTGTATATGTATGTATAAATAAATGCTTATGTTCGATATATGCATCACTCATGCTCGTATGTTCGTGCGAGTGCACGAGTGTGTGCATGCGTGCATGCCCGTGTGTGTGTGTGTGTGTGTGTGTGTGTGTGCGCGCGCGCGCAAATGCACATGTCCGTGCATTCGAAAGGGCGATCGTGTGTGCGCTTGCATGCATGCATGTTTGCTTATTCATGACTGTATGTACACATATGTTCGTACGAGTGTGCGTGCGTGCTTCAGCGTGCTTGCGTGTGTAAAAAAAAAACGAGTTTTAGAACTGCCATATCTGGAAGGCCCGTCTTGCACTTATTCAATTTCTTAAATTGGTATGTACATGCATTTCTAATCGAACCCAGACCGGACTGCACATTCTACGATAAACACTTTTCTGTGAGACTTCTGACCAAGTAGAGCACAACACATCATATGAAACCATAGCCACTGTGGAAAGGTTTGATTTCTTTCTAAGCTAATCTAAATGTAATTATCTTGAATTACGGTGATGTGATCAGACTGCGCGATAGCGTATCAAACTGTCCACATGCATGAAGCTGCAGGAGCTATACCCAAAACATAACAGTTTGAATACGTTTGATGTATTTCAATACATCATACTAGCTAATCTATTTCGAATCAGCACATCAGCAAACGACTGTCAAGTTTCTAAATGGTATGGTCGCACACGGACAAAGACACCGCATAAGCACTGACGAATGTTATCAAATACATTATTCACAATTTGCATTTGCTTAACCTGTAACAACGATCAAAAGTGGTGTGCAACAAAAAATAAGCAGTTCAGTATTTCAGCGTTTTAGTATATTTCCGCTGATCAGAAATTGCTGAATTCAGCAGATTTTTTAAGCGTTTTATTCTGTCCCTGTTTGTACAAATGTGCGCGTATAAATTAGACATTTTATTCAGAATAAAATCCAAAATTGGAATAGTAATTACTGTAAATATTTTGGAATAGTTTTTATTGCTTGTTTCTAGCATATGAAAAGTATTTTTGGATGTCCAAATCTAATGAATAAGTAGATGTCTATTGCAACCAATTATGACACACGAATATGGTCAGTTTTATGACCCCTGAAAGTAGCCAGCTACCTGCGTCTTTTAAAGCCCCGCCCACTTTGCAACCCTTTGTATAGCGTGTGTACCTGTGCGTGAGCTCCGCCCACTTTGCAACCCCTTGTGTAGCGTTCATATGAAGCGAAATTTTGTCCATATTTACCACCCTAATAAGCTTTCAAAGGTGACATTCTATGGAAATAAATTGAATAAATAATGTTATTAGCTTCATTGATGTAACCCCCCCCCCCTTGTAAATAACTAAGACAAATATATACTGAACAAAAAAAGAAACGCAAAATCGCGTCACCTGAACTTTTTATAATTTGCGCATTCGCCCTTTTTATGCTTTGATTGATTCTTTTTTTTTTTTTTTTTTTTTTTTTTTTTTTTTTTTTTTTTTTAGCTTTCACTCCAAAAACAGAGATAAGGAAAAATTGAATGAACAGTTTGGTATTTATACTAAGTAAAATGACACTTTTAGTAAGATTGATCAGACCTGTGATAAACTTTAAATGTTGCGGACATTGCTGGACGGCCACTGTTAAAAACTATAAATATTGTCATGTAAACTCATTGAAGATGTCCGGTTGAAATGCATTTGTTACGTAGGAATTACAAGGATGTAAACTAAAAAGGGTTCCGACTGTTCGTCGAAACACTTAAAGATAATGACGTGACGCACGATGTTCGTACAAATTTATGTAACACGACGTTCACATTCAGTTTGATTTATTTTGCGTTGAGCGATGCATGTAGGTGTCAGGTTATTTGATTGTTCGCTTACATGTTTGCACTTTCGAGAGTTTTAATATTTCTTCTTTTTTCAAGTCATCCTCCTAAACTATTATTTTCTTTCTCCACTGCGCAGTTCCATTTTAAGAAGCTGAAATGTGTGTTCCAATAAAAGTACGGTATCATGGCGTTCTGTGACGTACATTAACATGCGTTTACGTCAAGTGTGACAAAAATTCAGCCGTGTTTTATAATTTAGAAAAATAACATTATTTGTGGCACGGCAATGAAAATAATATCATTTTAAAGCTTAGAACATGAGCATTTTAGTAAATGTATCGCATGTCTTGTTTTCTTGCATTAAAATTTCTTTATCTTACAATAAGGAAAATAACCCACTAAAAACAACGCAAAAATCGCATGTGTGACATTTTTTCAGCCAACAGTGAAGATTTACAAGACTGAACTTATCAAAGTTTTATAATTATTTCTGCATACATTTCAGTCAGCTTTATATGAGCATTTATTTGGTATAAAAATTGTCTTACTCGTTAAATTTGTGCTATAATCGTTTATATTATTTTCAAGTGCACCGTTGATTTTCCCCAAAGCGTGACACATTTGGCACCGACTGTTTTTCAACTGCCAAAAATGGAAATGCGGTCCGAAATTAACTAAAATTATGTCAGTGATATCTACATGTATTGTCATTATCCCGCCGTATTTTGATGGGGTTTGGTTAAAAAAACTTCGGAGATATACGTTTTTAAACCTTTTAAGCAATGCGATTTTGTTACGCGTGACACGCTGTTTTGGCGTAAAAATTGCATTATACGTATTTGTATCTTGTTATAATTTGCGCAATAAAAAACATGCATGATTGTTGCGATGCAATTGTCCATAAGAAGCGGATTATTTTGATATATAAAACATAGATATTGCGCCGAAATTGAGTTTGTTATTCCGTTTTTACTGAGTGCAGCTATCATTATTTTAAAATTTGTACGAACTTTGCGCGTCACGTCAATGTATTTGTTATCAATAATAGAAATCAGTCGGGACCAAAGTGATCGGATCTGTTGTATAATAGGCGTTGTGGACCATCATGTAATTTACAATTAGTTTATGATTAGTTGCTTCAACTTTCGCAATAATATAATAATCATTAACCGTTTTCCTCATTTAGTATGAATTTAAATGTTGCAGACATTGCAGACGGTCTAAATACAATGAATTTATTGGCATTAAACATTACAATGCTTTTCGCCAAAACATGTACAGCAAGTGGTAAATTTCAAAGCAATACAAAACATATTTACAAGAAGCAATAGGTTTAAGTAGTACAGAAATTTATTTGTTTTGTTGGATATTTGAAAACTAATATATATCAAGACAAATTCAATAATCTAATTTGGTGATTGTCTCCTGCAGTTAGCATGATAGATACATTTTGACAAATTGATCAGGGTTTTTCGGTTGGTTGATTTCATTAGCGATTTGAATTTATTTACACTAGGCCATCTACAATAATATGGGGCGAGGTATTTTCGTCGGATATCAGCATATAACGGACAGACCAGTAAAAAATGATATTCGTCTTCAACCATTCTCATATTGCAGCGTAAGCAAAGTCTATTAGCTCTGGGGATTCTTGGGTTTCTGTTGTATCGACCAGTTTCTACTGCAAGGCCATGGGAGCTTAGTCGCAAGCGGCTTAATGCGAATTTATATTTTTTGTTGTTGATAAACTTAAGGTAAGGTTCATATTCTGTATCATATTTAAAGCTGGAATAAGTGTCTAACTTGTCGGATATATTAATTGACGTAAGTAGTTCTTGCGTGGCGTTATCAAAAAGTTGAGTTTTAATTACAGAGTATTGAGATTTATCGATTATATCTTGATTGTCCCAAAGGAAGCTAAGACCTAAATTGTCTAACATTGTTTTGACGTTATACGCCCAGTTACTGCCAGCGTATGAATTATTATTCATGGCGTCATCACGTAGCATATTGTATGTATCTCTTAGGAGTGAGTTGTCTGTATGAATTAAGTTCATCCAGTATCTGATAATTCTAAGTTTTCTAAACAAAGCAAGAGGTTTTCTTCCCAATTCACAGTAAATAGCTGATAAATTGGTTGACTTTTTAACTCCTAAGAGACTCCTACAAAATCGTGTATGTACTCGTTCGATGTCTGGAGCTTTGTGAAAACCCCAAACTTCACTGGAATAACTAAGCACTGATCCCACCAGACAGTCAAATAACTTAAATTTTTCACTATCAGGCAAAGTAATATTTTGGAACAATTTATTTAGCTTATGAAGTGCAAATAAAGCATAGTCGGCAATATATTTTTGGGTTCTGTTCCAGCTGCCATTTTTAAAGAACATAGTTCCAAGATATTTAAAACTATCCACCACTTCTAAAAGTATGTCATTATAGAATATGTCGATATAAGTTTTAGGGCCCTTTTCGAATATCATTATTTTCGTTTTTTCTGTGTTCACTTTGAGTCCCCAAATAGAACTATAAGTGTGCAATCGGTTTAGCATATTTTGTAGCGTTTCTGCCGATTTTGAAAAAAGAACAGCATCGTCCGCGTAGAGCAGCATAAACAGGTTCATTTCATCAATGGCCAATGTGGCATCATTCTCGTTTGCAAGGCTATCTAAAATATCATTAATAAATAATATAAATAATACCGGTGACAACGGGTCGCCCTGTTTTACTCCAGCATGTATATCAAAATATGAAGAACACCTGTTTTTGTATCTAACGCATGCTTTGACACTTTTATACATGGCTTGTAACGCTAATATCATTTTGCTACTGCATTCATTTCTAATAAGTTTTTTCCATAAAAACCCTCGATTGACCAAATCAAAAGCTTTTTGGTAATCGATGAAACAACAGTACAACTTTTCGCTATTACTAAGAATTTTAGAGATCAGAGCATGGAAAATAAATATGCAATCTACGGTAGATTTGTTCCTTTGAAAGCCAAACTGACAGTCCGACAATTTTTCATTTTGTTCCGCCCATTTAAGGAGCCGGTTGTTCAGTAAATGTGAATAGATTTTCGATAAGATATTTATTAACGCGATACCCCGATAGTTATTAACATCATCTAAGCTACCTTTCTTATGAATGGGGGTTATAAGTCCTTCTGACCATTGTGTAGGATAACAGCCGCTCGAAAAAACCACATTAAACAACCTTAATAAAAACGGCGACAATATATCATAAGAGCTTTTGAAAATTTCACCTGTTAGACCATCTATTCCCGGATTTTTGTTTGATTTTAAGGAAAATATGACTTTTTTAAGCTCTTCCATCGAAAACGGGGTGTCAAGTGTTCCGGGATGCCCGTAAGATTTTTTTATAGAAACTATAGCTATTTAAACTGTTGATTACCGTGAATAATGTCATGTAAACTCACTTAAGAGTTAAAATTTACCGTTGAAATGCAATAATTTGAACGACAGAATGACAATTGTGTAATCATGGAAGAAATTGTGACCAAACGGTCAAACATGTTTTATCATAATCAGACACTCGTGGTTTGTGGGTCAAATGGTCATTATGTTTATTATTTACTTGTTTTATCGCATTAATAAGGCATACTCAACTCAACTCAACAACTCAACTCAACTTTATTTCAACTCAGATTACATACGTAATATGTGAGCCAAAACAAAACATGCATACATGTATGACGTAGTGTAAGATAAGTTTAAGAAAATATAAAGTGTCTGGTTTTCGACTGAAAGTCTTTCAGTCGTACTGGGGAAGAGCTTTAAATGGATTTTATCTCGTCACTGCTTATTGTTTTCTACTGCAAGTTTTGAAATTTTCAGAAACAGTGACGATTAACAGCGTCATGCGTATGTGTCTCTGTCAGCCACAGTTTTACGCAGTGAAACTCGGGATAAGAGAGGCACAAACTGCCTGACAATGCTACCACAATCAATATTACATGGTGTATGGGAGGCAATCTGAATTTCAAGTGCATCTAAAGAACATATTAAGTGACATGACCGTTAACAAGACATGAAGAATATATATACTATTAGTTCTGTCACCATTTCAGTGACCCTGAATGCTTAGCCCAAATCTGTTCAGGCGCGACAGTAATAATCGGATTGATATATTTGCATATGCACAGACTCGTCAGTTCACATTGTAATCCCATGATTGCTTTATACACTTCACCTTAATTAAAGCACAATAAAACCGTGAACAGAATCTTATCAAAATGTTGAGAAACGCTCACCCAGCCACGTTTTCTATATATGGTATTGAATTTCGTCTGATAGCCACGACACTAAAAAACAAACGAACAAAAAAAAGTCGATGCAGGATGTACGGCAATTAATCTGAAAGTGATGCTAACTACGCGCTTGTGTTTATTATTGTAACAGCGCACAACGCACTTCAATCTTATACTTTTTAACTGATATTGTAGCGACATTCTTGGTTGCCACAGCAGGTAGCTGACATTTTCGCGACGCGTCTTGCGTAATTTGTAGTCAATGGTGACCAAATAAAGCACGTGCTATCGTTTATATACAAATTTTATCGGTCAGTAGGTAAAATGATGTGGGCGAGTTGTGTCGCAATATTGTTGGATTATTATTCTTTGTGCTTTGCAAGAAGGTGGATTATTAAGGTTTCGATTACACTGCTGTTATATGACTATGGTAAGAACAGAGTGTCGGACTTCATTTTCATCACTTTATGTATTTATTTGTGCGTTTGTTTATTTGTGTATTGTAATTGTTTATTTGGGCCACGGCATCAAGAAATGCATCTTAGGACAATTTTTGTGGTATTGAGATGACCAAAACTTACAATTTTTATCGCTTTCTGCTAGAAATGTGTGATTGTTCGAGGGTGCATTTGGTCGCGTTGTTGTTCATTATTGATTACGTCTTGAAAAGTGATTTAGTAAAATGCGAATAAATGAACTAAGCTTTATGAGTTTTGCTGGAGATTGTAAGGACATCAGTTCTTTATATTTTAGCATATTCGACCTAGTGTAATAGTATTTCTGTAGATATTGGCGCCTGGGTTCAGCGAAAACGTTGCACTTTAAGAGATAATGGTATTCATCACCAATGTCGTTACTGTTGCACAGGGTGCATTTGCGTTCTGAAAGTGAAGTTCCTTCTCCATTTTCCCAGCGATATACTTCCACAGGGAAATGATGATTGCCAGTGCGAAACTTAACCAAAGGTATATAATGCTTAGGCTGTAATTTGAGAAAATAAGGTTCGAGAGCAATACTATCTTTAATTGCTTCGTAGTTTTTGCCCTTAGACGAGTCTTGTAGACTCCAATGCCAGTTTTGTGCGTTCTGACTGATTAAACGTGCTCTTATACTTTTGCTAATGTTATTTGAGCTTATGTCTTCTTGCATATGCCACAGATCTGATCGCCCAGCTTCGTTTAGTATATCTTGAATGCATTTTAACCATTTTGAATCTAAATGTGGGGTAGCTCTGAGTGCAGTATATAAGTGATGAGATATTTTAGAGAGTTTGCCGGTAATGATGCGGTTCCAAAAGCTAATCATGCGACATTTAACGGTCAGTTGGATAGGGTAACGGCCAAGTTCTGCATACAGCATGTAGAGAGGTGTGTTTTTTCTAGTTTTTGGAATTTTGCGCAAAAAACTGGTATGAATACGTTCGAGGATATCTAAATTTTCGTATCCGAAGACCTCGCTGCCATAAGTTAAAATTGGAAGCACGGTGTTGTCAAATAGCTTTAACTGAAGGTCCACTGGCAAGTGTAAATTATTTATTCTCATATATAGTAGGTGTAAAGCTTTTCGGGCCTGTTCTGCTATATGTTTCCTCGCGTGTAAAAAACTGCCACTTTTTGAGAAGTATATGCCCAGGTATTTGTAGTGGTCAACTATTTCTAAAGTATTCGGTCCTAGTTTAAAGTTTAACGTTACAGCTCCGCGGGTTCCAAATATTATAATTTTCGATTTTTCTGTGTTTATTTTTAGCTTCCATTTCGTACAGTACTCGAAAAAATCATCTAGGCTTTTTTGAAGTGATGTGGGATCTTGTGCGACGATGACAGTATCATCAGCGTAAAGCAATGTTAATATTTGAATGAACACATACATATCATCATTTATGGACTCTATTTCGATACCTTTGTTATTTTTGCTAATTAGGAATTCCTCCAAATCATTCAGAAAAAGAGAAAATAAGACTGGGGATAGATTTTCCCCCTGCCTAACCCCGCGATAACTTCCAAAAAAAGAGGATCTCTCGCCATTTACCGATATGCATGACTTGATATTTTGATACAGATTTTGTATTACGCTTAAGAATTTGCCATTGACATTTGACTCAAGCAGTTTTCTCCAAAGTCCGATCCGCCATATTGAGTCGAATGCTTTGGAGAAATCTATAAATGTACAATATAGTTTCTTCCCTTGAGATCGTAGTAACTCATTTAAGCAATTCAATGCAAATATGTGGTCAATAGTTGAATAGGACTGCCGAAATCCGGCTTGATTCTCATGTAAAGTGGAGGACTCTTCTAGAAATGTATTGAGTCGGTAATTTAATATAGCAGTAAAAAGTTTACCCAGACAGCTGAGAAGGGTTATGGGTCTGTAGTTATTAACGTCTAATGCATCGCCTTTGTTTTTATACAAAGGAATAATAATACCCTCTACCCATGCTGTTGGAATCAGTCCTGTATTTAATACTATATTAAATAACTGTAAATATATTGGCATTAAAATATGTTTAGTGTTTTTAATGTACATGTACTCATTCAAAATGTTATCTATACCAGGCGACTTGGAGTTTTTAAGAAGGGATATGCACTTTTCAATTTCGGCCGTTGTGATTGGCGAATTTAAATGTTCATTATTTTCTCTTAAGATGTTGGCACTTTCTTCAGGCATGTCTTCAGAATCATCATCTGGCAAATTGCATTCTTGAAAATGATCATAGAATGAGTTTATGTCGGGCATTTCTTTCGCAGTTTTGTTTTTAATGCTATTAAGGATATTCCAATAGTCCTTAGGTCGTTTGCAGTGCATGTTCCGCATTTTTTCTTCGTTATTCTTGTTATGCCTATTTATATATGTGTTCATAGTAGTTTTGTACGTTTTACATGCTTTTTGTAGCTTAAGGTAATTGCCGGGTGTAGGATTGTGGTTATATTTACTTCTTGCGGCGTTATATGCTTTACGAGTGTGATGGCATGCTGGACCAAACCAAGGCTTGTTCTACTCGATGGGTATTTTGTCGGTTTAAAGAGAAAACAACGTTTACGGACATTTCGGGCCTGCGGACATTTCGGTCCCTTTGGGGGCGTCCCGGAATGTCCGCAAAGAATTTTTTCTAAGTTCTTTTTTCGTTTTTATGAAAATTATTTCCCCGAATTTTTGCATTTGATAAACTTATTTGACGATTATTTATGTTTTAATACATATCTAAAACAACTTAATTTTTTTGCGGACATTCCGGTCCGCGGACATTCCGGTCCCCTACAAACGTTTACATTAACATCTGATAGAAATATCAGATCGGACCCCGTGACCTGAGACATTGACAGGATACCAAAGCTAATTCCCCAAAACTGCAAATTGGTATCGCATAAGAGAACTCGAAAACATTTTGTAGGAAGGGGGAATCAATGTGTATATAAATTATCCTGGTCACATTACCAAGGTGGCCGCCATGCTCATTTATGGTAAAAACCCTTCAAAAATCTTCTCCGGAACCGGTGGACCGATTTCAACGAAACTTGGCATGAAGTGTTGATGACTCAAGTACTACAATGTATATATACATCATGACCCTGTGATGACCTTCGCCCATTTTACGACAAGGCCAGCTTAGGTCGCCTATGCATTTGAATGGGGGAAAACTGTTAAAATGACATTTAAAGGATAAAACTTGCAGGAAATGAGCAACAGGACTGAATATTATATTAATGATTCTGAAAAAAATGACCCCAGGGGCTCATGTGCCCCCACACCGGGGCAATATACATGTATATTACCATAATATCCAAACATCTTCTCTGAAACTGCTTAGCCAATCAAAGCCAAATTTTATATTAAGCATCTATAGGAAGGGGGAAAAATGTGTATATAAATAATCCAGGTCACATGACCAAGATGGCCGCCATGCAAGGCAGTTTACTTCTTTTATCTCAAGAGGCAAGAATGTGGTATATGATTTCGTTTAATTCTTAAAGAAGTGTAAATCAAATGAGCCACGTTGTGAGAAAACCAGAGTTTTGCCTGTGCAGAAACAAAGGCACAGATCAGCTGTGCAGTTACTGCACAGCTGATCAGTGTTTAGTACTATTTCTCCTCTACATAAATCCAGAATTTCAAGCTTCTAGCCAACTTCCGTGACAGTACAGGCCGGTTTGTGTCGCACCTGGTCGGAAACCAAGAAGACCAGTTTTCTCTCAATGTGACTCAGGTAGAGTATGTAAAGTCAACTGAGAATAGCCATATGAAAATAAAACACGTTTTGTTGTTTAATGTTGTTTGATTTCCTGTCCTGACAGTTTTTCAGAGGCAGCTCCAGGCACCTGAGTTCAAATTCAGAGGGAAATTCTATTGTGTGTTTAGATTATTTTCTCCAGAGTGAGTCACTAATCACTTTACTTTAACAATTGCCCTTGAAACTGATAAAATATTGATTTAAAGTACGTTTGGCTCTTAATTTCTCTGAAACAACTGTAAGCTTGTTCAACTGCTTCAACTGCCTCTCGTATTTGGTCATTGTCATGTGCTGAATGTTCAGTTTCATTGTCTTTTCATTCAGTCTCCTGTTCAGTTTGTTCCTGTTCAGGTTCTTGTTCGGGTTCAGGTTCAGGTTCAGGCTCAGGTTCCTTTTCAGGCTCCGGTTCTTGTTCAGGTTCAGGTTCCTGTTCAGGTTCTTGTTCGGGTTCAGGTTCTTGTTCAGATACAGATTCTTGTTCAGTTTGTTCTGTTGCTTGTTGAGTTTCCTGTTCTGTTTGATTATCTTCACTTTGTTGTTCATTTTCTGCAATTTCCTGCTCACCTTCATCTTGTTCTTGATCATTTCCTTCCTCTTGCTGTGTTTCATCCTCTTCACCTACTTGTTCATCATTTTCCTGACCAACTTGTTCAGTATCTGCTTCTTGCTCATTGTCAGCTTCTTGCTCCTCCTGAACATCACCAGATTCCTCCTGTTCTTCACCAGTCTTATCCTCATCTTCGCCTAACTCCTGCTGCTGATCCTGTTGATCTGCAATCTGTTCATCCTCCTGATATTCTGAGGGATCCACTTCTTGGCAGTGACCGTGAGATTCATATCTAAAGATGCATTCTGTGATTTCTGCAAAACAGAATGGAATTGGGAATTATTACATTTTGAAATATTATAGAAAATAAAACATCCTTTTTAGCTCGCCTGTACAAAAGTACAGGAAGAGCTATTGCAGTCACCCTGGCGTTGGCATTTGGCGTAATAGCGTTAAATAAGCGTTGCTCAAATGTTAAAGTTTTTGGTTAAAGTTTTTTTATAAGTCTATATCTCATGAATATGTAGGTGGATTTAGTTGATGCTTTGCATGTTGGTAGATATTGGTCTGAAGTTTTATTCTGTACCATCACAACCTACGTGGATAACCTTGAGGTCAAGGTCATGGACATTGTTAAAGTTTTTGGTTAAAGTTTTTTAAAGTCTATATCTCTTGAATGTGTATTATGGATCAAATTGGCACTGCATACCGGGCTGATAGTTATTGGTCTGAAGTTTTATGCTGTACCATCACGACCCACTTCGGTGACCTTGAGGTCAAGGTCACAAACTTACAAATTTTGTTTCTCCCTATTGGAGAAGGATCTCCCTATTTTTGAGTAGATCTCCCTATTTGGAATTTCAGAATTTCCTTATAAATCTTATACATCTCCATATATTTATAAATTCAGAACTCCATATTTAAAATCAAGAAATTCCTTCTTTGTTTAATCATTTCACCTATTTTGAAAAGCAAATCTACCTATTTGTGTGGCAAGCCGTTTTACTATTTATTATGCATATTAGATATCTTGAATAGTAAATAAGATATCTTAATTAGGATATAAGATATCTTATTTAGCAATAAAGATATATTCTTTATCAAAAAAGATATCTCATATCCTAAATTTATCTAATATGCTAAATAAGATATCTTATTTGATCCCACAATTAAGATTTCTTATATAGCATGTAAGATATCTTATTTGATAATTTAGATATCTAATATACTATATAAGATATCTTATATACTAAATAAGATATCTACTATACCTAAATAAGATATCTTCTTTACAAGATTATCTAAGATATCTACTTTGGTAAATAAGATATCTTCATTGCTAAACTAGATATCTTAATTAGCAAATAAGATATCTAAATTGGTAATTAAGATATCTTTTTTATAGTGGTAAATAAGATATCTTATTTAGGTATAATAGATATCTTATTTAATATATATGATATCTTATTTAGTATATTAGATACCTAAATTATCAAATAAGATATCTTGATTAATGCTATGAATAAGATATATGTATTGGTATAGTAGATATCTTATATTAGTATCAGAAACCAATTGTGATAGGGTAAAACAAATAAGATATCTTATATACTGTATAAGAAATCTGATTTGTTAAACCAAAATAAGATATCTAATATAGGATATAAGATATCTATTTTTGTATATAAGATATCTTATTTGTCAAATAAGATATCTACTTTAGCATAGTAGATATCATATTTGTGAATGTAATTAAGATATCTTATATGTTGAACAAGATATCTTATTTGACAAATAAGATATCTTATATGATAAGATAGATATCTAATATACTATTTTAGGTATCTTTTATGTTAATTAAGATATCTTATTTAGAAAAAAAAACATTATAGATATCTAATTTATCATATTAGATATCTAATTTGTTAAACAAGATATCTTAATTAACCAACAAGATATCTTAAATGCTATATCAGATATCTATATTAATAATTAAGGAATCTTATATATTTTTACAAATAAGATATCTAATAAATCAATCAAGATATCTTATTTGTTAATTTAGATATCTACATTAACAAATAAGATATCTTGTTTGTTAATTTAGATATATACTATATAAGATATCTTAATTGACAATTTAGATATCTAATATAACAAAACAGATATCTTATTTGCTATATAAGATATCTTCTTTATAATAGATATCTAATAAAATAAAGTAGATATCTTATTTATTAAAGAAGATATCTTATATACAATATAAGATATATGTTTGTTTGAATAAATAGTAAAACGGCTTGCCATATATTTGGCTTCCCAGATGGATCACATGAATGTATGGTTAAAGTTTTTGGTAATCTTTTGAATGTGTTTATTGATAGAAATTGCTCTGAAGTTTCATGCAGTTCCTGAGTGACCTACCTGAGTGACCTTGAGCTGAACGTCCCAAACTTTGAAATTTTATGTTAACGCTTTTGCTTAAAGCGTTTAGAACTGTATATTTCTTGAACAGATGAATGGATCTTATTGATATTTTGCCGGTGTGTGCAATCACAGGATCGGACCGGATCGGACATAATTACTGGATCGGACCTAAATTTCTCATAATTATGTGTTTTTACTTGAATATACCATGGCATATAACATACAAAACATAACCAGTGCCTATTATCTATTATGGTACCAAAGGATCGAAAATCCACGTCTCCAAATACCCACATACTTGAGGAAAACCTATTCATTTGGTTTCTCTTTAGTATGGAAAAGAATACCGTGTAAATGACTGATACTTATACATGTAGTGTTATACATGTAGTGTTGATGGCAGGAAAGTTTTAATATGGCCAAATATAATTTTTGAGATAATTTAGGTCGTTATGTAGACATTTGGTAATTTCGAGAGCCTTAAATACAGACCTAGCAGCCAACAATGAAATTGTTATTATAAAGGGATGAAGGCACAACTTTGATCACCCATAAAGTTGCCAAAATGGTTTAAGCTGTTTACCGACCAGAAATATGTGAGGAAATCGCAAATAAAAGTCGTACATCAATGAAAAATTAGGTCCGTTCCGGTCCGATCCGGTGATTGCACGCACTGTTAAACACTCTGTTAAACCGCTGTCACACTATTGCGTATCGACTCGCGCATCTACGGCGTATCAAGATACGAAAGGTACGTCACGCGTACGTCGTACATACGTGAGCATACGTAGCTCATACTCCTCGATACGTATCTCAAACGCCGAGGTGCTACGTTTTATGTGTGCTCATTCGTAGCACGTACGTAGCAGGTCCTATACGCCGAACACACGTCACACATATGTCGTACATACGAAAGCAACGTGGCAGGTACGCCATAGATACGTAGCTCATACTCCTGATACGCCGCATATACGTCCCGATGAACATGCCACGTAACTGTGACCTATGAACAACGTACCTTTCGTATCTGCTACGTATGTGTTACGGATGTGTAGCGTATCATCGACTCTCTTGTCGTATATACGGCGTATCAGCGACGTACGTGTGGCGTATCTCGCGTATCAATGGCGTATGTGCTACCTACGTTTCGCTGCTGTGGAGTATGTTTGACGTATTAGAAGTATTAGGAATTGATTGTGGCGTTCCAAGAGAATCTTAATTTTTCTACATAAATGTTTTTTGTTTTTCCGAAGTCATGAATCAGATGTTTGTCATAGTTCAGGGTGCCGTTCATGGTTCTTACAGGGCTGCGCTTGGTGTAGCCCCTGTTTTTGTTCATGTCGTCTTACGACCAGGATTGTGAGCTTGGAGATGCCCCCACCTCCACCACCTCGGATTGTTTCTTCGGTGTTAATCTAAATTATCTAGATTTCACCGGTGGCATCTTCGACCTCGGAGTTGATAACCCTATTGTGCGAATTGCATGAACAAAGTCACAAACGTTTGTTCACATAGGTATTAAAAAGCAATTGGTACAGAACAGATACGCCACAGATAAGAATGGAGCGCACTTACATACGCCGTATACACTTATGGGCACTTCTAACGCAACACTTACCTTTTTTGACATAACTCAAAAATCAATAAACCGTTCTTATTCAATTTGTCAACAAATTTAGTTCATCTATTCATGTTTACTTTCTGTAATTTTTATAACAATCGATGTACTATAATGCAATAAATTAGATGTTTATATCATATGACTGAAAAACAAAGTCACAATAATCCGGTTGGCCTGATAAGTAAATGCAAGTTATTACGATATCATAGCAGTGAAGTTTATTAAAGTCAGTTAATATCCTGTATATCCAGAATGGGACTGGACGAAACAGGAACACCTCCTCCTCATATACAAAACATATTTATTTCATAACAAGTCCTTGTGGGATGTTTCTCTACTCCTCAACAAGGATCTACTTTAGTTACTGCGGATTTCTTGAAACAACGCCGTGACGGTGATACCGCACACGCATGTTTTTAAACGCTTCCCAGAGAGGACCAATAACGCTACTTCTTGAGCTAAACACATCATATGATTTTTTTATTGCTTGAAAACTTATTTGTAAAATTGTGGGGTTGGGGATATGGGATACGAGCTTGATATGATACTTTTTTGAGACACCGCTATGTTAGGATTAAATTCGCTAATGGCGTGGCCTTTTTGCGACTTTTCATTTTTGAGTCTTTTTAGATAAATTTTATATTTTTAAGTTGTGGACAACCAATTTCGATGAAAAATACAGATAACAGGCAAGCATAGTCCCTAATTGATTTATGTTTGTGGAAAATTTCAATAAATTTGGTTGTTTAATTTTTGAGTTATGTCAAAAAAGGTAAGTGTTGCGTTAGAAGTGCCCCTAAGTGTATACGTCTCGCGTACACTTCATACGCCATACATACTTTACACGTACGTAGCACATACGCCTTGATACTCCGTATATGCGAAAGTGAAATTCCATACGAATACAGATACGTCACTGATGCGCCACATGAACATAGCAGGAATGTCACACGTACGTGGTACATGCGTCTCTCGAACAAAATACGGCTCAGACCTCGGCGTATCGAAATTCTCATAGATACGCGAGCGATACGCCACTGACGCGTGAATGTGTGACAGAGCTGTTAGATATTACATCTTGACTCACCTGAGTGACCTTGAGGTCAAGGTCACGGACTTTTTATTTAATGTTAAAAATGTTTTTGGTTAAAGTTTTTGTAAATCTATCTCTTGAATATGTAGATGGTGGTCCATGAGCCAATACCGTAAATTTTGGGGGTCGGTACCATCTGGCCTGAACAAATCCCCTTATGATTTTCATGTAGGACTATGTTTGTAGACTTGTAAAAAATCGGGGGGACTTGCATTGCTGGTAGCTTTAATGGTGAAACGATGCGTTATTTACGATACCCCATAATTAAAAAAAACCGTCATTTTAACACAAAAAACGGTAGGGAATAGTCTTCTAGCCATCCATATCCCCCTTTCCTCCCCAACGGAAATTTCTACACTATTATTCTTTAAAAGTACATTGAAAAAGCTATCAAATCCTGTTTTCTGCCATCTGAAAGTCGAGGCGTTTGCGTTTTACGCTATGTTTTATTAAATTACTCTAAATATTCAATTTTTGCGTCAATAATGGGGGTACACATAGAAAATTGAAAATATCTCAATTGTTTTTTATCCTAGACCATTGAACTTGGTCTCATTCTTAAGCTTAGACATATCCCTTTTATCCTATGATAAGTAATGGAAATTATCTTACTTGCATATTCATGAATTTTCATTAAAACATTAAAATGAAAAAAAAAGAGTTAAAAATCAATTATCCCATAAAAACTAATTTCAGGCCTAAACTATCATTGTGGCTCCTTGTTATTGTATCAATTATTCTATTTGACAAATTTGTTGATGCCATGGGCCTAAATGAAAATCATCTCATTTGCATTTTCATGAATATTTATGAAAATGACGAAAATCAGGATTTACAAAGGGAAAATAATTGTATTGCCATTTGAAGGGTTTGGTTTGGGTTATAGGATGTAATTTGAACCCTAAGAACAAATGCTCAAGGGTGCCAGTTTGGTCAGAGGATCACTCTAATGCCCATTTGTGTCACCTAAAATCACAGAGTGTTCAATACAACCCCTAATAAGCGCAGATAGTAAGGTGGTACACCTATATTACCACATGTATCTTGGCCACTAATAGACCTAGAAATAGGTATCAAATGATTGCTTTTGCAATGCTATATAACTATGTAATACGATATAATTATCAAACTGACTTCCTAGTGTTCGAATATTAATGAAAATTTCATGTATTAGACTAAAATCACAGAAAATGGAGAATACCAGCACAGTTGTTTATATCTCAGCAACAAAAAGCTCTAAAGAGCTTAAATTGGTATCAAATGATTGCTATGACAATGCTCTATAACCATGTAATAAGATATATAAACAAGCTGGCTATCTTAAGGCTCAAATATTAAAAAGGAACTTCGGATATTAGAGAAAAATAACAGATAAACGAAGGGGAAAAATCAACGAAATTCAGATACCCCAGCAACCAAAAACTCCAAAGACTTGAAATTTGTATTAAATTATTGTTATGATAAATCTTCTATATTAATGTGAAAAAATACAGAATGATTCTGACCTTCTTGGTGTTCAAAAATTGATGAGAACTTTCAATTTTAGAGACAAATCACAGACCAATGTAGGGGGTATACCTACAGAAACGTTTATAGCTCAGCAACCAAAAGCCATAGAGAGCTGAAGTTTGTAACAAATGATTGCTATGATAACATTCTAAAACGACATAATAAGATACATTAAAAGTCAGACTTTTGTACTGTTCAAATATTGAGGAAACTTTAAATATTAGAGAAAAATCACAGAAAATGGAGGAGTATACCTACGAAAACGTGTATTTCTCAGGAACCAAAAGCCATAAAGAACAGAAATTGGTATCAAATGATTGCTATAACAATATTTTATAATTATACAATTAGATATATCAATAAGCTGACTCTCTTGTAGCGCAAATACTTAAGGGAACTTCAGATATAGGAGAAAAATCACTGGCAAATGAAGGGGGTATACAAATAAAACTGCTGATATCTCTGTGACCAAAAGCTCTAGAGAGCTAAAATGTGAATCAAATGATTATTAGAATTATGTGCTATAATCATTAGATAAGAAACATAATTAATTTGACTTTCTCATTGTTGGAATATAGATGAGAACTTTAAATATTAGATAAAAATCTCAGAAAAATATAGGGGGTATGCCAACGGAAACGTATATATCTCAGCAACCAAAAGTCCTAGACAGCTGAAATTCGTATCAAATGATTGCTATGACAATATTCTATAACCATGTAAAGGGTATATAAATAAAATTTCTTTCTTGTTTCTCGAATATTTAAGAGAACTTAAGCTATATAAGAAAAACATTTGCAAACGAAGGGGTATACCAATAAAACTGCTAATATATCAGTGACCAAAAGCTCTAGAGTCAGAGCTAAAATTGGTATCAAATGATTGCAAGAATAATGTTCTATAAACATAAGATAAAGAACATAAATAATTTGACTTTCTCATTGTTTGAATATAGATGAGAACTTTAAATATTAGATAAAAATCTCAGAAAAATATAGGGGGTATACTAACGGAAACATATATTTCTCAGCAACCAAAAGCCCTAGACAGCTGAAATTGGTATCAAATGATTGCTATGACAATATTCTATAACCATGTAAAGGGTATATAAACAAACTATGTTTTTTCTTTCTCGAATATTTGAGAGAACTTAAGCTATAGGAGAAAAAACATTGGCAAACGAAAGGGGTATACCAAGAAAACTGCTAATATATCAGTAACCAAAAGATCTAGAGAGCTTAAATTGGTATCAAATGATTGCTAGAATAACTTTCTTTAATCATGTGATACAAAAACATAAATAATTTGACTTTCTCATTGATGAAATAGTGATGAGAACTTTAAATATTAGATAAAAAATCTCAGAAAAATATAGGGGGTATACCAACGGGAACGTATATATCTCAATAACAAATGTTCTAGAGAGTGAAAATGCTATAATATGATTGCTTTGAAAATATTCTATAACCATGTAACAAGTATATAAACAAACTGACTTTCTTGCTGCTCAAATATTTAAAAGAACTAATGATATAAGAGAAAAATCACTTGCAAACGAAGGGGTATACCAATAAAACTGCTAATATCTCATCGACAAAAAGCCCTAGAAAGCTGAAATTGGTATCAAATGATTGCTAAAATAACACTTTAAAACCACTTGGTAAGTCACTCAAACAATCTGACTTACTTGTTTTGAATATTGATAAAAACTTTAAATATCAGAGAAAATCACAGAAAAGTTGAGGGGGTATACCACAAAAAACTTAATACGTCAGCAACCAAAAAATATAGAGAGCTTAAATTGGTATCAAATGATTGCTATGGTAATGTTCTATAATCATAAGATAAGGTTTATGAAAAATTAGACTTTCTTAGTGTTTGAATATTGATGAAAACTTAAAATATTAGATAAAAATCACAGAAAAATATAGGGGGTATACCAAAGGAAACATATATATCTCAACAACCAAAAGTCCTAGAGAGCTGATATTGGTATCAAATAATTGATATGACAATATTCTATGACCATGTAAAAGGTATATAGCAAGCTGAATTTTTTTCTTTTTTGCAGCTCAAATATTTGAGAAAACTTAAGATATAGGAGAAAAGTCACTGGCAAAGCAGGGGGTATATCAACAAAACTGCTGATATCTCAGTTACCAAAGGCTCTACAGAGCTGAAATTGCTATAAAATGATTGCTATGACAATATTCTATAACCATGCAACAAGTATATAAACAAGCTGACTTTCTTGTTTCTCAAATATTTAAACTTAAGATATAAGAGAAAAATCACTTGCAAACGAAGGGGGTATACCAATAAAACTGCTACTATCTCAATGACAAACAGCTCTAGAAAGCTGAAATTAGTATCAAATAATTGCTAAGATAATGTTCTAAAATCACGTGGTAAGACACATAAACAACCTGACTTACTTTTTTCGAATATTGATAAAAACTATAAATATTAGAGAAAAATCACAGAAAAACGTGGAGGGGGTATACCCCCAAAAAATCTTTATAACTCGGCAAACAAAAGGTATAGAGAGCCGAAATTGGTATCAAATGATTGCCATGGTATAGCTCTATAATCATATGATAAGATTTATAAAAAACTAGGCTTTCTTAGTGTTGAATATTGATGATAACTTAAAATATTAGATAAAAATGACAGAAAAATAGAGGGGGTATACCAACAGAAATGTTTATATCTCAGCAGCCAAAAGTCCTAGAGAGCTAAAATTGGTATCAAATGATTGATATCACAATAATTGATAGCCATGTCATATAATTAGACATATGAACAAGCTGACTATCTCGTTCCAAAAATTGAAGAAAACTTAAGATATAAGAGAAAAACACAGACAAATGAAGGGGTATACTAGAATAAACTCGAAGATTTTAACCATAAAGCTACCACCTAGAAAGGTCCCCCCGATTTTATCTAATTCTATACATGCCAAAATTGTGAAAAAGTGCGAGAGGATCTGTTCAGGTCAGGTGGTACCGACATCTTAAATAGCTCATGGACCATGGATCAAGTTGATACTTTGCAAGTTTGCATGTTGGTAGATACATGTACTGGTCTAAAGCTTTATGCTGTACCATCACAGCCCACCTGAGTGCCAAAGCAAACGTCAGGCGAGCTACGCTGTCCTGTGACATCTATTTATATTTCTCGGAATTATAGTATTGTTTTTGTTTGTTTGACTGTGTTGTAGCGTAACGTCCCAGTCAACAATTGTTCAGTCATGTTGGGACGGAGCCAACGCTTCCTGGGTTTAGCCAGTACGGTAGGGAGGAATTAGTATTGTGCCTCCTCGAACGCAAAAACAGATACACTGATATTTGAAGATCAAATATTTCTACGCCATTGATTCTTGATAACAGAAACGTGTTAAAAGGTTGGAGCGTACCTTCCTCTGTGATCACTTTATCGTGATTTAGATCAAGCCTCTTGAACACATAATTAACATCCTCGTCTGACATAGCCCCGGCGTTTCCTCGCTGTAAGATCTGCTTCAGTTCATCTCGTGTCATGGGCCCTTTCTTCCGCCGACATCTCCGGAGATCGTGTAGAAAGCTCTGTTTTCTCTCCTCAAACGGCGTCCATTGCCGCTCTATCAACAATGATGCCTCGGATAATGATAGTCGATCATCCTCTGTAGAAGATGTTTGTTTATGGTGTACCAAAAAGCTCATTAAGCGGAATTATAGCATTATACCATAAATAATTATGGTATACACTTAAATTAATTATGGTATACACCCAAATTAAGTATGGTATATGCTCTAGTTCAAAAATAGAATTTTGGTACCATAATTAATTTGGGTATATACTTTTGAATTAAGGCATATACCAAAATTAATTTGGGTCTATACAATTTTGGTATATACCCAAATGAAATTTTGACCTCTTGGTGCGCCTCAGTATGGTCAAGGCTATAATTGTTTGTGTTTTATTGTATTGTACGTCCAAGTCAAGAAATTTTCAGTCTATGTCGGGACGGAGCCATCGCTTCCTGGGTTTTATTAACCAGTACTCTAGGAAGTTAATGTGAGCCACAGCTTCGGAAAACCAACAATCTGCATATGCGAAAACAAAGGCGCAGATCAGCTTCGCAGTAACTGCGAAGCTGATCAGCGCCTTTGTTTTCGCTGCACGGATAGTACAATTCCTCTTCTTTCTTAATCCAACCTCTAACCATCTTCTGTGACTGTACAGCCTGGTTTGTGTCAGACTTGGTCGAAACCGAAATTGTTGGTTTTCTCACGCACAGGCTCAATGTGTATTGCTCAAGGACACAGAAGATGTTTTAATATAAATTGAGCCACTGCATAAGAAACTGTGCCAACAAATTGCGAAGCTGATCAATGTCTTTGTTTTCGCTACGAGGATAGTACAATCCCTCTTCTTCTTCAATCCGAAATTTCAGGGTTCTAGCCTGCTTCTGTGACTGTACAGGCTGGTTTGTGTCGGACCTGGTCGGAACCAAAAATGGTAAGTTTTCTCACGCACAGGCTCAATTACGATTACGTTCATCTCAAGGGGCACGTTATGTTACGTCTACACTGGACCACGTTCTCACGACGTCCTGTGACTACGTCCTAATCAATTCAAGAACGTGGCGAGGAAACAATTTCTGGTTTGTAAGTTCACACTACGTCCGTACCACGTCCTTACTAGGTCCACGTTTCCACTAGGTTCTCACTACGCGCTCACCAAACTCATCCCGTTTATACTACGTTCTTACAACGTCCTCACGAAGACCTTGAGCAGTTCACGCCACGCGCGTTCTACGTTTTCAGCACGTTCTACCTGTTTATGTATTATAATAATTGTGCTCAGATGAAACTCTATCCTCAACACTGCTAATAATCTGTTGGAATGTCCATAATAAAACCCTTTTCATCATCATCATCTCCATTTTCATAGCTCATAGCTAGGGGCGAACCCACAATATCTCATCCTATTCTGCGAGTGCACCGGATTAGTTTTGGTGTTATTGAAGGAGGGAGAATTGCAAGAGTATTTCTCGGTTCATTTTTTTTTTATTTCAACTCAACTCAATTTTATTTGCAAATCATATAAGATTTAACATTTCAAAATGATTGACCCTCAAGCTATTGCTTAAGGGGACGAGTCAATGAAAACGAAATTAATAGAACGGGGAGGACGTGATAAGAACCTGGCATGAACGTGGTAAGAACCTACAGAGGACGTGTTGGGAACCGCAAGGACGCAGTGAAGTCTTCTAGGACGTTGTATGGACGTACTAGAAGCGTGATAGGGTCTTATCGAGAACCTGATGGACGCAGCACGGACGTAGTGAAGACGTAGTGAGGTCTTGATGGGCTGCAACAGGTTCGTATACCACGTCCGTGAAGACCTTACTACGTCTGCACTACGTTCTTACTACGTCCGACAAGTTCCTACTACGTCCTTACCACGTCCTTACTACGTCCTTACTGCGTTCTAATTCCACCCCGTCCTCGCCACGTTTCTTTTGAGCATGTTAAAAATTTGACCAAGACCTTCACGTCCATCAAGACTTTGCTACGTCCTTACGACGTTCCTCCCACGTCCTACAAGACCGTACCACGTCCTTACCGCGTAATTAATTTTTAGGACGTAGTAAGGACGTGGTGAGAACGTGGCCCTGTGTAGACGTAACATTAGTTGCTGAATGTACCAAGAATTAGCCGAAACATATTAATCCAAGGAATTAGTAATTTACGGTTGCAGAGGGTACATTTTGTAATGTGGCGATCTCGTGAGCAGTGATGTGCGATATTTAGCCATCTTAATCAGTGAGTGCAGCCAGTTTCGAAATCTCATGCTACGCCTATAATGTTTCTAACGAGCGCAAGTCTGGCAAACACCCGTTAAACTGATGGTGCCCGGTCAATTGAGATGTCACAAGCCCTAACTCTCCTATTTCCACATGTAGAACGGCCTCTACGGAAATGCACGTGAGGCTTGGGCTTCGTGAATCGCGCTTTACAGATTTATTCCTATAAATGGTAGCACGAGACTGATTTTCACACGCTCTGCAATCACGATTCGGGTGCTTAAGTTTATAAAAATTATAAGAAATTTCTATCCGTTTTGTAAAAGTATACATGTATTCAATTTCTATCATTATAAAGAAAATGTGCAAAATTGGTAACTTACTGTTGATGTCAATTTTTTCAAACAGTTCCACTATCCCTTTGTCTGTAGGGGCTAGATACAACTCATAACACATGTGTTTGAACTGATCTGTGTCTATTGTGTCTTGTCCACATGCATGGCGCTCAAATGACTCTGCAATATATGCGTCTCGTCATGAGAAAACTGCATTTTCGCCAAAGTCGCAGATCAGGTGTGCAGTGACTGGTCAGCTGGCTTTGTTTTCGCTACACGGATAGTACAATTTCTTTTCTACCTAAATCCAAACTTTCAGTCTTCTAGCTTTCTTCAGTGACCATACAGACCGGTTTGTGTGGGGACCTGTACGGAACCCCAAAGACAAGTTTTCTCGCGTCGCGGCACATCAAAATAAATATATAAAATGAATAAAAATTAAAACTGAGATCCGTTTAAGAGCAGTGAACACATTATTGAGAAAGGGGCTGGGCCATACCGCGGTTTCGACTATTTAAGTCTCGTCAGTGACCCTTTAGATTTGGCAACATGGAGCCAATGAGAATTTATGAAACAGGGTAGTCGATACAAAGACTAGCATTATCTAAATGGGACCGAATATATTAAACATTGGTTAGAAAATGAATCTTGACCAATAAAAAAATTTCTGATTTCTCAGGATATCCTCGCTGATCTCAAAGGACCAAAAAGAAAATATAATCTGCACTATGTATGATGTACGGGGAGACTTTTAGGGCCGCCACACGGCACAACACCAGCGCTGCAGTAATAGCAAATAAAAATTAAAACTGAGAAGAGCAGTGAACAAATTATTGAGAAAGATAAAGAAAAATGAAACTTGACAGAGTTTTGAATCATTAAAAAATTGTCTTAACGTCCAGTCGAACGGACCGGTAGTTCCTTGGGAGCTACTGTGTCTTGCTCAATGACACAACTCCGCACCAGTAGGGCTAGAGCTCGAGTCCATTACCTCTCGATTCGGAGCCTGATTTTGCACCTACCAAATCATACGGGAAAATTGTGGCTCACCGGTTTTGCTGCTTTTTTTTATTTCATTTTATTTTATTTTTTCTTTTTAAATTCTAATGGCGGTCGCAAGTGAAAACTTTTGAAGCTAAATAGTTTAGTTTTAAAATATTTATTTGGTTGATTTCATTTTAAATGCCCCAGTCAAACATTTTTCAGTGATGTAGGGACGGAGCCAGTATATTTGATCAGTGGTGTTCCAAGGCTCGGTGTCTAGCTCAAGGTCGCAGGTTTGAAGTCACAACTCCTTCGGGATACGAAATCTCCGCTATCGCCTTACACCATTACGAAAACACTCCCATGCAATATACAGAGATTTTTTTTTAATTTTCAAAAATGCAAAATTTTCAGTAGAAAAATTTTGCTATTTTTCTTATTTTTGCTCAGAACATAGATTGTGGGTACACGTTAGAACTGCCTTGCCGAGGCGGTTCTAACGAGTACCCACAATCTATGTTTTGGAGCAAAAATAAGAAAAATAGGTATACCCCTGCAAACCCCAGTTTTTCTATATTAAAGTGGGGTTCAATGGGGTATATTTTTCACGGACATTACTGATGTTTACCTTCCAGATCCTCTTTACTTGGTAGTTGGTCACGCTGTGAAACAAACAACAACACAATTACATTACGAAAACTTGCCTATGCAATAAACAGAGATTTTTTTTAGCTTTAAAAATTGAAAACTTTCAGCTGAAAATTTTAGATACATGTACATGTAATTTTATTTTTGCTCTAAACATACATTGTGGGTACACGTTAGAACCGTCTCAGCGAGGCGGTTCTAACGAGTATTCAAAATCTATGTTTTGCTGAGGCGGTTCTAACGACTACCCACAATTTATGTTTTGAGCAAAAATAAGAAAAATAGGTATACCCTGCATACCCAGTTTTGATCTATGAAAGTGGAGTTCAAGGGGCTATACATGTCATACATTACACTGGAATGTTTTCGTGATGACAATTTATAAATACAAGATGGATTGCAACAATCGTTTCTTAGATTGCACACATTGCATTGCAGTGCCTGCATATTTCATATCCATTTCATGGATTCATTACAGCACCAAGGTAAATTTTGGTTTGAAACAAGTTATATTTTAAGTTTTACTTTTTTACCCTGGTCAGAGATGCAAAGGCAAATGAGCCGATGGATCAGAAAACCAACAAATCTGCATATGTGAAACCAAAGACTCAGCTGATCAATGCATGTGTTTACGCTACACTGATAGGACAATCTCTCTTCTTGAATACAAAATTTCAAGCTTCTAGCCTATAGGCCCGTGTGTGTCGGACCTAGTCGGAAACCCAAATTGTTGGTTTTCTCACTTGAAGGCCCAAGCATAGTATCATTTTACTTTTAAGTATTACCTATTGTAGTTCATAGACAAACATAAACAATATCAATAGATATATATGAATATTTTGCATCTACCAAAACTGCCTTAAATAATTCTTACCATTTTAGAATCCTTATTTCAATTTAAGAACATTTCCATTAATTTTAAATTCGACGACAAAAAGTCTACAGTAAATGGTCAAAAACTTTTGCAAAGTAATGCTGCACGCAATTCTGAGTGGACACAATTATCATTCACGCATTTTGTGCAAATGATGTTATTTGTATGCATAAGCTCGTTGGGTAGACAATACTCGTATTTGGAGACTATCCGCCTCGACATGACTCAAAATAATGACATATATCTGCAATTTATGCTGCCTTCCGGTTTCTTGTACATAACTTTGTCATTGGATATTTTGCTGTCCAGCATGTGTGCCCTTTCAAGATGACCACCACCAATTTTGTGCGACATAATTAGGACTTAATTTGGACAAACTACTCTCTTTTAAGTGCTTTGTGTGCTTAGTGGGGAGGCACCTTGTTGTCCATTGTCATTTCTCCAAGCATTGACAGCCTTTAATGACCGATGCACGACATTTCGTCCAAAAAATGTGTTTTGTGGAAAATTTTGTAACTTCAAAAATATTCACCGCAAAATTTTGATACTTATTCCGTAGATGACTAGTCTATAGGTCCACATTTTGAGCCAACAACCTCTAGGTTTAGGGTTAAGGTCTGGGCATGGGGACATTTTCGACAAATGTAATTTTCGACGAAATGTCGCAGATTCTTTAATGATATACTAGGATATCTATCATAGTGCCTTCAAAACGGTTAAGCATACAACGAACAAGATCAACACTTTCGGGCGGTAACTGTAAGTCCTGGTAACACGCGTCTATGTTTTCTTTCGTTGTCTTAGTATTGTCAGTCAATACCCCCACTGCAGTTTGTCGCATTCAGAGACGTTAGTTAAACTTCGGTGTGAAAATAAATTGTGAAATTGAAAGGTTTCTTATTGATGTCCTTTCACTGTGGTTTTATTTTGTTATTATAAGGGTAAATACATAGGTATACAAGATGAATAGGCTTTGCATAAGACGCCCAAAAGCAAGACATAATGAAATATATGAGCCGCCTCATGGGAAAACCAACAATCTGCATATGCGAAAACAAAAGACGCAGATCAGCTTCGCGGTAACCGCGATGCTGATCAGCGCCTTTGTTTTCGCTACACGGATAGTACACTTCCTCTTCTTTTTAAATCCGAAATTTCAAGCTTCCAGCCTGCTTCTGTGACTGTGCAGCCTGATTTGTGTCGGACCTGTTCGGAAACCACATTGTTGGTTTTCCCACGAGGCGGATCATATACCTTTAAAACTGATTTATTGAATCCATGTTAAATACAGGTAGAGGAACAGCTGTGGGACGATTTGTGCACGCAAGTGAAGACAACGATCAGCATGGATGGCGGTTAGGTCATGGCCAACAAGTGTCTGTATGCAGAAATGCGACCGACAATTAAGCGCAAAGCTTCAACTCTAAATGGGAACGGAATATGCTAGCTTCCATTGGCGCACTTGCCAATTTGTTGCTTTTGTCACGAAACAAAATTTTCGATAAACATCCTGTTGGATTGATTCATGCTACCAAATAGTTAAATGCGTAACCGCGGTTAAGAAAAGAAATCCGATTCACGTCCTTTCGGTTTTGCGTGTGAGGTGCAGTAAAAGGTAAACAAACTTTCGCAACTCGCGTTTCCAAGTAATTTATTTTCACTTGGAGAAAATTTTCTCAATGCAGTTTTGTTAGTTATAAATTGATCTTATCGTATCTCAAAGGATTTCCAGATTTTTTGTCTCCTTATAATCGTGATTTGTATTCCCTCCTCCAAAATGCATGTTGAGATTGCATTGTTCATGAAGAAAATATGGGTCAGTCATAGGGATATTTTAGACCCCCGCTAATTGTGTCATTATAAACGGACGACAAGGCAGCGAACAGATGATTTTAACATTGTATAAGTTCTGTGAACACTTTCCTTGCCACTGACCGCTGCATTCTATGTATATGTGGCTAAAAGCTGTGTCAAAATTTCGGTCAAGCATTTACATTTAATCATTAGAATGATAGCGAAATAATCGACATTAAAAGCACCTGTATTTTAGTTTCTCTCTCGAGTTCTACGTTTAACAATTTAATTATCACAGTGCCTCGTCATCTTTGTATGGTTTTTACCTCTACAAATCAAGTTTTATTGAAGGGGTTTTGACTTACAGTGGTGTGCAAGAAAAAACAAACAAACGGGAATCTGAATATACAAAAGCCTTAAATATACCTTGGTTTTCCTTTTGCTCATGGTTTTAGTGAGTGATAGTGTTAAAAATAATTAACCCAGTTAATACATATAGACAACCCCTCTCAAGGAAAATGAAAAAAAAAAAATCCAAAATTGGTTTATTTGTGATGTTTGCAGTGAGAATACTTGGTATATATCAAAATACAAACATTTTTGCAACAAACATGCAATACAAAACTGTTATTCAAATGTATGGTATTCCTGTTTATGATAAAACTTAGACTTTAAAACATTGTGAATACTGTAATTTGTTTGTTTGTTTTTTTTTTTCGTTTGCTTTCATCTAAAACGCTGTACAGGGAATGTTAAATATCATAAAACAGGCAGAGGTTTTCAAACATATCTTGAAATAAATCCTTCTTATTTAATGATTAAATGCTTAACCATTTTTTTTCTTCCCTTCGAAAAATAAACTTTGTTGAACCCCAAGAAAAGTGAATACTGTGACAGACATCAGTTGTAATTTATTTAATATATAACTACAAATTTGTTGCGGAACAATCACAAAAACATGATATTTAACAGCAAATTGTCCAATTTTTAGTTGTATTTTGCCGTTCTTGACCGTTTTGAAACACATGTTTCGAAGGAGGGAACAAATAACCCCCAAAAACATCAAGTAATGTTGCAAACTGTTTTGGTGCTGTCTAACAATGATAAATAAGTGACAAAATAGCATTCTTAGATTTTTGATACCGTTCTGTACTACAAAATAATTATCGATCGATCCGAGTAGTGTATGTTTTGTTTACATTTTGTTGTACCTCACACGCAAAACCAGGATGTCTATTCTTAACCGGCGGTTACGCATTTAATTGTTTGGTAGCCGTGTATTGGCATAAAGTTAAGCATATTTTTATGCGACCTCGAATTTCAAAGTCATAAATTGATTTTTATCCTGTAGACCTATGTGAATCAGTATTTTAGGGATGAAACTACGGCTAATTCGATTCACTTATTGCCACATTGATGACGAGCGAGAAGCTCGAGTGACAGCTCTGTTCACGAGTTGTGGCTGGGGGTGGTATGGGTTGCGTTCTCATCCGACCGCATTCTTGATTAAAAAGTGTTGAACGGTACTTTGAATTCCCAAAAGTGACAGAACACGATGCTTGAACCCGTCGTTAGACCCTTCCTCAACTCCCCTAACGACCAGATGAAAATGCAAGGCAACACCGTGCAGACACCACAGAGGAATACAAAAATCAGCACCACATCGCTAGTCTTCCATGGCCGAGCTCGTCACCTGACTTTGAACCCCATCTAACACTGGCCGACGAGTTTGAAACCGGGAACCAGCCGTGTCCATTATTCACGAGCTTTACCAAGCTCTACTGGAGAAGTGGGACAGTTTACCAGGTGAAAGGCGCATGGAACTAGTGATTTCCATGATAAGCAGGCACAAAGTTGTTATTGCGGGCGTTCACGAACGCCTGCATATATATACGTTGATGCAAACACACATCAATCCGGAAATGACGGCAATTAGACCGATCCCACTGTTGCTCCCGCATCATCATAAGTCAGTACCTGGCGAAAAACGAGTAGGAAACCAACCATAATGATACATGCTAAGAAAAAAAAATAAGATCGTGAACGAATTATTTCGGAATTAGACCGAACCCATCTTCATACCCATCATTGTTTCCGCGTCTTCATCCACAAGTCCACAGATGGCGAATAATGAGTGGGGAACCAAATCAGCTGTTCCAAGAATTGAACATAATGGCAATTGATTCCATGTGTTAACATTATTATTGTGAAAGATGATAGAAAAATAATCCAAAATTACTGTTTTGATTTAAAAAAAAGGCCATTTAAAAGTTTTATTTTGAATGGTCAGAAAACCATTGCTATCTTGAAGCCCAATATATTTTGATAAAATGATACTTATTTATTTGGAGTTTTTGCTTGGCGCGACAGCGTCAAGCAATTGAAACGGAACGAGGATTTCTCCTCAATCTGTGGGTTTTTTCCTTCAATCTGTGGGGTTTCCCTTTGACATCCAGGAGCCTGGTTCCAGTCGCAATGTTTTGATACACTTCTTGCATAATAAAGCAATTGAAGACGGAAACCAGACTTGCTCTCCGCCGTTTTTATTATGACTTGTGGGAAGAATGACGTATTGGATCTAATGTTAACATTTAGCTGGCGTTCTGGACGGATAATGCTAAAACCCGGAACTTTGTCCTAGGTCGACCAAATACGAAAGCTTGAAATCCACCGTAGCGAGGAAGTGTTCATTTTCGGCTCGTCTCGACGAGCCGAATATACGATAGGATTTTGGCTGGGAACCTACGAAAAATACCGAACACTCCGAATGACTACACAGGTTGGTTTCCGATCTACACTAATTAGTCATGCGGTAAGCCGAAAACATGTACGTTAGCAGTGATTGGTTTAATGAAATCCAGCCAATCATCATTTTTCTTTTAAGCATTGTTCGGATGTTGACCATTTTGCGTATGCTGAGATCGGGGCCGTAAGGGTCGACTAATTACCGAACAGGAAATCCAGGAAGCAGGTCATCTCTGCCTTTTTACTTTTCGGTCTTACCAAGTCCACTCGGCCTTTTTTTTCTTTTTTTAATTCAATTTTATGTCCCTTTTAAGATAATTTCAGCTCATATAAGTGGGTGGAACGAAAACGGGAGGTCCACAAGAAAAAACATCTGGCAAACCGCAAGGACACAATTCACACCAAGTAAACCATGTACACGACTTCCATACATTGTCCAGACCGTGTCTGTTCGCCTCCGAAACACCTCTAATTTCTATAGCTATTTCATTGCAAGCAGTACTGTGGCTTATGCCTACTTAATGACTGATTAGTGTGGATCGGAAATCAACATATTTTTATCCCACTTGTCCATTATGTTTATGCACACAGAGCCGTTTCTAGCCTATAAAAGTGTAACGGAATCTCTCTCTCTCTCTCTCTCTCTCTCTCTCTCTCTCTCTCTCTCTCTCTCTCTCTCACACACACACACACACACACACACACACACACACACACACACACATTTACTTTACGACTAATTCTCATGAGATCAGTGTGAGAGTAATCTTGAGCTCATGCACATCAAAATAAGAAATTTGTTTTCTCAGAAACCACTAGCATACAAGTTTATTTGTTTAATAAATGAATAGATTTCGAAAATGGTGTGGTCATAATACAAAATGCTAAACGAGCCGCTTCTAGCTTTTTTAAAAGCTATCCTTGTGACCGAGTTACCGAAAAACTCCACAAACCTACGAAAAACCACAACACACGGACAAATAATGGTATATCATACAGACTAGCCAAGCTTCCCTTTTAACAAGGAAAATTTATTCTGATGATATTAAAAGCGAAGCATAGTAAGGTCTATCTATGCTGCGAAGATGAAGTTAGCGGAAGCGGGTCAACTCGGCCTGATACCAACTCGGCTCCTGAGTCAACTCGGTCCTGTGTCTACTTGTGCACTCTTTTTTACTTGTTCTAATATTTGACTATCCATTTTTTTCTGCACACCAGGAACCAGGAATTAAAGCACATATGTTGAATAGGGTCAGCTTTCATCCTATAACTAGGGCTAAACGCCCGCAAGCTTTTTGAAAAAGCTAATACTTGTCCGACAAAGGGGTGATACATGCAATGTTAACCGGAAGTGGGTGCCATTTGACATTTTTCAGCATATTCTGAAACTGGATGCTCAAAACTAAATCTTTAGAAAAATTCTTCACTGTCTTGGTGTTTTCTGAGAAATTGTGCTCACCTTTGGCCTGCGGAATTTTTCTATTGAATTTTTACAATTTTATGGGTAATTTTCTTTGTGCAGTTACAGCCCTTTGCTAACTTGTGCATCGCTTATCTTTTCTTCATTAAATTGCTGGTATATTGTTTTTGTTAAAATTTATAACAAAATTTTGAAAATGTTTGAAAAGATTTATTCTAAGTTAGCGTTCCAAAATCCCAAGTGAAATTCACAAATGGAATATGCTTAACTTTATGCCAATAGTATATATACGAGGGGCAGTTGTAAAGTACGTAGCGCGATCCATTATTTCAGTAAGTGATCAACAAACCAATTCATGTTTGGTATCATGTTAAACATCTATCTTTCATCTACGATCTTACACTAGTTTTATGAAGGTACCATGATGCAGTCAGAAAAAATGTTATTGTAAAGTGGATACTGGATAGAAAGTGAGTTTCACTCAGTGAGTAGATGCTCACTCGACTTACCCTTTATCTTTGTTTTAGTACTTTTCAATAGTTATAGAATCTAAATATTTTGCAAATCCATCCTCTGTACGAAATTTGCGTTTACCTAAATCACATGCACTCCATAACTCAGACGCATAACATAAAATTGGTTTTATCATTTGATCAAACAATTTCATACCTAAGCGAACTTTGATATTACCGGTGCAAATATATCTTTTTAAAGAAAACAGTGCTTTCATTCCCCTCATTGATAAATTCTCCATAGCATTTGACCAGGTGCCAGATGCATTAAAGACTAAACCTAAATATTTATAATTGATAACATTTTCAATCATTTTCTCTCTATAATAAAAACTTGTTTTACATTTATGACCATTTCCACTGAATTTTATAACTTTCGTTTTATCAATATTAACCTCCATTTTCCATCTCTTACAATATCCGCTTAGCTTGTCGATAAGACCTTGCAAACCTATTTCTGATCGTGATATCAGAACGAAACTCGAAAGAGTGAAAAATATTGATGAGTGGGACGTTCAGCCAGTCACTACGAAAGACAAGTCTTGTATGGAAAATTGTGCAGTGAAGTTAGATTTACCTCCCATAACATTTAAAACGAGTTTAATATCCCAAATTATTAAACGTTTATTGACAACGGTACAACACTAGAAAATACAGTCTAAAAATTCATTCATTCATTTGTTCGTTTGTTCATTCGCTGTTTCATTCCTTTGATTACGGCGTCGAGTTCTTCTTTCTTTCGTTCATCGGCATATGTAAATTCATTCTTCAGCAAATCAGAACTTTAATTTTTGAAAATATATGAGCCTATGCGTGAGAAAACCAACAACTTGGGTTTCGACCAGGTCCAACATGAACCAGCCTGGACAGTTACAGGAGTTGGTTAGACGCTTGAAATTTCGGATTAAAGAAGAAGAGGGATTGTACTATCTTTGTAGCGAAAACAAAGGTGCTGATCAGCTTCTTTGTTTTCGCCTATGCAGACTGTTTGTTTTCTCACAAACAGGCTCATATTTAGTAGACCAAACGATTTCAAATTATCAAAATAAATACACGTACCTGATGACCGACAGGAGTCACACGTTTGACCCCGGGCCTCTACAATCTGTCGGAAAAGGGCTATATAAACCGAGGTCCCGTCTCCATACGACCTTGGCTGTTGGTCGGGCGTTAAACCCCACATAAACCAACCTGTTGACCATCCAGTTTTCTGCTTAAAAATTACCGTAAATACGATCATTTCATCAATGGCCTAGATTTATTTTAAAAGATTATAGGGTCAATAAGCACTTTCCCCGTGTATACTGACCACAAAAAGAAGTTTTTTTCCTGCATGTGCAAATAGGGAAAAAAAATAGAAATACTTCGATTTTTAGCCGTAAGTTATTCTACTTTTCTCTACAAACTTAACTGAAAAATTCTATTTTAATTTACTGGATGGATAAATAGGGGCTTTCATAAGATTTCACTGCCCATGCGCAGTTTAATTTGCCCGTATTTTCACATGTGATTTTAATTTTTCATTATATCTTGATCTATCATTTTATTTCCATGCATGTTCTTCTCTGGAACTTGTACATGTATCATACTTTATTGATTAGTACAGTACTTGCCATGGAATGCATGGTGTGTGTGTATGTGCAATCCGCATGTGCGACTTTGGTCAGCCGTGAAATTGGCTTGGCTGCCTTTGTCGTTCGTGCGGAGATGCATGCGCTTTAAGGTGCGCAGCTTCAGTTTTCTCCGGAGTACAGCTGTGTATTTTTAAGAATTTCTATGGTTATAAGGGTATTTCTTCTTTTTTTTGTCTCATTGCACAATGCATTTTCTCTCATTATTTTTTTTCATACATTTAGCTGGAACCACGACAGCTGGTATGCTGATTGGTTTCAGTTTATGTTAGAGTTAAAGTACCGAGTAGAAAAAATATTATACGAGGTCTTTAACTAACTTGTAGTATGACACAACAGAAATTGACAGATCTGTACTGTAACTTGCAATATCAGGAAGTTACAGTACTGTTTTAATTCGGCCTCCTTCCTGTGTATCAATATGTAGGCCCGCCTCCCTTTGATATTTATTTGTATTGGATTTAATGTTACTAAAACTTCAAAGGAAAAACAAAAAGTCATGCTACAATACAAGTTAGTTAAAGACCTCCTAGAAAAAATAAGTAAAAACAGCTCGTCTTCGACTCGCTTTATTTTACTTAGTCAGAGGGCTGGCGTGCTGGAGTAAAAATCTTTTCAACCCGTCTGGTAGAAAAATTTCTTTGGTACCAGGCAAAAATATAACTATATAGAAGTTAAATAAGGGTGGATGCCAGAAACAAAAGTGGTGCAGATTTTTTTCAGACGCCATTTTGTTACCCCACCCACTAAAAATACAATTATTTCACATTATCTGGGGTAATAAGGCTTATCTTGCACCTCCAACACCCAATGCTACTTCTCATGGTTGTCAATTTATTTCTTGAGACTTCTGCATTGCAATCAAAGTTTGTGTCTTAAATAAACTCAACATAGATAAATAAAATAACGGTTTCCATGGCAACCCAATATGTGTTTCTCTGAATTGGTAGTGTGGCTACATAGCTCATCATATTTCTGCTGATTCTTACCCTAGACCACCAAACTTGGTCTTATTTGAGAGCCTAGACATATACACCCGGACCTCTTTATAACACGGTTCATTACAGCACGGTTTTGGATATAACACGGACCATTCATGGACCCCAAATGATCCATTGTTGTTATATATCTATATATTTTACTCTCGTTATAACACGGATTGGATAGCTAACACGGAAAATGTTTTGGACCCCAACAATAGTGTTATAAAGAGGTTGAGGTGTACCTATCATTCACTGACACATCATGCAATAACACAAATTTGCATATTCATGTTTATTTAATATAAAGACATTAAAATTGTCAGAAAAATCATAAAATAAAAACAATGAATAAATAAAGGCCTGAACCATTGTGCAAAATTGATTTATGTGCAAATACCATTTAACAAACTTTCTACTGAACATTATGAATCTTTATGACAACATCTAATTTGTATATTCATGAATTAATATTAATAAAACAATCTAAAGAATTCAGAGAAAAATCATGAAACTCTAAGGTTGGATATCCTTCAATACATTTAAGGATATCCTTTAATAAGCTGATTTAGGGATATCCATACTTCGATTTTTGGATATCCAAAAATCGAATAATGGACATCCATAATTAATCGCGATTTTTTTATATCCAAAAATATATTTTAGGATATCCATAATTCAATTAAGGATACCCATAATTCATTTATGGATATCCATAATTCATTTATGGATATCCATAATTCATTTTAGGATATCAAAAAATATTAATGGATATCCTTAATTATTTTAGGATATCCATAACTGAATTAAGGATATCCATAAATGAATTATGGATATCCTTAAATAAATTATGGATATCCAAAAATAGGGAATAAATAGTAAAACGGCACCCCATAATGCAGCATGTATGAATTATTGAACACATAAGATATTACAATGGGTCTACCATTTCAAATGATATTTACCAAGGCAAGTTTTTTTTTTATTTGTGGTTTTATGTCCCAATCAAAATTTTTTCATTCAGACAGAGCCACATTTGAGCCGCCTCATGAGAAAACCAACAATCTGCATATATGAAAACAAAGACGGTTTTCGCTACTCGGATAGTACAATTCCTCCTCTACTTAACTCCAAAATTTCAAGCTTCTAGCATGCTTCTGTAGCTGTACAGGCCGGTTTGTGTCAGACCTGTTCCAAAACCCACATTGTTGGTTTTCCCATGAGGTGGCTCAACTATTTTCCTCAAGGATACCACAAAGAGCCAGTCAGGTTAGAAACCATAACATCAAAACCTGATACAGCCTCTTGCATCAATCACTAGGTAACCACTTCATGCAAAGTGACCAATACAGTATTGCTCGATTTTGACCTCAGGTGCCGCAAAAGATCAGCAAGTCCATGAAGTAGCATGTGAAAGGTAAAGCGGTAGGAAATGGCTCAAGTTTTCCATTACACTTCCGTTGCCCACCCAGTATTTGTACTATAAGACAGCGGCGGATCCAGGATTTCTGACGAGGGGGTTCAAATGTAGAAGGGGAGGGGGGAGGTTCATTTGCCGTATTTCACACAGAATCTCTTGATATTTCCCATGAAAATGAAATAATTAGAGGGGGGTTCAAGGGAACCCCTTGAAGCCCCTCTATATCCACTAGTGTAAGAATCTGAATATCCTTTCACGAGCTACTAAGTAGATCTTTTGACGCATCTAAGGTCGATTTGACTCATCTGAGGTGGAAATCAAACTATATACCTTTCCTGTGGCTAAGACTAATGGTCAATGATGTTTACACAGTAAAACTTTCACTAAGATTTATGTCTTAATTTATAAAATAAAACTATGGTGACTAGACTGGATGCCAGGAAACCAAAATATCCGAATGATGAGAAACCGAAATGTTCTAGCATTATCCCACCTACAGTGGGTGACAGGGTTCTGATCAGGGAGTTGGTGGCCATGTTTAGGCCTAGCATTGCACCTGGAATAGAGGACAGGAAAATTACTGAGCTACTGCATCAGAAAACCAACAATCTGTATATATACCAAAACAAAGCCTCAGATCAGCCATGCACCAAATACACAGCTGATCAGCGCCTTTGTTTTGGCTCCATAGGTAATATAATAAGTCTTCTTTCTAAATCTGATTATTCAAGCTTTTAGCTATTTTCTGTGGCTGGACAGCCTGATGAGTATCGGACATTGTTGGTTTTCACAAGAAAGGCTCATATAAACATTTTTGAGAAGATAATATACTAAGTATATATACTTAAACGCAAAAGTTTCGCAACAATTTGTATCCTCGTTTTCTTCTACATTGCCCATGTAAGGATATTTTTGAAAGTATATTTTATGTCCCTGCACAATGAGTATTGATTTGCCATAAACGGGATTTGATCGCATGTTTTCATTCTGACATAAATGTGATGTTTGTGATTTTTAACAATTGCGTCTAAAATATGGATGTTTATTTCTATTTGAAAACAAACAGCATCAATCGATAAACTGGTGTCTGTACATACAGAAAACAACAAAAAAACGTTTGGAAATTATTGTTTAGCAGCACTCTTAGTTGATGCGTTTCTTTGTTGAGGTTAGCTTATTTTTTAAACATTCATTACATACTCATTATGCTTGGCTAGGAAGCGATGTTTTTGTCATTTGTGCAATGTACTAAGAGATACATTATGCCGTTAACAGATTTCATTATTGGTATTCGTTTGCCTATTAACAGCCAATTACGTCAAAACTTAAACACATCACACTCACGTTATAAATGTCGACCGAGGCATAAAATTTCCATATTAGCGTTTGCTGACCTTTTTGCTTTTGAAAACAAACATTGGTTTAAAATTTCATTTTCACATACAATGTAAGGTTTTGTACCCCTGTGACTTTAAAAAATGGGCTACCTTGACGTTTTCTCGGCAACCATAAGCCCCAGCGATCTGATTTTCATGTTGTCTGCGAGGCAAAGAACTGGACTTGTCAATCGTAATATCACCAATAGAAACATTTGAGCCAATAAGAAGAAATTTGCATTTTATAAGTGTTCCGAAACTTTTGCATTTAAGTATATATGCCAGACTTCCATATGAGCCACGTCTGAGAAAACCGGTTTTTGCAAATGCGAAAACAAAGACGCAGATCAGCTTTGCAGTAACTGTAAAGCTGATCAGCGCCTTTGTTTTTGCTACTCGGATAGTACAATCCATTTTCCACAATCTTTTATAGCTGCACCGGCTCGTTTGTGTCAGAACTGGTCAGAAACCCCGAAGACTGGTTTTCTCCTGTCGAGGCTCATATGATCCTCTGGTGAATACAAAGATTGATTATTATCAGACTTTGTTATCATTCTGACTTTAAATTTTCATTACAAATGCAAGATTTCAATATTGCTGTGCGCGAAGATGGGTATCCACTGGTACCAGTTTGTAATGATTTGGAATGGTGGGGTCTAGCATGAATCCATGACCCACGACTTCAAAAAGGACACTACTCACAGAACTATCAAGGCTACAGAAAAATAACAACCCCTCTCTAAATCTGAAATTTCAAGCTTCTAGCACCAAGCTGAGGGTGCACAGCCTGGTTTGTGTATACCTGGTGAGAAGCCTGAGATGCCATGTTTTCTCCCAACATCTGAGCAGCCTCATGGGAAAACCAGCAATGTGGTTTTCGAACAGGTCCGACACAAACTGAGCTGTACAAGCAAAGAAGATGGCAAACGGCTAGAAATTTCAGATTTAAGAAGAAGAGGGATTGTACTTTCTGCGTAGCGAAAAACAAAGAGGCTGATCAGCTTCGCAGTTTAATACTGTGAATCTGATCTGCGCCTTTGTTTTAGCATATGCAGACTGTTGGTTTTCTCACGGGGCGGCTCATCTTTCATTTACCTGTGTCAACATCCGGGACAGTCCTAGTGAGTGCACTACTGATAACAATATTCTGTGATGCCAGGCCAACCACTAAGGGAGCTATAACTATGCATAACTGCTGGATGGTTGTTACATATGCCTGTAAACAGAGATTACCAGTACATAAAGCCCGAAGGGCACTGTGCACTCACCTGAGAATCAACAAGTTTTAATTCCAAAGTCAAAATTTTCTGACACTCAAGATTGGTTTATCATAAAGGACATAAAGAACAAAGAAAAACCAGAGGACCAAAGGTCCTGATATCGCTCACCTGAGTAATTCATTGCATAAGATAAAATGCATACAGCTGATTTCTAACAGTAAAGCTGTAACAATGGTCTTTGTTCACTGAGTTCAACTTTTCTATGATCCCCTCCTTGAGTAGATAGACTAGCAAATCATACACAGTAGCCTATTCGGCAAGCTATAAGCCTAATAAGACTGCAAAAGGAATGCCAGTGAAAAGAACTAATTTTTGTCATCCAATAAAATTTTATTTATTCAATTACATTAAACACATACCTTAATAATTCATAAGCCAAGCAGTAAAACATAAAGAAAGACTATTGGAATCTTATACCCACATTTCAAAAGTTGAAAAAAAAAATAAATAGAAACAAACAAACATAAAAATGAAACTTAATATATCATGAATGCTTATATATCTAATATCTTTGATGAAGAAATAATGAGACTGTGTCTATAACATTAAAACCTCTGAAGAAGTGTAATCTTTGCAAGCTTTGCATTACATTTCTGTTACTTAAATAGATACCTTGTAAAAGCCATCATTGTGGTACATTTAAAGCTACAAATTACAACAATGTACAACAAATTGAAAACAGGTTAAATGATGTCAAATTATAATTGTACATAACATTCATAAATTCATAAACAAATCAAGATAATACACTTGTACTAACAGTATAAATTGTACATGTATTTTCATTCCTTTTTCATTCTTTTTTATTCTATCTATCATTTTCTAAATATCTTATGTTTGTTTACATTTATATACACATACGAAACAATCAACATATTTAGTCAAAAAGTGGATACATTTCAATCAACATCAAAATAAGCTGTATGCATGTAAATACATGTGTATGGCAAAAAGAGAGAATCTGTACATAGCTCATAACCATATGTTAATATCCAGATTGTTTAAAATCATAAAACAATACGTCTACTCAATGCTCATCTCTGTGCAAAAGTATCTTATTTGCAACAATATACATTCATAAGCTTAGCTCTTTGTCAATCACTCAACAAACTATATAGCAGCACCAGTCTTGCTTCATACAAACTACAAATGTACCACTATAATAAAACTTTTACAATGCATCTAGATGTTTCTTTTCCTTGAAATTAAATTCATTACATTCTGTATATTTGCAGAGTCCATTTTTCTCCAACATTATAGTCGCAGTCTCTTTATTTCTAAAACCTATATGAGATACATGTGGGTTTATAGATTTTTTTACAAACATTATATATAACTGCAATTACAAAGTAACTACAGGAAATTCAAAGAATTGCATTTTACCATATTCTAACAAAAATAATGTGGCTTGATATACATATGTCAGCCATAAAAATAGTATTTAATTCCTGTAACAACTTGCATTTTAATGATGAAAGAACCATTTTTCCTTAGTTTTTATTCAGGTTAAGGCTTAATGTCTCAGTCAACAATTTTTGAGTAAGTCAAGTTAGAACTACTTTCTGAGTTCTTTACCAATACTCCTGGGAGTAAAGCTATTTTCTCTCTGGATCCAATGGTGTATCACAGAGCCTCAACACTCCTAGAAAAGCTAGTGAATTAATATCAATGCAAATCAAATACAGGATAACATCAATAATTAATAAGCATGATTGAATGCTACATTTACAATAGTAATAAAAAAAAAAAAAAAAAAAAAAAAAAATGGTGGCAACCCCAATATTAGCTGAACCTACTCATTAATATCTAGTGGGGTTACGCCTGCAATTGTTTACTCTGATTTGCACTTTTTTGCATATTCAAAGGACATGGATTCTCAATTCTACTGTGTCATGATAAACAACTTGGATGATTTTAAGAGATAAAGAGATTAATCTAAATCAAACAGCAATTTTATATGAATCAAGTAATAATTGTGGCAGCTAATCTTAGTAAATAAAAATAAAACTGAGACCCTTTAAGAGCAGTGAGCAATTTAATGTGAAAAGTGATGGGCAAAAATATTAAGCTCATTACAAATTCTGCTTTGCAGCTTTGTTTCGTTGTGAAGTTGTCATTATACAAACAACATTATTTGTGTCAAGAATGGGCCATGTCTTTGCACTGATTTCTTTTGTACTTCATTCATCTTCTGCATCACATCATTTGAATATCTATTTGCCTAAGGCACAATATATAAGTTTATGATCAGACCAATAGGCCTCAATAACATCACTATACCCTTCAGAATTTGAAACAATCAAGTCTAGCATTGATCCAGTGTCAGTTGCACATTGATTGATTTGCTGCATACACCCAAATAATGTTTCTACAAAATCCACAAACCCTGTATTGGCACCATCTACCTGTATGTTGAAGTCACCTAATATGACTAATTTAGCATTCAGATCAATAACTGGCCTGAGATGACAGTGAATATCCTCTCTAAAATCAGTCTGTGAACTTTTGGGGTATCTGTACAATACAACAACTTGAACATAACTTCTTTGAACGTTGAATATGTCAGCCAATATAAATTCAAATGACTTACATTGCATTTTCAAAAATTTCTGAATCTGCAAGTACTCCTTTACATACAATGCAAGTCCATGATATGGTCTGTTGTTTGTCTCTTTTACTGTGTCATCAAGTCTAATAAGTTTGAACCGTTTCAGGACAAAATGGACATTTTCATCCCTACTACATAACCTTGTCTCAGCAAATCCAATGACATCTGCTGCCAACACATTTGGTTCAAATTCAAATACTTAAAATGCTTATGTAAGGATCTAGCATTGTTGAATGCTATTTTGGTTTTGCCAGGATCAATTTTATACAGTGGAACATACACAGCTCTAAGGACGCTTCTGTGCGTAGCCTTTGCATCTCTATATTCACATCATCATCTAGTGCGATAGCAGCTTCATTCATATTCAGTATATATAAATCTTCCAGCTTTTTCACTCTACTAAATGCAACATAGTGAACATGTGGTATTTTCTTTGTCTGTGTCTGGGACAAATCAACGACTACCTTGTCAACTGTTGCACCTTCAGCTTTCCAGACTGTTTTACCTGAAGCTGGTGTAACTGGGAACTGGCTTCTCTGAAATGTCTTGTAGTTCACTATAAATGTTCGTTGTGTTTCAAATACAGGTGTCCAGTCTGAATGAATGCTTGCATTGTAGATTTTTTTGTTTTTCTCACGTGTTGCTCTACCAACCCGAGGGTCATCAAACAATACCCAAATAATGCTAGGACGGTTAGTTCCTTCCATCCACCTGAAGTCAATGTGTTTTACCACACCAGTAGCACCATTAGTTAAACCATCTTCTACATCTACATTAGCTGTATGAACAACAATCATTCCAACAACTACTGTCAATGATTTTTTTAGCTGGCCTGTTTGTCCGTACTCTTTTGGGAGTTTATCAATCAAGGACTGGTGCATGCTGGCAGGAATGTTTGCAGAGACAACACTGTCATGGCATGGTATGACAATCTTTTCTCCTGGCAGCTGATTCAAAATAGTGTCATTGTGTTGGTCTACAAAACAATTCTGTGCAAACAAATGAAGGGCATCCTTTGGATAGTCACCAGTTTCACGGTCAACAACACGTGTCTGCAGCTTTTGTTTGTCTTCCTCTGTCATTTCATTTAATCGAAGTCGGTTTAATAACTGTGCAAATGCTAGATCGTCTTTCTGTCTCATGATATCAACCAATTCATATATTGTAAAGAGCTCTTTCCATAAGTTTCTTCCCAGTGAAGATGCTCCCTTTTTCAAATCAAGACTTATCAAGTAATCACCTACTGGCTTAAGCTGATAAAGATCCCCAACAGCGATAACACTTAAACCACCAAAAACTTCTTTTGTTCCCATCAGCTGCTGTAAGCGAGTGTCAATAAAGCTTAGTGTCATGTTGCCTACCATTGATATTTCATCAATAATGATAATTTTCAGATGTCTGTACTTAATTCTGAATGTATTTAACTCATCAGCTGCAAGATGATTGGTGCCCTTTTGATACATTTTCCTGTGGAATGCAGAGCAAATGGTTTGGCCACTAATATTAAAAGCAGCAAAGCCCATGTAAGCACACAGCAGAATTCTCTTATCATCTGGATTTTCTCCATCTTTCAAATTCAATATCCTGAACAGACTTTGATAAAGTGCTCGAATCACTACTGATTTACCAACACCTGCCCCTCCTGTTAGAAAAGCATAAACTGGTTCATCTTTACATTTAATCCAGTGCACAATGTGGTTAAAGAATTCTCTTTGTCTCAAATTAAGACTTCTGAGTAGTTGAAAGTATTCATCATCTGGTAATAAAATACCACTTGTTTCAACTGGTGGCACTGAGCAAGTTGACTGTAATTCTATTCCAATGTCATAATGCCTCTGCTCTACAACCCTGCTTGGGTTAAAGCAAACAAATTTTTCTGATTCTGCTGGCCCTTCTTCTTCTGTCTCTCTATTTTCTTGCTCAGCATTTGGTGCAATTTGATCATAGTCCCTTTCCTCATTTTCCATCATTTGTCTTGCAATCTCTAGCTCTTCAGCATGATGCTCATACTCATTTCTTTTGGACACCAGGGATGTCTGCACTGAGTTATACCGAGCTTCATATGTTCCAAAAGAACCTATCAAGTCCTTCTGTTCATTTCGCCAAGGTACAAAAAGCATAAGCTGCTCTCTAAAGTAATTTTCTGGATCCCTTTTTCTGTTGTATCTTACATACCTTATTATTCTTGGTACTTTTCTTTTCTTGTATTTTGTTCCATTTTTTGCTTCAAACAACAGGTCTGAACTTTGACTGTTATTATCATCAAAGCTGTCATCACTTTCATCACCAGAGCTATTGACAAAACTGTCATCATCATTATTGTCATCAACTTTCTCTGCAAACTTATTCCCTTTTGGATAAGTAACATCAACCTTAGAGACATAATCAGCTAAACATAATTTCCCAAGCTGCCTGGGTCTTTTAGAATACCTCTGTATAACATTTTCAGATTCTACATCTGTAGATTCAGCTGGAAGTTCATCAAGAACAGCTTTTGGCTTCGACAGAAAAATTCTTTCTTCTGGTATAGATGTGTTGATGAAAACAATATCCCTCGTACATTTTGTCAAAGGAATTTGCAGATCAAGATAAACAGCTTCTTGAGCACTGACCTCAACACAGTTAGAAAATACATTCCCAATATGCCTGACTTGTTTTTTTAGGTCAAGATTTCCTCTTCTAGCCTCTTTTGCTGCTGCATCAAGTTGTGCACTCATACCTCTCTGTGATTTACTTATATAACCAACTATATATGAAGCACAACCGTATGGCTCAAGAACAATCTGAATGTCAAGATTGGCCTTCCAGGCAAGAAGTATGTTTTCATTAAATGGATTTATTCTCATTTCCTTCACTTTTCGCTTTAAGAAAACCTTTGGTGCTTTCAATGTGCTTCTTATGCAACTAATATAATCTTCGAAATCCATTCTAGCAATTTTTTCTGGAAACTCATCAAATGGTATACATGTATCTTCATTTTCTTTACACTCATTCATTGATTTTTGAAGCTCTACATTCTTTTTCTTGTACTTGTCAATGTTTTCTTCAAGAGGATACAGCAGCATAGTTTTAGGCAATGGTGGTAATGGAAATCCAAACCTACATATTGGTTTCCCCTTTTTTCTGCAGGTTCTAGAATGTTTGTGACTTTGAAGGTTCACAAGATTTGCTGTTTTCTCATTATCACTACTGCATGTAAGATATTGATCAACAAATTCAATTATTTCCTCCTCTGACTTTGATTCTAGAGTTGGAGCATTTTCTACCCAAACAAGCATGTGAATATGAGGGGAGCCACGTTGCTGAAACTCAACTCTATAAAAATAGTCAAGTACCTTTCCAATTGGCTCAGAACTACTTTTTAGAATTGTATTGAGGAACTCTTGAACCCTATGATCAAAGTACCTTGAACATGTAACTGGGTCTTTCTGAACTAGCTTTGTTTTCTCTGGCCAAGTAAGCCTTTCTAATTCTGTTTCAGAATAATCTATACCATCATTCAATTTTGCTAACATCTTCAACAGATCTGTCCATCTAGTATCGGCAGCTGACAATGACATAAACCAAGTAGGCAAAGAAAGTTGCCTAATCATTGCAAAAATGTCTTTCTTGCGCATTTCTAAATAGGCAGGTGAATTTCTCAGTTGGCGAAATATATAATAGCCTTCATCAAGGTTTACTAGTTTGTCCAAATAATTTGCATCTCTAGCTTCAGCTGCAGTTATTTTTTTACCTCGCTTTTTACATCTTCTAACAGCTAAGTTGACTTTATCACTGATTTGTTTCATCTGCAGCTTTTTGTGTTTAAAGAATATATTTGGAACTGACTGTGCAGCTCTCCTGTCAACACTTCTCAATTCCCATTTGACAATGTCACTATAATGAACTGGAACAATTCGCTCTTCCTTACTAGGTGGTGTTTGTCCACAGAAAATGGATGGGAAGCACAAATACTCTGCATCTTTATCATTATATAGACTTAAAGGATGCTGTCCTTCACCTGGTGCAAAAGTGAAAACTTTGTCACACTTATTGTCAATGTCAGCATCATCCACTAATGTATCTATATTGCCAACATGGTCATTAGCATCTATCTCACTGTAATGATCAGAATCATAACCAGTTGGCGCATCAGTGTCCTTTTTACTTGTGATTTGTTCCTGCTTTTCATTATCCATGCTATGTTTGTCATTAGTTTGTTCTCTTGAAACTCCTAAAAACTCTCTGACTGTTTCCTCTGCACTTTCAGTAACTTCCTGAAACCAGCCATCATCAATTACTATGCCAGAGTTCTTGTATAGTTTGCTGTTGTTCATAAGCCAATGAAGAGCAGTTAAAACTCTTAATGGTCTTACATTTTCTTTAAAGTCAACTGTTTTATAGGAAAGTTTCTTTTTCAACTGGATAGCAACTGTAAAATTATCATCCATTGGCCTTGGCAAACAGTTTATTGTAGGCTGAATATCAACAGGTACGTTAATCACATTTCCTTTCAAGGAGTACTGGCCACCTCGTGGTAATTCTCTTATCTGCATAAATGGAATATGCAGTGCTATTAACCTTTCTTCTAATTGATGTAAGTTTAGCTCTGGTGGCTTGATTGTCCACTTCATTCCATTAGTTACTGATAGCTTTGGAATTTTACTATCTCTTAAGGCACTTAAGCAAGTATGACATATCCATTCTTTATTATTGACAGATATAAAGTTTGTACAATGCTCTTGTTTACTTTCTGCTGGAATATGGGTATTCTTTAACATAGAAACACTTTTCCTGAACCATGTCTGGTGACAACAAGAACAGACATACAAAGGTCCAATGGAAATATCTGAATGAAATTGTTTGATAGCATTTTCAATATTTTCAAAGTCTTTGTGCTGAGGTTTTGGAACGCTATCTATGTCATGCTTACATCTTTTACTAGGAACATTAATTCCAGAATTATCTTCAAATTTTCTTTTTTCTTGCCTTACTTGTTGTTTCTTAATTCTCTCACATTCAAGAAAATAAGGATTTTTCCTTGCCTTCTTTTTTGATGCATTCTGGTATATTCTCTCCTTTGCATTAAAAGTCTGATTTTTCCTTGCTGATTGCTTTGATTGCAACTGATACACAGTTTCCTTTGCCTTAAAAACAGGATTGGTTCTTACAGATTGCTTTGATTCTCTTTCTTTTGTTTTGAACACATGGTCTTTTCTTGCTGATTGCTTTGATTGCAACTGATACACAGTTTCCTTTGCCTTAAAAACAGGATTGGTTCTCACAGATTGCTTTGATTCTTTTTCCCTTGCTTTGAATGCTGGATTTGTCCTTGCAAATTGCTTTGATTCTCTTTCTTTTGTTTTGAACACAGGGCCTAGTCTTGCTGATTGCTTTGATTCCAACTGATACTTTTTTCTTTGGCCTTAAAAACAGGATTTGTCCTTGCAGATTGCTTTGATTCTCTTTCTTTTGTTTTGAACACAGGGTCTTTTCTTGCTGATTGCTTTGATTGCATCTGATACACAGTTTCCTTGGCCTTAAAAACAGGATTGGTTCTCACAGATTGCTTTGATTCTCTTTCTCTTGCTTTGAATGCTGGATTTGTCCTTGCAGATCGCTTTGATTCTCTTTCTTTTGTTTTGAACACAGGCCCTAGTCTTGCTGATTGCTTTGATTCCAACTGATATTTTGTTTCTTTGGCCTTAAAAACAGGATTTGTCCTTGCAGATTGCTTTGATTCTCTTTCTTTTGTTTTGAACACAGGATCTTTTCTTGCTGACTGCTTTGATTCCAACTGATACTTTGTTTCTTTGGTCTTAAAAAAAGGATTTGTCCTTGCAAATTGCTTTGATTGTTTTTCTTTTGCTTTGAATGCTGCATTTTGTCTACATTGTCTTTTATAAATTTTGTAATACTCCATTCGATTGTTTTTTCTTTTTGCCCCTAATGCTTTTTTTTATTTTGCCGATGATATGCTTGACATACTACTTTGTGCTTTGTGAGCTTGTCTCAACCTTTGATCATTGAAGTAAGATTCCATATTATGTTCCATTTGATCTTTACACTCTGTGTTTCTTCAGTCTTTTTAATTTTGATAGGTAAGAAGTCAAACTGTAAGTTGGTGTTGGTATCTAAATTTAAACTGTCATAAAATGCATACATATATGTAACTAGGTCATTGATACTTGTGAAAGTTATAAAACAGGATGTACCATCATTTGATGAAAGTCCATTTTCTCCATGAGAATGAGAATCAAAAAACACATACATGCCATTCTTTCTAAATACAGCAGAGCATATGGCCCCAATGGTTAAAAGACCTGATGATGTATACAAAAAGACTGATTGCAATACTTCATGAAGTATTGGCAAACCCACATTTTGAGTATCTAAAAGCACGCCACTTACAATCGGCAGTTTCTCAGATGTAAATTTTCCTATCTCTACTTTAAAATCATCTGGAATTTCTTCTAAAGTCAGCAGGTGGTGAATGAATTTTCCATCTTCTCTTAATTTGTTTATAACACTCCGATATAGAACATCTCCTTCACAAAGCACCTTGTCTAATATAGAGCTGTTTTCAATATCAAGGCAGGAAGAGTATGACAGCATACATAATGCATTACATGTGCACTGATATCCTCTAGATTGCTCAGAAAATCTAACATCATTCTGATGAAAACTTCCAAAGATCAAATAACTTGCATTCCACAATTGTTCAGATGATCTTACCGCTTCATAACACATCACATCATTATCTAACCCTGGTTCCGATGAATCTCTGTTGAAATGCTGCTGTGCTAAATTGTTTTTATCATGCCATGCATGTTGTTGGAACATTGTTTTTTGTGAACAAACTGTTATATCTGATCTTTCAGACAATTTTTCAACAACCCTTGATTGATAATCAACATCCACACCAGGAAAAGTATCGAGAAATACTGCATCAAAATCAGTCTGCACATTTGAGCTAACATTTTCTATGAGCTTGCTAAGATCATTAAGCAACTGTTTACACTGACTGATGTTTGCCTGCTTGTCTTTTTTAGCCTTTATATGTTTTGAATCAGGACTTGTCAATAAAGCATTCTCTAACAACTTTTTATCCTGAAACTCTGTCTGTTTATTTTGTATATTTTCCATGTCTAATTCAGTGTGGTAAACTGGCTGTTTCTGATCATATGCCTGTTTCTTTTCATGACTTTGTGCCTGCATCATTTCAGGACTTTCACTTTGTTTTGCCGGCATCCTTTCCGGACTTCTTGCCTGCATCATTTCAGGACTTGTCTTTGCCGGCATCCTTTCCGGACTTCCTGCCTGCATCATTTCAGGACTTGTCTTTGCCGGCATCCTTTCCGGACTTTCACTATACTTACCTCTTGGCCTCTTTCTGTCCAACACTGCTCCATCTCCTCCATCTGTTCTTGACCTCTTTCTCCATTCTGATCTTCTCCCCTCTGACCTCCTCCACTGTTTCCTTCTAGGCATGGCTACTCACCTGAAAATAGAAAGAAAAGGTCATGTGTAGAATTGCTTAGATACCAACCTACCAAGAAATCGTCAAAAAAGAATGTAGAGATATCATACTATTGAAGAAGTGAACAAAATTGCTATTTACGAAGATGCTCAGACACATTTTGCAACTTTGCATTATAAAAGATAGATTCTCTTCTATTGAAGCTTATCTTGTAGTGAATTTGATGTGAACTAAGGGCACTTTGGGTATGAAAAAAGAAGCAGATCGGCTGCTCTACTACACAGGCTGATGTGCCTCTTTTTTAAACAGAACAGAAAGTATGATATTTCTAGCTTCTTATTTCGAGATTTCATATAGCCACCCAGCAAGCACATGATATAACAACATCACATCAATGTCAATGTGAAGTTATGAAGTCACACTGGCTTTGATCTAACATTGTTTGGATGTCATGTTCACACTAGGTAGACACCTTATCAATATTTTCTAAGATACTTATCTGTTACTTCAGCAGCATCACCATTGTCTGTTCTTGATCTCTATCTCTATTCTTTCCATCTATGTTTAGCATATCTTCATGCAGTTCAACCTCAAATGTATGGCAATTCATCTGAAAATAGAATGAAAGTAACATTTACCTACATTGTACATGATCCAAAGACAGTCGCAGTTCCATGATAGTAAAGTAAAAAAATTGATGTCATGAAATAGGTCAGGGTCCACCCAGGCTCATCATTTAAGCAAACTATGGTGCGCCTGAGTTCTTCATCCATCATACGTAGGTTCAAAGAAATTGGTTTGTCCAAAATGAATTCCCAAAGGAAAAGATATTCTAGCATTTTTAGCATATGTACGCATGGTAACCATTTTGATTAAGATAAGAAGATATTTGAATATTACAGATTTATACATGCATATAGCCCCAGGATATGGGCAGTCAACCCCAATGTTTTTATAAACACAAATCTGTAAATATTCCTACTATTTCAAGCAAATTTTCTCATAAATGACCTTTTCCTCCATTTTCTTCCATTCATGTGCCTAGCTGACTTAAGTTGACTGTGCAATAAAAATAGAAGTTTTTTTTATATGGCTGCCATCTTGGACATGTGACCTGGATTATTTATGAACCTCCTTCATACAGATCCTCCCTATGAAATTTGGCTTTGATATACCATGTGGTTTCAGACAAAAATATCTTTATATAATTTGGTAATATACATGTACATTGCCCCGAAGTGAGGACAGACCAACCCGTGGAGTCCAATTCTTTTATGAATCATAAATCTTCAGTCCATTTACTCAAATCCTGCAAGTTTTTCCCTACAAATGACATTTTAACACTTTTCTCCATTCAAATTCATGAATGACCTATGTTGACCTTGTAAAATAGGTCAAGGTCATCACAGGGTCATGATTTATACAAACTTTGTAGAGCTCCTCTCACTGATCCTTCATGTCAAGTTTCAAAATCATAGACCTTCTGGTTCTAAAGAAGAGGATTTTTGGAGGTTTTTGGTATTTATAACCATGGCGGCCATCTTGGTCATTTGACCTTGACCATTTATATAAACTTTCATTCCCACTTCTTAACAACGCTCCACATAAAGTTTGGCTTTGATTGGCCTAGCAGTTTCAGAGATGAAGATCTTTGACTATCACAGTAATATACATTTATATTGCACGAGGGTGGGGGCAGACAGACCTTGGGGTCCAAATGTTTTCAGGATCATAAATCTAAATTCCATTTACCTATTTCCTGCAAGTGTTTCTCTTTAAATGACATTTTAACAATTTTCCCCATTCAAATACATGGGCAACCTACATTGACCTTGCCGTAAAATAGGTCAAGGTCATCCAAGGGTCATGATTTATATATACTTTGTAAAGTTCCTCTCCCTGATGCTTCATGCCAAGTTTCAAAATCATAGGCCTTCTAGTTCTGGAGAGGAAGATTTCTAAAGGTTTTAGCTATTTATAGCCATGGCGGCCATCTTGGTCATGTGACCTTGACCTTTTATATAAACTTTCTTTCCTGCTTCCCAAGGATGCTCCATGTGAAGTTTGGCTTCGATTGGCCAAGCGGTTTTAGAACAGAAGATGTTTCAATATTATGGATATTGGATATAATATTTACATGTGTATAGCCCCGGGGCAGGGGCAGACAACCCCCAGGGGGCAAAATTTTTCCATAAATATTAATCTTCTGTCCATTTGCCTATTCCCAGTAAGTTTTACCTATTAAATAGTATTTTACCATTTTTTCCCATTCAAATGCATTGGCGACCTAAGTTGACCTTACGGTAAAATAAGTCAAGGTCATCACAGGGTCATGATTTATATAAACTTTGTAGAGCTCCTGTCCCTGATGCTTCACACCAAGTTTCAAGATCATAGGCCTTCTGGTTCTGGAGAAGAAGATTTTTAAAGGTTTTTACTATTTATAGCCATGGCGGCCATCTTGGTCACGTGACCTTGACCATTTAAATAAACTTTCATTCCCACTTCCTAACAACGCTCCACATAAAGTTTGGCTTTGATTGGCCTAGCAGTTTCAGAGATGAAGATCTTTGACTATCACAGTAATATACATTTATATTGCACGAGGGTGGGGGCAGACAGACCTTGGGGTCCAAATTTTTTCAGGATCATAAATCTAAATTCCATTTGCCTATTTCCTGCAAGTGTTTCTCTTTAAATGACATTTTAACAATTTTCCCCATTCAAATACATGGGCAACCTACATTGACCTTGCCGTAAAATAGGTCAAGGTCATCCAAGGGTCATGATTTATTATATATACTTTGTAAAGTTCCTCTCCCTGATGCTTCATGCCAAGTTTCAAAATCATAGGCCTTCTAGTTCTGGAGAGGAAGATTTCTAAAGGTTTTAGCTATTTATAGCCATGGCGGCCATCTTGGTCATGTGACCTTGACCTTTTATACAAACTTTCTTTGCTGCTTCCCAAGGATGCTCCATGTGAAGTTTGGCTTCGATTGGCCAAGCGGTTTTAGAACAGAAGATGTTTCAATATTATGGAAATTTACATGTATATAGCCCCGGGGCAGGGGCAGACAACCCCCAGGGGGCAAAATTTTTCCATAAATATTAATCTTCTGTCCATTTGCCTATTCCCAGTAAGTTTTACCTATTAAATAGTATTTCACCGTTTTTTTTCCATTCAAATGCATTGGCGACCTAAGTTGACCTTGCGGTAAAATAAGTCAAGGTCATCCCAAGGTCATGATTTATATAAACTTTGTAGAGCTCCTGTCCCTGATGCTTCACACCAAGTTTCAAGATCATAGGCCTTCTGGTTTTGGGGAAGAAGATTTTTAAAGGTTTTTGCTATTTATAGCCATGGCGGCCATCTTGGTCATGTGACCTTGACCTTTTAAATAAACTTTCTTCGCTGCTTCTCAAGGATGCTCCATGTGAAGTTTGGCTTCGATTGGCCAAGCGGTTTTAGAACAGAAGATGTTTCAATATTATGGAAATTTACATGTATATAGCCCCGAGGCAGGGGCAGACAACCCCCAGGGGGCAAAATTTTTCCATAAATATTAATCTTCTGTCCATTTGCCTATTCCCAGTAAGTTTTACCTATTAAATAGTATTTCACCATTTTTTCCCATTCAAATGCATTGGCGACCTAAGTTGACCTTACGGTAAAATAAGTCAAGGTCATCCCAAGGTCATGATTTATATAAACTTTGTAGAGCTCCTGTCCCTGATGCTTCACACCAAATTTCAAGATCATAGGCCTTCTGGTTTTGGAGAAGAAGATTTTTAAAGGTTTTTGCTATTTATAGCCATGGCGGCCATCTTGGTCATGTGACCTTGACCTTTTATATAAACTTTCTTTGCTGCTTCCCAAGGATGCTCCATGTGAAGTTTGGCTTTGATTGGCCAAGCGGTTTTAGAACAGAAGATGTTTCAATATTATGGAAATTTACATGTATATAGCCCCGGGGCAGGGGCAGACAACCCCCAGGGGGCAAAATTGTTCCATAAATATTAATCTTCTGTCCATTTGCCTATTCCCAGTAAGTTTTACCTATTAAATAGTATTTCACCATTTTTTCCCATTCAAATGCATTGGCAACCTAAGTTGACCTTGCGGTAAAATAAGTCAAGGTCATCCCAAGGTCATGATTTATATAAACTTTGTAGAGCTCCTGTCCCTGATGCTTCACACCAAGTTTCAAGTTCATAGGCCTTCTGGTTCTGGAGAAGAAGATTTTTAAAGGTTTTTGCTATTTATAGCCATGGCGGCCATCTTGGTCATGTGACCTTGACCTTTTATATAAACTTTCTTTGCTGCTTCCCAAGGATGCTCCATGTGAAGTTTGGCTTTGATTGGCCAAGCGGTTTTAGAACAGAAGATGTTTCAATATTATGGAAATTTACATGTATATAGCCCCGGGGCAGGGGCAGACAACCCCCAGGGGGCAAAATTGTTCCATAAATATTAATCTTCTGTCCATTTGCCTATTCCCAGTAAGTTTTACCTATTAAATAGTATTTCACCATTTTTTCCCATTCAAATGCATTGGCAACCTAAGTTGACCTTGCGGTAAAATAAGTCAAGGTCATCCCAAGGTCATGATTTATATAAACTTTGTAGAGCTCCTGTCCCTGACGCTTCACACCAAGTTTCAAGATCATAGGCCTTCTGGTTCTGGAGAAGAAGATTTTTAAAGGTTTTTGCTATTTATAGCCATGGCGGCCATCTTGGTCATGTGACCTGGACCATTTATATAAACTTTCGTTCCCCCTTCCTAAGGATGCTCCACATGAAGTTTGGCTTTGATTGGCCAAGTGGTTTCAGAGGAGAAGATCTTTGAAATTGTGGACGACGGACGACGGACGATGACGGACGACGGACGACGGACGGACGCCGGAGCATGGGTATACTATAAGCTCACCTGTGAGCCTTCGGCTCAGGTGAGCTAAAAATCTTTTAAGTTTCATACAAGACTTGCTAACATAAAAGGCAAAGAAGATGTTTAGAGTATTAAAAATATGTATTTAGAAAAGTTTAAAAGCTTATTTGGGGTTCAATATCCAAACAACAGCTATAATCCTTGCATTGTTTATTGCCATATCCCCATGACATGCATTGTCCTGTCAACCAGAATTGAGCCGCCCCATGGGAAAACCAACAATCTGCATACCCCAAAACAAAGGCACAGATCAGCTTTGCAGTAACCGCGAAGCTGATCAGTGCCTTTGTTTTCGCTACTCGGATAGTACAATTCCTCCTCTACTCAACTCAAATTTTCAAGCATCTAGCCTGTTTCTGTAGCTGTACAGGCTGGGTTGTGTCAGACCTGTTCGGAAACCACATTGTTGGTTTTCCCATGAGGGGGCTCATATAATTAATGCAACTTGGAACCAAAATAGACAAATTAGTAATACATGATCATAATGAGAAGGATCTTGGTTTAAAAAGTCTCATTAAACAGACTGGAGATGCCCAGGATCGACCCTGTAACCACTTAAGAAATGAATTTCATTTTTCTGGTGTTCATGGAGCTATGAACCGCAGTGGGTCGCGTGCAAAGTGAATGAACCCCGAAGGGGTTCATGTAAGCTTTGCTAGCGACCCACTGCGGTTCATAGCTCCATGAACAACAGAAAAATTAAATTCATTGCTTATATTTACATTCATTTCTCTCTATCGCTTGTTGAAAAATCACCAAAGCGGTCACATTTACCAGCAAACAGAGAATCTACACACAGTGTGTGTTCAAACAGCGGAACGGCGTCGACGTTTATAACGTCCAATCAGATTGGCGAGATTCATGTTTTTTGACGTCAAGTTTGGATTACGTCACGTCGCGTGACACAATGTTGTTCATGGAAGTATGAACACAGATGAACATCTAATGGTTCATCTAAGGAGGTTTTAGAAAAATGTAAATATTTGTTAATGAAGCAAGTAACTAATCCACTATGGAGGCTTCTGGCATATCAATTGAGCCTCGCCATGAAAAAAACAGATTTTTGCCTATGCAAAAACAAAGGCGCAGATCAGCTTTGCAGTAACTGCGAAGCTGATCAGCAACTTTGTTTTTGCTACACGGATAGTACGATCCCTCGACTTCTTAAATCTGGAATTTCAATGTTCTAGACTGCTCCTGTGACTGTCCACACGGATTTGTGTGGGACCTGGTCGGAAACCTCGAAGACTTGTTTTCTGGTGACCCAGCTCAATTGTTACCTACCAAGAGTAGATATGACCAGACTAGCAGAAATGATGCCCACTTCAGAACAGTGTTCTCACTCGTCTTCTTTAAAATTATTCCTACACCCACACCTTGCACTATCTGAAAACACATTATAGAATAAATAATTTGTTTTAATGCTTTATGTCCAGTTCAATAGCTTTGGTCATGTTGAGAAGTTATCTCCATCTTCTAGAACAAACTAAGGTAGAGATGTCATTAGATAAAATGTGCTATAAAATGTATCCACCTAAGTAAACAACTATGGCTTATACTGGTATCTATACTATCTCTATATATATATATATTTTTTTTTTTTTGAGGTACCAGAAAAGGCCCCCGTTTATTCTCCCCGTCAAATGGCATATAGTGGGTCGGGGAGGACCACCCGACTCTATACCTTACAAACTACAATCATGTACATGTATATATAAACAAACACTTGTACACTCTCTCATACACATTATTAATTGCAATTACATGTTTCATGCATTGTAGCAAAATATTGTTTTCTTATTATCTTATAAAAAAAGAAACAGGGTAGAGGAGGATAGATAGGGAAGAGGATGTCATCAGTCATACAAAGTGGCCAAGTCATTCTCTGTTCATTTCATTGATACATAATAATTATCTCTATCACAAGGTCGCAATATTTTTAGAAACAGTTGAAATTTTCATTAATATTCCACGCTTTACACCACAGAAAGTCATGTTTACTTTGTTACGATTTGAAACTTAGAATCCAGGAAGTATAATTGTAGTTAATTCCAACTTCCGATGCCATTGTATTTTTATACCATCAAGACAATTATATTCATATAGTAAAAATTTAATGTGTTCATGAAATGAAAAGTAAATATCTGCCTTCAAGTGGTAGAAGCTTAGGAATCTAGCCAATCCAATATCTAAAAGTTTCTCAAAAGGTCTCCATGAATGCATAAATTCTGGCATTTTACTGTTCTTCAAAGCTATTTCTTTATGGCTAAGGTACAGAGACCTTACATTAATCTTGTATAATAAAAACATTAAGGGTTTATTAGTGTTTCTACACATACTGATGAAATATTTAGCTATTAAGTAATAAAAATTGGACCGTTTCTGATGTACTCTTAGCGAAATTCCCAAAAATAAATGTTTCCTCTGTCAGGTTTAAATCTAAAGACATTTCTTTGAATTGTTTAATTATTTCTTTAATAAAAATTTGTATTTGGGAGCATTTCCAAAGTAGATGTTCAATTGTTTCTTCCGAATTTCCACAAAAGGTACAGTTAGGGTTGTTTATTAGGTTGATCTTGAATATTTGTAACCATAATCTTATGGTTTATAGTAGTTTGGAACCATCTTAGTTTAGTGCATTTTGTAATCCTGAAGGGTGCATCAAAAATGTTTTTCCATGTTTTGTCATCAATATTATATATTTCATTCCATTTCATTTTACCTGTTGGTTCATCTTTATTCTGGTTTAATATATTATATATGTTTTGTGAACCTTTTTGTTGTTAAAGTATGATGCTAACTGGTTTTGGAATTATTGGACCAAATATATACTTAAGGAATTAAAATACGCAACACATTACATTTCAATTTTTACGTATGTATTTGTTGTTTTGATAAAATCCTTTTATGAAATGACATACTGACTGCTTTTTGCACGTAATGAAGTGAGAAAACGTCATTTTATTGACAAAATTGACGATAAAACATCAAAAACTATGAAAAACGCAAATTGTGACGTAAACGTCGGGGTGAATTAGGTGAAGATGCCAAATTCTTTGCATGTGGGTTACGTGACGTCGACTTGATAAGGTGCAATAAAGACCAACACCACTGTTTACTTAGGTGCCTTCCCATGTTGCATTAAATCTTGTTAACGGAATGCTGAAGTTAACAATAACGAAGAATGAGTTGTTAACGTCATTTAAATTATCCGATTTTGATCATTTGCACCTCAACCGTGTATATCGAACCGCCATACGACACCACGTGTTTTTGATCAACAGTGAGGTCGCAGGCACCGTATAAATGGGTCATCGAAACGTTTGTTTTGACGTTCGTTTAACAGAATATCACGTTATGAAAAGAAGCGAAACGGATTATATGCTTTGAGTCAACACTCGATTTACGCACTGTAATCAAATGTTTGGCAATTGATCATTTGAAAATCCGAAAATTTGAAAAACATAATGACAGTCATTAAAAGACAGGATGTTGGATTTTGACGTTATCATGGACGTTTTATTGACGTCTTAAGTTCAAAGGTCATAATGTTTACACAAATTATCATTTTATTGAATATAACCCATGCCGAAGGAAATTTTACTGGCTTTTGACTCATTTTTTCGATTGACGTTGGTGACGTTAAACGTCCCATAACATAACCAAATGTTTCCAACTGATCAATGGTTTCATCTGCAATCACTTTTATGGGTTTTGGAAACAAAATTTTGGTTTTGGTTTCAAATTTGACATTTACTGATCATGGTAACAGGGTGTGCTAAAGTAGGTCAGTATGGTTACGTGTACGCCATTAAGAATACGTAACCGGCATTGTGGCTCAATCTGTTGCAAGTTTACGTTTAGATATTGCTTTCATATAATAAGCTCAGTAACACCACAGACTTGCATTACAAAGCATGCTTTTAGTGACCGAAAGTGTTTGTTGCGTTTCTTTATTCCTTAAGTATAGTACCTATTATATTTACCTTCCTGCTTTTTTTAAACTTCCAATAACTCCTTGGTACTGAAGAAAATTTGTGTTTATAGATGTATTGTTGGTAAATGATTCAAAATTGTACAATTTTCCTTGATCATCAATGAAATCTCGGAAATAGCATATTCCTTTATCAAACCAGGATTTGAAGAAAAAACTTTCTCTGCCAATTGTTAAGAACTCATTGTCAAAAACAGGCATCTGAAGTATATTTGAACTATCAATATCAACTTTTGTTTGTCTTTGAAATTCTAAACCAGAGGACCAATGGTCCTGTATATGCTCACCTGAGACCTGATATATATAAATAACTTTGTTTCACTAGAATGGTAATATACATGTATATAACCCCAGGGCAGGGTCAGGGCAACCTCTGGAGTCAATTTCTTTAATAAATCATAAAGATTCAGTCATTTGCAAATTTACTGCAAGTTTTGCCCTTCAAATGACATTATAACAATTTTCCCCCATTCAAATGCTTAGGCAACCTAAGCTGACCTTGCCATAAGAAAGGTCAAGGTCATCCCAGGGTCATGATTTATACAAACTTTTAAGAGCTTCATTGCTTGATGCTTCATGCCAAGTTTCAAAATCATAGGCCTTCTAGTACTGGAGAAGAAGATTTTTAAAGGTTTTTGCTATTTATAGCCATGGCGGCCATCTTGGTCATGTGACCTTGACCATACTTTCATTCACTCTTCCTAAGAATGTTCCACATAAAATTTGGCTTTGATTAGCCAAGCAGTTTCAGACAAGATGTTTCAATATTATGGTCGTACACATGTACCCCGGGAGCTAATTTGACCTACCTTGCACCCCCAGGACAATTTTTCATGGAAGCCAAATGGGTCATTGGGACCCCAGAAATGCAAAGAATTTTGTCCTCAAAGATAAACTTAATTGCACTATGAAAAATGCATGGTTTCCATGGCAACCATTAAAGCGATTCTTGAGCATGGGGTTGTACATAGAAAATTGACCATATCTCCATTGGTATCTTGACCACTGAAATTGGTCTCATTTTAAAGCTTATACATATCCCTTTCATTCTTAAGTGAGTAATGCAAATTTGTGAATATGCATTTTCATGAATTTTAATGAAAACATTAAAAATGACAAAAAAAAAGCGTTAAAAATCCACAAATAAACTAATTTCAGGCCCAAACTGTCATTCTGACACTTTGTTATTGAACCAGTAATATTATTTTACAAATTTATTCATGATCTGGGCCTATATGAAAATTATCTCATTTGCATATTCATGCATATTCATGAATATTGATAAAATGTCAAAAAATGAGGAAAAACAAGGGGAAAACTATATCCATTGCAAGGATTTGGATAGGTAATAAGGTCTATCTTGCATCTATTTAACCTATTCCAAAGGCTGCCAGTGTGGTCAGAGGGACCACTTAAATGGCATAAAATATTGTCCTCAATGATGAACGCATAATGACATAGTCTTCACCCACCCCTCGTGCGATTCTCAAGAATAGGAGATACTTACAAAATACTCACATCCCACCAATAGCCTGATAGTGATGCATGAACCTAACAATTTAACCTTGATACCTTATATTTATATCATAGAATTTGCTTATTCATGAAAATTAATAAAACAACAGTCTAAATAGGAGACAAATCGTGGAAAAAAATAGGGGTATCCATGCAAATTCGCTTGTACAAGAGCTATTAATAAACCCAGAATACTGAAAGAGGTTTCAAATGAAGGCTATTGCAATGTACTATGACCATGAAGTATGATATAAGAAAAATCTGAATTTCAATTTCATGAATTTAATGAAAACTTAAGGAATTTGAGAGAAACAGTTAAAAGCTTATATGGGTAAACCTACAAAATGACTTGCATCTCAGCAATAAAAAGCCCTATAGCGCTGAAATGGTATCAAATGGTTGCTATGGCAATATCATACCATCCTGTACTACAGAATGTAAGTCATTTGATTTTTTGTTTGAAGAATATTAACAAAACCTTTTGAGTTTAGTGAAAAATAATGGGGGTATACATAGAAAAACAGACATATCTTGGCTACCGAAAGACCTAGAGAGCTATATTTGGTATCAAATGATTGCTAGAATAATGTTCTATTACCAAGTAATCAGCAATATAAAACTTCAACTATTGTTGATGTATGTATTTTAAAATGGAGAAAAATCGATGAAAGAGACGGGGTACACCAACAAAATCGCTAATATCTCATTTACCAATAGCCATAGAGAACTCAAAATGGCATCAATTTAATGCTAGGACAATGTTTTATTGCCAGGTACTCAGATATATGAATCATCTTTGCTGGCATGCAAGATTTAATAAATTTTGTTTGAGCACAGCCATCAATTTTGTTATTTTCACAATTTTTTAAAACTTTATGTATTATTCAGAAATTTCTATAACATTTTGTTTAATTATCAGACCACATGGCAGTATTGCATTTATTTAGCTATCTATTGGTACCATTTTCAGCACTCTAAGGATATTGGCAGTTGAGATATAAGCAATTTTGTTGGTGTACCCCTTCATTTTCCATCCATTTTTTTTCTTATTTATGACAATCTCTTTAAAATACATACACCAACAATAGTTGATGTTTTATATTGCTGATTACATGGTTATAGAACATTGTTCTAGCAATCATTTGATACCAAATATAGCTCTCTAGGTCTTTCAGTAGCCCAGATATGTCCGTTTTTCTATGTATACCCCCATTATTTTTCCGTATTTTTTCACTAAATTCAAAAGGTTTTGTTAATATTCTTCAAACAAAAAATTAAATGACTTAAATATTGTAGTACAGGATGGTATGATATTGCCATAGCAACCATTTGATACCATTTTCAGCGCTATAGGGCTTTTTATTGCTGAGATGCAAGTCATTTTGTAGGTTTACCCATATAAGTTTTTAACTGTTTCTCTCAAATTCCTTAAGTTTTCATTAAAATTCATGAAATTGAAATTCAGATTTTTCTTATATCATACTTCAGGGTCATAGTACATTGCAATAGCCTTCATTTGAAACCTTTTTCAGTATTCTGGGTTTATTTATAGCTCTTGTACAAGCGAATTTGCATGGATACCCCTATTTTTTTTTCATGATTTTTCTCCAATTTAGACTGTTGTTTTATCAATTTTCATGAATAAGCAAATTCTATGATATAAATATAAGGTATCAAGGTTAAATTGTTAGGTTCATGCATCACTATCAGACCAATTTTAGTATCCTAGAGCAAGCTATTGGTGGGATGTGAGTATTTTTGTAAGTACCTCCTATTCTTTAGAATCGCACAAGGGGTGGGTGAAGACTATGTCATTTTACATCATGCAAATGCGTTATCATTGAGGACAATATTTTTTGCCATTTAAGTGGTCCCTCTGACCACACTGGCAGCCTTTGGAATAGGTGAAATGGATGCAAGATAGACCTTAAAAGTTATAACCTATCCAAATCCTTGCAATGGATATAGTTTTTCCCTTGTTTTTCCTCATTTTTTGACATTTTTAATAATATTCATGAATATGCAAATGAGATAATTTTCATATAGGCCCAGATCATCAATAAATTTGTCAAATAATATTACTGGTTCAATAACAAAGTGTCAGAATGACAGTTTGGGCCTGAAATTAGTTAACTTATGGATTTTTAATGCTTTTTGTGTCATTTTTAATGTTTTCATTAAAATTCATGAAAATGCATATTCAAAAATTTGCATTAATCACTTAAGAATGAAAGGGCTATATATAGGCTTTAAAATGAGACCAATTTCAGTGGTCTAGGATAAGTAACAATGGAGATATGGTCAATTTTCTATGTACACCCCCATGCTCAAGAATATCTTTAATGGTTGCCATGAAAACCATGCATTTTTTCATAGTGCAATTGAGTTAATCTTTGAGGACAAAAATTCTTTGCATTTCTGGGGTCCCAATGAACCATTTGGCACCCATGAAAAATTGTCCTGGGTGGGTGCAAGGTAGGTCAAATTAGCTCCCGGGGTAATGTATATAGGCCCGGGGCAGGGGCAGACAACCCTCTGGGCCCAAAATATTTTAATATACATAAATCTTCTGTCCATTTGCTCATTCCTAGCAAGTTTTTGCCATTAAATGACATTTTCCTATTTTTTCACATTCAAATGCATGGGTGGCCTAAGTTGACCTTGCCGTAAAAAAGGTCGAGGTCATCCCAGGGTCATGATTTATATAAACTTTGTAGAGCTCCATTGCTTGATGCTTCATGCCAAGTTTCAAAATCATAGGCCTTCTGGTTCTGAAGGTGAAGATTTTTAAGGGTTTTTGCTATTTATAGCCATGGTGGCCATCTTGGTCATGTGATCTTGACCATTTATACAAACTTTCATTCACTCTTCCTAAGAATGCTCCACATAAAGTTTGGCTTTGATTGGCCAAGCGGTTTCAGAGAAGAAGATCTTTGAATATCACTGTACGATACATGTATATTGCCCCGGGGTGGGGGCAGACTGACCCCTGGGGTCCAATTTTTTTCAGAATCATCAATCTAAAGTCCATTTGCCCATTTGCTGCAAGTTTTCACCTACAAATGACATTTTAACACTATTCCCCATTCAAATGCATGAGCGGCCTATGTTGACCTTGCCGTAAAATAGGTCAAGGTCATCCCAGGGTCATGATTTATATAAACTTTGTAGAGCTCCAGTCACTGATGCTTCCCACCAAGTTTCAAAATCATTGGCCTGGTTCTGGAGAAGATTTTTAAAGGTTTTTCTATTTATAGCCATGGCAGCCATCTTGGTCATGTGACCTTGACTTCTTTCCCCCTTCTCAAGGATGCTCCATATGAAGTTTGGCTTTGATTGGCAAAGCGGTTTCAGGGGAGAAGATGTTTCATTATTATGAAAATGTACATGTATATAGCCCCGGTGCAGGGGCAGACAGCCCCCTAGGGGCTAAAATTTTCCATTAACATTAATCTTCTGTCCACTTGCCTATTCCCAGTAAGTTTTACCCATTTAATAGCATTTTACCATTTTTTCCCATTCAAATGCATTGGCGACCTAAGTTGACCTTGCTGTTAAATAGGTCAAGGTCATCCTAGGGTCATGATTTATAAAAACTATGATGGGCCCGCGTCCCCAATGCTACATACCAAGTTTCGTGGAAATTGGCCCACTGGTTCTGGAGAAGATTTTTAAAGGTTTTTGCTATTTATAGCCATGGCGGCCATCTTGGTCATGTGACCTGGACCATTTCGTTCCCCCTTCCTAAGGATGCTCCACACGAAGTTTGGCTTTGATTGGCCAAGCGGTTTCAGAGGAGAAGATCTTTGAAATTGTGGACTGACGACGACGGACGCCGGAGCATGGCCATCCTATAAGCTCACCTTGTGAGCCTTCAGCTCAGGTGAGCTAAAAAGCTGAAAGCACATCTTTCCAAAATACATTTTTTAATTTTTGAAACATTGTCTTTGTACACTCTGAACCAGATGAAAATAATCTTTCAACTATTACTTCTCTTTCAATGAAAAACTGCCACTTGCTTTCTTTTTGAAGCAATCTTCTCAACCAAGTATTTTTAAGTGCCTGAGAGAAAGCTTTTAAATTTATCATTTTTAAACCACCTTCAAAATATTGTTTTATAACTATTGTTTGTTTTAGTTTTGCTCTGCCATTCCAAAGGTAATCATAAAATATGCTATTGAAGTTTTAAGAAAATCAGAGTTAGGGTTTGGAAGAGCTATTTTATAAATGAGTTATTTTTGGTAGTATATGGGTTTTAATTACAGTTACCTTTCCAAGTGGTGTCAGGAATCTTCTCTGCCATATTTTTATTAAGTTTTTACCTTGAGCAATTTTGTCCTTGTAATTTATGCCTCCTATTTTATCAAGCTCTACATTGAGTTGTTCCCCATGATAGTTTCCATCTTGTTTTAATAGAGTCAGTACTGTATTTCTTTGCCGCAATCCATACTACTTGTGTATTTCTTTCCCCCTTCCCAAGGATGCTCTATATGAAGTTTGGCTTTGATTGGCCATGCGGTTTCAGGGGAGAAGATGTTTCATTATTATGGAAATATACATGTATATAGCCCCTGGGCTAAAATTTTCCATTAACATTAGGTCAAGGTCATCCTAGGGTCATGATTTATAGCCATGGCGGCCATCTTGGTCATGTGACCTGGACCATTTATATAAACTTTCGTTCCCCCTTCCTAAGGATGCTCCACATGAAGTTTGGCTTTGATCGGCCAAGCGGTTTCAGAGGAGAAGATCTTTGAAATTGTGGACGGACGACGGACGGACGACGGAGCATGGCCATCCTATAAGCTCACCTTGTGAGCCTTCGGCTCAGGTGAGCTAACCAGAGGACCAATGGTCCTGTAAACGCTCACCTGAGTCTGCTGCATATACCAATAAACATGTTTGAATATTATGGTATTTAACCCCAGTGCAGGGGCAGATGAAGCCCTTGGGCCGTTTTCTTTTTTCAGACTAATCAATATCCTGTCCATGGATGCTTCACGCCAAGTTTCATTAAAATCAATCTATTGGTTTCAGAGAAGAAGATATTTGAAGGGTTTTTACCATATATGGGCATGGTGGCCATCTTGGTCATGTGACTTAGATTATTAATATACACATCGGTTCTCCCATCCTATAGATGCTTCACATAAAATATGGCTTCAATTGGCCAAGTGGTTTTAGAGGAGAAGATGTTTGAATATTATGGTAATATACATGTATATTGCCCCGGGGTGTGGACATATGAGCCCTTAGGTCCATTTTTTTTCAGAATCATTAATATTTAGTCCTACTACCCATTTTTTGCAAGATTTTCACCTCAAATGACTTTTTAAAAGTTTTCCCCATTCCAATGCATTGGCGACCTATGTTGACCTTGTCGTAAAATAGGTCAAGGTCACCACATGGTCATGATTTATATATACATTGTAGTACTTCAGCCATTGGTGCTTCATACCAAATTTCTTTGAAATCGGTCCTCAAAATTCGGAGAAGAAGATTTTTGAAGGGTTTTTACCATATATGGGCATGGCAGCCATCTTGGTTATGTGAACTAGATAATTTATATATACATTAATTCCCCTATTCCATAGATGCTTCACATACAATTTGGCTTTGATTCGCCAAGCAGTTTCAGAGGAGAAGATGTTTGAATATTATGGTAATATACATGTATATTGCCCCGGGGTGGGGGCAGATGAGCCTCTGGGGTCCAATTTTTTTCAGAATCATTAATATTCAGTCCTACTGCCCATTTCCTGCAAGACTTTCACTTTAAATGACATTTTAAAAGTTTTCCCTATTCAAATCGTTGGCGACCTATGTTGACCTTGCCTTAAAAAATGGTCAAGGTCATCACAGGGTCATGATTTATATGCACATTGTAGTACTTCAGCCATCGATGCTTCATGCCAAGTTTCTTTGAAATCGATCCACCTGTTCTGGAGAAGAAGATTTTTGAAGGGTTTTTACCATATATGGGCATCACGGCCATCTTGGTCATGTGACCTGGATTATTTATATACACATTGATTACCCCTTCCTATTGATGCTTCACATAAAATTTGGCTTTGATTGGCCAAGCGGTTTCAGAGGAGATGATGTTTGAATATTATGGTAATATACATGTATATTGCCCCAGGGTGGGGGCATATGAGGCCCTGGGGTCCAATTTTTTTTCAGAATCATTAATATTCAGTCCTACTGCCCATTTCCTGCAAGACTTTTACTTTAAATGACTTTAAATGACATTTTAAAAGTTTTCAACATTCAAATGCATTGGCAACCTATGTTGACCTTGCCGTAAAATAAGTCAAGGTCATCACAGGGTCATGATTTATATACACATTGTAGTGCTTGAGCCATCGATGCTTCATGCCAAGTTTCTTTGAAATTGATCCACCTGTTCTGGAGAAGAAGATATTTGAAGGGTTTTTACCATATATGGGCATCACGGCCATCTTGGTCATGTGACCTGGATTATTTATATACACATTGATAACCCCTTCCTATTGATGCTTCACATAAAATTTGGCTTTGATTGGCCAAGCAGTTTCAGAGGAGATGATGTTTGAATATTATGGTAATATACATGTATATTGCCCCGGGGTGGGGGCATATGAGCCCCTGGGGTCCAATTTTTTTCAGAATCATTAATATTCAGTCCTACTGCCCATTTCCTGCAAGACTTTCACTTTAAATGACTTTAAATGACATTTTAAAAGTTTTCCCCATTCAAATGCATTGGCGACCTATGTTGACCTTGCCGTAAAATTAGTCAAGGTCATCACAGGGTCATGATTTATATACACATTGTAGTGCTTGAGCCATCAATGCTTCATGCCAAGTTTCGTTGAAATCAGTTCACCAGTTCTGGAGAAGAAGATTTTTGAAGGGTTTTTACCATATATGGGCATGGCGGCCATCTTGGTCATGTGACCTGGATTATTTATATACACATTGGTTCCCCCTTCCTATAGATGCTTCATATAAAATTTGGCTTTGGTTGGCCAAGCGGTTTCAGAGAAGAAGATCTTTGAAATTGTGGACGGACGGACGGACGGACGGACTATGGCCATCCTATAAGCTCACCTTGTGAGCCTAACGGTGGCTGCCTTTGTCTACAGATGAATTTTTATGTGGCTGTCTGATGATGGTATGGGAATATTCGTGGCTAACATTGATGACTGAATTAGAAGTTCAAAAAGACCCATCGAAAATGACATTTTTTCAGCTTTTGGTCTCAGATGAGGGACAAAATCATCTTCCACGTTTGCCACATACACCAAAAGAACTTTATAAGAACTCTGTGTGCTGCGATTAGTTTTTCTCGCTACATGAAATATAGCATACAGCTGCATATCTTGTCACATCTCAAGTGTTTGTTTAAAACTTCTCATCCGGCATTTTTGTTTTTCTTTCAGATATCACAATCCAAATAAAGAGAAACGCATCTTCCAGTTGTTTGTAATTCAAAACACAAAATGAAACAGTATTTGTGTTATTATTGTGATGTGAAATCTGATACTTTCCAGTCCATAATTGATCATTTGACATCATGCCACATTCATGATGTATAAAATACAGAGAACTAGAGTTAAACGAAGTAACAGGCACAGCAGCCTACCGAACTAAGGCCCATGTGAATATTGTGCCTTCTGATGGAGACATTGTAGTGACCGCCGATAATAAAGTAGGGTTATTGAAGAAAGACAGAACAAAGAAAAAAAAAACTAAACACACCATGCAAAATCGCAGACAGTGAATTGTCAAATAAACAAAGTACAACCGATGAGGATGATACAGGGTGCAAGAGTATTGAAACAATGCTTAGTGAAATGGATATTGGTGCACCGATATACGATGATATAACAGATAACTTTGATATACAAGAATTGATTCAGCTAATGCCAGTTGTTGCAGAGAAACTAAGACAATGTGGTTATCTAGATACATACTCCAAATGGTGTCATATGATGTCTGACGACACTTTTCCGGTGGAAAATATATGTTCCCGATTATTTCTGGATGTTGTAGAATGGTATTCTGCACCAAATACCAAATGTAGCACAGTGCAGGTTGGCCAGCTGATATAAGGTTAACACATCAAGGAGTGTTTATTCTTCATATAAGGTTGTGGGTGCACCAGAACTGCATATGAGCCGGTATTTTTCTTCAAAGCGACAATATGAGTCCAGTATGATTTTGACTCAATGTGGAAATTGATTTTTCTTCTCTATTGCGACCATCCTTAGAGAAAATAGTCTTTTTTCAAGTATCTTCGTAAAACTCCAATCTGTCTACAACGTTAGCCACTAAAATTTGTCTGGTGTCATCAAAGACAGCCACGGCAAAATCTATCTGTAGACAAAGGCAGCCGTTTTGCAAGTACCTGTCATCTTTGAAGGCATCCAGTTTTTTTACATTGTCCAACTGGGGATTCAGATTTGGCAGAAATGTAGTTAAATGATAGAAGTTTTATTGTATATAAGTAAATTCAGGAAAAAACAACAGAAAGACGCCAGCCCTAAGCAGGTAACCAATTTTCGTGACTTTTCTTGTGAAAACGCTGAAACGATGACAAAGTTTGGCCTTAATAGTGACAGGTATGTATTCATCATGCGTCTGTAAACTCTTTAGACATCTACAAGTTTTACCAGTCACAGAACACCAGAGGATTTCTCTAAGAATGTTTAAAAATCAAAAAACATCACCCACCTACTAAATGAACCAAACCAATTCGACTGTCATCAATGTTAATGATCGGTCATCAAAGGCGCCGGTTGTACGGTGTGTATAAGATTGGTCAGATTCTGTCAATTTGTTCTGACATCAATCAAGGGCTGTAACTCCCTCATTATTTTGCAAAAAATGGTAGGCAACAATCCCAAGCTAGATCTTGTCAATGTTGACATGCATACAAAATTTGGTTAGATTCTGTCATTTTGTTCTGAAGATATTGAGCGGAAACGAAATTCTGACATCAATCAAGGGCAGAAACTCTGTCAAAATTTTGTGAAAAAATGACAGGCAATAATCCCAAGCTAGATCTTGTCAATATTGATGTGCATACAAATTTGGTCAGATTCTGTCAACTCGTTCTCAAGATATGGAGCGGAAACGAAATTCTGACGTCAGTCAAGGGCCGTTACTCCATCAAACTTTTGTGAAAAAGAAGTGTTGACCATTTCTATTTACAAATGCCTATGGTTTTTGGAAAAACAAAAAGCTGGCCTTCTGTCTTCTTATGCTATGCACAGGTTAACTTCCTTGAATAATGCACTAGTAGATAACAGAATTTGTTTTCCATGTTTCGTGCCACAGGATCTGAATTGTTGGCCAAAACAATCAATTTTTGTTTGAAATATATAGTAATTAGGAAAATGCTTTATAGAGTATCGTTCCCCCCTGAGAACCAACAAAAGCTTTTGCATGTATGTGTCTTGCCATATATTGCACAATATATGAAAGTGGCGTGTTGGTTCTTTGGGGGGGAACAATACTCTAGAGCCCAAAAACCGGAGCCCAAATATAATAAACAGTTATAGCTACTTATTCAGGCAAAGCTAACATATATAAAGTAATGGAAAATGAAATAGTATAACATGGCCATAATATGGACTATTAGAAATGTTATAAATTGAAACTGGATGCTGCAGAATCAGCTTTCATCATTTGGGAAATGGGCATTATTGGAACCCTTTGTTTTGAGTTGCAAAATTTTGGCGACACACAGTACAAATATTTGCTTGCTGTTTGCACGGCCTCTAATCTATAAAATTTCTATCTGTTTTGTTATTTCGATATTGTGAGGGTAGGTTTTCAGATCTGATTATACTGCTTTTTGGTCTTAGCTCGATAAATGGGTTTGGCTGGCATATGGTAAACCTTAAATCAGTCCAATCAATCTACTTTTGTTGCATTTGACATGTGATGTATTTGAAGATTCATTGTTGAATTATGGAGATAGGTAGCCATGTTAGTGTAGCCGGTGTATACACGCGTATGTCTGTTATGCTAGATTGGCAATGCCCAACTAGGCCAAATTAATCATACATATTTGGCCACAATAATTCAATTGTAGTTGATGAATATCAAACAAATTTTTTGCAAGAACATACTTATCAAGGTACATAGAGATTTTACTTCTTAAAGACTTTTTACTGATTCCAGACTGGAAACTCGGCACTTTTTGTGACTTATATTTATAGAGTATATATGGTTATCTAATATTGCATAGGCAGAAATGCTATACAGGTACCTCCTAAAATTTTTCCTAACAATATTTCATACTGCAAATATTTAAACATTTTCGGTGTGTTTTACATGATTCTTGCATGTTTCTGTTGACTGAATGCTTTAAAATACAAACATTAGTAACAACAATCGCCACCATGCAAGAAAAATACAAATTTTCTACCTTTCTGTATTCATGAAATTTAGACCCCTACCCCACTGAAACTTCGATTTCTACCAAATGACAACAGAATATGTTAATATCTGAACATGTATCTCTTCATAAGACATGAAACTATTGTCATCAGCATAAAGGATCAGCATCGGGAGCTTTATAACAGTGTTCTGGGCTGCTAAAGTATAGGCATATACAGGCCATATAGTCAACGGTCCTTATTAGTCAACGGTCCTTATGGGCAACAATCCCAAGCTATATCTTGTCAATGTTAATGTGCATACAAAATTTGGTCAGATTCTGTCAATTTGTTCTCAAGATATTGAGCAGAAATAAGATTCTAATGACAATCAAGGGCCGTAACTCCATCAAAATTTGGCGAAAAAAAAAAAGAGCTGCTTCAGCAACAATACCAAGATCTTGTCAATGTTAATGCGCATACAAAATTTGGTCAGATTCTGTCAATCGGTTCTCAAGATACATGTATTGAGCAGAAACAAAATTATGACAGCAATCAAGGGCCATTACTCCGTCAAAATTTGGCGAAAAATTTAAGGGCAACAATCATATGCTAGATCTTGTCAATGTTGATGTGCATACAAAATTTGGTCAGATTCTGTAAATTTGTTCTCAAGATATTGAGCGGAAACAAAATTCTGATGTCAATCAAGAGCCGTTACTCCATCAAAATTTTGCGAAACAATTATGGGCGACAATCCCAAGCTAGATCATGTCAATGTTGATGTGCATACCAAATTTGGTCAGATTCTGTCCATTTGTTCTCAAGATATTGAGCGGAAACAAAATTTTGACATAAATCAAGGGCCATAACTCTATCAAAGTTTTGCAAAAATGATGGGTAACGATCCCAAGCTAAATCTGGTCAATGTTGATGTGTATACAAAATTTGGTCTGATTCTCTCAAGCCATTCTCAAGATATTGAAGGGAAACAAAATGTTCACGGAATGACGGAACCACAGAATGACGGAATCACGGAAGGACGGGGTGAATCCAGTATAGCCCCACTTTTCCAAAGCGGGGCTTTAAAAACACGGATATGCATAAAATAGAGTGTAAAAGCTATTTCTGATGATCACAGTATTTGGGCAATAATAATTAACAAATCCCTGAATGAAATTTTGCAGATCACTAAAGGTAGGGCATGTTATTTGGTTCAACAGCAGACATTTTAAAGATTCCATGGCGTGCCCAAGGTGATCGAGGGTCATTGTGTTTATTTCATTGTTGTACAAAAAACATATTTAGTAGAACTATGCTTAATATCTCATATGATAGGTAAAAGAATGTATTTTCAGATGATGTGATTTTAATTCTATATAATAAACATCTGAACTTTTACAAAGAAAGTCTACAAACTTAAATCCCAACCCACATATACTTAAGGAAACTTCCAACGCATACACTAAACAATTCCCTATAAAAACACACATACTCATAAAATATTCCGTATTCTGCCTTTAAATATAATTTTTTTCTTATTCACACGATCTGTGAAAATTTTGGATCAAAATGTTGAGTATTTTGCAAAATACAGTTTATTTAACCTGAAAGGGCAAAAATCTAAAGCCGCAAAAATGAAGCTTGTATTGCATTATTTACAGTGCGGATTTTTCTATTTACTTTTAGTTATTTTTTTCGAGAGAAAGGTATGCGTGGCATTTGCATGCTCACATGGAATTGTGTTACTCTGTCAGAATGGTAAGTTTTTGTAAGTGCACATGCTGCACGTGCACAAGGATATTTCGTGTTGCACGTGTGTTTCCAGAAAAAACGTGCATTTGGCAATTTCTTGGCAGTTTCTCTAAGCACATAGCTTGCATGTAGGAATTCTTTAACAGAACCTTGAATTATGGTCAGACTGTCGCAGCAAGACCGTGCAAGGCTTATTGGACTCTTGCAAGGAGGGGCGTCGCTACGTCAGGTTTGTACATGTTCGATACTTGGAAAATTAATCCCTAGCTAATTTCAGATTTTGAATTTTTGGCTGATTTTTTCGCTATACGTTTGAACAAAATCATCCTTTCCAATAATCTAAATTTGTTTTCTTTTATTTTCAGGTTGCTGGTATAATGCAGGTACACATCACAACAGTCCAACGTCTTCAGGCAAAGTACCGCAGGACGGGTTCGGTTGCTGACCTTCCTCGTCGTCCAAGAGGGCGTGTTACCACAAGGCTGCAAGATCAGCAGATCACTGATGCACATGAGAGAAACCGAAGGGCCGTCGCCTCTGTTACAGCTCGGAAAGTCATAGGTACTCATGGCCGCCAGATTAGCGCAAGAACTGTACGTAACCGACTTCGAGAAGCAGGGCTGAGATGCAGAAGACCGTATTACGGGACTGTATTAACACCTCGTCACCGACAGCAAAGACTCGACTGGGCAAGGCGAAACGTCCGGAAAACAAGAGCTGAATGGGCGGCGGTTTTATTTACAGACGAGTCCCGCTTTAATTTGTTTGACAGAGATGGACGCCGACGTGTCTACCAAAGACGAAATGAGCGCTTCCAGGATAACTGCGTCATTGAAAGCGACCGACAAGGCGGGGGTTCAGTAATGATATGGGGTGGGATTTCTCTGAACACCAAGACCCAGTGTGTCCAAATTCGTGGGAATTTAAACGCTGCTAGATATCAGAATGAAATTCTCAACCCAGTTTGTATTCCACACCTCCGCAACAACAGACGAATGACTCTGATGCATGATGGGGCTCCCGCTCACACTGCATGAGCTACCAGGAATCTGTTGCTGGCTAGCAGGATTAATGTCTTGCCATGGCCATCCCGTTCCCCAGACCTTAATCCGATCGAACACATATGGGATGTGATAGGCAGGAACGTGAGAGCAAGAAATCCTCGAAATGTCAGAGAACTTGCTAGATTTGTCGTGGAAGAGTGGAACAGACTTCAGCAACGTGTGTGTAGAGACTACGTCCTCTCAATGCGGAGTAGGTGCAGAGCCGTGATCAACGCGAATGGCGGGCGTACACGATATTAGATGCAGTGAAAATTATCCGTCCCGACATGACTGAAAAGTGTTGACAGAGACGTTAAACCTCAATTTATATAAACAAACAAACAAAGGATCAAATCATAGCGTTACAGCCAAATAAGAATGGCAATAATGTAAAATGTTGATACATGTAACATTATCCATATTTTATCAGCAAATGGAATTAACTGCAATTTTATATTATCACTTACTTGTGTGACTGAGAGAGATAGTGAATTTTTTTTATTTTTTTTTATTTTATATTGCTTTTCAACTAACTTTGGAAATGAAATTCTTCTTAATGCAATAAAGTTGATTACATTGACAAATATTCATTTTATTTGTTTTGTTTCGAACGCTTAACCCCGGAATAACCCGTATCGATTTTTTTTTTACAGAAAGACGGCTATTTTGCGACTTTCGTTTTTTGAAGTTTTCAATTCAAATTGCAATATTTAGATTATTTTCGGTCCGTTTTCTATAAAAATTAGCCATGGATCACCGCAAAATCTTCGTTTAATGTATCCCAAAATATTTCTCAAATCGAACAACTAGTTTTCTAGAAAATGCCAAAACAAAAGTGTATGCGTTAGAAGTTTCCTTAGGTGTAGAAAGCTGGTTTTCTCATTATTTGGCTCATATTTTTTACTTCAGATTTTCATTAGGACTGAACATCTATAGGTTGGGTATTAAGCCTTTAACCATTCCATGCTGACATGTAAAGAGATCTAAAAACCATACACATTCTTTCTTTCAGGAATCCTCTAAAATCTATAAGTTTAGCTGGAAAGAGTAGAGCAGGTGATAAAAGAAGAAATACATATGAGCCTCCTCACGAGAAAGCCAACAATCTGCATATGTGAAAACAAGGACACAGATCAGCTTCGCAATAAGCCAGTAACCATGAAGCTGATCAGCGCCTTTAGTTTTCGCTTCACAGATAATACACTTCCTCTTCTTCCTAAATTCGAAATTTCAAGCTTCTAGCCTGCTCCTGTGATTGTACAACCTGGTTTGTGTCGGACCTGTTTGGATACCACATTGTTTGTTTTCTCACGAGATGGCCTTACCATAGTCAGTATTCCTATATAAGACATAAGCATGCCATTTTGATCAGCTGGCAGTTTGAATGTTTCTAAGGCAACAACTTGAAACATACTCTGGAATACACCAATTGGTATACCTGCAATACAGACAATGCCTATTTGTGTGTGTGTGTGTGTGTGTGTGTGTGTGTGTAGTTTAACATTCCAGTCAACATTTTATGGGTCATATGGGAGCAGAGGCACTGCTGATTGAGTAGAGTCAGTATTTAGAGAAGTAAATATGAGCCCCCTCATGGGAAAACCAACAATCTGCATAGGCGAAAACAAAGACGCAGAGCAGCTTCCCGGTAACCGCGAAGCTGATCAGCGCCTTTGTTTTCGCTACACTGATACTACCCTTCCTCTGCTTCTTAAATACAAAATTTCAAGCTTCTAGCCTGCGCCTGTGACTGTACAGCCTGTTTTGTGTCGGGCCTGCTCGGAAACCACATTGTTTGTTTTGCCATGAGGCGGCTCATATGTTTTGTTGACTGTTGAAAGACACAACCTAGCATCAGAGGTGCTCAAACCCTTGAAGTCTCAATCCAGAGGCTGGTAACCACTATGCCATCAGGAAAACATGTCCGTGCAATGAGTATCGCCTTGAACCCCACTTTTATATAGTAAAACTGGGGTTTGCATTTTTCTCATTATTGCTCCAAAATATAGATTGTGGGTACTCGTTAGAACAGCCGCTGAGCAAAAATAAGAAAAATATCGAAAATTTTCTATTGAAAATTTTCATTTTTTACAACTTTAGAAATCACTGTATATTGCATGGGCGTGTTTTCGTAATGGCAAAGTACTCCCCTGAAGAAACCTGCCTCATGTTTTCAACCGAGTAAACACATAATGGACTATATAGACAGGCTGTATATCCAGATCGACAGCCAGTATGTGCTTCTGTGATGATGACAAAAACATCAGGATAACATGTCTGTGCAATACATACCACCTTATTACCTACTTTAATATAGTAAACCTGTGGTGTACAGAAGTATCCATTCTTCTTATTTCAACTCCAAAACAGATTTCAGGTGTTAGAACCTCCTTGGGGAGGCAGTTCTAACATGTACCCACAATCAATGTTATCCACAATCAATGTTTTAAGCAAAAATAAGAAAGATGTAAAAGAATACTTGGAGAGAAAATTTATAATTTTTTCAGCTGGAAGGAAAATATGCAAGAGCATGTTTTGTACTGGTTACCTGAGGCAATTCTTATACAGAGTAAAAACAGAGCACCAGGAGCTGCTACTAATGAGATCCATTTCCTCATACTAAATACACCTCCATCTGAAGAGTCTGAAACAGAATCATATAAATTATGACTTTGTTCAAAGAGGCAGCTCAGTTGAACATGACCAATCTTCCTTGAGGACCTCTATCAAACATGTACGAACATATATACAGTCCCCACCGGCCTAGTGACCACCTTTCTTTTGGCAACTTCCTGTGTTCAACCATAATGTGGTCCTCTCTATCATTTTTCTATATAAACTAACCTTTCTCTAAATGTTTTAGTATACAGACACATTATATATTTTACATTTTCAGAGAGAGATTTCTACCCTTACATTCAAATAAAGACTTGATTTACAAAAGTGTTCTCCAAGTGCTCAACATTACCTGACTTACCAGTTGCCATTGAGCAAGTCTCAGTTGCTAAGCAAGTCACCAGTCACCCACTTTGCTAGTTAAAACTAATTTTCTTCACTCTCCACACCTTAGAATGCAGTCATTATGAGGTTAAAGACAAGATTTTTAGCTCACCTGAGCTGAAGGCTCACAGGTGAGCTTATAGTATACCCATGATCCAGCGTCCTTCGTTGTCGTCCAGCGTCCTCCACAATTTCAAAGATCTTCTTCTCCGAAACCGCTTGGCCAATCAAGTTGAAATTTTATGTGTAGCCTCCTTGGGTAGTGGCATTGAAATTTTTTTCGCGATATTTTGGTCACATGACCAAGATGGCCGCCACGCCCATATATGGTAAAAACCCTTCAAAAATCTTCTTCTCCAGAACCGGTGAGCCGATTTCCACGAAACTTGGTATGTAGCATCTGGGACTCCACCCCATCATAATTTGCTAAAATGATGACCCTGGGTTGACCTTGACCTATTTTTTACGGCAAGGTCAATTTTGGAAACAATAGCCTTTTACATGGGAAAAATAGAAAACTATGGATTTTTTGAAAACTATTGGAGCCTGAGGCCTGAAAAGTGGTAGATGAAAACAACTAATGGAGTAATAATAATAATAATAATGATAATAATAATAATAATGACTTTATTTAAAGAGGAAGCTCAGTTGGACTAGTCCAATCTTCCCTGAGGTCCTCTATCAAAACAACACATACAAACAAATATATACAGACATATAAAGCACAGAATTGAAAATTTAAACAACTTTTTACATTTTCCACACTGCAAGAGAGGGTTCCATACCTAAGGTATTAAATCTTCTTGACTTCTTTTCCAATCAAGATACCCATTTCTGAACTGGTGTAGAGATGATGCATTTCTGATATTGTCTGGAATTGAGTTCCATATCTTAGATCCTGAGTATGCAAGGCTGTTTCTGTACAGTTCAAAATTTGGTTTTGGAACATACAGAAGATTATCTGATGTAGATCTCAGTGTTCTGTCATGCACTTCTCTTGAGAACTTAAAAATACTAGCTAAGTAGGGTGGAGTTAAGTTATGCATGATTTTATACATCAATATTGCTTTCTGGTACATTACTCTTTTAGGAAACTCCATCCATTTTAATTCAGCAAAAAGCTCAGCTGATGGAGTTTCTATTGGTTTATCTAAAATGGACCTTGCAGCTCGCTTTTGAAATTTGACGACTGTTTCCAAGAGAGTAGAATTAGCATTACCCCATATTGTACAACAACAGCCCAGATGTGGGAGAATATAAGCATTATAAAAGAGCTTTCTTGTTGCTACATTTAGATATTGCTTAATCCTGTTTAAGAGGAAAAGTAATGAATTACATTTTTTCAAAGTTGACTCAACATGAGATGACCAGGTGAGGGAGTTATCTACATGAACACCTAGCAGTTTTTCTGTGTCAGATACCTGTATTTGATCTCCTCTTATTTTCAGAGTTGGGGGATCTTCCATTATTTGGTTTGCTATAATTTTAGTTGATAAGAACATGGCTTTAGATTTTGAGGTATTTTGTTTCATGTCATTATCATCACACCAATCAGAGAAGTTGTCTAGATCCAAAACAACTAATGAAAGTATGTGATTAATTTAGGTCATGGTCATCTCTTGACCTTTACCAGTCTGTTGTCCATACACACTTTTCAAAGATCTTCTTCTCCGAAACTGCGTGGCTAATCAAACTGAAATTTTATGTGGAGCATCCATGGGTAGAGATAATGAAAGTTTGATTGCAAAATCCAGGTCACATGACCAAGTTGGCCGCCATGCCCATATATGGTAAAAACCACTCAAAAATCTTCTTCTCCAGAACCGGCAGGCCGATTTTTATGAAACTTGATATGAAGCATTTAGGACTCCAGCCCATCATAGTTTGATCAAATGATGACCCTAGGATGACCTTGACCTATTTTACGGCAATTTCAATTTTGGAAACATAGGCTTTTACATGGGAAAAGTGAAAACTATGGATTTTTTGAAAACTGTTGCAGCATGAGACCTGAAAAGTGGTAGATGCAAACAACTAATGGAGTAGATGAAGGTATGTGATAAATTTAGGTCATGGTCATCTCTTGACCTTGGCCAGTCTGTCGTCCATACACACTTTTCAAAGATCTTCTTCTCTGAAATTGCTTGGCCAATCAAAGTGAAATTTTATGTGGAGCGTCCATGGTTAGGGGGAATGAAAGTTTGATCGCGAAATTCGGGTCTTATGACCAAGATGGCCACCATGCCCAACTATGGTAAAAACCACTCAAAAATCTTCTTCTCCAGAGCCTGCTGGCCGATTTAGGCAAAACTTGGTATGAAGCATTTGGGACTCCAGCCCATCATACTTTGTTGAAATGATGAACATAGGATGACCTTGACCTATTTCACGACAAGGTCAATTTTTGGAAACATAGGTTTTTACATGGGAAAAGGCGAAAACAATGGATATTTTGGAAACTGTTGCAGCCTGAGACCTGAAAGTTGCTAGATGCAGACAACTAATGGAGTCAATGAAGGTAAGTTATTAATGAAGGCCAAGGTCATTTCTTGACCTTGACCCAAGGTCATTTAAATATCAAAATTAAAATTATGGTTTTCTCAGAAATCACTTGGTTTGGAAACTATTGCAGCCTGATCATGAGACCTGAAACTTTGCAGATGCAGACAACTTATGAAGTCAATAAAGGTGTGTATTCAAGGTCAAGGTCATTTCATGATGACTTAATACTCCAAGATCAGGCTTCAGGTAAGCGTTCTCCGGACCAATGGTCCTCTGGTTGTTGTTGTTGCAGTTTTTACAACTATTAAAGACTAAAAACACAAACTGAATAACTTTACCTTCAGCCTTTGCTCTTTTAGAATATTTTGGTACAAACAAGAGAACAAGAGCAACACTCAGGGCAGAACCCAGGAAAGCTATAAACGCTGATGATTCTTCACTGAAAATATACAAGGAGCAGCTTTCTGTGAATGCTAAATGAGCAGCAACACGAGAAAAACAACATTGTGGTTTCTGTTCATGTTTTGGTTTCCGACAAGGTCCAACACAAGCCGGGGTGTGCAGTGACAGAGGACAGCTAGAGGCTTGAAATTTCTGATACAGGAGGTATTGGGGTTGCAGTATTCGTGTAGTGAAAACAAAGGCGTGATCAGCTTCATGGTAACCATGAACCTGATCTGTGTCATTGTTTTCACATATGCATAATGTTGGTTTTCTAATGATGTGGCTAAATCTTACAGCAAATTTCTTTACTTCTTGTGAATCACTATTCCACTCTATTTCAAAATTATTTTCCAAACTACTTATGGAGCCGCAGCATCAGAAAACCATCAATCTGCATATATACGAAAACAAACATGCACAAACTGCACAGCTGATCAGCATCTTTGTCTTCGCTACAGGGATAGTACAATTCCTCTTCTACTTATACTCAAAATTTCAAGCTCTAGCCTGCTTCTGTGAATGTGTAGGCCAGTTTGTGTCTGCCCTGGTCGGAAACCCAAATTGTTGGTTTTCTCATGTACTGGCTCAATTTTCATGTTGTCTTCACAACTCAAATTTTACTAACAAAAATTTCAAGGTGATTGTGTCATAACAGCAAATTGTTCTTGCAAACATTTCATTTGTTTTGTTGCATTTAATATAATGCAAAATTTCAGATATTCTCTTTGGCTCCATGTTGCCAAATCTAAAGGGTCACTGATGAAACTGATAGTCAAAACCGCGGTATGGCCCATCCCCTTTCTTATTAATGTGTTCACTGCTCTTAAAGGATCTCAGTTTTAATTTTTATTTGCTATTACTGCAGCTGGTGTTGTGCCGTGTGACGGCCCTAAAAAGTCTCCCCGTACATCATCCATAGTGCAGGTTATATTTTCTTTTTGGTCCTTTGAGATCAGGGAGGATATTCTGAGAGATCAGAAATTTACTATCGGTTAAGAATGTTTTATAGATCTGGTCCCATTTAGATAATACTAGTATTTGTACCAACTACCCTGTTGAAAGTTGCAAAATTTCAGTTATTCTCTTTGGCTCCATGTTGCCAAATCTAAAGGGTCACTGACAAGACTTAAATAGTCGAAACCGCAGTATGGCCCATCCCCTTTCTTATTAATGTGTTCACTGCTCTTAAAGGATCTCAGTTTTAATTTTTATTCAACAAAACAAAGTCATATTATAGCTCCTGGTGTTGTTGAATTTTTCACATAAAGTAGACTTTCAGCAAAAGCACATTTGGAGCAGCTCCAAATGTGTTTTTGTTGAAAGTCTACTTTATGTGAAAATTCAACAACACTAAGTCTCTTTCAATGGACTCCAACGACAGTGGGATAAAGAGGTTGATTCGTACTTAAACTTCAACACCTATGTGTTGGCCTACATGTCTTACCCGAGATGTTTAGTGAGCAGCCCACCTAGTAGCGGCCCAACCACCATCCCCACCCCGTATGACAGTCCGAGTTTCCCCAGAGCGTCAGCTCGTTTGTTGCTCTCTCCAAGATCTGTGACTATCATCTGGCCACCTGGAGGACAAAAATAAAACATGGTCATGCAATGTAAACATTTCAATTTTCAGTCAAAATTGTGTTGTTGTTTTTTTTCTGTTCTTGCGCAAAACCTATAATGTGGGTCTCCTTAGAACCAACTTGCCAAGGTGGTTATAATAAGTATCCACAATCTATGTTTTGAAGCAAAAGTAAGAAGCATAGTTTACCCCTGTAGATCCCAGTTTTATAACAGTTTTGTATAATGGGGTAATATAACACAGACATGTAATGCTGATGTCATGCCTATTCTGTGTTCAACAGCAAATTAAACTTAATGATTAGTGTGTCCAATCAACCTAGCCATGTTCACAACCATTTTTGTTGCTAAAGTATAGACATGATAATTTTTCACTCTTGTTTGAATTTTCAGCTCTTGTTTGAACAGTTTTGCAAGAAAATTGTCATTTTTCACCGGCAATCTCCAAATGTGGCCTAGTTAACATTTGCGATACATGCCAGAAGCTTTGCAAAAACTCTTCACATTCTGATACATTAGAAATTAACGGATGGTGCCTTATTTTCACTGTGTTTGATTTGTGGTGACAGATTTTATTCTGACAATAATTGAGCAGCCTCATGGGAAAACCAACAATGTGGTTTCCGGACAGGTCTGACACAAACCGACCTGTACAAGCACAAAAAAGAGCCAAAAGCTTGAAAATTCGGATTTAAGTAGAAGAGGAATTGTACTATCCGAGTAGCGAAAACAAAGGCGCTGATCAGCTTTGCAGTTTCTGTGAAGCTGATCTGTGCCTTTGTTTTCGCCTATGCAGATTGTTGGTTTTCCCATGTGGAGGCTCAATTTTTACCGTTTCAATGGAACTACAGTCACTCCTGGTATTTATTGTAAAAGAAATTCTTCATAATTGCTTTAATAAAAAGAGAAAACAATTCATTATTTTTTGACATTTGAATTTCTTGCATTATGTGACATTTGAATTTCTTACATTATGTGACATTTGAATTTCTTAGTGTAAAAAATTATAGACACAGCAAATCATTGACCAAAGCAGAAAAAATCATGAGCCAAAGCCAGTCAGAGAAAATCCAGGGCCAGTCAGAAATAATCTTCTTGTATCGGGACCAAGCAAGCACATAGTGATATATTACTAAAAGTTTGATAGGGATAACTGCCATTTAAATCCCAAACATGAATATTTTGAAAGCCCATATCTATCTAACCAGTGCTAAAACTTGAATTTGGTTTTCACAATCAGACTGAATGGACATTTTCAGTTAAAAACTTTTTTTCAATTTTTGGGGTAATAAAATGCATTTTTAGGGGAAATGTGTACCTCCTAGGCCCACCCACTTGGTTTTGCGTTATGGCAAATTTTAGGGGTACATGTATTCGGATTCACTGTGTTAAAACAACAAAGATAGAGATTAAAATTCAACTTTCGATTTTCTTAAAATGGATAAATGTCCTACACACATACATGTATATGTAAGAAATGTGAAAATATATTGGTTATATGCCCCTTGACACAATACTGAAAAGGTGATCCTTATCTAACTCTCATCAGGAAAACATGTCCGTGAAATAAATACCCCCTTAAACCCCACTTTTATATAGCAAAACTGGGGTATGCAGGGGTATACCTATTTTTCTTATTTTTGCTCTAAAACATAGATTGTGGGTACACGTTAGAACCGCCTCGACAATCTATGTTTTGAGCAAAAACAAGAAAATTATATACAACCAGAGGACCATTGGTCCTGAGAACGCTCACCTGAAGCCTGATCTTGGAGTATTAAGTCATCATGAAATGACCTTGACCATGAATACTCACACACCTTTATTGAATTCATAAGTTGTCTGCATCTGCAAAGTTTCAGGTCTCAGGCTGCAATAGTTTCCAAACCCAGTGATTTATGAGAAAACCATAATTTTAATTTTGATATTTTGTTACATGCCAGGCGTAACTAGAAGATTAAGGAAACCAACAAGTTGGTTAGCCAGCAACAAGCTTTGTTTAAAATTTAACAAATCTATTTAGAAGTGATTTAACCAGTAATTACATGTGAAACAATCAAAAGCATATATACAATCAAACAAAAATGAATGTACAATACCTTTCAAGATGTTAATTCCCTTAAAGAATGTCTGAATGTCCCTCAGAATTTTCTAACACAAGTCTGTATCAGTTTCTGATCCCAAGAATTAAAGTTTGTTTCAAAATAGCACTATGTCCCAATCCAGAATCGAATATCACAAAGTAATCCAAGAATAAGTTTAAATTCCAGTAAGATAGATTTTGACTTCTTAATAGTAACAGTACCCAAAGATTGTCCTTATGAAAATTTGTAGCCCTTATATAGCACTGAGGAACATTCAGGATTCTTCCAGCAAATTCTATGATATCATATACTAAAAATAACAAGTTGTTTACCAAAATTTAATGTTCTGGAATATTCTAGAGAGGCCATTATCCTTCCAGAAAATTCCACAATATTCTTTTGACATAAAAAAGATTTTTCTAGAAGATTCTACATCTTTGGTTCTTCCAGATTTTTCCGGACTTTTCCGTCAAAGAACAATTTGAAATTTCTAGAAAATTCTGAAGTAAACAACCTGTTTATGTCCAATATCTGGGACACTAACAGTAAATAATTGCTAAGGACAACAAGTAAACATCATATGTATAACATCATACTTTCCTGGGCATACTCCCCTGGGAAGTTTACCAGTACTGAATGCACATCTTTCAACAAGTAACTGTCATACATAGCACTTCCCCTCTTCAAAGAAAAGAAAGTTTTATAAAATAAAGCTTTCTTTTGCAATACTGGATAATTGTATACAATATGTTTAGCAAAATTTGTGCAAAACTAATCAAATACAACAGCACAAAGCTGGACATCAGCATTGTAGAGGCACTTAAGCTCTGCTTAGGGTGTCTGGAATGATATTATCTCTTCCTCGGATATGTCTGATGTCAAGATTGTGCTCTTGCAACATGAGACTCCACCTGAGTAAACGCTGGTTCTTGTTTTTCATTTTATGTATGAAAGTCAGTGGATTGTGGTCACTGAAGACAACAATTGGTGCATGTGAAGAAGCTAAGTAAACTTCAAAGTGCTGAAGCGCAAGGATTAGAGATAGGCATTCTTTCTCTATGGTAGAGTAATTTCTCTGATGCTTGTTAAACTTTTTGGAAAAATAACAAACAGGATGGTCAACACCATTGTCATCTTCTTGCAACAATACACTGCCTGCACCAACATCACTGGCATCTACAGCCAACTTGAACTCTTTGTCAAAACTTGGTGCTAAGAGAACCGGAGCACTTCTAAGTATGGCCTTGAGCTTATCAAATGACTTCTGGCAGTCATCTGTCCAAACATACTTGGCCTTCTTACCAAGCAAGTTTGTCAGAGGCTCAGCTATAGCCGAGAAGTTGTTGCAGAATTTCCTGTAATATCCAGCCATACCCAGAAAGCGCATCAGTTGTCTTTTGCTAGTAGGTACAGGAAAATCTGAGATAGCCTCAACTTTAGCTTCTACAGGTTTTACCTGACCTTGACCTACAATGTGTCCAAGAAATGTCAAGTTTGCATGGCAAAATTCACTTTTTGCCAAGTTCACAGTTAGTTTAGCATCACTTAGCCGGTCAAAGAATGTTCTGATTGTCTGCAAGTGTTGTTGCCACTCCTCACTGAAGATAATAGCGTCGTCGATATAGGCTTTACAGCCATCCAGATTGGAAATCAAACTGTTGACCAGCCGCTGAAAAGTCGCAGGCGAGTTCTTCATTCCAAATGGCATGACTTTATACTGGTACAGTCCATCTGGTGTAACAAATGCCGAGATCTCCTTTGCTCTGTCCGTGAGGGGTATCTGCCAAAATCCCTTTAGCAGATCGAACTTTGTAACATACTTGGCATGTCCAATATTATCAATGCAGTCATCGATTCGTGGGATGGGAAAAGTGTCTGTTTTAGTGACAGAATTGACTTTTCGATAGTCTGTGCACATTCTAAATGTCCCGTCTGGCTTTGGTACAAGAATACAAGGAGAACTCCATTCACTTTAGCTGGGTTCAATGAAATCATTGTCCAGCAAATATTGAACTTCTTCCCTGAGATATTGCTGTTTTACAGGGTTCATTCTGTAAGGATGTTGCTTTACAGGTTTTGAACCTTCAATAATGTCAACATCATGATAGATTTTGTCAGTTCTGGATGGAATGTCCGGAAATAAGTGCTCATATTCGAGAACTAACTGTTTCAGTTCAAGTCTTTTGTCTGAATCAAGGTGAGACAGTTTCTGATCAAGATTCTGTAGTATGTCAGAATTCTGGAGTTTCGATGACGAGGGATCAGATTTCTCCAAGTTGAAGTCATCAGAGTCCATTTGATTTTGTTCATGAGGGACATAATTAACTATATTTACTGATGAAATAACAGAACTATCCCTATCAATATACTTCTTGAGCATATTAATGTGACATAGCTGTTTTTGCTTGCGCCTCCCAGGAGTGTTAACAATGTAATTCACGTCACTTAACTTTTTATCAACAGTATACGGGCCATAATATCTAGCTTGTAAAGGTCTGCCAGGAATGGGCAAGAGAGCAAGTACCTTGTCTCCAGGTTCAAAATTTCTGTCTTTAGCATTTTCATCATAACGAATCTTCATTTTGCTTTGAGCAGATTTGAGATTGGACTGAGCTGCATCACAGGCCTTTGACAGTCTGTTTTTGAAATCAGACACATACTGAAGTAAGTTCAAAGAACTGTCATCATCTGAGAGAAATTTCTCTTTTAGAAGTTTTAACGGTCCACGTACAGTGTGCCCAAAACAAGCTCAAATGGGCTGAACCCCAGAGACTCTTGTACAGATTCTCTTACAGCAAATAGAAGCAAGTGTATGCCCTCATCCCAATCTTTTTCAGTGTCAAAGCAGTAAGATCTGATCATGTTTTTCAAAGTTTGATGGAATCTTTCTAAGGCACCTTGGCTTTCAGGCTGGTAAGCCGATGACTTGTATTGCTTAATTCCAAGTCCGTACATGACTTGCTGAAAAATTCCTGACATAAAATTTGAGCCCTGGTCTGACTGGATAGATTTTGGGAGGCCTACAAATGTGATGAACTTCACAAGTGCATTAACTATTGTTTTAGCCTTGATATTTCTGAGTGGGATAGCTTCAGGAAAGCGAGTTGAAGCACACATTATGGTCAGAAGATATTCACAACCTTTCTTTGTTTTGGGTAAGGGACCTACACAATCAATAATCACTCTGCTGAAAGGTTCATCAAAGGCAGGAATGGGCTGTAACTGAGCTTTAGGAATAGTCTGATTGGGTTTTCCTACCATCTGACAAGTGTGGCAGGATTTGCAGTGATGAGATACATCAGATTTTATTCCTGGCCAGTAGAAATGATTAAGGATCTTGTGATAGGTCTTATTTACACCTAAATGGCCTGACATTGGAGTTTCATAGGCCAAGTTTAAGATTTCAGGGCGATAAACCCTAGGGATCACAATTTGGTGGTTAACAGTCCACTCATCTTCTGCTGAGACATCTGGAGGACGCCATTTTCGCATTAATATGCCATTTTTGACATAATAGCAAACAGGGACCTGGGATATTTCTTTTTCATCTAAAGCCCTTTCAAATAAAGGCGAGATCTCAGAATCACTGTGTTGTTCTTTACAAAGCTGTGACCTTGACAGCTGGTCATGACCTTGGTCATTTGAGTTGGAAGGTGAAAGGTCATTTTCTGACCCCGACCTTGGATTGCTAGGGTCAGTCTGAATATCAGACTGACTAGGGGAAAGAGATGTTGAAATCTCTTTATTAAAGGACTGACCTATCAAAGTGTCAGTTAAATTTATGTCCTGCATCCCATCATATAATTTGGCTTTCTTAGCCATTGCCCTAGTAACAGCACAAGAAGGGTAAAGGTCAGGAATTTCCTGCTCAATGGGATCAGGCGGTTGATCAACACATGGTGTGCTGGTCAAAAGTGGGTTTACCACAACCTTATCTCCTGCCAAATCATTGCCTAACAGCAAGTGAACACCTTTAAAAGGTAGATAAGGTCTAATACCTACAGCCACGGGACCTGTTACTAAGTCAGAGGACAAATAGATATTATGGAGGGGTACGTTAACAAATCCACACTCTACGCCCTGGATAAGGACACTTGTCCCAGAAGAAGACTTCTCGGAAAATGGCAAGGTATCTGCCAAGATAAGGGATTGAGAAGCTCCGGTATCTCGTAAGATTTTGATAGGGGTAGACTGGGCAGAGTCACTGTTAAGTGACACAAAACCATCTGATAAGAATGGTTCATAAATCTCCATAATAGAATCCTCAGAGACTGACTCTTTACAAGTTCTGGTCAGTATAGGGTTTTCTTCCTGGATACAAGACTGTGGTTTAGCCTTTAAGGAGGTGAGGCCTGTCGGTTTAGCACTATCTAGATTTTCTCTTTCTTTCTTTCGTTTCAGTGCCAAACATTCAGAAATAATGTGGCCAGTTTTCTTACAATAATTACAAATTGGCTGGGATAAGGGATTTTGTCCTTTGTTTTCACTAGAAAATTTGGGTTTTGGACTGGAATTGTCAGTTGGATTACTGGGATTGGCTTTGGGACCGGACTGAGGGGAATATGGTTTTGACTGAGGGGCAATTTGCTTTGATTGAGGGTTATATGGTTTCCTAGGATATGGCTTGTTGACAAATGAAGCCTTATGAGTCAAAGCATAGTCATCAGCTAAACGTGCTGCTGTTTCCAAGTTTTCAACTTCTCTTTCGTTCAAGAAAGCCTTAACATCAGAATTTATGCACCGTTTGAATTCTTCAACAAGCATGAGCTGCCTTAGCTTTGCATGATCAGAACCTACTTTCTTTGAAGAACACCATCTATCAAATAGTTGCTCTTTTGTTCTAGCAAACTCAACATGAGTCTGGTCATGTTCTTTTCTACAGTCTCTAAATTTCTGCCTGTATGCCTCAGGGACCAGCTCATAAGCCTTAAGAATAAATTCCTTTACTGTATCATAATCTGAGCTTTGCTCAAGAGAAAGCTGAGTGTAAATTTCTCGAGCTTTACCAATTACAACACTTTGCAAAAGCAAGGTCCAGTGCTCTCTTGGCCATTTCAAGTTTTCTGCCACCTTCTCAAAATGTAAGAAATATTTGTCAACCTCTTTTTCTTGAAATGGAGGAACGAGACGAATGTGTTTTGTGAAATCAAATACTGTACTAGTAGCCAAAGGCAAAGATTTTGATTTTGATTTGTCATTAAGTTCAATTTCCTTCATTCTTAACTGAAATTGCCTTTCTCTTTCTTTTTCTTCAATTTCAAATTTAAATTTTTCTTTTTCAATTTCAAGCCTTTCTTCTCTTTCTAATTTTTCTTTTTCTAACTCAATTTTTTCTCTTTCTAATTCTCTTTGTTTTTCCTTCTCTCGTTCTTCCATTTCTAACTTTTGTTTATGCATTCTTTCTTCCCATTCTAAAGTTTCCAATCTTATTCTTTCTTCCCTTTCGGCCTTTTCTGCCCTTATTCTTTCATCCCGTTCTAAAGTTTCCAACCTTATTCTTTCTTCATACTCAAATTTTAGTTTTTCCATCTCAATTTGTCTTTTGATTTCTAGTTCCCTCAACTGCAAGTCAGTCTGAGTGACTAGAATCTGAGAAGTAGCCGAGGAATCAAAAATTTCCTCGTCAACAAAAAACTGAATCAAAATGTTCTTAATTTCATGTTTTAACATGGAAGTCTTGATATTTGACAACCCATAATGATCAGCTATGTCTAAGAGGTCACTCTTTTTGGCCTTATCTAACAGCTCCTGAGAAGGCGCAGCAATAAAGTCACTTAGTTTGAATGACATGGTTGCTTTTTGCTGGCTTTAGCTATTTAAACAGCAAACAGTGAAGATACTTTAGCATTTTAAATAAATTTGGTGCACAAGAAATTTCAATCCCGGACTCGAGCCCCCAATTCTGTTACGTGCCAGGCGTAACTAGAAGATTAAGGAAACCAACAAGTTGGTTAGCCAGCAACAAGCTTTGTTTAAAATTTAACAAATCTATTTAGAAGTGATTTAACCAGTAATTACATGTGAAACAATCAAAAGCATATATACAATCAAACAAAAATGAATGTACAATACCTTTCAAGATGTTAATTCCCTTAAAGAATGTCTGAATGTCCCTCAGAATTTTTTAACACAAGTCTGTATCAGTTTCTGATCCCAAGAATTAAAGTTTGTTTCAAAATAGCACTATGTCCCAATCCAGAATCGAATATCACAAAGTAATCCAAGAATAAGTTTAAATTCCAGTAAGATAGATTTTGACTTCTTAATAGTAACAGTACCCAAAGATTGTCCTTATGAAAATTTGTAGCCCTTATATAGCACTGAGGAACATTCAGGATTCTTCCAGCAAATTCTATGATATCATATACTAAAAATAACAAGTTGTTTACCAAAATTTAATGTTCTGGAATATTCTAGAGAGGCCATTATCCTTCCAGAAAATTCCACAATATTCTTTTGACATAAAAAAAGATTTTTCTAGAAGATTCTACATCTTTGATTCTTCCAGATTTTTCCGGACTTTTCCGTCAAAGAACAATTTGAAATTTCTAGAAAATTCTGAAGTAAACAACCTGTTTATGTCCAATATCTGGGACACTAAAAGTAAATAATTGCTAAGGACAACAAGTAAACATCATATGTATAACATCATACTTTCCTGGGCATACTCCCTTGGGAAGTTTACCAGTACTGAATGCACATCTTTCAACAAGTAACTGTCATACATACCAATTTAAATGACTTTGGGTCAAGGTCAAGAAATGACCTTGGCCTTCATTAATTACTTACCTTCATTAACTCCATTGGTTGTCTGCATCTAGCAACTTCCAGGTCTCAGACTGCAACAGTTTCCAAAATATCCATTGTTTTCGCCTTTTCCCATGTAAAAGCCTATGTTTCCAAAATTGACCTTGCCGTAAAATAGGTCAAGGTCATCCTATGGTCATCATTTGATCAAACTATGATGGGCTGGAGTCCCAGATGCTACATACCAAGTTTCGCGAAAATTTGCCTGCCGGTTCTGGAGAAGAAAATTTTTGAGTGGTTTTTACCATATATGGGCGTGGCAGCCATCTTGGTAATGTGACCTGGATTTCGCGATCAAACTTTCGTCTCCCCTACCCATGGATGCTCCTCATAAAATTTCACTTTGATTGGCCCTGCAGTTTCAGAGAAGAAGATCTTTGAAAAGTGTGTATGGACGACAGACTGGAAAAGGTCAAGAGATGACCTTGACCTAAATTAATCACATACCTTCATCTACTCCATCAGTTGTTTGCATCTACCACTTTTCAAGCATCAGGCTGCAATAGTTTTCAAAAAATCCATAGTTTTCACTTTTTCCCATGTAAAAGCCTATGTTTCCAAAATTGACCTTGCCGTAAAATATGTCAAGGTCATCCTAGGGTCCTCATTTTATAAAACTATGATGGGCTGGAGTCCTAAATGCTACATACAAAGTTTCATGAAAATCGGCCTGCCGGTTCTGGAGAAGAAGATTTTTTAGTGGTTTTTACCATATATGGGCGTGGCAGCCATCTTGGTCATGTGACCTGGATTTTCGCGATCAAACTTTTGTCTCCCCTACCCATGGATGCTCCACATAAAATTTCACTTTGACTGGCCCAGCAGTTTCAGAGAAGAAGATCTTTGAAAAGTGTGTATGGACGACAGACTGGCCAAGGTCAAGAGATGACCTTGACCTACATCAATCACATACCTTCATCTACTCCATTAGTTGTTTGCATCTACCATTTTTCAGGCATCAGGCTGCAATAGTTTTCAAAAAATCCATAGTTTTCACTTTTTCCCATGTAAAGCCTATGTTTCCAAAATTGACCTTGCCGTAAATTAAGTCAAGGTCATCCTAGTGTCATCATTTTATCAAACTATGATGGGCTAAAGTCCCAAATACTACATATTAAGTTTCATGAAAATCGGCCTGCTGGTTCTGGAGAAGAAGATTTTTGAGTGATTTTTACCATATATGGGCATAGCGGCCATCTTGGTCATGTGACCTGGATTTCGCGATCAAACTTCCATCTCCCCTACCCATGGATGCTCCACATAAAATTTCACTTTGATTGGCCCAGCAGTTTCAGAGAAGAAGATCTTTGAAAAGTGTGAATGGACAACAGACTGGCCAAGGTCAAGAGATGACCTTGACCTAAATTAATCACATACCTTCATCTACTCCATTAGTTGTTTGCATCTACCACTTTTCAGGCCTCAGGCTGCAATAGTTTTCAAAAAATCCATAGTTTTCACTTTTTCCCATGTAAAAGCCTATGTTTCCAAATTTGACCTTGCCGTAAAATAGGTCAAGGTCATCCAAGGGTCATCATTTTATCAAACTATGATGGGCTGAAGCCCACGATGCTACATACCAAGTTTCGTGGAAATCGGCCCACCGGTTCTGGAGAAGAAGATTTTTGAAGGGTTGTTACCATATATGGGCGTGGCGGCCATCTTGGTCATGTGACCTGGATTTCGCGATCAAACTTGAAATGCCACTACCCAAGGAGGCTCCACATAAAATTTCAACTAGATCGGCCAAGCAGTTTCAGAGAAGAAGATCTTTGAAATTGTGGACGACGGACGACGGACGGACGACGGACGGACGGACAGACGCCGGATCATGGCCATCCTATAAGCTCAGGTGAGCTAAAAATTCTAGTGAAAATTTTCATTTTTTACAACTTTGGAAATACAGTATATCACATGGGCATGTTTTCGTAATCTTGAGTAGTATAATTACCTTGCATGGCATGCATGAACACTGATGGTAACCTTGACAGGAACAAGAGTGGAACTGAGGTAGCCATAGACAGTAATAAGTAGGTCAAGGACGACGATACATAGGCCAAGGTCATGGCTGCTCGACCTCCAAACAGATCACCGAACCTGCCATACAGGGGGCCTCCTGCCAACTGGACTATGGCGAATGTTGTCTGGAGATAGCCGAACACTGCCGCATCAACACCAAGCTTCTTGGTCAGATACTGAAATATAATTTGACAAACATCATGAGAAAAACAGCATTGATAGCTATAGGCTTTAAAGATTTTATAGAATTAGAGGAAGCGTACAAGACTATCCCCATATAAAAAACAAACATGATGATCAGCTATGTATTTACCACTATGTATATACGCATTTAGGTTTGTTTTCTTATGATTCCACTCTATTCCATGATTATAGTGTAATCTTTAATCCTGTCAGAAGCAAAACATTGCAAGTATGAAAAACATATACTGAAAATTTTGAAAAACATATACTGAAAATTTTGCAAACTATAAAGACTTTGAATATTTCTTCTTGCTTCAAGTTTATGCTTAATGTCCCAGTCAAAAACTTTCTGGTCATGTCCAGAGGGACTCACTACAGCTTCCTAGACACTTAAACAGTCAAATGCAGTACAAGTGTCTAGCTCATGGACTTGTTGTTTAATTGTGACACAGTATTAAAGGTCTCAAAAACCATGCTTGTAGGTAGACACAAATCAAGCTGAAGATATTCACTATATTTTTGTAAATGCAAATTTTTTCTTTTTTTTTTTTTTTTTTTTTTTTTTTTGATTCAGTTTTACGTCCCTTTCAAGCTTTTTCACTCATATCGAGACGGATCAATCGGTAGGTGGGGCGAAAACCGGAGTACCCGGGGAAAGAAAATGCAAAATTTATGTTGTCTGTTAATAACACATTTTTTGTGATAAATACCTACTGGCAATGTCCCTGTTTGTATCCAAAAACATGTGGCATACAAAAATATATTGATATGTGTCACTAGAATCACTCTATTGAACTTCCATCCAAATATTGACACATCCATATTTGAGATTCCTTCTCCAACTAGATTATCCCCCTTTGATGAATATTGGTTTTGATCTCCCTTTGATGTATACTGGTACTGATTATCTCCCATTAGTGACTCTTTATCATTCATTCCCTGCTCTTCTTCCATCTTTTTGGATGGCAAGGATGCATTGATTGTTCTGTTCCTCAGAGTGTAGCCTGCTTGTATGTCAGCCATTGCTTTAGGTATACCTTTGGCCTGAAACCATTAGATGATATGAGCCGCCTCGTGGGAAAACCAACAATGTGGTTTCCAAACGGGACTGACACAAATCAGGCTGTACAATCACAGAAGCAGGCTAGAAGCTTGAAATTTCAGATTTAGGAAGAAGAGGAAGTGTACTATCCATGTAGCGAAAACAAAGGCGCTGATCAGTTTCGTGGTTATAGTGAAGCTGATCTGCGCCTTTGTTTTTCACATATGCAGATTGTTGGTTTTCTCACGAGGTGGCTCAATTATAGAGAATAATTTGATTTAATTTAATTTAATAATCCTTTCAGCTCCTGATTATATCAATTGTACCTGTAAAGTATATTCAATGTGTCAGACCTGGGTTAATCTTAATCGTTACCGATTTAATTATTTTCAACCAAACATTATTCTGTAATCATAGATTTTTACAATTAAAAGTAATCTTATTCTTCTTGAATACTTTTCAAAAATGCTTGTAATCGTGATTAATTTTTACGAATGAATTTAGATTACACTTGAAAATGTGCTGAAAATGTCCTTTCCCAGACCAAAAAAAAGAAAGTAGATCTAAATAAATTATATATATATAGTGAAACCCTAAGCACAGCTTTTTTGCCTATCTGAATCTGAATAGTTTACTGGTGACACGCCAAATGACATTATTTCACCAGGGGGTTCGGATGGGGGAGAAATTAGTCCCTTGAACGCACGAGTGAAGCGAACTTGGACACACAGTCATCAGACATTTCAGCAGAGGAGATAAGTGAATCAGGGAGGTCATTCCAGTCCCTGATAGTCTGTGGAAAGAAACTACTTTTGTACACTTCTTTGCTAGCTGAAGGTATCTTAAAAGCCAAAAAGTGTTGATTTCTACAACGCCTATTCTTTGGGATAAGGTCATCTGTGGGTATTCTGGCTTTACCCTTTAGACCTTTGTATAGCAATATAAGTCTACTATCCTTCCACCTTTTCTTAAGAGATTCCCATTTCAGTTGACCTAAAATGCCAGTCATGCTCCCAGTTTCAAAAACATAATTTCCCATCACAAACCTTGCCGCACAATTTTGGACCTTTTCCAGTTCTTCCTGGAGGCCATGAGTGTGAGGGTCCCAAACTGAGCTTCCATATTCCAAGACCGGCTGCCCCAGTCCTTTATAAGCTGCTTCTTTCACATCTGGGGGACAAGAATACAAATTTCTCCTCAAGAATCCGAGAGTTCTGTTAGCCTTTGTACAAACATTGGAAATATGAGTATTCCATTTCAAATCATTTGTGATAGTTACACCCAGGTATTTTATGCTTTCAACGTTTTCCAGTACAGTGCCCTCAAAGGTGTAGTTAGCCTGTATTTAACTAGACCGTTTATTTGTCAGCTGCATCATGTTGCATTTGACGGGTTGAAATCTCATTCCCCATTTCCTAGCCCAACTGCCTAAACGATCAATGTCTCTCTGAAGTTTCAATGTACATGTATCCTCTTCATTCTTGATTTCACGATAGCAAACACAATCATCAGCAAAGAGTCCTATTTCAGACTCAATGTCTGCTGGGATGTCATTTATATACAAGGAAAACAGCAAGGGGCCGAGAACGGTGCCCCCTGAGGGACACCCGACACAACTGGAGCCCAATCCGATTTAATACCATTAACCACTACCCTTTGTTGTCTGAAACAAAGGAAAGCATTTATCCAATTCAGAGTTTTTCCACCTATTCCATAGCTAAACAATTTACTTTTAAGGAGTTCATGGGGAGGAGTATTGAAAGCCTTTTCAAAATCAAGTATGAAAGTGTCGACCTGGCCTTTTTTGTCTAAGATTTTTGCCCAGTCATTTATCACTGTAGTCAACTGAGTTTCACAGCTATGCCATTTCCTAAATGCTTGTTGCCTGTCCAACAAGAGTTCATGTTCATCAAGATGGGCCATAATATTTGAGCATACAATATGTTCAAGAAGCTTACAAGGAATGCATGTCAAAGAAACAGGGCAGTAATTGCGGGCAAGTGACCTGTCGCCCTTCTTAAACAGGGGGCAAATATTAGCAAGAGACCATTCTGTAGGAATTTCACCTTTATCAATTGACTGCTGGAAGAGATGGGCGAATACCGGACCTAATTCCATAGCCAATTCCTTTAGGACTCTGGGATGAAGCTCATCAGGCCCTAAGGCTTTGGACAGGTCCGGTGCAAGTCAGGATTGAGGTACTGTACCTCAATCGAGGTTTTTAACCTCCATTGAGGTTTGAAAATGTGCATGAAATTACTTAAATTGAGTTCAACAAACAGCTATGCAAAAAATGCAACATCATACCCAGCAAAAGTTGGTTGCAAAATGTGCAGCTTTCAAATGAAACATTTTTCAGCAAAATCTGTTTGGGAATTTTTTGCAAATTTCTCCTATTTCATAAGTGGTAGGGGTAATTTTTGAAATTTAAAACAATATTCCTCTATGTATGGCATATATTTAGATAGTGTATCAGTATTTCTGCTGCTTTCTGTATATTTAATTTTTTTTTTTTAAGAATATCATTATTTGACATTTAAAATTGCTGAAATGCTATCAAACAAATAATGCAAACAAGTACAAGCTTTTAAAAACACTAACCACATATCCCTGGTATCAGTGGCAGAAGCCAGTGTTAAGTCAATCAGAAACACATCAATGGCTAACAGAAACAACTTCTACCAGTAAGAAAGATGATTTTTACTTTCTCAACAAAATTATATATGGAAATTGCAGAAATCGATGGTAATATTTGGTAAAAAAACATGTTTGTAAAGATATTCCCTGGTTAATTTTCAAAACAGTTGTATCAAAATAAGTGAACGGCCTAGGTTTACAGATTTATCAGAAAACAGCTTTGCAATTTTCAACTTTATGTTGTATTTTTGAAAATTTTCAGATGTCTATGCATATTTCAAACCTCAGTGGAGGTTACAAACCTCGATTGAGGTACAGTACCTCAATCCTGACTTGAAGCGGACCTGTTGGACAGGTTTAGACCTTTGAGAAGTTTGGTCACCCCTTCCTTTGTGACCACAATATCAAGAATGAATGGGGCAGATCTTAAATAGTATCATAAGTATTTAGCATTTCTTCCCATGCAGAATTAGAAAATATGAATTTAAAACATTTGCATCTCCGTCAAAAGATGAAATATTCACAGGGTAGAAATCAGCTGATCAGAAATTGATGTTTGAATAATTTCCTTGTTTGAATCAAGTTTAAGTTTTATATAAATACAAAAAGAAACAAGAATAGCTTAAGCCATAAGTAGGTCTCTTTCTCTCTCTATTTGCCTTGCATGTGCCAGTGAAATAATAAACCACTAACATTATTTTCAGTCAGTGAAATATTGCTGCCATCAGAAAAATGGGAAACGAGAAGCATACGTTACGTTACGTTACGTTACGTTAGGATGATGGGGGGTTTAATTTAGGCAGATGCCTCTTGTGCCCCATGTCTGTACTTGTTGAATCGGTCTAGTCTGTTCTTGAAGGAATTCACCGTTGGAGCTGATATGACATCATCCGGCAGTTCATTCCAGGTGTTCACTACTCTTACACAAAAAAAATTCACCCGTTGTTGTATGCTTTTCCTCAGTCTCGGTTTATACAATTTCATGATGTTTCCTCTTGTGTTTGCATTTTCTCTGAATTTGAAAAACTGTTCACAGTTGACATTATCTTTACCAGTTATAATTCTATATGCTTGAATAAGATCCCCACGAACTCGCCTCTCTTCCAAGGTAGTTAAATTAAGAACTTTAAGCCTTTCCTCATATTCTAAATTTCTTAATTGTGGAACCAACTTAGTCGCTCTATGCTGAATTTTTTCTAAACACTCTATGTCCTTTAAGTATGGATTCCATGCTTGCACAGCGAATTCCATGTGTGGTCTTATGTACGTTCTGTAGACAACTGAGAAACTAGTACAGTCAAAATGTGAAAAAGTTCTTTTTACAAAACCCAAAGCTTGGGTTGCCTTTTTTGCTGCTTCTATACATTGCAAACTTGGTTTAGCATCATTCTTGATGTACACTCCGAGGTCTTTTTCTTCTGTAACTTTCACTAATTCAGTTTGTCCAATTTTGTATGTGTGCTCTGGATTTCCTTTTCCAAAATGCATAACTTTACATTTCAGCTCATTAAATCTTAGCAACCATTTTCGAGACCATTTTTCAAGTTTATCTAAGTCTTCTTGTAAAGATCCACTATTCCTCTGATTGTCGTATAACTTGGTATCATCGGCATACATCTTCACTTTCCCATTTACTATATCCGGCAGATCGTTAACGAACAGGATAAACTAGAATTTGTTTTCTATGTCAAAACTGATGTCTCCCCCCTTTCTACGTGCATGTCCAAAATATGCAAGTAAGAGTTATAGTTCTTGTGCATCACATATCCTGTCATTCTGCTTTATAAGTGTACCAAGTTTCATTGAAATATCTCTTACCGGTTATGGTTCTTGTGCATGACACATCGTCTGATCATGCTTAATAAGTGTACCAAGTTTTATTGAAAAATCTTAAACGGTTTTCAAGTTATACAGCGGACACGAAATTGTATTGAAAATAATCAAAGGGAAATAACTCCAAAAATACTCAAGCTAGAGTTATGGTTCTTGTGCATGACACATTGTCTCGTCGTGGTTTACAAGTGTACCAAGTTTCATTGAAAAATCTTTAATGGTTTTCAAGTTATACAGCGGACACGAAATTGTATCGAAAATAATCAAAGGGAAATAACTCCAAAAATACTCAAGCTAGAGTTATGGTTCTTGTGCATGACACATCGTCTCGTCGTGGTTTACAAGTGTACCAAGTTTCATTGAAAAATCTTTAACGGTTTTCAAGTTATACAGCGGACACGAAATTGTATTGAAAATAATCAAAGGGAAATAACTCCAAAAATACTCAAGGTAGAGTTATGGTTCTTGTGCATGACACATCGTCTCGTCTTGGTTTACAAGTGTACCAAGTTTCATTGAAAAATCTTTAACGGTTTTCAAGTTATACAGTGGACACGAAATTGTATCGAAAATAATCAAAGGGAAATAACTCCAAAAATACTCAAGCTAGAGTTAAGTTTATTGTGCATGACACATCGTCTCGTCTTGGTTTACAAGTGTACCAAGTTTCATTGAAAAATCTTTAACGGTTTTCAAGTTATAGAGCGGACACGATTTGTGACGGACAGACAGACAGACAGACGGACAGACACACGGGGAAAAACAATATGTCTCCCGACCCTGTCGGGGGGAGACATAGGGTCGGGAGGAGACATAATAATAGGGGCCCCAAAACCGAGCCTTGGGGTCTTTCTGTTCTGATAAATGACCTCTCAGAAAAACTCTCTGCTTTCTACTTGCCAAGAAATCTGTAATCCAATTTATGAAAATGTCTCCAAAACCATAACTCTTAATCTTATGAATAAGTCTCTTATGACCAACAGAATCAAAAGCTTTGCTATAGTCTAGATATATACTGAGCCAAACTTATAACGCAACACGGTTATGGCATATTTTCGCATTTTAATGTAACGCAAGATGGTCTACCAGACATATGCTGGTAAGCAATCGCCAGTGAATAAACTGGTTACAAAAATTTTGATTTTCAGAGCATGGGTCACTGAGCTCGAATCTGATTGGTCAAAATGGTTATTTGGGTGGCATACGCCTCCTGAGAGATTCTGGAAGACAGTTTTAACACAAATTGCTTCTCTATGGATCGTCCAGTGAGGCTCGATGAGGTTATTGCAAAATGACTTCCATTTGTACCCAAAATTTTTAATCAAAGTTTGCATCATTGAAAATTAAATTTAATACTGAGCATTCCATTGAACACAATAGAAAATGGAAATGGTGCAAAATTCTAACGGCGAGTGTTTTAAATGAAACCTTTGTGTTAACATGTTCATTCCATCATTCAGCATTCTGAGAAAACACAATAGCATCCAGTTGTTGGGTCAGGAACGTCTGTACCAAGTGTTAAAATGTGAGTGATCTTGAATGGTTGGGGACGACAATGAGTCTTCAACTCTGCTCAAAATTGAGCAAAATTGCTTTTTTGACAGTAAAATTATCCATTGTCTAAAGTGGAGCAGGGGTAATCCTGAAAACCGGCATTAATTTCTAGGGTACGAATTCACGTCACATGTCGCATTCTGGAAAATCACAATGCATTTCATATTTTGCCAAGACCCTACCTCCGAAAAATGATTAATTTCTCGAAACGCATAATGCCGAATGTTACAACCAAGATGATGTGAGATGAGTCGATCATCCGGCAATCTAATTCAATAGAGACAACGTTTATTTGATAACGTTCCGGAGTAAAACATTGAAAATAAACCGATGTTGCGTTATATGTTTGGCTCAGTATATCATATCTAGATCCTCACCTTCATCTGACTATTTGTGATGTCATCCAATGTTTCTAACAAGTTTGTCAAGCATGATCTTCCCTTAACAAATCCGTGCTGTTCTTTTGCAATCAGTTTATGTATATCAAGATGATTTACCATACTGTCTCTGATGATTGATTCAAGTATTTTACATGGTATACTGGTAACACTAACCGGCCGATAATTTCCTGGGTCATTTCTACTTCCTTTTTTGAATATTGGTGATATATATGCTTCCTTAAAGTCCTTAGGTACAGTACCTGTTTCCAGAGATTTCTTGAAAATAATATGCAGTGGTTTAACTACACTTGAGCTACACTCCTTAAGAATTCTTGGATTTATACCGTCTGGACCTTGAGATTTATCTACTTTAACACTGTTCAGTTTTTTAAGAACTATGTCTTCTGATATATTGACAAAATTCAAAATATTGTCACAACGTGAGTCAAACTGAGGCATATCATTCCCTTCAGGTTCTTTGGTGAAAACAGAAGAAAAGAAGTCACTCAGTACATTACAGTTTTCTGTATCAGTGTCTGTCATTGATCCATCAGCTCTTTTCAAAGAGGGTACTTTCACATTGACCTTTTGTTTACTTTTCACATAACTATAGAATTTCTTGGGTTCAGTCTTTACTGATCTCATTATTTTGGACTCATAATCTCTCTTTGCTTTTGATAATATACTGTCAGTAATGTTCCATTGATAGATATATGCCACTTTATCCACATATGACTTTGTTCTTTTGTATCTTTTAAAAAGTACATGCTTTTTTCTCACTGCTTCCTTCACTTTTTTACTGAACCAAGGTGATTGTTTGTTTTAGCCCCATTTTTTTGTGGGACATACAAATTTACACATTTTTCATACTCTGTTTTAAAAGCCTTCCAGCTATTTTCAACAACTAAGTCTTTAAGCTTGCTTTCCCAGTTAATAGATAACGTATAGTCATTTAAAGCTTGAAAATCTGTTTTATACCATGCCCTTTTTTCTGATTGATCCTGATCATTTGCTGTGTATGTAGAAGCATGAAAAGTCCATGTAATAGAAACATGATCACTCTTGCCGATTGGAGAACTAAATTCTACATTATCTACCATAGTCTCTTCATTAGAAAACACAAGATCTAAAAGCGATGCTTCTTGATCATTTCTAAAACGTGTAAAGTCTTCAATGTGTTGATACAAGAATAAGTCATGTGTAAGATCAAAGAACTTAACAGCCACAGGTAATGAGTTAATGTTTCCATTCACATACATATCCTTCCATTGAATCTCGGGAAAATTAAAATCTCCCATCAACAGTACATGTGAAATGTTTTTCAAGTTATTGATCATATTCATGGCTTCCAATAGTTTTTCATTGTTACTTGTACTCCGGTAAATTACAGCAGAAAGAATGTATACATTTTAAAAGTAAAACAGCATTGACATGTTATTCTTTAAGCGCATTTATGGACAGCAAAGTGATTTACGTGAAACTGCATTACCTGAGGACATAAATCGATGTTCTAATGAGGTTTTGTACCACATTTTGACACCGAGCTGAAGTTGGCACACTTTCCACAGCCGCCAGAATACAGCAGCCGTCAAAGGTAGAGTATAAATGCAACACCAACTATACTGCGTGATGGTGACATGCGTTAATCCGCATCATATTTATCATTATTATTATAACATGTATTATTATTATTATTATTATTATTATTATTATTATTATTATTATTATTATTATTAAGTGATATAGCCGAGTTGTTAGCGCACTGGCTTCTTGTGCTCGAACTCCGCCTGCAGCGAGGAAAATTTGTTGGTCCGAACTGGCTTCCCTTCGTATCACTTGCAGGTATGACATGATACAGTGCGCCGTCCTTCGGTTCGGGACGTTAACTGGAGGCCCCATGTGCAGGGACTGTTATCCCCTGTGCAGATTAAAGGTCCCTACACAGGTTCTTTCCTTATGTATGTAGGCCATTCCTGCAAACACACCGGAGTGTATACAATGTAAACTTCCCAAGAATAATCAGAAATCGATTGACGGGAGTAACAAGAAAACATAAAAATATTATTATTCTTTCCACCGACGCTGATTAGCTGTGACTTGGTTCAGCCTGTGTAACTTTTGATGGCAGCGGTGGGATTTATAATGACAACTGCCAGACCAGAGTTGTCTTACCCATGTACATGTATACTAAAGGAATTTGAAAACGCATCACTATACATGTAAATAAGGAAATACGGCAAGGAAATACGGCCTATGTTAACACGATAAACAATAATATATTCATAAAGATTTGTTTGATGAATTGTTGGCTAATACAGTTTCCTTGATACGTTAAGTATTTGTTCTTCACTTAAAGCCAAACGTACGTAATTGACCTCACGTTTTTTTTTTCACGGGAATGTACTTTGATGTCCTACATATGAAAATCAAAAAGAAATCGATGCCGTTCCGAGCTAGTTTTCGCGATATCGACCTTTAAAATCGTAATATTTTAGAGCGACAATACAATGACGTCAACTTAATTAAATGCGATTTTACAATGCAAATGAGGGGGACGGCGTCCCTTACTTACGAATGAGATTGTCGACGCTTGCCACGAGTGTCAGTCGAAGACCAGAAGACAAGTTTTGACCAGTCGATAACCCGCAAGATTTTTAATTTGGCCAGCCACCATAGCACTTCCGGTTTTTTGCATGCATAACGCAAATTAGCCCATTTGTCTGCATAAACGACCACCCATACCACGAAATGGAATCCGCAAGCTTGGGTTGCGCATCAGAACGTGGCACAAAGATGTGGACAAGAGCATGCAATTTATCAGTACCCCGCAGGTTTTCTTGTTTGGTCACAAAAATCACCCATGGGCTTTTTTCAATGCAAATGAGATAAGTGGGCTTGAAGAACGGCGTCCTTTACTTACTAATGGGATTCTCGGCGCTTGATAACAGGAGAACAAATTTTTACCAGTTGATATCCTGCAGGTTTTTTTGTTTGGCTAGCCGCCATAGAACTTCCGGTTTACATACCAGTGCAGAACACAAAATAGCCAATCGGTCTGCATAAACGGCCTCCCATACCTAGAAATGGAATCCTCAAGCTCAGCTTGCGCATCAGAAAGTACCACAAAGATGATGACAAGAGCATGCAACCTACCAGTGCCCCGCAGGTTTTCATGTTTGGCCACAAAAGCACCCAAGCCTGTTTCAAGGGCTTTTTTCAATGCAAATGAGGGGGTGGGCTTGAAGAACGGCGTACCATACTTACAAATGGGATTGTCGACGCTTGCCTAGCGTGTCAGTCGACGACCAGAAGACAAGAGAACAGGATTAAACCAGTCGATACCCATCAGGTTTTCTTTTTCATCCACAAAACGCACATAAGCCTGTTTTAGGGGTTTTTTTGCAATGCAAATGGGATAGATGGGCTTGAAGAACGGCATCGGCATCCCATTCATACAAGTGGGATTGTCGACGCTTGCCTCGCGTGTCAGTCGACGACCAGAAGACAAGAGAACAATATTTAACCAGTCGATACCCCGCAGGTTGTTTAGTTTGGCTAGCTGCCATAGCACTTCCGGCTTACAAACCAGTGCAGAACACAAAATAGCAAATCGGTCTGCATAAACGGCCTCCCATACCTAGAAATGGAATCCTCAAGCTAAGCTTGTGCATCAGAAAGAGCCACAAAGATATGGACAAGAGCATGCAACCTACCAGTGCCCCGCAGGTTTTCTTGTTTGGCTACAAAAAGCACCCAAGCCTGCTTCAAGGGCTTTTTTCAATGCAAATGAGGGGATGGGCTTGAAGAACGGCGTCCCATACTTACAAATGGGATTGTCGACGCTTGCCACGCATGTCAGTCGACGACCAGAAGACAAGTGAACAAGTTTTTACCAGTCGATATCCCGCAGGTTTTCTTGTTAACCCACAAAACGCACCCAAGCCTGCGCCAGGGGCTTTTTTCAATGCAAATGAGAGGGGTGCGCTTGAAGAACGGCGTCCCATACTAACAAATGGGATTGTCGACGCTTGTCTCGAATATCAGTCGACGGCCAGAAGAACAGAGAACAAGTTTTACCCAGTCATTACCCCGCAGGTTTTTTAGTTTGGCTAGCCGCCATAGCACTTCCGGTTTACATACCAGTGCAGAACACAAAATAGCCAATCGGTCTTCATAAACGGCCTCCCATACCTAGAAATGGAATCCTCAAGCTCAGCTTGCGCATCAGAAAGTGCCACAAAGATATGGACAAGAGCATGCAACCTACCAGTGCACCGCAGGTCTTCATGTTTGGCCACAAAAAGAACCCAAGCCTGCTTCAAGGGCTTTTTTCAATGCAAATGAGGGGGTGGGCTTGAAGAACGGCGTACCATACTTACAAATGGGATTGTCGACGCTTGCCTAGCGTGTCAGTCGACGACCAGAAGACAACAGGATTAAACCAGTCGATACCCATCAGGTTTTCTTTTTCATCCACAAAACGCACATAAGCCTGTTTTAGGGGTTTTTTTTTTGCAATGCAAATGGGATAGATGGGCTTGAAGAACGGCATCGGCATCCCATTCATACAAGTGGGATTGTCGACGCTTGCCTCGCGTGTCAGTCGACGACCAGAAGACAAGAGAACAAGATTTAACCAGTCGATACCCCGCAGGTTGTTTAGTTTGGCTAGCTGCCATAGCACTTCCGGCTTACAAACCAGTGCAGAACACAAAATAGCAAATCGGTCTGCATAAACGGCCTCCCATACTTAGAAATGGAATCCTCAAGCTACGCTTGTGCATCAGAAAGAGCCACAAAGATATGGACAAGAGCATGCAACCTACCAGTGCCCCGCAGGTTTTCTTGTTTGGCTACAAAAAGCACCCAAGCCTGCTTCAAGGGCTTTTTTCAATGCAAATGAGGGGATGGGCTTGAAGAACGGCGTCCCATACTTACAAATGGGATTGTCGACGCTTGCCACGCATGTCAGTCGACGACCAGAAGACAAGTGAACAAGTTTTTACCAGTCGATATCCCGCAAGTTTTCTTGTTAACCCACAAAACGCACCCAAGCCTGCGCCAGGGGCTTTTTTCAATGCAAATGAGAGGGGTGCGCTTGAAGAACGGCGTCCCATACTAACAAATGGGATTGTCGACGCTTGTCTCGCATATCAGTCGACGGCCAAAAGAACAGAGAACAAGTTTTACCCAGTCATTACCCCGCAGGTTTTTTAGTTTCGCTAGCCGCCATAGCACTTCCGGTTTACATACCAGTGCAGAACACAAAATAGCCAATCGGTCTGCATAAACGGCCTCCCATACCTAGAAATGGAATCCTCAAGCTCAGCTTGCGCATCAGAAAGTGCCACAAAGATATGGACAAGAGCATGCAACCTACCAGTGCACCGCAGGTCTTCATGTTTGGCCACAAAAAGAACCCAAGCCTGCTTCAAGGGCTTTTTTCAATCCAAATGAGGGGGTGGGCTTGAAGAACGGCGTCCCATACTAACAAATGGGATTGTCGACGCTTGTCTCGCGTGTCAGTCGACGGCCAGAAGAACAGAGAACAAGTTTTAACCAGTCGATACCCCGCAGGTTTTTTAGTTTGGTTAGCCGCCATAGAACTTCCGGTTTACATACCAGTGCAGGACACAAACTAGACAATCAGTCTGCATAAACGGCCTCCAATACCTCGAAATGGAATCCTCAAGCTCAGCTTGCGCATCAGAAAGTGCCACAAAGATGTGGACAAGAGCATGCAACCTACCAGTGCCCCGTAGGTTTTCTTGTTTGGCCACAAAAAGCACCCAAACCTGCTTCAAGGGCTTTTTTTCAATGCAATGAAGGGGTGGGCTTGAAGAACGGCGTCCCATACTTACAAATGGGATTGCCGACGCTTGCCACGCATGTCAGTCGACGACCAGAAGACAAGTGAACAAGTTTTTACCAGTCGATACCCCGCAGTTTTTCTTGTTTAGCCACAAAACGCATCCAAGCATGCTTCAGGGGCTTTTTTCAATGCAAATGAGAGGGGTGCGCTTGAAGAACGGCGTCCCATACTAACAAATGGGATTGTCGACGCTTGTCTCGCATGTCAGTCGACGGCCAGAAGAACAGAGAACAATTTTTACCCAGTCGATACCCCGCAGGTTTTTTAGTTTGGCTAGCCGCCATAGCACTTCCGCTTTACATACCAGTGCAGAACACAAAATAGCCAATCGGTCTTCATAAACGGCCTCCCATACCTAGAAATGGAATCCTCAAGCTCAGCTTGCGCATCAGAAAGTGCCACAAAGATATGGACAAGAGCATGCAACCTAACAGTGCACCGCAGGTCTTCTGGTTTGGTCACAATAAGCACCCAAGCCTGCTTCAAGGGCTTTTTTCAATGCAAATGAGGGTGTTGGCTTGAAGAACGGCGTACCATACTTACAAATGGGATTGCCGACGCTTGCCACGCGTGTCAGTCGACGACCAGAAGACAATCAAACAAGTTTTTACCAGTCGATACCCCGCAGGTTTTCTTGTTTAGCCACAAAACGCACCCAAGCCTGCTTCAGGGGCTTTTTTCAATGCAAATGAGAGGGGTGCGCTTGAAGAACGGCGTCCCATACTAACAAATGGGATTGTCGACGCTTGTCTCGCATGTCAGTCGACGGCCAGAAGAACAGAGAACAAGTTTTACCCAGTCATTACCCCGCAGGTTTTTTAGTTTGGCTAGCCTCCATAGCACTTCCGGTTTACATACCAGTGCAGAACACAAAATAGCAAATCGGTCTGCATAAACGGCCTCCCATACCTCGAAATGGAATCCTCAAGCTCAGCTTGCGCATCAGAAAGTGCCACAAAGATATAGACAAGAGCATGCAACCTACCAGTGCACCGCATGTTTTCTTGTTTGGCCACCCAAAGAACCCAAGCCTGCTTCAAGGGCATTTTTCAATGCAAATGAGGGGATGGGCTTGAAGAACGGCGTCCCATACTTACAAATGGGATTGGCGACGCTTGCCATGCATGTCAGTGGACGACCAGAAGACACGTAAACAAGTTTTTACCAGTCGATATCCCGCAGGTTTTCTTGTAAACCCACAAAACGCACCCAAGCCTGCGTCAGGGGCTTTTTTCAATGCAAATGAGAGGGGTGCGCTTGAAGAACGGCGTCCCATACTAACAAATGGGATTGTCGACGCTTGTCTCGCATGTCAGACGACGGCCAGAAGAACAGAGAACAATTTTTACCCAGTCATTACCCCGCAGGTTTCTTAGTTTGGCTAGCCGCCATAGCACTTCCGGCTTACATACCAGTGCAGAACACAAAATAGCCAATCGGTCTGCATAAACGGCCTCCCATACCTCGAAATGGAATCCTCAAGCTCAACTTGCGCATCAGAAAGTGCCACAACGATATGGACAAGAGCATGCAACCTACCAGTGTACCGCATAGCTTCTTGTTTGGCCACAAAAATAACCCAAGCCTGCTTCAAGGGCTTTTTTAAATGCAAATGAGGGGGTGGGCTTGAAGAACGGCGTACCATACTTTCAAATGGGATTGCCCACGCTTGCCACGCATGTCAGTCGACGACCAGAAGACAAGAAAACAAGATTTAACAAGTCGATATCCGGCAGGTTGTTTAGTTTGGCTAGCCGCCATGGCACTTCCGGTTTACAAACCAGCAAAGAACACAAAATAGTCAATCGGTCTGCATAAACGGCCTCCCATAACTCAAAATTGAATACTGAAGCTAAGCTTGCGTTTCAGAACGTGGCACGATGATGTGGACAAGAGCATGCAGACTACCAGTGCCCCGCAGGTTTTCTTGTTTGGCCACAAAGCGCACCCAAGCCTGCTTCAGGTTTTTTTCCATTGCAAATGAGAGGGGATGGCTTTAACAATGACGTTCCATACTTACAAATGGGATTGTCGACGCTTGCCTATCGTGTAAGTCAGCGGACAGAAGACCAGAGAACATGTTTTAACCAGTCGATACCCCGCAGGTTCTTTAGTTTGGCGAGCCGCCACAGCAGTTTCGATTTTTTGAATGCAGAACGCAAATTAGCCCATCCTTCTGCATAAACGGCCTCCAATACCACGCCATGGAATCCTCAAGCTAAGCTTTCACATCAGAATGTGGCACAAAGATGTGGAAAAGAGCATGCAGCCTACCAGTGCCCCGAAGGTTATCTTGTTTGGCCAAAAAGCTCACCGAAGCCTGCTTCAGGGGCTTTCTTTCAATGCAAATGAGAGGGATGCACTTGAAGAACGGCGTCCCATACTAACAAATGGGATTGTCGACGCTTGTCTCGCGTGTCAGTCGACGGCCAGAAGAACAGAGAACAAGTTTTACCCAGTCATTACCCCGCAGGTTTTTTAGTTTGGCTAGCCGCCATAGCACTTCCGGTTTACATACCAGTGCAGAACACAAACTAGACAATCAGTCTGAAAAACGGCCTCCCATACCTTGAAATGGAATCCTCAAGCTCAGCTTGCGCATCAAAAAGTGCAACAAAGATATGGACAAGAGCATGCAACCTACCAGTGCCCCGCAGGTTTTCTTGTTTGGCCACAAAAAGCACCCAAGCCTGCTTCAAGGGCGGTTTTCAATGCAAATGAGGGGGTGGGCTTGAAGAACGGCGTCCCATACTTACAAATTGGATTGCCGACGCTTGCCACTTGCGTCAGTCGACGACCAGAAGACAAGTGAACAAGTTTTTACCAGTCGATACCCCGCAGGTTTTCTTGTTTAGCCACAAAACGCACCCAAGCTTGCTTCAGGGGCTTTTTTCAATGCAAATGAGAGGGGTACGCTTGAAGAACGGCGTCCCATACTAACAAATGGGATTGTCGAAGCTTGTCTCGCGTGTCAGTCGACGGCCAAAAGAACAGAGAACAAGTTTTACCCAGTCGATACCCCGCAGGTTTTTTAGTTTGGCTAGCCGCCATAGCACTTCCGGTTTACATACAAGTGCAGAACACAAAATAGCCAACGGCCTCCCATACCTAGAAATGGAATCCTCAAGCTCAGCTTGCGCATCAGAAAGTGTCACAAAGATGTGGACAAGAGCATGCAAGCAGTCATTACCCCGCAGGTTTTTTAGTTTGGCTAGCCGCCATAGCACTTCCGGTTTACATACCAGTGCAGAACACAAACTAGACAATCAGTCTGAAAAACGGCCTCCCATACCTTGAAATGGAATCCTCAAGCTCAGCTTGCGCATCAAAAAGTGCCACAAAGATATGGACAAGAGCATGCAACCTACCAGTGCCCCGCAAGTCTTCTTGTTTGGTGACAAAAAGCATCCAAGCCTGCTTCAAGGGCTTTTTTCAATGCAAATGAGGGGGTGGGCTTGAAGAACGGCGTCCCATACTTACAAATGGGATTGCCGACGCTTGTCTCGCATGTCAGTCGACGGCCAAAAGAACAGAGAACAAGTTTTACCCAGTCGATACCCCGCAGGTTTTTTAGTTTGGCTAGCCGCCATAGCACTTCCGGTTTACATACAAGTGCAGAACACAAAATAGCCAATCGGTCTGCATAAACGACCCCCCATACCTAGAATTGGAATCCTCAAGCTAAGCTTGCGCATCAGAAAGAGCCACAAATATATGGACAAGATCATGCAACCTACCAGTGCCCCGCAGGTCTTCTTGTTTGGTCGCAAAAAGCACCCAAGCCTGCTTCAAGGGCTTTTTTCAATGCAAATGAGGGGGTGGGCTTGAAGAACGGCGTCCCATACTTACAAATGGGATTGCCGACGCTTGCCACGCGTGTCAATCGACGACCAGAAGACAAGTGAACAAGTTTTTCCCAATCGATACCCCGCAGGTTTTCTCGTTTAGCCACAAAACGCACCCAAACATGCTTCAGAGGCTTTTTTCAATGCAAATGAGAGGGGTGTGCTTGAAGAACGGCGTCCAATACTAACAAATGGGATTGTCGAAGCTTGTCTCGCGTGTCAGTCGACGGCCAAAAGAACAGAGAACAAGTTTTACCCAGTCGTTACCCCGCAGGTTTTTTAGTTTGGCTAGCCGCCATAGCACTTCCTGTTTACATTCCAGTGCAGAACACAAAATAGCCAATCGGTCTTCATAAACGGCCTCCCATACATAGAAATGGAATCCTGAAGCTCAGCTTGCGCATCAGAAAGTGCCACAAAGATATGGACAAGAGCATGCAACCTAACAGTGCACCGCAGGTCTTCTTGTTTGGTCACAAAAAGCATCCAAGCCTGCTTCAAGGGCATTTTTTCAATGCAAATGAGGGGGTGGGCTTGAAGAATTGCGTCCCATACTTACAAATGGTATTGCCGACGCTTGCCACGCGTGTCAAGCGACGAACAAGTTTTTACCAGTCGATATCCCGCATGTTTTCTTGTTTAGCCACAAAACGCACCAAAGCCTGCTTCAGGGGCTTTTTTCAATGCAAATGAGAGGGGTGCGCTTTAAGAACGGCGTCCCATACTAACAAATGGGATTGTCGACGCTTGTCTCGCGTGTCAGTCGACGGCCAGAAGAACAGAGAACAAGTTTTACCCAGTCGATACCCCGCAGGTTTTTTAGTTTGGCTAGCCGCCATAGCACTTCCGGTATACATACCAGTGCAGAACACAAACTAGACAAACAGTCTGCATAAACGGCCTCCCAGACCTCGAAATGGAATCCTCAAGCTCAGCTCGCGCATCAGAAAGTGCCACAAAGATGTGGACAAGAGTATGCAACCTACCAGTGCCCCGCAGGTCTTCTTGTTTGGCTGCAAAAAGCATCTAAGCCTGCTTCAAGGGCTTTTTTCAATGCAAATAAGGGGGTGGGCTTGAAGAACGGCGTCCCATACTTACAAATGGGATTGCCGGCGCTTGCCACGCATGTCAGTCGACGACCAGAAGACAAGTGAAAAAGTTTTTACCAGTCGATACCCCGCAGGTTTTGTTGTTAAGCCACAACACGCACCCAAACCTGCTGCATGGGCTTTTTTCAATGCAAATGAGAGGGGTGCGCTTGAAGAACGGCGTCCCAAACTAACAAATGGGATTGTCGAAGCTTGTCTCGCGTGTCAGTCGACGGCCAAAAGAACAGAGAACAAGTTTTACCCAGTCGATACCCCGCAGGTTTTTTAGTTTGGCTAGCCGCCATAGCACTTCCGGTTTACATACAAGTGCATAACACAAAATAGCCAATCGGTCTTCATAAACGGCCTCCCATACCTAGAAATGGAATCCTCAAGCTCAGCTTGCGCATCAGAAAGTGCCACAAAGATGTGGACAAGAGCAAGCAACCTACCAGTGCCCCGCAAGTCTTCTTGTTTGGTTACAAAAAGCATCCAAGCCTGCTTCAAGGGCTTTTTTCAATGCAAATGAGGGGGTGGGCTTGAAGAACGGCGTCCCATACTTACAAATGGGATTGCCGACGCTTGTCTCGCATGTCAGTCGACGGCCAGAAGAACAGAGAACAAATTTTACCCAGTCGATACCCCGCAGGTTTTTTAGTTTGGCTAGCCGCCATAGCATTTCCGGTTTACATACAAGTGCAGAACACAAAATAGCCAATCGGTCTGCATAAACGGCCTCCCATACCTAGAATTGGAATCCTCAAGCTAAGCTTGCGCATCAGAAAGAGCCACAAAGATATGGACAAGATCATGCAATCTACCAGTGCCCCGCAGATCTTCTTGATTGGTCGCAAAAAGCACCCAAGCCTGCTTCAAGGGCTTTTTTCAATGCAAATGAGGGGGTGGGCTTGAAGAACGGCGTCCCATACTTACAAATGGGATTGCCGACGCTTGTCACGCATGTCAGTCGACGACCAGAAGACAAGTGAACAAGTTTTTACCAGTCGATACCCCGCAGGTTTTCTTGTTTAGCCACAAAACGCACCCAAACATGCTTCAGAGGCTTTTTTCAATGCAAATGAGAGGGGTACGCTTGAAGAACGGCGTCCAATACTAACAAATGGGATTGTCGAAGCTTGTCTCGCGTGTCAGTCGACGGCCAAAAGAACAGAGAACAAGTTTTACCCAGTCGATACCCCGCAGGTTTTTTAGTTTGGCTAGCCGCCATGGCACTTCCGGTTTACATTCCAGTGCAGGACACGAAATAGCCAATCGGTCTTCATAAACGGCCTCCCATACCTAGAAATGGAATCCTCAAGCTCAGCTTGCGCATCAGAAAGTGCCACAAAGATATGGACAAGAGCATGCAACCTAACAGTGCACCGCAGGTCTTCTTGTTTGGTCACAAAAAGCATCCAAGCCTGCTTCAAGGGCTTTTTTTCAATGCAAATGAGAGGGTGGGCTTGAAGAATTGCATCCCATTCTTACAAATGGGATTGCCGACGCTTGCCACGCATGTCAAGCGACGACCAGAAGACAAGTGAACAAGTTTTTACCAGTCGATTTCCCGCAGGTTTTCTTGTTTAGCCACTAAACGCACCAAAGCCTGCTTCAGGGGCTTTTTTCAATGCAAATGAGAGGGGTGCGCTTTAAGAACGGCGTCCCATACTAACAAATGGGATTGTCGACGCTTGTCTCGCGTGTCAGTCGACGGCCAGAAGAACAGAGAACAAGTTTTACCCAGTCGATACCCCGCAGGTTTTTTAGTTTGGCTAGCCGCCATAGCACTTCCGGTATACATACCAGTGCAGAACACAAACTAGACAAACAGTCTGCATAAACGGCCTCCCAGACCTCGAAATGGAATCCTCAAGCTCAGCTCGCGCATCAGAAAGTGCCACAAAGATGTGGACAAGAGCATGCAACCTACCAGTGCCCCGCAGGTCTTCTTGTTTGGTCACAAAAAGCATCCAAGCCTGCTTTAGGGCTTTTTCAATGCAAATGAGGGGGTGGGCTTGAAGAACGGCGTCCCATACTTACAAATGGGATTGCCGACGCTTGCCACGCGTGTCAGTCGACGACCAGAAGACAAGTGAACAAGTTTTTACCAGTCGATACCCCGCAGGTTTTCTTGTTTAGCCACAAAACGCACCCAAGCCTGCTTCACGGGCTTTTTTCAATGCAAATAAGAGGGGTGCGCTTGAAGAACGGCGACCTATACTAACAAATGGGATTGTCGACGCTTGTCTTGCGTGTCAGTCGACGGCCAGAAGAACAGAGAACAAGTTTTACCCAGTCGATACCCCGCAGGTTTTTTAGTTTGGCTAGCCGCCATAGCACTTCCGGTTTACATACAAGTGCAGAACACAAAATAGCCAATCGGTCTGCATAAACGGCCTCCCATACCTAGAATTGGAATCCTCAAGCTAAGCTTGCGCATCAGAAAGAGCCACAAAGATATTGACAAGAGCATGCTACCTACCAGTGCCCCGCAGGTTTTCTAGTTTGGCTGCAAAAAGCACCCAAGCCTGCTTCAAGGGCTTTTTTCAATGCAAATGAGGGGGTGGGCTTGAAGAATTGCGTCCCATTCTTACAAATGGGATTGCCGACGCTTGCCACGCGTGTCAAGCGACGACCAGAAGACAAGTGAACAAGTTTTTACCAGTCGATATCCCGCAGGTCTTATTTAGCCACAAAACGCACCAAAGCCTGCTTCAGGGGCTTTTTTCAATGCAAATGAGAGGGGTGCGCTTTAAGAACGGCGTCCCATACTAACAAATGGGATTGTCGACGCTTGTCTTGCATGTCATTCGACGGCCAGAAGAACAGAAAACAAGTTTTACCCAGTCGATACCCCGCAGGTTTTTTAGTTTGGCTAGCCGCCATAGCACTTCCGGTTTACATACCAGTGCAGAACACAAACTAGACAAACAGTCTGCATAAACGGCCTCCCATACCTCGAAATGGAATCCTCAAGCTCAGCTTGCGCATCAGAAAGTGCCACAAAGATGTGGACAAGAGTATGCAACCTACCAGTGCCCCGCAGGTCTTCTTGTTTGGTCACAAAAAGCATCCAAGCCTGCTTCAAGGGCGTTTTTCAATGCAAATGAGGGGGTGGGCTTGAAGAACGGCGTCCCATACTTACAAATGGGATTGCCGACGCTTGCCACGCATGTCAGTCAACGACCAGAAGACAAGTGAACAAGTTTTTACCAGTCGATACCCCGCAGGTTTTGTTGTTTAGCCACAAAACGCACCCAAGCCTGCTTCACGGGCTTTTTTCAATGCAAATGAGAGGGGTGCGCTTGAAGAACGGCGTCCCATACTAACAAATGGGATTGTCGACGCTTGTCTCGCGTGTCAGTCGACGGCCAGAAGAACAGAGAACAAGTTTTACCCAGTCGATACCCCGCAGGTGTTTTAGTTTGGCTAGCCGCCATAGCACTTCCGGTTTACATACCAGTGCAGAACACAAACTAGACAAACAGTCTGCATAAACGGCCTCCCATACCTCGAAATGGAATCCTCAAGCTCAGCTTGCGCATCAGAAAGTGCCACAAAGATGTGGACAAGAGTATGCAACCTACCAGTGCCCCGCAGGTCTTCTTGTTTGGTCACAAAAAGCATCCAAGCCTGCTTCAAGGGCTTTTTTCAATGCAAATGAGGGGGTGGGCTTGAAGAACGGCGTCCCATACTTACAAATGGGATTGCCGACGCTTGCCACGCATGTCAGTCGACGACCAGAAGACAAGTGAACAAGTTTTTACCAGTCGATACCCCGCAGGTTTTGTTGTTTAGCCACAAAACGCACCCAAGCCTGCTTCACGGGCTTTTTTCAATGCAAATGAGAGGGGTGCGCTTGAAGAACGGCGTCCAATACTTACAAATGGGATTGTCGACGCTTGTCTCGCGTGTCAGTCGACGGCCAGAAGAACAGAGAACAAGTTTTACCCAGTCGATACCCCGCAGGTTTTTTAGTTTGGCTAGCCGCCATAGCACTTCCGGTTTACATACCAGTGCAGAACACAAAATAGCCAATCGGTCTGCATAAACGGCGTCCCATACCTAGAATTGGAATCCTCAAGCTAAGCTTGCGCATCAGAAAGAGCCACAAAGATATGGACAAGAGCATGCTACCTACCAGTGCCCCGCAGGTTTTCTTGTTTGGCTGCAAAAAGCACCCAAGCCTGCTTCAAGGGCTTTTTTCAATGCAAATGAGGGGGTGGGCTTGAAGAATTGCGTCCCATTCTTACTAATGGGATTGCCGACGCTTGCCACGCGTGTCAAGCGACGACCAGAAGATAAGTGAAAAAGGTTTTACCAGTCGATATCCTGAAGGTTTTCTTGTTTAGCCACAAAACGCACCAAAGCCTGCTCCAGGGGCTTTTTTCAATGCAAATGAGAGGGGTGCGCTTTAAGAACGGCGTCCCATACTAACAAATGGGATTGTCGACGCTTGTCTTGCGTGTCAGTCGACGGCCAGAAGATTAGAGAACAAGTTTTACCCAGTCAATACCCCGCAGGTTTTTTAGTTTGGCTAGCCGCCATAGCACTTCCGGTTTACATACCAGTGCAGAACACAAACTAGACAAACAGTCTGCATAAACGGCCTCCCATACCTCGAAATGGAATCCTCAAGCTCAGCTTGCGCATCAGAAAGTGCCACAAAATGTGGACAAGAGCATGCAACCTACCAGTGCCCCGCAGGTCTTCTTGTTTGGTCACAAAAAGCATCCAAGCCTGCTTCAAGGGCTTTTTTCAATGCAAATGAGGGGGTGGCTTGAAGAACGGCGTCCCATACTTACAAATGGGATTGCCGACGCTTGCCACGCGTGTCAGTCGATGACCAGAAGACAAGTAAACAAGTTTTTACCAGTTGATACCCCGCAGGTTTTCTTGTTTAGTCACAAAACGCACCCAAGCCTGCTTCATGGGCTTTTTTCAATGCAAATGAGAGGGGTGCGCTTGAAGAACGGCGTCCCATACTAACAAATGGGATTGTCGACGCTTGTCTCGCGTGTCAGTCGACGGCCAGAAGAACAGAGAACAAGTTTTACCCAGTCGGTACCCGCAGGTTTTTTAGTTTGGCTAGCCGCCATAGCACTTCCGGTTTACATACCAGTGCAGAACACAAAATAGCCAATCGGTCTGCATAAACGGCCTCCCATACCTAGAATTGGAATCCTCAAGCTAAGCTTGCGCATCAGAAAGAGCCACAAAGATATGGACATGACATGCAACCTACCAGTGCCCCGAAGGTTTTCTTGTTTGGCTGCAACAAGCACCCAAGCCTGCTTCAAGGGCTTTTTTCAATGCAAATGAGGAAGTGGGCTTGAAGAACGGCGTCCCATACTTACAAATGGGATTGCCGACGCTTGCCACGCGTCACAGACGACGACCAGAAGACAAGTGAACAGGTTTTTATCAGTCGATACACCGCAGGTTTTCTTGTTTAGCCACAATATGCACCCAAACATGCTTCAGGGGCTTTTTTCAATGCAAATGAGAGGGGTACGCTTGAAGAACGGCGTCCCATACTAACAAATGGGATTGTCGAAGCTTGTCACGCGTGTCAGTCGACGGTCAAAAGAACTGAAAACAAGTTTTACCCAGATGATACCCCGCAGGTTTTTTAGTTTGGCTAGCCGCCATAGCACTTCCGGTTTACATACCAGTGCAGAACACAAACTAGACAAACAGTCTGCATAAACGGCCTCCCATACCTCGAAATGGAATCATCAAGCTTAGCTTTTGCATCAGAACGTGGCACAAAGATATGGACAAGAGCATGCAACCCACCAGTGCCCCGCAGGTTTTCTTGTTTGGCCACAAAGCGCACTTAAGCCTGCTTCATGGGCTTTTATTTCAATGCAAACGAGAGGGGTGGGCTTAAAGAATAGCGTCCCATACTTACAAATGGGATTGTCGACGCTTGTCTCGCGTGTCAGTCGACGGCCAGAAGAGAAGAGAACAAGTTTTAACCAGTCGATACCCCGCAGGTTTTATAGTTTGGCTAGCCGCCATAGCACTTCCGTTCTTCTTTTTTTTTTTGCATGCAAAACGCAAATTAGCCCATCCGTCTGCATAAACGGCCTCCCATACAACAAAATGGAATCCTCAGACATAGCTTGCGCACCAGAACGTGGCGACGGCCAGAAGAACAGAGAACAAGTTTTAACCAGTCGATACCCGCAGGTTTTTTTAGTTTGGCTAACCGCCATAGCACTTCCGGTTTACATACCAGTGCAGAAAGCAAAATATTCAATCGGTCTGCATAAAGGGCCTCCCATACCTCGAAATGGAATTCTTAAGCTCGGCTTGCGCATCAGAACGAGTCACAAAGATGTGGACAAGAGCATGCAATCTACCAATGCACCGCAGGTTTTCTTGTTTGGCCACAAAGCGCACCAAGACTGCTTCAGGTTTTTTTTTGTTTTTTTTTCAAGGCAAATGAGAGGGGTGGGCTTGAAGAACGGCGTCCCATACTTACAAATGGGATTGTCGACGCTTACCTGGCGTGTAAGTCGACGGCCAGAAGAACATAGAACATGTTTTAACTAGTCGATACCCCGCAGGTTTTTTAGTTCGGCTAGCCGCCATAGCACTTTCGGTTGTTTGCATGCAAAACGCCAAAACGCAAATTAGCCCATCCATCTGCATAAACGGCCTCCTAAACCACAAAACGGAATCCTCAGACATAGCTTCCGCACCAGAACATGGCGCAAATATGTGGACAGGAGCATGCAATCTACCAGTGCCCCGCAGGTTTTCTTATTTGGCCACAAAACGCACCTAAGCCTGCTTCAGGGGCTTTTTTTTCAATGCAAATGGGAGGGGTGGGCTTGAAGAACGGCGTCCCATACTAACAAATGGGATTGTCGACACTTGTATCGCTTGTCAGTCGACGGCCAGAAGATCAGAGAACAAGATTTAACCAGTCGATACCCCGCAGGTTTTTTAGTTTGGCTAGCCGCCATAGCATTTCCTGTTTACATACCAGTGCAGAACGCAAAATAGCCAATCTGTCTTCATAAACGGCCTCGTTACCTCGAAATGGAATCCGAAGCTTAGCTTGCGCATCAGAACGTGCCACAAAGATGTGGACAAGAGCATGCAGCCTACCAGTGACCCGCAGGTTATCATGTTTGGCCACAAAGCGCACCCAAGCCTGCTTCAGGGGCTTTTTATCAATGCAAATGAGAGGGGTGGGCTTGAAGAACGGCGTCCCATATTTACAAATGGGATTGTCGACGCTTGCCTGGTGTGTCAGTCGACGGGCAGAAGAACATAGAACATGTTTTAACTAGTCGATACCCCGCAGGTTTTTTAGTTTGGCTAGCCGCCATAGCACTTCCGGTTTTTTGCATGCAGAACGCCAATTAGCCCATCCGTCTGCATAAACGGCTGCCTTCTTTAATTGCACGCCGGTGGGTCGGGCGTCAGACTCTATGATGGCCCCGACATAAAGCTATTCATTTTAGTTGGTTGGGGCCGGAGCTTCTTGTCTGTTGCTTGGCCCACCGGGGTCCTACTGGTGTTTTTCTTTTGCTCCGGAGTTAGTAGGTTATTCGGCGCCCAGGGATCTCCATCGTCGGGCAGCTTACTCAGTCTGTGAGTCCTGGTTTTTGATTCATCAGGATGTTTATCATGATTTATTTGTTTGTTCTTGATGATTCATTGACTAGTTAGAGATTCACCACGAGGACCGAATAACTAACTAAATGTTATGAACCACTGCAGAAGCTGAGGGTGAGGTTATGGCCATGTAAAACCGGTTTAAGCCCGCCAGTAACTTTGTGTTACTGATCGTTCCAAGTCGATACTTCTGTGGTGGTTCTTTTTGTTTTATGTCTTGGTGTGTAAAAAATTTTTTTGTGCTGTTGGCGCCTTATGTATGTTTTCATATTTTTAGTTAGGTTAAGGTAACTGAGTGGCCACCTATTGGGAAAATAGCTGCTCATTCGGCTTACGATATGTTTCATGATATAAGTACCTGATTGTTAGTTTGGTTTTTTCCCACCTCGGTTTTTGGAGTGGGAATCTTTTTCTGATTGCGCCTTTTCCTGATCTTTGCCTACTTGTACATTCCTATACCGCGAAATGGAATCCAAAAGCTTAGCTTGCGCGTCTGAACGTGGCACAAAGATGTGGATAAGAGCATGCAACCTACCAGTGTCCCGCAGTTTTTCTTGTTTGGCCAAAAAGCGCACACAAGCATGCTTCAGGTGCTTTTTATCAATGCAAATGAGAGGGGTGGGCTTGAAGAACGGCGTCCCATACTTACAAATGGGATTGTCGACGCTTGCCTAGCGTGTAAGTCGACTGCCAGAAGACCAGAGAACAAGTTTTAACCAGTCGATACCCCGCAGGTTTTTTAGTTTGGCTAACCGCCATTGCACTTCCAGAACGCAAACTAGCCAAACGGTCTTCATAAAGGGCCTCCCATACCTCGAAATGGAATCCTCAAGCATAGCGTGCGCATCAGACCGTGGTACCAAGATGTGGACATGAAAATGCAGACTATCAGTGCCCCGCAGGTTGTCTTAAAATTACCACAAAACTGCTTCAGGTGCGTTTTTCAATGCAAATGAGGATGTGCTTTAAGAACGGCGTCCCATACTAACAAATGCGATGATTGATGCTTGCATCGCGTCAGTCGACGGCCAGAAGACCAGAGAACTAGTTTTAACCACTCGATACCCCGCAGGTTTTTCCGTTTGGCTAGCCGCCATAGCACTTCCGGTTTACATACCAGTGCAGAACGCAAATTAGCCCATCCGTCTGCATTAACGGCCTGCCATATGACCAAATGGAATCCTCAGGCATATCTTGCGCATCAGACCGTGGTACAAAGGTGTGGACAAGAAAGTGAAGACTACCAGTGCCCCGCAGGGTTTCTTATTTGATCACAAAACGTACCAAAACCTGCTTACAAGGGCGTTTTTCAATGCAAATAAGGGACTGCCTTGAAGAAAGGCGTCTCGTACTAACAAATGGGATGATCGATGCTTGCATCGCGTGTCAGACGACGGCCAGAAGACCAGAGAACAAGTTTTAACCAGTCGATAGCCCGCAGGTTTTTCCGTTTGGCTAGCCGCCATAGCACTTCCGGTTTACATACCAGTGCAAAACGCAAATTAGCCAATCTGTCTGCATAAACGGCCTTCCATACGACCAAATCGACTGGTTAAAACTAGTTCTCTGGTCTTCTGGCCGTCGACTGACACGCGATGCAAGCATCGATCATCCCATTTGTTAGTACGGGACGCCGTTCTTCAAGGCAGCCCCTTATTTGCATTGAAAAACGCCCTTAAAAAGGTACAAGTAGGCAAAGATCAGGAAAAGGCGCAATCAGAAAAAGATTCCCACTCCAAAAACCGAGGTGGGAAAAAAACCAAACTAACAATCAGGTACTTTATACCATGAAACATATCGTAAGCCGAATGAGCAGCTATTTTCCCAATAGGTGGCCACTCAGTTACCTTAGCTTAACTAAAAATATGAAAACATACATAAGGCACCAACAGCACAAAAAATTTTAAACACCAAGACATAAAACAAAAAGAACCACTACAGAAGTATCGACTTGGAACGATCAGTAACACAAAGTTACTGGCGGGCTTAAACCGGTTTTACAGGTACCTAACCTCACCCTCAGCTTCTGCAGTGGTTCATAACATTTAATTAGTTATTTGGTCCTTGTGGTGAGTCAATGAATCATCAAGAACAAACAAATAAATCATGATAAACATCCTGATGAATCAAAACCCAGGACTCACAGATTGAGTAAGCTGCCCGACGATGGAGATCCCTGGGCGCCGAATAACCTACTAACTCCGGAGCAAAAGAAAAACACCAGTTGGACCCCGGTGGGCCAAGCAACAGACAAGAACCAACTAAAATGAATAGCTTTAAGGATGTTCGCTGCCAATGAAAAAGTATTCAAACTTTTTTTCTAACCACTCTTTTTGATTCCAAAATACAACACAAGACATTTGAAAACAAAATAAATATAGGGTAGTGTGCATTTTTTCAAGCAACAGGCCTCTGAATGAGACCTCTGAGCACCATGTTTTAAATTTGGTAAAATTAGTTTAATTTATAATTCTTTGAAACATACCTTTCTTGAACAAAGATACACCTAGAATGCTTTCAAAAGTCATAATATTTACGTAGCGCAGACAATTTTGGACAAAAAGCATAGAAAAATTTGCAACTTGGAGTGGATGACAAAATTTTACGATTCCTTTTCTAACCCTACCCCCATACTTGAAAAGTCGGAAAAAATCAATATTTTGAAATGTACCAAACCCATATTTGTTGCTTCAAACTTTTTCTTGTATTTTCACACAACATAGAACTTGGTAATATTGTTCGAATAAAAGAAAGAAATATATAGAATAGTGAGCATATAAGAGAGAACCAACAACTTGAAAATCGCCATTTTCGGCCTTTTTTTCGTCTGTTTTGTTTCTAAAAGCCCATTTCATAAAACCACCTTAAATTTTAAAACCAGCACACCAAAGACACGAAGAATGACTTAGAAGACCATGTACACATACACTGATGCTAAAATAAACATCGAACTAGTGCAATTAATTTGAAGATGTGTTATATTCAAGTTTAATCTACCCTACCCCCTAAATTTTACTGACAACTAAAATTTTCTGAAACGTTAGAGAAAATGGGGTGAAAAAATGAAGTTTCTTAGATTGACAATTTTCATGGCTCATATGATGCATATTATCAATATGTATTCAAATATAAAACATTAGGAAAATATCTGCAACCGTTTACGAGATATTCAAGAAAAGAAAAACCGGAAGTTCCGAAATGTCAAATGTTAGCAGCGAACATCCTTAAGTCGGGTTTTGGTACGTTTTGTGATCAAATAAGAAAACCTGCGGGGCACTGGTAGTCATCACTTTCTTGTCCACATCTTGGTACCACGGTCTGATGCGCAAGCTATGCTTGAGGATTCCATTTGGTCGTATGGAAGGCCGTTTATGCAGACTGATTCTCTAATTTGCGTTCTGCACTGGTATGTAAACCGGAAGTGCTATGGCGGCTAGCCAAACGGAAAAACCTGCGGGGTATCGACTGGTTAAAACTTGTTCTCTGTTCTTATGGCCGTCGACTGACACACGAGAAAAGCGTCGACAATCCAATTTTTTAGTATGGGACGTCGTTCTTCAAGCCCACCCCTCCCATTTGCATTGAAAAAAGCCCCTGAAGCAGGCTTGGGTGCGCTTTTTGGCCAAACAAGAAAACCTGCGGGGCACTGGTAGATTGCATTCTCTTGTCCACATCTTTGTGCCACGTTCTGATACGCAAGCTATGTTTGAGGATTCCATTTTATGGTATGGGAGGCCGTTTATGCAGACGGATGGGCTAATTTGCGTTTTGCATGCAAACAACCGGAAGTGCAATGGCGGCTAGCCAAACTAAAAAAAACCTGCGGGGTATCGACTGGTTAAAACTTGTTCTCTGTTCTTCTGTCCGTCGACTGACACACGAGACAAGCGTCGACAATCCCATTTGTTAGTATGGGACGCCGTTCTTCAAGCCCACCCCTCCCATTTGCATTGAAAAAAGCCCCTGAAGCAGGCTTGGGTGCGCTTTTTGGCCAAACAAGAAAACCTGCGGGCCACTGGTAGATTGCATTCTCTTTTCCACATCTTTGTGCCACGTTCTGATACGCAAGCTAATATGAAGCTATGTTTGAGGATTCCATTTTATGGTATGGGAGGCCGTTTATGCAGACTGATTGGTTATTTTGCGTTCTACACTGGTATGTAAACCGGAAGTGCTATGGCGGCTAGCCAAACTAAAAAGCCTGCGGGGTATCAACTGCTTAAACTTGTTCTCTGTTCTTCTGGCCGTCGACTGACATGCCAGACAAGCGTCGACAATCCATTTGTTAGTATGGGACGCCGTTCATCAAGTCCACCCCTCCCATTTGTATTGAAAAAAGCCCCTGAAGCAGGCTTGGCTGCGCTTTTTGGCCAAACAAGAAAACCTGCGGGGCACTGGTAGATTGCATGCTCTTTTCCACTTCTTTGTGCCACGTTCTGATATGCAAGCTATGTTTGAGGATTCCATTTAATGGTATGGGAAGCCGTTTATGCAGACGGATGGGCTAATTTGCGTTTTGCATGCAAACAACCGGAAGTGCTATGGCGGCTAGGCAAACTATAAAACCTGCGGGGTATCGACTGGTAAAAACTTGTTCTCTACTCTTCTGGCCGTCGACTGACATGCCAGGCAAGCGTCGACAATCCCATTTGTAAGTATGGGACGCCATTCTTCAAGCCCACCCCTCTCATTTGCATTGAAAAAAGCCCCTGAAGCAGGTTTGGGTGCGTTTGTGGCCAACAAGAAAACTTGCGGGGCACTGGTAGATTGCATGCTTTTGTCCACATCATTGTGGCACGTTCTGATGCGCAAGCCGAGCTTGAGGATTCCATTTCGAGGTATGGGAGGCCGTTTATGCAGACGGATTGGTTATTTTGCGTTCTGCACTGGTATGTAAACAGGAAGTGCTATGGCGGCTAGCCAAACTAAAAAAACTACGGGGTATCGACTGGTTAAAACTTTTTCTCTCTTCTTCTGGCCGTCGACTGACACACGAGAAAAGCGTTGACAATCCCATTTGTTAGTATGGGACGCCGTTCATCAAGCCCACCCCTCTCATTTGCATTGAAAAAAAAAACCTGAAGCAGGCTTGGATGCGCTTTATGGCCAAACAAGAAAACTTGCGGGGCACTTGTAGGCTGCATGCTCTTGTACACGTCTTTGTGTCACGTTCTGATGCACAGGCTAAGCTTGATGATTCCATTTCGAGGTAAGGGAGGCCGTTTATGCAGACTGATTTGCTATTCTGCGTTCTGCAATGGTATGTAAACCGGAAGTGCTATGGCGGCTAGCCAAACTAAAAAACATGCGTGGTATAGACTGGTTAAAACCTCTTCTCTGGTCTTATGGCCGTCGACTGACGCGCGAGGCAAGCGTGGACAGTTCCATTTATAAGTATGGGACGCCGTTCTTCAAGTCCAGCCCTCTCATTTGCTTAAAAACGGCCCTGAAGCAGGCTTGGGTGCGCTTTCTGGTCAAACAAGAAAACCTGCGGGGCACTGGTAAGTTGTATGCTCTTGTCCATATCTTTGTGCCACGTTCTGATGCGCAAGCTAAGCTTGAGGATTCCATTGGGTGCTATGGGAAGCAGTTTATGTAGACGGATGGGCTAATTTTGCGTTCTGTATGCAGAAAACCGGAAGTGGTATGGCGGCTAGCCAAACCAAAAAACCTGCGGGGTATCGACTGGTTAATACTTGTTCTCTGGTCTTCTGGCCGTCGACTGACACGCGAGACAAGCGTCGACAATCCAATTTGTAAGTATGGGACGCAGTTCTTCAATCCCAACCTTCTCATTGGCATTGAAAAAGGCCCCTGAATCATGTTTGGGTGCGCTTTGTGGCCAAAAAAGAAAACCTGCCTCGCAGTGGTAGGTTGCATGCTCTTGTTCACATCTTTGTGCCACGTTCTGATGCGCAAGCTAAAGCTTGAGAATTCCATTTCGTGGTATGGGAGGCCGTTTATTTAGACGGATGTGCTAATTTGGGTTCTGCGTGCAATAAAACGGGTGCTATGGCGGCTAACCAAACTAAAAAAAAAAAACCTGCGGTGTATCGACTGATCAATACTTGTTCTCTGGTCTTCTGGCCGTCGACTGACATGGGAGGCAAGCGTCGACAATCCCATTTGTAAGTATGTGACGCCGTTCTTCAAGTCCAGCCCTCTTATTTGCATTAAAAAACGCCTCTTGGGTGCGTTTGTGGCCTAACAAGAAAACCTGCTAGGCACTGGTAGGTTGCATGCTCTTGTCCACATCTTTGTGCCACGTTCTGATGCGCAAGCTAAGCTCGAGGATTCCATTTCGTAGTATGGGAGGCCGTTTATGCAGACGGATTGGCTATTTTGCGCTCTGCATGCAAATGACCGGAAGTGCTATGGCGGCTAGCCAAACTAAAAAAAACCTGCGGGGTATCGACTGGTTAATACTCAGCGTTCTCTGGTCTTCAAGCCGTCGACTGACATGCGAGGCAAGCGTCGACAATCCCATTTGTAAGTATGGGACGCCGTTCTTCAAGCCCACCCCTCTGATTTGCATTGAAAAAGCCCCTGAAGCAGGCTTTGGTGCGCTTTGTGGCGAAACAAGAAAACCTGCGGGGCACTGATAGGTTGCATGCTCTTGTCTGCATCTTTGTGTCAAGTTCTGATTCGCGCGCAAGCTAAGCTTGAGGATTCTATTTCGTGGTACGGGAGGCCGTTTATGCAGACGGATGGGCTAATTTGCGTTTGCTTGCTCTTGTCCACATCTTTGTGCAAAGTTCTGATGCGCGCACAAGCTAAGCTTGAGGATTCCATTTCGTGGTATAGGAAAACGATGCGATACCCAGACATAGACGTCCGATGCAGGAGAAGGTCTGAAGACTGCATCGGGGTCAGTTATGTCAGGGTATATACATTCATGGTTTCTAAAAGTAAAGCCAGGTTTCAGATGATAATGTATAATGCGGATTTCATAGAAGTACGTGCGTCATGAACAGAAAATGATTTTACGTGATGATGATGATGATGATGATGATGATGATGATGATGATGATGATGATGATGATGATGATGATGATGATGATGATGATCTTGAACTTCAAGTACTGGATTCGACAATTTTGTAGCCTTAAATTCATGATGAGTTCGTTTGAATGAATATATTAAAGTTCCTAATGTTGCTATATGATTTTTACTTTCAAGGCATAAATTCACTAAATGCCGGTGCATTTGTGAGCCTCCTATCAGACTTTTCCCTTTTCCAAAAATGATACCAACCTCATGATAACGTCAATGATAGACTAAAATGTATGTTGACGCAAACATTGGCAATATGGTATCTTATTTCCGCTCATGAAGTGTTCACCGTAGGAAGTCGCTTTTTTGCCGGGCATAAAATGTGCACATTTGAGGTAAAAAATTAAAAAAAAAAAAAAAAAAAAAAAAAACACAAAAAAAAAAAAAAAAAAAAAAAAAAAAAAAAAAAAAAAAAAAAAACACACAAAAAAAAACAACTAGTCATTGCTTTTCAACTTATGCTGCGTTTATAACATGGGAAGTACATATGGGAGCTCAGAATTAGCCATATGGAAGCTTAATCTATGGCTATTAAAACATGTGGTCATTTTAAAGAAATGTCAATGTTGTTAGCATTAAAACAATGCTACATGTAAATGATTTTGTAATGTTATCATGAAACCGAAGTGATTTAGCAAGCATCAAATGAATTATTCATATATTTTCGGCCTTAACTGACCAGGTTCACAATAATTACATGTAACACCAATGACACTGCTAACAACATTGACATAATTGGTAACAATATTGACGTAATTGCCACTAATTGGTAATTACATTGACATTTCATTACAAAATGTTGTTTAAATCCTATCTGGTGATCCTTAGAATAATAAAACTGCATCACAGTTATCGTGCCTCATTATTACGAGCAACAAATCAACATATTTTAGTAATATACCAACAAAGCCTTTGTCGCTATGCTGGTCAATGTTGTTACTATGCTGGTCAATGTTGTTACTATGCAAGTCAATGTTGTTACTACCTTTGGGCAAGAATAATATATAAACAATGATAGAAAGGCTTCCTGTAAAACTTGCATTATAAAAATGCGTACAATCGTGATAAATAAAGCCGATTTTTAACAAATTGTATCTTTCGTGCAACCTGCATGAGACAGAAAAAGTCATATTCTTCAAAGACGTTACCATAACAATAGTAACATCATTGACAGTAACAACATTGACGCATTGAAACAAAATCTTAAATGTAGGGTTTCTTGATATCTGTTCGAGCAAAATTAAAATCGAGATGTCTTTCGCTTTACAGTGCAATTAAACAATGCCCTGTATTTTAACATTTGATTAGTTACGAACTTTGTAATGATAACAACATTTGACACACTTGCCTATCACATACCTAATGGCTATTAAACAATCGTCAAAAACCAAGGCATTACTGCTTTTTGTGGGAGTCAGTTTCTATTATGATTGTTATATTATATAATACACGTTTTAAATGACACCAAAATACCAAAACACAGCAATGGGGGACAGACCTATCGAACGATTTATAAAGCAGTAACAGCATTGACACGATTTCATGGAAAGACACTTAAGCTATGAAAAATTACACAAAATACTTATGAATGTGCCTGAAAATACTTGCAGGCGGTTCTTCAATATCTGTCGATCTCATAAAATAGCAGAAACTTTGGAAACATAGTGAGTTTAACATACTTTTTTACATCACCTGTTAGGGGTCAGTTCCGGACAGACCCAAAGTACTATAAATATTTGTGTACTCAACAGAGAATATTGCGAGCTTTACATAGGAATGTTTAACAAAAAGTGGTGTTCTGACATGCCCAGCATTGAACCTTTCGACTGACGAAAAGAAATTAATTAAAAAGCAGAAGGAAGTATGAAAAAATCTTAACGGACAGAAATATGCACATTGTTTGAAAAAGACCAATGCTTATTCTAATACCATTTGAGCCGTCTCGTGGGAAAACAAACAATGTGGTTTTTGACAAGGTCTGACACAAACCGGCATGTGCAGTCACAGAAGATGGCTAGAAGCTTGAAATTTTGGATTTAGAAAGAAGAGGAATTGTACAATCCGTGTAGCGAAAACAAAGGCGCCGATCAGCTGATCTGCGTCTTTGTTTTGGTCTATACACATTGTTTGTTTTCCCATGAGTCGGCTCATTTGTTGTGCACGTTTTGCTTTTAATAACAACTAAAAGAAAAGAAACACTACAAAACTTGCATTGATAACCACTTACTAATGATAATGAAGAGGCTTAAGTAGCTGAAACCGCGGTATAGCCCATCCCCTTTCTCATTAATATGTTTCCTGCTCTTAAAGGGATCTCAGTTATATTTTCATTTGTTTATACCGCAGCTGATTCTGTGTCGTGTGGCGGCCCTAAAAAGTCTCCCCGTACATCATTCATAGTGCAGATTATCTTTTTCTTTTGGTCCTTATGGTCAGCGAGGCTATTCTGAGAAATCAGAAAGTTATGATCGGTTTAGATTCATTTTCTAACCAACATTTTATATATCTGACCGCATTTGGATTAAACTAGACTTTGTATCAATTACCCTGCTAAAAGTTGCAATTTAAAGTAATTCTCTTTGACTCCATGTTGCCAAATCTATAGGGTCACTGAAGAGGCTAAGTAGCCACGGTATGACCCATCCCCTTTTCTCATTAATATGTTCACTGCTCTGTATAAAGGCTCTAAGTTTTATTTTCATTCGTTGATAAAGCAAGAACAGCTGATATGGTTTGTTTACATTTTCTGCTACAAATGAACTCTGACCTGCTGTATTTATAATACTTGTGTGTAAATTGATGGAACTGCGAATAGGCTTGATTGATTTGTTTTCTGCATGGATGCTTGCAAAATCGAGCCATTTTTTGTTTCATCTTGAAGAAATGTTGATTTTGTGGTTCTATTTCGACGACCAATAATTTAATGTGTATTTGCTAATACACGTATAGGGATGACACTTGAACCCGGAAGGCCAACAGTTTTCATATTACACATGTAGCATCTAGAGTGAGTTGGAGGAAAGTTCAAACGAATATTTTTGTTGGGTTGCTATGGCAACTTATGCTTTCCATAAACTATAATGGGAAAAAGCGAAACTTGCTAGTATGCATTATATTACTGATCGTTCGAAGGCAGTATTTCTGCTGTGTTTCTAATGCATTGTTATATGTTTTGGTGTTGAAGTTTTGTGCTGTTTATGTATGTTTTCATATTTTGTTAAAGGTTCGGGCACAGGTGCTTAAAGTTAAAAAGCTGCATAAAAATAATGCGTCAAATGAGTGTCTACGTGACATAACTGTCGTCTGTAAAACCTGTGCTGGACCGACAAGCATTTTTTTCCTACTTTCTCCCTGAGCTAAAAAGATAGAGGCGCTGCACATGGGCTCGGGCTACATTAACTTTCTGTAAGCCATCACATCCCATGGACAATGTCCGCCCAGTAGTGAAAAAAAAGATACTTTGCAAATACTTACATACCGTACACCAAAGGCCTATTTTGGGGCTCAATGGGTCTTATGGGTCTTACTTCTGTATGGTATTGCAGATTAACTGAGTATACGTAAAAAATTCTAACAGTTCTACGAAACATGATCAAATATGAAGTAACAAAACCAGGTGTTTGCAATTGTACATGTGTATTGAGTGCCACGGTTCGTTCTTTTCTCTGAAGAGTAATTCTTGAAGTTGTGTGATGAGATTTGCAATGCAGAACCAAATAACCATCTGGACCTCCCTCAAACGACAATAATCTTTTACCGGTATATCGCGCGATTACAAAAGAGGGCGATTACCTGCTGTGGTCTATCCACAAACCCAAAAGAAGCAATTACGATGAATGTAACAGTCATTTTTGATCGGTTATTTTTCTTGCCTTTGCCACTGATACAATTTACGTATACAGATACATGACGCAATGGTGTACCTGACCGACCACGTCACTTATGAACCATCATCTCGAGAGAGTTTAACATGGATGGTGTAAAAATGTTTTGTCGAATTAATAGATCTCAGTTTGCATGTTAGCCATGAAAACGTGATTGTTTTGTGAGAGTGGATGGCGATTGCCTTGTACGGGTAGTAGGCAAAGATCAGGAAAAGGCGCAATCTGAAAAAAGAAAAACATCCGGCTCCAAAAACCGAGGTGGGAAAAAGATAAATTAACAACGAGGTACTTATACCATGCCCAAACATATAGCCATGTTGAGCCAAGCGAATTAAGTGCGATATTTCCGTAAAATAAGCCGATTCATTGATGCAGTAAGACAAAGAATAAGATGATAACAGGAAAAATAATCGCATTTGAAAAGAAAATAAAGTTTGAACCATGTAAAATGCGAACATTCGCATATTTGACAAAGAACCAGTATCAAATAGATATGACGCACACCAGTCACATTTCTGAGCCCCAGTTACCACGAAGATGACAAAATAATTTAATAAAATTGATATCATTTTGAAGGTAATAAAATTTTCTTTCAAACAGTAACAGGAAAAAATATGACATTTCCAAAGAAAAGGTATTTAGAAGAGTTTTTGCTTAATATCCCTATTGTTCCCATGTTAAAAATTGGACAGGTAAACTAGTTCACACCTTTTACGGAAACAGGTAAATCTTCGGCAACTTCCGGCGCTATGATGTTTATGTTTGGGCATGCCATGAAAACATATCGTAAGCCGAATGAGCAGCTATTTTCCCAATAGGTGGCCACTCAGTTACCTAAACTTAACTAAAATATGAAAACATACACAAGGCGCCAACAGCACAAAAACTTTTAAACACCAAGACCTAAAACAAAAAGAACCACCACAGAAGTATCGCCTTGGAACGATCAGTAACACAAAATTACTGTCGGGCTTAAACCGGTTTTACATGGCCATAACCTCACCCTCAGCTTCTGCAGTGGTTCATAACATTTAGTTAGTTCTTCGGTCCTCTTGGTGAATCTCTAACTAGTCAATGAATCATCAAGAACAAACAAATAAATCGAGATAAATATCCTGATGAATCAAAAACCAGGACTCACAGATTGAGTAAGCTGCCCTACGATGGAGGTCCCTGGGCGCCGATTAACTTACTAACTCCGGAGCAAAGGACCCCGGTGGGCCAAGCAACAGACAAAAAGCTCCGGCCCCAACCAACTAAAATGAGTAGCTTTAAGTCGGGGTCATCATAGAGTCTGACGCCCGACCCACCGGCGTGCAATTAAAGAAGGCAGCATAGTTATCAACCATGAGGCCATGGGGCCTAGTAGTAGAGGGCTCCAAATCGAGAGTTCCTGGATTCGGAATCTAAATAGACTTTTGCCGGGTTGTTTCTTTTAGCATATTTACTCCCCCCCCCCCCCCCCACACACACACACACACATCCTGTACGTGCAAGTGTCCGCCATTTCAAGTGTCCATGCCGAAGAGTAGTGTTTCTTAGGACGGTTTTGCGTTTAGTTTTTGCTTATTATAGTAGGATTGCTGAAAATTTCGTAACAGGTGCTCGGTTCGGGTATAGGGAGAGGAAATCATTCCCTACTTAACTTGCATCAATTATGTTATGTCAACCATCCATACAATGGAAAGTAACGTTTCTTGCTTAAAATAGCATTTTGTGTTTTGTCTCGAACTGTCGACATCTCGCTCAAGAGTCAAATGCTTGCATTCTGAAAATGGTTATACATAAATATAGGCTATGTAGCTATTAGTCCTGACTAATAATGCGTTCTTAGTATAAGTTTTGAAACCCGATGATGATTCCGACCAGGTCCAGTACGTACACTAGATGCCTCGAATAGCGATTGTGTTGAACTTTGTACAGTTCTAAGCAAATGCGTGTGGCTTCTCCTTGAATTAACTCTACATACTTATTGTACTCCAGATACATTGAAAAAAATGTCCGCGTTAAATTAAAATCTACTAATCAAATAAAAAATCAAAATCTAGATCTATTTCTTTCTTTAGTTTCTTATCTTATTGTAATATCCTCTGACATTCCATAGTACTGACTTCAGTATACCGGATACGGTGGCGTCGTCCAAAATTGACTGAAATAAAGTTGACTGGGACTAAACTTGACAATGTCGGTACTAGTTTGAAGCACTGAGCATTAAATTGGCTATAAAATTTCAAGGGTATTCATCCCCGGCGGCGTTAGATCAGCTGGCTAATTAAATGTCACTCCGCTCCACTTCGGCACCTCGTTCCACTGTCCCATGTGTATGGAACGGAATACCGATGTAATATTCCGTCTACGGCGGCCTTGAGTATCGCCCAGTTGTCCTTGTCTTCACGTTGTAATTGCCATTGCCTGTGCGTTTTTATCGTTGCCTGTGTGATTGCCGACCAGGATAATAATAATAATAATAATAATAATAATAATAATAATAATAATAATAACAATAATAATAATAATGATAATAATGTTTGAGAGGATTACATATTATGTAAAAACATGAAATTTTGGTCCTACATGTAAATCATAAAACATACAGAAAATATGTATACAAACCGGTATAGATGTATATAAACATGACCATTTGTTTGATTTCGTAATTATAATCGCATCAGTTGATGTACAAAAATTCGCATTTTAAATATGATTTTCTTTCGTAATGTATCTGATTCTCAATTGTCGAGTATGATTCGCCATTGTCTGATGCACAAGGTATGATCTATCAACAGAGTTATCTCCCATTCGATGATTGCATGGATCGAAGTTTAATCCCCTTTAAAGCCGAGTATATAGCCTAGTTCCATTTAATTAATCTACCTAATGATAAAACTTGCAGATAAAACTGGTAAATGGATTATCAACATTATCATTATTATGATTAAACGATCGTGTTTTATATATAGCTTGGCCAGCTCGCTAATTGAGCAGTGTTTAACAAGGAATAAAATACTTATACATTTACATTGCTAACTAAACGCTCAATAAAACCAATTATTCGTTCGTTGCAAACATTTATCCGTTCTTCAAAAGTGATCTGATCTCAATACGCAATTTCCGGCGGCCTACTTAATTGTGTGATGAACTTCCGGCGGCCAAGTTCAGTTTAATCATTTTGACCCTACAGGGGACTGTGAACTAATTATTTATCCCATAGACTCCAATGCTAAATCCCTGCTCTTTGACAGTTTACTGTGCATGCCAGGTAACACTAAGGCCATCAAAATATACCTGAATTTCAAGCAAAAAGATAGATGAGAAGATTTAAAAATGAAAAAACATACCATCACCGGCTCTTTTCTCAGCTGTTGCATGTTGAAGAATGGCCGTCAATTTTTGGAAAAACCCACCTGACCTCATTTTCAAAATCACTGTTTTTACTTTTTGGACCAGAAAAAACACAATTTATGTGCATCAGGTGGTAAATTATATACCAATTGGAAGAAAAATAATTTTTCCAGTTGCTAGAAAGAAAAAAATTATTTTTAGTTCACAATTATCACCCAATCAGGCGCCTCCATTACCAGATAACAGTCTCGGAGCAACCTGCAGATTTTGACTCATGGGATATGTTGACATAATTAGTTCCCGGTCTCCTACAAAATTATGTCAAATTTTGCAGTCATGTTTACGTGTACACGGTGTAAGCGTAAATTTTCGGCTGTGAATAAAACCTGTAACCGAACCAAACCGAACCGAACCTACGGAAATTACCGAACATATCCGGCCGAACCTACGGAAATTATCGAACATCCGGACCGGACCTATGGCAATAATGATCTTTCGATACCGGGAATTAATTGCATTACCTGTTAAAATGACCAAAATTTTGAAGTTCAAGCACTTATTTCACTATTTACAAAGGATTTTATGTAATTTTACCGCTAAGTTAAGCTTAATGAAGGATCATAGGTGATGAAAGGTGATGCCCTTAAATTTGCAAAGGAGAAATATTTCAACGGTTACTCTGGCACACGGTCGGTTCAAGAAAACTTTAATTTGATCACATCTTTTATCCAGGAATCAGTGGATAAAAATATCCCATCAAAGACTAGTCGCTCAGTTTCCTCAGTCCCATGGTTAACTCCTGAAATAAGAAGAAAGATTCGTAGAAAAAATGCAACTCACGCTAAAGCGAAGAAAACTGGGAGTGCAAAATTTAGAACAAAATTTGAAATTTTGAGAAGAGAAATCAAAGCAGATATCAGAAAACAGCATGAGTTGTATGTAAATAACGTGGTTGGTGATGTTAAGGCTAATCCAAGAGATTTTTATCGGTACATAAATATATATAGTCAGAAAAAAGATGTTCAAGGTATCCCCCCTTTAAAAAAACGAAATGGAAGTGGTCTTGCTGAATCAGATTTTGAAAAGGCTGGTGAATTCAATGGTCAGTTTACGGATGTGTTCACCAAAACTGAACATAGCCAGGTCCCTCTTTTGAATAGAAAAGCCCCGTTTATGGAAGACATAGTGGTATCCAAAGGTGTCACAAAACTTCTGAAAGGTTTGAACCCGTCGAAAGCTTTAGGTCCTGATGAGCTTCATCCTAGAGTCCTTAAAGAATTGGCATCTGAGCTAGGTCCTGTTTTTGCACATCTTTTTCAACAGTCAATAGACTCGGGTGAAATCCCCAAAGAATGGTCTTTAGATAAAAAGTCCAACCCAAAAGTAGGAGCCTCATCTAGTCACACTGTACCAGGTGCTCCTAAGAGGAGGATAGATGATGTAGCTAACTCCAGCGCTGAAGAGCTTGTACTTCTGAACACACACATGGATGAGTTATCGGGCGAGATGAAAGTAATTAGGGAGAATATAAATGGCCTGATGAAAAAGACTGATGAGATGATGACTAAAGCTGATATGAAAGCCTTTATAAAATCTACAGTTGAAGAAATCATGACAGAGATAAATAAGAACATTGAAGTGACCATTGACATTAAAGTTAAAGAAAAGACTGATGCTATGAAGAATGACATTAAAGATCTAAACAAGGAGCTTGAAACATTACGCAATGAAAATAACAAGCTTAAGAAGGACCTAAATGATGCTCAAAAACAGAATGAAACTACAGAAAAACTAGCCAAACAGGGACTACAGAAAGCTAATCAAAATGAGCAATATTCTAGGAAGAATAACGTTAAAATCAGAGACATTGCCGAAGAACCTGACGAAGATGAAACAAAACTGACCAGGACTGTTGCTAACATCCTAGAGACACAGGGGGTCGTAATTAGGCCAGAGCATATACTGGCCATCCACAGGATACCAGCGAAGTCAGGGGCAGTTAAACCGGTGCTGATCAAATTCAGAAACAATAATGATAAGACTCGTGTGATGAAAGCAAGGGCAGGCATGAAGGCAGCGGGTCACCGATTGGTTGACGATGTCACGAAGATGAACACAGACCTCATCACCAAACTCAGCAACCACGAAAAGATCGACTCGGCATGGTACTTTAATGGTGCCATATTTGGGAAGACCACCAGTGGAAAGAGGCTGAAATTTGACATCTATGATGACATTGACTCCGTTATTGACAAGGCAGAGCCCAAAAAGTAAACTTGAATAAACAAAAATTTCTCAGTGTGGCAGTTGTGTGAAAGTGATTTAAGGTGTTCTTAATAAGATTCTTCCAAAAGTCAGACTTGATAATTTCAAAGATACATTGACAAGTTTTTGTTGATTTAAAACAGCAGAATCATTTCAGTAATGGACAAAAAGGATTAAATAAGTTTATTTCTTAAGGATTACATGGAACTGCATTTATTGAGGATATTGTAAGTAGCCATTTCATTCAGCAATTTTTCTATTTATGTTATTTTTTGTAAATTTTGTTTTTTTTACTATTATTAACATATTAGCATTTTGGTAGGACATATAATCATAAAATGAATAAGTGTCACTTTAAGATAGTTTTCAATACCAGAGGTATATGCCAAGAAATTTGATATTTACTATTCTCGGAACCATTTAACAAAATTATACTTTCACAGCCTCAATTATAGACATCCTACTTTATAGTTCATTAAAACAAAAGGAATTAAAGAGCTGAAGAAAATGACCACTTTTGACAAACAGACATATAATGTACATAGACAGTAAAATCCCTCTTCTTTCAGAACCCATAATTTTAAAACATTCAGCATGGTAATCACAGATCCAAATGATGGTTTTATCATGATGTGGTTCACTGCTAGATTATTGATTACTAGGTACATGTATTTGTTTGTATATTAGATACAATTTCAGAACATCTTCTGATTAATTAATTGTAAATGATGTTGAAGCCAGTGTGGTCAAGTGATGAAAATACATGCATGTGATTTGTAAACAAGGGGCCATGAGTTCCCCAGACATTTAGTCATTTGGCTTGGACTTTAAACTGTTGATTATTCATATGAACTTAGCTGTTGAGTGGGACGTAAAAAACAACAAGACACAAGTATTAAATATCGATCATGGATTGCATATGCTATACAGCAAAATGTCCGAATATTCGCAAGAGTTATGGTGGTCAAAGTATACATCCTGACCTATTATTGTACAGCTAAATGTTACTATGGAATGAACTATACTCATAATTTTCCCAGGTAGATATACCGAGAAAAAGAAGAAAGCATACACATTATGACCAATAGAGATGAAACCTTGCTAACGTAACAAAATTATAAGTTAAATTGCCCAACCCAAGCAGGCAGTGGTAACTATTATTTTTAACACTCTGTGACTCGACTGCGAGTTGAAAATTTTTTCTAGCCATCAGTTAGATACATTTTGTAAAATTAATTTGAAAACATGTATGGTTTCTTCCTTTGCTCAGTATAGCTCCTCATATATTCTTATGTCCAATAGTAAGGGAGACTAATCTCTCACTAGCCATGAACACAAACCCTTCTAATATTACCTCCCATGCTCTTATGAATCCACATATGCCATTATTTATGTACATATTTGTTTGTGAAGTGATTTTATATGTACTGATATACCTTCTTACTTTATATTTATCTTATCTGCTTAGTATTTCATCATCTGTTTTACTAGTTTGCATATAAAAGCCACATTTTCTTGTATTTCGTTTCGGCAAGAATTGTGTTTTCATCTGGCACAATAGTAAACCAATTATGCAAGTCAAAACAATATTAGGTTTTTTCTGGTAGTCCTATTCCATTCTTGTGACAGCAGCATTATGCTGGAATAAGTTGGTGCCAATGGGATTTTTTTTTTTTTTTTTTTTTTTTTTTTTTTTTTTTTTTTTTTCTCTCTTAGCAATTTAGTTACTAACTTTTTACTTTGTTTCATGAGTCTGTTCAAATCCTTTACACAATAACATCATGATATTATAGATCTATTTCAATTTTGCAAAATTATATCCAGAGAGTTAATAGACAAGTAAAAAACAAACTGTATCAGCAAGAAATGGTCTTAGACAATTAAGTACATGTACATGCTACTCAGAGATTTGTACTATCACTCAATTATGTACATGCTTTTTTCCATTTTAAGAAGGATTTAAGATATTAAATCCAGATGTCTTAACTAACTAGCCTGTATTAATTTTCCATATAGAACAAGTTACTTGGTTTATGTTGCATATAAAGTTTAGAGCAATTCAATGTATATTATGTTCTCAAGTTTTTCATCATTGTTCCATATATTTATGTTACATGTTGTGTTTTGTGATTTCACCTATTTCTTTTTCTGGTACAAGGCACTCCTTCTTCAAACACAGACAAAAAATGATACAGTTGATCCCAAGACATTAGTTTTGAAACAATATCTCAAATAAAATCATGAGTGAAATAAAAATTCTATCTTTAAATGTACAGGGGATGGGGCTCCTCCCAAAGCGGACGGATATGCTACATTATTTAAAAGAGAAAAACTACCAAATATATTGTTTACAGGACACACATTTTTCACCAGGTCTAGAAAAGTTTGTACAAAGTAGGTGGAATGGTGACTGCTACTTCAGTTCATTTAAATCAAATGCCCGAGGCATAGCAGTTCTGTTTAATAAAGGTTTTGAATACAAAGTTTACAATCAAATCTGCGATCCTAATGGTAATTTTATTTTACTGGATATGTCAATTGAAAATAATAGACTAACATTAGCATCAATCTATGGACCTAACTCTGACAATCCCACATTCTACCATACTATAAACAATAAAATTAATGAAATTGGCAATGAAACGATAATTTGGTGTGGAGACTTCAATATGGTGCTAAACCCAGAAATGGACTACTGCAACTATAAAACTACAAATAATAAAAAAGCAAGAGACACACTTTTAGAAATAGTACAAGAAAAATTTTTACTTGACCCTTTTCGTGACCTTCACCCAAACCTAAGAAGATACACTTGGCGAAGACAAAAACCCTTCCAGCAAGCACGACTTGATTTTTTCTTAATATCAGAAAATCTTTTAAGTTCAGTTGACAGTTGTAAAATAGAGAATAGCTATAGATCAGATCACTCACCAGTCTTACTTTCAATAAAATTCACAAAATTCATTAAAGGCAAACCAATGTGGAAACATAACAATTCATTACTAAACAATATAGAATATGTAGAAGCAATAAAAAGTAAGATTGAAGAGATCAAATGTCAGTACGCTGTACCTATCTATAATATGAATAATTTAAACAACATACCAGATGCTGAGCTTCAGTTAACCATAAACGATCAACTTTTTCTAGACACACTGCTAATGGAATTGAGGGGAAAATCTATATCATTTTCATGTTTTAAAGCTAAACAACGTAATAATAATGAAAAAAATCTAATGAAACAAATATCAGACTTAGAAAAAGACTTAACGCACGAAAATGTTGAATCACTGGACAATCTTAAGGATAAACTTTATGAAATAAGAAAAGAAAAGGTAAAGGGTGCAGTAATAAGATCACGCGCAATCAATCTCCTAAATGATGAAAAGCCAACACAGTACTTCTGCTCACTTGAGTCACATAATTATGCTTGTAAAATTATTCCTAAAATACAAAAAGAAAATGGGGAAATTATAACAGATCAAAATCAAATTTTAAGAGAAACTGGGCAGTACTATGAAAAATTATATAAAAGTAAAGAAGATGACCTAACAGACATTAATTTGAATGATATTTTTAGTGAACATAACATTCCAAAATTAAATAAAAATGAATCTAATAACCTAGAGGGACTATTAACTTTGACAGAATTATCAATTGCCCTTAAAAACATGAAAAATAACCGTAGTCCTGGAAATGATGGATTTTCCTGCGAGTTTTTTAAAGTTTTTTGGAAACAACTTGGCACTTTTATCTTGAGGGGCATTAACTATAGTTATGAAATAGGTGAACTATCTACAGCTCAACAACAAGGAACCATTACTTTAATACCCAAAGGTAACAAGTCTAGGCAATTTTTGACTAATTACAGACCAATCTGTCTCTTAAATACTGTGTACAAACTAGCATCTGCAGCAATAGCAAATAGAATAAAAACAGTGCTTCCTAAATTAATAAATGAGGACCAGTCAGGATTTCTAGCAGGACGCTTCATTGGTGAAAACACCAGAACTATATATGATGTAATGCAACTGGCTGAAGAGCGAAATATTCCAGGACTACTTTTGCTAATAGATTTTGAAAAAGCATTTGATACATTATCATGGTCATTTATACATAAAAGCTTAACATTTTTTAATTTTGGACCTTCAATAAATCATTGGATATCAACATTATACAAAAACTCATCACTGCAAGTAAATCAGGGTGGTAATTATTCTGACCGAATCAATGTAGAATGCGGCTGTAAACAAGGTGACCCCATATCCCCGTACATTTTTATCCTCTCAGCTGAGATTCTAGCTCTACTTTTAAAGAAAAACAAAATGATTAAAGGGATTAAACTTGGTAACTTAGAATTCTTACTAGCTCAATATGCTGATGACACCACAGTTATGTTAGATGGTTCTGAATCATCACTAAATGAAACACTTAGGGAACTTGAATTTTTTAAAAATATATCCGGACTAAAGGTTAACTTTTCAAAAACTCAGGTCATATGGATAGGATCCAAAAAGTACTCACAAGACTCAATTAAAACAAAATGGAAACTTAAGTGGGAAGTTAACAGATTTAAACTATTAGGTATTCAATTTGATACGGACTTGAACAAAATGATAACCATTAATTACAAAGATATACTGGACAAGCTAAAAATTAAAATTCAAAACTGGCAACGCAGACACTTAACTCCAATTGGCAAAATTACAGTCATAAAAACACTACTTATACCAATGTTTAACCACTTATTCATATCATTACCAAATCCGCCTGATAAAATAGTAAAGGAACTCAATGAAACATTCTACAATTTTATATGGAATGGTACAGATAGAATCAAGAGAAATGTACTCTGTCAAGAATATATTCAGGGCGGTCTAAAAATGATAAATTTGGATGCTTTCATAACTTCACTTAAATTAACTTGGATCAGAAGATTAATTACCGATAATCATAAATGGACCAAACTACTGGGATTATATACAAATGTAGACAAGCTGCTTAGCTGTGGTATGGAATTTTGCATCAAAGAAATGAAAAATATACATAATCAATTTTGGCAAGATGTATTTAAATCACACATAGAAGTAATAACTAAAAACCAACCCACAGATAACACACAATTTTTGTCAAATGCAATTTACTTTAATGAAAATATCAAAATAGCTAATAAACATATATTCTTCCCTAAATGTTTTGACAATGGAATACGATTTATAAATGACATTACAAAGGAAGACGGTAAATTGATGACATACCAAGAGGCTTCAAATCGTTCGAACATCAAAATTAATTACTTACAATATCTAAGTATGTGTAACGCAATAAAAGCTTGGCAAAACAAACTAAAATTAACAAATATGAAAGAAAAACTGATGGATCCTATCATACCTCATCACTTACAAATATACCTTCAAAGCAGAAAGGGAACCAAAGACATGTACAATATATTAAACAAAAGTGTAGAAGAAGCAACGGGAAAGAAAACATGGAACAAATTATACCAATTTGACGAAAAATCCTGGAGAAAAATATTCATATGGCCCTTTTTAGTTACAAATGATAAAACATTACAATGGTTTCAGTTACGTATAAATCATCATATTCTTGCGACAAACAAGTACCTTCATAAAATAAAATATATAGATAATCCGACATGTACGTTTTGTGCAGAGCAAGTCGAAACCATTCACCACTTATTATGGGATTGCAAGCATACCAAGGTATTAATTCAAGATCTAAAGAGCTGGCTTGCTGATAATAACATTTTTATCAATATAACAGAAATACCATTTCTATTTGGACTTCACAATAAAAGCACAAGCATAGTAGAACAGTTAATACTACTAGAAACAAAATATTATATTTTCTTCAGCAGATGTTCAAAAAGTTCCTTAAATCTCACTGCACTGAAAAGAAGACTACAACTTCTATATGACACTAATAAAAAAGCAGCAGTTTTTGCAAATAATCTAGAAAATTTCTTTCAAATATGGACTCAATATCGAGAACTCCTAACAAATAGTTCTTAGTCAGCTTAATTAAAGGAGTGCCACGTAACAGAAGAAATAGGGTGCCTGTTTTTTTATTTTGTTTTTTTTCTTCTACCTTTTGTGTTTGTTTTTACTCTTCTCCTCTACCCAGTCAAAGAACTCTCACTTTGGCGTTAGGAAATAATATGTATGAAGCTGTAAATACAAGTGTGAGAGTGTGTGCAAGTGTTTCATACGTATTTATATATATATATATTTGAATTGTAGTTTGTAAGGTGTGTAGTAGGGATGGTCCTCCCCGACCCACTACACATCATTCGGACGGGGAGATTAAAGTTCAAACACACAAAAAAAAAAAAAAAAAAAAAAAAAAAAAAAAAAAAAAAAAAAAAAAAAAAAAAGAATGGTCTTTAGCAAACATTTGTCCCCTGTTCAAAAAGGCTGACAGGTCTCTCGCTTGCAACTATCGTCCAATTTCCTTGACCTGCGTACCCTGCAAACTTCTGGAACATATAGTGTGTTCTAATATCATGTCCCATTTGGATCATCATAAACTTTTGTCAGACAGGCAACATGCATTCAGGAAATCCCATAGTTGTGAAACCCAGTTAGCTACAGTGATTGATGACTGGGCAAAAATCTTAGACAATCAAGGTCAGGTTGATACATTTATCTTGGATTTTGAAAAAGCTTTTGACACTCCTCCGCATGAACTCCTTAAAAGCAAATTGTTCAGTTATGGAATTGGTGGGAAGACAATTAAATGGATTGATGCCTTCCTTTGCTATAGACAACAAAGAGTTGTGGTTAATAGCGTTAAATCAGACTGGACTCCTGTTGTATCTGGTGTCCCACAGGGCACCGTTCTTGGCCCCTTGTTGTTTTCGTTGCATATCAAAAAGTACAAGTAGGCAAAGATCAGGAAAATGCGCAATCAGAAAAAGACTCCCACTCCAAAAACCAAGGTGGGAAAAAACCAAACTAACAATCAGGTACTTATACCAAGAAAACATTTCGTAAGCCGAATGAGCAGCTATTTTCCCAACAGGTGGCCACTCAGTTACCTTAATTTAACTAAAAGTTTGCAAACATACATAAGGCGCCAACAGCACAAAAATATTTTAAACACCAAGACATAAAACAAAAAGTTCTTTTAAATGATATCACCTCAGATATTGAATCGGAAATCAGACTCTTTGCTGATGATTGTGTTTGTTATCGTGAAATTAAGAATGTGGAGGATACAGTGAAACTTCAAAAGGATATTGATCGATTAGGTAGTTGGGCCAGGAAATGGGGTATGAGATTTCAACCTGTCAAGTGCAGCATGATGCAGCTGACAAATAAACGTACTAGTAAAATTCAGGCTTCTTACAAGCTTGAGGGTACTGTGTTGGAAAATGTTGAGAGTATCAAATATCTTGGTGTAACAATAACTAAGGATTTAAAATGGAATACTCACATCAGCAACGTGTGTACCAAAGCCAATAGGACCCTTGGTTTTTTTAGACGAAATCCCCCAAGATGTGAGAGAAGCTGCCTATAAAGGTCTGGTGAGACCTATTCTTGAATATTGTAGCTCAGTTTGGGACCCTCATTATGAAGGTCTGATAGATGATTTGGAGAAGGTGCAAAAGCGTGCGGCTAGGTTTGTAACTAGGAACTATACATATGAAAAAGGTAGTATGACTGGCATCCTTAAAAAACTAAAATGGGAATCCCTGCAGAAAAGAAGGAAGGATAATAGAATTATATTACTTTACAAAGTTCTAAAAGGGAGAGCAAAATACCCACGGATGACCTTATCCCCAAAAATAGGCGTTGTAGGAATCAACACTCCTTGGCATTTCAGATACCTTCAGTAAGTACAAATGCCTATTTACACAGTTTCTTCCCCCCAGACCGTTAGAGATTGGAATGAACTCCCTGATTCTCTGATCTCCTCTGCTGAATTGTCAGATGATTGTGTGTCTAAAGGGGGTGTTACAGATGTGCCCACGCATGGATTTTCTTTAAATTTTACACATAAGTAGGTCATCACATATGAGCTATGAAAATATATATATTGAATTAAATAATTAATTATAGGACTCAGGAGGCAACCCTGGCTCACTCCCACAATGACATCATACCTGCCCTCATCATTGTGTGCCCTAAATCTTCAGTTTTATAATTTTCTAAGATTTGCCATGTGGATTGGCTCGAGAATATCCCAGGCATTATACTTATACCGTAAAAACATTTTACAGAAGTATTATATTGTTTTCCTGATTAAATAATTATAAAATTTCTCATTTTTTTCTCTAAAATTTACAAAAATTACTAAATTCAACTTCAAAGATAAATATGTTCCAGTCTTTGTCAAGATATCATATTTGCATAAAAACATGTCATATATATCCTCTTGATTTGAGCAAAATTTCATGATAATTTAAAACCGGTAACATTGTCATTTTTCACATTATATACATGTAGGTCTCTTTTCATAATTTTAACAAAATGTTGAAATTGCTCCAAAACATCACAAAAAGGTTTTGGATTATGATCATTATGCACATTTCTGACACACATTGTGCTAAGACAATCCTGAATGGCATACATTTAGTTACGTTCATGTAACTGAGTGACCAAGTTGGAAAATAGCCGTTCTCTTGGCAAACTGTACATTCTCTTTGTGCAAGTAACGATTTGTTATTTCGCTTGTTTTTCCAATGGGAATTTAGGTTGAACATTTGCTCTAATTGCACCATTGCTTACTATTGCCAAAAAGATATTATTCGTGATGGTCCTCTCTTGACTGTTTTCTTTAGGTTTAGAACGATATAAAGTAATTCTAAAACAGCAGTGAAACCAAATGGCTTAAGGTTTGCCTTCAGTTGAATCAATTCTAAAAGCTCTAAATTATTCTAATGAGGAAACAATAGAGGATGTTTAACTTTGTTTAACTGATAATAAGATGGTATGCTTCTCATATAGGAGTGAGACAGGGAGATCCATGTTGACTTATCTAGTGATAAACTGAATCTGATATTAATATTTCTTACTCTTGAACTGATAGTATTTTATTGTAAAATGACACAAGTGGAAATATAGACAAATGTTCACTTATTACTTTAACATACCAATTCCATGCGTTTAGTTTTTTTAGAGTCCCTCTTAGATCCCTTACTGTACTCAAATCTTAAAACTTTGATTTTCAACATACGATCTGATTTCGTCTTTACATGAGACTAAAACAGACCATAAATTCTGTAAAGTTATATGCCATGAGAAACTTTAAGCCTTCAGTCAAATGCAACATCATTGCCTTTCATATATTACCTACATAAACGCTTGCAAAATAAACATCAAACCAAAATCTCCTATAAACTGTATGCATTTATGCTAATTATGAAGTATGCTTCATCTTTAAGGCAAATCCACATCCTATATTCACATTCCTATGGATCTTATTCAGCCTTTTAAACGTATATTGCACGTTACATATATTACATCCTTCAAAACTGAATATTAAAGTAAATATTTTCTCAGGAAAAATAAATTTAGTAAAGTACATTCTGTCATATCATGACAAACATATTGTAGACAATGATTTTCCTTTCATGCAAATACAAACATTGATCTTTCATATTATGTGTTCTTATCGGTTACACAATCCTGCTAAGTACTAAGATAGGGTTTGCATCAAAATAAAATATTCAGTGATGAATAAATGTCAGAAAAAACAGATTAAGTAATGAGCTTATAATCTTTTCTTAAGATTAATACCATGATACATATATTGTGATGTTCATTGAAATGTTATTTCTTAATTTGTGATTTTGTAACATGCTAATTAAATAAGGATAAGATGAATGCAATTGAACAACCCCGTAGTTTAGCACGTGTATTAACTAGTTACATATAACATCCTTTTAAAATAAGAAGAAAAAGTTCAACTCTTAAAGATCCTATTATATTAAAAGTTTTTACAGTACATGTTTGCGCTAAATGTAACATATGATTGTAACAGATTGGAAAAGGTACTTAGACAACTTCTGAATTCAGGAAGATCAATAATATTGCATTTTAAACCATGCAGTCATACTAATGTGATGTTTAAAACACAAAACATTATTGAAATCTATACATTCTTTTAAGTCTGTCCAAACGGTAACTTATGTAACAGAGTATAAGGTCTGTGTGTTGGGTTTCATTAAAAGCATGCTATAATAATATAAATTGCTTATAATAAGCCTGCAATAAAAATCCTACAGTCATAAATCATTTATTAAAGTACTTTGTGATTATTAGTGAACAACTTCGCATTTTGATGAATAAGGGTCATGTGTAATTAGTGTAACAAAGCACCATGTTACCGGTCCACGATTTTTGTGAAATTTCACGAATATATTTCTTACATATGTGGGCAGTTGTTATATTAAAATGGTGTCTTGACAAAGACTGGAACACAGAAAATTTTTAATTCAAATTCTACCTCTTTTAAAATAAGCAGGTGAAAATTGGGGTTACATGTACACAAAAATGACTGCTCCGCCACTATCTTGATACTTACAAAGTCATTTATAGTATCAGCAAACTTACCAATGACTACTATAATTCTGGAAAGATTTCAACATTTGCTTCATGAATCGTTGATCATTATAGAAATGTTTAAAGTGGGGTACCCTCAGCCATGGTAGTGACGTCATATATTATGTCATAATTTGCCAATGGAATTACATTTACAAGGGAATACACCATTCATAACTAAGACAATTAATACACATAATTTCATAAAATTCTATGCGTGGGCAAACTCCCATGTTAATTTCCCATACCCTGTAACAGGCCCTTTACTTCTCTTGTGAGAGCTCGGGACTAATCCCCTCCGGTCAAGCCCCATCCCCCTGGTGTGGTATTGTCAGTTTGACGTTTCACCAGTAAACTATTCTGATTCTGATCTGATCATAAAGGTTGTTTGTTTATTTATTTGTTTGTTTTATAAGTATCTATCATAATGTCGTTATAGTACTTTCTTTTCCTTTCCTATTGTAATGGTGCGGTTGTATTTAATACTTCAAAGATTACTTAGAGCAAAGTCTTTCTATACACAGTGAAACCCTGCTGTGAGGCATGACCGCCTTCACTGAATAGCTGATGATAATCCTTCTTTATCCAATTACTGTTAATAAACGCAGGTGTCACTTTCATAATCATTTCTTTATCACGATAAAGACTGTCTTTCACGCCCTAGCTAATTATCAGAGTGATATGGCGCTTATTATTCTTTTAATTGATGTCAGTTAAATTTAACAAACAATACAGATAATAAAATCATACAAAGTTTGATAAAAAAAAAAAAAAAAAAAAAAAAAAAAAAAAAAAGATGTTTATGAAACATTATGCCCCCAACAGATATGTCACTTTCAAGATGTAACCGAAAAACGAAAAATTCAAATTCATATAACCTGTTAACCGAACTGGGTCCGAACTTGTTAGCCGAACTGTGTCCGAAAATGTAAACCGAACTGAGGCCGAACATGTTTACCTAACTGGGGTCGAACCTGTCAGCCGAACTGTGATCGAACCTTTCAACCGAACCTGTTAGCCGAACTGGGTCCGAACATATACACCGAACTGGGGCCGAACATGTTAACCGAACTGGGGCCGAACCTGTCAGTCGCATTGTGACCGAACCTGTTTATCGAACCTGTTAGCCGAACCTGTTAGCCAAACTGGGTCCGAACATGTCAATCGAACCTGGTCCAAACATGTAAATCGAACTGGGTCCGAACCTGTCAACCGAACTGTGACCAAACAGGTGAGTTCGGCTAACAGGTTCGGCCCCAGTTCTTTTAACAGGTTCGGTCCCAGTTCGACCTCAGTTCGGCTAACAGGTTCGGTCCCAGTTCGGTTTACAGGTTCGGCTCCAGTTCGGTTTACAAGTTCGACCCCAGTTCGGCTAACAAGTTCGGCACCAGTTCGGTTTACATGTTCGGTGCCAGTTCGGCTAACAGGTTCGGCCCAAGTTCGGTAAACATGTTCGCCCCCAGTTCGGTTAACAGGTTCGGCCTCAGTTCGGCCTCAGTTCGGCTAATAGGTTTAGTTTACACGCTCGGACCCAGTTCGGCTAACCGGTTCGGTTAGCAGGTTCGGCCACAGTTCGGTTAGCACGTTCGGCCACAGTTCGGTTAGCAGTTTCGGCCACATTCAATTAGCAGGTTCGGCCACAGTTCGGTTAGCAGGTTTGGCTACAATTCGGTTAGCAGGTTCGGCCACAGTTCGGTTAGCAGGTTCGGCCACAGTTCGGTTAGCAGGTTCGGCCACAGTTCGGTTAGCAGGTTCAATCACTGTTCGGTTCAAGTAGCAGGTTCGGCCACAGTTCGGTTAGCAGGTTCGGTCACAGTTCGGTTAGCAGGTTTGGCCTCGGTTCGGTTAGCAGGTTCGGCCACAGTTCGGTTAGCAGGTTCGGCCACAGTTCGGTTAGCAGGTTCAGTCAAAGTTCGGTTCAAGTAGCAGGTTCGGCCACAGTTCGGTTAGCAGGTTCAGCCACAGTTCGGTTAGCAGGTTCGGCCACAGTTCGGTTAACAGGTTCGGTGCCAGTTCGGTGAAAGTGTTCGGCCCAAGATAGGCTAACAGGTTCAGTCCCAGTTCGGCTAACAGGTTCGGCCTCAGATCGGTTTACATGTTTGCACTCAGTTCGGTTTACATGTTCTGTTAACAGGTTCGGTAGCAGTTCGGTTTATATGTTCGGACCCAGTTATTTATTTATTTATTTATTGCCGTATTTAGCTGTATACAGTTTGAATTCCCGAGCTGTCCACGTTTTTCACATGAGAATATTACAAATAAGAAACTAGCTGCATGAAATTTTGTCTAATGACCCGTCATTCATTTAAAGAACATATTTTGTATCTTGATTTTGTTACTTTGTGTTTATCGGTTTCGTATCAAGCACTCCTTGCGTTTATATATAAGAATCGCTCTTCTACCTTTTATCTTTCCAAATTAAACCGGTATTGATGCTAAATCCCGGTATCGATATATCGGCATTTTCCGTAGGTTCGGTCCGGAACGTTCGGTAATTCCCGTAGGTTCGGTCGGGTAAGTTCGGTAATTTCCGTAGGTTCGGTTTGGTCTGGTTCGGTTACAGGTTTTATACATAACCTAAATTTTCTACCAGGAAAAACTTAATGAATAAAGCCCGGAACCAATGACATGTAACCGGAAAACACTCCAAATGCCAACAAAGCTCAGTCAATCTAAGAACTACCCAAATTTCTTCAACTACTATCTCAAGTGGATGAAATTCCAAATTCCACCGTTTTACAATAGCCACAATTATAATGACTCCCAATCCAATCCATTTTTTTTCCAACTAGAAAAAGTGCCTTGAGAGGCACGTATACCCCCGGCTGGTAGCCACAAAGCCCCCTCCCTACCCCCTACCTATATAACCCTGCACATGCTCACCCCTGACATTGAACCTCAAATCCCTCAGGTCTGAACTCACGGAAACAAAGCAAACCTTATAGGGTACTTAAAGTCCAAATATGAATGATTTCTGAAAATTGGCTGATGAGATGTACACCATTAGAGAAACTTTAACCAAAACTTTGACGCAAAGTAAAGGTGACCTAGATTTTGAACTCTAGTCCCACCCACAGGCATGGACCCTGGGGTCTGAACTCTTGGAATCAAAGCTAACCCTATAGGGTACCTTAAGTCCAAATATGAATGATTTCTGATAAATGGTTCTTGAGATATACACCACTAGAGAAACTTTAACCAAAACTTTGTCGCAAATTAAAGGTGACCTAGATTTTGATCTCTAGCCCCTGCCCCGAGCATGGACCCTGGGGTCCGAACTCATGGAAACAAGGCAAACCCTATAGGGTACCTATGGTCCAAATATGAATGGTTTCTGACTATAACTGCATGAGATATACACCACTAGAGAAACTTTAACCAAAACTTTGACGCAAAGTCTACTGAACTAACGAACGAACGAACGAACGAATGAACGAACAAACGAACGAACAAACGAACTAACGAACGGACGAACGGACAAACGGAAAAGCGAAAACTATATACCCGTCGGCATAAATGCCGGGGGTATAAAAAATTCTTTTTTTCCTTTTGCCATTTCCACACACACTCCACGTAATACTCTTTATGAGGTGTATGGAGTATCTGGCAGATTCAGATTCAGATACTTCCGATGTTGCTTCAGGATGCGTCTATTAAACTGTAAAGGCTGGGCGTGGACCATCGCTGCCTGGAATCCTGGGGTCAACTCTGTGAGCAACGGCACTTGTTCTTGTTGAATGCATTTTCCTCCTTTGGTTAGAGCACCGTATCATTGTCACGTAGATAAAATAGTTGAAAAAAAAACGTCAATGGCACGTTTTTAAAACAGCCCCAAATCAACGTTTAAAGAAATTATTATATAAATTCATGCAAGTAATTTGTTGAAAATATAACCACGGTTCTTAAAACAATCTTTGATAACTTGTTGTCTTCTCAAGGGTGGGTATAAAACGCAGTAGTTTTACGCAGCTGTAATAGTTATATAGGAAAACGCAGCTGCAAAGAAAAAGAAGGTTACGCAGCTTATTGAAGAAAGAGTATTAAACGAAGAAGTTTATTGCAGCTATATGATATCATAATAGAAATAATCTGCGACTTGCATGTCTGAGAATAATAAGCATGAATTCGATGTGAGTATAAAATAAAATGTAATTTAGCCCTGAAATTAATATTTCCTTACATGTATAATTGGTCACCCGGTATGACGGAAAAATTTATAATTCGTGTCTGTCAATTAAGTTTATAGTGATCTAAATTGTTAAAATGTATCATTTTTATATTTATAACTTTATATTTATAACTTTATTTTTATAACTTTATATTTCGTGGTGAAAAAAAAACGAAAACCTCTTTCCTGCATATCATGCCTATCATCCATACACTTACATGCTCAATGTTTCTTTTAATAAGGTCACATTAATGAGACAATTTCATAAAAATTATTTTCTTATCAAAGATATGTTATTCGTCGATGTGTGTTAATCTTCACTTTTCTTGGCCGGCAGTGCAAAAAGGTCACAAATGATGAGACAATTTCATAAAAAAAAAAATTTTTTTCTCAAAGATATGTTATTCGCCGAAGCAAATGCATACAGGATTCAATGTTAAAGTAACATAAATTTTGTATCGCGTTTCTTGTTCTCTTCAACAATAACTTGAGCGGTTGGTATCTTTTCAGTTAACCAGAAGATACGCAGACACATTTTCTTATAACATTTTTTCTGCACTTTGTTCACTCACTCTGCATACATTTGCCCTTGAATTGTTTAATTAATGAAATTTAACATTGCCCAAACATGTTAGTTGTAAAAACATGATGCACGGAAACAAAAAAGAAATTGTAACACCATGCATGCTTGTTTCCTTTTCGAGGTGAGAAGTATTTTGCGTCATGTTGTTGTAATGTCTTAACTTGTTATAAACTAAAAGGGCCCCAAGGAAGATTTGAGCTAACCAATTGGGCCATGGTGCACCCTCTTTAAATAAAGAATTTACTTACTTACTTAAAATATTTGATAATCTAATTATAGAGATTAATTCAACACTTGAACAGTAGCCGATTGTTCACTCACTTGAACCTCGCAAACAGACATGTGACTGATAATTCGATTACTGCACGGTAACCTGACACACGTTTTCACACCTTTTATAGCTCAGTCACATGACCTTAATGTACAAACGATTCTCAATACACAAAATTGTTGCTTTTTCTTTCTCTCCATGTCATGATATACAACTATAGAAGTCTTAGAGCAAGAAATAAAAAAGAACAATTTCCAAACAATATCTGACATATTGCGGTATCCGGACAAAATCCCCCCGGACAGAATCCCCCCCCCCCACTCTTTTTTGTTGACGAGGACAGAATCTCCCCCAGTATATCTTGCAGATAGGACAGAATCCCCCCCACTTCCCAGACAGAATCTACTTCTATAATTGAGCAATCTTTAATATAGTTGACTATAATAAGTGGTGATTAGGGAAAATTAAATATAAGAATTTGGTTATTTTCAATACTTTTTATTATAACTTAGTTAATTACTCAATTATAGAAGTTTGTCTCACCTCATTATTGCTATTAGGTGTAATTATGGCATATTAAGATGCAGCTTTCTTAATTAAATAAAAAACAACCAAAATAATTATCCGGTCATTAGCATATAATGAATAAAAACACTCTAATTTGATGCAAAAATAGTTGACATTTAGTTTTAAATGTTACAATTTGATTATGGAGATTCTGTCTGGGAGGGGGGGATTTTGTCCTATTTGCAAGATATACTGGGGGGGATTCTGTCCTAGTCAACAAAAAGGAGTGGGGGGGATTCTGTCCGGGGGGGATTTTGTCCTACACTCGACATATTGCACCACGTACTTGACACTTTGTAGTTTTTACCAGAGACATTGCTAAAATCTCTAAAATATTGCATGTCACATATTATGACCAGTAAGAGAGCCAAACTCTCACTCTGTGTAGAAAATTCTAACATGGAAACTGTAAGCTAGGACTGCAGAACTTGAGAAGAGTAGTTTTCGTTTTTAATCATGGAATTCGAAAGAAAAAAGAAAACATTGCCAAATACGTATAATGCAACAACGTTTCTGTCCGTCAGACCGGCGACTATGTTGCGCCCTCGCTCACCCCCGCCCCCCCAACCCATACATGCGTATTGCATACGTGTAAATAACTAAACGTGTATCATGTACATCATATCCTTCTGAAGTAAGAAGTATTGGAAGAAAGAAATATTTGATAAATGATACGCCACTCAATTTAATAACTTAATCAATTAACATATTCTCTTGAAATGAAAAGCATTAATACAAATATCAACTCCTTTTCGCTATATAAAATCATTTTCTAGAAACACCAGTCATTTTCCTATTTTAGTGTAAGATGGAAAGGAGGCCTTTGTGCTATTTAGGGTAACCACACAGGACATCCTTTCTCATTCATTCATTCATTCATTCGTTCGTTTGCTTTTCTTCTTTTTTCTAACGCTCACTAGCATACATGCTGATATACGTTGAACACCAGAAGGATAAATGTCCACGTTTTTAATAGGCATGTACATCATGTACCTAATAGATATGCTTTATATCCATGATCAAATATAATAATTATTATTTTCGGGGGGAACCATGATAAAAGAGCCGTCTTTAAGTAATCACTGCAATTGTCTTTTCTCACTATTGTTGTATACTAGCTGCAATATGTCACTGCGTTTCTATTGGAAAAGGTCCCTCAGGACCTTTTCCACAGTGTTTACTTTGAATATGAAGAAATTTTACCCATGATCGACTGCTCTATCTCAATTACGCGTTTTGTCACATAAAGCGCTTAATAAAAACTAGTTAACCCGTCTATACTGACTAGACAGTTAACCGCAATCAATTAAATTTATCCATTGTTGACACTTCCCGTCAAAAAGCGGTAAAATCTAGCAAGCAGTCTCGATCATGGTGACTGCTTATCATAGCGCATCTAGGTTTAGATCGTAGATACCCTGACGAGGGGTACAGAAACTATAGGAACTCTATATGGCTGACTTTTAGTCCATCACATCGGTCCCATGGGTCTGTTTCTGATAGTGTGGCTGCAGGTCAAAATTCAGAACTCTGTCACAAATTGACTGCACTGCAAAATGGTTTTCTACACATCGACATATTGATGGTAATCGTGTTCCCTTTAGTATTGGCTTTGATTCCATAACGTCAGAAATTTTGGTCAATGCCTTAAGTGACAGATACACACATTTGTCAAGCGTTCATAACAAGAAATGACATTCATGAATAGGAAACGAAACTGAAACGTATGAGAATCGAAATTAATGACAAACCAGAGAATCAACAACACTGAAATCTAGAGCAAAAGGAATCTCTTATAACAAACGGCTGCTGACCTTTTCATTGGTTTCTTTTTAAAGAAGCCAACTTGTACCTACATCTCCAATAGCTGCGTTACACTCTCTATATCCCTATGTGCTGCGTTTTCCTATATATTATATATTGCTGCGTAAAACTACTGCGTTTTATCCTGGGCCCAAATCGTGAGACCGTAAATGAGTACCGGGTTATATAACACCGGAAACGGTGAAGCTATAGCGGTCAACCGCTTCCGGTTAAGAAAAAAAATCTTCAACACACCGTTGCTTGTCAATGTACACTTTTTATAGTCTGTTTTAAATATGGAAGTCAAACGTAAAGCTATGGAAGGCGCTATTGTACCCGCCAAACGAGCTCGAAACGAAGTCGTTGCCTTTGGTGACAAGGAAAACGCACTTGTGCAAAGTGTATGTTTCTCTTTTAGTGAATTTAGTGGGTGGGGTATTGCTAGTTGCCAGATGTCACACCGCTATATTACACATATGTTCCATATCTCTTCGTTGCGATCCCAGTTGGTTGCCGAGGTAGCCGAGTGGTTAGCGCACTGGCTTCTTGTTCTAGAGGTCCCGGGTTCGAATGACATGATACAGTGCGCCGTCCTTCGGATCGGGACGTTAACTGGAGGCCACCTGTGCAGGGACAGTCATCCCCTGTGCAGGTTCAAGATCCCTACACAGGTTCTATCCTCATGCATGTAGGCTCATCCTGCAAACACACCGGAGTGTACAATGTACACCTCCCAAGAATAATCAGAAATTGATTGATGGGAGTAACAAGAAAACGAAAACGGTTGTTCAATGATGAAATGTAGTGTCAATAATTGCAACCTTTTCAAGATAAATCAAGAAGAATACACTTCTCCGATGTGTACTAACATGTTTATTGTTAATGACACCAATACACGATGTAATATTCCGCTCAGACAGGGATCACGCTTCATTCAGTTAATAGTGACCACATTTCCTGCCCGGGCTATAAGATACTAGGAAAAACGAACTGCAATAACATTTTTGTCTCCATATAGGGATGGAACCACATTTATTTGCGACCACATTTTTGGCCCAGGCTGTAAAGACACTTGGAAAAAAGGATAGTTTCCACATTTTCTCTATATAGGGAGGTTTCCACAATTTTTACATATGCGAGAAATCATGGGAAAGCCCAAAAATGTAGACACCTTACTATATAGGGTGGTTTCCAATTTTTTAGATATACAACAAATCATGGGAAAGCCTAAAAATGTGGACACGTTGCTATATAGGGAGGTTTCCACATGCTAAAAAAGCCTGGGCACTATGTCGGTTATGCAATAGACAGAATAAACAGTATCAAGAAATAACACAACAAACAACTAAAATCAGCAAACTTGATTGGGTGCTCATCCCGTAGAAGATTTACAGTAAATTAGACTGGTTCTTCATTGTAATCGATCTCCGTTAATAGACCTTTGCGGGTACTTACACCAAATCACTGCTTAGTTTTGACAAAATCAACAAAATATTAACAGTAGTAAGAGTTTTGAACATACAAGAGTTGTCAGAGTTAATTAGAAATCTATTTTCTTTAAAACGGGACAAATGCTGGGCAGGGTCTTCTTATAGCTCGGCTCAACAGGGGCTTTCATACCCCATCATAGTTTCACCTAGAAATCCATCGTTAATACAAAGAAATGCTAACTAGCACATGGCTATTTGATGAAACAACATTTAACTTTCTAACAATCAAGTTTTCTCCACAAAATTCTGTTACTTTTTTTTAACATATCATTTTTCAGCTGTTTGTCAATTGTGGTCACTCGTGTGGAGCCTTTTCCTGAACAAGCCGAATACATATGCCAATGTTACGGAAACTGATGTTCAACATTAATTTATTCCAAATGAAAGGTCAATATTTGGCCTTGTCCAATGAGATGCACATATTTCTACAAATGACGTCAATCAGGTCAGCAATTTTGATTACACCCCACAGTGTTTGATGTCATTGTGGCATTGCAACATGCGCTGCATTATACTTATTGATAATTTAATATTAATTGATCAATTAATCTTAAAATTAACCATTGATCAACCAACTGGGAAGCAACCAAGAGATACGGAACATATGTGTAATATAGCGGAGTGAGATTTCGCAACTAGGTAGAGTCTAAACTCAGTAAAAAAAAATTATTGTCTATTGATTTGGTCTGCAGCCTACTCTTCAGGGTTTTCACTATGATTTTGAGTAGCTGGCAGAAATTACAGATAAACAGGCAAAATTGCCATTCATTATTGTTTAAACGGTTAAAAGTAGCCGGCTAAAATCTTGAAAAAATGAAATGCCAGCTCTTAATGACATCCCTACTCTTACGTGAGAAAAAAAAAAATATTGATTACAGGAACTGCTCCTTTTCGGCCTTTTAGAATTTTATAATTTAGTCAGAATTTTATAATTTTATAATTCAGTTATATTCCATTCACAAGGTTTTTCAAATTGAATGAAAATCCCACAAGAGGTCATGCTTACAAGTAAAAGAAGCAAGTAGCCCAAGAGCAATGATCGCTGACCTGAGAGACCATAAGTACAGTCACGTGACAAAAGACCATGGCTGTCATCTTGGTTGGTAACCCGAGTCTTCTCTGGCTGCAAAGCCATAAAGGGTCTGACAGCCAGAGCTAAACACGCACGAAAAGCCCAATATCTTCCTCTCCTCCAATCGATCGGAGCAGTACTACTCTACTCCACATCAAATGTCTATATTTTTATGAATTACCTTCTCACAACTATTGATAGAAGCCTACTCCACGATCATTTTTGTTTCGATTTGCAAAATGTGACAATCAAGAAATATTTTTATTTATTTTTAATTTATTTCCTTCATATATGAATGTCCTGAATACAAATACATGTACATCAAAATTGTTTTCAACCATTGTTTTGCTAAAGCAGTCTACAAACACACAACATTACAAGTGCACCTTGAAGCAGATTATAAAATTGTATGTATCATTTAACAACCCTACCCTCTTACTTGAAATTTTAGGTCTGTAAAAATCAGAATTTGTAATTGTGTAAAACCAATATTTGTTGATTAAAACTTTTTCTTGTATAATGTAAATAATAATAATGTAAATCGTAACCAGATTCTTGGAATAAAAGAATGTAATGAGCCACCACGTGGAAAAACCAACAATGTGGTTTCCAAACAGGTCTGACACAAACCGGCCTGTACAGCTACAGCAGCAGGCTTGAAAGTTTGGAGTTAAGTAGAGGAGGAATTGTACTATCCGTGTAGTGAAAACAAACATGCTGATTAGCTTCTCAGTTACTGCGAAGCTGATCTGCGCCTTTGTTTTCGCCTATGCAGATTGTTCGTTTTCCCATGCGGCGGTTCAAAAATATAGGGAAATTGTGTGCTATGTATTTCAGGGTCTAGTACGTCTGTCCAACCTGGCAGCTCCCATAATGTTACTCACAGGACATGAAGGAGAGATTTTCAGCACCAAGTTTTCTCCAGATGGTAAAATGTTGGCATCAGCTGGCTTTGACAGGCTTATATGTAAGTACACTGTATCTTAGTTCGCCAGAATTGTATATAATTTTTCTTAACTTAATGTTTGCTTATAAGAACCTTTAATTCCAAGGTAATATGCCTCTCTACTGTGTTACTGAGAAATGTACAAGTGGTTGCAAACTGCACTGCCCCTCTACACGGCTAACAAACCTTTAAATGCGTAACCACGGTTAAGAAAAGAAATCCGATTCATGTCCTTCCGGTTTCGCATCAGATGACCAACAAAAGGTAAACAAACTTTTGCAGCTCGTGTTTCAGAGTAAAATATTTCGATTCGAACACAAATATTATAATTCTCTCAATGCTATTTTATATAATTTCTTTCAAAACGCTTTACAGGGAAATAAATAACATAACTTGAACAGGTTGAGGTTTTCAAACGTATCTTGAAATATATCCTTCATATTTTAATCATTAAATGCGTACCCATCTTTTCCTTCCCTTCAAATCGATAATGCCGGGCACTAACACAACGAAATACTGGCACAGACATCAGATGCAATTTAGTTAATACAAATATGTAAATTTGTCGTGGAACAATCACTAAAATTTGATATTTACCAGCAAATTGTCCAATTTTTAGTTGTATTTCGCCGACTTTGGCCTTGTTGGAGCATCAGGTTCGAAGAAGGGAATGAATAACTCAAAGACCATCAAATTATTTTGCGAGCTACTCTGGTGCTGACTTACGATAGTAAATAAGTGACAAAATAGCATTCATAGATAATCGATATATTTCTGTACTAAAATATAATCATCAATCGATCCTAGTAGTGTATGTTTTGTTTACCTTTTCATGGTCTTCATATGCGCAACCGGAAGGGCGTGAATCGGATTTTCTTTCTTAACCGGCGGTTACGCATTTAAAGGTTTGTTAGCCGTGTCTATGGACTGTCATAGGACTTTTTGTATTCCTGATGAGAGCATATCAATAATTTAGACTAGCTACTAGTCTGATAAGTTTTTTGCCCTTTTTTGTAAATCTAAATTTTCTTTTCTTGAAAGCTAGAGCACCAAATATTTTCTGATGTACACATACAGCCCCTTTCACTCGAGTTTGCCGTTTGAGCATTTGCATCACACAAGAAGACCATGTGTTCCGAAGACCTGAGTTTCATTTCATCTTGTCCTTAAAGACACCTGGATTGATTGATCTGCTGATTTGAGTGACAGCTTAAAACGAAATGACCTTTAAAAACGACAAACTCAAGTGAAATTTTTAACTTGCGTTGAATTCTTACCATGTAGATACCGATCAGGTTAACTGCTTAAATTGATAAAATTCTGCTTTTGTCTCTATCCTGTTACAAATGTGTGTTCTTAATATACATTGTATATAATGTGCAAAGAATTTTGAAATAAAAATGTGCTTAAACCAAGTAATTACAATGTTTTTATCAGAAGAGGTGACATCATTACCTAAAGATAAATGTTGAATAGATTTTAAGAACACCTGGCACCTGGGACACTTTTTCAGTTCTAAAATAGAATAAAAAGTTACCTGATTTCAGTACAAACAAATGGCAAACTCGAGTGAACAAATTTGATTGACCTAAATGCTCAAACAGCAAACTTGAGTGAAAGGGACTGTATCTTGACTAGATTTATCAGACTAGTATTTTCTGAAAATGCTCCAAGAGGAATTTCTGCTGTGATTGACATTTGTTAGCTTCATATTGCCCCACATAATCTGATAACAGCCCCAACTCTAATGTATTTATTTATCTGAGTTTTAATGGTCTACAGGTAATGCCATACAGCTTGAGGAAAACCACTGAAGTTTTTTTTTCTTCAGTTTACCCAACAATTAGCAGCATTTGCATGAATTCAAATTGAGTGAAGCGTCAGGATTTAGGCGCCAAATACGTTTTGATATAATGAAAAAAAATCAAGTTCATTTTTACATCACAAAATTGATAGTTGTTTAAAAATGTTTTAATTAAAATAAAGATGCAAATATATCTGAGCCTTCGCATGAGAAAAACAACTGTCTGGGTTTCCGACCAGGTACGACACAAACCAGCCTGTAAGGTAGCTGATCTGCATCTTTGGGTTCGCATAATGTAGGTTGTTGGTTTTCTGTCATTTCTGATGCAGTGGCTCATTTATGAACTTATAATCACAAAAGCTGCACAGAAAATACAGAACTAGCTTTTGAAGAAATATGTTCCTATGTTCCAGTCTTTGCTTGCTATCAGTTGCTGTATAAACAATTGGCCATAAATTCTTGTCTCTGATCAGCCACTAGCAGGTTGTTCTGACAGTAATTGGTGGGATCAGATTACTCCAGTATTACCCCGTCAGAAGTGGAAGGGGAATATTTTGCTTGGTACTAGGGTTAAAATCGAGATGAGGAGTAGACCCATATTTTGTCCAAATGATGTTCATTTTATATTAAAAAGATTTTTACCTTTGTAGATTTGTCATTTTAACGCCTAGTGGCTAGGCTAATCAATAATTGTAAGTGTTTGAATCTAATCTGTGATAGTGTGTCTCTGGTAAACATTGAGAATTAGGATGTGATTAGTGTTAAACATTGAGAATTAGGATGTGATTAGTGTTTTCCAAGCTATAAGTTGATGATCAAGTACATGTATTAACATTCTGGAGAATTGAGCCTCTGCATTAAAACTTAGCCTCACTTACGGCTGTTGAAATATGTGCAAAATAAGTCTTGCATATTTGGATAGGCAGAGCTGTCCAGAGGGTCACTAGCTCTGCTGAGTGAGGCCAAGGGACAGATTTGTGAATTGTCTATATGTTCACTCCTGATAGATTCTTTTTATTTATTCATACATAACCGGTAGGCAGCTTTGGGGTAAATGGCCAGTTTTGAAACTTATGAATCTGAATGATGAAAAAAAAACACCTCTAAAATCTATACATTAAAGTGTAATAATACAAAAGTAAGCTTTTAACACAAATGGCTATATATGTATGTAGTATAATTCAAATTGGCTATCCCCAGTGGCAAAACAAACTGGTTTTTGTTAGACTTGGTCTTCAATCTCAAAGACATTCCCCACTTGGATCATGTATGAGCCACGTCATGTGGAAACCAAAAGTTTGTCTAGCATGCGAAAACAAAGACGCAGTAACTGCACAGCTGATCAGCCCCTTTCTTTTCACTTTAAGGATAGTAGAATCTCTCTTCTTAAATCCAAACTTTAAAGCTTCCAGCCTTCTTCTGTGCCTGTACAGGCCTGTTTGTGTGTGTCGGGGACGAAACTCCTAAAGACTGTTTATCTGGCTTCATGGCTTGTATGTTTGTGTATTTTTAGATTTCTGGAATGTGTATGGTGAGTGTGAGAACTTTGCTGTGCTGAAAGGTCACACAGGGGCCATCATGGAGTTACAGTTTTCAGCTGATGGAAGGTACAGTATTATCATACGGTTTTATTGAACCATGACATGGGTGGACAGACAAAATCTATAGTGTTTCCTAGTGTCTGATAAGGGTTTTTCCCAGATTTTCAGCAACCATTTTTGTGTATTTAAAATAGTTTCTTGGAAAAATTGAGCACTTAGTTTCCAATGTGCTGCAAAAATTTCAAATATGGAAGTACATGTAGTTATTTTCCCCCAAAAAGCTTTTAATATGTTGGATTTTATTCTGATTGCTCAAATTCATTATACAATGACATGGTTGACTTACTGAGACAGAATCTTCATGATAATTCAAATACATGCAATATGAAATTTTACAATCATGGATTACCTCCCTTGCCAATGCAAAATTCCTGTTCAAAATTTGTTTTTGGCAATTTGCCTTAAAAACTTTCAAATTGTTTGCAGGTCCTATCAGGACAAACTAAGATTAAGCTACATGCATTGCAGCTCATTGCCCTTTTGAATAAAACTGTTGACCATTTGAGCGGCCTCATGAGAAAACAAACAATCTGCATATGCGAAAACAAAGACGCAGATCAGCTTCGCAGTAATTGCCAAGCTCGTCAGCGCCTTTGTTTTTGCTTCACGGATAGTTCAATTCCTCTGCTTCTAAAAAACCAAAATTTCCCGTCTCTAGTCATCTTCAGTGCTTGTACAGCTTGTTCGGAGACAACATTGTTGGTTTTCCCACAAGGCGGCTCATTTGTTTGCAGTACATTAGTGACGGCATCAACAGATAAGACATTGGCATTGTGGGATGTGGATGCTGGGACCAGAATCAAGAAGTTGAAAAGTCACAATGGTTTTGTTAACTCATGTCATATAGCACGGCGGGGTCCACAGTTGATATGTAGTGGCAGTGATGATGGAACAATAAAGGTTTGTTGTTCTGGGGCAGGGGGAGGGGGGCTGGGGAGAGGAGGCACGATGGGGTTCACAGTTGATATGTAGCGGCAGTGATGATGGAACTATAAAGGTTTGGTGTTCTGGGGCAGGGGGAGGGGGGCTGGGGAGAGGAGGCACGACGGGGTCCACAGTTGATATGTAGTGGCAGTGATGATGGAACAATAAAGGTTTGTTGTTCTGGGGCAGGGGGCTGGGGAGAGGAGGCATGACGTGGTTCACAGTTGATATGTAGTGGCAGTGATGATGGAACTATAAAGGTTTGTTGTTCTGGGGCAGGGGGAGGGGGGCTGGGGAGAGGAGGCACGGCGGGGTCCACAGTTGATATGTAGTGGCAGTGATGATGGAACAATAAAGGTTTGTTGTTCTGGGGCAGGGGGAGGGGGGGCTGGGGAGAGGAGGCACGGCGGGGTTCACAGTTGATATGTAGTGGCAGTGATGATGGAACAATAAAGGTTTGTTGTTCTGGGGCAGGGGGAGGGGGGCTGGGGAGAGGAGGCACGGCGGGGTTCACAGTTGATATGTAGTGGCAGTGATGATGGAACAATAAAGGTTTGGTGTTCTGGGGCAGGGAGAGGGGGGAAGAGAGGAGGCACAGCGGGGTCCACAGTTGATATGTAGTGGCAGTGATGATGGAACAATAAAGGTAGGTTGTTCTGGGGGAGGGAGAGGGGGGCTGGGATGGGGGTGGGGATGCACAATTGGGGAAAGATATGGTCATCGAAACATATAGGACCTCATTGGAGTTAAGTATACAGATTTACAGAAATTGAATGTGTTTTATGCAAAACCAGAAAATTGAGCAAATGTAAACCATTATCTCATCTCAATAAGACTCCAGTCTGTCTCAAGGAACTTATCATTTGTGGTTAATATATTGACTAGCTACATTGTTACTGTCATGTGTTTCTGTCTTACCTTATTAGGATTCTGATACGCAAGATTTCATTCTGCACAACTCAATTTACTCACAGTATTTGAGCTGTCTCATGGGAAAACCAACAGTGTGGTTTCCAAACAGGCCCGACACAAACAGCTGTACAGTCACAGAAGATGGCTAGAAGCTAGACATTTTGGAGTTAAGTAGAGGAGGAATTGTACTATCCGAGTAGCGAAAACAAAGGCGCTGATCAGCTTCGGGGTTACTGCGAAGCTGATCTGTGTCTTTGTTTTCGCATATGCAGATTGTTGGTTTTCCCATGTGGCGGTTCATTTCATTCTGCACAACTCGATTTACTCCCAGTATTTGTTCTGTATTACAGTTATGGGATTCTAGAAAGAAGGGTGTGTTACAGACGTTCCAGAATACATATCAAGTAACAGCCGTAACATTGAGTGATACAGCAGAACAGGTCATTTCAGGAGGCATAGATAATGATATTAAGGTCAGATAATAATGATGATAATAATATTTACAATAATCGTGAAAAATATTAATATGGATAACATAAATTCATTTATTGAAGTATCATTGCACAAACATGCCCATGCAATATACAGTAACATTGTCAGCTGTAAAAAATAATAATTTTCAGGTAAAATATTATATTTTTTATATTTTAGCTTGACTGCACAAAGTGCATAGAGCTAGTAGTATAGTCACATTGCTTGTGTGCGTTCCCGTGCCTGTTCCTGCTTGCATTACACTTGTGGTATAGTTTTCTTGAAGACAGCAATTAGCATTAAGACTTAAATTAAATCGCCGCGAAAATGTTGACATAAATTGACATGATTTGGGGTAATAAAAGCCAATGATGGAGACATAATATGTATAAAATATTTTTGCAAGTAACTATGCCACATGAAACACTTATGATTTAATTTCATCAAAAAACTGTTGTTTTTACGTCGGTATTTTTGACAAGTGTTAAATTGTTCAATGAAATCCCGGCTCAATCCCAACCTTTAATTATTGTCTTCTATTGTTTCTAAGATTATCCCCCATCTTGCTCTGTGCGGTCAAAACTAATCAATTTTCAAGACAGTACATGCAAAAATATTACATACTTGTATGGGCCAGAGCATGACATATCACGAAACTTTTTCAAGTTTTTAAATCCACGTATATGACCATAATACATGTAGTCAAACAAGTTTATTAGTACATGTATATATCTCAGATCTCAGGTGAGCATTTACAGGACCATTGGTCCTCTGGTTCTATCCTTTTAAGGATTGAATTTCAGATTTTAGCTTTCACGGGATGATGAAAAACATTAGGCTGTTTTAATGTCTGTGAAGCCTGAAGGGCTTCTCAAAGACATTAAAACAACTAATGTTTTTCATCATCCAGTGAAAGCTAAAATCTGAATTTTAATACTTATATTTACATTGTATATTATCAATCAAGTATAAGATTTTTAATTGCAAATATCTTCGATCATTTTCATGTTATTTGACATTAAATCCGACTTAAGGTAATTTTGGAACAGCCAAAATGTCAAACTTTTGCGCATAACGTCATGGCGATACACGACTGACGTCACGCCAACAAGAGTAAACAAACAACGTCACTGGCTTATTTTGACGTCGCTCCACCCATAGGCGTGGCCTCTAAGATCACGTGACCTTTAATGTTTTTCATAGGGAAATGAAGAACAGCAAGAAAGATACTTTCATCTAGGACGATTGCAATAAAAATGTAAATATAATTGTTTATCGTTAATCTTATAAGATTCTTATACGATCTTTCTGTCTTCAGGTTTGGGACCTGCGTAAGAATGATGTGTTATACAGAATGCGTGGCCACTCTGACACAGTTACAGGTCTCCAGCTCTCTCCTGATGGCTCCTATCTCCTCTCTAATGCCATGGATAATACAGGTAACCAGCCCAGGCTGGTCAGTGTCTGATATAAACCTTGTGGTGACCGTGACCTTGTGAACCACAATGTCAATTATTCATTTGAATGAAGGAAACTGTTAAAATGTCATTTGTGGGAAAAATAAACTTGAAATGAGCATATGGACTGATTATTCTTGATTGTGAAGAAAATTGGAGCCCAGTGGCTGATCTGCCCCCAACCAGCATACTAAAGTCTGTTTTGTAGTGTGTGATAATGGTTTTTCGCAGATATTTTACAACTGTTCAAATGTAGAAGAAATATTTTCTTGGCAAAATTAACCATCTAGTTTGTCGCAAAATATGCTGCAAAAATTTTGAAAATCGGCTAACAAATAAAAAATTCTAGTCAAAAACATTTTTATGCCCCCAACTTCGGAGAAGTTGAGGGGGCATATTGGTTTGGGTCTGTCTGTCCAGTCCAGTCCAGTGAGTCTGTGATGCTTGAGTAACGCTTAGCACTTGGTCAGGAACCGTTAGAGCTAGGATCTTGAAATTTGGTATGTAGTTTGTATATGAAAATTAAGAGGACCCATATTTTTTCTTTCAGGTAAATTCAAGGGGCTAGGGGCCCATTCTGTGAGAGTTATGTCCCTTTTTAATTCTTGATAAAGTGAATAGATAGTGGCTACCTTGTGTGCGCAACTCCTCCTACAGTTTTATTCCGATTCTCTTGAAACTTTACAGATGTTGCGACCATGCTTTGAAGATATGCATGTGGTTTGGATATAATCCTCAAATTAATTTTTGTCACTTTTTTCACAATTTGAACTTAGCCATTTTTCGGGCATTTTCACAATGAAAGTGAATGGGCAGTGGGTACCTTGTGTGCGCAACTCCTCCTACAGTTTCATGCCAATTCATTTAAAACTTTACATGTGTTATGGGCATGGTCTGAAGATATGCATGTGGTTTGGATATAATTCTTGGATTATTTTTTGTCATTTTTTTCACAATTTGAACTTAGTCTTTTTTTCGGGCATTTTAGTGAATGGATAGAGGGTACCTTGTGTGCGCAACTCCTCCTACAATTTAATACCAATACTTTTGAAACTTTGCAGACATTGTGACCATGCTTTGAAGATATGCATGTGGTTGGGATATACTCCTCAGATTAATTTTTGTCACTTTTTTACAATTTGAACTTAGTCATTTTTTTGGAAAGTTTTCTAGTTTGTTCTAGTTTACAATGTGTTTATGAATCATGACACTGTGATGACCTTGTAGTATTTTATGGCAAGGTCATCATACGTCAACTATATGTATACATTTGAATTGGGGAAAACTGTTGAATGGGGGAAAACTGTCAAAATGTAATTGGAATGGAAACTACTTGCAGGAAATGGGGTGTTCTTTAATACTTGTCATTTGCTTGATTACTTTTCCCCGTGGACAATCAATGAGAATGTTGTTTATATGTGGTGAAATCATAATCTTTTCTGATCCGATGTGTATCAAAATTATTGCTCTCTGACGCAAGATCCTATAGTAATCGCATCCTAAAACAGGGTACAGTAATGACACTGCATTGTTTTCCAGTAAATTTAAAATATGTAATTTCGATCACAAGTATAGAAAATGCTGTAACATTCGCAACACTATATACATGTCCACTTCAATTTTACACATAAATATTAAACTTGTCCTTCATATGAGCATCAGAAAACACTTATGTAGAATGTATTCACCTTTACTTTATAGAATAGTTGTTTTTCGCATGTGAAGGCTCAGATATATTTGCATCTTTATTTTAATTAAAACATTTTTAAACAAATATCAATTTTGTGATGTAAAAATGAGCTTGATTCTGTTTTCTTATATCAATAGGCCTTTGGCTCCTAAATCCTGACGCTTCACTCAATTTGAATTCATGTAAAATATTACTCTTAAAACTATTAGCTAATCCTGCTAATTGCTGGGTAAACTGAAGAATAAAACTTCTGTGGTTTTTCTGAGTTGCATGGCATCACCTGTAGACCATTAAAACTCAGATAAATAAACAAATTTGAGTTGGTGGCTGTTATCAGATTATGTGGGGCAATATGGGGCTAATAAATGTCAATCACAGCAGATATTTCTCTCAGAGCATTTTCGGAAAATACTAGTCTGATAAATCTAGCCAAGATATGTACATCAGAAAATATTTGGTGCTCTAGCTTTCAAAAAAAAAAGAAAATCTAGATTTACTAAAAAGGCAAAAACTTATTTAGCAGACTAGTAGCTAGTCTAATCAATATTGACAAGCTCTAGCTTGGGATTGTTGCCTGTCATTTTTCGCAAAATTTTGACAGAGTAACAGCCCTTGATTGACATCAGAATTTCATTTCAGAATCTGCTCAATGTCTTGAGAACAAATAGACAGAATCTGACCATATTTTGTATGCACATCAACATTGACAAGATCTAGCTTGGGATTGTTGCCTGTCACTTTTTCGCAAAAATTTGACAGAGTAACAGCCCTTGATTGACGTCAGAATTTGGTTTCCGCTGAATATCTTGAGAAGGAATTGACAGAATCTGACCATGTTGTGTATGTTCATCAACATTGACAAGATCTAGCTTGGAATTGTTGCCTGTTTTTTTTTGTTTTTTTTTTTGCCAAATTTTGACGGAGTTCCAGCCCTTGATTGATTATAATTTTGTTTCTGCTCAATATTTTGAGAACAAATTTACAGAGTCTGACCAAATATTGTATGCACATCAACATTGACAAGATCTAGCTTGGGATTATGGGGTGCCATTTTTCGCAAACTTTTGATGGAGTTACAGCCCTTGATTGATGTCAGAATTTTGTTTCTGATCAATATCTTGAGAATGAATTGACAGAATTTGACCATATTTTGTATGCACAACAACACTTACAAGATCTAGCTTGGGATTGTTGCTCATGGGATTGTTGCCCATCATTTTTTCACAAAATTTTGGCCCTTGATTGGTGTCAGAATATTGTTTCCGCTCAATACCTTGAGAAAAAATTGACAGAATCTGGCCAATCTTTTTATGTGCATCAACATTAACAAGATCTAGCTTGGGATTGTTGCCTGTCATTGTTTTTCTCAACCTAGCAAAAAGCTCAGAAGTGGGGCTATAGTCAGATCCTCTGACAATTCTAGTTGCCCCTGCTTTGTGACGTCATAATATTTTGAATATATGCCATTTAAAATCAATGCACAGGCTATGCCTTTCAATATTTTCAGATTTTTCATATTGGATTGTATGGTGAATATATCAAATTTATGGTTATCTTTATTTTGTCTTGAATGGTCTAAATGGATATTTGCTGTAAATTGCTAAACTAGAAATTTAACATTTACAACAGGTTTAAGGTAAAGCAGGTGCACAGTTTCTAGGACAGCTGTTCGTCTTTATGATAATAGAAACCCAGACAAAATTTCTGATTGAAAATGTCTAACAAAATGCTTCTTAAAAATGTCAAATAAATAGGTTTTGGGAAGTTGTAGTGGTATTAGCACATGGTTACATTGTGGTATGGACGCCTCTTTCAAAATAATTTTGTGTTATTTTTCAAAATTTTACAACTTAAAAATTAATGATTTAAAGAATTATCAGTCCAAAACTTGTACCAAAGGAATTAGCAAAGATCTATCACATAGCAGCATTAACAGTTTGGATAAGCCCTAACTGGAAATGAAATTATTAGGCACTGAAACCACTATACTCTACAGTTGAACCTGCTGAATCAGCCACCTTTATAAGAGCTCCACCTGCATTTTCCCAATCATTTTCACTATATTTTATCTCTGCATAAGACAGCCACCTCCACAAGACAACCAGCAGCCAGTAAAATAAATCCCAAAATGCTTATAACTCTCTATAAGACAGCCACGTCATACTTGCCTAAAGTCAAATTTCCCATTTACAAGCTGTTAATTGGACAATTATTATTCATTATTGTATTTAAAAAAGTTAATTAGCAGAAAAAATCAATTAAGTTAATACCCATGAGGCTTTGCATATATTTTTGTGTAACGAAGCATGAAATGATGTCAACTTATGAAACACATACAGGTAGTCCTTCTTTAGAAAGGATTTTTCTTGTGACAGTAAGAATATTTTCTACATGACAACTGCTCTGACTGAACCTTGATAAGACAGCCACCTGTGTATAACAGCCAGCTTAGCTCACTCCCAAAGGTGGCGCTTTTATAGAGGTTTGACTGTATTTCAATTCATAACAAATAGACGTAGTGCCTATGTTTACAGTTCTCGTAAAAACTGAAGTTTCTGTTGTAGGAAAAAAAACATTTTGCCTATGTTTTAGCAAGGTAATGAGGACTCCACAAATATAAAATGGTTCTTCTAAGCATTTTAATTCAAACATTATACTATCTTTTCGGACTGGGTGAAGTACGTGTATGCAGTGTCATAAAGGTGCAATGATCAATTGAATCATCTTAAAATGCTTTGGTGGTTTCAATATCACAAAGAATCTATCTATAACTATCAAGTAATTTACTTCTGGTACAGAAGCTGGTTTAGGAGAAAACGAGTTGATGACAAGAATTAAAGAACACCCCTCGTATTTATAGTGTAGTGGCTGGGGTGCCACAGGTATATCAGACCCATATACAGCAGCCTTGCTGTATGAGCTAGCTTTTACAGCGACGCGTAGTGTGTCTGGATATTGTTGCAAGTTAAGCAACGTTGAGCTTGGTTAGTGGCTGGATGGGTGACCCAAGTTTGAGCATGGATGACTGGGTAATCTCAAAAACAGGCTAGAGGCTTGAAACTTGCTAAAAGTAAAAGAGGAATTGTACTATCCAGGTTGCGAAAATAAAGGCCCAGATCAGTTGTGCAGTTACTGCACAGCTCATTTGCACCTTTGTTTTCGCATATGCAAAATACCGTTTTCTCATGATGTGGCACAAATTTTAAAGCATGTTTCGCATCATTTCATTTTGGATGTTGAGTAAAATTCCACATTAAGGCGGCAATGCCCAGACATGACTTTAGATGTTGAATGGGGTGGTATAAGAGACATAAATCAAATGCTGATAAGGTAGAATAGATATAGAAATATTCTCATGACTAAAATCGTCCTGAAAAAATAAATATGTTGCCGCATGGGGATTAATCTTTGGGTTCCTTCATGCTACAGTTTAAGCCACATATACCCCCTCCTCCACCCCACTGACTGGGCAGTTGAATTAGTTGACTATAATTTCAGTGAGAATCTGGGATGTCCGACCATTCGCTCCTCAAGAAAGATGTGTGAAGATAATGCAAGGAAATCAGCATACTTTTGAAAAGGTAACTTTCATTAAATATAATCAGAGTGCTTTGTAAGTCATAAATGTGGAATGTTGTTTTGCCTATGTAGCTGCTTGTGTTTTGGTCAATTAATGAATTTTAACCACATACTTGATTTTCACTCTATGGTATTCATTGCTGTCCAGAAAATGATGACTAATTTTATGTAGTGCCTGAGTGATTAAGAGCCCTGATTTTTTTATCCCATTGATCATCTCACTGCTGTTTCTGGTGTGGGTTCAAGCCCCACAGGGGGTACGTATGACGGTATGAGGCAAACCAAGTACTGCTTGCGGATACATGTATGCCAGGTAGTTTTTCTCGGAGTCCTCCCATTTCTGCCCCAACTACTTATAGGCCTATCCCATATGATCTGAAATAATTTGAAAAGGATGTAAAACTGAATAAGAAAATATTTAACCAGAATGCTTTTCAAGTACACCTGAGCCGAAGGCTCACAGGTGAGCTTATAGTATACCCATGCTCCAGTCCGTCGTCGTCCGTCCGTCCGTCGTCCGTCACCCACAATTTCAAAGATCTTCTCCTCTGAAACCACTAGGTCAATCAAAGCCAAACTTCACGTGGAGCATCCTTAGGAAGGGGGAATGAAAGTTTATATAAATGGTCCAGGTCACATGACCAAGATGGCCGCCATGGCTATAAATAGCAAAAACCTTTAAAAATCTTCTTCTCCAAAACCAGTGGGCCGATTTCCACGAAACTTGGTATGTAGCATCGGGGGCGCAGGCCCATCATAGTTTATATAAATCATGACCCTAGGATGACCTTGACTTTTATGGCAAGGTCAACTTAGGTCGCCAATGCATTTGAATGGGAAAAAATGGTAAAATGCTATTTAATGGGTAAAACTAACTGGGAATAGGCAAATGGACTGAAGATTAATGTTAATGGAAAATTTTAGCTCCTGGGGGGTTGTCTGCCCCTGCCCCGGGGCAATATACATGTATATTTCCATAATAATGAAACATCTTATTACCTGAAACCGCTTGGCCAATCAAAGCCAAACTTCATATGGAGCATCCTTGGGAAGGGGGGAAAGAAAGTTTATATGAATGTTCAAGGTCACATGACCAAGATGGCCACCATGGCTATAAATAGAAAAAACCTTTAAAAATCTTCTTCTCCAGAACCAGAAGGCCAATGATTTTGAAACTTGGTGTGAAGCATCAGTGACTGGAGCTCTACAAAGTTTATATAAATCATGACCCTGGGATGACTTTACCTATTTTACGGCAAGGTCAACATAGGTCGTTCATGCATTTGAATGGGGAAAAGTGTTAAAATGTCATTTGTAGAGACAAACTTGCAGGAAATGTGCAAATGGACTTAAGATTGATGATTCTGAAAAAATTTGGACCCCAGGGGTCTGTCTGCCCCCACCCCAGGGCAGTATACATGTATATTACAGTGATATTCAAAGATCTTCTTCTCTGAAACTGCATGGCCAATCAAAGCCAAACTTTATGAGGAGCATTGTTAGGAAGTTGGAATGAATGTATATATAAATGGTCAAGGTCACATGACCAAGATGGCTGCCATGGCTATAAGTAGCAAAAACCTTTAAAAATCTTTTTCTCCAGAACCAGAAGGCCTATGATTTTGAAACTTGGCATGAAGCATCAGGCAATGGAGCTCTACAAAGTCTATATAAATTGTGACCCCTGGATGACCTTGACCCATTTAACAGCAAGGTCAACTTAGGTCGCCCATGCGTTTGAATGGGGAAAAGTGTTAAAATGTCATTTGAAGGGCAAAACTTGCAGTAAATTGGCAAATGGACTGAAGTTTTATGTTTTCAAAAAGAAATTGACTCCAGGGGTTGCTCTGACCCTGGGGTTATATACATGTATATAACCATTCTAGTCAAACAAGTTTATTGATATATATCTCGGGTTTCAGGTGAGCGTTTACAGGACCATTGGTCCTCTGGTTCTAAGTTTGGTTCTAAGTTTAGCTTAGACATGTCACAGTGATTTTAATTATGTGTAAGATCAAATAATTATTGGTCACATCCTTAAAATTATTTTGCCTTATTTTCAGAATTTACTGCGTTGTTCCTGGGCACCAGATGGTAGTAAAGTAGCTGCTGGCTCCGGTGATAGATTTGTTTATGTCTGGGACACGACATCACGACGGATATTGTATAAACTACCGGGACATGCAGGCTCAGTTAATGAAGTGGACTTTCATCCGGAAGAACCTATTAGTGAGTAGCTGTTATTTATAAATAGTCTTAGCTTTGGCTGTGAATCAATAAATGAACATTAGATGTGGACTATGATGGTGTTAAGACCGAGACAAGGAAATCTCGGGCAAGTTTTCAGATTATTCAAGTCTCTTCGTAGGCTCTCAGCAGACTCAAATAATCTGAAAACAAGCCTGAAAATCCCTTATTGAGGCTTCAACACCTTCACTGATTATTTTTCTCACCAATCTTTTAAAACACTTTGACTTTGGATAGGCTTAAAGTTCTGTTCAAGTGGCCATTTTGTTTGGACTTAAAACAATATGCAAATTAACCAGTGAAAAAAAAAAAAGAATAATGATTTTGTATTTGCACTCACCTTACAAAGATATTGAATCAACATTTTGTTTTGTTCATATCCTAGCAAAATTATTTTTATCAAAGCAGCAGACTACAATTTCTCTTGATATCTTTCTGAAATGAACACATGCTTGGGTATTTTTGTCTCTGACCGATGACACCCAGCTTGTTACTTCCTTAAATGGAAGTAAACATGAGGTGTACATTTTGATTAGCTTTATACAGAAATGATAGGCACTTTGAGACAGCTAGAATGTACTAGTACTGAGATAGAAAAATCTCTAACAGGCACACAAAGGAATATGCTTGACTGATGGGTGAGAAATATGTCTTACTCATGGCCAAAGGTGCTATTCTTTAGAGCCTGCACAAAACCCCCGCAAAAATCCCAGGGCATGCATTTGTTTCAGTGAAACATTGAAACATTGAAACATAAAGAATATATAGGGCAATAAATTTGTTAAAATATTTCCAAGTTCTCACTTGGACATGTTTTGAAACAAATTGAAACAGAGCCAAAAATGACTAAGTCCGAAATTTGAAACGTTTCGAAACGTTTCGCAACAAATTGAAACAAGGTTAAGGAAAAGGTGAAAATTCCAGGCCATATATTTTTTGTTGCGAAACATTGAAACATATAGATTATATAGTAAATCGACTGAAACAAATTGAAACAGACCCAAAAATGACTAAGTCCGAACTTTTAAATGTTTCGAAACGTTTCGCAACAAATCGAAACAAGGTCAGAGAAAAAGTGAAAATTCCAGGCCATATATTTCTTGTTGCGAAACATTGAAACATATAGATTATATAGTAAATCAACTGAAACAAATTGAAACAGACCCAAAAAAATGACTAAGTCCTAACTTTTAAATGTTTCGAAACATTTCGCAACAAATCGAAACAAGGTCAGAGAAAAAGTGAAAATTCCAGGCCATATATTTCTTGTTGCGAAACATTGAAACAAATATAGATTATATAGTAAATCAACTGAAACAAATTGAAACAGACCCAAAAATGACTAAGTCTGAAATTTGCAACGTTTCGAAACATTTTGCAACAAACTGAAACAAGGTTAGAGAAAAGGTGAAAATTCCAGGCCATATATTTTTTGTTGCGAAACATTGAAACATATAGATTATATAGTAAATCAACTGAAACAAATTGAAACAGACCCAAAAATGACTAAGTCCTAACTTTTAAATGTTTCAAAACGTTTCGCAACAAATCGAAACAAGGTCAGAGAAAAGGTGAAAATTCCAGGCCATATATTTCTTGTTGCGAAACATTGAAACATATAGATTATATAGTAAATCAACTGAAACAAATTGAAAAAGACCCAAAAATGACTAAGTCTGAAATTTGCAAGGTTTCGAAACGTTTCGCAACAAACTGAAACAAGGTTAGAGAAAAGGTGAAAATTCCAGGCCATATATTTCTTGTTGCGAAACATTGAAACATATAGATTATATAGTAAATCAACTGAAACAAATTGAAACAGACCCAAAAATGACTAAGTCCAAAATTTGCAACGTTTCGAAACGTTTCGCAACAAACTGAAACAAGGTTAGAGAAAAGGTGAAAATTCCAGGCCATATATTTCTTGTTGCGAAACATTGAAACATATAGATTACGAGGATGATCCAATAATGATTGAGACTTTTTGAATTATTCCTAAGTAGATAAACTTGGCTTATTATGAATATCTTTTTAACACTGCTTAATGTAATGTGCACATGATATACTGGTTAAAATCCACATGTAGACAACTACCTTCTGTTGCTTAGCAACGAGAGAATGTTAGTCAAATGTCCTTGGCCATGTGGTACTTATGCATATAAAATGGGTTGCCATGGCAACTGATGATAAAATTTCATATTATGGCACACATTTATTTATAGCATTCATAACTAGTTTTATGCTCTGCAAATATCACTAACATACAGCTCATAATTCAAGTAGGCTGAGCATTTTTGCGAGAAAAGTTGGGTTTTAGTTGCGAAAAAATTCAGTGATTTTGGGGGTAGGGGTGAGAAATATTTTATAACTTGAGTATACATGACACAATAAATTGTTTTAAACCTTGAAATGATCAATTATGGGGTAAATATATCAAAATAATTTCAAAAGGAACACCAGTCCCTTTCGTTTTATGTTGCCTAGCAACAATAGAATTTGGAAAATGCTATTAGCCAGAATTCATAGAGGAAAATGGTTGCTAGGCAACCACCTCTCGATCACCAGCGCAAAAGTCGAATCGACCGAAGCAAAATATTTCAGAGATGAATGTTGACACAGACATTACTCAATTATTATGAGATACCGCTTTTAAAATTTGTGACATAGCTAGATTTATATAGAATATGTTTGTTGAAAGAGCAGATGGTGGCCATAGGTACTGAACGAGTAGTTCTTAAATAACCATAGCAACCAAAGTTGTTCACCAAATTTGATAAAACATGCTCCGTAGAGAGATCAAATGTGTATCTAGTAAACGAAAGTAGTTAACTTGAGCCAGTCAAAAGGGTTTATAAAAGAAAAGAAAAGTCTCAATCATTATTGGATCATCCTCGTATATAGTAAATCAACTGAAACAAATTGAAACAGACCCAAAAATGACTAAGTCCGAAATTTGCAACGTTTCGAAACGTTTCGCAACAAATTGAAACAATGTTAAGGAAAAGGTGAAAATTCCAGGCCATATATTTCTTGTTGCGAAACATTGAAACATATAGATTATATAGTAAATCGACTGAAACAAATTGAAACAGACCCAAAAATGACTAAGTCCGAAATTTGAAACGTTTCAAAACGTTTCGCAACAAATTGAAACAATGTTAAGGAAAAGGTGAAAATTCCAGGCCATATATTTCTTGTTGCGAAACATTGAAACATATAGATTATATAGTAAATCGACTGAAACAAATTGAAACAGAGCCAAAAATGACTAAGTCCGAAATCTACAACGTTTCGAAACGTTTCGCAACAAATTGAAACAAGGTTAAGGAAAAGGTGAAAATTCCAGGCCATATATTTCTTGTTGCGAAACATTGAAACATATAGATTATATAGTAAATCGACTGAAACAAATTGAAACAGACCCAAAAATGACTAAGTCCGAAATTTGAAACGTTTCGAAACGTTTCGCAACAAATTGAAACAATGTTAAGGAAAAGGTGAAAATTCCAGGCCATATATTTCTTGTTGCGAAACATTGAAACATATAGATTATATAGTAAATTGACTGAAACAAATTGAAACAGAGCCAAAAATGACTAAGTCCGAAATCTGCAACGTTTCGAAACGTTTCGCAACAAATTGAAACAAGGTTAAGGAAAAGGTGAAAATTCCAGGCCATATATTTTTTGTTGCGAAACATTGAAACATATAGATAATATAGTAAATCAACTGAAACAAATTGAAACAGACCCAAAAATGACTAAGTTGGAAATTTGAAACGTTTCGAAACGTTTCGCAACAAATTGAAACAAGGTTAAGGAAAAGGTGAAAATTCCAGGCCATATATTTCTTGTTGCGAAACATTGAAACATGTAGATTATATAGTAAATCGACTGAAACAAATTGAAACAGAGCCAAAAATGACTAAGTGCGAAATCTACAACGTTTCGAAACGTTTCGCAACAAATTAACCAAAGGTTAAGGAAAAGGTGAAAATTCCAGGCCATATATTTCTTGTTGCGAAACATTGAAACATATAGATTATATAGTAAATCGACTGAAACAAATTGAAACAGACCCAAAAATGACTAAGTCCGAAATTTGAAACGTTTCGAAACGTTTCGCAACAAATTGAAACAATGTTAAGGAAAAGGTGAAAATTCCAGGCCATATATTTCTTGTTGCGAAACATTGAAACATATAGATTATATAGTAAATCGACTGAAACAAATTGAAACAGAGCCAAAAATGACTAAGTCCGAAATCTGCAACGTTTCGAAACGTTTCACAACAAATTGAAACAAGGTTAAGGAAAAGGTGAAAATTCCAGGCCATATATTTTTTGTTGCGAAACATTGAAACATATAGATAATATAGTAAATCAACTGAAACAAATTGAAACAGACCCAAAAATGACTAAGTTGGAAATTTGAAACGTTTCGAAACGTTTCGCAACAAATTGAAACAAGGTTAAGGAAAAGGTGAAAATTCCAGGCCATATATTTTTTGTTGCGAAACATTGAAACATAGAGATTATATAGTAAATCAACTGAAACAAATTGAAACAGACCCAAAAATGAGTAAGTCCGAAATTTGAAACGTTTCGAAACGTTTCGCAACAAATTGAAACAATGTTAAGGAAAAGGTGAAAATTCCAGGCCATATATTTCTTGTTGCGAAACATTGAAACATATAGATTATATAGTAAATCGACTGAAACAAATTGAAACAGAGCCAAAAATGACTAAGTCTGAAATCTGCAACGTTTCGAAACGTTTCGCAACAAATTGAAACAAGGTTAAGGAAAAGGTGAAAATTCCAGGCCATATATTTTTTGTTGCGAAACATTGAAACATATAGATAATATAGTAAATCAACTGAAACAAATTGAAACAGACCCAAAAATGACTAAGTTGGAAATTTGAAACGTTTCGAAACGTTTCGCAACAAATTGAAACAAGGTTAAGGAAAAGGTGAAAATTCCAGGCCATATATTTTTTGTTGCGAAACATTGAAACATAGAGATTATATAGTAAATCAACTGAAACAAATTGAAACAGACCCAAAAATGAGTAAGTCCGAAATTTGAAACGTTTCGAAACGTTTCGCAACAAATTGAAACAATGTTAAGGAAAAGGTGAAAATTCCAGGCCATATATTTCTTGTTGCGAAACATTGAAACATATAGATTATATAGTAAATCGACTGAAACAAATTGAAACAGAGCCAAAAATGACTAAGTCTGAAATCTGCAACGTTTCGAAACGTTTCGCAACAAATTGAAACAAGGTTAAGGAAAAGGTGAAAATTCCAGGCCATATATTTTTTGTTGCGAAACATTGAAACATATAGATAATATAGTAAATCAACTGAAACAAATTGAAACAGACCCAAAAATGACTAAGTTCGAAATTTGAAACGTTTCGAAACGTTTCGCAACAAATTGAAACAAGGTTAAGGAAAAGGTGAAAATTCCAGGCCATATATTTTTTGTTGCGAAACATTGAAACATATAGATTATATAGTAAATCAACTGAAACAAATTGAAACAGACCCAAAAATGACTAAGTCCGAAATTTGCAACGTTTCGAAACGTTTCGCAACAAACTGAAACAAGGTTAGAGAAAAGGTGAAAATTCCAGGCCATATATTTTTTGTTGCCAAACATTGAAACATATAGATAATATAGTAAATCAACTGAAACAAATTGAAACAGACCCAAAAATGACTAAGTTCGAAATTTGAAACATTTCGAAACGTTTCGCAACAAATTGAAACAAGGTTAAGGAAAAGGTGAAAATTCCAGGCCATATATTTTTTGTTGCGAAACATTGAAACATATAGATTATATAGTAAATCGACTGAAACAAATTGAAACAGAGCCAAAAATGACTAAGTGCGAAATCTACAACGTTTCGAAACGTTTCGCAACAAATTGAAACAAGGTTAAGGAAAAGGTGAAAATTCCAGGCCATATATTTCTTGTTGCGAAACATTGAAACATATAGATTATATAGTAAATCGACTGAAACAAATTGAAACAGACCCAAAAATGACTAAGTCCGAAATTTGAAACGTTTCGAAACGTTTCGCAACAAATTGAAACAATGTTAAGGAAAAGGTGAAAATTCCAGGCCATATATTTCTTGTTGCGAAACATTGAAACATATAGATTATATAGTAAATCGACTGAAACAAATTGAAACAGAGCCAAAAATGACTAAGTCCGAAATCTGCAACGTTTCGAAACGTTTCGCAACAAATTGAAACAAGGTTAAGGAAAAGGTGAAAATTCCAGGCCATATATTTTTTGTTGCGAAACATTGAAACATATAGATAATATAGTAAATCAACTGAAACAAATTGAAACAGACCCAAAAATGACTAAGTTGGAAATTTGAAACGTTTCGAAACGTTTCGCAACAAATTGAAACAAGGTTAAGGAAAAGGTGAAAATTCCAGGCCATATATTTTTTGTTGCGAAACATTGAAACATAGAGATTATATAGTAAATCAACTGAAACAAATTGAAACAGACCCAAAAATGAGTAAGTCAGAAATTTGAAACGTTTCGAAACGTTTCGCAACAAATTGAAACAATGTTAAGGAAAAGGTGAAAATTCCAGGCCATATATTTCTTGTTGCGAAACATTGAAACATATAGATTATATAGTAAATCGACTGAAACAAATTGAAACAGAGCCAAAAATGACTAAGTCTGAAATCTGCAACGTTTCGAAACGTTTCGCAACAAATTGAAACAAGGTTAAGGAAAAGGTGAAAATTCCAGGCCATATATTTTTTGTTGCGAAACATTGAAACATATAGATAATATAGTAAATCAACTGAAACAAATTGAAACAGACCCAAAAATGACTAAGTTCGAAATTTGAAACGTTTCGAAACGTTTCGCAACAAATTGAAACAAGGTTAAGGAAAAGGTGAAAATTCCAGGCCATATATTTTTTGTTGCGAAACATTGAAACATATAGATTATATAGTAAATCAACTGAAACAAATTGAAACAGACCCAAAAATGACTAAGTCCGAAATTTGCAACGTTTCGAAACGTTTCGCAACAAACTGAAACAAGGTTAGAGAAAAGGTGAAAATTCCAGGCCATATATTTCTTGTTGCGAAACATTGAAACATATAGATTATATAGTAAATCAACTGAAACAAATTGAAACAGACCCAAAAATGACTAAGTCCGAAATCTGCAACGTTTCGAAACGTTTCGCAACAAACTGAAACAAGGTTAGAGAAAAGGTGAAAATTCCAGGCCATATATTTCTTGTTGCGAAACATTGAAACATATAGATTATATAGTATTTCGACTGAAACAAATTGAAACAGACCCAAAAATGACTAAGTCCTAACTTTTAAATGTTTCGAAACGTTTCGCAACAAATTGAAACAAGGTCAGAGAAAAAGTGAAAATTCCAGGCCATATATTTCTTGTTGCGAAACATTGAAACATATAGATTATATAGTAAATCAACTGAAACAAATTGAAACAGAGCCAAAAATGACTAAGTCTGAAATTTGAAACGTTTCGAAACGTGTCTCAACAAATTGAAACAAGGTTAAGGAAAAGGTGAAAATTCCAGGCCATATATTTTTTGTTACGAAACATTGAAACATATAGATTATATAGTAAATCGACTGAATCAAATTGAAACAGACCCAAAAATGACTAAGTCCGAACTTTGAAACGTTTCGAAACGTTTCGCAACAAACTGAAACAAGGTTAAGGAAAAGGTGAAAATTCCAGGCCATATATTTCTTGTTGCGAAACATTGAAACATATAGATTATATAGTAAATCGACTGAAACAAATTGAAACAGAGCCAAAAATGACTAAGTCTGAAATCTGCAACGTTTTGAAACGTTTCGCAACAAATTGAAACAAGGTTAAGGAATAGGTGAAAATTCCAGGCCATATATTTTTTGTTGCGAAACATTGAAACATATAGATAATATAGTAAATCAACTGAAACAAATTGAAACAGACCCAAAAATGACTAAGTTCGAAATTTGAAACGTTTCGCAACAAACTGAAACAAGGTTAGAGAAAAGGTGAAAATTCCAGGCCATATATTTCTTGTTGCGAAACATTGAAACATAAAGATTATATAGTAAATCAACTGAAAGAAATTGAAACAGACCCAAAAATGACTAAGTCCGAACTTTGAAACGTTTCGCAACAAACTGAAACAAGGTTAGAGAAAAGGTGAAAATTCCAGGCCATATATTTTTTGTTGCGAAACATTGAAACATATAGATTATAATAGTAAATCAACTGAAACAAATTGAAACAGACCAAAAATGACTAAGTCCGAAATTTGAAACGTTTCGCAACAAACTGAAACAAGGTTAGAGAAAAGGTGAAAATTCCAGGCCATATATTTCTTGTTGCGAAACATTGAAACATATAGATTATAATTATAGTAAATCATATTCTTATTTTTTTCTTTCGATGTGATTTGGACAGGCCATAACACATAAAACATACAGACTGCTATGAAACAATTGGATATATGTTTTTTTGCCAATTTGGGCATACATGTGATATCTCCATTTCTCAGAGAGATCTCCCTATTTTTGGGTGAGACTAGATAGCGACGAAAAGAGGCTTTTTTGGGAAAAGATGCGAAAAGATGCGAAAAGAGGTTTTTGAATGCCAAAAGAGTCGTTTATGATGCATACAATGCACTATAAACTAGAAAAAGTGCCTTGAGAGGCACGTATACCCCCGGCTGGTAGCCACAAAGCCACCTCGCTACCCCCTACCTATACAACCCTGCACATGCTCACCCCTGACATTGAACCTAAACCCCCCAATGAAAGACAGTACCCTTATCAAGTACACTTTAGAAATAAGCACTGTAAAGCACATTGCATACAAACATGGGGGAGTGGTGTTTTAGAATGACAGATCTATTTTAGAGCAGTATACAGAGCTGACGTGTATACTCAATCTAGGACATAATCCACGGACATTATGGGTCAGGTCCTCAGTCCTAGATTGGAATGAAAATAGAGTGTCATTCAAAAAAAAAAAAAAAAAAAAAAAAAGGCCCCAGACCTTGACCTCAAGTCCCACCCCCACCCCATGCATGGACCCTTGGGTCCATCCCACCCCCACCCCCATGCATGGACCCTTGGGTCTAACCCTTATGTGGTACCTATGTTGTAAGTATGAATGCTTTCTGACAAATGGTTGTCAAGATATAGACCTACAGAATATTAATCTTGGTAAATATTCTGTATTTTATAAATGTGTCCTAGATTTTGACCTCCAGCCCCACCCCTAGAGTTTGGTGCCATGGAATTTAATTCAACCCTAAAGGATATCTATGATCCAAATAGGAATACATTCCTATAAGTCTTTGTTAATATATGAACTTAGAGAAGAAAAAAAACACTATGTAAATAGCACATTTTCAAGGTGACCTAGATTTTGAACTCTAGCCCCCCCCCCCCCCCCCCCCCCCAAGCATGGACCCTCAGGTCTGAACTCACGGAAACAAAGCAAACCTTATAGGGTACCTAAAGTCCAAATATGAATGATTTCTGAAAATTGGCTCATGAGATATACACCATTAGAGAAACTTTAACCAAAACTTTGACGCAAATTAAAGAGGTGACCTAGATTTTGACCTCTAGCCCCACCCTGGGGCATGGACCCTGGGGTCCGAACTCTTGGAATCAAAGCTAACCCTATAGGGTACCTATGGTCCAAATATGAATGGTTTCTGACTATAACTGCATGAGATATACACCACTAGAGAAACTTTAACCAAAACTTTGACGCAAATTCTACTGAACTAACGAACGAACAAACGAACTAACGAACATACGAACGGACAAACAGAAAAGCGAAAACTATATACCCGTCGGCATAAATGCAGGGGGTATAATTAGCTATTTTAGAGAGCAAAATAGTAGCAGCATGTCATTATACAAGTATAAGAATTTCTGAAATATTTAATGTCGACAAAAAGGTGCGCTTGCGCTTTAATTACTCTAGGTGTGAATTTATACGGTAGGTGTTGGCTGGCATGCGCATTTATTGCCTTATGACACCTTGGTTGATATGTTACTGACTCTACAAATAAAGCTTATCCTCGATATCGTCATTTATTTTAAAGAGGCAATATTAATATTTTAACTGAAATAAATGGAAAAAATGGTAATCACGCATATCTTATCTCTATTGAATAGTAAAATGCCTCTTTTTGCCTCTTTTCGCCAAAAAAACCTCTTTTCGCTATCTAGACCTACCGCTATTTTTGAGCAAATCTCCCTATTTGGACTTTCAAATTTCCCTATATAACTTATACATCTCCCTATTTCAAATTTCAGATCTCCCTATTTGAAATAAAGAATCTCCTTCTTTGTTTAATCATTCTCCCTATTTTGAAAAGTAAATCTCCCTATTTGGCTTCTCAAATGTATCACATGACTGTGTTAATTTGGGTCCTACAACTGTCTGCAGTTACTTTTATTCTTTTTATTAGAGCCAGAATTAAAGAAAATCAAAGCAGATATCCCGAAAAAATCACCTTCACTGTGCACTACATGTTTGATTAGATTATTAGACCTATACAGGGGCATTGAAGACCAGTACTGGGATGCTCACAAGCCTATTAAACCTGCTCAAATATACAGGGAGTGTACGTGACTTACTGATAAGGACATTTAATCAGCTCCAATAAACACACATTGCAATAAAGTTTTCCAATACACAGTAGCACTATTTCCAATACACCTGTAAATTATTGATAATGGAATAAATCCCCTCCAATATACATGGATGCTTTATTGCCTCAGATACACAGTAGCACTGTTTCCAATACACAGTAACACCTGTGAACTATTGATAATGACATATATCCCCTCCAAAATACACTGAAAAAGTTATAAGAGGCCACTTTTCAAACTCATTTTGTGTTTCTAAGCAATGTTCAAAATTGCACGATATTTTGCCTAAAGAAGTGTCTTTCAAGTCAGTAAAGTTTCAAAGTGTTCAGAAATAATGTTCTTTCACTAAACACGTTTTTGGAGTAAAAATGCAAAAAGAATAAAAAAATTGGATTTTAAGCACAACATTTATTGAAATTAGGAACGGGTGTCATCAAAGGGGCCCTTCCGGCTTAGAAAAACATCAAACATTCGAATTTTCTCTGCTGGTAGACTTTTTACGCATTTTTAAAAATCGCTATTTTTGAGATTTCTTGGAAAATTCATCAATGTGCCTCTTAAACATGTTATTCCCTGTTAAATTTACTTGATGAGGCCTGGAAATGAGAGATATAACTCGAATGGGCTATTTTAGACTATTTTTGAGGACAAACAGCTAGGTCACGGCTGCCGCACACTTCCGTTTTCAATGCCAATTTTTTTCACAAACAAAATAACAAAATTAGTGGACAATTTTTTAAAGGTCTAGGGCGTTTAATTTTTTACTCACGCATGAGGCCGAAATCAGGCCTCAAATCCCCTAGGCCTTTCAAAGTTTATCAGAGTCTAGTATTAGACCTTAATAATCGCTGAAAATTTCAATTCCATACTGCTGATTATAATGCAATCGTAGATGAACAAAGTTTATATGCAAATTGCATTCCTGTTATTCATGTTGCTGTCTTCTTGCATGTACAAAACAGAATTGAAGATTCTTATTACAGCAACACATCTGACTTAATTTTATCTTGCATCATTTGGCATACCTTTACTCATGCTTCGTCTGTGTGAGATATATTACGCAGTTTGGAACGCAGAAACTCACAGAGTCACTGTTAGACATTGGTTGATTCAATTGATCATCAGCTTTAATTATAACCCCGGCATTTATGATGACGGGTATATAGTTTTCGCTTTTCCGTTAGTCCGTTCGTATGTTCGTTAGTTCGTAGAATTTACGTCAAAGTTTTGGTTAAAGTTTCTCTAGTGGTGTATATCTCATGAACCAATGATCAGAAACCATTCATATTTGGACCATAGGTACCCTATAGGGATTGCTTTGTTTCCATGAGTTCAGACCCCAGGGTGCATGCCCGGGGGTGGGGCTAGAGGTCAAAATCTAGGTCACCTTTAATTTGGGTTACAGTTTTGGTTAAAGTTTCTCTGGTGGTGTATATTTCATGAGCCAATTTTCAGAAGTTATTCATAGTTGGACTTTAGGTACCCTATGAGGATTGCTTTGTTTACACGAGTTCGGACTCGAGGGTCCATGATCGGGGGCGGGGCTAGAGTTCAAAATCTAGGACACATTGAAAATGTGCTATTTTCATAGTGTTTTTCGTTCTCCATAACGTGTACATCGTCTTAGGTTTTGGACCCGACTTTACCCGTTAAAATCGCGTTTTGGCGGGTATCCTCGGGTTGGTACTTATGCTGTAATCCCGCTGTGCGTACATATGCTTTTCATTAATATCGACCGGTCTTGCTGCAAGAGATGCTCAAAACTGTAACCTGATAACATAACATCCAGGTATGGGAAGTGATTATTTTTTTTTAGAAAAAGATGAATTTTGTCATAATCATTTCTTTTGAAGAAAGAAATGGGATCCTCACAAAAAATTAATAGGAAGCGTTTTTTCAACCGTTTTTCTGCGTTAAGGAATAAGTATTTTATTATTTAATTTGCTGGCGTATTCTACCAGTCAATAAACGAAAGTGCCTCACCCCCAACTGCATTGCATAAAAATAGTTCCAATATTTCAAACGATTGTTACAAAAATAAAACGGAATGACGACATTTTTATTGCATAAGTTAATTTGAAACATAGAATAGTTTATATTTGAAGCTTTCAAACACATTTATAAGTTCTTTTTCTGTAATTTGAACTCCTAGTTGGCGTATTAATATCTCAACGACTGACTGACAGGTCACAGAAGATCGCGTCATAATAAATAAGAACTGGTTTCAGAAAAAATTTGAAGTTGTGATTTTATTACTAGATACTTATATTAGTAAAACAGCAGCATACAGTACATTAGCGTATAACCGAAACGCGCGCCGGGCGTATGAAAAATCTCAACACACTGTTGATGTTGGATGTATAAAATAATTCATTTTAGCAGTCACACATTAGCATTGCCGAACCTCGGATCCGAGGCCGAATTTATAAAAATATCAAAACACTGAAAATTTTGGACCGTGTTTATGCTCTGTCCCAGACTTGCTACGCACGCGCTACAGGAGCACATCAACGTTATTTGCGCATCTCATAAACGCTTTGGGTACGTCACTAAAGCAATATCTAGTAAAATTATACACGTAGCGTACACTGGCATGCTTAAAATGTGCGCCAAACGCATTCAAAGCGTATTCAACGCACCTGTAACGCACGTGGAACTTATTCAAACCAAGACACGCCAAGCTTCTAGAAAATATTTAAGCATGTTTAAAACATTTTGAACCCATACGCGCACAAAATGCGCACCGACTTTGAGCGACGTACAGCGACGCGCACCAGACGTACACCAAACTTACCAAACTCAAACATTACGCGTTTTGAACGTGTTTCCGACGTGCGTCTGGCGTATGTGGAATTTTGCATTTTTTAACACGCCCGGTGCGCTTTTCACTTACAGCTGTTTATGCTTATTTTTTAACTGCTATTTAAATTTGACTGCCAGATTCTCAGGCTAGAGCGGGGTGGCCTTGTGGCAGAATACTTGATTCCGAATCGAGAGGCCCCGATTCAAACCATGTTAATTTGCCATAGTTTGTCTTTGTGAAAGCAGGGAACTGTCCGAATCGAGTGTTTCTTGATGAGTTTCAAAACTATACTGGTATAATATGCTGTCTCTTACATGTAATGAAACACGAGATGAGTAAATAAACTTGGAAACTCGAATAAAATTACTTCCTAATAAGCTTGGTAAACATAAAAGCTAGAAAAACAACAACAGTTCAGCCAACAGAAACTTGAATATTGTAAACCTGAAAATAATTAATTCAGGCTACTGGTGGCTTATCAACAGATAAGGTAGAAAAGAAGTTCCGACCACTGAGCATCACAATATTATCAGGAAAATCCAGGTAGTGTTAATTGGTGCTAATTGGTTTATAGCAGCTCACAGCATGAAGAGACTAATGACCAAAGACCATTTTTTGGACCTAAGAGATGTACACCTAATGTCTAAGTTCAGATCTTAACAAATACTTACAGCAATATATTCTTATTTGGATCATAGATACCCTTTAGGGTTTAATTATACACCATGGCACCAAACTCTAGGGGTGGGACTGGAGGTCAAAATCTGGGACATTTATAAAATACAGTAGTTATCAAGATTAATATTCTGTAGGTCTATATCTTGACAATCATGTGTCAGAAAGCATTCATGCTGACACCACAGGTACCACATAAGGGTTAGACCCAAGGGTCCATGCATGGGGGTGGGGGTGGGGCTCAAGGTCAAGATCTAGGACATATTTTATTTTATTTATTTATTTATTATTATTTTTTTTTAAGAATGACATTCTATTTTCGTTTCAATCTAGGACTGAGGGCCTGACCCACAATGTCCGTGATTTTAAGTCCTAGATTGAGTATACACGTCAGCTCTGTATACTGCTCTAAAATAGATCTGTCATTCTAAAACTAAACTCCCCCATGTTTGTATGCAAAGTGCCTTATACTGCTTATTTCTAAAATGTACTTGATAATGGTACTCTTTCATTTGGGATTTGAGGTTCAATGTCAGGAGTGAGCATGTGTTTGGGTAGGGGGTAGGGAGAGGGGGCTCGGTGGCTACCAGCCGGGGGTATACATGCCTCTCAAGGCACTTTTTCTAGTTGATCATATTTTACTTTCTGAACTAGAAGAAAAAATATGAGGTGGCCTCTTATAACTTTTTTTCAGTGTACATGGATGACAATATATCTATCCAATACACAATAGCATATTTCCAATACACAGAAGCACCTGTGAACTATTGATAATGAAATATATCCCCTCCAATATACATGGATGCTTTATTGCCTCAAATACACAGCAGCATGTTTCCAATACACAGAAGCACCTGTCCTGTGAACTATTGAAAAGGAAATATACTCCCTCCAATAAGCACACATTGCAATGTTCTCTAATACACAGTAGCACTTTTTCCAATACACCTGTGAATTACTGATAATGGAATATATCCCCTTCAATATACATGGATGCTTTATTGCCTCATGTTTCCAATACACAGAAGCACCTGTGAACTATTGATAAGGAAATATATCACCTCCAATATACATGGATGGCAATAAATCTCTCCAATACACAGTCATTACTGTTTCAAATACACAATAGTGCCTGTGAACTATTGATAATGAAGCAGCCTGTGAACAATTGATAATGAAAGGGGGGGGGGTTCACACAAAAGCTCTTGAAATTCCCTATGAAAATTAAATAATTTTGGTACAGATAGGGGTTTGCCTCTGTAATAATAATAATAATAAAAGAAGCAAGATTCACTAACATCTGAAAAAGTTCAATCTAGGCTATCAAGCCTGTTGCAATTATCAATGGAAAGTTTCAAAGAGTTTTCATTGTACATGTGATCTGCATCATGACAGTAGAAGAAAAGCAAAAAAAAAAAAAAAAAAAACTTTTTAATTTTAAGGACAAAATTTTGAAATTTAGCATTTTCAGAAAAGTTACAGGTGGTTTTGTAAATTTCCTTTAAACAGCAAAGAATACAAACAAAAATGAGTTTCATAAACAGAAGTCATACCCGGTCTGCCGTACTTCCAGTCTGTATGCAAGAATTTTTAATTTTGATTTCACAACTACCATTTTCTAATTTTTTAAATTCTTATGTGACAATGTAATGAGTGAGAATAGAATAACCTGCCCAAAACAGTAAATTGATAGGAACAAAGCAAACTAGAATTTGTTTTCTACGTGAAAACTGATGTCTCCCCCCTTTCTACGTGCATGTCCAAAATATGCAAGCAAGTGTTATAGTTCTTGTGCATCACATATCCTGTCATTCTGTTTTATAAGTGTACCAAGTTTCATTGAAATATCTCTTACGGTTTTCAAGTTATAGAGCGGGCACAAAATTGTATGGAAAATAATCAAAGGGAAATAACTCCAAAGATATGAAAGCAAGAGTAATGATTCTTGTGCATGACACATTGTCTCATCATGCTTTTAATATAAGTGTACCATGTTTCATTGAAAAATCTCTAATGGCTTTTGAGTTATAGAGCAGACACAAAATTGTATGAAAAATAATTAAAGAGAAATAACTCCAAAGATATGCATGCAAGAGTTATGGTTCTTTAGCATGACACATCATCTCATCGTGCTTTATAAGTGTACCAAGTTTCATTGAAATAGAGTGGACATGAAATTGTATGGAAAAATAATCAAAGGGAAATAACTCCAAAGATATGAAAGCAAGAGTTATAATTCTTGTGCATGACACATCGTCTCATCGTGCTTTATAAGTGTACCAAGTTTCATTGAAATATCTCTTACGGTTTTGGAGTTATAGAGCGGACACAAAATTGTATGGAAAATAATCAAAGGGAAATAACTCATAAAATACTCAAGCCAGAGTTATGGTTCTTGTGTATGACACATCATCTGATCATGCTTAATTAGTGTACCAAGTTTTATTGAAAAATCTTAAACGGTTCTCAAGTTATAGCGCGGATACAAAATTGTATTGAAAATAATCAAAGGGAAATAACTCCAAAAATACACAAGCTAGAGTTAAAGTTCTTGTGCATGACACATCGTCTCATCGTGGTTTACAAGTGTACCAAGTTTCATTGAAAAATCTTCAACGGTTTTCAAGTTATAGAGCGGACACGATTTGTGACTGACAGACGGACAGACAGACAGATGGACAGACAAAGGCACGAGGAAAAGCAATATTTCTCACGACCCTGTCGGGGGGAGACATAATTGTCGCAGGAAAACAGCGTAAAGTTAGTGCTTTATTTGGTAGGCTTTTCTTTTGTTTTAAAACCGTTCCAAATAAAGCTCCAACTTCACGCTGCTTTGCTGGGACGGCTTGTTTTGTTCCCAACAAATAAACGTACAGGGCAATTTGTTCAATCTCAAAACATTACAATGGCACATAAAACCCCTAAACTAAACGATAGTTGTAAAATCAAAATTAAAAAATACTGCATTCAAACCGGAAGTACAGGGAACGGATATGACTTCTGTTTATGAAACTTGTGAAAACAGTCAAATGGGGCATGTGCTTACCTGTCATAGCCTGAGAATACATTTTTGTTTGTATTCCTTGCTGTTTTAAGGAAATTTTCAAAACTATCGGACAATTTTCAAAATTTTGCTACAACTTCAATTTCCTTAAATTTAAAATGCTTTGTTGCTTTTCTGCTACTGTAATGATGCAGATCGCATGCATGTAATGAAAACTCATTGAAAATTTTCATTGGTAATCAATTTTTCACTTTTTCACAAAAATTGCAATGTTACACTTTTTGCCCCAAAAATTTTGCATTATTATCCACATTTAATTGAATTTGCTGCAAAGTCAAAGATTTGATATTGGAATTAACCAAAAATAATGTTAGAAATAAAAATAATTCTACTTAATCATAAAAAATAACAAAAGCAGAGTGGTGCAAGATTTTTTAATCTATATGTTTCAATGTTTCGAAACAAAAAATATATGGCCTGGAATTTTCCCCTTTTCTCTAACCTTGTTTCAATTTGTTGCGAAATGTTCGAAGCATTTCAAATTCGGACTTAGTCATTTTTGGGTTAGTTTCAATTTGTTTCAGTTGATATACTATACTCAGTACATAAAGAAACGCAAAATGTATATTTTCTGTCATAACTTGTACATTTTTAGCTCACCTGAGCCGAAGGCTCACAAGGTGAGCTTATAGGATGGCCATGATCCGGCGTCCGTCCGTCCGTCCGTCCGTCGTCCACAATTTCAAAGATCTTCTTCTCTGAAACCGCTTGGCCGATCTAGTTGAAATTTTATGTGGAGCCTCCTTGGGTAGTGGCATTTCAAGTTTGATCGCGAAATCCAGGTCACATGACCAAGATGGCCGCCACGCCCATATATGTTAAAAACTGCTCAAAAATCTTCTTCTCCAGAACCGGTGGGCCGATTTCCACGAAACTTGGTATGTAGCATCGGGGACTTCAGCCCATCATAGTTTGATAAAATGATGACCCTTGGATGACCTTGACCTATTTTACGGCAAGGTCAAATTTGGAAACATAGGCTTTTACATGGGAAAAAGTGAAAACTATGGATTTTTTGAAAACTATTGCAGCCTGAGGCCTGAAAAGTGGTAGATGCAGACAACCGATGGAGTAGATGAAGGTATATGATTAATTTAGGTCAAGGTCATCTCTTGACCTTGGCCAGTCTGTCGTCCATACACACTTTTCAAAGATCTTCTTCTCTGAAACTGCTGGGCCAATCAAAGTGAAATTTTATGTGGAGCATCCATGGGTAGGGGAGACAAAAGTTTGATCGCGAAATCCAGGTCACATGACCAAGATGGCCGCCACGCCCATATATGGTAAAAACCACTCAAAAATCTTCTTCTCCAGAACCGGCAGGCCGATTTTCATGAAACTTGGTATGTAGCATTTGGGACTCCAGCCCATCATAGTTTGATAAAATGATGACCCTAGGATGACCTTGACCTATTTTACGGCAAGGTCAATTTTGGAAACATAGGCTTTTACATGGGAAAAAGTGAAAACTATGTATTTTTGGAAAACTATTGCAGCCTGATGCCTGAAAAGTGGTGGATGCAAACAACTAATGGAGTAGATGAAGGTATGTGATTAATTTAGGTCAAGGTCATCTCTTGACCTTGGCCAGTCTGTCGTCCATACACACTTTTCACAGATCTTCTTCTCTGAAACTGCTGGGCCAATCAAAGTGAAATTTTATGTGGAGCATCCATGGGTAGGGGAGACGAAAGTTTGATCGTGAAATCCAGGTCACATGACCAAGATGGCTGCCACGCCCATATATGGTAAAAACCACTCAAAAATCTTCTTCTCCAGAACCGGCAGGCCAATTTTCGCGAAACTTGGTATGTAGCATTTGGGACTCCAGCCCATCATAGTTTGATCAAAGGATGACCATAGGATGACCTTGACCTATTTTACGGCAAGGTCAATTTATGAAACATAGGCTTTTACATGGGAAAAGGCAAAAAACAATGGATATTTTGGAAACTGTTGCAGTCTGAGACCTGAAAGTTGCTAGATGCAGACAACCGATGGAGTCAATGAAGGTAAGTAATTAATGAAGGCCAAGGTCATTTCTTGACCTTGACCCAAGGTCATTTGAATATCAAAATTAAAATTATAGTTTTCTCAGTAATCACTGGGTTTGGAAACTATTGCAGCCTGAGACCTGAATCTTTGCAGATGCAGACAACTTATGAATTCAATAAAGGTGTGTGAGTATTCAAGGTCAAGGTCATTTCATGATGACTTAATACTCCAGGATCAGGCTTCAGGTGAGCGTTCTCAGGACCATTGGTCCTCTGGTTAAAGATAACTATTTCAAATTTACTGATAACGAAGAATGACATGTCTCCTACCTGCAGACTGAATTCCATATTTTTTCGAACATGGAAATATTATGTTTTTTTTTGGCGTCAAAAAAGAGTACCACTTAAAAAAAGTCGCAATAATTTGTCGTGATGAAAACTCTTTTTTACCACTTTAAAAACCTCTTATGTTCACTTTTTTTGTCTTTAAACGATAATTCATCAGTTTATGATTGCCTTTCATAAATCAGAATTGAGTTTGTGAGTCACTAAGACTATCTTTGGCTGCTATAGTCTACAACATGAATAAGTGGCCAAAATGCTCAAAAGGCACACTCAATCAATTTGTGTCATAATGTAAAAATTGGGCTTGGCTGAAAATGATATGGGTAAACACTTTTTTCAGAAGAATAATACTGTATAAAACACAGCTGTATACTGTTCATAAAATGTAACGCACCTTACTTTTCGATAAAAATTGGCAAAATTTGAAGAATGTGTAAAAAATTAATTCGGGAGACTAGCAAATTGCAAATTATGTTAAATTGGCGTCGAATACTGTAGTAAAGTTTAATGCTATCAAATTCTAAATCCTTGTCTTAACCTTGATTTTATCACCAAGAGAAACTGTTTTTTAATGAACCGGAAGTTCTGAAAAACGACCAGAATTTTCAACTGAGGGTCAGCTTTAAGAGAATCACATTAATGTTAACTTTACATTATTTAATCGAAATAGTGACATCATTTACTGGAAAGGAGACCAAAATGGCGAATTTCGAAAGAGCTTGTTATTTTTCATAAAACACATTTTTAAGAATCACCACATTTTTTTTTCTTTTAATGAAATTCAATCAATTTTGTGTTTTTATGATTTGCTGGACCACAATGATCATACTCAAAGCAAAATTCTATTTAATTATTCTCTCAATTGTGTTTTTGGAGAAAAATGTTGATTTCACAAGTTTTCACCTAAAAATTGCACCCGCTTTCAAATCGAATAGAAACACAGTTGTGAAACTCTCATATGAATGGCAAATCCTTAGAATCACTTAGACTTTGAAAATATATTATACTTACGCAAAAAAATAAAAATCAAAAAAAAAAAAAAAAAAAAGTACAAGCAGGCAAAGATCAGGAAAAGGCGCAATCAGAAAAAGATTCCCACTCCAAAAACCAAGGTGGGAAAAAACCAAACTAACAATCAGGTACTTATACCATGAAAACATTTCGTAAGCCGAATGAGCAGCTATTTTCCCAATAGGTGGCCACTCAGTTACCTTAACTTAACTAAAAATAAGCAAACACACATAAGGCGCCAACAGCACGAAAATATTTTAAACACCAAGACATAAAACAAAAAGAACCACCACAGAAGTATCAAAACTTTGTGTTTCTTTTTGTACTGAGTACATTATAATCTATATGTTTCAATGTTTCAAAACAAAAAATATATGGCCTTGAATTTTCACCTTTTCTCTGACCTTGTTTCAATTTGTTGTGAAACGTTTCGAAACATTTCAAATTCGGACTTAGTCATGTTTGGGGATGTTTCAATTTGTTTCAGTTGATTTACTATATAATCTATATGTTTCAGTGTTTCGAAACAAAAAATATATGGCCTGGAATTTTCACCTTTTCTCTAACCTTGTTTCAATTTGTTGCGAAACGTTTCGAAACGTTTCAAAGTTAGGACTCAGTCATTTTTGGGTCTGTTTCAATTTGTTTCAGTTGATTTACTATATACAATCTATATGTTTCAATGTTTCGAGACAAAAAAATATATGGCCTGGAATTTTTAGCTCACCTGAGCCGAAGGCTCACAAGGTGAGCTTATAGGATGGCCATGATCCGGCGTCCGTCCGTCGTCCGTCGTCCGTCCGTCGTCGTCGTCGTCGTCCACAATTTCAAAGATCTTCTTCTCTGAAACCGCTTGGCCGATCTAGTTGAAATTTTATGTCGAGCCTCCTTGGGTAGTGGCATTTCAAGTTTGATCGCAAAATCCAGGTCACATGACCAAGATGGCCGCCACGGCCATATATGGTAAAAACCCTTCAAAAATCTTCTTCTCCAGAACCGGTGGGCTGATTTCCACGAAACTTGGTATGTAGCATCGGGGACTTCAGCCCATCGTAATTTGATAAAATGATGACCCTTGGATGACCTTGACCTATTTTACAGCAAGGTCAAATTTGGAAACATAGGCTTTTACATGGGAAAAAGTGAAAACTATTGATTTTTTGAAAACTATTGCAGCCTGAGGCCTGAAAAGTGGTAGATGCAAACAACTAATGGAGTAGATGAAGGTATGTGATTAATATAGGTCAAGGTCATCTCTTGACCTTTGCCAGTCTGTTGTCCATACACACTTTTCAAAGATCTTCTTCTCTGAAACCGCTTGGCCAATCAAAGTGAAATTTTATGTGGAGCATCCATGGGTAGGGGAGACGAAAGTTTGATTGCAAAATCCAGGTCACATGACCAAGATGGCCGCCACGCCCATATATGGTAAAAACCACTCAAAAATCTTCTTCTCCAGAACCGGCAGGCCGATTTTCATGAAACTTGGTATGTAGTATTTGGACTCCAGCCCATCATAGTTTGATCAAATGATGACCATAGGATGACCTTGACCTATTTTACGGCAATGTCAATTTTGGAAACATAGGCTTTTACATGGGAAAAAGTGAAAACTATGGATTTTTTGAAAACTATTGCAGCCTGAGGCCTGAAAAGTGGTAGATGCAAACAACCAATGGAGTAGATGAAGGTATGTGATTAATTTAGGTCAAGGTCATCTCTTGACCTTGGCCAGTCTGTTGTCCATACACACTTTTCAAAGATCTTCTTCTCTGAAACTGCTTGGCCAATCAAAGTGAAATTTTATGTGGAGCATCTATGGTTAGGAGAGACGAAAGTTTAATCGCGAAATCCATGTCACATGACCAAGATGGCCGCCACGCCCATATATGGTAAAAACCACTCAAAAATCTTCTTCTCTAGAACCGGCAGGCCGATTTTCATTAAACTTGGTATGTAGCATTTGGGACTCCAGCCCATCATAATTTGATGAAATGATGACCCTAGGATGACCTTGACCTATTTTATGGCGAGGTCAATTTTGGAAACATAGGCTTTTACATGGGAAAAGACGAAAACAATGGATATTTTGGAAACTGTTGCAGCCTGAGACCTGAAAGTTGCTAGATGCAGACAACTAATGGAGTCAATGAAGGTAAGTAATTAATGAAGGCCAAGGTCATTTGTTGACCTTGACCCAAGGTCATTTAAAAATCAAAATTAAAATTATGGTTTTCTCAGAAATCACTGGGTTTGGAAACTATTGCAGCCTGAGACCTGAAACTTTGCATATACAGACAACTTGTGAAGTCAATAAAGGTGTGTGAGTATTCAAGGTCAAGGTCATTTCATGATGACTTAATGCTCCAAGATCAGGCTTCAGGTGAGCGTTCTCAGGACCAATGGTCCTCTGGTCACCTTTTCTCTAACCTTGTTTCAATTTGTTTGGAAATGTTTCGAAACGTTTCAAATTCGGACTTAGTCATTTTTGGGTATGTTTCAATTTGTTTCAGTTGATTTACTATATAATTTATATGTTTCAATGTTTCGAAACAAAAAATATATGGCCTGGGATTTTCACCTTTTCTCCAACCTTGTTTCAATTTGTTGCGAAACGTTTCGAAACGTTTCAAATTTGGAATTAGTCATTTTAAGGTCTGTTTCAATTTGTTTCAGCTGATTCCCTATATAATCTATATGTTTCAATGTTTCGAAACAAAAAATATATGGCTTGGAATTTTCACCTTTTCTCTAACCTTGTTTCAATTTGTTGCGAAACGTTTCAAATTCGGACTTGGTCATTTTTGGGTCTGTTTCACTTTGTTTCAGTTGATTACTATTTGATCTATATGTTTCAGTGTTTCGAAACAAAAAATATATGGCCTGGAATTTTCATCTTTTCTCTAACCTTGTTTCAATTTGTTGCGAAACGTTTCGAAACGTTTCAAAGTTAGGACTCAGTCATTTTTGGGTCTGTTTCAATTTGTTTCAGTTGATTTACTATATACAATCTATATGTTTCAATGTTTCGAGACAAAAAAATATATGGCCTGGAATTTTCACCTTTTCTCTAACCTTGTTTCAATTTGTTTGGAAATGTTTCGAAACGTTTCAAATTCGGACTTAGTCATTTTTGGGTATGTTTCAATTTGTTTCAGTTGATTTACTATAAAATTTATATGTTTCAATGTTTCGAAACAAAAAATATATGGCCTGGGATTTTCACCTTTTCTCCAACCTTGTTTCAATTTGTTGCGAAACGTTTCGAAACGTTTCAAATTTGGACTTAGTCATTTTTGGGTCTGTTTCAATTTGTTTCAGCTGATTCCCTATATAATCTATATGTTTCAATGTTTCGAAACAAAAAATATATGGCTTGGAATTTTCACCTTTTCTCTAACCTTGTTTCAATTTGTTGCGAAACGTTTCGAAACGTTTCAAATTCGGACTTGGTCATTTTTGGGTCTGTTTCACTTTGTTTCAGTTGATTACTATATGATCTATATGTTTCAGTGTTTCGAAACAAAAAATATATGGCCTGGAATTTTCACCTTTTCTCTAACCCTGTTTCAATTTGTTGCGAAACGTTTCGAAACGTTTCGAAACGTTTTAAAGTTGGATTTAATCATTTATGGCTCTGTTTCAAATTGTTTCAGTTGATTCACTATATAATCTAAATGTTTCAATGTTTCGCAACAAAAAACATATGGCCTGGAATTTTCACCTTTTCTCTAACCTTGTTTCAATTTGTTGTGAAACGTTTCGAAACGTTTCAAATTCGGACTTGGTCATTTATGGCTCTGTTTCAACTTGTTTCAGCTGATCCACTATATAATCTACATGTTTCAATGTTTCGCAACAAAAAACGTATGGCCTGGAATTTTCAACTTTTCTCTAGCCTTGTTTCAATTTGTTGCGAAACGTTTCGAAACGTTTCAAAGTTTGGACTAAGTCATTTTGGCTCTGTTTCAAATTGTTTCATTTGATTCACTATATAATCTATATGTTTCAATGTTTCGAAACAAAAAATATATGGCCTGGAATTTTCACCTTTTCTGAAACCTTGTTTCAATTTGTTGCAAAACGTTTCGAAACGTTTCAAAGTTTGGACTTAATCATTTTCTGGCCAGTTTCAATTTGTTTCAATGTTTCATTGAAACAAATGGATGACCTGGGATTTTCCAACATTGTTGCACATTGTTTCAGTGAAACATTGCAACAATTGTTTTTGAAACGTTTCGAAACAAGTTGCAACAAAGACATAGTGTGAACTTAGTTAAATTATCTAAGTATTTTGGCCTATATATAATCTATATGTTTCAATGTTTCAATGTTTCACTGAAACAAATGGATGGCCTGGGATTTCTGCGGGGTTTTTATGCAATATATGTTATTCTTTGCTCCAATCCACTCCAAAAATGATTTTTGGAATGGTTTAAGAGTTTGACCCTGTTTAGTACCTCCATTCTGATGTGACTGAAAAATGTTTGTTGACTGAGATGTTAAACCTTCAACTCAAACAGACAGAACTTTCTTAATGAGAAGTTGGAAACCTTATACCTTTAGTGGCATTACAGTCAATTCCTGGTCCAAAACCTTAATAATTGCCAAATGAAAGGTCTCTTTTAAAAACAAAAAGGCCATTTTTGCCTATGACCCCTTCCAAAATTTAATATCCCTGTGACATAACTCATTAAGTAAACCAGCAAGTTTCACTGATTCCATGTCATTCTTGATGCTATGATCTGCGTAATGCGAAAACTGGATTTTTGCCTATGCAAAAATGAAGGTGCAGATCAGTTGTGCAGTAACTGCACGGCTGATCAGCACCTTTGTTTTTGCTACACAGATAGAACAATCCTTCTACTTCTTCATTCTGAGCATTTAAGCTTCTAGCTTTCTTCTGTGGCTGAAGAGCCCAGTTTGTATCCCACCGGGTTTAAACCCAGGAAGACCTGGTTTTCCGTGTTGTGGCTCATATAAATTTAATCCTGTTTCAGTTGCCTCATGTTCAAGTGACAAGAAAATATTCCTGGGTGAGATAGAATGAAACCAGCAGGATGTGTTACAAAGAACTAGCATGATCTCAGTGGGTGTGTTTGAACTCGGCTGTATAACAGGATAAAATTCTGTGAGATTCCAGTGTTTTCACATGGTTCCTGTAAGGCTTTGCCTTTGAACAGGCTTTCAACTGTCAGACTGAAAACTATGGGAGCTGTTATTTCTGAGTACTTACCGCTCAGATTCATTTTACTCAAAGAAGCCTCCATGACGCAGTGGTTATGTTACTCCACTTGTAAACCAGGGATCACAGGTTTGATCCTGGGCTTCTCCAGTCTGTCCGATGAATTTATAAACCAAGGTCTTGTCTCCATATGACCTTAGCTGATGGTGGGACGTTAAACCCCAAATCAACCAACCATTTTACTCCAAACATTGCATTCATGAGCGTAAATACTGTAAATTCGGAAATTTTCGTGTGACTTTTATTTCACAAACTTTCTATTTCCGAATTATTTGCGAGGTTTTGATTTTGCGAACAAGTGTTCTTGCAGTCTTTATGGCCTATAGAAATTCTTTATTAGCGAGAACCTTCAATTCGTGAGGCATCAAATTCACGAAAAAAAAAAAAAAAAAGTTCGCTTGAAAATTACTGGATTTACAGTGTTAGTATAATATAAACTCCACAAATAAGAATATTTGCCAATGACTTCCAGATGTCAAGGGCAAATTTGCCATAGTTGCTTCCTGCCAAGCCTGACATAAACCTCACTGAACAGCTGCAGAAATTGGTTCGCTATAGATTTCAGATTTAGATTGTAGATTGACTGTACTATGAAGTGACAACTATAGCAGATATCAGCCATTAACATGAGCATCATTATGAGATAACATGCAGTTTGGGTTTCTAACCAGGCCCTGTGGTTATAAAAATAATTCATGCTCAGCTCAGCTGAGACTAAAATTTATCCTGCTCATAAATGTTAAAATGCCACCAAATTGTTGGCATTTCAACATTTATGAGCAGGATAAATTTCTATTTTTTGTGTTAAACGGACCTTAATTCTCAACTCATTTTGACTATTTCAACATTTAGGAGCAGTTGAAATTTTATGCTCAGCTGAGTTGAGCATGAAAAAAAGTTTTATAACCTCGAGACCAGATCCAACAAGAAACACAGATTGTACACTAGAAATTGGAATTTAGATTTGGGAAGAAGAGAAATTGAAGTAATAAGCTTTCATCAGATGCAGCTGATCTGTGCCCTTGTTAACTCACCTGAGCCGAAGGCTCACAAGGTGAGCTTATAGTATGGTAGTCTATCCGTCGTCCGTGCGTCTGTTGGTCCGTCCGTCCGTCCATCCACACTTTCAAAAACAAATATCTCCACAACTAGTCAGTCAATTGCAATCAAATTTTATCAGAAGCATCATTGGGGTGGGGAAATGGTTGCATAAGGTTTTGGGCCAGGTTGGATCAGAACTCTGGTTTCCATGGCAACAGATAGCTCCCATAGGGTTACAATGGGAAAAATGTTGTGAACACTCTAGCGCCTACATTTTTGATAGGATCTTCTTCATTCTTGCAGGTAATGATCTCGGATGAGTTCGATAGATTTGACCATGGACTGCGGAGTTAGCTGCCCTTGAGCATTTGAAAAAATCCCCATTGACTTACAATGGGAAAGATGTTGTGAACACTCCAGTGCTTTCATTTCTGATCAGATCTTCTTCATTCTTGCAGGTAACAAGGACAACCATAAGATCTCAGATGAGTTCGAAATTCAGCAAGATTCGACCATGGACTGCGTAGTTGCCTGCCCTTGAGAGTTTGGAAAATGGCTGTTAAGTGTTGTGAACACTCTATCACCTACATTTTTGATCGGATCTTCTTCATTCTTTCATGTAACAAGGACAGCCATGAGATCGCAAATGAATTCGAAATTCGGCAAGATTCGACCATGGACCACGGAGTTAGCTGCCCTTGAGCATTTGAAAAAATCCCCATTGACTTACAATGGGAAAGATGTTGGGAACGCTCCAGCGCCTTCATTTCTAAGGGATCTTCTTCATTCTTGCAGGCAACAAGGACAGGGATAAGATCTCGGATGAGTTTGAAATTCAACGAGTTTCGACCATAGACTGCGGAGTTACCTGCCCTTGAGTGTTTGAAAAATCAATATTTTGTGTTGTGGACACTCTAGCGCCTTCAATTTTGATCCGATCTTCTTCATTTTTAAAAGTAACAAGGATAGCCATAACATCTCGCATGAGTTTGAATTTCAGCCAGATCTGACCCTTGACTGCAGAGTTATTTGCCCTTGACTCTGTGAAAAATCAATATTTAGTGTTGTGGCCACTCTTGTGCCTTCATTTTTATTTGGATCCTCTTTATTCTTGGAAGTAACAAAGACGTCTATAATGTCTTGGATGAGTTCGAATTTTGACCAGATCCAACCTCTGACTGCGGAGTTATCTGCCCTTGAGTGTTTGAAAAATCAATATTTTGTGTTGAGGCCACTCTAGCATCTTTGTTTTTCAGTGGATCTTCTTCATTTATTCTTGCAGGTAACAAGGATAACTACAATATCTCGGATAAGTTCGAATTTCGACCAGATCCGACCACTGACTGCGGAGTTATCTGCCCTTGAGTGTTTGAAAAATCAATATTTTGTGTTGAGGCCACTCTAGCATCTTTGTTTTTCAGTGGATCTTCTTCATTTATTCTTGCAGGTAACAAGGATAACTACAATATCTCGGATAAGTTCGAATTTCGACCAGATCCGACCACTGACTGCGGAGTTATCTGCCCTTGAGTGTTTGAAAAATCAATATTTTGTGTTGTGACCTCTCTAGCATCATTGTTTTTCAGTGGATCTTCTTCATTCTTGCAGGTCACAAGTATAACTACAATATCTCGTATGAGTTTGAATTTCAGCCAGATCCGACCTCTGACTGCGGAGTTAGCTGCCCTTGTGTGTTTGAAAAATCAATATTTTGTATTGTGGCCACTCTAGTGCCTTCAATTTTGATCAGATCTTTTTCATTCTTGGAAGAAACAAGGATAACCATAGCATCTTGGATGAGTTCGAATTTGAACCAGATTTGACCCTAGACTGTGGAGTTAGCTGCCCTTGAATTTTTTAAAAATCAATTTTTAACAGTTGTGGCCACTCCAGCATCTTCAATTTTGATCAGATCTTCAGTAAAAAAAAAAACAAAAAAAAAACAAAACAAAAAAAAAACAACATAAAAACACTTTGTCCAGTGACTGTACTTGTTGACTCTCAGGTGAGCGATTGTTGCCCCTTGGGCTACTTGTTTACATATACATGTAAAAAGGAAATTTTTTGAAACATTTATATTATTATCACACAACAAGGCAGCTGCATACTCTTTTGTCAAACAAATCATGCATGATCATCTAAATCATCATTTTGTCAATTTGAAATGCTTGACAAAATAAAAGTGTATAAACAGTTTTTTTTTGCATGCACAGTTTTAAATGCTGATGTTATTATGTAATGAGGGTACAAATATGTGTGGGATCTGGAAGGTCAGTCCAGGCTAGTAATACACTCATGCTAGCTTTCTTCTTATAAAAAGTGCAGTGAAAAGCCTCTGCAGTGTATTCTCATATAGTATTCAGACATCGTGGGTTCAATGCAGGACCTCTACAGCCTTCTGCACATTTTTTAGCATGCCGATATATAGAGGATAGCCAAATGTTTTTGTTCAATATGGCTTTTATTTCATTAGTGTAGTGAAAAATTTTATATTTCATGAGTGGCGAAGCCATGAATATAGATATTTTGCACTTCACAAATGAAATAAAAGCCATATTCAACAGAAACATATGAACTTTATATACACTGTTTAGTACAACCATTTCAGCAAAGTAAAGCATGTGGTAATTTTAAAATCTAGCTATCATCTAAAGCTTGCTGTTACATAATCTGGCATTTGAAATGAGCATACAAAAACGCCAAATGATTGTTATTTGAGCCGCAACATAGGAAAACCAACAATCTGCCTAGGCGAAAACAAAGGCGCCGATCAGATTCGCAGTAACTGCGAAGCTGATCAGCACCTTTGTTTTCGCTACTCGGATAGTACAGTTCCTCTTCTGCTTAAATCCGAAATTTCATGATTCTAGCTCTTTTCTGTGACAGTACAGGTCGGTTTATGTCGGACCTGGTCGGAAACCACATTGTTGGTTTTCCCACGAGGCTGCTCGTTTATTTGAAATTCTAATCACAACCATGCAAACGTCACGTTGGTTAAGTTTGATTACATCAAATAGCGTAGGCCACTCTCTGAAAAGAACCCACTGAAGTAAGGAGGTGTAAAGTATAAAAAAAATAAAAGTAGCAAACCTGATTAACTTTGGTACCAAAATGTTTGTTACAATCTAATAAGAAAATGAATGCCCACTTATTATGTTTTCCATGACAAAAATATAAAAGTTACAGGCGTTTGAAATTCTTAAGTGGCATGAAGTAAGCAAATGGAAAGGGCAGAGGCAATCCAAAATAGTTGTATTTTCACAAGTGAAAATTTGAAAATATAACCTCTTTCACATATGAAAATATAACATTTCAAATATAACTTAACAACCACGCAAACAGCAGCTTAGCAATCCGCAATATGCAGAATGTGTAACTTTTCATTTCTTACAATTCTTTATGTAAGTTTTACAATTCTTACATTAGGTGACTGGTTTTTTTAAGAGGAGTATATTTATGAAACATAGGCAAACAGTATAGCCCCAGAATATGGCATTCCTTTTTGGGCTATTGTATGGCTTCATTGAAAAAATATGAAGAATGAAAGTGGACAAACTATACCTGACAAAATAAGAAACGCAAGTGTACCATTCATCATTTTTTCATAATGATCATGAGTAATGACACAATGTCATTTATATAGTTTCAAAGACATATTATTTAGGTATGTATTGCATCGCATATCTTTTAAAACCAGGTGTCAAAACTCTACTGAAGAAAATTTGCTTTTAACTATGTGGGGGTCAAATGTTAAAATTTTATCATTATGCCCCCAACTTCGAAGAAGTTGAGGGGGCATATTGGTTTGGCTCTGTCCATCCAGTGGTGTGCAGTCAGTCTGTGATGCGTGAGTAACGCTTAGCACTCGGTCAGGAACCGTTAGAGCTAGGTTCTTGAAATTTGGTATGTAGTTTGTATATGAAAATTAAGAGGACCCGTATTTTTTCTTTTAGGTAAATTCAAGGGGCTAGGGGCCCATTCTGTGAGAGTTATTTCCCTTTTTAGCTCGACTGCACGAAGTGCATAGAGCTATTTCTGTCACCCCGGTCGTCCACGTTCCCGTTCCTGTGTGCGTTCCCGTTCCCGTACGCGTCACACTTGCGTTAAAGTTTTCTAGAAGTCCATATCTTGACAACCACTCATCAGAAAGCATTCATACTTGGACCATAGATACCCTGTAGGGTTAGCTTTCATTCCATGGCATCGGGCCCCTGGGTCCAGGCCAGGGGGTGGGGCTGGAGGTTAAAATCTAGAACACCTTCAAAAATGGCAATTCTTGTGTTAAAGTTTTCTAGAAGTCCATATCTTGACAACCACTCATCAGAAAGCATTGATACTTGGGCCATTGACACCCTGTAGGGTCGGCTTTCATTCCATGGCATCAGATCCCTGGGTCCATGCCAGGGGGTGGGGCTAGAGGTTAAAATCTAGAACACCATTAATAATAATGGCTTTTCTGTGATATAGTATTCTAGAAGTCTATATCTTGAAAACTTTTTATCAGAGGGCTTTCATACTCGGACCATAGGTACCCTGTAGGGTTGAGTTTCATTTCATGGCATCGGATCTCTGGGTCCATGCCTGGGGGGTGGGGCTGGAGGTTAAAAACTAGAACACTGTAAAAATAGATGTACTGCTGTGCAACTTTTACAAGGAGTCCATATCTTGACAACAACTTATCATAAAGCATTCATACTTCATACACTTTAGGTTCCATGACATCGGACCTCTGGGTCGGAGTCAGGGGGGCGGGGCTAGAGGTCAAAATCTAGAACTCCCCGAATTTTTTTTCTTTTTATTTCTTAATAGAAACAACTTCGGAAGATGGTCATTCATCTTTTGACTTTGTGACACTTGACTTGTGTGTCATGACGGTAACGGTCGTTTGACCTACTTTCCATGGTTCAGTGATTTTGCCTTATATCTTGACACTCAATTAGTATATTTTCTTACTTCTTTCAGATTATGAGTGAGTACGACCAGGCCTTTGACCCCAATATACTTATAGGTCACTGTGACCTAATTTCACGGTTCAGTGATTTTGCCTTATATCTTGACACTCAATTAGTATATTTTCATACTTTTTTCAGATTATGAGTGAGTATGACCAGACCTTTGACCCCAATATACTTATAGGTCACTGTGACCTAATTTCACGGTTCAGTGATTTTGCCTTATATCTCGGTACTCAAATGGTTTATGAACAAACTTCTTTCAAAGTATGTTTGCGTATGACAAGACCTTTGACCCTGAAGTAGTCCTAGGTCACTGTGACCTAATTTCACGGTTCAGTGATTTTGCCTTATATCTTGACACTCAATTAGTATATTTTCATACTTTTTTCAGATTATGAGTGAGTATGACCAGACCTTTGACCCCAATATACTTATAGGTCACTGTGACCTAATTTCACGGTTCAGTGACTTTGCCTTATATCTCAGCACTCAAGTGGTTTATGAACATACTTCTTTCACACTATGTTTGCGTATTACAAGACCTTTGACACTAAAGTAGTCCTAGGTCACTGTGACCTAATTTCACAGTTCAGTGATTTTCCTTTATATCTCGGCACTCAATTGGTATATGGACATACTTCTTGCATGATATGTATGAGTATGACAAGACCTTTGACCGTAAAGTATTCCTGGGTCACTGTGACCTAATTTCATGGTTCAATGATTTTGCCTTATATCTCGACACTCAGTTGGTATTTTTTCATACTTCTTTCTGATTATGAATGAGTATGACCAGACCTTTAACCCAAAAATACTTATAGGTCACTATGACCTAATTTCATGGTTCAGTGATTTTGCTTTATATCTCAACACTGAATGGGTATATGATCATATTTCTTTCACATTATGAGTAAGTATCACTAGACCTTATAGGTCAGTGTGACCTTATTTCACGGTTCAGTGATTTTGCCTTGTGTCTTGGCACTCAGTTGGTATATGAACACACTTCTTTCACAATATGAGTGAGACCTCTAAATCTTAGGTAGTTATAGTTAACTTTCATAGTTCAGTGATTTTGCCTTATTGCATCAAGGCAAAAAGATGTATGAGCATAATGCTTTGGGTTACTGGTCGGGTTTGACCTTATGTTTGACCTTAAGGTCAGAAGCAGTCGAGCACGCTGTCCTGCGACAGCTCTTATTAATTCTTGATAAAGTGAATAAATAGTGGGTACCTTGTGTGCGCAACTCCTCCTACAGTTTTATTCCGATTCTCTTGAAACTTTACAGATGGTGTGACCATGCTTTGAAGATATGCATGTGGTTTGGATATAATCCTCGGATTAATTTTTGTTACTTTTTTTGCAATTTGAACTTAGCCATTTTTCGGGCATTTTGACAATGAAAGTGAATGGGCAATGAGTACCTTGTGTGCGCAACTCCTCGTACAGTTTCATGCCAATTCATTTAAAACTTTATGTGTGTTATGGGCATGGTCTGAAGATATGCATGTGGTTTGGATATAAACATTGGATTATTTTTTGTAATTTTTTTCACAATTTGAACTTAGTCATTTTTTTGGGCATTTAGTGAATGGATAGAGGGTACCTTGTGTGCACAACTCCTTCTACAATTTAATACCGATACTTTTGAAACTTTGCAGACATTGTGACCATACATTGAGGATATGCATGTGGTTTGGATATAATCCTCAGATTAATTTTTGTCACTTTTTTCGCAATTCAAACTTAGGCATTTTTTTTCGGGCATTTTGACAAGAAAGTGATTGGACAGCACTCGGCCAGGAACTGTTAGAGCTAGGATCTTGAAATCTGATATGTAGTTTGTATATGAAAATTAAGAGGGCCAGTATTTTTTCTTTCAGGTAAATTCAAGGGGCTAGGGGCTCATTATGTGAAAGTTATTTCTCTTTTTAAGTCTTGATAAAGTAAATAGATAGTGGGTACCTTGTGTGTGCAACTTCTCCAACAGTTTTATTCCGATTCTCTATAAACTTTACAGATGTTGTGACCATGCTTTGAAGATATGCATGGTTTGGATATAATCCTCAGATTAATTTTTGTTACTTTTTTGCAATTTGAACTTAGCCATTTTTCGGGCATTTTGACAATGAAAGTGAATGGGCAATGAGTACCTTGTGTGCGCAACTCCTCGTACAGTTTCATGCCAATTCATTTAAAACTTTATGTGTGTTATGGGCATGGTCTGAAGATATGCATGTGGTTTGGATATAAACATTGGATTATTTTTTGTAATTTTTTTCACAATTTGAACATAGTCATTTTTTTGGACATTTTAGTGAATGGATAGAGGGTACCTTGTAAGCGCAACTCCTTCTACAATTTAATACCGATACTTTTGAAACTTTGCAGACATTGTGACCATACATTGAAGATATGCATGTGGTTTGGATATAATCCTCAGATTAATTTTTGTCACTTTTTTCCCAATTCAAACTTAGGCATTTTTGGGGCATTTTGACAATGAAAGTGAATGGACGGCACTCGGCCAGGAACCGTTAGAGCTAGGATCTTGAAATTTGATATGTAGTTTGTATATGAAAATTAAGAGGACCAGTATTTTTTCTTTCAGGTAAATTCAAGGGGCTAGGGGCTCATTACCGGTATGTGAAAGTTATTTCCCTTTTTAAGTCTTGATAAAGTAAATAGATAGTGGGTACCTTGTGTGCGCAACTGCTCCAACAGTTTTATTCTGATTCTCTTGAAACTTTACAGATGTTGTGACCATGCTTTGAAGATATGCATGTGGTTTGGATATAATCCTCAGATTAATTTTTGTCACTTTTTTTGCAATTTGAACTTAGCCATTTTTTGGGCATTTTCACAATGAAAGTGAATGGGCAGTGGGTACCTTGTGTGCGCAACTCCTCCTACAATTTAATACCAATACTTTTGAAAGTTTGCTGACATTGTGACCATGCTTTGAAGATATGCATGTGGTTGGGATATACTCCTCAGATTAATTTTTGTCACTTTTTTTACAATTTGAACTTTGTCATTCTTTGGACATTTTTACATCTTGAAAGTGACTTACCAGTTGGGGGCATAGTGTTTCATAAACACATATTCTAGTTTTTTTTACAACAATTGTTGCATGTGTGTGGAATCTTTTGAGTACACCTTAAGATACTCAGACACATATTCTCACCATCTTTTATCTGTATTTTGTTCAAACACAGATTCCAAAGGCTTTACAGGTCATGTCCCTTGACACCCTTTTCAGTTACAGTTGCAACCGGAAACATTATAGACCATAAAAATCTCAAGCATAATTTTAATGATCTGATATGGCCATGGTTGATCAAATTGGACTTTTTAAAGACAAACAGCATTAGTTGAATTTTGTAGGCTTCGAAAAACTACAAGAGAATATTTATTGTAGCTTCAAGATTGAAACAAATACCCAAAACATGAATTGATGGTACCATTGAATAATCACTATCAAAGCATGTTTTGAAGATGGGTTTAACCCATACTCTGGGGAGTTAATGTCTTGCTCAAGGACTCAACAAGGTGTCACCAGTTTTTATAATGCCAATATAGTGTGTTAAAGCACATTGCCATGCTCTCAAAATGAAATACTCTTCCTTAAGGTTCCAATTTTCTTGTCTTAAACCTGTTACACTGAGGATATTTGCAATCATCCCCAACATGTAATGTTGAAAAATTAAAGGCAGTACATATACTGCAGTACTTAAACATACATGTACATGTATTAGTGTAAAATAATCCAATCAGAATCTTCACCTGTGTGATGTGCAATACTGTGGCAAATCCTTCGAGTCATAAAAACATTTAGAAAATATATAATACACTATACAGTACAAAAAAAAATGGATATGGAATTGTGATGTCAACCATCAAGTTTTATGAGCAACAGTTACTTTAGTTCCACATAAAATGTCCACATTTGCTTTGCTATGTGACTTATTATGTTTGAACAAGTTTTATGAACATATACTTACACAAAATTGAGATTCTTGCAATTCAGATGCTAAAAACACGTGTACTTACTAAAATCCTTGATTTTTTTTTTAATTTTTTCATCCATCACCTGTAACAGATTGTTGTCCAGCACCACTTGATGTAGTGAACTTGGCCATCATAACCTTAAATGTGACATTGATTCTAGATGGCAAGGATTGTGTACATCAGGGTAAGACTGAAATTGGTGTAGCATGTGCATTCATGGCGCTACAGTTTGCAGGTACTGGCAAATTTTAACCAAATATTATAGAAGGCCCACGGTGCACCACCCACCCCACAGTGCCCCTTCTCATCAGGGTACTGAGAAATTGATGGGTTGCTTGTACCTTCAGGCTATGCTTGTTACTAACTGACCTATCAACAGTGATTACTGGGTAAACAGCTTAAGTCTGGGTCTGCCCAGGAAAAGTGGTTATGACAAACCATTCATACATACTGTAAGCATTGGTTGTTGACCTGCGGTTATCAGACAGGTGGTTTTAGGGGTGCATATTTGGAAGTGTGGGCACTTTTGGGGCATAAGCTGCCACTATGCTTATCAATATCAGTAAACATTCCGGATCTGATTTTGCCCTGTTGCAAAAAAAGGGAACATAAAATAAGGTCACAATCAAGGCCAAAGGTCACCAGGTGCATTTTATTGCAATATGCTTAAAGGGTAGTTTCAATATTTATATATTTTCTACTTAAAAGGTGTGTGTTGATAAAACTATATTAGCGGACACTCATTGAGTGATTAAATCCTATTCACAAAACATTCTGACCATATCATGTCAAAAAATGGGGTCAAATGTCCTTAGTTTCTGTTACTATGTTGTCGTTCCTTGTTTGTGTATTGTGAGGATTTAAATTACCACTGTTGGAATAAATTGTATTTTGTCTGAACCAGATCAGATGCTATTTTTAATGGGTTTGGTTATTTATTAACCAGAATGTAAATGGCAATATGTCTATGACAGTTCGTATCACAGATATAAAACGATGGTGTAACGTACTAGACATTATTCAAATATGCAAATTTCTAACTAGTTTGTTTGTGATTCAAGAAAAGTTAGCATGTGACTAGTATTTTAAGCACAGTGCATCACCAGTACACAAGAAGATGTGCATGCTTCGCAATTGACACTACTGAGTTTCCTAATGAACACCCAATTCCTTTAAGAGGTCATCAAGTGCACTTTGAGAAATTATTGTGTAATTCAATAAATTTCAAATTTGTATCTACATTGGCATGGACAAAAGTGGGTTTGCAAAAGTAGCAAACATTTCATTACTGATTTGCCTTATAGGCAGTCAGCTGTGGGTGCTTGGTGGTAAGTCTGGACGGGCCAGGGGGGCACAACACAGAACATGTAACGGTCAACTGTATCTCAAAACCATCAGCAACAGTTTTGGTTGGAAGGAGTGTTCTAGGAATGGAAGTGTCAACCAGATAGTTTTATGGTAATGTCCTTGACATTTGTAGGGTTCCAGTACAAGATGGAATTGTTGTAGAAGATGAATTGTTGTAGAAGGTGGAATTGTTGTTGAAGATGAAATTGATGTTGAAGATGGAATTGTTGATGAAGATGAAATTGTTGTTGAAGATGAAATTGATGTTGAAGATGGAATTATTGATGAAGATGAAATTGTTGTAGAAGATGGAATTGTTGAAGAAGATGGAATTTTTGTTGAAGATTGAATTGTTGTAGAAGATGTAGCAGATGGAATTGTTGTAGAAGATAAAATTGTTGAAGGTGTAATTGTTGTTGAAGATGGAATTATTTTTTGTAGAAAATGGAATTGTTGTAGAAGATGGAAGTGTTAGAAGATGGAATTGTTGTAGAGGATGAAATTGTTGTAGAACTTGAACATGGAATTGTTGTTGAAGATTGAATTGTTGTAGATATAATTGTTGTTGTAGATGAAATCGTTGTAGAAAATGAAATTGTTGTTGAACAAGGAATTGTTGTTGAACATGGAATTGTCGTAGATGATGGAATTGTTGTAGAAGATGAAATTGTTGTTGAAGATGGAATTAGTGTAGAAGATGAAATTGTTGTTGAAGATGGAATTATTGTTGAAAATGGGATTGTTGTAGAAGATGGAATTGTTGTAGAAGATGGAATTGTTGTTGAAAGTGGAATTGTTGTAGAAGATGGAATTGTTGTTGAAGATGGAATTATTGTAGAAGATGGAATTGTTGTTGAAGATGGAATTGTTGTAGATGATGGAAATGTTGTTGGTAATGGAATATTTTTAGAAGATGAAATTGATATAGAAGATGGAATTGTTGTTGAAGATGAAATTGTTGTTGACGATGGAATTGTTGTAGAAGTTGGAATTATTGTAGAAGATGGAATTGTTGTTGAAGATGGAATTGTTGTAGAAGATGGAATTTTTGTTGAAGATGGAATTATTGTAGAAGATGGAATTGTTGTTGAAGATGGAATTGTTGTAGAAGATGGAATTATTGTAGAAGATGGAATTGTTGTTAAAGATGAAATTGTTGTAGAAGATGGAATAATTGTAGAAGATGGAATTGTTGTTGAAGATGAAATTGTTGTTAAAGATGGAATTGTTGTTGAAGATGGAATTATTGTAGAAGATGGAATTGTTGTTGAAGATGGAATTGTTGTAGAAGATGGCATTATTGTAGAAGATGGAATTGTTGTTGAAGATGAAATTGTTGTTGAAGATGGAATTGTTGTAGAAGATGGAATTATTGTAGAAGATGGAATTGTTGTTGAAGATGAAATTGTTGTTGAAGATGGAATTGTTGTAGAAGTTGGAATTATTGTAGAAGATGGAATTGTTGTTGAAGATGGAATTGTTGTAGAAGATGGAATTATTGTAGAAGATGGAATTGTTGTAGAAGATGGAATTATTGTAGAAGATGGAATTGTTGTAGAAGATGGAATTTTTGTTGAAGATTGTTGTTGAAGATGGAATTGTTGTTGAAGATGGAATTGTTGTTGAAAATGGAATATTAGTAGAAGATGGAATTGTTGTAGAGGATGAGTTCTTGTTGAAGATGGAATTGTCGTAGAAGATGGAATTGTTGTTGAAGATGGAATTTTTGTTGAAGATATTCTTGTTGTTTAAGATGAAATTGTTGTAGAAGATGGAATTGTTGTTGAAGATTGAAATGATGAAGAAGATGAAATTTTTGTTGAAGATGGAATTGTCGTAGAAGATGGAATTGTTGTTGAAGATGGAATTTTTGTTGAAGATATTCTTGTTGTTTAAGATGAAATTGTTGTAGAAGATGGAATTGTTGTTGAAGATTGAAATGATGAAGAAGATGAAATTTTTGTTGAAGATGGAATTGTTGTAGAAAATGGAATTGTTGAAGAATATGAAATGGCTGTAGAAGATGGAATTGTTGTTGGAGATGAAATTGTTGTTGAAAATGGAATTGTTGTAGAAGATGGAATTATTGTAGAAGATGTAATTGTTGTAGAAGATAGAATTGTTGTAGAAGATGGAATTGTTGGGATGGAATTATTGTAAAAGATGAAATTGTTGTAAAAGATAAAATTGTAGGACTTGTTCTAGACGATGGAATTGTTGTAGAAGATGGAATTGTTGTTGAAGATGGGATTTTTTATAGAAGATGGAATTGTTGACGAAGATGGAATTGTTGTAGTAGATGGAATTGTTGTAGAAGATGGAATTGTTGTTGACAATGGAATTGTTGTTTAAGATGAAATTGTTGTAGTAGGTGAAATTATTGTAGTAGATGGAATTGTTGAAGATGAAATTGTTGTAGAAGATGGAATTGTTGTTGAAGATTGAATTGTTGTAGAAGATGGAATTGTTGTTGAAGATGGAATTGTTGTAGAAGATGGAATTGTTGTTGAAGATGGAATTGTTGTTGAAGATGAAATTGTTGTATTAGATGGAATTGTTGAAGATGAAATTGTTGTAGAAGATGGAATTGTTGTAGAAGATTGAAATGATGAAGAAGATGAAATTTTTGTTGAAGATGGAATTGTTGTAGAAGATGGAATTGTTGAAGATGAAATTGTTGTAGAAGATGGAATTGTTGTTGAAGATTGAATTGTTGTAGAAGATGGAATTGTTGTTGAAGATGGAATTGTTGTAGAAGATGGAATTGTTGTTGAAGATGGAATTGTTGTTGAAGATGAAATTGTTGTATTAGATGGAATTGTTGAAGATGAAATTGTTGTAGAAGATGGAATTGTTGTTGATGATCGAATTGTTGTAGAAGATGAAATTGTTGTTGAAGATGGAATTGTTGTAGAAGATGGAATTGTTGTAGAAGATGGAATTGTTGTTGAAGATGGAATTGTTGTTGAAGATATTCTTGTTGTTTAAGATGAAATTGTTGTAGAAGATGGAATTGTTGTAGAAGATTGAAATGATGAAGAAGATGAAATTGTTGTTGAAGATGGAATTGTTGTATTAGATGGAATTGTTGTTGAAGATGAAATTGTTGTTGAAGATGGAATTGTTGTTGAAAGATGAAATTGTTGTAGAAGATGGAATTGTTGTTGAAGATGAAGTTGTTGATGAAGATGGAATTGTTGTTGAAGATGAAATTGTTGTAGAAGATGGAATTCTTGTAGAAGATGGAATTGTTGATGAAGATGGAATTGTTGTAGAAGATGGAATTGTTGAAGATGGAATTGTTGTAGAAGATGGAATTGTTGTTGAAGATGAAATTGTTGATGAAGATGGAATTGTTGTTGAAGATGAAATTGTTGTAGAAGATGGAATTCTTGTAGAAGATGGAATTGTTGTTGAAGATGGAATTGTTGTATTAGATGGAATTGTTGAAGATGAAATTGTTGTTGAAGATGGAATTGTTGTTGAAAGATGAAATTGTTGTTGAAAGATGAAATTGTTGTTAAAGATGAAATTGTTGATGAAGATGGAATTGTCGTAGAAGATGGAATTGTTGTTGAAGATTAAATTGTTGTAGAAGATGGAATTCTTGTAGAAGATGGAATTGTTGATGAAGATGGAATTGTTGTAGAAGATGGAATTGTTGATGAAGATGGAATTGTTGTTGAAGATGGAATTTTTGTAGAAGATGGAATTGTTGATGAAGATGGAATTGTTGTTGAAGATGAAATTGTTGTAGTAGATGGAATTGTTGTAGAAGATGGAATTGAAGTTGAAGATGGCATTGTTGAAGATGACATTTTTGTAGAAGATGGAATTCTTGTTGGTATGAGTAAAAGTCCCATAAAATGGGAACAACTTCCCTACATAACTATAGCTGTTGACTGTGATATTAAGCAACAAACAAACACTTAAAAAATACGAGACCAAGCGCCAGAAAACTACAAGACAACTGATTCTTTCAATTTTATTATAAACTGTAAATATACCAAATATACTCAAGCAAAAAAAGTAATGTGTACCGAACAAAGTGTCATATAACTTGAAATGGTTGTTTAATGGAATCTTCCTTCTTTTGAAAAACATTTCCAGAAGCTGCTTACAGGAATGGGATAAACTACAATCTGCATAGGCGAAAACAAAGGTGCTGATCAGCTTTGCAGTTCGCTACACTGATAGTACAGTTCATCTACTTCCTAAATCCAACATTTCCAGCTTCTAACCATCTTCTATGTCTATAAAGGTTTGTGTCGGACCTGGTCAGACCCCAAATTGTTGGTTATCTCATGCACAGGCTCAATTACTGTTCTCCACCAGCTCACATCTAGAATGGATGACGAAAGACAAGTCGTCTCCACACATACAAATTAAACCAATAACCAAATCTATGGCACTTTGTATAATGTCTTTGTTCATTACTTTATTTGCTCAGTATATAAATGCTGTAAAACAATGGAAATGTCTGTACATGACTAGGGATAGACCTCCCATAAACATGAATGGTTGTAAACAAATAGTAATAAAAATGAAACAAATGACATGAACTAGAATTGTGGCATCTGACTTTAGTGGTGTAAAGCCCAAGATCATGGCATATCATATTATATACGTTAGGCCGAAAGTTCTGCATGGGTAGAACACTTAATTTTATGGTTCAAAGCCGTTCTGGTAGAATTCCCTATTATTATATGCTAATAAAGATGCAAGGACACTGTGACAAATCTTTCATGCATTCTCAAAACTGTAAGCCGTTAAGTCCATGACATTAAGTTTTAAGTTCATACTCCTTCTGTGTATATGAATGTGACTCCATACCTGTTTGTTGTCTTATTGAAGTTCAGCTTTTGTTTGACAAATAGCTTTTCGAAAGAAAAAAATCTTGAAATGAGCCAACACATTCGAAAACCAACAAAATGTGAAAACCAACAATTTGCATAGGCAAAAACAAAGGCGCCTTTGTTTTCGCTACTCTGATAGTACAATACCTCTTCTACTTAAATTTTTAGCTTCTAGCTCTTTTCTGTGCTTGTACAACTCGGTTTGTGTCGGACCTGTTCGGAAACAACATTGTTGGTTTTCCCACGAGGCGGCTCAAATATACCATCACTATGAAGCTGTCAATAGAACAACAGTGGAGCAGCTAGACTGGAGCCTGAGCCATGCTTTATTTAAGGAGTTTCTATACCTGAAGGGTTATTATCATCTAATTAACAATTCCTTTGAACACCATGTCCGGCACCGCCTCCAACAGTGAAAATGGATAAAATCGCCACTTCAGTTTTATAACAGAAAATTACAGATGTAAATGCGCTCTTGTCACAGCACAATGACACTTGCAATAAATTATGCGCACTTGATTATCATTGAAAGTAGATATATAGCTCTACACGATAATTAAGAAATTATTACCAAACAGGTGCCAGTAATCTTGAAATTGCTGAAATAAGTAAGTTGTTTATTTTATTTGCATCATCAAATTTATTTAATTCCTAATTTACCAAATGTTCCGACGGTTTCCTAAATTTTAAAACCATATTTTAAAAAGGGAAATTTTCTCAACTTTCGTGTAAGCTAAGCAGCAATATGTCCAAAATTATCCGAAAGTGTGTTTTGAAGGGTAGGGTATGCTTGGTGTTTTCCTATGAGAGCGATTCTAAAGCGCATTACAATATTAAAGTCTACATTTCAAAGTTCCGTGAGTACATTTCCTTTGCGTCTTCATTGTTTTACGCATCAGCAACTTACGTAAATGGGGATAGATCTACTGTATTCATTTTAATATTAAATAAGTTTTTATTTTGAAACCAATGGAATTTAAATTTCCAGTATCAGAGACATTTTTGCTGTGCCAAGACAACAATTTAAAGCTCCATGCTCATCGGTGCATATGCTACAGTATTTCGTACATGTTGACCTAACAGGCAAGACAATTAAAAGTAGGCAATGATCAGGAAATGGCACATTCAGAAAGAAATTCCCACTCCAAAAACCGAGGCGGGAAAAGAACTAAATCAAAACTTATACGGAGAAAACAATATCGTAAGCCGGAGAAAAACATATCGTAAGCCGAGTGAAGGAATACATTGTCAGCAATTTTTGTTACATAGTCAAATCTTAAATATCTCATTTCGTTCTATTCGGGTTCTTAACAAACAAAACATGCAAACATATATATATATATATATATAATATATATATATATAACATATATATATATTAATATTGCATGGTTTTCGTAATAAAAAGTTGTTTGTTCCACTTCTCCTCCCCCACCCCCACATATAAAAAAGTAGCATTGATATTAATCGTGTGTCGAGGTGAACGTAGGTTTATGTTTAGATCTTCCGTACAAGATTTTAGCCTTTTATGATTTCTTACATGGACGAGGTATAGTCGGAAAGTTCCCGGTCGGTCCAAAATACGATGAAACTTTTGAAATAACAAAGCCCATCCATTTTCTTTAGTTTGCGGATAAATTTAGTAAAATTTTGCAAGAATTGTTTAAAAATGTCGATTGACATACGACATATAGAAGGGTACGGAGCACTTTGAAAAATCTCTCATTCAGATGTGTTTGATGTTTTGAAACTTTGTCAGTTCCGTCATTAAACGGCGCCACAACGGCGTGAATTTTTGCATGATGTCATATTGTAGCGTCCTAGGGTCCATCAGTGCAATGCCAGGCTGTCTGGGTGTTTTTTATTTTTTTTTGATAACGCACCTTGCCCGTAATTGTTCGGCATTTTTAATTACTTTCACGTTTCGAGACACGGATGCACCGCTTTTTCACCATTAAAATCAACCTACCACGCGTAATTATTGTATTCTGTCGAATCTACGTAATCTTCCCCTCATTCTGCAACCATTCGCTACATTTTTCTTTCATTTTTGACGTTGTATTTAAGGATTTTAGCCGCTTAATTGTTCTTCCGTTTCGCATCTTTTTTCCATCATGGCGATTGTTTACGCCGTAACTATGGCCGGTAATGTACATAGCCGAGTATTCCGAAATTGTTTCTTGCCGCTTTTTCATTGGTCAGTTTTCGGCAGCGCGTGAATTCGAAACTATTTAAGGCAGTGCATTGACGTTTCGGGTGCTTTTCCGCCCAGAGGAGAAGCCGTCCACTTGGCACTCAGCCAACTCCAGATCTGGTGAAAATACCAGCGCTCCACCGATATTTTCTGGACGTTTTCCACTTCTCGGTGCATATCAAATCCTAGACATATTCTAGATCATGGCTTGTTCTAAGCCTTTTGGCAAGGTAGCAGTGATATTTTGATAATTTCACCGAAATTCACACTATTTTCACCAAGATTTGTGATTTCACCGGATCTGGTGAAAATTCCAGCATTTTGGGTGAAATTGTTAATTTCATACTTTTCGACCATACTATCCAAATTTAAGCATATTTTAGGTATTTCATCACTATTTAAGGCATTTTTAAGATATTTTACTTAGGGTTTCTTGGTGCATCTCTCTCTCGGACGTTTTTATTCATCCAAAACTTAATTTTTAACCAATTTGAAGTAGATTTCTGTCCTCCATTTTGTTTTCTTAAGGTGAGATTTAAGCTAAGAGGCTTAAATCTCAAGTTTTGTATTTCAAGATATTCTATCTAGTAGCATCTCAGACAGCCTGTGATACATTATTTCGATGTTGGAATAACATATTGGATAATTATCTGTTTCCATACCATGCTATTGCCAGTTTATGTCTTTTATGACTTAAACATTTGAAATAGATCTGAGAACCATACTTAGTTTTGATTTTTAAAGTTCACCACATTCCGACCGACCCAAGCGGATCCACAAATTTTGTAACCCCTCTTGTTCTTGGCTTAGCTCGGCTACTTCCTGACAAACTTAGCCCAAAATTTCGGCCAAGAAAAGAGGCATAAGTGTTACAACTGGTGTCGAGAGTGGGATTAATTTTTGCAAATTAAGGGCTGTTTAATATTTCTTTCATCACTTTTGCAGTTTCAGAATTATTTAAACTGCAGTTTCATGTATAGAAAACTATACATTTGAAAATAAATAAATTAATAAATAAATAAATAAATTATATATATAAAAAAAAATGACTAACACATCTGGTTAAACAAAAGTTATTTTATTTCAATTTGCAAGACAATCAAAGCAAACACTGTTCATATATACAAAACAGTTCATCAGCTATAGATCTTGCTTTAAGGAATATTCTTTTGTGGCTCTAGTTCTGCTTGTTTCTTCACCTGAAAATATACAATAATCAATTTTTGAATTTTCTTTGCAAAACTTGGTGTTTGGTAGTTGGTGGTGTAAAATTAGAATAACAGTTATATTCATTCTTTACGATTCATCATGGCAGAAGGTGATGTGAATGAACCACCCGTTTTGACACAATACGAGCATATAGATGAGGATAGCGAATCAAATAGCTCTCTCGATGCAAATGACATGCAAGATTTATCTCGTATGGAAACAGATCTTAAGGAACATATGAGTCAAATCGCATTACAAATGAAAAACAGTATGTCTGAGATGACAACTTATATGCAACAGCGTTTCCGAGATGTTGACAAGCGCTTTGAAAATTTGGATTCCCAAGTACAAAACACTGTGAGAAACACACAGAGTCATGACAGAGTGACCTCCCTTTCTGGTGTCAATGAAAATAGCAATAACATGCAATTTTCTACAAATGCACCTGCAGCTCCTAATACTTCTTCTTCAAATCTGTCAGGGGGGAATAACAATCAAAGACCAATATTTGAGCCCAACATGAATAGGGGAGATAACTCTGTCAAACTCAAGCCTCAAAACTTCTCAGGCACATCTGATGACGATTTTGAGGATTATTTGGCTCAGTTCAACATAACCGCAGAAATAAATGGGTGGAACTACAGACAAAAGTCACTTTATTTGGCTAACAGTCTGACTGGTAATGCTCGCTCGTTACTCAGCGAACTAAATGAAATTCAGCGCAAAGATTACTCTACGCTAGTACAAAAATTAAGCGCTCGGTACGGATCTGAAAATAGAGCAGAGGTGTTTAGAGCCCAACTGAAGTCTAGGGTAAAAGGTAAGAATGAAAGCATTGCAGAGCTATCTCAGGCAATCAAGAAGCTTTCACGACAAGCATACCCAAATGCAAATCTTGATGTTATCGAAGCTTTGGCCTTAGATCATTTTATTGACGCCCTTACCGACTCCGACATACGGCTCAGAATTAGAGAAATAGGTCCTAAATCGTTAACCGAAGCAGAAGCCATGGCAGTTAGGTTAGAGGCACATCGTATCGCAGACCGCCAGCGCACTCGCTTGGTAGGCAAAATAGAACAAGAAATTCCCGATAACGAACCGAAAAAGACACAAAATCAAATGAGCTCTATCAATAGAAATGTTGATCATTTACAACAGCAAGTAAATGACTTGTACAGAAACAAATATACCCTATCACAAAATGTTAGAAACAGAAATTTCAACAATAACAACAGCAGACAAAATAGGGACAATTTCAGGAGAGCAACAAATGCTCCTGGAAATAGAAATAACAATTTTCAGAGACACAACAATACTAGACATGATCAACAATATAAGGGAGATAATTCAAACAATTACCGAAACAACCAGCAATCTTATGGAAATCAGTCAAGGCCGGGAAACGAGCACCAGTCGAATCAGGGGCCCAGATTCCGACTGAATTAGGGGGGCCCGAAACCGTGGCTATGAGAAAAAATTGGTGCATGGAAGAAGGCTATTTTGTCTGTGGCGTTGTGGATGACCTACCACTTGCATTTTTAATAGATACCGGTTCAAATGTATCCATATTAAATAGAAGCATTCTTGATAGACTTTCACCAGAGGCTTACCAGTCTATACAACCTACAAACAAGAAACTTCTCAGTGTTACAGGGGAGGTAACTCCATTTTTAGGTGAAACAGTATTGAACCTTGAAATTGGGTCACATGACCTCCAGCTGAAAGTTCTCTTTGCAGATATTGAAAATGAAGGCATTTTAGGGTTAGATTTTCTCCAAGAACATGAATGTGACCTCATGCTTACCCAAAGTTGTTTGAAAATCAAGAATGAGAAAATCAGATGCTTTGCTAATAGTAGAGCAGCAGAGTTTTCATCCTGTCAAGTAATGCTCGCGAAACATTACATCATTCCGCCTCAAACAGAAATGTTGGTGGAGGGTCTTCCTAGAGGTGTCATAGACAAAAATAGCACTGGTTTAGTTGAAGTAGATACAAAATTCTTACACACAAAAGGATTGCTGGTTGCGAAGGCATTAGTTTGTCCATCAAATGGGACCATACCCATACGCATTGCAAATCCATATCACGAAAGCATTACACTAAACAAACATACAATTGTAGCTTCGTATGAACCACTTGAACCAGAAGAGCTCATATCTGTAAATGCTGCACAGTCCCAGAGCAATTCCACAAATCATTGTTCTATAAATGAGGAGGTCCCGGATCATCTCAAAGAAATGTATTCTGAAAGTATACAAAATCTAGATTCCGAACAAGAAGCTGCATTCAAACAGTTACTTTTAGACTTTCAGGATACATTCTCTCGTTCATCACATGACCTTGGTAGAACTCACTTAGTCGAATATCAAATAGACTTGCAGCCAGGCACTAAACCAATAAAGCAAGCTCCGTATCGTTTACCGTTTGCAAAACGTCAAGAGGTTGAAAATGAAATAAAATTGATGGCCGAGAAGGATTTGATCGAAGAATCCGTCAGTCCGTGGTCTTCTCCCGTCATCATTGTCCCAAAGAAAAATGGTGGCATCAGGTTCTGTATAGATTATAGAAAATTAAACAAGGTTACTATACAAGACTCTCAGGCATTGCCACGAATAGACGATTCTCTAGACGCATTAGGTGGGTCTCAGTGGTTCAGTAAGCTCGATTTACGCAGTGGTTTTCACCAGATAGGTGTTAAGAGTGAAGATAGACCGAAAACTGCTTTCTGTATTCCTGGGGGTGGGTTGTGGCAATATAAAGTTATGCCCCAGGGAAGTACCAATTCGCCAGCGGTGTTCGAGCGCCTTATGGAAAGGGTATTTTACAATTTAAACTACAAGACACTGTTGATTTACCTAGACGACATTATCGTGTACGGTAAGACCTTTGAAGAACACCTGAAAAATCTGCGTGAAGCACTTCAAAGACTAAAAGACTCGAATCTGAAGTTGAGCCCAGATAAATGCAGGTTTTTCCAAGTTGAGACAACCTTCCTTGGTCATTTAATAACACGTAATGGTCTCAGTATGGATCCCGAGAAAGTTAAGGCTGTACAAGAATGGCCTACACCTACCACCGTGAAAGAGGTAAGATCTTTTGTGGGGTTATGCAGCTATCTAAGAAAGTTTATAGCTGGATTTAGTGATATCAGCAAACCGCTACACAAACTTACCGAAAAAGGGCATACATTTGTGTGGACTGATGAGTGTGAAACCGCATTCAGAACACTTAAGAAAGCACTAGTTTCAAGCCCGATACTAGCATTTCCTGAGGAAAAAGGCCAAAATTTTATCCTCGATTGTGACGCTTCCAATGTAGCGGCCGGATCAATGCTTTCTCAGATACAAAATGGAGAAGAAAAGGTAATTGCTTACTTTAGCAAATGTTTTTCACATACAGAGAGGAGGTACTGTACTACCAGGAAGGAATTACTATCAATAGTAATGTCCATAAAACACTTCCACCCTTACTTGTACGGGAGACATTTCCTGATCAGAACTGATCACAGTAGTTTGAGATGGCTCATGAATTTTTCAATTATAGATGGGCAATTAGCTAGATGGTTAGAATTCTTAGCCTCATATGACTTTGAGATCCGCTTTAGACGTGGGAATTCCCATACAAACTGCGATAGTTTGAGCAGACGTCCATGTGTTGACAATGATTGTAAGTATTGTAGCAGATATGAAGAGAGAGATAGCGCTTATGAAGCCGGACTGATCACCCGGGAAAATGGGGAAACTGTGGGTAGTATAAAACAGGGGGAAAGTTCAGAAGAAGTCGGTTTAGTAAGACAGGTTTGTACAAAAATGGATGAGCTGGACTCATCAGAGTGTAGTACTGACAGGAGTAATGTCCCTTTATTAGTGCACAATAAGGGAGTTAACTCTGAGACAGGAAATTCCGAAGAAAGCAAAACAGGGGGGATCAGCAAGAATACTTTCCCACCAATAGAATCCGGGAAGCCTGAAATGCAGCTAACCCAGACGGGTAGCCTGACAAAGTATGACCTTCCCAAGGATGGATCGGGAGAATCCATCGACCTATGTACTGTTAATTCAGACACTGGTCCTTTTATGAACTGTCAAGACGGTCACCACGGTACTGTTACATCAGACCCTGGAAAATTGCAGGGTTGCCACGGACATAACGGGTCTGTTAATTCAGACACCGGTATGAACTGTCACAACCTCCATTGTACTGTTAATTCAGACTCTGGTAAAGTGCAAGATTGTCGCAGCTTCAAATATACTGTTAACTTAGACGAGGATTATTTCACAGATTGTCAACAAGGGCCCTTCATGGACGAAGAATTATCAGGTAAGAGAGAACCTGAGGCTATACGGAAAATAGATATAATTGATATAGATTGTCTGTCACCCGAGAATCTACGGGCAGAACAAGATAAAGACCCAATCTTGAGTCAGATCAAATCATGGAAAAACGAAGGTAACCGACCTCAATGGTCATCTGTTGCTCCCTCAAATATTGAATTAAAGACCTACTGGGGACAATGGGAATCTCTCTGTATAATAGATGACATTCTTTATAGGAAGTGTGAAAGTAGCAATGGAGCAAGGGAGGTAATCAATCAAATACTCCTTCCACCTAGCCTTCAAAGAAAGGTTTTTCAGTTACTGCATGAGTCAGTTACCGCAGCACATCTATGTCCACGGAAAACTATAGAGAAGGTAAGACAAAGATTCTATTGGTACCGCTACAGAGAGGATATAGAACATTGGTGTAAGGTATGTGACACCTGTGCGTCGAGAAAGCAACCTTACAGGAAAGCAAAAGCACCTATGAAACAATATAATGTGGGGTACCCACTTGAGCGGGTCAGTTTAGACCTAATGGGACCCCTTCCGTGCACTACTGTCAACAATTCAAGGTACATTCTCCTGGTATCCTGTTATTTTACCAAGTGGCTCGAAGCCATACCTCTAGCTAAGACCGATGCCAGGACCATAGCCACAAAATTGATAGAAAGATTCATATCAGTTCTAGGAGTTCCTATGCAGATCCACAGTGATCAGGGCTCGATGTTCGAATCAACAGTATTCAAAGAGGTATGTAATCTATTAGGAATACACAAAACAAGAACTACGCCTGGCCGCCCCCAGTCAGACGGAATGGTTGAAAGGGCCTGTCGAAGTATTCAGGCCATGCTGTCGGCATACGTGTCCCAGAATCAAAAAGACTGGGATCAGTACCTACCGTTACTCATGATGGCTTATCGTAGTTCAGTTCACTCTACATTGGGGGTCTCTCCATACGAAATGATGCTAGGAAGACGAGTCACACTACCCATTGACTTGGCCATAGGCATACCTGAAACGAGAACTAGCGTTAATGACAGTGAGTATGCATATCAGCTGGAAAAGCAACTAGTTTCGATACATGACATTGCTCGAAAACATATTCAAATCTCCAGCGACCGAATGAAAACCTACTATGACAGAAATGTAAACTTCACGGAGTTTAACTTAGGCGACTGCGTATGGTTTCACAACCCGGTTAGAAAAGCGGGTGTTAGCTCGAAGTTTGAGAGGCCCTGGAAAGGACCTTACATTGTCATTGAGAAAATTTCTGACATTCTATACAGGATTCAGAAATCCCCCGGACACAAATCAAAGGTCGTACATCATGATCGTTTGAAGAAATACCAAGGTGAAAACGCGCCTACATGGTTTAGTCTATAAAGCGAATTTCGCAATCGTATCAGAGAGAGAGAGAGATGACACTGCTTAAATTTTCTCTGAACAAAAGTACTAAAAAAAAAAAAAAAAAATACCATTTTCTTTTCATTACCAGTGATACTCAATCTGCTGGAATCTGTACCAGAGGTTTTTCTCGTTACATGTAGTTGGCTGGAACAGTTTCTGCTGAAATATAGCACAACATGTTGTGATCTTTTACATGAAAACACATTACACATACAAACTTGCCAATATTTTATTATCTTTTTTGTACCTTATACAATAGGTTCAGACTAGTAAAATCCGTTACTAGCATGTATTAAATTGGTCGTTTTCAGTGTGAGGTTTATCGCCAGCCTGGTCAGAGCTGTAGAAGCTATTTACAGTATGAATGATGCTGCCCAGTTAAAACGTTTCAGTTTTATGAATTAATATAAAACAAGATCATAATCTATTGATTTCAACCCATACTTACTTAGCACCTATGTCGAGGTAGACCCATTTCAAGTCTCGAAGTAGACCCATTTCAAAAGTCTCAAGGTAGATCCATTTCAATATTTTTTTTCCTCCTGGAAAAAAAAAAAAAAAAAAAAAATAAATAAATAAATAAAAATGTGTGTCACTCATATACATTATTTGGACGAACATTCGAAAGCAAGATCTTTTACGTTACAATAAAGGCTGGTATTCGCATACAGAATTATATCTCTGGGCCTATAAATTGCTCCACTATCAAACTTGACATGATTATCTTACATGTTAAATAATAGCATGTTTTTGCCATTACAGGACACCATGTTTGCCTGCAATCGGTGTGAAATCAAGCCAGTGAAGTCGAGGTTTGAGATAGTTAGGCATTGCGAGGAACAACACGGAGGGTTCGGGTACTGGTGTACGGTGTGTAAACACCCGTACACCAGATTAGGAAAACACAGCCGTTGTAAGGCGCTAACCACACAGATGGTCACATACCATAGACAGAGCGGTATCACCGGACCCCAGGCCCAGGTGATTTTAGAAGAGTTCGGTAGGATGTGGAGGGCTATACCATATAGTCATGAAGATTACATCAACAATGCCCCCATACCCCAACCAGTTCTCCCACCGGTTTACGATGTCACACCGAGAAATCCAGTGCCAACTCCAATCCTCACTTCATTGACCCGGCCACCAAAACGTATTGACTCAATTATTCCCAAACCTGTTAAACCTGCACAGCCAGCATTGGCATCTGAACAATATATTGATGAATTCACCACATCAAATGATCCGGAAATACATTTGATGGAGCCAGACATTCCTGATTTGACCGAGGTACATTTCGATCCTCCTGTACGCTCGTACTCACCCACTGGCAGATTTAGCCCCCATCTCAGCATATCAAGTTCAAATTGTAGTTCCAGAACAGGCTCTAGATCCAGCTCGACATCCAGTTCTGGTAACTCTGGGTCCAGATCCGTTTCGTCTTGTTCTAGATCATCCAGTCGGTCACGGCCACCTAAAAGGAAAACCAAAAGACATAAAACAGACCCAACCCCAGATGACAGAGTTATCAATATGAAAAGAAAACTGCCCCCAATACAACACACAGAAACAAAAGTGGCTAAAATTGAAAATCAAAAACCAATCATGTCCAAAGAATATGGACAAAAACACGAACCAAAAATGACTCAGCAAAAATCAAATGAACAAAGAGCAAGGGCAAGTGAAATTCCTAAAGTAACACATGTAACTGAAAAGAAGAAATTGAATAGAGAGGAAACAGTGACCAAAGAAAAAGATGGAAATGAAAAGAAAATGAGAATTGAAGTAACTATCGGAAAAGAGAGTGAAAGGAAAGTTAAAAGTAAGGAAAACAGTAAATTACATGAAAATGAAAGGAAAGATGAAAACAGAGACAAAGAGAAACATAAAAATGACAAAACCATACATAAGAAAAGCAGTGAAGTACATGAAAATGAAAGGAAAGATGAAAACAGAGACAAAGAGAAACCTAAAAATGACAAAACCATACATAAGAAAAGCAGTGAAGTACATGAAAATGAAAGGAAAGATGAAAACAGAGACAAAGAGAAACCTAAAAATGACAAAACCATACATAAGAAAAGCAGTGAAATACATGAAAATGAAAGGAAAGATGAAAATGGAGAGAAAAACGAGTCCAAAATAGGAAAAGAAAGTGAAAATATGAAAAATAAATCAACTGAAAATAAAAGTGAAAAGACAACATCACAAAATCTTAATGGTGACAGTGACGATGAGTTTGAGGTCCCTGAGGAAGAGGCAGTAGAATGGTTCGCTAAAAACTGGTCCCATAATGTGTTCTATAATTTATCCCGTGGAGTAACCACCCTCCATTATAAAGGCTCCACCAGGCCTGTAGAGAGACATGAGACACACCAGCCTTTAAGCAATATAGCATATAAACAATTTACTATTTTACAAGAGATTCAAGAGTCGCGGATTAATCTAATAGTTGGGGGTCAGGAATTTAAAACAAGTAAAGTAACTCTACTATCAGATCCCGATTCGTTACTCGGAATGTTGTTTAGACGTTCATGTCCCATGAGGCCTGTGAATGGAAACACATACATTTTCGATAGAAACCCTAAATATTTTGGTTACATCTTGGATTTCCTTCGTAATGGAGGCCACATTGACCTTATGATTCTCCCAGGAGAGAAAAGTGAACTTTTGGCCCTTCTGACTGAAGCCAGATATTTCATGGTGAAAGGACTAGAGAAAATAATACTAGACAGATGTCAAGTTGAATTCAACAGTCGTTTGTACTAAATTATATGTGTAGAAGCTTTAACATGAGAAAACCTGTCTTTTAATCTTACATGTTTCCATTTTACCTCAGTAACAATAATTATTCTTTTGAGCAGCACTTTATTTTTTTTCCTTTTTTTTTTATTTTTTTTTTTTTATGAATGCTATTTTCTAGTCAGGTTTTCGCATGTAAGATTTCATACGCATTTCAGAAATACAGTTATATTGTCGGAATATGTCTGTCTCACAATGACAGAAAAATGGTTACAATGGGGACATTACACAATAAAACAATCAAATTATTTAATCAATCAATTTAAACATAAACAAATCTCATTTAGTATGATACATGTGATTGTTGAAAGAATTTTAAAAGTTTACATGCTGAAACTCAGCATTTGTCAAGAATGACACTGATGATGACATTTTACCTTTATGTATGCTTGTATGGAAATCTTGTCTCCATGCCAATTTGACCTCTGAAAACTTGAATCTTGTACAAGTTAAAATTCATAATGACCATTATTATTATTAATGTTGTTGTTGCTGTTGTTAAATTTTTATTCAAGAGCACTCATGAATTTGAAGATGTTTGAGTGAGTAATCTAAGAGAGATAACTCAATTAGCTCTTGATAAGTACAATGTTTCTGTACTTTTGTGAAAGTTAATAAGTCAAGGGAAACCACTCAAATCAAATTTTCATAATTTCTATAACACATTGACTTCCCTTAACTCACAGTTTTTCAACACCTAGTTAAATGATCTTAAATGTTGTGTATTTGTATGAATAATATGTATGTTTATTTTTTTTCAATGTATATGCTATTCTGACATTTTTTTTTTTCTGCCAATTTAAAATTGACATGGTGACATTTTGTATGAAAATGTATTGAAACAAGAGCATTTTGGCGGAATTTATTATTGTAAGCTGAGAGTGTTACTCTTTGTGATTTATTTTGACATGGAAATTCATATCATCAATCAATCAAGCCTTAGGTCTGAGTAACAATTGCATTCATGTGTTGTTGTATAAAATGTGTTATTTTGAATTTTTGAGGCATGCCGCTCATGTGTTTGGAATATGAAAGTGTTCTCTGATGAAATACAATTTTCATTCAGATTTTCAGAATGTTCTCACATTTTGGTAGGCTTTACCAGCCTTGCAATCACTAGTCCGACTGTATATTCCAGAATACGGTGGCATGAGTATGATTTTATAACTTGTAAATATGTTAGTTTTAAAGATAATTAATTTTTTTTTTTCTCTGTCTTGAAGCATTAATGAACTGTTCAGGGTTTCAACGTAATATAAAGTAGATGTGATACAAAGCTGTATCTTGCCAGTTTGAGACCTGTATTTCAGCATTGAAATCTTGAAGTAGGTTTAGTTATACAATAATATTTATTTCTTAACAGATACTTTGAATGATAGAGAAGCAATTCTAAAACCCATTTTACACATTATTGATTTATGAATCAATGTATGCTTATGACATGAAAGTTCATTTCTAATTGTACATGACTTTATCAATATTTGTGTTTTGAGCCAGATTTGAGTGAGAAATTCAAACTTAACATTTTTTTCATGCATCACATCCATTGACATATTTTGCTTGCTTCAAGTATCTGATGTATGTCTCATGTAGAATTCTCACTATATTGTTACTTGTTAAAAAAATATATATATATTTTATGGTTCTTGAAACATTGCACTAGATTGACTTTGTGGCCTGCACTGCTAGCCCAGTTTAACTGTTTAACATTGGTCTTATTATTCAGTATTCACTTACCTTTTTCTGCCTATTCGAGGACGAATTCCTAAGGAGGGGAGGTATTGTAGCGTCCTAGGGTCCATCAGTGCAATGCCAGGCTGTCTGGGTGTTTTTTATTTTTTTTTGATAACGCACCTTGCCCGTAATTGTTCGGCATTTTTAATTACTTTCACGTTTCGAGACACGGATGCACCGCTTTTTCACCATTAAAATCAACCTACCACGCGTAATTATTGTATTCTGTCGAATCTACGTAATCTTCCCCTCATTCTGCAACCATTCGCTACATTTTTCTTTCATTTTTGACGTTGTATTTAAGGATTTTAGCCGCTTAATTGTTCTTCCGTTTCGCATCTTTTTTCCATCATGGCGATTGTTTACGCCGTAACTATGGCCGGTAATGTACATAGCCGAGTATTCCGAAATTGTTTCTTGCCGCTTTTTCATTGGTCAGTTTTCGGCAGCGCGTGAATTCGAAACTATTTAAGGCAGTGCATTGACGTTTCGGGTGCTTTTCCGCCCAGAGGAGAAGCCGTCCACTTGGCACTCAGCCAACTCCAGATCTGGTGAAAATACCAGCGCTCCACCGATATTTTCTGGACGTTTTCCACTTCTCGGTGCATATCAAATCCTAGACATATTCTAGATCATGGCTTGTTCTAAGCCTTTTGGCAAGGTAGCAGTGATATTTTGATAATTTCACCGAAATTCACACTATTTTCACCAAGATTTGTGATTTCACCGGATCTGGTGAAAATTCCAGCATTTTGGGTGAAATTGTTAATTTCATACTTTTCGACCATACTATCCAAATTTAAGCATATTTTAGGTATTTCATCACTATTTAAGGCATTTTTAAGATATTTTACTTAGGGTTTCTTGGTGCATCTCTCTCTCGGACGTTTTTATTCATCCAAAACTTAATTTTTAACCAATTTGAAGTAGATTTCTGTCCTCCATTTTGTTTTCTTAAGGTGAGATTTAAGCTAAGAGGCTTAAATCTCAAGTTTTGTATTTCAAGATATTCTATCTAGTAGCATCTCAGACAGCCTGTGATACATTATTTCGATGTTGGAATAACATATTGGATAATTATCTGTTTCCATACCATGCTATTGCCAGTTTATGTCTTTTATGACTTAAACATTTGAAATAGATCTGAGAACCATACTTAGTTTTGATTTTTAAAGTTCACCACATTCCGACCGACCCAAGCGGATCCACAAATTTTGTAACCCCTCTTGTTCTTGGCTTAGCTCGGCTACTTCCTGACAAACTTAGCCCAAAATTTCGGCCAAGAAAAGAGGCATAAGTGTTACAATATTAACATTTGTTTTGATGCAAGTACAAAGAATCAGCTTCGTAACATGAAATTTACAATTTTGACATCTTTTCCAAGACAAACATGGATAATTTTTCGAGCGTAAAAACGCCGACGTTGTTGAAACGAATGGAGCAGCGCGCGGTAGTGTCAAGCATCATATAAGAGCAGGTGAGACCTCTACAAACACTTAGAAATTTGTGAAACATATGGATAGTGTATGGAAAACGTTTAATTAATTCACACGGGAAAACTATATTAAAAAAAAAAAAAAAAAAAAAAAAAAAAACATTCTTATGCACACATTGAAAGATAACCTGTAGTTATTTTCATGCTGTTATCTGCTTGCATTGAGGCCGTGTTCATCCTGGGTACATAATTAGGTGTTAAATTATTATGGTACTTGACTTATTAAAAGGTGTCGCGGTGCTGGACATGGAGCCTTTGATGTGGTGAAGCACGATCTCCATGTCTTGAAACTCCTTGCTTTATTTAAGCCTTTAATGTGCTTTGTCATGCAATACCAATAACACACTAGTGGACCAGATGTCCACATGTAACAACCTGACGTCATTACATATAAAATATTTGTACACAAAGCTCCTCTACAATGCATACAGTCATACTCCCCCTCACCCTGACTACTGTTGTTCAGTTTGGGGTAACGCCAATACAGATAAAATATAAAAGTTTGATCCTTTGGAAGCAGCAAAACGTTCAAAGGGAGGTAATTGGGCCAGATTGCGCGATTTCGGGTACTGAACCCTCGTCAGTGACCCTTTATAAACTAGCGACGATAGCCAGACAAATATACTGCGATTTCAAAAATTTTACACAAGTGTTGTCTAAATCAAAGACACATGCCTAAATGGGGTCTAAAATTGAAAAAAAAAAATGTTTAGAAGATGGCTCTAAACGTAAAATAGTTTGCTACTCTGAACATTCTTACTGATCTCAAAGGACCGAAAGAAATAATATAATCTGCACTATGGATGATGTACGGGGAGACTTTTTAGGGCCGCCACACGGCACAACGCCAGCTGCAGTAATGAGCAGTCATAAGAGCTTATGACTTCCATTTTCAAATTCCACAAACGGACAGCACGGTCAATTCTAGACAAGCCATTAGAAACTCCACCAGAGGAACTTTTTGCCAAATTGAAATGCATGACCTTCCCAGAGAGAGTTATGTACCAGAAAGCAATACTCATGTACAAAATTATGCATAACTTAACCCCTGCTTACCTTACAAATAATTATGTTTACTTTTTCTAAAGATAGTGAGGGTCGAGATGTAAGAAATATTGCTCCCGTGCGATTTTTGTGCTAAAATTTATATTTTTGCTTTAAATGTTTGTTTATGGGTTATATTGTTAAAAAATTATGGGGTTCAATTTTTTCGACCCCTGGACCCAATTTTGTGGGCTTTTTCTTAAGACCACGCCCATTTTTATGATTTTTCTACACTGCAGACAATAATAAAGCTGTTTCTGAATAAAACTTTGCTTTTGTGTGGTGTGTTGCATCGAATGTATCATTTTGTGGCTTATGTAATGCCAGAGAACCAATTTATTACAGTTGTTGTTTATATTTTCTTAATTTTCTTATAATTGAAAGTGGGTGGGGTAATTTAATGGGGAAATTCAATGGAATAAGTCGTTCTGTTCGCTTACCTATACTGGCGTAGTAGGAATCGACATTGGATCAGATGAACAAAGATAAAAAAATGCACGTGCTATTGTTTAAGAAGAACTCATCTATTTCATATTTATACGAGGGACATTCAATACGTAGTGCGAACTCGCATGCATTTTTCCACTTACATGTCGGAAAATATTCTTAGATCTTTATTTACAAAGCTATAAATAAATGTTTAAGAGTAACGCAGAAGTGTGTGCGCAGTGCTTTATTAGCTGTAATTATACAGATAATACATGAGGGTCGTTTAATAAGTAATGCAGATGCATATGAAGGAACGTGAAACAGACCGAAACAGAACACGCGCTCAACCGTTGAAAACGCCATCCTAAGTCATGTTGCTTTAAGTATTAAGTTACTTGTTTGGTTTTATGAGTCATCATCACGGTCAATGTTAAACGAATAAATCACAATTTAAGGTCTTGGTGAAGCACATATTAACAAGGTCTAAATTACCTGAATTGACTAACGGAAAGGACATTTCGTACATGTATATGTGTCCTGGGGGTAATCTTCTTTTCTTTTGGAAAAACAAGGTGATCTCAAATATGACCAGAGCATGTTCAGCCCAAGAATAAATGGTTAAACCGAAATTAAGAACCGTAAAATTGAGTTCCGTACAATGGTGGTATAGTTGCCTAGCTCAGATACTTATGAAAGCTAGGTTGCTGCCACCACTCCTCAACCATTTCTATCAATATTCGCTCCTTGCTTAGCAAAAACCTTGGTGGTATCTATTTATCATGAAAAATGAAACCTTTGAAATAATATAACAGAGTAATAACTCCCACCCAATATTGTATAATCGTAATCGCAGACTACGTTTCGGTCAACTTCGGAGAACAATTCTCCAGTACCAGTACGATATTCTGGTGTTGAATTCTGACTGGTCAGAATCAGTGTCCAAATAAGGGTGTTGTATGAGAACAAAGAGGAACACTTGATGACGACTATACTTCTTAATCTCCTTAATTTCAATTTAATTGAAAGTAATAAGTTGATAAATACAATTGGCCTTCATTTGTTTGAATTGTTGCGCTGTGCTGTCAACAGCTGTGATCACGTCGGACCGCTTATTTATTGTTCCTTTCGCAGACACACACAAACGCACACATACACACAGAGAGAGAGAGAGAGAGAGAGAGAGAGAGAGAGACGGGGGGGGGGGGGGGGGGGGGGGGGTCGTAATAAAGGTCAATAATGTAGTTTGCTTTGTTTAATTTGATGGCGAGCGTCACATTTACAACTATGGACATGCCTGGTATATTTGGATTACCTTCCAGCATCAGGGCTTTAAAATTGATGGGTACCAAGATGACTCCCGCACAGAGCTGCTATATACCTGACAACATGAACAATTGTTAACCGCTCAGAGGGTCTATATGCATCTGTCCAATAAAATTGATTATGTTATACTGATCGGTACTGAAGGGAATTTGTGCGCCATTTCACCCAAAAGTCGAAAGACTGCGACAAAGACCACCGACGCCTGTCACATGCATTGACACCGGATTTGAACGTTTATTATCAAATACGCTATCCAGGCCTCGACATATTTCTGCCAGTAATCTAGACATATCGTAATGAAGTGAATTAGACATCAAATTGTGTGACCAAATAAACACATACAGGGCGCTCCTTTTTGCATCAAAACGACACTATTTATGTGTTTTTGGAATATATATTTTATTTGTTTAGTTGATGCTTAACCTCCTAGCCAACAGCTAGAGTCATGTGAAGACGTTGCCTTCATTTTATGGGACTTTTACCCAAAATGAGGATGTCATGACAACAAAAAGGTTCTTTAAATATAACCACCCAACTAAGCCACTAAGGCGTATGCATAGAGATTCTACTTGAACCACTTTTTCTAGGCAGCTCTTAGACCTGAGCGGTTAACCAGTAAGCAGATGGTCAGTAGAAGCTTTGCCTGGAAGCAAAAGCAGCCCATATATTTCTGGCCCAAATAGGCTGGTGCCCATATTCCCACCCGGCCACCCTTGGAATAGATATTCGTCCTTTCAGATGCATATTATGGAAAGTACAAAGGCGTTTGCAAAGTTATTACCGATGTCTATGTAATTGGCTAGACCCTGCAATACATTGCTATTTATCACCTAGAGCTACTAATTATGGACGTCTTTGCTGCTTTCAGCCAACAAGATGACACTAATATGTAGTCATTACCCATTTTTGTTAACTTGTTTGACGTAAAAATCATTGTCGAATGTTATTTACGATACTTTATTCAATAAAATGCATGAGCTTTAGGTTTATCCATTATTTGAAACTATCATACAGTTATTAAAATCACAACAATATCGCGTTTACATGACACCATTTAATTCACCAGAAATGTGTAATCTTACATTATATTAGCCATTAAGATCGATTCTAGCGCAGTTGTCTTGAAATAATGTTATTTGTGCTTTTTTATGCAATGCATGTACAGTGCAATGCGCGAAATTACATCTATATTTCTATTACTTTTTGAACGACCCTCGTGTATCATATGTATAGGCACTGCGTAGACACAATCAAACATGTAATAGCTTCATCCTAACGAACCTAGCTTATTATATTCATAAACAGAGTTAAATGCATATAATTCTAACGTAGAAGAAATTGCACACCAATTCGCATTACTTATTGAATGACCCTCGTATATAGTTAATTATGGGCACCGCAAAGATAACAACCATGTTTACAACTGATTATTATATAATACTCATCTGCCTGGTGTGTTTTGTTTTCTTTCAGCGTCATTATACGCCGGCCATAGAGTATGGATAATTTTCATACTTATTTCCCCCATTAAATTACCCCACCCACTGTGTTTTATAGATATATTATACTTCTATCGCTAATACCTACCATAAATGTGTTAGTGTTGTTACATAACCTACTAAAGAGGGTCTCAGATGCAAAATACAAGACAAAAAGTTACTTTTAGTAGCAGAAACAACATAACAAGTGTCATCAGTGTAGTTTATGCGCAAAAATGGGCGTGACCTAGAAAAAGAGCCCACAGAATTGGCTCGAGGAGTCGAAAAAATTGAACCCCATCATTTTTCATAATTATTACACACAAACAATCATTTAAAGCAAAGAAATCAATTTTAGCACGAAAATCGCACGGGAATACATCTCGACCCTCACTAAGAGGTCCATGACAGAACCCTTAGGTCAACAGCAGACAATCTTTTGTACATCCCAAAACCAAATATTGAACATTATAGAAACAGCCGTGCGTACTCAGGATCAAAAATATGGAACTCCATCCAAACCATCTCAGAAATGCAGACTTTCTTCAACAATTTAGGTAAGGATATCTTGACTCAGAACATTGTTTACTTAAGGAACAGAACTCTATTTTTGTATTTGTTAATGTAAATTTTCGATGTTGTATATAGTTGTATGTACCGGTATGTGTTGTTTTGATAGAGGACCTCAGGGAAGATTGGACTTGTCCAACTGAACCTCCTCTTTAAGTAAAGTCATGATTATTTATTTTATCTTAAGAGCAAATGTTTTGTAAAAATTGGCAATGAAGAACAGAACATCGCAGGCTTAGCATCAAGGTTAGTCTAGGACACAGTGTTGCACCACATTTTACGCCAAAATTGTGAGTTTAACTTTTCACATTTCGATTTGAACATTTAATCGATTATGTAAATAGGTATATTCGCGACAACTTAATTTTCGCTAATATTCGCGAATTGGTTGCCTTGTGAATTGGTTGCCTCGCGAATTCAAAGTTCTTGCTAATAAAGAGTCACTACAAACTTAATAGAATAAATGGACACTCAATCGTGAATACAAGAACTCACTTATAATTCGGAAATAGAAAAATTGTGAAATAAAAGTCATGCAAAGAATTCTGAATTTACAGTATCAAAAAGATGCTTACTACACTGCATAAAGGTTTACAAACAGTTATTACACAGTTTGATCAGCACCTTGGCCTTTATTGTATAATAATACTGGTTTCCTTTACAGGCAAATGTATAATTTAACAAAAATGGTTGTTTAACGACTGGAAAAACAGGACATCCTGAATACACATTTTCAAAATGGATTTGAGTGTACTGTACCATTATAAATATCAGTGAGAAATAAATATACATGTACTTGACAAGTAGGAACAGCCACATCATTCATATTTAAAACAGTAGATCTGTGATGCTGCTATCTGTAACTAGTTCTCAAATTTGTGAAAATGTAAATGCAAAAAATGTAAAAATAACAGATTTTGTAAAAAGACTGAACACTATACAATAACACCATGAATATCTTCAACACTTTACAAAACGAGATTCTGGTTATAACCAAACCAACAATATTATATAACCTAGCACCCTGTGTATAATAGTCCTATTTATAGACAATTTTCCTGACAAAAATGACATGTATATACATATGACATAACAAACTGTATATATGAGAAACTGCTTTACAGAAATGAGCTGCTTTATGAGAAAACTGGATGTTTTCCTATGCCAATTAAAACAAAGGCGCTTATCAGCTGTGCAGTTGCTGTTTTCACTACACAAATAGTACAGTATCTCTTCTTGTTAAATCCACAATTTCAAGCTTCTAGCCAGTTTCTGAGACTGTAAATGCCACTTCATGTTGCATCTGGTCAGAAACCCCGATGACCAGTTTTCTTGTGTTGCGGCGCAAATGATTCAATGCATATCTGCAACACAATATGAGCCGCCGCATGGGAAGGCAGCAATCTGCATAGGCAAAAAACAAAGGCGCAGATCAGCTTCGCAGTAACTGCCAAGCTGATCAGCGCCTTTGTTTTCGCTATACAGATAGTACAATTCTTCTACTTTCTAAATTCAAGCCTCTAACCATCTTCTGTGACTGTACAGCCTGGTTTGTGTCAGACCTGGTAGGAACCCAAATTGTTGGTTTTCTCATGCACAGGCTCATATGTATATATGAACCACATTATGAGAAATCCTGAGATTTACGATTTGAAACATGAATCACTCTGAACCCAACAATTTATCACTTTCATCCTTTAAAACTAACGGAATGTCAGCATTGTCAAATAAACCATAATTCAATTAACAAGTTTCTGAAAAAAAAAGAGCAAAAACAATATCACCAACACCTTGATATAAGTTTTTTCATCACATGGTTCATATTATGTTTAGTAGAACAACATTTCAAAATATTTGAGCCGCCTCATGGGAAAACCAACAAGCTGCATAATATTATGCGAAAACAAAGGCGCAGATCAGCTTCGCAATAACTGCAAAGCTGATCAGCGCCTTTGTTTTTGCTACTTGGATAGTACAATTCCTCTACTTTCTAAATCCAAAATTTCAAGCCTCTAGCCATCTTTTGTGACTGTACAGGCCGGTTTGTGTCGGACCTGTTCGGAAACAACATTGTTGGTTTTCCCCTGAGGCCTATCATTTCATGAAGCTTTGATTGCTGGAATGTTTACAAAATAAGCAGCATCTTGAGGAAACCTCATTTTGAGCCGCCTCATGGGAAAACCAACATTTTGGTTTTTGACCAGGTCCGACACAAACATGGCTGTGCAGTCACAGAATAAAGCTAGAAGCTTGAAACGTTGGATATAAGTAGAAGAGGAATTGTACTATTGGTGTAGCGAAAACAAAGGCGCTGATCAGCTTCGCGGTTACCGTGAAGATGATCTGTGTCTTTGTTTACACCTATGCAAATTGCTGGTTTTCTCATGAGGCGGCTCATTTTTCTGAATATGTAAAAACAAAATGTAACATTTTGAATAGTACATCTGTACATTCCCCTTCTTCATAAATCTGAAATTTCAAGACTCTAACAATCTTATGTGGCCCTATAGCTCAGAAATCTCAAAACAGGTTTTCTCAAGCTGATGCTCTAATAAAATGAGCCGAGTTATGAGAAAACCAGATTTTCGCTGATGCGAAAGCAAAGACGCAGATCATTGCCTTTGTTATCGCTTCACTGATAGTACAATTACTCCTCTATTTATATACTACACTTCAAGCTTCTAACTTTTTCTGCAACTATACCGGCCAATTTGTGTCAGACCTGGTCGGAAACCCCAACGACCGGTTTTCTCGCTTTGCGGCTCAAATCATGGATACTCAATAGCCTCTCCACATGATAGGGAATTCTTATTGTAACCAGAGGACCATTGGTCCTGAGAACGCTCACCTGAAGCCTGATCCTGGAGTATTAAGTCATACTCACACACCTTTATTGAAATTATAAGTTGTCTGCATTTGCAAAGTTTCAGGTCTCAGGCTGCATCAGTTTCCAAACCAAGTGATTTCTGAGAAAACCATAATTTTAATTTTGATATTTAAATGACCTTGGGTTAAGGTCAAGAAATGACTTTGGCCTTCATTAATTACTTACCTTCATTGACTCCATTGGTTGTCTGCATGTAGCAACTTTCAGGTCTCAGACTGCAACAGTTTCCAAAATATCCATTGTTTTCGCCTTTTCCCATGTAAAAGCCTATGTTTCCATAGGGGCTCGAACCCACACCAGACACAGCCGTGAGATGATCGAGTGATTAAGAGACAGCGCTCTTAACCGCTCGGCCACGGGGGCCGCGTTTCCAAAATTGACCTTGCCGTAAAATAGGTCAAGGTCATCCTAGAGTCATCATTTCAACAAACTATGATGGCTGCAATCCAAATGCTACATACCAAGTTTAGCGAAAATCGGCCAGCCAGTTCTGGAGAAGAAGAATTTTAGCTCACCTGAGCCGTCAGGCTCACAAGGTGAGCTTATGGTATACCCATGCTCCGTCATCCGTCCGTCCGTCGTCCACCATTTTCAAAGATCTTCTTCTCTGAAACAGCTTGGCCAATCAAAGCCAAATTTTACATGAAGCATCTATGGGAAGGGGGAACCAATGTGTATATAAATAATCCAGGTCACATGACCAAGATGGCCGCCATGCCCATATATGGTAAAAACCCTTCAAAAATCTTCTTCTCCGGAACCACTGGACCGATTTCAACCAAACTTGGCATGAAGCATCGATGACTCAAGTACTACAATGTGTATATAAATCATGACCTTGCGGTGACCTTGACCTATTTTACGGCAAGGTCAACATAGGTCGCCTTTGCATTTGAATGGGAAAAATTGTTAAATTGTCATTTAAAGGAAAAATCTTGCAGAAAATGAGCAGTAGGACTGAATATTAATGATTCTGAAAAAAATTGGGCACCAGGGGCTCATCCGCCCCCACCCCGGGGCAATATACATGTACACTGAAAAAAAGTTATAAGAGGCCGCCGCATATTTTTTCTTCTAGTTCAGAAAGTAAAATACGATCAATTAAAATTCGTGATCAAATGAATAAACCAATGTCTCACAGTTGCTCAGTGAGTTTCTGCATTCCAAAATGCGTGATATATCTCACACAGACGAAGCATGAGTAAAGGTACCCTCTTTTCAAAAAGTCACACATTATTAACATCAAATTAAATGTCAGATTATGACCTTGTATTTTACATTTTAATTTATTTGAAACTGCTACTGACTGCCATGATGCAAGATAAAATTGTTTCAGTTGTGTTGTTGCAATAAGAATCTTCGTTTCTGTTTTGTACATGCATGAAAACAGCAACATGAATAACAGGAATTCAGCTTTTTGCATGCAATTTGCATACAAACTTTGTTCTTCTCTGGTTCCGTTATTATCAGCAGTATAGCATTGAAATTTTCAGCGATTATTAAGGTCTTATACTAGATTCTGATAAATTTTGAAAATTTAAAAAATCGTCCAGAAATTTTGTTATGTTGTTCGTTAAAAATTGGAACTGAAACCGGAAGTGTGCGGCAGCCGTGGCCTGTTTGTCCTCGAAAATAGTCTAAAACAGCTCTTTTGAGTTATATCTCTCATTTCCAGTCCTCATCAAGTAAATTTAACAGGTATTAACATGTTTAATGGACATTCATGAATTTTTCAAAAAATCTAAAAAATAGCGATTTTTAAAAATGCGTACAAAATCTACTAGTAGAGAAAATTCAAATGTTTGATGTTTTTCCAAGCCGGAAGGGCCCCTTTGATGATGCCCGTTCCTAATTTCAATAAATTTTGTGCTTAATCCAATTTTTCATTTAAAAACATTGATTTTTGCATTTTTACTCCAAAAACGCGTATAGTGAAAGAAAATTATTTCTGAACACTCTGGAACTTTACTTGCTTGTAAGACACGTCTTTAGGCAAAAAATCGTGCAATTTTGAACATGGCTTAGAAACCAAAAATGAGTTTGAAAAGTGGCCTCTTATAACTTTTTTTCAGTGTATATTATCATAATATTCAAACATCTTCTTCTCTGAAACCGCTTGGCCAATCAAAGCCAAATTTTACATGAAGCATCTATGGGAAGGGGGAACCAATGTGTCCATAAATAATCCAGGTCACATGACCAAGATGGCCGCCATGCCCATATATGGTAAAAACCCATTAAAATTCTTCTTCTCCTGAACCAATGGACCGATTTCAACAAAACTTGGCATGAAGCATCGGGGACTGAAGTACTACAATGTGTTTATAAATTATGACCTTTGGATGACCTTGACTTAATTTACAGCAAGGTCAACATAGGGCACCAATGCATTTGAATGGGGAAAACTTTTAAAATGTCATTTAAAGTGAAAGTCTTCCAGGAAATGGGCAGTAGGACTGAATATTAATGATTCTGAAAAAATTGGACCCCAGGGGCTCATTTGCCCCAGCCCCGGGGCATTATACATGTATATTACCATAATATTCAAACATCTTCTCCTCTGAAACCGCTTGGCCAATCAAAGCCAAATTTCATTTGAAGCATCTATAGAATGGGGGAATCAATGTGTATATAAATAATCAAGGTCACATGACCAAGATGGCCACCATGCCCATATAACCCTTCAAAAATCTTCTCCGGAACCGGTGGACCAATTTCAAAGAAACTTGGCATGAAGCATCGATGACTCAAGTACTACAATGTATATATAAATCATGACCCTGTGATGACCTTGACCTATTTTAAGGCAAGGTCAACATGGGTTGCCTATGTGTCTGAATGGGTAAACTGTTAAAATGTCATTTGAAGGGAAAAACTTGTATGGACAGTATATTGATTATTCTGAAAAAAAAAAAATGGCCCAAGGGCTTCATCTGCCCCTATACTGGGACTATTTTCTATAACATTCGTATATACAGAGGATCTCAGGTGAGCGTTTACAGGACCATTGGTCCTCTGGTTGAGTGGTTTTCCCCAAACCCATGGACGCTCCACATAAATTTTCACTGATTGGCCAAGCAGTTTCAGAGAAGAAGATCTTTGAAAAGTGTGTATGGACGACAGACATGCCAAGGTCAAGAGATGGCCTTGACCTAAATTAATCACATACCTTCATCTACTCCATTAGTTGTTTGCATCAACCACTTTTCAGGCCTCATGCTGCAATAGTTTTCAAACAAGTAGCCCAAGGGCAACTATCGCTCACCTGAGAGTCAACAAGTACAGTCACTTGACAAAGTGGTCTTTTTTTTTTTTTTTTTTTTTTTTTTTTTGAAAATCTGATCAAAATTGAAGATGCTGGTTTTGCCACAACACTAAAAATTGATTTTTCAAACATTCAAGGGCAGCTAACTCTGCAGTACAGGGTCGAATCTGGCTCAAATTCGAACTCATCTAACATGTAATGGTTATCCTTGTTTCTTCCAAGAACGAAAAAGATCCGATTAAAATTCAAGGCGCTAGAGTGGCCACAATACAAAATATTGATTTTTCAAACACTAAAGGGTAGCTAACTCTGCAGTCAGAGGTCAGATCTGGCCGAAATTCAAACTCATCCGTGATATTTTAGTTATTCTTGTTACCTGCAAGAATGAAGAAGATCCACTGAAAAACAAAGATGCTAGAGTGGCCACAACACAAATAATTGATTTTTCAAACACTCTAGTGCAGATAACTCCGCAGTCAGAGGTCGGATCTGGTCGAAATTCGAACTCATCTGAGATATTGTAGTTATCCTTGTTACCTGCAAGAATGAAGAAGATCCACTGAAAAACAAAGATGCTAGAGTGGCCACAACACAAAATATGGATTTTTCAAACACTCAAGGGCAGATAACTCTTCAGTCAGAGGTCGGATCTGGTCGAAATTTGAACTCATCCGAGATGTTATGGATGTCCTTGTGACTTCCAAGAATAAAGAAGATCGGAATAAAAATGAAGGCACTAGAGTGCCCACAACACTAAATATTGATTTTTCACAAAGTCAAGGGCAGATAACTCTGCAGTCAAGGGTCCGATCTTGCTGAAATTGGAACTCATCCGAGATGTTATGGCTATCCTTGTTACTTCCTAGTATGAAGAAGTTCTGATCAAAATTGAAAGCGCTAGAGTGGCCACAACACTAAATATTGATTTTTCAAACACTCAAGGGCAGATAACTCTGCAGTCAGAGGTCGGATCTGGTCGAAATAGGAACTCATATGAGATGTTACGAATGTCCTTGTTACTTCCAAGAATAATGAAGATCCAAATAAAAATTAAGGCGCTAGAGTGGCCACAACACTAAATATTGATTTTTCACACAGTCAAGGGCAGATAACTCTGCAGTCAAGGGTTGAATCTGGCTGAAATTCGAACTCATCCGAGATGTTATAGCTATCCTTGTTACTTCCAAGTATGAAGAAGATCCGATCAAAACTGAAGTCGCTAGAGTGGCCTCAACACAAAATAATGACTTTTCAAACACTCAAGGGCAGCTAACTCCACAGTCAGAGGTCGGATCTGGCTGAAATTCGAACCCATCCCAGATATTATGGTTGTCCTTGTTAGTTGTTGCCATGGAAACCAGAGTTCCGATCGGATCTGCTTAAAAACCTATGGCAGGCAATCCCCCACCCCAATGCTGCTTCATGTAAAATCTGACTGCAATCGGCCAACTAGTCTCAGAGATATTCAAGATTGAAAGTACGGACGGACGGACGACGGCTCGACTACCATACTATAAGCTCACCTTGTGAGCTTTTGGCTCAGGTGAGCTTTCAATTTTTCCATGTAAAAGCCTATGTTTCCAAAATTGACCTTGCCGTAAAATAGGTCAAGGTCATCCTAGGGTCATCATTTTATCAAACTATGATGGGCTGAAGTCCCCAATGCTATATACCAAGTTTCATGAAAATCGGCCTGCCGGTTCTGGAGAAGATTTTTGAGTGGTTTTTACCATATACTGGCGTGGCGGCCATCTTGGTCATGTAACCAAGATATCGCGAACAATATTTCAATGCCACTACTCAAGGAGGCTCCACATAAAATTTAAACTTGATTGGCAAAGTGGTTTCAGAGAAGAAGATGTTTGAAATTGTGGACGACGGATGGCAGACAGACGGACGGCGGATAGTGGCCATCCTATAAGCTCACCTTGTGAGCCTTCGGCTCAGGTGAGCTAACAAGTTAATATGAATGAATAAACTCTCAGTGTATACACATGTATACACACAACCCACTCTTACTGACATTATGTCTTGGAATAATTTGTCAGTTGCTGTATATCTACGGTTGGGAGTCAAAACCTTGTAACACGACTTTTGGTCAAAATTCTTTTAAGACACAATGGGAAAATAAACCATTCAACACTCATTCTATCAACCTATCATAGTCCTTGGCCAATCTGAACTCCTAAAGGATCATAGCAGTGCAAGATTTTTAATCATTTGGCACAATATTTTGCTCAATTTTGTAGGCAAAGTGTCAAATAGCATGCTAAAATAACATATTTTGAGTGAAGAAATAGGTTGAAAAGTTGTATCCATATGATTATTCAATATTTTTCTATGATTCTCTTCATTAATTTAAGAACAAAAAAACTTCAAATATGGATATTTGTAAATATTATTATTTATCATATGACATTGCTGTTTTCCAGTGGATAACGTAATGTGATAAAAGTGTTTTGACCACATATGTATTAACACTTTTGCGGGAAAACGCAACTTGATTGACGACGTCCATAACAACGTTGAAAATTTTCATTGAAAATATATCAATTTTGAAAGCGCTTAATTCCTATTTAAAAAGCCATATGATAAAATGGATCTTACACTCGTGGTCATTTCATATGGAATTCATTAAATTTGCCAAAGGCTTTTTTAATAAATTTCATATGAAACTAGAAATTGGCTGCAAGCAAAGGTTTCAGGATTAACGAAGTTTGCCAGCTGGCCAAATTTCTGAAAGAATATATTGAAAGCTTTATGAAGTGATGTATGCACTACCAACCATTATTGAATTTAAGCAATGCTCCAAATTGGCTAAGTTTTGAAAATGCTGTAAATTTGCCAATTAGATATTTTTCAGCAATATAATTCTTCATGTACATCTTCAATATGTAAGTATATTACAAGAATATACTGAAAGCGGTAGGAGGAGTCTATTTCACAAAGTACACACTTTCAAAGTATTGATCATTATTTGATATACAGAATAGTCAAAAATTGCATAAGTTCAAAATGCTACAAATTTGTAAAAAATAACTTTTTCATTAAAATAATTCTTCATGACCATCTTCAATGTATCTGAAACATATCTGCAATGAAGGAAACACTGAGAGCTAAAGGAGGAGTAGATTTCACAAGTAATGCACTTTCACCATTATGGCAAAGTTAACCAGAGGACCAATGGTCTTGTAAACACTCACCTGAGACCTGAATTATATACATGTACCAAACTTGTTAGACTAGAATGGTACAATGCATGTATATAAACCTAGGGCAGGGTCAGAATAACTCCTGGAGTCAATGTCTTTTTCAAATCATAAAAATTCAGTCCATTTGCCAAATAACTGCAAGTTTTGTCCTTCAAATGACATTTTAACAATTTTCTCCATTCAAATGCATGGCGATCTAAGTTCACCGTGCCGTGAAATAGGTCAAGGTCATCCCAGTGTCATGATTTATACAAATTTTGTAGACCTCCGTTCCTTAATGCTTCATGCCAAGTTTCAAAATTATAGGCCTTCTGGTTCTGAAAAAGATTTTTATAATTTTTTGCTATCTATAGCCATGGCGGCCATTTTGGTCATGTGACCTTGACCATTTATATGAACTTTTATTTCCTCTTCCTGAGGATGCTCCACATAAAGTTTGGCTTTGTTTGGCTAGGCAGTTTCTGAGTAAAGCTGTTTGAATATTATGGTCATCTACATGTATATAGCTCCTGGGCAGGGGCAGACAACCCCTGGGCCTAAAATATTTTCATAAGCATAAATCTTCTGTCCATTTGCTCATTCCTAGCAAGTTTTCTGCCATTACATGACATTTGCCTATTCAAATGCATGGGCGACCTAAGCTGACCATGCCGTAAAATAGGTCAAGGTCATCCCAAGGTCATGATTTATATAAACTTTGTAGAGCTCCATTCCCAGATGCTTCATACCAAGTTTCAAAATCATAGGCCTTCTGGTTCTGAAGAAGAAGATTTTTAAACGTTTTTGCTATTAATAGCCATGGTGGCCATCTTGGTCATGTGACCTTGACCATTTATACAAACTTTCATTCCCTCTTCCTAAGGATGCTCCACACAAAGTTTGGCTTTGATTGGCCTAGCGGTTTCAGAGAAGATGTTAGAATATTATGGTCATCTACATGTATATAGCTCCGGGGCAGGGGCTGACAACCCCTGGGCCTAAAATATTTTCATAAGCATAAATCTTCTGTCCATTTGCTCATTCCTAGCAAGTTTTCTGCCATTTAATTAAACTTTCCTATTCTTTCCCATTCCAACGCATGGGTGACCTAAGTTGACCTTGCCATAAAATAGGTCAAGGTCATCCCAGGGACATGATTTATATAAACTTTGTAGAGCTCCATTCCAAGATGCTTCACACCAAGTTTCAAAATCATAGGCCTTCTGGTTCTGAAGAAGAAGATTTTTAAACATTTTTGCTATTTATAGCCATGGCGGCCATCTTGGTCATGTGACCTTGACAATTTATATAAACTTTCATTCCCCCTTCCCAAGGATGCTCCACATGAAGTTTGGCTTTGATTGGCCTAGCGGTTTCAGAGAAGAAGATGTTTGAATATTAAGGTCATATACATGTATATAGCCTCGGGGCAGGGGCAGATAACCCCCCAGGGGCTAAAATTTTCCATTAACATTAATCTTCTGTCCATTTGCCTATTCCCAGTAAGTTTTACCCATTAAATAGCATTATGCATTGGTGACCTAAGTTGACCTTGCCGTAAAATAGGTCAAGGTCATCCTAGGGTCATGATTTATATAAACTATGATGGGCCCGCGTCCCCGATGCTACATACCAAGTTTCGTGGAAATCGGCCCACTGGTTATGGAGAAGAAGATTTTTAAAGGTTTTTGCTATTTATAGCCATGGCGGCCATCTTGGTCATGTGACCTGGACCATTTATACAACTTTCGTTCCCCCTTCCTAAGGATGCTCCACATGAAGTTTGGCTTTGATTGGCCAAGCGGTTTCAGAGGAGAAGATCTTTGAAATTGTGAACGACGACGGACGATGGACGCCGGAGCATGGGTATACTATAAGCTCACCTGTGAGCCTTTGGCTCAGGTGAGCTAAAAATGCTGTAGATTAAATTTGTCAAAAAATAATTTACTTCATAAAAAACTTTGCTGATTTCTGAGCAATGCTTATATTAGCATTGCTTAGGAATATAAGCATTGCTCAGAAATCGGCAAAGTTTAAAATGAAGTAAATTTTTCAAAAATTATCTTTTCAGCATTATAACTCTTCATGCACATCTTCAACATGTCTGTAACATGTCTGCAAAGTATTGAAAATATACTGAAAGCTCTTGGAGGATTTGATTAGTATGCACAATTGATCATCATTTTTTTAAATATCAGCAGTGTTTAAAAATAATGTAAGTTAAAAATGCTGTAGACTTGTCGACAATACTTTTTTCAGCATAATCCTTCTTCATGCAAATCTTCGATATATCTAGAACATATCTGCAAAGTATTAAAAGAGAACATTGAAAGCTGTAGGAGGAGGTGATTTAACTAAGCATACACTTTCAGCACAATAGCAAACATGTTATGTATAGACTTAAAAAGTCCCATAACTCTTGCAAAGCTGACCTTTTGACCACCAAATTCAAATCCAACATGTGTTGTCTGGTGGTGCATTTTGGTGTAAATTTGAACAACATCAGGCAAAAGCTGCTTTAGTTATTCAAGAAACGTAAAAATGTTGACAGAAAGATGGAATGAAGGATAGACAACCATGCTGAAAACAGTATACCCGCTAAACCTCTGTTTTGTGGAGGTTATAATGACCACTCTTGTAAGATCCTCTATATCTCAAGTTCATAAACACTGACAGTAGCTAGCAAAAATTAAGTTTTTTCTCTCTCCTGAAAAGTTTGAAAATCAAAGTTACAAGGATTTGACTCCTGAGCAATGATATAATGGTAAGAGCAAGGAATGTTAAGTGGAATGACTATTGTTTAGAATCATGTTTTCACAATAAACAAAAAAAAAACAACAGAGGACCAATGGTCCTGTAAACCCTCACCTGAGACCTGAGATATATACCAATAAACTTGTTTGCCTAGAATGGTAATATATATGTATATAACCCCAGGGCAGGGTCAGAGCAACCTCTGGAGTCAATGTCTTTTTTAAATCATAAAGATTTAGTCCATTTGCCAATTTACTGCAAGTTTCGCTCTTCAAATGACTTTGTAACGATTTTCCCCATTCAAATGCATGGGCAACCTAAGTTGACCTTGCCGTAAAAAAGGTCACGGTCATCCCAGGGTCATGATTTATACAAACTTTGTAGAGCTTCATTGCCTGATGCTTCATGCCAAGTTTCAAAATCATAAGCCTTCTGGTTCTGGAAAAGAAGATTTTTAAAGGTTTTTGCTATTTATAGCAATGGCGGCCATCTTGGTCATGTGACCTTGACCATTTATATAAACTTTTTTTCCCTCTTCCTAAGAATGCTCAACATATATATGTATATAGCCCCTGAGCAGGGGCAGACAACCCTCTGGGCCCAAAATATTTTCATAAACATCAATCTTCTGTCCATTTGCTCATTCCTAGCAAGTCTTTTGCCATTAAATAACATTTTCTATTTTTTTCCCATTCAAATGCATGGGCGGCCTAAGTTGAACTTGCTGTAAAAAAAGGTCAAGGTCATTTGCTCATTCCTAGCAAGTCTTTTGCCATTAAATAACATTTTCTATTTTTTCCCATTCAAATGCATGGGCGGCAAGTTGAACTTGCTGTAAAAAAAGGTCAAGGTCATCCCAGGGTCATGATTTATATAAACTTTGTAGAGCTCCATTGCCTGATGCTTCATGCCAAGTTTCAAAATCATAAGCCTTCTGGTTCTGGAGAAGATTTTTAAAGGTTTTTGCTATTTATAGCCATGGCGGCCATCTTGGTCATGTGACCCTGACCTTTATACAAACTTTCATTCACTCTTCCTAAGAATGCTCAACATAAAGTTTGGCTTTGATTGGCCAAGTGGTTTCAGAGAAGAAGATGTTTGAATATTAAGGTCATACACATGTATATAGCCCCGGGGCAGGGGCAGACAATCCTCTGGGCCCAAAATATTTTCATAAACATCAATATTCTGTCCATTTGCTCATTCCTAGCAAGTTTTTTGCCTTTAAATGACATTTTCTTATTTTTTCCCATTCAAATGCATGGGCAACCTAAGTTGACCTTGCCGTAAAAAAGGTCAAGGTCATCCTAGGGTCATGATTTATACAAACTTTGTAGAGCTCCATTGCCTGATGCTTCATGCCAAGTTTCAAAATTATAGGCCTTCTGCTTTTGAAGAAGATTTTTAAAGGTTTTTGCTATTTATAGCCATGGTGGCCATCTTGGTCATGTGACCTGGACCATTTATACAAACTTTATACAACGTTCCCCCTTCCTAAGGATGCTCCATATGAAGTTTGGCTTTGATTGGCCTAGCAGTTTCAGAGGAGAAGATCTTTGAAATTGTGGACGGATGACGGACAGACGACGGACGCCAGAGCATGGGTATACTATAAGCTCACCTGTGAGCCTTCGGCTCAGGTGAGCTAAAAAGACAATAAATTGTTTGTGGTATACGATTTCAACTCATTGCATTTACTTGGCTGCTCCAAAATTCTTTTTTTAAGGCTTTAGCTTGTAGAGGCTAAAGCATGATAAATGATTAAGATGATATGTTTTCAACATTCAAATAAATACATGATGAACTAATAAATACTAACAAATATTTTCCAAAAAGCACCACAAAAGCAATTTTGAGTGAAGTGCAAACAATAATCATGTAAACATATACTAAAATGCACTGGACTTGAAAAGCATGGTGGTTCACAATAACTTGCTTCTCAGTTAAACTTTGCAGTCCAGCTTAGAATCCTGGCCAAGGCATGTTGCAGGGTGGGTTGTTCTCCAATGCAAGGTTTTCATCAAACAAAAATTCAAGAAGGTATGTTAGGCCATTTCTTATGATGTAGCTGCTCTTGAATGTTATATGGTTTACCTATATAGATATTAAATCTAATAACAACCTTTGTTTATTTGAATGAGTTGTTGCTCAACAGTTTCATGCAAACTCAGGTGACAATGGCCATAATTTCATAAACAGCCAAACTATTGATCAGCCTGCACTGAAATTCAGTTTACAGAATGTCTATGTCCAAGCTATCAATTAATCCTCAGTCGTCTTTCTCTGTTATTGTAAAGCCTCATTTATATCTGACTTGGTCAAAACAACTAATGTACCTACAACAGGTTCTCATCATGATAACTGTTAAACAATAAATCATAAATTAACAGAGAACAATCTAATTTAAATCATGAATACTGACTAGCTAGCATTAAAATTCTTCCTGAGACTTCCATAACACTTCAACCTCATTATAACATGATTTAACACACCTTATCAATACTTTAGACCTATATTTACCACAATGACCCCAAGCTTGCATATGTGAAATGTGTTTCACACCCTCTGCTTATCATCACAGACGGGCTAATGACTGGAAATCATGTGATTTGAACAGAGAGACTCAGAGGTTATCAGGCCTGCTGGCTACATTTTCACACCACAGAATATACAAAGTCAGTCTTCAGGTGAAATGACATTTATAATTCTTATGGTGCCATTTTCTTATACAACCTTTATGGCACCATTTTCTTTTCATTATGAAAACTTTACCATGCAATAAACAGAGATTTGATTTTTTTAGCTTTAAAAATTGAAAATTTTCAGCTGAAAAAAAAATGATGTTTTTCTTATTTTTGCTCAAAACATAGATTGTGGGTACACGTTAGAACCGCCTTGGTGAGGCTGTTCTAACAAGTACCCACAATCTATGTTTTGTAGCAAAAATAAGGAAAATAGGTATACCCCTGCATATCCCAGTTTTGCTATAATATAACAAGTAGCCCAAGGGCAACTATCGCTCACCTGAGAGTCAACAAGTACAGTCACTGGACAAAGTGTTTTTTTTTTTTTTTTGTTTTTAAAAATGTGATCAAAATTGAAGATGCTGGAGTGGCCACAATGCTAAAAATTGATTTTTCAAACATTCAAGGACAGCTAACTCTGCAGTCCACGATCGAATCTGGCTCAAATTCAAACTCATCCAAGATGTTATGGTTATCCTTGTTTCATCCAAGAATGAAGAAGATCCGATCTAAATTAAAGGCCCTAGAGTGGTCACAATACAAATTATTGATTTTTCAAACACTAAACGGCAGCTAACTCCGCAGTCAGAGGTCAGATCTGGCCGAAATTCAAACTCATGCGAGATATTGTAGTTATCCTTGTTACCTGCAAGAATGAAGAAGATCCACTGAAAAACAAAGATGCTAGAGTGGCCACAACACAAAATATGGATTTTTCAAACACTCAAGGGCAGATAACTCTGCAGTCAGAGGTCCGAGCTGGTCGAAATTCAAACTCATCCGAGATATTATAGATGTCCTTGTTACTTCCAAGAATAAAGAAAATCCGAATAAAAATGAAGGCGCTAGAGTGGCCACAACACTAAATATTGATTTTTTCAAACAGACAAGGGCAGATAAGGGTAGGATCTGGCTGAAATTCGAACTCATCCGAGATGTTATGGCTATCCTTGTTTGAATAAGATCCGATTAAAATTGAAAGCGCTAGAGTTTTCTTTTTTTTTATTCAGTTTAACGTCCCTTTTCAAGATTATTTCAGCTCATATGAGACGAGCCAATCAGTAGGTGGGGCGAAAACGGGAGAACCCCGAGAAAAACCACCTGACACACCCGCAAGCAGAACTTGGCTTGTCTCACATGTGGCCAGAGCGGGGCTCGAACCAACACCAGACACAGCGGTGAGATGATCGAATGGTTAAGTGCGATAATGAAATATCAGCGCTCTTAACCACTCAGCCACGGGGGCCGCCGAAAGCGCTAGACTGGCCACAACACTAAATTTTGATTTTTCAAATACTCAAGGGCAGATAACTCTGCTGTCAGAGGTCAGATCTGGTCGAAATTCAAACTCATCCGAGATGTTATGAATGTCCTTGTTACTTCTAAGAATAAAGAAGATCCGAATAAAAATGAAGGCGCTAGAGTGGCCACAACACTAAATATTGATTTTTCACACAGTCAAGGGCAGATAACTCTGCAGTCAAGGGTTGAATCTAGCTGAAATTCGAACTCATCCGAGATGTTATGGCTATCCTTGTTACTTCCAAGTATGAAGAAGATCCAATCAAAATTGAAGGCGCTAGAGTGGTCACAGCACAAAATAATGATTTTTCAAACACTCAAGGGTAGCTAACTCCACAGTCAGAGGTCGGATCTGGCTGAAATTCGAACCCATGTCACCTGAAAGAATGAAGAAGATCCAATGAAAAATAAAGGTGCTAGAGTGGACACAACATTTTTCCCATTATAAGTCTATGGGGATTTTTCCAGACGCTAAAGGGCAGCTAACTCCGCAATCTGAGGTCGAACCTGGCCGAAATTCGACCTAATCCAAGATGTTATGGTTTTCCTTGTTACCTGCAAGAATGAAGAAGATCCAATCAAAAATGAAGATGCTAGAGTGGCCACAACATTTTCCCCATTATAACTCAATGGGAGCTATCTGTTGCCATGGAAACCAGAGTTTTGATCCGACCTGGCCCAACACCTAATACAACCTTTCCCCCTCCTCAGTGCTGCTTCATGTAAATCTGACTGCAATCGGCCAGCTAGTCTCAGAGATATTCAAGATTGAAAGTGTGAACAGACGGATGCATGGACAGACGGACGGACGGACGACGGCTCGACTACCATACTATAAGCTCACCTTGTGAGCCTTTTAGCTCAGGTGAGCTAACCAGAGGACCAATGGTCCTGTAAACGCTCCCCTGAGATCTGTTGTACGTATATACCAATAAACATGTTTGCATATTATGGAAAAAAGCCCCAGTAAAGGGGCAGATGATTCCCTGGTGTCCATTATTTTTCTTCATAATAATCAATATCCTGTCCATTTGCCAATTTCCTGCAAGTCTTTCCCTTCAACTGACAAATAACAGTTATCCCCATTCAAAGGCATAGGCAACCTATGTTGACCTTGTCGTAAAATAGGTCAAGGTCATCACAGGGTCATGATTTATATATACATTGTAGTACTTAAGCCATTGATGTTTCATGCCAAGTTTTGTTGAAATCGGTCCACCGGTTCCAGAGAAGAAGATTTTGGAAGGGTTTTTACCATATATGGGCATGGCGGCCATCTTGGTCATGTGATCATTGGTTCCCTCATTCTATAAATGCTTTACATAAAATTTGGCTTTGATTGGCCAAGTGGTTTCAGAGAAGAAGATGTTTGAATATTTTGGTAATGTACATGTATATTGCCCCGGGGTGGGGGCATATGAGCCCCTTGGGTCCATTTTTTTTTCAGAATCATTAATATTCAGTCAAACTACCCATTCCTGCAAGATTTTCACCTCAAATTACTTTTTAAAAGTTTTCCCCATTCAAATGCATAGGCGACCTATGTTGACCTTGCCATAAAAAAGGTCAAGGTCATCACAGGGTCATGATTTATATACTTATTGTAGTACTTGAGCCATCAATGCTCCATGCCAAGTTTCTTTGAAATCAGTGTACCAGTTCAGGAGAAGAAGATTTTGGAAGGGTTTTTACCATATATGGGCATGGCGGCCATCTTGGTCATGTGACCTGGATTATTTATATATACATTGGTTACCCCTTCCCACAGATGCTTCATGTAAAATTTGGCTTTGATTGGCCAAGCGGTTTCAGAGAAGAAGATGTTTGAATATTATGATAATATACATGTATATTGCCCCGGGGTGGGGGCGGATGAGCCCCTGGTGCCCAATTTTTTTCAGAATCATTAATATTCAGTCCTACTGCTCATTTTCTGCAAGATTTTTCCTTTAAATGACAATTTAACAATTTTTCCCATTCAAATGCAAAGGCGACCTATGTTGACCTTGCCGTAAAATAGGTCAAGGTCACCGCAAGGTCATGATTTATATACACATTGTAGTACTTGAGTCATCGATGCTTCATGCCAAGTTTGGTTGAAATCGGTCCAGTGGTTCCGGAGAAGAAGATTTTTGAAGGGTTTTTACCATATATGGGCATGGCGGCCATCTTGGTCATGTGACCTAGATTATTTATATACACATTGGTTCCCCCTTCCCATAGATGCTTCATGTAAAATTTGGCTTTGATTGGCCAAGCTGTTTCAGAGAAGAAGATCTTTGAAAATGGTGGACGACGGACGGACGACGGACGGACGGACGACGGAGCATGGGTATACTATAAGCTCACCTTGTGAGCCTGACGGCTCAGGTGAGCTAAAAATGGGGTTCAAGGGGGTATATATCACATGGACAGGTTTTACTGATGTCCAATGCAGAAATCAACATTTTTCGCATTTCTAAAAATATTCTTTGATAAAAGATGGGATCCTTGAGCTAAAGCTCTTGGACTTGTTAGTTGTTACTGCCAGCGATCACCAGAATGTCCATGTGATATTCTCTAATAATAATCATAATGCAACTGTTACAATATAAAAGGATCATGTCATGGGTCCCAAAATGATATTTCTACCATCAGGAAAACATATCCGTGCAATGAACCGGGGTTTGCAGAGGTAAATCTATTTTTCTTATTTTTGCTCCAAAACATAGATTGTTGGTACTCGTTAGAACTGCCTCAGCCAGGCGGTCCTAACTTGGACCCACAATTTAAATCTATGTTTTAAGCAAAAATAAGAAATATATCATAATTTTTCTACTGAAAATTTTAATTTTTTACAACTTTTAAAACCTCTGTATATTGCATGGGCATCTTTTCTTAATGACTATAACTCTTTTTCAAGTTACCTCAATTTTACACAGTTTCACTGGTAACACAGTCTCCTTGTATTAAACCCATCATAATGCTGATAACCAGTCAACCCAAAGATAGCGTTATATTGAGGCTGACCTGCATCATAATGCTGATAACCAGTCAACCCAAAGATAGCGTTATATTGAGGCTGACCTGCATCATAATGCTGATAACCAGTCAACCCAAAGATAGCGTTATATTGAGGCTGACCTGCATCATAATGCTGATAACCAGTCAACCCAAAGATAGCGTTATATTGAGGCTGACCTGCATCATAATGCTGATAACCAGTCAACAAGATCACTGGGCACTCATCATTTGAGCTGTCTCGTGGAAAAACCAACAATGTGATTTCCGAACATGTCTTACACAAACCGGCTTGTACAGCTTCAGAAGACAGCTAGAAATTTTGGCTTTAGTAAGTAAAGGAATTTTACTATCCGTAAAGCGAAAACAATGGCGCTGATCAGCTTTGCGATTACGGTGAAGCTGATCTGCGCCTTTGTTTTTGCCTATGCAGATTGTTGGTTTTTCCATGCGGCGGCTCATTTATAGGTTGTTTACGTATTGTCCATTAGTAATTTGTTACCCAAGCCCCTCATCATTAATACCCGTCTCAAGCTGCATTGTTCTGGTTGACTTCTCAGAAATAAGAGTAAGTATACTGTCTTGTATTGCTGGTGTTGGAGTTAGGTGACCACATATTTTGATCTAGGCTGTTGAGAAAATTGTCATTATCCAGTGATATGGTCTCATCAAAGTTGTCCTGTAATGATAATAACATCATTATGAAAACATGCCCATGCAACAATATACAGAATTTTCTGAAGCTGTAAAAACTGAAGAAAAAAAAAAGTCTTATTTTTGCTCAAATATTAGAAAGTGGATACGTTTGAACTGCCTCACCACGGCATTTCAACAAGTGTCCACAATCTATGTTTTGAGCAAAAATATTAAAAACTTCAAAACTTTCTTATGACAATTTTCAATTTTTACAACTTTACAAAAATCTGCTTTCGTAAAAAAAGTTTTTGTAATGAATATTTTGTTGGCTCGGTTACAAAACCTCAGAAATTGCCAATAAAGACAGCCCTACTGCAGCCTGTCACAAAACTAGGAAATTCAGATTTTTATCTTTCAAAAAGACTGTATAAAGATAAGATAGCCATTTATCCAGTTTTTGAAGTGAAAAAGAAATATGTAAACAAGGATACTGTTGTATGTCAGATATGCAAAAGGTGCAAGTAAGTGAATTTTGATGGCTTATACACTGAAGAGCTTTAAAAACGCAGAAAACGAAAATTAGTATTTTTTGCACAAATGACATTTTTAGTTTTCCTAAACAGGTGAAAGGGGTAGGTAGCTGTACTCTACTTCTATTTTCACATGAAACCAACATTTTAAAAGGCACTAGCCACCCCCAGCAATAAAAAGCCATTTTACACTTTTTGCCATGTGGCGTTTCTAAGAATTAACGGAGAAAAATATTTTACCATTTCACATGAAGCTTTTAGCAAACCATATATATGAAAAACATCTTAGTTTTAGTTTTGTGTCTTTTTTTTTTTTTATCATTCTACAGGTCTTCGAAAATGAATTATCCAGCACAATTGGAGCTTTACAATCTTGATGACGTATATGTGACGTCATGTGACATCAATTTTGCCATTGTTCAACTTTTCGGCATCTCAGCATTCCCTCCCAGGCTACTTGGACAGTGAAAAATTTGATGCCGGTCGGATCAACCGAACATTTTACGTCAAGGCGCTAATGTCTTTTGATAATTGACATACGGCGCTGAATTACGTCGAAATTACGTCAACCACGACCATTCAAACAAGCTAGCATCAGTGCCAGACACCCAGTGCAATTGGCAAAACCTTTGCTTTTAATAAGAAAGCAATGCTCTTTATGCCAAGGGACAAACTGTAGTCATGCTCAATATAACTTTGCAGTTTTGCATTTTAGGGGTATTGCTATATCAAAAACTGTTACTCTCACATTCACTGATTTTCAATAAGTAGGTCCAACTGCATAAAACAAATATCCGATTTTCAACTTTTGAGAATATCTTTCTTTTATACATTTTATCTTAGGTCAACCATTTAGAAACTATGTCCTAAAATTCTGAATGCAACACTTTTCTAGATTTTTTGCTATATCCATTCAAATTTATGTGATTAAATGGCAATTTTGTCCAAGGGAAAACCTCCGATACTCTGTACCCTATCCAGGGCTTTAGATAAGCCTGCGTACCGCGTAAATTACGAAAATATTTGGAAGGATACGCATTTTTTAAAATTCTAATGCGTATCAAGTACGAAAATCAAATTAGCGTTACGGATTTAATATTTTTCCTGAGCGTAATGTCCATTTTTATCGTTTTCCCGAAGGTAGAAGAGATCCGATTGAATCGTAAGTAGCGCCCCTTTATTCCGGGCTCGTTTGGTTGCATCGAAAAAGTTTGACTCGATGAGAAACCAGTGGCGCGCTTCGCGTCTTTAGTGTTGGTTTGGGACGAGATGACTCCGTAGAATACAATACAATACAATCAGCGTAAGCCGTTTTCTATGCGGCGCACACCGACTCCATTATAATCAATACGACCTTTTGTAATTTTCGAAGTGCAGATTTAGAATGCAAACAAGTTTGATTGGTCATGTATAGCTTCCACATTGTGCACCAGGTCAAATATAGCAGCAATAAAGTAAAGATATGAATCAAGTCATCATAATTAAATATAAATTTGATTTGCATTAAATTGAAATCCTTACTCTTTTTCTCTTCAACCCCAAGAAAGACAAGTTTATTTACAAGCTGTTACACTGTAAGCTTTCTTTTAACTGCATCAGAAATAATGGTAGTGCTATAAAGCTATAAACAGCCGTTACTCATTAAAATTTATCGTTACTCCTTTATTTTCAAACTGACGAGTAGCGTACTCATTTAATTGAAAAATTATCTAAAGCCCTGCTATCTATTTGGTATTGTATAATTAGATACCATCCTTGGAAATCGGTATTGTGATGGTGGAAAGACTTTGTAAGAACAATGATAAAATCAAAAATGATTTGAAGTTTTGAATCTCCAAAAATCTTAACGTATACACAAGGGCCTAAAATCTTCCCCATTATTATACACAAATTCTTTGATTTGGCTAACAAATTTGCATAAACTTAAAGTTTAAATTACAACTGAACGAGGAGTGTAAAAATAATCATGGCTGAAGAACAAAAACAGTTTACCGTTCCATATCTTGTGCCGTTATCTCTTTGAGTTGTGTTATACTATCAGCTCCATGAATCTTGGTTTATCCCAACACTGCTAAATATAACGAAGACTTTGATAGATTTTGAGGGATCCTCATACTAACCAAACACTAAGTTATGTTGATTACAGGACTTAACTTTGAATAAGAGTGCTTTAAAATATAATAGAACACAAAAGAAGTTGAAAATATATAGCATGTGGATCCTAGTTTGACAATTTTGTTTTCGTAACGAATGTTTATAACGAAGGTTTAAGGATCATGCTATGCCTGGTACAGTTCAGTTAAAAGTAGGTGTTTGGAAGCCAATTTAAACATAATACACATACATCCGTCTTCTTGATTTGTGACAAAATGTTTAATCATCTGGAACAAAGTAAGAGACACTTAACATGCCTGAAATACGGTAACGAAGATTTCATCTTTTCAATTTTTCGACGAAGTCGTATAAGATCATTTTGTGACCCAGATTTTAGCTTGTATGGAAGAAACTGATTGTCATGGAATCATCATTGATCCATATACACATTATTTTCCGATGTAAATTATGTTTTCTTTTATTTGTTATTACATTCATATTTTATCTTCATATCTACGCTGAAATATTAGCTGCTTCACTGCATAGTCATAAGACAACTTCTATTTTATTGAAGATATGGAATGGTCTACGCTGAAATATTGATAATAACTATCACTTAAAACGGAAGGCGCGGAACCAATTAACTGTGTCGGCGCTCTTGAAAATCTGATTTATGTGACGTAAAAAGTATTCCATACAAAAAAGTATGAATGAATCGACGAACTATTTTCTGTTGCGAAACTTTAAATGCGGTTTTATGAATGAAATAGTGACTAGCCTGTTGTCCTGTTGTATATTATGATCTATTATCACAACAGGTATGAGATGATATTCTCAAACGATACTATTGGTTGGGTAAACAATAAGCTGGCGGTTTGCCGTACCAATATCAGGGGAAAGTTAAACTCATTATTTATTCCGTACCGGCTATTTAGGTTATTAGAACTGTTGGAAAAACTGACCTTGAATTCTAAATTACCGACCAATGATTTGCTATTTATAGATACATGCAGTAAAGGCAAATGTATGAATCGATAAGATAAATTATATGCAATCAATGGATTGCATTTTGCATCATTGCATTCTCTCTTATCAAATGTCTAAATTTATATGTTCACAAATAATGCAGCAAATTTTGCTTTAAAAGTGCATTTTATACTCAAAAACGTCTTGCAGACGACAATTAAACCCAATTTTACCTGCAATCGCTATAGTACAACTGTTACAAGAAATATCTTTAAAAAAAGATATACGACGAATGCGAGGACGATGATTTGTAGACGGAATATTCCCATCGGTGTTCCGTTAGACCTCTCCCACAAAGAAGTGGGGCGAGGTCACGAAGTATATCGGAATGCAGGTAAGCCAGCTGATCTAGATGATTTGTGGGTGTTGTGTGGGGAAAATGAAGAATGTGTTTAAAACAAGTACATTTCACCAACTACAGAAGATGGACCACCTTTGGAAAAAAAAGAGTAAAACTGAGATCCTTTAAGAGCAGGGAAAACATTAATTAATGAGAAAGTGGATGGGCCACACTCCATAGACTTCAATACATTTTCATGTTTACAAGAAATAAAATTTACTTTTATAAGGAAGGAATCGCCAGGTTTGGAAGATAAAATTCAGCTTTTATTGCATTCATCAGCTCATACATGTAAGTTGTAACTAAACCAAAACCCACAATCTCAGACAGGAAAAGGTGTAAATTTGTAAAATTTGTGGAAGGTTATGTTAACTGTTAACATTTTCGGTTTTCGAAGTATTTTATACACACGGTTGGTGATTTGTCTTAATTAATTAATCAGTGCTAACATAAGTCGCCAACTACCGGCGTGGGATCGGACCTATAAAGCGAATCCGCTAACAATTAGACCACTGCGGCCGGTTCAGCAGCATTACAGTTGAGAAACAAATGTGCATATAACTTCATCTGTGGAGCAGATACATCAGAAGGAGTTATTCTGTACAGGCCTATCTGTCAACAGTTAAAAGTGATTTTTTTCAGCATTTTGGGAACGGTACCAGTACCGGTTCATTGGGGAAAATTGCCATTTTACCTGCCAATTGGGAAAATCAGCAACATTTACCTAAAGATCAGTATTAAATAACTGAAAGTAACTGAAATTCGGATATTTTAACCGCAATGGGTTATGCTGTTTAATTTTATAAGAAAAAGATGTTCGGAACCAAAATATCCAACTACTATACCTGTGTATATGCTGTTTAATTTTATAAGAAAAAGAAGTTCGGAACCAAAATATCCAACTACTATACCTTTGGTCAGGCAATGGGCGCAAAACACATGTATGGTTGCCCGAGTGAACAAAGAGCTTTGCCTCACAAAAGCGATACATTTCGTAAAAGTTTTGTGCAGAGAATTCGTTCATGGTAACTTATTTTCTTGGTCTACCGGCTGTCTTGACGCCTTTTTGCAAATCACGGTAAAAGTAAGCGGTGGTCCAGAACTTGCTCAATCAGAAAAAAAAGATCACTGTTCTTGAAACCCGAATACACGTACAAACGTAAAAGCGATAGGCGCTACATGTAGCAGACCTGCGTCCCGCTGCCCTCAACAGAGTCTTTGACGCGGCTCCTATCACTCAAGTTGTTGTCGATGCGTTGCAATAATCGTGTTGCACGTGCAATGTTTTTCTGTCTTTTTTAATGTTTACCGTCCATATAAACAGCTTAGGTCATAAACTCGGTTAAAAGTCTCATCTGACAAAAAAAGAAAAAAAAAAAGAGAAGCCGGGGATTGAAAGCGCGACACTTTATTTACAAATCGAGTAAGGGAGGTGAAAGTTTTCAAGCAAAATAATTTAAAATCTTACTATTTTACGTATAATAATCGCTCTAAATCATTATAAAATGGCACAAATGACATACATGAAATGAAATCTTGTCGATCAAGTTTTTTTTTTTTAAATATGCCTTTTCAATGCAAAATTATTTTACAAATTTCATTTTGTCCTTAAAAACTTGATGTGCTTACCGTGTTTCAAAAATTTTGCAGGTCCTTTTAAGACAAACTGAGACCAAGATATTGACAGTTAAAACCCCTATCGCCCACCACGCAAAAAGTTTCGGCGAAAAAAACATTATCAGAGGCGAAGTTTTCGACTTTAATTATATTGTACATGAATTTGATGAAATATAAATGTTTTATATGGAAGCGTATAGGTACCCCCCTAATATTTTTTTCTCGTGTCAGATTTATGTCGAGAAACACAATAATATTATGGTATCTCGCTATCGTTTTGTCAAAAAAAGCTATGATTTATTATGAACTCGATAATTTATCGTGTAACGCTATATTTTTATTCGGTTTAACACCATATTTAATGCGTGAAAATTTTCATCACACGATAACTTTTTACAATATAGCTGTTACTCGTCATTATTTTGGTGTCATATTCAATAATTTATTTCATCGTCACGAAACAATTAAAGTCAAACTTAATAAGGAGCATCCTCGGGAGTGGGGGTTATATAAATGGTCCAGGTCACATGACCAAGATGGCTGCCATGGCTATAAATGGCAAAAAAAAAAAAAAAAAACTCTTTAAAACTCTTCTCAGAACCAGAAGGTATATGGTTATGAGACTTTGCATGAAGCATCAGGGAATACTGCTCAACATAGTCTATGTAAATCATTGAATGGCCTTGCCCTATTAAACATGTAAAACGGAAAGGACAACCTAAGTCGCCAATGAGACCTAAGTCGCCAATGAGCAATGGGGGAAAAATGGATAAATGTCATTTTCTGGCAGAAAAGTTACTGGGAATCGGCAATTGAACAGAAGATTTATGTTTATGAAAATCTTTGGTCTTAGAGGGTTGTCTGTCCCTGCACCGGGGCTATATGCATGTATATGACCATAACATTCAAACAATCAAAGTCAAACTTCAAAAAGTGCATTCTTAGGAACAAAAGTTTATGTAAATGGTTCAGGTCACATGACCAAGATGGCCGTCGTGGTTTCTAATATTTAAAACGTTTACAATCTCCAGAACCAGAAGGCCTATGATTTCGAAACTTGACATGAAGCATTAGGGAATGGGGCTCTACAAAGTATGTATAAGTCATGACCCTGGGATGACCTTGACCAGTCAACTCAGATCGCCCACGCATTGCAATTGGGAAAAATGTCATTCCTATTGGGAATGGGCAAATAGATAAAAAAATTATGTTAATGAAACAAATCGCCAAAGTGAGTTTTCAGTCCCTGTCCTAAGGCTATATGCATGTTTATGATATCGTTTCCTCTGACACCACTTGGCTAATCAAGGCTTCATATGGAACATCTTTTGGAAGTGGGAACAAAAGGGTATATCGATAGTCCAGGCTCATGACCAAGATGGCCGACATGGCTATCAATAGAAAAAAAAAAAAAAAAAAAAAAAAAAAAAAAAACTTGAAAAATGTTCTCCAGAACAAGAAGGCCTATGATTTTGAAAATTAGGCTAAAACATTGTGGAATAAAGCTCTGCATACTTATATTACTTATTTAATTTAATTTTATAAATTACTTGTCTCCGTTTAAGAATGTGTCTTTGATTTACACTTCTCGTATAAATTTTCGAAATTGCAACACTAAAGTCTGGCTTTCGTTGCCGGTTTAAAAAGGACTACTGATTAGGTTTCATTAGCCGAAATAGCGCAATACAGTCCATACAATCTCCGTTTGAATGTTTAACTGCTTACAAAGGATCAAACTGTATTATTTCATTTGCTGTTACTACAGCTGGCGTTGTGTCGTGTGGCGGCCCTACAAAGTCTCCCCGTACATCATCCGTAGTGCAGATTATATTTTCCTTTCGGTCCTTTGAGATCAGTAAAAGAAACTCAGTGTTCAAAACACTTATGTTTAGAAACATACTTCTAAGTAATGTTTTAATTACTTGACCCCGTTTAGGAATGTGTCTTTGATTTAGACTTCTCGTATACATTCTGCAAATTGCAACACTCTAGTCTGGCCTTCGTTGCCGGTTTAAAAAGGGCTATTGAAGAGGGTTCATTAGCCGAAATTGCTCAATACGATCTCCCTTTGAATGTTAAACTGCTTGCAAAGGATCAAACAGTTATATTTTATTTTTAATAAATCATAACCCTGGGATGGCCTTGACCTATTTTATGGCAAGGTCAATTTAGGTCGCTTATTTGTTTTTGTACCAATCATTAGCAAAGGCAAGCCTTAGGTGGCTGCCGTTTTCCTAACACTGCATCATAAATACCTAATATATTGCCATAAAAACACGAATTTTCGCAAAAGATACAGCATTATATCGTCAAAATTATGATGTAATATGCAAAACTAAATTAATACATAGTGCAGATTACGACATAATTTCAATGACAAAATTTATTACGAGAAGTTTTATAACGATGTGGATGGTATAGCGAGATAAATAAAACGTGGACACGTAGTACTTATCTCACTATTACAAGGTTTTTATTGTGTAATAACTTGATTTTTATTACGTTTTTATGACAAAAAAGTATCTAGAGAAAAAATATTAGGGGGGTACCTATACGCTTCCATAGTTTTAGACACATTGTACAATTTTTCAATCATGAAATCATCTTCAGCCCTTCGTCGTATATCTTTTTTAAAGATATTTCTTGTATTTATTGTCATTGTTATGGATATCATGTGTTATGTCTGGGTTCATGATTCACTGAAAGTATGCGGAAATGATCCATACACACTCTCGTGTTAGATTAAGTACTAATTTAGTACAACGTTGTCTTTACAGAACTGTTTTGATACAAACGTCGCAGATCCCATGTATATTTCGATACATGTGCACCCATACGCCATTGAACTAAAAATAATGCAAATAAAAGCCTTCAATAAATTTGTTTTATGATATGATTTATTTTTTTTTTAATTAATGGCGACAACAGAAACACCTCAAGAAGCCAAAAGCCCAAAAAACTGCTGTTAAAACTTTCGTTACCGACCAGTAACGAAGGTTTGCTGTATATGATGTGCTTTAGTATAGCATTGGAGGGAAATGATGCACGCCCTATGTTTTGCATCTCACTGAAAAATGTCCTTCGCTACATATAGATAGAAAACACACAGGATCGATGCTCTTCTTCTTGATTGCTCTATTTCTATCAATAACACTATTTTACCTACTTTTCCTCAAAGGGGAAACCAAAATCTGTTGCTATGTCTACTTTCACAGGTCACTTTGTCAGGTTTTCTAGTCGGCAGGGGTAGGTACTTTCACATGATGCCTTATATTGAGACATATGTAGACCTATTTTAAATATAAATCCCAATTTATCGTATGCCATGACATATTTCGGCAACGAAAGTTTGAATCTCAAAGGTTTAAAACCGCCTTTGAAATACATGTAACTGGTTGTTTTACAAAATATGCTGTCAGTGTCTGGCTTAAAAATACTGGAAAAGCATGTATAAAGACGGTGTGTATGTTGTAAACAGCCTGTGGACCTTACCTAGCTCTATGCTTGTAGTCACGAAAGTTTTATCTATTTACTCTTGAAACATAGTAGGCTAATTCCAGCAGAAGCTAACACGTAGACAATGCCTTTATATGGAAAATATGTTAATATGGCAACGTGGTCTAGTTTAGTGGTCACTTTGAAGTTACAAAGGTTGTTTGACACGCATAATAAATGTCTGTCACAGTATGTTGCATATAGCAATCACACAGGTTTTATACAAACATCATTTTCCGGCGACATGTAAAAAGGTGAATGGCTACCATTGCATTGTTTGCACACCGACTTAACAAATAAATAATTCATTAACTAGAATACTTAGCAGATATTAAAAACATATAAAACTGTATATAAGTTTCCATTTACTAGAAGATTTTAAACAGATATCTTCTGAGTTTTGTCTTGGCGACAGTAACGAAGGTTTAAATATCGACACATTTTGATATGTAATAAGAGCTGTCGCAGGACAGCGTAGCTCGCCTGACTTGTGCTTTGCCACTATTACTAAACTTATCAAAATCTATGACCCATGCATGACCTTGACCTCAAGGTCGCTCAGGTGGGTTGTGATGGTACAGCATAAAATTTCAGACCAATATCCACAAACAAGCAAAGTTTCAACTTGATCCATCAACATAGACTTCAAAAATCTTTAACCAAAACTTTAACCAAAAATTTCTAAGGCCATGACCTGGACCTCAAGCTCACCCAGGGTGGGTCATAATGGTACAGCATAAGACTTCAGACCAATATCTACCAACATGCAAAGTATCAACTTGATCCATCTACATGTTCAAGAGATATAGACTTCTAAAAACTTTAACCAAAAACTTTAACAAAAAAATTCTAAGTCTGTGACCTTGACCTCAAGGTCACCCAGGGTGGGTCATGATGGTACTGCATAAAACTTCAGACCAATATCTACCAACATGCAAAGTATCAACTTGATCCATCAACATGTTCAAGAGATATAGACTTCTAAAAACTTTAATGAAAAAGTCACTAAAGCACGAAATATAGGTTAAGGTCACTAGATCAATGGGGGTGCAAAGTCGGGACATCGAGGAGAAGCCATATGCAAGGTTTGATGGTTGTAGGCTTTATAGTTGATGAGATATTAAGGGTTGGCTTAAAAAATGACAAAGTCACTGGAGCATGAAATATAGGTCAAGGTCAGTAGGTCAATGTGGGTGCCGAGTCGGGACATCGAGGAGAAGCCTTATGTAAGGTTTGACAGTTCTAGGCTTTACAGTTGATGAGAAACTAACACAGCATCTGAGCATTGTACAAAAGTGTTCTAGATATTGACCTCTAGCCCCGCTCCCAGGCATGACCCCACGGGTCCCTTCACACTAAATCACAGAGGACCCTCATATGCAGCAATGTTCCAAATATGAATAATTTCTGGTCAGTGACTATCAAGATATAACAATTTTAAAAACTTTAACCGAAAGTGTGACGCGGACGTAAACGTAAACGTAAACGCGGACGACCGAGGTGACAACAATAGCTCTGTGCACTTCGTGCAGGCGAGCTAAAAAGAATAAATCAGGAGGCAGAAACCCCATTTTTCCTGTGTTTGTGTACTATTACCTTTGCCAAATTACAGGGCACTAAGATCGCCTATCCTAGCTATTTTGTGTCAGAAAATACCAAGAACGTTAGTTGGACCTACTTACTGAAAATCAGTGATTACTCATTATTTTGATACCAAATTCACAACACAGTTTGCATACATATCAATGTTTATGTTTGTGAAATTTCATTGAAATCAAACAACTACAAATATGCAAAACATTTGAATAAAATCTTTTGCGTTTTTAAAGCTCTTCAGTGTACATACAAAAATTTATCATCAGAAACTGTATCTTGTAACTGAGAGCGAATTACCTTGGTTAGGTCAATATTGCTGTCTGCTATATAACTGAGAGTAAGATTGTCCACCCAGGCTTTAGTTCTCTTCTTACGTTTTTTTCTCACCAGCAGTATCACAACTATAACTGAAAACAGAAAATAGTATGGTTAGAAAAAGAAACTCATCAGGAAAACATGTCCGTGACATTTAAACACCCTTGAACCCTGCGGTTCTAACGTGTACCTGCAACCTATGTTTTGAGCAAAAGTAAGAAAAATAACAAAATTATTCTACTGAAAAAGTCCAATTTTTACAACTTAAGACTGTCTGTATATTGCATGGGCGTGTTTTGTACTGAGATATGAATATGAGAAACATTATAACATAAAAATACATGTACATATTTCTTTTCTATTTATCTATCTACAATAAAACTGATGATTATCAATTCTAAAAGAAATTTAACTATGTTTTCTGAATCAATTGAAAGGTAAAGTTTTATACCAGTCTTTGTTTTTGCAACATAAACACTACAATGTCTCTAATTTCTAAATTCTAAAATCTTGCCTCTGATAATGGTTTTCACAATTACTGCAATTAGGAAGGCGATAGGAAAAATTATTTTCATGTCAAATTCTTGATCTTAGTTTGTGCAAAAAATTTTGCATTCGGTGAGCATAATGAAGTTTTTATGGCCATAGGGAATTACAGATAAATAATAGGGAAATATAGAGATAATTCCATGATCATGAAAAAGTATATTTTTCCAAAATGTTTACTTGATCATGAAGCTTAAAATTGTCTCAATTATGTCATTTGTGTCATTTTAAAATGATTTTGAACACTCATTATCAAATACTAAGAATTTGATTTTTTTGCAGGAAAATATTTACCTCCTATGCATGAGATTTTTGTACAAAAAATTCATATTCAAAATGTTTTTGACCAGAACGTTTTTACTTGTTTACCGATTTTCAAGATTTTTGTGGCACATTTTGCGACAAACTAAATGCTTAATTGTGTCAATAAAATATTTTATCTACATTTTAACAGTTACAAATATCTGCGAAAACCATTATCAGACACTATGAAACACGCTTTAAATGAGATATTGCATACATGTAGCCCTCCTCCGTGTTTGTACTGACCAGTTTAAGTAGGACCTGGTCTATAGCTGAAATGGTTTCCAGTGTAGACCATTATGTAGGAGGAGAAGACTAGAAGTATTTCAAGTTAATTACCTACAGGATAATTTTGGATATTTCTCAGTTACATAAAAAACTATGTATGTGGGTGCTGATTAGAAATGCATCACTGCCGAAATTCTAATGAGCAAAGACAGCCTAGATTTTATGAAGAACTTAAGAAAATTGTCTTTAAAGCCAGATGTATGTAATTGAAGTCGCTCAAAAGAACATGCATATCTAAGGATTCAAATATCATTTTTTCGCTGCATTTGTAATATCAGTTGTCCCTCGAAACGTCATTTCTAGCATCAGTTTACATAAAAAAGAACATTTCTTTTGCACGACAGTTAGCAACAGTTTTGGTATGATTGCATTAAAATTTTGTGATACATGTGTTCGCCAGTTGAGCACATTGTTTATTTTTTATTTAAATCTGTTTTTAGTAAATCCAGTTCACTGTCCAAGTAAATCTGGAACCATCCCGCCTGGTGTCTTTTGTTTGGATCCCGCCTGCTGTCTTTTGTTGGGATTTCACCCAATTTCATTTTTCTTTCTTTATAAAATCATGAATGTTCCTGGCAGTGAAAACGATTATCAGTGTCCCGTTAAAAGTGATTTATCTTCAGGTTACATCTGTTTATTCTGCCTGCCTCTCAATTGTACACTTTGGTTTGGTTGAGACTAGGCAGATGGCTACCTTCTTGGGAAAAGTGTTTTATGTTTTGTGATGTATTTTCTTTCCTACTTGGCATCTATATTGGGACTTAAAATTTAATTGCATCCTACTCTTTACTAAATATCAAGAAAATTAACAAAACTTGTGTATGAAAAATGCATTTTATGTTGAAGTCAATGTATTTTTGCTCTAAAATTTCACAATTTTGAAGGCTGATAGCATGAAAACAAGGTCAGAAAGTATTGATTTCTTTTCATTTTCATACGTAGGACATCTATGTCCGTATGGTTCAATGTTTTTACCTGTAGTCAGTATTGACCCAAACACTTAAACAATATTATAGGTGTAATTACGAGGGAAAATCCAAAATAACGTAAACTTTTGCTGTAGCTTTAATATTCATGGATAAATTTTAGAAAAATGTATATTGCGCAAAATCAGAACATTCTTAGAACACTATAGGATAAAACAATCACACATTTTATAAGTATCTGAAACACGCCGCGCCATTTTAAAACCATGTTGACGCATAGGCGGCGCATTTTCGGTCCTGTCTTGTGTCATATATGTCCCGACAAAAATTAATGTAAAACAGGCATGCGAATCGCGCCAAACTTAGTCCAGTAAAAGCTTGGTGTTTTGATAATGCTGTGCATATATTTCATCAAATTTGAGTAGTGCGTTTTTGAAATATTAATATCAATTGTGCACTTTTTTCAGTGCATTTAACATAAAAAACATCGTCGCCAGATACAGCTTAAATCTATGCTAGTATTAAACTTGCCGCAATTTTTGATAGCGCCAACACAAAGACCGAAAATAACTAAATGTAGACATAACAGGAATATTCAATGAATAAATCAGCTGTGTAAAAATATTGACGATATAACAGCATAACAAAGATAGAAAAAGAAACAAAAATATTGCGTCAGTGGCGACGTAAATGCGTTATGCGCTGACCGCATGCAAAAGTGTACGTTATTTTGGATCATCCCCGGTACATATCATTATGACTATGATTGCAGAATCCACTCCTATGTCAAGAGTTATCTCTGTACTCAGAGCCCCAAAAATAAAAAAAAATCTACCATGATATCAATTACATACATCTGGCTTTAAGACAGCTTTTTTGGCTCCCTTCTATGGCCGATTTAGAGGGGGTTCAGGTGGTTCGCTTGAACCCCCTCTAAAACCAAATTCTTTCAATTTCATGGGGGAAATTATGAAAAATCAGTCAGAATGTTGAAAATGAACCCCCTCTCCCTCTTCCAGAAATCTTGGATCTGCCCCAGCCCTTCATCTACTCATCTGCCTAGTAGGAGTATGTTTTTACTACATAAAGATCTAAAGCATATAAAATCCAAGAGTTCATATCTAATTTTCTTTTGTCATCTTAATGTCAGTATGGCACAAAGGTTTTACCTGTAGTCAGTAATGATAGAAACACATTGTATTATTACCTATGATTATGACTATGATTGCAGAGCCCACTCCTATGGCAATAGTTATCTCTGTACTGAGCCCAAATCCTGAGCCCACACCTCCTGGTCCCGTCTCCGTATGATTGAGAAAAGTTGTGATTTCTGTTGTGTTGACATTGAAATCTCTGAAAGCTGGTTCGACTGTACCAGTGGACTGGTTCTCGGCCTCAGAAATGGAGTTAGCCTCCAGGACAGCAGTGACATTATTGGTCATCATGTGTGGTAGACAGATATGAAGATAATGCAGTTTGTGAAAACAATTATAAACTAATCTAGAAAACTTGTGCAATAGGATGAACACTTTTAAATGAACACATAGAAATGGAGTAACTGATAAACATGCAGATCTAAGTCTGTCATAATACACTATGGCAATTTATTTTGGAATGTTCTTTTGTTCTTTTACATTTTTTGTTTTTCTCCTTTCTCCGACTATTGTATTATTAATCTCGGCAGTTTAAGTCTTTCATCAACCACGGTCCCCACACAGCACATCTTTGTAGGCGTAATGTTTGCTTGTCAGGCCACAGGTTCCAACTCACCCCTGTTTACAAAAGAAAGAATTTATGTGAGCTATGATCATCAGGAAAACATGTCCGTGAAATAAATACCCCCTTAAACCCCACTTTTATATAGCAAAACTGGGGTATGCAGGGGTATAACTATTTTTCTTATTTTTGCTCCAAAACATAGATTGTGGGTACTCACAATCTATGTTTTGAGCAAAAATAAGAAAAATATCAAAATTTTTTACAACAAAAATATTTTTTGTATATTGCATGGGCAAGTTTTCGTAATGGATGCTATCAATATTACATCCAAGAGTTTTATGCTGCAGGACAACCACATGGGGAATTATACAATTTTGAAAATCTAGAGTCTAATCCTCCACCAAATTGTAGTCTACAATTAAACATAAAATCACTTTTTCCGACCATTGATTTTGTTGATTTTGTGATGAGGGTAGGGATATTGTCAGTGTCTAATTGCCCTAAATAGCCATCAATATCACTCTAGGGAAATTAAAACAGTGTTTTCTGTTCTGGTGAAAACTATGTCCCCCCAACCGACCAAACCTAATAAACACATTGTGTTCTCCCAACAATATTCCTGTGGAAGTTTAGCTGACACCAACATTATGTGAACTCTTAAGCGAAAAACTATTTTCCAGTTTATAAGTGGCATTGACCTTGAAAATTATGCCAAGGTCACCAAAATCCAATAAGTTCTTAAGTTTCTCCAAACAATGTTTCTGTGCATGTTTAACCAAAATCATAGATTGGTTCAGAAGATATTGCATTGGAAATAGTATTTCAACATTTTTCATGAGTGGTTACCTTGGATATTAGGTCAAGGTCACCAAAATCTATTCAACTGTAGGTCTACTCATAACAATGTTTCTGTGTAAGTTTGGTCAGAATCCATCCATTTGTTCAGAAGATATCACGTCAGAAAAGATTATTTCATCATTTTTCATGGGCTGGTGACCTTAAAAATTTTAAAAGTAAAGGTCATCAAAAATCTAATCACTTGTAGTCCTCCTCCCAACAATGGTTTTGTGTAAGTTTGGACAGATTTCATAAATTGGTTCAAAAGATACCCCATCAGAAAAGCTTATTTCAGTATTTTTCATGGGCTGGTGACCTTGGAAACTAGGTATAGGTCACCTTAATATAAATAAGTAAGTTTGATCAGAATACATCTAGTTGTTCAGAAGATATTGCATCAGAAAAGCTAATTAAAACCTTTAATGGGCTGCTGACCTTGTAAATTAGGTCAAGGTCACCAAAATCTAATTAACTCTTTGTCTCTTACTAACAATATTCTGTGTAAGTTTGGTTTGAATACATGCAGTTGTTAAGATGTTATGTCAGAAAAGCTAATTTAAGCATTTATCATAGGCTGATGACCTTGAAAATTATGCCAAGGTCACCAAAATCTACTAAACTCTTGGTCTCATTCCAACAATCTTTCTGATTAAGTTTGGTTAGAATCCATCCATTTGTTCAGAAGATATTGCATCAGAAATGCTAATTTCAACATTTTTAATGGGTCAATGACCTTGAAAATTAGGTCAAGTCACCAAAATCTTACCAGCTCTAGGTCTCCTCCAAGCAATATTTTATATAGGTTTGGTCTGAATCCATGCATTTGTCCTTCAATTTTTCACCCCATTTTCTGCAACTTTTCAGAATCCCGAATCCATGCATTTGTCCTTCAATTTTTCACCCCATTTTCTGAAACTTTTCAGAAAATTTTAGTTGTCAGTAAAATTTAGACGGAAGGGTAGATCAAACTTGAATATTACACATCTTCATATAAATTGCACTAGCCTGATGTAATAAATAGAGTGAATATAAACCATCTATTTTTTCGAGTTATCCCAAGCATTATAGGTCAAATAAATTTGATGTTTATTTTAGAAGCAGTTTATGTGTTCAAGGTCTTTTAGTCAGTCTTTGTGTCTTTGGTGTGCTGGTTTTAAAAACTTTAGGTGGTTTTATGAAATGGGCTTTTAGAAAGGCTGCTGAAAATGGCGATTTTCAAGTTATCTCTTATATGCACACTGTTTCGATGGATTTCTATATTATCATTGTTCAATGACTCAAACAGATAGATAGATACTTTTATTTCCTCCAATATAAGGAGAGCATGCGATACGATGCCAAAACATCTTTGTTTCCCGCAGAAATTGTCTCTGCTGATCGGCTCAATTATTACTGTTATAAACTATATGTAAACTGTTCCTGGCTTTCACTATTTCGGACTAACTCAACCGAGACTTTTCGGACCAAGACTTTCCGGTCCTTACTACCGGACTGAGCTATTACGATCTATTTCTATAGGAATCTATATCGATTTACAACCTCTTCAGACCATTCTTTGATAAGATGTTCTCTTATCAAACAAATATGAATGACATTTTTCATGTAAAAGTTAAAACATGTAAACAATTAACGAATGATTGAAAACACAAAAACATAAACAAATGTCAAATTTAAAGCATATTAACATGATGGATATTAAATTTTCATTATTCATCTTATGCTTAACTTGTGCATCTAATGCTCCACTAACCATCTAATGCGTAATCAAATAGAAACTTTGCTTTTACATCAAATGTCTACATTCAACTTGAAAGTTCAAACTTAAGTAAAGTGTAACATGATTCTTATCAATATGAGTGTCTGTTTTTCAATCAAAACTTGCAATAGAAAGTTTTTAGCAATGCACAATCTATAAACAATATATATGACATGTATTAATGACAAATAACTGTGACGCCTCTGTAAAACCATAGTCTTCCAAAACTGTTCATTCTTGTCTGTTTAGCAGTTCTGTTAATTTCTATCCATAGCAGTTCTGATCAAAGCTTAGTTATTCAACAATATTTAACAAATAAGAGCTGTCGCAGGACAGCGTAGCTCGCCTGACTTGTGCTTTGCCACTACATCTGTTAAAATCTATGACCCATGACCTTGACCTCAAGGTCACTCAGGTGGGTCATGATGGTACAACATAAAACTTCAGACCAATGCAAAGTATCAACTTGATCAATCTACATGTTCAAGAGATATAGACTTATAAAAACATTAACCAAAACTTAAACACAAAACTTCCAAGTCCGTGACCCTGACCTCAAGGTCATCCAGGTGAGTTGTGATGTACAGCATAAAACCTGAGACCAATATCCATCAACATGCAAGTATCAACTTTATCCATCAACATGTTCAAGAGATTTAGACTAACCAAAAAAATTTAACACAAAATTTCTAAGTCTGTGACCTTGACCTCAAGGTCACCCAGGGTAGGTCATAATGGTAGTGCATAAAACTTCAGACCAATATCTACCAACATGCAAAGTATCAACTCGATCAATCAACATGGTCAAGAGATATAGACTTACAAAAACTTAAATCAAAAACTTAAACACAAAATTTCTAAGTCTGTGACCTTGACCTCAAGGTCACCAAGAGTGGGTCATGATGGTACTGCATAAAACATCAGACCAATATCTAGCAACATGCAAGGTATCAACTCAATCCATCAATATGGTCAAGAGATATAGACTTACAAAAACTTTAACCAAAAACTTAAACCCAAAATTTCTAAGTCCGTGACCTTGACCTCAAGGCCTCAAGGTCACCCAGGGTGGGTCATGATGGTACTGCGTAAAACTTCAGACCAATATCTAGCAACATGCAAAGTATCAACTTGATCCATCGACATGGTCAAGAGATTTAGACTTATAAAAAACTTTAACAGAAAGTGTGACGCGGACGCGGACGTACACGTAAACGTACACGTAAACGGGGACGACCGAAGTGACTACAATAGCTCTATGCACTTCGTACAGGCGAGCTAATTACACTAGGGCAATGATTATTACATCTATTTACAAGTTTACTTAAAGCTATGGAGTAAGCCTACATGGCTTACATGGGTGTATGGGGATTATTATGCCCCTTTACACAGTACAACCCATCTTAATCACTTTATTTTCACAGTTTGAATGATATTAAGCCTATGTGGCTTAATGTAGAAGTACGGGGATTATTATGCTCCTTAAGCACAGTACTTCTACCCTTAATTACTGATCATAATTACAACTGTTAATCTGAAGCTGGACAACTCTCAATAAATGCTAGTCTCCTAACTGCTCTCTTCAGAATCATTTTTCCAACACGCACATTTACGACTCGCACATTGTCATCTGGTCCATGATACACCTCCGTAATACGTCACAGCGACCAATGACCACGATGCGCCTCTGGTTCCACGACTAAGACTATGTCACCGACTTGAAAGTTACGATGCCAGGGTCTTATGCCATTTCTTTCTCGACCCTAAGGTTGGTATGTATTACCGTAACCAACGTTTCCAAAAGTGTTTCATAAGTTCCTGTACACGTCTCCAACGTTTTCTTGGACTGAATACTGTTTCGTCCACTGATTCTGGTGCGAATACTCCGCCAATCTGCCCAAACAGAAAGTGATTCGGCGTTAGTACTTCTTCATTGCTTGGATTTGCACTCTGATACGTTAACGGTCTATTGTTCATTAAACCTTCAGCTCCAACAAACGCGGATAACAGTTCCTCGTCAGTAATATCTGCTGACTGAAGTATAGCAAATATTGCCCGCTTAGCACTCTTGATTAACGACTCATGAATACCTCCGAAGTGAGGTGCTAGCGAAGGGTTAAACTTCCACTTAGTTCCCTGGTTAGCAGTCGAATTAACTATTTTATCTCTATCCAACTCTTTCAACAAGTCTTTCAGTTCACGATTTGCTCAGACAAAGTTAGTACATGGTTCGTTATCTGAAATCATTACTTTTGGCAATCCTCTTCTACTCACCATACAATAGAATGCGTTTAAAAACGAGTCTGTATCTAATCCATAAGCCATCTCCAGATGTACAGCTCTGGTTTGAACACATGTGAATAAACACAAATATCACTTAGTCTTAACTTTTCCTCGACCCTGTTTTGTGAGAAACGGCCCAGTGAAATCCACAGCTGTATGGGCAAAAGGTCGAAGTGATATCCCGACCCTGAAATCTGGTAATGGGGTACTGTTCTCCTGGCTTCGCTTTTTCAAATTCGACAAACTGCACAATTGTGCTTGACATCCCGTATTTCCTCTTTCGCTGCTATTATCCAGTAGTGAGCAGACAGAGATGCTAGAATCTTATTTGTACCACTATGATTTCCATTTTCATGATATTTTCTCACTATGAGTTTTGTCACATAACTTTTTCTAGGCAGTATAACTGGGAACTTTGCATCATACGACATATGTTCTGCATATTTCAACCGGCTGCTACAACGCAACAAACCATCATTGTCAATAAATGGCTTTAAGTCCACTAGCTTGCTCTTACTATTAATTTCTTTCCCAGATTTTATGGCATCAATTTTAGCCTGAAATTGTTCTCCTTGTGCACTTTTAATCAGTTTTAATTCTATGTCTCTAATTTCTTCTGGCTGCAATTGTCCTGAGGTACGGAGCTGTTCTGACTGAATTTCACAGTTTTCAATGAACCCATAAACCAATGCATATATTCTGACCATGTGATTCCAATCAGAATATCTTTTGACATAAGCTGTTGACACTGTCCGACACATGTGTAGAGTTCTGACCTACCAGCTGAACTTCACTTGCTACTAACGAAACATGTCTGTTATTCTTAATCTTGCATTCTTCTTTTTCAGCAGCTTGTAATTTCTCTACCTTATTTTCTGGCCACTGATCTTCACTTCTTTGTAAGAATTCTTGACCATTCAACCATGTGTCTTTGTTCAATAATTCACCTGCTGTTAATCCCCTAGTTACACAGAGAACATTCATACTGTCCGACCAAAATGCAACACTAAGTTCACAGATTTTACTCTATCTTGTGGCAGAATGTTGTTAAGTACTTCTGTCATGTTTGAAAGCCACTTTCTCGCATACATGGCGGCTTTACATGGTGAACGTTGGTTGTATCTCTTTCCGGTCGAATTACCCGGAAGTGTGGTAGGAACCATTTTGTTTCTGGGCTACTTTCAGTAACTTTGTGCACGTAACCGTTTTCTACATACTTTTCAATAGTCTGTTCATACATTTCAGCTACTTCAGGATTTTTTCTAAGTCTTTTTTCTGTATTTTCTAATTGTTTAACAGCCATTTGATAATTGTCATGTAATTTTGGTGCTGACTCTTTCCATGGTATTGCAACCGAATAGCGACCAAGCGAATATGTTAGTGATTCTTCAGTCTTTTGTAACACACTTCTGTCATTTCGACATTATAGGCGAGGACACTGTTCCTGATGCTTCAATTTCCCAAAAGCTACACAAAGTGTCATTTATTTGTTCGCGATCTTGGGAGAAGGTAGAACAAGAAGCCCAAGGGCAAAGATTGCTCACCTGAGAATCAACAAGTACAGTCACTGGACAAAGTGATTTTTTTTCTTTTTTTTTACCTAAATGGGTATGACGGCCATCTTGGTAATGTTTCAGGTCTATGGCTGCAATAGTTACCATAGGATCATTGGTCCTGTAAATGCTTACCTGAGACCTAGTTGTCACTTTTCCCCATGTTTCCATATGTTTTCAAAATTGACCTTGACCTAAATTAATCGCATACCTTCATATACTCTATTAGTTGTTTATGTTTGCATCTACCACTTTTCAGGACTCGGGCTCCATTTAGTTAACAAAATATCCATTGTTTTCACTTTTTCCAATGTAAAAGCCTATGTTTCCAAAATTGACCTTGCCGTAAAATAGGTCAAGGTCATCATTTTATCAAACTATGATGGGCTGTAGTCCCAAATGCTACATACCAAGTTTCATGAAAATCGGACTGCCGGTTCTGGAGAAGAAGATTTTTGAAAGGTTTTTACCATATATGGGCGCAGCGGCCATCTTGGTCATGTGACCTAGATTTTGGGATCAAACTTTCGTTACCCCTACCCAGGGATGCTCCATATAAAATTTCAGTTTGATTGGCCATGCGGTTTCAAAGAAGATCTTTGAAAAGTGTGTATAGACGACAGATCGGCCAAGGTCAAGAGATTAATTACCTTGGCCTAAATTAATCACATACTTTCATTAGTTGTTTTGCATCTACCACTTATCAGGTCTCAGGCTGCAATAGTTTTCAAAAAATCCATATTTTTCACTTTTTCCCATGTAAAAGCCTAGGTTTCCAAAATTGACCTTGACGTTCAGGCCTAGAAATTTTTCTGAGGACCTACTCGTCCTGTGGGGCGAGTTGTAAACAATTTTCACTCGTCCTTACTGCTGGTGCACTCGTCCTTAAAATCTGGGTTTCAAAAGAGACAAAAATCATCAAAAACTAATGTCGCCCTGCTTCGACATTTTTGTCTACTTTCGATATCAAAATGGAAATGCTCGATTATTTGACATTTGGTGTAAGCTGTTTTATCAAATGGAGATAAAACCCGGGATGTCTTAAGTCTCGATAGTACGGCGCGCCGGGAATAAAATGACCAATGCTTTCCGGTATTTGGACCATGTACCGGATTTTATTGAATTTCATTTACTGCGGACTAGTGACGTAGTGCAAACATCCGGTTGACAATCGGAAACGAAATCTTCAGCTGATTTTGCATTTACGGACATTTATTGCCTCGAGTCAGTCCCAAAAATGCTACTCGTCCTGTCGGGCGAGCCGGGGTAAATTTCCACTCGCCCGTATCGAACTTTCACTCGTAAATACGAGCGGACGTGTGGATTTTTCTAGGCCTGACGTTAAATAGGTCAAGGTCATCCTAGGGTCATTATTTGATCAAATTACGATGGGCTGGAGTCCCAAATGCTACATACCAAGTTTTGTGAAAATCGGCCTGCCCGTTCTGGAGAAGAAGATTTTATAGTGGTTTTTACCATATATGGGCGTGGTGGCCATCTTGGTCATGTAACCCAGATTTCGCGATCAAATTTTTGTCCCCACTACCCAGGGATGCTCCACATAAAATTTCACTTTGATTGGCCAAGCGGTTTCAGAGAAGAAGATCTTTGAAAAGTGTGTATGGATGACAGACCCTTCAAGGTCAAGAGATGACCTTGGCCTAAATTAATTACATACCTTTTAATATCTACTCCATTAGTTGTTTGCATCTACCACTTTTCAGGTCTCAGGCTGCAATAGTTTTCAATAAGAGCTGTAGCAGGACAGCCTAGCTCGCCTGACTTGTGCTTTGCCACTAAATTTATCAAAATCTATGACCCATGACCTTGACCTCAAGGTCACTCAGGTGGGTCGTAAAAGCATAAAATTTCAGACCAATATCTACAAACAAGCAAAGTATCAACTTAATCCATCAACATGTTCAAGAGATATAGACTTCTAACAACTTTAACGAAAAACTTCAACAAAAAATTTCTAAATCTAAGACCTTGACCTCACGGTCACCCAGGGTGGACCATGATGGTACTCCATAAAACTTCAGACCAATATCATCAAACATGCAAAGTATCAATTTGGTCCATCAACATGTTCAAGAGATATAGACTTCTAAAAACTTTAACCAAAAGTGTGACGAGAACGCGGATGTACACGTAAACGTAAACACGGTAAAAACTTTAACATAAAATTTCTAAGTCTGTGACCTTGACCTCAAGATCACCCAGGATGGCTCATGATGGTACTGCATAGAACATAAAACTTCAGACCAATATCTACCAATATGCAAAGTATCAACTTGATACATCTACATGTTCAAGAGATATAGACTTCTAAAAACTTTAACCGAAAGTGTGACGAGAAAGCGGATGTACACCTAAACATAAACACGGAAGACCGAGGTGACAACAATAGCTCTGTGCACTTCGTGCAGGCGAGCTAAAAAAAATTGCAATTTTCCGCTTTTCGTCTTATAAGTCAATGGAAACTTTCAGTTGCCATAGCAACCAAAGTAGTAGGACAAGGACAATAAAAACATACACTTTGTAGAGGCTAATATCATAAGCATGTATGCAAAGTTTCAGCTTCATCCGCCTTACAGCTTCTGAGAAGAAAATTTTTGAATATTTTTTCAAAAATTTACCCTTTACGTTGCTATAGCAACCAAACGAAGAAAGCAATTTTGACAAAAGTTGCCTAAAACAGGGAGGACTACTCAATAAACATTTATGTAAAAACAAAATTTCAATATCCTCAATGAAACGGCAGAAAAAGCAAATTTCCACTTTTTGTCTTATAAGTCAGTGGAAACTTCAGGTTACCATAGCAACCAAAGTAGTCGGACAAAGACAATAAAAACACAAACTTTGTACAGGCTAATGTCATAAGCATGTATGCTAAATTTCAGCTTCATTCTCCATATGGCTTCTGAGAAGATTTTTGAATATTTTTTTCGAAAATTTAACTTTTATGTTGCTATAGCAACAAAACGAATAAAGTAATTTTTACAAAAGTTGCCTTTAACCTGAAGGACTACTCAATAAACATTTATGTAAAATCAAAATTTCAAATATCCCCAGCCTGACAACGGAAAATGCCAATTTCCAATTTTCTCCATAAAAGTCAATGGAAACTTCAATTTGCCATATATAGCAACCAGAGTTCTTATCCGATCGAAATAACCAGAGGACCAATGGTCCTGTAAACGCTCACCTGAGACCTGAGATATATACATGAACTTGTTAGACTACAATGGTACAATGCATGTATATAACCCTAGGGCAGGGTCAGAATAACTCCTGGAGTCAATGTCTTTTTCAAATCATAAAAATTCAGTCCATTTGCCAATTAACTGCAAGTTTTGTCCTTCAAATGACATTTTAACAATTTTCTCCATTCAAATGCATGGGCGATCTAAGTTGACCTTGCCGTGAAATAGGTCATGGTCATCCCAGTGTCATGATTTATACATATTTTGTAGACCTCCGTTCCTTAATGCTTCATGCCAAGTTTCAAAATCATAGGCCTTCTGGTTCTGAAGAGGAAGATTTTTAAAAATTTTTGCTACTTATAGCCATGGCGGCCATCTTGGTCATGTGACCTTGACCATTTATATAAACTTTCATTTCCTCTTCCTAAGGATGCTCCACATAAAGTTTGGCTTCGATTGGCTAAGCAGTTTCTGAGAAAAACCTGTTTGAATATTATGGTCATCTACATGTATATAGCTCCGGGGCAGGGGCAGACAACCCCTGGGCCTAAAATATTTTCATAAGCATAAATCTTCTGCCCATTTGCTCATTCCTAGCAAGTTTTCTGCCATTACATGACAGTTTCCTATTTTTTCCCATTCAAATGCATGAGCGACCTAAGTTGACCTTGCCGTAAAATAGGTCAAGGTCATCCCAGGGTCATGATTTATATAAACTTTGTACAGCTCCATTCCCAGATGCTTCATACCAAGTTTCAAAATCATAGGCCTTCTGGTTCTGAAGAAGAAGATTTATAAACATTTTTGCTATTTATAGCCATGGCGGCCATCTTGGTCATGCGACCTTGACCATTTATACAAACTTTCATTCCCTCTTCCTAAGGATGCTCCACAAAAAGTTTGGCTTTGATTGGCTTAGCGATTTCAGAGAAGAAGATGTTTCAATATTATGGTCATATATATACATGTATAGCCTCGGGGCAGGGGCAGACAACCCCCTGGGCCCAAAATATTTTCTTAAACATAAATCATCTGTCCATTTGCTCATTTCTAGCAAGTTTTCTGCCATTTAATTACATTTTCCTATTTTTTCTCATTCCAATGCATGGGAGACCTAAGTTGACCTTGCCGTAAAATAGGTCAAGGTCATCCCAGGGTCATGATTTATATTATATTTGTAGAGCTCCATTCCCAGATGCTTCACACCAAGTTTCAAAATCATAGGCCTTCTGGTTCTGAAGAAGAAGATTTTTAAACGTTTTTGCTATTTATAGCCCTGGCGGCCATCTTGGTCATGTGACCATGACCATTTATATAAACTTTCATTCCCCCTTCCCAAGGATGCTCCACATGAAGTTAGGCTTTGATTGGCCTAGCGGTTTCAGAGAAGAAGATGTTTGAATATTATGGTCATATACATGTATATAGCCCCGGGGCAGGGGCAGACAACCCCCCAGGGGCTAGAATTTTCCATTAACATTAATCTTCTGTCCATTTGCCTATTTCCAGTAAGTTTTACCCATTAAATACCCGGTAGCATTTTACCATTTTTCCCATTCAAATGCATTAGCGACCTAAGTTGACCTTGCCGTGAAATAGGTCAAGGTCATCCTAGGGTCATGATTTATATAAACTATGATGGGCCCGCGTCCCCAATGCTACATACCAAGTTTCGTGGAAATCGGCCCACTGGTTCTGGAGAAGAAGATTTTTAAAGGTTTTTGCTATTTATAGCCATGGCGGCCATCTTGGTCATGTGACCTGGACCATTTATATAAACTTTCGTTCCCTTTTCCTAAGGATGCTCCACATGAAGTTTGGCTTTGATTTTCCAAGCGGTTTCAGAGGAGAAGATCTTTGAAATTGTGGACGACGGACGGACGGACGCCGGAGCATGGGTATACTATAAGCTCACCTGTGAGCCTTCGGCTCAGGTGAGCTAAAAAACACAAATATTCGTTCCCCCCCCCCCCACCCACACCTGTAGATGCTTTATGTGAAATATGAAAAGATTCGGCCTGGCAGCTTCAGAGAAGTTGTTTGAAAATGTTGACGACGACAACGACGATGGACAATAACTCTTGGAGTCAATGTCTTTTTCAAATCATAAAAATTCAGTCCATTTGCCAATTAACTGCAAGTTTTGTCCTTCAAATGACATTTTAACAATTTTCTCCATTCAAATGCATTGGGCGATCTAAGTTGACCTTGCCGTGAAATAGGTCAAGGTCATCCCAGTGTCATGATTTACACAAATTTTGTAGACCTCCGTTCCTTAATGCTTCATGCCAAGTTTCAAAATCATAGGCCTTCTGGTTCTGGTGAAGAAGATTTTTAAAAATTTTTGCTATTTATAGCCATGGCGGCCATCTTGGTCATGTGACCTTGACCATTTATATAAACTTTCTTTTCCTCTTCCTAAGGATGCTCCACATAAAGTTTGGCTTTGATTGGCTAAGCAGTTTCTGAGAAAGAGCTGTTTGAATATTATGGTCATCTACATGTATACAGCTCCGGGGCAGGGGTAGACAACCCCTGGGCCTAAAATATTTTCATAAGCATAAATCTTCTGTCCATTTGCTCATATCTAGCAAGTTTTCTGCCATTACATGACATTTTCCTATTTTTTCCCATTCAAATGCATGGGCGACCTAAGTTGACCTTGCCGTAAAATAGGTCAAGGTCATCCCAGGGTCATGATTTATATAAACTTTGTAGAGCTCCATTCCCAGATGCTTCATACCAAGTTTCAAAATCATAGGCCTTCTGGTTCTGAAGAAGAAGATTTTTAAATGTTTTTGCTATTTATAGCCATGGTGGCCATCTTGGTCATGTGACCTTGACCATTTAAATAAACTTTCATTCCCTCTTCCTAAGGATGCTCCAAAAAAAGTTTGGCTTTGATTGGCCTAGCAGTTTCAGAGAAGAAGATGTTTCAATATTATGGTCATATACACATGTATTTAGCCCCGGGGCAGGGGCAGACAACCCCCTGGGCCCAAAATATTTTCTTAAACATAAATTTTCTATCCATTTGCTCATTTCTAGCAAGTTTTCTGCAATTCAATTACATTTTCCTATTTTTTCCCATTCCAATGCATGGGAGACCTAAGTTGACCTTGCCGTAAAATAGGTCAAGGTCATCCCAGGGTCATGATTTATATAAACTTTGTGGAGCTCCATTCCCAGATGCTTCACACCAAGTTTCAAAATCATAGGCCTTCTGGTTCTGAAGAAGAAGATTTTTAAACGTTTTTGCTATTTATAGCCATGGCGGCCATCTTGGTCATGTGACCTTGACCATTTATATAAACTTTGATTCCCCCTTCCCAAGGATGCTCCACATGAAGTTTGGCTTTGATTGGCCTGGCGGTTTCAGAGAAGATGTTTGAATAATTATGATGGTCATATACATGTATATAGCCCCGGGGCAGGGGCAGACAACCCCCAGGGGCTAAAATTTTCCATTAACATTAATCTTCTGTCCGTTTGCTCATTTCTAGCAAGTTTTCTGCCATTATATGACATTTTCCTATTTTTTTCCCATTCAAATGCATGGGCGGCCTAAGTTGACCTTGCCGTAAAATAGGTCAAGGTCATCCCAGGGTCATGATTTATATAAACTTTGTAGAGCTCCATTCCCAGATGCTTCATACCAAGTTTCAAAATCAAAGGCCTTCTGGTTCTGAAGAAGAAGATTTTTAAATGTTTTTGCTATTTATAGCCATGGCGGCCATCTTGGTCATGGGACCTTGACCATTTATATAAACTTTCATTCCCTCTTCCTAAGGATGCTCCACAAAAAGTTTGGCTTTAATTGGCCTAGCGGTTTCAGAGAAGAAGATGTTTCAATATTATGGTCATATACATGTATTTAGCCCCGGGGCAGGGACAGACAACCCCCTGGGCCCAAAATATTTTCTTAAACATAAATTTTCTGTCCATTTGCTCATTTCTAGCAAGTTTTCTGCAATTCAATTACATTTTCCTATTTTTTCCCATTCCAATGCATGAGAGACCTAAGTTGACCTTGCCGTAAAATAGGTCAAGGTCATCCCAGGGTCATGATTTATATAAACTTTGTGGAGCTCCATTCCCAGATGCTTCACACAAAGTTTCAAAATCATAGGCCTTCTGGTTCTGAAGAAGAAGATTTTTAAACGTTTTTGCTATTTATAGCAATGGCGGCCATCTTGGTCATGTGACCTTGACCATTTATATAAACTTTGATTCCCCCTTCCCAAGGATGCTCCACATGAAGTTTGGCTTTGATTGGCCTGGCGGTTTCAGAGAAGATGTTTGAATAATTATGATGGTCATATACATGTATATAGCCCCGGGGCAGGGGCAGACAACCCCCCAGGGGCTAAAATTTTCCATTAACATTAATCTTCTGTCCATTTGCCTATTCCAAGTAAGTTTTACCCATTAAATAGCATTTTACCATTTTTTCCCATTCAAATGCATCGGCGACCCAAGTTGACCTTGCCGTAAAATAGGTCAAGGTCATCCTAGGGTCATGATTTATATTAACTATGATGGGCCCACGTCCCCGATGCTCAAACCAAGTTTCGTGGAAATCTGCCCACTGGTCCTGGAGAAGATGATTTTTAAAGGTTTTTGCTATTTATAGCCATGGCGGCCATCTTGGTCATGTGACCTGGACCATTTATATAAACTTTTGTTCCCCCTTCCTAAGGATGCTCCACATGAAGTTTGGCTTTGATTGGCCAAGCGGTTTCAGAGGAGAAGATCTTTGAAATTGTGAATGACGGACGGACGACGGACGGACGGACGACGGACGGACGACGGAGCATGGGTGTACTATAAACTCACCTGTGAGCCTTCGGCTCAGGTGAGCTAAAAATGTGTCTCTTGACCTCCATCAATATGACTATCCTCAGGACTATCGATACATGTCCACCCTTACGTAGTGAAACAGGCGATAGGTTCTCCAGGTTGACCCTTAATGTCTCTGAGTATATAATGCAAGTCTGAGTAATCTGTTCCAATCAACAAGTCTATAACAGGGCGTGAGCTAAGTTTCGGAAACTGAATCTGTTTCAAATGATCCCATTTATTCTTGTAATTAGAGCAATTCACTGCTTTCAAATTTCCGGTGACCTTATCTGCAGTAAAAACTGACATATCTACTTCACACTGTCCATTTAGGTTTACAAGCTTTACAGATACTGGCATAGTTACAAAAGTTTCTGTGATACCGTTCAGTACATTAACTTTCACTCTCTGAGTTACTGTCTGAATTCCCAGTTCAGCCGCTATGTCACTATATGTACAAATTTGTACTCCCATCATCAAGTAAGGCATTAATCTTAATGTGTTTGGTATCTGAACTCACTATTACAGGGACAGTTCTTAATCCAGTGACTGAGGGCACGAAATGTGATGTTAGAGTTCTCTCCCCTTCAGTGACAAAGCTTTGTGCTGAGTCTCCATTACTTGGAACATTTTCAGATCTAACAGTTTGATTTTGATTGGATTCAAGTTTTGTATGGAGAAGTCTATGGTGTGTTCTAGTACAACCCTGTATTCCACATACTCTGCTCCTGTTACACAAACCACCCACATGATCATGCCCTAAACAGCGAAAACATTATTTCAATTCTTTGGCCTTTTCCCAGCGATAACGTTCTTAAATCTTGAAATGTCTTTCAGTTCCATATGCCATGTGGACCATTACAAAATTTACAAGCCTGCTTACTTTTTTCCTTTTTGCTCAGACTGCACAAAGTATGTTCGATTCAATTCAGATTTTGCACCTTTCCCTTGTTTTTGTATTCTAGTACGCGACAGACTGTGCAGTGTTTCTTCAGCTATGGTGTGAAACTCCGATTCTAGAACTATCCATTTTCTGAGAGTTAATACCGTATGATGTCACACATAATTTACTAGGTCAATGACATTGGCCATGTTGTTTCTACAAAATCTGAGGATTAAATCTATTGCACGTTCTGAGATTTTTGCAAGTAACAATGTCAATGTTATAAAAAATAAGTGGAGATCAGATATGGTATACCAGGCAGGAGGCTAGGTGTCTAAGCAAGGGTGGGGTATGAAAGCCCCAGCCGAGCCGAGCTGGGAGAAAGACCCTGTCGGGCCAGGTTTTTGACTTGTAATCGCCAATTTGACTCAAAATACCAAAAATGAATGGTTTCATATGTTGAAATAGATAAAATGGCACAGGTGTTAAAGATATTGAAAACAAAATTTGATTGCATTGTTCTATTCAACTGCATGGTACAGAAGCTGAGATTTTCTATCAAATCCAATAAATTTGGCAAATTATCATAACTGAGTTTATGAAAAAGGTTTCCAATCATATCAAATCATTTCGAATGCTATAAAATATCATTCTGTATATTACTTGCCATGAAGATATAATGCTTTTAGCAATAATAAGTCAAAAACCTGACTCGGCAGGGTCTTTCTTCCAGCTCGGCTCGGCAGGGGCTTTCATATACTGCACTATACCACACTCTAAGCAAGCAGTTCAAAGGTTTATCATATTCGGACAGCTTTACTAAGTTTATACAATAGCATATGCTCAATGAAAGAAGGATTCCTTTTATAAAATGTGCATTAGAAAACGGTATTCACATTGTAAACCGATACAGCTGACTGGTATCTCATTTCCTGGTTTCGTTTTTGACTGAATCAAAAGGTCAAGGTCAGAAATGGGTGTGTTTTAAATAATGACACGACTGGTTTCACAGGGTATTTCCCGAACGTCGGAAACGACCCTACAGCAAATGTCGTTACCTCGCAGAATTTTATGGACACAGACCACAATCAATTTTACTATCTATCTATCTTCTGATACTGAGTCGACCAATTTCTGATAATCACCTCAGGTGTGGGGTGGGTGGCTAGATTTAGAATTTAGTCAAGGGAACTAATGTCTGCACAGCATCTTCCAGAAACTGCATTTTTCAAAATCTCACTTTTCTGAAAGACCTCAAGAAAAAATTTACCACGCCACCATTTTGCATTATTATTCCAAAAGTCTCACACAAATTTTGAAAATCGGTTTACAAATAAAAATTTTATGCCAGAAATTAAGTTTTCCAATGTAAAAATATCAGCAAGGGAAGTAACTATTTTCCCGAAAAAAAAATATCTAAATTGGTTATTTTTCATTTGTAATGCACCAAACCAATTGGGATGATGATGATGATGATGATGATGATGATGATGATGATGATGATGATGATGATGATGATGATGATGATGGTTTTCAGTGAATGTAGCGCCCGCTGACCCATCATGTCCATAGGGTTAATTTTATCTCGAAGGAAGATCACACACATACGTACATATTGCTTCGAGATTTTATTGATTGCAGTGTTGTAAATGATGATGATGATGATGATGATGATGATGATGATGATGATGATCTTTCTGGATTTCAATGGAAGTGGGAATACAGTCCAGCCCGGAATGTTTCCAGGTCTTGGTCAGATCAGGGGGGAGGTTGTTCCATAGTCTTGCTGTTCAGTACAAGTGAGCGTTGATTCTTGGGTATGGAATAGAGAGTCTGTTACGAATTGAGGGAGTGATGTATGGTGAGAGAGTGATTCGAACTTGACCTGATTGAATTCTTGTATAGCATTGCCAGGGATGATATTTTTTCTCCGAGTTTGTAATGATGGAAGGCCTAAATTTTTTAACATTGCCGTGACGCTGCTGGTACTTGCATAGTCATTGAGGATATATCTGGCTGCCCTGTGTTGTACCATCTCAAGCTGTTTTATGTATTTGTTCTGCCAGGGATCCCAGACTGACGATGAATATTCTAAAAGGGGCCTGACGTAGGTTTTTTAGGCACTTTCTTTGATCTTGGTGTTGTGAGTCTGGATATTTATCTTGATAAATTTCAGGGTGTTGTTTCCTTTGGCAGTGGTCTGGTTGATATGTTTAGTCCATGTAAGGTCGTCTGATATAAGCAGTCCTAGGTATTTGGCATTTTTAGTAGTTTTGAGTTTGATGTTATGGAGCTTATAGTCAAAGATTATAGGTTTGTGTTTCTTTGTGATTCTGATCACTTCACATTTTTCCGGGTTGAAGGCCATAAGCCACTCACTCTCCCATGCTTCTAGTTTGGAAAGATCATTTTGAAGGTCAAGGCAGTCAGATTGGTTGGTGATGGTAAGATACATGATGGTATCATCTGCGAACAGTCTCACATTGCTGTTTATGGTTTCAGGCATGTCATTTATGTGCATAAGGAAAAGACATGGACCCAGTACTGACCCTTGGGGGACACCTAAAAGGACAGGACAAGCATCTGATTTTTCGCCGTCAAGTACGACACACTGGCTTCTGTCTGAAAGGAAATACCCGATCCATGTAATCACCCCATGGTTAATACCTAGTCGATGGAGCTTCAGCAAGAGCCTTTGATGGTCTACCTTATCAAATGCCTTGCTGAAGTCCATGACTATGACATCTGCCTGGCCTTTATCATTTAGAGTATCGTATATGTCTTGTGTGAACTGGGTTAGTTGTGTTTCACAGCTGACCTGGCTTCTGAAGTCATGCTGATTGTGGAAAAGGGGATTAATTTTATTAAGATGGGCCATTACGTTAGAGTTTATGATATGTTCTATAATTTTACAGCATATGCAGGTAAGTGATATGGGGCGGTAGTTTTCAGGTTTTGATTTTGGACCTTTTTGTATACTGGAGTTACGTAGGCGATCTTCCAGTCTTTAAGGTGTTTGGATTACCTCCCTTGCACATGCAAAAGGCCTATTCAAAATAACTTTTGGGCATAACTTTTTTATTAATGAGCCGATTTTCAAAAATTTTGAGACACTTTTTAGGACTTTTGAGTTGCAAAAAGATGATATTGTTTTATTTTTCTTGTGTTGTTTCAGAAAAATGAAAAATGCAGTTTCTGAAAGATATTGTGCAGACAGTATGTAGTTTAATAATTTGTTTCGCCTCTCATCTTCTGTACTTACATTGCTGGCTCTGTTTTGAAACTTTTCTCCAAGTCAGTACTTTTAATCAAGATTAAAATTTGGGTTGACCTGCTCGTTTGGGAGATATACCTACCAGCGTTTTCGTGAACTATCCTCCTGTATAGGAGCAACCACATTAGGAAGTGGTTTGGTTGGCACTTAAATACCTGAAATGACAAGATATCTCCACGTATTTAGCATTTCCTGCAAGCTTGGACAATATTCTAACCAGAATGATATAAATAACTGCAGTGTCAGTGTGGATCAAAATCAGCATGTGCCAGTCCTAGAGGGAGGTTTGCCTCTAATCTCTATACTTGGCTGATTTATTTTGGGGTTCATTTAAAAATATCTACTTTATCAATATAAATATTTATTTACTATACGTTTTATGGCTATTTCACAATAAGGGTAGCCAATATAATGGACCTTGTCAAGTTCGTGAAATATATACATCAGGTGTACTTTTCAGTAGTTGACCTGTGCAATTGATGACATCAGGAAAACATGTCCGTGAAATAAATACCCCCTTATACCCATATTTTACATAGTAAAACTGGGGTATGCAGGGGTATTCCCATTTTTCTTATTTTCTCCAAAACACAGATTGTGGGTACTCGTTAGAACCAGCTCGCCGAGTACCAACAATCTATGTTTTGAGCAAAAATAAGAAAAATATCATTTTTTTCTAGTGAAAATTTTCATTTTTTAGACAACTTTAAAAATCTCTGTATATTGCATGGGCATATTTTTGAAATCTCTAATTATAGATTCCTGGCGTAAGAGTTTACAATAGGAGGTGTAAAGAGATCATCAAAGGGAGAAAATTGCCTAAAATTACTAAATTACTAAAATTTTTCACCATGTAATACTTTCCATGTATACACCGTGTATACACCGTGTATATACAATATACACCGTGTATATTGAAAGGCAGCAATTTTGTCAGTATAATTAACTCACCTGAGCAACTACTTGTCAGCTCACCTGAGCTGAAGAGGCAAACATGAGTTTATGGAAGATGGATAAACCCAATAGCATGTTGAAACCCTATGTTTTCAGAAAGCAATATAAGAATACAAGTCATCATTCTTAGGTGTAATTTGCTCATGAAGCGAGACATCTGATCAAACAATGTCACACGCGATTTTGGTCGGAACCACATCGTCATGATTAATGTTGGCTGATGACATAGTATTTATGGTGAAAAATACTGCATTTTAAAGCTTTAAAATTACTTTTGAAATGTGACCGATGATATTCTGTGATATACTTTACCCTCGGAAACTCAATATCATGGGTAATGTGTTTGGTCAGCGTCTTGCTTCTCTACTATATATGTGACAATAGGCTACCGATAGCTTTATATAAATGACAAGTTATCGTTGGTCTGTAAAAGACCAATGAATAATATACTGAGAGGAATTAGAAACTTAAGTTTTCAACATTACTCATAGTTTTCTTATTTTCAGATTGATTTTGAATTAAACCACGTTGTATATTTTGATTGTGGCAGTGTGTAATTTGTGCTTCACATTGAGCATTTAAAATTTTGGATTCTGTCAAATGTAACAGAGTTACGTCATTTTGACGTCTTCTACCCAAAACTCATTAAAGTCCATGATAAGTGCCGTTTTTGCTAAATGCAAAATAACGAGTGTATACGTACGTCCGTGATCAAGGTGTGAGAATACGCCCGAAATATTGTTAGGTTTAGATTTTATCCTTCAAAACGTGAAGTTTTATTTTTGACGTCAAACATGAAAGTGTACTTTCGACGTTTTCTTACGCCAGGAAAAGACTTTCATGATAAATGACAAAAGTTGATGTCTATGGGAACGCAGACGAGGCATTTGTGTTCTTGAATTCGAATTTCGATACCCGTTTTCGGAGTTTGTACCATTCTCGCGAGATCTGACGAGACCTCATCTAGATCTCTCGCATTTGACGCTTTGAATTATGGGATATAGCCAAAATCGGCTAATCTCGTGTTCATGAGATCAGACGATACCTTATCTAAAACCTTATCTAAATTATTTTTTTATTTCTCCAAAACTTATGTTTATATTTATCTTGGTAACATAATACACATCGAAAGAGAATCTTACAAAATACCTTCAATTCCTGATTATAAAATGAATGTCTGGTACTCTAATTATGGCGGAAAATATGGCCGCAATGGCGGTCAATCCCAGAAGCCAAGCGTCAACTGCGACAGGTCAGTGCTTACAGCGCTACCTGGCGGCGACAATGAGTTTGTACTGTTTATCTTTTAATTGTTAGCGTCACGTCAACGTCAGGAATGGATGTCCCTTTTTTTATAAACACGTCTTTTACTAGAATCAGTAAATGATGTGCCCATTTGTTTAAAATGATTATTTAATTATACACCTTTTACTTGAAAACAAGAGTCACCGACATTTTTGGTCGTTCGTCTTTCACTAATGAGAAAGACCATCATTATTTCTTGAATAGGTTCGTGTGTGTTGGTGAGTTGTTTGATGGCTGACTAGGCCAATTCTAGCTCTAAACTGTCGGTTGCAAGTAGAGCAAGTCAATGTCATTGAATCAGCTGGTGGCCCATTGGTATTGGCTTTGCGTTCTCTGCGCTTTCTTTCAGCATCACAGATTCTCTTTTTTTCATGGAGAGCTGCTCCTTTGTTGATGAGACCTCGCCACTTTGATCGCTCCTGTGCAGTCTGTTCCCAAGACCCAATTGGTATGTCAAAATCCTTCAGAGAGGCTTTCAGGGTGTCTTTGTAGCGTTTCTTCTGGCCACCTTGAGAGCGCTTTCCCTCTTGTAGTTCTCCATAGAAGACTTTCTTTGGAAGTCGCTCATCAGGCATTCTTATAACATGGCCGGTCCACCTTAGCTGTGCTAGCTTTAAGACAGTATGCATGCTTTGCATCCCTGCTTTCTTCAGGACCTCTGTGTCTGGGATCTTGTCTTGCCACTTGATTTTAACAGCTTTCTCAAACAGCTTAAGTGGAAATGGTTTAGTCTCTTTGCATGACGCTGGTATACTGTCCAGGTCTCACATGCATACAAGAGGGTTGGAAGTACCACAGCCTTGTAGACTTTCAGCTTGGTGTCAAGCTTGATTCCATTTCGCTCCCAGACATTTGCACGGAGTCTTCCGAATGCCACACTGGCTTTAGCTATTCTTGCAGTGACCTCATCATCAATGTGCACTGCTCTGGAAAGAGTGCTTCCCAGGTAGGTGAATTTATCAACAATTTTCAGTTTTTCTCCATTCACAGTGATGGTTGGTTCATTGTACGGTTTTCCAGGTGCTGGCTGGTGTACAACCTCTGTCTTTTTTGTGCTGATTGTGAGATCATAGTTATCACATGACTGTGAGACTTGATCCATGGCTCTTTGCATTTTTGCCTCTGAGCTGGCATTCTTATCCATATCATCTGCATAGAGGAGCTCATCTAGCACATCGGTCTGCACCTTAGTTTTGGCTTGCAACCTTCTAAGGTTGAATATATTGCCATCAAAACGGTACCTGATTGGAAAACCAGTGTCACTGTCCTGAAAAGCATCCATGAGCATGGCAGAAAACATCATGCTGAACAGTGTTGGTGCCATAACACAGCCCTGTTTGACCCCATTTGTTACCTCAAAGGGTTCAGAGAACTCTCCATCATTTTGCACACGTGCCTGCATGCCATCATGAAATTGCCGCACCATTGCTATGAATCTGGGTGGACAGCCAAACTTGGCCATGATTTTCCACAGTCCATCACGACTAACTGTGTCAAACGCTTTGGTGAGGTCGACAAACGTCATGTATAGATCTACATTCTGCTCTTGGCATTTTTCCTGAAGCTGTCTTGCTGTGAAGATCATGTCTATCGTCCCCCTGTCCTTTCTGAATCCACATTGACTTTCTGGGATAAGTCCCTTCTGATCAAGATGAACATTCAGGCGGTTCAACAGAATTTTTGCTAGTATCTTCCCAGCAATCGATAGGAGGGAAATGCCTCTGTGGTTGTCACAGACTTGTGGATTTCCTTTCCGCTTGTATAGGTGGATTATGGATGCATCCTTAAATTCTTGTGGGATGGCCTCCTTCCTCCACATACAGTGAAACAGATCGGTCAGTTTCTCTGCCATGGGTAGCCCCCCGGCCTTATAAACCGCTGCAGGAATTGCATCTGCACCTGGAGCTTTGCCAGAAGACAGTTGTTGAACTGCTTTTCTTGTTTCCATGACGGTTGGAAATTCATCTAACAGAACATTGCACTCTATCTGTGGCAGTCTGTCAATTGCATCCTCACTGATGCTTGATGGTCGATTAAGCACACTATTGAAATGTTCTGCCCACCTTTTCAAGATAGCCTCTTTGTCTGTGAGAAGAGTGTTTCCATCTGCACTGAGTAATGTGGTGGCTCCAGAACTCTTAGGGCCATAAATGGTTTTCAGTGCATCATGAAATTTCTTCATGTCCTTTCTGTCTGCAAAAGACTGAATTTCTTCTGTTTTCTTCCTCAGCCAGGAATCTTGCATGTCCCTAAGCTTGGTCTGGACTGTCTTACAAACGTTGCTGTAGGCTGCTTTCTTGGATACTGAGCTAGTATCATCTTGATGTGCCTTGTGCAATCTGTGTTTTTCTTCAAGAAGCTTCTGAATTTCGTCATCATTCTCATCAAACCAGTCTTGATGTTTGCGAGATGGATGTCCTAAATAGTAGCAGCTGAAGAATGAACTGTTTTATGGAAGACTGTCCAGTTTTCTTCGGGGTTCTCTGAACTGAGATTGATTGCATCCAGTTGGTTGCAAATGTCTGTTAAGAAAGCTTGTCGCATGCTGTCTTGATTCAGCTTTGAGACATCCAGTCTTTTAGCAGCTTTCTTGCCTTGAGGTCGCCTCGCAGGCTGGATTCTAAGGTTGAGTTTGCTGACAACCAGTCTATGGTCTGTCCAGCAGTCTGCACCACACATAGTCTTTGTCACTCTGACATCCTGCCTATCTGTTCTCCGCACTATAACATAGTCTATGAGATGCCAATGTTTGGAACGGGGATGCATCCAGGATGTTTTATTTCTGTTAGGTAGACAAAAGACTGTGTTGGTGATTAGAAGATCATGTTCAGCACACTTCCTTAGAAGCAAGAGACCATTGCTGTTGCACTTTCCAACACCTTCTGGACCTATAACTCCTTCCCAGGTCTGGTGGTCTGTACCAGCTCTGGCATTAAAGTCTCCAAGAAGGATAAGTTTGTCTGTACGGGGTGTAGCAGAAATAATGTCGTCTAAGTCATTATAGAACTTGTCTTTAACCTCATCTGGATTGGTCATCGTGGGTGCATAGGTACTGACAATAGTTGCATGTTTATTGCCTGACAGAGGAAGTCTCAATGTCATTAGGCGGTCATTGATGCCTTTTGGCAATCCTGAAAGCTTACCAACAAGTTCTGTTTTAATGGCAAAGCCAACTCCTGCTTCACGCCTCTCTTCACTTTTGCGTCCACTCCAGAAGAAGGTGTATCCAGCACCAACGTCAGGTCAGATTATCTGCTACTGTAACATGTAATCAGTACTACCTGTTGCCATGCGGTGCAGATGGGGCTCGTTAGCCTTGGACGGCAACCCATCTAGGAGTTTGCTAGTTCTCTACACAAAAACCTAGCTGGGCAGGGGGAACTCATTAGTTTTGGTTGACAGTCCTCCTAGGAGTTTACAGGTCTCTAAACAAAACCTATGAAAGGGTAGATGGAGCCCTTCAGCTGTGGCCAGCAATTCATCTAGGAAAAGGTAATTCCAAAATAAAACCTGTGTGTCTGGATATGCCTGGTCCAGATATGCAAAGACTGTTTCGGTAGACGGAGCGGAAGAAATCATCAGATTCAATGGTTCGGAAAGCGATACAGCAACATGTTGTGGAACATGCAGAGCGTGATAAGGCACTATAGATGTTACGGTCATCCACTGCATCCAAACTTAACTCCAGACGTCTTGACCTGTGTCTTGCCTCTGGGCACAGTTGGGTGAGGACGAGTGAGTGAGGTTGACGCTGCGCACCTCTTCCTCACTATAATCCAATTTCATAGCGCACGTCATCTTATTTCTCAACACACAAGCACTTGCATACTCAACAATTTCATCACACATTTTTAACGTCAATGTGACGAATCGCATGACTGATCGGTTTTTGTTCATGCTAAAAACTGCTTGCAGTGCAGAAATCGATACCATATCAAGATTTCAAAAGCAAATCGAAAAATAATTCTGCAAACATGCAAAAAGAATGGTCATGTTAATAACGTTTTTGATTGGCCACGTTGATGACGTTTATTCAATCTTAAGTGTGATTTTCGAAGCATGACGTTTTCTGTGGACAACTGTTTTAAGCTACAGTGGATCGAGCCATAAATTTTATAGAGGTTTATGGTTCTTCAGGGCATCATGCACCAAAACCTTCGATTTGATAATTAGACTTGAACACTCAGATTTTGACCATGGCATCAAAAAATTGACCATAGACAGTCCCTTAAGCAAATTTATTATTTTTTGACGAACCAACATTGATACAGAAATGTTGTTGTAAGCAAATTTTATAACAAGAAACAAAACTTTCGCTTTTTTTCAAAGCAGGAACTTTCTAAAGAGAAGACTTAAGTTTCTAGTTCCTCTCAGTATAGTCACCATAAGCATTCAAGCCACACACACACACACACACACACACACACACACACACATGCGCGCGCGCACGCACGCACGCATGGTCACATTATAATTCAAATTAACTATGATCAACTATCAGTTTTATTTTAGTTACTTTTTATCCCTATTAAGGTTTTCGGAAGATTTCTTTTGTGAAATGCACAAGAAATTTTCAAAATCTCACGTTTCAGGCACTGAAATGACGCTTATTGCAGTCGAAAAATTAATTCCTATTGTTTTTAGGCATGTAATGTTTTGAGTAACTCAAGCAGTGACTTCTTTAAAAATTGGACAAAATCTTTGAATTTAATATAGCATCATATAGGAAATAGGAAACATGTCCCCCCCCTTGCCCAACCAAAATATTTTGAACACAGCTATACTTTTGTAAATGACATATTATATCCAAATGCTCTGTTTGGGCAAGGGGGAAGGCTGTCAAAAAGTCCCAAAACCGAAAAAATGGGCTCAGGTCCATTATTTGTAATTCACCAGGGCTATGAGCATATACTGTATATGTATGTTCTAACTGAATGAACAGACTGACTGTCCTATTTTAATAGGTATACACAAGGTGTACACTTATGATGCATATAGATATACTGTGCAAAATACGTATATCAATATTCGATGGTTTATGTTTTACTTGAGATATTCCTCTGTTGGCTTAAAATCAAATGTCACTTCAGCATCACACGAAGACTGGTTATACCATAATTTGATACATGCAAGCCATTGTCAGAAGAACTTCCCTAATGTCTACAAAACATATAGAGGCACTGTTCAAAGTAAAATTTGCTTTATTTATTTTGCAGAGTATATTTAAGGTACAGGTTTTTGCATAAGAGATGGATAGTGCTGTTTATAGTTCTAAATCTAATAAAGATGTTGTACCTGTTATTCGTGGAGAAATAATTTCTACCCAAAATTTTGGGTTGCAATAAGCACATTGTAGCATTTCCTAGATTATCTAAGTGTATTGTAAAAATATGTTTTCTGACAAAATATTTTTTTGAAAAAAAAAAAAAATCTGACCCCCTCCCCCTTTGACATAGATTTATGCTGCATTTATGTAACGTAAAGAGGTTTTCACCATGTTGTTGCATTGATCAAATGTTGAATTTTACGCCGGAGAATGCAACATATTTTCTATACAAATCACACAGAAGCTACCAGAAACACTCAAACTTTGGGTGGGAAACCTATGAAATCTTCCGAAAACCTTTGCAAATTTACATGTAAAATATAAACATGCAGACATTGAAGCCCCTCCATCATAAATTATTTGTTTCAGCTTCCAGCTGTTGTTCCTCATTATTGTGAATGTCAGTCAGCCGCCTGGTGGTGGGGCTTTTAGCAGGGATATTACCACAAATTTGACCCACAGTGCCAGGCTTTTAATAGAGCTTTTAAAATATATAATTTGAAAGCCCTCCTATTCACCGGTCCCATAGTGGCCATGGATACGAATGGCTGATGCACAAATTACACCTTCGTAAAATACATGAAATTGAACATAGATAAATGCCCAATTTCGTAAAATTGGACAAAAACACATCTATGCCCCGGTGCCATAGTGGCTGTGAACACAAATGACTGGTCCATAAATTACACCTTCATAAAAACTTAACATATACAAATATGTCACATTTCCAAAATGTGACATATTTGTACCAATTTTTCACATAGGCGTACATTTGGAAATTTGTGATTCAACATAACCATCCCCTTTGATGCTGCCTCATAGATTACACAAGTCAGACTGTAAATCAAGAGAATTCCCACGCGACTAAGACCAACAAACGCAGATGAAATCAATGCGTAACAGTAGGTTTTGTCCGGGAATGGCTTTGTAATTTAGGGAGATGTGAAAAAAAGTCATTTTTCTTTTAGGGAGCAGGGGGTTAACGGTTACCCTAAATAGCACAAATAACTCCTTTTCGCGAAAAGGACTTTAAATAGTGACAACTCAGTTACCGTACCTTAACTAAAAATATGAAAACAAACATAAGGCGCCAACAGCACAAAAAATTAAGCGCCAAGACATAAAACAAAAAGAACCACCACAGAAGTATCCACAGAGGTAAATAAGCTTTACAGCCTATACACATTTGTTTCCATTAGTAACGGGAAATGCGCACGTGATACCTCGCCACTAAGCTGGCTTTTTTGTGGGGGTGGGGGATAAAAGTACATTTTAAACCATTGTGTATTGCATTTTATTAAAATCCCATTTTAATCGGGCATGGCTGATAAATAATTGTTAAAGTTGTGATTTTTAAAATCTTCTTTATGGAAAGCGATGCAAAACTTTCGTTAATTTAACAATGAATCCCCGATCTGATTTTTGGCTTATTTTTCTGGGGCACATTTCAATCCCCAGTTTCAAAGGCTATATACAGTTGCATCGGCGAGTAGTATTGAAGAGAGCATCAGGAGACAAGACGTAATCATCCCCATCACTTCCCTTGGTCCCGTACGTTGTCTGATGGAGCATCAGGAGAAACGTAATCATCCTCATCACTTCCCTTTGCCCCGTTGTCTGATGAAGAGAGCATCAGAAGACAAGATGTAATCATCCCCATCACTTCCCTTGGCCCCGTTGTCTGATGAAGAGCATCAGGAGACAAGACGTAATCATCCCCATCACTTCCCTTGGCCCCGTTGTCTGATGAAGAGCATCAGGAGACAAGACGTAATCATCCCCATCACTTCCCTTGGCCCCGTTGTCTGATGAAGAGAGCATCAGGAGACAAGACGTAATCATCCCCATCACTTCCCTTGGCCCCGTTGTCTGATGAAGAGCATCAGAAGACAAGACGTAATCATCCCCATCACTTCCCTTGGCCCCGTTGTCTGATGAAGAGAGCATCAGGAGACAAGATGTAATCATCCCCATCACTTCCCTTGGCCCCGTTGTCTGATGAAGAGCATGAGGAGACAAGATGTAATCATCCCCATCACTTCCCTTGGCCCCGTTGTCTGATGAAGAGAGCATCAGTAGACAAGATGTAATCATCCCCATCACTTCCCTTGGCCCCGTTGTCTGATGAAGAGCATCAGGAGACAAGACGTAATCATCCCCATCACTTCCCTTGGCCCCGTTGTCTGATGAAGAGCATCAGGAGACAAGACGTAATCATCCCCATCACTTCCCTTGGCCCCGTTGTCTGATGAAGAGCATCAGGAGACAAGATGTAATCATCCCCATCACTTCCCTTGGCCCCGTTGTCTGATGAAGAGCATCAGGAGACAAGATGTAATCATCCCCATCACTTCCCTTGGCCCCGTTGTCTGATGAAGAGAGCATCAGGAGAAGAAGCGTAATCATCCCCATCACTTCCCTTGGCCCCGTTGTCTGATGAAGAGCATCAGGAGACAAGATGTAATCATCCCCATCACTTCCCTTGGCCCCGTTGTCTGATGAAGAGAGCATCAGGAGACAAGATGTAATCATCCCCATCACTTCCCTTGGCCCCGTTGTCTGATGAAGAGAGCATCACAAGACAAGATGTAATCATCCCCATCACTTCCCTTGGCCCCGTTGTCTGATGAAGAGCATCAGGAGACAAGACGTAATCATCCCCATCACTTCCCTTGGCCCCGTTGTCTGATGAAGAGAGCATCAGGAGACAAGATGTAATCATCCCACCGCTGCCACCAAATGTAACGTGCAGCCGAACCAAAGCCACAGCAAACCTCAGGGAAATGAGGGAAAATTGGGATATGTGGGCTGTGGGATTTGTGGGGAGTATATATTGGATCCCACGGAATTGTTCAGGGACTTCGCTATTGCTTTACATAGGGTACAGTTTTGTTTTAATGTGATTTTGGAATTTTTGGTTTAAATTAAAAGAAATTTAGTTGGACTTTCAAGAATTTTACTTTAAACTTTGGAAAACATTCTAAATTAAATGGGGCATTTTTTTGCAATTTTAAATGATTTTATGACTTAGAAGTTTTTTTTCTTTATCTTTCTTGGAGATGGATATTTTTGGAGGCTTGAGACTTGGAAACTATATTGGAATACAATTTAGCCGATGCCTGCCTGAGGATACTGAAGCATTTAAATTTCACTCAGAGCCATTCAGTGTTTTACTTAAATATTGATTGCTAGTCTCTCATTTATAAGTTGATAATTTAATTAAATTTGTTGAATTTTATCTAATCATTAAGTATTTATTTCCATCCATTTGATTAAGTTTTAAAAGCATAATGAAGTCCGGTCTACTGCTGGGTCAGTGGGGATTAGTATAGGCTGCTCTAGCGTCCGCCAACTCGTATCCATCTGTTACTAGATATGGGTAGACAGTTGATCTGCTGACTAAATTTGTTTTAGTTATTGTCAGTTATCAGACTGTCTACTGTATTTTGCTCATTGGTGTTAGTCTAGAAGGTGACTGATAAGCCACGCTACCACGAATTTTATTGGTCATCGGCTAGTTAGCCCGGAGCCGAATCAGGTGAGCTGTTTGAGCCCCTGGTCCTGCGACAGCACGTTACATTTTTTAATGTAACGGGGTAGCCTCACTTAGAAATATGCAAATTTCAAACTCGAAACTTTGTGAATCGAGTAAGTGTTGAGTATATAGCGCAGTAAACCACCTTGGTGGATGAGCATGCTTTTCCACCGACGGGGTTTGCTGTGGCTTGGTTACATTTGGTGGCAGCGGTGGGATGATGACAACTGCCAGAACGGAGTTGCCTTACCCATGTAGTCCCAAGGCCAAGACTCGGGACGAGTCTTCTCGGAGGGGGGAAGTAATGTAACGGGGTAGCCTCCCTTGGAAATATGCAAATTTCAAACTCGAAACTTTGTGAATCGAGTAAGTGTTGAGTATATAGCGCAGTAAACCACCCTTGGTGGATGCGCATGCTTTTCCACCGACGGGGTTTGCTGTGGCTTTGGTTCGACTGCACGTTACAGTATATATTAGAAAAACGATCTTTATGAAAGTGTCTCATCATTTGTGACCTTTTTGAAACGTTGAGAACAGCCGGCCAAGAATAGTCAAGATTTACACATACATGTACAGAATCAGAATAAGAATAGTTTACTAGTGAAACGTCAAACTGACAAGACCACACCAGGGGGATGGGGCTTGACAGGAGGGGTTAGTCCCGAGCTCTCACAAGAGAAGTAAATGACATGTATGGGTGATAGGCTTGATATGCAGGAAAGAGGCTTTCGTTTATCACCACGAAATATAACGTTACAAATATGAAAATAAAATTAAAAAAATATTTAACTTAAAAAAGGGCTGGTAAATGGTCTTCAGGAAACAGCACAGCCTATAATAGATTTTACGTAGTCTTGTCCTAGTCACACGTACCTCCCCTTGTCGAAGACAATACTACACTGCGCGTTGCCAGCAGGAAAGAAAAGATACAATTTTATTCTTTGATAATGTGGCAGTGCAAAAATCAAGTATATGCATATAGCTATGTCCCCTTTTCCCTTTCCCTATATTTCTCTCATTACATTAAAGTCCTTTTCTTATTTTCGGGTCATTTGATATAGCGAAAAGGACTCCTTTTAACCGGTGGGGTATGAAAGCCCATGCCGAGCCGAGCTGCCGAGCCCGAGCTGCCGAGCTGAGAATTTTGATTTCGTATTTTTTCAATAATTAGTGGACATATTCAACAAAATATGTTCCCATAGTAAAAATCATTTAAAATTAAATTTATGGTATGAATATTTTTTAGATAATTTGCTAAATAGCGAATATTGGGGGTATTTTCCTCGTTAATCTGGTATGAAAGACCCAGCTGAGATATCCCACCTGTTTCTCTATGAATGACCAATATAATGAATATAAACATACCATTTGGTGTACATATTCCGTCCAAATAACAAAAATCCATTTAAGTTCCAAAATAATATCACACATTAAGTCTATCTTTTGAAATAAAACATATTTTCCAGCGATTATCACAACTTCCATTCGAATAATAACAAAGCTATTAAAGATGGCTGCCATTAAACCGTATCGGATTTAAACCAAACAAAACGCCCAACAACTATTTTCGCACCTGAATAGTGTTCAGGTATTATTGATTACCACCCCATTAAGGGCGCCATTAAAATGCATTAGAAAGTAATTAAGATGTGATACCTCGATCAGTGCATTATTTTAATTATCATGATAATGATCACATCATCACTTTAAGTGATCATCATTAATTAATTATTGTTTATAATCATAAGGTAACATTAATGTAAATTTTATTAAAATTGCAAACTTTCAAGATGAAAGTGAACAAATATCATGCATGTCACTAATATGATCTGCTCACAGAGCTGCCTTTAATATAAATAGGAAGCATCTTTAGGCTAACGTGACAGGGCGTAAGGGAAATCAGTCTGAATCTGAATAAGTCTTTGTAAGGCATGGCAACTCATAAACAAAACTATTTGGTTAGTTATAACTAATTATTTTTCTTGAACTCAAAATTCAAACAATGCAACTTGTTCGTATCTGGATGTAACCCGGTCTCCTAGAAAATAAATTCAAGATGGCGGACAGTGTTGTAGTCTTTAAGCGAGCTCTCGTTATTTTGATTGGGAAAAAGTGATTACGCTTGTGATCGTTGTATGAAACTGTGTCTGGATGATATTATTGTTGTCAGTTGACAGTTTCCTTTTGCAATTTTGACAAAAAATGATGTCAGACTTGATATTTAACGTTCCAACGGAAAATTCCTTTGTTCCTTTGTCTAGTGAAAAAATTGCGGACGATGGGTTTCAAACAGTGAAACGTAAACGGAATAACACAGGGTTTGGAGAGGAGCGTGTGAGTCATTTTATGGAGTCTCCCTCATCTGATAAACTTAACATTATATATAATGAAATGCAATTGTTACGGGGAAGCCAAGAGCGAATGAGTAGAAGTCAAGAGCAAATGAACAGAACGATGCTCAATTTTCAGCAAAGTTTCAAGTTAGTGAACGATAAGCTTTGCGAGGTCATAGAGGTTACAAATAAAAACACAAACGTCTTGAAAACTTTGGCATATAAGTCAATAGACCTTGAAGCCAGGTCACGAAGGAATAACCTGCTGTTCTGGGGACTGCTTGAGAACCCAAATGAGAACTGTTTTCACATTATACGTGACTTTATCAGTAGACATCTTGACTTGGATGCTGGCAACATGTATTTGGCCCGCGCACATCGGCTGGGTCCTCGTAGAATAGGCCATTTGAACCCAAAGAGACCTATTATTGTCAACTTTCGTGATTTTTGTGACACGGAGTTAATTATGAGCAGGGCAAATTTGCTGAGGCATACCCCATTTAGTGTCGGTTATGATTTACCGAAAGAGATAAATGAGGCTCGCAAGAAACTATGGGCAGAACTGAAATGCATCAGAAACACTAAACCCAGGGTCAAATTTCAAATATTATACCCCGCAAAGCTGTTTGTCGAGGGTAAGCTTGTGCGCGACGAGTTCCCGGACTGGGGAAATGTGCTACACAGAAGCAGAACGGCGGATTTCACCCACATCGACAGGAACTTTTCCTTTGATCAGCCACATAATCACCTAAACACAGATGATTTATCGGCACGTCGTGAACAGTATTTGTGTACAAAAACGGTAAATGGGAATTCCACTCGATCACGTGTCAATTTGCATATGCAACAGGGTTATGACGACGATACGGCAAGCCTCGATCAGGAAATGGAACACGACTCATCTGTGACATTCGTGAAAACCCCCCTTGAGCGCCCTTTGATTACTGAACTGAATGATGACTTACCGGGCCCCAGTGATTCCTCCGTAATTATCCATGAAGCAGAAGTCCATACAGTGAATAATGAACATGAGCAGCATTCCGAGCCATCGACACAGGCTCTATTTCGTCCTTATGAAATTGACAATACCATTACAAATGAACAAAACACAGACGCTAGTACAAATAAAACACATGTATCAGGTGAACGTCATTCAAGATCATTGACCCGTGCAGACAGACGACAAGCGAAGTCTCTATCTGTCTCATGCTCAAGGCGTGCTTCTCGTGACTCACATAAAGACAAAACTGGTCAATCAAAATCGAGCCAAACGCGACAAAAGGTGTCGGACTCAAAAAGCAGAAGCACAAGCAAAGCCAAACGTAACGAAGGTGAATCAGGGGGCGGTACGGCCGGCACCCCTGGTGAAAACAAAACTGATGGACATACACGTAAATAGTCCGTACAGGAGAAGGTGTCTCTACGGTGTGCTTTGTTAAACTGTCAAGGTTTAGTTACCAAGAGAACTAATAAACTCAAAAGTGCTGAATTTAAACGTATTTTCAATTCGCATGATGTTGTTTTATTGACCGAGTGTTGGACGAATCAGTTTTCTGACATTCATGTAGACAATTTCGAGGCATACGTATTAAATAGAACTGAAAATAAGAGAAACAGCAGGCGTAATTCTGGTGGCATAATCCTTTATATTAGAAATAAACATGTTTCAAATGACACCCTTGTTTTCACATCGCATGACGATATTATATGGGTAAAGATTAGCGGCAATATTTTGTCACTTGAAAAAGATCTCTATATTTGCTTATGTTATGTAGTACCTGATGAGAGCAGCCGTCAAGGTTTAATAGAAACAAATATTTTTGATAGAATTTTAGAATCTGTAGTTTATGTTGAGTCAAAGTCGCAAAATAATTGTAACCTTTTATTGTGTGGCGATTTCAACAGCCGAACTTCAAATTATCCCGATTTTGTTTTAGATGACGAGTCTGTTCATATGAATGTTTTACCGGATGAGTACATACCTGACCGTTTTATGGACCGTTATTCTGAAGATGAAGGGCATGTAAATAATAATGGGTTATTACTATTAGAGTTATGTAAACAAACGGGAGTAAGGATTTTAAATGGGAGGTGCGGCGCTGACAGCGGGGTGGGGAAGTACACTTTTGTTGGGACAAGGGGTAGTAGCCTCGTTGACTATGTTTTGGCATCTCAAAATCTTTTTAAGCATGTTAGTAAATTTGAAGTTGAAGACCCGAACATACTCTCCGATCATTGTTTAATTAGTTTTTCTTTTAAATTTGGCGAAGAACAGATGCAAGATACTTCTGAAGAGATTTATGACTATGTTGATGGGAAATTTGTTTGGAAGTCTGAATTTAAGGATGAATACATTGCAAGATTAAATGAGGCCGAGACATTGGAGAACCTTAACTCATTAAACGCCAACATTTTGTCGTGTTCCGACGACACTGGAATTAAATCTTGTCTTAACGATTTCGTCTCTGTGTTTCATTCTATTAGTTCTCCAATATATAAGAAAGTTAAGCAACAAAAATGCCCAAATGATGCTTCTTCGACTAAGGCTGAGCAACCGTGGTATACTGATGAATGTAAAGAGAAAAAATATTTGTTTTTATATATGTTGGATAAATACAGGGACTCAAAAACGGATGAAAATAGAGTAAATATGGTAAGGGCGCGCTCAGAGTATAAAATATTGCTGAGAAAATGTAGGTATGAGTATGATCGAGAAAAAACAAATAAATTCGTTAATGCTAGAAATAAAAATGCTAAATTATATTGGAATATGTTAAAAGAATTATCGCATGTTAAACCGGTGGATATCCCTTTGTCGAGTTTTGAAGAATATTTCAAATCCGTAAATAATCCTTTAGACCCATTTTTTACACCAGATGAAGATATAATATACTTTAATGAGAGATACGTAAATGACGAATTTTGCATAATGTTTGACGAACTTAATGTTAATTTTTCTCATGCTGAAATTCTTCAAGCAATAAAGCAACTGAAATCAAACAAATCAGGAGGCCCTGATGGTCTTATAAATGAATTTTTCATTCACGGAAAGCATATATTGTTACCTATTTTATGTAATATTTTTAATAAATGTTTTGAAAATGGTGTATTTCCAGAAGAGTGGGCTGAGGGTTACATTATACCGTTGCATAAAAAAGGAAGTAAATCTGACGTAGAAAATTACAGGGGAATCACTTTGTTGAGTTGTTTAGGAAAGTTATTTACTAGGATATTAAATAATAGATTAACAGACTGGTCAGAAAAATATTTTGTTTTAGTAGAAGCTCAGGCAGGTTTTAGATCAAATATGAGTACAGTTGATGATATTTTTGTATTGCATTGTTTGTTAACGCATGTTCTTAACCAGGGTAATCAATTATATTGTGCCTTTGTTGATTTCACGAAAGCCTTTGACTATGTAGTTCGTGATAATCTGTGGTATAAAATGATAAAATTAGGCATTCGTGGTAGAATCTTAAATATTATTAAATCAATGTACGCTGTTGTAAAATCAAAAGTTAAGTATGATAATAAACTTGGCAATGAATTCTTCTGTAGCCTTGGAGTGAGGCAGGGTGAGTGCCTTTCGCCTCTGTTGTTTTCATTATTTCTAAATGATCTAGAAGAAACGTTTATTTGTAAAGGCTACGAAGGTTTAAATATTGATTTGTTTAAGATATTTATGTTGCTTTATGCTGACGACATTGTATTATTTGCTGACAGTGCTGATGAGCTTCAACATGGTTTAAATTTATTACTTGAATATTGTAACAAATGGAAGTTAAAGGTAAATGTCAACAAAACGAAAGTCATGGTGTTTAGAAAAGGGGGTATTCTTCCCAGAAATTTAGCTTTCTTTTATAATGAACAACAAGTAGAGATAGTCAATAAATTTAGATATCTTGGTATTACTTTTACAGTTGGTGGTTCCTTTTCTGAAGCACAAATTACATTAGCGGGACAAGCCCTAAAAGCAATTTTTCAGTTAAATAAGTACTTATATAAATTCACATTCCTTCCTCCAAGACACAAACTAGATTTATTTGACAAACTTATTCTTCCTATATTAAATTATGGCAGCGAAGTATGGGGTTTTTCAAAGGCTACTGCTGTCGAAAGGGTACACTTGCAATTTTGCAAACGACTATTAGGTGTTAAGAAGACTACACAAAATGATTTTATATATGGGGAACTGGGTAGAACTACTTGTATTATAAGGCGTTATTTACTTATCATTAAATTCTGGTTTAAGATATTGTCTAGTGGAAGTACTAAATATATAAAATTAGTGTATCATATGATGTTAAACGATTTAGATAGAAACCCAGCTCTCACAAACTGGGCGTCTCTGTTACGAGATTTACTTTGTTCAATGGGGTTCAATGTAGTGTGGCAACAACAGGGAGTAGGTAACATTAATAATTTTATCTCTGTATTCAAACAAAGATTATCTGACACTTTTATACAAAACTGGCATTCAAGAATTGAAAACTCTTCAAGAGCATTATGTTATAGGTCATTTGCTACTTTCCAGTTTCAACCTTACCTTGATAATGTAAATGTCTCTAAATATTTAACTGCCTTTAGTAAATTACGACTGTCGTCTCACAGACTGGAAGTTGAAGCAGGCAGATGGGTAAGACCAGTTAGAATTCCGTTTGAAGAGAGAAAATGTATTTTCTGTAACGTCATCGAAGACGAATTTCATTTTGTATTAGAATGTTCCAACTATACAGAATTACGGAAAACATACATTGCAAAATACTTTTGGAAACGCCCAAACATGCATAAATTTATAGAACTAATTAACACTTCAAATATACGATGTTTACGTAGACTCTGTACTTTTATATTTCAAGCGTTTAAGGTCCGCACAGAATTGCTTTATAATAATAGAAATTAGCATATTATCGTTTAAGTATATATCTAAGTATGTCATTCTTTAAGAAAGTTAGAATATAGTTTTTAGGAGCTTAGTCAGTTATTACATGTTGTATTTTATAGATGTTAAATCAACTGGCTATAGATGTAATATTGTTATGTGTAAGTAAATTAATATTTTGTTTTATCCCGAGACATGCCTTGTATTTCGTTTCGACAAGGCACGTTGTTGGAGTTTTAAGTATAGTATATTTTCTAGTCAGATGTCTCCATGTGTTCTTGCTGGATAGCAAGGGCAATTTGGAGAATCAGACTGAGGTAGTGCTCAGTACTACTAATAATTTTGTCTGATATGTTTTTTGTTCATGTGGTTCTGTATATCGACGTGTTCCTATATTTTGCTTAATACTTATTTAAATACATTTTCATAAAGATACGTGTCAGTAATGACGCGAAAAAGCACACCTTCTCCGCCACATTTCTTCGTGTTTCGGTTAAAATATTTATCATGTAATCATGCACGTGTATTATATAATGATCAATTGCCTTTAACATGTGTATGTGTGTATAGTTACATGTATGTTTATTATTATTTTGCTATTTATGTATTGCATGCAACACTGTCACCTATGCCATCTATTATGTAGTATGTTGTATCCTCATGGGCTTTATAGCCTTTTGGAGTTCTGAATAAACTTCTGTTCTGTTCTGTTCTGTTCTCCTAGAACAGTACTGGGGTTTACCATAGGTCCGTTTCGGTCTATTTCTGCCCATTCGTTTTTTCACTTTACCTGTAAAAAATCGATTATCCGACATATCCTTGAGTATGCTAAGTTCATGGGGCTAAGAAGTCAAAGACAGCTTGCACAATCTTCAGAGAAAAAACAGTCTAATTTCCTACTTATCAAGTGTAATTTGTTCCTTTCCTCTGTTTCTAAATCAAATTTGAAGTTTCAAACACCAAACTTTTCATTAAAATACTCTTTTTACAAACATTGTCTGCTACATTGGGCAGCCATTTTGTATATCCTAAGTCCGTGACGTCACTTGTTTGGAAAATCCCGCCATAAAAATAGGCCACAAAAATCAATTATTGGATTGCTGAAAATTCTTAAGGCACATTAAAATGATTCCAATGAGAAAAAGCCCTGAAATTCAAACAAAATTTGGCAAATGTGATGATGATTTCATCTCCAACTGTACCTCTGCAGTCATTTATTAGCTTATACCCTTAGGGGCATTTCTTTTCAAGAATACCAAGAAATAGCAATATTTTCAAACTAAATATGACTAATAATGAAAATTTAGACTTTGACAAGTCAGATAATGCAAAATCAATCCATCACATTTATTTTGTATGCAATTAAAATACATTAGTTTTTATTTTAAAAACCTACACATTCTTAGGTAAAGGGTAAGCACCCCTAGGTTGCAACAACCAAATAATAGAAATGTCTTTGGCCTTGCTCTTCCTGGAAATCACATGACCTTGACTGCCATATTGTAAACAAACTTCAGACACATGCTGTTTTTTTTGACAGTTCTTATTTAGTAGCTTTTTAGAACATTTTAAGAGGGACAAAATTTGGAAATAAGAAAAATTCAATATTTTGTGACCTTTGCAAAATAACTGCACACACTGGTCTTATTAAGATCAAAATTACAACAATTTATTTATAAATGAAGGTAGTTGACCCTTTGAAACATTTTGGCACCTTTCCAACCATTGCACAAGCAGATGTCTGTCAGAGAGGCACACAAACATTGACCCCACGAACTTGGAATATTCACGGACTTAAGATATTCAACGATATTGGATTATAGACAAAAAAAGGGGAAAAAGCCATTTAAATTTGTAAATATATCAACTTTCCTCAATATTATGTGATGATTATGATGGATTTAACACATGTAACATTTGGACTCAGCCAAAAAAAAAACCCTTTTAACCCGGGAGTTAAGGCCTAAGCCCCCCCCCCCCCCCCGGTAGGATTTTACCGAGTTAGTTATGGACCGAGTTGTCCAATTACCGGGAGAAGTTGTCTTTGGGTAGAGTTGACCTGAACCTTGTTTAATGCTTCTAATGTCCCGCTGATGTTGTTCGTAGCAGAATTTTATCTTGACTGCCCTTGAGGTAGCTTCCGGTTGGAGGTTTGCCGAAAGATTTTTATGTAACATTTTCCGTTTCGTAAACATTGAGCAAAGATGGCAACGATATGCAAGGTGTCTCCAGGTCTAAGGGTTGCTACTGGTTCGTACGAGTTCTGTGTTTTTTCTGCAAGTCTCATAAAGTTTGTTTTTGTCTTAATGACGGTTGAACGTTTGAGGATTTTTTTTAATGATTTTTTTCCCTTTCTTGACTTACTTTGAAGAACAGCAACTTCGACAGTTTTAACTGTTTAAGACATATTTCTTGTAAGCAGTGTACCCTACAGAGGCCATATGGAAACCTGCCTTAACCAAGGCCACAATTTTCGTACTCCGGTTAACCAGGAAGCGAGATAGCCGAGTGGTTAGCGGCTTAGCGCACTAGCTTCTTGTGCTAGAGGTCCCGGGTTCGATCCCCGCCGGCGGGGAGGAAAATTTGTTGGTCCAAACTTGCTTCCCTTCGTGTCATTTGCAGGAATGACATGGTACAGTGCGCCGTCCTTCGGATCGGGACGTTAACTGGAGGCCCCCTGTGCAGGGACAGTTAGTCTGACTGGTCAGCCGTCAAAATGAAGTATCATACCCAGTGGTTCATTTTGCCAAAATGATAAATCAGTTATCAAAAATTCATTTTGACGGCTGACCCGCCAGACTAAGGGACAGTCATCCCCTGTGCAAGTTAAAGATCCCTACACAGGTTCTATCGTCATGCATGTAGGCTCCCCGGTAGGCTCATCCTGCAAACATAACGGAGTGTACATTGTACACCTCCCAAGAATAATCAGAAATTGATTGATGGGAGTAACAAGAAAACAAACAAAACAAAACAACCAGGGATTCACACAAATTCTTGACACTGGCTTTCCTCACGACGGTCGTGCCAATAACGACAGGGAAATCGACATCCAAATATTGAAAATTTTAATTTAATATTATACACTGGCTTCAAAACTGACACAAAATATTACTCATGCAGGAATTTTTCAAGAAATAATTGGCTGAGGCTATCCATACTACGGTCGTGCCGATAAGCAGCGTTATCGGCCGGTAACTGGTCAACTCGTACCCAAGTCAACTCGTACCCAAGTCAACTCGTATCCATTTTGGTCAACTCATACCCGAGTTAACTCGTACCCAAGTCAACTCGTATCTTAGTATTTTTAATTTTAATTTTCTTGACATATAAAGTTGTTTAAAGGTATGGTATGGAGTATAACAAAAAATAGATGTATAGTTTCTGTTAAATTTTTAAAATTGATTAAATAGAGGATCTTTCACTAGTGGTTATTTCATACGAAATTTATTAAATGAGCCTTTGAATGACCACGAGTGTAAGATTCGTTTTATCAAATTACTTTTAAAATAGGATATTATCGCCTTCGAAGTGGACATATTTTCAATGAAAATTTAAATTGTCATTACGGACGTCATAAATGACGTTACATATTCCCGCAAAAGTGTTAACGTGTGGTCGTACAATTTTTATGACATGACGTTATCCACTGGAAAACAGCGACGTTATAATTTATGATAAAAGAAACAACCCATTTTTAAGAAACAGAAATATATGCCGTGAATCCATATCGGACCCTACGATATTTATTAGAGCTGGGTACCACGAAAAATAAGGTACCACGGTATATCACGGTTTTCAGTCAAGTATCGTGGTATGTATCACGGTGTACCAGAAGCTATATATAGAAACAGTTTGGGCCTTTTGGTGCAGCACATTTAATGTGTGGGGGTTGGGCAATTCATTTATTTTTCTTCCATTACCAAAATCAACCTTAAAAAGATCAGATTTAACACTGCCTATTAGGACAAAGTGTAGGACTATTTTTGGTGGAGGTAGGGCAATTGAAAACTGTTCTCTATAGATGTTTTAATATAAGATCATGATCAAATTAATCATTTAAGGCACATACAAATATGGAAATATTAGCAAACAGCCTCACAATGGAGACTGCCTATATGTACCATAAAAACTGGTACAGTGAAAAAGTACCATGGTACATACCAAAACAAAAGAGAACCATGGTATACCGGTATACCAGTTTTACCGCCCACCCCTAATATTAATTCGTGTATTTGTGAATTGAAATCTATATTCAGGATTACTGACCAAGTTCTTAACATCTATTTTAGCCGGTGCTTTGGGCTGAGAGGTCCTCGATTCGATCCTCGTCAGGGGCATCGTTTGTTGTGGCCTTTAGCAAGTCAATTTCCACAGATGAATAAGTAAATATGTATTATATATCGAATCAACTTTAAATAAAGATTAAGTAGAATATAAGAAGGTGCATTATATATCATATTACTATAAAACAGACATAAAGCGGTTATCCTCACTTCACCTCAACTTGCCGACCAACATACCTAACATTATTTTCACCTAACAGCAACTGTGTTATCTATCTATCTATCTGTCTGTCTGTCTGTCTGTCTATCTGATCTGATCTGATCTGATCTGATCTAATCTAAGCTAAGCTAATCTAATCTAAGCTAAGCTAAGCTAAGCAGGTTCGATCCCGGGCTTCTCCAGTCCGTCGGATGGGACTGTAAACCGAGGTTCTGTCTCCAAATGACCTTAGATGTTGGTGGGACGTTAAACCACATTCAATCAAATGAGTTGACCAAAACAGGTAGGAGTTAATCAAAATGGGTATGAGTCGACCAAACTGGGTACGACTAAAATAGGTACAAGTTGACCAAAAAGTAGGTACAAGTTGACCAAAATGGGTACGAGTTGACTTGGGTACGAGTTGACTCGGGTACGAGTTGACTAGAAAGCTTATCGGCCTTACCGTCGTGTGGATAGCAAATACTGCTTCTAACAAGCTTAAGTATGCATTCAATTATTAATTTGTCATTAAATAAATTAATTATGTGTTTAGCATAAACACACTCGAAATTAACATTTTCGTAAATTATGAATAAGAAAACTAAAATACGGTTGTATTTTTCTCCGCTGTTAGAAATCTAACGTGATTCAGATTACATCAGCTGGAATAATCAAATCAAACTTAGTTTTCTTATTCATAATTAACAAAAATGTTAATTTCGGATGTATTTCAGTTGCCAAACACATAATTAATTTTTTTAATGACAAATTGATAATTGAATACATACTGTATGCTAGCTTGTTAGAAAATCTTATACTTCCTTGTGCCGATAGCCAATACCTATAGAATTGGCTATCCGCACGACTGTCGGGCCGATAACGCCGCTTATCGACACGACCCTCATGCGGATAACGCCGCTTATCAGCACGACCATTGTACGGATAGCCTCAGCCCAAATTCTTAGCCTATGATTTTACAATGTGCACAATTTGTCTTGGTCTACTATTTGTGGTGGGGAGGGCAGTCTTTGATGTTTTGTCAGGAAATGCCCAATTTATCTTGTTGGCATGACGTCATTGGTCATTCGCACTAGGTAATTTTTCTGGGTCCACTGCTGTGACCTTACCGAGTATGAAAATGATTAGACTCGCACGCTCAGCTGATGAGTACAATCTCCATGGAGTGAAACGTCTCTTCACCACTCCGAATATACTTTCAGCCTCGCATCCATCCCTAAATCAAGATGGCGAAAATAAGCTGTTTTTACACATTGATTGTTTCACCTAGAATTCCATTGGTAATACAAAGAAATGCTCACCGACACTTGGCCATCGAATGAAACACACATTTAACTTTCTAACAGTCAAGTTTTCTCCACAAAATTCTGCATTTTCTTTTTTAACAGATTGAATTTCCAGCTGTTAGTCAATTGTTTTCACTTGTGTGGGGCCGTTTCTGGAACGAGCAGAACACATATGCCGAAGTTACGGAAACTGAGCCGCATCATGAGAAAATGGGTTTATTGACTTTGCAAAATCAAAGGCACAGTAACTGCACAGCTGATCAGCATCTTTATTTTCACTACTTGGAGTATACAATCCGTCGTCTATTTTAAACCAAAATTTCAAGCTTCTAGCCTATTTCTGAGATCGTACAGGTCAGTTTGTGACAGACCTGGTCAGAAATCTCGAAGCCTGGTTTTCTCATGTCACGCTCATTGGAAAAGTTAATTGGTCAATTAAATGTAGAATAATGTAGCACATGTTGTAAACACACGATGACATATGGAAAGTTTATTGATCATTTAGTATAATTACGCCAAACTAACAATTCTAAATGGCTGACATTGATGTCATTAGTAAAATGTATGGGGATCAGTAGAACTCACCAATGAATAACATTTCCTGGCGATTTAAGCAAATTAACCAGGCACATTTCTGTTTCGGTTGACAAAGACTTTTCTATCAATGTGGAGAAGGACAGAATAGATCAGAACACTTTTACCGCCTTCTACCGCAAGAGATACTTTGCGTCGCTATTATTTCTTCAACTCATTGTGTTAAATATTTGTAGAAAGAAGTGAATTTAAAACCTTAGATCTAATTTTTGCACTACCAATTTAGGAGCCAAGACATTGCCACTGTAATTGAAATTCCGGTTACAATCAGGTGTGTTATAATCAGTTGTGTTATAATGAGGTTCAACCTGTCCCATTTGGCTCTTATTGAGATTCTATCTTATTGTATATTTCAGGAGTGATCAACAACCTAAGCCCTGTATCCATTCTCACAGTTAGACATAACACCACACAGGCCAAGAAACCAGAAAAGGTGGGGCAATAAAAGAAACTTATGAATGTTTAGATTGGATCAGAGATATGAGCTGCCTCATGAGAAAACCAACAATCTGCATATGCGAAAACAAAGGCGCAGATCAGCTTCACAGTAACTGCGAAGCTGATCAGCGTCTTTATATTTGCTACATGGATAGTACAGTTCCTCTTCTTCTTAATTCCAAATTATCAAGATTCTAGCCTGCTTCTGTGACTGTACAGCCTGATTTGTGTCGGACCTGTTCGGAAACCACAGTGTTGGTTTTGCCATGAGGCGGCTCATACGTATGGATAATTGTGAATTTTGTAATGCTTTACTCATTGCAATGTTGTGCCACATGCAATAAGACTGCTTCAAGTGAAGGGTTGGTTGGATGGTTCCATGTTTACATCCCACTCAACAGCTAACATCACTTAGGTCATATGGAGACGGTACTTGGTTTAAGGTCTCATCTGAAAGACTAATAGGCAGCCCCCGTGGCTGAAAGGTTAAGAGCGCTGATATTTCATTACCACACTTTAAAACCATTTGAACATCTCACCGCTGTGTCTGGTGTGTGTTTGAGCCCCGCTCTGGCCACATGTGAGACAAGCCAAGCTCTGCTTGCGAGTGTGTTGGGTGTTTTTATGCCCCCAACTTTGAAGAAGTTGTGGGGGCATATTGGTTTGGGTCTGTCTGTGCAGTAACTGCACTGCTGATCAGCTTATTTGTTATGCCCCCAACTTCAAAGAAGTTGAGGGGGCATATTGGTTTGGGTCTGTCCGTGCAGTCAGTCTGTCTGTCAGTCTGTGATGCGTGAGCACTCGGTCAGGAACCGTTAGAGCTAGGATCTTGAAATTTGGTATGTAGTTTGTATATGAAAATTAAGAGGACCCTTATTTTTTCTTTCAGGTAAATTCAAGGGGCTAGGGGCCAATTCTGTGAGAGTTATTTCCCTTTTTAATTCTTGATAAAGTGAATAGATAGTGGATACCTTGTGTGCGCAACTCCTCCTACAGTTTTATTCCGATTCTCTTGAAACTTTACAGATGTTGTGACCATGCTTTGAAGATATGCATGTGGTTTGGATATATTCCTCAGATTAATTTTTGTCACTTTTTTCGCAATTTGAACTTAGCCATTTTTCGAGCATTTTGACAATGAAAGTGAATGGGCACTGGGTACCTTGTGTGCGCAACTCTCCTACAGTTTCATGCCAATTCATTTAAAACTTAAAAAGTATTATGGGCATGGACTGAAGATATGCATGTGGTTTGGATATAATCCTTGGATTATTTTTTGTCATTTTTTTTTACAATTTGAACTTAGTCATTTTATCGGGAATTTTACTGGATGGATAGAGGGTACCTTGTGTGCGCAACTCCTCCTACAATTTAATACCGATACTTTTGAAACTTTGCAGACATTGTAACCATTCTTTGAAGATATGCATGTGGTTGGGATATACTCCTCTGATTAATTTTTGTCACTTTTTTTACAATTTGAACTTAGTCGTTTTTTGGACATTTTTACATCTTGAAAATGGCTTACCAGTTGGGGGCATAGTGTTTCATAAACACATTTTCTAGTTTTCATATTTACGCAGACACTACAATTCCTTCTCTACTTATAAATACCCAAAATTTCAAGATTGTAGCTTTCTTCTGTGGATGTATAGGAACATTTGTGTCGAACCTGTTGGGAAATCCCAAAGACCGGTTATCACCAGTCGCGACTTGAATGTTAGATCTCCATTATCTTAGCTTTGACTGTTTATGTATAAATAAATTGGTGTTTGAAGTCTCAGCCACCATTAAAGTCCTTGTCATGATTGAGCCATGTCACGAGAAAACTGGTCTTTGGGGTTTCCGACCTTTTCGGACACAAACTGGCCTGTTCGGACAATGAAGCAGGCTAGAAGCGTGAATTTTTTTATATATTAAAAGTACAAGAGAGATTGTACAATCTGTGTAGCGAAATAAAATCCATTTTTTTCTCATGGCGCAGCTCAAAAAAGCTATGAATGGTTATTTTGAATTTTTCCATGTATATTTACAGACAAAGTTTGGTCCACTCAGCGATGATGACAGAATTTTCCAAAACATCTACGGCAGACATGACTTCAAACTTAAAGGTGCTATGGCAAGGGTTAGTAATGTTTGTAGTGTTTCCCCCAGCCCTAAAAAAGGGCATGGTAAGGTTGCTAAAAAGGGGCACTTTCAGCGCGCGGCAGTACGCCAAAAGGGCACTTTCAGCGCGCGACATCAAGCAAAAGGGCACCTTTTTAAATGATCTATGGCATGCTGGGAGGGCACATTTAAGCACAGTCATTAGATTTAATACTGTTGTGTAATATTACTCTGTAATTTGCTTTTCAGCTTTTGCTCTTTCCCCAATTTCCATATTTCAGGATTCTCTTTTACCAGAGAAAACTTGGAAAAGTTCTTTTCCCTCACTTTACTTTAATACTGACTTAACTATGCTTGACAAAATAAGAGATAACCTCAAGATTTGTTTTCAGCCGCGGTGGTGTAATGGATAGCGTGTTCGCTTAGCAATCAGGAGGTTGTGGGTTCGAAACCCGGCTGGTACATATGCCTGTCATGTTGGTGACAAATGTTCACCCTGACGTAATAAAGGCAAACCGCCCATAGGGTGTAGGGAGTGTCAACTATTGGCACCCTTATATTACCAGGTAGGACATTCAATTTTCACATCTTTTCTGATTAACTGCCCATTTGGTGTCTTACTTACTATCTTACTGTCTTTGAGGCCTTGTATAGTCTCTCGACTCTTGGGCCCTTTCACGTCTTCTTTCATTTAACTGGTGATGTCTAGCATGCGCAAGTGGATATGAATAACAGTCTGGCTCAAATTTGGTGTTTTTGTTTTTCCAGAACGTGTTTAGTCTATTTTTAAACTGATTGATGTTTTCTGAAGATACCACATCCTCTGGCAAACTGTTCCAGTCGTCTATTACCCTTTGTGAAAAGGAATACTTTCTTAAATCCAGTCTGAATTGCCGTTTAAACAGTTTTTGTGTATGGCCCCTTGTCCTTTGATTTGTTTGCACGCGAAATAACTGATCCTTGTCGCATTTGTCTATACCATTAAGAATCTTAAAAATTTCAATTAGGTCGGCTCTGGATCTTCTGTATTGTAACGAGGGTAGCCCTAGTTCTTTCATTCTGTCTGTATAATTTAGGTGTCTTATGTTTTGTACCAGTCTTGTTGCTCTTCTCTGCACGTTTTCAATGGAAATGCTGTCTTTTTTATATATGACTGACCAGACGGTTGACGCGTATTCTAAATTTGGTCTTACAATGCTTTTGTACAGATTTAAGAATATTGTTTTATCTAGGTAGCTGAAGGTACGTTTTATTATCCCTAAATTTCTATTGGCCTTTTTAACCATAGCTTGGATATGTGGTACAAATTTTAGTTTGTCGTCTATTATAACACCAAGATCTTTTTGCTCTGGTACTTGATTTATTTCTGTTAGTTCCCCATTTACAGACATGAAATATTTGCTGAAGTTTTGATGTTTGCCTAAGTGCATGTGATTGCATTTTTTTATAGTTGAACTTAATTTGCCATACGTCAGACCATTTGTCCACTCTTGTCAAGTCTTGCTGAACTATACTAGCATCATTGGCTGTATTAACCACAGCGTATAGTTTGGCATCATCAGCAAAGAGCTTGACAAAACTGTGGACAACATCGGGGAGGTCATTGATGTAAATTAAAAACAGGGTTGGCCCTAAAACGCTACCTTGTGGAATACCGCTGGTCACATCTGCCCAATCTGATGACGCACCATCCACTTGTACCCTTTGTTAGCTCACCTGAGCCAAAGGCTCACAGGTGAGCTTATAGGATAGGCAGGCATCCGTCGTCCGTCGTCGTCCGTCCGTCCATCCGTCGTCCGTCCGTCGTCCGTCCGTCGTCCGTCCACAATTTCAAAGAAGAATATTTCTGAAGCTAGTAGGCCGATCTTGATCAAATTTAATGTGAACCATAATTGGGTTGGGGGATTGATGGCATTAGGTTTTGGAGCAGATTGTATCAAAATTGTGGTTTCCATGGCAACAGATAGGTCCCATAGACTTACAATGGGAAAAACTAAAAAAATCTTCTTCTCTGAAACCACTAGGCCCACAGCTTTGATATTTGGTATGTAGCAATGGCTAATGGTCCTCTACATAAATTGTGCCATTCATGCCCCTGGGGTCAAATTTGGCCACGCCCCGGGGGTCGATAGTCTCCATAGATTTACTATGGGAAAAAAATTAAAAAATCTTCTTCTCTGAAACCACAGGGCCCACAGCTTTGATATTTTGTATGTGGCAATGGCTAATGGTTCTCTACATAAATTGTGCCAGCCATGCCCCTGGGGTCAAATTTGGCCACGCCCCGGGGGTCGATAGTCTCCATAGACTTACAATTGGAAAAACTAAAAAAATCTTCTTCTCTGAAACCACTAGGCCCACAGCTTTGATATTTGGTATGTAGCAATGGCTAATGGTCCTCTACATAAATTGTGCCATTCATGCCCCTGGGGTCAAATTTGGCCACGCGCCGGGGGTTGATAGTCTCCATAGACTTACTATGGGAAAAAAATTAAAAAATCTTCTCTGAAACCACAGGGCCCACAGCTTTGATATTTTGTAGGTGGCAATGGCTAATGGTCCTCTACATAAATTGTGCCAATCATGCCCCTGGGGTCTAATTTGGCCACGCCCCGGGGGTTGATAGTCTCCATAGACTTACTATAGACTTTTTCCTACAATAGGAAAAAAACTAAAAAAAATCTTCTTCTCTGAAACCACTAGGCCAACAGCTTTGATATTTGGTATGTAGCAATGGCTAATGGTCCTCTACATAAATTGTGCCATTCATGCCCCTGGGGTCAAATTTGGCCACGCCCCGGGGGTTGATAGTCTCCATAGACTTACTATGGGAAAAAAATTAAAAAATCTTCTTCTCTGAAACCACAGGGCCCACAGCTTTGATATTTTGTAGGTGGCAATGGCTAATGGTCCTCTACATAAATTGTGCCAATCATGTCCCCGGGGTCAAATTTGGCTACGCCCCGGGAGTCGATAGTCTCCATAGACCTACAATAGGAAAAACTAAAAACAATCTTCTTCTCTGAAACCACTAGGCCCAAAACTTTGATATTTGGTATGTAGCAATGGCTAATGGTCCTCTACATAAATTGTGCCATTCATGCCCCTGGGGTCAAATTTGGCCACGCCCCGGGGGTTGATAGTCTCCATAGACTTACTATGGGAAAAAAATTAAAAAAACTTCTTCTCTGAAACCACTTGGCCCACAGCTTTGATATTTGGTATGTAGCAATGGCTAATGGTCCTCTACATAAATTGTGCCATTCATGCCCCTGGGGTCAAATTTTGGCCACGCCCCGGGGGTCGATAGTCTCCATAGACTTACTATGGGAAAAAAATTAAAAAATCTTCTCTGAAACCACAGGGCCCACAGCTTTGATATTTTGTAGGTGGCAATGGCTAATGGTCCTCTACATAAATTGTGCCAATCATGCCCCTGGGGTCTAATTTGGCCACGCCCCGGGGGTTGATAGTCTCCATAGACTTACTATAGACTTTTTCCTACAATAGGAAAAAAACTAAAAAAATCTTCTTCTCTGAAACCACTAGGCCAACAGCTTTGATATTTGGTATGTAGCAATGGCTAATGGTCCTCTACATAAATTGTGCCATTCATGCCCCTGGGGTCAAATTTGGCCACGCCCTGGGGGTTGATAGTCTCCATAGACTTACTATGGGAAAAAAATTAAAAAATCTTCTTCTCTGAAACCACAGGGCCCACAGCTTTGATATTTTGTAGGTGGCAATGGCTAATGGTCCTCTACATAAATTGTGCCAATCATGTCCCCGGGGTCAAATTTGGCTACGCCCCGGGAGTTGATAGTCTCCATAGACCTACAATAGGAAAAACTAAAAACAATCTTCTTCTCTGAAACCACTAGGCCCACAGCTTTGATATTTGGTATGTAGCAATGGCTAATGGTCCTCTACATAAATTGTGCCATTCATGCCCCTGGGGTCAAATTTGGCCACGCCCCGGGGGTTGATAGTCTCCATAGACTTACTATGGGAAAAAAATTAAAAAAACTTCTTCTCTGAAACCACTAGGCCCACAGCTTTGATATTTGGTATGTAGTAATGGCTAATGGTCCTCTACATAAATTGTGCCATTCATGCCCCTGGGGTCAAATTTGGCCAGGCCCCGGAGGTTGATAGTCTCAATAGACTTGCTATGGGAAAAAAAATCAAAAATCTTCTTCTCTGAAACCACAGGGCACACAGCTTTGATATTTTGTATGTGGCAATGGCTAATGGTCCTCTACATAAATTGTGCCAGACATGCCCCTGGGGTCAAATTTGGCCACATCCCGGGGTAGATAGTCTCCATAGACCTACAATGGGAAAAACTAACAAAAATCTTCTTCTCTGAAACCAAAAGGCCCAGAGCTTCTATATTTTGTGTGTAGCAATGTTTGGTAGTCCCCATTATAAATTGTGCCAGTCATGCCCCTGGGTCAAATTTGGCCATGCCCCGGGGGTCAATAGTGTCCATGCATAGACTTTCATTGGTTGATTCTCAATTAATTTAAATCTCATGAGCTTACAATGTGATAATCTCTCAGGTGAGCTACAGGACCAATGGTCCTCTAGTTTTCTATCTTTTAGAAAGTTTTCTATCCATTTTAGCAATCTACCTTGGATTCCATATCCCTTGAGTTTTAACAACAGTCTCTGATGTGGGACGCTATCGAAAGCTTTCTGAAAATCCAGGTAGATTGCATCAATGCTATTCTTATTGTCAAGTTCCTCAGACCATTTGTCACATACATCTATTAACTGTGTTACACATGAGTAACCCTTTCTGAAGCCATGCTGGTGTTTGGTAAATAGACCATTTCCTTCCATGTGCCCCATGATTTTATCCCTTACAAGTTTTTTCCATGATCTTTGATACCACCGAGGTTAAACTGATGGGCCTGTAATTTTCAGGTGATGATTTGGAGCCCTTTTTGTGTAATGGTATTATGTTTGCTAGTTTCCAGTCTGTGGGTACTTGCCCCTCTTGCAATGATTTTCTAAATATTTCTGTTAATGGTACTTTTATTTCATCAAAAGTTTCTAACAGTAGTTTGGGATGAAGATTGTCCGGCCCTTGAGACTTAGATGCATTTAGTTTCTTAATGTATTTTTCTACCATTTCGATGTTAATGTCAAAAAAATCTAAAGATTTCCCCAAACTTCTATCCGCAAATATTGGCATTTCGGAGGTTTTTTCTTTGGTGAAGACACTGGTGAAGAACTCATTAAGTACAGTTGCTTTTTTTGCTCCTTCTGTGACTGTTACTCCGCTATTGTCAACAAGGTTTCCTACCGATTCTCTTGTTTTAGTTTTCGACTGGACATAGTTCCAAAATGCTTTGTTGTTTGTTTTAATATTTTCAGATATCTGTTTTTCATAATCCATTTTGGCTGCTTTTGTTTCTTTACTTGCTTCTTTTTTAGCTTTATCGTATGCTTCCTTGTTTGTTTGTGATTTGCAATATTGATATTTTTTCCATTTGGTATGTTTTTTCTTGATGGCTTTGAGGCTTGTTCTTGTGATCCAAGGGGTGTCATGTTTCCTTTTGAAAGCTTTACACACCGGTATGTTTTCTCTTACTTCATGGTTGATTTTGTCGGTAAAGCTCTCCCACGACTCCTTTAGATTCATCGCCTCCGTTATTGCTTCATCCCATGCAATATTTCTTAGGTTCGTACGCAGCTGGTCGTAGTTCCCTTTAAAAAAGTTCAATTTTTCAGTTTGTGTACGGAATCTGTTTATATACGTTATTAGGCTGAACTGGATAACTAAATGGTCACTCTTTCCAAGGGGAGGTGTCATATTGGGTATTTTCATTGTCAGAGTAATTATCAATATTTGCCACTGCAATTAAGTGACAATAAACAAAGGATTAAAGCAATCAATAACTGTGGAAGACATGATCATAAATTTTGCCAAATTTGTTGCTGCAGATTTCATACAAAAAATCTTGTAACTTCCTTATTTTTTGTCCGATTTTGACAAACTTTTTAGCTCGACTGCACGAAGTGCATAGAGCTATTGCAGTCACCCCGGTCGTCCACGTTCCCGTTCCCGTGCGCGTGCGCGTGCGCGTTCCCGTGCGCGTCACACTTGCGTTAAAGTTTTCTAGAAGTCCATATCTTGACAACCACTCATCAGAAAGCATTCATACTTGGACCATAGATACCCTGTAGGGTTAGCTTTCATTCCATGGCATCGGGCCCCTGGGTCCAGGCCAGGGGGTGGGGCTGGAGGTTAAAATCTAGAACACCTTCAAAAATGGCAATTCTTGTGTTAAAAGTTTTCAAGCAGTCCATATCTTGACAACCACTCATCAGATAGCATTGATACTTGGGCCATTGACACCTTGTAGGGTCGGCTTTCATTCCATGGCATCAGATCCCTGGGTCCATGCCAGGGGGTGGGGCTAGAGGTTAAAATCTAGAACACCATTAATAATAATGGCTTTTCTGTGATATAGTATTCTAGAAGTCTATATCTTGAAAACTTTTTATCAGAGGGCTTTCATACTCGGACCATAGGTACTCTGTACGGTTGAGTTTCATTTCATGGCATCGGATCTCTGGGTCCATGCCGGGGGGGGGGGGGGGGGGCTGGAGGTTAAAAACTAGAACACTGTAAAAAATAGATGTACTGCTGTGTAACTTTTACAAGGAGTCCATATCTTGACAACAACTTATCATAAAGCATTCATACTTCATACACTTTAGGTTCCATGACATCGAACCTCTGGGTCGGAGTCAGGGGGGCGGGGCTAGAGGTCAAAATCTAGAACTCCCCGATTTTTTTTTTCTTTTTATTTCTTAATAGAAACAACTTAGGAAGATGGTTGGTCATTCATCCTTTGACTTTGTAACACTGACTTGTGTGTCATGATGGTAAGGGTCGGTTGACCTACTTTCCATGGTTCAGTGATTTTGCCTTATATCTTGACACTCAATTAGTATATGTTCTTACTTCTTTCAGATTATGAGTGAGTACGACCAGGCCTTTGACCCCAATATACTTATAGGTCACTGTGACCTAATTTCATGGTTCAGTGATTTTGCCTTATATCTTGACACTCAATCAGTATATTTTCATACTTTTTTCAGATTATGAGTGAGTATGACCAGACCTTTGACCCCAATATACTTATAGGTCACTGTGACCTAATTTCACGGTTCAGTGATTTTGCCTTATATCTCGGTACTCAAATGGTTTATGAACAAACTCCTTTCTAAGTATGTTTGCATATGACAAGACCTTTGACCCTGAAGTAGTCCTAGGTCACTGTGACCTAATTTCATGGTTCAGTGATTTTACCTTATATCTTGACACTCAATTAGTATATTTTCATACTTTTTCAGATTATGAGTGAGTATGACCAGACTTTTGACCCCAGTATACTTATAGGTCACTGTGACCTAATTTCATGGTTCAGTGACTTTGCCTTATATCTCAACACTCAAGTGGTTTATTACCAAACTTCTTTCACACTATGTTTGCATATGACAAGACCTTTGACCCTAAAGTAGTCCTAGGTCAATATGACCTAATTTCACGGTTCAGTGATTTTCCTTTATATCTCGGCACTCAATTGGTATATGGACATACTTCTTTCACGATATGTATGAGTATGACAAGACCTTTGACCGTAAAGTATTCCTGGGTCACTGTGACCTAATTTCATGGTTCAGTGATTTTGCCTTATATCTCGACACTCAGTTGGTATTTTTTCATACTTCTTTCTGATTATGAATGAGTATGACCAGACCTTTAACCCAAACATACTTATAGGTCACTATGACCTAATTTCATGGTTCAGTGATTTTGCTTTATATTTCAACACTGAATGGGTATATGATCATATTTCTTTCACATTATGAGTAAGTATCACTAGACCTTTGACCCTGAAATACTTATAGGTCAGTGTGACCTTATTTCACGCTTCAGTGATTTTGACTTGTGTCTTGGCACTCAGTTGGTATATGAACACACTTCTTTCACAATGTGAGTGAGACCTCTAAATCTTAGGTATTTATAGTTAACTTTCATGGTTCAGTGATTTGCCTTATTGCATCAAGGCAAAAAGATGTATGAGCATAATGCTTTGGGTTACTGGTCGGGTTTGACCTTATGTTTGACAAAGGTCAGAAGCAGTCGAGCACGCTGTCCTGCGACAGCTCTTATTACCAAAATGTAGGGCACAGAATGTAGATTCAGAAAAAGGGCATGGCGCTGGGAAAAAGGGCATGGCGCTGGAGAAAAGGGGCATGGCGCGGCGCCATAGTAAAAGTGGCTAGGTGAAACACTATGTTTGAATCTTGGTGCTGGAAAATATTTTCTTGGATGCATTTTTTTTTGTTTCTGTAATTAAAAGCCAGAAACATCATTTGAACTGTTTACTGTATTGAGAGAACGTAGGTGATTGCTTTCAGTTAAGAATGCTTTGCAATTATTAGCCTGAAGGAAAAAGGCTTGTTAGCTCACCTGAGCCGAAGGCTCACAAGGTGAGCTTATAGTATACAAATGGTCCGGCGTCCGTCCGTCGTCCGTCGTCCGTCCGTCGTCCACAATTTCAAACATCTTCTTCTCTGAAACCGCTTGGCCGATGAAAGCCAAATTTTATGTGGAGCATCCTTGGGTAGGGGGAACGAAAGTTTGTTCGCAAGATCTTGGTCACATGACCAAGATGGCCGCCACGCCCATATATGGTAAAAACCACTCAAAAATCTTCTTCTCCAGAACCGACGAGCCGATTTCCACTAAACTTGGTATGTAGCATCGGGGACTCCAGCCTATCGTAGTTTGCGAAAATGATGACCTTTGGGTGACCTTGACCTATTTTACGGCAAGGTCAATTTTGGAAACATAGGCTTTTACACTGGAAAAAGTGAAAACCATGAATTTTTTGATAACTATTGCAGCCTGAGATCTGAAAAGTGGTAGATGCAGAGAACTAATAGATTAGATGAAGGTATGTAATCAATTTAGGTCAAGGTCATCTCTTGACCTTGGCCGGTCTGTGGTCTATACACACTTTTCAAAGATCTTCTCCTCTGAAACCGCTTGGCGGATGAAAGCCAAATTTTATGTGGAGCCTCCATGGATATGTGGAACGAAAGTTTGTTGGTGAAAAGCGGGTCACATGACCAAGATGGCCGCCACGCTCATATATGGTAAAAACAACTAAAAAATCTTCTTCTCCAGAACCGGCGGGTCGATTTCCACGAAACTTGGTATGTATCATCAGGGACCCCAGCCCGTCATAGTGTGCGAAAATGATGACCCTTGGATGACTTTGACCTATTTTACGTCAAGGTAAATTTTGGAAACATAGGTTACATGGGAAAATTTCAAACATCTTCTTCTCTGAAACTGCATGGCCGATGAAAGCCAAATTTTATGTGGAGCATCCTTGGGTAGGGGAAACGAAAGTTTGTTCGCGGGATCTTGGTCACATGGCCAAGATGGCCGCCACGCCCATATATGGTAAAAACCACTCAAAAATCTTCTTCTCCAGAACCGGCGGGCCGGTTACCACCAAACTTGGCATGTAGCATCGGGGACTCCAGACCATTGTAGTTTGCGAAAATGATGACCTTGGGGTGACCTTGACCTATTTTACGGCAAGGTCAATTTTGGAAACATAGGCTTTTACACTGGAAAAAGTGAAAACCATGGATTATTTGATAACTATTGCAGCCTGAGACCTAAAAAGTGGTAGATGCAGAGAACTAATGGATTAGATGAAGGTATGTAATCAATTTAGGTCAAGGTCATCTCTTGACCTTGGCCGGTCTGTGGTCTATACACACTTTTTAAATATCTTCTCCTCTGAAACTGCTTGGCCGATGAAAGCCAAATTTTATGTGGAGCCTCCATGGATATGTGGAACGAAAGTTTGTTAGTGAAAACCGGGTCACATGACCAAGATGGCCGCCACGCTCATACATGGTAAAAACAACTAAAAAATCTTCTTCTCCAGAACCGGCGGGTCGATTTCCACGAAACTTGGTATGTATCATCAGGGACCCCAGCCCGTCATAGTTTGCGAAAATGATGACCCTGGGATGACCTTGACCTATTTTATGTCAAGGTAAATTTTGGAAACATAGGTTACATTGGAAAATTTCAAACATCTTCTTCTCTGAAACTGCATGGCCAATGAAAGCCAAATTTTATATGGAGCATCCTTGGATAGGGGGAATGAAAGTTTGTTTGCGGGATCTTGGTCACATGACCAAGATGGCCGCCACGCCCATATTTGGTAAAAACCACTCAAAAATCTTCTTCTCCAGAACTTGTGGGCCGATTTCCACTAAACTTGATATGTAGCATCAGGGACACCAGCCCATTGTAGTTTGCGAAAATGATGACCTTGGGGTGACCTTGACCTATTTTACGGCAAGGTCAATTTTGGAAACATAGGCTTTTACACTGGAAAAAGTGAAAACCATGGATTTTTTGATAACTATTGCAGCCTGAGACCTGAAAAGTGGTAGATGCAGAGAACTAATGGATTAGATGAAGGTATGTAATCAATTTAGGTCAAGGTCATCTCTTGACCTTGGCCGGTCTGTGGTCTATACACACTTTTCAAAGATCTTCTCCTCTGAAACCGCTTGGCCGATGAAAGCCAAATTTTATGTGGAGCCTCCATGGATATGTGGAACGAAAGTTTGTTGGTGAAAACCGGGTCACATGACCAAGATGGCCGCCACGCTCATATATGGTAAAAACAACTCAATAATCTTCTTCTCCAGAACCGGGAGGTCGATTTCCACAAAACTTGGTATGTATCATCAGGGACCCCAGCCCGTCATATTTTGCGAAAATGATGACCCTGGGATGACCTTGACCTGTTTTACGTCAAGGCAAATTTTGGAAACATAGGTTACATGGGAAAATTTCAAACATCTTCTTCTCTGAAACTGCATGGCCGATGAAAGCCAAATTTTATGTGGAGCATCCTTGGGTAGGGGGAACGCAAGTTTGTTCGCGGGATCTTGGTCACATGACCAAGATGGCCGCCACGCCCATATATGGTAAAAACCACTCAAAAATCTTCTTCTCCAGAACCGGCGGGCCGGTTTCCACCAAACTTGGTATGTAGCATCCGGGACTCCAGACCATTGTAGTTTAAAATGAAGTTTCAAGGGTGGTATACTGTTTTCACGTCCATTTATTCTGGTCTCTGCTTTCCATCCGTCAATAACACTTTGTTTCCTTAATATCTTGAAAAAAATACTTGGCCGGAATTTCATGAAACCTGTCAGACACATACAAAATTGATGGAGCAAACAACTAGAACCCTCTCAGGTGAGCTACAGGACCCTTGGTCCTCTTGTTGTACCATGCTGGCATGTAAGTTCTCTAAAATTCCACAAATTGTTCTTGTCAATAAAAATTTGCATTTAAAGCCTTTCAAAAACGCATGAGTACCACTTAAGAACTTGCTTATAATTTGTGAAATAAAAGTTATGAAAATTTTCCATTGAACAGTAGCTGTTCTAATGTGTACCCACAATCTATGTTTTGATCAAAAATAAGAAAAATATCAAAAATTTTCAGCTGAAAATTTACAATTTTTAAAGCTCGAAAAATCTCTGTTTATTGCATGGGCAAGTTTTTGTAATGGAATAGTGCAACCAGTAAGCATTCATTCACTTACCCACTGTGCAGCTGACCTGTATTTTTATTTTCTAATAAAAAGTGTATCTTTCATGACATGTTTATGTTTACAGGGAGATTGGTACAAGACAAAAGAAATCGTGGAGAAAGGTCGTGATTGGATCCTCAAGGAAGTGGTCACCTCCGGGTTGAGGGGTCGAGGTGGGGCAGGCTTTCCCACCGGTATGAAGTGGGGCTTCATGAAGAATGCTAAGGATGGAAGGTACGGTGTGGGGAAATAAATATTGGGGCTCCTCGTGGGAAGACCAACAATGTGGTTTCTGACCAGGTCCCACACAAACAGGCCTGTACAGTCACAGAAGATGGCTAGAGGCTGGAAATTTTGAATTTAGAAAGTAGAAGAATTGTACTATCCATGCTGCGAAAACAAAGGCGCTGATCAGCTTCGCAGTTACTGCGAAGCTGATCTACGCATTTGTTTTTGTCTATGCAGATTGTTGGTTTTCCCACGTGGCATCTCAAATATTGGGGCTCCAGTTTTGTTGTAATCTAACAAGCTAACAGCCAATATTACTTTGCCATTAAAATTCAGATCTATGTAATTGAGCTACAAGTAAACCTTGGACTGATAAGACAGACCTTCTAGAACAGCCAGGTGTCTGTTTAATTTACCTAGAACCAGGTGATGAAATATATTTTAAAATTAACCTGAGTAGGTAGTAGGCCCTTTGTTCACAAAAGTCTGTCTGACATGCCAGACAAAAAAATAATGGTCTCGGTTCGACAAACATTTTGCCACATATTTAAATTTGTTAGAGTGAAAATCAAGCCAATGTTGGTCAGGTAAAATTTTGTTTGTTATGCCCCCAACTTCGAAGAAGTTGAGGGGGCATATTGGTTTGGGTCTGTCCGTGCAGTGCAGTGAGTGAGTGAGTGAGTGAGTGCGTGCGTGCAGTCAGTCAGTCAGTCAGTCTGTGATCATACTGATGCGTGAGCACTCATTCAGGAACCGTTAGAGCTTGGATCTTGAAATTTGGTATGTAGTTTGTATATGAAAATTAAGAGGACCCATATTTTTTCTTTCAGGTAAATTCAAGGGGCTAGGGGCCAATTCTGTGAGAGTTATTTCCCTTTTTAATTATGCCCCCAACTTCGAAGAAGTTGAGGGGGCATATTGGTTTGGGTCTGTCCGTGCAGTCAGTCAGTCTGTCAGTCTGTGATGCGTGAGCACTCGGTCAGGAACCGTTAGAGCTAGGATCTTGAAATTTGGTATGTAGTTTGTATATGAAAATTAAGAGGACCCTTATTTTTTCTTTCAGGTAAATTCAAGGGGCTAGGGGCCAATTCTGTGGGAGTTATTTCCCTTTTTAATTCTTGATAAAGTGAATAGATAGTGGATCACTTTTTTCGCAATTTGAACTTAGCCATTTTTTCAAGCATTTTGACAATGAAAGTGAATGGGCAGTGGGTACCTTGTGTGCGCAACTCCTCCTACAATTTCATGCCAATTCATTTAAAACTTTACATGTATTATGGGAATGGTCTGAAGATATGCATGTGGTTTGGATATAATCCTTGGATTATTTTTTGTCATTTTTTTCACAATTTGAACTTAGTCATTTTTTCGGGCATTTTAGTGGATGGATAGAGGGTACCTTGTGTGCGCGACTCCTCCTACAATTTAATACCGATACTTTTGAAACTTTGCAGACATTGTGACCATGCTTTGAAGATATGCATGTGGTTGGGATATACTCCTCAGATTAATTTTTGTCACTTTTTTTACAATATGAACTTAGTCATTTTTTGGACATTTTTACATCTTGAAAGTGGCTTACCAGTTGGGGGCATAGTGGTTCATAAACACATTTTCTAGTTCTTGATAAAGTGAATAGATAGTGGATACCTTGTGTGCGCAACTCCTCCTACAGTTTTATTTCGATTCTCTTGAAACTTTACAGATGTTGTGACCATGCTTTGAAGATATGCATGTGGTTTGGATATTATCCTCAGATTAATTTTTGTCACTTTTTTCGCAATTTGAACTTAGCCATTTTTCAGGCATTTTGACAATGAAAGTGAATGGGCAGTGGGTACCTTGTGTGCGCAACTCCTCCTACAGTTTCATGCCAATTCATTTAAAACTTTACATGTATTATGGGCATGGTCTGAAGATATGCATGTGGTTTGGATATAATCCTTGGATTATTTTTTGTCATTTTTTTCACAATTTGAACTTAGTCATTTTTTCGGGCATTTTAGTGAATGGATAGAGGGTACCTTGTGTGCGCAACTCCTCCTACAATTTAATACCGATACTTTTGAAACTTTGCAGACATTGTGACCATGCTTTGAAGATATGCATGTGATTGGGATATAGTCCTCAGATTAATTTTTGTCACTTTTTTTTCACAATTTGAACTTAGTCATTTTTTGGACATTTTTACATCTTGAAAGTGGCTTACCAGTTGGGGGCATAGTGTTTCATAAACACATTTTCTAGTTCACCAAAGTTCTTGTAAGCATGGTGGACAATCACATGACTAAAGTCAATGACTATGTACTAGTATTTGGACACATCCACTAAGCAAATCAGCTATAACTTTCTTAAAAGTGAATAAAACTTCATGTTTAAAGTGCACATACACCAAAATGTAATGATCTTAACTACTGTACAACATACTTAAATAGATAATCCCAAGCAACTGGATTCATATTTTAACACTGAGGTTGCGCAGGGTAGTTTTTAAAACTATAGGGCACATTAAACGGTCTGAGGTTTAGAGCGTTCCGGGTAATGTACACTTATTCCATGAAATTTCATTCATTGTTAAGAAAAATGTAGCTGGTTTGCTTTCTGGTTATGTCCGAACACTATTATTCAAAAATCAATTTTATGTCACGTGATTGCTGACCAAGGTAAAGGTAACGCAAATTTCTTTAACACTGGAATTGCCAATAATTTTGACTATTTTGCTCTTAAAATGCAGTAAAAGATTCTTTTATATTGAATTGCTCAGAAATTTTTTTATAAACTTTCTTCAGTATCAGCTTAAATACATGCTGGACATTGGAAGTGTACTTGAAGTTTTATATAATTGAGCCGCCACATAAGAAAACTCAGAACAAGCACATGCAAAAAAAATGGCACAGATCAGCACCTTTGTTTTAGCTACATGTATACAGATTTTACGATTTCTCATCTTAAATCTGAAGCTGAACAGGCCTGTTTGTGTTGGACCTGCTCAAACACCCAAGTTGTTGGCTTTCTCATGTGAAAATCTTGATTTTTTAATATAAAATTTAAGACAATGATTCCTAACAAATTTTATTGAACCTATTTAGACCGAAGTATCTGGTGGTGAATGCTGATGAGGGTGAGCCGGGTACCTGTAAAGACAGAGAAATCATGAGACATGATCCCCACACACTGGTAGAGGGATGTCTCATTGCAGGGCGAGCCATGGACGCTAGAGCTGGTACGCTTTTATTATCAACCGCTGCATCAGAAAACCAGCAATCTTCATATGCAAAAACAAAAGCCCAGATCAGCTGTGCAGCTACTGCACAGCTGATAAGTGCTTTTTGTTTTTGCTTCGCAGATAGTACAATCCCTCTCTTCTTAAATCTGAAATTTCAAGCTTCTATGACTGTACAGGCCAGTTTGTGTCAGACCTCATAGGAAATCCAGTTTGTTTGTTTTCATACACAAAGGCTCATATATGGTTATTTTCTTTTGGCGATAAATGTATTCAAATATTTCATTTGTGGAGGTTTTTCTTCGGAAATGAGTTCACTTGTAAGATATCTTGTTATACAATAAAACATCGGTGGAACTGTAAAACATGATTTCCTCAAGTAGACATGACATCATACCTTCCAAAATAACTACTTTTATTAAGGTAATATCTGTTCTAATGTTCTGTCCATTTTTACTCTGATCACAAAAAGGAAATTGCTGTGAAAAAAAAAAGAATAAAATGTTTGAGAAATCTAAAATATGACATTGACATAACTTTCATAATAACTTTCTCAGCTTTTGCCAATATAGCTGTTACTTGTCCAAAGATAACAACTGCATTAACAAATCTTTTCAAAATACACAGCTTAATTAATAAATGCAAAAAATACTAAAATTATAGCAATCTTATGTTGTAAAGCAAAATTGCGTGCATTTGTAATACAGTAGATTCTTATCAATAATAATAGGCCAAACAGTGGCATACCCCGAAACAGTCTCGCAAATATGCAAATTTGGATTCAGTAAATGATATCTGAACTTTCAGTCTGGCGTCCAAAGTTAATAAAAACACTTGAAATTGTTGAAAGGTTGCGAATTAACAGACCTTCCCTATCACGAAGATTGTTTACTTTTGACATTTTTCTTAGTGTACAGAGTGGTTGATATGAAATTAGATAGGCAGATACATTGTACATGTGTACTGTTGATCAAGTAAACATATTTTGTTGTTTTAGCCTACATCTACATCAGGGGTGAGTTCTACAATGAGGCCTCCAATCTACAGGTCGCCATTAATGAGGTAAGGAAATATATTCTAGAGCGACTAGTTGAGGAAAGGCTGTCGCATTGTAGTCTGACACCATGTGATCTGACACAAACTGAACAAAAGAAAACTTCAAAGTCTTTGTACACTACTGAGTGTTCTGAGTGATGTTATAAAGTGAATGTTCTGATGGTTTATTGGATGATATGACCAAATGAGTTTCCTGTGTGTGAAAACAAATTCTGCCTGAACAATGTTGAACTCACCTTGGCCACACATTGTGTCATTTAGGTCACAGGTATACAAACAACAAATATGTGACAGTATCTGGCATTTGGGTCTTGTGGAGTCACACTCAGAAATTTACTTTTTCACATTTTTACAATGTTCAGTATGTTTAGAGTCTGTATCCAAAAGCTTTATAAATGAGCCGCCTCATGGGAAAACCAACAATCTGCATAGGCGAAAACAAAGGCGCAGATCAGCTTCGCGGTAACCGTGAAGCTGATCAGCGCCTTTGTATTCGCTACATGGATAGTACACTTCCTCTTCTTCTTAAATCTGAAATTTCATGCTTCTAGCTCTTTTCTGTGCTTGTACAGGCCTGTTTGTGTCGGACCTGTTGGTTTTCCCACGAGGCGGCTCAAATAGGGCTGACGACTAAGGAGAAAAATAGAGAAAACACCCACCACCCTCAAGTTGCATCTCTGACAGGGGTTTTAATTGGAAAGAAATTAATTGGCCTTGGAAAAACGTTTGTAACACTGAGTTATACTGCCCTTTTCTATAGTTCTTCACAGTGAATGTTGTCTAAATATTATGGAAACGGAAATTTGAAAGCTCTTGCAAGAAATTTCCAACCTTTCTTATTAGACAGCATTTTGAAACTAGTGACTGAGTGTGCAAAAATCCATTTAACATCGATTGCAGATTTAATTTCCAACTTTAATTCATGTTTTGTGACGTCAATGTCGTACACCCACAAGACCCCAAATTGCAGAAAACATCACATATAATCCAGACTGCCCTCACATGACCTTATCTATTGACTGTAAATTTAAAGAATGAAAGGTTCATGTAACAAGATTATCCTGTATCCTATCATGTAAAGAATCTTTTTGATCCACAGGCCTGATTTATAGCAACTGATTATATGCAGTATATCCTTGATTCTGTTCACAGGCTTATGCAAAAGGTCTGATAGGAAAGAATGCGTGTGGCAGTGGCTACGACTTTGACGTGTATGTCCACCGCGGGGCTGGAGCTTATATCTGCGGGGAGGAGACCGCTCTGATTGAGTCTCTGGAGGGGAAGCAGGGGAAACCCCGTCTCAAGCCCCCATTCCCTGCTGATGTGGGTGTGTTCGGGTGTCCCACCACAGTGACTAATGTAGAGACTGTGGCTGTCACTCCAGTAAGTACTGTATTAGGTATGACAGCTTGAGTGGCTGTGTGTTTGATGTGTAGAGACTGTGGCTGTCACTCCCGTAAGTACTGTATTAGGTATGACAGCTTGAGTGGCTGTGTGTTTGATGTGTAGAGACTGTGGCTGTCACTCCAGTAAGTACTGTATTAGGTATGACAGCTTGAGTGGCTGTGTGTTTGATGTGTAGAGACTGTGGCTGTCACTCCCGTAAGTACTGTATTAGGTATAACAGCTTGAGTGGCTGTGTGTTTGATGTGTAGAGACTGTGGCTGTCACTCCCGTAAGTACTGTATTAGGTATGACAGCTTGAGTGGCTGTGTGTTTGATGTGTAGAGACTGTGGCTGTCACTCCCGTAAGTACTGTATTAGGTATGACAGCTTGAGTGGCTGTGTGTTTGATGTGTAGAGACTGTGGCTGTCACTCCAGTAAGTACTGTATTAGGTATAACAGCTTGAGTGGCTGTGTGTTTGATGTGTAGAGACTGTGGCTGTCACTCCCGTAAGTACTGTATTAGGTATGACAGCTTGAGTGGCTGTGTGTTTGATGTGTAGAGACTGTGGCTGTCACTCCCGTAAGTACTGTATTAGGTATGACAGCTTGAGTGGCTGTGTGTTTGATGTGTAGAGACTGTGGCTGTCACTCCCGTAAGTACTGTATTAGGTATGACAGCTTGAGTGGCTGTGTGTTTGATGTGTAGAGACTGTGGCTGTCACTCCAGTAAGTACTGTATTAGGCATAACAGCTTGAGTGGCTGTGTGGTTGATGTGAAGTTAAGCAGAACTAGGACGATCCTCAAGCCCAGCACATTTCTTCATTTATGAGGACTTGGTTGTAAAAATAATTCAAATTTTTTTCTATGGCCATTCCTCCTATATGAGCTGCTTGTGGGAAAACCAACAATGTGACACAAACCGGCTTGTACAGTCACAGAAGATGGCTAGAGGCTGGAAATTTTGGATTTAGAATGTAAAGGAATTGTACTATCCGAGTTTGCCAAAACAAAGGCGCTGATCAGCTTCACGGTTACTGCGAAGCTGATCTTCGCCTTTGTTTTCGCATATGCAGATTGTTGGTTTTCCCATTGGTAGGCTCATATATAGATCTCACTGATCAAAAAGGGTATCTTTGAGTGGTGAAAGAATGGTTCAGTCAGTACTGGTTAACTGCCACTGGTAGGCTTGCCCAGGAACAGTTTGGTTAGGATCACTCACTTGTGGGGTAGTGATACAGTACATGACTGGATTTGATACCTACCTCCCCAGTTTAGTGACCTTGGACAAGACATTTGAGCAGCCTCACGAGAAAAACCAACAATCTGCATAGGAGAAAACAAAGACGCAGATCAGCTTCGCGGTAACCGCGAAGCTGATCAGTGCCTTTGTTTTCGCGACTCAGATAGTACAATTTCTCCTCTACTTAACTCCAAAAATTCAAGCTTCCAGCCTGCTTCTGTATCTGTATGGGCAGGTTTGTGACAGACCTGTTTGGAAACCACGTTGTTGGTTTTTCCATGTGGTTCATTTTTAGTTTCCCATTAATATACCCAGGAAGCAGTGGCTTCATTCTGAAATTACTGAAAAAGTTTTGAGTAGGATGTTACGCAAAACAAACCAAAAATATTCCTTGAATATCCATTATTTTTTGTTCTATTGCAGGCTATATGTAGGAAAGGTGGAGATTGGTTTGCGTCATTTGGTCGTGACAGAAACAGAGGAACTAAGGTAGGGGAACTAACTGCTTTCATTACTAGACAGTTGAATACTGATGCATCACAGTGCTCAGTATGATATATGCCATGATGCGAGAAAATCGGTCTTTGGGCTTTATGGCCTGTCCGACACAAATTGAACTGTACATTCATAGAAGAAGGCAAGAAGCTTGAAATTTCAGATTAAAGAAGAGGGATTGTACTATCTGTATATGCAAAAAAAACGTTTTTCTCATGATGCGGCTCATATTTCTCAGGAGCTTTTGACCACATTAACACAAACTGGGTTTCAGCAGTCAGAACAATGCCAGAAGCCTGAAATTCCATGTTTGACAGGCAGAGGGATAGTCCCAACATAACTGAAACATTGTTGACTCGGACATATAACCACAAGGGGAGTGTGGTGGTCAAGTGCTAGAGTACCAAACTTGGAAGCAAGAGGTCAGGTATTTGATACTTTCCTCTCTCCCCATAAAACTGGTTAATGTCTAGGAGGCATTGGCTCTGTCTTATTGTCGAGGACATTAAAATACAAAATGATCAAACAAAATTTCTTGCTTTTAGCTGTTCAACATCTCCGGCCATGTGAACAATCCGTGTACAGTTGAGGAGGAGATGTCTATACCATTGAAGGAGCTGATAGAGCGACATGCCGGGGGTGTGATAGGGGGCTGGGACAATCTCCTAGCTGTCATCCCCGGGGGATCCAGTGTACCACTTATACCTAAAGAGTAGGTAGCATTAATTGGTGTACAAATGGAAATTTAGATAACAATACTCATCTCATCCTATCCAATAGCTTTTAAGTGTACTGGTTAAGTAATTTGTCATGTAAACTAACAGTCACAGGTTTGTTCCTGGGCTTCTCCTGTCTTTGGGATTAGATTTTTAAACCCAGGGTTGACATAACCGTTAGTGTAACCTTAAACCCTAAGTCAATCAATCAAAATGTCCTATCCAACTAATGAATTCTTGTAGAAAATTTAATATTAGAATCAGGTTTTACACTTAAAAACAAATTTTAAACTGCAAGTTGCCTTCTAAGCAGTACAGCCAAGCTAGTGCTTGTTAGAAGCCCTAAGATAGACTTTGACCTGATGGTTCTCCTAAAATGTTGGCACTCAAATGTATCATATTGGCAGTGCAATTAGGTATGTACATGATATTCTGGAGACCTGTGACAAAGGAGCCATGACGTGAGAAAATCGGTTTTCGGGACCAGATGTGACACAAACCAGCCTGTACAGTCACAGAAGCAGGCTAGAACATTGAAATTCCAGTTTTAAGGTAAAGAACCATAAAAACCGTGGCGCTTAAAGGTCCGTGCGTCGCGAAGAACGAAATGCCATAACGTCGCGCCAATGACATCGTTTTCAAGATGGCGTCGGCTGTATGTGTGTGGTCCGAACACAAGGTAAATATCGACAGAAGCAAAGAAACGGGTCGATTTTATTGTGAATTTACGAGCATACGCATTACAATGAGAGAGAAAAGAAAGGTCCAGAAAAAAGTAACGGCGACAGTCGAATGCCGTTTCCAATTTTATGCATATTTCTTAATTAAAGATTACGAGCGTGTGCTTCCGGATTATAGTAGGCCTATAGAACTGGTGACATAAAGACAAAAATGAATTTATAGAATTTCCAGAAATCTGATGTAAGTTTGTATTACGCACACCCATTCATTTCCGACGGCTTTATCGTGTGGAAGGTGATGTGCGGGACTCGAGGATCGAACCCGCCAAAGCCTCATTATTATATTTTATTTATTCATTCTATTCATTCGCCTGATAATTATTTTATTTATCAAATTCTCTTATCAAATTTTATTTATTTATTTATTTATTTATTTATTTATATATTCGTGGTGTTTTGATGACTTGTCTGATCGAGCTTTAAAGCCTCGTGGAAGGAACTTGAGCTTTTAATTTATTTGGAAATGAAACCAACAATCGGGGTTTCTGACCAGGTCTGACTCAATCCAGATTGTACAGCCACAGAAGCAGGATTATCTTTAAATTTTGGAATTAAGTAGGAGAGGAATTGCAATATCAGAGTAACAAAAAAAAAAAAAAAAAAAAAAAACGGTGCTGATCAGCTGTGCAGTTACTGCACAGCTAATCTGCGCCTTTGGTTTCGCATAATCATATTGTGGGTTTTCTGATACAGGGGCTCTCATATTAGTTTATATCCAGCGACCCATGGTCGATGGTCGAGTGGTTAAGAGCGCTGATTTCATTTACGCGCTTAACCATTCGATCTTCTCACCGCTGTGTCTGGTGTTGGTTCGAGCCCCACATCAGGCATGTGATACTAGCCAAATTCTGCTTGCGGGTGTGCCGCATGGATTTTCTCGTTTCTCGGGAATCTCCCGTTTTTTTTTTTTTTTGTTTTTTTTTTTGCCACACATTCGTTTGTTAGTCACGCAAGGGAAATATTAAAACTATAACAGACACATTATATACTTTACAAGCAATGGTTTGTACAGAAAGACAGACATTATATCGCGTGCATTGCGCGTTTGATGAAATGCTATTTATGTTGAACAATTGAATAAGTTTGATTGAATACCATCTGATTACTGGTTAACCGATCAGGTGTGAGCCTGCCCAGGAAAAGTGATTTCAAGTCAAACCATCCATATTGGCTTAGGTGGGTGGTTATATTTCAAGCCCTAATTTTGACATCCTAATTTTAGGTAAAAGTCCCAATAAAATGGAGGCAATGTCCCGGCATGATCATAGCTGTTGATTGGGATGTTAGCCTCCTGGTACCATATCTCGAACCACTTTTACAGCATTGTTACATGTAAAAATCTTCGAACATGCAATAAAAATAATTTAATCCTCAGATTTTGTAGACACAACATTGCCAATGTCACTGATCTAGTAAATTATGTGTGACGTCATATGGCGCGTGCACAGCACGGTCCATTACATCACCACTAAAAAGCATGTTTCCTTCAGTTAATGGAACCAATTCTCGAACAGACTATTTGAGATCGTTTTCAGTTGTAATCATGCGAGAGAATTAGGGACAAATAGTATATAGTCACCCAGGAGGTATTTAAGTGCAAGAAAATATGGTAAAGTTCAAGCATGTCACCACGTAGGTCATTATGAGTAGGTCCAACCTAAACACTAGTCTCTTACTATACTTTGTTTTCATGTATTTTTGCCAGCATTACAATTGAGCAGATTTAGCCAATTTCTATTTGATTTTTTGGGATTAAACAAGTGTTCACACAAGAGAGAGCCACTAGGAATGGGAGGTAGTACCAGTAACAAAATAAAAACGATCTTGTCGCTCATGCGATTTTCATGGGCACTGTATTTCACAGGGGTGTAAACAAACATTTGTAAAGCTAAACGACTCAAGGCATGTTTACTTCATCAAAATTTGATTTGAATACAAAGAAGAGAGCTTCTGGCATGAGACAGCATAAAAATGGAATTAAGGAATGTTTTTCAGCAGAGAATTTCTTGTCAAACAAACTGAGTATTGTATTTTTGCTTTGATTTTGGTCGATTTTCATTGTCTGCTAGGGAAATCCAAAACGAGGCTGACACCTGGCAATGTGCCAGTTTTATCGCCCATTGGCTGACGAAAGTAAACCTGCCTAAAACGTTTTAATGTGGACCAGATTTTATGTTTTATTGAGTGTAAATCAAATTATTGTTCGAGAGTTGGTCCCGTTCGAGAAATGGTACCAGGAGGCTAAGGATGTTCGCTGCTAACATTTGACATTTCGGAACTTCCGGAATATCTCGTAAACGGTTGCATATATTTTCCTAATATTTTATACTTGAATACATATTGATGATATGCATTGAATGAGCCATGAAAATTGTCAATCTAAGAAACTTCATTTTTTCACCCCATTTTCTGCAACTTTTCAGAAAATTTTAGTTGACAGTAAAATTTAGGGGGTAGGGTAGATTAAACTTGAATATTACACATCTTAAAATTAATTGCACTAGTTCGATGTTTATTTTAGCAGCAGTATATGTGTACATGGTCTTCTAAGTCAGTCTTTGTGTCTTTAGTGTGGTGGTTTTAAAATTTTAGGTGGTTTTATGAAATGGGCTTTTAGAAACAAAACAGCCGAAGAAAGGTTGAAAATGGCGATTTTCAAGTTGTTGGTTCTCTCTTAAATGCTCACTACCCTATATATTTCTTTCTTTTATTGGAACAATATTACCCAGTTCTATGTTGTGTGAAAATACAAGAAAAAGTTTGAATCAACAAATATGAATTTGGCACATTTCAAAATATTGATTTTTTCCAACTTTTCAAGTATGGGGGTAGGGTTGGAAAAGGAATCGTAAAATTTTGTCATCCACTCCAAGTTGCAAATTTTTCTATGCTTTTGGTCAAAAATAGTCTGCGTTACGTAAATATTATGACTTTTGAAAGCATCCTAGGTGTATGTTTGTTCAAGACAGGTATGTTTCAAAGTATTAAAAATTTAATTAATTTTACCAAATTTAAAACAAGGTGCTCAGAGGTCTCATTCAGAGGCCTGTAGCTTGAAAAAATGCACACTACCCTATATTTATTTTGTTTTCAAATGTCTTGTGTTGTATTTTGGAATCAAGAAAGAATGGTTAGAAAAAAAGTTTGAATACTTTTTCATTGGCAGCGAACATCCTTAAGCATCAATTCAAACAAACAAACGCGTTAGATTAAAATTTAGGGTCAAAGATTTTAACAGTACCTCTATACATACTGTTGAACTTAGGCTGGATTTGAACCATTCACCGTACGTGATATGACTGTTGAAAGGTCATTCGAGTTGAAAATTACTCATTGAGATACAAGCACGCGTTAATGATCTTAAATTTGCCAATTAAAGCTCATTCTAATAAACCAAATGCCGAACGCTTATGAAACGCCCGAAATGTCAAAATGCCCCATCCTTATGACGTCAACGTCACTTACGGAAAATTAAGATTTTTAGCTTACCTGTCTTCATTCGTTGACAAATAGCGTCCAAACCAACCTGGTAGTCAAGGACTTTTATTTTACTTTTTGACTCACAATATAAAAACGAGACAATATTTAGTTTTTAAAAAAATTCTATGGATTAGTTCTCTTGTAAACGGCGCTCATGTGCAAAAAGCGACGCGTTTTTATTACTTTCCCATTACGTCACGTACAAATAACGGCATTTTTAGCCATTTTAGGGGAGCGATTTGCAGGAAAACCAACCTGGTAACCATGTTTTTTTATTACACGAAACGATAGATATAAATGTTTTCTCGAAAATATCAAAAAATAAAAAAAATCTATGGATCAGCATTTTTATGGTTCTTTACCTTAAGAAGAGGGTTTGTACTATCCTTGTAGCGAAAACAAAGGCGCTGATCAGCTTCACAGTTACTGCAATGCTGATCTGCGCCCTTGTTTTCGCCTAGGCAAAAATCCGTGTTTCTCATGGCACAGCTCAAATAGTCCTTAAGCATGACCAAATACAGTAAAAACTCCATTTTATTTTCCAGCATATGTACAGATGTATTAATGGACTTTGATGCTCTCATTGATGTACAGAGTGGTCTGGGAACAGCTGCTGTCATAGTCATGAATAAATCTGCCGATGTTGTCCGCTGCATATCACGTCTTATTGACTTCTATAAACACGAGAGTTGTGGTCAGGTACATGATAGTCATGAATAACCCTTTTTCACTGAAGATGTTTATCACTTTCCAGTTTTACTATAAATAGTCAATAACAAATCAATTGTATTTCTACTAATGTAACATTGAAACAAAAGCCTTATATTACAATTCAATTTCTCTAAAAGAAGGTTCAAACATCTTTTTACATTCATTATCTCACCTGAGCCAAAGGCTCACAAGGTGAGCTTATAGGATGGCCATGCTCCGTCGTCCGTCCATCGTCCGTCCACAATTTCAAAGATCTTCTCCTCTGAAACCGCTTGGCCAATCAAAGCCAAACTTCATGTGGAGCATTCTTAGGAAGGGGGAACGAAAGTTTATATAAATGGTCCAGGTCACATGACCAAGATGGCCGCCATGGCTATAAATAGCAAAAACCTTTAAAAATCTTTTTCTCCAGAACCAGTGGGCCGATTTCCATGAAACTTGGTATGTAGCATCGGGGATGCAGGGCCATCATAGTTTATATAAATCATGACCCTGCGATGACCATGACCTATTTTACGACAAGGTCAACTTAGGTCACCAATGCATTTGAATGGGGAAAAATATTAAAATGCTATTAAATGGGTAAAACTTACTTGGATTAGGCAAATAGACATAAAATTAATGTTTATGGAAGAATTTTAGCCCCTGGGGGGGGGGGTTGTCTGCCCCTGCCCCAGGGCTATATACATGTATATTTCCATAATATTGAAACATCTTCGCCTCTGAAACCGCTTGGCCAATTGAAGCCAAACTTCATATGGAGCATCCTTTGGAAGGGGGAAAGAAAGTTTATATGAATGGTCAAGGTCACATGACCAAGATGGCTGCCATGGCTTTAAATAGAAAAAACCTTTAAAGATCTTCTTCTCCAGACCCAGAAGGCCAATGATTTTGAAACTTGGTGTGAAGCATCAGTGATTGGAGCTCTACAAAGCTTAAATAAATCATGAACCTGGGATGACCTTGACCTATTTTACGGCAAGGTCAACATAGGTCGCTCATGCATTTGAATGGGGAAAAGTGTGGACTTAAGATTGATGATTCTGAAAAATTTGGACCCCAGGGGTGTGTCTGCCCCCACCCCGGGGCAATATACATGTATATTACAGTGATATTCAAAGATCTTCTTCTCTGAAACTGCTTGGCCAGTCAAAGCTAAACTTCATGTGGAGCATTGTTAGGAAGTGGGAATGAAAGTATATATAAATGGTCAAGGTCACATTACCAAGATGGCCGCCATGGCTATAAATAGCAAAAACTTTAAAGATCTTCTTCTCCAGAACCAGAAGGCCTATGTTTTTGAAACTGGGCATGAAGCATCAGGGAGAGGAGCTCTACAAAGTTTATATAAATCATGACCCTGGGATGACCTTGACCTATTTTATGGCAAGGTCAGCTGAGGTCGCATATCCCAGATCTCAGGTGAGCGTTTACAGGACCATTGGTCCTCTGGTTTTTATGGTCCTGAAGAAAGTATTCAAAACTGATGACAAAGCTCTAAATGGTTTTCACCTCGTTTTTGGGGACCAAGTTAGTGATTATGAATCGGATTTTGATTGCTTCTATTACATATATTTCACCAAATCATTACTAAAAGAAAGAAAATGTTGCTATATTTTGTTAACCTCATCACATCCCTATGCATGCAAACTTTTACGACTGCTTGATTTAGATACTGTTGGATTGTCCTGTATTATCACAATGCTTTGTGTGATGCTGGGTAACAAGCATAAGCAAAAGCCATGTTTTAACAGTGCATTAACCAAAGCCATATCAGTGCATGAGTTATCAATTTCCTGAATAATACCTGGCTATTGTTTCCTTCTAACATGTCTGTTACTACTGTGTAACACTGCTGGTATTTATGCAATGCTGTTGTTTACCTTACAGTGTACACCATGCCGAGAGGGTGTTGGCTGGATGATGAAGATTATGCACAGATTTAGTACGTATCAAAACTTAACTTTGAAATATCCTTGTCAGTTTTACAAGCCCAGTTCATGAGATATGTGAGTGTTAGGTAGAAGTGAGGCAATCAGTGTCAATCTACAACATAAAATGTGTTCTTGTTGTTGTTGGACAATACATATCGGCTGTTTTCTTTCTCAAAGGTGGTGAAAAACTACCTTAACTGAGCCTTCCAAAAACTACTTTGACTTAACCTGTTACTAATATTCATCCTGACTTAATAAAGGCAAACTTTATGAGATGTAACAGTATTTTAGACCATACAGCTATGATTTATCACCTCTGTTTCAGACAAAACTCTACTTTGTATAATCTTAGATTTCAAGCCTCTAAACACTCTACATGGCTGTAAAACCCAGTTTGAATCAAGTTTCTTTTCATTTAACAAAGCTACATTGCTGTATTCTTGGTATGTGTCAGATCTGTTTTAAAGCAATAATCAGTGGGATATTTGGTGGTGGAATTCACGAGGTTAAAACTATGAACAATATCAAGACTTTGAATTGAGCAACCTAACTGCCTTGAACTGAAAAAAGTCTTGATTAAAACAGCCGCTTCTAGGGCATGAATAGCACACTTAGCTTCACAGATATTCTCATTTTTCAGTGACTGGTAATGCCCGTCGTGAGGAGATAGACATGTTATATGAACTGAGTAAGCAGATAGAGGGCCACACAATCTGTGCTCTTGGTGATGGTGCTGCTTGGCCTGTACAGGTAATTATTAACTACATTAATATTGATATTTGGATGAATAAATCAGCCCGCATCATACAAATACAAAAAAACTCGGCCAATACAGAATAAGTCGGCCAATACGTGAAAAACTGGGCCAATACGAGAAAAGTCAGCCAATATGAAAATGACGTCATTAAAGAAAATGGCAGCCATGCTTTCCTCCACATAGCTGCTTATAAACCTATTGATCAGCGCCTTTGTTTTAGCTACTTGGATAGTATGAGTTGTCTTGTACTTATCTCCAAAGTTTCAAGCTTTTAGCCTTCTGTGAATGTACAGGCCAGTTTGTGTGGGACCTTGTCAGAAACCCTAAAGAGTGGTTTACTCTAATCGTGGCTCATTTGTGTATAACTGAATGTTAATCTTGTATTTCCAGGGTTTGATTCGACATTTCCGCCCCGAGTTAGAATCCAGAATGGCTCAGTTCAAAGAGAAACAAGCTGCTTCAGGATAGGACGATTAAAATGTTAATTGACGTTAAAGCATGTGTGTAAAGTATTTGTTGGACTTCTAGACTAAGTGATTGTATGCTTCTTTGACATTCGTTTAAATAAAATGGGGTTAAAGAGGTTTTACCAGCAATGTAATTTAAATTCATATTACTGATGTTTTACCACAATGAATTGGAAATTTTCACATGACTGTTATTTCACAAATTTTCTGTATATGAATTATTCACTCGGTTTTGAATTCGCAAACGAGTGCTCATACAGTCTTTATGGATTATAGAGAACCTTCATTAGCGAGAACCTTAATGTGGAGAAAATTAATGGCAAGTTATCGCAAACATCTTCCAACTTTCAGTATTAGTTAATAAATGTAATGAATTTATGAATGAATTGAAAAGTTGGTTTTATGGACAATTTTGACAAGACAAGATAGCTTATCCACATGGATTTAATTTTCTTTTTGAAATGTGTAACAAGTTTTCTTAATTAAAAAACCTTGAGTCCCTTGACCAGTTTATGTTTCTGGCTGTACTATAATAACATCTAGAAAGTGAAACTATGTAATGGTGTCCAACCAAAAGGAAGTTAAAGATGTGAAACAAACTGCTTCATATACACAGTATCTCAAACTTGGATGGTTTACGGATTATTTTTTATTTGATGTATGTATGGTTTTAGTGTTAAAATATAATAAAATGCCAAGATTGAGAACGGTATTATTTATCAACATAACCCTCTTCCAGAACCAGAGAAGCATAGTGGTTAAACAACTTACTTTATAAACCAGGTTTTGCAGTTAAAAAACTTCTTTCATGCTCAACTCAGCTGAGACTCAGATTTATTCTGCAAATGCCAACAATTGTTGGCATTTTAAAATTTATGAGCAGAATAAATTACTAATTCTTTTAGTTTTGAACTTGAATTTTCCTTTAATTTTGACTATTTCAACATTTATGAGCAACTGAAATTTCATGCTCAGCTGAGCTGAGCTTGAAAAACATTTTTTAACCTCTAGCCCAGGTATCATGGGTTGCATTCAGAGCATTTCCATTCTTTCGTATGAGACTTTCAATGCACAAAAAAGTGATAGTGTATATAAACCTGAAGTGAGTGGGGAATGCTCACCTGACAATGGGTCTTAAATAAGATTAAAAAAGTGTTCATGACTATTCCTGTCTGTGAACATTGGTGTGAAAATAGATGATATTGATACCATCTCACAGAGAAGTTAAACAAGAGGTTCAATACTGGCAACTGCTGAGAAAGCCTGAACCTGTCCAGGAAACCATACATATACTGTAGTAAATAAATGAATACTTAAAGCGATATATTTTCTGAGAAAAAAAAAATCACAAAAATTCACAAAAATAAAATTTTGATGTCTTACTGCACATTATTCTTGCATTCTTTAGGACAGTTCTATGTGTTAGAAAAGATTACAAAGAAAAATAAGTTTAGTTTCAGTTAAGTCATTGTAATTTACACTGAAGCTGATATGTTACAGCTCATTGAGGTCACACTGTCAAACCCCATTATTCAGATTGTCAGTTAAGTGCACTGTCAAACCCCATTATCCAGTGATGTGGTATGTATTGTCAGTCAAGTGCAATGTCAAAACCCATTATTCAGAGATGTGGTATGTATTGTCAGTTAAGTGCTGTCGAACCACATTATCCAGTGATGTGGTATATATTGTCAGTCAAGTGCACTGTCAAACCCCATTATCCAGTGATGTGGTATGTAATGTCAGTTAAGTGCACTGTCAAACCCCATTATCCAGTGATGTGGTATGTATTGTCAGTTAAGTGCTGTCAAACCCCATTATCCAGTGATGTGGTATGTATTGTCAGTTAAGTGCACTGTCAAACCCCATTATCCAGTGATGCGGTATGTATTGTCAGTTAAGTGCACTGTCAAACCCCATTATCCAGTGATGCGGTATGTATTGTCAGTTAAGTGCACTGTCAAACCTTATTATTCAGTGATGTGTTATGTATTGTCAGTTAAGTGCACTGTCAAACCCCTTTATCCAGTGATGTGGTATGTATTGTCAGTTAAGTGCACTGTCAAACCCCATTATCCAGTGATGTGGTATGTATTGTCAGTTAAGTGCACTGTCAAACCCCATTATCCAGTGATGTGGTATGTATTGTCAGTTAAGTGCACTGTCAAACCCCATTATCCAGTGATGTGGTATGTATTGTCAGTTAAGTGCACTGTCAAACCCAATTATCCAGTGATGTGGTATGTATTGTCAGTTAAGTGCACTGTCAAACCCCATTATCCAGTGATGTGGTATGTATTGTCAGTAAAGTGCACTGTCAAACCCCATTATCCAGTGATGTATATATTGTCAGTCAAGTGCACTGTCAAACCCCATTATCCAGAGATGTGGTATGTATTGTCAGTTAAGTGCACTGTCAAACCCCATTATCCAGAGATGTGGTATGTATTGTCAGTTAAGTGCACTGTCAAACCCCATTCTCCAGAGATGTGGTATGTATTGTCAGTTAAGTGCACTGTCAAACCCCATTCTCCAGAGATGTGGTATGTATTGTCAGTTAAGTGCACTGTCAAACCCCATTCTCCAGAGATGTGGTATGTATTGTCAATTAAGTTCACTGTCAAACCCCATTATCCAGTGATGTGGTATGTATTGTCAGTTAAGTGCACTGTCAAACCCCATTATCCAGTGATGTGGTATGTATTGTCAGTTAAGTGCACTGTCAAACCCCATTATCCAGTGATGTGGTATGTATTGTCAGTAAAGTGCACTGTCAAACCCCATTATCCAGTGATGTGGTATATATTGTCAGTCAAGTGCACTGTCAAACCCCATTATCCAGAGATGTGGTATGTATTGTCAGTTAAGTGCACTGTCAAACCCCATTATCCAGAGATGTGGTATGTATTGTCAGTTAAGTGCACTGTCAAACCCCATTCTCCAGAGATGTGGTATGTATTGTCAGTTAAGTGCACTGTCAAACCCCATTATCCAGCGATGTGGTATGTATTGTCAATTAAGTTCACTGTCAAACCCCATTATCCAGTGATGTGGTATGTAGTATCAGTTAAGTGCACTGTCAAACCCCATTATCCAGTGATGTGGTATGTATTGTCAATTAAGTTCACTGTCAAACCCCATTATCCAGAGATGTGGTATGTATTGTCAATTAAGTTCACTGTCAAACCCCATTATCCAGAGATGTGGTATGTATTGTCAGTTAAGTGCTGTCAAACCCCATTATCCAGAGATGTGGTATGTATTGTCAATTAAGTGCACTGTCAAACCCCATTATCCAGTGATGTGGTATGTATTGTCAGTTAAGTGCTGTCAAACCCCATTATCCAGTGATGTGGTATGTATTGTCAATTAAGTTCACTGTCAAACCCCATTATCCAGTGATGTGGTATGTATTGTCAGTTAAGTGCACTGTCAAACCCCATTATCCAGTGATGTGGTATGTATTGTCAATTAAGTTCACTGTCAAACCCCATTATCCAGTGATGTGGTATGTATTGTCAGTTAAGTGCACTGTCAAACCCCATTATCCAGAGATGTGGTATGTATTGTCAGTTAAGTGCACTGTCAAACCCCATTATCCAGTGATGTGGTATGTATTGTCAGTTAAGTGCACTGTCAAACCCCATTATCCAGAGATGTGGTATGTATTGTCAGTTAAGTGCTGTCTAACCCCATTATCCAGTGATGTGGTATGTATTGTCAGTTAAGTGCACTGTCAAACCCATTTATCCAGTGATGTGGTATGTATTGTCAGTTAAGTGTTGTCAAACCCCATTATCCAGTGATGTGATATGTATTGTCAGTAAAGTGCACTGTCAAACCCCATTATCCAGTGATGTGATATGTATTGTCAGTTAGTTATGTGCACTGTCAAACCCCATTATCCAGTGATGTGATATGTATTGTCAGTTAGTTATGTGCACTGTCAAACCCCATTATCCAGTGATGTGGTATGTATTGTCAGTTAAGTGCTGTCAAACCCCATTATCCAGTGATGTGATATGTATTGTCAGTTAGTTATGTGCACTGTCAAACCCCATTATCCAGTGATGTGGTATGTATTGTCAGTTAAGTGCTGTCAAACCCCATTATCCAGTGTTGTGATATGTATTGTCAGTTAGTTATGTGCACTGTCAAACCCCATTATCCAGTGATGTGATATGTATTGTCAGTTAAGTGCACTGTCAAACCCCATTATCTAGAGATGTGGTATGTATTGTCAGTTAAGTGCACTGTCAAACCCCATTATCCGGTGATGTGGTATGTATTGTCAGTTAAGTGCACTGTCAAACCCCATTATCCAGTGATGTGGTATGTATTGTCAATTAAGTTCACTGTCAAACCCCATTATCCAGTGATGTGGTATGTATTGTCAGTTAAGTGCACTGTCAAACCCCATTATCCAGTGATGTGGTATGTATTGTCAATTAAGTGCACTGTCAAACCCCATTATCCAGTGATGTGGTATGTATTGTCAGTTAAGTGCTGTCAAACTCTATTATCCAGAGATGTGGTATGTATTGTCAGTTAAGTGCACTGTCAAACCCCATTATCCAGAGATGTGGTATGTATTGTCAGTTAAGTGCTGTCAAACCCCATTATCCAGAGATGTGGTATGTATTGTCAGTTAAGTGCACTGTCAAACCCCATTATCCAGAGATGTGGTATGTATTGTCAGTTAAGTGCACTGTCAAACCCCATTATCCAGTGATGTGGTATGTATTGTCAGTTAAGTGCACTGTCAAACCCCATTATCCAGTGATGTGGTATGTATTGTAAGTTAAGTGCACTGTCAAACCCCATTATCCAGAGATGTGGTATGTATTGTCAGTTAAGTGCACTGTCAAACCCCATTATCCAGAGATGTGGTATGTATTGTCAGTTAAGTGCACTGTCAAACCCCATTATCCAGTGATGTGGTATGTATTGTCAGTTAAGTGCACTGTCAAACCCCATTATCCAGAGATGTGGTATGTATTGTCAGTTAAGTGCACTGTCAAACCCCATTATCCAGAGATGTGGTATGTATTGTCAGTTAAGTGCACTGTCAAACCCCATTATCCAGTGATGTGGTATGTATTGTCAGTTAAGTGCACTGTCAAACCCCATTATCCAGAGATGTGGTATGTATTGTCAGTTAAGTGCTGTCAAACCCCATTATCCAGTGATGTGGTATGTATTGTCAGTTAAGTGCACTGTCAAACCCATTTATCCAGTGATGTGGTATGTATTGTCAGTTAAGTGTTGTCAAACCCCATTATCCAGTGATGTGATATGTATTGTCAGTAAAGTGCACTGTCAAACCCCATTATCCAGTGATGTGATATGTATTGTCAGTTAGTTATGTGCACTGTCAAACCCCATTATCCAGTGATGTGATATGTATTGTCAGTTAGTTATGTGCACTGTCAAACCCCATTATCCAGTGATGTGGTATGTATTGTCAGTTAAGTGCTGTCAAACCCCATTATCCAGTGATGTGATATGTATTGTCAGTTAGTTATGTGCACTGTCAAACCCCATTATCCAGTGATGTGGTATGTATTGTCAGTTAAGTGCTGTCAAACCCCATTATCCAGTGATGTGATATGTATTGTCAGTTAGTTATGTGCACTGTCAAACCCCATTATCCAGTGATGTGATATGTATTGTCAGTTAGTTATGTGCACTGTCAAACCCCATTATCCAGTGATGTGGTATGTATTGTCAGTTAAGTGCTGTCAAACCCCATTATCCAGTGATGTGGTATGTATTGTCAATTAAGTTCACTGTCAAACCCCATTATCCAGTGATGTGGTATGTATTGTCAGTTAAGTGCACTGTCAAACCCCATTATCCAGAGATGTGGTATGTATTGTCAATTAAGTTCACTGTCAAACCCCATTATCCAGAGATGTGGTATGTATTGTCAGTTAAGTGCACTGTCAAACCCATTTATCCAGTGATGTATTGTCAGTTAAGTGCACATTCAAACCCCATTATCAAGTGATGTGGTATGTACACACTAGACTTATTTCATTGAACTGGTTGACATTTGAACATGAACAAGTATTGTTCAGTTTTGACCTCAGATGCATCAGAAGATAGTAGCATGTGAAAGGATATTCAGATTGAAACTGTACAAATACTCTGTGTGTAACCAAAGTGTTACGGAAAACTTGAAGTATTTCATACTGATTTACCTTGCACATGCAACTTCATGGATTTGTCGATCTTTTGACGCATCTGAGGTAAAAATGGAGCTTTACACACATGATAAATGATGGACCCCAGTCACAAGGTCACTGATGCAGGGTTCAGCTTGGTCCTGTCAATATAGCATGAGGCTTCAGTTTAATATGTTACTGACTGACCTTACACTTTGGAGACGATGTTTGTATTCTAAAAGCCACACTCAAACCAAAGAGAATAATTGAGAAGCTGCAATCTGCATATTCAAAAACAAATATGCAGACCAGCTGTGCAGTAACTGTACAAATGATCAGCGTAGCCTAGCGTCTTTGTTTTTGCTACATAGGTAGCACAACCTCTCTTCTTAGATCCAAAATTTCAAGCTTCTAGACTGCTTCTGAGACTGTACAGATGGGTTTGTGTGGGTCCAGATCGGAAACCCAAATTATTGGTTTTCTCATGTGTAGTCTCGTTACATGTCATTATTATATTATTTGCAAAATGCATTATATATATAAATTTTGAAACAAGAAATTTTCACCAGAATTACTTAACACGTTACAAATACATGTACCATTTATAATTTGGTGGATAAATGGAATGTAGAACACAGACCACAATTAATTTTACTATATAGTTTTATAATTTGTTTTGCCTCCCATCTTCTTTACTGCCATTGCAAGCTTTGTTCTGAAGCTTTTCTCACAGTCTACACTGTATGCCAGTACTTTTATGTAAGATTAAAATATTGATTGACCGGCTAGTTTGGGAGATATCTGCCAATTTCTAAACATGCCGGTGTCTTCTTGAAGTATCCGCATGTGTGGGAGCAACCGCATAAGGGGTTGTTTGGTTGGCAGTCCAATACCTGAAATTACCAAGTATCTCCACTAATTTACATTTCCTGAAAACTTAGACAATATTCTAACCAAAATGACATAAAAACCAGCAACTCAAGATGATTTGTCAACTTAACACCCCAATAAATAGGGAAACTATTTTGTGTGGAGGTATATCCGTATCGTGTTCTACCATTCAGGGCAAGTAATTGTGATCTGATGCCTATCTGTGATCTATAGCGGGCAAATGTAAACAAATTGGTTTGATTAGAATTTTGCTTTCAAGTTGATATATACCGCATTGTGTCCCAATGTGATAGTATATACTGTGAAACGGGTAATGCAGACTGTAAATCTCTGCCCATAAACCAATGTTTAGTATCTCATGATATAATGTTGTGTTTATGTTGTACAAACATGAGATCACCATACTGTCCAGAGCACTAGACTGGTCTGTTCTGTTAACGAAAAGCATAAGGAAGGCATAGTGTTTGAATGAAAAAATCGCTCCATTTTTAGCTCACCTGAGCCGAAGGCTCACAAGGTGAGCTTATAGGATGGCCATGATCCGGTGCCGTTCCGTCGTCCGTCCGTCGTCGTCGTCCTCCACAATATCAAAGATCTTCTTCTGTGAAACCTATTGGCCGATCTTGTCGAAATTTTATGTGGAGCCTCCTTAGGTAGTGGCATTGAAATTTTGTTCACGATATCTGGGTCACATGACCAAAATGGCCGCCATGCCCAAATATGGTAAAAACCCTTCAAAAATCTTGTTCTCCAGAACCTGTGGGCCGATTTCCATGAAACTTGGTATGAAGCATCGGGGACTCCAGCCCATCATAGTTTTATAAAATGATGACCCTGGGTTGACCTTGACCTATTTTACGACAAGGTCAAATTTGGAAATATAGGCTTTTATATGGGGAAAAAGTGAAACATATGGATTTTTTGAAAGCTATTGCAGCCTGAGACCTGAAAAGTGGTAGATGCAAACAGCTAATGGAATAGATGAAGGTATGTGATTAATTTAGGTCAAGGACATCTCTTACCCTTGCCCAGTCTTTTGCCCATACACACTTTTTCAAAGATCTTCTTCTCTGAAACTGCTTGGCCAACCAAAATGAAATTTTATGTGGAGCATCCATGGGTAGAGGGAGAGAAAGTCTGTTCACGAAATTGGGTCACATGACCAAGATGGCCGCCACACCCATATATGGTAAAAACCACTCAGAACCGGCAGGCAGATTTTCATAAAACTTGGTATGTAGCATTTGGGTCTATAGCCCAACATAGTTTGTTCAAATGATGATCCTGGGATGACCTTGACCTATTTTATGGCAAGGTCAATTTTGGAAACATAGGCTTTTACATGGGAAAAGGCGAAAACAATGGATATTTTGGAAACTGTTGCAGCTTTAGACCTGAAAGTTGCTAAATGCAGACAACTAATGGAGTCAATGAAGGTAAGTCAATCATTTAAGGCCAAGGCTCTCTTGACCTTGACAGGTCATTTAGATATCAAAATTAAGATTATGGTTTTCTCAGAAATCACTGGGTTTGGAAGCTATTGCAGCCGGAGACCTGAAATTTGGCAGATGCACACAACTTATGGAGTCAATAAAGGTGTGCGAGTATTCAAGGTCATGTGAGGTGTGTGAGTATTCAAGGTATTTCATGATGACAATACAATGGTCCTCTGGTTCTACTCTAGTATGATAAAAAATAATTACACCCAGCATTGGATTCTTCATATGTTGTGATTTGTATATTTCCGGATTTTCAGCCACTTTAAGTGACGGTACGTATGAATCTCCTAGTGCAGCTCATGAGTATGCGAATTGTTGTTTGTACCTATCGATATCTACTCACCGTGCTAAAGGAATAGTAATTTGCCAAATATCTGTTTTAGTTTCAGTTAATAATTCAGTCTATAAGCCTAAATAACAATTTTTCTTTCTTCTCGGCTTGCTTATTAATTAATAAGTACTAAGTCAAAGTGTTTGAGTCATATCAAAGCGGGGTGGTCCGCCACTCAGTGTTATTTATCCTAAGTGGAGAAAAATCAAGATTATGGATACACGCTTCATGGGTGGCTTAATGGTAGCAGATTTGATTCATTTAACCTATCCATGAACTGGTCTTTAAATCCATCGTAAATTCCCATTCTCTGTTTTTAGATCGTGTAGACTTACAATGGGAAAACATAAAAAAAATTCTATGAAACCACAAGGCCCAGAGCTTTCATATTTTGTGTGTAGCTATGTATAGTGGTCTTCTTTTTTAAATACTGCTAACTGTGCCCCTGGGGTCCACACAAGTCCCGCTTCGGTGGCCTCATGGGAAAAACATAAACCAATCTTCTTCTCGGTATGATGCTTTTTCAAGTGAACCAAAATGGTGGACAAGAGGATACACAATCCAGACAAGAGCTATTCTGCTGATGTAAGTAGGGTTTCAAGATCACATGACAAAGATGGCCACCATATCCATATATGGTAAAAACCCCAACTACTTTGTCCAGTGACTGTACTTGTTGACTCTCAGGTGAGCGATCGTTGCCCTTGGGCTACTTGTTTTTTTTTTTTTTTTTTTTTTTTTTGTTTTGTTTTTTGGTTTTTTTTGCTGTTGTTGAACGAGATCCAGATGTAGCTGCCATCACAGATGTACAATTGAATAATGAAAGGACAATTTAAATTGGATTACTCAGTTGTCTACTACATCCATAATTTTTCTATAGTTATTGACAGTAGCAATGATGCACATGGTGTGTTTTTTCTAAAACTCCATGAAACATAGTTTCACCATAGACACCCCCTCAAAGGCTGTACATTCTAGAATAAACCAGAGGACCATTGGTCCTGAGAACGCTCACCTGAAGCCTGTTCTTGGAGTATTAAGTCATCATGAAATGACCTTGACCTTGAATACTCACACACCTTTATTGACTTCATAAGTTGTCGCATCTGCAAAGTTTCAGGTCTCATGATCAGGCTGCAATAGTTTCCAAACCAAGTGATTTCTGAGAAAACCATAATTTTAATTTTGATATTTAAATGACCTTGGGTCAAGGTCTAAGAAATGACCTTGGCCTTCATTAATAACTTACCTTCATTGACTCCATTAGTTGTCTGCATCTAGCAACTTTCAGGTCTCAGGCTGCAACAGTTTCCAAAATATCCATTGTTTTCGCCTTTTCCCATGTAAAAACCTATGTTTCCAAAATTGACCTTGCCGTAAAATAGGTCAAGGTCATCCTATGTTCATCATTTCAACAAAGTTTGATGGGCTGGAGTCCCAAATGCTTCATACCAAGTTTTGCCTAAATCGGCCAGCCGGCTCTGGAGAAGAAGATTTTTGAGTGTTTTTACCATAGTTGGGCATGGTGGCCATCTTGGTCATGTGACCCGAATCTCGCGATCAAACTTTCGTTCCCCCTAACCATGGACGCTCCACATAAAATTTTACTTTGATTGGCCAAGCAATTTCAGAGAAGAAGATCTTTGAAAAGTGTGTATGGACGACAGACTGGACAAGGTCAAGAGATGACCTTGACCTAAATTTATCACATACCTTCATCTACTCCATTAGTTGTTTGCATCTACCACTTTTCAGGCCTCAGGCTGCAACAGTTTTCAAAAAATCCATAGTTTTCACTTTTCCCATGTAAAAGCCTATGTTTCCAAAATTGAATTGCCGTAAAATAAGTCAAGGTCATCCTAGGGTCATCATTTGATCAAACTATGATGGGCTGGAGTCCTAAATGCTTCATATCAAGTTTCATGAAAATCGGCCTGCCGGTTCTGGAGAAGAAGATTTTTGAGTGGTTTTTACCATATATGGGGGTGGCGGCCATCTTGGTCATGTGACCCGGATTTTGTGATCAAACTTTCATTATCTCTACCCATGGATGCTCCACATAAAATTTCAGTTTGATTAGCCATGCAGTTTCGGGGAAGAAGATCTTTGAAAAGTGTGTATGGACGACAGACTGGCCAAGGTCAAGAGATGACCCAAATGCTACATACCAAGTTTCGTGAAAATCGGCCTTCCGGTTCATGAGAAGAAGATTTTTGAGTGGTTTTTACCATACTAGTATGGGCGTGGCGGCCATCTTGGTCATGTGACCTGTATTTCGCGATCAAGCATTCTTCACCCCTACCCATGGATGCTCCACATAAAATTTCAGTTTGATTGGCCAAGCGGTTTCAGAGGAGAAGATCTTTAAAAAGTGTTAATTAATCACATTCCTTCATCTACTCCATTAGTTGTTTTCATCTACCACTTTTCAGGCCTCAGGCTCCAATAGTTTTCAAAAAATCCATAGTTTTCACTTTTTCCCATGTAAAAGCCTATGATTCCAAAATTGACCTTGCCGTAAAATAGGTCAAGGTCAACCCAGGTTTATCATTTTAGCAAATTATGATGGGGTGGAGTCCTGGATGCTACATACTAAGTTTCGTTGAAATAGGCTCACCAGTTCTGGAGAAGAAGATTTTTGAAGGGTTTTTACCATATATGGGCGTGGCGGCCATCTTGGTCATGTGACCAAAATATCGCGAACAAAATTTCAATGCCACAATAATAATCGGTCGCTATAAGAAAAAATAAATGATAAGCCTGTTTATTGCAACATTTTCCTTCGTTTTTACATCGTCAGACGATTATGGAAAATTGAAATAACATACGAATTGCATCGCAGTCATTTTTTTGCTACAATTTGATACCAAACACGATAGGGTTGCTAAAAAATGTGGGTGGCGAGTGGTAAGAAACCGCTGCGCTAACTCTCGCGTTTATACCTCAATTTACTTATACATTAATTCAGTTTGATTACTTCAAACATGTATGGGTTTCATTTCTTCTCTTGGCAAACATTATAATAATTATTATTATAAAGATTAAGCAGACAAAATGCCACACAATGTACATCATTCATGTTTTGATTGAGTGTTTTTTTCACCGGTGCGTAACCACCGTGTCCATTCGAAACGCATGAAAAGAGGTCGTAACGCATGATCGGCGGCATTTTCACGTATGATTGCGGTAGTTTCCTTCGGATTCGCCGCCATTTTTGGAGGAAACTTTAGCGGTAAGTTTTTACAAACTTTTATTTGAATTATTTAAATAGACCTTTCGAATAATTCGAATAAATGCCTTCAGTTACGTACCATTGCCTACCATTACCGATCGTCCATCCGCGCATGCATTTTTGACAGTTATGAAAATTTGCCCGCGGATCAACCGCGCCCTGAGGATACGATACGTACAGTTACGGATGAGATACGAATCGTTACGGATAGGACGGACAGATACGGAACACCTATCCGCAGCGTCCGCAGCGTACGTAAGCCCTAGTGTGACCTAGGCATTACTACTTGGCTTGGAAATGGCATTGCTGACTCTAGAAAAAGAAGTCTTATAATTGTTTATTGTCTTTTCCTGTTTGTAGAGTGTTATAATAACCCTAACCCTAACCCATGCCAACAGAGCTACCGATCAACATGGTCAGCAAATTACTGTTTTACAGCAGGGATTCAGCTTTGTACAATTGACGAGCACCAAACGTGTAAACTGGAGACAAATGAGCGTTTGGCTTGCTTTTACCCCTTAAAATATGTTATTCATTGTAAATACTTGCAAAGTTCGAAAGACCAGGTTGCCGTATTATCGTGCGTTACTTTAATTTTGACGTATTTTGTTTTAACCCGTGGTTGTTTGGGAAAAAAATCATGAGAAATTGGCTTCTTAAGTTAAAGTGTGATGTCAAAAAGCAAAATCATCCAACAGTTAGTCAAAACTTTGAAGAAAATGAGAAAAGTACGAAACGTTTTTGGGCGAATGTTATTTTCGTGTATGGCCGAACTTGCAAAACAATAATCTCCTCGAATGTTTGCGAGTCCTATCGAAGCCTATGCATCAGTAGAACACTCGGCAATTAGAGGCATGTATGTAGATCCGGATAGGCTAGATCGTTCGTTGGAAAGGTCTATTTAAATAATTCAAATAAAAGTTTGTAAAAACTTACCGCTAAAGTTTCCTCCAAAAATGGCGGCGAATCCGAAGGAAACTACCGCAATCATACGTGAAAATGCCGCCGATCATGCGTTACGACCTCTTTTCATGCGTTTCGAATGGACACGGTGGTAACGCTTTGAAGTTCTAGTTGGTCTTAATTGAGAATTAACATCGCCGCAACAACGATCATTTATACAGTACAAACGGCGCGATAGTTCTATAATACTCGCGTCTCGCGTGGATTTTGAACATTTTCCACGCAAGAAAAACAAAAAACTCGCGCGGATTTTCCGTGAATTTCGCATGAATTTTGCGAGAAATTTTGTTGCCAGTCGCGGGACTTTTCCACGCTACGCTCGCGCGTGGCGGGGAAATTTCACGTGTGGCGGGAAAAGTTCACGCGTGGATGGCACGAAAATTACATGGAACTTGAAGTATGTTTTGACAAAATGATGTGTTGCATGAAAAGTCAAAGTAACACTTACGGTCTATAAATTTCTGAATATAGTTTCAAAAAACTTGAAGTGTATATTTCCATATGTCCCTCATAACTCGTTGGTCGTTTGGTTCTTTAGATTAGTTGAATGTTCATGTCGTGACGTCGTCCTTATGGAATGTAGTCAAGATACATGTATAATCCTGCGACATAACGTCGGAACATCGAAGTCATGAGTAACATCGATTGTGATAGGTCAGCATTGCGGTTAAACGTTACAGACGACGTACATGTTTGTTGGAAAATCATAACATGTCCAGTGGTGTGTGATAGGTCAGCATCGCGGTTAAACGTTATATTGTTGGAAAATCATAACATGTCCAGTGGTGTGCGTACGTAAATTGTTGTTGTATGTACGAGTACGGTCGGAAGTCAAATTGTTAAGATTCGAAATCTATCTATCTATTTATACGACAATACTGTAAAATATAGCTCACCATTATGTATTTCGTTTTGTGCAGAATTAATGCAGTAGTAGCGATCAAAAATGATTTTGTCATTTATTAACATTCGCAAGGTCAACCTGGGAGTGTCGAAAACCGAGGGCTACGCAAATTTTAATGAAGGAAAAATCATGTTTGCCGGATTCTTATTTTGATGCAGTAAACATCACTTCTTCCGCCAAACAATGCTAAAAGGCGAGGAATTTGCTGTGTACCCACTCATGTACATGCTGTGTTAAATTACGACTTCAATGAAGACACATGCAAACGTTTTCATCTTGTCACTACGACCTCCATTGTAAACTGGGACAAACACATATAATTTCATGCATGTTTTTGCTTTTCCACTGTCGCTGAGCAGAGGTTGTGTCATGCTCTTTTGGAACCCACGTGAGTGTACAATATTTCCCCAACGTTTCTTGACCATTGTCTATGTTCTACAAAGCCTACTTACATGTACATGTAGAATCCGTAAGTCAGTTTGTACTGATTAAGAAGTTATCGCTTGTTCTCCGAAAACTGGACTAAATCGATGTTAGAGAAGCCTCTGTGGTGCAGTGGTTATGTCACTCGCCTTGTAAACCAGGGGTCGCAGGTTCGATCCCGGGCTTCTCCAGTCCGTCGGATGGGACTATTAACCGAGGTCCCGTCTCCATATGACCTTAACTGTTGGTGGGACGTAAAACCCTAATCAACCAACCAACCTAAATCGATGTTAAGAAGTACATGTACATGTAGACTAAGAAGTAAACACATAGTGTGCAGAACTATCTACATCGCGCATGGTCAGTGGTCAAAAATTATGCCGGCGTGGCTTACTTTGATCATCACGTTTTGTGCATGAGGAAAGCATGCTTAGCAGGTGCGTCCGTAGAAATATTATCATTCGTGTACTGTTTGGGGGATGAAAATTACATGATATCCTAAAGATATCGGGGATTTTCTTAACTAAATCAAATGAAAAAAAAAAAATAGTAAAAGATACATGCATGGTAGAGCCACCGTCGTCAAACACAACTTGAAATTTCACCGAGTTGTCCGTTGTTTAGCATCCAATTAAAAAGAAGTATGTTCGTATCTGTATTTTGCACCCCGGTGGTCTTTGGAATGAACGAACACAATGATCGAAGCACTTTTCAAGCAAGCAACATATGCATGGACGGCCAAACATAACCACTACCATGTGTCGACTAGGTTGATAATTGACTTTGTCAAAATTGTCATAAATTATTGAGAAAAAAAAATCTTTTTTTCTTTCAGGACTATGAGGCATCAAGTGTCCAGCAGGAGGCGGTTGCTATGTCCCGACATGACTGAAAGCGTTTGACTGAGACATGAAGCCATAACAAAATAACCTTTTTTCAAAAGATATGCATGGTCTATTACTTCCATATATTTTTCGGGAAGACAGAACTTCCCGTTTCGATTCCTGCCGATGTGTTTACCTTTTATAAGTTCGTGTCCGCATTTGACTTGTATTACAAGCTATTGAGTCACGTACATGTAAGAATATATGCGTCACACTGACATTTCCGCTACTAACGACTGGGCAGGCTGTGGATGCTGTGATTCTACATCCAGTGGACTTCAACTACGACGATCGAAACTGGGACGACAACCGGTGTCATAAAAGCATGCATGTCGTCGAGATCGTAGAGATCTGAACAATAGACTAAATGTTTCATCCACTTTAGAACCTGAGGACAAGGTTGGAATTTCGTTACCGGTTCCTCCCGCCCTAGCTTTCTATTTCTCACCATTTCAAGTTCAAGTTGTGGGTCTACTTTTTTATGTTTGGGTGTCGATATTTTTCTACTGTTTGAGTCTTTTGTGTGCGTATTCCTATTTTGTTAAATGCTTGACATCCTTTATGGAAATAGTTGCTATCTCGTATTACGATATCTCCTTTGAGTATCAGTAACTAATTGTCTGATTTGTGTTTTTCGCAACATGGGTTCTCATTGCCCCAGCTCCTGGTCGCTCAATCCTACCGTATCTTTATCACCACACATTGCTTCATATATTCATGTATATGTATAAAATACAGTCTGCTGTTGACCGTAGTCGTGGACGAAAATCAATTACACAAGATTGTACAATCACAGAAGATCAATGGAGAGATCAAAACCAAACGTAAGTCTGTGCTTTTGTATTTTTACGTATGTGACGGCGACGTCAAGGTGACATTCTGTCTCCACAATCTTGCGTGGATTTTAATTATGATGCAAGATACCCTCTTGATTGTATATCGCACACATGTACATGTATATACTTATTAATATGCTTTAAAACCTGACCAACCTGTACCAACAGAACACTAAAACCAATATAGCTGTCTTTTTCTCTCTATCTTTTTATTCTAACACACCTCGCCTATATAGCAAATGATTAAAAATGTGTTATATTGTGCAACATTTCACTGGGCGAATAAGCGTGACGTTACTTTGCGCCATGTTCGTATGTATATATGTGTTCCGCCGTTGACTTATCGGCGCACCTCGTTCTAACCCCGAGTAAGGGTAATAGAGAAGCTAGTGTTTGCCATGTGTGAATGCTGAGCGCCAAGCAAGGTAGCCACTGGTACATTGTACCATTTTTAGCGTCTTTGGTATAACGCGGCCCGGGGTCGAACCCACGACCTCCCGTTCCCGAAGCGGATGCTCTAACCATTACGCTATCGGGACCGGTGACGTCAGCTATCCCATCAATCATCGTTAGACGATGTAACGTAATTTATATCACTGATCGTTCCAAGGCGATGCATCTGTGGTGGTTCTTATTGTTTTATGTTTTGGTGGTGTAATCTTGCTGTTAGCACATTATAAAAATGTAGGTTTTCATTTTTAGTTACGTTAGGGCATTTGCGTCAGAAAAAGATAGCGTTCGACACTGAGGCTCCTAAATGAGTTAAAGCGTTTGTTTCAGTTCATCTTCATACCACTTTGCAATTTGGAAATCAATTAACAATTGCTAATAAGTATCATAGTATAATTGCAGTGATTTTCTTTTATTATTTCAGGAGTTTAACCTTACTTTAAGAACATTACATGCTTAGGATCCAAACAGCATCACGAGCATCGCTATGATACATTGGCGGCTCTGAAATTGGTCCCTGGATAACTATTTTTAACGACCTAAAGAATATAGCTGACTTTTGTAACGGACGAACACTTTAAAAACACATAGAACGTCCATCATTACGACATCTAAGATTTAGGAGAAATCTGCACGCAATGTTTGCATCTGGGAAGTAAGAAAAGAGGGATCAAACACTAGACTGGAAAGGAAAAATATAACACATCACAAACCATATTTCCCCAACAAGACACAGGTAGAGCATGATGACTAGCTCTTTCCCAACAAGGTAGCCATTCGGTTAGTCTCAATCAAAACCAAAGACAACGAGCGCAACAGAGAGGCAGGCAGAATAAACAGAAGTTGTAGCATTCGGAGCAATCACTATTGGTTGCCCATTACCCTTTTAGTAGCATGGTGGCGTTTAAATTACTGTGGCTTTAGAAATGAGCCGCGTCATGAGAAACTCCGGATTTTTGCCCATGCGAAAACAAAGGCGCAGATCAGCTGTGCAGTAATCAGCACAGTGCACAGCTGACCAGCGTCTTTGTTTTCGCTAAACGGATAGTACAATTCTTCTTCTTACATCCGGAATATCAATCTTTTAAACATCCTCAGTGTCGGACCTGGTCGGAAATCCCGGTTTTCTCGCGTCGCGGTTCAAATAAAGATTTTTTTAATATATATAGAATTCAGTTTTACGTCCCTTTCAAGATAATTTCAGCTCATATGAGACGGGCCAATCAGTAGGTTGGCGCAAACGGGAGGACCCCGAGAAAAAACACCTGGCACACCCACAAGCAGAACTTGTCTTGTCTCACATGTGGCCAGTGCGAGGCTCGAACCCAGCGGTGAGATTATCGAGAGATTAAGAAACAGCGCTCATAACCGCTCGGCCACCGGGGTCGCAAATTTACTGAATACAAACAAACATTGTGTGGCCAACACATGGTTTAAAATGATGTTTAAATTCCAAACAGGCGCACCAGGCGGGTGTTGTCGTCATATATACGTTCAAACATTTTGTCATCGTCTTCGTAAAGCAGGATTTAATAGTCGAAACCGCGGTATGGCCCATCATCTTTCTCATTAATGCGTTCACTGCTCTTAAAGGATCTCAGTTTTAATTTTTATTTCTGACAATTTTAGTACGACGACATGTCTCCGAAAAAGAATATTTCGAAATGGTTCATCCCAATCAAACAAGTACATGCAATTCACATATCTAGATCTGCGAAATAATGGTTAATGTAGGCAATGATCAGGAAATGGCACAATCAGAAAGAAATTCCCACTCTAAAACCAGAGGATGGAAAACCTAGACTTATAAAAAGAAAACGTATCGTACTAAGTTGAGTGAGCATGTTACCCAAACTTAACTAAAATATGAGCCGCCCCATGGGAAAACCAACAATCTGTATAGGCGAAAACAAAGGCTTCGTTTCTGTCAGCGCCTTTGTTTTTGCTACTCGGATAGTAAAATTCGTCCTCTACTTAACTCCAAAATTTCAAGCTTCTAGCATGCTTCTGTAGCTGTATAGGCCGGTTTGTGTCAGACCTGTTCGGAAACCACATTGTTGGTTTTCCCACGAGGCGGCTCATATGTAAACGTACAAAAGGTGCAAAAACACAAAAATTCAACACCAAAACGTAAAACAATTAGAACCTACACTGAAGTATCGCCTTGGAACAACCAGTAATGTAAATTACTGGCGGGCGTAAACTAGTTTTACAGGACTAAGGACTAGGACTCAGCTGCTGCAGTGGTTCACGACATTAAGTTAAGCGCATGTTCAATAGCTTTAGTGTCCGTCAGTAAGTGCAGATGCAGATCATGTCTTCATCAGATCACGATCTTCTTTTTGTGTCTTGCTTCGTTTCTGTTGGTGAGCAGTAGTTCCAGGTGGGTTCCCATATCTACCTGCAGCTATAGGAGAGATGACCCTGGTTAGAAGCTACAACATAAAACAGAGTGCATGGTAAACAGTTGTTATTATTGCGAACTTTTCCACACATTTCAGCATTAAACAAGTCACTATAGACAGGATTTCGGAACATCGCACAAGTGCGTACGATATGTTGGATTTGTGTCTGTTCAGTTCTCTATCACATTCACTTACAGGAAAATGGGTCTTTCCTAAAATCTCACCAACTTGGGTATACCTATTTTTTCTTATTTTTGATCCAAAACATAGGTTGTGGGTACTCGTTAGAACCGGCTCGGCATAGAACCACGTTAGAACCGCCTCGGCGATGCGGTTCTATGCCGAGCCGGTTCTAACGTGTACCCACAATCTATGTTTTGAACAAAAATAAAAAAAATCGCAAAATATTTTCCAATGATTTCTTTTTTTTTTCTAATTTTTACAGCTGAAAAAATCTGTTAATTACATGGGCAAGTTTCCGTTATGCAACGTCTTTCCGCTATCTGAGAGGCATACAGTAGATGGCCAAATTTGTTGTAGAAAAGATATGAGTTACACTAAATTTGCTCATTTCTCAGGTGATTATCAAGCAAAGGACTTCAAGCTTTAATCTGCGATCTTTGATTGAAGAGAAAGCATATGCAATATTCCATGCAAAATAGCAGCACTCAGTGAATAAGAATGTACACGTGCACATGTATATGGGTAGTAAGTAGAATATGTTATTGGCCATGCACTGTAGTTCGCGTGGCAACAAGTTTACACAAAGTAGCACGTGAAGTAAGTCTAAATAAAATAGCAAGGATTGCAAAAGCATGTGCATGTAGCAATACACGTGCTACTCGTGGTGCTGACTAGTGCAGGTCCAATCATATTCTACATGTCTACATATTCTATGCTACGGAGCCGACAGATCGTGGATATAATAGCGGCCGAAAATTCGTTTTATGGTGACGCGTAGCGAAACCATTAAACATTATTTCAAGCCCGTATATAAGACGATATGCATCCACTATTCTCATTCTGCAGCAACTTTTTTTTTTCTTTCAAAAAACCACAAATATCCTAATTTTCCACCGGACGTCGACATCGTCAGTGACCTTCACTGATAAACTACGATGTTTACAAAGCCTTCCTGGCGTCGTTCAGTCAGACGTAGCGTTGTATTCGCAAGAATCCCAGAATATTAAGGACTTGCACCTTTGGAAACTTTGTCTACTTGGGAAACGTCAAGGCAAGAAAATTCAGTCTTATCTAGCAGTGGCAAAGAAAACTAGTGATGAGGGGCGCATCCATGAAATACTCTATACTTTGTCATTTGTATTGCACTTTACCGTTAACACGTATCTCACTAGGACCGATCCTAAATACAGTACACGCCACACGCTTAATTCATGCGAGGAAATTCCCCGTGCTTCACGCTTCATGTGTGGAAATTCCCCGCGCGGATTTTACCGATGCAGGGAGCTGCGAGAAACTCGCGCGGATTTCGCATGAATTTTGCGTGGATTTTACGTGAATTTTAATCCTTTCCCGGCTATTCCCCGCATCGCGCGGGGACAGGGAATATCGAACCTTCGCGGTGTCTATACTGTATGTCAAAAATTTATTCACTTAATTACTTTAAATAGTCCGTTAATCCTAGAAAACTCCCTTTAATTATGATGAAACAGAAAGGCCAAAATAAACAAATGTACAAAAGTACATGTAGTCGCGTACGCATTTCATTTTGTGTCATAATGTCGTACGGAAATGATTTTCTTGATTGGGACGATGAAACATTGTAGTGTTTACCCTAGCCACTTTCACTATGGCCTTTTTCTATAGCGCCAGAACCATGTCCTTTTTCTGAATCTACATTCTGTGCCCTTTATTTTGGTAAAAAGTTTGTCAAAATCGGACAAAAACTTAGGAAGTTACAAGACTTTTTGTTTCTGTTCTGCAGAAACGAATTTGGCAAAATTTATGATCATGACTTCCACAGTTGTTGATTGCTTTAATCCCTTGTTTATTGTCACTTAACTGCAGTGGCAAACGTTGATAATTACACAATGACAAGTACCCATTTTGACACCAAATGAGCTGTTAATCCAGAAAAGGCGTGAAAATTAAATAAAAATGTTTCTCTTATCATTTCCATATCATGAAGTATACAAGTACTGAAAATCTAAAAAAATCACGATCTTTGTGGCTCTGGGACAGCATGTAATTTTCGACTTTCTCATTTGAAACATACTTACTTATGTGGGAAAATATATGTACTTTATGATAAAAGTGTGAAATTAAGCGCATGTGTCATGTTTCGAATGCTTTACCCGACGCAATTTGGCTATGCAAAAATAATAAAAAAGGCGATTTTCCGCCATTTTGCCTACTTTTAGCTCATTATTACCGACAACTTGCACAGTATGCCGATAAATCAAATAGTTTCCAAACTTCTACAACATACAAGCTTCAAATATTTGAGAGTATCAAAATCTTAAGACGCTTCGTTTAGCCGAAGTTCGGTGCACAATTGGGGCATGAAATACGACCTTTCCGCCATCTTGGAAAAACAGTCCTATGGACCGCGAAGAAGCCCCGCGAAGGCTTCATCATTGACCAAAAATTACACTAGATAATGCATTGAATATACCTTTAAAAGCAAATCGTCTATACAATAAACACTTTTTCTTTTATTTCTCATAAAAATAATAAGTTTTTACGCTAAAAATAATCAGACTCCATGTGTTAAAATTCAACAAGATTTTAGCTTAACTGTTCATATACAAATGGCGGAATCAAATGAACTCTCACCCAAATCTCGTATCGTCCGCGAATTGACAATCACGTGACCTACATTCGTCTCCGGTGATCTTCCTTCGAGATCACTATTATCATATTATCACAGAATCATCATATCAAAGCAGTCACCAAATGTCCAAGTTAATTCAATAACCCAGGCTACACAAAATAACATCATGAGCTGCATTATTACAGATAAATGACACAATTTCATGCTTTTTTGTCATTTAGTATCGAAAAAAAATTTTTTTGTTTGCTTATCATATTATCACAGAATCATCATATCAAAGAAGTCACCAAATGTCCAAATTAATTCGATTAGGTAACACGGGTTACACACAAAAACACAATGAGCTGCATTGTTACAGATAAATGAATCAACTTCATGTTTTTTTATTTTGCATTTTTAACTATTTTTGCTTATGCTTATCATATTATCACATCATCATATCAAATAAGTCACCAAATGTTCAAGTAAATTCAATGACCAACACAAAATAACATCATGAGCTGCAATATTATTTTAGCGAGTACTAGTGTTTTATACAAATTTTATCAACATAATAAAATAGAAATTGGTTGCATGGTCGTCCTTGTTGTTGGGTCCGAGTCGTCTCAAAACTGGGTCCGAGTTGTCTCAGGCTTGGGTCCGATTCGTCTTGGGTCCGAAAAATACCAAGGGTCCGAGTTGTCTTGGGTCCGAGTTGTCCGGCTACCCTATAGGCTCACCTGTGAGCCTTCGGCTCAGGTGAGCTAAAAAAAGTATATATCTTCTTCTGCTCAGGAATAATGGTACTCCCTTAGTTACTGAGGATTATCTGCCATATCCTGTTCAATCCTACCGCATTGTGATAAAGATCAAAACAGTTCACAAGTCCATGGTGGTTTTACTGATCCATTGACTCAATCACAGCTGTTTTTGCAACAATCACTTTGTAATACACATTGCCCGGTCAATGTCAGTTCACATCCTCTAAGGAAACCTTTGAGTAAATGAGAAACAAAAGTGTTTGAGTGAATGAGAGATAACAGTTACTGGCTGTTTGTCGAGTTTAAGATTGACTGTTTATGAACTGAAAAGAATTGTTCACAATGGTGGTTTTGTCTCATCTCTGTCTATTACAAAGGTGCGAGAAATTGTTGAACTGCTAGATACCTTTTGATAGCAATATGATAAATTACTGAGCAAACAACTTACAGCTTTCCCATGAAAGTGGCAGTGATTTATTTACAATTTTAAGACTATGGGTCCTTGGGTCTCATTGGATTCAATATCAATGGGTCCAGCTACCATTTTATGAGTTCAAAGCACTATTTTTCATGGCAAACCTCCAAAAATCATTGCATCCTGGGACCCACTAAAATGAAAACTTTGCACCCCAGAGATCAAATTATGAGTAAAAGATGCAGGATGCGCAGGTAAAAAAACCACTGAAGTGGTTATGTCAGACAAGACATGGTTTGTCAGCCAGGCCAGCTATTATTTGAGCAAAAATGACATAGGGTTTCATTCCTTATAATTGAGAGAAGCAGCATCAATACAAACATGTTTAATGCTGCAATAAAACTTATTTTAGGCAGATTTTCTTAATGATATTGATATTGTAACCTTTTTTTCTGTAATCATGTAAGTAATCATTAATAATCATGATTTCTAGCCTTATAAAACATGATAATGATTGAATTATGATTAAAATTACTTTGAAATTTGTAATAACTGATTATCCATGATTATTCAAAAAATTGTAACCGTTTACTGATGATTAAATTACTGATTATGATTACCCCATGTCTGTAGCCAAAGGCTCACTAGCTTAAACCCATGCCCCGTCTTCACCCTCGTCGTTGTTGTTGTACACAATGTGTTGTTGTTGTTTTTTTTTCCACTTTATTCTCTCACGGTCCACAACTATGGCAACATGAGATGTTCAAACATCTGCTCTTATAAAACCCACCGGCCAATCAAAGCCAAACTTCAGATTGCTGCCATGCTCAGATATAGAAATAAAAAAAGATATTCTTCTCCAGAACCAGCGCACTGATTTCAACGAAACTTGGTTTGTAGCATGGGCCCACTATAATTCATACAATATCATGATTCATTACCTTGGGTTGACCTTGACTTATTTTACGGCAAGGTCAAAACTGGTCACATAGTGGAAAAAGTGGAAACATTTTTAATTGCTTTATAGCAATTTATAATAGGTCATAATAGTGTGTTAAGGTACATATACGGATGAGTATTCAATATCAAGACGGCCGAATGTCATTTACATATAAAATAAAGGCTAAAGATACGGTACCGTATTCCTAGCTAGCCACTGCCTAAAATAAAACATGATTTTTTTTTTTTTTTTTCTTTTTTTTTCCTGGGCGAGACCAGTACTATAGTAGGTTGTTTTTGTGGGTTTGTTGTTCCGGGAGCACCCTAAGGCTCAACCGGGAGGTTCTCTTAAACCATTCAGCCAATCAATGCCAAACTTCATGTGAAGTATCCTTATGGGGAGTTAATGTTTATAAAAATAAACCATGTCACATGGCCGAGATGGCTGTCCTTGGCCTATTTACGACAATGTCAAATATGGTCAGATGGGCCTTGCAATGGCCAAAACGTATAAGCATTGATTGTTTCAGAAATATTTTAAAATAGGCTGTACCCTGCAATTATGCTGTTGTACAAAATAGCCTCGCTATTGATCGTATAGATTTACACCTGTAAATACTCTGAGGTATAATACAAAGGTTATACGATAAGTCATACCTATAAATATCACGACAGTCAGCAAGTTTGAATTTGTTACACATTAGGTAGTGTTGGTCCCAGGGGGGGTACTCTCATTTTTTGTGGATACATAGGCGAGGCCCCAGCTTCTACCCCCAAACCCAAAAAATTACTGAGATTTGCTGACCACCCCAAAAAAATACCAGTCCTATCAGGCATACCCAAAAAAATACTTGAACTTTTAGCTTACCCCAAAAAAGTACATGTATTCATCTTTTTTTATGCCTATTGGTGAAATTTTATCACACCCTTATGATCTAAGCTGTTGGTGGGACGTTAAATCCCAAATCAAGCAACCAACAGAACACGTCACAATACAGTTAGTATATGTAGGAACTAGGAAGTAAATACCAAGTTGGATAAAATTTAAAGATTTTATTTATTCTCAAAGTGTAAGTCTTATGATGGTTTTGATTCCATTTGATTTGCAATCCAAACATCATCATGATCAAGCTTCCAAAATTTCACCAAGACCAGTCATAAGGCATGGTCGCAAACAAAATTGAATCTTAAGGCCTTGTAAGACATAAGTGTAAGCCACCCTTATCTTTACAGAAATAAAGAGATTTCCCAAGAAATGTGCAAAACCCAAAAAATTACTTAGAATTATAGATGACCCCAAAAAAATAATTCAGAAAAAGGCATGACCCCAAAAAAATATCCATAAAAAGCTCACTACCCTAAAAAATAACTAGTTTTTCTGAAAACCCCAAAAAATACGGAAATTCAAAATTTTGACCCCAAAAAAGTCAGCCTCGCCTATGTATACAGAAAATTTCAGAGTACCCCCCCCTGGGGTGTTGGTTAAGTGGTCCGAAGATTGAAACCTCTTTAGGTAAGTAACAAAATTGCATCGCGGAATATTGCAGAGCATTTACATATATTTGTGTAAAATATGTTGTGTAGTTAATTTATTCAAAATACGTACAATTTAAGCTGTAACACTAAGTCTTTCATTTTTTTGCGAATATCAAATAAGCGTTGTTTATGTATGCATAAAAAAGTTCGGCAAATAGGTCACTGTATGGGCGTTACCTTATGAATACGTTATTGGGTATGGTCTACTTTTGACCTAGGTAAAAAAACTAATGGTATACAGTTGAAAGACTCAACTCACATGTTGTCCGTTAGAATGAAAATCCGAGTTTGTCTAGTTTAATGGATTGGACAAAATAGTAAGCTTTATAGTAGTAAGCTTTATTTCCTCCATTACTGAAGAGCATACAAACAATACATAGGAACAAAACATCGATCAAAACATATATACACATAAACAGCAGGTAACAACATTTATACAAATAATGTGTGTGCTCATGGACCTTATGGTCTATTGTATTTGGAATAGACTTCTAAACTTCTAATAATCACCTAAGCGTTGTATTGTTGCTCGTGATAGCTTGCATTTAATGCAAAAATACCAAGCTTCAAATAATATTGTCAATAGTACTGGTGATTTTCGCAATTTATCGCCAGTCTCATATTGCCAGTCTCGCCCAAAATCCATTAAATATATATTGTAGGTAATATAAATGTAGCTTCTTATCTGCAGTCTGACGATTGCCAACTCTCCCCGCCCATATCTTATCGAAACGAAAAATAAGAATAAGATGATAAGAAAAGGTGCACAATCGCAAGACTCCAAAACACTTTATATGCTCGGATCCCAGTATGACTAACAAACACCTTACCAATCCACATAAAGGATATCACTTAAGGCGCTCAATAGCCATGCTGAGATTCAAGTCAAGATATCACTTTTAGGTGTCATTAAAACCAATAAGTCGAAAAATAATTTGAATTAGATAATAATATTTGTCTTAGGTGGTATCTTTGTCAGTGACATTAAAAATATTTTGAGACAGTCAATGATGTCCTTCTCCTCATTCAAAATACCCCTAGAGCCAGAAAATAGCAACTCTATTTGTCTTTCTGGTGAGCGTGACATTAGCACAATAAAATAATCAATCCCAAACCGAGTAAGTAGCTTTTGCCATAATGCATCACGAAACTGGTTTAGTTTGGTACAATATAACAGGAGATGTACAGTCTCGGATAATATAAAATCGCCACAAAGATAGCAATTGTGAAACCACTGAGCTGAGCACATACTTCCTAACAGTTATGACTGTAAATCTCAATAACAAAGCAATTATGAATCTCTTATTTCCAGGGCCTTCAACAGATATTTACTTAGCATCTTTGCCTGGGCCCTATTTCTTGGGTTAAGTATTAGCTTCAATGTATTAAACTCATTATCTTTACATAACTTTAATTTATCAATATCAAATTCTTTTAGTAATCTATCCCTAAATGTATCATAAGTTTTACAAAATAAAATAAAGTGTGATTCACTTTCTACTTCATTGCAAAATTTGCATATTCTTTCTTCCCTTGGGATTTTGGGTCTAGAATACCTGCCTCTTTCAATATTTAGTGTCGGAATTTAATTGAACAGATGGACTAGCCGACCACGCCCAGATATGAATATTAAAGTTGCCGCCCATACAGTGACCCATTTGCCGAACTATTTTTTATACCAGTCATTTGTGACCAGTGGGATGGCTGAGTATCCTAACAGGATTTTCAATGTGCATAGTCCCCGCAGTGCGGAGAAAGAAGGCATAGTGAGGCAGTGACATAACTACATACTATAAAGGATGAACATGGCTTGGTTTGACCAAGTAACAGTCCCGTTGTCTGGGGAGGAGTTGCTAGACAAATGGCAAACTACTCGCTGTTCCCGGGACTGGGCGTGATTACAAATGCATACTACATTATTAATTGACATACTGATGGAACGGACTGTACACGCTTAAAAATATGAAATGAAAAAAATAATATGCAGCTATATTTGCTTCCCGCGAGGTCTTAAAGGTGTTCTACAGTACAACGCTGTTTCATGATTGGTTTTATGACCCCTGCGGCTACAGTGTTATCCAGAGATCGACATATCGCCAGGTCTACAACTATCAATATTATATATTAGTTCTTTCTGTTTTGGCCCCTAGTACCTGTTTACAGCATATTTATCATTGTTCCTTGTAAAATCATTTGTTATTTGTTTGACGTACGGTTATGGTCCGTAGAAAATTATTGTTATTTTATTTATTAATTTTGTTTGGGGTAAAATCACGTGTGCCTTTACCATTTTTATTTTATTAGCTTTAAAGAAGTCCATAGCATAGTTTTGTCGACAAATTTGGAAGATTTTTTTATGATTCAGTATTAAGTAAACAGCTAACTTAATGTTAGCTTCGTGTTGAATTCAGTTTTTATTCATTTGATTCATTTTTGTAGATTGGACAAACAAACGGAAGGGCGAAATTTAATGGACTAGTGTAGAGTTAACACATACCTTCCTCCATTATCTTTATATTTGTTCTTTATAGAAATAAATTATATTTATTTTGAATTATTTTGTAGGTGGAGAAAAACATCATGGCCTGTTTCAATGGACCAGTATCAAAATGGAGATCGAAATGCATAACTTAAGAAACCTAGTTTCAAATCGGTACATGCCAGGTTTCTGTTACCGGGACAGATTTTATTCATTTAAGACTGTATTTCACAAATCGGCATATTCGTATTGTTGTTGCCCATGCGCATTTGACCATGAATACGTGGGCTATCTGAGTGACGACGGGACAGTAAATGATAACTTACTTGATCGTGTGATAAGTAACGTAATTAACGGCCAATGTCCACATGTTACTGACGTACCTGAGATGTATACAAAAGAAACAAGAATAGGAGCTATCCACATAGTTGCCGCAGTAGCCACAGAGAAGGCTATTAAAGATCATATACGAGGTACCACTATGTACTCATTGACAAGTATTTTCCACATAACACCTACTGCACTGGCTGTTATGAGGAACCGCAGCGAAACCTTGAAAATCTTAGCTGGTTTCACTCAAGTGTATAGTTTTATGCACAGCTCTTATACTGAAATTTACATGTATGCAACACAACCCGAGCATGGCATTTCGAACGTCACTCTTCAAAAGGTCTATCTCATAGAGTTAGCGGCCATGAAGAACACTGCCAAACTCGTGAAAAACATTCTTTGTGCAAACGGAACAATTCCAGCCGGTTTACCACACGCGTTAAAATATGCAATTAAAATGAGTTAAACGGCGTATTATCTGTTTTAATTGAGTATATACGTTCGATTGCATCTAGAGGGAAAATTGTGAATGTGTTATTTTGTTCAGAAGTAGCCATTGTATTAAATAGACCAGATATTCTAGAGACATTTATTAAAGCTATACCCGTTAGCAAAGCAACGGGAGCTTTAAAATATTGGCTCAAGGACACATGTCGTATATTGGGAAGACAAGCTTGTCGCAAACTTCTATTCAAGTACGATACAAGTGCTGTTGAGGACAAAAGTACAGTGGATCCACACAAGTATATACATCTTCTGGAAACATTTTATGATGATTGTAAAGACATGACAATAGACGCTCTTAGAGAAGTTGTAGATACTCAACGAACAGGTTTTAAAATCTTACATGGCATGCCAAGACTTCACCGCTACTTGGATCCAAACAAACGGTTGATAGATACTCGGGTTCTGTCTACAATGTTTGACCTGGGTCTAATGGACGTCAATTCTGTTGATGAACAAGGAAAATCAACTTTGACTCATTTTCTCGAAAATATTCGAGGCTATTCTAGGACATACAAGAATTTTGTAGCTGTTTTAAAGACACTTATCCATGAAAACCCAGTCATAGAAGAAGAAGAAACCGCCATTAAGCTGGCGCTGAAAATAGACAGTGACATATGTCAATCACATTTTAGATGGTGTCGGTTTGAAGATGACATGGAAGGAAATTATGAAATGGATCAAAAGATCCACTCAGTTTTCGATGATGGCTACGTGAAGTCTACAAATTTTGTTTCTCCAATTCTTATAGAATGTGGATTTAGAGCAAAAGGCGACCTGTTGCAAAACGTTATTAGTGGAGGAAACTTACACGAGGAAGAACTTGGATATTTGCAAAATCATCTGGGGACAGTAAGACCCCTAATGTTAAGGTGTTGTGATGCTCTTAGAAAACACTATGTTGGACGGGCACTGAACAGGTTTCTTGACGTCCAAACACTGCCAAAGAGAATCAAAGATCTTATTCTTATTAAACCTTAAACAGTCATAAATCGTTATAAGTTGTCAACTTCTTATCACTAAAAATAAATAATACTTTTTTTTAATATAAGGCCCTTTGTGTTTGTGTGTGTAAAATTGCCATGGCGATTGAGGAATGTGTGCCTGTTTATCTTTCGTGATCCTTTTTTATTTATTTACAAAATATCTCAGCAGTCTCCATGACTGTCTGCAGTCTTCCTGTTACATAAAAAATATCTACCTGCTATTTAAGAACATGAGGTGTTCAGTAAAATAACTGAACCACTGCAGAAACTGAGGGTGAGGGTATGGCCATGTAAAACCGATTTAAGCCCGCCAGTAACTTTGTGTTACTGATCGTTCCAAGGCGATACTTCTGTGGTGGTTCTTTTTGTTTTATGTCTTGGTGTTTAAAATTTTTGTGCTGTTGGCGCATTATAGTCTGGTAGATTCCGTGGTGGACCTGGATTTGCGGTGTATAGAAAATGTTTTGACTGATTATGATAGCCAACACCTTCAGGAATAAGAATCCACTTGATGCCACCTTGTCACCCTTGGGCAACTCCCATAATTCAAGATGGCGTCCAAGAGGGTTCTCATCTGTTAAAATTTTAAAGTACAAGGTCTGTATAGTGCAAAAATGCAAGCTTTTCTGATCAGATTTCATCCATAAATGTTACAGATGTTTCATATTGTCAAAAACTTGTAATTTGTTTGGTCTTTTGTGAGTGTGAAACAAAAATGGCATCCAAGATGGCCGCCTAAATGAAAAAAGTTTGATTTTTCAAACAGATTTCATAGTTTTTCACATTTTTTTAATATTGTAAATGGTGTAGAAGTATTTGCAACAAATGAACACAGCTGGCGCTACCTTGTCACCCTTTGGCAATTAAAATTAATTCAATATGGAATCCAAAATGGCTGCCATCTATTACAACCATACAGTACCAAACACTCATAGTGCAAAATCTTGTGTTTCAGTCCAGAAATATCATGTGTATCATTTTGTGCAAAAATTGCACCCATAGGGGAATTATGTCATTGTGAAATAAAAATGGCGTCCAAGATGGCTGCCAAAACTAAATAAAAATGAATTTTTTGATCAAATTTTCGTATTTTTACATACTTTTAATTCATCAGTAATGTAGAATAATGATATGCAGCTCAATAATCCAGTACATGTCATCCTTAGTCGCATCCAAGAGGGACATCATCTCTTAAGACAATACAGTTGTTGTGTATATTTACACTTTTGAAGGAAACCTTAACGTCATTGACGATGTCTGTAGCAACAATGACAGGTTGGACAAAATGACAGGGTAAACTAAACTTGTTATCACTATAAATTATACATGTAGTGGTATGGAACAAGTAAAAATGACAGGGATCAAGAATGCCGTTTTTATATGATATGTGTATTGGTAAAATACAAATGCATGCAAAAGGATTTTCTTGATCTCGGAGATGAACAAATCACAGTCTTCCAATTAAGTGTAAAATGCTGTGATCAGAAAGACGCTTACTTTTATCTATGTACCATAGTGTGATGAATTTGCACGCCCATGGGCCTCTTATCAGTAATAAATAATAATGGCATCGAAGATGGCCACCAAAAGTAAAAGATGTCCAACATATTTACGCTATTCTCTTTCTATTTGCGCATTTTCCTGATCGTTGCCTACTTGTACCTTTTTATCATATCTTTACAAGTGGTGTCAAAGTTGCATGCAACATAATGAATCTACTTGATGCCACCTTGTCACCCTTGGTTTATTTTGAAAATTTAATATCACATCCAAGAGGGTTGCGGTTTGGCACATTTAACATACTGTGTATAACTCTATATTATTTTTTTTTAAATCTATATAATGCAAGAAGGTGTTTTCTGATTATAAACTTGCCTTTTCCTGATCTTTGCCTACTTGTACCTTTTTGGTATGTCACACATGCATCTAGGAGTGCTTCAATGGAGTTGCAGGCCAATAGCATTTTATAAGTGAAATAAAATGGTATTTGATATAATATAAAAGTCTAAATTCCTTCTGGTATTGTAACCACTTCTTCTTAACCATAATTGCATATTTCTATTGATGTCATATGTCAGATGGGGTCATGAGCGATGTGTGGAATATTCTTAACTCAAATAATATTTCCCTTTTTTCAGGTTTCGTAAGTGCTTAACATCATCACATGGGGCTTTGATACTTTTCTAAGATTGACGAATGCTTGCATGGTGAAACCACACAACCAATAAAACATGGACCACAGAGGGTTCAAATCATTTATAAGCAATTGCAGTAGAATATACAATAATACTATATATTGTAAGCTAAAGGCAAAGACTGACAATTACTTTTCATTTCATACCCATAGATCATATGTTACAACATATAGATTTCATTCTCACATGGAACAACTTTTGAAATGTATATGATTGACTGGGCAAATTTATCACCTATGAAAATGAATAGAAGACATCAGTCAAACACGCACAAATTTTCTTCAGGACTGATGGACTGTTCTTGAAAATGACTAAACACATTCAGATAGGTAGCGTAATTTGTGTTTGAGAATAAAAATAAAACTGAGATCTTTTTTTAAAAAACATTACTGGTATCACTACCTACAGATGATTTGGAAGTGCTTGTTAAGGAAACATTCTATAGCTTTCTCTCATACTAAACTTCATATCTAACATATGCTGCATGCTAATCCCTACCTGTCCATGAATATTTGCATTCACTTGTTTTGCCCATTTGTCAACTTGTTTTGTCACTTACAAAATATCCCATTGTGGGCCTTCAAAGTCTCCTTCACCATTTGACTGACACTAATATACCTAGCACCACCTGTCTGGATGTATGTGGTCGTTTGTAATGTTTACAATTTCGCCACTAGACATACAGACAGTGGAAAAGTCATACCTAAGGGCGGTAGATTGAGGCTTTTTCCTTTTAAATAATAAACTGGTGCAGCCAGTGGTATCTGACGTTTCAGAGGTTGTTCAACCCTCGTATGTGATGTATGAAATGTAATCTTTGGTTATAAATTGAAATGTGATGGTCAGCTTCAGTCTTTGCGTTAAGGGCATGGTATATTATATATATGTTTTTTTTTATAATATATAAGGCTTCAGTGTATATTTTTCTACAGTATACTATGGTTTGAACTCTCTTTGGTTAGTTCCGTAGTGGTTTCAACACACTATCATCTGTCAATCTATGCGAAGAAACACCGTTCCGTAATTAGCACTTAATGAACTAAAAAAGAAATGCTATTCTACTGAAGTAAGAACAACGCACAGCAAATAGTGACCCCATATGACAGATATGATATATGCAACCAGTGGTCTTGAAAAAAAAAACAATCGATAATAATAAAGAAGTAGCAGCTGTGATATCAGAAATAATCTTGATATTGTTGCTTTAGATGTTTTGAATTGTCTGCTGACGAATTTCAAATGGTTTTATGCTTTTTCCAGAACATGCTTAGACCATCCATCTAAGGTGTTAAGTGATAAGCTTTGTCTAGAGGCAGAAACAGGCCATCTTTTTGTCACAGCCCTGGGTTTGATTCCGTGCCTCTCCGGTCTTTTGAATGAGACAATTTTATAATGACATAATACCCAAACGCACTGTGAACTTTCTCCACTTTGAAGAACTCGAAATCCCACTGATTTTCATTTTATCCCAACAACTCTTGCAGTTAAATTAGATCCGGTGTAAACCTAAAGCCGCTCTGCTGCTTTTAAAATGAGAACAATTTTATTTACAGTTTATACACAATTTTCTGTTTATCAGTCTGTCTAATACTGATTTTATTCACAACACCTGCATCATCTAGAGAGCTACAGAAGGGGTTATGTAATTCTGACATTACTTCAAACAGTTGCTGTTATGTCATTATATGTAACTGTCTGGCTTACATAGGGATGCCTTATCTACTTCTGTGACTGTACTGTCTATGGACCAATCAGATTATTTCTTATTCCTAGGTTCAGTGTCCTAATTGACTCAGTTGAATTAAGTTGTCTGTTTATGCTATTATTATACGGAATATTCTAGGAATAAACTTATAGATTTATTGTTTATATAATTAACATTTGACTTAAATGCAATGTGTTTTGGACTATTCAATATAGGATGAGAAATAATTTTGTTGTTGACTGATACTTGCGAATTTTTTATTAATATTATATTAAGAATTAGAAGAGTGTTTCATTCATTAGGCCAGTTGTACGGAAGTTATAATTATCTGAAATGTAACAGGATTATATCACTTTAACGACACGATTCTTGGAATGAATAGAGTGGTTAGCCTTAACAGGAATGTCATTGAGATAACAATTTATGAAACGGGCTTGAAGGCCTAACATTTCTTTTCTTTGGACATGCCTAGCTAAATATACACACTCGGACTGTACCTGAATTTATCAAGCTATGGTGTCAATGATTACTGGTTATACCCCCGGCATACGAAGTATTAGGGGGTATATAGATTTTGCTTTTTCCGTCTGTTTGTCTGTTTGTCTGTCTGTCTGTAAACTTTTTTGTGTCAAAGATTTCTCAGGAACTACTTAACCTAGAATTTTAAAATTTGGTACAAAGCTTGGGTATGTCAAGTTGTATTGTGTATTTGAGAATCAACAATCTCCGGCTTATCATTCCCTTTATTTATCCATTTTTCTCTCTCTCCGAAAAATTTTTCCATCATATCAGCTCAGTCTGTATAAGAGTTAGAGACTTCAAATTTTATATGCATGTTCAGAATGACCAAATCTATTACTGAACCAAGATTATGATTCTGTGGTTTACTTTTGTCTTTTTTTTACTTTGTTTCTTTTCCCATCTGTCACTCCTATACAAATCTGCACCTTTTTGTGTCAAAGATTTCTCATGAACTACTTAACCTAGAATTCTAAAATTTGGTGCAAAGCTTGGGTATGTCAAGTTGTATTGTGTATTTGAGAATCAACAATCTCCAGCTTATTATTCCCTTTATTTATCCATTTTTCTCTCTATCCGGGAAATTTTTCCATCATATCAGCTCAGTCTGTATAAGAGTTAAAGATTTCAAATTTTATATGCATGTTCAGAATGACCAAATCTATTACTGAAACAAGATTATGATTCTGTGGTTTACTTTTGTCTTCGTTTTTTATTTTGTTTCTTTTCCCATCTGTCACTCCTATACAAATCTGCACCATTTTGTCCGGCAACAAAGTATTAGGGGGTATATAGTTTAAGCTTTTTTTATTTATGAATATATTTTTGTTGGATGTAACACCATGTGAGCTATGCCATGAGAAAACCTTTCTTTGAGATCTCCAATGAGGTTGGAGATAAGATGTGGCTGTTATAAGTCTTTGTTTTCACATATGCAAACAGCAGGTTTTCCTATAATACAGATCAGGTCTCGGAACTTTATTTTTATAATATTCTTAAATTTTAAACAAATCTACACCAGAAGATACTTAACTAATTGTTATGAACCACTGCAGAAGCTGGGGGTGAGGTTATGGCCATGTAAAACCGGTTTAAGCCCGCCAGTAACTTTGTGTTACTGATCGTTCCAAGTCGATACTTCTGTGGTGGTTCTTTTTGTTTTATGTCTTGGTGTTTTAAAAAATTTTTCGTGCTGTTGGCGCCTTATGTATGTTTTCATATTTTTAGTTAAGTTAAGGTAACTGAGTGGCCACCTATTGGGAAAATAGCTGCTCATTCGGCTTACGATTTGTTTCATGGTATATGTACCTGATTGTTAGTTTGGTTTTTTCCCACCTCGGTTTTTGGAGTGGGAATCTTTTTCTGATTGCGCCTTTTCCTGATCTTTGCCTACTTGTACCTTTTTATATCAGAGTTCTTGTGGTTGTGCCGTGTGGCGGCCCTAAAAAGTCTCCCCGTACATCCATTTAATGCTCTTATTTTTCCAATCCTTAGGGATTGCTTGCAATCAGTTTGTATTTTCCTATCTCTACTTCAAATAAAAATTGGTTTTGGTCAATTAAAAATTCTGGTGAGGTGCTCAGTAAATTGAAGTGTAGAGGGTTCCGTGCGACAAGCTTGTCCACATATGATTTTTCTACTCTGTATACAACATTACCACATAATCTAATTAAAGAAAAACTTCTGGATTTGATAGAGTGGACCTTCAAAAGGGCATTAAAAACTATGGTTCACTTTATTTGGCATGTAATGACAGAAAGGCTTTTTTCACTTCCTCTGACCAAAGTCGGTATACACTTTGGTCATGTCAGAATGTATGCGACGCCTTATCCTATCTCCTTGATAATATTTATATAAGATTTGGGACCAAGTTATACAGACAAATTGTTGGAATTCCGATGGGTACAAATTGTGCACCTCTCGTAGCTGATTTATTTTTATACTGCTACGAAAGAGATTTCATGGATTCTCTTAACCATGATAATCAAGCTGATGTTATCGAGGCTTTTAATTCCACATCTAGGTACCTCGATGACCTTTTGAACATTGACAACCCTTATTTTGAAGGTATGGTCAATCAAACTTCAGTTGAACAAAGCCAATATCTCAGATACTGAAGCCCCCTTTTTAGATCTACATCTTTCTGTTGTAAATGGATTAGTTTCTTCTAAAATTTATGATAAGCGCGATGACTTTGATTTTGATATAGTAAATTTTCCTTTTTTGGACGGTGACGTTCCTCGTCGTGCTTCTTATGGTGTATACATTTCGCAACTTATTAGGTTTGCTAGAGTCTGCAATCATGTTACAGACTTCAACGCTCGAAATAAATGTTTAACGGCAAAACTTCTCCAACAGGGCTATCGGTATCATAAACTTCGAAAAACATTTTCTAAATTTTATCGTAGACACTATGAATTGATTTCCAGATATAATGTTGGGTTAAAGACGCTTTTAAGTGAGGGCCTTTCGGAACCTGAATTTTATGGTGACTTGGTTTACAAATTTAAGAAACTTAAAGGAATTAATGATTTTTCTTTTCAGTTCAGAAAAATCATAACACGTTACAGACGTATAGGTTATAACTTAAATGTTATGCGACAGTCTGCATGCTTAGTTTTTAACCCAATCATGGTTGATAACTATGCTGCCTTCTTTAATTGCACGCCGGTGGGTCGGGCGTCAGACTCTTTGATGGCCCCGACATAAAGCTATTTATTTTAGTTCGTTGGGGCCGGAGCTTCTTGTCTGTTGCTTGGCCCACCGGGGTCCAACTGGTGTTTTTCTTTTGCTCCGGAGTTAGTAGGTTATTCGGCGCCCAGGGATCTCCATCGTCGGGCAGCTTACTCAGTCTGTGAGTCCTGGTTTTTGATTCATCAGGATGTTTATCATGATTTATTTGTTTGTTCTTGATGATTCATTGACTAGTTAGAGATTCACCACGAGGACCGAATAACTAACTAAATGTTATGAACCACTGCAGAAGCTGAGGGTGAGGTTATGGCCATGTAAAACCGGTTTAAGCCCGCCAGTAACTTTGTGTTACTGATCGTTCCAAGTCGATACTTCTGTGGTGGTTCTTTTTGTTTTATGTCTTGGTGTTTTAAAAAAATTTTCGTGCTGTTGGCGCCTTATGTATGTTTTCATATTTTTAGTTAAGTTAAGGTAACTGAGTGGCCACCTATTGGGAAAATAGCTGCTCATTCGGCTTACGATTTGTTTCATGGTATATGTACCTGATTGTTAGTTTGGTTTTTTCCCACCTCGGTTTTTGGAGTGGGAATCTTTTTCTGATTGCGCCTTTTCCTGATCTTTGCCTACTTGTACCTTTTGATGCTCTACCATTGTAGAAGCGGACAGTTTACCTGGGTATTCATTTGATGACCAGATGTATACCTTTTTCTGTAATCTGCTTTTTGTCTCAATGTGGTATGACCTCTGATGGCTACCGCCGGGGGTATGTACTCACTTTTGCTATACTTTATATAGACAGAAGAGAATCATCATTCTCTCTCAAATGCTTATAACATCACATCTGCGTATTATGCCGTAAAACTATCAATATTATGCAAGCAAAATGCAGTAATATCATACTATAGATCTGACAGTGCAAAATTAACAAAGTTTCTAGTGCTACCACCCAATTGTATTTCTGGGACACTATACGTATATGTATATACATATCATAACAACAATTCTCAACGTCCATGATGAAATCAACAGCGCTAAGTTTGCAGCTAGCAATATTCTGGGCAGTCTACTTATTCATTTCTATTCTAATGGTGGAATCAAGGAAGTGTTGAGATGAATACCAGTGTGTTTGTGTTTTTCAAAGCAGTATTTTAATTAAAAGCAGAGCATTTTCTTTCAATTTAGTGTCTAATCATTTTATTCTATTTTGAAGTATTCTGGGCAGTCCACTTATTCAATTCTTATGGTGGAATGAGATGAATGCCAGTGTGTTTGTGTTTTCAAAGCAGTGTTTTTAATTGAAGCAGAGCATTTTCTTTTGATTTAGTGTCTAATCAGTGTCAGTGTTTATTCTACAATGAAGCCATTTTTTCAGTGGAATGAGTTTCATTCAAGACTCTGGTGGAATCAGTTTCATTCAATTCTTTAGTGAGATATAGTGCCTTCAATTCTTTTGGTGGAATTAGTGTCACTCTATTCTTTTGGTGGAGTTTTAGGAGAGCCTGTGATCAGATAATAGCCGGGGGGGCCTCACTTGCTACCACAAATTCGTTTGGCCTTCTTTACCCCCAAAATATCATGATTTTTATATCAGGTATGCAACGTCAGGCTAACCTGAATATGGGATTTACCTAAGTTTAGCAATGTTCATGCCACATGCTGTTTCTTCTGTTCAACAATTCTGTACCAAGTCTGAGAACTGCAATCAGGAGTCGAGCCTATATGTTGGACAGGCAAGCAAGCATTACGATATAAGTGTGAATGTCCTATTCATGCCTGTTCAGACTTCAGATAACTCCATTATGTGCCTTGTTCTTAGGCTTGGAAATACCGATTTTCATGGGCCGTTTTCATGCTTGCTGCAGCCTTCAAGAATGATTCACTTATGCTCAACTGCAGTAACAGTTTTACCAGTCCGAATATTGGGTTGATCCCCAGGTTAGCCAAGAAACATAAGATAGTAGAAGTGAGATGCCCCGAAGAAAGAGCCAAAGTTTTATTTTTAATTTTGTGTAATTAAGAATTTATGTACATTAGTGTATTTGTAGTTATGTGTTAAGCATTATAAATAATGATCATGATTATGTTAGGTATCTGTGAATAAACTTTTTCTAATTTATCAACTTGTTTATTGTGTATAAAATGAGAATAATTTTATTTACAGTTTATACACAATTTTATGTTTATCAGTCTGTCTAATACTGATTTTATTCACAACACCTGCATCATCTAGAGAGCTAATGAAGGGGTTATGCAATTCTGACATTACTTCAAACAGTTGCTGTTATGTCATTATATGTAACTGTCTGGCTTACATAGGGATACCTTATCTACTTTTGTGACTGTACTGTCTATGGACCAATCAGATTATTTCTTATGCACAGAGGTTCCTGATACAGTCCTAGGTTCAGTACTGTCTATGGACCAATCAGATTATTTCTTATGCACAGAGGTTCCTGATACAGTCCTAGGTTCAGTGTCCTAATTGACTCAGTTGAATTAAGTTGTCTGTTTATGCTATCCCGCCTGCCATCCCCAGCACCACCATTACTTGTTAGTACATGTAATAGAGTGTTCCTAATTTTGCTTAAATTACAAAACTTAATATAGGTCGAGAAATCCTTAGTTTTTGCTTATTATTATGTATAGCAAACTCTGATTCAGTCTTTGGGTTGGTTTTCTTCTACTGTCAGCGGCCTTCTTTACCCCCAAAATATCATGATTTTTATATCAAGTATGCAACGTCAGGCTAACCTGAATATGGGATTTACCTAAGTTTAGCAGTGTTCATGCCACATGCTGTTTCTTCTGTTCAACAATTCAGTACCATGTCTGAGAACTGCAATCAGGAGTCGAGCCTATATGTTGGACAGGCAAGCAAGCATTACGATATAAGTGTGAATGTCCTATTCATGCCTGTTCAGACTTCAGATAACTCCATTATGTGCCTTGTTCTTAGGCTTGGAAATACCGATTTTCATGGGCCGTTTTCATGCTTGCTGCAGCCTTGAAGAATGATTCACTTATGCTCAACTGCAGTAACAGTTTTATCAGTCCGAATATTGGGTTGATCCCCAGGTTAGCCAAGAAACATAAGATAGTAGAAGTGAGCTGCCCCGAAGAAAGAGCCAAAGTTTTATTTTTAATTTTGTGTAATTAAGAATTTATGTACATTAGTGTATTTGTAGTTATGTGTTAAGCATTAGAAATAATAATCATGATTATGTTAGGTATCTGTGAATAAACTTTTTCTAATTTATCAACTTGTTTATTGTGTATAAAATGAGAATAATTTTATTTACAGTTTATACACAATTTTATGTTTATCAGTCTGTCTAATACTGATTTTATTCACAACACCTGCATCATCTAGAGAGCTACACAAGGGGTTATGCAATTCTGACATTACTTCAAACAGTTGCTGTTATGTCATTATATGTAACTGTCTGGCTTACATAGGGATGCCTTATCTACTTCTGTGACTGTACTGTCTATGGACCAATCAGATTATTTCTTATGCACAGAGGTTCCTGATACAGTCCTAGGTTCAGTGTCATAATTGACTCTGTTTATGCTATCCCGCCTGCCATCCCCAGCACCACCATTACTTGTTAGTACATGTAATAGAGTGTTCCTAATTTTGCTTAAATTACAAAACTTAATATAGGTCGAGAAATCCTTAGTTTTTGCTTATTATTATGTATAGCAAACTCTGATTCAGTCTTTGGGTTGGTTTTCTTCTACTGTCAGCGGCCTTCTTTACCCCCAAAATATCATGATTTTTATATCAAGTATGCAACGTCAGGCTAACCTGAATATGGGATTTACCTAAGTTTAGCAATGTTCATGCCACATGCTGTTTCTTCTGTTCAACAATTCAGTACCATGTCTGAGAACTGCAATCAGGAGTCGAGCCTATATGTTGGACAGGCAAGCAAGCATTACGATATAAGTGTGAATGTCCTATTCATGCCTATTCAGACTTCAGATAACTCCATTATGTGCCTTGTTCTTAGGCTTGGAAATACCGATTTTCATGGGCCGTTTTCATGCTTGCTGCAGCATTGAAGAATGATTCACTTATGCTCAACTGCAGTAACAGTTTTATCAGTCCGAATATTGGGTTGATCCCCAGGTTAGCCAAGAAACATAAGATAGTAGAAGTGAGCTGCCCCGAAGAAAGAGCCAAAGTTTTATTTTTATTTTTGTGTAATTGTGAATTTATGTACATTAGTGTATTTGTAGTTATGTGTTAAGCATTAGAAATAATGATCATGATTATGTTAGGTATCTGTGAATAAACTTTTTCTAATTTATCAGCCTGTTTATTGTGTATAAAATCTCTCTAACTATCATGTAGTTGCATATAAACAAAACCGATTGCGGTTTTATGATGAGCAATTAATCAAAACAATCTTGCAGAGAAGTGTAGAGCACGAGATACGTCAAATACTTCTGAGGATGGAGAAAGTTGACTTCTGTAAGAAGGTGTGCACCATTTGTCGACTAAATCCGATCAGACACCGCAAGATTTTGCACTATAAGCCCTAGGAACTGTGTTGTTGTAACAGGTTTGTTTGTTCGGGTTTAACGTCGCTTTCAACATTATCTGTCATATCACGACGGTGTCTGGTTAAGACAGGGAACACAATGCTCACTTTTATAGTGCTGCCTCACTGTGGTATCAGATCCCAGACACTTTTACCTGATACCACCCCAGGTCACATTATACTGACACCAGGGCGACCAGTCCTGGCCTACCTCGAAAATCCGAGTGCCAAGTGTGGAAACAGGTTGTAACAGGTGACAACCTTCTTGGTTGGTGTCACGGAGTGTGGTCGCTAGGCCCAGTGGCTACTAACCTCCAGCTGGGCTCTTGGCGAAAACGTGAGTTCTTTAACAGGGATGGGATAGAGAGCCTGTAACAATATATTAGAACAATATATTTAATGATGATAAATGCCAAAATGTAAGGTTTACAAAATAAATGCCGATGTACAATACAATGGCGATGTAAACAGAGTGAATCAATGATGGGAAACTTGTATAAATAAAATAAAACTGAGATCCTTTAAGAGCAGTGAGCATATTTTCGAGAATAGTGATGGGCCATACCGCGGTTTCGGCTATTCAAGCCTCGTCAGTGACCCTTTAGATTTGGCAATATGGAGCCAAAGAGAGTTACAGTAATTTTTCAACTTTCAGCAGGCTAGTCGATACAAAGACTAGTATAATCAATATGGTGCCAAATATATTGAACCTTGGTTAGACCAATAGAAATTTTCTAAATTCTCAAAATATCCTCTCTGATCTTTCTGAAAACCAGTGCCTATCCGTACCTAAAGCTACGTCTACCTACTGGGTCTTTCACAAGGGACATTCACTGGGCATAGATGGGACGTTTTATTGGATATGGGAATAGCCATATAGGAGTTAGCCTATGACATTGGCATATTGAATAATGTGAGTTGCCAAAGGATAACAAAGTTGAATCCGCTGGGTTTCATTTGTTGCACATTCTTCTTCTACACCACTTAAAAAGTTAGAGACAATGTAAAATTTTGAAATTCGGTTGAAAATTCAACTTATTAAATTTTGGTGGCCATCTTGGATGCTATTACAATTATTATTATTATTATTATTATTATTATTATTATTATTATTATTACCCATAGGTGCAACTTTTTTCAGGAAACAATGAATATATTACATTTGTGGAGAATATCTGAGACTGATAATGCACTATATTGCACTATAAGGGCCAAGTACTGTATGATTGTAACTGATGACAGCCCCCTTGGATGCCATATTGAATTATTTTAATTACCCTAGGGTAACAAGGTGGAATCCACTGGGTTCATTTGTTGCATATTCTTCTTCTACACCATTTATCAAGTAAGAAAGAATGTAAGATTATGAAATTTGATTGAAAATTTAATTTTTCTTTAATTTTGGCAGCCATCTTGGATGCCATTGCTATTTTACAGTCACATAATACCAATAAGAGTGCAACTGTTCCACAATTCGATACATATGTAACATTCATGGACTTAATCTGATCAGAAAACATATGATTTTGCACTATTACTGCTTAGATCTGTAAGGTTTTAACAGATCACAACCCTCTTGGACGCCATCTTGAATTATTGGAGTTGCCCAAGGGTGACAAGGTGGCATTAAGTGGATTCTTGTTTCTGAAGGTTTTGACTATCAGTCAAAACGTTTTCTATACACCGCAAATCCAGGTCCACCAAAAATATGCTGTTTCTCTGCCGGACTATTATTGTTTTCATATTTTAGTTGAGTGGCCACCTATTGGGAAAATAGCTGCTCATTCGGCTTGCGATATGTTTTTATGGTATAAGTACCTGATTGTTAGTGTTGTTTTTTCTCACCTTGGTTTTTGGAACGGGAATCTTTTTCTGATTGCGCCTTCTCCTGATCTTTGCCTACGCGTACCTTTTTACAAAAAACGTAATAATCTGGTGTTTTATACTTAGAATTTATAGTGGACAAATGCAAACAAATTATACTCCTCAAAATAATTTAAAGGCCAGAAATTTTATTTAGCAGATTTTGTGAATGTCGAAATAATGCATTTTATTTTATGATTGTATAATAAATGTTCTATGTGTACCCTAACCAATAAACCCGAATTAATAAGTAACTAACTTCCAAAATTGGCCATTTTACACATAGTGGAGCTGCTTAATGAGAAAATACTTCAGTTAATGATACAAGCATGAAATTTTCACCATATGTTCTTTACATGAAACACATTAAATTCTGATCTCTGGCCACTTGAAATTCCGCCATTTTCAAGATGGCCGCCAAAAACAAAATGGTCGGCAGTTGTGAAAGGGGTGCATGTAGCAAATTGCTCATATCTTAGTTTGTTTTCATCAAAGAACAACAATATTAGTACCAAAATGAAGCTAAATGAGTGTTCTTTGAAACAAAGTTCCAATATGCAAATAACCTTATGAATATTAATGAGATCTTACTGTTTTGCTTAAAAATTGAGAAAAAAAAAAAAACATTTTATTTTCTAGACGATGTAAAATGTTAAATGAAATGGATAACTATGGCTATGATATTGCTAGACCATAAATTATCATAAATTAACAAAATCTAATTAGCATGTTCATGAATATTCATTTTAAAACATTTAAAGACTTTGTATGCCCTTATCTATCAGTTTAGTTTAAAAAGTCCATACAGTTAATTGCTTAATATAGCTTAGGGACTGTTCATCATAGAATATCAGTATTGATACCAAAATGAAGAATAATGATTGTTCTTTCCAATGGAGTTCAAATATGCAAATTTACTTCATTTGCATATTTATGAATATTAAAAGGTCTTATTTTGTTGCCCAAAAACTTGAAAAAAAAAAAAAAAAACAACAACAAAAAAAAAACAACATCTCATTCTCTGAATGATGTAAAATGTTAAATGAGATTGATAACTGTGGCTTTGATATTTCTACACCATAAAGAATCATTAATTAACAACAACCAATTAGCATATTTATGAATATTCATTTTTAAATACTTCAAGACTGTATCAGTTTAGTTAAGAAAGTCCATTCTGTAAATTGTCTATAAATATCACGTTCATTGTAAAATAAATGTCATTAATACAAGATATATGTCATTGTACTTTCATTCTAAGCTCGCACGTATTCACTGGCTAACTGAATATCAAAACGTAATCATCATATAAAACGCATGTTGATCCCTAAAGTGCATACCTATGCATATATGGAAGCTAAAAATTGACAATTTATGTTTGTAGTGGGCTTCCCACGACTAAATTAGTCCCCATCAATTATCTGCTTGCATCTACTAAGTCTGTCGACTGATCATATCATAATCATATCCTTTTTATAGTCCTTTGTCCTCATCTGAGGGTTGGACTTGTTTGACTAGTCTCCTTCTGATAACAGTTGCAAAATTACAGCATTTCTCTTTGGCTCCATGTTCCCAAATCTAAAGGGTCACTGAAGAGGCTTGAATAGCCGAAACCGCGGTATGGCCCATTACTTTTCTCACAAATATACTCACTGCTCTTAAAGGGTCTCAGTTTTATTTTTATTTGCTATTACTGCAGCTGGTGTTGTGCCGTGTGGCGGCCCTAAAAGTATCCCCGTACATCATTAATAGTGTAGATTATATTTTCCTTTTGGTACTTTGAGATCAGAGAGGGTATTTTGAGAAATCAGAAAATTATTATTGGTTAAGATTCATTTCCCAACCAACGTTTACTGTATTTGGCCCCATTTTGATTAAACAAGTCTTTATTATTGACTACCCTGTTAAATGTTGCAAATTTACAGCAATTTTCTTTGGCGCCATGTTGCCAATTCTAAAGGGTCACTGAAGAGGCTTGAATAGTCGAAACCGCGGTATGGCCCATCACCTTTCTCACAAATATACTCACTGCTCTTAAAGGATCTCAGTTTTATTATTATTCTTTGACGACCTCTCCACTCTGAGCGATTCTTCTACACTTCATCCCATGATTTTCTTAGCTTGCCGGATCTATTCTGTGCAACTACATTTAGCTTGCGTACTTGAGAAATAAAGCCTTTAATGCGCTCTACATGTCCATACCATCTCATCTTGCTGGAGCGAAGCACTACATCTATATCCTGAAGTCCAAGCTTTGAGAGAAGGGAGTCTGAGCTTACTTCATCATTCGCCTTGAAATTACAGATCCAGCACATCATTGCACGGTCATTGCGCTGCAGGCGACAAAGTGTAGCCTGTCATTGCCCAAGTTTCTGCTGCGTGTGGCAGTACATAAGTTGAATACACTCTACCTCTGGCCAAACGTGGCAGATTGCGATTTGTGTGGAAATGGAGTAGTTGGTGGAACTTGCCCTAAGCCGATTTGCAGTACGTGACTGCAGCCAGATCACAACCTCCGCCAGCAGAAAGCATGTCTCCCAGATAACACAACTCTGGTACAGCCTCAACTTTTTCGTCATCAACTAGGACCTCCTTCACAAGCCTTCCATCTATGAGACACGCCTTTCCTAGGCAGCCAGCACATCTGCAGCTGAAATCGAGATCACGGCGCGTGGAGCATTTGATTCCACTGCATTTCTTGTGGATCCAGGACAAGCATCCATCACAGAAGACGGCATTTCTTCCTACACCTGTCTGACAGACGCCACAGGGATTCTTTCCAGATTTTTTTCAGAAGGTTCAGATTGAGGCCAGAGATCATGAACTTTGTATTCCCCATGTTCACTCAAAGAACTTTCCTCTCCATCTCTGCTGTCCAAGTCTTCAACTTAACGGGTAGTTCTTCCATGGACTCGACAATGTCATATGATAAGTCATCTGCATACAGCAGAACCCAAGGGCAGCCTGTGCGGAACTCCCTGGATAAAGCCTATAGAACAATGATGAAGAGTAGCGGGCTAAGGACAGAGTCTTGATGAACACCTACTTTGACACCAAACTCCTCACTGTATCCACTGCCCTCTCTAACCCTGATTCTCATGATCTTATACATGGACGGGAGCAGACGCACTAGTCATTCGTCATTTCTTAGTTTCGCATTGCCAACCAGATTACATCCCTCAGGACTCCATTAATTGCTTTCTTCAGATCAACGACGGCCATGTAAGGCAGCTTGTTAGTGCCCAAGTGCTTCTCTTGTATATGATAAACACATCAATCAGTTAAATAAAAAAATATAATAATTTGTATTTACCAGTACGGCTCATTTCAAGCATACCAGAATTGGCGACAACATACAGCTCCGTTTCATTAATAACATACCCCTGCAATGTCGCAAAATAAATTGACCCCGCACCCTACATTGCATGGCTCATTGCTGGATGGTTATTAGTCTGGCCTGGATGAAACTTCTACAATTTGTGTATATATTTATGTGTGTTAAACTGGTAGTTTGTTTATATTGATCGTGAGCAGTCCGATTGGACAGGAAGCTGCTTTCGGCGTGTATCAAAATTCTGGTAGATTTCATGTCAAGTTTTCAACTTTCGGCGATTGGTATTATGTAAGTACTGTGAATATTGCCAGTTTCTGACATGAATGTTGTTCATTGGCATCTATTGTAGATACCTTAAACACTGCTGGGAATCACGTGATACGCTATGTTTATGATATGTGCAAATTGTAAACAAGAAGCCGCCATTTTCCACCGGGTCTAGGTAAGTCTATCGAGTTTTCTTTCAAATGCTGAGGGATAATGATGGATGAATATGCCCAGTCCATGCAGATACATCAGATATATTTAACTATGTGCGAGCTAATCTTTCAAAGTGTTTTGTTTGTGTAAACACCTCATTCCCATCATCAAAATTGTTTGTTGCCATGTACACCAAATATTTATTTTGGGCCTTATTCATTCTTCCAGCAACAATGCGTCCTTTCTTAGAGGTAAAATAACATTTTTTTTCAAAGGACAATTACCTCCATTTTACAGAAATATGCTAAGTGCCACATGAAAAAAGATAATCAACATCATTGACATTGCATCCCTATACACATGCAATGTGGATTGATACCCTCCACACTAAAACAAAAGTCATCATGTTTCTATTCTTTCGTCAGCCTGTATTGATTGCTAATGCACCAGTCCTTTGTAACCATTGCCCCCCCCCCCTCACACATACCTACGGTGAAGGGTGGGGGATAGCCGGGCTTAAGTGCAGAGCAATTACTTGTCGAGTGTATCCGCAGTGCAGGGGGGATTACGAGGTTTTTTATGCATTAGGATCCTTACTCCAGGGCAATTTTCTATTTCTAAGGTGAGGCCAAAGAGCAAAATTTTGACCCCCCCCCCCCAGTTTGCCCCCTGTGTGTGAGGCTTATAGCAGGGCACTGAAAGCAGAAATGCCACAATCACCGCCCTTCCCCGTAGGTGGATGAGCAGTGGTTACAAATGACTTGTGCATAATTGCAGCTAAAATATGATCAAAAAAAAAAAAAAAAAAAAAAAAAAAAAAAAAAAAGAAAAAAAAAAAAGAAAGAAAGAAAGAAAGAAAAAATAGCCATTCTCGGTTTTGTTCAATATTGAGAACGAATCTTTGAATGCTTTCCTGGCTTTATTATGTATCAGCAGTCACACATTAGCGTATAACCCAAACGCGCGTCTGGCGTATGAATACTCTCAACATGCTTTAGATTTTGGACGTATAAAAATAATTTGTTCCTTTAACTCGCTTTAGCAGTCACACATTAGCGCCTGACTGAGATGTGTGCCGGACGTACAAAAATCTCAAAGTGTTGAAGTACGTTTGTGTTACTTCCCGGACGCGCTAAGCATGTGCTACAGGCGCACAGCAAACGTTCAACGCGCGTCTCACAAACGCTTAGGGCACGCTACGGAAGCAATATCTCATTAAATCTGAAAACGCATGTGGCGTACACTAGCGTGCATAACACGTGCGCCAGATGCGTTCATAGCGCATTCAACGCGCCTTTAACGCGCATGGAACTTATTCAAAACGTAAAAGACATTCGCACAAGACACGCCCAGCTTCTGGAAAAATTTTAAGCATTATTAACACAAACGTGCCTAGAGCGCGCACCGACCTTTAGCGACGTATATCAACGTACACCCAGCGTACACCAAGCGTACACCAAAAACACACATGTAGCGCGTTTCTAATGTGTCTCCGACGTGCTCCTGACGTAGGTTGAATCATTCAAAGTTTACATTTTTGTCAACACGCCCGGCGCGCGTTGGCTTATTCTGCTATTTTAAACAGCAGTCACACACTAGCGTATAATCCAAACGCGCACCGGGCGTGTCGACAAAAATGTAAAATTAAAAAAAACGCCTGAGGAGCACGTTGGAGATACGTTAGAAGCGCGTTAAACGCGCGTTTTTTTACGCTTGGTGTACGCTTGTTGCACGTCGATATACGTCGCTGTAAGTCGCTGCGCGCTCAAGGCGCGTTTGGCCCCCCACCCCCCACCCCAAAAAAAATCAAACATGCTTAAAAACTTTCTAGAAGTTCGGTGTGTCCCGGGTGTGTGTCTTATACGTTTCGAATAACTTCCATGCGCGTAACATGCAAATTAAGCATGACCTGAAACAGACAAGCTACTTTCAAACTAGATGCACTGCGACAGGTAAAATGCAGGTTTGTCGGACACGCACATTTAACATATCGCAAATTTTACACGCATGTACACCACATTATTTTTGAGAAATGTGACATTAATTTTGCGTATGCCAGTTTCGATAAGTTTTTGGGTATCATGTATGCTCCAATTTAATACGTTTTTATCATTGTCGTGTGAAGAATTTGTACGTATTCATCACGTCTGTGAAGAACTTTTTTTTTAATATATAAAAACGGTACCAAGATTCACGTGTGTATTTTGACATGTGAAGAATTGGTGCGTATTCTGCAAACTTTCTGTCAAGAACTGTTGAATTAAACTGTGCGTATGTTCATTTTCTGGGGCACATGGCGCTCTTGACGGTAGAAAAGTCTATGCTTTTACATGTCAAAAGTGAGTATAAAAAGGTAAGGAGAAGTTTTTGATATGTGTAAAAAGCTAACTGATACTTTTTGCATACTTTTTGCATTAATTTAGAAGCGTGTGAACTTGTCTTTGAGAGACTCTAAAAACTGGTTTAAGGCCCCAGCATTTTTTTGTATTACTGATTGTTCCAAGGCGATACTTCTGTTGTGGTTCTATTTGTTTTATGTTTTGGAGTCGAATTTTCGTGCTGTTTGAACCTTATGTACGTTTTCATAGTTTTGGTTAAGTTCGGGTTACTGTTTTGCACTTATTGGGAAATAGCTGCTCATTCGGCTTAAAGGGAAACATAATTATTAAACTCCCGCATATGTTTTTCATGAAACTTCACATGCTTCAAGATAATTGTATCCTTGGACTAAAATCGAAATAAAAGTGGGATGTCACCGGCCTCGTTTCCATGGTATCAGAACTTTTTTAATGTTTCTCAGAAAATCGCTTTCGTAGCGGACATGTGTTTTAATATATGTGTTATTTTTGCATAAACACTTTAAACATACGATCAGTGTTATTTTCTTAAATTTTGATACTATTTGCTTTTAAACTGAGGAGATTACAAGCAAAATTAACTTTCCCGCCATGTTTTCAAACCTGGAAAAACTATGTATTTTTGCGATATCTCCTAAACTACGCATATGATTTTAATTAAATCAAACCAACAGATATGAAACGCTGTAACCATTCAAAAGTTGAAATAAAAAGTGGGGGTCATCGAATTGCGTTGGAAGACCCGTTCAATATTCCCGCCTTTTTCGTCACAGTTTAATGTCAAACGTTGCACTGACGTCGCGTATATTAATGCGACGTCATCAACAGCGAAATAACCGTTTTCACATGTAACTAACCTTATACACGAATTAGGGTATATCAAATGTCGCATAACTAATTTAAAATAAAAATGAACAATATGTTTACCCGCTTTAGGACTTAATTATGCAGAAACAAACAAAAGAAGATTCTACAGCTTGCAACGTTATTGGAAAATCAAAACAAAACGACGCTAAAAGCTATGCATACACTAAACGCCGACATTGCGCAAACAGTGTTCTCATAAACAATAGGAATTTCATTATGATTGCGCCTTTTCCTGATCATTACCCACTTGAATCGTTCTAATTTGATCGCTCTTGATCGGTACAGCTAATAAAAGTTAGCCTAAAACTTTTCATGGCTTATACGGTTTAGCTCCAGTGAGCATTTTTGTTTAAATTAGGGTTAAAACAAGAGCTACCAAGCCTTAAAGAAGAACGTTCAACGACAATATCTTTTAAATCTAAGAAACATTTTGGTGCAAATTTTGTTCAAATCGGTCAAGGATTAAGTGAGATATTATGATTTGAAGTTTTGGAACGAAGTGAATATTTAATAAGAAAATTGTAAAACCATAAACAATGAATAAATTCTATATTTCAAATTTTTTATGGAGGTATACGTCCAAAATTGATAGTAAATCAATAGTACAAACCAGTGTAACAAAAATTAACAGAAAAATATTAATAAGGTTTCATTATTATTAATTATGCATATTTAAGTAGAACTTTATGACGGCATTAAGCCTAATGGATATCCAAGATGGCCGCATCTTTTAACAGAAATTAACGTATATTCTTGCATAGATATCTATGCGCATAGCTGTTTGAGGCCGTTTTCGATTGGTCGAAAGCCGTGTTCAAACAGCAAAACCCATGTTCAAATCATGAAATTCACGTGCCGTTTGAACATGGGTTTTGGGCGACGTCATTGGTCAATGCGACGTGACGTCATGTGTTTCGTAGAAACAAAATGGCCGACGTTGAAAAAGTTCCGCAGTTTTCGGTGAGTTTTTATGTTGCTAATGTTATTTTCAAGAGATTTTAAGTGGGTTAGAGTGAAAATGCAAGAATAGCGATCAACCATGGTTTGTTTCAGTGTTCAAACATTCGCTGGATCACTCGGAAGGTGTTTGAACACGCGGCCTGCGGCCTTGTGTTCAAACACCTTCCTCGTGATCCATCGAATGTTTGAACACTGAAAACCATGGTTGATCCCTATATTCAAACCAACACAACTTTCTCAATATCCATCTGATTTTAATAAAACTTGTACCAAATTGTTAAGAGAGGCACCTACTTTCATTTAAGATGCATTGTGTTTTAACCTTGCCTTTCCCTTTAAGAGTCCATGTTTGAACAAAATGAGAAAAAAAAGATGCAAAGAGTGTGTGTCTGGGGTCGTTGAAGTGTACTCAAAAGATTCTAAACATCTAAAGCAAATACCAAAGTGAGGGTAAAAAAGGTGCAATTTTAAAGTGACTTAACATATGACCCCCACCTGGTTGATGGCTAATTTTTGAAGCACAGTTTTTGCCCATTGTTCAAAAGTGTGATCGAATAGCATATCTATGAAATGGAATCCATAAAATTTTGTTAATTCTTATGAGCTTTATGGAAAATTGGTTAATGGCATCATTACGTTTCTAATTTTGTCGGGTATAGTAAATAAAGAAATGAAGAAAGAAAAAGGTATTCAACATGAAACATTTAAAAGACCATTGATGGATATGGGTGGTAAAGAGTCACACAGTTTGTATGATCTAGTACTTTCTGAACTAGCGATAACATGGCTATGTCCGTCATTGTATTGGACCTAATCAATTTTAGAGAGCCAAAATTCATCTACTTACAATTTAATATTAAACTGACAGAAAATAAGAACACAATTTGTTTGTGTGGAAGGAATCAATTTGGTTTGCTGTGTACATGGTATCTAGCAAAGTAATCTGCTCGTAAAATTGCAGAATTTGGTTTTATCCGTTATGAAAAAAACTTCCCACGTTTTTATAATACCACAGCAGTATGTAATGAATTTCAATGTAATGATTAACATTTAATATTTAAGATATTGAAGGAAATAAAGCTTATGTGTGTAGGGTAACAGCGTATTTTAAGTGAATTTTTGAAGTGTTTGAAACACTGGCCATGTGAAATGCCACAAACAATGGCTCAAATTCTTCCAAATAGGGTTGTCCATGGAATGCACTAGGTGGCATAAAAATCAACAGGCGTATCTTGAAGTTATTTGGAAAGAAAACAAAACTGATGACGTCATTTGTTTACATTTTGGTGTATATGGAAACATTTGCGGTCACATGATTCCCAGCAGTGTTAAAACTTACATCACATTCGCTAAAGTACTGAAGTAGAAATGGAATATCTAACTATACCTACTACCCTGTATAATGATACCATGCAAATGCATGTTTTCAGCACATATATTGTCTGAAAGTTTATCAAATTTTAAAACTGGACATCTGAGAATATCTTTAACAGTTGACATGATTATTTAAAGAGAGTTACGATTGCATTGTATCTAATGCAATGTGTACCTGCCTATGACAATGTTTTAAGTTATGTAATGACATTCTTAAACATATGTTTATTAAGGACATTTGATGGTTTTTGAATACAATTGATTGAAATAGTGTGACTGACGATTTTAACAAGACGGCTTATATTAGTAATCATCCAAGAGAAACTTCAACGAATCAAATATTAAACGCGCCAGAGCACACTAAGATGGAAGTATACATTAAGAGCAGTTTTGCTTCCTTGAGATATGTCTGTAATGAAGGAAATAGCGTCTATTTAATCATTATTTCTGAACTTTATATGTATTGCGAATGCGGTGCAAGTTTTAATGTATATCAAATAGATGTCAATGAATAGCATTCAGATCAGAAAGTGGCAGTATTCACAGTACTTGCATAATACCAATCGCCGAAAGTTAAAAACTTGACATTAATTCTGTCGGAATTTTGATACATGCCGAAAACAGCTTCCTGTCCAATCGGACTGCTCACGATCAATATAAACAAACTACCAGTTTATCACACATAAATGTATACACAAATTGTAGAAGTTTCATCCAGGCCAGACTAATAACCATCCAGCAATGAGCCATGCAATGCAGGGTGCGGGGTCAGTTTATTTTGCGACATTGCAGGGGTATGTTATTAATGAAACGGAGCTGTACTTGCAAGTTCTTAGCTAATTGCTTTCTCCAAATACACATGGTCACAGTAGCCTAACCCAGAGCATCAAAAACTTTTGAAGATAAGGCCAAGGAGGTGATCGTACCTTATATTGAGTGATATGCCGGAAAACATTTCAGGGTGTATGTTTTTTGTGTTGTTTTTTTTATTATTATTTATTTATCGCCGAGATAGTCTCAACGATGAGACCAGGCAGAAAATAGTAACTGATGTATACCGAAAAGTAATTGGTAACTGCAGATGTCCAAAATCATGGAACACCTTCATCAGATGTGATGAAAACAAATCGGAAATATTTGGGCTTCTTGTAGTTAAATTTATTCTTGCGCAGAATTATGCACAGGTCATAGTGACAAAAATGAATGGTATTGTTTGCAATGTAGAAATTAAATTCTTCAAGCTTTCTGAAGGAAAGCACAATGGCATAGATCTTATATTAATGATATTTATTTTACAATGAAAGTGATATTTATAGACAATCTACACCATAAACATTTTACAGCGTTCAGTGAATAAGATGTGATTTTTTTTGCAAAACAAAAAATCTCATTTATATTCATATATATGCAAATGAGGTACATGTAATTTGCATATTTGAACTCTATTTGAAATAACAATCATTAAGCCTCATTTTGGTATCAATATTGTTTTTCTACTATGAACAGGGACAAAGATATGAGCAATTTACTGTATGTGAAGTTTCAAAACCAAAGTGATAGGTAATGTCATACATACAAAGTCTTGAAATATACTAAAATGAATATTCATGACCATGCTAATGAGCTTTTGTCAATTTATGATAATCTATGGTCTAGCAATATCAAAGCCACAGTTATCCATTACACATTTTACATCGTTCAGAAAATAAGATGAGTTTTTTTCTCAATTTTTAGCCAAAAAAGAAAGATCTCATTAATATTCATAAATATGCAAAGTAGGTAATTTGCATATTGGAACTTTATTTGAAAGAGCAATTATTGAGCTCCATTTTGGTATCAATATTGTTGTTCTATGATGAAAAGAACCTAAGATATGAGCAAGTTACTACATGTACACCTTTCACAACTGTCGGCCATTTTGTTTTTTGTCGGCCATCTTGAAAATGGCGGAATTTCAAGTGGCCAGGGATCAGAATTTAATGTTTGTCATGTAAAGAACATATAGTGAAACTTTCATGCTTGTATCATCAACTGAAGTATTTCCTCTAAATCTCTCACTAAGCCGCTCCACTAACATTGCTGGTGGGGTAGTAAAATTTATAAATTGTCTTATTGTCACAACATTGTCACAACATTATCACAAAATTGTCACAACATTATGGCCGTACATGTCAGCTTGATATTGGATAAGTTCATAACTTGTATAACTTCCATGCAATGTGGCCGGAAGCTCTAAACCAACTTCAGGATATCCACAAGATGAATCATGCTCCGATCGTCCCATTGTCCCACAATGAACATAAGAGGTCGCGAATTTTTTCTGTAGACCATCCTACATGTGCTCAATCGGGTTCATGTCAGGAGGACGTGCTAAACAGTCCCTACGCTGAACTTACTGGCGCCAAATGAACTCTTTAACCACTCTAGTCCTTTGTAATTGGTCGTTATCGACCATGAAAAATAAACTCAGGACCTAGTGCGCCAGTAAACATGGACGAACAATGATGACCAAAGTTCTATATCCATCTTGCATACCAGTCAGCGACCCGTTCTGAATACTGGACAGCTCCAAAGAACATACCCATCCCACGCAAGCAGATTTAGTCTGCGAAACAAATCGTGTTCGAATAATACAAAGTCCATTGACAATCTCAGTTGTCTGACTCTACACACGTTACCTTCCGTCACTGACGTCTAAGCTGATTTTTGACACCACTAACCAGAAAAGCAGTTGCATATGAGCCGGTAGAATGTCAAGTCGAAGTCATCTGAATTGTTGGGTCACTGTGAGGGCACAAGAGGTCTTCTTGCATTAATTCTAAAATTGTGAGGACAGTTTTTTATCGTCTGATCACAAACATGATTCCAAAAAGCATCATGGACTCGAGTTTTAGCAATTTTGCGGTGTCAAACATGGGTCAGATGGCTAAGTTGACAATAAAATAGTAATTTAGAGCGGTATTATGTACTAACGAGCAGGCTCTCTTGGCCTTAAATCGTTTGAGATGTTGTGGGACCGTCTTCGGAGAATCATACATGCCCTTCATGTTCGATCTGGAACGTTAGAAAGTCTGGAAATGGAAATGGTAAGAGGGTGTTGTTGGATTCGTCTTGAGGGCAACCGGATTTATGAAACTTCCTGGCACAATGCACGGAGGTTAAACAGCTTCATGCTTTATATGCCCGTTACTGGGTTGATGTTTACGATTATATTCTTGTAAACACTAGTTCAATTTTTGTAGAATGTTCTACCCCATCCACCAAGTTTAAAATTGCGAAATTTTGAGGGTGGTTTTGTGTCGTGATCACTGACAAGTTTATTGCTGATTGATTTTAAGCTTTTTTTTTCTTTCTTTCTTTCTTTTAGGGTACCCGTTAAAAATTTATTATGAATCATAAAATAAAATAAATTATTATATGGCAAGTGATGAAATATAGAGAAATATGTATTAAATATAACCAATATTTGAAAAAGTTATATTTTCACAAGTGAAAATATAAAAAAGTTATATTTTCACATGTGAAAATATAAAAAAAGTTATATTTTCACATGTGAAAATATAAGATTTGGGAATTCCACCGTAACGGTTTCGTTTCTAATTTATACATAACTAAATTTTATAATCTATGCTATTGTTGACGCAATGAACGTTCACACACAATAGCGACGTAATGACGTGACGTAATGACGTCATTAAAGATTTTGACGTCATATGCTTTAGCGCGCAACGTTACAATGACTACATGCAATATAATAAAAAGAAAATTCAAGTTTTTGTCGTGAATATGACTTTTATTTCATCTCGTGAAGTGAAAAATTATTTATTTTATACTTTAAAGTGAAAACCAATGTATATCAAAACTTGATAAAATTGGTATTTTCATTGATATGAAATTTCACTGATATCAAATCTCACTGATATCAAAAGTCACTAGTGACTGATATCAGCCTATATCTTCACTGTAATGACGTCAGAATTTTTGGATTACTTCTGACGTTTCCATTTACTTGACGTCATTAAATATGTCTCACTTCACAAATTCAAACGCCTATAACTCCGTTATTTATGAACGAAAACATAAAGTGTGGGTATTCATTTTCTTAGTTAGAACGTAAGGAACAATGTGGTACCAAAATTATTCGTGTTTTCAAAAATTTTTGGTTTTCGCATTTTCACCGCCTGCTTTGCGAATAGGAAAATGCCCGTGTATTGTATAAAATAAAAAGAAAATTTGCTTTTTTTCGGCGAATACCAAATATATTTCATCTCGTGAGTTGAAAACATCAAAATTTTCACTCGTGCTGCGCACTCGTGAAAATTCTGATATTTTCAACTCACTCGATGAAATATATTTGGTATTCACCTCAAAAAAGCAAATATCCTCTATATATTTCATTCGTGCCTTCGGCACTCATGAAATATAAAAAAATTTCACTTCACTCAATGAAATAAAACTCATATTCACTCCAAAAACTTGAATATCCTCTATTAATTTAACATTCACACAATCTGCAAGATCAAATTTCTGGCCCTTAGATTATTTTGAGTAGGAAAGTTTGATGGAGACGTGGGAAACATTGTGCTTTCTAGTTGTTGTATCACATTGTAGCCAATAGTTTTTCAATAGTGTGTAACGCGTAGTGCATCCATCGAATCCCTGCATAGAGATTATAAGAATCAGTATGATGGGGTTGAGGCCGAAACAAGGAAATCTCAGGCAAGTTTTCAGATTATTCAAGTCTCATCCGAGGCTCTGCCGAGGATGAGACTCAAAAAAAATCTGAAAACGGGCCTGAGATTTCCTTGTTGAGGCTTCAACACCATCATTGATTATTTTTCTCACCCACCTATAAAACATTTTGACTCTGAATAGGCTTCAAGTTATGTTCAGGCAGTCATTTTGTTTGGGCATAAAACAATATGCAAATTAGCCAGTGAAACAAATGAAAATATTTTTTATTTGCACTCACCTTACAAAAATATTAAATCATCATTTTGTTTTATTCACAAAATTCCCGGCAAAATTAAATTTTTAGATTTTTATGAGAGCAGCAGACTACAATTACTCTTGATATCTTCCTGAAATTAACACCTCGTTTTCAGATTATTCAAGTCTCATCCTCGGCAGAGCCTCGGATGAGACTTGAATAATCTGAAAACTTGCCTGAGATTACCTCGTCTCGGCCTCAACCCCATCATAGATTCTTTTAATCTGGTGGGTGAGAAAGACCAATTTTTAGTATCTCCTAGTAAAATCAATGATATAATGTTGTGTTAATGTTATACACCCGCGTGAACACCAGACTGTCCAGAGCATGATTATCACACATAGTCTGATCTGCTATCTGTTAAAAACACATTCCAAAGTCTATTTAAGAGGAGCAACGATGCTCAGCAGCATAAATGACATAAATAGGATCACCGTCACCAAAATGCAGCAGCAACAATATCCACAATTAGTACACATCCCAGCCTCGTTCTGACGACTACTGTGCCAGTAGGCAGGAGCGGAGTACTGGTAGCTAGGTTGTGACCAGTATCTGATGCGGACCGTCCCACGACGCTGTCCTTAGACTCCGGTGACCCCAGGGATCTCCTCGCACCCTAACGTATAGACCACCATTTGTCGTTGTGAATTTTTCATCGCGTATATCGTACCCAACATAAACTGGAATTTCTTCACATTTCCCGTTATTTTCCAGTTGTCGAAATTCCCAAAGTCTCCGGTTATCCGCCGTATACCAATGCCCTGATCTGTATACCACCGTTATTGTAGGTATCGATGTCAAGCTTATTCTCCCAGCATACACAGAATCGACCGTCTTCCCAAGAAAGTAAGAGGAATGGGGACATTTAGCACGGCTACCAAACAGTTAAATTTGTAACCGCCGGTTAAGAATAGACATCCGATTCACGTCCTTCCGGTTTTGCGTGTGAGGTGCAACTAGTCAATGTCGAATGGGCCAAAAAAGTCGTCCCGTGCGAATTTCATGACGATTTATGACGACCTATCTTAAATCAAACTTTGGAGCATATGCAACAATTTAAAACAGTTCGTCGCCCTGAGACCCGCGTATGGGCTGAACTATGACGTCATCAAAATGGCGACCAGCGCACTCGTAAAATGCATTTTGAACAACCATTTTCATACTTTGCTTGATAGATAAAATTTGATTTCCAGCTTCTCTCTATTTTTAAATAGATGGATTTTACCAACTGTATTTATAAAAGCTATTTTAGCACAAAAATATCTCTCACATGGAGCAAAGCACTGAAAATATGAGCCACGTCACGACAAAATCTGCATACAAAGCGCTAAACTATGCATAGTACACCAGTAGCTAATGTGACCTACCTTGCATCCCCCAAGACAATTTTTCACGGGTGCCAAATCATTTATTGGGACCCTAGAAATGCAAATAATTTTGTCCCCAAAGATAAAGTCAATTGCACTATGAAAAAATCACGGTTTCCATGGCAACCGTTAACGTGATTCTTGAGGACGGGGGTGTACATACAAAATTGACAATATCTCCACGGTTACTTATCCTAGACTATTGAAGATGGACTTTTAAAGCTTAGACATAGCACTTTTTCCTATGGTAAGTAATACAAATTATCTAATTAGCATATTCATCAATTTTCATGAAAACATAACAAATGGCAGAAAAATCTTCAAAAACCCAGAAATGAACTAGTTTCAGACCCAAACTGTAGCTGTGACACTTTGTTATTGAGCCAGCAATAGCATATGACGAATTTATTGATGACCTGATCCTATATGAAAATTATCTCATTTGCATATTCATGAATATTTATAAAATTGTCAAAAAGACAGGACAAACGAGGGAAAAACTATATCCATTGCCAGACATTGGATAGGTTATAAGATATAATATATCTTGCATCCATGGAACAAATTCTCAAGACTGTCAGTGTTGTCAGAGAGACCACCTTAATGCCATAAAATATTGTCCTCAGCAATGAAAAACATTTGCATGATGTAAAATAACATAGTTTCCACACCACTCCTCATGCGATTCTATAGAATAGGGTGTACTTACAAAAATAGTTATATCCCATCAATAGGATGCTCTAGAATACTATAATTGGACTGATAGTGATACATGTATCTAACAGTTAAACCTTGATACCTAATATTAAACCACTGACTTTACTTTCCATGAAAATTAATAAAAGAAACAAAGAATTCGAGAAAAATGTGGAAAAATAGAGGGTCTATGTACAAAATCGCTTGTACCAGAGCTGTTAATCAACACAGGATGCTGAAAAGGATATCAAATCAATGCTATGGCATTATATTATGACACTGAAGTATGGCATAAGAATAATCTGATTTTCCATTTCATGAATTTTAATGAAATCTTAAGAAATTTGAGAAAGAAAAATAAAAAAAAAAAATAAATAAAATAAATAGATGAGTAAACCAACAAAAGGACTTGTATCTCGGCAATCAAAAGTCATATGGTGCTGAAAATGACATCAAATGGTGTCTATGGCATTATGGGTCATTTGTTTTTAAGGCTTAAGAATATTAACAAAACCTTATGAACTTAAAGAAAACAATACGGAAATAATAAGGGGCATACGTAGAAAAACGCACGTATCTTGGTTACTGAAAGACCTAGGGAGCTATAATTGTTAATGAATGATTGCTAGGACAATGTTCTGTAACCATATAATCAGATATATAAACTGAAAAAAAATAGTAAAACTGAGATCCTTTAAGAGCAGGGAACATATGGATGAGAAAGTATATGGGTCATGCCGCGTTTTCGGCTACACAAACGATTTTTGTTGCATGGATATTAATGAGATCTTAATAAATATAAGAGCAAAATCAATGAAAAATGAAGGGGTCCACCAACAAATCGCTTATATCTCAGTGGCCAATAGCCGAAGAGAACTCAAAGTTGAGTCAATTTATTGCCAGGACGATGATATATTGCCATATGCTCAGATATATAAATCATGCTTCCTGGGAAGCAAGATTTAGTAAATTTTGGTGAAGCACATCCTTCATTTTTTTCACATTTTTAAATTAATACCATGTGGTTAAGCTATTGGACTACATGGCAGTAGTGCATTCTCCTGTCATTCTATTGGTATTTTCAGCACTCTAAGGATATTGGCAGCTGCGATATGACTGATTTTTGTTTGGTGTACCCGTTCATTTTTCGTTGAGTTTCCTCTTATTAATAAAGATCTCAGTAACATCCATACAACAAAAATAGCTGATTACATGGTTACAGAACATTGTCCTAGTGATCATCTGATGCCAATTATAGCTCTCTATGTCTTTCAGTAGCCAAGATACATGTGTTTTTCTACGTATACCTCTTAATAGATCCGTTTTCCCCTCTGAATTCAAAATATTTTGTTAATATTCTTAAAACTAAAAACCAAATGACTCAGTAGTACAGGACATAAATGGTAGTACAGGATAGTATAATATTGCCCTGGACACGATTTGGTGCCCATTTCAGCACTATAGGACTTTTTATTGCCGAGATAAAAGTCATTTTGTAGGTTTACTCAATTAATTTTTCTTTCCTTAACATTTAATTAAAATTCATGGAATCGAAAATCAGATTATTCTTATATCATACTTCAGGACCATAGTACATTGCCATAGCAGTCATTTGATCCTCTTTCGGCATCCTGGTACATGCGATTTTGTACGTATACCCCCCCCCCTATGTTTCCAGAATTCTTCTCCATTTATTATGGGTATTTTGATTAATTTTCATGAATAGTAAATTCAATGATTTAAATATTAGGTATCAAGGTTAAATTGTTAGGTACATGCATCACTATCAGACCAATTATAGTATTCTAGAGCATTGTATTGGTGGGATATAAGTTTTTTTTTTATAAGTCCAGCCTATTCTTTACAATCGCATGAGGAGTGGTGTGGAAACAATATAATTTTACATCATGCAAATTTTTTTTTCATTGCTTAGGACAGTATTTTATGGCATTTATGGTATTACAGCCTTAATACTTTGTCCTAGGGATGCAAGATAGGTCTTATAACATTTGCGATACCTTGCAATGGATATAGTTTTCCCTCGTTTTTCCTCACTTTTGACATTTTTATTAATATTCATGAATATGCAAATGAGATAAGTCTCATATAGGACCAGGTCATCAATAGATTTTTCATTTGATATTACCGGTTCAATAACAAAGTATCGGAATGACAGTTTGGGCCTGAAATTAGTAAAATTATAATGGATTTTTCAAGATTTTTTGCCATTTTTCATTAAAATTACTGAATATGCAAATAAGATAATTTGCATTACTTACCATCGGGAAAAGGGACTATGTCCATGATTTCAAATGAGACCATGTTCAGTAGTCTAGGATAATTAACAATGAATATATGATCTATTTTGTATGTACACCTCCATGCTTAAGAATCACGTTAACGGTTGCCATGGAAACCATGCAATTTTCATAGTGTAATTGAGTTTTCCTTTGAAGACAGAAATTCTTTGCATTTCTGTGGTTCCAATGAATGATTTGGCAACTATGAAAACATGTCCTGGGGTGCAAAGGTTTGTCAAATTAGCTCCCGGGTTACCTAGGTTGTGAGTGGGTTTAGAAGAAAAAACGTATGTCCAACGTATCCACGAACGGACGTACGACCGGATAAAGCAACATCCTTTGACCCATCTGGCAGCTAGATGGGTGTCAAATGACTACTCTACGCAAAGTAGTGTGAAGGCTATGTGTGGCAACCTTGGATGGCGGTCTCTTGAGAACAGACGCATTGACGCGCGCCTTACAATGTTTTATAAAATCGTATATGGGCTTGTTGCCATACCGCTCCCGTCATATTTTGTGCATCCGGAAGTGTACACCCGTCACATGCACTCTCTTTCGTACAGGCAAATTCATACATCTACCCGTTATTACCAATACTCATTTTTCCCTATGACTGTTGTTCTGTGGAACAAGTTACCAGCTGATCTTGTCCTTGTTTCTGATCTTGACTCCTTCAAAGCAGGAGTCAGTAAGATCAATCACATACACCCTTAAGGAAATACTGTTTTTAATCTGCTTTTAAACTCTATCTTACTAACACCTAACACTCATCTTTTATCCTAAACTCACTCTCACACTTTTTATCTCCTCTTCACTTTATAACTTTCTTACTAACACACCATGCGCACACACGCAAAATTCTAATAATACTCGAAAGAGGGTTCAGAATCATATAGAGATAGATAGAAATGGGAGTACGGTCAGATTCTTTGACATTCTAGTTTATATATGTGAAGCGTAGACCAAGCAGTTTGTTAAAGCTTTTACTTGTTTTGTAATACAGAACGGTATCAAAAATCTAAGAATGCTATTTTGTCACTTATTTATCATTGTTAGACAGCACCAAAACAGTTTGCAACATTACTTGATGTTTTTGGGGGTTATTTGTTCCCTCCTTCGACACATGTGTTTCAACACGGTCAAGAACGGCAAAATACAACTAAAAATGGGCAATTTGCTGTTAAATATCATGTTTTTGTGATTGTTCCGCGACAGATTTGTAGTTATATATTAAATAAATTACAACTGATGTCTGCCACAGTATTCACTTTTCTTAGGGTTGAACATTTATTTTTCGAAGGGAAGAAAAAAATGGTTAAGCATTTAATCATTAAAATAAGAAGGATTTATTTTAAGATATGTTTGAAAACCTCTGCCTGTTTTATGATATTTAACATTCTCTGTACGTTCTAGATGAAAGCAAACAAAAAAAAGCAAATTACTGTATTCACAATGTTTTAAAGTCTAAGTTTTATCATAAACAGGAATACCATACATATAAATTACAGTGTTTTGTATTGCATGTTTGCTGCAAAAATGTTTGTATTTTGGTATATACCAAGTATTCTCACTGCAAACATCACAAATAAACCAATTTTGGATTTTTTTTTTCATTTTCCTTGAGAGGGGTTGTCTATATATATTAACTGGGTTAATTATTTTTAACATTATCACTCACTAAAACCATGAGCAAAAGGAAAACCAAGGTATATTTAAGGCTTTTTGTATATGCAGATTCTTGTTTGTTTGTTCACTGTAAGTCAAAAACCCTTCAATAAAACTTGATTTGTAGAGGTAAAAACCATACAAAGATGAGGGGACACTATGAAAATTAAAGCGTAGAACTCCAGAGAGAAACTAAAATACAGGTGATTTTAATGTCGATTATTTTGCTATCATTCTAATGATTAAATGCGTGACCGAAATTTTGACACAGCTTTTAGCCACACATACATAGAACGCAGCGGTCAATGGCAAGGAAAGTGTTCACAGAACTTATACAATGTTAAATGTTAAAATCATCTGTTCGCTGCCTTGCCGTCCGTTCATAATGACGCAATTAGCGGGGATCTAAAAATATCCCTATGACTGACCTACATTTTCTTCATGTACAATGCAATCTCAACATGCATTTTGGAGGAGGGAATAAAAATCATGATTATAAGGAGACAAATCTGGAAATCCTTTGAGATACGATAAGATCAGTTTATAACTAACAAAGTTGCATTGAGAAAATTTTAATAATTTTCTCCAGGTGAAAATAAATTACTGTACTTGGAAACGCGAGCTGCGAAAGTTTGTTTACCTTTTACTGCACCTGAAGGACGTGAATCGGATTTCTTTTATTAACCGCGGTAACGCATTTAACTGTTTGGTAGCCGTGTCCTGGCTGTAGCGTATATCCGAGGGCCGCATATATTTTAACATTTTTCTTAAACGTTGTCCACCTACGTATGTCTACGCAAAAGTATTTTCAAGTTTTTATTTTAATCATGTCAATTTGAGACCGTTTTGATAGAACTTTTCGAAATTGAATTATCATTTTTCTCGAAATTGAAGGGGTTATCTTGAGTTTGTCATAATGCCTTATTTTGTACAAAGTGAGCCTCGACACGCGTACGAGAAAACCGGTTTTCGGGGTTTCTGACCAGGTCTGACACAAACCCGCCTCACAGAATTAGACCAGATGCTTAAAATTTAGGAATTTCAAAAAGTAGAAGAGGGATTATACTATCCATGTAGCGAAAAGAAAGGCGCTGATCAGCTGTGCAGCCACTGCACAGCTGATCTGCGTCTTTGTTTTCTCTTAGGCAAAAATCTGATTTTCTCATGATGCGGCTCAAATATTATGTCTAACCGACTAGCCTAATTTCAGAAAATGAAACTATCCGATTGTTGAACTACTTGAAAAGATAGCTACACGTCAGTTTTTGCACACTTAAGTTCCTCCTGTTGTTAACGTTTCGAAGTAAACAGGGAATGTCCTGTCAAAGTCAATGATTTTTTATGTTAAGTTTAGATGACACTATCACGGCTGGTAATGTCGTTAGGGGCAATCAAATGTTATGCAAACCGGACGCCTTACGGGAGCTTCCGGACATGAGTAACGGGAACAGAATACTATAAACAACATGTGACATTTGTTTATGTTACGCAAATTTCTTTGTTCGGAGGTAAATATTCTCAAATCGGGCAATACTATTACTTTTTTGCGATCGTGGGTGTGGGAAGTGCTGTTGTATCTCTAAAATCCAAGTTTTCCTGGATGCGAGGTATGATGTTTGTTCTATTTTGAGCTGTTACTGGACATGTTTTGGTGCATTGTCGGCGAGCTTATGTAGACAAACAAAATTTATGCGAGCCTTTTACTGTATAATGCCTTGTCCAAAGAATTTGCCATAGAAATTCTGCTTAAAAACGTTGCTACAGAAGAAACGGAAAAAAGTTATGACTTACGACATGACTACCCCTATCGGGCAGGTTACCCCTAACGAGTTGATCTGCGGAAGGGCTCGTGGAAACATCCAAAAGCATCCATTCAAAAACACGTGATCAGTTAGCAAATAACTATTTCCGCGCCGATGTGGGGCTCTGTTCTTAAACACTAATAAATTATTATGTTGTTCTGAAGGCAAATGTTTGTTATATATGATAGGAAAGTGCAGTGAACGCCCAAAAACCAAGAGAAAGAGGAATACCTCTCGAACAGAAAACCACACTAAAAGCTCGTTAGAAGCAGAAGTAATTTTATCGCAAAATCTCGCCTATTAATACAATAGGAGATACGAAATATGACAGAACTTACTAAAAACATGAGTAGCACGCCAGAATTACTGTTTAAAAAGGCCACCGTCACTTGGGCGAAACTATTCTTGCTTTTTAGATAAAAACCAGAACAAGAGTCATGTGCGATAATGCACATATTCAACGTGAAAAATAGTAACACCGATTTTATATGCAATCATTAACCGGTCGCACAACGTGTGTTGCTGTAGGAAATGCATTTTTTCAAGCTATAACATAGATGAAATGGTCAGGTTTTCAGGGGTTTAATGGGTGTTTTGGAATGCAATTCGTAACGCAAGCGCTACAATCCCATTTTACTCACGTCTTTTCTGCAAATGACACGAAGGGAAGCGAGTACGGATACCAAATGTTTTACCACCGGCGCAAATCTAAGCTAGGACCTCTAGCACCAGATGTCAGTGTTCTTACCACTGAAGTATACCGCGATTCAATCAGTTACTGGAATATAATCGCCGATATTTCATTAAATTTCCGTTTTCGGACTGTTACTTTATTATAAAATAATCTTTAAATTGGACTTAGCTGCAATAGCAGGAATTCGTCTCGTTAGGTGCAATTGTGCTGATAGGGGCAATCCATGTCGATAGGGGCAACATAAACGAAAAGCTCAGCTTTTACGCAAGAAGCACTTGAGAATAAATTCTGACACCGTTTGTTTGCAAAACAAAATGGATTAGGATACGGTTATATGTAGCAAAAGTGCATTTAAAGCATTTATTGTACCGAACCCCCTCACATGCAACCACGAAATCTAATTACACCGAAACACCATACACATGTAACGGGATAGTCTCCCTTGTAGAATACGTTGATGCAACGTATTAGCGGCATATTAGCGGGTAGTAATATGCAAATTAGAAACTCGAAACTTTGTGATTAGAGTAAGTGTTAGGTATATAGCACAGTAAACCACCCTTGGTGGATGAGCATGCTTTTCCACCGACGGGGTTTGCTGTGGCTTAGCTCGGCTAAACGTTACATTTGGTGGCAGCGGTGGGATGATGACAACTGCCAGAACGGAGTTGCCTTACCCATGTAGTCCCCAGGCCAAGACTCGGGGCGAGTCTTCTCGGAGGGGGAAGTAATGTAACGGGATAGTCTCCCTTGTAGAATACGTTGATGCAACGTATTAGCGGCATATTAGCGGGTAGTAATATGCAAATTAGAAACTCGAAACTTTGTGATTAGAGTAAGTGTTAGGTATATAGCACAGTAAACCACCCTTGGTGGATGAGCATGCTTTTCCACCGACGGGGTTTGCTGTGGCTTGGCTCGGCCGTTCGTTACACACATGAGAAAGTGGATCGCAAGTAATCTATTGACGTTTGTGTGCCCGATTCATTCGATTCGGATGCAGAAATCAATACTAAATGGAATGGTATTCTCCTTTTTGCATATATAAAGCTGCAATACAGTGAAAAAATACAATTCATGAAAACTCACTTGGTTGTTTACATTCTGATACCGTAAATCATGTTCGGACGTTCCCGTGAATATTCGCTTTGCATAACCTTCCGATTGCCCCTAACGACATTACCAGCCGTGACTATTACAAACTGAACCTTAACACACATTGTCGAAATTTGCCAGAACGAATTTCGGACAGCCTGACTTGTAACAGGCAATGTGGAGTTTAAAGATGTTCGCTGCAAACGTTTGACATTTTTGAACTGGTTTTTATTTTGTTGAATATCTCGTAAACAGTTGCAGATATTTTCCTAAAATCTTATATTTAGACATAATTATTATGTTTTTATTCCTTACCATCAGACAGCTTTGGCGTTCCATAATCACACTGTCCGGTCTGTCTTTTCTGACAGTAAACGACAGGAAACGAGGAAAATAGTGAATTTCGGGTGGGGGGAATCTGTTTGTAAAATTTGTTATAAGCTTCTGATTTTGTAAGCTTATAGGCTTATAAGCTTCTGATTTTGTTTATCCGCATGACACATGTATGCCTTACGGACCAACGCAGCTATCGTGCTTTTTGCTTAGATCGTTACTTACTGCACGGATTTGATTAAAATGTTGAATCTCCCGAGACCGATGCTTGATAAAACGAAAAGCTTATCTTGCGGCTCTAGTTCGACGGCTAATGATTTGTTTTGTTATTGCGAATCGGACCGTCTAAGATGATTTTGCGAAATAATAATAATAATAATAATAATAATAATAATAATGATAATAGGGGAGACCGGGGTTGAATGAGCCACTTTTTCATTTTGCCAAATTGTGATGCAATCAATGTGTGCACAGAACTTTGCAATATACTCATATAAAAAGAACATTTTGTTGGCTGAAACGTAGGCTATTTAACTTTAGGTGTTCATAGCTATTTCGTACAGGATAGCACTTTAAAGTGACGTGGTCAACGTGGTTCATTCAACCCCATCCCGGGGTTGCCGGGTTGAACCACCCTCTTGGGGTTGAATGAACCAGTGATAGGTTGACCAGCAAAACATTTCTGGGATACCATTATGAGAAAAAGTTCCCGAATGTTTTCTGTACGACAATGGTTGAGGTTAAAATCTGATACTTAAATTTGTCATGCATATAGGGAGTACAAAAACCCTGTAACAGACTGGGTTGTGTCATATGCGGGGTTGAATGAACCACTAAAATAATCTTCGTTTGAAAATTTTATTTTCAAAGGGAACCGACTGCTTTTCTAGTGGTGACAGAACACATTTTAGTTTGCTTATTTTTACAAACATACTTTTATACGCGGGCTTGTTAACTAGTGGTTCATCAGGGTGGTTCATTCAACCCCGACCCATCACAGACCCCTGAATTTGATATAAAGTGACTGTTTATTCCGACAGCATGACATATTGTTATTAAAACTCAATTGGTATCAAGAGAAAAATATTTCTTTGGGACACTGTTGAAGAGATGGACATTTTGAATCAAGATTCCATTCAAAAAAAAAAAAAAAAAAAAAAAAAAAAAAAAAAAAAAAAAAAAAATAAGAACTTGTTTTGTGATGAAAAATTACTTGGGGTACTTCAAAACAGTTATTCTGTAATATATAAACACAGCTATTGGCACGAATCATGACAACCCTATTGAAACGTAGATATGCAAAATGCGCATTTAATAATGCAGGCGACAATTGAATTATCTTGTTACAGTCAAAGTTATCGCCCCTGGTTCATTCAACCCGTGATTCATTCAACCCCGGTCTCCCCTAATAATAACAAGTTATAGATAATCAACTGATTTTTTCTTCAAGTGCTGTGTTTTGGAAATTAATTCATGGTTCAATGACCTTTCATCAGGACCTTTTACGAGCCGAAGGCGAGTAAAAGGGTCCTGATGAAAGATCACTCAAACTATGAATTAATTAAGGATTGAAATTCAGATTTTAGCTTTCACTGGATGATGAAAAACATTAGGCTGTTTTAATGTCTGTGAAGCCCGAAGGGCTTCTCGGAGACATTAAAACAGCTTATGTTTTTCATCATCCAGTGAAGGCTAAAATCTGAATTTGAATACTTATATTTACATTTTATATTATCAATCAAGTATAAGATTTTTAATTGCGCATTTCATCGCTATTTTGCATCTTATCTGACATTAAATGCGACTTAACGTAATTTTGGAACAGCCAATACGTCAATTTTACGCGCCTTACGTCATGGCGATACGCGACCAACGTCACGCCAACAAGAGTAAACAAACAACATCACTGGCTCTGTTTTGACGTCGCCCCGCCCGTAGGCGTGGCCTCTAGATCACATGACTTAATGTTTTTCATTGGGAAATGAAGATCATCAAGAAAGATACTTTCATATAGGGTGATTGCAATAAAAATGTAAATATTTGGTAAAATAAAATGTTATTACTATAATGTACGAACAGTTCATATTTATCTCATAGAACTTTGACAAGAGTGACAGGGTAGGAATTTGGACCCGCCCATTGGCACCGTGAGAAATAGATGGACTGCTAGTGCCTCAGACACACTTAGGGAGGGGCCATTTGATTTTTATGGGAGGGGGTAGGGCTGGAAGATGTTTTCGAGCTAATACAATACTTACAATAGAATTCACCCTGTCCTAGATATTTTTCGGGCAAACTCCATAAAAAGCAAATGGCTTCTCCCTTATGACTGACTAGCCAACCGCTTGTATTTAAAGATTGAAATTCAGAGTTTAGCTTTCACTGGATGATGAAAAACATTAGGCTGTTTTAATGTCTGTGAAGCCCGAAGGGCTTCTCGGAGACATTAAAACAGCTAATGTTTTTCATCATCCAGTGAAAGCTAAAATCTGAATTTCAATACTTATATTTACGTTTTCTATTATCAATCAAGTATCAGATTTTTAATTACGCATATTAGTGAGGGTCGAGATGTAAGAAATATTGCTTCCGTGCGATTTTTCTGCTAAAATTGATATTTTTGCTTTAAATGATTGTTTATGTGTTATATTGTTGAAAAAATATGGGGTTCAATTTTCTCGACACCTAGACCCAATTTTGCGGGCTTTTTCTTAAGACCACGCCCATTTTATGAATTTTCTACACTACAGACGCTAATTAAGCTGTTTCTGAATGAAAACTTAACTTTTGTGTGGTATGTTGCATCAAATGTATCATTTTGTGGCTTATGTAATGCCAGAGAACCAATTTATTACAGTTGTTGTTTATATTTTCTTCATTTTCTCCTAATTGAAAGTGGGTGGGGTAATTTAATGGGAAAATTCAATAGAATAATTCGTTCTGTTCGCTTACATATACTGGCAGAGTAAAAACCGACATTGAATCAGATGATCAAATATAAAAAAGTTGCACGTCTTATTGTTTAAGAAGAAACTTACTATTTCATTTTTATATGAGGGGCATTCAATAAGTAGTGCGAACTCACGTGCATTTTTCAACTGACATATCGGAGAATATACTTTACAAAGCTATAAATAAATGTTTAAGAGTAAAGCAGGCGTGTGTGCGCAGTGCTATATTAGCTTTACTTATACAGATAATGCACGAGGAGCGTTTAATAAGTAATGCAAATGAGGCCCTACCAGGGGGGTCTTTGCTCCCTGCTCCCTGAAAAAATTGACCCTTCTCCCCAGCTCCCTGATTTGTTTTTCCTCAGCTCCCTGAAAGTTTTCTTCTTTTGCTCCCTAAATCCCCGCTTGCTCCACAGATCCCTTAAAATATTTGCTAGTGCTCCCCAGCTCCCTGAATATAAATGACCCTTCTCCCTGAATCCCCAAAAACCCCTGGTAGGGCCTCGCAAATGCATATGAAGGAAAATGAAACAGACCGAAACAGAACAAGCGCCCAACCTTTGAAAACTCCATCCTAAGTCAAGTTGCTTCAAGTATTAAGTCACTTGTTTCGTTCTTATGATTCATCATCACGGTCAATGTTAAACGAATAAATCACAATTTAATGTCTTGGTGAAGCACATATGAACAGACATGGATCTAAATTACCTAAATGGACGTCCGGAATGGACATTTCGTACATGTTTATGTGTCCTGGGGTACTTTTCGTTTCTTTTGGAAAGACACGGTGATCTCGAATATGACCAGAACTTGTTCAGTCCGAGAATAAATGGTTAAACTTTAATTCTATGCTGTAGCAGAAACCTTGGTGATCTCTATTTATCACGAGCCATGAATAAAATATAAAGGTTTGATCCTTTCGAAGCAATAAAAACACCATAGGGAGATCGCAATTTCGGGTAATAAACCCTCATCAGTAGCCCTTTATAAACCCAAACAAAAGCCAGACTATTGTACTGCAATTTCGAAAATTTACACCAGACGTCTAAATAAAAGACATATTCCTTAACGGGGTAGAATAATTTAAACATTGCTTAGAAGTATGTTTCTAAACGTGAAACCTCTGAAATAATATAACAGAGTAATAACTCCCACCCAATATTGTACTAGCGTAATCGCAGCAGACTACGTTTCGGTCAACGTCGGAGAACAATTCTCCAATACCAGTAAGATATTCCGGTGTTGAATTCTGACTGATCAGTATCAGCGTCCAAATAAGGGTGTTGTATGAGAACAAAGAGGAACACTTGATGACGACTATGCTTCTTAATCTCCTTAATTTCAAAGTAATAAGTTGATAAATACAATTGGTAATACAATACAGAGAGAATGAGTTAGAATGAGTGGGAGAGGGTGCTAGAGAGGCCAATAATGTAGTTTGCTTTTTTTGATTGGATGGTTAGCGTTACATTTACAGCTATTGTCATGCAAAGAGGTTGTTTGCGACTGAATGGGTATATTTGAATTGCCTTCCAGCATCAGGGCTTTAAGAGATTGATGTGTCACAAGATGTCTCCCGCACAGAGCTGCTACATACCTGACAGCATGAGCAATTGTTAACCGCTTAGAGGGTCTATATGCCACGGTCCAATAAAATTGGTTATGTAATACTGATAGGTATTGAAGGGAAATGGTGTGTCATTTAACCCAAATATCGAACTGCGACAAAGACCACCGACGCCTGCCACAGTCCTTGACCCGGATTTGAAACATGACCGCGGCGGTGACAAGTACGTTTGCTATCAAATACGCTATCCAGGCCCCGACATATTTCTGCCAGTAATCTAGACATATCACTTTAATGCAACAGTACAATTCAAATGTTTGTAATGAAGTGAATGAGACAACAAATTGTACAAATTGTGTGACCAAAGAAACACATACAGGGCACTCCTGTTTGCATCAAAACGTCACTATTTATGTGTTTTTGGAATATATATTTTGTGTTGTTTCTTTGAGTTGATGCTTTACATCCAAACCAACAGCTATAGTCATGTCGGGACGTTGCCTTCATTTTATGGGACATTACCCACAATGAGGATGTCATGACAACCATAAAGTGATTCAAATATAACCATCCAACTAAGCCACTAAGGCTTATGTATGTATGATGTATGATTCTACTTGAGCCACTTTTCCTAGGCAGCTTAGACCAGTTAGCAGATGGTCAGTTATTACCGTAGAAGCTTTGTCTGGAGGCAAACGCAGCCCATCTATTTCTCAAATAGGCCCAAATAGACTGGTGCCCAATTCCCACCCGACCACCCTTTATTATGGAAAGTACAAAGGTGTTTGCAGAGCTATTACCGATGTCGATGTAAGTGGCTATACCCTGCAATACATTGTTTTATTGTATATTTATTAAGTATGGACGTCTTTGCTGCTTTCAGCTAACAAGATGACTTTAATGCGTAGTCATTGCCTAGTTAACTTGTTTGACGTTTAAATCATTGTCGGATGTTATTAACGATACTTTATTAAAAAAAATGCATGGGCTTTCGGTTTATCCATTATTTGAAACTATCATACAATTATAAAAACACAACAATGTCGCGTTTACATGGCACTATTTAATTCACCAGAAGTGTGAAATCATACAGTATATTAGCCATAATGATCCATTCAAGCACAGTTGTATTGTAATAATGTTATGTGTGTATTTTTATGCATTACATGTACAGTGCAATGCGCGAAATTACATCTGTATCTATACTACTTTTTTAACGACCCTCGTGTATAATATGTATAGGCACTGCGTAGACACCATCAAACATGCAATAGCGTTATCCTAACGAACTTAGCTTATTATATTCAAAAACAGAGTAAAATGCATATAATTTTAACATAGAAGAAATTGCAAGCCAATTCGCATTACTTATTGAATGACCCTCGTATATAGTTAATTATGGGCACCGCAAAGATAATACCATGTTTACAACTGTTTATTACATAATATTCATCTGCTTGATGTGTTTTTGTTTTCTTTCAGTGTCATTATACGCCGGTGATAGAGTATGGTTAATTTTCATACTTATTTCCCCCATTGAATTACCCCACCCACTATGTTTTAGAGATATATTGTGCTTACATCGCCAAAACCTACCATAAATGTATTTTTATTGTTACATAGCCTACTAAAGTGGGTCTCAGATGCAAAATACAAGGTAAAAAGCTAGTTTTAGTAGCAGAAACAACACAACAAGTGTCAACAGTGTAGTTTATGCCCATAAATGGGTGTGGCCTAGAAAAGGAGCCCACAGAATTGGCTCGAGGAGTCGGAAAAATTGAACCCCATCATTTTTCATAATAATAACACACAAACAATCATTTAAAGTGAAGAAATCAATTTTAGCACGAAAATCGCACGGGAATACATCTCGACCCTCACTATATCACCGTTCATTTTCATGTTATTTGACATTAAGGATGTTCGCTGCCAATGAAAAAGTATTCAAACTTTTTTTCTAACTACTCTTTTTTGATTCAAAAATACAATACAAGACATTTGAAAACAAAATAAGTATAGGGTAGTGTGCATTTTTTTAAGCTACAGGCCTGTGAATGAGACCTCTGAACACCATGTTTAAAATTTAGTAAAATTAATTTATTTTTTAATTCTTTGAAACATAACCGTCATGAACAAAATACACCCAGAAAGCTTTCAAAAGTCATAATATCATAATATTTACGTAATGCAGACTATTTTGGACCAAAAGCATAGAAAAATTTGCAACTTGAAGTGGATGACAAAATTTTACAAGTCGTTTTCCAACCCTACCCATACTTGAAAAGTCGGAAAAAATCAATATTTTGAAATGTGCCAAACCCATATTTGTAGATTCAAACTTTTTCTTGTATTTTCACACAACATAGAACTTGGTAATATTGTTCGAATAAAAGAAAGAAATATATATGGTAGTGTGCATATAAGAGAGAACCAACCACTTGAAAATCGCCATTTTAAGCCTTTTTTCGGCTGTTTTATTTCTTAAAGCCCATTTCATAAAACCACCCAAAATATTAAAACTAGCACACCAAATACAGAAAGACTGACTTAGAAGACAATGTACACATATACTGCTGCTAAAATAAACATAGAACTAGTGCAATTTATTTGAAAATGTATGCAAGTTTAATCTACCCTACCCCCTTAATCCCCTTAATTTTACTGACAACTAAAATTTTCTGAAAAAGTGCAGAAAATGGGGTGAAAAAATGAAGTTCCTTAGATTGACAATTTTCATGGCTCATTCAATGCATATCATCAATATGTATCCAAATATAAAATGTTAGGAAAATATCTGCAACTGTTTACGAGATATTCAACAAAATAAAAACCGGAAGTTCCGAAATGTCAAATGTTGGCAGCGAACATCCTTAAATCCCAGTTAACGTAATTTTGGAACAGCCAAAACGTCAAATTTTCGCGCCTAACGTCATGGCGATACGCGACCAACGTCACGACAACAAGAGTAAACAAACAACGTCACTGGATGGGTTTTGACGTCGCCCCGCCCATAGGCGTAGCCTCTAGATCACGTGACTTAATGTTTTTCATTGGGAAATGAAGAACATCAAGAAAGATACTTTCATCTAGGGCGATTGCAATAAAAATGTAAATATACTGGTTTATCGCTTGAAGGATATACATAAATAAAAATAGAAAAGTGTGATCCTTTCGAGGCAGTGAAAACGTTCAAAGGGAGGTAGTAAAATAGAATCCATCATGGGTGGTCAGTGGAGATAGGAAAATCTCAACCCGAGGATCCATCCGTTTCAGTGGGAAACGAGGCTCGCCGAGTTTCATAGTGGAACGATGGGCCCGAGAGATTTGAGATTTTCCTTTCTCCACTTAACACCACTGATGGATTCTTTTTCTTACATACCACGATTAGGCCTAAATTCATTTTACCGGTAAAGTAACCTGGTACCGTGCTTTAACTCTGATGACGTAGTTATTACGGATATGACGTCAAATGTAAATAAATTGTTGTCAAAGTCCATTGTCGCCGCCAGGTAGCGCTGTAAGCACTGACCTGTCGCAGTTGACGCTTGGCTTCTGGGATTGACCGCCATTGCGGCCATATTTTCCGCCATAATTAGAGTACCTGGCATGCGCAGACATTCATTTTATAATCAGGAATTGAAGGTATTTTGTAAGATTCTCTTTCGATATGTATTATGTTACCAAGATAAATATAAACATAAGTTTTGGAGAAAAAAATAATAATTTAGATAAGGTTTTAGATAAGGTATCGTCTGATCTCATGAACACGGGATTAGCCGATTTTGGCTATATCCCATAATTCAAAGCGTCAAATGCGAGAGATCTAGATGAGGTCTCGTCAGATCTCGCGAGAATGGTCAAAGTCAAAAGAGATGCAGTTTTGGTTTGTTGTTTCGTTGAAAACGAGCGTGAATCAAGATTATACCCAATGAATTCCTGAGATGAATTCACACCAATTTAATCTAGTTTTTGAAAATTATTGCTGCTAGCAGCTGCTTTGGGCTAGAAACGATCGAATTTAGTCGCGTGCTTTTCTTATCTTGTATGAGCAATTACCAAGCCAGCAGTGTCCCAGCAGACATTTGACGTCAGCTGGACGTCAGATAGACGTCAGACTCCGACGTCATAATGACGTTGGATTTAGGTTGATTTTGAAAGTTTGTTTGACGTCAAAAACAGACGTCATTCTGACGTCAAAAACAGACGTCATTCTGACGTCAGAAAAACAACGTTGGTTTGATGGCTCAAATGTGACGTCATAATGACGTTGGGGTTAGGTCAAAAACAGACGTCAATCTGACGTGCTAAAACCGATATCGTGAATGTTTGTTCGCAGTTTAATTAACATTCTGAAATCCTGAAGTGGATTCAGTAGTGCGGTGATGCACTATTGTTATTCCCTTTCACTCCTTTGATAGAGTTATTCGGGAAAATGTTTAAGATGTTAAATCACTCTGATGTTGGTATATCTTATTCATGTCAAATTTTATTGTTATATGGTGCTAAAACAAATAAGACATTAGTGTAAATAATAAGACTATTGTGAACAATCAATAATTTAAAATGGTGAAATAAGTATTAAAATATACAAATTTCATTTTCGTCTTAATAGAAGGTTTAATAATTTAGTGAAAGACTTTATTTTGATTAACAAATGATTATTTTTTTCTAAATTAATTAAGCATGGTGATTTCCGATACGAGACCTAGATATGGCTTTTTTAAAAGTGGCAATGTTGAAATTATTATTTAAATTTGATGTTGTTACATTTGCGCAAGAAATTATGTCAGTTCAAGGGCAGCTAACTCTGTCGACATATGACGTTAGACTTACGTTTGAATCCGGCGTCATTTCGACGTCATATCAATACGTCCACTGACGTCAGGACTGTATTTCGTGACCAAAATACAACCAATATCCGACGTCAAGTTGACGTCAGATGCCTGCTGGGGACGTGTTTTTCATATATGTCGACAGAGTTAGCTGCCCTTAAACTGACATAATTTATTACACATATTATGTATTATCATATGACGTCGCTGTTTTCCAGTGGATAACGTCATGTCATAAAAATCGTATGACCACACGTGTAATAACACTTTTGCGGGAATACCCCAGCAGGCACATGACGTCAGAATGACGTCATATCAACGTCGTCGCATCGACGATGATATGACGTCATTTTGACGTCATGTGCCTGCTGGGACGTAACGTCATTGACGACGTCCGTAACAACAATGTAAATTTTCATTGAAAATATGTCCACTTCGAAGGCGATAAAATCCTATTTTAGAAGTCATATGATAAAACGAATCTTATACTCGTGGTCATTTCATATGAAATTTATTAAACTCGCTGAAGGCTCGTTTAATAAATTTCATATGAAATGACCACTCCTGTAAGATCCTCTATATAATATCAAATTCAAATAATAATTTCAACCTTGCCACTTAAAAGTCATTTCTGAGTCTCGTATGGGAAATCCCATATTTCGCCCTCATGCTTAATTAATGTAGAAAAAAAATGATTATCTATTAATCAAAATAAAGTCTTTCACTAAATTATCAAACTTTCAATTAAGATGAAAATAAAATTTGTATATTTTAATATTTATTTCACCATTGTTCAGAATAATCTTATTTCTCACACTAATGTCTTATAGGTTTTAGCACCATAAAGCAATAAAATTTTGCTTAAATAAGATGTACCGACATCAGGCTGAATTAATATCTTGAACATTTTGTATGTTCCGAAAAACTCTATCAAAGGAGTGAAAGGGACTATCAAAAGTGCATCACTGCTCTTCTGAATCCACTGTTATTCAAAAATGCGAAAAAATATACACCTTAAACTATTTATATGACATGAATTCAAACGTCGTTTTTAGGACGTCAGATTGACGTCAGCTTTCAGACGTTAAACCGACGTTGGCTTTAGCACGTCAGATTGACGTCTAGTTTTGACAACAAACAAACTTTCAAAATCAACCTAACTCCAAGTCTCCAACGTTAAATAATTATGACGTTGGAGTCTGACGTCAATCTGACGTCCAACGGACGTCAAATGTCTGCTGGAAGTAACATAGAAAAAAAAGAAAGGAAGAAAGCAAAAGAAACACACGAAACGAATGATCTGATTTTACCCAAAGTGAAGTTTCATTAATTTGCACACCACACATGGTCAGAAGTATGAAAAACACAAGGTCTAAATCACGTCTTGATTACGACATCTAACTGACGAACTAGTTTGACGTCAAAACAACGTCCAATCCAGACGTCCAAAAGACGTCAAGAAATGACGTCTGATAGACGTTGGAAATTGGTTATATGACGTCGCGACCAAAATATAACCAATATCTGACGTCAAACAGACGTCTGGTGCCTGCTGGGGTAAGATCGATTTTTCTTACATACCTCTATCATAAAGATAGAAAAATTCCAGTATTTTAGTGGTGGTAGATAAATCGATCTTACACTGCTGGCTTGGTTGCTCACACAAGATAAGAAAAGCACGCGACTTAATTCGATCGTTTCTAGCTCAAAGCAGCTGCTTGCAGCAATAATGTTCAACAAAACTAGACTAAGTTGGTGTGAATTCATTGTGTATAATCTTTATTCACGCTCGTTTTCAACGAAAAACAAATCAAAACTGCATCTCTTTTGACTTTGACAACGATTTATTTACATTTGACGTCATATCCGTAATAAACACTACGTCATCAGAGTTAAAGCACGGTACCAGGTTACTTTACCGGTAAAATGAATTTAGGCCTGATCGGGGTATGTAAGAAAAAGAATCCATCAGTGGTGTTCAGTGGAGAAAGGAAAATCTCAACCCTCGGCGAGCCTCGTTTCCCACTGGAACGGATGGACCCTCGGGTTGAGAATTTCCTATCTCCACTGACCACCCATGATGGATTCTATTTTTCTTACATACCTCTATCATAAAGATACAAAAATTCCGGTATTTTAGTGATGGTAGATAAATAGAATCCATCTGAACTGGAATTTCTGAGCACTTTCCCACTCTCTCCATCTCCCGGAAAACCCAGAGACGACGGTTGTCGGCTGTGAAATATTTCCCATTAATCCACGCGACTCGAATGGTCGGAATATCATAGATGCTTATTGTACCGTCGCAAAGCATGTCCAGCGTTTGTCCAATTTTTACGTTTGCGTGACCATACTTGGAATTAAAATAGCTGTTTATGTATTCCTGACTAAAACGTATTGACGATGGAAACATATACTCGTACATGTCGAGGTGCAAGGTTCCAAGTGACACAATTAGCGCGATATCCACTATTAAGTGTAGTATTTCTAATCTACTCCCTGTCTAATGGTTATCTAATATTATGTATATATATACATATCTGAACCAGGGTCTTGAATTACAGAAATTACAATGAATTTACATAGAAATGGGACGCCCATTAGGGGATATTTAATTTGGAGCGGTATATAGGCGAATATACGGTCAGAAATTTTGTTTTCCGATCGTATATTCGACGATATACTGCCCCAAAATTGTTATCCCCATTCTAATCGTATTATAATCATGATATTTTTCAACAAAGATTCTAACACACCCTGCCTATAGAAGCCAATGGTAAAGTGTAATGATACATTTAAGAAATAGATCACCTCTAGCAGTGAATTGTTGAGTAATAATTCACTGTTTGGAGGTCAGTTGTAAAGAAGATCAAATCACGAGCGCGTAGCGCGAGTGATTTATCTTCTTACAACTGACCGACAAACAGTGAATTATTACTCAACAATTCACGCACTTGAGCTGATCTATTTCGATTCTAACACACAATTAACGGAATAAATGTTGCTGAAACAATTTCACTGGGCGAATACGCGTGACGTTACTTTGCGGCATTTGTGACGTCAGCTATCCCACAAAGCAGCATTAGACGGTGAAACGTCGTTTTAGCGCACAACAAACGTAATAAGTGTGTGTAAATACCAGCATTACAGTCAAATATTTGGCGGGATATCTGCAATGCAATGGCGGAAAGCTGAACGACATCGACGGTTTCAGCTACATTTATTCCGTTTATTGTGTGTTAGAATCGAAATAGATCAGCTCAAGTGCGTGAATTGTTGAGTAATAATTCACTGTTTGTCGGTCAGTTGTAAGAAGATAAATCACTCGCGCTACGCGCTCGTGATTTGATCTTCTTTACAACTGACCTCCAAACAGTGAATTATTACTCAACAATTCACTGCTAGAGCTGATCTATTTCTTAAATATAACACGTTTTTTTTACCATCGGCTATATAGGCGAGGTGTGTTAGAATGAGTGATATATCACTGGGCGGATTAGCGCGATTAAATTATGACGTCAGCTATCCCATTAGTCACCGCTACCTTGACGTTAGACTGTGTAACGTCATTTCAACCCGCTCAAACGTAACAAACGTATGTAAACATTTGCGTTTCAGTCAAAAGCTTCAGTGCAACGGTGGAAAAGTTAAAGAAACTGAAGGTTTGAAATGATTTCATTCCGTTTATTGTGTGTTAGAATCGAAATAGATCAGCTCGAGTGCGTGAATTGTTGAGTAATATATCACTGTTTGTCGGTTAGTCACTAACGTTGCATTGCCGGGGTCTACGCGGACTTGCCGGGGATTGATACGCTGATTTGTGGAATAAAATGGCGGCCAACAATAAATAAACTGCGGATGTGGTACGTATTATCCTGCTTTTCTTCAGTTATAGTTTATTCCAAAACATCTCGTATGCCAAAGGGACTATAGAATTGTATCGGAAAGACGTGCGTGGCATGCACTAGGTGATTTATCTAAGCATTTAGGAATACATTCGAGTACCGATACGGTGGGTAGGACGATTTTGAAGATTTCTTATAAATTCACGACTTTCAAATAATTTAGTTTTCATCTGACCTACTTTTCTTTCTGTTTATCCATGCACGAGTCATCATTTGGCCCCATAGCATCGGAAACTAGCAACAGTTGGGAAGAGATGTTTGTTTTCTGAGAAATATCTCGAAAAATATCGTTGTACGCCGGATAGGAGCTGGCGGAACCATGTGCTACGTGCTTTGCCGGGTACCTTTTTTTAAGCGCCTGGTAGACTGAATTACGTCCAAAAAGCATCAGAATTATCAATCCTTCTCCAAAGTTTACAGCATGCCAGCCAACCATTTTCCTCTACTATCTAAAGCGAATAGAAAAAGGTACAAGTAGGCAAAGATCAGGAAAATGCGCAATCAGATTCCCACTCCAAAAACCGAGGCGGGAAAAAAGTGTGCTCGTGATTTGCTCTGCTTTACAACTGACTTCCAAACAGTGATATATTACCCAACAATTCACTGCTAGAGCTGATCTATTTCTTAATTCTAATGCAATTGAGAATGTATCGCTAACGTCAAATATTTGCGACATTATAATTATTTTGCGATTTACCGTCGAAAACTGGACGTCATTAGTAACGTCGCTTGTGATTGGTTAACGTCGTGGTTATACGTCGCCCGTGACGCTGCACGTTTCGTGAAAAACGATGCATTTTAGCTCACCTGAGCCGAAGGCTCACAAGGTGAGCTTATAGTAGACTAATGGTCCGGCGTGCGTCCGGCGTCCGTCCACATTTTCAAACATCTTCTTCTCTGAAACCGCTTGGCCGATGAAGGCAAAATTTTGTATGGAGCATTCATGGGTAGGGAGAACAAAAGTTTATTCGCGGAATCTTAAGCACATGACCAAGATGTCCACCACGCCCATATATGGTAAAAACCACTCAAAAATCTTCTTCTCTAGAACCTTCTGACCGATTTTCACGAAACTTGTTATGTAGCATTTGGGACACCAGCCCATCATAATTTGATCAAATGATGACCCTAGGATGACCTTGACCTATTTTACGACAATGTCAATTTTGGTTACATACATGTAGGATTTTACTTGGGAAAAAGTGAAAACGATGGATTTTTAGCTCACCTGAGCCGAAGGCTCACAAGGTGAGCTTATAGGATGGCCATGATCCGGCGTCCGTCCGTCCGTCCGTCGTCCGTCGTCCGTCCGTCGTCCACAATTTCAAAGATCTTCTTCTCTGAAACCGCTCGGCAGATCTAGTTGAAATTTTATGTGGAGCCTCCTTGGGTAGTGGCATTTCAAGTTTGATCGCAAAATTCAGGTCACATGACCAAGATGGCCGCCACGCCCATATATGGTAAAAACCCTTCAAAAATCTTCTTATCCAGAACCGGTGGGCCGATTTCCACGAAACTTAGTATGTAGCATCGAGGACTTCAGCCCATCATAGTTTGATAAAATGATGACCCTTGGATGGCCTTGACCTATTTTACGGCAAGGTCAAATTTGGAAACATTGGCTTTTACATGGGGAAAAAGTGAAAACTATGGATTTTTTGAAAACTATTGCAGCCTGAGGCCTGAAAAGTGGTAGATGCAAACAACTAATGGAGTAGATGAAGGTATGTGATTAATTTAGGTCAAGGTCATCTCTTGACCTTGGCCAGTCTGTCGTCCATTCACACTTTTCAAAGATCTTCTCTGAAACTGCTGGGCCAATCAAAGTGAAATTTTATGTGGAGCATCCATGGGTAGGGGAGATGAAAGTTTGATCGCGAAATCCAGGTCACATGACCAAGATGGCCGCCACGCTCATATATGGTAAAAACCACTCAAAAATCTTCTTCTCCAGAACCGGCTGGCCGATTGTCACGAAACTTGGTATGTAGCATTTGGGACTCCAGCCCATCATAGTTTGATAAAATGATGACCCTAGGATGACCTTGACCTAATTTACGGCAAGGTCAATTTTGGAAACATAGGCTTTAACATGGGAAAAAGTGAAAACTATGGATTTTTTGAAAACTATTGCAGCCTGATGCCTGAAAAGTGGTAGATGCAAACAACTAATGGAGTAGATGAAGGTATTTGAATAATGTAGGTCAAGGTCATCTTTTGACCTTGGCCAGTCTGTCGTCCATACACACTTTTCAAAGATCTTCTTCTCTGAAACTGCTGGGCCAATCAAAGTGAAATTTTATGTGGAGCATGCATGGGTAGGGGAGACCAAAGTTTGATCGCGAAATCCAGGTCACATGACCAAGATGGCTGCCACGCCCATATATGGTAAAAACCACTCAAACATTTTCTTCTCCAGAACCGGCAGGCCGATTTTCATGAAACTTGGTATGTAGCATTTGGGACTTCAGCCCATCATAGTTTGATAAAATGATGACCCTAGGATGACCTTGACATATTTTACGGCAAGGTCAATTTTGGAAACATAGGCTTTTACATGGGAAAAAGTGAAAACTATGGATTTTTTGAAAACTATTGCAGCCTGATGCTTGAAAAGCGGCGGATGCAAACAAGTAATGGAGTAGATGAAGGTATGTGATTAATTTAGGTCAAGGTCATCTCTTGACCTTGGCCAGTCTGTCGTCCATACACACTTTTTAAAGATCTTCTTCTCTGAAACTGCTGGGCCAATCAAAGTGAAATTTTATATGGAGCATCCATGGGTAGGGGAGACGAAAGTTTGATCGCGAAATCCAGGTCACATTACCAAGATGGCCGCCACGCCCATATATGGTAAATACATCTCAAAAATTTTCTTCTCCAGAACCGGCAGGCCAATTTTCGCGAAACTTGGTATGTAGCATTTGGGACTTCAGCCCATCATAGTTTGATCAAATGATGACCATAGGATGACCTTGACCTATTTTACGGCAAGGTCAATTTTGGAAACATAGGCTTTTACATGGGAAAGGGTGAAAAGAATGGATATTTTGGAAACTGTTGCAGTCTGAGACCTGGAAGTTGCTAGATGCAGACAACCAATGGAGTCAATGAAGGTAAGTAATTAATGAAGGCCAAGGTCATTTCTTGACCTTGACCCAAAGTCATTTAAATATCAAAATTAAAATTATGGTTTTCTCATAAATCACTGGGTTTGGAAACTGTTGCAGCCTGAGACCTGAAACTTTGCAGATGCAGACAACTTAAGAATTCAATAAAGGTGTGTGAGTATTCAAGGTCAAGGTCATTTCATGATGACTTAATACTCTAGGATCAGGCTTCAGGTGAGCGTTCTCAGGACCAATGGTCCTCTGGTTTTTAAATTATTGCAGCCTGAGACCTGAAAAGTGGTAGATGCAAACAACTAATTGAGTATATGAAGTTATGTGATTAATTTAGGTCAAGGCCATCTCTTGACCTTGGCCGGTCTGTCATCCATGCACACTTTTCAAAGATCTTTTTCTCTGAAACTACTTGGCCAATCAAAGTGAAATTTTATGTTGAGCATCCATGGGTAGGGGGGGGGGGGGCGAAAGTTTGTTCGCAAAATCCAGGTCACCTGACCAAGATGGCCGCCACGCCCATATATGGTAAAAACACTCATAAAACTTCTCCAAAACTCTAGAGCACATAATTGTCAGCAACATAAACAAGCACATGCCTGGCTCTTGCAAGCATTCTTGCTGACTGTCAACATGGGTTCCAAAACCAAAGGTCTTTCGAAACCCAGTTCAGTTTTATCACGACCTAGTAAGTAATGTGGATCGAGTTGTAAACCGTGGTAACAAGCAAACAGGTGCGATTGTTATGGATTTCTCCAAGGCTTTTGGAAATGTCCTACATAAAATGTTATTGTACAAACTTGACTTTTACGGGATAAGAGGACATAAACATAAACAAGCACATGCCTGGCTCTTGCAAGCATTCTTGCTGACTGTCAACATGGGTTCCAAAACCAAAGGTCTTTCGAAACCCAGTTCAGTTTTATCACGACCTAGTAAGTAATGTGGATCGAGCTGTAAACCGTGGTAACAAGCAAACAGGTGCGATTGTTATGGATTTCTCCAAGGCTTTTGGAAATGTCCTACATAAAATGTTATTGTACAAACTTGACTTTTACGGGATAAGAGGACATAAGTTAATCGACTCGTGGCCTTCTGAGTGCTCTCAAAAGTGGTACATGTATTAGATGGCCAAGCCTCAGATCCAGTCCTGGTTCTATCTGGTGTCCCGCAAGGATTGGTCTTGGGACTGATCATATTTCTAATTTAATTAACGACCTTCAGGATAACATCAGATCATCTGTTCGTCCATTTGCTGATGATTGTGTTTTGTACAGGGATATCGCATCTCCTTTGGATTAACAGGTTTTGGAAGATTTATAATTATTCCGGTTATTCTGTTGTGATTTTAATTGTTTTGTGTTCTATGCTGTTTGAGCCTTATGTACGTTTTCATATTTTAGTTAAGTTCGGGCAACTGATTGTCCGCCTATTGGGGAATAGCTGCTCACTCGGCTTACGATATGTTTCTTGGAAAAAGTACCTAAGTTACATTTTAGCTTTTTTCTACTCCTCAGTTTGTGGAGTTGGAATTTCTTTCTGATTGTGCCATTTCCTGATCATTGCCAACTTGTGCCTTTTTCTCGGAATAGTCTCCCTTCTTTCTACCTATCTCCACACGCCCTCGCGGACATTCTAGACATTTAGTGGTCTCATCCAAGACAATTTAGGAATTTAGGGCTTTTATGTAAATCAGTTTTAATGGCCCGACCCAAATGATTTTTCTCCCTGACTCAGTATCAGATAGGTAGTCCCGCTGCAAGGTGGTCCACATAAAATGAGGGCCGATGTGCCTTTGGATCGAGATGACGTTCTGATAATCTAGGTCATTTGACGTCATTTCCGAAGATAAACACACGTGTCTGCAGATCTAGGAATTTAGGGCTTTTATGTAAATCAGTTTTAATGGCCCGACCCAAATGATTTTTCTCCCTGACTCAGTATCAGATAGGTAGTCCCGCTGCAAGGTGGTCCGCATAAAATGAGGGCCGATGTGCCTTTGGATCGAGATGACCGAGTTCTGATAATCTAGGTCATTTGACGTCATTTCCGAAGATAAACACACGTGTCTGCAGATCTCTGTTTTTATTTTATTTTTACAGCACTGCTGCACATTTATTCGCAGCGTGATAAACCGCAAATCAGTGAGCCCATAAGGCATCTCTACTACTGAAGCCTTCTGTGTTAAAATTGGTGAGGATTAACTTGTGAATATACTGGATAGTTCAGTCTGATTTCTTATATCCTCACACAACCTATTTTCGACCACTGCCTATTTTCGACCACCTAAGACTTTGCCTTATAAAAATCTTGATACACTGAATTTTGCAGCTGTTGGGATATCATTGTTTTCAGCAGGGGTAGCCCTATTAGACAGTGTTTTTCTTTTAGCTGTTAAAGTTCAGTGGTAACTATCATGTTAATGACATTATGTTGGAAGACCCTGTTTTCTTGGGCTTTTTCTTATTACCAAAATTTTTGCCTGTTTCCATGGCTACGATTTCTAAACTGTTGAGAAAATTTTCATAATTTGAAAATATTTTTTATCCACAGTGATTTTTGTTACTATTGCAACAATATAAAATTTCAAAGCTTTCTAAATGAAATAATTTTAGAGCAAATAGTTGATATACCATCCTTATGACAGTTTTCTTTGCTTCCATCAATTTTTAAAATTATCAAAGTTTCAAAAATTGTTAAATAAAGCACCACATAGCCACGTACAACAGTTATCATCTACATGATAGCGAAGCATAGTTTCTCTCGAATTGAAAAGTACTTTCTTTAGTGTTTCCCCTAGCCACTTTTGCTATGGCGCCGCGCCATGCCCCTTTTCTCCAGCGCCATGCCCTTTTTCCCAGCGCCATGCCCTTTTTCTGAATATAAATCCTGTGCCCTACATTTTGGTAAAAAGTTTGTCAAAATCGGACAAAAAATAAGAAAGTTACAAGATTTTTTGTATGAAATCTGCAGGAACAAATTTGGCAAAATTTGTGATCATGTCTTCTACAGTTGTTGATTGCTTTAATCCCTTGTTAAGTGTCACTTAATTGCAGTGGCAAATATTGATAATTACTCAATGACAATACCCCATATGACACCAAATGAGCTGTTAATCAGAAAAGGTGTGAAAAATTAATGTCCTACCTGGTACATGTAATATAAGTGTGCCAATAGTTTACACTCAAAAACAAATCTAGATGTGATCTCTTATTTTGACAAGCGTAGTTAAGTCAGTATTAAAGTAAAGTGAGGGAAAAGAAATTTTCTAAGTTTTCTCTGGCAAAAGAGAATCCTGAAATAAGGAAATTGAGGAAAGAAAGTCAAACTGAAAAGCAAATTACAGAGTAATATAACAACAGTGTTAAATCTAATGAATGTTCTTAAATGTGCCCTCCCTGCATGCCATGGATCACTTAAAAAAGGTGCCCTTTTGCTTGTCGTCGCGCGCTGAAAGTGCCCTTTTGACATGCTGCCGCGCGCTGAAAGTGCCCTTTTTTAGCAACCTTACCATGCCCTTTTTTAGGGCTGGGGGAAACACTATTCTTTGTCTCTGATGGAAGTGTAAATCATTTTCTATACTAATATTCCCAACCCTACCCCCAGTAATTCAACAGCCCATTCAGTGACATGTACCTTGTATGAATTGCCCTTGTGTGTCGAACTGTTTGCTTATTTTCAAAATCATTCTGCTTGTTTATTGCTTTTGTAAGGTTGTGCCCCAACAGCAAAAATGCATTCAGTTCTTATTGTATGTGCCATAAACATTTTACCCCTGGCGGTCGAAAATAGGTTGGTAAATTCTGAAAAGGCCTACCTACGGCCACCTCAATATTATCAGGCCATCCCAGACACAAAGGAGGAAATTTGAATATTTGTTGTTCTTGGTTTATTACTCGTGGACTGATAGATGATACAAAATAAAAATATCAGAAATTCGTCATGAGACCAAATAGAGCAAGGCAAAATACATCTTAGGCGGTCGAAAACTGGTCGTACCGGGATACAAGTATAAGCTTTAACAAAAAGCTTGGTCTAGCGAGGTCAAAGCATTCATACCTGACAATCGACCGTCACAATACTGTCGGTTCATTTCATTCTGTTGTGGATTGAATGTACACTCCAACCTCGTTAGTACTCGCATCAGTATAACGCGTTGACCGGTATAACGCTGTGCCTACTGAGTCAGACCAGGCTGATCGCAGTTTCTGTAGTGTTTTTGTGGGTGGGGATCATATACAACATTGTGTTTATTGGCTTAACCGAACTTGGTGGTTTATAGCGGAGTCCTTGTAAAATGGAATAAACAAAAGTGAATCTTTGGGTGTTCCCACATTTTTAATCAGTTAAAAAAGATAAAATACAAGATATAGGTGTCCCAATGCTTAGACAATCTTTGGTTTGTGTCGCCGTCGAAAATGAGCAACCTTGCGTAAAAGGTGTCATCAATAGCCTACAGCAACCTGGCTTTACGGTTTCGTTACGGTCTCTAGCGCGTTTGGCTTATTTTCACAACTTTTATGGCTTATCTTAACCTTTATCATGCTGAGATTTTTTTTTTCAATATCGTGTGCCACTGAGGTTTTTGACACTGGCTATCTGCACGACGGTCGTGCCGATAACGCCGCTTATCGGCACGATCGTCGTGCGGATAAGCGGCGTTATCGGCACGACAGGGAAATCGATATTCAAAATGTTAAATGTTTAGAAAATGGATGTATTTTAAGTTGATGAATATTATGCATTGGCTCTAAAACTGTAACAGAAAATAACCAATGCAGGAAATTTTACTTTTTAAATAAAACACAATTATTATTATTATTATTTTTTTATGAAAATGGCTTACCTGTGAATTTACCTGTAAAAATCAGCCATGCGTATGCGTAAAATGAGAAGTAATTATCGTATCCTAAATATAATAAAAGAATGTGGTAATCCAATAAAATCAACATTTGTTTTAATGACAATGGATCGATGACTGAGTATGGAATCATTTCAGTAACACAAAAAGCATTTACAATGGTTATATTTTTGCCGATGTTAGAAATCTGCTGTGGTTCAGTTGACATCTGATGAAATAATCAAAACAAATTAGTTTTCCTACTCATAATTAACAAAAATATTAAATTCGAATGTATTTCAATAGTTAAACACATAATTAATCTATATAATGGCAAATTGATAGTTTAATTCATATGTAAGCTTGTTAGAAAATCTCATACTCCTGTCGTGCCGATAGCCAATACCTGTAGCATTGGCTATCCGCACGACGGTCGGGCCGATAGCGCCGCTTATGCCGACGGGTATATAGTTTTCGCTTTTCCGTTCGTCCGTTCGTATGTTTGTTCGTTTGTTAGTTCGTTCGTTATTCTGGAACGTTCGTGGAATTTATGTCAAAGTTTTTGTTAAAGTTTCTCTGGTGGTGTATATCTCATGAACTAATGATCAGAAACCATTCATATTTTAACCATAGGTACCCTATAGGGTTTGCTTTGTTTCTGTGAGTTTGGACCCTGGGTCCATGCCCGGGGATGGAGCTAGAGGTCAAAATCTAGGTCACCTTTACTTTGGGTCAAAGTTTTGGTTTAAGTTTCACTGGTGGTGTATATCTCATGAACCAATGATCAGAAACCATTCATATTTTAACCATAGGTACCCTATAGGGTTTGCCTCTTTTCTGTTAGTTCGGACCTTGGGTCCATGCCCGGGGGTGGGGCTAGAGGTCAAAATCTAGGTCACATTGAAAATGTGCTATTTACATAGTGTTTTTTCATCTCTATGTTCATATCTTAACAAATACTTATAGGAATGTATTCCTGTTTGGATCATAGATACCCTTTAGGGTTGAATTAAATTCCATGGCACCAAACTCTAGGGGTGGGGCTCGAGGTCAAAATCTAGGACACATAAAATACAGTAGTTACCAAGATTAATATTCTGTGTGTCTATATCTTGACAACCATGTATTAGAAAGCGTTCATGCTTACAACACAACATAGGTACCACATAAGGGCTAGGCCCACTGGTCCATGCATGGGGTGGGGGTGGGACCTGTAGAGGTCAAGATCTAGGACTTTTTTCTTTTTTTTAAGAAAGACATTCTACTTTCAATTCAATTTAGGACTGAGGACCTGACCCAAAATGTCCGCGCTTATGTCCTAGATTGGGTATACACGTCAGCTCTGTATACCACTCTAAAATAGATATGTCATTCTAAAACTACACTTCCCCATGTTTGTATGTAAAGTACTTTGCACTGCTTATTTCTAAAATGTACTTGATAAGGGTACTGTCTTTCATTGGTGATGTGAGGTTCAATGTCAGGGGTGAGCATGTGCCGGATTGTTTAGGTAGGGGGTGGGGAAGGGGGCTTGGTGGTTTCTAAAATGTACTTGATAAGGGTACTGTTTTTCATTGGTGATGTGATGTTCAATGTCAGGGGTGAGCATGTGCTGGGTTGTTTAGGTAGGGGATAGGGGATCGGAAAGGGGGCTTGGTGGCTACCAGCAGTGGGTATACGTGCCTATCAAGGCACTTTTTCTAGTTTATTCTGTTTCCGGTAAATAGTAAACCTCATGCTTGTAGTCATTTTTTTGCAACAACTACCATAAATTGTCAACATTTTTGCGCAGGAAAACTGAAAATATGTGCCCTTAAATTTGCTTGAAAAAGCCCTAAAAAGGCCATAAAAAGCCTTAAATTTATGTGCGGAAAGTCTGTATGAACCATGTTTTTATTTTACATTTTTATTGGTCATTTTCTTTTTATGGTTGCATTTGTTTTATCCGGCTGAATTGTGGAATTCATATTCAGACTGAAAATATCTGATGATAAAAAGTGGATGTGAACTCCAAAATTTGCCGGTGTGGGCTAAATAGGACAAATCATTGGGGAAATGTGAACAAATTTCCGCAGTAACATATTCCTGTGTACTTCAGAGTGTGTGTTGAGAGGTGCAATACTGCCATGTCAGACCACTCTGATGCAGAATCCAACCAGGAAGAGAGGGAGACAGACCAGCAAGCAGCTACTGATCGTCACGATGGTAAGGCAAAAAAAAAATGTCTTGTTTCCGGAAACCCTACTGACCCTACTTTTTTGGGGTCTACTCTTAATGTTTTTGAGACATCTGAGAATTGTTTTACTATTTTTTAGGCTAATTATGTCTCCCCCCGACAGGGTCGGGAGACATATTGTTTTTCCCTACAGGTGCGCCTGTCTGTCCGTCACAAATGGTGTCCGCTCTATAACTTGAAAACCGTTAAAGATTTTTCAATGAAACTTGGTACACTTGTAAACCACGATTAGCTGATGTGTCATGCAGAAGAACCATAACTCTAGCTTGAGTATTTTTGGAGTTATTTCCCTTTGATTATTTTTTTTTACAATTTCAAGTCCGCTCTATAACTTGAAAACCGTAAGAGATTTTTCAATGAAACTTGGTACACTTATAAACCATGACGAGATGATGTGTCATGCACAAGAACCATAACTCTAGCTTGTGTATTTTTGGAGTTATTTCCCTTTGATTATTTTCGATACAATTTCGTGTCCGCTGTATAACTTGAAAACGGTTTAAGATTTTTCAATGCAACTTAGTACACTTATTAAGCAAGATCAGACGATGTGTCATGTACAAGAACCATAACTCTGGCTTGAGTATTTTATGAGTTATTTCCCTTTGATTATTTTCCATACAATTTCGTGTCCGCTCTATAACTCGAAAACCATAAGAGATATTTCAATGAAACTTGGTACACTTATAAAGCATGATGAGATGATGTGTCGTGCTTAACTCTTGCTTGCATATCTTTGGAGTTATTTCCCTTTGATTATTTTCCATACAATTTCGTGTCCACTTTATAACTTGAAAACTGTAAGAACTTGGTACACTTATAAAGCATGATGAGACGATGTGTCATGCTAAAGAACCATAACTCTTGTTATATATGACAGTTACTTGTTGAAAGATGTGCATTCAGTACTGGTAAACTTCCCAAGGGAGTATGCCCAGGAAAGTATGATGTTATACATATGACGTTTGCTTGTTGTCCTTAGCAATTATTTACTTTTAGTGTCCCAAATATTGGACATAAACAGGTTGTTTACTTCAGAATTTTCTAGAAATTTCAAATTGTTCTTTGACGGAAAAGTCCGGAAAAACCTGGAAAGATGTAGAATCTTCTAGAAAAATCTTTTTTATGTCAAAAGAATATTGTGGAATTTTCTGGAAGGATAATGGCCTATCTAGAATATTCCAGAACATTAAATTTTGGTAAACAGCTTGTTATTTTTAGTATATGATATCATAGAATTTGCTGGAAGAATCCTGAATGTTCCTCAGTGCTATATAAGGGCTACAAATTTTCATAAGGACATTGTCAATCTTTGGGTACTGTTACTATTAAGAAGTCAAAATCTATCTTACTGGAATTTAAACTTATTCTTGGATTACTTTGTGATATTCGATTCTGGATTGGGACATAGTGCTATTTTGAAACAAACTTTAATTCTTGGGATCAGAAACTGATACAGACTTGTGTTAAAAAATTCTGAGGGACATTCAGACATTCTTTAAGGGAATTAACATCTTGAAAGGTATTGTACATTCATTTTTGTTTGATTGTATATATGCTTTTGATTGTTTCACATGTAATTACTGGTTAAATCACTTCTAAATAGATTTGTTAAATTTTAAACAAAGCTTGTTGCTGGCTAACCAACTTGTTGGTTTCCTTAATCTTCTAGTTACGCCTGGCACGTAACAGAATTGGGGGCTCGAGTCCGGGATTGAAATTTCTTGTGCACCAAATTTATTTAAAATTCTAAAGTATCTTCACTGTTTGCTGTTTAAATAGCTAAAGCCAGCAAAAAGCAACCATGTCATTCAAACTAAGTGACTTTATTGCTGCGCCTTCTCAGGAGCTGTTAGATAAGGCCAAAAAGAGTGATCTCTTAGACATAGCTGATCATTATGGGTTGTCAAATATCAAGACTTCCATGTTAAGGATGTTCGCTGCCAATGAAAAAGTATTCAAACTTTTTTTCTAACCACTCTTTTTTGATTCCAAATTACAACACAAGACATTTGAAAACAAAATAAGTATAGGGTAGTGTGCATTTTTTCGAGCTACAGGCCTGTGAATGAGTCCTCTGAACACTTTGTTTTAAATTTAGAAAAATTAATTTAATTTTCAATTCTTTGAAACATACCTGTCTTGAACAAAAATACACCTAGAGTGCTTTCAAAATTCATTATATTTACATAATGCAGACTATTTTGGACCAAAAGCAATGAAAAATTTGCAACTTGAAGTGGATGACAAAATTTTACGAGTCGTTTTCCAACCCTACCCCCATACTTTAAAAGTCGGAAAAAATCAATATTTTGAAATGTGCCAAACCCATATTTGTTGATTCAAGTTTTTTCTTGTATTTTCACACAAGATAGAACTTTGTTATATTGTTCGAATAAAAGAAAGAAATATATAGGGTAGTGTGCATATAAGAGAGCACCAACAACTTGAAAATCGCCATTTTAAGCCTTTTTTCGTCTGTTTTGTTTCTTAAAGCCCATTTCATAAAACCACCTAAAATTTCAAAACTAGCACACCAAAGACAGAAAGACCGACTTAGAAGACCATATATACAGATATACTGCTGCTAAAACAAACATCGAAATCGTGCAATTAATTTGAAGATGTGTAATATTCAAGTTTAATCTACCCTACCCCCTAAATTTTACTGACAACTAAAATTTTCTGAAAAGTTGCAGAAAATGGGGTGAAAAAATGAAGTTCCTTAGATTGACAATTTTTATGACTCATTCAATGCATATCATCAATATGTATCCAAATATAAAATATTAGAAAAATATCTGCAACCGTTTTCAAGATATTCAACAAAAGAAAAACCGGAAGTTCCGAAATGTCAAATGTTAGCAGCGAACATCCTTAAAACATGAAATTAAGAACATTTTGATTCAGTTTTTTGTTGACGAGGAAATTTTTGATTCCTCGGCTACTTCTCAGATTCTAGTCACTCAGACTGACTTGCAGTTGAGGGAACTAGAAATCAAAAGACAAATTGAGATGGAAAAACTAAAATTTGAGTATGAAGAAAGAATAAGGTTGGAAACTTTAGAGCGGGATAAAAGAATAAGGGCAGAAAAGGCCGAAAGGGAAGAAAGAATAAGATTGGAAACTTTAGAACGGGAAGAAAGAATGCATAAACAAAGGTTAGAAATGGAAGAACGAGAGAAGGAGAAACAAAGAGCTTTAGAATATGAAAAATTAGAACGAGAAGAACGGCTCGAAATTGAAAAAGAAAAATTGAGATTTGAAAATGAAGAAAAAGAAAGAGAAAGGCTATTTCAGTTAAGAATCAAAGAAATTGAATTTAATGAAAAATCAAAATCAAAATCTTTATCTTCAGACACAAGCAAAATATTTGATGTCACAAAACACATTCGTCTCGTTCCTCCATTTCAAGAAAAAGAGGTTGACAAATATTTCTTACATTTTGAGAAAGTGGCAGAAAACTTGAAATGGCCAAAAGAGCGCTGGACCTTGCTTTTGCAAAGTGTTGTAATTGGTAAAGCTCGAGAAATTTACACTCAGCTTTCTCTTGAGCAAAGCTCAGATTATGATACAGTAAAGGAATTTATTCTTAAGGCTTGTGAGTTGGTCCCTGAGGCATACAGGCAGAAATTTAGAGACTGTAGAAAAGAACATGACCAGACTCATGTTGAGTTTGCTAGAACAAAAGAGCAACTATTTGATAGATGGTGTTCTTCAAAGAAAGTAGGTTCTGATCATGCAAAGCTAAGGCAGCTCATGCTTGTTGAGGAATTCAAAAGGTGCATAAATTCTGATGTTAAGGCTTTCTTGAATGAAAGAGAAGTTGAAAACTTGGAAACAGCAGCACGTTTAGCTGATGACTGCTTTGACTCATAAGGCTTCATTTGTCAACAAGCCATATCCTAGGAAACCATATAACCCTCAATCAAAGCAAATTACCCCTCAGTCAAAACCATATTCCCCTCAGTCCGGTCCCAAAGCCAATCCCAGTAATTCAACTGACAATTCCAGTCCAAAACACAAATTTTCTAGTGAAAACAAAGGACAAAATCCCTTATCCCAGCCAATTTGTAATTATTGTAAGAAAACTGGCCACATTATTTCTGAATGTTTGGCACTGAAACGAAAGAAAGAAAGAGAAAATCTAGATAGTGCTAAACCGACAGGCCTCACCTCCTTAAAGGCTAAACCACAGTCTTATATTCAGGATGAAAATCCTATTCTGACCAAAACTTCTAAAGAATCAGTCTCAGAGTCAAATTCTATTATGGAGATTTATGAACCATTCTTATCAGATGGTTTTGTGTCACTTAACAGTGACTCTGCCCAGTCTACCCCTATCAAAATCTTACAAGATACCGGAGCTTCTCAATCCCTTATCTTGGCAGATACCTTGCCATTTTCCGAGAAGTCTTCTTCTGGGACAAGTGTCCTTATCCAGGGCGTAGAGTGTGGATTTGTTAACGTACCCCTCCATAATATCTATTTGTCCTCAGACTTAGTTAAAGGTCCCGTGGCTGTAGGTATTAGACCTTATCTACCTTTTAAAGGTGTTCATTTGCTGTTAGGCAATGATTTGGCAAGAGATAAGGTTGTGGTAAACCCACTTTTGACCAGCACACCACGTGTTGATCAACTGCCTGATCCCATTGAGCAGGAAATTCCTGACCTTTACCATTCTTGTGCTGTTACTAGGGCAATGGCTAAGAAAGCCAAATTATATGATGGGATGCAGGACATAAATTTAACTGACACTTTGATAGGTCAGTCTTTTAATAAAGAGATTTCAACATCTCTTTCCCCTAGTCAGTCTGATATTCAGACTGACCCTAGCAATCCAAGGTCGGGGTCAGAAAATGACCTTTCACCTTCCAACTCAAATGACCAAGGTCATGACCAGATGTCAAGGTCACAGCTTTGTAAAGAACAACACAGTGATTCTGAGATCTCGCCTTTATTTGAAAGGGCTTTAGATGAAAAAGAAATATCCCAGATCCCTGTTTGCTATTATGTCAAAAATGGCATATTAATGCGAAAACGGCGTCCTCCGGATGTCTCCGCAGAAGATGAGTGGACTGTTAACCACCAAATTGTGGTTCCTAGGGTTTATCGCCCTGAAATCTTAAACTTGGCCCATGAAACTCCAATGTCAGGCCATTTAGGTGTAAATAAGACCTATCACAAGATCCTTAATCATTTCTACTGGCCAGGAATAAAATCTGATGTATCTCAACACTGCAAATCCTGCCACACTTGTCAGATGGTAGGAAAACCCAATCAGACTATTCCTAAAGCTCAGTTACAGCCCATTCCTGCCTTTGATGAACCTTTCAGCAGAGTGATTATTGATTGTGTAGGTCCCTTACCCAAAACAAAGAAAGGTTGTGAATATCTTCTGACCATAATGTGTGCTTCAACTCGCTTTCCTGAAGCTATCCCACTCAGAAATATCAAGGCTAAAACAATAGTTAATGCACTTGTGAAGTTCTTCACATTTGTAGGCCTCCCAAAATCTATCCAGTCAGACCAGGGCTCAAATTTTATGTCAGGAATTTTTCAGCAAGTCATGTACGAACTTGGAATTAAGCAATACAAGTCATCGGCTTACCACCCTGAAAGCCAAGGTGCCTTAGAAAGATTCCATCAAACTTTGAAAAACATGATCAGATCTTACTGCTTTGACACTGAAAAAGATTGGGATGAAGGCATACACTTGCTTCTATTTGCTGTAAGAGAATCTGTACAAGAGTCTCTGGGTTCAGCCCATTTGAGCTTGTTTTTTGGGCACACTGTACGTGGACCGTTAAAACTTCTAAAAGAGAAATTTCTCTCAGATGATGACAGTTCTTTGAACTTACTTCAGTATGTGTCTGATTTCAAAAACAGACTATCAAAGGCCTGTGATGCAGCTCGGTCCAATCTCAAATCTGCTCAAAGCAAAATGAAGATTCGTTATGATGAAAATGCTAAAGACAGAAATTTTGAACCTGGAGACAAGGTACTTGCTCTCTTGCCCATTCCTGGCAGACCTTTACAAGCTAGATATTATGGCCCGTATACTGTTGATAAAAAGTTAAGTGACGTGAATTACATTGTTAACACTCCTGGGAGGCGCAAGCAAAAACAGCTATGTCACATTAATATGCTCAAGAAGTATATTGATAGGGATAGTTCTGTTATTTCATCAGTAAATATACAGTCAAACCTGTCTTAAGCAAGCCCTGTAGTAAGCAAGCACCTGTCTTAAGCAAGCACTTTCATTTCCCCCCAATTGATTTTACATGTAAATGCACCTGTATTAAGCAAGCACCTGTCTTATGTGGCCAGAGGCCACTAGTTTCTGTCCCAATTTTGGCTTTAAGCAGCCACTCATTTCATTAGTTACACAAAAAAAGAAATGTTTTGACATGGATAATCTGATATTTAAACTCTGTCAGGTGTCAGAATGTATTCACACCTTCCAGATGCCATATTTCATTGTTTATTGTCCCAAAAGATAATCCTAGACAACTTGTCTGGGCATTTTGGAGAACTTAGTGACAATCACCACTGACTGTGACAGTGCTATTATTTACTTCCTAGCTAACATGGTTTGGGTAGGACGACCACCCTAGTGTTTGAACATGACCTCTATTAAGCAAGCACCTGTCTTAAGCAAGCGATTTTAGTGTTTCCCTTGGCCGCTTGCTTAAGACAGGTTGGACTGTAGTTAATTCTGTCCCTCATGAACAAAATCAAATGGACTCTGAGGACTTCAACTTGGAGAAATCTGATCCCTCGTCATCGAAACTCCAGAATTCTGACATACTACAGAATCTTGATCAGAAACTGTCTCACCTTGATTCAGACAAAAGACTTGAACTGAAACAGTTAGTTCTCGAATATGAGCACTTATTTCCGGACATTCCATCCAGAACTGACAAAATCTATCATGATGTTGACATTATTGAAGGTTCAAAACCTGTAAAGCAACATCCTTACAGAATGAACCCTGTAAAACAGCAATATCTCAGGGAAGAAGTTCAATATTTGCTGGACAATGATTTCATTGAACCCAGCCAAAGTGAATGGAGTTCTCCTTGTATTCTTGTACCAAAGCCAGACGGGACATTTAGAATGTGCACAGACTATCGAAAAGTCAATTCTGTCACTAAAACAGACACTTTTCCCATCCCACGAATCGATGACTGCATTGATAATATTGGACATGCCAAGTATGTTACAAAGTTCGATCTGCTAAAGGGATTTTGGCAGATACCCCTCACGGACAGAGCAAAGGAGATCTCGGCATTTGTTACACCAGATGGACTGTACCAGTATAAAGTCATGCCATTTGGAATGAAGAACTCGCCTGCGACTTTTCAGCGGCTGGTCAACAGTTTGATTTCCAATCTGGATGGCTGTAAAGCCTATATCGACGACGCTATTATCTTCAGTGAGGAGTGGCAACAACACTTGCAGACAATCAGAACATTCTTTGACCGGCTAAGTGATGCTAAACTAACTGTGAACTTGGCAAAAAGTGAATTTTCTTGGACACATTGTAGGTCAAGGTCAGGTAAAACCTGTAGAAGCTAAAGTTGAGGCTATCTCAGATTTTCCTGTACCTACTAGCAAGAGACAACTGATGCGCTTTCTGGGTATGGCTGGATATTACAGGAAATTCTGCAACAACTTCTCGGCTATAGCTGAGCCTCTGACAAACTTGCTTGGTAAGAAGGCCAAGTATGTTTGGACAGATGACTGCCAGAAGTCATTTGATAAGCTCAAGGCCATACTTAGAAGTGCTCCGGTTCTCTTAGCACCAAGTTTTGACAAAGAGTTCAAGTTGGCTGTAGATGCCAGTGATGTTGGTGCAGGCAGTGTATTGTTGCAAGAAGATGACAATGGTGTTGACCATCCTGTTTGTTATTTTTCCAAAAAGTTTAACAAGCATCAGAGAAATTACTCTACCATAGAGAAAGAATGCCTATCTCTAATCCTTGCGCTTCAGCACTTTGAAGTTTACTTAGCTTCTTCACATGCACCAATTGTTATCTTTAGTGACCACAATCCACTGACTTTCATACATAAAATGAAAAACAAGAACCAGCGTTTACTCAGGTGGAGTCTCATGTTGCAAGAGCACAATCTTGACATCAGACATATCCGAGGAAGAGGTAATATCATTCCAGACACCCTAAGCAGAGCTTAAGTGCCTCTACAATGCTGATGTCCAGCTTTGTGCTGTTGTATTTGATTAGTTTTGCACAAATTTTGCTAAACATATTGTATACAATTATCCAGTATTGCAAAAGAAAGCTTTATTTTATAAAACTTTCTTTTCTTTGAAGAGGGGAAGTGTTATATATGACAGTTATTTGTTGAAAGATGTGCATTCAGTACTGGTAAACTTCCCAAGGGAGTATGCCCAGGAAAGTATGATGTTATACATATGACGTTTGCTTGTTGTCCTTAGCAATTATTTACTTTTAGTGTCCCAAATATTGGACATAAACAGGTTGTTTACTTCAGAATTTTCTAGAAATTTCAAATTGTTCTTTGACGGAAAAGTCCGGAAAAACCTGGAAAGATGTAGAATCTTCTAGAAAAATCTTTTTTATGTCAAAAGAATATTGTGGAATTTTCTGGAAGGATAATGGCCTCTCTAGAATATTCCAGAACATTAAATTTTGGTAAACAACTTGTTATTTTTAGTATATGATATCATAGAATTTGCTGGAAGAATCCTGAATGTTCCTCAGTGCTATATAAGGGCTACAAATTTTCATAAGGACATTGTCAATCTTTGGGTACTGTTACTATTAAGAAGTCAAAATCTATCTTACTGGAATTTAAACTTATTCTTGGATTACTTTGTGATATTCGATTCTGGATTGGGACATAGTGCTATTTTGAAACAAACTTTAATTCTTGGGATCAGAAACTGATACAGACTTGTGTTAAAAAATTCTGAGGGACATTCAGACATTCTTTAAGGGAATTAACATCTTGAAAGGTATTGTACATTCATTTTTGTTTGATTGTATATATGCTTTTGATTGTTTCACATGTAATTACTGGTTAAATCACTTCTAAATAGATTTGTTAAATTTTAAACAAAGCTTGTTGCTGGCTAACCAACTTGTTGGTTTCCTTAATCTTCTAGTTACGCCTGGCACGTAACACTCTTGCTTTCATATCTTTGGAGTTATTTCCCTTTGATTATTTTTCCATACAATTTCATGTCCACTCTATAACTTGAAAACCATAAGAAATATTTCAATGAAACTTGGTACACCTATAAAGCACGATGAGATGATGTGTCATGCTAAAGAACCATAACTCTTGCTTGCATATCTTTGGAGTTATTTCCCTTTGATTATTTTTCATACATTTTGTGTCTGCTCTATAACTCAAAAACCATTAGCAGTCTTCGCTAAAACTTCAAAACAGCTGCTGGACAGCTGTCTGACATACTGAAAATTTTTGCTGGTCAGAAAAAAAAATTGACGGACAGAAAAAAAAAAATAAAAAAAAAATAGAGCTTTGTAAGCTCGTTTTCCATGAATGAGCAAAAGAATTATTCGTTTTCCTGTTTACTACTCTTTGAACAATATCGTTTGGCATTTGAATTACCTGTAGGGAAATTACGGCAGCGCTCAAATTATTCAAGAATTTCACAACAAAATTACACGACTTTGTTCGGAGGAAGGTCAAGGCCAGTGCTTTAAGAGTTATTTCCCTTCTCTTTGGGTCAGGTATGAAAGCCATGACCACGCAGTGCCTGCTCTTGCGAACCAGTTATAATATTCATGTGTATTTTCACGAAGGTTTCATACCTGACCGAATATTTTCTGTACGAATGTATTCGATTGGCTGAAATTCTTGGCTGACCAATCAAAATTGTAAACATGAAACCAACATGGTCGCCCGCACGCATCTCAACAAACTGCAAAAAACAATCGGAACAAAGTTGATTTATTTTATCATTCGTCGCTGAAAAGGCGAGATGACAATTTTATAGTATGAATTGGCCTTTTTCTCGTCGGACAGATCGACCGGGAACATGACAGAAATCGTCGGTCAGTTTCAAAATTTGTCGGAAATGACCGAGAGACTGACACTTTTCGTGAAGACTGCATTAGAGATTTTTCAGTGAAGCTTGGTACACTTATAAAGCATAATGAGACGATGTGTCTTGCACAAGAATCATTACTCTTGCTTTCATATCTTTGGAGTTATTTCCCTTTGATTATTTTCCATACAATTTCGTGCCCGCTCTATAACTTGAAAACCGTAAGAGATATTTCAATGAAACTTGGTACACTTATAAAACAGAATGACAGGATATGTGATGCACAAGAACTATAACTCTTGCTTGTATATTTTGGACATGCACGTAGAAAGGGGGGAGACATCAGTTTTCACATAGAAAACAAATTCTAGTTTTTAATGATTTTCATGCTTTTCCTATACAAAAAAAATATTTCTAAAAAAAGTTTTGCCTACCTACCCATAAAAATATTTTGACGTTTCCGGAAACAAGACATTTATTTTTTATTAGCTCACCTGAGCCGAAGGCTCACAAGGTGAGCTTATAGTACAGTAGTCGAGCCGGTGTAACAGGCCGGAATTTCCCCCCAGTCAGTTTCTTCCCCACCCAGTCAGTTTTTTCCCCCCCTGTAAATTTTTTTAATCAGTACTTTGAAGAGCTGGATCTTTTGCGAAACTTAATAAGTCACTTCATAATGTATCTTTGCACAATTTTTTATGTTTTACACATTCTTTAGTAATTGTTGAGTACTAAGTTGGGATTGGGCCTGTAGGATTTCACATCATACCCAAATTCAGTAAATTATATCACTCAGCTTAAGCTGAAAACAAAAACAGATTCTATGCCACTTTAGTATGTAGATGAGCACAAAATATTTTATCGACTCAAATACAATGATCCATATGGGGGTGGGGAAAGAATGGGCCGGCACGTTTCTTCCCCGGGGAAAAAACTGACTAGTCAATTCTTTCCCCCCCCCTATAATAACGAATCCATAAACTTGTAATAACCACTCCTATTTCGAGCTTCTCTGCATATTTTAGAATTATTTTCTTAGTTGAAAAGCTGGTTTTTGAATATTTCAATGCTTTGACTTAGGAATTATGAAGATTGATATGTTAAGGTAGGAGGGAAAGAATGGGCCGGTCATCAGCTTGTAATAACCACTCTATTTCGAGCTACCCTGCATATTTTAGAATTAGTTTCTTAATAACAAAGTTGGTCTGCTTTGACTTTGGATACATCAAATTTTAGTTGTTAAGGTATGGGGGGGGGGGGGGGGGGAGAATGTGCCGGCCTATTCTTTCCCCCTATGAATACAAATTTGTAAGCTTTAGCTACCCTGCATAGTTGGTCTGTTTTGACTTTGGATACATCAAATTTGAGATGTTAAGGTATGGGCAGGGGGGCGGGGGTTAGGGGGGGGGGTTGGGCCGGCCTATTCTTTCCCCCCTATGAATACAAATTTGTAAGCTTGAGCTACCATGCATGTTTTAGAATAAGTTTCTAAGTAATAAAATTTGTCTTTGAATGTTTTACTACTTTGACTTTGCAATCATGAAAATTGATATGTTAAGGTAGGGGGGGAAAGAATGGGCCGGCCCGTTTCTTCCCCGGGGAAAGAACTGACTAGTCAATTCTTTCCCCCCTATAATAACAAATCCTTAAACTTGAAATAACCACTCCTATTTCGAGCTTCTCTGCATATTTTAGAATTATTTTCTTAGTTATAAAGCTGGTCTTTGAATATTTCAATGCTTTGACTTACAAATCATGAAGATTGATATGTTAAGGTATGGGGGGAAAGAATAGGCCAGCCCATTCTTTTCCCCTCCCCACACATACAAGTTTTAATGAACCTTAAGAAAAAGCATTTACACATTCAAAAACAGCATTGTTACTAAGAAAGTAATTCTAATATATGCAGTGTAGCTGGAAATTAGAGTGGTTATTACAAGCTTATGACTTTGTATCTATAGGGGGGAAAGAATATGCCGGCCCGTTCTTTCCCCCCTCCCCCCTCCCCACATATACAAGTTTTGATTAACCTTGAGAAAAAGCATTTACATATTCAAAACCAGCATTGTTACTGAGAAAGTAATTCTAAAATATGCAGAGTAGCTCGAAATTAGAGTGGTTATTACAAGCTTATGACTTTGTACCTATAGGGGGGAAAGAATAGGCTGGCCCATTCTTCCCCCCCCCCCTCCCAACACATACAAGTTTTGAGGAACCTTAAGAAAAAGCATTTACATATTCAAAAACAGCATTGTTACTAAGAAAGTAATTCTAACATATGGAGAGTAGCTCGAAATTAGAGTGGTTATTACAAGCTTATGACTTTGTATCTACAGGGGGGAAAGAATAGGCCGGCCCATTCTTTCCCCCCCCCCCTCCCCACACATACAAGTTTTGATGAACCTTGATAAAAAAAAGCATTTGCATATTCAAAACCAGCATTGTTACTAAGAAAGTAATTCTAAAATATGCAGTGTAGCTCGAAATTAGAGTGGTAATTACAAGCTTAAGCCTTTGTATCTATTGGGGGGGGGGGGGGGGTGAAGAATAGGCCGGCCCATTCTTTCCCCCCCTCCCAACACATACAAGTTTTGAGGGACCTTAAGAAAAAGCATTTACAAATTAAAAAACAGCATTGTTACTAAGAAAGTACATAATTCTAACATATGGAGAGTAGCTCGAAATTAGAGTGGTTATTACAAGCTTATGACATTGTATCTATAGGGGGGAAAGAATAGGCCGGCCCATTCTCCCCCCCCCCCCCCCCCCACACACACACACATACAAGTTTTGATGAACCTTAAAAAAAAGCATTTGTATATTCAAAACCAGCATTGTTACTAAGAAAGTAATTCTAAAATATGCAGTGCAGCTGGAAATTAGAGTGGTTATTACAAGCTTATGACTTTGTATCTATTGGGGGGGAAAAGAATAGGCCGGCCAATTCTTCCCCCCCGCTCCCAACACATACAAGTTTTGATGAACCTGAAGAAAAAGCATTTACATATTCAAAACCAGCATTGTTACTAAAGTCCAATTCGCATGCGCCAAAAATACACACGTGTAAATATACTCCGGTGTGCAAATTTTACTCGGGGTAAGTAAATGGCGCATGCGAACGCAAATACACACCGGAGTATATTTACATATGGGTAAATTTACTCCTGGGTCTGACCAGATGCAAATTTTATTTTTACAAATACACACGTGTAAATTTACTATTATGTCCCATGCGAACGCAAAGTAAAATTTACCCATGAGTATTTTTATTTCAAGTCAATATTCTGCTTTTAGATAACAAATTTTCACATTTTTTGTTCCTAACTGATTATATGACAGTTGCTGAAACTGGGGACATTGTTGCTAAATAAGAGTTTATTGCCATTCATCACATTTTAGATCATGTGGAGTGCAAGCAGCCACACTATTTCTTCATCATTCTTGTTTAGGATTCTTGGGGCATTTTAACAGTAATTCCTTGTAAAAGGATGAAAAAAGGGAACTGTATAACTGCTAAGGTTATGCCTGACCATTACATGATTCCCCTCTGCTGCCAAAGTCTACATGAACACCTTGAAGCAGCCTCTTCTTGTTTTGCAAATACAAAAAACTTAAATGAACAGAATGATAAATTTACCTACAAAAATACTCCTGGCGATAAAACCCATGCGAACGCAATTTAAATTTACTCTCAGGTTGATTTGCACACCGGAGTATAAATACACACCGGAGTATATTTACACGCGTGTATTTTTTGCGCATGCGAATTGGACTTAAGAAAGTAATTCTAAAATATGCAGTGCAGCTGGAAATTAGAGTGGTTATTGGGCCATCATTTTTTAATTTACTGGTTTACGAGAAATTTTTCAAAAAAATTGAGTCGGGGGGTCGAAATAAAAATAAAAATAAAACTTCCAAAATTGCAGAGTCGAAAAATAAAAAAAAATAAAAAGGTTGTCGCCAATCTTTTTTTTTTTTTTTTTTTTTTTTTTCATTTTATTTTTTTAATACAAGCGCATTGTAAAGTATGTTTTCATTTTCAAAATCATTGCACAAGATCAATAAAGGATGAATGTTATGTATCATTAGCAGGGTTTTCCCTCAGAGTTTTAAATTAGGGGACCAGTGTCCCGCAACTGGCAGCTTCTTGGGGACATTTGTTCATTGTCAAGAAATTGGGGGACATTTACTTCTGGAAAACAGAAACATTTGCGAATTTTGGGGGACATCACTGTCCCCTCTGTGGACAGTTTTAGGGGTCATCTGAGGCAAAAAGGGGTCAAAATGCACATTTTTGTGCTCCAGGGAAAACCCTGCATTAGCAATGCACATGCATGTGTTTTCCCCTTAAATAAACCAATGACAGTTATGGTTAAAGTTGAATGGGTTAAGATAATGTTCTTTTTTGTTTTTTTCTCCCTCTCATTTCTCCTACCTTTGAGTCACAAAAGAGAGTCTCAGTTAATTGGGAAGGTAACACTCAGCACACTCAGCACACTCAGCGAGACCTATGAAACTGTTTGTTTGGCATTGCCAGATGGGTCCTTCGGTCGCGTTTTCCATTGTCTTTTTATGAAAAGCTTAAACTTGTCATTCAATTCATTGCGTTTAAGCTTAAAATCAAGAAAGAAGAGTGGTTGTCATGTCCAAGATCGATGCTTGTTCGCATGAATATCAACCATTGTTGGAAAGGCTTTCCATGATCAATAGAAAAAAGTCTCCTTGCATCCAGAAAAAAAGAAAACAAAAAATCTATGCACTTAAATTGGCAATGCTTTGAGTTTTTGACTTGTACATACTCTTTCTATATTTCTTTTGTGATGACTGGGTACCAGCTTACATCGTTTTTGATTGGTTGACTAAATAGCCTAGTCTGGTTCACAGTATTTTACATCGATCTATTACAGATATTTTCTGCCATTGAAAACCAGTCAAGATATAAAAACCAAATGGACAGAAATGAACGGAAACAGTTTCGGGACATTTCGATCCAAAAATGGGTCCGATTTTATTTCGTTCGCGGATAAATTGTTTGCAACGGCGGAAAAATAAAAAATAAAATATCAGTTCAGGTGTTTTATTTTTATTTGGATTTTGCAAAAAATACAGTCGGCGGGTTTGTAAACCAGTAAATTAAAAAAGGATGGTCTTACAAGCTTATGACTTTGTACCTATAGGGGGGAAAGAATTGGCCGGCCCATTCTCCCCCCCCCCCCCCCCCCCACATACAAGTTTTGAGGAACCTTAAGAAAAAGCATTTACAAATTCAAAAACAGCATTGTTACTAAGAAAATAATTCTAACATATGGAGAGTAGCTCGAAATTAGAGTGGTTATTACAAGCTTATGACTTTGTATCTATAGGGGGGGAAGAATAGGCTGGCCCATTCTCCCCCCCTCCACCCCCCCCCTCCCAACACATACAAGTTTTTATGAACCTTAAGAAAAAGCATTTACATATTCAAAACTAGCATTGTTACTAAGAAAGTAATTCTAAAATATACAGAGTAGCTCGAAATTAGAGTGGTTATTACAAGCTTAAGACTTTGTATCTATAGGGGGAAAGAATAGGCCGGCCCATTCTTCCCCCCCCCTCCCAGCACATACAAGTTTTGATGAACCTGAAGAAAAAGCATTTACATATTCAAAACCAGCATTGTTACTAAGAAAGTAATTCTAAAATATGCAGTGTAGCTGGAAATTAGAGTGGTTATTACAAGCTTATGACTTTGTATTTATAGGGGGGAAAGAATAGGCTGGCCCATTCTCCCCCCCCCCTCCCAACACATACAAGTTTTGATGAACCTTAAGAAAAAGCATTTACATATTCAAAACTAGCATTGTTACTAAGAAAGTAATTCTAAAATATACAGAGTAGCTTGAAATTAGAGTGGTTATTACAAGCTTAAGACTTTGTATCTATAGGGGGAAAGAATAGGCCGGCCCATTCTTTCCCCCCCCTCCCAGCACATACAAGTTTTGATGAACCTGAAGAAAAAGCATTTACATATTCAAAACCAGCATTGTTACTAAGAAAGTAATTCTAAAATATGCAGTGTAGCTGGAAATTAGAGTGGTTATTACAAGCTCATGACTTTGTACCTATAGGGGGGAAAGAATAGACTGGCCCATTCTTTCCCCCCCCCCCCCTCCCAACACATACTAGTTTTAAGGAACCTTAAGAAAAAGCATTTACATATTCAAAAACAGCATTGTTACTAAGAAAGTAATTCTAACATATGGAGAGTAGCTCGAAATTAGAGTGGTTATTACAAGCTTATGACGATGTATCTACAGGGGGGAAAGAATAGGCCGGCCCATTCTTTTCTCCCCCCCACCCCCCTCCCCACACATACAAGTTTTGATGAACCTTGAAAAAAAAGCATTTGCATATTCAAAACCAGCATTGTTACTAAGAAAGTAATTCTAAAATATGCAGTGTAGCTCGAAATTAGAGTGGTAATTACAAGCTTAAGACTTTGTATCTATTGGGGGGGAAAGAATAGGCCGGCCCATTCTTTCCCCCCCCTCCCAACACATACAAGTTTTGAGGAACCTTAAGAAAAAGCATTTACAAATTAAAAAACAGCATTGTTACTAAGAAAGTACAAAATTCTAACAATATGGAGAGTAGCTCGAAATTAGAGTGGTTATTACAAGCTTATGACATTGTATCTATAGGGGGGAAAGAATAGGCCGGCCCATTCTTCCCCCCCAACACACATACAAGTTTTGATGAACCTTAAAAAAAGCATTTGCATATTCAAAACCAGCATTGTTACTAAGAAAGTAATTCTAAAATATGCAGTGCAGCTGGAAATTAGAGTGGTTATTACAAGCTTATGACTTTGTATCTATTGGGGGGGAAAGAATAGGCCAGCCCATTCTTTTCCCCTCCCCACACATACAAGTTTTGATGAACCTGAAGAAAAAGCATTTACATATTCAAAACCAGCATTGTTACTAAGAAAGTAATTCTAAAATATGCAGTGTAGCTGGAAATTAGAGTGGTTATTACAAGCTTATGACTTTGTACCTATAGGGGGGAAAGAATAGACTGGCCAATTCTTCCCCCCCCCCCCCCCTCCCAACACATACTAGTTTTAAGGAACCTTAAGAAAAAGCATTTACATATTCAAAAACAGCATTGTTACTAAGAAAGTAATTCTAACATATGGAGAGTAGCTCGAAATTAGAGTGGTTATTACAAGCTTATGACTTTGTATCTACAGGGGGGAAAGAATAGGCCGGCCCATTCTTTCCTCCCCCCCCCCCCCTCCCCACACATACAAGTTTTGATGAACCTTGAAAAAAAAAAGCATTTGCATATTCAAAACCAGCATTGTTACTAAGAAAGTAATTCTAAAATATGCAGTGTAGCTCGAAATTAGAGTGGTAATTACAAGCTTGTTATCCACTCTTGTTTCGTTTTAGCTGGATAAGCTATCTCATTTATATGCTGGTTTACAGTTGCTTAAGTGCATCTTGAGCATTTTCTATTTATAAACTGCAACATAATTATGAGCCGCCTCATGGGAAAACCAACAATGTGGTTTTTGAACATGTCCAACACAAACCAGCCTGTGCAGTCACAGAAGATAGCTAGAGGCTTGAAATTTGGATTTAGAAAGAAGAGGAATTGTACTTTTTGTGTAGTGAAAACAAAGACGCTGCGAACCGCGAAGCTGATCTGCGCCTTTGTTTTAGCCTATGCAGATTGTTGGTTTTCTGATGGGGTGGCTCAATTATAAAAGAAGGATAAAAATGCAGATCACACTCCTTCAAGCTAAGCATTGTAATCAGAGTCTCCTTTTGCCATAAATGCGCACAGAGATGTTTTTCATATTCATACTTACCACATTTCCAGTGGTCAATGTTAGGAATTTTCTTAGCTAGCCCAAACCCTTATATCTTTAATCATTTGTCTAAACTTTCCACTAGCCTGACCTATATAGGTAATGTGTTTAGCTGAGAAAAACTATGAGCCCAACAACCCTTTGGCTAGTGTAGGGCTATCGGGCTAGTGCTAATTTCGATCACTGCCTATCAGTTGTAGCCGGGGACTGGACCATGGACTCTATGAACAAGTTGATCCACCATGTGATGTCCCAGACCGCACCGGGAGAGACCACCCCATACCACCTGAAGGACATAGACTGGGACGTGGTCAGCTGGGGGAGTCACAGCCCCAGTGACTGCCAAAGAAAGTGGGAAGAACTCCTCACCAAGGTAGCTCTATCTAGTTTACTTATATTTTAGACGCCCCATGAGAAAACCAACAATCTGCATATGCGAAAACAAAGACGCAGATCAGCGCCTTTACTCTATCTAGTTTACTTATATTTTAGACGCCCCATGAGAAAACCAACAATCTGCATATGCGAAAACAAAGACGCTGATCAGCGCCTTTGTTTTGGCTACACAGATAGTACCCTTCCATTTCTTCTTAAATCCAAAATTTCAAGCTTCTAGACTGCTTCTGTTACTGTACAGTCTGATTTGTGTCGGACCTGTTCGAAAACCACATTGTTGGTTTTCCCATGAGGAGGCTCATATTAAATGAGGTATACGGACAAAACACCCCACGGACATAACCCCCCACGTCCATTTTGTTATAGGTGGACAAAAACCACCACATGTTTTTTTAAAGGCTGACAAAACACCCCACACCCAATAGTGTAACGTGGACAAAACACCCCATGCAGATTTCAAAATTAGGACAAAACCCCCCTCATGCTTTTCTTAGTTCCCCATATGCCATGACTGAAAATTGATGGCTGGAAAATTTAGGTGTAACCAAATCTTATGTTTTCTTTATCAAACATAATATGAATCATATAACATGACTGAAAATTGATGACTTGGACAAGAAACCGTCACCAAATTTGATTTCAATATAAAGAACGTCTTATGTTTTAGCTCCCCATATAACATAACAAAATTGATGACTTGGACATCATTGAAACCATGGCCAAATTTTATTTATTTCTTTACATTAGTTAATGAAAGCTGCATATGAACTTATTTAAGATTTAAACTTTTTAATGAACAGATCTGATTGTGGTAATGTGTATATGGGCTGTTACAAAAAATAATAACATATTTCAAATCATTTTAATCAGACAAACAAGCAATTAGCAATTTGACTTCAATTGAAAAACAACCATTTTAGCACAGACAGATTATAAAGGTGTTTGAGTTAATTGTGAAAATTAATTAAATGATTAAATAACACAATTACCTTAATAGCACTCAATTAGCACATTATGATTTTAAAATACATGTACAAACACAATTAGTATACATGCATTTGTTTTAAAAAGTGATAATTGGAATGGCATCAAAGAAAATATCCATTCATCTACATAGAATTGAAAGAAGGAAAAAGAAGTGATATTACCAGAAAATGCATGTTGTTTGCATTAGGATGCTTCTGTCTGCTTCCATCTGCTTATCTACACTGCAAAAACATGAGGGGTGTTTTGTCCTAATTTTAAAATCTGCGTGGGGTGTTTTGTCCACGTTATACTTTTGGGCGTGGGGTGTTTTGTCAGCCTTCAAAAAAACATGTGGTGGTTTTTGTCCACCTATAACAAAATGGATGTGGGGTGTTTTGTCCGTGGGGTGTTTTGTCCTACACTCATTAAATGAGCCCTGGTCTTCAGGGGTTTCTTAGCAGCTCTGAGACAAACTGGCCTGTACAGTCACTGAAACAAGTTAGTTACTTGAAAAGATGAACTGTACTATCCATGTGGTGAAAATAAAGGTAGCCCTGTACATCTTTATTTTGCATGAGTAGTAATCAAGATTTCTCATGTTGCATGATAAAAACACGTTATAAGTTGTATATTTGGTTGCAGTTTACACAGGCATTGTTAGGTAGTCCAAGGCCTGGGAAACTTATTTCTCACCCACCAGACAAGCATTTCTCACCCACCAGACAAGCATTTCTCACCCACCAGACAAGCATTTCTCACCCACCAGACAAGCATTTCTCACCCACCAGACAAGCATTTCTCACCCACCAGACAAGCATATCTCACCCACCAGACAAGCATATCTCACCCACCAGACAAGCATATCTCACCCACCAGACAAGCATATCTCACCCACCAGACAAGCATTTCTCACCCACCAGACAAGCATATCTCACCCACCAGACAAGCATATCTCACCCACCAGACAAGCATATCTCACCCACCAGACAAGCATTTCTCACCCACCAGACAAGCATATCTCACCCACCAGACAAGCATATCTCACCCACCAGACAAGCATTTCTCTCACCCACCAGACAAGCATATCTCACCCACCAGACAAGCATTTCTCACCCACCAGACAAGCATTTCTCACCCACCAGACAAGCATATCTCACCCACCAGACAAGCATATCTCACCCACCAGACAAGCATATCTCACCCACCAGACAAGCATTTCTCACCCACCAGACAAGCATTTCTCACCCACCAGACAAGCATTTCTCACCCACCAGACAAGCATTTCTCACCCACCAGACAAGCATTCAAGCATATCCCTTTGTGTGCCTGTCTGAGATATTTCTGTCTCAGTACTAGTAAATTTTAGCTGTCTCAAAATGTCAATCATTTCTGTTTTTAGCTAATAGAAACGACACCTCATGCTTACTTCCACATAAGGAAGTGATGAGCTAGGTGTCAACTGTCTGAGACAAAAATAGCCTATCAGGTGTTAATTTCAGGAAGATATCAAGAGTGCTGCTCTCATAAAAATCTTAAAGTTAAATTTTGCCAGGAATTTTGTGAATAAAACAAAATGATGATTTAATATATATTTGTAAGGTGAGTGCAAATACTAAATTATTAGCTCACCTGAGCCGTTAGGCTCACAAGGTGAGCTTATAGGATGGCCATGATCCGGCGTCCGTCGCCGTCTTCGTCCGTCGTCGTCCACCATTTTCATAGATCTTCTTCTCTGAAACCACTTGGCCAATTAAAGCCAAATTTTATATGAAGCATCTATGGGAAGGGGGAACCAATGTGTTTATAAATAATCCAGGTCACATGACCAAGATGGCTGCCATGTCCATATATGGTAAAAACCCTTCAAAATTCTTCTTCTCTGGAACCACTGGACCAATTTCAACGAAACTTGGCATGAAGCATTTGGGACTAGAGTACTACAATGTATTTATAAATTATGACCTTTGGATGACCTTGACCTATTTTACGGCAAGGTCAACATAGGTGGCCCACGCATTTGAATGGGGAAAATTGTTAAAATGTCATTTGAAAGGTAAAACTTGCAGGAAATTGGCAAATGGACTGAAGGTAGGTAATTCTGAAAAAATTGGACCCCAGGGGTTGGTCTGCCCCCACCCCGGGGCAATATACTTGTATATTACAATAATATTCAAAGATCTTCTTCTCTGAAACCACTTGGCCAATCAAAGCCAAATTTTATAGCAAGCATCTATGGGAAGGGGGAGTCAATGTGTTTATAAATAATCCAGGTCACATGATCAAGATGGCTGCCATGCGCATATATGTTAAAAACCTTTCAAAAATCTTCTCCTCCTGAACCAATGGACCGATTTCAATGAAACTTCAGGGACTGAAGTACTACAATGTGTTTATAAATTATGAGCTTTGGATGACCTTGACCTATATTATGGCGAGGTCAACATAGGTCGCCAATGCATTTGAATGGGGAAAACCTTTAAAATGTCTTTTAAAATGAAAGTCTTGCAGGAAATGGGCAGTAGGGCTGAATATTAATGATTCTGAAAAAATGGACCCCAGGGGCATATTTGCCCCTACTGCAGGGCATTATACATGTATATTACCATACTATTCAAACATCTTCTGTGAAACCGCATGGCCAATCAAAGCCAAATTTTATGTGAAGCATTTATATAATGGGGGAATCAATGTGTATATAAAAAATCAAGGTCACTTGACCAAGATGATCACCATGCCCATATATGGTAAAAACCCTTCAAAATCTTCTTCTCTAGAACCGGTGGACGGATTTCGAAGAAACTTGATGTGAAGCATCTATGGCTTAAGTACTACAATGTATATATAAATCATGACCCTGTGATGACCTTGACCCAGTTTATGGCAAGGTCAACATGGGTTGACCATGTATTTAAATGGGGGAAAACTGTTAAAATGTGAAGCATCTATGGCTTAAGTACTACAATGTATATATAAATCATGACCCTGTGATGACCTTGACCCAGTTTATGGCAAGTCAACATGGGTTGACCATGTATTTAAATGGGGGAAAACTGTTAAAATGTCATTTGAAGGGAAAAGCCAGCAGGAAATTGGCAAATGGACAGAATATTGATTATTCTGAAAATAAAGAAGAAAATGGCCCAAGGGCTTCATCTGCCCCTACACTGGGGTTAAATACCATAATATTCAAACATGTTTATTGGTATATGCAGCAGATCTCAGGTGAGCGTTTACAGGACCATTGGTCCTTTTGTTTTTATTTGTTTCACTGGTTAATTTGCATTTTGTTTTATGTCCAAACAAAATGGCTGCTTGAACAGAACTTGAATCCTATTCAGAGTCAAAATGTTTTAAAAGATGGGTGAGAAAAATAATCATTGATGGTGTTGAAGCCTCAACATGGAAATCTCAGGCTCGTTTTCTGATTATTCAAGTCTTTGAATAATCTGAAAACTTGCCTGAGATTTCCTTGTCTCTGCCTCAACCCCATCATAGATTCTTTTAATGTAAGACAGTTCTCAGCACTGCACTGCACAAGTTCTCCACTATGTATAGCTTACTTGTTTGAGTTGACCAGTATCAGCCTATGACCAAATTATCATATAAGCCTTTGCGTGAGAAAACCAACAATTTGTGTTTCTGACAAGTTCCGACACAAACCGGCCTGTACTAGCACAGAAGATGGCTAGAGGCTGAAAATTTTGCATTTAGAAAGAAGAGGAATCGTTCTATATGTGTAGTGAAAACAAAGGCGATGATCATCTTCGCATTTACTTGCAAATTGTTGGTTTTCTCATACGAAGGCTCAAATGTCATATAGTTTTATTTTGTACAGGTAGTAAATGAATGTTTCCTGGGCGCACTAAAATTATTGCGGCGGCCCCCGTGCCCGAGCAGTTAAGAGCGCTGTCTCTTAATCACTTGATCATCTCACTGCTGTGTCTGGTGCGGGTTGGAGCCCCGCTCTGTCCACATGTGAGACAAGCTAAGTTCTGCTTGCGGGTGTGTAAGGTGGTTTTTCTCGGGGTTCTCCCATTTTTGCCCCACCTACTGATTGGCCCGTCTCATATGAGCTGAAATAATCTTGAAAGGGACGTAAAATTGAATGAAAAAAACCCCACAAAAAACCCCCAAAAAACCCTAAAATTATTTGAGCCGCGTCATGAGAAAAACATTTCACATATGTGAAAACAACGGCGCAGATCAGCTTCGCAGTAACTGCAAGGCTGATCAGCACCTTTGTTTTCACTACACTGATAGTACAATTTCTCTGCTTTGTAAATCCAAAATGTCCAGCCTCTAGCCATCTTCTGTCCTTGCACAGCTTAGTTAGTGTCGAACCTGTTCAGAAAACATGTTGGTTTTCTCATGATGCGTCGTCAGTCTTAAGAAAGAATTAAAGCTGGTTTTGAATGACAATGTTTCTTCTTTATTATTCAAGGTTCGGCACTACCGGACATTACTCGAAATAGGAACAGACATGATAGGGTTTCTGGTGAAGAAGAAAGCGGTAAGACACATTTCTTGGAAATTTTGATCAGGATAGTTTTCATTTGTTTTTAGCGCGACTGCACGAAGTGCATAGAGCTATTGCTGTCACCCCGGTCATCCACGTTCCCGTTCCCGTGCGTGTGCGCCTGCGCGTTCCCGTGCGCATCACACTTGCGTTAAAGTTTTCTAGAAATCCATATCTTGACAACCACTCATCAGAAAGCATTCATACTTGGACCATACACTGTAGATACCCTGTAGGGTTAGCTTTCATTCCATGGCATCGGGCCCCTGGGTCCAGGCTAGGGGGTGGGGCTGGAGGTTAAAATCTAGAACACCTTCAAAAATGTCCATTCTTGCGTTAAAGTTTTCTAGAAGTCCATATCTTTACAACCACTCATCAGAAAGCTTTGATACTTGGGCCATTGACACCCTGTAGGGTCAGCTTTCATTCCATGGCATCAGATCCCTGGGTCCATGCCAGAGGGTGGGGCTAGAGGTTAGAATCTAGAACACCATTAATAATAATGGCTTTTCTGTGATATAGTATTCTAGAAGTCTATATCTTGAAAACCTTGTATCAGAGGGCTTTCATACTCGGACCATAGGTACCCTGTAGGGTTGAGTTTCATTTCATGGCATCAGATCTTTGGGGCCATGCTTGGGGGGGGGGGGGGGGGGGGCTAGAGGTTAAAAACTAGAATACTGTAAAAAAATAGATGTACTGCTGTGTAACTTTTACAAGGAGTCCATATCTTGACAACAACTTATCATAAAGCATTCATACTTCATACACTTTAGGTTTCCTGACATCGGACCTCTGGGTCAGAGTCAGGGAGGCGGGGCTAGAGGTCAAAATCTAGAACTCCCTGAATTTTTTTTCTTTTTATTTCTTAATAGAAACAACTTAGGAAGATGGTTGGTCATTCATCTTTTGACTTTGTGACACTGACTTGTGTGTCATGACGGTATGGGTCGGTTGACCTACTTTCCATGGTTCAGTGATTTCGACTTATATCTTGACACTCAATTAGTATATTTTCTTACTTCTTTCAGATTATGAGTGAGTACGACCAGGCCTTTGAGCCCAATATACTTATAGGTCACTGTGACCTAATTTCACGGTTCAATGACTTTGCTTTATATCTCCGTACTCAAATGGTTTTTGAACAAACTTCTTTCAAAGTATGTTTACTTATGACAAGACCTTTGACCCTGAAGTAGTCCAAGGTCACTGTGACCTTATTTCACAGTTCAGTGAATTTGCCTTATATCTTGACACTCAATTAGTATACTTTCATACTTTTTTCAGATTATGAGTGAGTATGACCAGACCTTTGACCCCAATATACTTATAGGTCACTGTGACCTAATTTCACAGTTCAGTGACTTTGCCTTATATCTCTGCACTCAAGTTGTTTATGAACAAACTTCTTTCACACACTGTTTGTCTATGACAAGACCTTTGACCCTAAAGTAGTCCTAGTTCAATATGAACTAATGTCACGGTTCAGTGATTTTCCTTTATATCTTTGCACTCAATTGGTATATGAACATACTTTCTTCATGATATGTTTGCGTATGACAAGACCTTTGACCGTAAAATATTCCTGGGTCACTGTGACCTAATTTCATGGTTCAGTGATTTTGCCTTATATCGTGACACTCAGTTGGTATTTTTTCATACTTCTTTGAGATTATGAATGAGTATGACCAGACCCTTAACCCAAACATACTTATAGGTCACTATGACTTAATTTTATGGTTCAGTGATTTTGCTTTATATCTCAACACTGAATGGGTATTTGATCATATTTCTTTCATTAGCTCACCTGAGCCTAAGGCTCACAAGGTGAGCTTATAGTATAGTAGTCGAGCCGTGCGTCCGTCCGTCTGTCTGTGCGTCCGTCCGTTCACATTTTCAAATTCAAATATCTCTAAGACAACATGGCCAATCATGACCAAATTTTATTTAAAGCATCATTGAAGAGGGGGAAAGGTTGTATTAGGTTTTGGGCCAGGTCGGATCAGAACTCAGGTTTCCATGGCAACGGATAGCTCCCATAGACTTACAATGGGAAAAACATATAAAAATCTTCTTCTCTGAAACCACAAGGCCAAGAGCTTTCATATTTTGTGTGTAGCAATGTCTAGTGGTCCTCTTCATAAATCCTGCCATACGTGCCCCTGGGGTCCATACGGGCCTCGCCCCGGGGGCATCATAAGGAAAATATAAAAAAATCTTCTTCTCTGAAACCACAAGGCCCAGAGCTTTCATATTTTGTGTGTAGCAGTGTATAGTGATCCTCTTTATAAATTCTGCCAACCATGGCCCTGGGGTAAAAAATGACCCCGCCCCGGGGGTTATTAGCTCCCATAGACTTTCAATGGGAGAAACATAAAAAAATCTTCTTCTCCAAAACCACAAGGCCCAGAGCTTTCATATTTTGTATGTAGCATTATATAGTGGTCCTCTTTATAAATCCTGCCAACCGTGTCGGTAACAAGTCAACTCGTACCTAAGTCAACTCGTACCTTAGTCAACTCGTACCTACTTTTGGTCAACTCGTACCTTAGTTAAGTCGTACCTTAGTCAACTCGTACCTATGTAATTTTCATACCTATTTTTCAGATTTATCTTATCAATATTATTATTTTATTATTGTGACGGGATAGCCTCCCTTGGAAATATGCAAATATCAAACTCGAGATTTTGTGAATCGAGTAAGTGTTGGGTATATGGCGCAGTAAACCACCCTTGGTGGATGAGCATGCTTTTTCACCGACGGGGTTTGCTGTGGCTTAGCCCGGCTATCGTTACATTTGGTGGCAGCTGTGGGATGATGACAACTGCCGGACTGGAGTTGCCTTACCCATGTAGTCCCCAGGCCAAGACTCGGGACGAGTCTTCTCGGAGGGGCAAGTAATGTGACGGAATAGCCTCCCTTGGAAATATGCAAATTTCAAACTCACGATTTTGTGAATCAAGTAAGTGTTGGGTATATAGCGCAGTAAACCACCCTTGGTGGATGAGCATGCTTTTCCACCGACGGGGTTTTCTGTGGCTCGGCTCGGCCGTACGTTACATTTGGTGGCAGCGGTGGGATGATGACAACTGCCAGAACGGAGTTGCCTTACCCATGTAGTCCCTAGGCCAAGACTCGGGACGAGTCTTCTCGGAGGGGGAAGTAATGTGACGGGATAGCCTCCCTTGGAAATATGCAAATTTCAAACTCGAGACTTTGTGAATCGAGTAAGTGTTGGGTATATAGCGCAGTAAACCACCCTTGGTGGATGAGCATGCTTTTCCACCGACGGGGTTTTCTGTGGCTCGGCTCCGCCGTACATTATATTACAAACTAATATTTACAGTGTTTACATCTTTAACCACCTTTTATTTCATCGCCAGGACCGCATACTACACTGAGCAAATAGTAAGCAAATTCAATTCAATAACACTTATATAACCAAGATTTAACTTCACATTTTATTTTTGTATTCAAGTCATATCACATAAAGTCATGTCAAAATGATGTGAAAATGCATTGATCTCAACTAGAACACCATGATGAAAAATTACGCTTTACATACTGGAGAGAAACCCAGGCTATTTTTTCAAATTTTCGTCACGGTTAAGAATAAATAAATAGTAAATAAATAAATGGGTAGGTGGACGCCGGGACTGGCGGACAGACAGATAAGCAGTGCTACAGATAAGCAGCGTATCTGCGTATTTACCCAATTAAAATGTCTTAAAACCCAATTAAGATTTACAACTCTGCGTACAGAAAAGCAAAAGAAATCTTCGATACGCAAATCAGATTATTTTCTTTGCGTACAGCCCTATAATTTGTCAAAAGCATAATCTTGTAAACAGGATGTTTACCCTGTGCCTGCACATGCGTACAGTAACAATCGAGCACATGGGTCTATTTTTGGAACTTGGTTCCCATTTCGCAGTTCATATCGTAATGAGCGTCTTGATGATCTAGACTATGAGCCAAGAATTTCAGCCAATCGATTTTCGCCGCCAGGTTGCGTGTCAGAATAGAATTGTACTTTCAGTTTGACTGGGAGAAAAGGAAGCCCAATTCTTTAGCCTATTTCTTTCAATAATGACCCATCAGTTTTGTTTTATTGAATGTAAAGTTAAGAACACTTGTAAAAATTATATTTTTCATTATTTCCACACAAATAATTTATTGATTCTGCAATTAACAGCTTTAGGCCATCCTAAATTCTAACGCAACTTACGATCTCTGTTAACCGTACCCCACCCACTATGCCTATATTATACAGCGTGATGGCTCTGCCTATAGTTGCAATAGTTGTTTAAATATCAAAAATACATCATTTCCAGATATTACCTCATTGAGCAAAATACTTTACAACAGGAAGCAGCTTCCAAAATATTTTGTGTCATTTAAAATGCAGATTTTTGTCTTATGATCTTAAATAGATTACAAGTATTAGCTTTTAGAAAAAAAAACTTAATCACATAGACCTGTGGTCAGTGATAATTAAGATATTTTTTTCAAGTACCACTTCCAATGTTATGGGAAATTAGCTGAGATACGCTCATAACAAGGGGAAAATCAGTTATTATTGAAATACATGATTTTGTTTTTAATTTTAACTTTATTTTCATCATCGATTACGATACCAAATACAAAAACATGAAGTACCCAATTCGAAATTTTAAAAATTATAATTTTACCCAGTGGATTCCGAAATACCCAATTAAGCCAAAAAGAGGTGGGTAAATACCCATTGACCATCAATCCTTATCTGGAGCACTGAGATAAGTATCATCAAACTAATATTCAAGTGTTTATTACGTTTGGCACATGCATGAGTTAATTCAATTATCAGCGAAACATGATTGGATTATCAAGGTTATATATAACAAAATTATTAATAGTCTGTTAAATACGGACAAACGGACTGGTAAATAAATAAATAAATAGGTAGGTAGATGTACGCCGGGAATGACAGACAGGCAGACAATCAAACTAATGTTACAACTGGCACGTGCATGAGTTAATTTAATTATCAGCGAAACATGACGGGATTATCATGGTGATATTAATTCAATTATCAGCGAAACATGATGGGATTACACCCTAGTGTGATATATATCAAAAATATTAACAGTCTGTTAAATACGGACGAACGGGTAAATAAATAAATAAATAAATAAATGGGTAGATGGACGCCGGTGTAACAGTTTATCTTGCCCCCCTGGACAGCTTGCCCCCCGGGGGGCAAAATTTCCCGGGAAATCTTACCCCCCACCCTGATTATCTTCACCCCCGGGGGGTAAGCTGTCCAGGCCAGTTTATCTTGCCCCCCCACCCACTCGGAAAGAAAGTGTTTTTAGAATATATATGTTTATTTTCCTGCACCAATGAAATAATATCATGTCCTTTTACAATTATTTAGTGACATGTTGTCTAATCCGCCCTTTTTTGAAAAAAAAAAAATATTTCATTTACCTAGGTGAAGCTGTCCAGGGCGGTTTATCTTGCCCCCTGCCTAGGTATTGGAGGATCAATTTTTCTAAGCTTATTACACTGTTTCAAAATTAATACCATAATACCATAAGAAGACCTACCTTTTAGAAATGCAATTTATTTGATTAAAAAGCCCTTTTCCTTATCATTCAGTTTTATACCCTCAGTTACATAGGCGGGGGTGAAGCTGTCCAGGGCGGTTTATCTTGCCCCCCTGCCTAGGTATTGGAGGATCAATTTTTCAAAGCATGTTACACTGTTTCAAAATTAATACCATAAGAAGGTCTCCCTTTTAGAAATGCAATTTATTTGATTAAAAAGCCCTTTTCCTCGTCATTCAGTTTTATACCCTCAGTTACATAGGCGGGGGTGAAGCTGCCCAGGGCGGTTTATCTTGCCCCCCGCCTATGTATTAGATGATAAAATTTTCTAGGCTTATTACACTGATAAAAAATTAATGCAGTAGGAAGAATTATCAGTTAGAAGTGCATTTAGTTTGAATACATATCTCTTTTCCTCCTCATTCAGTTCCTATCTTCAATTTCTCAGGTGGGGGTGAAGCTGTCCAGGGCGGTTTAACTCGCCCCCCGCCAAGGTATTGGATGATAAAATTTTCTAGGCTTATTACACTGATTAAAAATTAAAGCAGTAGGAAGAATTATCAGTTAGAAGTGCATTTAGTTTGAATACATAACCCTTTTCCTCCTCATTCAGTTTCTATCTTCACTTTCTCAGGCGGGGGTGAAGCTGTCCAGGGCGGTTTATCTTGCCCCCCGCCTAGGTATTGGATGATAAAATTTTCTAGGCTTATTACACTGATTAAAAATTAAAGCAGTAGGAAGAATTATCAGTTAGAAGTGCATTTAGTTTGAATACATAACCCTTTTCCTCCTCATTCAGTTCCTATCTTCACTTTCTCAGGCGGGGGTGAAGCTGTCCAGGGCGGTTTATCTTGCCCCCCGCCTAGGTATTGGATGATAAAATTTTCTAGGCTTATTACACTGATTAAAAATTAATGCAGTAGGAAGAATTATCAGTTAGAAGTGCATTTGGTTTGCATACATAACCCTTTTCCTCCTCATTCAGTTCCTATCTTCACTTTCTCAGGCGGGGGTGAAGCTGTCCAGGGCGGTTTATCTTGCCCCCCGCCTAGGTATTGGAGGATCAATTTTTCAAAGCATGTTACACTGTTTCAAAATTAATACTATAAGAAGGTCTCCCTTTTAGAAATGCAATTTATTTGATTAAAAAGCCCTTTTCCTCGTCATTCAGTTTTATACCCTCAGTTACATAGGTGGGGGTGAAGCTGTCCAGGGCGGTTTATCTTGCCCCCCGCCTATGTATTGGATGATAAAATTTTCTAGGCTTATTACACTGATTAAAAATTAATGCAGTAGGAAGAATTATCAGTTAGAAGTGCATTTAGTTTGAATACATATCTCTTTTCCTCCTCATTCAGTTCCTATCTTCAATTTCTCAGGTGGGGGTGAAGCTGTCCAGGGCGGTTTAACTCGCCCCCCGCCTAGGTATTGGATGATAAAATTTTCTAGGCTTATTACACTGATTAAAAATTAATGCAGTAGGAAGAATTATCAGTTAGAAGTGCATTTAGTTTGAATACATAACCCTTTTCCTCCTCATTCAGTTTCTATCTTCACTTTCTCAGGCGGGGGTGAAGCTGTCCAGGGCGGTTTATCTTGCCCCCCGCCTAGGTATTGGAGGATAATATTTTCTAGGCTTATTACACTGATTAAAAATTAAAGCAGTAGGAAGAATTATCAGTTAGAAGTGCATTTAGTTTGAATACATAACCCTTTTCCTCCTCATTCAGTTCCTATCTTCACTTTCTCAGGTGGGGGTGAAGCTGTCCAGGGCGGTTTATCTTGCCCCCCGCCTAGGTATTGGATGATAAAATTTTCTAGGCTTATTACACTGATTAAAAATTAATGCAGTAGGAAGAATTATCAGTTAGATGTGCATTTGGTTTGCATACATAACCCTTTTCCTCCTCATTCAGTTCCTATCTTCACTTTCTCAGGCGGGGGTGAAGCTGTCCAGGGCGGTTTATCTTGCCCCCCGCCTAGGTATTGGAGGATCAATTTTTCAAAGCATGTTACACTGTTTCAAAATTAATACTATAAGAAGGTCTCCCTTTTAGAAATGCAATTTATTTGATTAAAAAGCCCTTTTCCTCGTCATTCAGTTTTATACCCTCAGTTACATAGGTGGGGGTGAAGCTGTCCAGGGCGGTTTATCTTGCCCCCCCGCCTATGTATTGGATGATAAAATTTTCTAGGCTTATTACACTGATTTAAAATTAATGCAGTAGGAAGAATTATCAGTTAGAAGTGCATTTAGTTTGAATACATATCTCTTTTCCTCCTCATTCAGTTCCTATCTTCAATTTCTCAGGTGGGGGTGAAGCTGTCCAGGGCGGTTTAACTCGCCCCCCGCCTAGGTATTGGATGATAAAATTTTCTAGGCTTATTACACTGATTAAAAATTAATGCAGTAGGAAGAATTATCAGTTAGAAGTGCATTTAGTTTGAATACATAACCCTTTTCCTCCTCATTCAGTTTCTATCTTCACTTTCTCAGGCGGGGGTGAAGCTGTCCAGGGCGGTTTATCTTGCCCCCCGCCTATGTATTGGAGGATAAAATTTTCTAGGCTTATTACACTGATTAAAAATTAAAGCAGTAGGAAGAATTATCAGTTAGAAGTGCATTTAGTTTGAATACATAACCCTTTTCCTCCTCATTCAGTTCCTATCTTCACTTTCTCAGGCGGGGGTGAAGCTGTCCAGGGCGGTTTATCTTGCCCCCCGCCTAGGTATTGGATGATAAAATTTTCTAGGCTTATTACACTGATTAAAAATTAATGCAGTAGGAAGAATTATCAGTTAGAAGTGCATTTGGTTTGCATACATAACCCTTTTCCTCCACATTCAGTTCCTATCTTCACTTTCTCAGGCGGTCGTGAAGCTGTCCAGGGCGGTTTATCTTGCCCCCAGCCTAGGTATTGTAGGATCAATTTTTCAAAGCATGTTACACTGTTTCAAAATTAATACTATAAGAAGGTCTCCCTTTTAGAAATGCAATTTATTTGATTAAAAAGCCATTTTCCTCGTCATTCAGTTTTATACCCTCAGTTACATAGGTGGGGGTGAAGCTGTCCAGGGCGGTTTATCTTGCCCCCCGCCTATGTATTGGATGATAAAATTTTCTAGGCTTATTACACTGATTAAAAATTAATGCAGTAGGAAGAATTATCAGTTAGAAGTGCATTTAGTTTGAATACATATCTCTTTTCCTCCTCATTCAGTTCCTATCTTCAATTTCTCAGGTGGGGGTGAAGCTGTCCAGGGCGGTTTAACTCGCCCCCCGCCTAGGTATTGGATGATAAAATTTTCTATGCTTATTACATTGATTAAAAATTAATGCAGTAGGAAGAATTATCAGTTAGAAGTGCATTTAGTTTGAATACATAACCCTTTTCCTCCTCATTCAGTTTCTATCTTCACTTTCTCAGGCGGGGGTGAAGCTGTCCAGGGCGGTTTATCTTGCCCCCCGCCTAGGTATTGGAGGATAAAATTTTCTAGGCTTATTACACTGATTAAAAATTAAAGCAGTAGGAAGAATTATCAGTTAGAAGTGCATTTAGTTTGAATACATAACCCTTTTCCTCCTCATTCAGTTCCTATCTTCACTTTCTCAGGCGGGGGTGAAGCTGTCCAGGGCGGTTTATCTTGCCCCCCGCCTAGGTATTGGATGATAAAATTTTCTAGGCTTATTACACTGATTAAAAATTAATGCAGTAGGAAGAATTATCAGTTAGAAGTGCATTTGGTTTGCATACATAACCCTTTTCCTCCTCATTCAGTTCCTATCTTCACTTTCTCAGGCGGGGGTGAAGCTGTCCAGGGCGGTTTATCTTGCCCCCCGCCTAGGTATTGGATGATAAAATTTTCTAGGCTTATTACACTGATTAAAAATTAATGCAGTAGGAAGAATTATCAGTTAGAAGTGCATTTGGTTTGCATACATAACCCTTTTCCTCCTCATTCAGTTCCTATCTTCACTTTCTCAGGCGGGGGTGAAGCTGTCCAGGGCGGTTTATCTTGCCCCCCGCCTAGGTATTGGAGGATAAAATTTTCTAGGCTTATTACACTGATTAAAAATTAAAGCAGTAGGAAGAATTATCAGTTAGAAGTGCATTTAGTTTGAATACATAACCCTTTTCCTCCTCATTCAGTTCCTATCTTCACTTTCTCAGGCGGGGGTGAAGCTGTCCAGGGCGGTTTATCTTGCCCCCCGCCTAGGTATTGGATGATAAAATTTTCTAGGCTTATTACACTGATTAAAAATTAATGCAGTAGGAAGAATTATCAGTTAGAAGTGCATTTAGTTTGAATACATATCTCTTTTCCGCCTCATTCAGTTCCTATCTTCAATTTCTCAGGTGGGGGTGAAGCTGTCCCGGGCGGTTTAACTCGCCCCCCGCCTAGGTATTGGATGATAAAATTTTCTAGGCTTATTACACTGATTAAAAATTAATGCAGTAGGAAGAATTATCAGTTAGAAGTGCATTTAGTTTGAATACATAACCCGTTTCCTCCTCATTCAGTTTCTATCTTCACTTTCTCAGGCGGGGGTGAAGCTGTCCAGGGCGGTTTATCTTGCCCCCCGCCTAGGTATTGGAGGATAAAATTTTCTAGGCTTATTACAACTGTTTCAAATTAATACTTTAGAAGCTTTATCAGTTTTAACTGCAATCCACTTTATTATCAAGATATTTTCCTTGTCTTTCCATTCTATACCCTCAGTTATACAGGCGGGGTTGAAGCTGTCCAGGGCGGTTTAGCTTGCCCCCCGCCTAGTTATTGGAGGATCAATTTTTCAAAGCATGTTACACTGTTTCAAAATTAATACCATAAGAAGGTCTACCTTTTAGAAATGAAATTTATTTGATTAAAAAACCCTTTTCCTCGTCATTCAGTTTTATACCCTCAGTTACAGAGGCGGGGTTGAAGCTGTCCAGGGCGGTTTATCTTGCCCCCCGTCTAGGTATTGGAGGATCAATTTTTCATAGCATGTTACACTGTTTCAAAATTAATATCATAAGAAGGTCTACCTTTTAGAAATGCAATTAATTTGATTAAAAAGCCCTTTTCCTCGTCAAATGATGGTTAAGAAAAAAAAAATCGACATCAAAAAACCTGGGTGGGGGGCGAGATAAACCGCCCTGGACAGGTTGCCCCCCACCCAGGTACCAATTTTTTTCTATTTTTCTGACATTGAAAACAAGTTTATAGGACTTGTCTTGTGATTTTAAATCCATTTTTATTTTATATTTAGGTTGTACAAATGATGGTGAAGAAAAAATATCAACATCAAAAACCTGGGTGGGGGGTGAGATAAACCGCCCTGGACAGCTTACCCCCACCCATGTACCAATTAGTTTCTTCTTTTCTGACATTGAAAACAAGTTTATAGGGCTTGTCTTGTGAGTATAAAGCCAATACTTTTTTATATTAAGGTTGTTCAAGTGATGGTGAAGAAAAAAATATCAACATCAAAAACCTGGGTGGTGGTCAGTTCAAACCGCCCTGGACATGTTACCCCCCACCCCTGTACCAATAAGTTTCTTCTTTTCTGACTGAAAACAAGTTTATAGGGCTTATCTTGTGATTTAAATCCAATATGATTTTATATTAAGGTTGTTCAAATGATGGTGAAGAAAAAAAAATCAACATCAAAAACCTAGGTGGGGGGCAAGATAAACCGCCCTGGACAGGTTACCCCCCACCCTTGTACCAATTACATGTTTCTTCTTTTCCGACATTGAAAAAAAGTTTATATGACTCGTCTTGTGATTTTAAATCCACTTTATTTTATATCAAGGTGGTTCAAATGATGGTGAAGAAAAAAAAATCAACATAAAAAATATGGGTGGGGGGCGAGATAAACCGCCCTGGACAGGTTGCCCCCCACCCAGGTACCAATTTTTTTCTATTTTTCTGACATTGAAAACAAGTTTATAGGACTTGTCTTGTGATTTTAAATCCATTTTTATTTTATATTTAGGTTGTACAAATGATGGTGAAGAAAAAATATCAACATCAAAAAACCTGGGTGGGGGGCGAGATAAACCGCCCTGGACAGCTTACCCCCCACCCATGTACCAATTAGTTTCTTCTTTTCTGACATTGAAAACAAGTTTATAGGGCTTGTCTTGTGAGTATAAAGCCAATACTTTTTTATATTAAGGTTGTTCAAGTGATGGTGAAGATAAATATCAACATCAAAACCTGGGTGGTGGTCAGTTCAAACCGCCCTGGACATGTTACCCCCCACCCCTGTACCAATAAGTTTCTTCTTTTCTGACTGAAAACAAGTTTATAGGGCTTATCTTGTGATTTAAGGATGTTCGCTGCTAACATTTGACATTTCGGAACTACCGGTTTTTCTTTTGTTGAATATCTCGTAAACGGTTGCAGATATTTTCCCAATATTTTATATTTGGATACATAATGATGATATGCATTGAACAAGCCATGAAAAATGTCAATCTAAGAAACTTCATTTTTTCACCCCATTTTCTGCAACTTTTCAGAAAAATTTAGTTGTCAGTGAAATGTAGGGGGTAGGGTAGATTAAACTTGAATATTACACATTTTCAAATTATTTGCACTATTTCTTTGTTTATTTTAGCTGCAGTATATGTGTACATGGTCTTCTAAGTCAGTCTTTGTGTCTTTGGTGTGCTGGTTTTAAAAATTTAGGTGGTTTTATGAAATGGGCTTTAAGAAACAAAACAGCTGGAAAAAGGCTGAAAATGGTGATTTTCAAGTTGTTGGTTCTCTCTTATATGCACACTACCCTATATATTTCTTTCTTTTATTCGAACAATATTACAAAGTTCTATGTTGTGTGAAAATACAAGAAAAAGTTTGAATAAACAAATATGGGTTTGGCACATTTCAAAATATTGATTTTTTCCGACTTTTCAAGTATGGGGGTAGGGTTGGAAAAATACTCGTAACATTTTGTCATCCACTTCCATTTGCAAATTTTTCTATGCGTTTGGTCCAAAATAGTCTGCGTTACGTAAATATTATGACTGTTGAAAGCATTCGAGGTGTATTTTTGTTCAAGACAGGTTTGTTTTAAAGAATTAAAAATCAAATTAAATTTACTAAATTTAAAACATGATGCTTAGAGGTCTCATTCAGAGGCCCGTAGCTTGAAAAAATGCACACTACCCTATATTTATTTTGTTTTCAAATGTCTTATATTGTATTTTGGAATCAAAAAAGAGTGGTTAGAAAAAAAGTTTGAATACTTTTTCATTGGCAGCGAACATCCTTAAATCCAATATTATTTTATATTAAGGTTGTTCAAATGATGGTGAAGAAAAAAAAATCAACATCAAAAACCTAGGTGGGGGGCAAGATAAACCGCCCTGGACAGGTTACCCCCCACCCTTGTACCAATTACATGTTTCTTCTTTTCCGACATTGAAAAAAAGTTTATATGACTCGTCTTGTGATTTTAAATCCACTTTATTTTATATCAAGGTGGTTCAAATGATGGTGAAGAAAAAAAAAATCAACATAAAAAATCTGGGTGGGGGGCGAGATAAACCGCCCTGGACAGGTTGCCCCCCACCCAGGTACCAATTTTTTTCTATTTTTCTGACATTGAAAACAAGTTTATAGGGCTTGTCTTGTGATTTTAAAGCCACTACTATTTATATTAAGGTTGTTCAAGTGATGGTGAAGAAAAAATATCAACATCAAAAACCTGTGTGGGGGTCAGTTCAAACCGCCCTGGACAGGTTACCCCCCACCCCTGTACCAATAAGTTTCTTCTTTTCTGACATTGAAAACAAGTTTACAGGGCTTGTCTTGTGATTTTAAAGCCACTACTGTTTTATATTAAGGTTGTTCAAGTGATGGTGAAGAAAAAATATCAACATCAAAAACCTTTGGGGGGCAAGATAAACCGCCCTGGACAGCTTACCCCCCACCCATGTACCAATTAGGTTTCTTCTTTTCCGACATTGGAAACAAGTTTACAGGGCTTGTCTTGTGAGTATAAAGCCAATACTTTTTTATATGAAGGTTGTTCAAGTGATGGTGAAGAAAAAAATATCAACATCAAAAACCTGGGTGGGGGTCAGTTCAAACCGCCCTGGACAGGTTACCCCCCACCCCTGTACCAATAAGTTTCTTCTTTTCTGACACTGAAAACAAGTTTATAGGGCTTATCTTGTGATTTAAATCCAATATTATTTTATATTAAGGTTGTTCAAATGATGGTGAAGAAAAAAAAAATCAACATCAAAAACCTAGGTGGGGGGGGGGGGGGCAAGATAAACCGCCCTGGACAGGTTACCCCCCACCCTTGTACCAATTACATGTAGTTTCTTCTTTTCCGACATTGAAAAAAGTTTATAGGACTCATCTTGTGATTTTAAATCCACTTTTATTTTAAATCAACATGGTTCAAATGATGGTGACGAAAAAAATATCACTATCAAAAACCTGGGTGGGGGTCAGTTCAAACCGCCCTGGACAGGTTACCCCCCACCCTTATAACAATTAGTTTCTTCTTTTTGGACATTGAAAACAAGTTTATAGGGCTTGTCATGTGATTTAAATCCAATATTATTTTATATTAAGGTTGTTCAAGTGATAGTGAAGAAAAAAAAATCAACATCAGAAACCTGGTGGGGGGCAAGATAAACCGACCTGGACAGGTTACCCCCCACCCTTGTACCAATTACATGTAGTTTCTTCTTTTCCGACATTCAAAACTAGTTTATAGGACGTACTTGTCTTTTGATTGAAATCCAATATTATTTCATATTAAGGTTGTACAAATGATGATCAAGACAAAGAATATCAACATAAAAGTCTGGGTGGGGGGTAAGATAAACCGCCCTGGACAGGTTACCCCCCCCCCCCCCCCCCATCCTTTTACCAATTAGTCACTGAAAACAAGTTTATAGGATCTGTTTTGTTATTTTAATTCAATATTCTTTTATATGCAGATGATTTGTATAGAAAATATAGTTATAATTGGGTGGGGGGCAAGATAACCTGCCCTGGACAGGTTACCCCCCAATAAGTTTCCACTTTTGCCACTCTGAAATCAACTTTTTAGGACTTGGGTCTTGTGATCTTAATCCAACATTTTCATTTTTGGATAGTTAAAAAAATGTGTATAAAAATCAATCACAACCAATACTTGAAACTGGGTGGGGGGCAAGATAAACCGGCCTGGACAGCTTGCCCCCCCGGGGGTGAAGATATCCAGGGTGGGGGCAAGATTTCCCGGGACAGCTTACCCCCCGGGGGGTAAGCCAACCGCGGTCAGCTTACCCCCCGGGGGGTAAGCTGTCCAGGGGGTAAGATAAACTGGGACACCGGGACTGACGGGCAGGCAGACAAACATATAATTATCATCAAACCAATACTACGTTTGGCACGTGCATGAGTTAATTTAATATTGGGATTATCAGGGTGATATCTACCAATAATATTAATAGCCTTTCAAATACGGACGCACAATCGACGAACGGATAAATAAATAAATAAAGTCTGGCAAATAAATAATTAAAAAGAAAAAAGATAAAATACCACTTACCTGTATCACAAACACGGTGCTGCCATCTGTCGCACAAATCGCAGGTAACGCCGTGCTGGCGCTTCCCCACAACCTTACCACACGCAATACAAATATCCGTCATTTGCACTATCAGAATATTCAAAGATGAATGAAATTTGGACAACTTATATATGAAGCGATCGGCAACTAAAAGAAAACTAATGCACAAAAAATAATTACCCTTAAAATTCCATTGTGTCATCAACTCCTGTGACCCTTGAAATCGCTGAATGCCGAAAAAGAGCCAAACAAAAATAATTGGGTCTTTGATTAATTTCACACCAAATCTAATCACGCAAACATTTTTAAAGGCGTTGATACGTTGATTAACTCGGCGAAAATGAAAGACATCTAATTAAATCTATCTATCTATCTATATCTATCTATCTATCTATCTATCTATCTATCTATCTATCTATCTATCTATCTATCTATCTATCTATCTATCTATCTGTCCTTCCTTCCTTCCTTCCCAACTCGTACCTATCTACATAGGTACGAGTTGACTAAGGTACGAATTAACTAAGGTACGAGTTAACCGAAAATAGGTACGAGTTAACCAAAATAGGTACGAGTTGACCAAAACAGGTACGAGTTGACCAAAGATCAGGTACGAGTTGACCAAAAGTAGATACGAGCTGACTAAGGTACGAGTTAACTTCGGTACGAGTTGACTAGAAAGCACCGTGTCCCTGGGGTCCATACGGGCCCGGCTCCGGGGGCGTCATGGGAAAAACATAAAAAAATCTTCTTCTCCGAAACCACAAGACTCAAAGCTTTCATATTTTGTGTGTAGCAATGTATAGTGGTCCTCTTTATAAATCCTGCCAATCATGCCCCTGGGGTCAAAAATGGCCCCGCCCCGGGGGTCATTAGCTCCCATAGACTTACAATAGGAAAAAAAAAATTAAAAAATCTTCTTCTCTGAAACCACAAGGCCCAGAGCTGTCATATTTTGTGTGTAGCAATGTATAGTGGTCCTCTTTATAAATCCTGCCAACCGTGGCCCTTGGGTCCATATGGGCCCCGCCCCGGGGGGATCATGGGTAAAACATAAAAAAAATCTTCTCCGAAACCACAAGGCCCAGAGCTTTCAAATTTTGTATTTAGCAATGTATAGTGGTCCTCTTTATAAATCTTGCCAACCATGCCCCTGGGGTCCATACTGGCCCCGCCCCGGGGGCGTCATGGGAAAAACATTAAAAAATCTTCTTCTCCGAAACCACAAGACCCAGAGCTTTCATATTTTGTCAATAGCAATGTATAGTGGTCCTCTTTATAAATCCTGCCAACCGTGCCCCTGGGGTCCATACGGGCCCCACCCCGGGGGTGTCATGGGAAAAACATAAAAAAATCTTCTTCTCCGAAACCACAAGGCCCAGAGCTTTCATATTTTGTGTGTAGCAATGTATAGTGGTCCTCTTTATAAATCCTGCCAACCATGCCCCTGGGGTCCATACTGGCCTCGCCCCGGGGGCATCATGGGAAAAACATTAAAAAATCTTCTCCGAAACCACAAGACCCAGAGCTTTCATATTTTGTCAATAGCAATGTATAGTGGTCCTCTTTATAAATCCTGCCAACCGTGCCCCTGGGGTCCATACGGGCCCCACCCCGGGGGTGTCATGGGAAAAACATAAAAAAATCTTCTTCTCCGAAACCACAAGGCCCAGAGCTTTCATATTTTGTGTGTAGCAATGTATAGTGGTCCTCTTTATAAATCCTGCCAACCATGCCCCTGGGGTCCATACTGGCCTCGCCCCGAGGGCATCATGGGAAAAACATTAAAAAATCTTCTCCGAAACCACAAGACCCAGAGCTTTCATATTTTGTCAATAGCAATGTATAGTGGTCCTCTTTATAAATCCTGCCAACCGTGCCCCTGGGGTCCATACGGGCCCCACCCCGGGGACGTCATGGGAAAAACTTTAAAAAACCTGATCCGAAACCACAAGACCCAAAGCTTTCATATTTTGTGTGTAGCAATGTATAGTGGTCCTCTTTATAAATTCTGCTATAAATCCTGCCAACCATGCCCCTGGGGTCCATACGGGCCCCGCCCCGGGGGTGTCATGGGAAAAAAATAAAAAGATCTTCTTCTCCGAAACCATATGGCCCAGAGCTTTCATATGTTGTGTGGACCAATGTATAATACTCTCCTTTATAAGTGCTGCCAACGGTACCCCTGGGGTCCATACAGGCCACGCCCGAGGCAGCATGTCATTATCTACCATAGACTTATAATGGAAATATATGAAAAAATCTTCTCTACAACAGCATGACACAAAGCTGGTATATTTGATATACAACATTGTCATGTGGAGCTCTACGTAAATCCTGCCAATCTTGCCCCTGGGGTCAAATATGGCCCCACCCCGGGGGTCATTATAGGACCCTGACCTTGTTAGATGATTTTTTCAAGTGAACCAAAATGGCAGACAAGAGGATACACAATCCAGACAAGAGCTATTCTGCTTATGTAAGTTGGGTTTCAAGGTCACATGGCCAAGATGGCCACCATACCCATATGGTAAAAACCTCAATTTCTTTGTCCAGTGACTGTACTTGTTGACTCACAGGTGAGCGATTGTTGCCCTTGGGCTACTTGTATTATGAGTAAGTATCACTAGACCTTTGACCCTGAAATACTTATAGGTCAGTGTAACCTTATTTCATGGTTCATTTACTTTGCCTTGTGTCTTGGCACTCAGTTGGTATATGAACACACTTCTTTCACAATATGAGTGAGATCTTTAAATCTTAGGTAGTTATAGTTAACTTTCATGGTTCAGTGTTATTTTCCTCATTGCATCAAAGCAAAAAGATGTATGAGCATAATGCTTTGGGTTACTGGTAGGGTTTGGCCTTATGTTTGACAAAGGTCAGAAGCAGTCGAGCACGCTGTCCTGCGACAGCTAGCTCTTATTATACCCCCCGCAAAACGAAGTTTTAGGGGGGTATACTGTTTTCAGCCTGTCCGTCATTCCGTGATTCCGTCATTCCGTGATTCCGTCATTCCGTCATTCCGTCATTCCGTCAACATTTGGACATCTTTGCTGAATAACTTGAGTAGCTTTTGCCTGATTTGTTTCAAATTTTCACCACACTTGCACCATCAGACAATACATGTGTGGTATGAATTTAGGGGCCAAAGGGTCAGTATTGTAAGAGTTATGGGACTTTTTAAGTCCTCCTATAACATGTTTGCCATAGTACTGAAAGTACATACTTTGTGAAATCAACTCATCTTACAGCTTTCAATGTTTCCTTTTAATATTTTGCTGATATGTTTCAGATATATTGCAGATGTGCATGAACAATTGTCATGCTGAAAAAATCATTTTTGACAAATTTACAGCATTTTTAACTTAGCAAATTTTCTATAATTGCTTATATTCAATAATGGTTGGTAGTGCATACTTTGTGAAATCAACTCCTCCTAGGGCTTTCAGTGTTTCTTTTCAGTACTTTGCAGACATGTTACAGACATATTGAAGATGTGCATGAAGAATTATAATGCTGAAAAAATAATTTTTGACAAATTTACAGCATTTTTTAACTTTGCCATTTTTCGACTATTGCTTACATACATACTTTGTGAAATCAACTCCTCCTAGGGCTTTCAGTATTTCTTTTCAGTACTTTGCAGACATGTTATAGACATATTGAAGATTTGCATGAAGAATTATAATGTTGAAAAAATAATTTTTGACAAATTTACAGCATTTTTTAACTTTGGCATTTTTCGACTATTGCTTACATACATACTTTGTGAAATCAACTCCTCCTTGGGCTTTCAGTATTTATACCCCCCGCAAAACGAAGTTTTAGGGGGGTATACTGTTTTCAGCCTGTCCGTCATTCCGTGATTCCGTGATTCCGTCATTCCGTCATTCCGTCAACATTTGGACATCTTTGCTGAATAACTTGAGTAGCTTTTGCCTGATTTGTTTCAAATTTTCACCACACTTGCACCATCAGACAATACATGTGTGGTATGAATTTAGGGGCCAAAGGGTCAGTATTGTAAGAGTTATGGGACTTTTTAAGTCCTCCTATAACATGTTTGCCATAGTACTGAAAGTGCATACTTTGTGAAATCAACTCCTCTTACAGCTTTCAATGTTTCCTTTTAATATTTTGCTGATATGTTTCAGATATATTGCAGATGTGCATGAACAATTGTCATGCTGAAAAAATCATTTTTGACAAATTTACAGCATTTTTAACTTAGCAAATTTTCTATAATTGCTTATATTCAATAATGGTTGGTAGTGCATACTTTGTGAAATCAACTCCTCCTAGGGCTTTCAGTGTTTCTTTTCAGTACTTTGCAGACATGTTACAGACATATTGAAGATGTGCATGAAGAATTATAATGCTGAAAAAATAATTTTTGACAAATTTACAGCATTTTTTAACTTTGCCATTTTTCGACTATTGCTTACATACATACTTTGTGAAATCAACTCCTCCTAGGGCTTTCAGTGTTTCTTTTCAGTACTTTGCAGACATGTTACAGACATATTGAAGATGTGCATGAAGAATTATAATGCTGAAAAAATAATTTTTGACAAATTTACAGCATTTTTTAACTTTGCCATTTTTCGACTATAGCTTACATACATACTTTGTGAAATCAACTCCTCCTAGGGCTTTCAGTATTTCTTTTCAGTACTTTGCAGACATGTTACAGACATATTGAAGATGTGCATGAAGAATTATAATGCTGAAAAAATAATTTTTGACAAATTTACAGCATTTTTTAACTTTGCCATTTTTCGACTATTGCTTACATACATACTTTGTGAAATCAACTCCTCCTTGGGCTTTCAGTATTTCTTTTCAGTACTTTGCAGACTTGTTACAGACAAATTGAAGATGTGCATGAAGAATTATAATGCTGAAAAAATAATTTTTGACAAATTTACAGCATTTTTTAACTTTGCCATTTTTCGACTATTGCTTACATACATACTTTGTGAAATCAACTCCTTCTAGGGCTTTCAGTGTTTCTTTTCAGTACTTTGCAGACATGTTACAGACATATTGAAGATGTGCATGAAGAATTATAATGCTGAAAAAATAATTTTTGACAAATTTACAGCATTTTTTAACTTTGCCATTTTTCGACTATTGCTTACATACATACTTTGTGAAATCAACTCCTCCTAGGGCTTTCAATATTTCATTTCAGTACTTTGCAGACATGTTATAGACATATTGAAGATGTGCGTGAAGAATTATAATGTTGAAAAAATAATTTTTGACAAATTTACAGCATTTTTTAACTTTGGCATTTTTCGACTATTGCTTACATACATACTTTGTGAAATCAACTCCTCCTTGGGCTTTCAGTATTTCTTTTCAGTACTTTGCAGACTTGTTACAGACATATTGAAGATGTGCATGAAGAATTATAATGCTGAAAAAATAATTTTTGACAAATTTACAGCATTTTTTAACTTTGCCATTTTTCGACTATTGCTTACATACAATAATGGTTGGAAGTGCATACTTTGTGAAATAACTCCTCCTAGGGCTTTCATTGTTTCTTTTTAATTCTTTGCAGATTTGTTCCAGATATATTGAAGATGTGCATGAAGAATTTTTATGCTGAAAATTTTGGTTTTGACAAATTTACAGCTTTTTAAACTTAGCCAATTTTGACCATTTCTGCTTATATTCAATTATGGTTGATAGTACATACTTTGTGAAATCCAACTCCTCCTGGGGCTTTCAGTAATTCTTTTCAATACTTTGCAGACATGTTACAGACATATTGAAGATGTGCATAAAGAATTTTATTGGTGAAAAAATAATTTTTGACAAATTTACAGCATTTTTCAACTTAGACATTTTTCAACCATCGCTAATATACAATATGGCTGGTAGAGCATACTTTATGAAATCAAGTCCTCCTAGTGCTTTCATTGTTTCATTTGAATTCTTTGCACACTTGTTCCAGATATATTTCAGATGTGCATGAATAATTCTTATGCTGAATAATTTATTTTTGACAAATTTACAGCTTTTTATTAGCATAGCCAATTTTTGACCATTTCTCATGATAAATAATGATCAACAGTGTACAGTGAAATCAACAATAATTTTACTCCCTGAGATTTCAGTATATTATTTAATACCTTACAGACATGAGTCAGACATACGGAGGATTTTCATGAAGGATTATAATGCTGAAAAGATATTTTTGACAAATGTTTTGCATGTTTGACTTAAAGGAAGTTATTGGCCTTAGATAATTTTGCGGGGGGTATACTGAAAGCCTTGCTTGCAGCCAATTTCTAGTTTGTGGAAGTTGTATGCTGTACCATCACTGCCCACCTGAGAGACCTTGAGATCAGATTCATGGGTCATAGATTTAGTGGCAAAGCATAAGTCAGGCGAGCTATGCTGTTCTGTGACAGCTCTTAGGCCTAGTTTCCACGGACAATTTTTCTTTGACAAAGTAGCTTTGTCGCAGAGACGTGCTTGTGTAAACTCAAATCTGTGGTGAAGTTTCTTCATCAAATATCTGTGACAAATGTGAGAGAGGTAAGTAATATAAGTTATCTTTGCTGTGTGTGAACGCCATCTCATTGCAAAAGGTTCTGTGACAAATAATCTTAGTTACAGAAATATTGTCCGTGGAAACTAGGCCTACTTGTAATAAAAATAATACAAAATGGTCCTCATTTAATGATATTTTTAGATGTTGGCCAAAATATACTTCAAAGCCCTCAGTTGAGACTTTTTGGGGCCATTTTGCTCTCAACATTAATTAAGCTGCCCCATGGGAAAACCAACAATCTGCATAGGCGAAAACAAAGGTGCAGATCAGCTTCGCGGTAACCGAGAAGCTGATCAGCGCCTCTTTTTACACTACTGGGATAGTACAATTCTTCCTTTACTTAACTTTAAAATTTCAAGCTTCTAGCCTGCTTCTGTAGCTGTACAGGTGGGTTTGTGTCGGACCTGTTCAAAAAACCACATTGTTAGTTTTCCACGAGGCGGCTCATACATGTATGTTGTCTGGCTCCAAGCAGGGTTAACATTATGTTTTAGCTTCCTAACTTTTATCTTGCATTTTCCTGATATGATTATTATGGAGATAAAGGACATAAATGGTGGAAACAAGCACATTGAAAAATGCTGAATATTGCAACCAGTTTTCATCACAGAGGTTGTTATAAAACACATTATTATTGTTTTGAAAATAAAAGTTTGTTTCATTTCAAATACTAATTTTATTTTACATATAAAAAGGTACAAGTAGGCAAAGATCAGGAAAAGGCGCAATCAGAAAAAGATTCCCACTTAATGAGTGTTTGGTAATAATTGTATTCACTGAGATGTTTCCATAATTTGAGCCGCCTCATGGGAAAACCAACAATCTGCATAGACGAAAACAAAGGCGCAGATCAGCTTCGCGGTAACCGCGAAGCTGATCTGCGCCTTTGTTTTCGCTACTCTGATAGTACAATTCCTCTTCTACTTAAATCCGAAATTTCATCCTGTGCTTGTACAGGCTGGTTGGTGTCGGACCTGGTCAGAAACCACAACGTTTTCCCACGAGGCGGCTCATTTATCATTCTATTTCTTACAGAATGCCAAAGTGTTACAATGGAACAGAAAAATGGCCAAGACCTCTCAAGTTGATAAGTAAGTGAAGATCTCTGGTTAATTAACAATTGAGCCGCCACATGGGAAAACCAACAATCTGCATATGCGAAAACAAAGACGCAGATCAGCTTCCCGGTAACCGCGAAGCTGATCAGCGCCTTTGTTTTCACTACACAGATAGTACAATTCCTCTACTTTCCAAATCCAAATTTTCTAGTCTCTAGCATTCTTCTGTGCTTGTACAGCCCGGTTTGTTTTGGGCCTGTTCGGAAACCACATTGTTGGTTTTCCCAAGAGATGGCTCAATTATTTATGGTGTCTAGTTACTGATTCTGACAGTAACCACTTGTGGTCCCTGCCCATTGGGGTGGTGCACAAGATGGGCTGCTTGTGTCTCCAGGCAGAGCTTATAAACAACTACCTGGCCATCTGATTACTGGTTAACTGCTCTGGTCGCAGCCTGCCCACGTAAAATGGCATTCGTCATTGATTTCTGTAGAGCTCACAGCCTGACTAAAACAAAAAAAATGGTTGACAAAAATTTTTTCATTTTTAGCTCGCCTGCACGAAGTGCACAGAGCTATTGTTGTCACCTCGGTCGTCCGCTTTTACGTGTATGTCCGCGTCCGCGTCACACTTTCGGTTAAAGTTTTTAGAAGTCTATATCTCTTGAACATGTAGATGTATCAAGTTGATACTTTGCATATTGGTAGATATTGGTCTGAAGTTTTATGCAGTACCATCATGACCCATCCTGGGTGACCTTGAAGTTAAGGTCACAGACTTAGAAATTTTATGTTAAAGTTTTTCATTAAAGTTTTTAGAAGTCTATATCTCTTGAACATATTGATGGATCAAGCTGATACTTTGCATGTTGGTAGATATCAGTCTGAAGTTTTATGCAGTACCATCGTGGTCCACCCATGGTGACCTTGAGGTCAAGGTCATGGACTTAGAAATTTTATGTTAAAGTTTTTCATTAAAGATTTAAGAAGTCTATATCTCTTGAACATGTTGATGGATCAAGTTGATACTTTGCATGTTTTAAGATATTTATCTGAAGTTTTATGGAGTACCATCATGACCCACCCTGGGTGACCGTGAGGTCAAGGTCACAGATTTAGAAATTTTTTGTTGAAGTTTTTCGTTAAAGTTGTTAGAAGTCTATATCTCTTGAACATGTTGATGGATCAAGCTGATACTTTGCATGTTTGTAGATATTGGTCTAAAATTTTATGCTTTTATGACCCACCTGATCGACCTTGAGGTCAAGGTCATGGGTCATAGATTTTGATAAATTAAGTGGCACAGCACAAGTCAGGCGAGCTACGCTGTCCTGCGGCAGCTCTTATTTCTGTTGGCAGGGTATGAAACACCATAACTCAGCTTATAGGTGGGGTAGAAAAATTTCTGTTTTCGGTAATTGTCATTATTTTCTATAGCGCTCACAGCTTGACTAAAATGTCAAAAAAATGATATCTGAAAATTTCACTCCTCAGACCTTTGTGTGACCTAATGTGTTTCTGATGAAGTTGAAATCCTGAAAGACATGAAGACATGTTTTACTCCTGACTCGGCTCTCACATGTATGTTTTCTTTTCTTTTTTGACAGGTCTGAAGGTGCCAGGTATGTCTCTTTCAAAATGTTTTAGTACCATTGTCTGATTTTGACCTTAGACAAGGCTATGAAGGAGGAAAAGTAAGATGAAATGAGCCGCGACGCAAGAAAACCGGTCTTCGAGGTTTCCGACCAGGTCTGACACAAACCGGCCTGTACAATCACAGAAGCAAGCTAGATGTTTGAAATTTCAGATTTAAAAAGAAGAGAAATTGTATTATCAGTGTAGCAAAAACAAAAGCGCTGATCAGCTTTGCAAATACAGCTTGTCAACATTTTCAGTGGTCGCGTTTTGTCAATGTGAGCCTATTTGTTATCAAATCATTATTATTGTTTACTACAAAAATATTATTGTGTTTCATATCGGGATTCTTTAAATGTCAGTTGAGTGTGTCAACAGCTATCTAATGGCACTAAAATATTTCGAGTTCACCTATTTACTAGATAGAAACCAGCAATTAACGTCAAAAACTAAAAAGACGTCACATACAAGAAATAAGAGTCCAATGAGAAAAAAAAGATTTCTGATTTGATTTTGTCCTTCCCATGAATTTCTAATATTGGTATCAGTTTGGAAACATTTTGAAAGATAATTAGGTATCATAACCCTGTACCTATGGAAATGGGGGATACCTAATGGGACTATCAACATTTATATCACTCAAATAAATTTTTGTGATCTTAAAAGACAAAACAAGCAAATTTATTTTTTCGCATTTTTTTTTTTTTTGCAAATAAGTTTATTTTAAAATTCTTTGCAAAACATATACATGTAATATGCATATTAAGAACACACTCTTGAAATCGGAGAGGAACAAAAGCAGATTTTGTTCATTTTAGCAGTTACCTATTGCTAACCACATGGCAAACTTTCTACTTAAAGTGGGTTTCCTAGTGACTGATAATGATTTTTTGCTGATATTTTACATCTGTTCAAATGTAGATGAAAATTTTCTTTGCACAATTGAGTATCTAGTTTGTCGCAAAATATGCAGCAAAAATTTTGAAAATCGGTTGACAAATAAAAAAAATCTGGTCTAATACATTTTTGAATAGGGATTTCCTGTACAAAAAATCTCATGGAAGGGTGGTAAAAATTTTCCCGCAAAAATTTTAAATTCCTAGTATTAGTCATTGTTGCTCAAAAACATTATAAAATGACACAAATGGCAAACCTGAGACGTATTAATCTGTACGATCAAATAAACATTTTCGAAAAATATGCATTTTCGTGAGCATCGATTATCTCCCTTTCCAGTGAAGAATCCCTATTCAAAATTCATTTTGACCATAAAAACTTTATCTGTTCACCGTTTTTCAAAGTTTTTGCAGGTCCTATTAGGTCGAACTAAGATAAGATTTTGACATGAATTAATTCTTTAACGGTAAACAAAATAATGATAAAGACTGGGTTTGGGAAATGTAGACCATTTAATGCAAAGCTAAAGCACAAGACAATTATAGCAAGGATACTGCATAGTAATGTAAAACATTAAGAGCCTGCTTAGAATGCATTGCATAAGACCAAAAGTAGATGAATAGGAGAAAGTCTGCATCTACTGTCAATAGGTATTGGAAAGGCACAGTACTAATTTCCCCCATACCGATAACATGTGATGACGTAGCAGGGCTGAAACGGTGTTGCTATAAATAGAGACGGCTCATGGGATAGGTAAATCGCACCTCAGTAGCGCCATCTGTATCGCACAGCAGGCATAAATTTGGCGATAATTGATCCTGTTGTTAGATTAATTAATGCTGTGTCCAGGCCGTTATCATAAACCCTAAACGTAGCATAGAAATGCACTGCAATTTAATTCGTTTTGAGTAAAAATGAAGGCATTGTTAAAACAAGTGTAGCTTGTACAGATATCTAAACGTTTCCACCGCCAAGAGAAAGCAATCCTCTCTCATTTTCTTGTTTAATCATGCATTCAGTTTCAGTCTCTTTTCCCGTTTTATCTATCTGGGCTGTTGTTGCGCTTCCTATTGACTTGATCTGTTTCTCAGAGAAAAAAAAAACATTGCACAGTAAATATGAAAAACGCAAGCAAATCGCACATTTCACTTTCCCGGGTTCACCTTCCGCCATACATTTGTATATTGTGTAATTTGCATTTCCTTTGAAAATGTCAAGCAGTGTTTCCCACAATGCAAATGAAAGTTGAACAGAAAAGCCGCGAGATTGTTTCTTGCTTCTTTTACATTGCAAGCATACATTTCACCAAAAGAAGTCACAATCTCACTAAAACTGTTTTAATTAATAACTTTGTCATAATGCAACATTCTTTCATTGATTATATGCATCTCTTTAGACAGATGCTCACTCATATACGCCCTTAAATCTTTCGCCATTTGTGATTACATGTAGTTATTTAAATGCAGTTGCAAAGATTTATCGTGCTCCGAAGTTTTGGGGTGCGTTAGTTGATATTTAAATATTTTATTAACATTCATTTATATATCGAGCCATACCACCACGAGCGCTGATTATCAGGTACATGTTAATTATTATTTATACGAGTCCATGTAATCATTGATTAACTCCTGCTGCTAAGTCGACATGTTCTCTTCGCAATGCTTGTTCTAATTATAGAACAAATATCTGCGCGGGAAGCCGGGAAAATTTGTCACATGTGTTTCCGAAAACTATTGCCGATGCAGGCTTTCGCCTTCATAGGCTTTTGATAAGACTATATTATTATTGCACTTGCAAAAGTTCATGATAGTAATAATCTCCATATTTGTATAGTATTGTCCATTGGAGAGCACATGTATGTAGTTCATCGCTGCGACACATTATAAGTATCGTGAAAGTCCATAGTTAATCCAAAGTTTATTAATCACTCTATTCAAGTCTATCACTTTGCACTGTGTAGCACATATTTAAGTCACAGAACTTCAGGTTCACAAAGCCACATGAAACTGCAAGTTCATACTGAAAAAGTTCATATACATGTATAACCAAATGCAGTTGCCAATATCCATGTACATAGGAACTGCAAATGCAAAAAATGGTCAGCTACATCAACTACTTCTAACTACTAAAACAGAGAATAAAATAACAATAAAATATCATTAAACAAAGTAAAAAAAAACATAATTGCCTCAACATAATTTAAAAGCAATATTGTAAAGAATATAACCAACAGAGAAAGCCACCTGTAGAGGGCACAGGTATGCAAAACATGTCAAAGGGTGTTGGGTGGGAGGGAAGATTTCATAATTATCACATGTGTTGCTTGCTGCAGAATTATTTTCAAACTGGGGCCAATTCAAATGTGCATATCAAAACCCATTGGCCAAGCTGGAAACAACAAGCACTGATTGGTTAAGATAAGCAGTTATTCTTAGAAGAGCCTCTGTCTGATGCAGAGTCATTAAATTGTAATCTGATAGCACCAGCCTGGTTATGCAAATGAGCTGTCTGGGACCTTAATTACCCAGGGGTCATATCAAAAGGTAAAACCTTAGTTATGTGGTCAGTGCATAAGAGCAGCTAACTCCTTAGGCCAAAAATAAAAATTTGTTTGTTTGCCCTCTCCCTACCTACTCACCAAAAATGGGGCTAACTCAAAAAATTTTATTGCCCTTTCACCAGATTTTTTTTTAATGTTTCTGTCAGAAGATAAATTGCTTTCCCTGGAAAGTACGGTAATGTGTTCTCATTTAGACCTTCCTCACCAATTGGATATTTTGTTCTTATGTTCAAGCACTACAAAACATAAAATGCAACTGTAATTGTGAGTAGCTCTGACAAATTGGAGCTAATTCCTTTGACCAAAAATAACACAATACAGTAGTTATAAAAAAAAGCCTACCTACCTACACAACTTTTCTAGACAGGGTAGGGAGAGGTCAAACAGAAATAATTTTTAATGTGGCCTTAGAATTAATATCTGATTAAACTTATTAATCTTAACATTAATTCTTTAACTTGTTCATTTGGAGGGTAAACAAAATAATGATAAAGACTGGGTTTGGGAAATGTAGAACATTTAATGCAAAGCTAAAGCACAAGACAATTATAGCAAGGATACTGCATAGTAATGTAAAACATTAAGAGCCTGCTTAGAATGCATTGCATAAGACCATATTATTATTGCACTTGCAAAAATTCATGATAGTAATAATCTCCAAATCCCAAACCCATAGTCCTCTATACAAAAGTTTTCTGCGAAAAACCATTATCAGAGGCAAGGTTTTAGACTTGAGTAAGATAAGAATTATTCTGAGTTTGCTGCTTTAAAGGTCATGTAGTTTGAAACTGTCACTCAAATCAGCAGATTAATAAATCCAGATGTCTTTGTGGACAACATGAAAAGAAACTCAGGTCTTCAGAACTCATGGTCTTCTTTTGTAATACAAATTCTCTGGCAGCAAGCTAGAGTGATAGGGGCTGTATATTATAATGTACTTCATATAGTGGAGCAAATATCATGGGCTATCTTTCAAGGGGGTGGTCTATGGAGTACCACATTTGTTTCTATATACCAAAATGTTCATATTGGTCTGTAGTTTTAAAATCCAGCGTTTGCCACCTTGGCAAACCATGCATAACTCCAGTATTCAAGATGGCGTCCAAGATGGCTGCCATTTCTTAAAATCAGCCCCTATACAAAAATGCATCATAATTTTCATGTGTTTACATTGTAATGGTATTTTAATGCCCCATTTCACATAAGAATGATGTATTTGTCTATTTCAAGTAAAAAACCTGACAGTTTTGGTAAAACAGTTGTAAAAATCATATTTAAATTCACAAATGCACGTGTCCAAGGTTTTTCACCTAGGAATGTTTGTTTAATGGCTCATTATTTATGATCAGAAGGTTATGGCTGCTATTTTACTTCTTTTCTATCAAATATAATATTTTTAAAGATTTTATAGAAACAGAAATTGTTTCTATATATAATATTCATGCTTAAAAACAGGTTTTAGACATCCTACCCAACACGGAAAAAACAACAAAAAGTACATATTTTCCTATACAAAATACGCTCTAAAATCTAATTTGTTATTGATTCTATATACCATAGTGTTTGTGTTGGTCTTGGTTTGTAGCATTAAAATACAGTGTCTGCCACCTCTGTAAAACATAACATAGCTCCAGTATTCAAGATGGCATCCAAGAAGGCCGTCAAAATTTACAATTCTGAAAAAATGAGACACATATGTCCCTTGACTTTTGCTTAGAAACAAGTATGCTCAAATACTTAGTGTTATCTTATTATTGTTATTTTCATGTGTTTTCCATTGTTAAAACTACATTATGGATATATATTCTAGATATGAATGGAGTGAGGTCTCACTGACAAGGCAAAAAAGAACAAAAAATATATATTCTTCTATACATTATATATAGGCTCTTGAATCGTGATTGTTATTGATTCTATATACCAAATATTTTGTCTTGCAAGCTTTTTGAAGGTTTGAAGCTTTTAAATCCAGCGTTGGCCGCCTCTGCAAACCCAGCATAACTCCGGTTTTCAAAAGAGCATCCAAGAAGGCCGTCAAAATATAACATTGCGAAAAATAAGCCCCATGTGTCCTTTAACCTTTGTTTACTAACAAAACAGTTATAAAAATCAAGCTAAAACACTAAGATCTATCTTTTTAAAACTATTTTCATGTATATATTTCTTTGGCAATATTACATTATGCATACAAATCTAGAAATGCATGGGGTAAAGGCTGGAGTATGTTTGAACAGATGCAACTTAAATTCCTTTTTATAATCTGAATCACTAATTTTCCTCTGTCAACATGCCTGAAAAGATAGTATGCACATTTGTGTATATAACTACATGTACATTAATTTCTGACATTTATATATCACAGTGTATGGTTGTCGACACATAGAGCTTGTGCAGTATTCATCACTCATTTCTTTACGTTAGCATACAGTGTCATTCAATAGCTCTGGAGCTGCAACTGATAGTGTTACCAATAATACTAAGCATTTTATTTTATCATTCATTGTCCAATTCAAATCTAAAGTCTGATGGTGATTTCAGTTCTTGAACATAGTGCAACCCATTCCGCCAAATACGCAGTTGATAGACGCACCTCAGGCAATGAAACCCGAAACTGTTATCTGTCGAGGTAGCATTTTAGCCATCAACAATATTGCCTTCTCTGCGCACAGTGAGTTTAAAGACAAACTGTTTTTGTTACGAACTTAGACCACCTACGATCCTCTGAGTGTTCTAAATCTTCACCTAGATGGTGCAGATCTATACTCGTTTCAGGACCCTGCATAATGTGATAACAAAGCTAAATGAAAATAACAATCAGGAAATGGCGCAATCAGAACGATAGAGGTCATTGCATATTTGGTTAGTTTACATCTACTGCCTTTTCGTTATTGTCAAAGTTATCGGTAACTTCCAGTATAAACATACCCCCTGATTTCTGACGTAATTTCTGAGGGGACAGTTCAACTTATGGAGTGTTAGCTTGTGTGCTGATGATAAAACTTGCCTCATTTCAGGGTATGTAATCGTATATTGAAGATAAGCTATTTGTTAAAAGAGTCTACTCCAGATTTGATCATGTACAACAAGACCTACATGTTTTGGGTATGCAATAGAAATCGCTGCTTTTGTAATATTACAAGCAACTTAAAGACAGTGCAAGTCTACTGAAGCTCAGCCGATATGTCTGAAGCATTAGCAAACATTTCATTGCTCTTACTTGAAACCGATCATTTGTCTAGTACAGTAAAATATCTTGAAAGGCTTGCAATGGTGGCAGATTGATCCATTACAATTTCAATGTTTCTAAGAATACCATTTATAAACATACCGATAGTTTGATGATTTATCGTATCTTCTGCTATTATTTACAAGAAGCCTGTGTGTATCATCAGCTGAAATGCTTTAGTTTTAATTTTCATTGTTGATCAAACACATTCAGCGCTACAGCCACACTGATTCGTACCAAATCAATCTCAATACGTAAATGATAATTTGGACCATAACTAAATAAAAAGGCTCTTTTTATAAGTACCTAATTGTGAATTTAGTTTTTCCCACCTCGGCTTTCGGAGTGGAAATTTTTTTCTGATTGCACATTTTCCTGACCATTGCCTACTTGTACATTCTCTATATTGTTTGTTTTATAACATTCTATGTCATATAATCCAGCTTTCCATCTCCAGGTATTTAAATTTGTATATTAAGTGGATAACTACGTAAATGATAATTCTGACCATAATTAAGTAAAAAGGCTCTTTATATGGATTGTCTTTATAACGTTCTATGTTATATAACCCAGCTTTCTAACTCCAGGTGTTTAAATTTGTCTATTAATTGGATAACTCTACAACTTGATTTTCGTTCATTATTGAACTTTCATACTCAGCTTTTAGCTTTGAACCTGTATCTGCATATCTAAATATTTACATTTTTATTGCAATCGCCCTAGATGAAAGTATCTGTCTTGATGTTCTTCATTTCCCAATGAAAAACATTAAGTCACGTGATCTAGAGGCCACGCCTATGGGCGGGCCGACGTCAAAACCCATCCAGTGACGTTGTTTGTTTACTCTTGTTGTTGTGACGTTGGTCGCGTATCGCCATGACGTTAGGCGCGAAAATTTGACATTATGGCTGTTCCAAAATTACGTTAAGTGGGATTTAATGTCAAATAACATGAAAATGAACGGTGACTTGCGAAATTAAAAATCTGATACTTGATTTATAATATAAAATGTAAATATAAGTATTGAAATTCAGATTTTAGCTTTCACTGGATGATGAAAAACATTAGCTGTTTTAATGTCTCCGAGAAGCCCTTCGGGCTTCACAGACATTAAAACAGCCTAATGTTTTTCATCATCCAGTGAAAGCTAAAATCTGAATTTCAATTCTTAAATGAAACAGAATTATCCTTAGCATGCTCAGTGTCATAGCTGAATGTTATATAATGTGCCATTGAGCAAACAGCTCTTTTTACTGCACAATAATAAGAATGATTGAATCTATCATGAGTTTGTTTGATAAAACAGTGTCCCAAAGGTCAGGGTTCTTCATAATCATATGAGATTTGTCTGAGGAAAATAGAGCACAGTGGCCTTGTAGTAGATTTGTGTGTGTGTGTGTGTGCGTGTGTGTGTGTGTGTGTGTGTGTGTGTGGAGGGAGGGGGGGTAAACCATGTTGCCTTTGTCCATTAGCAAGCCACAGATATACTCCCCATAGTGCTGGTCAGTGCCCAAGCTTTGAGTTTATAAAACTGAAATTTCAACTGCTCATAAATATTGAAATAGTAAAAAATTATGGAAAATTTAGGTACAATACTCAAAAACTAGTAATTTATCCTGCTTATAAATGTTAAAATGCCAACAATTATTGGCATTTTAATTGTTGGCATTTTAACATTTATGAGCAGGATAAATTTTAGTCTCAACTGAGCTGAGCATGAAAACAGTTTTATAACCTCTGGCCCAGGACACACTGGTCCATCTCTACATGATTGAAAACATCAATGACTGGGTAAATGACTTGTGTGTTTCCTATTGCAGTGTTAAGAAGAAGAAAGGTAAAGATTCCTACCCACCGGACTACCCAATGAAACCAAGGTAGACCTTTAGTTATACCCCCCGCAAAACAAAGTTTTAGGGGGGTATACTGTTTTCAGCCTGTCCGTGATTCCGTCATTCCGTCATTCCGTCAACATTTTGACATCTTTGCTGAATAACTTAAGTAGTTTTTGCCCGATGTTCTTCAAATTTTCAACACACCTGCACCATTAGACAACACATGTGTCATATGAATTTAGGGGCCAAAGGATCAGTTTTGCAAGAGTTATGGGACTTTTTAATCCTATTCATAGAATGTTTGCCATAGTGCTAATAGTGCATACTTTGTGAAATCAACTCCTCCTACAGCTTTCAATATTCTCTTTTGATACTTTTCAGATATGTGCCAGAGATATTGAAGATATGCATGAAGAAGTATAAGGCTGAGAAAATAATTTTTGACAAATTTACAGCATTTTGAACTTAGCCAATTTTCGATAATTGCCATATTCAACAATGGTTGGTAGTGCATAGTTTGTGAAATCAACTCCTCCTAGGGCTTTCAGTATTTCTTTTCAATACTTTGCAGACATGTTCCACACATATTGAAGATGTGCATGAAGAATTATAATGATTAAAAAATAATTTTTGACAAATTTACAGCATTTTTCAACATAGCCATTTTTTGACCATTGCTTATATACAATAATGGTTGGTAGTTCATAGTTTGTGAAATCAACTTCTCCTAGGGCTTTCAGTATTTCTTTTCAACACTTTGCAGACATGTTCCACACATATTGAAGATGTGCATGAATAATTATAATACTGAAAAAGTGAATTTTGACAAATTTACATCATTTTTCAACATAGCCATTTCTTGACCAGTTCTTATATACAATAATTGTTGGCAGTGCATACTTTGTGAAATCAACTCCTCATAGGGCTTTCAGTGTTTCTTTTAAATTCTTTGTAGATTTGTTCCAGATATATTTTAGATGTGTATGAATAATTTTCATGCTGAAAAAATAATTTCTGACAAATTTACAGCTTTTCTTTAACTTAGCCATTTTTTTACCATTTCTCATGATAAACAATAATGATCATAGTGCATACAGTGAAATCAACCTCAAGCTTTCAGTACATTCTTTTAATATCTTATAGATGTGACTGGCATACTGAGGATGTACATGAAGAATTATAATGCTAAAAAGATATCTTTGACAAATTTTCTGCGTGTTTGACTAAGGAAGTTATTGGCCAGCTTCAGATAATTTTGCGGGGGGTATACTGAAAGCCTTGCTTGCAGCCAATTTCTAGTTCACACTGTACAACAATGGCCTGACAACAGATTTAACCTTTAACGTACTATAGGCACAAAATCCTGAAGATTTCCTCATGATGTGTCTCAGTAGAGAATTTATAAGGGTGCCAAATCTATATGTGAACTACGACATGATGTCAAAACCAACCAAGATTATTTAGATAATGTATGAAATTGAATCAGTAAGGGAGCATACATGCAGAGTACACAGTGTGCTACTGCGTAAAGAACAAATGGTGGCTTGACTGCAAGTATACATTTTAGCCGCCTCATGGGAAAACCAACAATCTGCATTGGCAAAAACAAAGGTGCAGATCAGCTTCGCAGTAACTGCAAAGCTGATCAGTGCCTTTGTTTTCTTTACACGGATAGTACAATCCCTCTTCTTCTTCAATCTGAAATTTCAATATTCTAGCTCTTTGCTGTGCTTGTACAGACTGGTTTGTGTCGGACCTGTTTGGAAACCACATTGTTGGTTTTCCCACAAGGTGGCTCATTTAATGGATATTCTGATGTTGATTTCAGGAACAGTGCATACTCTGTATTCTCCTCCGAGAAGATGGCCGCCCTGAAGACAAAGTTCCATGGAACAGGGCTGGTGAAGGAGGTGGGGAGATTGTGGGGACAGCTGTCTGACAGAGAGAAATCTAAATACAGGGACAAACTTGAGGAGGTGGGTGTGAGATTTATTTTTTAGCTCACCTGAGCCAAAGGCTCAAAGTGAGCTTATAGAATAGGCATGATCCGGTGTCTGTCCGTCCGTAGTCATTGTCCGTCCGACGTCCACAGTTTCAAAGATCTTCTCTGAAACCACTTGGCCGATCAAGTTGAAATTTTATGTAGAGCCCTTATTGGTAGAGGGGATGAAAGTTTGTTCCGGATCGTGGTGACATGATCAAGATGGCCGCCAGTCTCATATATGGTATGAACCCTTCAAAAATGTCCTCCAGAACCAATGGGATGATTTCCAGGAAACTTGGTATGTAGCATTAGGGACTCCAGCCTATCATGTTTGTGCAAATGATGCCCCTGGGATGACCTTGACCTAATTTACTGCAAGGTCAATTTTGGAAACATAGGCTTTTACATGGGAAAAAGCGAAAAGTGAAAACAATGGATATTTTGAAACTAGTGCAGCCTGAGACTTTTTAGCTAGTTGCTAGATGCAGATGACTAATGGAGTCAATGAATGTTTGTTATTAATTTTAAGGTCAAGGTCATTTTCTTGACCTTGACTCAAGGTCATTGAAATATAAAAATTAAGTCACATTTTCAAAGATCTTCTTCTCTGAAACCACTTGGCCGATCAAGTTGAAATTTTATGTGGAATTTCTTTGGATGGTGTCATTGAAATTTTGGTCACAAGACCAAGATGGCCGCGGGTGCTGGTCAACTCGTACTTTTTTTTTCTCGTACTGTGGTCGACTCGTACTAAAAAAACTCGTACCGCATTTTACCTTAGTCAACTCGTACTTTTTACTTTGGTCAACTCGTACTTTATAATTGGTCAAGTCGTACTTTTGCCAAATCGCACCCCTTTTGTTATCTTGAGGTTAATTAGAGTAGATAATTGTATCCAATTATGGAGCAATCAGTGAGTCTTTGTTGGGGGTTAGACTACGTTTTTCAGACATAAAAGCAAGTAAGAATTTATTCATATATTTAATTCTTGCAAAACTGGTTACAAAGATCAAAGCAACTTCATAAAATGTACAACAATAGCTTTTTTAGCATTATTTTCTACTGAAGTTTAAACAAATAATAATTAAATGTCAAACTAATAAATGTGTAATGCAAGGTATCATACAAATAATCTTATTACAACAATAGCTTTATTAGCATTATTTTCTACTGAAGTTCAAGTTAAACAAATAATAATAAAATGTCAAACTAATAAATGTGAAATGCAAGTAATCATACAAATAATCTTATTTTTATAAAACAATTTGGAGGGCACAATTTTAAAATTAATTTGTTTCTAGCTAAAACGGTTTTGCAAAAATTAAAAGTGCATTTTCTAACTTCGTTCCCATTCTGCATGGTCATGTAGGTAAAATATTCAATTAACCGTTACTATTAAGTAGTAAAATCCGCTCACTCAGGTGATGATTTACGTCATGCATGTCTAAGCCTGAATATGAGATTCAGATAAATTCTGCTCACACGGTCAATGATTTAATTAACTAAAGCATAAATACGTCATGCATGTAGTGCTTGTGATTATATCTTTTTTCAAGAAAAAGCACAATAAAATGCAAAACATCATACGAAATCATATTTGTCAAATAAATATTCATAAAATATGTAAGATTATTTCAAAAGTACGAGTTGACCAAAAAAAGTACGAGTTGACTAAAGGTACGAGTTTACGTCAGTACGAGTTGACCAATTGAAAAGTACGACTTGACTAGGGACGAGTTGGAAAAAGTACGAGTTGACCATAACCCGATGGCCGCCATGCCCATATATGGTAAATCTTCTCCAGAACAGGTGGGTTGGTTTCCATGAAACTTGGAATGTAGTGTTGGGGAGTCCAGCCCATCAAAGTTTGCTCAAATGATGACCCTTGGATGATCTTGACCTATTTTTCAGCATGGTCAACATTGGAAATATAGGCTTTTACATTGAAAAAAAGTGAAAACAATGGATTTTTTTGAAACTATTGCAGCCTGAGACCTGAAACTTGGCAGATGCAGACAACTTATGATGTCAATAGAGGTGTTTGAGTATTCAAGGTCAAGGTCATTTCATGATGACTAAATTCTCCAAGACCAGGCTTCAGGTGAGCGTTCTTAAGACCAATGGTCCTCTGATCTTTAAAATGTTACACCCTTTGGATGTTTTGTGTTTTGCCTTGCATGTATCACATCACAGAGATTATTTGTCACCAACATGACAGGCATTTACCAGCCAGCTATCACAACTTCCCATTTGCTAAGCATATAGACTATACATTAGACTACCGCAGGCCTGTTTTTCTTTATTTATTTATACCTGCCCCGAGATTATAAAACTTTTTTCTTGCTCAGCTCAGCTGAGAATAAAATTTATCCTGCTCATAAATGTTAAAATGCCAACAACATTTACTATTGGCATTTTAACATTTATAAGCAGGATAAATTACAGGCTTTGGCAATCTGAACCTGAAATTTCAACCAATTTCGGTTATTTCATTAATTATAAGCAGATTAAATTTCATGCTCAGCTGAGTTGAGCTTAAAAAAACTTTTATAACCTCGGTGCCTGGTCATGATGTGCTTCAATTTTAGATGCACCCTTAATCCCTGTGGCAATTTACTAGTACTTAATGCACATTTCAACACTGGCTTACAGATAGCAAAAAACGAATGAAATAATAACAATAGAAAAAAAGTTGAAAAAGAAATATAATAATTAATAAATACATGAAAAAAAAACAAAATAACAACAACAACAAAAAAAAAAATAAAAAAAAAAAGTTCAATTGTATTGCAGATGAAGGCTAGCTATCTAGATAAACTGCAGTCATACAGCAACAGTCACCCTGAGGATGAGAGAATCAAACAATTGATAGATGACGAGGAGCGGGCGAGAAACACTGTCAGAGGAAAGGTGAGGAGAGTAGTTCATATAAAGTACAATTCCACTTCTTGTTAAATAAAAAGTTCCTGGCTTCTTGCTTTCTTTGATGGGACAGTCTGGTTTATACAATAAAAGGCCTGTTCAGCTACCCCAAAGACTGGTTTTCTGGCGTTATGGCTCATATAATGTAATCTCTGTTTTGTAGTTTTGAAGTTGAATGGTTGTTGAGGGGTAGTGTGTGACTATGATTCAAGAGGTCTGGGGCTCCACTCTCTTACAGCTGCCATATTGTCATATGACACATTGATTCCTCAAAGTATTTTGTTAGGTGGGCTCTATCCTGAATTGCTAAAAAAAAATGATGATAAGTATGTTAAGGATGTATGAAGGTCTCTGCCTGAATAATGTCATTTTTTTAAAAAGAACTTTTTTGTCAAGTAAAGCACTTGGTTAAACAAATTTACCTAAAAAATCAATAGGTACCCATATTCGTTTGGGTGCTGGAGGGGCACGCGAAAAGGTACCCAAAATGACATTTTAACATTAGTGCCTATGGGAAAATGTCTATTTTTATGACATTTATCAAAATTTAGATATCATGTTATAATGTCAATTTCGTGAAACTCTGTACAACAACCAATAAAGGTACATTCTTTAAAAATATGATGAAAAAAACATGTGTAACCAGCCTTTTTATGAAGCCACGGCATGATAAAAGGGGGCTTTTGGCCATATTTTCCATCAAAATTACCATTGTGGGCAAGTTTCAATGAATAAAATTAATGAGAAAATCATCAAACAAAGTCCTTGTATTAAGTCTTTCATCCTATTTGCAAAATACGTAGTAATAACGACAGATAGTCCCTAATACATAGGCCACGACACGAAAAAAGAACCCTTTTAACAGTGTTTTGCTGTTTTAAAATTACCATTGTGGGCAAGTTTAAAGGAATAAAAATGAGAAAGTCATCAAATAAAGTCCTCTTATTAAATTTTTCATCCTGTTTACAAAAAACATAGAAAATAATGACATATAGTCCTAAATCCATAAGAATAAAGAGGTCAGGGCATGAAAAAAGTGCCTTTTTGCCATAATTTCACCCTAAAATAACAATTTTGGACATTATTAAGCACAAAAATGAATGAAAAACTTGTCATACTTGATCATAGTTGAACATTCCCATTCCAGTTTGTGAAATGGCATAAAATAAAAGCCAGATACCCATTAGATTTTGGGTCATGTCAAGGAAAAAGGTGTTCTTATAACCCTTTTTTGGAATTTTTACGATAAATTTACATGGTTGGTCATTATTAAACATTCAAATAAACAATAAAATAGTAATACTTAATCATGTTACTAACTTCACTTTTCACTTGGGTAAAATACATACAATAATTATGTGTTTCCAAATAAATGAAGGGGTCAGGGCATGACAAAATGTGCTTTTTTGCCATAATTTCACCCTAAAGCAACTATTTTGGTCATTTTAAAGACCAAAATCTATGCTAAGAATTGTCACACACAGTTATTGTTTTGATTTACTATATGAATCAGTGAAACAAATTAATGCCAGATACCCTTTATGTTTTGAGCCATAGCATGAAAAAAAAGGTATTTTGCCATAATTACACCTTGGACATTTTTAATGTCAAAACAACAAGGAAATCAACTTGTCATTAACTTTTACTATCCAATTTGTGAAATCTTAAAATAAATGCAAGTTTCAGCGATAAATACATACATGTATTTGAAAGAGTGGCCAGGCATACAGACTAACAGACAGACCTACAGACAGATGGACACCGGCTCGAGTAACTTCCTATAAGCTCACATCCTGAGCAAGCTCAAGTGAGCTGAAAACCAGATCGTGGGTATCCTAGGTCATCTTGAGCACTAAAGGCTGCTGAGCTCTATGAAAGGGTGTGTTGTCTTATTTTCATAAACTTTTTTGTGGAATTCCTGAAAACAAACTGTCGGAAATAACCACATAGCGAGGAAATACTGGATCCATTCTGACTCCTTAAAATTTTGCTCATTCTCATTTGCAAAATATATAGAATCTGAAACATACTCAGACGATTTTCCAATTCCTGGTCATTGCTACGGTAATTCTTATCTTTTCTCACAAGAAGATCAAATGACAGACTTCGCTTTGTTTCCAGCCCAAGGTTATGATACTTTTTTTCATGCCCATCAAATACTGGAATAGGAAGCCTACCCTGGCATAGTGATAAAGCCAATCAGCTTGTAAACCAGGGATCGTGGGATGGATGCCAGGCTTCTCAGCCTCTCAAATGAGACTTGATATATAGGGAGCTTGTCTCTGTATGACCTCAGCTGTTGAGTGGGATTTATAACCAACCGACAATACTGCAATGGCTAAAATCAGTGGAAATTTCTGTCTTAAATCACAAAAGCCATTCATTTTGCTCACTTTATTGTTTTAATTACAACAAATGTGAAATATACAGGGCAGGAGTTTGTTGATGTTTTCTTTCTCCAATATATCTCTGTCTGTCACATCTTTCCATACAATGTCAGATTCTGAAAAAATAATCACATGCAATCTAATTATAAATGAATACATGCATCTACACCTATTCTGGTGGCCAGGTATAAAAGCTTTGACCCTGTTGCACATGCCAACCCTGTCAGCCTTAAAACGTGAAAATGATATTTTGTCACATTATAACTAACATTAACGGGATATTCTAAAATATTGATACATGGAATGAAGTAAACACATTTTGTTTTGCGAAAAAATATTCATGTATCACAGTGACCAGCTAAGATACAATAAGATATGAAATATCCTTTACGTAAGTAGTTTTGGCAATTGTTAATGAAAGTGTCTGGCCCAGTAAAGCATGCATGGCATGGTCAAAGCTCTCATGCCCGACCTATTTTGATTTAACATTTTTAAACGCTGCGAGAAAATCGGTCTTCAGGGTTTCTGACCAGGTCTTATAGAATTAGGCCTTTGCAGTATTAGAAGATGGCTTCAAATTTGGCATACTCCACTTTTCCAGATTAGGAAAGCTGTTATTTTCAAAATGGCAAATCTGTCTTTTTAGATGGCTAGCTATAGAAAAAAAATGTTGTTAACCTTAATTTCTGTCCCTACATTGCCTGAGACGATAAAAGATAGATGAAAAGCAACAAACAAAATCAATTACCAGTCCTCCAATGCTGGACCTCTTCTCTAGCACCATTCGCAGTGATACTGTTATGGCTGCAACTCATTTTGGCTGTAATTATAATAGAGTGAGATTTATGCACAAAAATCTGACAAATCTTGTGACACATCAGTTATCGAGAGACAACCAATGCAACTGAGAACAACTAATGTACATAGATGTTACTGTGTGGGAACAACTAACCATAAAGTAAGCATTCAAACCCATGGTTTAAGTTGTTCCTAGACAGTTATGTACTCCCCAATGTTGCAAATTGATTTCGCCTGCATTGGTTATTCTGTCTTGTACGAAATAATTTGCTTTAATACCTGGAATAGTGGTAGAGCCTCGGACTCCATATCAGTGGGTCCTGGGTTCGATCCCCACAGGTGTCGTGTTGTGTCCTTGCGCAAGACACATTAACTCCCTACAGTACTGGTTAAACCAAGAGCGTTTGCTCTATCCCGACATGGCTGAAAAATTGTTAACTGGGATGTTAAGCCTCAATAACAATATTTCTGTCAAGATGGGTTTGCTGCTCTGCATGTTATTATTTCTCTACATATTCAATGGAACAATTATTAAATTCAATAGTTGTTAACTTTACTGTTTTTAAATTTTATTTACCTTAGCTGCCTCATTGTACAATTATGCTGCAACTGTTCAGTTGATTCATCTGGCTTGCTATTCACCTCCTCACCATTGTACAGGAAATTTCTGAAGTAAAAATAGCTCACTGAACAGAAAAATAAATAATAAATGGCTCCAACACATTCAACTTGTATTCATATTAAAACCTGGCTGTGTAACATTCTAAAGATATACTTTGGATTCAGTTTAATTTCATCCTTTTCAAAATTCAAGACAATTTCAGCTCATACATTACAAAATAATATACAGAGAATTTTTTTCAGCATCAAAATTTGAAAAATTCATAAGAAAAAAATTGATAATTTTAATATGTTTGTTCAAAACATTGTGGGTACACGTTAGAACCACCTCCCCAAGTTGGTTCTAATGAGTACCCACAATCTGTTTTGGAATGAAAATAAGAAAAATAGGTATGTCCCTGCATACCCCAGTTTTACTATATAAAAGTGGGGTTTAAGCGGGTATACATTTCACAGACATGTTTTCCTGATGTATGGGGAGAGTTAATCAGTAGGTGGGGCGAAAACACGAGAACCCCAAGAAAAATAACACATGACACACCCACAGGCATTACTTGGCTTGTCTCACATGTGCCCCACACCAGACATGTCAATGAGGTAATTGAATGATTAAGCCCAGTGACAGTAATGAAATGTCAGTGCTCTTAGCCACTAGGCCTCGGGAGCCGCTATTAGAAATTTTGTACCCATTCTACATACATGTTCTAGTTCAAAGTATAAAATCAATATTGAACTGCAACATTTTATGCAACAGCATAATCTATAACTCTACAGAAACAGGGAGCTCCAGGTACTATTACCCATACTGTCCAAACAACATTTGTCAGAAACTGTGTTTTCAAAATCACCTTTTTCTGAAACACCCCTACCCGTTGGGGCCTGAAGAAATAGATGGGCTGCTTGTGCCTCCAGACAAAGCTTATTCACTACTGACTGGCCGCCTTGATTACTCGTTAACCACTCCGGTCTGAGCCTGCCAAGGAAAAGTGGTTTCAAGTCTTACCAGCCATACATATAAGCCTTACTGGCTTAGTTGGGTGGTTATATTCTGAGGCGTGTCCTGACATGACCCTGGCTGTTGACTGTGATGTTAAGCATCAGTTCAAACAATTCTGTCCAGATATCAAGGTACCTGCACATAATCCTCGCGAGAGGGTGCTGCAGTATATATAGAAGGTATATATAGAAAATGTAGTTTCCTAAAGACAGTGTATGGACAGTAGGGAGATCATAGACTGAAATTGTACAGTTTGAGTTTCCCGTAGAAATCACATCACTCGCACTCTTGGAGTAAATAATCATAAGCACTTAACACACGCCGTGTCCAATTTCACTCGATATATTGCATTGATCAGCAATTAGCCATTCGTAAAGATGAAACTTCCATTGAATAACGTTCGCGAAAATACGTGACAAAGGACTTTTGAAAAGTACTCAGCTCATACACACACCGTAATTTGCGCAAAATACTGTAACAAATCAATGACATACCATTCAATTTCTAAATATCCAACAGTCTGTGTTTTGATGACCATTCAAATGGGGGAAATAATCCGTTTTCAACTGGTTTCTAATTTGTATCGATTGTCAGATTGCAAATGGCGGCTCATTGGGAAATCCATAGCCAGTTTCCGTTTCATTGATTCGGCAAACGTTTAGCTGCCGGTAACCAGTATACAGGCGCGTGCCAAAAGTCATGTGACGTGCGCAGAAGTTCGAAAACAAGACCGTCATACATCCTTAAGCCATAAATCAAGCAACCAACCCTTTCATATAAGAATCTTTCATGAGTGTCAGGGATGGATAGACAAATCCTGAGGGTCACTTTGGCATCACAAGGCTCACCATCGCAAGTCTTATCTGTATCTTACAGACATGATAGTTTATTTTTCTTGCACACCTTAATGTGGCAAAGATAAATTTTTCATAACATTTCCATTGAAAAATGGTGCAATCGTGTCTGCCATTTTGAAATAGAATGTCGTTGTGTGCGCTTAATGAGGAAGTAACTTGACGTCCTGTACAATTAATGTTAAAAAGGAACACATGCACGCAGGGTCAGACAACCAGGTGTAGATTAAGAATTTCCAGTTGACCAAAACCTTGGATATATTGAAATTTACTTTTTGTGTGTGCAATTATGGTAGTTGTACACCTTACACTATAGTGTATAGCCAATCTGGCGGTATGTTCCTCTCACCTCATGACGAAAACTTGCCCATGCAATAAACAGATATTCTTTAGCTTTAAAAATTGAAAATTTTAAGTGGAAGAATTTTGATATGTTTCTTATTTCTGCTCAAAAATAGATTGTTGGTACAGGTTAGATCCGCCTCATCGAGGCGGTTCTAACGAGTACCCACAGTCTATGTTTTGAAGCAAAAATAAGAAAAATAGGTATACCCCTGCATACCCCAGTTTTACTATATAAAAGGGGGGTTACAAGGGGGTATACTTTTTACAGACATGTTTTCCTGATGTGCTGCAACAAACACAATACAGCATCATAATGTAACACTTATACATAAATCTATAGAAACAGACCACCTTATAGTGAGGGTCGAGATGTATTCCCGTGCGATTTTCGTGCTAAAATTGATTTCTTCACTTTAAATGATTGTTTGTGTGTTATTATTATGAAAAATGATGGGGTTCAATTTTTCCGACTCCTCGAGCCAATTCTGTGGGCTCCTTTTCTAGGCCACACCCATTTATGGGCATAAACTACACTGTTGACACTTGTTGTGTTGTTTCTGCTACTAAAACTAGCTTTTTACCTTGTATTTTGCATCTGAGACCCACTTTAGTAGGCTATGTAACAATAAAAATACATTTATGGTAGGTTTTGGCGATGTAAGCACAATATATCTCTAAAACATAGTGGGTGGGGTAATTCAATGGGGGAAATAAGTATGAAAATTAACCATACTCTATCACCGGCGTATAATGACACTGAAAGAAAACAAAAACACATCAAGCAGATGAATATTATGTAATAAACAGTTGTAAACATGGTATTATCTTTGCGGTGCCCATAATTAACTATATACAAGGGTCATTCAATAAGTAATGCGAATTGGCTTGCAATTTCTTCTATGTTAAAATTATATGCATTTTACTCTGTTTTTGAATATAATAAGCTAAGTTCGTTAGGATAACGCTATTGCATGTTTGATGGTGTCTACGCAGTGCCTATACATATTATACACGAGGGTCGTTAAAAAAGTAGTATAGATACAGATGTAATTTCGCGCATTGCACTGTACATGTAATGCATAAAAATACACACATAACATTATTACAATACAACTGTGCTTGAATGGATCATTATGGCTAATATACTGTATGATTACACACTTCTGGTGAATTAAATAGTGCCATGTAAACGCGACATTGTTGTGTTTTTATAATTGTATGATAGTTTCAAATAATGGATAAACCGAAAGCCCATGCATTTTTTTAATAAAGTATCGTTAATAACATCCGACAATGATTTAAATGTCAAACAAGTTAACTAGGCAATGACTACGCATTAAAGTCATCTTGTTAGCTGAAAGCAGCAAAGACGTCCATACTTAATAAATATACAATAAAACAATGTATTGCAGGGTATAGCCACTTACATCGACATCGGTAATAGCTCTGCAAACACCTTTGTACTTTCCATAATAAAGGGTGGTCGGGTGGGAATTGGGCACCAGTCTATTTGGGCCTATTTGAGAAATAGATGGGCTGCGTTTGCCTCCAGACAAAGCTTCTACGGTAATAACTGACCATCTGCTAACTGGTCTAAGCTGCCTAGGAAAAGTGGCTCAAGTAGAATCATACATCATACATACATAAGCCTTAGTGGCTTAGTTGGATGGTTATATTTGAATCACTTTATGGTTGTCATGACATCCTCATTGTGGGTAATGTCCCATAAAATGAAGGCAACGTCCCGACATGACTATAGCTGTTGGTTTGGATGTAAAGCATCAACTCAAAGAAACAACACAAAATATATATTCCAAAAACACATAAATAGTGACGTTTTGATGCAAACAGGAGTGCCCTGTATGTGTTTCTTTGGTCACACAATTTGTACAATTTGTTGTCTCATTCACTTCATTACAAACATTTGAATTGTACTGTTGCATTAAAGTGATATGTCTAGATTACTGGCAGAAATATGTCGGGGCCTGGATAGCGTATTTGATAGCAAACGTACTTGTCACCGCCGCGGTCATGTTTCAAATCCGGGTCAAGGAATGTGGCAGGCGTCGGTGGTCTTTGTCGCAGTTCGATATTTGGGTTAAATGACACACCATTTCCCTTCAATACCTATCAGTATTACATAACCAATTTTATTGGACCGTGGCATATAGACCCTCTAAGCGGTTAACAATTGCTCATGCGGTCAGGTATGTAGCAGCTCTGTGCGGGAGACATCTTGTGACACATCAATCTCTTAAAGCCCTGATGCTGGAAGGCAATTCAAATATACCCATTCAGTCGCAAACAACCTCTTTGCATGACAATAGCTGTAAATGTAACGCTAACCATCCAATCAAAAAAAGCAAACTACATTATTGGCCTCTCTAGCACCCTCTCCCACTCATTCTAACTCATTCTCTCTGTATTGTATTACCAATTGTATTTATCAACTTATTACTTTGAAATTAAGGAGATTAAGAAGCATAGTCGTCATCAAGTGTTCCTCTTTGTTCTCATACAACACCCTTATTTGGACGCTGATACTGATCAGTCAGAATTCAACACCGGAATATCTTACTGGTATTGGAGAATTGTTCTCCGACGTTGACCGAAACGTAGTCTGCTGCGATTACGCTAGTACAATATTGGGTGGGAGTTATTACTCTGTTATATTATTTCAGAGGTTTCACGTTTAGAAACATACTTCTAAGCAATGTTTAAATTATTCTACCCCGTTAAGGAATATGTCTTTTATTTAGACGTCTGGTGTAAATTTTCGAAATTGCAGTACAATAGTCTGGCTTTTGTTTGGGTTTATAAAGGGCTACTGATGAGGGTTTATTACCCGAAATTGCGATCTCCCTATGATGTTTTTACTGCTTCGAAAGGATCAAACCTTTATATTTTATTCATGGCTCGTGATAAATAGAGATCACCAAGGTTTCTGCTACAGCATAGAATTAAAGTTTAACCATTTATTCTCGGACTGAACAAGTTCTGGTCATATTCGAGATCACCGTGTCTTTCCAAAAGAAACGAAAAGTACCCCAGGACACATAAACATGTACGAAATGTCCATTCCGGAGGTCCATTTAGGTAATTTAGATCCATGTCTGTTCATATGTGCTTCACCAAGACATTAAATTGTGATTTATTCGTTTAACATTGACCGTGATGATGAATCATAAGAACGAAACAAGTGACTTAATACTTGAAGCAACTTGACTTAGGATGGAGTTTTCAAAGGTTGGGCGCTTGTTCTGTTTCGGTCTGTTTCATTTTCCTTCATATGCATTTGCGAGGCCCTACCAGGGGTTTTTGGGGATTCAGGGAGAAGGGTCATTTATATTCAGGGAGCTGGGGAGCACTAGCAAATATTTTAAGGGATCTGGTTTAGGGAGCAAAAGAAGAAAACTTTCAGGGAGCTGAGGAAAAACAAATCAGGGAGCTGGGGAGAAGGGTCAATTTTTTCAGGGAGCAGGGAGCAAAGACCCCCCTGGTAGGGCCTCATTTGCATTACTTATTAAACGCTCCTCGTGCATTATCTGTATAAGTAAAGCTAATATAGCACTGCGCACACACGCCTGCTTTACTCTTAAACATTTATTTATAGCTTTGTAAAGTATATTCTCCGATATGTCAGTTGAAAAATGCACGTGAGTTCGCACTACTTATTGAATGCCCCTCATATAAAAATGAAATAGTAAGTTTCTCCTTAAACAATAAGACGTGCAACTTTTTTTTATATTTGTTCATCTGATTCTATGTCGGTTTTTACTCTGCCAGTATATGTAAGCGAACAGAACGAATTATTCTATTGAATTTTCCCACTTTCAATTAGGAGAAAATGAAGAAAATATAAACAACAACTGTAATAAATTGGTTCTCTGGCATTACATAAGCCACAAAATGATACATTTGATGCAACATACCACACAAAAGTTAAGTTTTCATTCAGAAACAGCTTAATTAGCGTCTGTAGTGTAGAAAATTCATAAAATGGGCGTGGTCTTAAGAAAAAGCCCGCAAAATTGGGTCTAGGTGTCGAGAAAATTGAACCCCATATTTTTTCAACAATATAACACATAAACAATCATTTAAAGCAAAAATATCAATTTTAGCAGAAAAATCGCACGGGAGCAATATTTCTTACATCTCGACCCTCACTATTATATGTGACATCTGTGTTGTGAGTGGATTGTACAAATAATGTCTGTGACTGTACATTTATGATTGTAGCCTGTTATGAGAAAAGCCGGCTTTTAGTCTATGCAAATACAACATAGATCAGCTCACGGAAAGTACAATCCCTCATCTTCTCATAAATCCAAAATTTCAAGCTTAAAACCTTTTTCTGACACTGTAAGTGCCAGTTTGTGTCAGAAACCCTAAAGACCAGTTTTTTCAAGTCACAGCTAAATTGCCTTTGTTTATTCCAGAATAAAGCAAAGATCACACCCAGCAAGTCCCAGAACCAACAGGTAATTGTTATTAAAACAAATAAGGTATTTTAGTATTTGACTCATTAAGATAACAGGACTGTGAAAGTTATAGGCCCCATTGTACCCCACTTTTCGATAGCAAAACTGGGATGCACACTAAGAGATATGCTTGTCTGATTTGTGAGAAAAGCCAAGTTCTGCTTGCAGGTGTGTTATGTGGTTTTATTGTTCTTTTTGTCCAGTACACCACTTACTGATTGACCAGTCTCAAATTTGATGAAAAATTGTTTGGAAGGGATGTAAAAACAAATTCTCAAAATGTGACTCCAATGATAAATTGAGCTGCCTCATGGGAAAACAAACAATATGCATAGGCGAAAACAAAGGCGCAGATCAGCTGATCAGCGCCTTTATTTTTGCTACACAGATAGTACAAGGATCTCGGAAGAATTCTATTGTGAGGTTGCAAAATCTCAAGTTCCATGCACTGAAATGAAGTTTATTGCAGTCGAAAAATAAGTTTCTGTTGTATTTAGACATGTAATGTTGTGTGTGAGTCAAGCAGTGACTTCTATGAAAAATGGACAAAATCTTTGAATTTAACATAGATTCATATAGGAAATAGGAAACTTTTGATAAGACCATGTTCCCCGCCTTGCCCAATCAAAATATTTTGAACACAACTGTATTTTTAGCTCACCTGAGCCGAAGGCTCACAGGTGAGCTTATAGGATAGGCAGGCATCCGTCGTCCGTCGTCGTCGTCCGTCGTCGTCGTCCGTCGTCGTCCGTCGTCCGTCCACAATTTCAAAGAAGAATATTTCTGAAGCTAGAAGGCCGATCTGGATCAAATTTAATGTGAACCATAATTGGGTTGGGGGATTGATGGCTTTAGGTTTTGGAGCAGATTGTATCAAAATTGTGGTTTCCATGGCAACAGATAGGTCCCATAGACTTACAATGGGAAAAACTAAAAAAATCTTCTTCTCTGAAACCACTAGGCCCACAGCTTTGATATTTGGTATGTAGCAATGGCTAATGGTCCTCTACATAAATTGTGCCATTCATGCCCCTGGGGTCAAATTTGGCCACGCCCCGGGGGTCGATAGTCTCCATAGACTTACTATGGGAAAAAAATTTAAAAATCTTCTTCTCTGAAACCACAGGGCCCACAGCTTTGATATTTGGTATGTGGCAATGGCTAATGGTCCTCTACATAAATTGTGCCAGCCATGCCCCTTGGGTCAAATTTGGCCACGCCCCGGGGGTGGATAGTTTCCATAGACTTACAATGGGAAAAACTAAAAAAATCTTCTTCTCTGAAACCACTAGGCCCACAGCTTTGATATTTGGTATGTAGCAATGGCTAATGGTCCTCTACATAAATTGTGCCATTCATGCCCCTGGGGTCATATTTGGCCACGCCCCAGGGGTTGATAGTCTCCATAGACTTACTATGGGAAAAAAAATTAAAAAATCTTCTTCTCTGAAACCACAGGGCCCACAGCTTTGATATTTTGTATGTGGCAATGGCTAATGGTCCTCTACATAAATTGTGCCAATCATGCCCCTGGGGTAAAATTTGGCCACGCCCCGTGGGTCGATAGTCTCCATAGACCTACAATAGGAAAAACCTTAAAAAATCTTCTTCCCTGAAACCACTAGGCCAACAGCTTTGATATTTGGTATGTAGCAATGGCTAATGGTCCTCTACATAAATTGTGCCATTCATGCCCCTGGGGTCAAATTTGGCTACGCCCCGGGGGTCGATAGTCTCCATAGACTTACTATGGGAAAAAAATTTAAAAATCTTCTTCTCTGAAACCACAGGGCCCACAGCTTTGATATTTGGTATGTGGCAATGGCTAATGGTCCTCTACATAAATTGTGCCAGCCATGCCCCTGGGGTCAAATTTGGCCACGCCCCGGGGTTGGATAGTTTCCATAGACTTACAATTGGAAAAACTAAAAAAATCTTCTTCTCTGAAACCACTAGGCCCACAGCTTTGATATTTGGTATGTAGCAATGGCTAATGGTCCTCTACATAAATTGTGCCATTCATGCCCCTGGGGTCAAATTTGGCCACGCCCCAGGGGTTGATAGTCTCCATAGACTTACTATGGGAAAAAAATTCAAAAATCTTCTTCTCTGAAACCACAGGGCCCACAGCTTTGATATTTTGTATGTGGCAATGGCTAATGGTCCTCTACATAAATTGTGCCAATCATGCCCCTGGGGTCAAATTTGGCCACGCCCCGGGGGTCGATAGTCTCCATAGACCTACAATAGGAAAAAACTAAAAAAAATCTTCTTCTCTGAAACCACTAGGCCAACAGCTTTGATATTTGGTATGTAGCAATGGCTAATGGTCCTCTACATAAATTGTGCCAATCATGCCCCTGGGGTCAAATTTGGCCACGCCCCGGGGGTCGATAGTCTCCATAGACCTACAATAGGAAAAAACTTAAAAAATCTTCTTCTCTGAAACCACTAGGCCAACAGCTTTGATATTTGGTATGTAGCAATGGCTAATGGTCCTCTACATAAATTGTGCCATTCATGCCCCTGGGGTCAAATTTGGCCACGCCCCGGGGGTTGATAGTCTCCATAGACTTACTATGGGAAAAAAATTAAAAATCTTCTTCTCTGAAACCACTAGGCCCACAGCTTTGATATTTTGTATGTGGCAATGGCTAATGGTCCTCTACATAAATTGTGCCAATCATGTCTCCGGGGTCAAAATTTGGCCACGCCCGGGGGGTTGATAGTCTCCATAGACCTACAATAGGAAAAACTAAAAAAATCTTCTTCTCTGAAACCACTAGGCCCACAGCTTTGTTATTTGGTATGTAGCAATGGCTAATGGTCCTCTGCATAAATTGTGCCATTCATGTCCCTGGGGTCAAATTTGGCCAGGCCCCGGAGGTTGATAGTCTCAATAGACTTGCTATGGGAAAAAAATTCAAAAATCTTCTTCTCTGAAACCACAGGGCACACAGCTTTGATATTTTGTATGTGGCAATGGCTAATGGTCCTCTACATAAATTATGCCAGCCATGCCCCTGGGGTCAAATTTGGCCACGCCCCGGGGGTAGATAGTCTCCATAGACTTACAATGGGAAAAACTAAAAAAATCTTATTCTCTGAAACCAAAAGGTCCAGAGCTTCTATATTTTGTATGTAGCAATGTTTGGTAGTCCCCATTATAAATTGTGCCAGTCATGCCCCTGGGTCAAATTTGGCCATGCCCCGGGGGTCAATAGTGTCCATGCATAGACTTTCATTGGTCGATTCTCAATTAATTTAAATCTCATGAGCTTACAATGTGATAATCTCTCAGGTGAGCTACAGGACCAATGGTCCTCTAGTTCGACAAGGTCAACATAGGTCGCAAATGCATTGGAATGGGGCAAACTTTTAAAAAGTCATTTGAGGTGAAAATCTTGCAGGAAATGGGTAGTAGGACTAAATATTAATGATTCCGAAAAAAAAATGGACCTAAGGGCTCATATGTCCACACCCCGGGGCAATATACATGTATATTACCATAATATTCAAACATCTTCTCCTCTAAAACCACTTGGCCAATTGAAGCCAAATTTTATGTGAAGCATCTATAGGATGGGGGAACCAATGTGTATATTAATAATCTAAGTCACATGACCAAGATGGCCACCATGCCCATATATGGTAAAAACCCTTAAAATATCTTCTTCTCTGAAACCAATAGATTGATTTTTAGCTCACCTGAGCCGAAGGCTCACAAGGTGAGCTTATAGTATAGTAGTCGAGCCGGCGTCCGTCCGTGCGTCCGTGCGTGCGTCCGTCCGTCCGTTCACATTTTTAAACTTCAATATCTCTAAGACAACAAGGCCAATCGTGACAAAATTTTATCTAAAGCATCACTGAGGAGCGGAAAAGGTTGTATTAGGTTTTGGGCCAGGTCGGATCAGAACTCTGGTTTCCATGGCAACGGATAGCTCCCATAGACTTACAATGGGAAAAACATATAAAAATCTTCTTCTCTGAAACCACAAGGCCAAGAGCTTTCATATTTTGTGTGTAGCAATGTCTAGTGGTCCTCTTCATAAATCCTGCCAACCGTGCCCCTGGGGTCCATACGGGCCCCGCCCCGGGGGCGTCATGATGAAAATATAAAAAAATCTTCTTCACTGAAACCAAAAAGCCCAGAGCTTTCATATTTTGTGTGTAGCAATGTTTAGTGGTCCTCTATATAAATCCTGCCAATCATGCCCCTGGGGTCAAAAATGGCCCCGCCCCGGGGGTCATTAGCTCCCATAGACTTACAATGGGAAAAACATAAAAAAATCTTCTTCTCAGAAACCACAAGGCCCAGAGCTTTCATATTTTGTATGTAGCAATGTATAGTGGTCCTCTTTATAAATCCTGCCAACCATGCCCCTGGGGTCCATACGGGCCCCGCCCCGGGGGGTCATGGGTAAAACATAAAAAAGTCTTCTTCTTCGAAACCACAAGGCCCAGAGCTTTCATATTTTATTTGTAGCAATATATAGTGATCCTCTTTATAAATCCTGCCAACCCTGCCCCTGTGGTCCACACGGGCCCCGCCCCGGGGGCGTCATGGGAAAAACATAAAAAAAATCTTCTCCGAAACCACAAGGCCCAGAGCTTTCATATTTTGTTTGTATCAATGTATAGTGTTCCTCTTTATAAATCCTGCCAACGGTGCCCCTGGGGTCCATACAGGCCACGCCCCAGGCATGTCATTATCTACCATAGACTTATAATGGAAATAAATGAAAAAATCTTCTCTGCAACAGCATGACACAAAGCTTGTATATTTGATACACAGCATTGTCATGTGGAGCTCTACATATATCCTGCCAATCTTGCCCCTGGGGTCAAATATGGCCCAACCCCAGGGGTCATTATAGGACCCTGACCTTGTTAGATGATTTTAATGGCAGAAAAGAGGATACACAATCCAGACAAGAGCTCTTCTGCTGATGTAAGTAGGGTTTCAAGGTCACATGACCAAGATGGCCATCATACCCATATATATGGTAAAAACCCCAACTACTTTGTCCAGTGACTGTACTTGTTGGCTCTCAGGTGAGCGATCGTTGCCCCTGGGCTACTTGTAATGTAACTTGGCGTGAAGCATCCATGGACAGAATATTGATTATTCTGAAAAAAAGAAAACGGCCCAAGGGCTTCATCTGCCCCTGCAATGGGGTTAAATACCATAATATTCAAATTGTTTATTGGTATATGCAGCAGACTCAGGTGAGCGTTTACAGGACCATTGGTCCTCTGGTTGTAATTGACATATTATATCGAAATGCCATGTTTGGGCAAGTGGGGGAAGGCTGTCAAAAAGCAACAAAACCGATAAATGGGCTCAGCGCAATTATTTTTAATGTACCAAGGCTATGGAAATATACTGTATATGCATGTTCTACCTGAATGAACAAACTACCTGTCCTATTTTAGCAGGTATATACAAAGTGTACACACTCTGATGCATATAAGTATACTGTGCAAAATATGTTTATCAATTTTTGATGCTTTATGTTTTTAGCTCACCTGAGCCGAAGGCTCACAGGTGAGCTTATAGTATACCCATGCTCCGGCGTCCGTCCGTCGTCCGTCGTCCGTCGTCTGTCGTCCGTCGTCCGTCGTCCGTCGTCCACCATTTTCAAAGATCTTCTCCTCTGAAACCACTTGGCCAATCAAAGCCAAACTTCATGTGGAGCATCCTTAGGAAGGGGGAACGAAAGTTTATATAAATGGTCCAGGTCACATGACCAAGATGGCCGCCATGGCTATAAATAGCAAAAACCTTTAAAAATCTTCTTCTCCAGAACCAGTGGGCCGATTTCCACGAAACTTGGTATGTAGCATCGGGGACGCGGGCCCATCATAGTTTATATAAATCATGACCCTAGGATGACCTTGACCTATTTTATGGCAAGGTCAACTTAGGTCGCCAATGCATTTGAATGGGAAAAAATGGTAAAATGCTATTTAATGGGTAAAACTTACTGGGAATAGGCAAATGGACAGAAGATTAATGTTAATGGAAAATTTTAGCCCCTGGGGGGTTGTCTGCCCCTGCCCTGGGGCTATATACATGTATATGACCATAATATTCAAACATCTTCTCCTGTGATACCGCTAGGCCAATCAAAGCCAAACTTCATGTGGAGCATTCTTGGGAAGGGGGAAAGAAAGTTTATATAAATGGTCAAGGTCACATGAACAAGATGGCCGCCATGGCTATAAATAGAAAAAAACCTTTAAAAATCTTCTTCTCCAGAACCAGAAGGCCAATGATTTTGAAACTTGGTGTGAAGCATCAGTGACTGGAGCTCTACAAAGTTTATATAAATCATGACCCTGGGATGATCTTGACCTATTTTACGGCAAGGTCAACATAGGTCGCTCATGCATTTGAATGGGGAAAAGTGTTAAAATGTCATTTGTAGGGAAAAACTTGCAGGAAATGGGCAAATGGACTTATGATTGATGATTCTGAAAAAATTTGGACCCCAGGGGTCTGTCTGCCCCCACCCCGGGGCAATATACATGTGTATGACCAAATTATTCAAACATCTTTTTCTCTGAAACCGCTTGGCCAATCAAAGCGAAACTTTATGTGGAGCATTCTTAGGAAGAGTGAATGAAAGTCTATATAAATGGTCAAGGTCACATGATCAAGATGGCCGCCATGGCTATAAATAGCAAAAACCTTTAAAAATCTTCTTCTCCAGAACCAGGAGGCCTATGATTTTGAAACTTGGCATGAAGCATCAGGCAATGGAGCTCTACAAAGTTTATATAAATCATGACCCTGGGATGACCTTGACCTTTTTTACAGCAAGGTCAACTTAGGCCGCCCATGCAATTGAATGGGAAAAAATAAGAAAATGTCAATTAATGGCAAAAACTTGCTAGGAATGAGAAAATGGACAGAATATTCATGTTTATGAATATGTTTTTGGCCCAGAGGGTTGTCTGCCCCTGCCCAGGGGCTTTATACATGTGTATGACCATAATGTTCAAACATCTTCTTCTCTGAAACCGCTTGGCCAATCAAAGCCAAACTTTATGAGGAGAATTCTTAGGAAGAGTAAATGAAAGTTTGTCAAGTTGGTCAAGGTCACTTGACCAAGATGGCCGCCATGGCTATAAATAGCAAAAACCTTTAAAAATCTTCTTCTCCAGAACCAGAAGGCCTATGATTTTGAAACTTGGCATGAAGCATCAAGCAATGGAGCTCTACAAAGTTTGTTTAAATCATGACCCTGAGATGACCTTGACCTTTTTTACGGCAAGGTCAACTTAGGTTGCCCATGCATTTGAATGGGGAAAATTGTTACAATGTCATTTGAAGGGCAAAACTTGCAATAAATTGGCAAATGGACTGATCATGAATCTTTATGATTTAAAAAAGAAATTGACTCCAGACGTTGCTCTGATCCTGCCCTGGGGTTATATACATGTATATTACCATTCTAGTCAAACAAGTTTATTGGTATATATCTCAGGTCTCAGGTGAGCGTTTACAGGACCATTGGTCCTCTGGTATTTGAGATATGCCTCTGTGGACTTAAAATCTAATGTCACCTCAGCACCATGCAACGAATGATTTTACCCTAATTTGATGCATGCAAGATATTGTCAGGAGAATTTCCCATATGTCTACTAAACATATAGAGTCAATGTTCAAAGTAAAAGTTGCTAAATTTATATTTTGCATAGTATATTAAAGGTACAGGTATTTGCATAAGTGATGGACAGTGTTATTTATAGTTATCAATCTAATAAAGATGATGCACCTGTTATTCGTGCATTAATCGTTTCTACCAAAAACTTTAGTTGCAATAAGCATATTGCTGTATTTTCTTGATAATCTATGGCAAAAAATATGTTTTCTGACAAAATATTTTTTTGAAAAAATCTGACCCCCTCCCCCTTTGACACAGATTTATGTTGCAGGTATGTAACATCAAGAGGTTTCCACCAGGTTGTTGCATTTATCAAATGTTATATTTTACTGAGAATGCAACAGATAGTCTATACAAATAACACAGAAGCCGCCAGAGACGCTCAAAATTTAGGCGGGAAACACAGACTTTCTTCCGAGATCCTTCCTCTACTTTCTAAATAAAAAATTTCCAGCCTCTAATCGTCTTCTGTGACTGTACAGCCCAGTTTGTATCGGACCTGGTCACAACCTAAATTGTTGGTTTTCTCACACACAAACTCAATTATTTTTTCCAGTTATACAATGAATTTCTGCATAAAGCTAGTTGTTCAAAACTTTGTTTAATAGCTTAACATCATCGTTACAGAGTTCAATTCAAGTTAATGCCAACTACATAAGCAAATACACTGTTAATTTTTTGTTGATAAATGTGAGAATCATTTGCATTGCAAAGGATTCTCACATTTTATAAAAAAAAAAATAACATAGTTTTTGTAATATTCATGTTTAACAAAAAAAAAAAAAAAAAGTCAGAACAGTTATTAGTGTTGGTGTTGTGATAAATCATGACAGTTATTTGTGTTGGTGTTGTGCATTAATGAACTGTTAATATCATGTTTGAAAATTTAACGAAACATTAACTAACAATGTTGTAAATGTTGAACAACTGGGCCCAGGTTGTTATCACTTGGAAGATGTAATAATGTAATATATATAATGGAAAAACAAGTTGGTGTAATTGCTAGTGTCTCATTATGATATTTGAACCACCTCATGGGAAAACCAACAATGTGGTATCCGAACAGGTCTGACACAAACCAAGCTGTACAATTACAGAAGCAGGCTAGAAGCTTGAAATTTCGGATTCAAGTAGAAGAGGAATTGCAACATCCGACCACAGAAAACATAGGCGCTGATCAGCTTCGCGGTCACCGCGAAGCTGATCTGCGCCTTTGTTTTCGCCTAATGCAGATTGTTATTTTTCCCATGAGGCAGTTCATTTGTCACAGATATTTAGCAACTGTCAGAGGGTAGATGATATATTTTCTTGGTTCAATGTTAGCTTGGTAGCACTTAGTTTGTCACAGAATGTACAGCAAAAATGTTGAAGATCAGCTGACAAAAAAAAATTCTGGCCCAAAACATTTTGAATAGGGAATTCTTTACCAGAAGTTCATTTAAGGGAGGTAGTAATTTTCCCGCACAGATTAAGAATTCTCAGTGTTTTATAAAGATTGCTCAATCAAACTTGCAGGATACTCATACTGAGCTCACTTTAGATTTTTGCCCTAGCCACATCGTGAGAAAACGTGTCTGGGGATTCCAATAATCACACAACATCTGTACAGCTACACAAGATGACTAGAGGATTGTTGGACTTAGAAAGTATTATAGGATTTGTGTTATTTCTAATCCAAACGCAAAGTAGCTGATCAGCTGCACAATTAATTTTATTCATAGTGGAGCACAAATGAGCTGCATCATGAGAAAACCAACATTTTGCAGATACTAAAACAAAGGCGCAGTAACTGGGAAGCTGATCAGGGCCTTTGTTTTTACTACAAGGATAATACAATTCCTCTACCTTCTAAAACTTAAATTTCCAGCTTTTAGCCATCTTCAGTGCTTGTTCAGCTCAGTTTGTGTTGGACCTATTGAAAACCACATTGTGTGTTTTCTCATGACGTGGCTCAAAACTTATTTCCTTTCAGACACAGAATGGCCCCAGGTTTGAAGACGAAGAATCCAAAGAAAATACAGGCTCGACAAATGAGAAGGTACTCTTCAAAATCAAAAGCTAGCAGCATACAAATTCAGTCAGTCATCCCAAATGTGGTTTAATTCCTATCAAAGTAATAGAACCCAGCAAGTCCATGTCTCTGGGAAACTTTCTAGGAGCAAAGAAATTAAAGCTGGTGTCCCTCAGGGTTCTGTACTTGGACCACTGCTATTTTTACTTTATATTAGGGATGTCATTCGGTGTCAGATTTAGGGTTCGGACGTTCGGAAACAAATTTCCTGATGGTTCGAACGTTCGCATTTTTTCGGATTAGGTCATAATATTACATGTACATTTGCATGTATGTTAATCAAGTGTTCCCTTGAAAGAACATTCATAATCAAGAGTTACTAAGCTTGACGTTGTTTCCGTTGATGTGACGCAGAAACGAAAAGCCGTGCAATAATTTAGGAAACTTCATTTACATTCACAAAACCGCGATCCCATTTTGTCAAACTGGTGCGTCAGCAAGCAAATTCAGTTTAATCATATTATACATGTAGAAAATCTTATGGTATTCTGAATTTGTTTCTTCTTTGCATAAACGGGTCAGCTTAACAATCCGCATATTTGATTTGTCACATTAAGATCATAGTAAGCACACTTGTTTTGTTTAATCCCAAACATACGAGTATGTGTTAATCATCGGACATATTGTTTTGCTGGGCGACGGTCTGTATAATTATTATTTTTAAAACTCGATAAGTCACCGTCTATCAACGTACACCGGATATAGCGATTGACCTATCGAGGAAATTAGGACGCGGTGCACTACGAGGTCAGTATTTCTCTGTTTTTTTCGTGTAAATACCTTAAAATACTCTGTAAGTAATTTTCACTCTAGTCGCTTAGATATTAATGAATGGTTATTAGAATAACAGGTGTTTAGCAAACATCTACAAGAGCTACGAATAACAAAAATCTGACCATAATCACTGTTTACATTCTTTAGTCAGTCGCGAAAATACATGATGTTACAAATGTGTCGGTAAAATATCAATCTACAATGTTATGGAATACCTGATAGAATGACTAGCAAATCGAGGACAGTCACTAGAAATACTCTAAAGTTACTTTTGAAATTGCAATTGTCGATAATTTCCTCTTCTCCAAAGTTATCTGGTGTACCGTCTATAGCGCAGTGGTGTACCACCTATAGTAAAACACCCTTTTCGTAGTGTACGGTCTATAGCAAGATGAAATCATCTCGGATGAAACCGTTTAGTGCTTGTAAACGTTAAGTTTGACGATGGAGTACAAGTTTTTGCAATTCGGACATACCACAGACCCCAACCCTGTGCAAATCTGCTCCCGGGGGCATGTGAAGCGTTCATATGCTCAGCGGCTGCGTGTAAATCAGTACTATGTAGCGCTTAAAATGTCGTCCTCAAAGACGTATGTATCGAACTAATTCCTCTCGCTCCGGAGTCCTAAACTACACCCGAGGTACAAAAATACACCTGGGTGCAAATGTCGCATATGAACACGGCTTAGACGACGTTAGTTTTTGAAACAAAAATTCCACAGGTTTAGTTTGGTATGGGTTTTAACGTTCCAGTCAAACTATACATATCCCAATTTTGTCATGTCGGGACGGGGCCAGTGATTCCTGGATATATGTTTTGTTCAAGGAAACACCGCGGCGGAGGTATGTATCGTCGTACTCTACCGAACTCCGGGTTGACAATTTCAAAACTGACCAATATTCTATTTAATGAATAAGCTCTAACACTTCTTAAAAAGGAAGTAAAATTCCTTAACTTTTGCATTACTAAAACGAAAAATTTGGTGCACTTTCGAACGAATACTATAAAGAAAGAAAGACTAAAAAAGAAAGAGTGAAAGGAAGAAAAAAAAACAAAGAAAGAAACATATGAACATATTCTAAGTAAGGACATCTAAAATAGTTGAGCAATTATTTCATGAAACAATTTCGTGTATGTTTCGCTTTAAAAGTGGATTACAACAAACTGTAAAACGATGCAATAACTGCTTTATTATACTCCTTTTCGTGCTTATTGTCGTGACATATGCTCTATTTTTGTTTGGTGTTTCTCGATTATCAATATGTAAACGGGAAAGTGAATGTCACGTCGAACGTCATGTGTAATCATTCAAGCTATTATACCTGTCTTTCTTCATCCGATTTCAGACCACGACAATGCAGAAAATACTGATCTGGTCAGTGGCAATATTCCATAATTGCATGTACAATAATGTTTTATTATTATTCGTACATAATTTTAACTAAAAACGTATTTTTTTCGTCAAAAAAGTCATATTTTCATAGCTATAGTCCGTACACTGCTTTAGCTATAAACGGTACACTACCATAGCAACAGACTGCTATAGACAGTACACCGGCAAGTTTTGTTTTTCATAAATATCCACAAAGCCAGGAGCAGTTGCAATGTGAAACTTCGTTTTCAAGGATGTTGGGCAATAAGGAATAGTTGCCGATGCGGTTTGGTGATAATTAACAACTTATAGCTCTTAAAAGTGCAGATTGGAGTTAGGCAGGTAATTGTCATGAAAAATATTAGTGATTGGGCAGGTATTTTTTATCGAATATCACACATACACGCATTTCCTATCTGTGTCACATAGTCATAGATAAAGATCAATGTATCAACGATGTATTTTCCATATTTGACAAGCCGACTTTGATTTTATATGAAAAATAATAGAACAAAAACTGACCTCGTAGTGCACCGCATCCTAATTTCCTCGATAGGTCAATCGCTATATCCGGTGTACGTTGATAGACGGTGTAAGTGTGAATCATATTGTTTTCAAAAGGAAACAAAAGAGGCCAATTATCATCTTTAATTCTTTCATTGTTTATTGTCGCTTCCCCTTGGCCCGTATTGCCCCGTTAATCTGTTACACCTTAGTGACCTTTAGCACTACATGTTTAACAATTTGTATTTTAAAATATACCTTGTTTCCTATTCAACTAAGTAAATATTGTTTATTTTTGTGATATATTAATGGGAATTTACCTAATTATTGGACACATTGATACGGTACGGTACGGGATCCGAAGTTCGAACGTTCGGACTCCGGTTGACATCCCTACTTTATATCAATGATCTGCCATTATATATCAAATACTGTCTTTTGGACTTGTTTGCAGATGATGGCACACTGCACACTTCTGGTGTCCATCTTCCAATCATAAATTTAATAAATGCAGATCTAGACAACTTCTCAGATTGGTGTGATGATAATGATATGAAACAGAATACTTCAAAAATCCAAGGCTTTATTCTTAGCATCCAAAACTACAGCCAACAAAATAATGGAAGCACCACCACTTCTGACTATTAGAGGAGAGCAAATCCAAATTTCTGAAACGAAAAAACTGCTGGGTTTTCACGTAAGCAACACCCTAACCTGGTCTGTCCATATTGAGGCAACCCTGAAAAAATGTAACTCATTACTTTATCTCTTAAACAGGATAAAACAGTACATTAGTGTCCCAACCAGGAAACTGTTCTATAACGCCTACATTCTCCCTCATTTAGATTATTGCTGCTCAATATGGGGTAATGTAAATACTGACCTCATGAATACAGTAATCAAATTCCAGAAACAAGCAGCACGCTCAATATTAGATAAGCAAATAGACATGCCATCAGAAGAACTCTTTGCTGAACTAAAATGGGTGACGTTCCCAGAGAGGGTAACCTGCCAGAAGGCAGTACTTATGTAAATATCTGGACTGGATAGCAAATAATTCACTTTAGGGGTAGAACTCTTTTGTTTGTTTGTTTGTATTCATGTATGTCTGTATAGTTATGTGTAAATGCTTGTAAATATTGTTTTTAATAGAGGACCGCATGGAAGATTGGACATGTCCAACTGAGCCTCCTCTGTAAATAAAGTCATTATTATTATTAGCTCACCTGAGCTTATAGTATAGTAGTCGAGCCGGCGTCCGTACGTACGTCGGTCAGTCCGTCCGTCCGTTCACATTTTCAAATTCAAACATGGCTGATCGTGACCAAATTTTATCTAAAGCATCATTGAGGAGGGGGAAAGGTTGTATTAGGTTTTGGGCCAGGTCGGATCAGAACTCTGGTTTCCATGGCAACAGATAGCTCCCATAGACTTACAATGGGAAAAACATATAAAAATCTTCTTCTCTGAAACCACAAGGCCAAGAGCTTTCATATTTTGTGTGTAGCAATGTCTAGTGGTCCTCTTCATAAATCCTGCCATACGTGCCCCTGGGGTCCATACGGGCCCCGCCCCGGGGGCGTGATGGGGCAAAACATAAAAAAATCTTCTTCTCTGAAACCACAAGGCCCAGGGCTTTCATATTTTGTGTGTAGCAGTGTATAGTGATCCTCTTTATAAATCCTGCCAACCATGGCCCTGGGGTCAAAAATGACCCCGCCCCGGGGGTTATTAGCTCCCATAGACTTTCAATGGGAGAAACATAAAAAAAATCTTCTTCTCCAAAACCGCAAGGCCCAGAGCTTTCATATTTTGTATGTAGCATTATATAGTGGTCCTCTTTATAAATCCTGCCAACTGTGCCCTTGGGGTCCATACGGGCCCGGCCCAGGGGGCCTTATGGGAAAAACATAAAAAAATCTTCTTCTTTGAAACCACAAGACCCAAAGCTTTCATATTTTGTGTGTAGCAATGTATAGTGGTCCTCTTTATAAATCCTGCCAATCATGCCCCTGGGGTCAAAAATGGCCCCGCCTTGGGGGTCATTAGCTCCCATAGACTTACAATGGGAAAAAAATAAAAAAATCTTCTTCTCTGAAACCACAAGGCCCAGAGCTTTCATATTTTGTGTGTATCAATGTATAGTGGTCCTCTTTATAAATCCTGCCAACCGTGCCCCTGGGGTCCATACGGGCCCCGCCCCGGGGGGATCATGGGTAAAACATAAAAAATCTTCTTCTCCGAAACCACAAGGCCCAGAGCTTTCATATTTTGTATTTAGCAATGTATAGTGGTCCTCTTTATAAATCCTGCCAACCGTGCCCCTGGGGTCCATACTGGCCCCGCCCCAGGGGCGTCATGGGAAAAACATTAAAAGATCTTCTCCGAAACCACAAGACCCAGAGCTTTCATATTTTGTCAATAGCAATGTATAGTGGTCCTCTTTATAAATCCTGCCAACCGTGCCCCTGGGGTCCATACGGGCCCCACCCGGGGGGTGTCATGGGAAAAAACATAAAAAAATCTTCTTCTCTGAAACCACAAGGCCCAGAGCTTTCATATTTTGTGTGTAGCAATGTATAGTGGTCCTCTTTATAAATCCTGCCAAGCTTGCCCCTGGGGTCCATACGGCCCCGACCTGGGGGGGTCATGGGTAAAATATAAAAAAATCTTCTTCTCCGAAACCATATGGCCCAGAGCTTTCATATGTTGTGTGGACCAATGTATAATACTCTCCCTTATAAGTGCTGCCAACGGTACCCCTGGGGTCCATACAGGCCACGCCCAGGCAGCATGTCATTATCTACCATAGACTTATAATGGAAATATATGAAAAAATCTTCTCTGCAACAGCATGACGCAAAGCTGGTATATTTGTTATACAACATTGTCATGTGGAGCTCTACGTAAATCCTGCCAATCTTGCCCCTGGGGTCAAATATGGCCCCACCCCGGGGGTCATTATAGGACCCTGACCTTGTTAGATGATTTTTTCAAGTGAACCAAAATTGCAGACAAGAGGATACACAATCCAGACAAGAGCTATTCTGCTGATGTAAGTTGGGTTTCAAGGTCACATGGCCAAGATGGCCACCATACCCATATATGGTAAAAACCTCAATTACTTTGTCCAGTGACTGTACTTGTTGACTCTCAGGTGAGCGATTGTTGCCCTTGGGCTACTTGTTATTATTATTATTATTATCATTATTATTATTATTATCCATAATTCAAAACTGTTGCTTTTTGTATTTTTATGAAGATTTAGGTTTGTACAGGCTAACCTTTGCCATCATTAGTTTGAGAACATAATTTTTAACTCATTTGATTTTCAGGCTGGTCTTGCGAGCTAATATTATACCAATGAATTGGTGTCTGTCTGTCTGTCTGTCTTCTACCATTTGCAAAGGTTTCTGAAAAAACTTGACCAATCCAATCCAAATTCACCATAGGAAGTAACAATGAAAATGTATTCTGAGTTCCACAGCCAACACAACTTTATTTTTCCTCTCTTCTTTTATATTGGTCAGTTATGTGAAACATTTTGTGCTCTATCATTGTTACAATGACTCGAAAATATTTGTGTTATCAAATCTTAGATTTTAGTGCGTATGCGCTGGAACTCGCCCCAGGGTACAAAACTGCATTTTCTGTGCCCCGCATGCATGTGATCGAAATTTTTCAAAACAATTCATATGATTCAAATTTTGGACAATAGTCCGATGAGTGTATGGCAATACTAATGTTGAATACCACGGCTCAGAAAGTGGCATTGATTTCCAGTACAAGAAAAATGCTTGTTTTTAGGCGTTCATTGTCACTTGGTCACATGATCGACGTCAATGCAGATGTCAACTATATGCTTTATTTTGTGTTGGCCACCTAGCCTTATTGAATAAAGTGTGTTGCAGCTTTTGCCAGTTTTTACACAGTTGTAGGCGAAAGAAAAAAGTCTGACAAATGATTGTCACAGGTCGTCTTTTAAAATGGTTTGACTACATATATTCAGAATTTTGGCTGAATCGACTGAAACCGCAAAAAGTTGTTTAAAATCTAATGATGAGTTGCATTGGCTGTGGAACTCAGTATATATAATTAATCCAGGTCACATGACCAATATGGCCCCTTACTGGTATATGGTGAAAACTTTTGTTCTCTTGAAACTTGGCATGTATTGATACTCAAAGTTTTACAAGGTGTCAATAAATTGTGGGCCTGTGATGACCATGACCTATTTATGGCAGCCTATGCATTTGAATGAGGAAAAAGTGTTAAAAGTGTCATTTGAAGAAGCCAGGAAATGGCCAAATGGACCTTTGCTTGCTTTTATTAGCTCACCTGAGCCGTTAGGCTCACAAGGTGAGCTTATAGGATGGCCATGATCCGGCGTCCGCCCACAATTTCAAAGATCTTCTCCTCTGAAACCGCTTGGCCAATCAAAGCCAAATTTTATATGAAGCATCAATAGGAAGGGGGAACCAATGTATATATAAGAAATCCAGGTCACATGACCAAGATGGCCGCCATGCCCATATATGGTAAAAACCCTTCAAAAATCTTCTTCTCCAGAACTGGTGGACCGATTTCAACGAAATTTGGCATGAAGCATTAATGGCTCAAGCACTACAATGTATATATAAATCATGACCCTGTGATGACCTTGACCTATTTTATGGCAAGGTCAACATAGGTCGCCAATGCATTTGAATGGGGAAAACTTTTAAAATGTCATTTAAAGTGAAAGTCTTGCAGGAAATGGGCAGTAGGACTGAATATTAATGATTCTGAAAATAATTGGACGTGCCCCCACCCCGGGGCAATATACATGTATATCTCCATAATATTCAAACGTCTTCTCCTCTGAAACCACTTGGCCAATCAAAGCAAAATTTTATGTGAAGCATCAATAGGAAGGGGTAACAAATATGTATATAAAAAATCCAGGTCACATGACCAAGATGGCCGCCATGCCCATATATGGTAAAAACCCTTCAAAAATCTTCTTCTCCAGAACCGGTTGATCGATTTCAACGAAACTTGGCACGAAGCATCGATGGCTAAAGCACTACAATGTATGTATAAATCATGACCCTATGATGACCTTGACCTATTTTACGGCAAGGTCAACATAGGTCGCCAATGCATTTGAATGGGGAAAACTTTTAAGATGTAATTTAAAGTGAAAGTCTTGCAGAAAATGGGAAGTAGGACTGAATATTAATGATTCTGAAAAAAAAATGGACCCCAGGGGCTCATGTGCTCCCACCCCGGGGCAATATACATGTATATTTCCATAATATTCAAACGTCTTCTTCTCTGAAACCGCTCGGCCAATCAAAGCCAAATTTTATGTGAAGCATCTATAGAATGGGGGAATCAATGTGTATATAAATAATCTAGGTCACATGACAAGGATGGCCGCCATGCCCATATATGGTAAAAACCCATCAAAAATTATCTTCTCTGAAACCAATAGACTGATTTCAAGGAAACTTGGCATGAGGCATCGATGGCTAAAGTACTCCAATGTATATATAAATCATGACCCTGTGATGACCTTGACCAAGTTTATGGCAAGGTCAACATGGGTTGCCTATGTATCTGAATTGGGAAAACTGTTGAAATGTCATTTGAAGGGAAAAGCCAGCAGGACATTGGCAAATGGACAGAATATTGAAGATTCTGAAAAAAGAAAATGGCCCAAGGGCTTCATCTGCCCCTGCACTGGAGTTAAATACCATAATATTCAAACATGTTTATTGGTATATGCAGCTGATCTCAGGTGAGCGTTTACAGGACCATTGGTCCTCTGGTTAAAATGTGTTTGTTTCAGTCTGACAGTGTGAATGATGTTGTAGCATCTACCAGCAAAGACAGTCCTAGCAAATCAAAGAAGAATAAAAAGAAAGACAAATTGGTAGGTGATTCAGCCCCATTGGGAGAAAACAGTCTTTGAGGTTTCCAACTAGGTCTGTTACAAACAGGTCTGTGCAGTCACAGAATAGGGATAGAAGCTTGAAATTTGGGTCAAACTTTACTATCACTATGACTATACAACCACTCAAATTGACTAGCTTAAAGTCTTGGATATAGTAAGGCAGGTAATGAATTAGGGTGCTTATGTTTTTGTATAATCCAAATTATCATGTTTTCTCATGACATGTTACAAATTTAACCAAAAGCAATTACCATTTTCACTAAACTCCATGACCAACAAAAAATAAGTTGCATTTGAGCCACTTCGTGAGAAAACCAACAATGTGCATATGCGAGGCTTGTATAGGGTATTTTGGGATAAGGAATATTCACCCATTTTTATTTTGGGATATGGGATATTGACCCTATTTAATATCGGATATTTAGGAATTTGGGGATATGGGATATTTTGGACGGTTTATTTTGGGATATGGGATATTGCCAACCCCACTCATATGCCAAAACAAAGATGCAGTTAACGCTAACTGCGAAGCTGATCAGTGCATTTGTTTTTGCTACATGGATAGTAAATAAATCAGTTCTTGGGTTTCGAAGTGATAGGATGTGTTTTTTTAGCTCTGACAAAATTGTGAATTCTAATTAGATTCAACTTGATTTATGTGATATTTTTTACACTGACTTGTAGCTTATGGAAAGAGGAATCTAAAACTGATGTGAAATTTAATGAAAAATTTGAACTTATTGAATTATTTAAATAGTAATTTTATAACAAAAAATAACTTTTTGACATTGTCTAAATTATATTCAGGATATTCAGATCAACAACATTGGATTAAACAGGATTAGTGGAAATAAACCCATCTATATTTACTTATACATCACAGTCACTTAAGGACCATTACCTGTAGAGGATTAACAAACAATTCTAATTGACTGACAGGTGTTTAAGACTAAAACATTTGAGCTTGTTCTTATTTCTCAATTAAGGACACAGGATTATCATAAGCATGGCACAAAATACAGAAGATATCTCTAAAACTAAGTGTCCATCTGGTATGAAAGAGACAAATGACTATGTTGACTTGAACAATGGTATCCTATACAATATATTAGCAGGAAAGAAGTTAGACTCATGTACAATTGAATTCTACACACAACCCACATTTGATCAGCTTTCAAAATTACTTCAGGCTCAATATAAGTTCAAAAAGACTGCAAATGGCACTGCAAATGTAGCAACCACAGCAGCAGAAGCTAGGAAAGTTGTCCTCACCCTTTATACAACCAAAAAATTAGTGATTCAAGGTTCTGGAGCCTGGACATGGAGAAACACTGTGTTTCGGGGTCTATCTAGCCAGCTTTCTATTACTGGATCCAAAACTTGTTCTACTGACTCAAACAGCATCCCACCTAGGCAGACAGAAAATACCACTGACACCAGCAGTCCAACAACCTTATTGAATAAGGTGTGGAACAGAATCAAGAGCCCAAGATCAGCATCAACTCCACGAAGTTCAAGTCCTAATCAAACTAAACAAGTCAGTGCTAAGAAAACAAAAACAACAAAACATGATGCTATTAAATCTACACCCAAATCAAATCACAGCACCATTGAAATAGATTCTGAGGATGAAATAACTTGTGTGAAGCAGTTATACATAAGTACTGATAATGATACCTCACAGAATCAACAAAAAATCACCAAAGATACGGACCCTACAGCTCTTAACAAAATTAAAGCTGACCTTGAGAAGTATAAAAAAGCAAATAAGGAACTTCAGGAATCATCCAGAAAACTTTTAAACGAAACAAAAACACTCAAACAAGACCATGAAAAAGTGATGAAAGCTTTAGAGACAAAAAATAAGGAAGTAACTTCATTAAAATCTAAACAAGAATCGTATGTGAAAATCCAGCAGGAAAAAGAACAAACAATCAAGCAACTAAAAGAAAAGCTGGCATCTGTATCTGCAGAAAGACTTATCTTTGAAGAACATAATAATAAACTCAAGACAGACATAAAAACCTTGCAATCTGAGAAATCAGAATTAGTTGGAAAACTATCGCAAAGGACAGGAAATGTCGACACCATTGAGCATAAAATAGAAAGTGAAATAGGGGAATTGCGAGAGGCACTAATGACAGAGATACTCCAAATAAAAGAGCAAGTAAAGAAATCAACAGATATTCAATCCCAAATGAGTAGTGACCCCTCCACTCTGCAGAAAAACAAGGACACCACAAAAAAGAGCCAGCATACTAATCACAGTGGTGTAAGGCCTGCTGCACCCATAAACCAGCTATCACTGTCAAAAAGTGTATTTATAGCTGGAGACGACATGACAAGCAACCTTAGCTCCAGAATAATGTCTAGCAATTGTATGAGTGTAAAGATAAAGACACATAGAGAAGGCAGAATCAGAACTATAGAGAATTCCTTGGTGAAACTTGCTGAGGAAAATAGGAGCTATCTAACAAACTTAGATGCAGTTATATTGCATGCTGGAGCAGGCAATATCAGTGATGCAGATTCAACAGACTCAATAGTGAGTGGACTTAAGGATGCTGCAGAGACGGTCCACAATGTAAACCCTGAGACCAGGATAGCTATTTCGTCAATTCTACCCAGGAGGAATGATAGATTAACAAACACTGTGATCACCCAAACAAATCAAGCTCTAATGGAGGTATGCAAAGAGCGGGATTACATGTTCATAGACAATGACAAAGTGTTTCTTAAAGATGGGAGACCTGATGTTTCCCTGTACAGAGATCCGCGGCACCTAAACAAAAAAGGTGGAAAAATATTTGGACAAAATATTCAGGCAACACTGACCAAAATTCTCCAAATTCCACAGGGGGAGACACAACAATTTCCAGAAAGGCAAAGGGAGGCAACAAAGTTCCAAACTCAGGATTTTCGGTTTCCTCCCAACCACCGTATTCCACAGGGGGAAACACTACAGTATCCAATCAGACAAGGGGAGGCAACACAATTCCAAACCCAGGATTTTCGGTTTCCTCCCAACCACCAGCAGAACAGGATGATACCCCAGTTTATGCCGTTTTATCCCCCATGGTTTCCTGCTCCACCCCAGCAATTTCTCCAGGGCTGGAAGTAAACACTGACTGGCAGGAACATTTTGTCGGCATGTCATCTCACTCTGTGTGCCATAAATCACAAAATACCAGTGACAGTCTCATTCAGACACCTACGCTGAACAATGATAGAACAGTGAACTTGGAAAACAAATATAAACATTCCAGTGAAATAGCAGATTTTCAATTTCAACATTCAGAACTTGAAAATGACAGTTCTATACTGCATGATACATGTTTGTCTAATAACTCTCTATTTGAAGCATTAAGCTCAATTGAAGATGAAATTTTGCTAAGCTTATCTACATGTTCAAATAATCTCCCTGAGGCTCAAAATTCTCTAAGAGAGCAATCTACACAAGCTGAAAATTCTGACCTTGAAGATGTTCAAAGCACCCAACTACCTGCAAATACATCTCAAAATATTTGGTTCAAAAGCAAGGGGTTGCATATCATGCATCTAAACATCCATTATTTGTATTCTAAATTGGATGAAATAAAGATTTTACTGAGTCAACAACCCAATATTGATATCATGTGTTTCTGTGAAACTTTTCTAAATGATCAGTTTAGTGATGCTGAACTGAGCCTTGAAAACTATCAGCTCTTTCGAAAAGACCGTAAAACTAATGGGGGAGGACTGGCTATTTACATTAAAACTAGCTTAAATTGCACACTTAGAGATGATCTGCAGGTAGAGGGTGTTGAAGCTCTGTTGCTGGAGGTAAAACCTAAAAAGCAGAAACCCTTTCTTTTAGCATATACATACAGACCACCATCATCAACACAAGAGTGGACTGTGGATTTTGAACAAATCTTAGATAATCTCTATACAGAAAATAAGGAAATAATTTTGCTTGGTGATTTTAACATAAATCTTTTTGATGCCTGTAATAATGTTCAAAACTGGCTGCAAATCATGGACTCTGTAAACTTGACACAGGTAGTGAAAGATCCTACACGTGTCACACCAAGCTCATCTACTTTGATTGATCATGCTTACAGCAACAGAGCTCAAAATATCAAGGATGTGTATGTACCATGCTACGCAATAAGTGATCACTATCCTGTTTGTCTTACTCATAAACTGTCACACTGCAAAGACAAAGAACTAGACCACAAAACAATCACCTATAGGGCAATGAAACACTTCGATGAAGACCAATTTCTACTTGACCTTGAATGTCAACCATGGTTCTTGTTAAACAGCTATGATGATCCAAACGATGCTATGGATTTCTTCAATAAATGCTTTGAAAAAGTGCTGAACAGTCATGCTCCAAAGAAAACAAAACGTGTCAAACATGAATTGCAACCAAATTGGTTTACTAAAGAAATTGACCAGGCCGGTAAGAACCGTGATTTTTGTAAGAAGAGAAATGACATAGATAACTATAAATTTTGGAGAAACAGAACCAAAACTCTTATTTTGCAATCCAAACAATCTCTCTACACTAATTCAATTAACAACAACAGAAGAAATCCTAAGCAACTTTGGAAAAATCTGCATGAATTGACAAACAAATGTAAAACAAGTCAGAGTCCACTGATCAGTGATGCAGACGGAGAGCAGATTCTTGATCCCGAAAAGACTGCAAACATATTTAATTCATTCTTTACATCAGTATCTCAAACTTATACTGATCCAAGCAATGAACTTCCATATACAGATGAAAAGTTAAAAACATTTGTGACAGGCAAAATCTTATCAGACGTGACATTTGACTTACAAGCCATCACAATATCATATGTTCAAACCCAGCTCTCAAGCCTAGACATTTCAAAAGCCACAGGACTAGATGACCTAAGTGCCAAAATGCTACGACTGAGCTCACACATTATAGCAGCTCCTTTAACCCAAATTATAAATCTAAGCATCAGAACAAAAATATTTCCAGACAGTCTAAAACATGCCAAAGTAACTCCCTGCTTCAAAAAAGGAGATAAAAGTGATAAAACAAACTACAGACCCATTTCAATTCTCCCAATAATATCAAAAATCATTGAAAGGCATATTAGCGATCAAGTGAAAGACTACCTGCTCAGGCACAATCTTCTATATGAGCGCCAATCTGGCTTCAGAAATAACCATTCATGTGAGTCTGCTCTAACTGCTATCATTGATGACTGGATTTCTGCCATAGACAAGAATGAGATAGTGGGCACTGTCCTGTTAGATCTTTCTAAAGCATTTGACCTGGTGGATCACAAAATATTGCTGAGTAAATTGAAATGCTACCAATTTAGTGAGGGATCCCTTAGATGGTTTGAATCATATCTTTCCCAAAGGCAACAGCAAGTCTCTGTTTCAGGAAAGTTATCAAACCCACTGCATATATCCGCAGGCGTGCCTCAAGGATCAGTCTTGGGACCTCTACTTTTCCTGCTATATATTAATGACCTAGCTCTTGAAATAAATAAATCACTAATTGATTTCTTCGCTGATGATGCTACAATGACAGTGACTGGAACCTCTGCAGCAGATATTGCAGAGGAACTGAATAGTGGCATTGTATCCGCTATAAATTGGTGTAAAAGAAATAAAATGACAGTTAACATATTGAAAACAAAAGCCATGTTCCTTTCATCAGCCCCAAAGCAGACTAATTTACAGGCAAATGCTCCAAACATTAAAATTGGTAATGACCAAATCCAAAATTCAACCCAAGAGAAACTGCTGGGGGTTATAGTCGACAGCTCATTAAATTGGTCTTCACATGTGGAGGCAACTCTTAAAAAGTGTAATTCTCTGTTATATCTTCTCGGAAGAATTAAAACCTTCCTGAATTTATCAACACGTAAACTGTATTTCAATGCATACATACTTCCCCATCTAGACTATTGTTGTACCATCTGGGGAAATTGTAATGATAATCTCGTTGAAAAGCTAATCAAATTTCAAAAAAGGGCAGCTAGACTTATTTTAAATAAACCTATGGATACACCTTCTGAGGAACTTTTTCAAACGTTGGGCTGGATGAAATTTGATGAACGAGTGAATTACAGAAAAGCAATACTCATGTATAAATCTCTGCATAATCTAGCTCCCACTTATTTAAGTTCAAAATTTACCTACACCAGTGACATCCACCAGGTCAACCTAAGATCCATATCAGATTCTACACTATATGCACCAAAACCAAATCTTGAGATCTATAGGAAAACTTTTGCATACTCTGGTTCAAAAATTTGGAATGCCCTTCCAGAGTCAATCCGTAGTGCCCCAAGCCTTTGGGCATTCAAACAGAGATATCTAAGGTGGAAAAATTCAGATTCATAGTGTCATTTTTACTTTATATTGAACATTTACATGTATGTAGTTCATAAATATAATTATTTGATTCAGTAAGTTTCTTGTGGTGATTCTCCATCTTTCATCTACAGTTAGTGTCAGTCAAATTTAGAGTTTCAGAAGAAAAACAAAAGCTCCGTTTCTGCAAAGATGTGGCAACAACAACAATGTTAGGTAATTTATATCAGGACCACCAAATTCTTACTGAATCAAATATTTGATATGTTGTAAATATTGTAAAGTTAAGAGGGCCTCAGGGAAGATTGGTATTTATATGCTAACTGTGTGTTTCCTCTATAAATAAAGACATTATTATTATTATTATTATTATTATTATTACACTTTTTCTTCTTCTTAAATCCAAAATTTCAAGATTCTAGCCTGTTTCTGTTACTACACAGACCAGTTTGTGTAGGATCTGTTCGGAAACCACATTGTTGGTTTTCTCACGAGACAGCTGATTTATTTCACACGAGATTATTGCAACAAATTTGTCATATACATGTATATGCATTTGTTTGTCCTACATATTTGTGACATAATGAGCTGTCTCGTGGGAAAACCAACAGTGTGGTTTTCGAACAGGTCTGACACAGACCAAGCTGTACAAGCACACAAGCAGGCTAGAAGCTTGAAATGTCAGATTTAAGAAGAAGAGGATGTGTACTATCCTTGTAGCAAAAACAAAGGCACTAATCAGCTTCGCAGTTACTGCGAAGCTGATCTGCGCCTTTGTTTTCGCATATGCAGATTGTTGGTTTTCCAATGAGGTGACTCAATTATTATTTGTGACATATCTAGTCTTGTTTTACAATTGTAATTTATTTTTGCTTGAAAGAAAGTTTTATACCCTGTGTTGTGTGGTCCCTGGTTATAAAAATATATTCATGCTCATGAGCATAACATTTTAACTGCTCATTTATACTTACTTAGCCCTGATTAGTTGATATTGCAAGTTTAGATCAACATAGTCTGCGATTTACCCTGCTACAATTACAAAAACATACACATGTAATATACAGAATTTTCTTCAGTTCTAAAATTTAAAAATTTCTGTAGAAAATTTTTGATATTTTGATATTTTTCTTATTGTAGCTCAAAAAAATAGATTGTGTGTACATGTTAGAACTGCCTCACCGAGGTGGTTTTAACAAGTACCCACAATTTACGTTTTGGATCAAAAATAAAAAAAAACTAGGTATACCCCTATTAATCCCATTTTCACTGTATAAAAGTGGGGTATAGAGAGATATTCATTGCTTGGAGATGTTTGCATAATGAATAAATGTAAAAATGCCAACTATAATTGCCAACTATTGTTGACAGTTTAACATTTATTAGCAGGATTAATTTTAGTCTCAGCTGAGTTAAGCTTGAAAAATTTTATTATCTCAGCCATCTTATTTCAGAACACATCTGTAGAGAGTATGTTGGACTCGGGGATAGAAACCAATAATACAGTTACAGAATCACCAGCCGTAAGTTGGCACACTGTGTAGGTCAGCAATAGTTGAGCCGCCTCGTGAGAAAACCAACAATCTGCATATGCGAAAACAAAGACGCAGATCAGCGTTGCAGTAACCGCGAAGCTGATTAACATCTTTGTTTTCGCTACACCGATAGTACATTTCCTCTTCTACTTAAATCAGAAATTTCAAGCTTCTAGCCATTTTCTGTGCTTGTACAGCTCAATTTGTGTCAGACCTGTTCGAAAACCACATTGTTGGTTTTCTCACAAGGAAGCTCAGTTTTTAGGTAAAGAAGTTCAAAAGTAAGCCACACGCTTCATCAACTATGGATAAAATGTCAAGATAATATGTTTATTTCAAATAAGACTTCATGCAAATTATTACATACCTCACTATATGAGCCACCTCATGTGAAAACCAACAATGTGGTTTCTGAACAGGTCCAACACAAACCAAGGTGTACAAGCACAGAAGCAGGTTAGAAGCTGAATATTTTGGATTTAAGAAGAAGAGGAAGTGTACTATCCTTGTAGTGAAAACAAAGCCGCTGATCAGCTACGCTCTATTATATTGTGGTTTTCAATATTATTCAACCATGCCCAAATTAATAACTTTGCTATAATTAACCTCATTATAACACAGTTTCACTTATAACATGGTCAGCTTCTGTGGATCACAAGGATGTAATGAGGTTTATCTGTATTTGCATAAGTATCTTTAAATTACAAACTTTTCATAGTCCATAGGTGCATAAGAAAATCAAATTGAATTTATAATTTAAATGAAAATTAAAATCCACACAGACACCCTAAAATTTTTCAGACTTTGAACAAAAATCTCAAAATGAATTTGCTGTGACCTTGAGATAATTATGTTTGTTTTTCCAGAAGAAGAGGCCACATGGCGAGGATGATGCCTCTGTCAGCGAGACCCCGGTAGGTTGGTCACACATTGTTGGTAGAAACCATCAAAAAAACATGTCTGTGTAATGTATACCTCCTTATACCCCACTTTTATATAGTAAAACTAGGGTATGCAGGGGTATACCTATTTTTAGCTCACCTGAGCCGAAGGCTCATAGGTGAGCTTATAGTATACCCATGCTCCGGCGTCCGTCCGTCGTCCGTCTGTCTGTCCGTCCGTCGTCCACAATTTCAAAGATCTTCTTCTCTGAAACCGCTGGGCCGATTGTTCTCATATTACACATACACCATCTACAGGTAGGGGGAAAGAATAATTGTGTTTTTTGTTTTGATCGGATAAGGACTCTGGTTGCTATGGCAACTTATGCTTCCCATAGACTTATAATGGAAAAAAGTGAAAATTGCCAGTTTTTGCTGTCTTGTTGGAGATATTTGAATTTTGTTTTTGCAGAAATGTTTATTGAGTAGTCCTCTACGTTTCATGTGACTTTTGTCCTAATCCTTCATTTTGATTGGTTGCAGGGGCCCCATATAGGGCAAAATTTCGAAAAACATACAAAAATCTTCTTCTCAGAAACTGTCAAGGGGATGAAGCCTGTACTTTGTATACATGTTCCTGACAGTGGCCTCTACATAATTTGTGTTTTTTATTCCAGGCGGATAAGAACTCTGGTTGCTATGGCAACTTAAAGTTTCCATAGACTGATAATGGGAAAAGTGGAAATCGGCTATTTTTCCGCTAAAATTGCAGACATTTGAATTTTGTTTTTGCAGAAATGTTTATTGAGTAGTGTTTGACGTTTCTTGCGACTTTTGTCCTAATCCTTTATTTTGATTGGTTGCTGGGGCCACATAAAGGGCAAAATTTTGAAAAAAAAAACATTCAAAAATCTTCTCCTCAGAAACTGTCTAGTGGATGAATCCTGTACTTTGTATACATGTTCCTGACAGTAGCCTCTACATAATTTGTGTTTTTTATTCCAGTCGGATAAGAACACTGGTTGCTATGGTAACTAAGTTTCCATAGACTTATAATGGGAAAAGTGGAAATTAGTTATTTTTTGAAAACTATTGCAGCCTGAGGTCTGAAAAGTGGTAGATGCAAACAACAAATGAAGGTATATGATTAATTTAGGTCAAGGTCATCTCTTGACCTTGGCCGGACTGTCGTCCATACACACTTTTCAAAGATTTTTTTCTCTGAAACCACTAGGCCAATCAAAGCCAAATTTTATATGAAGCATCTATAGGAAGTGGGAACCAATATGTATATAAATAATCCAGGTCACATTACCAAGATGGCCGCCATGCCCATATATGGTAAAAATCCTTAAAATATCTTCTCCAGAACCGGTGTACCGATTTCAACGAAACTTTGCATGAAGTATGGATGACTCAAGTACTACAATGTATATATAAATCATGACCCTGTGGTGACCTTGACCTATTTTATGGCAAGGTCAACATAGGTTGTCAATGCATTTGAATGGGGAAAACTTTTAAAATGTCATTTTAAGTGAAAGTCTTGCATGAAATGGGCAGTAGGACAGAATTTTAATGATTCTGAAAAAAAAAATGGACTCCAGGGGCTCATCTGCTTTTAAAATGTTATTTGAAGGGGAAAATCAGTAGGAAATTGGCAAATGGACAGAATATTGATTATTCTGAAAAAAAAAGAAAATGGCCCAAGGGCTTCATCTGCCCCTGCACTGGGGTTAAATACCATAATATTCAAATATGTTTATTGGTATATGAAGCAGATTTCAGGTGAGCGTTTACAGGACCATTGGTCCTCTGGTTCTTATTTTTGCTCCAAAACATAGATTGTGGGTACTCGTAAGAACCGCCTTGCCAAGGCGGTTCTAACATGTACCCACAATCTATGTTTTGGAGCAAAAATAGGAAAAATATCAAACATTTTCTCCTTAAAATCTTCATTTTTTACAACTTTAAAAATCTCTGTATATTGCAGGAGCATGTTTTCACAATGATTTCAGCTTGTAGGTATTTCAACTACTGTAAAAGTGCAAGTTTATTTTCACACCCAAAATATTACCATTACCATATCTTGCTCATTCAAACTGTGACAAGATTAAAACATGATCATCTACTTTGCTTTAGCCTGAAAGGAATCATGGTTAGACTAACTGTCATTCAGAGCGCCAGAAATCACTTTGAACTCCACTAGAGGTGTATATATGTAACATGGCAGTTTAAAACAGTTTTCTGCACTTTGTCGTGATTTAACTGTACTCAGTCTTGAATGCTAAGCTACAGGGGGAAACATCAAGCAAGACATGCACTCCCCATAGTACTGGTTAATACCCAGGAAGCAGTGGCTTTATCCCAACATAACTGAAAAATTGTTGATCAGAAACAAACACAAATTTAAATAAGGCGGCCCCTGTGGCCAAGTCGTTAAGAACGCAGATATTTCATTACCACACTAAAACTATTTGATCATCTCAAGGCTGCATCTGGTGCGGGTTTGAGCACAACTTGGGGTCACATTATTATATTGGACAAGCCAAGTTCTGCTTGCAGGTGTGCCAGGTTGTTTTTCTTGGAGTTCTCCCATTTTCGGACCACCTACTGATTAGTCCGTCTCATATGACCTGAAATAATCTTGAAAGGGATGTTAAACTGGATCAAAAAACAATTAAATAAATCATGATATACATTATTACTATATGAACATTATAACATACATATGAACCTCTACTCTGCATGTGCGCAAAAACAAAGATGCAGATCAGCTGTGCAATTCCTGCACAACTGATCAGTGCCGATGTTTTCAGTACACAGGACAATCTCTCTTCTTGTTTCATCCGAAATTTTAAGCTTCTAGTCTTCTGTGCATATACAGGCCCATTTGGTTTGTTTGAATTGATGCTTTACATCCAAGTCTACAGCTGTGGTCATGTCGGGATGTTGCCTCCATATAATGGGACTTTTACCCATGACACTCAAAATGCGCTTTATAAAAATAACCACACAACTAAGCCAATAAGGCTGATATGTACTGATGGTTTTACTAAACCACATTTCCTGGGCAGGCACAGTCATGAGTGGTTAACCAGTAATCAGATGGTCGGTCAGTAGATTAGAAGCTTTGCCAAGGCCGATTTGTGTTGGACTTGTTCTGAAACACTGAAATGCAGTTTTCTCATGTTGCGGCTCAAGTAATGTTATTTTTTTCGACAGAGTAAAAAGAAGAAGAAGAAGCACAAGGTTCATGTTGTGACAGGTCTCCAGCTGTATGTTGAGGAGAAGCTGGACAGCTACAGACTAGAGCACCCAGACCTCAGTGAGGAGGAGATACACAGTAAACTGCAACGAAAATATGCCAAACTCTCGGACAAGAAAACGGTAAGTAGTGTTACAAACATACTTTGGAGCTTTACTGGATTCACCCTATCATTCTGTGGTTCTCTGAATCCTTCAACATTTGAGCCCCCTCGTGGGAAAACCAACAATGTGTTTTCCAAACAGGTCTGACACAAACCGAACTGTACAAGCACAGAAAAGAGCTAGTAGCTTGAAATTTTGGATTTAAGTAGAAGAAGAATTGTACTATATATAGATCTGAGTAGCAAAAACAAAGACGCTGATCAGCTTTTTTCGGTTACCGCGAAGCTGATCTGCGTCTTTGTTTTTGCCTATGCAAAATGCTGGTTTTCCCATGAGGCGGCTCATTAAGTGATTGCTCAATATAACGTGGATCAGAGTATAATCAGACAAAATTCGATTTTCTTGCAATAAGGCCGTTGTTTTCAGTAACACTTTCTTCAATATAAAACGTTGCCAGCACTTAAAAGAAAGTCCAATCTTGCAGTCTTTACATTACATTATGAAAACTTGTCCATACAATATTCGGAGAAACTTTTCAGCTTTCAAAATTGAAAGTTTTGTTGGAAAATTTTCCATATTTGTAGTATATTTACTCAAAACATTGATTGTGGGTGAGGCAGTTCTAACGAGTACCCACAATCTATGTTTTAGATCACAAGTAAGAAGAATAAGTTCACCCCTGTATACCCCAGTTTTACAATATAAAAGTGGGGTTTAGGGGGGTATACATTTCACGGACATGTTTTCCTCCTCCTGGCGCTTTGTTTTCGTTCTTTTACTTAATCCAAAATTTCAAGCTTCTTCCTCTCTTCTGTGACGATACTGGTTTGTATGTGTCGGACCTGTTCGGAAACCACATTGTTTGGTTTTCCATGCGAGGCATTTTACGAGGCGGCTCATATTAACAGCTTGAATAGTTGAACTCATATAAAAATTGATATAATTAAAGCCTGACCCTTGAGCTGTACAAGCATAAAAGATGACTAGAGAGTGGAAATTTTAGATTTAGAGACTAGAGGAATTGTACTATCCCTGTAGGGAAAACAAAGGCGCTGATCAGCTTCGCAGTTACTGCGAAGCTGATCTACGCCTTTGTTTTCGCATAGGCAAAACCCGGTTTTCTCATGACGCAGCTCACATGTGTTTGCAAAAGGATATACAATGTTGATGTTTTCATGTAAGGTCTGGCACATGGGGCTGGTCTTCCACTCCGAGGGGAGATTTGTTTGGTTTGAGCTTAAAAAGCTGTTGTTTGATAATAACCTTACATTGGTCCCCATGGTTTACGCTGAATACCAGTGCAACCTTACATTGGTCCCCATGGTTTACACTGAATACCAGTGCAACCTTACATTGGTCCCCATGGTTTACACTGAATACCAGTGCAACCTTACATTGGTCCCCATGGTTTACGCTGAATACCAGTGCAACCTTACATTGGTCCCCATGGTTTACGCTGAATACCAGTGCAACCCTACATTGGTCCCCATGGTTTACGCTGAATACCAGTGCAACCCTACATTGGTCCCCATGGTTTACGCTGAATACCAGTGCAACCTTACATTGGTCCCCATGGTTTACGCTGAATACCAGTGCAACCTTACATTGGTCCCCATGGTTTACGCTGAATACCAGTGCAACCTTACATTGGTCCCCATGGTTTACGCTGAATACCAGTGCAACCTTACATTGGTCCCCATGGTTTACGCTGAATACCAGTGCAACCTTACATTGGTCCCCATGGTTTATGCTGAATACCAGTGCAACCCTACATTGGTCCCCATGGTTTACGCTGAATACCAGTGCAACCCTACATTGGTCCCCATGGTTTACGCTGAATACCAGTGCAACCTTACATTGGTCCCCATGGTTTACGCTGAATACCAGTGCAACCTTACATTGGTCCCCATGGTTTACGCTGAATACCAGTGCAACCTTACATTGGTCCGCATGGTTTACGCTGAATACCAGTGCAACCCTACATTGGTCCCCATGGTTTACCCTGAATACCAGTGCAACCTTACATTGGTCTCCATGGTTTACCCTGAATACCAGTGCAACCTTACATTGGTCCCCATGGTTTACCCTGAATACCAGTGCAACCTTACATTGGTCCCCATGGTTTACGCTGAATACCAGTGCAACCTTACATTGGTCCCCATGGTTTACGCTGAATACCAGTGCAACCTTACATTGGTCCCCATGGTTTATGCTGAATACCAGTGCAACCTTACATTGGTCTCCATGGTTTACCCTGAATACCAGTGCAACCTTACATTGGTCCCCATGGTTTACCCTGAATACCAGTGCAACCTTACATTGGTCCCCATGGTTTACACTGAATACCAGTGCAACCTTACATTGGTCCCCATGGTTTACACTGAATACCAGTGCAACCCTACATTGGTCCCCATGGTTTACCCTGAATACCAGTGCAACCTTACATTGGTCCCCATGGTTTACCCTGAATACCAGTGCACAAATGTATATACAGTATTGAAATTTTCAACTGACAGCCAAGAGACGTAGATTTAAAAACTTGTTAATGCTGCTTTGCTTATCAAAGGAAACAGTAAAGGGTGTTTTGACAACACATAAAACCATATACACCTCTGGAAGCTGTGATAAGGCACTGGGTTGCTTTTTTTTTCTGCCGATTTTAACTCACATGAGCCGAGGGCTCAAAGTGAGCTTATAGTTGTAGTAGGAGGAAAAATATAGACATGTAAAGAAAAACATTCAGCCAGAGCTGGCCTCAAACCCCGATCGCCGGGATGGAAATCAGGCGTCATAACCACGAGGCTAAAAGGTCTGGACCAGTTAGACTGGTCAATTATGCACCCTATATACTATATACACTTTATTCAACATACTTCCATAGCCACACTACCACATAGTATAGGCATGATCCTGCATCCTTCCATCATAGTCTACCCATCTGTCATAGTCTGTCGTCCACAATTTCAAAGATCTTCATCTCTGAAACCAGTTTGGCAATCAAGTTGAAATGATATGTGGAGCTATTTTGTGGCATTGAAGTTTTATTTGCAATGCGATATCTTGGTCACCAAGATGGTGTATGAAAGTGAAATTTTGTGAGGAGCCTCCATGTTAGGAGGAAAAACATTTGTGCAAAAAGTCTTGAGTCGAATAAACAGTGTGGGCACCATTCTCAAATATCTTCTCCAGAACTAGTGGACTTATTTTCACAATACATGGTATGTAGTATCTTGGACTCCAGCCCATCATAGTTTGTTCAGTTGAAGCCCTGGGATGACCTTGACCAATTTGACCACAAGGTCAGCTTTGGAAACATATAATTTTACATGGGGAAAAAGTTAAAACAATGGATATTTTGGAAAACTATTTGCAGCATGAGACCTGAAAGTTGGCAGAAGCAGACAACTAACAAAGGTATGCGATAAATTAAGGTCAATGTCATTTCTTGACCTGGGCCCAAGGTCATTGAAATATAGAAATTAAAGACTTGTTTTTCTCATAAAACCTGTGAATGTGAAATTTTATTTGAAGCCTTCATGTTAAGGAAGAAGGAAATTTTGTTCGTGAAATCGGGGTTGCATATTCGGCATTGCTGCTATGCTCATAAATGCTCAAAAATCTTCTCCAGAAAGGGTAGGCAGATATTCCTGCAATTTGGTATGTAGCATTAGGTACCTTATTTTGTTCAAAGATGATCCAAGGATGACCTTGATCTATTTTATGGCAAGGTCTATTTTTGAAACTGGCTTTTACATGGAGAAAAAGGGAAAACTGAATTTTTGAAACTAATGCAGCCTGAGAGCTGAAACTTGGCAGATGCAGACAACAAAGTCAATAAAGGTATATGGAGCCAAAGAGAATCTGTATTTTTACAACTTTCAATAGGGTAGTCTAAATAAGACTTGTATAATCAAAATGGGGCCAAATATAATAAACGTTGGTGGAAGTCAAATCTTTTTTAATTTTCAGAAGGTTTGAACTCAAAAGCAGCTGAAATGAATTTGTGAGAGCAAATTTAAAAAGAGTGATATGCTCAAATGAAGAATCAGTGAACAGGAAGAGACACAAGACTATTTTTTTTAGCTCACCTGAGCCGAAGGCTCACAGGTGAGCTTATAGGATAGGCAGGCAGTCCGTCGTCCGTCGTCCGTCGTCGTCCGTCCACAATTTCAAAGAAGAATATTTCTGAAGCTAGTAGGCCGATCTTGATCAAATTTAATGTGAACCATAATTGGGTTGGGGGATTGATGGCATTAGGTTTTGGAGCAGATTGTATCAAAATTGTGGTTTCCATGGCAACAGATAGGTCCCATAGACTTACAATGGGAAAAACTAAAAAAATCTTCTTCTCTGAAACCACTAGGCCCACAGCTTTGATATTTGGTATGTAGCAATGGCTAATGGTCCTCTACATAAATTGTGCCATTCGTGCCCCTGGGGTCAAATTTGGCCACGCCCCGGGGGATCGATAGTCTCCATAGACTTACTATGGGAAAAAAATTAAAAAATCTTCTTCTCTGAAACCACTAGGCCCACAGCTTTGATATTTGGTATGTAGCAATGGCTAATGGTCCTCTACATAAATTGTGCCATTCGTGCCCCTGGGGTCAAATTTGGCCACGCCCCGGGGGGTCGATAGTCTCCATAGACTTACTATGGGAAAAAAATTAAAAAATCTTCTTCTCTGAAACCACAGGGCCCACAGCTTTGATATTTGGTATGTGGCAATGGCTAATGGTCCTCTACATAAATTCATGCCCCTGGGGTCAAAGTTGGCCACGCCCCGGGGGTTGATAGTCTCCATAGACTTACTATGGGAAAAAAAATTAAAAAATCTTCTTCTCTGAAACCACAGGGCCCACAGCTTTGATATTTTGTAGGTGGCAATGGCTAATGGTCCTCTACATAAATTGTGCCATTCATGTCCCCGGGGTCAAATTTGGCCACGCCCCGGGGGTAGATAGTCTCCATAGACCTACAATAGGAACACCTAAAAAAATCTTCTTCTCTGAAACCACTAGGCCCACAGCTTTGATATTTGGTATGTAGCAATGGCTAATGGTCCTCTACATAAATTGTGCCATTCATGCCCCTGGGGTCAAATTTGGCCACGCCCTAGGGGTTGATAGTCTCCATAGACTTACTATGGGAAAAAAATAAAAAAATCTTCTTCTCTGAAACCACTAGGCCCACAGCTTTGATATTTGGTATGTAGCAATGGCTAATGGTCCTCTACATAAATTGTGCCATTCATGCCCCTGGGGTCAAATTTGGCCAGGCCCCGGAGGTTGATAGTCTCAATAGACTTGCTATGGGAAAAAAATTCAAAAATCTTCTTCTCTGAAACCACAGGGCACACAGCTTTGATATTTTGTATGTGGCAATGGCTAATGGTCCTCTACATGAATTGTGCAAGCCATGCCCCTGGGGTCAAATTTGGCCACGCCCCGGGGGTAGATAGTCTCCATAGACTTACAATGGGAAAAACTAACAAAAATCTTCTTCTCTGAAACCAAAAGGCCCAGAGCTTCCAAATTTTGTATGTAGCAATGTTTGGTAGTCCCCATTATAAATTGTGCCAGTCATGCCCCTGGGTCAAATTTGGCCATGCCCCGGGGGTCAATAGTGTCCATGCATAGACTTTCATTAGTCGATTCTCAATTAATTTAAATCTCATGAGCTTACAATGTGATAATCTCTCAGGTGAGCTACAGGACCAATGGTCCTCTAGTTTTTTATTCTTTCAAGATGATTTCAGCTCATATGAGACAGGCCAATTGGTAGGTAGGGCAAAAATGGGAGAACCTGAAGAAAACCATTTGACACACCTGCAAGCAGAATTTGGCTTGTCTCACATGTGGCCAGTGGTGGGGTTGAACCCAAACCAGACACAGCGGTGAGATGATCTAATGATTATATCCCAGGCTTATACGAAGAGTATGGGGGTATATAGTTTTTGTCTTTTCTGTGAAGATGTTTGTGTGTGTGTGCATGTGTGTGTAAACTTTTTTTTCTGTCAAAGATTTCTCTGGAACTGCTTGACATAGGATGATAAACTTTGGTACAGAAGCTTTGTGGTGCAGTGGTTATGTCACTCGCCTTGTAAACCAGGGGTCGCAGGTTCGATCCCGGGCTTCTCCAGTCCATCGGATGGGACTATAAACCGAGGTCCCGTCTCCATATGACCTTAGCTGTTAGTGGGACGTTAAACCCCAATTAACTAACTAAACTTTGGTACAAACATTGGGTATGGTAAGTTGTATTGTGTAAGAAAGAATCAGCCATCTCCTGCTTATCAGTCTCATTATTTGTCCATTTTTCATTCTCTGATTGAAATTTTTCAGCTCGTATTTATGCCAGCTTCTTCATATTTTGTATACATCTAGACAGTGTCCAAGTGTATTGTGCAAGAGAAAATCAGATGGCCAGTATTTGTTTTTTCTATTCTTTTTTTTTTCCACTTTGTAGTTTTTCCATCTGTCCATATAATAAATATGGAAATTTCTGTCAAAAACTTTCAGGAACTGCTCAACTTAGGAAAGTGAAATTTAGTGCAAACATTGGGAATGATTAGTTGTATTGTGTAAGAAATGATAAGTCCCTTCATTTTTCTTTCTCTCTGATTGTGTGAACTTTGTTTTATGATTTTCTTAAATTTTAAACAAATCTACACCAGAAGATACCTTGATGTTCTGTCTTTGTAGAAGCATACAGCACACCCAGGTATTCATTTGATGACCAGATGTAAACCTTTTTCTTATGTCTCCTCCAAAGGGTTGGGAGACATTGTTTTTCCCCGTGCGTCTGTCTGTCTGTCTGTCCGTCCGTCTGTCCGTCCATCTGTCTGTCCGTCACAAATCGTGTCCGCTCTATAACTCGAAAACCGTCAAAGATATTTCAATGAAACTTCATACACTTATAAAGCAAGATGAGATGATGTGTCATGCACAAGAGCCGTAACTCTTGCTTTCATATCTTTGGAGTTATTTCCCTTTGATTATTTTCCATACAATTTTGTGTCTGCTCTATAACTCGAAAACCGAAAGAGATATTTCAATGAAACTTGGTATACTTATAAAGCACAAAGAGATGATGTGTCATGCTAAAGAACCATAACTCTTGCTTGCATATCTTTGAAGTTATTTCCCTTTGATTATTTTCCATACAGTTTTCGTGTAGGCTCTATTACTCAAAAACCATTAGAGATATTTCAATGCGACTTGGTACATTTATAAAGCATCATGAAACGATGTGTCATGCTTAAGAACCATAACTCTTGCTTTCATATCTTTCATCTTTTGGGTAATTTCCCTTTGATTATTTTCCATACAATTTCGCGTTGGCTCTATAACTCAAAAACCATAAGAGATATTTCAATGAAACTTGATACACTTATAAAGCACAATGAGACAATGTGTCATGTACTAAAATTATAACTCTTGCTTGTGCTTTTTGGAGTCATTTCCCTTTGATTATTTTCAATAAAATTTTGTGTCCGCTCTATATCTAAAAAATGGTAGATATTTCAATGAAACTTAGTACACTTAATGTTAGATTTATAACTCTTGCTCATGTATTTTTGGAGTTATTTCCCTTTGATTATTTGCCATACAATTTCGTGTCTGCTCTATACCTAAAAAAGAGATATATTTTCATTGAAACCAAACCCGATACACTTATAAACAGAACGACAGGATATGTGATGCAGAAGAACAATAACTCTTGCTTGCATACTTTGGACATGCACTTAGAAAGGGGGGAGACATCAGTTTTCACATAGAAAACAAATTCTAGTTTAATCTGCTTTTTGCCTCAAAGTGGTATGACCTCTGATGGCTACCTACGGAGGTATGTGAGCTTTGCTAACTTTTGCTATATTTAAGAAATAGCGTTCCTAACCACTCGGCCAGGGGGGTGGGGGTCACCAAACACAAGGCTGAAGTCAGATTTTTTTTTCAGATTAGTAATCAGAGAAATGAGCCACCTCGTGGGAAAACCAGCAATGTGGTTTCCGACCAGGTCCAACATAAACCGGCCTGTACAGTCTCAGAAAAGAGCTAAAAAGCTTGAAATTTCGAATTTAAGTAGAAGAAGAACTTTACTATCCGAGTAGCGAAAACAAAGGCGCTGATCAGCTTCGCGGTTACCGCGAAGCTGATCTGCGTCTTTGTTATCGCATATGCAGATTGTTGGTTTTCCCATGTGGCAGCTAAAATGTTACAGAGATTGCTCTTTTGTGGATCTGCTGGTTGTGGTTTAATGTCCCACCAACAGCTAAGGTTGTTTAGGAATTGATGAACCTCTGATATAAAATCTTCTTTGATTTTTCAGAAAAAGTATGAACAAGTGGCAGCTGAGATGAACTAGTGAGAACATATACAAGAAGAGTGAGATTATGCTCAAATAAAGCATCAGTGAGACTAAAGTCAAACAGATATGAGACTAAAGTCAGATGAGCCACTGCGTGGGAAAACCACCAATCTGCATATGCGAAAACAAAGACGCAGATCAGCTTTGCAGTAACCACGAAGCTGATCAGCGCCTTTGTTTTCGCTAATCGGATAGTACAATTCCTCTACTTTCTAAATCCAAAATTCCCAGCCTCTAACCATCTTCTGTGACTGTACAGCCTGGTTTGTGTCAGACCTATCCGGACCCAAATTGATGATTTTCTCACACACAGGCTCAAATTGTGTTTAGATTAAGTAATCTGACAAGTAGAGATGTGGATTTGCTATTTGAGCCCTCTCCTGGGAAAACCAACAATGTGGTTACTGACCAGGTCCAACACAAACCGGGCTGTATAAGCACAGAAGATGGCTAGAGACTGGAAATTTTGGATTTAGAAAGAAGAGGAATTGTACTATCTGTGTAGTGAAAACAAAGGTGCTGATCAGCTTTGCGGCTACCACGAAGCTGATCTGCACCTTTGGTTTTTGCATATGCAAATTGTTGGTTTTTCCATGAGGTGGCTCATTTGTTGTTTAATGCCCCATCAAGAGCTTAGGTCATATGGAGACAAGTGGCTTTACATCTCTGTAATTTATTACAGAGGTTTGTGTTTGAGGTTGTTATGTGAGCTGCATCATGAAAAAACAGTAAGTCATCTGATTTGTAATGATGCTTGTTCTACTGTGTAGCTTGATTGGTAGAGTGACCGATATTGAAAGGGACGTAGGATAGATCATTGTTTCTTACATACCAAATGTGAAAAGATCGATTTATTCCCTGATTTTCAGTGGTTTTCTGTCAAGTAGCAAAATCTATCTTACACCACTGTCATGTAAAAGATAAGAAAAACACGAGACAAAATTTGATCATTTCTAGCCAAAGCAACTGCTTTCAGGAATGGGTTCAACAAAACCAGACATAACTGTTTGAAATCACAGCGAATATCATAGGCGTACCACCAATTACGCACAGTACGCAAGTGTGTAATGTAAAAAGTTAGAAGTAGCTAAAATTATGGCCTTTTTTGTCATTTTTTCAATCAAAAATTAACTTTTTTGCCCTTGGACCTTGGTGCGTATAAATTGAAATTTTCTGGTTACGCCTATGAATATTCTTGATCCATGCTTGTTTTGTGATAAAACGCATTACTAGTGGTAAAGCACGGCACCAGGCGACGTTACCGGTAAAAGAAATTTAGACGGAGTATGTAAGAAAAAGAATCCATCATTGGTGTTCAGTGGAGAAAGGAAAATCTCAACCCTCAACGAGCCTCGTTTCCCACTGGAACGGGTGGACCCTGGGGTTGGGATTTTCCTATCTCCACTGACACTATTTGTCCACCACATTTCTGTGAGGTATGAAATTGTTTCTTTGGCTATTCTTTTGCTTCCTATGATTCAAGAAGAGCATTTTCAGCATGTTGAATTGTTCACTAAGTACTGATAATCGAAAATATCTTTTGGCGTTTGACTGTGGACTTAAGGTTGTAAAACTAACCAACAAATCAATGTACATGTATTGACAAATCTAAAATATACTGAAAATAGACTTCAGTCACAGATTTATTAGAGAAGAACAGTTGCCTATTGTTTAGAGTGGTGTGACAATAGAGTCCTCATTGGCATGTTATAAGAATCTTACACGAGTGCCGGGGTGGATAGACAAATCTGTCCTGAGGGTTACAAACTGTGACACGAGGGACAGATTTGTCTATCCATCCCCGACACGTATGATAGATTTTTTACTTGCATGCCTTAATACGGCGGCACTTGATTTTCATAGCATTTAGAGTGGGAAAAAAAAAACACTGCAATCGTGTCTGCCATTTTGAAATAGAATGTTTCTTATGTTGTGGTGATGTAGGACTAAGTTATGTGACATCCTATACAACCAATGTTAAAATGGTACTTGAATAGCCCATTATATGGTACTTAGCCCAGTTTTCATGGGGGTTCCAGTTTTCGTGGTATACATGTATTTCAGCTGAAACTGTATTTTCTCACAATATGTCACATTTACTGGCGTCTACCATCCACATTGCTCAAGACAAATAACAAAGATTGATTTTATTAGGGCTGTAGAATATTTTTCATTGATTTGAATCTGAATATGGTATTATGCTTTATTCAAAATGGGTAGATGTCTTTAAAATGTTTTCAGTATCACACCTGACAGTGAAATATTTTCTTAAGTTACTTATTTCAATTCACAAGGTGTAATAAAATAATGAAACATTAAAATATGTCAAGAATTTTTTAATCATAAAAATTGACAGCCTGCTTTAGAATGACCCACGAATTCTGGTGCCTTACTTTTGATGACGTCAAAGACCAATACGTCATACAAAATGGCGTCTGTGTAAGCAATAAACAGAATTGCAATGAAAAGGTAAACTGGACATTAAATACCAAGGATAATTATGCATCATTCCATATTTATTTAAGATCTGACCTGTTTCTATCACCCTGGAGTTGCATTTGAATTATTAGTACCACGAAAACTGGACCAACCAGCATATATACTCCTCCTCAAAAAAATCCGGTCACCCAATTGTTGTCAACCTTCCAACAAATAAACATAATTATTTTCTACTTTAAGTAAGTTTATAATCCTTGATAAAATCAAGTGCATAAACTGTATATGCATCCAGTGTAAATCTATTGCTCAGTTTTGAAGGTCTATATCTTATGGAAAATAAGGTACAACTGGGTGGGGTATCTAGTACCCATGCCATTCTAATGACCCGTCCATGTTTGCTCCCTCCAGATACAAATGCATTGTAGACGTATCTGTGTTGTAAGCAGAAAGCTACTCGCTTTGTATTCAGAAATCATTGATTTAATCTAGAGACCTCTGGTATACTATATCTCAATATGACATTATCTGTGTGTAGGATGTAATTCCCTGACAAAGCGACATTAATTGCAGATTTGACTTTGGATTAGAGTTTTGAAGGCTTGTAACCATAGTAAGTAAATTAATACAAAAATATTAATGATGCTAACATGTGTTACAATTCTCACAACTTTAGGTGACCAGATTTTTTTGAGGATGAGTATATATAATTTTCCTATTTCTTTAGTCAAACCATAAACACACATAGTCGCAGAAATAGACAAAACAATTGTGACAGATTAATTGTAATAATGATATGTTTCTATCTAAACAATATGTACAATTTTAAGAAAATACAACAATTTTAAGAAAATATATCGAGTTTTGTAGGCACTACTTACATGCAGAAATGCAATTGCTCGCTTTTGAAAGTCATTTTCAAGACAAAGACATAGAAAATATGTCATAACTCACAAAATAATTTGAATAATCTGGTCAAATAAAGACTATTAAACTCTAAAAACGTTATACATTTAAAGTAAGATTGTTTTTATTATAATAAAAAAAAATGTCTGAAGGTACATTTTCTCATGTTGTGGCCAATATTCTAATGAAGTTATCCTGCTCCTAATTCCTTTATTATTTGGAACATGTTACCGTATCATCAAGAAAACATGTCCGTGTAAAGTATACCCCCTTAAAGCCCACTTTTATATAGTAAAACTGGGGTATGCAGGGGTATACCAATTTTTTCTTACTTTTGCTCCAAAATGAGGCGGTTCTAACTTGTACCCACAATCTGTGTTTTGAGCAAAAATAAGGAAAATATCAAACATTTTTTTTTTTTACAACTTAAAAATCTCTGTATATTCACAGGCACTTGAAGTTACATTAGTGACCCAAAAATCATCAGATTTACGGTAGTGTCTAAGGTCAATATAGATTGACTTATACATGTGTACTTTGATTATAATTATAAATAGGACTTCAAACGCCTGTGGTATATTGCATGGGCGTGTTTTCATAATGCTATGACTGGAAAACAGCTATGATTGATGGCTGTCTATAAAAAGCTATATGTTGACAAACAATGCATAACATGACAGAATAAAGGCAATGTGAGTTGGTGCTCAACATTATCTTGAATATACAATTCAAACATGTTTTTGTGATGGAATTTATGTTTAAAATAAAAATAGCATGGAGGTTAATATAGAACTAATAATTGAAATTCATTAAAATAAAGGAATAATATACTACTCAAACTTTGATAAGCATCAAAACTTTATTTTTGATTACAGGAAATATTTGTTATCTAACCCCCGAAATTTTGCTATAAATATATAGCAGCACCATCACCATGCAAACATTCCATCTTCTTTTCGCAAGGCCTGCGATAGTTCTCGCAGACTTGCAGAAATGATGGAGACCCCCTGAAATTGAAGTTGTCACTGTTGCCTACCCTATCCAATTCTGTCATTCATACCCTCTTACTGGTTCATTCAACTGCAAAACTGTTTTAATAATCGAAATGTCGATACTTTTGTGGTTAAAATGCACTTTTGGAAACTTTGAAAAATCTGTGTTCAAAATGTGTTTGGGTTATCCAGAATGAGTATTCAAAAACGTTTTTAGCTCGACTGCACGAAGTGCATAGAGCTATTGCAGTCACCCCGGTCGTCCACGTTCCCGTTCCCGTTCCCGTGCGTGTGCGCGTGCGCGTCACACTTGCGTTAAAGTTTTCTAGAAGTCCATATCTTGACAACCACTCATCAGAAAGCATTCATACTTGGACCATAGATACCCTGTAGGGTTAGCTTTCATTCCATGGCATCGGGCCCCTGGGTCCAGGCCAGGGGGTGGGGCTGGAGGTTAAAATCTAGAACACCTTCAAAAATGGCAATTCTTATGTTAAAGTTTTCTAGAAGTCCATATCTTGACAACCACTCATCAGAAAGCATTGATACTTGGGCCATTGACACCCTGTAGGGTCGGCTTTCATTCCATGGCATCAGATCCCTGGAATCTAGAACACCATTAATAATAACGGCTTTTCTGTGATATAGTATTCTAGAAGTCTATATCTTGAAAACTTTTTATCAGAGGGCTTTCATACTTCCATAGGTACCCTGTAGGGTTGAGTTTCATTCCATGGCATCGGGCCCCTGGGTCCATGCCTGGGGGGTGGGGCTGGAGGTTAAAAACTAGAACACTAAAAATAGATGTACTGCTGTGTAACTTTTACAAGGAGGCATATCTTGACAACAACTTATCATAAAGCATTCATACTTCATACACTTTAGGTTCCATGACATCGGACCTCTGGGTCGGAGTCTGGGGCGGGGCTAGAGGTCAAAATCTAGAACTCCCCGATTTTTTTTTTCTTTTTATTTCTTAATAGAAACAACTTAGGAAGATGGTTGGTCATTCATCTTTTGACTTTGTGACACTGACTTGTGTGTCATGACGGTAAGGGTCGGTTGACCTACTTTCCATGGTTCAGTGATTTTGCCTTATATCTTGACACTCAATTAGTATATTTTCTTACTTCTTTCAGATTATGAGTTAGTACGACCAGGCCTTTGACCCCAATATACTTATAGGTCACTGTGACCTAATTTCACGGTTCAGTGATTTTGCCTTATATCTTGACACTCAAATAGTATATTTTCATACTTTTTAGCTCACCTGAGCCGAAGGCTCACAGGTGAGCTTATAGTATACCCATGCTCCGTCGTCCGTCGTCGTCCGTCGTCGTCCGTCGTCCGTCGTCCGTCGTTCACAATTTCAAAGATCTTCTCCTCTGAAACCACAAGGCCAATCGAAGCCAAACTTCACGTGGAGCATCCTTAGGAAGGGGGAACGAAAGTTTGTATAAATGGTCCAGGTCACATGACCAAGATGGCGGCCATGGCTATAAATAGCAAAAACCTTTAAAAATCTTCTCCTCCAGAACCAGAAGGCCTATGATTTTGAAACTTGGCATGAAGCATCAGGCAATAGAGCTCTACAAAGTTTGTATAAATCATGACCCTGGGATGACCTTGACCTTTTTATGGCAAGGTCAACTTAGGCTGCCCATGCATTTGAATTGGAAAAAATAGGAAAATGTCATATGTGACGTTCTCTGAGATTTTCGGTCTTGTGGAGGTACGACGTTGACGTCACAAAACGTGAACTAAAGTTGACGTCACAAAACTGCATGCGACGTTAATTGGATTTTTGCGCACTCAGACATTAGTTTCAAAACACCGCCTAATAAGACAGGTTGGATATTTCTAACAAGACCTTCGCAATTTCCGATTCTGTAATATTTAGACAACATTCACTGTGAAGGACAACAGAACAGGATACTATAACTCTGTGTTACAAACGATTTTCCAGTGCCGATTAATTTCTTTACCAATTAAGAACCCTAAGATGCAAGCTATGGGTGGTGCGTGTTTTCTCTATTTTTCTTATTAATCGTTAGCGCTATTTATTACAGCTTTTTGGACATGGATTATTAACACAATAAAAATTGTAAAAATGTTAAAAACTAAGTTTCCGACCTTGACTCCACTAGACCCAAAATGTCAGATACTGTCACATATAATAGCAAAAAACTTGCTAGGAATGAGCAAATGGACAGTTGATTTATGTTTATGAAAATATTTTTGGCCCAGAGGGGTGTCTGCCCCTGTCCCGGGGCTATATACATGTGTATGACCATAATATTCAAACATTTTCTTCTCTGAAACCGCTTGGCCAATTAAAGCCAAACTTTATGTGGAGCATCATTAGGAAGAGTGAATGATAGCTTGTATAAATGGTCAAGATCACATGACCAAGATGGCCGCCATGGCTATAAATAGCAAAAACCTTAAAAAATCTTCTTCTCCAGAACTAGTAGGCCTATGATTTTAAAACTTGGCATGAAGCATCAGGCAATGGAGCTCTACAAAGTTTGTATAAATCATGACCCTGGGATGACCTTGACCTTTTTTTAGCAAGATCAACTTAGGCCGTCCATGAATTTGAATGGGAAAAAAATAGGAAAAAATCATATATTGGTAAAAAACTTGCTCGGAATGAGCAAATGGACAGATGATTTGTGTTTATGAAAATATTTTGGGCCACAAGGGTTGTCTGCCCCTGCCCTGGGGCTATATACATGAGTATGACCATAATATTCAAACATCTTCTCCTCTGAAACCGTTTGGCCAATTAAAGCCAAACTTTATGTGGAGCATCAATAGGAAGAGAGAATGATAATTTGTATAAATGGTTAAGGTCACATGACCAAGATGGCCGCCATGACTATAAATAGCAAAAACCTTAAAACATCTTCTTCTCCAGAAGTAGCAGGCGTATGATTTTGAAACTTGGCATGAAGCATCAGGCAATGGAGCTCTACAAAGTTTGTATAAATCATGACCCTGGGATGACCTTGACCTTTTTTATGGCAAGGTCAACTTAGGCTGCCCATGAAAAAATAGTAAAATGTCATATATTGTCAAAAAACTTGCTAGGAATGAGCAAATGGACAGATGATTTATGTAAATGAAAATATTTTGGGCCCAGACAGTTGTCTGCCCCTGCCCCGGGGCTATATACATGTGTATGACCATAATATTCAAACATCTTCTTCTCTGAAACCGCTTGGCCAATTAAAGCCAAACTTTATGTGGAGCATCAATAGGAAGAGTGGATGTAAGTTTGTATAAATGGTCAAGGTCACATGACCAAGATGGCCACCATGTCTATAAATAGCAAAAACCTTTAAAAATGTTTAAAAAATTTCTTTTTCAGAACCAGAAGGCCTATGATTTTAAAACTTGGCATGAAGCATCAGGCAATGGAGCTCTACAAAGTTTGTATAAATCATGACCCTGTGATGACCTTGAACTATGTAATGGCAAGGTCATGTTAGGTTTCCCATTCATTTGAATGGGGGAAAATATGAAAATGTAATTTAATGTCCGAAAACTTGCTAGGAATGAGCAAACGGACAGAAGATTTATGCTTCTGAAAATATTATGGGCCCAAGGGGTTGTCTGCTTCTGCCCTGAGGCTGTATACATGTATATGACCATAATATTCAAATTATTTCTTCTCCGAAACCTCTTGGCTAATCAAAGCCAACTGTGCAGAGGATCCTTAGGAAGGGTGAACGAAAGTTTGGATAAATGGTCTAGGTCATATGACCAAGATGGCCGCCATGGCTATATATAGCAAAACCTTTAAAAATCTTCTTAGTCCCAGGGGGTTATCTGCCCCTGTCTCAGGGCTTTTATAAATGTAATTGATAGAAATAGTCAGGCATCCTCTTGTCGAAAATTGCTTGGCCAATCAAAGCCAAACTGCATGTGGAGCCTCCTTAGAAAGTGGGACCTAAAACTATGTAAATTGTCCAGGTCACTTGACCAAGATGTCCGACATGCTCAATTGTGCAGACAGATTTTAATGCAGTATTCTTGATACTGTTCCTGGTGTGGAACTGATTATCAATCAAGAGCCGTTGAAAATTTGATTAGTCAAAAATGAATTTCATTTGGAAGCAAAAAAAATTGTTAAATTTTCCAGGTCACATGAAGAGTCTGTGGGTTTTTGCAGCTGATTTGTGCATCCACTTGGTAGCTTTTGATGCATAACACAGTGCTTTTTTGGTGTAGATGCTTAGATTTAAATGATTTCTTTTATATTTTCAGACCTGAAAAATTCACAGAGTAAGGGGACAGACTGGAGGACAGGTAAGTATGAATCATAGACAAGTCCCATCAGCGAGTGGGCACAAAGTCCGGAAAGGAGGCCGGCATTAAGTCCCATCAGTGAGTGGGCACAAAGTGTGGAAAAGAAGCCAGCATTAAGCCCCATCAGCGAGTGGGCAACAAGTTCCATCAGTGAGTGGGCACCAAGTCCCATCAGCGAGTGGGCAACAAGTCCGGAAAGGAAGCCGGCATAAAGACTTTAAAGAATACATGCAAATGACAGTCCGGAAATGATGCCGGCATGAAGTCCTGAAATAATACAGGCACTAATTCAAGAAATGATGACACTGTGAATTACAGTACAATTATTAACTAGAAAATGCTTCTGTGTATAGTCATGAAACAAATCTGCCTAATACTTCGAACACAAAAATCTCAGATAACCATTCTTCAGATTATTTAAGTACCATTGTGTTTAGAAGTGTTCATCAAAATGATGCAAACTGTTTCCGAACAGTCTAGAGGTTATAAGTGCACATGCATTGGCATACTCAGTTTGCCTTGATGTAGAATAAAGTTCACTATTAGAAATGGTACTTTATGAGGGTGAGTATAATATACAAATAAAATGCAGATTGAAAATTTATTCATCATATATAATTTTATTGAACTGAGAAAAAGTTCTAGCTGTGTTTAAAGTAGATTTATAAACAAAAACTTCCTTCAGAAAAGATTAAAAATAACATATATTTGAACATTTTGTTTCCTCCATTTTAACTTAATTTGATTCTCATAGGGGTGGTAGGGGATTGGGTATTGGAGGCATGGAAGAGGTGAATATATTGTTATATGATGATGTAATGGAATAAATGCAAAAATATAAATGTGTTTGTTTTCGTTTAAATCCTCCCCCCCCCCTCTGCCCACCCCTCACCCTGCCAAAACTAAAATTAAGTTTGTTTCCCCCATATGTGATTAACCCTAAAAAGTTACTCCTACTCAGAAGAATTGGGTCCATTTTTTTTCACAAGGAAAATATATATTTTATTTATTTATTTATTTTGTTTGCTTAACATCCCAGTCAACAGATTTTCAGTCATGTCGGGATGGAACCAATGCTTCCCATGCTTAACCAGTACTGTTGGGAGTTAATGTTAGTTAATGTGTCTTGCTAAATGGTGTCTTCTTTTATATTTTCAGATTGAGTAAAGATGCCTAAGAGGAAAGGGTGGAAAAAGTCAAAGAGCAAGAGGACAGACTGGAGGACAGGTAAGTATGAATCATCGACAAGTCCCATCAGCGAGTGGGCACAAAGTCCGGAAAGGAGGCCGGCATTAAGTCCCATCAGCGAGTGGGCACAAAGTCCGGAAAGGAGGCCGGCATTTAGTCCCATCAGCGAGTGGGCACAAAGTCCGGAATGGAAGCCGGCATTAAGACCTGAAAAGATGCAGGCACTAAGTCCGGAAAAGATGCCGGTGTTTATACATGAAAAGAAACAGGCATATAATCAAAAACAGTCAGTATACAACACTGAATTAGAAGGTGAAAATATACAAAATAAACAGACTGAGTTTCAGCATAATGATTTGTTAGAGGATGCTTTATTGACAAGTCTTGATTCAGAACAAAAAAGGGCTAACAAAGACAATCAGGCAAATACAAATGAGTTTCAACAGTTAGTTATTGATCTCAGCAAGCTCATAGAAAATGTTAAATCAAATGTACAGACAGATTTTGATGCAGTATTTCTCGATACTTTTCCTGGTGTGGATGCTGATTATCAATCAAGAAACATTGAAAATTTGTCTGAAAGACAGGATATAACGGTTTGTTCACAAAAAACAATGTTCCAACAACATGCATGGCATAAGAAAGACATTACAGCACAGCCTCATGTCAACAGAGATTCATCAGAACCAGGATTAGATAATGATGTGGTGTGTTACCAAGCAGTAAAATCATCGGTACAATTGTGGAATGCCTGTGATTTGGTCTTTGGAAGTTTTCACCAGAATGATGTCAGATTTTCTGAGCAATCAAGAGGATATCAATGCACATGTAACGCATTATGTATGCTGTCATACTCTTCATGCCTTGATACCGAAAAAAGCTCTATATTAGACAAGGTGCTTTGTGAGGGAGATGTTCTGTATCAAAGTGTTATAAAAAAATTAAGAGAGGATGGAAAATTTGTTAACCACCTGCTGACTTTAGAAGAAATTCCAGATGACTTTAAGGTAGAGATAGGAAAATTTACATCTGAGAAATTGCCTATTGTAAGTGGTGTGCTTCTTGATACTCAAAATCTTGGTTTGCCAACACTTCACGAAGTATTGCAATCCGTCTTTTTGTATGCAACATCAGGGCTCTTAACTATTGGAGCCATATGCTCTGCTGTATTTAGAAAGAATGACATGTATGTATTTTTTGATTCTCATTCCCATGGAGAAAATGGACTTTCGTCAAATGATGGTACGTCCTGTTTGATAACTTTCACAAGTATCAATGACTTAGTTACATATATGTATGCATTTTATGACAGTTTAAATTTGGATACCAACACCAACTTACAGTTTGACTTCTTACCTATCAAAATTAAAATGACTGAAGAAACACGAAGTTTTAAAGATCAAATGGATAGAAATATGGAAGCTTACTTCAATGATCAAAGGTTGAGACAAGCTCACAAAGCACAATTAAAACGAAGTAGAATTTCAAGCATATCAATTGAAGAATCAAAGGCGGCATTAGGAAAAAAAAGGAAGAAAAATCGCATGGAGTATTATAAACTTTATAGAAGAAAATGTAGACAAATCACAGCATTCAAAGCTAAAGAAAAACAATCAAAGCAGACTGCTAGAGCAAATCCTGTTTTTAAGGCCAAGGAAACTGTGTACCAGTTGGAATCAAAGCAATCAGCAAGAAAAGACCCTGTCTTCAGAACAAAAGAAAAAATATCAAAGCAATATAGGAGAACCAATCCTGTTTTTAAGGCCAAAGAATCTGTGTACCAGTTGGAATCAAAGCAATCAGCAAGAAAGGACCCTGTCTTCAGAACAAAAGAAAAAATATCAAAGCAATATAGGAGAACCAATCCTGTTTTTAAGGCCAAAGAAACTGTGTACCAGTTGGAATCGAAGCAATCAGCTAGAAAAGACCCTGGTTTCAAAACAAAAGAAAGAATAGCAAAGCAATCAGCAAGAAAAGACCCTGTCTTCAGAACAAAAGAAAGAATAGCAAAGCAATCTGTGAGAGCCAATCCTGATTTAAATGCCAAAGAAATTGTGTATCAGTTGGAATCGAAGCGAGCAGCCAGAAAAGACCCTGTATTTAAAGCAAAAGAAAGAGAATCAAAGCAATCTGCAAGGACAAATCAGGCATTCAAAACAAAGGAAAGGAAATCAAAGCAAATAGCAAGGGAAAATCAGGCTTTTAGAGCACGTGAGCGAGTATACCAGAATGCATCTAAAAAGAAGGCAAGGGAAAACCCTTATATTCTTGAATGTGAGAGAATTAAGAAGCAACAAGTAAGGCAGGAAAAAAGAAAAATTGAAGATAATTCAGAGATAAATGTTCCTAGAAAAAGATGTAAGCATGACACAGATACTGTTTCAAAACCTCATCATAAACATTTTGAAAATATTGAAAATGCTATCAAACAATTCCATTCAGATATCTCTATTGGACCTATATATGCTTGTTCATGTTGCCATCAGACATGGTTCAGGAAAAGTGTTTCAATGTTAAAGAACACCCATATTTCAGCAGAAAGTAAAAGACTCCATTGTACAGGTTTGACATCTTTAAGAAATGAAGAATGGATTTGTCATACCTGCTTGAGTGCCCTGAAAGATAGTAAAATTCCAAAGTTATCAGTTGCTAATGGCATGAAATGGCCAGACAAGCCTCCAGAGCTCAATTTACATCAGCTAGAAGAAAGGTTAATAGCCCTGCGTATCCCATTTATGCAGATTAGGGAATTGCCACGTGGTGGTCAATATTCTTTGAAAGGAAATGTTATAAATGTACCTGTTGACATTCAGCCCACTATAAACTGTCTCCCAAGGCCAATGGATGAAAATTTTACAGTTGCCATCCAACTGAAAAAGAAATTGTCATACAAGAAGGTGGATTTCAAAGAAAATGTAAGACCATTAAGAGTTTTGTCTGCATTACACTGGCTTATGAACAATAGCAAACTATATAAAAATTCTGGCATAGTTATTAATGATAGCTGGTTTCAGGAAGTTACTGAAAGTGCTGAGGATACAGTCAGAGAATTTTTGGAAGTGTCAAAAGAGCAATCCACGGGTAGAAGTAGTACAGAAAATGAAAAGCAGGAACAAGATAAAAGTAGTGAAAATGCAATTGAAGAGGCTACTGACTATGAATCTGATCATTACAGTGAGATTGATGTTAATGATCATGTTGGAAATATAGATACATTAGTGGATGATGCTGATATTGACAATAAATATGATAAAGTGTTCACTTTTGCACCAGGTGAAGGACAACATCCATTAAGCTTATATCAAGATCAAGAGGCTGAGTACTTATGCTTTCCAACAATATTTTGTGGCCAGACCCCGCCCAGCAAGGATGAAAGGGTAGTGCCAGTTCATTACAGTGACATTGTAAAGTGGGAATTACGAAGTGTTGACAGGAGAGCTGCACAGTCAGTTCCCAATATATTCTTTAAACATAAAAAGCTACAGATGAAACAAATAAGTGACAAAGTCAACTTAGCCATTAGAAGGTGTAAAAAAAGAGGCCAAAAAATCACAGCAGCTGAAGCTAGAGATTCCAATTATTTGGACAAACTTGTAAATCTTGATGAAGGTTACTATATATTTCGCCAGCTGCGAAATTCTCCAGCCTATTTGGAAATGCGCAAGAAAGACATTTTTGCAATGATTAGACAACTTTCCTTGCCTACTTGGTTTATGTCATTGTCAGCTGCTGATACTAGATGGACAGATCTGTTGAAGATGTTAGCAAAATTGAATGATGGCACTGAATATTCTGAAAAGGAATTAGAAAAGCTAACTTGGCAACAGAAAACAAAGCTTGTCCAGAAAGACCCAGTTACATGTTCAAGGTACTTTGATCATAGGGTACAAGAGTTCCTCAATACTATTCTAAAAAGCAGTTGTGAGCCAGTCGGAAAGGTACGTGACTATTTTTATAGAGTTGAGTTTCAGCAGCGTGGCTCTCCTCATATCCATATGCTTGTTTGGGTAGAAAATGCTCCAACTTTAGAAACAAACTCTGAAGAGGAAATAATTCAGTTTGTTGATCAGTATCTAACATGCAGTAGTGATAATGAGAAGACAGCAGATCTTGTTAAACTTCAAAGTCACAAACATTCTAGAACCTGCAGAAAAAAGGGAAAACCAATATGTCGATTTGGATTTCCATTGCCACCATTGCCAAGAACTATGTTGTTGTACCCTCTTGAGGAGAATGTTGACAAGTACAAAAAGAAGAATACAGAGCTCCAAAAAGTGATGAATGAGTGTAAAGAAAATGAAGATATGACATTTAACGAATTTCTACAAAACATCGCTAAAATGGACTTTGAAGACTACATTTGTTGCATCAGAAGCTCTTTGAAAGCACCGAAGGTTTTCTTAAAACGTAAAACAAAGGAAATGAGGATAAATCCATTTAATGAAAACATACTTCTTGCCTGGAAAGCTAATCTTGACATTCAGATTGTTCTTGAACCATATGGATGTGCTTCATATATAGTTGGTTATATAAGTAAATCACAAAGAGGAATGAGTGCACAACTTGATGCAGCAGCAAAAGAGGCTAGAAGAGGAAACCTTGACCTTAAAAAACAAGTCCGGCATATTGGGAATGTATTTTCAAACTGTGTGGAGGTTAGTGCTCAAGAGGCAGTTTATCTTGATCTGCAAATACCTTTGACAAAGTGCACAAGGGATATTGTTTTCATCAATACATCTATACCTGAAGAAAGAATCTTCCTGCTGAAGCCAAAAGCTGCTCTTGATGAACTTCCTGCTGAATCTACAGATATAGAATCAGAAAATGTCATACAGAGGTATTCTAAAAGACCAAGGCAGCTTGGGAAGTTTTGCCTGGCTGATTATGTTTCAAAGATTGATGTTATTTATCCGAAAGGAAATAAACTACCAGAGAAATTTGATGATACTAATGATGACGACAGTTTCGTCAGTAGCTCTGAAGATGAAGGTCATGAAAGTTTGGATGAAAGTGACACAAAAACTTCAGATTTGCTGTTCAAAGCAAAGAATGGAACAAAATACAAGAAAAGAAAAGTTCCAAGAATAATAAGGTATGTTAAATACAACCAGAAAAAGGATCCAGAAAATTACTTCAGAGAGCAGCTAATGCTTTTTGTACCTTGGCGAAATGAACTAAAAGATTTAATTGGTTGTTTTGGCACATATGAAGCTCATTATAACTCTGTACAGACATCATTGATATCCAAAAGAAATGAATATGAGCATCATGCTGAAGAGCTTGAGCTTGCAAGGCAGATGATGGAAGCTGAGGAAAGGGACTATGATCAAATTGCACCAAATGCAGAGCAAGAAAATAGGGAGGCAGAAGAAGAAGGGTCAGGAGAATCAGAAAAGTTTGTTTGTTTTAACCCAAGTAGAGTTGTAGAGCAGAGACATTATGATATTGGAATAGAACTACAGTCAACTTGCTCAGTACCCCCAGTAGAAACTAACAGCATTTTATTACCAGAAGAAGAATACTTAGGACTACTCAGAAGTCTTAATTTGAGACAAAGAGAATTCTTTAATCATATTGTGCACTGGATTAAGTGTAAAGATGAACCAGTCTACGCTTTCCTAACAGGAGGGGCAGGTGTTGGTAAATCAGTAGTGATTCGAGCACTTTATCAAAGTCTGTTCAGGATTTTGAATTTGAAAGATGGAGAAAATCCAGATGAAAAAAGAATTCTGCTGTGTGCGTACATGGGCTTTGCTGCATTTAATATTAGTGGCCAAACTATTTGCTCTGCATTTCACAGGAAAATGTATCAAAAGGGCACAAATCATCTTTCAGCTGATGAGTTAAATACATTCAGAATTAAGTACCGACATCTGAAAATTATCATTATTGATGAAATATCAATGGTAGGCAACATGACACTAAGCTTTATTGACACTCGCTTACAGCAGCTGATGGGAACAAAAGAAGTTTTTGGTGGTTTAAGTGTTATTGCTGTTGGGGATCTTTTCCAGCTTAAGCCAGTAGGTGATTACTTGATATGTCTTGATTTGAAAAAGGGAGCATCTTCACTGGGAAGGAACTTATGGAAAGAGCTCTTTACGATGTACGAATTGGTTGATATCATGAGACAGAAAGACGATCTAGCATTTGCACAGTTATTAAATCGACTTCGATTGAATGAAATGACAGAGGAAGACAAACAAAAGCTGCAGACCCGTGTTGTTGACCGTGAAACTGGTGACTATCCAAAGGATGCCCTTCATTTGTTTGCTATGAATTGTTATGTAGACAAACACAATGACACTATTTTGAGTCAGTTGCCTGGAGAAAAGTTTGTGATTCCATGCCATGACAGTGTTGTCTCAGCAAACATTCCTGCCAGCAGGCACCAGTCCTTGATTGATAATCTCCCAAAGGACTATGGACAAACAGGCCAGCTAAAGAAATCATTGACTGTAGTTGTTGGAATGATTGTTGTTCATACAGCTAATGTAGATGTAGAAGATGGTTTAACTAATGGTGCTACTGGTGTAGTAAAACACGTTGACTTCAGGTGGATGGAAGGAACTAACCGTCCTAGCATTATTTGGGTATTGTTTGATGACCCTCGGGTTGGTAGAGCAACACGTGAGAAAAACAAGAAATTCTACAATTCAAGCATTCATTCAGACTGGACACCTGTATTTGAAACACAACGAACATTTATAGTGAACTACAAAACATTTCAGAGAAGCCAGTTCCCAGTGACACCAGCTTCAGGTAAAACAGTCTGGAAAGCTGAAGGTGCAACAGTTGACAAGGTAGTTGTTGATTTGTCCCAGATTGTAACAAAGAAAATACCACACGTTCACTATGTTGCATTTAGTAGAGTGAAAAAGCTGGAAGATTTATATATACTGAATATGAATGAAGCTGCTATGGCGCTAGATGATGATGTGACTATAGAGATGCAAAGGCTACGCACAGATGCTGCCTTAGAACTGTGTTATGTTCCTCTGTATAAAATCGGATCAGACAAAACCAAAATTGCATTCAACAATGCTAGATCCTTGCATAAACATTATAAGGATGTCCAATTTGAACCAAATGTGTTGGCAGCAGATATCATTGGATTTGCTGAAACAAGGTTATGTAGTAGGGATGAAAATGTACATTTTGCCCTGAAACGGTTCAGACTTATTAGACTTGATGACACAGTAAAAGAGACAAACAACAGACCATATCATGGACTTGCATTGTATGTAAAGGAGTACTTGCAGATTCAGAAAGTTGTTAAAATGCAATGCAAGTCATTTGAATTCATATTCACTAACACTTTCAGCATTCAACGAAGTTATGTTCAAGTTGTTGTGTTGTACAAATACCCAAAAAGTTCACAGACAGATTTTAGAAAAGATCTTAATTGTCATCTTAGGCCTGTTATTGATCTGAATGCTAAATTAGTCATATTAGGTGACTTCAACATACAGATAGATGGTACCAGTACAGGGTTTGTGGATTTTGTGGAGACATTATTTGGGTGTATGCAGCAAATCAAGCAATGTACAACGGACTCTGGATCAGTACTAGATTTGATATTTTCAAATTCTGAAGGGCTTTGTGATGTCATTGAGGCTTATTGGTCTGATCATAAACTAATATATTGTGCCATAGACAAATAGATATTCAAATGAATGATGCTGAACATGAATGAAGTTATGAAGTACAAAAATCAGAATAAAGATAGCACCCTCAAGTTACATGGCAACTTTACAACTCGGCAAGAACATGGAAATTTAAATGAGCTAAATACATGTATTGTTGTTGACTAGGACTAGCAACTAAAATTGCTTTGTCTCAGTATTACTAAAATCTTCCGAATTGTATGTCATTTCAGAGTAGAATTGAGAATTTTGGTCTTTGTGGAAATCATTAAAAATGTAGGCGTAACCCCACTAGGAATTGAATCAGGTGGTTTAGCTTATTATTGGGGTTGCCACCTTTTTTTTTCTGTTTAATTTTTTTCTCTCTCTCTGTTTAAGTGTAACATTACATCCAATCATATTCATTTCAGTCATTTTTTGGCACTATGGTGAGTTCTTACAATTAGTTCACAGTGGCATACTTAATGTTCTGTATCAGTAATGAATTATTTTTGAATTGAGGCTTAATTACTGCTCTTAAAGGATCTCAGCTTTACTTTTTTACTCCCTGAATAGGGAGTGTGGAGGCTCAGTAGTAGACCTTAGAACTGGAGCGAGAGCCATCTCTTTGAGGTGTCATATATTTGTAGAAGAAGCTGTAATCACCAAAGTATTGGTCTAGTACTTATGAAGTAGTTGTTCTATTTAGGCATAACTGAAAAGATTTTGAGAGAGACATTAAACCTCAACTCTAACCAAAACAAAGAACAAAATAATTCTTTTATCATTATTGTTACATTTAGGCTGTAAAAAGTATCATAAAGTTATGTATTATTAATAGCAAATTTCACTATGGTAAAATGCAGTAACTGTTGTTATAGTGATATATATAATTTGTGTATAAAGAACATGTAAAAATACATGTATTCTCAAACAAGATGTTAGAATTAAAGAGACTGTGACTATAACATATGATTTGAGTAGAATCTCAAATATGCAGTATATTACTTTTTTTTAATAACATTGAAGCAGGCAGTTAGATGCATTGTGAAAATTTCATTGTAATGATATGGTGATAACTGATGTAACAAGTGCTATATAGTTTTATATTTGTTTTATAAATTTTTGGCAAGAGGATATGCTTTTCACTATATATTAATGCAAATTATGCAATGTTTTGTAAAAAGACATTATTGCAATATATTGATAAACAGTTAGTGGGAGTGGTCTTTTTTATTGTAAAGATTCTGTACATTAGTGAATGGTTGTATTGCTTCACAAAAGCATAGTGACTTAGAGTTTGATTCTGTGTTGATAATGTACATAAATACTGGTCAAAAGTATTTATTATTTACAATTATGTATATAGATTTAAACAAAAATGAACATTATGCTGGATTGAATGAATATTAGAAATATACTATCAGTACATATATTTCATTTTGTTTAAACTGTCATACAATCTTAATTTTATTGACAAGTTTATAAACATATTGCCCATTAAAAATGTGTCATTATTTGTCCTATTCTCTATGATGTAGTCTTGTATTGTTAATAGATTGTGTAAAACTATACATTTACAATGATTTTACAAGGTATCTATTTAAGCCACAGAAATTTTACATGCATAAGTCCAGACTTGGAATGTTTTCTAACTGTTAATGTTATAGACACAGTCTCATTACTTCTACATCTACAATAAGATACTAGATTACCCAAGATTATTAAGATTCATGATTAAGTTTCTTCATCTTTTATAATCACCTTTTAAATTGTTGTCATTAGATTATAGTAGCCCTTATCATGTAGTATCTTTGTGTTTTATTTAAAAATAAGTGTCTAAAGTAAATACATTTTGATAGATGAACTATAAGATTCAGTGTACTGTAGTTCAATGAATAAAAAATATTAGAAAGCGACACTAGTTGTGTTTTCACTGAAACTCCTTTTGCAGCAACTAATTTTGCTTACCTGTGTAGTACCGTTAAAATGATGACAGTTGGTTGATTCTGACCTATTGATTACAAAGTTGGGTATGGCAGGACAGAGAAGTAGAAGGCATTAAAGCTATGATCAAGAACTGGCACAATGAGAACAAAGTCTCACAAAATCCCATATGGGAAACAACCAAATTTACAAAAACAGGTACTGGTTAAAGAGAACATAGTATAATAAGCAGAGTTAAATGTAGTAGCTATTTCCTTAAAGGTGGCCAAAATCCATACCAAAACATAGAATAGATAGAACTACTGCTGAACTACTATCTTTGAATGCTCAGCAATATATTTTACTGTTATTGGGCTTTAATTAGTTTTGAGAGGCGCCTAACACTGCGCTCGAAATCAAAGGAGGCACCAAGTGGTAATTAAGGTAAATGGTTTCATCAGATTTGGTCAGTTGATTTCATTTAAGTTTTATATTCCACTCAAGAGCTAAAAGCAAAACCTTCTTTTAAAGCCTTATCAGAAAAACTGGAGAAGCCTGGGATCGAATCCAGGATCCTGAGGAGTAGCTTAACCAACATTCTACAGAGGCTTTGGTGCACCAGAATGTCCTCCCGGAACAGGCGATAGCTATCTATTAGGGTCTTATATGAGCATTTACAGGACCAATGGTCCTCTGGTATAAATCATGACCTTGGGTTGAAATTGACCTACGAAACTGTTGATTAAAACAGAAAGGTCAAATATTGCGGTGCATTCCTATACCAGAATGGACCGGAATGGACCTGATTGCCGAAATGGACTACTGGAATGGACATTTATATGTGTCATTGAGTACTTTTCATTTGGTTTTCGAGGACAGACTGGCCTAGAATATATACATACAGTGATAAGTTATAGAATTTAACGATAATTAGTTAAATTGTGTTCCTTACGGTCGGGTAGCCTGGGTCAGGTGCCCATATATGGTTATATAGGTCCCCGTCACAGTGCCAGCACATTTTACTCATTTCTACTTCTATATATATCCATATGTTTGCTATAGAACAACCACTGGTGATCTCTATATATTTCAATCAAAGAAACCTATGAACAGTGGCCCTATCCCAGACCCCACCTCTGAGCTTCCCTAACCACCCTGGGAAGTAAATTTTGCTATACTTAGATGAATTTTATCTGATGCAAACTACTCATACGACTACAGAAGTACATTTTATGCAAGTAAATACATTAAAAGCACCCAGAGCCATAGCATAATGTCCATTCCGGTAGTCCATTCCGGTAATTATGTCCATTCCGGTAAATGAACGCACCCTAAATATTGCCAGAAAGATCTGAAAGTTGGTAGAGACAGACAGTCTATAGAGTTAATAATTATGTGAGTATTTAAGGTCAAGTTTACATTTTACGTTAATTGACTAATATTGCCTTAGCCAAAGGTCATTGATCAAAGACAAAATCTCAGGTGAGCGATATCAGGACCATTGGTCCTCTGGTTTCAGATTATGAGTGAGTATGACCACACCTTTGACCCCAATATACTTATAGGTCACTGTGACCTAATTTCACGGTTCAGTGATTTTGCCTTATATCTTGGTACTCAAATGGTTTATGAACATACTTCTTTCAAAGTATGTTTGCGTATGGCAAGACCTTTGACCCTGAAGTAGTCCTAGGTCACTGTGACCTAATTTCATGGTTCAGTGATTTTGCCTTATATCTTGACACTTGATTAGTATATTTTCATACTTTTTTCAGATTGTGAGTGAGTATGACCAGACCTTTGATTCCAATATACTTATAGGTCACTATGACCTAATTTCACAGTTCAGTGATTTTTGCCTTATATCTCGGTACTCAAATGGTTTATGAACAAACTTCTTTCAAAGTATGTTTGCGTATGACAAGACCTTTGACCCTGAAGTAGTCCTAGGTCACTGTGACCTAATTTCACGGTTCAGTGATTTTGCCTTATATCTTGACACTCAATTAGTATATTTTCATACTTTTTTCAGATTATGAGTGAGTATGACCACACCTTTGACCCGAATATACTTACAGGTCACTGTGACCTAATTTCACGGTTCGTTGATTTTTGCCTTATATCTCGGTACTCAAATGGTTTATGAACAAACTTCTTTCAAAGTATGTTTACGTATGACAAGACCTTTGACCCTGAAGTAGTCCTAGGTCACTGTGACCTAATTTCACGGTTCAGTGATTTTGCCTTATATCTTGACACTCAATTAGTATATTTTCATACTTTTTTCAGATTATGAGTGAGTATGACCAGACCTTTGACCCCAATATACTTATAGGTCACTGTGACCTAATTTCACAGTTCAGTGACTTTGCCTTATATCTCGGCACTCAATTGGTATATGAACATACTACTTTCACGATATGTATGAGTATGACAAGACCTTTGACCGTAAAGTATTCCTGGGTCACTGTGACCTAATTTCATGGTTCAGTGATTTTGCCTTATATCTCGACACTCAGTTGGTATTTTTTCATACTTCTTTTTGATTATGAATGAGTATGACCACACCTTTAACCCAAACATGCTTATAGGACACTATGACCTAATTTCATGGTTCAGTGATTTTGCTTTATATCTCAACACTGAATGGGTATATGATCATTTTTCTTTCACATTATGAGTAAGTATCACTAGACCTTTGACCCTGCAATACTTATAGGTCAGTGTGACCTTTTTTCACGGTTCAGTGATTTTGCCTTGTGTCTTGGCACTCAGTTGGTATATGAACACGCTTCTTTCACAATATGAGTGAGACCTTTAAATCTTAGGTAGTTATAGTTAACTTTCATGGTTCAGTGATTTTGCCTTATTGCATCAAGGCAAAAAGATGTGTCAGGTTTGGCCTTATGTTTGACAAAGTCAGAAGCAGTCGAGCACGCTGTCCTGCGACAGCTCTTATTCAGTTTCATGCTCACCATGCAAAGACAACATTTTAAGCGAAAAAAATTTTTTTGGTAAAAAATAGTGTTTTTAACCAAAAATTCCAGATTTCTGAAATTTTTCAACAGTGCATTTTAGACACAAAAAGTATTTCGATGCTTATCAAACTTTTAGTAGTTTAATACTTTAGACTTTGTATTTATAGTGTTTGGTAATATACATGTATAATATAACATTTAAATCCTATAGAACCCTTTTTATTTTTTCTTGCTCTCTGTAACATTGTGAACTCCATCAATGTCTTACTTATTTCAACATTTAAAATAAAACATGAAATATGTATAGTATGAATTATTTCTTCAGGACCATAGGATCTTCAAAGTTCTGCATTTATCTTCTCTTTGTTTGAGCCGGCTCTGGCCACAAGTGAGACAAGCCAAGTTCTGCTTGCGGGTGTGTCAGGTGGTTTTTCTCGGGGTTCTCCCGTTTTCGCCCCACCTACTGATTGGCCCGTCTCATATGAGTTGAAATAATCTTGAAAGGGACATTAAACTGAATCAAAAAAAAAAAAAAAAAAAAAATCTCCCCTTTATCATAGTGTCAATATAGATGGTTTCTCACTGGTATATCTCCAGTATGGACAGGGTTGGTTTATCATCATTATGAGTTGTCTTCTCCAGTATGAGTTTTCTCCAGTATGAATTTTGCACTGACAATGTTAGTGCATGGTTTGAAGACACCCAGCGGGCACATGACGTCAAAATGACGTCATATCAACGTCGATGCGACGTCATGTGCCCGAGGGCCCCAAGAAAGATTGGCTCTGCCAATTGGCACGGGGGTGGTTCAATTGATACCACCTGTGCTGTCGTCCGAGACGTTACTGCATATATTGCTGTCGTCCGAGTATTCCGGTTTCCGTCCGAGTACTACGGCTGTCGTTACCATCAGTGCCCCTGTTTCAGTGTCCACAGGGCCAAAACTTCGTCGCTATTCAGTGCAATTATCACGGAAAATTGTCAAGAAGGTATTTATCGTTATTTCCAACGTGTTTCCAACTTTCTTAACATATAGATAATCACAAGAACTTATTTTGAGTACAAAACATTGTTTTCTCGCGTGTTTTTCTTACTTTCAACATATGCAGACATTCCTCATAAGCGAAAGTAGCTGGACTATTTCGTTTTCCATTTAGCCTTTAAAAACTATAATCATTTCCCCAACCCGTTGCGTCCTTCAAATTTTATTTGCCGTTTTTAAAAAGCGTGATACGGCTGTCGTTGACCCCTGATACGGCTGGCGGTTGTTTATTGATCAGTACGATACGGCTGGCGATAGTATTTTGAGATAGCATATTGCCCATTGAAATCAAATTCAACGCATTTTATGCATTTTTTTTTTTTGTAGTTTCTGAATAGTTTTCATTTGCAACTGATAAAAGGACTGTATAGACTGTCTATTCTCTTGCTTCAAACCAAGCAACTTTACATATAAACACCACACACGCAAGAAAACTGTATCATTTATTAAATTCGAAGTTTCACCATTTATTAAAGCATGCGTTAAGCGTGGTAGGACAGCTTTCAGTGACACCCGTGTTCATTACTTGCTCCCATCTGCAGTGGCTCCTCACAGCCCCTCTGAAACTAGTGCCTCAGATGACGACTCGACATCGGTTAAAGCGCTATCGTCCCCAAAAATGGCAAAATTAAAATTTAGGTGTCTACTGAACTGTCGTATCAGCTTGAATGACACATGCAGTATTTTACCGCTGTAACTACGAGTATGTTAAATAGCACGTGCTACTACCGATTAAACAGGCTGTCCTTACTTTATATGTAAAGCACGTGCTACTACCGATTAAACAGGCTGTCCCTACTTTATATGTAAAGTTGCTTAAAGCGACCACAAGAGAAAGTAAATTTATGTCTAATTCACTCTGTTCAAACGACAAATTGTAACAGAAAACTTGAGCCATTTCGTACCGATTTACCTTTCACGTGGTACTTCATGGACTCGTCGATCTTTTGACGCACCTGAGGTCAATATCGAGCTATAACAATATAAGCAGATTGCTAGAAAGCATAACAGTAACAAATTCTACAAAACTCTCTTCTGTAATGTCATATGAGATAATGAGTGAAGTCATATAAATGAACAATGAGTATTGTATCTAACGACACACACTTTGCATAACATGTTTTCTGGGGATGAAAAACGATTTATAAGCATGAACGAAACGCACGTCGTAATCATCAAAAAACTACACCGCGCAACTACCTTTCTTATTTGGATAATGCATGCGAAAATGATTGAGAAAGTAAGGCAATCGGTCACTACATATATACGACGTTCAATATTCATAACTTGGTTTGATCAGGGCGGCGGTGTGCCATGTAAATATCTAACCGTTCGTGTAGATACAACCCACTGGTTTATCGTTAGAATTATGAACAGAGTGAAGCAGATGTTGTTTCATTCATATTTCTGAAATCTAAGAGGCCTTAAACTTAGTTTTACCCGTATATTTGGATCTACCACCTGTTCTAAATTGTCGACATCCGTAACGAGTTTAACCGACAGCCGTATCACACATATTTACAACTGATCGACAGCAGTAACACCAAAAGTTAACCGCCCCTTCAAAACCTTTCTGCTTTGGATTTTTTTAAAACTGTAAAAGGTTTTATCTTTGCAGTTATGTTTTCCACGTTGTTCAATAAATGGTCAGAAATGAGATGCTGATTTTTACAGTATTTGCATATTTATGTGATTTTTGCTATTTTACGATTAAACACGTTTGTATGAAAACTAGCGACCCAAAAGCCCGTACAAACATATTGCACGATAGACAAATATCTAACAACACATTCTAGCAGAAAAAAATATAAATAATACCTTCAGATTCGATTGCGATCCACTTTTACGTGTGTACTGGTTGTGTAACGACAGCCGTAGTACTCGGACGGAAACCGGAATACTCGGACGACAGCAATATATGCAGTAACGTCTCGGACGACAGCACAGGTGGTATCAATTGAATCACCCCCGTGATTGGGTCACCCTCGTAAAATAAAGAATTTACTTACTGCTGGGCACCGAAATTAAGAGCTCAAGGACAGTCAAGTATTAAAAAGAGAAATTTACAAGTACAAGAAAGACATCCACCTGAAGTACACTTATCCACTGGCCAGGGGAGGGATAGCTATTCATGTTGAGAATAAAAAGGAATTAGAAGAAGTACAGAAAGAGTGGCCTGCAAAAGCGTTTGGTAACAGCGGCAGTCAGCTATCAGTGCAAACCATTGGTCCAAGGTCAATTACACAACAACTCACAACTAGAGCTGATCTATTTCGATTCTAACGCACAATCATTGGAAAAGGTCCCTCAGGACCTTTTCCACAGTGTTTACTTTGAATATGAAGAAAATTGTACCCATGATCGACTGCTCTCCCTCAATTACGCGTTTTGTCACATAAAGCGCTTACTAAAAACTAGTGAGCCCGTCTATAGGGACTAGACAGTCCACCACAATCAATTTAATTTATCAATTGTTGACACTCCCCGTCAAATAGCGGTCAATATCTAGCAAGCAATCTCGATCGTGGTGACTGCTTATCATAGCGCATCTAGGATTACATCGTATATACCCTGACGAGGGGTACAGAAACTACAGAAACACTATATGGCTGAGTTTTAGTCCATCACATCGCACTATGGGTCTGTTTCTGGTAGTGTGGCTGCAGGTCAAAATTCAGAACTCTGTCACAAATTGACTGCACTGCAAAATGGTTTTCTACAAATCGACATATTGATTGGAATCGTGCTCCCTTTAGTATCGGCTTTGATTCCATAACATCAAAAAAAATTGTCATTGCCTTGAGCAACAGATACACACATTGGTCAAGCTTCATTACAAGAAACGACATTCATGTATAGGAAACGAAACTGAAATGTATGAGAATCGAAATTAATGACGAACCAGAGAATCAACAACACTGAAATTTAGAGCAAAAGGGAATATCTCTTATAACAAACAGCTGCTGACCTTTTCATTGGTTTCTTTTTAAAGAAGCCAACTTGTTTTAAACCTTCGGTTTCTTTAACTTTTCCACCATTCCACTGAAGAAATCCCGCCAAACTTTTGACTGACTGTACCGCTAATGTTTACATATGTTTGATACGTTTTGATCGCGTTGAAATGACGTTACACCGTCTAACGTCAAGGTAACGTGACTTCTGGTATAGCTGACCTCATTATCTAATTAATCATGATGGCGTCGAAAGGGCGCAAAGTAACGTCACGCTAACCCGCCCAAAATTTACATTTCTGATGCCAAGTCTTAAATGAATCTATAGAATTGCAATGCGATTCATAGTTCCATGAACAACATTCTCTATTTGCTCAAAAATGTGGTTGCCTTGATTATTTTTCAAGAAGCGAAAGAGAGAAATGAATGTAAATACAATTATTCTACCCATTCCGGATCAAGTTCATGAAAATTGCTGCGCATGCGCATATGAATGATTGAGTATTATAAACTTAGTATTATCTTGAAGCCAATTTAGTTCCTCATGAACTGTAATGGTTTTCATTTTTGATCAAGCACGCGACTGTAACCACTGGACCGTGAAAGCCTATGCATGATTGAAGTCAAAGCGAATCAGTTGGAGGTATTCCGAATCATGGACTATATGTCACCACCGATGGGTTTATTCTTCAAATTCTTTGCATGCAGTCATACAGTGAACCTTATGAAATGTTCCTAGGACCAAAATATGTGCATTTTTCAGCGGCATTTCCCCACAGCTATGTTTGCTCAACCCCACCCCCACAGAAGACACGATGTTCCATGTGTGATCTGAATAGCGTCGGAATAGTATATGATGCTTGTTAAAAACGCAGATTATTTCATTGTTTACACTCAATTTTATAATTATACGATAAACACCCGGAATGTAAAAATATACCTTTAGTTACAAACATCAAACAATCCAAGTCCTTTGAGAGCATTAAATGACAGTATGCGGTTAAACGTGATCCGGAGTAACTACAATGCCACCGTTTCAAAGTTTCTAATTAAATATGTCGCAATATTCGATTTTAGGACGGAAACTTCGTCAAAATGACAGAAAATAATTGGAAAACATATTAGCAACAAAAATCGAAAGATAACTTACATGATACCTTTCATTTTCGGGAAATTCGGCGAACAGCCGTGTGTAAAAGAACGCTTTTTCCATCGTGTTTCTGTATATGAGCCGGGACCATTGACGTGAACAAGATGTTGACGTCATTATCCACGATCATTGACCATGGAACAAAACATGTTTGAATCAAGAGTCAAGTGGCCAAGTTCGTTTAAAAAAAATCTTGTTTCATATTTTTGTAAAATTCTTTTGAAACTATTTTTGATCCGGATCATCTACAGATCCGCTATGGCTACAACAAGTGTATAAGCATTGAGATTAATTTTTCTGATGTTCATGGAGCTATGAACCACGGTGGGTCGCTAGCAAAGCTTACATGAACCCCGAAGAGGTTCATTCACTTTGCACGCGACCCACTGTGTTTCATAGCTCCATGAACATCAGAAAAATGAAAATCATTTCTTAAATATATCACTGCACTTTACCATTGGCTTCTATAGGAAGGATGTGTTAGAATAATGGGTATATAATAAAAATGTTATTGAATGAATATCGTACAATATTCGGAACTCAAGCTCGTGCGTCCTCGCCATATGAACTCGTTCCGAATATTTTACGATATATAACTACATGTATGCAACATATAATCAAAAATGATGATGGTGAATCAAATCCTTACCATCAGACAGCTTTTGCGTTCCATATTTCTTGTGTTACATTTGTTATGTTAGATACGTAAAGTATATTTTGCGCTTCATGGATTCTCTTAACCATGAAAGATCGAGGCATTTTAAATCGACTTCTAGGTACCTAGATGACCTTTTGAACATTGACAATCCATATTTTGATGAGCTCAATACAACATGCTACAAATAGTTCTGAAAATTGGCACATCGGTTAGGGACTAGGTTTTTGAAGGTTTGTGAGCATGTCGGCTATCTTGAGCATATTTCCATATATTTTTGTTCTCCTAGCCAATGGAGGTTCAATATAAGTTTGGCTTTCGTTTGAAATGAAGATCTTTTAAACTAAGTGTGGACGGATGGACGAACGACGGATCATGGGTATACTATCCGCTCAAATGGCGACTCTTTAAAGCTCAGGTGAGCTGAAATTTCACATTTGTTATATATTCCTGTTACAACCGAGATTCAAATGATTTGGTTACATCAAGATTTCCATATACAAAAAAGCAAACGCACAGACCGGCCTATTTCCGCACAGCTGACCAGCGATTATGTACCCTCTTCTGATTGAACAGTCCTTCTTTATAAAGCCCAAACCCGCAATGCACTATCTGAATCCAGACTTGTGCTCACATTGCGTCACATTAACGTTGACTGGGATACATGTAGATTTATTAAAGTTTTAGGGCGATTTTAATTCATGGGCATTTTACAGTCTATTTAATCTTTGCATTTGGTCCTCTAGCTGAGCTAGCTGCTGCAATTTCTGAAAACAGAGAAAAATATACAGGCTTTATAACTTTCTCACCCACCAGACAAGCATATCCCTTTGTGTGCCTGTCTGAGATACTTCTGCCTCAGTGCTAGTACAGTTTTAGCTGTCTCAAAATAACAATCATTTCTGTACTCGTATTTACCTAATACTTATAGAAATGTACACCTCAGGCTGACTTCCATATAAGCTAGGTGTCAACTGTCAGAGACAAAAATAGCCTAGCTGGTATTAATTTCAGGAAGATATCAAGAGTACCGGGCGCCACGCAAAGCACGTGCTTGTAATGAAAAACTGAAGTCCGCCCGGAACGAACATAAAAACGAAAGCTTTTACGCGTATGAAAATGTGATGAGGCTGTAAAATATAGTGCACCATATTTTTTTTTTTTTTTTTTTTTTTTTTTTGTTTTTTGTTTCTCGTTTCTTCACCTTATTTCTTTCTTTTCTGCTGAATTTATGCAATAATAGCGATCAAAAATGATTTTGTCATTCATTAACATCCGCTAGGTCCCTCGGGGAGTGTTGAAAACCTCGGGCTACGTCCTCGGTTTTCAACACTCCCCTCGGGACCTAGGGAATGTTAATGAATGGAAAATCATATTTGATCCCTATATTGTAGTCTGCTGCTCTCATAAAAAAAAAAAAAAAAAAAAAAAAAAAAAAAAAAAAAAAAAATTGCCGGGAATTTTGTGAATAAAACAAAATGATGATTTGATATTTTTGTAAGGTGAGTGCAATCATTTTTATTTGTTTCACTGGTTAATTTGCATATTGTTTTATGTCCAAACAAAATGGCTGCCTGAACAGAACTTGAATCCTATGAATTCAGATTCAAAATGTTTTAAAAAGGTGGGTGAGAAAAATAATCAATGATGGTGTTGAAGCCTCAACAAGGAAATCTCAGGCTCGTTTTCAGATTATTCGAGTCTCATCCTCGACAGAGCCTCGGATGAGACTTGAATAATCTGAAAACTTGCCTGAGTTTTCCTTGTCTCGGCCTCAACCCCATCATAGATTCTTTTAGTATGCATGTATCGTTAGCGTAAGAAGTCAGTTGTTTGGAACATGCGTTACGAACCATTGTAATTTCTGTTGGGGTCACTTATCATAATGCAGGAATTAATTGTGTTGGATCTCCTCCCAGCAGACATTTGACGTCAGTTGGACGTCAGATTGACGTCAGACTCCGACGTCATAATGACGTTGGAGTTAGGTTGATTTTGAAAGTTTGTTGGACGTCAAAAACAGACGTCAATCTGACGTGCTAAAGCCAACGTCGGTTTAACGTCTGAAAGCTGACGTCAATCTGACGTTCTAAAAACGACGTTTGAATTTATGTCATATCAATAGTTTAAGGTGTATATTTTTTCGCATTTTTGAATAACAGTGCATTCAGAAGGGCAGTGATGCACTTTTGATAGTCCCTTTCACTCCTTTGATAGAGTTTTTCGGGACATACAAAATGATGGTGCTAAAACCAATAAGACATTAGTGTAAGAAATAAGATTATTCTGAACAAATAATTACTGTAGATCCGGAAATATTCGCGAGAACTTAATTTTCGCTAATATTCGCGAATTGGTTGCCTCGCGAATTCAAAGTTCTCGCTAATAAAGAGTCACTATAAACTTAATAGAATACACAGACAATCACTCGCGAATTTAAGAACTCGCTAATAACTCAGAAATAGAAAGTTCGCGAAATAAAAGTCACGCGAAAATTTCCGAATTTACAGTATTTAAAATGGTGAAATAAATATTTAAATATACAAATTTTATTTTCATCTTAATTGAAAGTTCGATAATTTAGTGAAAGACTTTATTTTGCTTAATAAATAATTATTTTTTCTACATTAATTAAGCATGAGGGCGAAATATGGGATTTCCCATACGAGACTCAGATATGACTTTTAAGTGGCAAGGTTGAAATTATTATTTGAATTTGATATATAGAGGATCTTACACGAGTGGTCATTTCATATGAAATTTATTAAACGAGCCTTCGGCGAGTTTAATAAATTTCATATGAAATGACCACGAGTGTAAGATTCGTTTTATCATATGACTTCTAAAATAGGTTTTCATCGCTTTTAAAGTGGACATATTTCCATTGTTGTTACGGACGTCGTCAATGACGTAACGTATTCCCGCAAAAGTGTTATTACACGTGTGGTCATACGATTTTTATGACATGACGTTATCCACTAGAAAACAGCGGCGTCATATGATAATATTACATAATATGTGTAAGAAATTATGTCAGTTTAAGGGCAGCTGACTCTGTCGACATATATGAAAAACACGCTAAGGTCTAAATCACGTCTTGATTACGACGTCTAAAGTTCTGACGAACTAGTTTGACGTCAAAACAACGTCCAATCCAGACGTCCAAAAGACGTCAGGAAATGACGTCTGATAGACGTTGGAAATTGGTTATATGACGTCGCGACCAAAATATAACCAATATCTGACGTCAAACAGACGTCAGGTGCCTGCTGGGCTTAGACTGGTGCAGTCAAATTCATGCTTTCTGTATCAAAGCAAAGTAACGCTATTTTTTTTTTTTATTTTTATTTATTTTTCATTTTTTTTATTTTATTTTATTTATTTTTTTTTGTTGTTGTTGTTGTTGTTGCGTTACGCACCAGTAAACAGCTGTAGTAGCGGCTCGGACGTTGCCTCTATTTTATGGACGTCTATTAGGGATGTGACGTCCGAAATGTGTTATATAGAGGATATTTGCTTTTTTTAGGTGAATACCAAATATTTTTCATCGAGTGAGTTGAAAACATCAGAATTTTCACGAGTGCGCAGCACGAGTGAAAATTATTATGTTTTCAACTCACGAGATGAAATATATTTGGTATTCACCGAAAAAAAGCAAATTTTCTTTTTATTTTATACAATGCACAGGCATTTCTCAATGCACAAGGTAGGCGGTGAAAATGCAAAAACAAAAAAATTTTGAAAACACGAATAATTTTGGTACCACATTGTTCCTTATGTTCTAACTAAGAAAATGAATACCCACACTTTATGTTTTCGTTCATAAATAACGGAGTTATAGGCGTTTGAATTTCTGAAGTGAGACACATTTAATGACGTCAAGTAAATGGAAACGTCAGAAGTAATCCAAAAAATTTGACGTCATTACAGTGACGATATAGGCTGATATCAGTCACTAGTGACTTTTGATATCAGTGAGATTTGATATCAGTGAAATTTCATATCAATGAAAATACCAATTTTATCAAGTTTTGATATATGTACATTGGGTTTCACTGTAAAGTATAAAATAAAAATATATAACTGCCCACTAAGTAACTCCAGTTTTTCTGTGTAGCCTCAGACCGTAAAATCGATTAACCAGCTATCAGGTGATTGGTCAGTTAGTTAGTTGTAAGGGTTGCATGGAGGTACAAGCAGCCCAGCTTTTTCTCATGATCCAATGGACCGGGGGCCTCAATGTAATGCGAAAATCGTCCGCTGTCGCCAGTATCTATTGTTCAATTTTCAACAGGTTTTTTTTTTTTTTTTTTTTTTTTTTTTTTTTTCAGTAATTTAAAACAAAGGTATTTAAATATTGTTAAAATAAATTTACGATAATGTATGTAGTATTTTGTGTTAACTAGACGTTTTCTATATCATCCTGTTTGTGACATGACTGTGACTGTGTGAAAAAGTCATTTCATTTAACAAGAGAATTTATTACAGTGGAGAAAGAGAACCTACCTTAATGCCACGAAAGTCAAACAGCTTCCCAAAACACAGACATTTCAGTCCCGAGCATATTCCTACTCTCATCTCTGTTATAGCGCAATGTATAGTACAAAGCAACGGACGCCTGGGACAACCTTTATCAGCCTCAACGAACTGTAGAACTTGAAATAAAAGAAATAGTGAGGGTCGAGATGTAAGAAATATTGCTCCCGTGCGATTTTTCTGCTAAAATTGATATTTTTGCTTTAAATGATTTATATTGTTGAAAAAATATGGGGTTCAATTTTCTCGACACCTAGACCCAATTTTGCGGGCTTTTTCTTAAGACCACGCCCATTTTATGAATTTTCTACACTACAGACGCTAATTAAGCTGTTTCTGAATGAAAACTTAACTTTTGTGTGGTATGTTGCATCAAATGTATCATTTTGTGGCTTATGTAATGCCAGAGAACCAATTTATTACAGTTGTTGTTTATATTTTCTTCATTTTCTCCTAATTGAAAGTGGGTGGGGTAATTTAATGGGAAAATTCAATAGAATAATTCGTTCTGTTCGCTTACATATACTGGCAGAGTAAAAACCGACATTGAATCAGATGAACAAATATAAAAAAAGTTGCACGTCTTATTGTTTAAGAAGAAACTTACTATTTCATTTTATATGAGGGGCATTCAATAAGTAGTGCGAACTCACGTGCATTTTTCAACTGACATATCGGAGAATATACTTTACAAAGCTATAAATAAATGTTTAAGAGTAAAGCAGGCGTGTGTGCGCAGTGCTATATTAGCTTTACTTATACAGATAATGCACGAGGAGCGTTTAATAAGTAATGCAAATGAGGCCCTACCAGGGGGGTCTTTGCTCCCTGCTCCCTGAAAAAATTGACCCTTCTCCCCAGCTCCCTGATTTGTTTTTCCTCAGCTCCCTGAAAGTTTTCTTCTTTTGCTCCCTAAATCCCCGCTTGCTCCCCAGATCCCTTAAAATATTTGCTAGTGCTCCCCAGCTCCCTGAATATAAATGACCCTTCTCCCTGAATCCCCAAAAACCCCTGGTAGGGCCCCGCAATTGCATATGAAGGAAAATGAAACAGACCGAAACAGAACAAGCGCCCAACCTTTGAAAACTCCATCCTAAGTCAAGTTGCTTCAAGTATTAAGTCACTTGTTTCGTTCTTATGATTCATCATCACGGTCAATGTTAAACGAATAAATCACAATTTAATGTCTTGGTGAAGCACATATGAACAGACATGGATCTAAATTACCTAAATGGACCTCCGGAATGGACATTTCGTACATGTTTATGTGTCCTGGGGTACTTTTCGTTTCTTTTGGAAAGACACGGTGATCTCGAATATGACCAGAACTTGTTCAGTCCGAGAATAAATGGTTAAACTTTAATTCTATGCTGTAGCAGAAACCTTGGTGATCTCTATTTATCACGAGCCATGAATAAAATATAAAGGTTTGATCCTTTCGAAGCAGTAAAAACATCATAGGGAGATCGCAATTTCGGGTAATAAACCCTCATCAGTAGCCCTTTATAAACCCAAACAAAAGCCAGACTATTGTACTGCAATTTCGAAAATTTACACCAGACGTCTAAATAAAAGACATATTCCTTAACGGGGTAGAATAATTTAAACATTGCTTAGAAGTATGTTTCTAAACGTGAAACCTCTGAAATAATATAACAGAGTAATAACTCCCACCCAATATTGTACTAGCGTAATCGCAGCAGACTACGTTTCGGTCAACGTCGGAGAACAATTCTCCAATACCAGTAAGATATTCCGGTGTTGAATTCTGACTGATCAGTATCAGCGTCCAAATAAGGGTGTTGTATGAGAACAAAGAGGAACACTTGATGACGACTATGCTTCTTAATCTCCTTAATTTCAAAGTAATAAGTTGATAAATACAATTGGTAATACAATACAGAGAGAATGAGTTAGAATGAGTGGGAGAGGGTGCTAGAGAGGCCAATAATGTAGTTTGCTTTTTTTGATTGGATGGTTAGCGTTACATTTACAGCTATTGTCATGCAAAGAGGTTGTTTGCGACTGAATGGGTATATTTGAATTGCCTTCCAGCATCAGGGCTTTAAGAGATTGATGTGTCACAAGATGTCTCCCGCACAGAGCTGCTACATACCTGACCGCATGAGCAATTGTTAACCGCTTAGAGGGTCTATATGCCACGGTCCAATAAAATTGGTTATGTAATACTGATAGGTATTGAAGGGAAATGGTGTGTCATTTAACCCAAATATCGAACTGCGACAAAGACCACCGACGCCTGCCACATTCCTTGACCCGGATTTGAAACATGACCGCGGCGGTGACAAGTACGTTTGCTATCAAATACGCTATCCAGGCCCCGACATATTTCTGCCAGTAATCTAGACATATCACTTTAATGCAACAGTACAATTCAAATGTTTGTAATGAAGTGAATGAGACAACAAATTGTACAAATTGTGTGACCAAAGAAACACATACAGGGCACTCCTGTTTGCATCAAAACGTCACTATTTATGTGTTTTTGGAATATATATTTTGTGTTGTTTCTTTGAGTTGATGCTTTACATCCAAACCAACAGCTATAGTCATGTCGGGACGTTGCCTTCATTTTATGGGACATTACCCACAATGAGGATGTCATGACAACCATAAAGTGATTCAAATATAACCATCCAACTAAGCCACTAAGGCTTATGTATGTATGATGTATGATTCTACTTGAGCCACTTTTCCTAGGCAGCTTAGACCAGTTAGCAGATGGTCAGTTATTACCGTAGAAGCTTTGTCTGGAGGCAAACGCAGCCCATCTATTTCTCAAATAGGCCCAAATAGACTGGTGCCCAATTCCCACCCGACCACCCTTTATTATGGAAAGTACAAAGGTGTTTGCAGAGCTATTACCGATGTCGATGTAAGTGGCTATACCCTGCAATACATTGTTTTATTGTATATTTATTAAGTATGGACGTCTTTGCTGCTTTCAGCTAACAAGATGACTTTAATGCGTAGTCATTGCCTAGTTAACTTGTTTGACGTTTAAATCATTGTCGGATGTTATTAACGATACTTTATTAAAAAAATGCATGGGCTTTCGGTTTATCCATTATTTGAAACTATCATACAATTATAAAAACACAACAATGTCGCGTTTACATGGCACTATTTAATTCACCAGAAGTGTGTAATCATACAGTATATTAGCCATAATGATCCATTCAAGCACAGTTGTATTGTAATAATGTTATGTGTGTATTTTTATGCATTACATGTACAGTGCAATGCGCGAAATTACATCTGTATCTATACTACTTTTTTAACGACCCTCGTGTATAATATGTATAGGCACTGCGTAGACACCATCAAACATGCAATAGCGTTATCCTAACGAACTTAGCTTATTATATTCAAAAACAGAGTAAAATGCATATAATTTTAACATAGAAGAAATTGCAAGCCAATTCGCATTACTTATTGAATGACCCTTGTATATAGTTAATTATGGGCACCGCAAAGATAATACCATGTTTACAACTGTTTATTACATAATATTCATCTGCTTGATGTGTTTTTGTTTTCTTTCAGTGTCATTTTACGCCGGTGATAGAGTATGGTTAATTTTCATACTTATTTCCCCCATTGAATTACCCCACCCACTATGTTTTAGAGATATATTGTGCTTACATCGCCAAAACCTACCATAAATGTATTTTTATTGTTACATAGCCTACTAAAGTGGGTCTCAGATGCAAAATACAAGGTAAAAAGCTAGTTTTAGTAGCAGAAACAACACAACAAGTGTCAACAGTGTAGTTTATGCCCATAAATGGGTGTGGCCTAGAAAAGGAGCCCACAGAATTGGCTCGAGGAGTCGGAAAAATTGAACCCCATCATTTTTCATAATAATAACACACAAACAATCATTTAAAGTGAAGAAATCAATTTTAGCACGAAAATCGCACGGGAATACATCTCGACCCTCACTAAAACTCTGTCATCAGTTGCTATTTTATAGTGTATATAAATCACGCCTGGTGATCAAATCCGATCTTAGACAGTTTCATGAGCTCATGATGAAGCAAAGTCAGTATGGATTAGTTTCTCTTTTATGGCTTACAGACCCATCTACAATTTTTCAGCCATGTCGGGACTGGAACTATTCTTTTGCTCAAGGACACTACACGGCCAAGGTAGGTATTGAACCCACGACGTCTCTCCCTGAAATCTTGTTTTCTTACACTACGCCACCGCACTTCCCAATCTGGATTTGATAGTGTTATACAAGCTGTCCGTTGCACTCCAAACTGACAACCCGTGTACATATATATATATAGCTTCATATATGAGCCGCCACATGGGAAAACCAACAATCTGCCTAGGCGAAAACAAAGGCGCAGATCAGCTTCGCAGTAACTGCGAAGCTGATCAGCGCCTTTGTTTTCGCTACTCGGAAAGTACAACCCGGTTTATGTTGGACCTATTCGGAAACCACATTGTTGGTTTTCCCACGAGGTGGCTCATATCTTCAGGTCTGACCCGTCTAAGATTGAACCTTGTGTATGGCTCTGTCACAAAACGCCACACTCTGCACAATCTTTTGTGATGCCAAAATTGTACGGATCCTCTGTTTAGGTAAAACAAATACTAGTAGTACTGAGGATAAGCGGCTAGGGTAGTTAGCCGTCTCGACTTGACCTTAACTCTTTACCGTGGGCGTAAAGCAAATAATACCTTTGTATATGTATCTAAAAGTAAGTTTTTTTTAGCTCACCTGAGCCGAAGGCTCACAAGGTGAGCTTATAGGATGGCCATGATCCGGCGTCCGTCCGTCCGTCGTCCGTCGTCCACAATTTCAAAGATCTTCTTCTCTGAAACCACTTGGCCGATCTAGTTGAAATTTTATGTGGAGCCTCCTTGGGTAGTGGCATTTCAAGTTTGATCGCAAAATCCAGGTCACATGACCAAGATGGCCGCCACGCCCATATATGGTAAAAACCCTTCAAAAATCTTCTTCTCCAGAACCGGTGGGTCGATTTCCACGAAACTTGGTATGTAGCATCGGTAGACTTCTGGCTGAAAAAGGTCCTGCTCCCCCCCCTAGGGAATTTTGCAGACATAGTCTATCTTAAAGAGCAGTCTTTTCTGATTCAAATGAGAGATGTTTGCACTTTGTACGCCGGGGCGTAACGGTGTAACAGCTATTTAAAAATAACAACTGTTACCAGCTTATTATATTTGCAGTATTCTTTGATTGAGAATTAACAATAGGTTGTTTTACCATAATTCTACCACTTTTCTGCAAGATTCTTCAAAGAAAATAAGTGGGATGCATAATTTTATCAAGTTGACATATATGGGTCTCTATCTGTATAATGTATGTAACGTATGTAACAAAAATATGCGAATTTACATTGATAAACAAATAAGGTTTTCAGTAATAGTTTCTGTGGAGTACAAATCTGCAAACATCAATGTGCAAGGTAAGAATGTCATGTTTGTGTTATTTGCATTCAAATGAGAGATGTTTGCACTTTGTACGCCGGGGCGTAATGGTGTAACGGCCATTTTAAAGTAACAACTGTTACCAGCTTATTATATTTGCAGTATTCTTTGATTGGGATTTAACAATATGTTGTTTTACCATAATTCTACCATTTGTCTGCAAGATTCCTCAAGGGCAATATGTGTGATACATAATTTTATCAAGTTGACATAGATGGTTCTCAATTTGTGTAACATATGTAACAAAAATATGCGAATTTACATTTATAAACAAATAAGGGCTTCTGTAATAGTTTCTGTGGATTACAAAGCTGCAAACACCAATGTGCAAGGTAAGAATGACATGCTTTTGTTATTTTCATTTGCTAGATGTGCCTCAGTTGTAACAGTGTAACGCCAAGTTGTTTATATTTAGATTTCATGTAATGTTACAGTGTTACCAATACCGCATGGGGTTAATTTGACCTATAAAATTGATCATATATACGTTATGACTTATCATAGACCACTGAACTTGGTTTCATTTTAAAGCTTCTTCGCTATAGCCGTTTCATCTTAGGGAAAGTTATGCATATTATCTTATTTGCATATTTGTGAATTTTAATTTAAACATTAAAATGACCAAAAGATCATTAAAAACCCATAAAAAACGTCTTTCAGACCCAAGCTATCATCATTGTACATAGTTTATACACCAGTGAAACCATTTGACAATTATACAGATGTATTGAGTCTATTTGAAAATTATCTCATTTGTATATTTATCAATCTTCATATAAAAAAAAACTATGAAAAGTTTGGAAAATCACGGAAAAATAACATTTATACTTACTAGTGTCTGGCATGTCAATAGACATAGAATGATAAGAGTTGTAGCAGCGTGATGCTTTGGGCTATGCAATTTGTCTTCTAGTCTGATCAATGAATAAACTTATTTTAAGCTTAATGAATATAAATGCAATTTTTACAGACTGGAGAAGAATCACGGAAAATAAGAGGGTATACCTTACAAAATGGCTTGTGTCTAGGTTACTAATAGCACTACTGAACTGAATCTGAATTCAAATGATTGCTATGACAATGACTTATAACACTGTAAACCTTCTTATCTGATAAAGGTCACTATATTAGAATTAAACTTCATAAATAAGAGAAAATAAGAGACAAATGAAGAGATAAACCAACAAAATCACTTATATCCCGGCTGCTCATTGCCTTAGAAGGCTTAATTGGTATCAGATATTTGCTTGGACAATGCATCATTTCCCAGTGCTCTTATATACAAATCATATCAGATTTACTTTCATGGATATTCATAAAACGTTGATAAAAATGGTAAATAGCAAAAAATTAAGGGTATCCAGCAAAGGGACGCGTGTACCTTTGCTTTAAACTCATATGTTTTGTGGCATGTATACATGACAACATGACAATAATTCATATATTTTGTGATAACATGACAACAATTCATTATTAAAGTGACCAAATAGTAACATTTGATGCCATTTTGACTACTCGACAGCTATTGATAGTGGAGATATAAGTGACTTTGTTGGTATACCCCTTCACGTTTCTGCAAATTTTCTCTATTTCTGAAGTTCTTGTTGCAATTCATGAAACAAACATTCATATGATTTATTCATAACATCATGTGGTTAAAGAACATTGTCTTAGCAACCGGTCGATACCAATTTCAGCTCTCTAAGTCTTCCCGTAGCCAAGATTCATCTGGTTTAATAGGGACCCCGCCTCAATTCTTCGGCGGTTAATCGCCAACATCTAATTTAACCATTATATTTTATTAATGCTCATCAAATGACTTTTATTATAGAAGGATGATAGAAAATTGCCCTTGCCATTTTCAGCACATTCAGACTTTAGCTTGCTGAAAAACATAATCATTTTGTAGGTATACCTGCTTATTTGTTATGTATTTTCTCCAATTTCTCCAATTTCTAAAGTTTTCATTAATATTCATAAAACTGAAATTCAGATGATGTATTTAGAGGACTGAGGGCATTAGTCCATTGCCGTCGCATTTATTTGATACCCTTTTCATCATTCTAGGTCTATTAACAGTTCAGGTACAAACGATTTTGTAGTAAAACCCTATTTTTCTGCATTTTTAAGAGATTTCTAAACGGTTAAAAATAGTATTTATGGGGTCCAAAGACATGATTATCAGAACTAAATAAGATTTCTAGTTTTGTTTTACACCAAAAACTAAATTATTCATAGGGAAACGTGAAGTGTTGTCACTATTTTTGAAATAGCATCATTTACATCTACTGACCACGTGATTCTTTATTCATACATATATGTTACATACGTTACATTAAGCTGTTTGAGCCTAGATACTTGGTGACACTTGGTGACACCCACTCAGAACTATAGTTCTCCATAAGCATGAAATATAAGCAAATAATTTTAAAACAACATTAGATATAGCCACTAGAAACGATTATTTACACGTTTTACGTAATTAGCAATACAATATTTGGCTTATGAAACTGCGGGTAGGGTTGCTAAATAACTCATTTAGTATAATATATACAGTATAGGAATAATATATACAGTATAGGAATTTTCTATCTCCTCCATTGAACATGGTAATGTAAAAAATCACATATATTTGAAAAAAGCTGGAATGTGTTACTACATAAAACGATGTCACTCACAATGCTACTTTTGAAAGGGTTATTTTAATATGTTACAGACATTACACTATAGGTGTCAGAATATTGCTCAAGCATCTGTAGTGTTGAGAATGGAATTTCATGCAGACTATATGAGATGGGTGAATGGAATAATAAAATTCTTATTTTTCTGATGCTAAAATTGCCATATCATTATTTTTAAAACATATTATGGTAACATGTGTAACATACTGTAACAGACACGTGCTCCAATGTACATAAAGCAAACATCTCTTATTGGAGCAAACTTGAATTGTCATTTAAGATATATGTTTGCAAAATATCTAATGGAATAGAGCATTAGACTGGCATGTACTGGCATTCCTGCTATGTATAATGCCCTTCGTTATCCATTACATGTATGTTACATATGTTACATTCTGGATCAAAATCTTTGATCCAAGATACTTGGTTAAAGATCCTCAGAGCCATGGTTCATGATAAAATAAGCAAGAAACTATGATTTGTATCCACCAGTTTCAAGTATTTTAAATACTTCACGTTCATTGCAATAGAATAGTTCGCATTTGAAACTGGGGGTAGGGCTACTAAATACTTCATTAAAGGCAATATATACATGATAGGAAAACAAACCTTGGTTTTTCTATCTGCCAATTGAACATGCTGATGGAAATAAATCTCATATCTTCGGAAAAATGCATAGTGCAACAGTATAAGTAAATGATATCACTCAAAAGTGGTATTTTCAAAGGGCATCTTAAATTACGTTACGTATGTTACAGTAATTGTGGGTCAAATTTTTGTTCAAACGATTTTAATATGTAGTATAGACATACAGCAAGCAGACAGTATGAAAAAGTTGAGTAAAATGATAAACTATTGTCATTTTTCTGTAGCTGAAAACACCATATCATAATTTCTTAATTTTGTTTAGGTAACGTATGTAACAGACTGTTACAGGATAACGCCCCAACGCTCAGGGTGCAAACATCTCTTATTCTACTCAGCTTGAATTGTTCTTAAAGATCGGATATGTCTGCAAAATTCCCTAGGGGGGGAGCAATCGACCCTCTGGCCAGCAGCCTACGGGGACTTCAGCCCATCATAGTTTGATAAAATGATGACCCTTGGATGACCTTGACCTATTTTACGGCAAGGTCAAATTTGGAAACATAGGCTTTTACATGGGAAAAAGTGAAAACTATGGATTTTTAGCTCACCTGAGCCGAAGGCTCAAAGGGGAGCTTATAGGATAGGTAGACACCCGGCGTCCGTCCGTCGCCCGTCGTCGTCGGTGTCGGCGTCGTCCACCATTTACAAAGATCTTCTCCTCTGAAACCACTTGGCCAATCAAAGCCAAATTTTATGTGAAGCATCTATAGGAAGGGGGAACCAATGTGTATATAAGAAATCCAGGTCACATGACCAAGATGGCCGTCATGCCCATATATGGTAAAAACCCTTCAAAAATCTTCTTCTCCAGAACCGGTGGACCGATTTCAAGGAAACTTAGCATGAAGCGTCGATGGCTCAAGCACTTCAATGTGTATATAAATCATGACCCTGTGATGACCTTGACCTATTTTACGGCAAGGTCAGCATAGGTCGCCAATGCATTTGAATGGGGAAAACGTTTAAAGTGTCATTTTAAGTGAAAGTCTTGCAGGAAATGGGCAGTAGTACTGAATATTAATGATTCTGAAAAAATGCACCACAGGGGCTCATATGCCCCCACCCCGGGGCAATATACATGTATATTACCATAATATTCAAACATCATCTCCTCTGAAACTGCTTGGCCAATCAAAGCCAAATTTTATGTGAAGCATCAATAAGAAGGGGTTACCAATATATATATATATATATAAATAATCAAGGTCACATGACCAAGATGGCCGCCATGCCCATATATGGTAAAAACCCTTCAGAAATCTTCTTCTCCGGAACCGGTGGACCGATTTCAACGAAACTTGGCATGAAGCATCGATGGCTCAAGTACTACAATGTATATATAAATCATAACCCTGTGATGACCTTGACCTTTTTTATGACAAGGTCAGCATAGGTCGCCAATGCATTTGAATGGGGAAAACTTTTAAAAAGTCTTTGGAGGTAAACATCGTGCAGGAAATGGGTAGTAGGACTGAATATTAATGATTCTGAAAAAAAAAAATTGGACCCAAGGGCTCATATGCCCCCACCCCGGGGCAATATACATGTATATTACCATAATATTCAAACATCTCCTCTGAAACCACTTGGCCAATCAAAGCCAAATTTCATGTGAAGCATCTATAGGAATGGGTAACGAATGTATATATAAATAATCCAGGTCACATGACCAAGATGGCCGCCACGCCCATATAATGGTAAAAACCCTTCAAAAAACTTCTTCTCTGGAACCGGCAGACGGATTTCAACGAAACTTGGCATGAAACATCAATGGCTAAAGTACTACAATGTATATATAAATTATGACCCTGTGCTGACCTTGACCTATTTTACGACAAGGTCAACATAGGTCGCCTATGCCTTTGAATGGGGATAACTGTTATTTGTTGGTTGAAGGGAAAGACTTGCAGGAAATTGGCAAATGGACAGGATATTGATTATTATGAAAAAAGAAAATGGACACCAGGGAATCATCTGCCTCTTTACTGGGGCTTTTTTCCATAATATGCAAACATGTTTATTTGTCTATACAACAGATCTCAGGTGAGCGTTTACAGGACCATTGGTCCTCTGGTTTGAAAACTATTGCAGCCTGAGGCCTGAAAAGTGGTAGATGCAAACAACTAATGGAGTAGATGAAGGTATGTGATTAATTTAGGTCAAGGTCATCTCTTGACCTTAGCCAGTCTGTCGTCCATTCACACTTTTCAAAGATCTTCTCCTCTGAAACTGCTGGGCCAATCAAAGTGAAATTTTATGTGGAGCATCCATGGGTAGGAGAGATGGAAGTTTGATCGCGAAATCCAGGTCACATGACCAAGATGGCTGCCACGCCTATATATGGTAAAAACCACTCAAAAATCTTCTTCTCCAGAACCGGCAGGCCGATTTTCATGAAACTTGGTATGTAGCGTTTGGGACTTTAGCCCATCATAGTTGGATAAAATGATGACCCTTGGATGACCTTGACCTAATTTACGGCAAGGTCAATTTTGGAAACATAGGCTTTTACATGGGGAAAAAGTGAAAACTATGGATTTTTTGAAAACTATTGCAGCCTGATGCCTGAAAAGTGGTAGATGCAAACAACTAATGGAGTAGATGAAGGTATATGATAAATGTAGGTCAAGGTCATCTCTTGACCTTGGCCAGTCTGTCATCCATACACACTTTTCAAAGATCTTCTTCTCTGAAACTGCTGGGCCAATCAAAATGAAATTTTATGTGGAGCATCCATGGGTAGGGGAGACGAAAGTTTGATCGCGAAATCCAGGTCACATGACCAAGATGGCTGCCACGCCCATATATGGTAAAAACCCTTCAAAAATCTTCTTCTCCAGAACCGGCAGGCCGATTTTCATGAAACTTGGTATGTAGCATTTGGGACTCCTGCCCATCATAGTTTGATAAAATGATGACCCTAGGATGACCTTGACATATTTTACGGCAAGGTCAATTTTGGAAACATAGACTTTTACATGGGAAAAAGTGAATATGGATATTTTGAAAACTATTGCAGCCTGATGCTTGAAAAGTGGTAGATGCAAACAACTAATGGAGTAGATGAAGGTATGTGATTAATTTAGGACAAGGTCATCTCTTGACCTTGGCCAGTCTGTCGTCCATACACACTTTTGAAAGATCTTCTCTGAAACTGCTGGGCCAATGAAAGTGAAATTTTATGTGGAGCATCCATGGGTAAGGGAGAAGAAAATTTGATCGCGAAATCCAGGTCACATTACCAAGATGGCCGCCACTCCCATATATGGTAAAAACCACTCAAAAATTTTCTTCTCCAGAACCGGCAGGCCGATTTTCGCGAAACTTGGTATGTATCATTTGGGACTCCAGCCCATCATAGTTTGATCAAATGATGACCATAGGATGACCTTGACCTATTTTACGGCAAGGTCAATTTTGGAAACATAGGCTTTTACATGGGAAAAGGCGAAAACAATGGATATTTTGGAAACTGTTGCAGTCTGAGACCTGGAAGTTGCTAGATGCAGACAACCAATGGAGTCAATGAAGGTAAGTAATTAATGAAGGCCAAGGTCATTTCTTGACCTTGGCCCAAAGTCATTTAAATATCAAAATTAAAATTATGGTTTTCTCATAAATCACTGGGTTTGGAAACTATTGCAGCCTGAGACCTGAAACTTTGCAGATGCAGACAACTTATGAATTCAATAAAGGTGTGTGAGTATTCATAGTCAAGGTCATTTCATGATGACTTAATACTCCAGGATCAGGCTTCAGGTGAGCGTTCTCAGGACCAATGGTCCTTTGGTATTTTTATTATTATTATTATTATTATTATTATTATTATTATTATTATTATTATATTAAATATAGAAAGAGAATTACAACAATCATCTAAAATTTCAACTTTTAAAGACCAGGCAAAGGATATAAAAATAAGGGGAAAAATGTAAAACACATATATGTGACAGTATCTGACATTTTGGGTCTAGTGGAGTCAAGGTCGGAAACTTAGTTTTTAACATTTTTACAATTTTTATTGTGTTAATAATCCATGTCCAAAAAGCTGTAATAAATAGCGCTAACGATTAATAAGAAAAATAGAGAAAACACGCACCACCCATAGCTTGCATCTTAGGGTTCTTAATTGGTAAAGAAATTAATCGGCACTGGAAAATCGTTTGTAACACAGAGTTATAGTATCCTGTTCTGTTGTCCTTCACAGTGAATGTTGTCTAAATATTACAGAATCGGAAATTGCGAAGGTCTTGTTAGAAATATCCAACCTGTCTTATTAGGCGGTGTTTTGAAACTAATGTCTGAGTGCGCAAAAATCCAATTAACGTCGCATGCAGTTTTGTGACGTCAACTTTAGTTCACGTTTTGTGACGTCAACGTCGTACCTCCACAAGACCGAAAATCTCAGAGAACGTCACATATATAGAGGATCTTACACGAGTGGTCATTTCATATGAAATTTATTAAACGAGCCTTCGGCGAGTTTAATAAATTTCATATGAAATGACCACGAGTGTAAGATTCGTTTTATCATATGACTTTTAAAATAGGATTTCATCACCTTCGAAGTGGACATATTTTCAATGAAAATTTACATTGTTGTTACGGACGTCGCCAATGACGTTACGTATTCCCGCAAAAGTGTTATTACACGTGTGGTCATACGATTTTTATGACATGACGTTATCCACTGGAAAACAGCGACGTCATATGATAAAGGTTTATAATCAAGAAGAAAAAATTACTTACACCCGTACAACGCCAAAAACAACGTAACCAATATTTGACTTTTCATAGTGTTGTGTTGTTGTTTTTTTTTTCAAAGGAGATATCATATGACAGTATAAACCACCACACAGCAAGTTGAACATTTTGTGCGAACACCTGATTAGCATTTCCAACAAAATAGACCAGCGTCACATATAAAAGCAAATGGCTGCCTTAGGTCCTACGCATATGAGGGTCGGACTGTAAGTAAATCTGACCGGACTGATGCAACAGGCTGATCGAGGTTTTCGCTTTGTGCATAGTTTTGAATCGTTGGTTACATCACGTATGCTAAAGGATATTTTGCAGTGTGTTCTCGTGTTACTGTGATGTGTAAAAGTGCAGTCAAGATTTGAGCCGCCTCGTGGGAAAACCAACAATGTGGTGTCCGAACAGGTCCGACACAACCGGCCTGTAGAAGCACAGAAGATGCTTGAAATTTCGAATTAAAGAAAAAGAGGAATTGTACTTTCCGAGTAGCGAAAACAAAGGCGCTGATCGGCTTCGCGGTTACCGCGAAGCTGATCTGCGTCTTTGTTTTCGCCTATGCAGATTGTTGGTTTTCCCATGGGGTGGCTCATTTATGTCATAGTTAATATAACGATGACATTTTGTTTTTGAACAACGATCTTTGGTCAGCATTGATTGTTTGTTAAATTTGTAATGTACGTCCAAGTTAAAAACTATGGTCATGTCGGGACGTTGCATAAATCTTATGGGACTTTTACCTAACACCAGTTTGTCATGCCACCCAAAATGGTCTTTAAAATAAATACAATAGCCAAACATGTACGGCATATTTATATAGTTTGACTGAACCACTTTGCCTGGGCAGGTTTAGATCTGAGCTGTTTTCCAATAGTCAGATGGTCAGTCAGCACCGGCAACATATCTATTTTTCTTGGCACCAATGAGCAGGGGCCTATATATTCATATCCGGCCACTCTCCAACGTTGGTGTTAATATTAGTAATATACACGGCTACCAAACGGTTAAATGCGTAACCGCGGTTAAGAAAAGAAATCCGATTCACGTCCTTCCGGTTTTGCGTGTGAGGTGCAGTAAAAAGGGTTTACAAACTTTCGCAGCTCGCGTTTCCAAGTAATTTATTTTCACCTGGAGAAAGTTATTAAAATTTTCTCAATGCAATTTTGTTAGTAATAAATTGATCTTATCGTGTCTCAAAGGATTTCCAGATTTGTCGCCTTATAATCGTGATTTTTATTCCCACCTCCAAAATGCATGTTGAGATTGCTTTGTACATGAAGAAAATATGGGTCAGTCATAGTGATATTTTTAGATCCCCGCTAATTGCGTCATTATAAATGGACGGCAAGGCAGCGAACAGATGATTTTAACATTGTATAAGTTCTGTGAACACTTTCCTTGCCATTGACCGCTGCATTCTTTGTATATGTGGCTAAAAGCTGTGTCAAAATTTCGGTCACGCATTTAATCATTAGAATGATAGCAAAATAATCGACATTAAAAGCACCTGTACTTTAGTTTCTCTCTCGAGCTCTACGTTTAACAATTTAATCATCACAACTTGTCTCGTCATCTTTGTATGTTTTTTACTTCTACAAATCAAGTTTTATTGAAGGGTTTTTGACTTACAGTGGTGTGCAAGAAAAAAAAACAAAAAAACAAATGAGAATCTGCATATTCAAATGCCTTATATATTCCTTAGTTTTCCCTTTGCTCATGGTTTAAGTGAGTGATAATGTTAAAAATAATTAACACAGTTAATGCATATAGACAACCCCTCTCAAGAAAAATGAATAGAAAAATCCAAAATTGGTTTATTTGTGATGTTTGCAGTGAGAATACTTGGTATATATCAAAATACAAACATTTTTGCAACAAACATGCAATACAAAACACTGTAATTCACATGTATGGTATTCCTGTTTATGATAAAACTTAATTCCAATTCGCATGCGCAAAAAATACACGCGTGTAAATATACTCCGGTGTGTATTTATACTCCAGTTATACAGTTCCCTTTTTTCATCCTTTTACAAGGAATTACTGTTAAAATGCCCCAAGAATCCTAACCAAGAATGATGAAGAAATAGTTTGGCTGTTTGCACTCCATATGATCTAAAATGTTATGAATGGCAATAAACTCTTATTTAAAAGCAACAATGTCCACAGTTTCAGCAACTGTCATATAATCAGTTAGGAACAAAAAATGTGAAAATTCGTTATCTAAAAGCAGAATATTGACTTGAAATAAAATACTCATGGGTAAATTTTACTTTGCGTTCGCATGGGACATAATAGTAAATTTACACGTGTGTATTTGTAAAAATAAAATTTGCATCTGGTCAGACCCAGGAGTAAATTTACCCATATGCAAATATACTCCGGTGTGTATTTGCGTTCGCATGCGCCATTTACTTATCCCGAGTAAAATTTGCACACCGGAGTATATTTACACGTGTGTATTTTTGGCGCATGCGAATTGGACTTTAGATTTTAAAACATTGTGAATACTGTAATTTGCTTTTTTTTTTTTTCGTTTGCTTTCATCTAAAACGCTGTACAGAGAATGTTAAATATCATAAAACAGGTAGAGGTTTTCAAACATATCTTGAAATAAATCCTTCTTATTTTAATGATTAAATGCTTAACCATTTTTTCTTCCCTTCGAAAAATAAATGTTGAACCCTAAGGAAAGTGAATACTGTGGCAGACATCAGTTGTAATTTATTTGATATATAACTAAAAATTTGTCGCGGAACAATCACAAAAACATGATCTATTTAACAGCAAATTGCCCAATTTTTAGTTGTATTTTGCCGTTCTTGACCGTGTTGAAACACATATTTCGAACAAATAACCCCCAAAAACATCAAGTAATGTTGCAAACTGTTTTGGTGCTGTCTAACAATGATAAATAAGTGACAAAATAGCATTCTTAGATTTTTGATATCGTTCGGTACTACAAAATAATTATCGATCGAAACGAGTAGCGTATGTGTTGCACCTCATACGCAAAACCGGAAGGACGTGAATCGGATGTCTATTCTTAACCGGCGGTTACGCATTTAACTGTTTGGTAGCCGTGTTATAGGAACCGTTTTGTACACTATTCACGTACGGGACGATGCAAAAATTAATGACTTGCCATAAATGGGGTTTTGTTTGTTTAAGTTGAAGCATAACCCAGTCAACAGCTATGGTCATGATGAGGCGTTGTACTTCTACCCAAACTTAGGATGTCATGACATCCAAAAGTGCTTCAAGTAGTCTTCTAGCTACCTATACCCCCTCCCTCCCAGGGGGAATTTTCTACACTATGATTTTCTAAAAGTACATTGAAAAAGCTATCAAATCCTATTTTCTGCCATCTGGAAGTGGAAGCGTTTGCGTTTTATGCCATGTTTCATTATATTACCCTAAATATTCATTTTTTTTTTGCGTTTTAATAATGGGGGTACACATAGAAAACTGAAGATATCTCAGCTGTTTCTTATCCTAGACCATTGAACTTGGTCTCATTTTAATCCTTATACATAGCCCTTTGATTCAATAATAAGTAATGGAAAATATCTAGCTTGCTTATTCATGAATTTTCATTAAAACATTAAAATGAAAAACGAAACATTTAAAAATTAATTATCCCCGTAAAAACTAATTTCAGGCCTAAACTATCATTGTGGCCCATTGTTATTGTACTAATAATACTATTTGACAAATTTGTTGACGCCATGGACCTTAATGAAAATTCTCTCATTTGCATTTTCATGAATATTAATGAAAATGACGAAAATCAAAATTTACTCTATTGCCATTTAAGGGTTTGAGTGGGTTGTAGGATGTATCCTGCAACCTTAGACCAAATGTTCATGGGTGTCAATTTGGTCAGAGGATCACTTTAATGTCCATTTGAGTGATCACCCCCACCCCTAATAAGCAGAGGAATTAATGTGGTACACCTCTATTACCACATATATCTTGGCTACTGATAGACATAGAGAGCTGAAATAGGTATCAAATGATTGCTTTGGCAATGTTTTATAATCATGTAATAGGATATATAAACAACTGGCTATCTTAATGCTCAAATATTAAAAAGAAGTTCAGATATTAGAAAAGAAACAGATAACGGAAGGAGGTATACCATACAAAATTGCTAATATCTAAGTGACCAAAAACTCTAAGAGAGCTGAAACGTATGGAACGCCATAACTGTCTTATGTTAAGAACTGTCATTATACGCTGTTGAAAAATATTGCAGGATGTTCGTTTATCATCCCATCTTGTCCACTTAGTATTATCTTGGCTCCATTCAACATGTTATCATGTCAACTTTACATTTTGTTATGTTAAATCATCATTTTATTGAGTTAATATATAATGTTGTTATGTCTACTCATTATTTTGTTGGCTTCGGGTCTCGTGTTGTCTTGTCATTTTGTCGTTTTGTTAGCTTCATATATTATCTTATTTGGTCAATTTATCATTTACTTCTTTTGATATGGTATGTTATTTTGTTCAGTGTCTATGTAGTCTGGTTAGCACTGAGTTCTATTGGCTCCAAAGGTCATAAAACTATTCTATTGGCTTTGTTCATTGTGTTGTTATGTCAAGTCATCATTTTGGCATGTCAACTTAGCATTTTGTTAGCTTTATCATTTATGTTGTTATGTCCACTCATTATTCTGTTAACTTGGTGTGTAATGTTGTCTTGTTATCAAATCATTATGTTGTGTTCGTATGTTATCCTCTTTGGTGATTTTTTCATTCAGTTGCGTTTATATAGCATGACATCCTGTTATACCTGTGCCCCGTTGGCTCCATTGATCGTATGCGCATGTCAAACAATTAATTTATTGTCTTTTTTCTTTGTAATGTAATATCAAATCGCTATTCTGTGTGCTTCACTTGCAGTCACAAGCTATTGGCTTCATTTGTATCTCTTAAGGTCATTCTATCATCTGATTATCTCTATATACACGCTCGTGTAGACGTTGGTCAGTACAGATGTAGAACGTTTCCAGATGGTGGCGAGTCAAACAGGAAATTTATAAGTACCATTTCATTTGTAAAAATATCAGTCATTTTCAATGCTAGGAGCCAGTTTCTGACACAATCACGCTCGGTAAAAAAAACAGAGTTAACGATTTTGATATTGCCATTACGCAGTCTGATCACAAAAGCAAGAATTTGGCTGAGATGAGCTTCATGATTTACAACGCAGGGTGTCTTACGGGATTTTCAATTTAAGCTGAGACAGGCCAGGTTTTCACGATATTTTGTCTTTTTAAATGCAAATATCGTCACTTTTCTACAACAGCCTATTGTCCTAGACCATAGACTCTCCATAGCCATTGTAGCCCGCAGTAACTATAATTGAAGAAAATACTTGAGCTTGAACATATCGGTCAGGCTACTGTGTAGAGACCAGTAATTTTTAATCAGCAACCGAAGTTCAATTTTGAGGATTTAGTAACCGTGTAGACGCAGTTTGGATACCATGTAGATTATCAAGACGTCGTTACCAGTCAGACCGGCAGATCACAGCTCTAAGAGCCTACAAGTGCATATTGTTCCCGCGTACAATTATAACCTATAAGGGCCCCGCCCATTGGGGGCTTAAAGAAATAGATGGACTGCTTGTGTCTCCTGGCAAAGCTTCTCCGCTACTGACTGACCATCTGATTACTCGTTATCCGCTCAGGTCTGGGCCTGCCTATGAAAAGTGGTGTACTATTTGCTGTACTAGATATAACCATTCGTACATATAAGCCTTATTGGCTGAGTTGGGTGGTTATATTTGAAACAGTTTTTGGATGTCGTCGTCCTATTTTGAGTAAAAGTCCCATAAAATAGAGGTGACGTCCCGACATGACCATAGCTTAAACATCAATTCAAAAAATAAACTGGATTGCTCTTTCTACTCTGGAGCTGGTTCTAGATAAACCAGATCTCCTTAAATACTAGCACCTAGATGTAAGGAAGATAGAGATATAGATACAACCAACCAAAATGCTAAACGTGGCGTAGTCATAACTGAAAGCATTGTCTGCGCATGTCCATATTCTTCGCACACTGGACAGTATTTTAACACTACCTATATCTAGATAATGAAACTGAAAGAGATTTGTCTGGTTTTAGCCATACTCATTACATTTGGGCAATTTGATTCGAGAGAGGAGCTTCGTAAATACAGTATGTGAATACTTGTAATTGTTGGTGTTGTTGTATCTGGTGTGTAGCCTTGATAGACTCAATCCCTTCATGCCACAGGACAAGAGGAGAATTTGCTGCATAGTGGACACAGTTTATTTCAGCTAATTTACAAAATAAGGACATGACTAGACGTTTCCGCGCATTTATTGAACACCCTTCGTATGTATAAAGTTTTCATTTAAAAGAAAAATGTACAAGTAGGCAATGATCAGGAAAAGCCGCAATCAGAAAGAAATTCCCACTCCAAAAACCGAGGTGGGAAATAACTGAATTGACTATTAGGCCCTCATACTTAGAAAACGTATCGTAAACCAAGTGAGCAGCTATTTCCCAATAGGCGGCCACACAGTTACCCGAACTTTACTAAAACTATGAAAACGTATATAAGGTGCATATTGATTGTGTCTTTAAGAGACGGAGCATAAAGAAAGAACCTATGAGGTTGCTGCAGTTTATCATAGTGGCTTGCATTCTACAAGGTTGATCAACAGACTCTTCCCACATACAGTATATTGGGTATAGCTAAGAGCAAGGCAAAGCTCTTGACAACGGCACTTTTAGCATTGTGGTTCTACACGGTATCCAAAATCTGTGTCTACACCAATACTAAATCCTCATAATTCGCCTGCTGGCTAAAAATTACTGGTCTCTACACAGTAACCTGGCCGATATATTCAAGCTCGAGTATTTTCTTCTATGACAGTTTCTGTGGGCTGCCATGGATAGGGAGAGTGTTTGGGGGTCTAGGCTAAAAGCCGGATGGCTACCTGGTTGGGAAAGAGCAAGTCATTCTGCTCTTTGTGTGTATTGTCTTAAAATGTTACAGTTGTGTTTAATGTATTTTCTTTCCCACCCGGTGTCTATGTTGGGACTTAAAATTTAATTGCATCGTTTTCTGGTCTCTCTATTCTTACTTTTGTAGAAAAAATGACACTTTTTGCTGTTAAAAAGACAAACTATCGTGAAAACCTGGTCTGTCTCAGCTTAAATTGAAAATCATGAAAGACACCCGCTCCCAGGGGGGGGTACTCTGAAATTTTCTGTATACATAGGCGAGGCTGACTTTTTTGGGGTCAAAATTTTGAATTTCCGTATTTTTTTGGGTTTTCAGAAAAACTAGTTATTTTTTAGGGTAGTGAGCTTTTTATGGATATTTTTTTGGGGTCATGCCTTTTCTGAATTATTTTTTTTTTGGGTCATCTATAATTCTAAGTAATTTTTTGGGTTTTGCACATTTCTTGGGAAATCTCTTTATTTCTATAAACATGATAAGATAAGAGTGGCTTACACTTATATCTTACAAGGCCTTAAGATTCAATTTTGTTTGCGACCATGCCTTATAACTGGTCTTGGTGAAATTTTGGAAGCTTGATCATGATGATGTTGTTTGGATTGCAAATGAAATGGAATCAAAACCATCATAAGACTTACACTTTGAGAATAAATAAAATCTTTAAATTTTATCCAACTTGGTATTTACTTCCTAGTTCCTACATATACTAACTGTATTGTGACATGTTCTGTTGTTTGGTTGATTTGGGATTTAACGTCCCACCAACAGCTTAGATCATATGGATGTGATAAAATTTCATCAATAGGCATAAAAAAGATGAATATGTATAGTCCGGCATGAACCCAAGAGGACCGTGCAATAGCGTCTATAGAAAATGTTTTTGCAGAAATAAGTTGGTGTGAGTATCCTGATGTGAAATCCGGATGATGCCAGATTGGCATCCTTGGGCAATTCAAGATGGCCGCCAAAATCCAATATGGCCGCAAAAGAAGGGTTTTTGATAGAATTTCGTACAGATACCTGTTTAAATGCTATATGTTTGCCTTAAAATTTAAAAAATAATTAAAATTAGCCTTTTTCATCAAAATGCAACAAAATTAAAATATAAAAATCAAGATGGCCATCAAAATCCAAGATGGCCGACGAAATATGGGCTTTTGATAGAAGTTCTTACATGTATGTGATGAAATGTTAAAAGGAGGTTATCTAAAGTGGAGAAAACTTCAAGTTAAGCCATTATTTCCATTAATACATGTATGCAACAAAAGCAACATTAATAAAGATGGCCACTAAAATCCAAGATGGTCGACAAAATGTTATTTTAATAGAATTTCATCAATATATGTGATGAAATGTTAATAACATGACATTGAAGGTGCAGAAGTCATAAAGCTAAGGTTGTTCATGAATATATAACAGAAGATAAAATAGAAATGGCTGCTAAAATTTAAGATGACCACCGGAAAGTAGATAGAATGTGTGTGGGTATTAAGAAATGACAGAAATGAAAAATCCATATCTGTGTTTTATTAAACAAAATTCAACAAAAACTGCCAAAACGCCAATATTATCTCCATAATTTGGATTTTAGGAAACTTTAATTTTAAAATAACCTGGTCATGTACAAATAGAAGATTATACAATAGTAATCTACTGTCAAGCAATGCTGTCTATTAACAGAATTAAAGCATTACAAATAATTACAATGCTAGGAACAATTTAACTTTCGCCTGACTGTTTCAAAGGTATAGGTAGAATATCATGGAAATCAAATATGGTAGAATATGGTGAGATGGGTAGGATTGGGTTTCACGTATTATGACGACATGTTAAAAAGAGGTTGGCTGTGTAGGATATGTGTATAGACTAAAATATGGGTTGATGTGGCCTCCACTGGGGTTGGATAGGGGTTACAATCGATAATGAGGGGATTTAAGGAGGTTCAGTATGGTTTGGTTATGGATCCTTTTCCTAGTCAACAAATATTCAGTCATATTGTGACAGAGCAACCACTATCTTGATACTAATCTCCGTAGAGTCATAAGAGGAAATGTTTTTGTTCTCATGTAACAGCTGCGTATGAAGCTAACACTCGCTGTAAAAGCCAGTTTGTATCTCAAAGCAGTACAAATTCTATTACCGGTCTGTGGGTCCCAAGCCCTTAGCAATCACAGGATCGCGATCTTCTTCTTTCCCTTCAAGTGAGAACAGAAACACTGAAACCAGCACCGTTATTAAAATAAATAAAGCGAAAATAATACATCTTGTGAGTTAAGGGCTGTAAATGTTATATGGGTTATACCAATGCAATTACGAATCCCAGTGATTTCGCAAGCATCAGTCCTTCAAACAACTCATTCCACAGAAAGTTCATTTCTAGTGATATGTTTTCGTAGTAGCACTCAGTAGCCGGAGGTTTGAAGAGACTGACATTTTGTTACTATATATCTAGATCTAGCATCTGTTTTCTGTTCCGGTCTTCTGTGTTGGAAATTTGCAAGACGGTAGCACTGTTAGTTTGGATAGTTTTGCTGTTGTTGATGTGGTTGGTCATGCGTAGTTCCACTACGGGGCTTACACAGCGTCTGGTATGAATCTTATTCATTTTAAAGTGATGCTCTTTTACATACGCTATTGCAGAAAGGCATACATGAAGATAAAATAAGACTTGCATGAATTGGTAACTGTTCACAATGATAACATGTATGACAGTTGTATGTATTGGCATTCTTGAAACTGCATATCTAGAAATCGTACGCCGCCGTCGAGTCGGGGCATCTTTTTTCCCCATATATATGTTGATGACTATCTGAGGTAGAGGAAAGACATTATACATATTTTTATTTTCGGGATATGCATGTGAAACCATTACAACTAGAATGTGATAGCATAATTCAACATATGAAATGGTATATCGGTAGGTAACTCATGAATCGTGAACCATACTCCTGAGCAATCACGGCATTGGCTTGTTTCAAAATATGCAAAAATGCAGTTACTATAAAAGAGATAACACAAATGTACTATTACAATATTATTATGTCATTTAGGGATGTATCAAATTGATATGTAGTAATATTATGTTCAAGGCTGTTTATGCTTTAATTTCCCATTTTTGTGACATTGAGCACAATTCATAAACAACAGGAATGTATTTTGAGTTACTGTCATTTAAATAAACAATTTTGGCTGCCATCTTGGACGCCATCTTGTGTTTTACAAACTATCCAATGATTAAATGATCATGATGCATATAATTTATTTTCACAACTTATTGACCATGACAAAGCAATTTAGAAATAATACGATTGTTATATGGGTCCATTTCATGTAAATAACAGTTTTGGCCGCCATCTTTGACGCCATCTTGTATCTATCAAACTGTCCAATGATGAAATGATTCATATGATTTAATTTCACAATTTATTGACCATAAAAGAGCAATTTAGAAATAATATGAGTGTTATATGGGTCCATTTCATGTAAATAACACTTTTGGCCGCCATCTTGGACGCCATCTTGTATCTATCAAACTGTCCAATGATGAAATGATTCATATACTTTAATTTCACAATTTATTGACCATGAAAGATAAATTTAAAGATAATACGAGTGTTATATGGGTCCATTTCATGTAAATAATAAGTTTGGCCGCCATCTTGTACGCCATCTTGATTTCAGCGAGTTGCCCAAGGATGCCAAAGTGGCCTCACTTGGTTTTGAAATGTACTATGTATTCTCTTTCAAAAAATGCAAAAACATTTTCTATAGACGGTATTGCACGCTTTGGCTGATATTTTAGGTTTCTGTGCCGGACTAGTAATTTTTTGGGGTAAGCTAAAAGTTCAAGTATTTTTTTGGGTATGCCTGATAGGACTGGTATTTTTTTGGGGTGGTCAGCAAATCTCAGTAATTTTTTGGGTTTGGGGGTAGAAGCTGGGGCCTCGCCTATGTATCCACAAAAAATGAGAGTACCCCCCTGGGCACCCGCTCATCTCAGCCAAATTCTTGCTTTTGTGATCAGGCTGCGTAATGGCAATATCAAAATCGTACACATTGATTTTTTTCCGAGCGTGTCAGTGTCTGGGACTGGTCCCTAGCATTGAAATTGACTGATGTTTTTACAAATGAAATGGTGCTTACAAATTCCCTGTTTGAATCGTCGCCATCTTGAAAAATCTACACCGGTACCAAAAACTCTACACGAGATCACGTATACGACTGTGATATATGCTGGCTTGTCCTGTCATCACTTCTTGTTACTGTGTCAAGATGTTTGAATTTTATTTTCTGGAAAATGATGATATTCTCAAATATATTTTACAGGTGTTTTTTATTCCTCGCCTTAACTCACAAAATTACAGATACAATATTATAGTGGAACCTTCGAAATCCGGGGAAATTCGAAATTAGTGGTAATTTATGTTTCTCACATTTTGTCTTTCTATGTGAAGTGTTTTGTGACGTTTTTATCCCCAGGTAAACCATACCCATTGCATTTTAAAATGGTATGAAAATTGTATCTGAACAACAATTTTGTACAAGCCCTTAAGCATTTATATTCGAGCACCCATTTTTTCAACAATGAAGAAAAGGAAATTCGTAATAAAATACAGTCCAAAAGAATAAATTGGATTTCAAATAGAAACCAGGCAGGATAGATAATTTCAAGTACCATGAGTGCTTTTGGGATATCCAGCCCTACAAAATGGTTGTAGTACCACTCGATAATTTTAAGTTGAACTTTGTTTGCTACTACACCGAATTTTGGTCGGGCTAAAATCCCAACTGAGTAGTTGTATTCAAGGATACTCATGTTGACGCATGAACTTGATCAATTTCTGAATTATGCACCAGTACAGCATATGTCATACCCCGGGAGCTAATTTGCCACCCCCCCCCCCCCCACCCAGGACAATTTTTCATGGGTGCCAAATCGTTCACTGGGACTCCAGAAATGCAAAGAATTTTTGTCCTCAAAGATAAACTCAATTGCACTATGAAAGAATGCATGGTTTCCATGGCAACCATTAACACGATTCTTGAGCATGGGGGTGGTCATAGAAAATTGACCATATCCCAACTGTTGCTTATCCTAGACCACTGAAATTGGTCTCATTTTAAAGCTTAAAATGGTATGAAAATTGTATCTGAACACCAATTTTGTACAAGCCCTTAAGCATTTATATTCGAGCACCCATTTTTTCAACAATGAAGAAAAGGAAATTCGTAATAAAATACAGTCCAAAAGAATAAATTGGATTTCAAATAGAAACCAGGCAGGATAGATAATTTCAAGTACCATGAGTGCTTTTGGGATATCCAGCCCTACAAAATGGTTGTAGTACCACTCGATAATTTTAAGTTGAACTTTGTTTGCTACTACACCGAATTTTGGTCGGGCTAAAATCCCAACTGAGTAGTTGTATTCAAGGATACTCATGTTGACGCATGAACTTGATCAATTTCTGAATTATGCACCAGTACAGCATATGTCATACCCCGGAAGCTAATTTGCCACCCCCCCCCCCCACCCAGGACAATTTTTCATGGGTGCCAAATCGTTCACTGGGACTCCAGAAATGCAAAGAATTTTTGTCCTCAAAGATAAACTCAATTGCACTATGAAAGAATGCATGGTTTCCATGGCAACCATTAACACGATTCTTGAGCATGGGGGTGGTCATAGAAAATTGACCATATCCCAACTGTTGCTTATCCTAGACCACTGAAATTGGTCTCATTTTAAAGCTTAGACATAGCCCTTTTATCATATAATAAGTAATGTAATTTTCGAATTGGTATATACATGAATTATAATGAAAACATTAAAAATGACAGAAAAATCGTTAAAAATCCATAAATAAACTAATTTCAGACTCAAACTGTCATTCTGACACTTTGTTATTGAAACAGTAATATCATATGGGAAATAAATTGATGACCTGGGCCTAAATGAACATTATCTCATTTGCATATTCATGAATATTAATGAAATTGATAGAAATTGAGGAAAAACGAGGGAAAAACTATATCCATTGCAAGGTATTGGATAGGTTATAAGGTCGATCTTTCATCCCTGGGACAAATTCTGAAGGCTGCCAGTGTGGTCAGAGGGACCACCTTAATACCATAAAATATTGTCCTCAATGATAAACATGTTTGCATGATGTAAAATGACATAGTCTTCACACCCACCCCTAGTGCGATTCTAAAGAATACGGTGTACCTACAAAAATACATCACACCAATAGCGTACTCTAGGATACTATAATTGGTCTGATAGTAATACATGAACCTAACAATTTAATCTTGATACCTTATATTTTAATCGTTGAATTTGCTTAGCAATAAAAAACATTAAAAAATGGAGAAATATCGTGAAAAAATAGGGGGTATACATACAGAATCGCTTGTACCAGAGCTATGAATAAACCCAAGATGCTGAAAGAGGTTTCAAATGAATGCTATTGAAACCCTAAAGTATGATTTAAGAATAATCTGATTTTCAGTTTCATGAATTTTCATGAAAACTTAAGAAATTTAAGGGAAAAAGTTAAAAACTTAAATGGGTAAACTTACAAAATTATTTGCATTTCAGCAGTCAAAAGCCCTATAGTGCTAAAAATGGTATCAAATGGTTGCAATGGTAATATTATACCATCCTGTACTACAATATTTAAGTTATTCGATATTTTGTTTGAAGAATATGAACAAAACTTTTTGAATTTAGTGAAAAAATACAGAAAAATAATGGGGGTATACGTAGAAAAACGCACATATCTTAGCTACTGAAAGATCTAGAGAGCTATAATTGGTATCAAATGATTGCTAGGACAATGTTCTATGACCTTGTAATCAGCAATATATAACATCAACTATTGTTGTTGTATGGATATTAATGAGATCGTTATAAATAAGAGAAAAAAAAACAATGAAAAATGACAGGGTACACCAACCAAATTGCTAATATCTCATTTACCAATAGCCATAGAGAACTCAAAATGGCATCAGTTTATAGATAGGACAATGTATTATTGCCAGGTACTCAGATATATAAATCATCTTCGCTGGCAAACAAGATTTAATAAATTTTGTTTAAGCACAGCCTTCAATTTTCTGTTATTTTCACAATTTTTCAAAACTTTGTGTAACATTCAGAAAATTTTATTATATTTTGATAAACTATAAGACCACATGGAAGTAGTGCATTCTCCTAGCTATCCATATTAGATTTTAACTTTTTCTCTAAAATTTCTTAAGTTTTCATTAAAATTCATGAAATTTAAATTCAGATTATTCTTATATCATACTTCAGGGTCATAGTACATTGCAACAGCCTTCATTTGAAACCTCTTTCAGTATTCTGGGTTTATTAATAGCTCTTGTCCAAGCGATTTTGCATGTATACCCCTATTTTTCAACGATTTTTCTCCAATTTAGATTTTTTTTATTAAGTTTCATGAATAAGCAAATTCTATGATATAAATATAAGGTATCAAGGTTAAATTGTTAGGTTCATGCATCTCTATCAGACCAATTATAGTATCCTAGAGCATGCTATTGTTGGGATGTGAGTATTTTTGTAAGTACCTCCTATTCTTTAGAATCGCACGAGGGGTGGGTGAAGACTATGTCATTTTACATTATGCAAATGTGTTCATCATTGAGGACAATATTTTTTGCCATTTAGGTGGTCCCTCTGACCAAACTGGCAGCCATGGGAATTGGTTAAATGGATGCAAGATATACCTTATAACCTATCCAAATCCTTGCAATGGATATAGTTTTTCCCTTGTTTTTCCTCATTTTTTGACATTTTTATTGATATTCATGACTATGCAAATGAGATAATTTTCATAAGGGCCCAGATCATCAATAAATGTGTCATATAATATTACTGGTTCAATAACAAAGTGTCAGAATGACAGTTTGGGCCTGAAATTAGTTTATTATGGATTTTTAACGCTTTTTCTTTCATTTTTATGTTTTCATTAAAATTCATGAATATGCAAATTCAAAAATTTGCATTACTTACTATAGGATGAAAGGGCTATAACTAAGCTTTAAAATGAGTCCAATTTCAGTGGTCTAGGATAAGTAACAATGGAGATAAGGTCAATTTGCTATGTACACCCCATGCTCAAGAATCGCTTTAACGGTTGCCATGGAAACCATGCATTTTTTCATAGTGCAATTGAGTGTATCTTTGAGGACAAAAATTCTTTGCATTTCTGGGGTCCCATTGAACGATTTGGCACCCATGAAGAATTGTCCTGGGGGTGCAAGGTAGGTCAAATTAGCTCCCGGGGTATGAGTGCACATGTGCAAGAACTGTTTTGAGCCTGAGATGTAAGAGAGAGCTGTACTTTGAAACTAAACATTAACTACACCGAATTTCGCAGGTACCATCATAAGGAAAATGGGATTGGAGAGAATTGTTCCTACTTTTGAATCTGAAAATATTTCCCCTGATATAATATGAGCATGTGCGTGATAAAACCAACAATTTGGGTTCCAACCAGGTCTGACACAAACCGGGCTTTACAGTCACAGACGATGGCGAGAGGGTAGAACTTCTGCACTTAGAAATAAGAGGAATTGTACTATCAGTGTAGCACAAGCAAAGGCGCTAATCAGCTTCGCAGTTACTGCGAAGCTGACCTTTGCCTTTGTCTATGCAGATAGTTGGTTTTCCTCACCGCCTTCTTGAAACGTATAATGACAAACGTAAACGATGCACTGCAATAAAATTAAACACTTCCCTTAATGATTTAGCTATTAAACTAAGGATTCACGGTCGACATGCAAAGCTTTCTTATCTTAGTTCTCTACCTATTGCTGTATAACGTTCCTTGGACAAAGAGGCTAATAGATTTTACGATAGAAATCATCAAATGTATGACGCTGCACTGTTAACAAGATGTATACTCAGCATGCTCTTCGTCCATTTATCGATTCCGAATCTAATCACATTAGACGTTTCATTAAAATTCCTTTCATTTATAAAGGGATTGACTTTATTGATTTATCATGCATATTCCCGGTAAAAATAGTGATATAGTCTATCCCTTCGTACTTCCAAAATTCAAAACCTCCTATTATTTGTTACAAATACAATAAAAAGGTACAAGTAGGCAAAATTCAGGAAAAGAAGATTCCCACTCCAAAAACCGAGGTGAAAAAAAAATAAACAAAAACAGGCACCCACACCATGAAAACACACCGCACAACCAATCAGAAATACTATTTTTAATTTCAATAAACTTGTTTCTGATCTTGATATCCATGCTAATACTCCTAAGTCTTGACATTGTAAAGATTCAAAATATGTTGTTAATCAGCCGGGCATACAGTTACTGGAAAATTAAAAATGATTTCGGATTCTATAATTCACAAAACTGTTTCTAAAGGTCCGAAATATAGATTCCCTTCCTACATTACTTTCGACAAATGTAGAGAGGAAATTGCATCTGCATTGAATGATTTCGGTAATCGATGGTGTAAACGAGAGGGTGTTCAGGATAATGCTCTTAAAAATGGAAAAGAAGTATCTTCTCTATCGTAGACAAACGTATACAGTTTTATTCACAACATACTAATCATTTTCCTCCTAAACCCAAATCGTCATTTAGGCATTTGAAGCAGGGTATCCAAGAATTTCATAGAAAGTATGTCTTGGTTCCGGCAGACAAAGCCGCGAACAATGTTGTTGTCGTTTGTAGGCTTCACTACTTTAAAACTTAAAACAGGAGCTTGATGGTACCAGGGCTTATCTGGAGACAGATACTGATGAAATGTCTGTAGTTAATGCTCACTTAAACCATTTACCTGTTAAGTTTTCTGTTTGTGTCAATGAAGGCCAAGACAAACTTCCTACGATGTATTGGTTACCTGAGCTTCACAAAAGACCATACAAAGCTAGATTTATTGCAAATTCTAGCTCTTGTCCGCCTTCTACTGACCTTTCTAAATTATTAACTTCCTGTCTTACTGTTATCAAATCTCATGTCATCAGATACTGTGAGACAGTATATGAAACTTCAAATGAAAATTGGTTTTGTGCAATAAAAAAAAATGTGGCGAGGTGCTCCGTAAATTCCCGTGCGACGAGCTTGTCAACATATAACTCTATATACAACATAACCACATAATCAAATTAAATAAAATAAAAACTTCTTGATTTGAGAGAGTGGACCTTAAAAAGGTCATTAAAACTATGGTTCACTTTATTTAGCATGTAATGACAGAAAGGTTTTTTTTTTCACTGCCTCTGACCAAAGTCGGTATACACTTTGGTCATGTCAGAATGTGTGCGACGCCTTATCCTTTCGCCTGGATAATATTCATATTAGATTTGGGACCAAGTTATACAGACAAATTGTTGGAATTCCAATGGGTACAAATTTCGCTCCTCTCGTAGTTGATTTATTTTTATACTGCTGCGAAAGAGAGTTCATGGATTCTCTGAACAATGATAATCAAGCTGATGTAATTCCACTTCTCGGTACTTCGATGATCTTTTGAACATTGACAACCCTTATTTTGAAGGTATGGTCAATAAAATTTATCCACCTGAACTGCAGTTGAACAAAACCAATATCTCAGATACCGAAGCCCCCTTTTTAGATCTACATCTTTCTGTTGCAAATGGATTTGTTTCTTCTAAAATTTATGATAAGCGCGATGACTTTGATTTTGATATAGTAAATTTTCCGTTTTTGGATGGTGACGTTCCTCGTCGTGCTTCTTATGGTGTATACATTTCTCAACTTATTAGGTTTGCTAGAGTATGCAATCATGTTACGGACTTCAAGGCTCGAAATAAATGTTTAACGACCAAACTTCTCCAACAAGGTTATCGGTATCATAAACCTCGAAAAATATTTTCTAAATTTAATCGTAGACACTATGAATTTATTTCCAAATATAATGTTGGGTTAAAAAGGTCAAAGATCAGGAAAAGACGCTTTTACCTGAGGGCCTTTCGGAACCAGAATTTTATGGTGACTTGGTTTACAAGTTTAAGAAACTTATAGCAAGTAAGGATTTTTCTTTTCAGTTCAGAAAAATCATAACACATTACAGGCGTTGTTGTGACGATTTCCCGAATATGGAAGTGAAATTCAAAACTCATTGAACTCCGATAGCGAGTCCGAAATATATTTAATGCGAATTTAAAACAAACAATACTGATTCCTTAAAATAGCGTCATTACCTTTCTTCACATTTCTTAGCAACTCACGTTACGTAAACACAGCGTTACGTTATAGCGTAAATACAGCGTTAAGATATAAACGTCGCATGCAATTAACAATTAGTAAACGTCTCATCAAATTTCCTTCAGCCCATTTTCCCCTCCTCAAAATGTTCAGATATTCATTTTGATAAACCTGTACAATTTTGCTTGAGTCGAAACTGGATCGAATTCGACGCAATAATCGTCAAAATATTCATCAAGTGTCAATGTTGTTCATTGTGCAAGCTCAAATTATGCCGATATATTATAAATTCAAATTGAAATGTTCCACTTACATGTAATTAATCATTAAAAACTTAAGTCTAGTGCAAGAAATCATCTTTAGAACTCGGTAGTGATAAACGTTATTCTTAAATCCGAAACTAAGTGTACAGCATTATGATTAACTTAACGCGCATAATCACAAACTATTGAAGAGCTGCACTTAAACTATTTTGTTCCCCTCCATAGCCGTCTGTGAGTTTTCATTTCTGTTGTTCAGTTTCTCCTCTTATGTGAGGTCCATATTTTCTACCGCGATCTACCGGTATGTCCTTTGACCAGCTCCGATGCTCCAGCAAAGCAACACCGTTTGTCGCCCGACCTAGCTTCCTGGCTATGCTGTCTTCTTTCGATTCGCGACTCCTCTGAGGCAGTAGGTCAGAAATATTAAAACGATCCTGTGCCTGTCGTGGCGAAATGGTCGAATCATTCGTTTTATTCTTCCCCTCCGTGCCGGATGTGCTTCCTTGATGCATTGAAACACTGTAACTATCGAAATGCATTGTTGCGAATGTATTGTGACGTGATTTTGTGCATGTATCAGTTAACCCATCCAATAAGCAGTGCTTTGGCTTAAGCTGTCGATTTCCCTCTATGTGTAAGAGCATATGATGTAGTTTCTGGCATCCATTTTGCCCACATGGCAGGCTATTTTGGCATGTTTTCCCTACGTGACCGTCGCCCAAACAACGAAAACATAGTTTAAAGCGCTTTGCTGTATCCCATCGTCTAGGAACATTCTTGTCTACGAATATCTGACAGGTCCAGATTTTGTGAGACTGCCCACATAACTGACAGGACGTATTCTGCATACGGCTACTGTCTACATCTATCAGCTCTCCGAAGAACGTTCTCTGGTCGTTCCATATCGGCGAAACTTCTGTTGACTGGGTACATGCATAGTCGCTGATAGCACTTAAGCCATGTACAGTCTCTGAAGCGATGGTTTGAAATGTTGACTCCTGAAAGACCCATGTTTTTAATGCTTCAACAGATTCTGGCGTTTTTGTTTCAAAAATCCAACGATGGTAGTCAGCAAGCATGGATTCTGTCAGCTTTGTTTGAAGTTTACCATAAAGGAAACCGTTCCCGAGCTCATTATGATGACCAGTTTCTGTCAAATTAATGATTGCGAGTTCCAGCAAATCTGCAAAATGTTCCAAGTCTCGTGCGTTTCCCGGTCTTATTTGTTGAAATTTGTCGAGATCTTCCAGATAGATTGCCACTTGACGACGCCTACCTCCATACCGCCGCTCTAGTCGATCCTTTGCTGCTTCATATGCTGTCGCCGAATGACCTAGATTTTCTATGACTTGTAGAGCATCCCCTGATAGACATTGTCGAAGCTGTAACAGCTTATATTCACCTGTAGCCGGCGCGTTGTCTACACATGCCATAAATGCAGCCTTCCAGTTTTGGTAGGCCCGCTTTTCCCCTGTAAACACCGGTATTTGTATTCGTTTAAGTTGTTTCCAAAGGTCTTCTCCAATGGAATATGAACTGCAATCGGGCTCATACGTTATTTCTTGGTTTATGATTTGCTCTGTAGAATTATCTTTCCTTCGAAACGAACCCGACTTTGTATCTCTTGAACTATATTTTCTATGCGCTAGATTCATTGATGTCACATCCGAGTTGTCCATGTATTTCCGCGAAGTATGCGATTCCCAATATATTTTATAAGCATAATGGAATTCTTCCTCTAGCCTTTCCATCTCATTTACCATTTCCACGCCTTTATCAATTTGTTTATTTCTGATATAAAGTTCTGATAACTGTGACATTACCTCCATAGTCGATTCCGTGAACGATTCCAGTTTGCTGCATACACTGTTTACTTCTGATATTGGCAAGCTCTGCTCTTCTGTCGACCGTAAAAGTCTGTTTCTATAAATTGTAAACTGCATTTTCATTCGTGTCTTTTCCTTCCTTAGAACTAGTTCTTCCTCGGTATTGCATATTTCCTTTGACAACATTTCGATTGTTGTTTTCCGATATAAAACCTCGCTCTGCTACCAGAATGTTGTGACGATTTCCCGAATATGGAAGTGAAATTCAAAACTCAATGAACTCCGATAGCGAGTCCGAAATATATTTAATGCGAATTTAAAACAAACAATACTGATTCCTTAAAATAGCGTCATTACCTTTCTTCACATTTCTTAGCAACTCACGTTACGTAAACACAGCGTTACGTTATAGCGTAAATACAGCGTTAAGATATAAACGTCGCATGCAATTAACAATTAGTAAACGTCTCATCAAATTTCCTTCAGCCCAGGCGTATAGGTTATAATTTGAATGTTATGCGACAGTTTGCATGCTTTTTTTTTAACCCAATCATGGTTGATAACTATGCTGCCCTCTTCGCCGGTGGGTCGGGCGTCAGACTCTATGATGGCCCCGACTTAAAGCTATTCATTTTAGTTGGTTGGGGCCGGAGCTTCTTGTCTGTTGCTTGGCCCACAGGGGTCCAACTGGTATTTTTCTTTTGCTTGTAAGTTATAACTTGTAAGTTATTCGGCGCCCAGGGATCTCCATCGTCGGGCAGCTTACTAAACCTCTGAGTCCTGGTTTTTGATTCAACATGATTTATTTGTTTGTACTTGATGATTCGTTGACTAGTTAGAGATTCACCACGAGGACCGAAGAACTAACTAAATGTTATGAACCACTGCAGAAGCTGAAGGTGAGGTTATGGTCATGTTAAACTGACTGTTTTAAGCCCGCCAGTAACTTTGTGTTACTGGTCGTCCAAATGCAATACTTCTGTGGTGTTGTTGTTGTTTTTTTTTTTTTTTTTTTTTTTTTTTTTTTTTTTTTTTTTCGGTGTTTAAAATATTTGTGCTGTTGCTGCCTTATGTATGTTTTCATATTTTAGTTAATTTTAGGTAACTGAGTGGCCACCTATTGGGAAATTAGCTGCTCATTCGGCTAACGATATGTTTTCATGGTATAAGTACCTGATTGTTAATTTTGTTTTTTCCCCACATCGGTTTTGGAGTGGGAATCTTTTTCTGATTGCGCCTTTTCCTGATCTTTGCCTCCTTGTACCTTTTTCCCATGCAGCGGCTCATATGTTAATTGTCTTTGTATGAAATGAACTGCCTGGGGGTAACAAATAGGTTGGACATCATGAATTTACGTACTGAATGTGTGGCATTTGGTTGCTTTCAACCTTTGAAGAATAAGTCTGTAAGAGCTGGACCTTTAGAATTTGTAATAAATGAATCAGACTTGGAACATTAACTATCCATCGGCTTTCAAATAAAGGAAATAGCAAAACTGTTGTCGGTTTCGGAGAGTACCATTTAGAGAGTACTCATTTGGCGAAATGAGAATGTTCGGTTTGAGTAAAAATGACTTTCCAGATAGTGACATGTAATTGTCTAATATTGTCGGGGATGTTGTAGAGGAATTCCCAAACTGCGGAGAGGTTATGCTTAATCATATCCTGGCAAATAAGGGTATTAAGGTAAGTGAGAGCCGATCCCTTGTCCTCAATGACACTGACTATGTCCTCTAGGGTCATAGCCTGACTCGTATTGGCCGGGCAGTAAGTCCAATTGGAGAAATGTTATCATCATCATATCCAAATAGTCTGCTTTTCTCTATCCAGGGTTGTCTCTCGTTCGTGTAAACTGAATCACCTCCCTGAAAAGGGCGTGTCGAGTTCTCGTGAATAAGAATAGAAGGTTCAGGAATTGATACAAATAAATATAAAATACCAGCCCAAAGACACCAGATGGGAAAGAATGAACAGTACAAGACATCAACAAAAATTCAAACAGCACGCATGAGCATGACGAAGTGCAAGATAACTAGCTCTTTCCCATTGAGGTAGCCATCCGGCTAGCATCAACTAAAACCACAGATGACGTGCATTACAGACATGTATCTGTATCTGTATAAAGGGGTTTCACCCTTGATAGAGTCACTGTAGTATATATACATATCTTCTTGGGTTTTCTTAACTTTGTACTGTTAACATTTCATTTACGAGTCAGCGTTTATAGTTCAGCACTTGAGACATACATAGGTTTCAACTAAGGGCAAGACCTCGCGGCTACAGACCATGTAGACGAAATAAACATTTCGTTTATTCTGTTTCTGACATTGGTTAACCCGTAGGTATCGTTTCTATAGTTTCCCATATGGCATTAGATTCTCAGTACACCATGCTAGCAATAAGGCATATGCAATCGGTTGGTTACATGTATATCCCAACAATCAGATAGAGAGAGAGAGAGAGAGAGAGAGAGAGAGAGAGAGAGAGAGAGAGAGAGAGAGAGAGACAGTTGCTGTAGATGTGGCTAGTGTTTTAGATAAACAGGTTCAGCAAATGAAGATATAGGCAATACCATGAATTGCCAAAACGACGCATGTTGAGGCATCGACTGTCATATAGATAGAGTCAGTATTGGCACGAAACCTGCACCTGCATTCGGTAACGGATTTTTTGGTAGTGCAGCACATATCTGGTGCCGCTTTATTCTTAAATTAAATTTTGCCACCTGTAAGAAGCTGATACTCTCTCATGCGTCTCCAAACATTCTCATAGACCAAAGTGGCTAGTAAATACCGGCTTTTATTATCGATTTTTTTGGTGACATATTTTACCCTAATTTTCAACAACATGTAAAATGAACATAATGTCATCTTGACACAACAACATATAAAGTTGACAGGACAACGTGTCCTATAGAGGCAACAAAACGATAAATTGATAAAACAAAGTATCAAATAAAGACAATAATCTGATGAAACGAATAAACAATGCAAAAGATGTAGCATACAGAATTGCAATTGGGCATTATAGCATAATGAAAAGAGATAACATCTCGGTTATTTGAATTGCGCGTATTATCAACGTAGAGAACATAACGTCATCTCAAGCAGGTGCGTTGTTTATTCACCAAACAGAATCACACTTTAAACCATCATAATAAAACAAGAACAAAATGATATGGCAAAACAACCCATCAGGACAACAAGTTGACATAACAACAGAATACATAAACCCACCAGAATCATGATATGAAAAGACAACATTTTCAACAGGGTCAAAGAAGAGTTTTATTAGCCTTGGAGCCAATAAAACGCAGTATTAACCAGACTACATAGAAATGAACAAGATAATATGCCATATCAAAAGAAGTAAATGATAAATTGACCAAATAAGATAATATATGAAGCTAACAAAACGACAAAATGACAAGACAACACGAGAACTGAAGCCAACAAAATAATGAGTAGACATAACAACATTATATATTAACACAATAAAATGATGATTTAACCTAACAATCTGTAAAGTTGACATGATAACATGTTGAATGGAGCCAAGATAATACTAAGCGGACAAGATGGGATGACAAACGAACACTATAATAATATCTTTCAACAACATATAATGCCAGTTCTTAACATAAGACAGTTATGGCGTTCCATAGAAACGTGTATCAAATGATTGCTGTGATAATGTTCTATAATCATGTGATAAGATACAGAAAGAATCTGACTTTCTTGATGTTCAAATATTGATAAGAATTTTCAATAGAAGAGAAAAATCACAGAACAATGGAGGGGATATATCTACAGATATGTTTATATCTCGGCTGCCAAAAGCCATAAAGAGCTGAAACTTATAACAAATGATTGCTATGATAACATTCTAAAACCCTGAAATAAGATACATTTACAATCAGACTTTTCTGCTGTTTTACTATTAATGAAATCAATAAATATAGTTGAAAAATCACAGAAATTGGTGGGGGTATACCTATGGAAATGTTTATATCTCAGCAACCAAAAACCATAGAGAGCAGAAATTGGTGTAAAATGATTGCGTTGACAATATTCTATAAACTTGTAATAAGATATTTAAACAAGCTGACTTTTTGGTTGCTCAAACATTTAAGAAAACTTAAGATATAAGAGAAAAATCACTGTCAAAGGAAGGGGGTATACCAATAAAATTGCTAATATCTCAGTGACCAATCCCTCTAGAGAGTTGAAATTGGTATCAAATGATTGGTATGATAATGTTCTATAATTGTGTAATTAGACAAATAAATAATCTAACTTTCTTGTTGTTCGAATATTGATAAGAACTTTAAATATTAGATAAAAATCAAAGAAAAATAGAGGGGCTATATTAATATAAACGTTTATATCTCAGCAACCAAATGTCCTAGAGTGCTGAAATGGGTATCAAATGATTGCCATGACAATATTCTATAACCATGTAATAAGATATGTAAACAAGCTTACTTTCTTGTTGCTCAAATTAAGAAAACATAAGATATAGCAGAAAAATCACTGCCAAAGGAAGGAGGTATACCAGTAAAATTGCTAATATCTTGGTGACCAATAGCTTTAGAGAGCTGAAATTGGTATCAAATGATCGGTTTTATAATGTTCTATAACCATGTGATAAGACACATAAATAATCGAACTTTTTTGTTATTCAAATATTGATGAGAACTTTTAATATTAGATAAAACTCAAAGAAAAACGGAGGGGGTATACCAATATAAACGTTTATATCTCGGCAACCAAATGTCCTAGAGTGCTGAAATGGGTATCAAATGATTGCTATGACAATATTCTATAACCATGTAATAAGATATATAAACAAGCTTACTTTCTTGTTGCTCAAATATTTAAGAAAACATAAGTTATAGCAGAAAAATCACTGCCAAAGGAAGGAGGTATGCCAATAAAATTGCTAATATCTCAGTGACCAGTAGCTTTAGAGAGCTGAAATTGGTATCAAATGATTGGTTTGATAATGTTCTATAATCATGTGATAAGAAGTATAAATAATCGAGCTTTTTGTTGTTTAAATATTGATGAGAACTTTTAATATTAGATAAAACTGAAAGAAAAACGGAGGGGGTATACCAATATAAATGTTTATATCTCGGCAACCCAATGTCTTAGAGAGCTGAAATTGGTATCAAATGATTGCTATGACAATATTCTACAATCATGTAATAAAATATATAAACAAGCTTACTTTCTTGTTGCTCAAATATTTAAGAAAACATAAGTTATAGCAGAAAAATCACTGCCAAAGGAAGGAGGTATGCCAATAAAATTGCTAATATCTCAGTGACCAGTAGTTTAGAGAGCTGAAATTGGTATCAAATCATTGCTAGGATTATGTTCTGTAACCATGTGGTAAGAAACACAAACATTCTGACTTTCTTGTTTTTTCGAATATTGATAAAACTTTAAATTTAAGGGTAAAATCACAGAAAACTGGAGGGGGTATGCCAATGAAAAGGTTAATAACTCAGCAACCAAAAGCTCTAGAGAGCTGAAATTGGTATTATCAAATGATTGCTATGATAATGTTTTATAATCATATAATATGATTAATGAATACTTAATCTTTCTTTTTGTTCGAATATTGACAAGAACTTTAAAAATAAGATAAAAACACAGAAAATTATAGGGGGTATACCAACGGAAACGTTTATATCTCAACAACAAAAAAAAACCTAGAGAGCTGAAATTGGTATCAAATGATAGATATGACAATTATTTATAATTATATTATAAGATATAGGAAAAAGTTGACTATCTTGTGGCCAAAATTTAAGAAAACTTTAGATATAAGAGAAAAACATAGACAGATGAAGGGAATATACCAATAGAATTAACAGTATCTCGGCAACCAAAAGCTCTAGAGAACTGAAATTGGTATCAATTAAATAGAACAAGAATTTTATTGAGTAAATAAAGGCCACCGGCCCACAATACAAAACATACATATTACAATGCAACTCCACCGGCCCACAATACAAAACATACATATTACAATGCAACTATATGGAGTTGTGTTTAAACAAAATCCCATTCACGTTATTGGAGCTAATATATTGTACTCTTTATCTTTAATTTTTAGAATTTCATTAATATAGATACATAGTTTTAGGATAATAATAATTGATTGATAGGATCATATTCTATACACAAAAAAATATGAAAATAACAGAAACAGTCAGATAAAAGTCATTCTGTAGGTATACCAGTTCATTTTTTCATTATTTCTCTGCGATTTCTACTTTTCATTAAAATTCATGAAAAAAATAGATGAGCTTTATATCCTTAAACACATGTATTATATGTATAAGGGTGATAGAACATGGCCATAGCATTCATTTGATTCCACATTAGTGTTCCATGTTTATCAACAGCCCAGGTACAAATGATACTATATAGTTGTATACACCCTATTTTTCCAGGATTTTTTACTTTTTAATTAATATTCATGAATATTAAACTTTTTAATTAATATTCATGAATATACAAATGAGATAATTTTCACATAGGCTCATGACAACAATAAATTTATGAAATATGTCTAAATTGTGCAATATAAATGTGTCATAACTATAGTTTAGGCATGAAATGAGTTAATTTATGGGTTTTTAATGATTTTCTACAATTTTCATGTTTTCATTAATATTCATGAATATGCAAAGTAGATATTTTGCATTACCTATCATAGAATGAAAGGGCTATGTCTAAACTTTAAAAAAAGACCAACTTCAATGGTCTAGGATAAGTAACAGCAGAGGTATGATCGATTTTCCACGCCTACCCCCATTATTTCTATACAAAAGATGGTATCAGGTCATATAATAAAACGTAGCGTAAAACGCAAACGCTTCCACTTCCAGATGGCAGAAAACAGGATTTGATAGCTTTTTCACTACACTTTCAGAAAATCATGGTGCAGAAAATTCCCCCTGGGGGGGGGGTTGCCCTACTGGCCATTAGCCTAAAGTAAGGATTATATGACAGATGATATGACCTGAAACCAATTTTCTTGGGTAGGCTCAGATCAGACCTGAGGGGTTAACCAGTAGTCAGATGATCAGTCAGTAGCGTATAAGCTTTGTCTGGAGACATTAGCAGTCCATCTATTTCATAAATGGGTATTTGGTCACTCATGTAACCAGAATAAACCACCAGTTTGAGAGTGAAACGTGATCTTTACAAACTATAAGTCTTTTATTCAGCACCTTTTGTTTTCAGATTAAACCGATACCTTTTAAGTAAGGACAATGAAGTTTGTTCTAGTAATGTCTAGGTCGGCGATAGGGGGTACTAAAGTTGAAACGGAAATTATCAGAAAAAACAGACACAGAAAACGAGGATCATATACTGGAGGGGGAAACCCAACAATTTCAAACATTTAGAGTAGAGTAAATCCAAACTCTCTTCTCGCTCTCCCGCAAAGGATGCCTATTCCGACTTTGCACCTCTTATGGGACGCCAATTCCGTCCTTGCCCCTCTTATGGCCGCCCCTACTACTTCAACAGATTTACTTAGATTACCTCAGAAATGGGGCTATGGTGAAGGCATGATCTTTGAAAGGAGTGACCTCGTTGGAATGTTACTAAAGCGATGCTTGATTTTTCAGACCGCATGGTAGTTTGTTTGAGTTGTGGCTTAGCGTCCAAGTCAACAGCTAAGGTCGTGTCGGGACGTTGCCTACATTGAACACAGCTGATCTGACATAAGATTAGTGTCGCTCATTTTCCATAAAATGTTTTATTCAATGCAGATGATACGCCCATAGAATCTGGAGCCCAGTCGACAGAAACATCAACTCAATTTAAAGTTATAAATATACAGAACATTGTATGATTGTTCAAAAGGTTGCTATTGTTGTTTCAACATAGCAGCCTCTCTGGACAACCATTTGACCCTATGGGTAATTATCAATATGAAATGGACAAATAGTTACTCATAGTGGTAAAGCCCAAGTTTCTTTATACGGAGAAAAGTCAATTTGAAGAATACCGACATGACTAAGAAACTTCGCAGTACCTGAGCTCGCCCAGGTAATTATCAAAGCATACTATCTGCGGCAATTTTACGAGACTTCACGAGAATTCCCGATGATGACTTTAATCCGTTTATGTCTTGTGTATTTATAATAATAAGCCCCGGGGTGTAATCAACACTTTTTATGGCTTTCACTGCGATTGATTTTGCGGATGTTTAATTGTAACAAAGAATGTAGGTTCCCGCGATTTGATTTCGACTAGGTAGAGCATTTTCAATAAAACAATCCGCGACGCGAGAAAACCGGTCTTCGGGGTTTTTGACCAGGTCCGACACCAACCGGCCTGTACAGTCACAGAAGCAGGCTAATGGCTTGAAATTTCGGCTATAAGGAGAAGATGAATTGTGCTATCCGAATAGCGAAAACAAAGGCACTGATCAGACTAAGGTCGCTGCTACTTGATGCTGAAATGCATCATTATTTGAGCTCAAAATTTGCACAATGTCAATTCATGTATGACACTGCGTATGTCGGCCGAGTCACGATCAGGGTTGCTTTTCCGACCTATGCCATGTTATGCGCATATAATTCAATAGGATATTATCCAAGAACAAATGTTTTTATTTTACCATAACACTTAGGAAATAAGCTTTCTGGCGATATATAACAATGGGATATTTTATGCAACATTTTGCTATAGCAAGGCAATATATGTCCCAAAATCACCATTTTTCACATGTCATGATGTTGCACTTTTATTTTGGGTGTTTTATAAGCTGATTTGATGTTATGTCCAAAAATAAGTAAGGTCCAATTTTTATGTAATATTAAAGGCACATATGTCCCATGTAATATACTTTTTACGGAATTCAATTTGGACAAAAAAATAAAAAAGATGTGGCATAGTTAGTGAAACAGTACTTTTGTTATGTTTTTCATTGTTTATTGGTGTCTTTAGTTGGCAGGTCAAAAAACTACAACCATGATTAGAACATGATTTTTTTTTTTGGTACTTAGTCTTTCATTTTTAAGACAAAAGAAAGTTAAGAATCAATGGAAGTTGAATTTATACCCACAGTGAAGAGTACTTGTTTCTTTAAAACCCATCATTTTTATGTAGAGTCCGTAGCCCCTATTTTCAAAACGGAAGTTCAAAGCCAGATTCCTATTAACAAGGATAAAATGGTCTTATTGTTTTTCAGACTGAGGACTAGAAAAACATGTCTAAAGGTTTTGTCAAGAAATTGTATAAGACTGCTGATATGGTCAAATGTAATTTTTGAATGGCCTGTAGAGTCCGTAGTCCCATGGTAAGAGGCACCTTAGAAATTAAGTGTTAGTTGCAATCAAGGTTTCGTCCCAATTTTCATATGCAACCACACATGCTACTTTGTAATAAATAAATTGCAACATGGAATATTGACTTATCTAGGCTGCATATGATCTCATTTAAGCAGCCCAAAACACTGTTTTGAAGCTCCTGTACTGGACTGTTCCCATTATCTACTATGGTAAAATTCGAAAACACACAATAACCAAAAGAATTATCACTGGAATATAAACCTGATAGGTCTTAAGTTATTGTAAACCAAGAAAAATGAAAATACGAAGATGTTGATTTTTTGACACAAGTGCAACACAAATAGCAACCCTGATCGTGACTCAGCCGATATAATCACGACCTCACTCTCTCTCTCTCTCTCTCTCTCTCTCTGTTAGGTTTATTTCATTTTAAGATCCTCGGCCGGGTGCCAATCTGTACCATAATGCTCGCATTTAAAATTAGCATAAAATTATGTCCCGTGTATTAAATATATACCCCCTTATACGCCACCATATATAGAAAGACTGGGGTTTGCAGGGGTATACCTATTTTTCTTTTTGATCCAAAACATAGATTGTGCGTACTCGTTAGAACCGACAAGGCATAGCGGTTCTAACGTGTACCCAAAATTTTTGTTTTGAGCCAAATTTTTTTTAATGATTTTTTTTTTTTTTTTTTTTTTTTTTTTTTTGTTTCTGAATTTTTTTTTTTTTTTTTTTTTTTGTATTTTGCATGGGCAAGTTTTTTTAATGAATCAATGCTTGCGTCTATGCTCATTCTTTATGTGACATTTTCTTTCTTTCTTTTCTTTATATCTTTCTTTCTTCGCATTGTGTGTATCCAAGATTTTTTATATTAAAGAGCAGACTGTTCATTATTTTATAGAAATTTGCGAAAGGAAATATTTAAGATTGTATAGCAACAGACACGAATCGGATTATAGTATTCTGTAGTATCTCCATAGCTGTTGATGGGACGCTAAACCATATACTAATCCACAACAATAAGTATTGTCATAGTTCACACACTGTTTACAAGATATACATGCTAACAAAAAACGACTAACTTGGATCATAAACGATGTATAAGAAAGAAAGAAAGAAAGAAAGAAAGAAAGAAAGAAAGAGAGAAAGAAAGAAAAGAAAGAAAGAAAGAAAGAAAGAAAGAAAGAAAGAAAGAAAGAAAGAAAGAAAGAAAGAATCAACGGCTGGCTAATTACCTGTAAAGTAGTTTTATATATCCAAATTCTAAATACTAATTGTATAAAAGCGAATTTTTACATTTTAAAAGAATTTATTCCTTCCACAAATATTCCATTTTAATCGCAAAATACATGCAACCACGTGGCTTTTAACCCGCATGGACTTTTCGCACTAAAATCACGTGCATGTAACTGAGTTGTTTATTGATACGTCACTCAAATTTGATCCCCGGAAATAAATAGTGTGTATTTGTTATCGCACATTTTTGACCTATTGAGAGAGAGAGAGAGAGAGAGAGAGAGAGAGAGAGAGAGAGAGAGAGAGAGAGGAGAGAGAGAGAGAGAGAGAGAGAAAGCGGATCAAAAAAAATCCGACGAATTTTCTTTTTCGAAGTAACACAATGATATTTTTAGGCGAAAAAATGACGTTTTGACCTTTTTGTAACAGAAATTGCAGTGCATGAAATTTTACTAGCAACTGAGACACGTTGTGAGGGTGGCTGAAGCTAAATTTTAACGACCATGAAAGGCGAACCAAACTATCTAACGGCTACCCTCGCGGCGCGACTCTGTTGTTTGAAATTGTATTTTGTATACTCATCGAATTTGATGTTATATTTATTAGCCAAGTGAATATATTTAGGTTGCCCTCATTAGTATATAGGAGTGTGAGTGTGTCTGTGTGTGTGTCGCCAAACTTATATATTGTTTGTAAGATTGCATTTCCTATGTTTTACATGTTTCATGTAACTGGGAGAAATAAACTTTGAAACTTTGAAACTTCGAGTCGAGATCAAGATAAAGTGATTCCTTTACGGTAGTCGACATAATTGGACTGAATATACAAGAATTTTGACGCGTGACGCGTGCCGATAGAAATTCTCGTTATTGTAAAAACAATCTCCCGACCAAGTGGCAAAATAAGCTCATTCTTTATGTGACCTATTCTTTCTATCTTTCTTACTTCGCATTGTGTGTATCCAAGATTTTTTTTTTATATTAAAGAGCAAACATTTCATTATTTTATAAAAACTCGCGAAAAATATCTTTAAGATTGTATAGCAACAGGCACGAATAGAACAGTATTCTGTAAAGTATCTCGAGACTATCAAGATAAAGTGATTCCGACATGATTGGACTGAATATACAAGAATTTTGACACGCGACGCGTGCCGATAGATAATTCTCGTTATTGTTAAAACAATCTCCCGGCCAAGTGGCAAAATTTGAGATATTTTTCATTGAGTAAAATTCGAACAACAAAAAGTGACCAAACAACTAATTTGTTCCAAGTTGTCTAAGTTTGCAGAGCCACTTGTTGAAAATGTGTATTTCATTCATGGAATTATTTTATTTTCGGACAACATATATCTCTCAATGTTTTTTCCTGAACTTTATTAATTCATTTATTAATTTTATTAAACAGCCTGTCAATTTTGTAACGATGTATTTTCTTTCTTTCTTTTCTATTTTTACTGCTTTCTTTCTTTCTTTTCTTTCTTTCTTTCTTTCTTTCTTTCTTTCTTTCTTTCTTTCTTTCTTTCTTTCTTTCTTCTTTCTTTCTTTCCTTTCTTTCTTTCTTTCTTTATTGATTTACGCAATTTCTTTCTTTCTTTCTTTCTTTCTTTCTTTCTTTCTTTCTTTCTTAATATGCAGTTTAGTCTGTATTTAGATCGCATTTCATCCAAAATTTACACTCTACACAGTCACTTATGCACTTTTTCAGATCCGTTCACAAAATAGAATAAATTTTATTTATTTATTTATAGAATAAATTTTATTTATTTATTTATTTATTTATTTATTTATTTATTTATTTATTTATTTATTTCAAGTCAGTATTAAACTACTCTATCCCGGAATATATACGCAACGTGTCCCATATTAAAAAGTTAATTTGAAGAATACCGACTATAAAATTGTTGAATCAGGGATTGACTTTGAAGCCGGAGAAACCGATTTGAAATATAAGAAAATGGAGGATATATTTGACCGTGGGAAAAGAAAAGAAAAAAAGAGAGATAAATACAGCACTGCGTGGGAAATGAGGACCCAGAGGTCAGCTGAAAATGTACTGGTGTTCACAAAGGAGAGGTATATGAGTGGCCAACAGACAGCTTTCCACTTCTCGATGCTGGTTTTAAATGACAGACAAGTAGATAAAAGGGCAACGACTGCTCACATCAGAATCAACCTGTTAAACTACTAGTAAGGTCGACACATTTTCCAATGATGATTCTAACTCTATGGGGACTCTTTTCAGACACTCAAGGGCAGACAACTCTATCCTCGTTACTGCCAAGAATGAAGAAGTTCAAATAAAAATGAAGCCGCTAAGGCTGCCACAATACCAAGTATCTTTTTTTTTTCAAAATCACAAAAGGGTAAATTTCGAAATGCGAGATTGAACCGCATGGACTTTCATACATGAATAAATAGTTCTTGTTTATTTTCATATACTTTATTTGTTTCAGGAGTTTATCATATCGCATGAAATAATGTTGCAAAATCTAAAGGATCACTGCTGGCTGATCAGTTCGTCTGGCTGTATGCTGGTGGCGGGTCTGTACGGTGGCTGATCAGTTCGTCTGGCTGTATGCTGGTGGCGGGTCTGTACGGTGACTGATCAGTTCGTCTGGCTGTATGCTGGTGGCGGGCCTGTACGGTGGCTGATCAGTTCGTCTGGCTGTATGCTGGTGGCGGGTCTGTACGGCGACTGATCAATTCGTCTGGCTGTATGCTGGTGGCGGGTCTGTACGGTGGCTGATCAGTTCGTCTGGCTGTATGCTGGTGGCGGGTCTGTACGGTGGCTGATCAATTCGTCTGGCTGTATGCTGGTGGCGGGTCTGTACGGTGGCTGATCAGTTCGTCTGGCTGTATGCTGGTGGCGGGCCTGTACGGTGGCTGATCAGTTCGTCTGGCTGTATGCTGGTGGCGGGTCTGTACGGTGGCTGATCAGTTCGTCTGGCTGTATGCTGGTGGCGGGTCTGTACGGTGGCTGATCAATTCGTCTGGCTGTATGCTGGTGGCGGGTCTGTACGGTGGCTGATCAGTTCGTCTGGCTGTATGCTGGTGGCGGGTCTGTATGGTGGCTGATCAATTCGTCTGGCTGTATGCTGGTGGCGGGTCTGTACAGTGGCTGATCAGTTCGTCTGGATGTATGCTGGTGGCGGGTCTGTACGGTGGCTGATCATTTCGTCTGGCTGTATGCTGGTGGCGGGTCTGTACGGTGGCTGATCAGTTCATCAGGCTGTATGCAGGTGGCGGGCCTGTACGGTGGCTGATCAGTTCGTCTGGCTGTTTGCTGGTGGCGGGTCTGTACGGTGGCTGATCAATTCGTCTGGCTGTATGCTGGTGGCGGGTAGACCTGTACGGTGGCTGATCAGTTCGTCTGGCTGTATGCAGGTGGCGGGTCTGTACGGTGGCTGATCAGTTCGTCTGGCTGTATGCAGGTGGCGGGCCTGTCCGGTGGCTGATCAATTCGTCTGGCTGTATGCTGGTGGCGGATCTGTACGGTGGCTGATCAGTTCGTCTGGCTGTATGCAGGTGGCGGGTCTGTAAATTGGCTGATCAGTTCGTCTGGCTGTATGCAGGTGACGGGTCTGTAAATTGGCTGATCAGTTCGCCTGGCTGTATGCTGGTGGCGGGTCTGTACGGTGGCTGATCAGTTCGTCTGGCTGTATGCTGGTGGCGGGTCTGTACGGTGGCTGATCAATTCGTCTGGCTGTATGCTGGTGGCGGGTCTGTACAGTGGCTGATCAGTTCGTCTGGATGTATGCTGGTGGCGGGTCTGTACGGTGGCTGATCAATTCGTCTGGCTGTATGCTGGTGGCGGGTCTGTACGGTGGCTGATCAGTTCGTCTGGCTGTATGCAGGTGGCGGGTCTGTAAATTGGCTGATCAGTTCGTGTGGCTGTATGCAAGTGGCGGGCCTGTACGGTGGCTGGTCAATTCGTCTGTCTGTATGCTGGTGGCGAGTATGTACGGTGGCTGATCAGTTCGTCTGGCTTTATGCAGGTGGCGGGTCTGTAAATTGGCTGATCAGTTCATCAGGCTGTATGCAGGTGGCGGGTCTGTAAATTGGCTGATCAGTTCGTCTGGCTGTATGCAGGTGGCGGGTCTGTAAATTGGCTGATCAGTTCGTCTGGCTGTATGCAGGTGGCGGGTCTGTAAATTGGCTGATCAGTTCGTCTGGCTGTATGTAGGTGGCGGGTCTGTAAATTGGCTGATCAGTTCGTCTGGCTGTATGCAAGTGGCGGGCCTGTACGGTGGCTGATCAGTTCGTCTGGCTGTATGCAAGTGGCGGGCCTGTACGGTGGCTGATCAGTTCGTCTGGCTGTATGCAAGTGGCGGGCCTGTACGGTGGCTGATCAATTCGTCTGGCTGTATGCTGGTGGCGGGTCTGTACGGTGGCTGAACAGTTCGTCTGGCTATATGCAGGTGGCGGGTCTGTAAATTGGCTGATCAGTTCGTCTTGCTGTATGCAGGTGGCGGGTCTGTAAATTGGCTGATCAGTTCGTCTGGATGTATGCTGGTGGCGGGTCTGTACGGTGGCTGATCAGTTCGTCTGGCTGTATGCAGGTGGCGGGTCTGTACGGTGGCTGATCAGTTCGTCTGGCTGTATGCAGGTGGCGGGTCTCTGTAGGGTCACTCGTAACATCAGATGAGCCTGAAACAAAAACGTACCAGACAATTAAGGCGAAAAACAGTAGTGCTTAATCCAACAGGTCCGACCCTGATTTTCATGGTGCGCTGACCCCGGATATGAACGTTGTATATGTTCACAAATAAAACGTACCCATAGGTAGGAACCGTCCCTTCATCTTTTGTGGCATGTTAGCGGAAATACAGATATGTTGAAGCCTTGAGGGGGAACATTGAACAAGTAGCCCAAGGGCAACGATCGCTCACCTGACAGTTAACAAGTACAGTCACTGGACAAAGTAATTGGAGTTTTTATCATAAATGGGTATGGTGGCAATCTTGGTCATGTGACATTGAAACCCTACTTACATCAGCAGAATAGCTCTTGTCTGGATTGTGTATCCTCTTTTCTGCCATTTTGGTTCACTTGAAAAAATCATCTAAAAAGGTCAGGGTCCTATAATGACCCCCGAGGTTGGACCATATTGACCCCAGGGGCATGATTGGCAGGATTTATGTAGAGCTCCACATGACATTGTTGTACCGTATATCAAATATACAAGCTTTGTGTCATGCTGTTGCAGAGAAGATCTTTTCATGTATTTCCATTATAAGTCTATGGTAGATAATGACATGCCTGGGGCGTGGCCTGTATTGACCCCAGGGGCACCGTTGGGAGCATTTATAAAGGAGAATATTATTCACTGGTCTACACAAAATATGAAAGCTCTGGGCGATATGGTTTCGGAGAAGATTGTTTTATGTATTTCCCATGATGCCTTCGGGGCGGGGGCCGTATGGACCCCAGGGGCACGGTTGGCAGGATTTATAAAGAGGACCACTAGACATTGCTACAAACAAAATATGAAAGCTCTGTGCCTTGTTGTTTCGGAGAAGATTTTTCCCATGATGCCCCCGGTGCGGGGCCCGTATGGACCCCAAGGGCATGGTTGGCAGGATTTATAAAGGGGACCATTATACATTGCTACACACAAAATATGAAAGCTTTGGGCCTTGTGGTTTCGAAGAAGAAGATTTTTAAATGTTTTTCCCCATGATGCCCCCGGGGCGGGGCCCGTACGAACCCCAGGGGCACGGTTGGCAGGATTTATATAGAGGACCACTATACATTGCTACACACAAAATATGAAAGCTCTGCGCCTTGTGGTTTTGAAGAAGAAGATTTTTAATGTTTTTCCCATGACGTCCCCGGGGCGGGGCCCATATGGACCCCAGGGGCACGGTTGGCAGGATTTATAAAGAGGACCACTATACATTGCTACTCACAAAATATGAAAGCTCTGGGCCTTGTGGTTTCGGAGAACAAGATTTTTTTTTATGTTTTTCCCATTGTAAGTCTATGGGAGCTAATGACCCCCGGGGTGGGCCAATTTTTGACCCCAAGGACATGATTGGCGGGATTTATAAAGAGGAACACTATACATTGCTACATACAAAATATGAAAGCTTTGGGCCTTGTGGTTTTGGAGAAGAAGATTTTTATATGTTTTTTCCCATGACACCCCTGTGGCGGGGCCCGTATGGACCCCAGGGGCACGGTTGGCAGGATTTATAAAGAGGACCACTATACACACAAAATATGAAAGCTCTGGATCTTGTGGTTTCAGAGAAGAAGATTTTTTTTTATTTTCACCATGACGTCCCCGGGGCGGGGCCCGTATGGACCCCAGGGGCACGGTTTGCAGGATTTATCAAGAGGACCACTAGACATTGCCTCACACAGAATATGAAAGCTCTGGTCTTTGTGGTTTCGGAGAAGAAGATTTTTTTATGTTTTCCCATTGTAAGACTATAAGAGCTAATAACCCCCGGGGCGGGGTCATTTTTGACCCAGGGGCCATGATTGGCAGGATTTATAAACACAGCTGAGAAACACGTGGTATTGTATACCAACAAATCGATAAATTATCGGGTGACGCACAATGAAATTCTGTTCAATGTTGAGATGAGAAATTTGAGTTTTCTCCCATTACGTTTACTCTATTGACTGATAGATAGGTGCAGTCAATGCAGAAATTGAACATTTATTGAATGAAAGTAACATATGCAATCCAGATTATTTCGTTTTCACAAACACTTCCGTCCCATGAACATATAGTACTTCCCATGCAGTAGTATTGAAGTGTTTGCGAAAACGAAATAATCGGGATTTCTTATGTTAGTTTCTTTCAATACAAGTTCAATTTCTGTATTGACTGCACCTATCTATCAGTCAGTAGAAGAAACGCTGAAGGAGAAAACTCGAAAATCTACCGTCAAATTCATTCTCATTGTAGTGTGTGTCACCCGATCATTTACCTGTTTGTATGTAAACAATACCACGTGATTCTTTAGATAAAATTTGGTCACGTTTGGCCTTGTTGTCTTAGAGATATTCAAGTTTGAAAATGTGGACGGACGCACGGACGGACGGACGCCGGCTCGACTACTATACTATAAGGACCGGGTCAGAGCAACCCCTAGAGTCAAGTTCTTTTCAAAACATAAAACTTCGGTCCATTTGCTAATTTACTGCAAGTTTTGCCCTTCAAATGACATTTTAACAATTTTCCCCATTCAAATGCATGGGCGACCTAAGTTGACCTTGCCGTAAAATAGGTCAAGGTCATCCAAGGGTCACGATTTATATAAACTTTGAAGAGCGCCATTGCCTGATGCTTCATGCCAAGTTTCAAAATCATAGGCCTTCTGGTTCTGGAGAAAAAGATATTTAAAGGATTATGCTATTTATAGCCATGGCAGCCATCTTGGTCATGTGACTTTGACCATTTATATATACTTTCATTCCCACTTCCTAACAATGCTCCTAATAAAACTTGGCTTTGATTGGCCAAGCAGTTTCTGAGAAGAAGATCTTTGAATATCACTATAATATACATGTATATAGCCCCGGGGTGGGGGCAGACAGACACCTGGGGTCCAAATGTTTTCAGAATCATCAATATTAAGTCCATTTGCCCATTTCCTGCAAGTTTTTCCCTACAAATGACATTTTTAAAACACTTTTCCCCATTCAAATGCATGAGCAACCTATGTTGACCTTGCCGTAAAATAGGTCAAGGTCATCCAAGAGTCATGATTTATATAAACTTTGTAGAGCTCCAGTCACTGATGCTTCACACCAAGTTTCAAAATCATTGGCCTTCTGGTTCCGGAGAAGAAGATTTTTAAAGGTTTTTTTCTATTTATAGCCATGGCGGCCATCTTGGTCATGTGACCTTGACCATTTATATAAACTTTCTTTCCCCCTTCCCAATGATGCTCCATATGAAGTTTGGCTTTGATTGGCCAAGTGGTTTCAGGGGAGAAGATGTTTCATTATTACGGAAATATACATGTATATAGCCCAGAGGCAGGGGCAGACAACCCCCCAGGGGCTAAAGTTTTCCATTAACATTAATCTTCTGTCTATTTGCCTATTCCCAGTAAATTTTACCCATTTCAAAAATAGCATTTTACATTTTTTTCCCATTCAAATGCATTGACGACCTAAGTTGACCTTACCGTAAAATAGGTCAAGGTCATTCTAGGGTCATAATTTATATAAACTATGCCGGAGCATGGATATACTATAAGCTCACCTGTGAGCCTTCGGCTCAGGTGAGCTAAAACGCGAAGGGTCCTACGTTACGTGTACAATGTAATAAAGGCTCCTTTGACAAATAATGTGATGCAAACACAGACGCAATGTCAGTGTGGTAAAATTGCATCTTCTTTCTAATTCACAGTGTTTTTTTTTATTCAAACTTTGATGAAGAACTGAGGTACAGTTCGACAGGTATAAATAATTGATTTATCAATGTCAATTTTAAACGAGGATTTCCTTATCTAGTGGCTTGTGCAAATGCAAAGCTTTCAAAGTCTGTTTCTTATGCGACTGTAAAACTTACCACAGTTTGAAGTGTTTCCCATGCCAGTCGGATAGTTATTCCCAACAGTTGGGTAGTTAATCCCAACATTCGGGTAGTTATTTCCATCATTTATAGGCTGGGGGCCACCACCACTATCTCCCGCATCCAGGAAGTTAGTCGTCTCAGTCTGATTGTTTACACTACTGTTGTTGAGGATGAATATATTACATTGTGTATCTGTATACGGTGGTGGTTGTGGTAGTCGTGGTGGTGCTGCTGATAGTTCCAGACCAGTAAACGATTCATTATACTGTCCTTGGTTTCCTGCCGGGGATAGAGAAACTTTAGACAGTGGTAATAAACAAGTTCTCTCTCTCTCTCTCTCTCTCTCTCTCTCTCTCTCTCTCACACACACACACACACACACACACACACACACACACACACACACACAAAATGAAACATTTAGACTATTTGCCGAAATATAATTCGGAATTTTGTTGAAATATTTTAGACATTTCCGCAGCATTTGCCTCATCACATAGGATCTTGTTGGTTTGAATGTATATATGAGTAAAGAAGATGCAATATAGTCAATTATCTGTTTATGCGAAAATTCAAACCTAAATTTGCAATTTGTGTTGAAACGTCCCGGTGTTTGGCGGACCTGTCCGTCAACCACAAAGACAATTTTCTCATCACTCTGCAGAACTATAATGACATTGCGTACAAATACCTCTGTTTCCAGTATAAACTCTCTGTTCCCTTGACTTGTTTTTCTTCACAGCACACACAACTAAGACAACAAACACACAGAGAACCAAGAGGCCACCTGTAACTGCAGCTACAGTCTGCCACACGTGACTGGAATACAAATGATAAAGATAATGAAACACCAATAGAATCACCAACATCAACTAGAACAAATGATACACCAATAGAATCACCAACATCAACTAGAACTTATGATAAAGATAATGAAACACCAAAAGAATCACCAACAACAACTAGAACAAATGATAAAGATGATGAAACACCAATAGAATCACCGACAATAACTAGAACAAATGATAAAGATAATGAAACACCAATAGAATCACCAACATGAACTAGAACAAATGATAAAGATAATGAAACACCAATAGAATCACCAACAACAACTAGAACAAATGATAAAGATGATGAAACACCAATAGAATCACCAACATCAACTAGAACGAATGATAAAGATGATGAAACACCAATAGAATCACCGACAATAACTAGAACAAATGATAAAGATAATGAAACACCAATAGAATCACCAACATCAACAAGAACGAATGATAAAGATAATGAAACACCAATAGAATCACCAACAACAACTAGAACAAATGATAAAGATGATGAAACACCAATAGAATCACCAACATCAACTAGAACAAATGATAAAGATGATGAAACACCAATAGAATCACCGACAATAACTAGAACAAATGATAAAGATAATGAAACACCAATAGAATCACCAACATGAACTAGAACAAATGATAAAGATGATGAAACACCAATAGAATCACCGACAATAACTAGAACAAATGATAAAGACAATGAAACACCAACAGAATCACCAACAATAACTAGAACAAATGATAAAGATAATGAAACACCAATAGAATCACCAACATCAACAAGAACGAATGATAAAGATAATGAAACACCAATAGAATCACCAACATCAACAAGAACGAATGATAAAGATAATGAAACACCAATAGAATCACCAACATCAACAAGAACGAATGATAAAGATAATGAAACACCAATAGAATCACCAACATCAACAAGAACGAATGATTAAGATAAAGAAACACCAATAGAATCACCAACATCAACTAGAACAAATGATAAAGATAATGAAACACCAATAGAATCACCAACATCAACTAGAACAAATGATAAAGATAAAGAAACACCAATCGAATCACCAACAATAACTAGAACAAATGATAAAGATAAAGAAACACCAATCGAATCACCAACATCAACTAGAACAAATGAAACACCAATAGAATCACCAACATCAACTAGAACAAATGATAAAGATAATGAAACACCAATAGAATCACCAACATCAACTAGAACGAATGATAAAGATAATGAAACACCAATAGAATCACCAACAACAACTAGAACGAATGATAAAGATAATGAAACACCAATAGAATCACCAACAACAACTAGAACAAATGATAAAGATAATGAAACACCAATAGAATCACCAACAACAACTAGAACAAATGATAAAGACAATGAAACACCAATAGAATCACCGATTACAACTAGAACAAATGATAAAGATAATGAAACACCAATAGAATCACCAACAACAACTAGAACGAATGATAAAGATAATGAAACACCAATCGAATCACCAACATCACTTAGAACAAATGATAAAGACAATGAAACACCAATAGAATCACCAACAACAACTAGAACAAATGATAAAGATAATGAAACACCAATAGAATCACCAACATCAACTAGAACAAATGATAAAGACAATGAAACACCAACAGAATCACCAACAACAACTAGAACAAATGATAAAGATAATGAAACACCAATCGAATCACCAACATCAACTAGAACAAATGATAAAGACAATGAAACACCAATCGAATCACCAACATCAACTAGAACAAATGATAAAGACAATGAAACACCAATAGAATCACCAACAACAACTAGAACAAATGATAAAGATAATGAAACACCAATAGAATCACCGATTACAACTAGAACAAATGATAAAGGCAATGAAACACCAATAGAATCACCAACATCAACAAGAACGAATGATTAAGATAATGAAACACCAATAGAATCACCAACAACTACTAGAACAAATGATAAAGATAATGAAACACCAATAGAATCACCACCAATAACTAGAACAAATGATAAAGACAATGAAACACCAATAGAATCACCACCAAATGATAAAGATAATGAAACACCAATAGAATCACCAACATCAACTAGAACAAATGATAAAGATAATGAAACACCAACAGAATCACCAACATCAACTAGAACAAATGAAACACCAATAGAATCACCAACATCAACTAGAACAAATGATAAAGATAATGAAACACCAATAGAATTCTTATTGCAGCAACACATCTGACTTAATTTTATATTGCACCATGGCAGTCAGGAGCCCTTTCAAATAAATTCAAATGTGTTTAACACAACGTCATTTTGATATTAATAAGGTGTTACTTTATGAAAAGTGGGTACCTTTACTCATGCTTCGTCTGTGTGAGACATATTACGCATTTTGGAACACAGAAACTCACAGAGCCACTGTTAGACATTGGTTTATTCATATGATTATGAATTTTAATTGATCGTATTTTACTTTCCGAACTAGAAGAAAAAATATGAGGCGGCCTCTTATAACTTTTGTAAGGTATAACCAGAGGACCAATGGTCCTGTAAACGCTCACCTGAAACCTGAGATATATACCACTAAACTTGTTTGACTAGAATGGTAATATACATGTATATAACCCCAGGGCTAGGTCAGAGCAACCCCTGGAGTCAATATTTCTTTTTGAAAACATAAAACTTCAGTCCATTTGCCAATTTACTGCAAGTTTTGCCCTTCAAATGACATTTTAACAATTTTCCCCATTCAAATGCATGGGCGACCTAAGTTGGCCTTGCCGTAAAATAGGTCCAGGTCATCCAAGGGTCACGATTTATATTAACTTTGTTTTGCCCTTCAAATGACATTTTAACAGTTTTCCCCATTCAAATGCATGGGCGACCTAAGTTGACCTTGCCGTAAAATAGGTCATGGTCATCCAAGGGCCACGATTTATATAAACTTTGTAGAACTCCATTGCCTGATGCTTCATGCCAAGTTTCAAAATCATAGGCCTTCTGGTTCTGGAGAAAAAGATTTTTAAAGGTTTTTGCTATTTATAGCCATGGCAGCCATCTTGGTCATGTGACCTTGACCATTTATATATACTTTCATTCCCACTTCCTAACAATGCTCCTCATAAAGTTTGGCTTTGATTGGCCGAGCAGTTTCAGAGAAGAAGATCTTTGAATATCACTGTAATATACATGTATATTGCCCCATGGGGTCCATTTTTTTCAGGATTATCAATATTAAGTCCATTTGCCCATTTGCTGCAAGTTTTTCCCTACAAATGACATTTTAACACTTTTCCCCCATTCAAATGCATGAGCGACCTATGTTGACCTTGCCGTGAAATAAGTCAAGGTCATCCCAGGGTCATGATTTATTTAAACTTTGTAGAGCTCTAGTCAATGATGCTTCAAACCAAGTTTCAAAATCATTGGTCTTCTGGTTCTGGAGAAGAAGATCTTTAAAGGTTTTTTTTCTATTTATAGCCATGGCAGCCATCTTGGTCATGTGACCTTGACCATTCATACAAACTTTCTTTCCCCCTTCCCAAGGATGCTCCATATGAAGTTTGGCTTTGATTGGCCAAGCGGTTTCAGGGGAGAAGATGTTTCATTATTATGGAAATATACATGTATATCGCCCCTGGGCAGGGGCAGACAACCCCCAGGGGCTAAAAATTTTCCATTAACATTAATCTTCTGTCCAATTTGCCTATTCCCAGTACGTTTTACCCATTAAATAGCATTTTACTATTTATTTCCCATCAAATGCATTGGCGACCTAATTGATCTTGCCGTAAAATAGGTCAAGGTCATCCTAGGGTCATGATTTATGTAAACTATGATGGGCCCACGTCCCCAATGCTACATACCAAGTTTCGTGGAAATCGGCCCACTGGTTCTGGAGAAAAAGATTTTTATAGGTTTTTGCTATCATAGTTATGGCCATGGCGGCCATCTTGGTCACGTGAGCTGGACCATTTATATAAACTTTCGTTCCCCCTTCGTAAGGATGCTCCACATGAAGTTTGGCTTTGATTGGCCAAGCGGTTTCAGAGGAGAAGATCTTTGAAATTGTGAACGACGGACGGACGGACGACGGACGGACGCCGGAGCATGGGTATACTATAAGCTCACCTGTGAGCTCAGGTGAGCTAAAAATAAGATATATAAAAATAAAGACTAAATAAATGTAGCGCTCAAATTGACTTGACTGGGGCCTAATTCTTCTCCTTAGTCGGCATTGTTTGAATCCTAATGTCGATTGCCATGTAGAGAATTTCATTTTTCTAACGGGGGGCTGTAACATTATGATTCGAAGTTGCAGTAGAAAACCCTAAACTACTTGGCACTTAATTCAAACCCAATTGATTTTGCGCAAGAAGGCACCGCATTACCTGTCGTGTTGCCCCTCTGTCACAGAGCAGCACTGCTGTTCAAATACTTCTCCACAACAACCGTGTTCACACTTGATTATCCGGAACACCCACTGACCTGACCGCTGCTGTACCCATGTCATACACTCATGCGTAGAACCTGAAAAGCGAAAATGAACACTGATATGGCTGATTAAGTCAGGATGAACTTTAATCATCAACATGATGGCATGTACCAGGCTGGGCGCCACGCAAGGTAGCCACTGGTGCCATTTTCACGTATTTGGTATTACATGACGTGGACTCACGACCTCCCCTCCCGAAGCGAATGCTCAAACAATATAGCTAACTATGGAACGCCAAAGCTGTCTGATGGTAAGGAATAAAAGCATTTGATTCATCATCGTCATTATATCCTGCTCACATTTGATTTTATGTTTTATAGTGAGCATTATCAAAAGCCTATGAAGGCTTCTATAATTAGAACAGTCATTGCGAGGAGAGCATGTCGAGATAGCAGCAGGAGTGAATCAACGATTACATGGACTCTTATAAATGATAATTAACATGTACATGATAATCAGCGATAACCATTAGCAATATAGTGTGGTGGTATGGCGATATACAACTGAATGTTAATAAAATATTTAAATATCAACCAACGTACCCTAAAACATCATTATACATGTTATGATAAATCTTTAAAATTGCATTTGAATAACTTCATCACAAATGGCGGAAGATTTCAGGGTGTATACGAGTGAGAGAAGCATATAATTAATGAAAGAAAATAACGTTTTGACAAAGTTGTGAACAGTTTTAGTGAGCTTGTGACTACATTTGGTGAAATGTATGGTCGCAATGTAAAAGGAGCCAGAAAAAAATTCTCGCTTTTCTGTTCAACTTTCATTTGGATTGTGGAAAACACTTCGTGACATTTTCAAAGCAAACAGAAATTAGAAGGTAAAGCAGCAGTCACACATTAGCGTATAAGCCAAACGTGCGCCGGGCATGTTGACAAAAATGTAAAATTCAACATACGCCAGGAGCACGTCGGAGACACGTTAGTAGCGCGTTACATACGCGTTTTGTACACTTGGTGTACGCTTGGTGCACGTTGATATACGTCGCTGTAAGTCGCTTAGCACTCCAGGCGCGTTTGGGCTCGAAAAATTTTAAACATGCTTAAAAATTTTCTAGAAGCTCGGCGTGTCCTGGGCGTGTGTCTTATACGTTTCGAATAAGTTCCACGCGCGTTACAGGCGCGTTGAATACGCTTCGAACGCGATCGGCGCACGTTTGAGGCACGCCAGTGTACGCCATATGTGCGTTCCGATTTTATTAGATATCGCTTCAGTAGCGTGCCCCAAGCGTGTGTGAGACGCGCGCTGAACGTTTGCTGCGCGCCTGTAGCGCGTGCATAGCGAGTTTGGGACGTAACACAAATGTACTCTTATAGAGATTTTTATTTGTCCGGCACACGCCTCAGTCACGTGCTACTGTGTGACTGCTGTTTTAAAACGAGTTAAACGAACAAATTGATTTTTATACGTCCAAAATCTTCAGCGTGTTGAAATTTTTCATACGCCCGGCGCGCGTTCGGGTTATACGCTACAGCTTGACTGCTGTTTAAAATGTGTAATTTGCTCGCGATTTTCAACTTTCATGAATTAGCAAATATCATGGTTGTTCTTATCTTTTGTTAGTCGCACATTTGTAAAACAAAAAAAATGAATGTATGTGAAAGATTTACTGATTCGGCCAATAGTTTTTTTCAGTCATGTCGGCATAGAACATGCTTCTGTTGAATTTCGTATTTTTAATGCATGGTTAAAATATATGTATTCTAAACAGAAAGTCCTTGAACGATGTATAAATATATATAGTTTTTACGTGAAGGAAACATTGCGATTCTGGTCTCAATTACATATCCGTTGTCAATAACATGTTTTCAGTTTTCTCAAAAGGAATTAAATTGCAAAGCGTCTCTATGCTACATTTGAAATTTATGATAACGGCCTTGACACAACAAGTATATTAATGAAATAATTGGTCTAACAACAGGTTCAATTATGGCCAATTTTATGCCTGCTGTGCGATACGGATGGTGCTGCAGAGGTGCGATTTACCTATCCCATGAGCCGTTTCTATTTATAGCAACACCGTTTCAGGCCTGCTACGTCATCACATGTTATCGGTATGGGGGAATGGTACCGTGCCTTTCCAATACCTATTGCAGACTTTCTCCTATTCATCTACTTTTGGCATTATATAATAAGAGAAGTCCAATATATGGTGGACCAGGTTCTTTATATTATGAAAATTTTTCATTATGCTCATGGTATTTATTATACAATGAGGGTAATATTTCTTTATATTTGGTTATTACAGATGTAATGGAATAGGTGATAAAACACAGAAAAATGTCAATAAAAGCAAACTTAATCTCGTGTATTTGCCCACTGCTCATTTGCAAATTAACAAGTCTTTATATAGAGTGTGAAAACGCAACCCCATCAATAAATATGTTCCATTTAACATATTTCAAGAAAGTATTGTTAGAAAATATCATTATATGGATAAACTCAGCTCGATCTCGGCTTTCATATCCGACTATACAATACCGGCGAATAATAATAATAATAATAATAATAATAATAATAATAATAATAATAATAATAATAATAATAATAATTCTGTCAGATCGCCCAGTCAAAATGATTGGGTGGGCAAGAAGTTCTGAATGGATACCGACAGCAGCGAAGAAACTGGAGATTGAATTAGGGTAGGTCGCACAAACTTCTCTCTCTCTCTCTCTCTCTCTCTCTCTCTCTCTCTCTCTCTCTCTCTCTCTCTTCAAACTACAGCGTTCACATATCATTAGCATATTTTGAATATCATGGCATTCTTATATTGAGTAGAAGTCCAAGTAAATAGAGGCAACGTCGTGAGTTGACCAGAGCTCTTGACTGGAATGTACATGTAAAACACTAAATCAAACACTAAACATAAAAAATGGAGTGTCTATTGACAATAGCAAATATTCGGTAAATGTGCTATTGATAGACGTCTGGCAATAGCAAATTTACCGCATTTTTTGCTAAAAACATTAATTAATACCACTGTCATCTGAATAACATTTTTTTTTATTTTTACTATCCATGCCGGATGTTATTTTGTCGTAAAATTATTCCGTTAAACATCAAATCTTTTTTTTTCAAACGTTGTCGTTTCAAGTTGAAATGACATGTTATTCCTACGATGATAATCTGGTCAGAGAGTTACGATACATGCAAAATACATGTCAACTCGGTAAATCCGGAAGACATGATCCGAACAAGTTGTTCCAAATGCAAAATTAATACAATTTGGGGGTGGCCGAAAAGGTCCAACAATTTTTGTGGCCATTCAAAAATATGAATCATGAATCTTTGATAAATATAGTCTGTGTAGATCTAGTTGAATTAAGATAACAATTGCACAAATGAAAACTTAGTTTATCTGAAAAGAATATTTACTTTCTCATATTAGTCTAACACAAAGATTGGAACCCCATGATTCGGACTTGTCGACGAGCTATCTGTAAGTCACATAAAAGCATAGGTATGCACATTTTCCGACAAAAACTTTCATTTTTCAATTCCATGGCAACCCGGAGGTCACATAAATGTTATGTTTTATGTGAATATCGCTACCATGGTCAAATGTTTCATCCAAAGGTAAAACTAAAGCAGTCTATCACCGGCAAAATGTCGATTTTGTTATTGCCTGGCGTCTGTCATTAGCAAATTTACCGAAAATTTGCTATTACCAGACGTCTGTCAATAGCAGATTTACCGAAAATTTGCTATTGACAGACGTCTGTCAATAGACTCTTTCTAAATAAAATCTCAAGTCTATTTTGATTATACAGCTTTCTGTTTGCATTTCATTTCGACAAAAACATTTACCTCACTGGGCAAAATGGGATGACTTATGTTTACATACAATTATATATAGATGTGCGTACCTGTGATTGCCGTTGCGTTTCTTACTTACGATCTGCTTTTTGAAAGTAACAGGAAAATATAAAAGTTTCAACAAAAAAAAAATGGAATTTATATGAGAAAATGCGTGTTTTCGGAGTGCCGGAGTTGAAAACATACCCATGACTAGGATAGTATAGACTGTCACACTATTGTCTCACCACTAAACTACTACTTCCAGAAACGCACGACAATATTTACACACGACAATATTTACACACGACAATTGCCAAACTATACGAGAAGAAATATCTATGGTGCAAATCGTTTCTTCTTAATCTGCGGACATTATGATCCGCTTAACCTAATCCGTTACAAGACTTAATACATTAAATGCTGTTTATTACACACCAAATAAAAGTAATAAATAAATAAATAAAATAATAAAAGGGTATATATAATTATAGACCAAGATTTGATGTTCGATGATATTACGTGACGACATTTTCAAAAGTATCCTAGTATAAAGATAGCAAGCATAACGTGTAGCTTATGTGCATCGTGAGAAAACCAGATTTTGGCCTATGCGAAAACAAAGGTGCAGATCAGCTTCGCAGTAACTGCGAAGCTGATCAGCGCCTTTGTTTTTGCTACACGGAAAGTACAATTCCTCTTCTTCTTATATCCGAAATTTCAAGCTTTTGGCCTGCTTCTGTGACTGTACAGGTCGGTTTGTGTCAGACCTGTTGGGAAACCCCGAAGACCGGTTTTCTCGCGTCGCGGCTCATTAGTAAAGACCTAAATGCGCATAACTGCCCATGCAGGTTGGGTTCCGTTGAAATTGGGTATGGTTTTTTGAGACTATCGACACCTTATTCTCTACAACACAAACGCCCTTAACGCCTCAGTCGGGATGTATCTAACATGCAGACACATGTACCCTCGGTTAATAATTTGATATCCCGTGATTAAGCAAATCGTTCGATTCAGGGCCAAGTAACTCGAAGGCATCGTAAGTTGCCCTACTTACGACATGACCACTATAAAATTTACGCCCTTGATATTCCAGTTACTCTAAGCTGTCGGAACCTTTTTTTTTTTTCAAATGAAAAGTGCCACTTCATAAGATAAGACGACACCAAAGTTACGGTCACCGTAACTTAAGGTCCATTTCAGTTATTCACCATAATCCCTAATTATGTTACGTCTACACCGGACCACGTTCTCACCACGTCCTTACCACGTTCTAAAAATTCAAGAACGTGGCGAGGACGGGGCCAAAATGAATAATTTTATATTTCTAGGTTCCCACTACTTCCTTACTACGTCCCCGCCACGTCCTTATTACGTCCGCACCACGTCCTTACTACGTCCTTCACGTTTCCACTACGTTGTCAATACGCGCTCACCAAGTTCATCCCGTTTCCACTACGTCCTTGCTACGTCCTCACAAAGACCAAGCGGTTCATACCACGCGCGAACTACGTTTCCAGCACGTTCTAATTGTAAATATATTAATAGTCGTGTATTAAGAGTCAGATAAGTTGCGAAACAGCTTGAAATTGCAATTCGAGGTCCAACTCTGTTTAACAGTTCATCGAACATTTCTGGTTGCATTCGCATGAAATTGAAGAATGACTGCTGGTCCTCTATCCTCAACTCTGCTAGTAGTCGGTCGTAATGCCCATACTGAAGCCTTCTTTCAGCTGATAGCCAAGGGCGCACCTAACAGGATCTTGTCCCTCTTTTCCTCCTTCTGTGAAATAGCACAAGTGCAGCCTGTGCACCAAGTAAGGCATGATGTCCTTGAAGGAGAGCAAGTTTTAAGAGTACTTCTCTGTTCATGTTTCGATTTCGATATGATTTAAATAGAGCGAAAGCAATTGCTTGAGGGTACGGGGCAATTAAAACAAAATTAATAAAACGTGGAGGACGTAGTTCGAACCTGGTGTGAACGTGATAAGAACCTACTAAGGACGTGTTAGGAACCGCTAGGACGTGATAAGAACGCAGTGCAGTCTTCTAGGACGCGGTAAGGACGTACAAGAAGCGTGGTATGGTCTTGACGAGAACTTGATGGACGTAGTGAGGACGTAGCGAGGACGTAGTAGAAGCGTAGCGAGGTCTCGATGGTCTTCAACAAATTTGCATCGCGTCCACGAAGACCGCACTACGTTTGCGCCACGTTCTTTCTACGTCCTACAAGTTCCTACTACGTCCTTACCACGTCCTTACTACGTCCTTACTGCGTTCTAATTCCACCACGTCCTCGCCACGTTTCTTTTGAGCATGTTCAAAATTTGACCAAGACCTCCGCGTCCATGAAGACCTCACTACGTCCTTACTACGTTCCTACCACGTCCTACAAGACCGTACCACGTCCTCACTACGTCCTTAATTTTTAGGACGTAGTAAGGACGTAGTGAGAACGTGGCCCGGTGTAGACGTAACATAAGAGAAACTTAAGGATGTTCGCTGCCAATGAAAAAGTATTCAAACTTTTTTTCTAACTGCTCTTTTTTTATTCCAAAAGATAAAATAAGACATATGAAAACAAAATAAATATAGGGTAGTGTGCATTTTTTCGAGCTACAGGGCTCTGAATGAGACCTCTAAACAACATATTTGAAAATTAGAAAAATTAATTTAATTTTCTATTCTTTCACATATACCTTCCTGGTCAAACAATACATCACGAATGCTTTTAAAAGGCATTTTGTTTAAGTAACGCTGTCTATTTTGGACCTAAAACATACATAAATTTCATCTTGAAGTGGATGACAGTTTTTTTCGACTCTTTGAACAACCCTACCCCCTAATTTGAAAAGTCGAAAAAAATCACTATTTATAAATATGTCAAATCCATATTTGTAGATTCAAACTTTTTCTTGTATTTTCACACAACACATAACTTATTCATATTATTCGAATAAAAGAATGAAAAATATAGGGTAGTGTGCATATAAGAGAGAACCAACAACTTGAAAATCGCCATTTTAAGCCTTTTTTCGGCCATTTTTCTTCTAACACCCCATTTCATAAAACCACTCAAAATTTCAAAACTAGCACACCAAAAAAAAGAAATACTGATAAAGAAGACATCGTATACATCTACTTTTGGTAAAATAAACATCAAATCATTGCAAGTAATTTGAAGTTGTGTTCTATTTAAGTTTAATCAACCCTACCCCCTAAATTTTGCTGACACATAAAATTTTCAAAAAAGTTGCAAAAAACGGGGTGAAAAAATGAAGTTCCTTAGATTGACAATTTTCATGACTTGTTCAATGCATATCATCAATATGTATTCAAATATAAAATATTAGGAAAATATCTGCAACCGTTTACGAGATACTCAACAAAATAAAAACCGGAAGTTCCGAAATGTCAAATGTTGGCAGCGAACATCCTTAAGTTGGTCGTAAGTTGATCTTAAGCTTTTAAAAAGATGGCTTTGAGTTACCAACCCCTGCTCTGGGAAGCAAGCATATGACAAAAAGCTTATCATATTGTGCGAATGAGCTGGCAAGGACTACATCTGTGGATAGCAGCTACACGGAATAAGGAATACAGTCAGTAAGGCGTCAATAACATGCGACCAGGAACTATCATCACGCCACATGCTTACATCGACATGTTATGACAATGTTGACATTTTTGAGATCGTAGTATTTACATTGATTTGGCCCCCACAGTTTAAGCAGAATATCTTTAAATAGGAGTAACCTATGAATTTTCTTGATTCCCTATGATTGGCTCGACCGTTTGGTCTTTTTACTCTGATTTGGTCCACATAAGCCTGCTACTTGGAACAGTGTGACAACGATTATTGGCTTCACGCTTTATATGAGCCTGTGCATGAGAAAACCAACAATTTGGGTTTCCGATCAGGTCCGTCACAAACCAGACTGTACAGTCACAGAAGATGGCTAGAAGCTTGAAACTTTGGATATAAGTAGAAGAGGAAGTGGCGAAAACAAAGGCGCTGATCAGCTGTGCAGTTACTGCGAAGCTGATCTGCGTCTTTGTTTTCGCATAAACAAATTGTTGGTTTTCTTGTGTAGCAGCTCTTATATAAAATAATGATATTTTAATTTGCCCTAGCTACCTATTTATGGTTAATACATTGCAACAAATTATAAAAAAAAAAAAAAAAAAAAAAAATCAAAAAATTCCTTTTTTTCTGATTTCGTTTGTATAATTCACGAATTCCACTAATTGTTCTACTATGTAACAATATCTCTTGTACGAAAATTGGTCAAAACCTTCTGTCATAGGTGTAACAAATTGTTTGTTCTTTGTTTTTGTTCCTGCGCATGTTCATGCGATAATGTATTTGTCGACACTCGTGCATTTTCGCTACGTACATGCACCTACGAATATGTCTATGTCATACACCTCGTATGTCTATGGCATGTTTACTATGTTTATGGCAGATAATCAATAACAACAGCATCAAAAGTCAGATACAGAAAAAGGAAGGTACAACCACGAAAGTTCAGGTTTTCAAAGTAATTAACATTTCCTTTCCAACTTTGAAATGAACAACAGCGAATAAATGTCTCTGATTTGCCAAATAAGATAGAATTTATTCCTGTTTCAAAAATGAGATTGGTAATAATTTGAAGACCCAATATCTGTGACCGCCAGCTGGACAGAATGATTGGCCATGCTTGCACCTTTGTCCCGAGTCTTCGGCGGACATTTTAGCATTTTACTCGCCTGTAAAATGAATGGTATTTCAAAACGTTTCAAGAGAAAGGAACATGTTCTTCTAATATTCTTGGGCGTGAGTCTTTAGAGTAAATAGTATACACATAATTAGTATACTGCGAGGTCTAACATTTAATTTGTATCCTCTATCAGTAAGGGATATCCGTTTAAACGACATATAATATCTAGAAGGAGATATGCCTAATTACCATATATTTCGAACGAAATATACCCTATTATAACATATCTAAATTGACATATAATATCTCAATCTAAATATCATTATATATTTCGATCGAGATATTATTTCCTTCATCTGAACACGTGATTATTTTGCGTCATGCGCAGTCTCTCATCGAGTTTCGCATAGTGGGAAGGTTTAAATTTTGTACAGAAAAAAAATCCAACAAAAAATCCAGCGTCATCGTAAAGTTCACCAGGGAAGTTATGTACAGTTTGGATTTTATATGCTCGTCGCCCGATTCACATGAGTAAAGACTATTTTACTTGCTGAACATAACGACATAAAGCGCTAGGGAAATTCCAAAAAGTGTTAATTATATCTATTAAAATGTTTGGACTGGTTAGATTATATGACTTAACGTCCATATCAGCAATAATTCAGTCATATTGGGTAGGAGCCAACGCTTTCTGTAAACCAGAAGCCAAGGGATCTTAAAACTTGAGTTTGCTCCATGGCTCTTCGCGACAACATAACGTACGATCTCACCGGGGACCTCTCTGTACGTAAATGAATTCTTCTTCTTCTTCTTCTTCTTCTTCTTCTTCTTCTTCTTCTTCTTCTTCTTCTTCTTCTTTCGTCTTTCAAAGAGTGACTCTACCACAATACCCGGCAACAAACATTTACCTCGATGAACCAGCGATCTACTAAACGGATAAGGACGTCAAACCGATGCGCATTTGCCCATCACCACCTATTCAGCTTTGGGGCCGTGAGAAATAGATGCCAGACAGAGCTTATAACTGAGTGATCGACCACACGATAACTGGTTAACCACTTAGGTCTGAAACTGCCTAGGAAAAGTTATAAGCTTTAGTTGTTGTGTGGTTATATGTCTTCAACATGTAATTTTAAGCATGTCATGACATCCCTATGTTGGGTAGAAGTCCCATTGAAAGGAGGCAACATTCCAATATGACCATAGATGTTGACTCGAACGTAAATCAACACATTCAAACAATAAACCTATATGATCGAATCCCGGGATCGAACAACATATTCATACTCGTCTCACAAATGCTCGGCGCGGGGCTCGAATCAACACAGGCCAGAAAGGTACCATGATGAAACTCGGCAAGGGACCGTCAAACTCGGTTGAAATAACGCTACATGGCGATGCAGTATTTGCATGGCTCCTCGTCCTCTGGGGAGTTAATGTGCCTTGCTCAAGGAGACCACGGTGCTTCCAGTGTCACGGTGATCGATCCCATGACCTCTCGATTCGGATTCCCATGCTTTACCACCACGTCACCACGCTCCCTATTTATTCTATGTTTGTTTGTTTGTTTGTTTGTTTGTTTGAGTTGATGCTGTACGTCCCAGTCAACAGCTAATGATCGAATGTCGGGACGTTGCCTTTACTTGATGGGACTTTTAACCAAAATGAGGATGTCATGACATTCAACAAGTGCTTAAAATATAACCATCCAACAAAGCAACACATGCTTATAATATAATTATTATCTGTGGACGGTTCCACTTTTCCTGGGCAAGCTCAGACCTGAGCGGTTAACCAGTAATCAGATGGTCAGTCAGCAGCAAACAAGCTTTGCCTGGAGGTATAAGCAGCCCATCTATTTCTTAAGGCCCCAATGGCTGGTGTCTTTCTGCTTAGTGTGCCTGGGACGTAACACAAAACGTACTTTGATTTTTTTTTTCAGCGTTTTGAGATTTTTTTTTCATACGTCTGGCAAACGCTTCAGTCACGCGCTATTGTGTGACTGCTAAAACGAGCTTACTGAAGAAACAAAATATTTTTATACGTACAAAATCTTCAGCGTGTTGAGATTTTTCATACGCCCGGGGTGCGTTTGGGTTATACGCTAATGTTCTATCTGCAGGAAACCACTGATTTATAAAGTATAACGTCGAATCTTCCGAGACCTCCCGGTGCCTGCAAAATCATGCATTTTATATCAGACCGAGAAGGAAAGCTTTTCTTGTGGCTCTAGTTCAACAAAGATGATGGAAAATATATAAAACTGTTTATTCCACCCAGTAAATTTATATTACTGACCGCTCCGATGCGGTACTTCTGCTGTAGTCCTACTTGTTTTATGTTTTGCTCCTTTTGTGTACGTTTTCAAAGCGTTGTTGAATCGCAGATTTCATACGTGGGAAATCGGCGGCACTTGATCATAAAATCTGTGAATATTATTTTCATATGTGAAAAATGTGTACCAATTCTTCACATTCGGGACGAGTCAGTGTGAAGTATTGGTTTGGATTCATCCCATCTTTGAAGAACTGGTATCAATTTAACTCAGATGTGAAAGTTTGGTACTGAATGTTCACATATAATGCTATATATTGAAGAATTGGAATCAAAGGCAAAACAACTTCAGATGGGTGGTTTTCGTGAGTGTGAAGAATACGTACGAATAGTACATGAAATTTGATTATATGCGCCTATCTCACATGCGTGTGAAATGGAATGAAATTCGTTACATATCAATTCGTTACCAATTCTTCGCCGGCTGGGAGGATTTGGTACCAATAATTCACATCAGAACTTTGCGAAATGTGAAAATTGTGGTTCAAGAATGTGTTACGCATAAGGAGACCGAGTCGTTAGATATTTGTGTTGAGGATGATGATGATGAGGATTTTACTTAGTACATCAGACGGCCTCCAAAGCGTTTCTATATTGGGGGTTTTACTGCCGATGTTAGCACGCAGAAAATATTTAGATATATAAACAAACGCGGTCCAACTGTGACCTGGATCAGAGCGTGGCCTAGTAAACGTAATCCGAACAGTGCGATAATTCGCTTGAATGTTGTTGATAACCATGCTAGTTCTATTCTGCTGGATAAGAGCTTTTGGCCAAAGGGTGTAATTTGTAGGCCATGGAAAAATAGACAATCTAGATATCAAAACGCAGGGTTTACATGTAGGTCTCAGCAGACATACACGCAATCTAGATACACTCAAAGTCGCGATTAATCAAAAAGTCAATAATTTATGCCAATATTTTAATCTAAATCAGCTGATAGTAGAACCTACCAACTTCACTGAAGATTCTTCCTCAATTATTGATCTAGTATTCACATCTGACAAAAACAATATACTTTCAAGCGGAGTCGGTGAGCCCTTTCTAGAGCAAAACGTGCGATATCATTGCCCAGTTTACTTTGTGTTAAATTTCCATAAACCTATCACCCCAATAGTACATAGACATATATGGCTATACGATCGTGGTAATTACGAATCATTTTCTCAAGAAATCATAGAAACCAACTGGGAAACGCTAAAAGATAATGATATTGAAATTTATGCAAATAACGTAACAAACCAAATTTCAAAATTAGCAGAAAAACATATCCAAAATAAAAAAGTTAAAATACGACAATCTGATCCTTCTTGGCTTACCAGCGAAATAAAGAAAATGATAAGAAAACGTAAGCGTTTATATACAAAGTTCAAAAGATCGAAAACCCCGACCGACTTCGAAAACTATAAACAAATTAGGAATAAGACCATCGCAGAAATTCGCAAATCCAAAAAATTAGAAGTTGACAAACTGGCAGCAAAACTCCCTAATAATGACATTGGACCGAAAGACTGGTGGAAAACGCTCAAACACTTCATTAAACCGGACTATTCAACATCTATTCCTCCGCTTCATGATGGTAACACGATATACACAGATGAAACCGATAAGGCGTCCCTTCTTAATGACTTTTTTGTTGGGCAAACTATTCTAGACGAAAGTCAAGCATCTCTTCCTTCGGACATTCCTTCTTCTGACAACAATTTGAACAATATTTCCACTTCACCTCACGAAGTTGAGTCTATTCTTAAGTCTCTTCCACTAGGAAAAGCAACTGGTCCTGATGCCATAAATAATAGAATCTTACGAGAACTAGCGACACCTCTATCTTCTCCACTTACAGATCTTTTCAACTTCTCTTTAACCACCGGTAAAGTACCTTTGATGTGGAAGGAAGCAAACGTCACTCCCATATTCAAAAAAGAGGACCCATCAATAGTTTCTAACTATAGACCAATTTCACTCCTTAGTGCGGTAGGGAAAGTCCTTGAAAAAATCGTACACAAGCATCTGTTTAATTTTGTTCGCGACAACGACTTACTATCTGCCTTACAATCGGGATTTATACCAGGGGACTCAACAGTCAACCAGCTCATTGATATATACAATACCTTCTGTAAGTCTCTTGACGAAGGCAAAGAAGTTCGGGCAGTGTTTTGCGACATTAGTAAAGCCTTTGACAGAGTGTGGCATAAAGGACTTCTTTTTCAACTTGAATCTATTGGAATTTCCGACTCCCTCTTACTTTGGTTCAGAGATTATCTAGCAAATCGCAAACAAAGAGTTGTCTTACCAGGTGCTGCTTCTTCCTGGAAACACATTAAAGCCGGTGTGCCACAAGGTTCTATCCTAGGTCCTCTCCTTTTCTTAATCTATATAAACGACATTGTCGACGAAATACATTCTTCTATTAGACTCTTCGCAGACGACACAAGCCTTTACATCATAGTCAACGACCCACAACAAGCAGCAAATATATTAAACGCAGATCTTGCAAAACTACACGCTTGGGCATCTAAGTGGTTGGTAACCTTTAATCCCTCTAAATCTGAGTCTATTATATTCACACGCAAGCGCATCAAACCTGTTCATCCTCCCCTGCACATGAACCAACAAGCTATTAACGAAGTAACTTCACATAAACATTTAGGACTTGTCTTCTCAAACGACTGTACCTGGCATGATCACATTGAACATATAAAAACTAAAGCTTGGTTTCGTATTAATATCATGCGTAGGCTAAAGTTTCAGCTTGACAGAAAGTCTCTTGAAACAATATATATGTCTTTCATTCGACCTCTACTTGAATACGCCAGTGTTGTCTGGGACAATTGTACTCAGTACGAGTCTGATGAACTACAAAAGATTCAAAACGAGGCTGCTCGTATAGTCACGGGTGCCACGAAACTGGTTTCTCTAGAATCTCTTGATGATGACACAGGCTGGGAAATACTCGCGAAAAGAAGGGAAAAACATAAGCTTATACAATACTATAAAATGCATAACGAAATGACTCCAGAATATCTATCCTCACTTGTTCCTCCTTCTGTCGGTAGTACAGTAAGATACGCCCTGCGAAACGAGTCTAACCTCCAAACAGTCCCTGCAATGTCACGACAATACTATGAATCTTTTCTTCCTTCAACTACGCGAATGTATAATGCACTATCAGACGAAATAAAGAATTCTCCATCTCTAGAAGCTTTTAAAGCCAGACTTAATCGTAACACAGTCAAACCGCCTATATACTACTACGCTGGTTCTAGATTAGGCCAAATATATCACACTCGTTTACGCCTCAAATGTAGCTCCCTACATCAACACCTTTTCCTCAAAAAATAATTGCAAACCCCCTGTGTGAGTGTGGAGCTGTTGAAGACACCCAGCATTTCTTTTTAAATTGTTATCGCTTCAGAAACTTACGCCTAGAACTATTCAATAAGATTTCGACATTCTGCCAACCAACCCTAGAAGTTATCCTCTACGGAAATGTCAATATCTCAATCGATGATAACAAGCAAGTCTTTCTTGCAGTTAAAGAATACATTCTTAAAACCAGAAGATTTTGTCAATGATCCTAGAAAAACTCATACAGTCAACCTGCTCTAACTGATTATTACACAATTGTCCGTGTAATTATACTGTGTAATTATAATCATTCAAATTGTACAAAGGCTACACCCAGCATAGGCCTTGAACTTGGAAATGAATTTTCCTGAGAATCCTATTTCTCCATTCCCCGTGGAGCTTCACATCTCAACAAACGATTAGTTTTCGAAATGGAAGGAACACGTGTTGGTGAGTGTATTGTGGTTCCATACATAAATCTACACACTATATTTGACTGTGCATGTGATTTTTTGTCGTCGAGCTTATGTCCACGTCGATAATCGTTCCTTCCTAGACAACAAATGACATAAACATGGCGATTTTTGTCAAAATATCGAGGTCGATGCCGAATTTCGTCCGCCATTTTTTTTCTTGAAATCCCGCTAATGATGAGTTAAAACTACCCCCCGACCAACATTAAAGTTAATTTCAAATTAGGCGATTTAATGACGAATATTCGTCATTAAAAGTTTCGTACAACCCGACTTAATTGAGGGATATTTAATTTTTAAATTAACTGCCATTTAATTTAAAATTAAAGTTTGATACAACCGGGTCCTGAAGAACAACTTTTTTCAAAAAGAAACTGTTAAACATTTTTCTATTTTGTAAACATTGTGATTGTGACAGTTACGTAATAGCATACGTTTATTCATAGCATATTTTGGGATACAGATTCAAATAAGTCATTCGACTTCTTTCTGGATCCCATTTGTATAATGTTTGTATTCATATCTACTTATGCTGCTTTACTGTTACATGAACTGTACATGTACAAATGAAATAAAAGTTTAAACCAAGGTAGATCCGATTTTGACGAGTATACCTCGGAAGAACGTCTTTAAGAAATCTTATTTATACGAAGTATATAGCTACAGTACCTTAATCTTTTTTTAACCTAATAATATGGGTTATCTAAGAAGTGAACAAAATTTAAGTTTCCTTACATGGAATGCGACTGGCATAATGTCTAGTTGTTCTTACTTATGTGATATTTTAAACAAATGGTCGATAGACATATGCGGTGTCTCTGAACACTGGTTGTACGAAAAAGATCTGTACTTCCTTGACTGTATTGATAAGATGTACAGAAGTCACGCTGTTTGCGATAGTGGTCTAAATGCGCCGAGTGCACGGCGAGTAGGCAAGGGTGGCGTTGCTATATTTTGGCACAAGCGTCTTGATGACCAAGTGTCGCCTCTACTTTTTGACGAAGATAGAATAGTTGGTATACAACTAGAAATTTTTCCATCAGAATACATCTTTGTTTTCCAGGTGTATCTTCCCTGTAGTAATTATTCTATTGCAGAATACCGTGATTATTTAGAAAAACTAAATGAATACATACAACTTTACTCTGTGCGGGGAACAGTTATAATTATGGGTGATTTCAACGCTAATTTATCTTCGAATAAACATTATGGGCGTTTTGATACTAGAAGCAGAGATTTTGGTTGCTTTTTGAATTCCAATAACTACATTGCTACAAACACACTTGATATCTGTAGAGGTGCGGCTTCAACCTTTGTTTCATATGACGGTCAATCTGAGTCGTTAATAGACCATTTTGTATTGCCTATACACTCCTACATCTATCGCCAGTTTTCAGAGTTTTTTGCTGGTTTTTCTAATCATTAAGGCTGTCACAATAAATTCTTACAACAAGATAATTTTTTCACAGCAGTGAGATAAAGATAATGAGTTCTTGACTCTGGCCACCTGTTTGTTTAAAGAATTAGATGAAATATGCCATCAACTTCCAATTTACTCTTTGTCTCAATATTAGACTATGGATACAGTGTCTGATCAAACTAAATGATACACTGATCTGAGTCTATAAAACATTAAGGTGGCAATTTTCCATACTGAGACTTTCAGTTCATATGAATGTGCATACTTTCCGCATTTTTACCAAACTATTTCAGGTACCCACATGTTGAGTACCCACAAATACTGAATGAAAGTCTATAATTGATGAATACATGTTGTACATACAAATAACATGAACACAATGATTCCATGAGTACCCTAAGACCACACCAGTTTCATACAAACAATTTCAGTCTTGACTCATAATTTTATGAACCAGCTTATTTTGAATACCCACAATTTTGTGATTGAATTTTGTGAACATTCTTATAGTGTAGACCAACATAATTTGCCCATGCTTTGTGTAACAAGAAAATATAATTTCCAACATTTTCAATACCCCAAAATATTTATATGCACTTTTGAATACCCACAGTGTGGCACTTATTTTAAATACACTCAAATTTGAAGACTTATAAATATTTTTCGAGCCGCATCTTTATGTGAATAACATCTGACTAAAATATCTATCTTCTGATTGCCACCATTTTTAGTGCCTACAAAATTTGATCATCCACACTTTGAATACCCACATATTTTGAGTACCAAAAAAAATGAAGACCACAAATTTTAACTGCCCAAAATTTTAGAAAAAAGTATAAAATGTTCCAAAACATAGCAAAAGTGCTCCCAAATTTTGAATACCCACAATACCCATATATATTCGTACCCACAGGCTCGAAATATGTCATTTCTAACTCAACATGGTCCAAGTGAGAAGAAAAAAAAACTGAAGAAATCTGATATCAGACATCTGGAGACTGTTGCTCTTGTTATTTTCACAGTTTACTGATAATGATAATAAAAGTTGAAAGCTACAAGATATTTTCCGAGATTTATTGCCCAATCATGCCAGCTCCATTGGAGCTGTTTTTTGGCGATGGATGTAGGAGTGTATAGAAAAAAATGTATATGGTTCAAGACTGTGCTATACTTGATGATGATATGCTTAATGTTTCACGGCATAGGCCCGTTTTTTGTTCTATTTTGTGCCCACAGTTCCATTTTGCCGATGTCAATGTCATTAAGAACAGTATTAACTGGAAAAAAGTGAATACTGATATGATTGATCAGTACCAAACAGTATTATCCAATGATTCTTCTCTAGCAGGCATTGTTAATACCGAACAAATCGACAATCATTTTATTGATACGTCATATCAAACAATAACAAAATGTTTAAAATCTGCTTCAGAAAAATGTTTTCCTAAAAGTTCATTTAAGAAATTCCTTAAGCCTTACTGGAATGATGAGCTCAAAATATTACATAAAACAATGTCCACTAAGCGCATTAATTGGGTTTCTGTAGGCCGTCCACGTGACTCCAACAATGTACATTACAGAGAGTATAAAATGCTAAAAGGTTATTTAGACGGGTTCATAGGCAGGTTGTAGAATCATATTGTCTGAAGATTCACGAAGATATCGATAAATTAGCAGAAATTGATAGTGGTTTGTTTTGGAGAGAAATAAATAAACGCAGAAAACAATCTACCTCAGATCCTAGGATTGAAATAAATTTTGATGGTAATGTTGTCAGAGACCCACAATTAATTGCTAATGAATGGGGTAATTACTTTAAACAACTGTATACACCGGATTCTAATGTATATGATGATTCGCCTTTTGAAAATGAATTGCGCAATGAGATCCGTAGTGCTATTAACCAAACTTCTAGTAACGACTAACGAATGTGACACCATAACTCCAATTGAGATTAAAGAGCTATTGCATGAATGTAAGATCTATGAACATATAATTTATGGGGGTCAATAAGCCTATTCGCAGTTCCAGCAGTACACACAGGTAATTGATTAATTCACATACAGCAGGTCAGAGTTCAGTTGTACCAAAAAATGTAAACAAACCATCAGCTGTTCCTTGTTTTAATATCAATGAAACAGTAAGCCAGATCATTATTGATTCCTTATCAATGCAAATTCTGTAATTTTCTCTATTTTTCTATTTAATAATTTATTTATACTTGTTTAGTAACATATGATTATTTTGTAGATGTTTTTTGGGGTAGACTTATTAAGATAATGGCTCAATATGTCTGTATTAGATATAAGCAACTCCAAAGTAAATGTTTACAGTGCTTCCAAAGGAACATTTCTTTAGTTATTAAATGGAAATAATGTCCATATCCTTCCAGTGATCAGGTCTACTTTGTTTACATTTTTTAGCTTATTGCTGTCGGTCTTCCTGGGGTTTTGCATCTCTGTTGGAAAAATGAAGTTTGACAGGCCAAATGCTGCAGCATTCATTTTTCTATTTCTTCAGGACTTTAAATTCCCACAATCAGGAAAACAAAATAAAGCGCACAAATGCTTCTTATTATAAATATCTGTAAATACATGTACCAGTAAATATATGAAGTCGACAAAGAGTCAAAAGCCCTAAAGCCCAATGCAAAGCGGATTCAAAGGCAACAGCTGATCACCCAAATGAGCAGTTTGTTTACCAAATGAAGGTCATTTACTTAAAAAATCTAGATGTAAGACATTAGGTAGAAACATAAGGTTTCATGAACAGGCCATTTTAGAGAACACCAGTGAAGATCTACCAGCGTTAAAATATGTTGAAGAAAAAAATCACCTTGTTTGATATGCTAACCAAATTGTTTTACGACGGAACATAATGCTCTGCTCAGAATGTTTAAAGGATCACTGCACTATTTTCCACACGTCATAATATACGCTACCCCAGATTACTGTCTGCTCATATTCCTGCATTTGAAAAGTGCTTCGAAGTTTACGAAACTTGATACAGAAATTGCCATGCTATGCGATTGTTAATCTACATAAATGAATGCGATCTTTCTATCAAATTCAGTCCGAAATGCATTCTGGCTAATGCTGACAGTGTTGGATTCTCAGTCCCTTGCAACGTTCATGTTTGGCCTTATTTGGGGGAAAATAAAAAAATGGACAAAATTATTTCATAAGCTCAAACAAGACATTTTCCTTACGAATGTACATCAAGGCACCACTCGAGAGGTGACATCATCACTGGGTGCTTCCTTGGTCCCGATATAAAAAAGTTTTGTTTGACTTTTTGGTACCGGATTTTTTTCTACTATATTAACACAGCAAATCTCCACAAAAGAGAGTCGGCAATAACATTGCATAATTGCATAATTTCTTTCACTTCTTAATGAATCAAATACAAACTTACTTTAAAATTGCGTTCAAAGTACTATTTTATGACTTGAAATTCTTTCTATGACGTCACAAGTGAGAATAGAATCAAATCATTGACCAAATTCTAGGAATTATTGTAGAAACAAATCTGATACCAGAATTAAACAAAACCAAATCCTATCGGGACCTACAGTAAAAGTCAAACAAAACTTTTTTTATATTGGGACGAAGGAAGTGCCCATGCAGTGATCATGTTTAAACTTTTTGTATGAAACTAATTAGACTGAAAAAGCCAATTTCCCAATCAGATTCCATGTAGATGTTTACGAAATGTTACGACTCAAACGATGAAAAAGAAACAGTTATTCGATATATTTGTGACTTTGTATTGTTTGTTTGATTGAATTGATACTTAACGTCCTAATCAACAGCTATGGTCATGTACGCGTTGCCTCGATTTTATGGGATTTTAAGCAAAATTAGGATGTCATGAGATCCAAAAAGTGCTTCAATTATAAACCGGCAAACTAAACCAATAAGGCTTAAATAATATATGTATGGATGGTTACACTTGAGCTCTTTTCCTGGACAGGCTCTGACCTGAGCGGTTAATCAGTAATCAGATGGTCAACCAGTAGCCTATAAGCTTTGTAAGGGGGCACAAGCAGTCCTATTTCGTGAGGCCTCTATGGGCGGGATCCGCGACTTGTTTAAAAATTTGGTTCATGGTATTGTATGTGCTCCTTTAAATGGTTTGAGCAGTTAATATTAAACAATTGAAAATGCATGAGCTTGACTTTTATCCTTAATAGTTCATACTTCATTAGTGTGTGTGTGTGTGTGTGTGTGTGTGTGTGTGTGTGTGTGTGTGTGTGTGTGTGTTGGGGGGGGTAGGTGGTTGGGTGTGTGGGTGTTAGAGAGAGAGAGAGAGAGAGAGAGAGAGAGAGAGAGAGAGAGAGAGAGAGAGAGAGAGAAATAACAACTTCATAAAATCACTAAATCACAGGAAACATGCAAATAACAGAGATTTTATGTGTCAGATAAGACCCAGATAAGATACTTTACAGTTTGGAATAAGTACTCTCATTACAGCAGTGTTTATTTACTAATTAAATAAATCTAATTGCTGTTTTCCTATCAAAGTATGTAGCTGAGAAGCTGATTTTGGTACGAGTGAACCCTGACCTATAATGCTGTGTAACACAAAAATCAATAGATCTAGTGGAACTGTGAATTCACTTATTTATATTACAAGCTCTTGCAACTTTGTATTCTGCAATGTATTTGCTATCCCATACACCAGATGAAATGAAGCGAGGTGTAATTATAACGCTGCATAAAGGTGGTCGAAAACGAAAGGCGATCCTAATAATTATCGTGCGATTACGCTATCTTCAGTCATATTAAAACTTTATAAACCTATTCTTCTGCATAGGTTAGAGGCAAGTCTACATCTATCTGAAAAATTAGATAAGAAACAAGGTGGATTTCAGAAGCAAATCGGATGTGTAATGACGTCTTTTTGTGTAAAAGAAGCTATATCTTTTTGTAAAGAAAACAGAAGTAAATTGTATGCCTGCTTTCTTGACGTACGTAAAGCATTTGACACTGTTTGGCATTTAGGATTGTTTTATAAACTGTCAAAATTCAGTGTTCAGGGATTATTGCTAAAGGCCATTATAAACCTTTATGATAATATAGAAAGCTATGTGCGGTTTAAAGGGTACATCTCTGATTCCTTCCAGGTTCTACAAGGTACTAGACAGGGCGGGGTTCTTTCTCCCATTTTGTATCTGGTGTCTATAGATGATCTTATATTAGAGCTGAAAGCCTCAATGGAGGGTCTCATAGTTTATAATATTATCCTTGGGAGCCCTATAGTGGCAGATGATATGCTTCTTTTATCGTTATCCAAATTTGGCCTTTCTATCATAATGCAAATTTGTTATAGACATTCACTTAAATGGTATTTTGGGTATCAAGCAGTTAAATGTTGTGTTGTAGTATACAACGAATCTGAAACAGACTTCAATAGATGTAAAAATGTAAGACAGTGGTTTTTAGGAACCGACAAAGTTACTGAATCGACAGAATATAAACATTTAGGAATAATTTTGGACAAATATATTCACTGTCAGAAAATGTAAATGAATCTTGCTCAAAACTCAAAACAACCCTTTTTAGTCTAGTAAATAGTGGAGTTAACGATTCTGGATTCAACCCTATTACATCATTTCACTTATATAGGTGAATTGTTCTACCTAAAGGCTTGTATGGTGCCGAACTCTGGAATTGTCTATCTCCAAGTCAGAAAGAAACGCTTGAACGAGCGCACAGATTTTGTATAAAATTAATCCAAGGTCTGCCAAAGCAGACGCGATCTGTAATCGCGTTAGGACTTATAGGTTCAAATCGATTCATTTCGGAGATTGACAGAAAAAAGTTAATATTTTTAGGTCAGTTATGCCGGTTGCCCCCCGGAGTCATACATAAGCAATTGTTTAATCATAGGCTATTTAGCGTATTTCACGCTTCTGGTGTGCAATATGGTTTTATCCCTGATATATTACGTATTCTAGACAAATACTCATTAAGTTATGTATTGGATGAATATATCCAGTCTGGTCAATTTATGTCAAAGTTTTCATGGAATCGTCTCGTGAAAACGAAAATTAATATGAATGTTGAGAATCAATGGTGTGAAAAAATTTCGAATGATGCTTCATTACAGCCATTTTTACAGATACATAGAAAGTATGAGCCTTGTGTCTTCTGGACTTTTTGTAAGAAAAACTATAAGTATAAAAAAGTACTGCCAGGCAACTGTGAAAATGTTAAGTCTTCTATTTTTTCATAGCCAGAGTACATTATTTTGTAAAACATGTGGTCAGAATTATAACTGTTCCCCTTCAGAACATTTAATTTTATATTGTAATAAAAATGAAAATATTCGTATGAAACTATGGGAAACTTTAATAGTGAGATTCGGTAATACTTTTTACCGTTGGTTTATTTCCCTTAGTCCTTTTGATCAAATAGTTGCATTGCTATCGACCTTTGACGGTGTTATCGTCGACGAGAAAGACAATCAAATTCTAATGAGAGTCATTATCTTTACTTTGTATAGAATGCTATAAACTGACTTAAGATTCTCCATATTTCGTGTTTATGTGATGTGCATATGTTTGTGTTTCGTTTCGGCAAATTTTGCTTATCATTTATACTCGTAATTATAATGCAACCGTTTCTCTGTGCATGTCCTTAAGAAATTCTTTCAACATCAGCAAGAAAATCACTAGGGTTTATGTCACATGTATACGGGTAAAAATTCATTACTTCTGATAATGAATATAGATAATGAAGCATGCCAATAAGTTTGAGGCATATATTGTATATGTAATATTCTCTTTTCTTTTTCCTTTTTTTTTCCTTGCTTAATTTATATGTGTTTTGGTAGTTTCATCTGTTTTTTGTTGTTGTTTTTTTTCATTCTGTACTTGTATTATGTTGTATTTTGTATTTGTACTGTTTGTTTATGCTCTCCTTATATTGGAGGAAATAAAAGTATCTATCTATCTATCTATCTATCGTTTCACTTCGTCACCTAGCTATACTTCCGCGTGGTGTGGAGAGTTATCAAGGCATCCCGACTACAAATTACGTATACATGTTGCTAAGAAATATTTTGAAAATATATGTCAAACGAAATATATATTTTAACCGGATGTGCAGCTGTATACCTCGAACTAACGGAAGTAGGTATTTTATTTAAATTCACTGAATATTTTGTGTTTATATCTAGATTTAGATATGATATCTAGTTTTAGATACTATATTAAAAAGGAGATATATCAATTTAGATATAATATGTTAAACGAAGTATAGATAAACCGGATGTAGAGTTTTATATTTAGAAGGGGATACTATATGTAAATTCAAATATTTTGTGTTTATATCTAGATTTAGATATGATATTTACTTTTAGATACTATATGAAAAAGGATATATTATATATCGTTTTAACGGATGTGCTCTACTGTCTATATAGGTTTAAGAAACGCACAATTGAATTCAGTCTCGGAAATGTAGCGTATGAATATTATAATATAGGGAAATGTTCCGTCAAGTAAGGAATGTAAAGTTTGATAAGTTCAAATGTTCATGTTTGCGAACGAAGTTTTTTGTCTTAATTTGCGCTTAGAAATCGTTTATTGTAAAAAAAAATAAATAAATCCGGACTGTTTTTTGGTGCGTAGAGCTACAACGCGGGAATGCGGTTCTGTAATGAAGAGTCAGTCGCCAGTTTGGATAGCTGAACGCTTTGGGTGGGTATATTTTATGCTTTTATGAAGGTTGACGTCAATCGTCGAATTTTTAGTTTAAAGCTCAAAGACGAAACCACAAACATTTTTAATCTGTGCCTCCACGGGAACGGACATGTAAACAAATGTCTGAATACACGGTTTGTTCTGGAATGATGATTATTTAAAATATTAAATTCAAGCTTTCAGAGGATGCCTCATTTAGACTAAGATCAATCAAATAACTACAATCGTGAACAAATAAAAAAAAGATATGTGCGTCTAGCATTGGCTTTCCTGATTTTTCTTCTTCTTCTTCTTCTTCTTCTTCTTCTTCGTCTTTGTCTTCTTTCTTGTCAAAGACCATAAAATTCGAAGCTTCACATTTATAGCACAAAATATGGATTACAGGTTTATCCTAGTTAGCTTTGAAGTTTTTCTATAACACGCCACATCTGAATAAATATTGTCCGTAAGTCTCAGAGTGACAATACTCAGAGAGAGTTCTGTTATTGTCCAGTAACGACGTGTTGGAATCTCAGTATTGATTTAGATATTTCTCATTTGAAACGTAAGTAATTCTAATACATATTTAATAGATTTTCTAATTTACCACACATATACGAACTCGCACATTCAAGAAAAAGTGTAATTTTCTAAAATTCATTGAAAATTTTTCTGACAACAATATCAACAATAGAGGAAAGAAAAGTCTCATGAGCCTTTTCCCGTATTGAAAGTTTCATGAACCTTTTCCATATTATCTGACAAGAATATCAACAATACAGGATAAAAAAAAAATCATGGTTGATAAAAGATGAGGGTAAGGTTATGGCCATGTAAAACCGGTTTAAGCCCGCCAGTAACACTGAGTTACTGATCGTTCCAAGGCGATACTTTTGTGGTGGTTCTTTTTGTTTTATGTCTTGGTGTTTAAAAAAATGTGCTGTTGGCGCGTTGTGTTTTCATATCTTTAGTAAAGTTAAGGTAACTGAGTGGCCACCTATTGGGAAAACAGCTCCTCATCCGGCTTGCGGTATGTTTTGGTTTTATTCCACCTTGGTTTTTGAAATGGGAATCTTTTTTTCTTGATCTTTGCCTACTTGTGCCTTTTGAATTGCACGCTGGTGGTTCGGTCAGACCGTATAATGGCCCCGACATAAAGTTATTCATTTTAGTTGGTTGGGGCCGGATCTTCTTGCCTGTTGCTTGGCCAACCGAGGTTCAACTGCTGTTTTTCTTTGCTCCAGATTTCAGTAAGTTATTCGGCGCCCAGGAATCTCCACATCGTCGGGCAGCTTTGTTCTCGTTTTTGATTCATCATTGATGATTCATTTACTAGCGAGGACCGAACAACTAACTGAATGTTGTAAACCGCTGCAGAAGATGAGGGTGAGGTTGGGGCCCTGCAAACTCGATTTTGGCCCCCAGTAATTTATATTACTGATCATTCCAAGGCGTTACTTCTGTTGTGGCTCTATTTGTTTTATGTTTTCGAGGCGAATTTTTTTGCTGTTTGAACCTAAATTATGTACGTTTTCATAGTTTTAGTAAAGATCAGGTCACTGAGTGGCCGCCTATTGGGAAATATCTGCCCACTTGGCCTAACTATAAGTACCTAATTGCCAATTTACTTTTTCCCACCTCGGTTTTTGGAGTGGGAATTTCTTTCTGATAGCGCCTTTTCCTGATCATTGCCTGCTTGTATCTTTCTAGAAAACACATTATGTATTTAACAGTGTATAAGTCATTTAGGTTTCAAATACTTATTTTAGCAAAATGGTATCAAAATAAAAAAAATCTCGTCATGCAGATTTGCCGTTTCCATAGAGAAATCGGCAGCCAAGGGTTTTTTTTTTTTTTTTTTTTTTTCTTTTTCTTTTTTTTTTTTTTTTTTTTTTTTTAACTAATATGAAAATGATTCATAGTTCCATAGCGATTTTTTTTCTCCCAAACTTTGACGTTTAATGATTATAATTTGAAATATGAACCTGCAAGAATCCTATTTAAGGGGTGCTCACACCACAGCGTATAGCGCCAACGTATGCCGACGTATGAGATATTTTGTCCATACGTTGGTGTACGTTGCATACGTTCGGCATAAGTTTTGCATAAGTTAGGGGTACGCTACAATACGCTGGCATACGTTGTCGTACGTCGTGTACGCCCAGAAATTTTGTGCATGCACAAAATTTTCAACGTATGCCGACGTACTGATAATACGTTACTCATAAGTTAGGCGTACGCAACGAATACGTTATGCATAAGTTCATGAACGTTACCTGTAAGTTACTCATACGTGCGCATACGTTGTCGTACGCCAAAGCTCACCTGGATTTTTGTTTAGCGTATGAGAAGCGTATGCATAACGCATTACCAACGTACGAGTAGCGTGCTCGGAACGTACGCAGCGTATGTTAAACGTGCGAGGAACGTACTCAGCGTATGCACAACTTACACGTAGCGCATTGGTCAGCGTTCGGGATTTTATGTATAAAATGGAAGGAATAGGGACTGTGTTCATGATTAAATAGCCACATGGAAGCATCAAAATAATATACTCGGCCAACAACAAATTGCACAATAAATTGTATTCACTGTTGTATTATCCATTTAAGGATTAAAATTCAGATTTTAGCTTTCACTGGATGATGAAAAACATTAGGCTGTTTTAATGTCTGTGAAGCCCGAAGGGCTTCTCGGAGACATTAAAACAGCTTATGTTTTTCATCATCCAGTGAAAGCTAAAATCTGAATTTCAATACTTATATTTACATTTTATATTGTCAATCAAGTATCAGATTTTTATTGCGCATATCACCGTTCATTTTCATGTTATTTGACATTAAATTCGACTTAACGTAATTTTGGAACAGCCCAAACGTCAAATTTTCGCGCTTAACGTCATGGCGATACGCGACCAACGTCACGACAACAAGAGTAAACAAACAACGTCACTGGATTGGTTTTGACGTCGTCCCGCCAATAGGCGTGGCCTCTGGATCACATGACTTAATGTTTTCCACTGGGAAATGAAGAACATCAAGAAAGATACTTTCATCTAGGGCGATTGCAATAAAAATGTAAATATTTGTTTGTAAGAACTGGATGCCTTCAAAGCTCATATTCGATGACCCTTTATAAAATTATCGACATATAAAGTATGAAAGATTTGTTGAATATTAAAGTCACCTTTTCAAAATATGCTTAATACAAAATCGAATATCAAAGGTAACTGAAGATTTAAGCAGGTAGATTCCACAATATGCTGGTTATTTTCAGTACGTGTATATCGAATTATTACATTTTTGTAGAAATGAAAAGGTGTTGAGAAATTGTTATGGGAGACTTCCTTAGTTGTGAGAAGTGTTAAGATTGAAACAGAAACAGGCGCGAATCTTAAAAACGTTACCCTGGCATCATAATATATGTTTCTACTAGGTCTACTCAAGTAAGACAAGAATACAGGCAGTGCCAATTTGTTTGTTTCGATTTTGGTGTGCATGGAAGCTTAGTCACTAAAATACATGTATCGAATACGATGAACTATTGCACAATTAAGTATAGTTTATGAGTTCTATCATGCAAGTTTTCAGCTCCAGTCAATTATTTGTCATTATTGATGATTTTGTCACTTTTGTTAAGTGACCCATAAACTCAGTTCCACCTAATTAGGAAATGATTCTTCTGAGAAACGATATAAGAAATTCACAAAATGCACCCGAAGAATCAGGTGTGTAGATTACTTTGGTCATTTTAATTTCCTTTTATTTATTTATTTTCCATTTTTACTGGATATATGTTTGACTCCCTTTTTTGAAGAACGTCAAGTTCGTTAGAAGCACGATGTGCATACGTTTGGAATACGTCAGACGTACGTTGTTCATACGCTCCTAATAAGTCACGAACGCTATGCTAACTCTGGGCGCACGCTGTTATACGCTTTTATAAGTCATGATACGCCAGGGATACGTTATGAATAAGCTACTCATACGTTAGACATACGTTCCGTGCGCTAAGCATACGCTTTGCATACGTTCAGAGAGAGCATTTTCCAAATTTTTAACATAGAATGAACAACGTATGACAACGTACAATAACGTACTGGGTGTTTTTTCATACGCTGCTCATACGTTGGCTAATACGTTGTGGTCTGAGCGGGCCTTAAGTTTACTAGGTCATCAGCATAATACAAGATGTGCCATATCAACACAAATATGTAGGTATCCCATAAACCGAAAGTTATCTTTTAACCTACAAGAATCAGCGTACAACATTAGTCAGTAATTGCTTAAAGCATGGCCATTGATGAGCGATTATTACTAGCCAATTACAATATTAATAAGAAAAACAGAAGTAATAGCGAGCAGAGCGAACATTTTCGTTATGTTGGTGAAAACAGCATGAGAAATATGATTTGCATTATTACCAGCTTTTACACGGAAATCTACAGTGGTTCAACGTTTGCTTTGAGCAATTTAAGTTATAATCTGTAGTATGATAGCATAGGGTGAGTACTTGAATTCAGTGACAATGCCAATGATAGCATAGGGTGAGTACTTGAATTCAGTGACAATGCCAATGATAGCATAGGGTGAGTACTTGAATTCAGTGACAATGCCAATGATAGCATAGGGTGAGTACTTGAATTCAGTGACAATGCCAATGATAGCATAGGGTGAGTACTCCCAGCAGACATCTGACGTCGGTTGGACGTCCGATAGACGTCAGACTCCGACGTCATAATGACGTTGGATTTAGGTTGATTTTGAAAGTTTGTTTGACGTCAAAAACAGACGTCATTCTGACGTCAGAAAAACAACGTTGGTTTGATGTCTCAAATGTGACGTCATAATGACGTTGGGGTTAGGTTGATTTTGAAAGTTTGTTTGACGTCAAAAACAGACGTAAATCTGACGTGCTAAAACCGATATCGTGAATGTAATTATAATTAACATTCTGAAATCCTGAAGTGGATTCAGAAGTGCGGTGATGCACTATTGTTATTCCCTTTCACTCCTTTTTTTTTTTTTTTTTTTTTTTTTTCCTGGGCAAGACCAGTACTATGAGGTTGTCTGGTTGGTTTTTGTTGTCCCGGGAGCACCCGAAGGCTCAACCGAGTAGAAGGTTGTTTTTGTTGTTGTTGTTTTTTAGGAGAAGCCCGGGATCGAACCTTTCACTCCTTTGATAGAGTTATTCGGGATATACTAAATGTTTAAGATGTTAAATCACTCTGATGTTGCAATGGTATACCTTATTTATGTCAAATTTTATTGCTATATGGTGCTAAAACAAATAAGACATTAGTGTAAATAATAAGACTATTGTGAACAATCAATAATTTAAAATGAAGAAATAAGTATTAAAATATACAAATTTCATTTTCGTCTTAATAGAAGGTTTAATAATTTAGTGAAAGACTTTATTTTGATTAACAAATAATTATTTTTTCTAAATTAAGCATGGTGGGCGAAATATGTGATTTCCGATACGAGACCTAGATATGACTTTTTTAAAAGTGGCAATGTTGAAATTATTATTTGAATTTGATTTTGTTACATAATTTGAGCAAGAAATTATGTCAGTTCAAGGGCAGCTAACTCTGTCGACATATGACGTTAGACTTACGTTTGAATCCGGCGTCATTTCGACGTCATATCAATACGTCCACTGACGTCAGGACTGGACGTCAGGTTGACGTTGATTATTGGTTTTATTATATACCTACCAAAAATAACCATTGATACTACCCATTTTCCGAGACAAAAATACGGAATCTTGTATCACCACACTGTCCTGATACGATTCCGTATCACCATCCTCCATTTTTTACCCAACAATATAAAATCCAGCACCTAAAGCCGGCATCTAAATCTGAATGACAACCAGAGTAATTTCTATTTTAATTTATAAAACAACAACTGTTTCAGAAGTTAAAGAGGTTCGCTTGTCATCAAAGCAACATAATTAACAATAAATTAACGACTTTTCTAGCTTTGACGTAAGAACTGGCACAATGTTACGTCATCAAAGATTTGACGCAACATCGTATGGTACGTCGTCATAACGTCGCAAATTTACGATTTGAATTCTTGTGGCTGATTACTTTTGTAGGTATATAATAAACGCGTTATTACTCCGACTCGCGTGATCTGGTCTTTCCTGGCGCAGCTACGAGACGTGATCCGACCCATCAGATCAAGTTACTGAAGTTCTCCGACTCGCGTGATCTGGTCTTTCCTGGCGCAGCTACGAGACGTGATCCGACCCATCAGATCAAGTTACTGAAGTAATAATGAGTATGTATGACGTAGTGACCAAAATACAACCAATATCCGACGTCAAGTTGACGTCAGATGCCTGCTGGGGACGTGTTTTTCGTATATGTCGTCAGAGTTAGCTGCCCTTAAACTGACATAATTTCTTACACATATTATGTAATAATATCAAATTCAAATAATAATTTCAACCTTGCCACTTAAAAGTTATATCTGAGTCTCGTATGGGAAATCCCATATTTCGCTCTCATGCTTAATTAATGTAGAAAAAATGATTATTTATTAATCAAAATAAAGTCTTTCACTAAATTATCAAACTTTCAATTAAGATGAAAATAAAATTTGTATGTTTTAATATTTATTTCACCATTTTAAATAATTATTTGTTCAGAATAATCTTATTTCTCACACTAATGTCTTATTGGTTTTAGCACCATAAAGCAATAAAATTTTGCTTAAATAAGATGTATCATTAATATCTTGAACATTGTGTATGTCCCGAAAAACTATATCAAAGGAGTGAAACCTAAACCATCCTTCCGGTTGAGCCTTCGGGTGCTCCCGGAACAACAAACCCACAAAAAAAAACAACCTCCTATAGTACTGGTCTCGCCCAGGAAAAAAAAAGGAGTGAAAGGGACTATCAAAAGTGCATCACTGCTCTTCTGAATCCACTGTTATTCAAAAATGCGAAAAAATATACACCTTAAACTATTTATATGACATTAATTCAAACGTCGTTTTTAGGACGTCAGATTGACGTCAGCTTTCAGACGTTAAACCGACGTTGGCTTTAGCACGTCAGATTGACGTCTAGTTTTGACAACAAACAAACTTTCAAAATCAACCTTACTCCAACGTTATTATGACGTTGGAGTCTGACGTCAAACTGACGTCCAACGGACGTCAAATGTCTGCTGGAAGTAACATAGAAAAACAGAAAAAAGAAAGAAAGAAAGCAAAAGAAACACACGAAACGAATGATCTGATTTTACCCAAAGTGAAGTTTCATTAATTTGCACACCACACATGGTCAGAAGTGGTCTAAATCACGTCTTGATTACGAGGTCTAACTGACGAACTAGTTGGACGTCAAAACAACGTCCAATCCAGACGTCCAAAAGACGTCAGGAAATGACGTCTGATAGACGTTGGAAATTGGTTATATCACGTCGCGACCAAAATATAACCAATATCTGACGTCGAACAGACGTCAGGTGCCTGCTGGGCTTGAATTGAGTGACAATGCCAATGATAGCATAGGGTGAGTACTTGAATTGAGTGACAATGCCAATGATAGCATAGGGTGAGTACTTGAATTCAGTGACAATGCCAATGATAGCATAGGGTGAGTACTTGAATTCAGTGACAATGCCAATGATAGCATAGGGTGAGTACTTGAATTCAGTGACAATGCCAATGATAGCATAGGGTGAGTACTTGAATTCAGTGACAATGCCAATGATAGCGTATTTGTGACCTCGGACATTAACATTCATGTCCACCGAGAATGATTCCACTAGAAAATACTTTTTATGCATTTATTTATTTATTAAGTTAACTAATTCTTATTTAACGAAGTAGAAGCGTCTGTTAGAACTGATCAAACTCGTGTGACTAAATCTGGACGAGATTCAGACCACTCCAAAAACTTGTACTTTCTTATCTTAAAAAGGTACAAGTAGGCAAAGATCAGGAAAAGGCGCAATCAGAAAAAGATTCCCACTCCAAAAACCGAGGTGGGAAAAAACCAAACTAACAATCAGGTACTTTATTTATACCATGAAACATATCGTAAGCCGAATGAGCAGCTATTTTCCCAATAGGTGGCCACTCAGTTACCTTAACTTAACTAAAAATATGAAAACATACATAAGGTGCCAACAGCACAAAAAAATTTAAACACCAAGACATAAAACAAAAAGAACCACTACAGAATTATCGACTTGGAACGATCAGTAACACAAAGTTACTGGCGGGCTTAAATTGTAATAGTCATAGTTGGGAGTATTGTGTTGATACTGCCAAAAGGAGCGCGACACTCATACCGGTTATAGAATAAATAATGTACTTAATCCTAATGCAAAATCTTTCGAATGAAAGAAAAAGGTATAACCGAAGCCCACACCTCAGGTCCATGTCTAATACATGGATAGAAACGTAAGAATCGCTTATACAATGAGATACGAGTGACGGTCAACTGATGACCTTCGGTATCGAAGAGTTGTGGTAGATAGAGATAGGAAAATACAAACACTGATTGCAAGCAATCCCTGAGCACTGGTTGGGAGCGTACAGTACACCCGACCTGATGTCCCGAACTGTACAGTGGACTGATCCTTGTTCCGCGATGTCGGGTAAGTTGCAGCATTGTTTATTTTTGTGTTTTAAAATAAGTAATCAATAGAGTATCAGCTTCATACCAGTAGTTCGAGAAGCAAAAATAAAGGGCTTTTCGAAATGCTACTTTAATTTTCTAACATTGGTACGATTCTCTTCATTTTCACATTTTTGGCTCAGAAAATCATTATCCTACTTTCGATTTCGAAGCCGGATGCACCGGCACCATTTCATCGATATTTGACACTAGCCTGACATGAAACAGTTGTAATTGCATTACAAATACATGTACTTAATGATGTATTTCGGTCCAGCTATTATTAATATTTCTACACACAATGCCGTGTAAGGGCAATTATTTTCAAACAGTAATCAAGAGGGGTCAAAAACTGTTTAGTATCGCGTGTCGCAAAAACGTTTGCCAGTGCTGTATGGGATGTACCGATCATGCTGTATGGCGTGTACTGAATAAACTATTAAGCGGCATCGATGTTTTTGTAGGAAAATCTTCAAATACATTTATAAAAACCTCTCTGAAATATGGAATTTTGACAACACACTATTCTTATGTTTCCAACTACAACTGGGTTCTCTCTCTCTCTCTCTCTCTCTCTCTCTCTCTCTCTCTCTCTCTCTCTCTCTCTCTAAATCTTATCACGGCAACTTGTATTTCATTTCTGTCACCATCGAGCATGTTCCTACCATATGCGCCCTTCGTAAAAATAAATTGCATAAAATTAAGCGGTGTGCATGAGATCGCAAACTCACATGCAACGCATCCGGGGTCACTATTTCACTGTGTCACATATGTATGCTACGTAAGCACTGTTGCTCCAAGTACTAGTATTCCTTGTTGCTTTTTATCATTGTAAATTTTACGACTGAGGTGTCACGTGACTTGTGTGAAAGTCGGTTTAACATGGGTTCGCTTATTTAGCAAAATAAAAGTGTTAAGACTTTACGAAAAATCATGAAACTGTTTGTGTGATTAAATATGGATATACTCTTTATTGGAATACCCTTTGAAAGAGATAAGATGTTTTTCATTTGTTGATTTAGAGACAAACTTCATCAACATTATATAACAAAATAACTATTGACATTTTGTCCAACTAACAATGCCCTGGAGGCCTTAAGTATTCATATGATATTGTGAATGCTAACTGAACAGCTGAACAAAAGGTGCTGATCGAAAAATCGTCACGCATGAGTGCACATCTTAATACTGGTGCCCGTCCTATATCTCTGGATACCGGCAGTATTAAATTCACGCTGTGACATTCGGTTTGCTACAAATAATTCTGGCGAGCGGTATAGTTCCCGACGGCCAAAATGCAGTCTACGGCCTCGTCGCCTAGGGAATATATGGAGCTTACTCCTACAACGTTTGTGAATAGTAACAATGAGGTTACTGACGTGAAAGTGCCGTACAATCCAGAGCAAGACTCTCAAAACTCTTATATCCCAAACGGCCAAACACGATACTGCGAGCAACTGGATAGTACCCCTAATTCTCAACCAGATACGCAAATCGAAAATGAATCTGGGTATGATATGGATAACTACTCTGACTACAGCAGTGAAGTCAAGAAAACATTTAAACTGTACAAAAGTCTCCCTAAAGAGATGTTCATTAGTAGGCTGGTTGTGTTGTGTTCGTCGAATGAGGTTAAACTTGATAGCCTACGCACAAGCCTCCTCGATGTTCTGAAAGAGGATGACGATTTCCCATATGGGCTTCAGGCAGAGCCAAAACGACGACTTCATACCAGAAATGGCGATAGCGTAGCAGTTAAACTGGCACACGACGTCCATGCGCTAGCCAGTGTAATAGAGGGTGCTGACTACTCTGAAATAAAAGACCTTTTCAGTGTTGGTAAAGGTAGCGGCAGACAGCCGTCGGTCCCCTGTACACCGAGCAGGGGAGCGAAATCTCGAGATGATCCGTCTGAGAATAAAGTCCTTATGCAAGAGATTTCTATGCTGAGGGCTGAAATGTTGAACATGAAGCAAATTCACACTGGTGCTGAGAAACTTCGTTCTGAACAAATTAACTCCCTTCAAAAATCGTTCACTGCAATAAAAGCCGATATGCAGTCTCTCACAGAGCATGTCAAGTATAACATTAACTCCATTAAACTTGGAATTGAAAGAATTGAATCTGACAAGTGTTCTGGTATCATACAAGTTAAAAATGAATTGCGCACATTAAAAAATACTGTGAAGGGTATACAAGATTCTGTCGACAATTTCGAGGGTTTATATACTAATAGTCAAGGTGCACGTGCATCTAAAAGGCAGAAAAGCCATCAACCCAAGGCTTCAAGTGAACAGAATGAACATTCTGGCGGGAACACACTTCTTAATAATAACTCTAAAAATAATAACCGCAAATCATTCTCGGCGGAGCTATACACGGGTCAAATTGCTACAAATTATACTAATAACCTGGGACTATCAGTCGCTGAAACCAATGTCTCCAGCGATCCTGTCAGTGATGCCTCTTGCACAGGTCAAATAGCAGAAACTAATGGTTACAATATGAATTGTAATGAACTTGGTGATGGCTACAGACAGAAAGACAATATTGATGGTACAGAACAGCAGACAGATCATATAAGTTCTGCTGCTGAGTATGGCGTTCACGCGACCGGTCAATATTATCAGGTTAATCAACCCCCAGTAGCTGCATATCAAATGAACATGTTGCATGGAGGTCATCAGCCTCTGCATAATGGTTTTGGGGTTTCTATGCAACAGGTTATGCCTGACCGAGTGAATGTTGCGCAGCAGCAGAATTTACATGTACATGTAGGTGCAAATATGAACACAAATACACATAATGGACAGTCAACTACATTGATGTGCGATGATAATCAATTCAATGGTAACATGAATCCAATGCAAACAAACAGCTCGGCTAGTTATGATCAGGTTACAGCTGGCCCGGTTTCTTACGATGCGCACGTGGGTAGTAGACAGAATGATGATGCTATAAATGATAGGTCTAATGATAATGATAATGGTTTGAGTTTAGCAGATGGCACGGTGGGTGCAATAGGTATCGTTACGCATAAGGAGACCGAATCGTTAGATGTTTGTGTTGAGGATGATGATGATGAGGACTTTACTGAGTATATCAGACGGCCTCCAAAGCGGTTCTATATTGGGGGTTTTACTGCCGATGTTAGCACGCAGAAAATATTTAGATATATAAACAAACGCGGTCCAACTGTAACCTGGATCAGAGCGTGGCCTAGTAAACGTAATCCGAACAGTGCGATAATTCGCTTGAATGTTGTTGATAACCATGCTAGTTCTATTCTGCTCGATAAGAGCTTTTGGCCAAAGGGTGTAATTTGTAGGCCATGGAAAAATAGACAATCTAGATATCAAAACGCAGGGTTTAGGTCTCAGCAGACATACATGCAAGGTAGATCCGATTTTGATGAGTATACCTCGGAAGAACGTCTTTAAGAAATCTTATTTATACGAAGTACATAGCTACAGTACCTTAATCTTTTCTTAACCTAATAATATGGGTTATCTAAGAAGTGAACAAAATTTAAGTTTCCTTACATGGAATGCGACTGGCATAATGTCTAGTTGTTCTTACTTATGTGATATTTTAAACAAATGGTCGATAGACATATGCGGTGTCTCTGAACACTGGTTGTACGAAAAAGATCTGTACTTCCTTGACTGTATTGATAAGATGTACAGAAGTCACGCTGTTTGCGATAGTGGTCTAAATGCGCCGAGTGCACGGCGAGTAGGCAAGGGTGGCGTTGCTATATTTTGGCACAAGCGTCTTGATGACCAAGTGTCGCCTCTACTTATTGACGAAGATAGAATAGTTGGTATACAACTAGAAATTTTTCCATCAGAATACATCTTTGTTTTCCAGGTGTATCTTCCCTGTAGTAATTATTCTATTGCAGAATACCGTGATTATTTAGAAAAACTAAATGAATACATACAACTTTACTCTGTGCGGGGAACAGTTATAATTATGGGTGATTTCAACGCTAATTTATCTTCGAATAAACATTATGGGCGTTTTGATAGTAGAAGCAGAGATTTTGGTTGCTTTTTGAATTCCAATAACTACATTGCTACAAACACACTTGATATCTGTAGAGGTGCGGCTTCAACCTTTGTTTCATATGATGGTCAATCTGAGTCGTTAATAGACCATTTTGTATTGCCTATAGAAAAAATGTATATGGTTCAAGACTGTGCTATACTTGATGATGATATGCTTAATGTTTCACGGCATAGGCCCGTTTTTTGTTCTATTTTGTGCCCACAGTTCCATTTTGCCGATGTTAATGTCATTAAGAACCGTATTAACTGGAAAAAAGTGAATACTGATATGATTGATCAATACCAAACAGTATTATCCAATGATTCTTCTCTAGCAGGCATTGTTAATACCGAACAAATCGACAATCATTTTATTGATACGTCATATCAAACAATAACAAAATGTTTAAAATCTGCTTCAGAAAAATGAACCACTGCAGAAGCTGAGGGTGAGGTTATGGCCATGTAAAACCGGTTTAAGCCCGCCAGTAACTTTGTGTTACTGATCGTTCCAAGTCGATACTTCTGTGGTGGTTCTTTTCGTTTTATGTCTTGGTGTTTGAAAAATGTTTTGTGCTGTTGGCGCCTTATGTATGTTTTCATATTTTTAGTTAAGTTAAGGTAACTGAGTGGCCACCTATTGGGAAAATAGCTGCTCATTCGGCTTACGATATGTTTCATGGTATAAGTACCTGATTGTTGGTTTGGTTTTTTCCCGCCTCGGTTTTTGGAGTGGGAATCTTTTTCTGATTGCGCCTTTTCCTGATCTTTGCCTACTTGTACCTTCCTAAAAGTTCATTTAAGAAATTCCTTAAGCCTTACTGGAATGATGAGCTCAAAATATTACATAAAACAATGTCCACTAAGCGCATTAATTGGGTTTCTGTAGGCCGTCCACGTGACTCCAACAATGTACATTACAGAGAGTATAAAAATGCTAAAAGGTTATTTAGACGGGTTCATAGGCAGGTTGTAGAATCATATTGTCTGAAGATTCACGAAGATATTGATAAATTAGCAGAAATTGATAGTGGTTTGTTTTGGAGAGAAATAAATAAACGCAGAAAACAATCTACCTCAGATCCTGGGATTGAAATAAATTTTGATGGTAATATTGTCAGAGACCCACAATTAATTGCTAATGAATGGGGTAATTACTTTAAACAACTGTATACACCGGATTCTAATGTATATGATGATTCGCCTTTTGAAAATGAATTGCGCAATGAGATCCGTAGTGCTATTAATCAAACTTCTAGTAACGAATGTGACACCATGACTCCAATTGAGATTAAAGAGCTATTGAATGAATGTAAGAAGGGTAAAGCATGTGGAGAAGATTACATTTTCTATGAACATATAACTTATGGGGGTCAATTTATATTACAAGCTCTTGCAACCTTGTATTCAGCAATGTATTCGCTATCCCATACACCAGATGAAATGAAGCGAGGTGTAATTATAACGCTGCATAAAGGTGGTCGAAAACGAAAAGACGATCCTAATAATTATCGTGCGATTACGCTATCTTCAGTCATATTAAAACTTTATGAACGTATTCTTCTGCATAGGTTAGAGGCAAGTCTACATCTATCTGAAAAATTAGATAAGCAACAAGGTGGATTTCAGAAGCAAATCGGATGTGTAATGACGTCCTTTTGTGTAAAAGAAGCTATATCTTTTTGTAAAGAAAACAGAAGTAAATTGTAAGCCTGCTTTCTTGACGTGCGTAAAGCATTTGACACTGTTTGGCATTTAGGATTGTTTTATAAACTGTCAAAATTCAGTGTTAAAGGATTAATGCTAAAGGCCATTATAAACCTGTATGATAATATGGAAAGCTATGTGCGGTTTAAAGGGTACACCTCTGATTCCTTCCAGGTTCTACAAGGTACTAGACAGGGCGGGGTTCTTTCTCCCATTTTGTATCTGGTGTCTATAGATGATCTTATATTAGAACTGAAAGCCTCAATGGAGGGTCTCATAGTTTATAATATTATCCTTGGGAGCCCTACAGTGGCAGATGATATGCTTCTTTTATCGTTATCCAAATTTGGCCTTTCTATCATGATGCAAATTTGTTATAGACATTCACTTAAATGGCATTTTGGGTATCAAGCAGTTAAATGTTGTGTTGTAGTATACAACGAATCTGAAACAGAGTTCAATAGATGTAAAAATGTAAGACAGTGGTTTTTAGGAACCGACAAAGTTACTGAATCGACAGAATATAAACATTTAGGAGTAATTTTGGACAAATATATGTCACTGTCAGAAAATGTAAATGAATCTTGCTCAAAACTCAAAACAACCCTTTTTAGTCTAGTAAATAGTGGAGTTAACGATTCTGGATTCAACCCTATTACATCATTTCACTTATATAGGTCAATTGTTCTACCTAAAGGCTTGTATGGTGCCGAACTCTGGAATTGTCTATCTCCAAGTCAGGAAGAAACGCTTGAACGAGCGCACAGATTTTGTATAAAATTAATCCAAGGTCTGCCAAAGCAGACGCGATCTGTAATCGCGTTAGGACTTATAGGTTCAAATCCAATCATTTCAGAGATTGACAGAAAAAAGTTAATATTTTTAGGTCAGTTATGCCGGTTGCCTCCCGGAGCCATACATAAGCAATTGTTTAATCATAGACTATTTAGCGTATTGCACGCTTCTGGTGTGCAATATGGTTTTATCCCTGATATATTACGTATTCTAGACAAATACTCATTAAGTTATGTATTGGATGAATATATCCAGTCTGGTCAATTTATGTCAAAGTTTTCATGGAATCGTCTCGTGAAAACGAAAATTGATATGAATGTTGAGAATCAATGGTGTGAAAAAATTTCGAATGATGCTTCATTACAACCATTTTTACAGATACATAGAAAGTATGAGCCTTGTGTCTTCTGGACTTTTTGTAAGAAAAACTATAAGTATAAAAAGTACTGCCAGGCAACTGTGAAAATGTTAAGTCTTCTATTTTTTCATAGTCAGAGTACATTATATTGTAAAACATGTGGTCAGAATTATAACTGTTCCCCTTCAGAACATTTAATTTTATATTGTAATAAAAATGAAAATATTCGTATGAAACTATGGGAAACTTTAATAGTGAGATTTGGTAATACTTTTTACCGTTGGTTTATTTCCCTTAGTCCTTTTGATCAAATAGTTGCATTGCTGTCGACCTTTGACGGTGTTATCGTCGACGAGAAAGACAATCAAATTCTAATGAGAGTCATTATCTTTACTTTGTATAGAATGCTATAAACTGACTTAAGATTCTCCATATTTCGTGTTTATGTGATGTGCATATGTTTGTGTTTCGTTTCGGCAAATTTTGCTTATCATTTATACTCGTAATTATAATGCAACCGTTCCTCTTGTGCATGTCCTTAAGAAATTCTTTCAACATCAGCAAGAAAATCACTAGAGATTATGTCACATGTATACGGGTTAAAATTCATTACTTCTGATAATGAATATAGATAATGAAGCATGCCAATAAATTTGAGGTATGTTGTATATGTAATATTCTCTTTTCTTTTTCCTTTTTTTCCTTGCTTAATTTATATGTGTTTTGGTATTTTCATCTGTTTTTGTCATTCTGTACTTGTAGTATGTTGTATTTTGTATTTGTACTGTTTGTTTATGCTCTCCTTATATTGGAGGAAATAAAAGTATCTATCTATCTATCTATCTATCTGTAAACCTATCACATGAACAGAAGATCGAAATGAAGATAATGGAAGGAAACTTCCTATGTTCCTAACCAACTTCTTAATGACTTTCATTCATTTCATGAGGTTTCGTAGCTTATCTTCCCAATGATCTTCATAACAACAGAAAACAATTAGGAATCTTTTGTAAACATATTCAAATCCATTGTCATGTAAACGCCATTTGAAAAGTTCTTTAAGAAGTTGTTTGAGAAGTTATGAAACCATTTATGAAATGTTTTTCTATACCTCCAAATCAACTTGGTAACTTTCTGTAAATGTAAATGATTCACTTGATAGTTAACAATTAAAAGTAAATAAAAAGTGAAAATGAGTTCCTTTAAGAGCAGGGATAACATTAATGAGAAAGGGGATGGGCCAGACCGCGGTTTCTGCTACTTAAGCTTCATCAGTGACCCTATAAATCTGGCAACATGATGCCAGAGACAGTAAGAAGCTTAAAAGGAATTATATAGGTTGTTTGTGGGACTTGTTGGAAGTGACAGGGGTTATATCTAATTTGAAGTATTGTGACCGTGTAGTGGCGGGAAATTAAAACCCCGGCACATCCCCGGCACTGTCGGAACTCATCAGAGGTTACAACTTGGCATTTTAGCACCGCTGAGTCCACGCTATCCCCGCTTGCCCCTCCCCCCCCCCCCCCCCCCCAGGTGCCTGGTGCATTATGTGACCATGGGTTTTGACAGACAAGGTCGATAATCCCAGCGGAAGATGATTATTTTGGAGTTTAATGATTATTTTTGTCCCCCGCCTTTTCGAAGAAAAGCGGAGGGACATAGTTTTTGGCTTTCCGTCCTTCCGTCCGTCCGTCCTTCCGTCCCCCTATAGGAGTATGTACCTTGTGTGCGCAACTCCTCCTACAGTTTTATTCAGATTCTTTTGAAACTTTACAGATGTCTTCATCATGCTTTGAAGATGTGCATGTGGTTTGGATATAATCCTCAGATTAATTTTTGACACTTTTTTCGCAATTTGAACTTAGTCATTTTTCGGGCATTTTGATAATGAAAGTGAATAGACAAAGGGTACCTTGTGTGCGCAACTCCTCCTACAGTTTTACTCCAAGTCTTTTGAAACTTTACAGATGTCTACATCATGCTTTGAAGATGTGCATGTGGTTTGGATATAATCCTCAGATTAATTTTTGACACTTTTTTGCAATTTGAACTTCCGTCCGTCCGTCCTTCCGTCCCCCTATAGGAGTATGTACCTTGTGTGCGCAACTCCTCCTACAGTTTTATTCAGATTCTTTTGAAACTTTACAGATGTCTTCATCATGCTTTGAAGATGTGCATGTGGTTTGGATATAATCCTCAGATTAATTTTTGACACTTTTTTTCGCAATTTGAACTTAGTCATTTTTCGGGCATTTTGATAATGAAAGTGAATAGACAAAGGGTACCTTGTGTGCGCAACTCCTCCTACAGTTTTATTCCGATTATTTTGAAACTTTACAGATGTTTTTATCATACTTTGAAGATGTGCATGTGGTTTGGATATAATCCTCAGATTAATTTTTGACACTATTTTTGCAAATTGAATTTAGTCGTTTTTCGAGCATTTTGACAATGAAAGCGAATGGACAGTGGGTACCTTGTGTACGCAACTCCTCCTACAGTTTCATTCCGATTCTTTTGAAACTTTATAGATGTCTTTACCAGGCTTTGAAGATATGCATGTGGTTTGGATATGCTACTCAGATTAATTTTTATTACTTTTGCTCGCAATTTGAACTTAGTCATTTTTCGGTCATTTTGACAATGAAAGTGAATGGACAGGGGGTACCTTGTGTGCGCAACTCCTCCTACAGTTTCATTTTGATTCTTTTGAAACTTTACAGTTGTCTTTATAATGCTTTGAAGATACGCATATGGTTTGCATATAATCCTCAGCTTAATTGTTAGCACTTTTTCGCAATTTGAACTTAGTCATTTTGGGCATTTACACTTAGAAAGTTCATGTGACTTCTCAGATTATATTTGTGTAACTAAACAATCAAGGCGGGGGGCATAAATTCTTTGAATTTGCTTATTATTTTTTACATTAAGTTTGCCTGATGTTCAATGTCTCTAAGCAAATCATTTCATTTTAGTTTTCATCCGAGCTCAGAAGTATTTTTTTTTTCTTCTGAGATGAAACAGCAAAATATAAATAAATAATTGCGCCAAACGAAGATTCAGATCAGCCTGTGCATCCACCCAGTATAATCAAATTACTTAATGTGCACTAGAATTGTAGCTACAGCGCTCGAGCTTCTTCACAAAGACTGATCAGCTTGAGCGACACCCGATACAGTCAAAACAACATGCCATAGGACAAGCTATACAGTGAATATTCGACATGCCATACAGTCAAGAAAAACTAGGGATGGTCAGTCTAACCCCTCGTGTACTTTCGTTAGGAATTCTAAAGTCATTTATCTTGAAAATAACTTATTACAGGATATTACACTTTCTTTAAAATGTCTTAAAGCATTTTTTTTTTCAATGATAACGCTCTATCGATCGATTTTCGTTCACAGGCGAGGTGAAAATTTTACAATCAATGGTGATTTTCAGTTGAAAAATACGACTAGAGCGTAGAAAACGGCAACGTTTGATGCCCAGAGACGATCAACAGCAAATAAAAATAACTAAATATGGCTTACCGTGTTGTTTATGTCCAAAAACTTACTATACGCAGAACTATAAGTAAACACATCCTCGATGTCATACCTCGGAACAAGGATCAGTCCACTATACAGTTCGGAACATCGGGGTCAGGCGTACAGTACGCTCCCAACCAGTGCTGAGGATTGGAAAAATAAGAGCATTAAATGGTATAGTTGATGTTATATATTAAGTGTTCGTTTCTTGAAAACAAAATGTATGTTTTCTTATGGCACATCTTGTGTCATGTAAACATGACGATTATGGTGACTGTATATGGATTAATCAGTCCCCTGGGTATTTCTCTGGCTGATTGTTTCCTTGTTACATGAATACCTTTCTCACGTTATCTGCGTATAATGCAGTCTGTAGAACCACCATAGGCTAAATACAATGAAGGTCGCGAAATAGCCGCCTCGTGGGAAAACCAACAAAGTGGTTTCCGACCAGGTCCGACATAAACCGACCTGTACAGTCACAGAAAAGAGCTAGAATCTTGAAATTTCGGATTTAAGTAAGAGAGGAACTGTACTATTCGAGTTGCGAAAACAAAGGCGCTGATCAGCTTCACAGTTACTGCGAAGCTGATCTGCGCCTTTGTTTTCTCCTAGGCAGATTGTTAGTTTCCCCATGTGGCGGTTCATGTACAAGAACCTAATAATATCAAAATATACTTGTAGCCTATCAAGTTGTCCATGAGCATTGCCTACTTTTACTCGGTCAAACATTTTGATTCAATAAACATGCAACTTTGATTTTGCTCTATATGCTATACCAAAGTCCAATTCGCATGCGCAAAAAATACACACGTGTAAATATACTCCAGTGTGTATTTATACTCCGGTGTGCAAATCAACCTCAGAGTTAATTCAAATTGCGTTCGCATGGATTTTATCACCTGGAGTATTTTTGTATGTAAATTAATTCATTTCTGGATTAAAACCTGTTCATTTAAGTTTTCTGTATTTGCAAGCAGATTCAATTTGTTCTTGTAGGACTTTGGCAGCAGAGGAGAATCATGTAATGGTCAGGCTTAACCTTAGCAGTTATACAGTTCCCTATTGTCATCCTTTCACATGGAATTATTGTTAAAATGCTCCCAGAATCCTCACCAAGAATGATGAAGAAAGAGTGTGGCTGTTTGCACTCCATATGATCTAAAATGTGTTGAATGGCAATAAACTCTTATTTAGCAACAATGTCCACAGTTTCAGCAACTGTCATATAATCAGTTAAGAACAAAAATATGAAAATTCATTATCTAAGGGCAGAAAATTGACTAGAAATAAAAATACTCATGGGTAAAATTTACTTTGCTTTCACATGGGACATAATAGTAAATTTACACGTGTGTATTTGTAAAAACATAAATTTGCATCTGGTCAGACCCCGGAGTAAATTTACCCATATGTAAATATACTCTGGTGTGTATTTGCGTTCGCATGCGCCATTTGCTTACCCTAAGTAAATAAAATTTGCACACCGGAGTATATTTACACGCGTGTATTTTTGGCGCATGCGAATTGGACTTAAGATGAAATAAAACCTATCTGTGGCTCAATGTTCCTTGTCAAGTTGTTTCGGATATGTACGTCAAAAGGGTTTGCTACTCTGTGACTAAATATATCATAAGACTAAGTTGTATCAGCATGCAGAACGACGGTCGATTTTCCAGAACTACAAGATTGACTTTATGATAAATGAAAGCTTCCAGTGGGAATATAAGACAATCATAATCATTTATGCAGATTCCAGCTCAATGTTAATCGAACAGATCATTAATTTAGTAACGGACTCAAAATCTCGAGAGGCACCATAAAACAATTTGTAATTTACGCTTATTGTATAGCTTCAAATATCAGATGTTGCTCTGGTTAATTTTGTCGTTCCGCGTATCTTTCATATTCTCGTACCATCACTGTTATCTCAGATTTAATTTCATTTTTAACTCGTATTGGAAATAATAAGGGAATTTAGAGACATGTTTCAGTGCTTGATATTCTGTATCAAACTGTCTATACATTTGTACTTTTCTCTTGTGTTTTCTGATATAGTTTCAGCCAACACAGCAATGGCCACAATGTATAATGCAGTGGACAATTCTACAAGACCATCTGCATGGCACGTTGGATTGGACAATACCACAAACATCACAAGCTCCTCTTTACATAACATCGTGTTTATTCAAGATGGACCTATTTTGGAAGCTGTGAATGAAAAACAGTTTTTGATTCTCATTCCATCGTTTATCTACCTTCTCGTGTTGATATTACTTGGCGTACCCGGGAACCTCATAGTGATAGTAATCTATCTTTTGAAGATGACTAGGACTACTTCAAGGACGTTCATTATCTCCCTTGCTGTATGTGATTTTGTTAATTGCACCTTTGGAATGCCGGTTGAATTGGGACTTTTAGCTAACTATTATCGTTTTGATTTACCAATATTGTGCAAAGTTTCAAGATTTACTAACTTTTTGATGAACAATATATCTTCTGTTGTATTACTAGGAATTGCTGCAGACCGTTATAGGAGGGTTTGTCTCCCACTGCGACCAAATATGACTGTTAGACATGCTAAAATGATCTGTTGTATTGGTGCGATTATTTCTATTATTTTTGCAGCCCCAGCATTGTTCCTTTATGGAACAAGAACTTTCAATATTCAAGGACCATCAAACGGTACAGTTATTATTCTTAAGGCGTGTTACATTAACGATGCAAGCTGGAAAACTACATATCCTATGGCATTTAATCTGTTCTTGTTCGTGTCTGTACTTATCATTATCCTTGCATTGACTGTAATGTACGCTTTAGTGGGGCGAGTTGTATGCAGGAGACAGACATTTTCGGAGGAGAAAGTTCTTTTCAAGACTTCATTTCACCAAAATCTGAACCAAGAAGTCAATAAAAAACAAACTTTAGGAGACAACCCTGACGGACAGGAACGAGGTCTAAGTCATGGACGATCGCATTCAATGACCACTCGATTCTGGAGGTCTATTTCAGAACACTCACCAAAACTGTTGAGAGGCGCTCAGAGGCACACAATCAACCATGCATTTCATGCTAATAACTTGCCAGACATTCTAGAACCCAATGCTATCCGCGCCAGAACCACCTCTGACACCTCTGTTAGACGTCACGGGGGTAAGAAAGTACGGGCGGGGCGTACAACGATGATTCTATTTTTAGTAACACTGTTGTATATACTTACCTTTGTGCCGTATCTGACAATAGTAACAATGCGGTACATAAACCCGAACATGGTGGAACAGATGAGCTCGGTAGAACTGAGTGTGTTTAACCTGATGCTACGGTCGTATGTGACAAACTCTGCGGTTAACCCGTTAATCTACTGCTTTCTCAACCGCGAGTTTAGACTCAAGGTCAAGAGGACTGCTCTGGGTGTATTCGGTTATTGAGAAAATTGCCCATGCTAGAGTTTTTTTCAATCTCACAGAAACGAGACGACGATGGAAAGACATTGCACGTGAACAGTTTCTATAGAGATAATACTGTTGACACAAATACTACAAGTATACATGGAAAAATTCAATGGAACAAAATAAAAGCCTATTGTTTCTTTATTGTTTTAGAAAACTTAATGAATTAGGCACTGCCAATTAGTGAAATTTCGATCAAATTACAAATTTTTGAGTACCGTCAGTGTTTCATTAAATAATTAATGCATACCCAGAGAAAATGTGTCTGATGGCGTTTCAGTGACAAACAAAATATTGTTCCTAGCTCAAGGCTAACTGTAGACCGTACTAGGCAAATTCTTCAAGACAAGTACATTATATGTTTTCAATGATATAAATGATGATAAAAAGGATGTTGTGAAAATAAAACAAATGATGCAATATCGTAATGCGAACAGAGCTGTTTTTTTTTTTTTTTTTTTTTTTTTTTTTTTTTTGGATTCAATTTACTCATTCTTCCAAGAGAAAGACTCGGTTAAGATCTAAAAGTTTATTGTGTGCACATGCATATTCTGATTTTGTATTAAATTGCCTCTAATAATCTAAATTATATATGTGTGTTGGTGATGAGGCTGCTATTTGTAAATCGTTTCACCGGTTCCATCTACCTGCCATTACAGACTATTAATTTATGGTAGTTATTTTACCAGTGAAAAGATTCATATTAGCTGATGGTCTTTCAGCAGCATCTATATAAGTTTGACCGGTACCGAGGGATACTTTGTTTGCCCTCATGTCTCCAATACATACCTATTGCGCCTAGTGTGCAGTCAGTCCACCGTGTTAGTTGCACTCGGTCATAAGATTAGCTGACAGCAATATATTAAACCTAAAGGTTTACGTGTATTAAATATACGTTATGTGAAACCTGTCGACGGTCCAAAGGCATCCAACACTCTACCCTTCCTATCGGACACCGCAGGGCCGGCGAAAGGGACAACTAAACAAAGTTTTCTCTCAGCGTACATCTGTAGTAGCGACCGGTACCGAGGGATACTTTGTTTGCCCTCAGGTCTCCAGCATATACTTGTGACAAGTAGTTTGCTGCGCCTAGTGTGCTCAGTATGTCATAAGGTCCGTATATTATGCATATTTATCACAAATAGTTCAGGACAAGTACTATTTATATAAATACAATGTTGGTGTCCTATTTAATTATCTCTGAACAGGACGTTGTAATTATATTTATGTGAACAGAATTGTAAACTTATAAGGTTCTTTAAAATTTTATTTGACATATATATAATATATCCATTCATATAATTTCTACACTATATCCCTAGCCATACAGGGTTCAATACTATACTATTGTGTATTTTTTAGTTTGATAATTAAATTTATTACCATCTGCCTTCGGCTCGTGAGGTCATGATGAAAGTTGAAAGTGTGGTATTATTTACAAAACACTGCTGTTGAAACAAAATTCAGTTGATTATCTATAACTTATTGAAATGTTTAGTTAAACTTTCAAAAGGTTTTGGCATTTTTTATTATTAATATGTGAAAATTGTGCCTATATTTTGAAATTTAGTGTATTCAGATGTAAGCTCCATCTGTATTTTAAGATCTTTTGTATTATTACATTCCGAAACTATATTGTTTTACCCTGTATGGTAGGTATGTCCTACTTATGGCCTATTTTCAATCAATGTATCATGATTCAGCTCATGACAATATTATGGTTGTGTTTAGCATCTATATCTACTAAAACTTTACATATTTGATATGATACACAAAGCATATTACATTAGTTATACATGTATTATCATGAGATCATATGTATTAAATCATAACAACTACTAAATAATACAGTAACCATGGCACACGAAATTTTACTAGATATCAATTATCAATTAACCTGTGCAGAATCATAAGTACATATTATTGTACCATACACATTACATAGTAAAAATAAGTTCAATACATGACTATATAGGTATGCCAATATGTATCCATATTACCATACAACGTACATCTTATATCATTATGAACAACTGTGACATCATCCATTACTCATATGATACAGACATCACATAGTGGTAATATGCATGTATCATGCATCTTGATCATTTCAGAACAGGAAGGTATTTCTTTACATTTTATACCGAAAAATTGATACTCATTCTAAGGTTCCAAATTCCATTTGAAGATGCATTGTCTATTTTTATTTTACTGTGTATAGTCGAAATTGAATAGCATCTTCTTTTACATTTATCGCTTTATATAATTATTTGCCTAAAGTGCTTTTGGAACCTTTTCTATCCTAGTATGCTCTTTTTAGAACAAACTCTCCAATTAAATGTGTCAAATGAAAGGTTATATGTAATCTCAAAGAAATTTGTCCAAAAAACTGAGTTTTCTTTTGAGTATATTTTATGTAATTATTTCCATAAATTTCTTCCTGTGCTGAAATTTGGGGTTGGGTGGGGAAGACATCACATTCACATCCTTTGAGTGTCCGAAAGGTGAGAAATTTTCTTAATACCAGTGGAGCCGTTACATATTTGTTGTATGTAATACTGGTATCGGTTTGTCATCATAGCCACCGTATGGAGTTGGGACCACCCGTCCTGAAATAAAACTACGTTATATCCCACGTTGATTGGACAATACCATTGAGTATATGGCACGTTGGATTGGACAATACCACAAACATCACAAGCTCCTCTTTACATAACATCGTGTTTATTCAAGATGGACCTATTTTGGAAGCTGTGAATGAAAAACAGTTTTTGATTCTCATTCCATCGTTTATCTACCTTCTCGTGTTGATATTACTTGGCGTACCCGGGAACCTCATAGTGATAGTAATCCATCTTTTGAAGATGACTAGGACTACTTCAAGGACGTTCATTATCTCCCTTGCTGTATGTGATTTTGTTAATTGCACCTTTGGAATGCCGGTTGAATTGGGACTTTTAGCTAACTATTATCGTTTTGATTTACCAATATTGTGCAAAGTTTCAAGATTTACTAACTTTTTGATGAACAATATATCTTCTGTTGTATTACTAGGAATTGCTGCAGACCGTTATAGGAGGGTTTGTCTCCCACTGCGACCAAATATGACTGTTAGAAATGCGTAAATGATCTGTTGTATTGGTGCGATTATTTCTATTATTTTTGCAGCCCCAGCATTGTTCCTTTATGGAACAAGAACTTTCAATATTCAAGGACCATCAAACGGTACAGTTATTATTCTTAAGGCGTGTTACATTAACGATGCAAGCTGGAAAACTGCATATCCTATGGCATTTAATCTGTTCTTGTTCGTGTCTGTACTTATCATTATCCTTGCATTGACTGTAATGTACGCTTTAGTGGGGCGAGTTGTATGCAGGAGACAGACATTTTCGGAGGAGAAAGTTCTTTTCAAGACTTCATTTCACCAAAATCTGAACCAAGAAGTCAATAAAAAACAAACTTTAGGAGACAACCCTGACGGACAGGAACGAGGTCTAAGTCATGGACGATCGCATTCAATGACCACTCGATTCTGGAGGTCTATTTCAGAACACTCACCAAAACTGTTGAGAGGCGCTCAGAGGCACACAATCAACCATGCATTTCATGCTAATAACTTGCCAGACATTCTAGAACCCAATGCTATCCGCGCCAGAACCACCTCTGACACCTCTGTAAGACGTCACGGGGGTAAGAAAGTACGGGCGGGGCGTACAACGATGATTCTATTTTTAGTAACACTGTTGTATATACTTACCTTTGTGCCGTATCTGACAATAGTAACAATGCGGTACATAAACCCGAACATGGTGGAACAGATGAGCTCGGTAGAACTGAGTGTGTTTAACCTGATGCTACGGTCGTATGTGACAAACTCTGCGGTTAACCCGTTAATCTACTGCTTTCTCAACCGCGAGTTTAGACTCAAGGTCAAGAGGGCTGCTCTGGGTGTATTCGGTTATTGAGAAAATTGCCCATGCTAGAGTTTTTTCAATCTCACAGAAACGAGACGACGATGGAAAGACATTGCACGTGAACAGTTTCTATAGAGATAATACTGTTGACACAAATACTACAAGTATACATGGAAAAATTCAATGGAACAAAATAAAAGCCTATTGTTTCTTTATTGTTTTAGAAAACGTAATGAATTAGGCACTGCCAATTAGTGAAATTTCGATCAAATTACAAATTTTTGAGTACCGTCAGTGTTTCATGAAATAATTAATGCATACCCAGAGAAAATGTGTCTGATGGCGTTTCAGTGACAAACAAAATATTGTTCCTAGCTCAAGGCTAACTGTAGACCGTACTAGGCAAATTCTTCAAGACAAGTACATTATATGTTTTCAATGATATAAATGATGATAAAAAGGATGTTGTGAAAATAAAACAAATGATGCAATATCGTAATGCGAACAGAGCTGTTTTTTTGCATTCAATTTACTCATTCTTCCAAGAGAAAGACTCGGTTAAGATCTAAAAGTTTGCACATGCATATTCTGATTTTGAGTTGGGTTTCAGCGGCGCGTTGAAGAAGATATTTTACTTGAAATTTGACATAGTCTGAAGGATACACAAAATAGTAGTGATCAGTAGTTTACATATTTATACTTATACATATTTTGTTTCAACTTTACAATCAAAACATACATACGATATAGGGATCCAACATGGTTTTCTATGCATTAACATATATGCATTAACATTATTGCCACGATCGAGGGAGGCGTTGAAACGGTGTTTCAATCCTCTCGAGGGGTCTAGGAGATGTAAATGCATCAAAAAGAACATGTTTGATCGTTTATTGCATTTTACAACTCTTTCATGCAAAATTTGGAGAAATTGTTCAGACTTTGCAAAAACTGACGAGCCTAAAATGGCGCGGAATCAAATGCACGTTACGCGATGACGTAACTTTTGTGAATGACCCTGTAACAAACATAAGTAAGGGACCGGTCATTATTTATGCCCAGGGGGGGAGTGGAGGAAATCTCACTATTTTGCATTTTTTTCTGGAGACCCCCTCCTTTGTACTGGTATTTTTTTCAAGACCCCCCCCCCCTCATGTCTTTATGTTTTTTAAAGCCCCCCCCCCTTTGACAATGCCCCGCATTGTATTTTAAAGCCCCCCCCCCCCCAATAATGTCCACTCCATATAAAACCCACACACTCTCCATAAAACAGCTCATTTAATATGAGGTTTTAAAAGCAAGACAAAACACCAAACCAGAGGACCATTGGTCCTGAAATCGCTCACCTGAGATTCGGTCTTGCATGACCTTTAGCTAAGGTCATGTTGGTCTATGTAAAAAGTAAACTTGACCTCTAATACTCAAATAATTAATGAAAATTTACCTTTTTGGGGGCCCCAGCAACCAATCAAAATAAGGTATTAGGGCAAAAGTAATATAAAACATAGAGGACTACTAAATAAGCATTTCTGCAAAATCTCCAATGAGACTGCAGAAATAGCAAATTTTCACTTTTCCCCATTATAAGTCTATGGAAACTGAAAGTAGCCATAGCAACCAGAGTTCTTATCTGACTGGAACAAAAAACATTTTTTGTAGAGGCTAATGCCAGGAACATGTATGTAATATCAGCTTCATTAAGCAAACAGTTTCTGAGAAGAAGATTTTTAAAGATTTTTTTAGAAAATTTGCCCTTTTCGGGGCCCCAGCAACCAATCAAAATAAGCGATCAGGATGAAGGTCATCTGAAACATAGTGCATTACTCAATAAACATTTCTCTAAAAATAAAATTCAAATATCTCCAATGAGACTGCAGAAATAGCAAATTTCCACTTTTACCATTATAAGTCTATGGAAACTGAAAGTTGCCATAGCAACCAGAGTTCTTATCTGACTGGAACAAAAAACATTTTTGTAGAGGCTAATGCCAGGAACATGTATGCAAAGTATCAGCTTCATAAAGCAAACAGTTTCTGAGGAGAAGATTTTTAAAGATTTTTTTCGAAAATTTGTCCTTTTTGGGGCCCAGCAACCAATCAAAATAATCGATCAGGATGAAGGTCATCTGAAACGTAGAGCACTACTCAATAAACATTTCTCTAAAAATAAAACTCAAATATCTCCAATGAGAAAGCAAAAAATTGCAATTTCCATTTTTTTCCATTATAAGTCTATGGGACGTAAAAGTTGCCATGACAACCAGAATTCCTATCCGATCTGAAGAAAAAACAACATTTTTGGTCCCCACCTTCTGTGGATGCTTTATGCCAAATATCAAAAGTTTTGGCCACACAGCTTCAGAGGAGATGTCATTTGAAATATTGGATGACGGGCGGATACCTACCTATCCTATGAGCTCACCTTTGAGCCTTCGGCTCAGGTGAGCTAAAAAGACAGAGTGGTTCGCAAGAAAATTAAGACTGAAAATACCAGTGTTCTTAAATATTTTAAACCGATACCAAGTACGTCTGCAGTAAATGATGAAGAAGAAGAAAAGGAAGAAGACGATGAAGAAGAGGAAGACGAAGAAGTGTTTGAGAGTGAAAACAGTGAAAGCTCAAATCAAGACATTTAAAATGAACTTGAACACGGCTAACAAACCTTTAAATGCGTAACCTCCGGTTAAGAAAGAAAATCCGATTCACGCCCTTCCGGTTCTGCATATGAAGACCAAGAAAAGGTAAACAAAACATACACTACTAGGATCGATTGATGATTATATTTTAGTACAGAAATATATCGATTATCTATGAATGCTATTTTGTCACTTATTTACTATTGTAACTCAGCACCAAAGTAGCTCGCAAAATAATTTGATGGTCTTTGAGTTATTTATTCCCTTCTTCGAACCTGGTGTTCCAACAAGGCCAAAGTCGGCGAAATACAACTAAAAATTGGACAATTTGCTAGTAAATATCAAATTTTAGTGATTGTTCCACAACAAATTTACAAATGTATTAACTAAATTGCATCTGATGTCTGTGCCAGTATTTCGTTGTGTTAGTGCCCGTCAGTATCGATTTGAAGGGAAGGAAAAGATGGAAACGCATTTAATCATTAAAATATGATGGATATATTTCAAGATACGTTTGAAAACCTCAACCTGTTCAAGTTATGGTATTTATTTCCCTGTAAAACGTTTTGAAAGACATAACACCAAGAAAAAACAATTAAAGTATACAGAATGCTGTAAAATCGTCTTCATGAACAGGAATATCATGCATATTACATGTATTTCATAGACTTTGTATTATTTTATATCAAACATTTTCACTGCAAATATCACAAACACACCAAATTTGAGTAAGCAACTATTAAGAAAGGACAAGAGAATATGACAATAATCTTCAGCGTAAAACAATTAACAAAAACAAAAACTTTAATACATGTGTTCTATAATGACTATACTGCTATCATTCTAATGATTAAATTCGTAACCGAAATGTTGACACAGCTTTTAGCCACATATGCATAGAATGCATTGGCCAGAGGCAACGAAACTGTCACCAGACCTCACACAATGTTAAAATCATCTGCGCACTGTATTGCTTTCCGTTAATATGGACGTAACATTACGGAAACATCTCCGTTTGTTCTATAATTTAGCTGATTTTGACTGTATTTTTGCCTTAGTTACACTTGTTGTCTATAAAATCATGTATTTTGAGTATCTGTTATGATCACCTTATGGATTAGATGATAACATATGCCCATAAATATATAATTATATAGATTAATATTAAAAATCAATAATTTCATACCTACCCCTGATTTCCCCCATTTTTACTATATGTACCGTAAGGTGCAAATCTGGGGTAGCTTTCATACGGAGAAGTTTCCATGATGATGAGCGGAAATCTAAAAATATCCCTGCGACTGACCCACATTTTCGTCGTGTACAATGCAATCCCAACATGTGTTTTGGGGTAGGGAATAAAAATCATGATTATAAAGAAAATTTTCTGGAAACCCTTGGGGTCCAAAAATATAGCAATGTCTAACTAATATAATAGCATTGAGAGAATTATAATATTTGTCTTTGAATCGAAATATTTTACACGGAAACACGAGCTGCAAAGGTTTGTTAACCTTTTGTTGGTCATCTGATGCGAAACCGGAAGGACATGAATCGGATTTCTTTTCTTAACCGCGGTTACGCATTTAAAGGTTTGTTAGCCGTGTTGAAGTAAAATATAGTGATTGATGGAGTATCAAGTTAGATGTTTGGACAATATCCTCACATTAAAGTTTCATTTCCTCCACTCCCCCCCCCCCTGGCTATAAATAATTGTCGGTCCCTAAAATCCACGCTCATGAGAATTGCCAGATTAATACATGTATGGCTTTCTTTTCAAAGTGGCATAGGTTTAAGTATCTGAGATAAAATCACTGTTGTTCTCTCACCATATACTGTCCTGATTATCCCTCAATTTTTGCAGAATCTTTACAAGAGTAATGCACCAAAATTGACACTTTTACGCGAATTTGTACTGAAAATGATTGACAGAAATATCTTACTGATTGCTGGTACAATCAATTGTTTTCGTATGTGGTTGCTTCAGAATACTACAGAGGCCTAAGGGACCGGTCATTATTTATAGCCAGGGGGGGAGTGGAGGAAATGAAGGGGGGGGGGATTTGAGAATTTTTTCACTCGGCAAGGGGGGGGGGCATCCAATAATTTTAGTTTGATTGAGGGGGAGCTTTAGAAAAATAATGATTAAAGTCGTTTGGGGGCCCTGAAAATTGTCAGTTGGGAATAAAAAAAAAAAAAAAAAAAAAAACAGGATAGAAGACATTAATCAAAACTTTATTAAAACTTTGATTCTATTGTTTTCTGTTGGTTTTTTCATTTGACCCTCATTACGAAATAATCCGCCCTCGGAGCTTCTAAGCTGGTCCGACAAACCAGGCTTTACAGCTACAGAAGATAAGAAGAGGCTTGAATTTTTTAATTTTGAAAGTAGAGACATTGTACAATCATAACATGACCCATGATATTGAACCATTATAAAACTTTAATGTGAGGATATTGTCCAAACATCTAACTTGATACTCCATCAATCACTATATTTTACTTCATTTTAAATCAATCTCTTCGTCACTGTCTTGATTTGAGCTTTCACTCTTTTTACTCTCAAACTCTTCTTCGTCTTCCTCTTCTTCGTCGTCTTCTTCCTTTTCTTCTTCTCCCTCATTTACTGCAGACGGTTTAAAATATTTAAGAACACTAGTATTTTCAGTCTTAATTTTCTTGCGAACCACTCTGTATTTTTAGCTCACCTGTGCAGAAGGCTCAAAGGTGGGCTTATAGGATAGGTAGGTATACGTCGTCCGTCCGTCGTCCACAATTTCAAATGACATATCCTCTGAAGCTGTGTGGCCAAAACTTTTGATATTTGGCATAAAGCATCCACAGGAGGGGGGGGGGGGACCAAAAATGATGTTTTTTGTTCAGATCCGATAAGAACTCTGGTTGCCATGGCAACTTATACGTCCCATAGACTTATACTGGAAAAAGGCGAAATTGCAAATTTTGCTTTCTCATTGGAGATATTTGAGTTTTATTTTTAGAGAAATATTAATTGAGTAGTGCTTTACGTTTCAGATGATCTTCATCCTGATCGCTTATTTTGATTGGTTGCTGAGGCCCCAAAAAGGACAAATTTTCGAAAAAATCTTTAAAAATCTTCTCCTCAGAAACTGTTTGCTTTATGAAGCTGATACTTTGCATACATGTTCCTGGCATTAGCCTCTACAAAACATTTGTTTTTTGTTCCAGTCAGATAAGAACTCTGGTTGCTATGGCAACTTTCAGTTTCCATAGACTTATAATGGGAAAAGTGGAAATTTGCTATTTCTGCAGTCTCAGTCATTGGAGATATTTGAATTTTATTTTTAGAGAAATGTTTATTGAGTATAATGCACTACGTTTCAGATGACCTTCATCCTGATCGCTTATTTTGATTGGTTGCTGGGGCCCCAAAAAGGGCAAATTTTTGAAGAAAAAAAATCTTTCAGTTTCCATAGACTTATAATGGGGAAAAGTAAAAATTTGCTATTTCTGCAGTCTCATTTTTGTTTTTAGAGAAATGTTTATTGAGTCAGATGACCTTCATCCTGATCGCTTATTTTGATTGGTTGCTGGGGCCCCAAAAAGGGCAAATTTTCGAAAACAATCTTTTAAAATCTTCTTCTCAGAAACTGTTTGCTTTATGAAGCTGATATTGCATACATGTTCCTGGCATTAGCCTCTACAAAAATGTTTTTGTTCCAGTCAGATAAGCACTATGGTTGCTATGGCTACTTTCAGTTTCCATAGACTTATAATGGGAAAAAGTGAAAATTTGCTATTTCTGCAGTCTCATTGGAGATTTTGCAGAAATGTTTATTTAGTAGTCCTCTATGTTTTATATTACCTTATTTTGATTGGTTGCTGGGGCCCCTAAAAAGGTAAATTTTCATTAATTAATTGAGAATTAGAGGTCAAGTTTACTTTTTACATTGACCAACATGACCTTAGCTAAAGGTCATGCAAGACCGAATCTCAGGTGAGCGATTTCAGGACCAATGGTCCTCTGGTTTGGTGTTTTGTCTTGCTTTTAAAACCTCATATTAAGAGAGCTGTTTTATGGAGAGTGTGTGTGTTTTATATGGAGTGGACATTATGGGGGGGGGGGTCTTTAAAATACAATGTGGGGCATTGTCAAAGGGGGGGGGGGGCTTTAAAAAAACATAAAGACATGAGGGGGGGTCTTGAAAAAAATACAAGTACAAAGGAGGGGGTCCCCAGAAAAAAAATGCAAAATGGTAAGATTTCCTCCACTCCCCCCCTGGGCATAAATAATGACCGGTCCCTAAAACTGCAGACTATGCGAATCCCTGTGCTGTACGCTCTAACCGGTTTAACCGCGTGAAATACAGATTGCAAAAGCGCGTGATCTTTAGCAAATAAACTCAATTCGTGTGAACCTAGCTTCAGGCTAGCCTGACGCCCACTATGTTGTCAGTACACCTCTCATTTTATACAATATGAGCCTGTACATGAGAAAACCAACAATTTGGGTTCCCATCAGGTCTGACACAAACCGACCTGTACAGTCACGGAAGCCTATGCTTTCACCTATGCAGATTGTTGGTTTTCCCATGTGGCGGCTCATGTTACATTATAAACCGCGTCAACAAATGCATGAATTTATGCAAATAATTCCCAGGGTAAACCCTGTATTGGTTTTAGTTAAGAATTAATGAATCATATCGCTTTGGGAGTTAAATAATGAACTAGAACTTGTAATTGTCAAAAACAGTCACGTGTTTCTAAGGTGAGTGAAACATGCATATTGTATTGTATTGTATTGTAGAAATTCTGCCATCATTGACACACCTCGTTTAACCCACGAGTACGGGTAACCCTTCACTAAACCACCACCACTCCGCAGTGGCAGGATCAATGCCCGCCACCAGTACAATGATAACCCTAACGCATATTTGAATCCTGTCAATGCAGATTTCCCTCCCGTGTGCCTTAACCTTAACCACGTCACTGTTGTACCAATGACAATGACAATGACAATAATTTATTCGTTTTTGAAGGCCTCCGGCCCATAACATATATCAGTATATATAAACAATTTGAATTATGTCCCACATTGTGTTGGTTTGTTCTTTATATATATAAACAAGACAAACGTTAGATACAAAATTAAAGCCAGCTAAATAGTTTATGAAAACGATTTAAATATCTCACATGACACGAATGTGCTCCCTTATCTAAAACCATTTAATGGTGTTTTGCCATGCTTTGCACGTTTTCCTTCAAATTTCAACAAAATGTCAAAAAAAAAAAAAAAAAAAAAAAAAAAAAAAAACAGCGTGTTGCAATTTCTGTGGATTTTAAATGTATAAATGTGATGTTTTGGATTTAAAATGTGATCAAAAAGGAATAATATAGTGTCTGTGAGACATTCACTTCGTTCACAGTGATAGGAATTTCTCGATCGATATATTTGATGTGATTCTGCCAATTTCACAGCTGTTATACAGGTAAGCCAATGATAGAAATAGTTTTGACGTCACACCGAGCGCATTTGCTGTTGCATTTATTGAATCTATGGTGGCACATTTATAGTCATGAAGATTTACGTGATATGCATATTTTGCAGATTCGCTCAGTGTTTCATCATCTTATTTCTTAACCGTCATAGATCGAATTTCTTAGTTTAAATGCATCGACAAGAAACTTTGCAATAGAAAATATGCTTTCCACATCATTTGATTTCATGATTGAATAAAATTTATGTACAGATATTTGTCTTTGCCACATTGGTTTAAAGTGAATATTTCTTAGATCTTGATACAGTGGACATACCATGAAAAAAATGAAAAATGTCTTCAATGGTATAAACATTTCTCTCTAAACAAAATGGACAAAATCTATATTCCCTATCGATATCATTATGCCGCCCCTTTTCAATTTGCAATTTATGGCTAGAACATCTAAAATTTGCCAATGTCTTCCTACAAACAAAACTTAAATCTATGAATAAGTATTTCTCTACATCGAGCTGCGTCTTAAAATACTTGTAATGGTCAGCTTTTGAGGAATTATTTATGCTACTTCTCCAGTTTTGGAGAGAAATATCTTTAATGCGCTGCGTAAAGATTGACAAAAATGAGTTAATATCTCCAACTTCGTCTGCTATCCAGGCGTAACCAAAACCATATTCGAACAATAATTTCTTAATATACGTTGCCCACGTTATTTTATCTGCTTCCGTTAACGATCTTAACATTCGATAACACTGGCGGGGATATCGAGAATTTGTCATTCGAGTTAGTTTTATCCAGTATTTAATGGGTTGAACCATATACGAAACGGCTAAAGGGAGACGACCGCATTCGCCCAGTACGAAATTGTCAGCTGTATTTTGATGTAGTCCAACGTATCTTTTACAAAATTTGGTTTGAATTTTTTCTATTTCTTCGGAATATTCATAGCCCCAAATTTCCGCCCCGTACATCGCGATCGACCATTGAATCGAAAAGTTTGAATGCGTCTGACGGACTGAAAAAGCCGAATTGTCTCTGAAAACGGAAAATACTTGAAACTGCTTTTTGCGCTTGCATCGCGAGTAATTCTTTGGTTTTTGTCCAAATCAACCTTGGTGTAAAATAGATTCCCAGATACTTGTACATCGAAACTATTTCAATTTCCGTTCTTTGATAGTACCATTTTTCTATATGTTTTGTTATTCCACCATTTCTGAAAACAATAATTTTAGTTTTTGTAAGATTTAATGTCATTCCAACCGATTTGCAAAATTTTTCGACCAAATTAATTAACCTTTGTAATCTTGTAACAGTGTCGGAAAAGCATGAAATATCATCTGCAAACATAAACGCCATTACATCCTCAATTTCATTCGAAATAAATATTCCCCTGTCGGATTCTGATCTCAAATATGCTATTAAATCGTTTAGTACGGTACATGAAACTGAAACTTGGCGATAAAATGCACCCATTAGGGGAAAGGACAAACTTGGTCTCAAATGAAAGCTTATTACCCCTGCTAGTGATTTCCGGTTGTCGTAGCTTTCTAAAAGTGTAGAGTCATATTAGAAAAAGGGGGAGATAACTCCCTACTATATCAAAGCAAGTTTCGACAGACCGTTGTTTTCGTTTAAAAAGTCATAGAATTATTCATGGAACAACGTAAAGTTCCTAGTTATATAACACAAACATGTATTTCGTGGCGATTGGTTGCTGTGTAGGTTCCTTGAATGTCAAGACGATGTTAATTACGTAATGTTACGTAACATACTCATAAAATCGTTATAAATGAATATTTTCAATTTAATTTGCGCAATTCATATAAACACTATTGAAACGAATTTTTATTGGTCTTATAGCCATTTTCAAAAGCTTTTCAGCCATGCGGGCTTCGTGTCAGTACTATTTTGATTAATTGAGTTTCATCCCTTTAAAGTATCGCATCCCCGTTCAAAAACTTGCACATTTAAGTTAATTAATAATGGGGGTACACAAAGAAAATGGACCATATCTCAGCTATTTATTAACCTAGACCATGGAACTTGGTATCATTTTACAGCGGAGATATATCCCTGATATTGCATGATACAGAATAAATATTTTCGCATTTGCATATTCATGAATTTTAATTAAAACTTTAAGATAACAGAAAAAACACACATGAAAACAATAAATGACCTAATTTCATATCTAAACGATCATTGTGACACATTGTTATTGCGCCAGTAATAACACTTGATAAAATTGTTGATGTCTTGTACCTATATGGAAAATATATTGTTTGTGTTTTCATGAATATTAATGAAAATGACAAAAAATCAAGAAAAACGAGGGGAAAATGTTTTGGGGTGGGCAATATGATCTACTTTGTACCCTTAGACAATTTTAATGGTGGCCAGTTTGATCAGAAGACCACCAAAATACCAAACAAACGTTTTCTTCAACACTGAACACATTTCTATTTTGTCAATTTCATAGTTTTCCACCCTTACCCTAATGTGGTTGTAAAGAATGGGGGTGTACTAACACAAATAGTCTTATCCCAGCAACAGCATGCTCTAGAGTATTATAGATTGTCCAGTTGTCAAACTCGGACTTAGAACTTTTACATAAATACATATTAATATTCAAATCATTGATTTTACATATTCATGAAATCAATAAAAGATAAGATGTCGGTACAATAGGGGGGGATAGTTACAAAATCCCTTGTTCCTGAGCTGTTTATAAACATATAACATTGAAAGTGGTATCAAGTGAATGTTATGACAACGTGTGGTTACTCTCAAGTCTGATATAAGGCTCATCTGATTTTACTTTCATGAATATTAATGAAAACTAAAAATTAGAGAAAAAAATGAAAAAGAAATTAAGCGGGAATATCTACAAAATGACTTGTGTCACAGCAACCATAAAACCCTAAAGTGCTGAAATCGGTATCAAACGATTGCTTTAGCAAAATTATATCACTAATAAGTCAATTGATTTTTGTATTTAATTAAATCTGTAGAAATTGGTGAAAAATGCAGAAAAAAATGAAGTGAGTATACCTGTATTACCACACCTATCTTAGCTAATGATATATTGAGAGAGTTGAAATTGGAATAAAATGATTGCTAGGACACTGTACTATAACCAAATCCTAAGAAATATAAATTTGGTGACTAACGCATTTGTTCAATTGATAATAAAACTTAACAGTGTTGAGAAAATCACGGAAAAATGAAGGCGTATACCAACGAAATCGCTTATATCTCAGCTAGTAACAATCATAGATTATTGTAAATTGTACCAAATGATTGTTATGATATTGTGTTATACCACGTAATAAGATATGTTGATCAGCTGAAATTCTTGTTGTTCGTATAGTAATAAGAATTTTAGATAATAGAGAAAAATGAAAGAAAAATGAGAGGGTATACCAATAAAATCGCTAATATCTCACTAACCAACAGCCTTAGAGTGCAGCACATGCTACCAAGTAATTGCAAGAGCAATGTGCTATTAGAATGTAAAAAAAAGGTATTTAAGCTATTTCACTTTCTTAATGTTTGAATATTAACGAAAACTTAAGATATTAGAGACAAATCACAGAAAAATGAAGGGGGTATACCGACGCAATCTCAAATATCTCAGCTACCAAAGGTCACAGATTGTTGAAAATGGTACCAAAGGATTGCTAGTAGGCCCATGTGCTATATCCAGGTAATAAGATATATAAATCGCCTGAATATTTGTTGTTGGAATATTAATGAGAACATTAGATATTAAAGAAAAATCACCAAAATTAAAAGGACTATACAATGTATCAACAAAATCGCTTATATTTCAGCTGGCAAAAGCCTTGGAGTGCTGTAATTGGAACCAAAGGATTTCTAAGGCAATGAACAATTGTCCTGCAGTCTGATATATATTATTAACCATTTTAAATAATGTTTTTGAATGTTACATAAAACTTCAAAAATGTAAACATAGCAGAAAAAGTTAAGGTTATGTTCAAACAAAATCGTTTGTACATACAGCAATTGCTTGTAGTCGTAGAAACTGTTTGGCACAATGCTGAATAAATTATGGCTATTTGCAACTGAGATACAAGTGATCTTGTTGATATACCTCTTCAGTTTTCCGTGATTTTCACCTATTTTTGAGGTTCACATGAAAATTCATGAAACAAATATTCATATTATTCATCAATAAGATTAAATGCGTATAGTACATTATCGTAGCTATCATTTGAGTCTAATTCTCTAGGGCTGTTACAAGCTGAGATACTTGTGGCTTTATAGGTATACCACCTTATGGTTTCTTCAATAATCATTAATATTCGTGAAATTGAAAATCAGACGAGGCATATACATAACAATAGCATGTATTTGACAACTTTCAGTCTAGGTAAAAGTGACAGGTCCCTTTATTGTCCCCCGCCTTTTCGAAGAAAAGCGGAGGGACATAGTTTTTGGCTTTCCGTCCTTCCGTCCGTCCTTCCGTCCGTCCGTCCTTCCGTCCGTCCGTCCGTCCGTCCCGTCCCCCTATAGGAGTATGTACCTTGTGTGCGCAACTCCTCCTACAGTTTTATTCCGATTCTTTTGAAACTTTACAGATGTCGTCATCAAGCTTTGAAGATGTGCATGTGGTTTGTATATAATCCTCAGATTAATTTTTGACACTTTTTTTGCATTTTTTTCGGGCATTTTGATAATGAAAGTGAATAGACAGTGGGTACCTTGTGTGCGCAACTCCTCCTACAGTTTTATTCCAATTCTTTTGAAACTTTACAGATGTCTTTATCATGCTTTGAAGATGTGCATGTGGTTTGGATATAATCCTCAGATTAATTTTTGACTCTTTTTTTGCAATTTGAACTTAGTCATTTTTCGGGCATTTTGATAATGAAAGTGAATAGACAGTGGGTACCTTGTGTGCGCAACTCCTCCTACAGTTTTATTCCGATTATTTTGAAACTTTACAGATGTCTTCATCATACTTTGAAGATGTGCATGTGGTTTGGATATAATCCTCAGATTAATTTTTGACACTTTTTTTGCAAATTGAACTTAGTGGTTTTTCGGTATTTTGACAATGAAAGTGAATGGACAGTGGGTGCCTTGTGTGCGCAACTCCTCCTTCAGTTTTTAATTCAGATTCTTTTGAAACTTTACAGATGTCTTGATGATGCTTTGAAGATATGCGTGTGCTTTGGATATAATCTTCAGGTTAATTTTTGACACTTTTTCGCAATTTGAACTTAGTCGTTTTTCAGGCATTTATACAATGAAAGTGAATGGACATTGTGTACCTTGTGTGCAAACTCCTCCCTCAGTTTTATTCTGATTCTTTTCAAACTGTACAGATGTCCTGACCATGATTTGAAGATTTGCATGTGGTTTGAATATAATCCTCAGATTAATGTTTGACACTGTGACATGAAGTAAATGCATGTGATTTGGATATACATTATTGTCAGATATATTTGTGTAACTAAACAATTAAGGCGGGGGACATAAATTCTCTGAATTTGCTTGTTAATAAAGTACTAATCTTAGCAATTTTGTCAATTGTTAACAAAGAAAGAGCAATTTTGGAGAAAGAGTAATTTAATAATTTAGAACCGTATGCAAGTTATGGACAGTGGCAAAGGACTAACTCAGCCAGCCGGTATTAAATCTGGAGTGCCCCAGGGCTCTATTTTAGGACCCACATTATTTCTCATGTTCATAAACGATTTACAATTATACATTGAGCACTGGACTCTGATTTTTACGCAGATGACGCGACATTCCATACAAGCGGAAAAACTAAAACCGACGTTGAGTCTAAATTGCAACATGACGGCAATAGATCTAAACTATGGGGCAAACACAACAAAATGAATATGCACTATGATAAAACGTCTTGTATGTTATTAGGCACGAGGTATAACACTCAAAATTCTCAAGAAATAGATATTTATATTGATAGTAATAAAATAAAAAACGTATCTAAACAGAAACTACAAGGTATTTATATAGATGAAAATCTACAATGGTCTGAACATATCGAATATCTTTGCTCTACAATCTCATCCAAAATTTCGCTCCTGAAACACTTATCTTCCTATATTCCAGTTGAGGCACAAAAGCTCTATTATCAAGGATACATCCTTCCACTCATACACTACGTCTCAGTCACGTGGGGTACAACATCGAAAGCAAATATAGAAAGAATTTCAAAATTACAGAAACGTGCGGCACGTATAATTCTCAACGCAGATTACGACACTGCATCTGCGGAAATGTTTAGCACACTTGGCTAGCAACCAGTTACAAAACGGCATAATTACAACAAGGCAGTTATCATATATAAAGCGTTAAATAATATGACACCATCATATATATCGGATCTGCTCACTCCTGTATCACAGACGCATAATCGAACCCTAAGATCCACTTCAAACGGCACTCTTGCAGTACCCAGATCGAAAAAAAAACAATGTACGATGGCTCATTCTCGTCATCAGCACCAAGGCTGTGGAATAGTTTGCCTGAACATGTAAGAAAATCATCTTCCCTTTATGATTTTAAAAAGAATGTTAAAGAACACATATAAGATGTACTTATATTTAACAATTTGTTAGAATTGAAGATCGGCAGACACATGTTTTAAATTTTGATATTTTACACTTGCCTACAAGTGTTTTAATTCTGCAAAATTGTTTTATGCCCCTTTACCAAGTATGTTTTAAAGCTTTGTATCTCAAGTACATTTCTTTTCTTCATTTTATGCCATTTTATGAAATGTTTTGTACATACGTCTCAGCTACGATCAGAGGCAAATTTTTGTCTCACCTGTTTTCGGAGTTTTTTTTGTCAAAGTTGTACCCTTGACTTTGTTCCACTCTTTCCAAAATCTGTTGGTCATACAGTTTCGGAAAATATATGATTTTTTATCTTTCTATGCCACAGAATTCCTTTATATCCAAAACATTATTTCATCTTCAAAAATCATGAAAATTTAAGAAAGGGGAGCTAACTTTTTATCTAGGAATCAGATTTGGCCGAACCATAATATAATTAAAGCTGATGTGTATACCCTGGTTACAAATAAGTTTGGACAGAATAAGATTAATAGCTAGCTAGAAAATAAGAAAACTTTGTTTTCGCCATTATAACCCTATGGGACCTATATTCTGATAAAAGTTTTGTCCTGATAAAAGTATGCTTCATGTGAAATTTGATGGCTTTGGGTTTATTGGTTTAAGAAATTTTGCACTTTTTGTTGTCGATTTTTTTTTCTACGGACAGGACATTTTTGACCGAAATAAAAATTCCATAATTCTACATTGTCATTGGCGTTGGTATAATATTTTTCTCATGACAATTATCAGTTCTGAAGACTCCATCCCCCAATGTGGTTTTCAACTTCCAGAAGTATAAGACGTCATAGATGTAATGTATGGGTTACGGACAGGACACTGTTTTGTTACATTGTCCTCAGTACTTTGGGATATAAATTTATATCCAAAGATATATGTTTTCATATTTTTAGTTAAGTTAAGGTAACTGAGTGGCCACCTATTGGGAAAATAGCTGCTCATTCGGCTTACGATATGTTTCATGGTATAAGTACCTGATTGTTAGTTTGGTTTTTTCCCACCTCGGTTTTTGGAGTGGGAATCTTTTTTCTGATTGCGCCTTTTCCTGATCTTTGCCTACTTGTACCTTTTTATATCCAACGATAAAAGTAAGCCACACTACTGGTTATTTTTACTGATTAGGTATGTCCAAATATTGTTTATAACCCATTGAAGGTAGAATTGGATGTAACAGTCTGACTTATCAGGCATGTCTATCCGTTCTCACTTTAAAATGTCTCAGTTTGGCACACGTCATCAGCTTTAGTAATCATGGCATAACTCAAAAACAAATAGTCGTAGCCCATTCAAATAAACGGCAGAATAAACAAGATATGATCGTTTACTAGCAACAAAATATTTTATATGCGCATAAAGTGTCAGTTTCAATCCCTCATACCCATAAAAAGAAGCAATTTTCAAGTGAGACAGTATAACACCTGTTTTTGGGGTATTTTTGGCTATATAAAATTATACTGTGAAAAAATGGCTTGTCCAATCAACATGATTTTTAGGCCAGTTAGAATTAATTGATCTTGACATCCTGCAAGTCAACTTAAGTATATTAGTGTTGACGTTTTCATTACCCAACCGCATAACACTTGTTAAATTTAAAATTGTCATCTGATCTTAGCTGACCCGATAGTATGTATATATGTTTTAGAGGACCATATGGTAGACTAGCTATTATAGCTAAATGTGCAGTCCTCTATAAATAATGTATAAATAAAATAAATAAATAAAAAGTAGGCACACACATTTCTTAATAATCATATTATGGGTTGAAAATCATGGGAAACTTGTAATTTGATGTCATTCCAACGTTTTGCTAACAGGGACATATTGTTGCATTGTGGTTGTCCCTCTGAACAATTTCGTATACCTGAGGAATTGATTTAGAGATACAAATTGTATCTTACATCTGTATACCATACTTATCTCTTTAATGACTGATTTTTAATTGCTTTCTCCGATTATTCGAAGTTTTGATAAATGATAATGGATATACAAATGAGATAATCTTATACAGGTGCATGTTATTAGAAAATTTGTCAAAAGGTATCACTGATGCAATAACAATGTGCCACAATAATGGTTTGGGTCTGAAATCTTTGTTTTTCTTTCATTTTTGATATTTTCATTAATGTTTCATGAATATGCATTAGATTTGTTGCGTAATTAACCATTTGATGGAAGAACTTTATTTAAGCTCTAAACTGAGGCCAGGTTAGTTGTCTAGGATTACTAGTAGCGGCGATAATATTGATAATATTGATTTAATTTTACACACAAAACACAAAATACATACAAAAATATTGTATTTTTATGTGTTATGGTATAGCGTTATCTCCCATATTAACGATATGATGGTACACATTCCGAACACGGCAATAAGAAGTAACAGAAAGGAAGGACGACAAGCTTTAATTTGACATAATTGTCAGCTCTCTGATGCTATTTCTAGCCGAGGTGTACGCCATTTTTATAAGTACAGCTGTATACTGTTATTTTTTCCCGTCCTTTTCATATTTTTTATGTTTTCATTTATATTCATGAAACTAAAATAACATGATTGTATACCTGACTATTTGGGCAAAAGTTCATTGTCTGGGCATTCATCAGAAAACTAATTTGAAAACCCTATGTCTTACAAGGGGTAGTGCTAAAATGTCTACTCCCAAAATGTCTACTCTCTAAATGTCTACTCCCAAAATGTCTATTCCCATAATGTTTACTGTAATAAATAATGGATTAGTTTGTATGAAAATATAAAGATAAAGTTAAAACTGTTAAAATAACCCACAATTTAACAGGTTATTCAAACTTTTATACAGTAGATATTATGGGAATAGACATTTTAGCACAGTAGACTTTATGGGAATAAATATTTTGGGAATAGACATTATGGGAGTAGACATTTTGGGAGTAGACATTCCAGCACCTACCCGTCTAACAATAACCCAGATACATGTGTTTGTGTAGGTATACTCCCTCAATATTTGGTCTAATAATATTTAATTGCATAAAGTATATCAATTTTTCCATGATTTATATGGCATTCTACTAATATTCATGAATATGCTAATAAGAAAATATTCATACACGTTGATGACATGAATAATACTTGTCAAATTGTATCACTGGTGCAAAAAGAATTCGTCACGATGATGATTTTGGTCTGTAATTAGTTTAGGTATTGATTTTCAATGATTTTGCTATCTTTTTTTAATGATTTTATCAATAATCATGAATATGCAAATAAGATATTTTGCACAACTTACCATTAGGTAAAAAAAACTATGTCTAAGCTTTAGAACGAGACCAAGTTTAGTCATCTAAGATAACTAACAGTGGAGATATTGACGATTTAGCATTACGTACTCTTTAGAATTTTGTATTTTACAACATTTTAGTACAGAGTTATCTCCCCATTTTACAACATGACGCTACACTTTCCGGACTCTACGACAACCGGCAAATGAAAGAAGAGATGATAAGCTTTAATTTGAGACCAATTTCAACCTTTCCCTACAAAGGTGCATTTTTCGTTCGATTTAAGCGTCGTACAGGATTCATGTACCGCACTAGTTGATGAACAGTGAAAAAATAATCGGTGAACTCAAGCAGCCTTGTCTCGTTCCGATGCTGCATTCGAAAAACCGAGACAGCGAATTATTTGTTTTAACACACGATTTGAGCTGGCTATACATTGATTGAAAAAATTTCATAAATTTGCTATCTTCATTAATGCCTTTCCGTTGTAAAGAATTGTGCAATACTGTCGAATGCTCGACGGTAGTCTATAAATATGCAGTAAAATCTGCCCTTCGAATGACACAAGTATTTTTGAACTAGAGCTTGCAGAGAGAAAATATTATCCGTAGTTGAGTAACCCTTTCGGAACCCAGCTTGAGACTCGTCAACCACCCCATTTTCCTCAGCCCAGTTTTGCAATCTTGATGTTAGGATACCGTAAATATTTTGCTTATGCTATTAATGAGAGATATACCTCGATAATTTTCAGGATTTGTTTGCAAGCCGCTCTTATGCAAGGGGCATATAATATTTTTGCACCAATCTTCTGGCAACAGTCCGCTGTCGTATATTTGATTAAATAAAGCGTTATGGAGAGGCAATATATCATTTTGCATATATACAAATTCCATCCGGTCCTGGTGATCGATTGGAATTGATAGATTTTATACTAGATAAGATTTCTGCATTACTGATCGGTCTGTCTAAATCGTTGCAATCATGATCTTGCGTAATGTTTTGTAAAAGGTGCTCATTTTCAAAGTTAACATCCATATTTAAGAGATTTTGAAAGTAGCTTACCCAGTCGTCCGGGCTTATATAGTCCAGGTGATTTACCATTGCAATTTCGTTTTATTATTTTCCAGTAACTACGCGGATTTCGACATGCATTTAACAGTTCAGTTCGTTTTTCTTTTTCATACTTTAGACGTTTCAATCGACAGACATTTTTGAACCTTGCCTTAGCTGCCTTGTAGTTATGTAAATCTAGACCGCTGTTTGTACGGCGAAATTTTCGAATTAAATTTATCTTTTTCAGTTTAGCTGTTTTACACTCGTTATCCCACCACGGTGGCTGTTAGTTGCGACTATTTTTTGCCTTTTTGTACTTAACTTGCATACATTTGCCTGCTTCTTTAAATAATTTGATAAAATCTGTGAGATACGATAATGCGGGCTTATTTTCTCTTGTCATTTTATTTTTAAAGTGCGAAAATATTTCAGAAAAATGTTGCACAAAACTATTTTTTAAATTCTCGTTCCATTTAAATCGTGTCCATTTATTTTCATTTAAAATAAATTCGAAAGGGTCAGTGTTTTGTCCTGCTTTGGACAATTCAAGTGTACAGTGTAATGGAAAATGGTCTGAGAAATCTTCACAACAAATACAGAAATGCAAAATAGAATTAAACAATGATGACGATGCCAACATATAGTCAACTACACTACTGCCATTATTTGATGTAGATCTACACGTTATTTCCCCATTTCTATCATCGAACATTCTGCCATTTAAAACGTGAATATTGATTGAACAACACAAATCTAATAAGGAAATACCAAAACGATTGTAAGTGTCATCTTTAGAGTTTCTTGGCATGTCGAACGGGTCTGTTGGGTAGTCCGTTTCGCCAAAGACAAAATCAAGATCATCAGAGGGAATGTAATCTTGCAATGTACTAATTCGAGCGTTTAAATCTCCCGCTACAAATAATTCCGCCGTTTGGGTAATGTATAAGTAGTTCTGATAGTTTTTCATTTAATAAAATAAGACCATCATCTTCCTCCGTGTATATTGGTGAGTTTTCTGGTGCCACATATGTGAACAACATGATCAAATCTTGATTTCTATTAAAAGAACCTGCCTGGAAGAGCAGCACAACACATTCACTAAAGTGATTAAATATACGCTGTACACCAGATTGAATAATCCAGTCTTTGACGAAAACAGTCACCCCACCAGACCCTCTGACTGCTCTACGCCTTTTCTCTCGCATCGAGTCATAATTTTCGTAACCGTCAATAAAATTTGCAAAATCGTTTTCACTAGTTTGCCATGTTTCATAGCATGCAATTATGTCGAACTGTTTACAGTACTCCTTGAAAACTACACCATCACAGTGTTTTTTTAAACCCTGAATATTTAAAGAACTTATTTTTAAGTTGTGTTGACATTTAAGCTCACTGTTTAAAGTATCTTTATCCAAAGTACGTGAGCATCGGCCATTTTCCTACTTGGACGGTACGGGCCTACCCCGGACCTCATCGTATACGTAAGGTTGACCCTCCACAACCAACGTGTCATATCGTAGATAGGCATCAGTCTCGTTTTCCAGACACGACCTAAGAAAGGGATATAACTGCGTGCGGGCTTTCGTGACACGCAGCGGAAAGTCCTCGCTTACGAGCACTGGTCTCTTGGGTTCTTCCTCACCATTCGCATTAGCGTCGTGTTCACCTTGCGAATCGTCGGTCTGGTTTGCCTTCCGTTTATTCCTGTATGCCTTAAGTATAGCGTCCTTGTCCTTAAAGTGCGAGAACTTTACGATTATGGGGCGTGGTGAAGATTTCGATGGTAGTCGGTGCGCCCTTTCGATTTTGATTCTCGGTTCATCGATATTTAGTTCATTCGACAGATAGTTCCTGATTTTTTCCTCTGACTGATCCCAGGTTTCACCAGGTTCCTCGCGTATGCCATAAAATTTCAAGTTATCTCGCCGGGATTGCGCTTCTAGGTTCTCATTTTTCTTTTCCGTTTCGTTCATCCGATTTTCTAGGCATATGACAGTTGTTGTTAGCTCATTCACTTGTTTTGATAGGTTTTCATTTTGTTGTTTAAGTTGCTTGTTATCATTTTTTAGCTCTTTCACTTTCCTATCTAGTTTATCAAATTTCTTATTCATTTGCTTTACATCTTTACGAATTTCTAGGAGGATTTGGGTTTGGGTGTTTGGATCCACGTTTTCACTAGCCAGAAGGTCCGTTTCCGTGTCTGAACCGTTTTCACTATGGGTATCTGACTGGTGATTTACAGAATTGTTCATGGCTGATGAATGAAAGGGTTTTGGTTGTGAACTCATTAACCACGCACTTAGTGGTGTCGGCCTATTCGATGTCGGTCGGTCTACCAGTCGTAGCAAAGTAGTTTGGGGAAGACACAGAGAAAGATTGGTAAGCTCAATCATTCAAATTTTAAATCGAATCCTCACATTTTCCAGCCCTTTAACATTGACACCAATTGATCTCGGTTTACATGATAATGGTGATGATAATGACGTGTAAAGGTGACTCAACTTGTCGAACTTTGCAAAAACGATTTGGTGAACACTATTATATAGCTTCAGAAAGCCCAAAATAATGATAACATTCTGTACAAGCATTTTAAATGCACCGGTCATTCTCCTGATTATGCTATAGTTCAACCAGTGGAGAAAATTTCATATGATAAAAATTCTTCTGTTTGATTCAAATACATCAAACTATTTGAAACTTAACTTAAATGAATAAAATTATTGCACATCCCCTTTCCCCTGGGATTTAACGACAAACTTTACCATGAGGGTAACATTTCCAAAATGCCCGATTTGGATGTACTTACATTTTCAGATTTTCGTACGGTACAGAAGAGGCGGGTCAAGACACACACGGTACAGAGGTGTTGGTGGATCAAGAAGAAGAGGAGGTAATAATTGTTTGGCTTTATAAATTGCATGTGGTGGTGGCATTTTTTTCCGACAAATTGCATGTGGTGGTGGTGGCATTTTTAGCTCACCTGAGCCGAAGGCTCACAAGGTGAGCTTATAGGATGGCCATGCTCCGGCGTCCGTCCGTCGTCGTCCGTCCGTCGTCCGTCCACAATTTCAAAGATCTTCTCCTATGAAACCGCTGGGCCAATCAAAGCCAAACTTCATGTGGAACATCCTTAGGAAGGGGGGACGAAAGTTTATATAAATGGTCCAGGTCACATGACCAAGATGGCCGCCATGGCTTTAAATTGCAAAAACCTTTAAAAATCTTCTTCTCCAGAACCAGTGGGCCGATTTCCACGAAACTTGGTATGTAGCATTGGGGACGCGGGCCCATCATAATTTATATAAATCATGACCCTAGGATGACCTTGACCTATTTTACGGCAAGCCAATGCATTTGAATGGGAAAAATGGTAAAATGCTATTTAATGGGTAAAACTTACTGGTAATAGGCAAATGGACAGAAGATTAATGTTAATGGAAAATTTTAGCCCCTTGTGGGTTGTCTGCCCCTGCCCCGGGGCTATATACATGCATATTTCCATAATAATGAAACATCTTCTCCCGTGAAACCGCTTGGCCAATCAAAGCCAAACTTCATATGGAGCATCCTTGGGAAGGGGGAAAGAAAGTTTATATAAATGGTCAAGGTCACATGACCAAGATGGCTGCCATGGCTGTAAATAAAAAAAACTTTAAAAATCTTCTTCTCCAGAACCAGAAGGCCAATAATTTTGAAACTTGGTTTGAAGCATCATTGACTGGAGCTCTACAAAGTTTATATAAACCATGACCCTGGGATGATCTTGACCTATTTTACAGCAAGGTCAACATAGGTCGATCATGCATTTGAATGGGGAAAAATGTTAAAATGTCATTTGTAGGGGAAAACGTGCAGGAAATGGGCAAATGGACTTAAGATTGATGATTCTGAAAACATTTGGACCCCAGGGGTCTGTCTGCCCCAGCCCCGGGGCAATATACATGTATATTACAGTGATATTCAAAGATCTTCTTCTCTGAAACCGCTTGGCCAATAAAAGCCAAACTTTATGTGGAGGATTATTAAGAAGGGGCAATGAAAGCTTATATAAATGGTCAAGGTAACATGACCAAGATGGCTGTCATGGCTATAAATAGCAAAAACCTTTAAAAAATCTTCTTCTCCAGAACCAAAAGGCCTATGATTTTGAAACTTGGCATGAAGCATCAGGCAATGGAGCTCTACAAAATTTATATAAATCATGACCCTTGGATGACCTTGACCTATTTTATGGCAAGGTCAACTTAGGTCGCCCATGCATTTGAGTGGGGAAAATTGTTAAAATGTCATTTGAAGGGCAAACTGGCAAATGGACTGAAGTTTGAATGATTTGAAAAAGAAATTGACTCCAGGGGTTGCTCGGACCCGGCCCTGGGGTTATATACATGTATATTACCATTCTAGTCAAACAAGTTTATTGGTATATATCTCAGGTTTCAGGTGAGCGTTTACAGGACCATTGGTCCTCTTGTTTTATTTTGTGAAAGACTGTCTGATCACAGGACATATCAATGGCATATAAAACTTTTATTCAGATACAGCAAAACAAAAGTTACAAAAAGTCTCATTATTGCAAATCATTAGAATGTGCATATGATTGGCTGCCTGCCTAGCTTTATTCTCTACTGGTAGAGAACTCTGTAAAAGGAAAATGATTTGATATGGGCATGCTTAATATTTTATAGACCATTGACTATTGGTGAGACAGTTTTTCATTAACTTCCTAGCTATCTTTATTTTGTGATATTAAGGAATAATATCATTAACTACACGCTTTTTATTTCATGCATTTTAATCTTAGTATGTAGTAACCAGTGTTCACGAAACTCTTTCTGAGCGTCTGACATGTCAGTAAAAAACTAGCCTCGGTCAGACAAAAGTTTTGCTGCACAGGACCGAGTGTCCTGTGAAAAAAAATGGGCAAAATACAAGTCAGCATGTTGTTGCCACACCAGTTTGTCAGGTACAATATTGTTTGGTCAGACAAAATTCTTATGGTGTACCGAAAGGCTCATAAATCGGAATTAGGGTATATACCCAAATTATTTAGGGTATACACCCTAATTAATTAGGGTGTATACCCTAATTCAAAAATCGAATTAGGGTATATACCTTAATTAATTTGGGTATACACCTTAATTCCAATTTTGAATTATGGCATATACCAAACTTAATTTGGGTATATACCATAAATAATTTAGGTATAGACCCAAAGTAAACTTTTGACCCTCTTGGTGCGCCTCAGTATGGTCAAGGCTATAATTCATGAGGGTCAAAAGTTTTAATTTGGGTGTATACCCAAATTAATTTTGGTATAGACCCAAATTAATATTGGTATATGCCATAATTCAAAATTGGAATTAAGGTGTATACCCAAATTAATTATGGTATATACCCTAATTCGATTTTTGAATTAGGGTATATACCCTAATTAATTAGGGTATATACCCTAATTAATTATGGTGTATACCCTAATTCCGCTTTATGAGCCTTTCGGTACACCATAAATTCTGGACTTTGACCGAAAGTCCTGTAAAGGTTTCAAAATTTTCGTGAACACTGAGTAACATGCATCTTTTAAGCTACATCACAAGAAAATCTAGTTTGTCATTTCGAAAGGTGCAACTTAAAAATTTTCACATATAATCTGAGAGGTTTGTACTACATATTTTGAGAATCGTGCAGCACAGCCAAACAAAAGTCTATTATAAATATAGAAAAATCTTGTGATGTTCCTTAAATGAGCCATGCCACAAGAAAACCAAAGTTATGGTTTCCGACCAGGTCAGAAACAAATCAAATTTCAAAGTGACAGAAGACCGGTACATGTAGCTATGGGCTGGCAATTTTGGAGAGCAAAGAATACTGTGAAGCCGATCTCAATCTTTGTTATATGCAAAAAAGTATGTTTTCGCATGATGTGGCTTAAATAGTCTCACTAACTGCATGCTATTCAATGCACATGTTAACCTTAGTTTATAATAACATGCATGCTTTCGAATGCACCCTCTCTAACCTTGCAAAGGTTAAACATTAGTGATTTTTATAGATGAAACATTTAGTTCCAATGGCAAGGGAAAATTTTCTTCTCTCAAATGTGCAAAATTCTGTAGGGGGGGGGGGGGGGGGGCTTCAACCAGTTTTACAGGACCTTGACCTCACCCTCAGCTTCTGCAATGATTCACAACATGTCAACATACTTTATCTGAAAAACAAAATCACTGATGGTTTACCTGTTTATTACTGTAAATTCGGAAATATTGGCGAGAACTTAAATTTTCGCTAATATTCGTGGATTTGCTGCCTCGGGAAAATAAACTCGCTAATTAAGACTTATTATAAGATTATAGACTGCACGAACACTCACTCGAGAATTCAAGATAAATAAATAAATAAATATTCTTTATTTCCTCCTGATGGAGAGTTAGAACATACATGTTATACATAGTAGTACAGATGAAATAGGAGAAGAACAACAAACAATCAGAAAACACAAACATAAACATGAAAAAGTGAAAATGGCCACGTCACGAAAACACCAACCACTGAAGTTTCCGACCCAGTGGAACTAAACGAACCTATGCCAGTTACGCAGCCACAAAATAGCTAGAGGTCAATGCCAGACAACTGACGAATAAAAATGACAGTCAGTCCGCACCGACTCGAAAAGAAGGCTGGTTTCCTCGCGACTTGGCTAAACAACCATGAAGATTGTCAAAGTAAATAAATGTTAAGTAAGCGAACAAATATACAAATATACAATTATATGTACACAATCACAAGAGGGTGTTTATTCGTAGCAGGCAAGAAACAATTATCTTAGTCTGTTTTTATACATTTTGGACCACATCCTATGAAGACTAACAGCACAAACATCATAAAAACTAGAGGCATCAGTATCAAGGTACGCACGAATCGTTGCATTATTTTCTCCGAGAAGTATCAATGTTTTGGATGTTTTATCTAATCTGCATAAAAAATAGTAGATATTAGCATTAAACAATTGAATAGAAGTTACCATCATCATACGTTCTAAATCAAGATATCCACACTCATGTATGCAATGGATGACTAAATTGCTATACTCCCTTTTACAATATGTACATATGAACGACCCATTAAAATTATTACATAAATAAGTTATTATCTGCATTAGTGATTTGTAACAATGAGAGATCTTCGGGTTTTCTTTAGAGCGGTACCAGAACATATGTGGTTGAAGGACGTCATGAAGCCTAGTAAATAATGAAAAATCAGCAACACTAATTCTATTATGCCATTGTACCGTCTCGTACTGACGAATTTTCTCTTTAACTAGCTTATTCCATGCAGTTTTACAAGGAAAAGTACCATGGTTTCGAAAATTTTCTAGATAAGCAGCTAAGCCGTATTTTTCTAGCAATCTTGTTATATCGTCTGTTTATTTCTATTATTAAGGTATGATTCTAATCTGATATGAAATACAGGGGTTATCCAACACTTAGTGTCATTCCGACAAAGTTGCCCAAGTAAATTAAGTTTTTTAAAGTCGATCTCCGATTCCAACGGGAACACACCTAATAATCCAAGGGCGATATCCGTACGCGTTCTTATACCAAATCCTTGCATATACTTGATGCAGAACCTATGCGCGCGTTCTAACTGCGTAACGCCATTTTCTGATAGGTTGGACCAAGATTCACAACCGTATAGGGCTTTAGGCAGAACCACCGATTTGTATAGCTTGATGCAGGATAAAGGGTTCAAATCACTGAAAAGACCACAATTAGCAATGCTCATGAACGTCCCTTTCAATTTATCTGTACAGTATGTCTTTTCTAACACTTCTGCTCCTGCTTCTGCATGCTTCTTTTTGCACTCATTGTATGTTACAGGCATCAAGGGGAACACGAACCGATATCACCTGCTTGGATAAAAATCAAAAGCGCATATTCAACAAACTCAAACTATTCTTTGTCCCAGGAGCTAGTGAAGTGCGATGCATTTTTTTTAATAACACAATAGCGTCCAGTATATATTGACAGGAGCACTCAGACTTTGGAGTCTGGTGGTGTAATCACCGAAACATCATCACAAACATTAATTCATGAATATATTATCAAGAGCATTTATACAGGAAATGTTATTTCATCTACACACACAACTGGAGGATTTTCGGAGTCGACTTCCCAAACATTGACGACAGAATAGATCTGATCATGAACAATAATGAAATAGTGACAAGTAACTATCAAAATTGTAATCACATGTCCATTAAAGCCTTAATTTTTAGCTTTTGATTGATATTTTGGTTGATTGATGTTTAACGACCCGTCAACAGATTTTTAGCCATGTCATCAATTATAACAAATAACGATATAATTACTAAACTGTAGGAAACGGACAAATCAAGTTGCTCTACATGGCTCGAGTCATTACATCCATCCGTAACAAAATCCTCTCATAAAGCATATACCAATATTATTGACAGATGTTTTAAAAATTATCAAGCGTTAATTAACACTTCTAAAAGCAGGCCAGGCGCACAAGAAAAACTGGATCAATTTCTTTCAACCAATGTTCAATTTCCCGGAATTTCAATTTCATCTTCATCAAAGAAAACAACCATAGGTGAATTGTCGCAATGTGACTGCTCCTATAAAGGAGCTTCATACTCTCTGGCTAGTGAAGTGGCAGTGTTAAAATCCGAAAATGTAACATTAACTAGAAATAAGTGTTTGTAAAACACTATGCCCCCAACTGTATGCTTGCCTCTAACCTGGCACAGTTTATATGATTCATTTGTTTCATTATTTTTTTATGAAAATCATGTAAGCAAACAGAGTAGACCTGGGCACAAACAGCAAACTTGAGGACTAACAGTGTTAACAGATGCACACTTAAAAGTGGAGTTAAAATTTCACAATTCCGTAATTCTGTCAAACTTTACGTTAAGTCCTCAAAAGTTAACCAGGTGATCTTCTTCTCCACCCCAATCAGTAAACCAAATATGAAGGCTCTAGCTAAAATACTTTTTGAGATATCTTGCACACGAGATTTTCAAATTTTGTTTCCAAAGGGACATAACTCAAAAAGACGGCATAACTCGGACATGAAAAATTACAGGTCAACTATTTTCTCATGAGGAATCTGTAAATGAAATTTCAAAACCCTAGCATTCATCCTTGAAAATTTTAAAACTTCGCCGAAAATTGGAAAAATCAATCAAAATTTCAAAAATGCGTAATTTTGTCAAAATATGAGGTGAAATTCTCAAACGTTAATCAGGTGATCTACCAACATACCAAATATGAAGGCTCTAGCTCAAATACTTTTTGAGATATCTTGCACACAAGATTTTCAAATTTTGTTTTCAAAGGGACATAACTCAGAAAAGGGGCATAACTTGGGCATAAAAAAAAATGTGTCAACTATTTTTTCATGAGGAATATGTATATGAAATTTCAAATCCCTAGCATTCACCGTTTAAAAGTTTCAAATTTCACTGAAAAGTTGAAAAAAAATAAGCAAAATTTCAAAATTCCATAATTTTGTCAAAATTTGCGGTAAAGTTCTCAAAAGTTAATTAAGTGACCTACTTTTCAGCCCCAATTAATATACCAAATATAAAGGCTCTAGCTCAAATACTTCTTGAGATATCTTGCACACAAGATTTTCAAATTTTGTTTTCAAAGGGACATAACTCAGAAAAGGGGCGTAACTTGGGCATGAAAAAAATATGTGTCAACTATTTTTTCATGAGGAATATGTATATGAAATTTCAAAACCCTAGCATTCACCGGGTAAAAGTTTCAAATTTCACTGAAAAGTTTAAAAAATAAGCAAAATTTCAAAATTCCATAATTTTGTCAAAATTTGAGGTAAAGTTCTCAAAAGTTAATCAGGTGTTCTACTCCTCAGCCCCAACTAATATACCAAATATGAAGGCTCTAGCTCAAATACTTCTTGAGATATCTTGCACACAAGATTTTCACATTTTGTTTTCAAAGGGACATAACTCAGAAAAGGGGCATAACTCGGACTTGAAAAAAAATATGGGTCAACTATTTTTTCATGAGGAATGTGCATATGAAATTTCAAAACCCTAGCATTCACCGTTCAAAAGTTAACAGACGCACCCACCCACCCATCCACCCACCCACAGACAAGCCAAAAGCAATATGCCCTTCCAACCTTATCAAAGTTGGGGGCATAAAAAACGAATTGGCAGAATTAAGAAAAAGTAAAACAAATAAGCGTACAGTGGTAAAACTTAAGAATGAAATAAAACTGAAAACAACTGAAGTTAAGTGCCTAAAGCTGAGGATATCAAACAAAAACAAGATACTGAAGAGAATAGGATTACAAAACAATAGAAGGGCAGCCAACATCTTAAGGCTAAAGGAACAAAATGAAGCTTTGAAAAACTCAATTGAGAACTTATACACTGAAATTCAACGACAAGGACAAGGGCTTATTGATCTTAATAATAACTCGGAACAATTAAAACATGAACTTAATGATAAAATTGCTGAAAACAATTGGCTAGCTGATATTGTGACAGCAGATTCTGAAAACATAACATTTTTTGACAACAATGAGGGAAAGTATTCATATGAGTTGAGACAGTGTATTTATGACTTACTTTCTTTAAACGTCAGTGCAAGTAATTGTTCAAATGTTATTAGATCTGTTTTAAAGTTAGTGAACAAGAAGGTCGAAAAGTTGCCATCATCCACAACAATTTTGAACATGAATGTAGAACGTTTAATTCTTGCTCAGGAACAAGTCAATGAGATTTTGCCTGAGGAAAATAATTTGACAATTTATACTGATGAAACCTCTAAATATGGCAATAAGTATTCTGGTTACCATGTGTCAGATAGTAAAGGAGAAATGTATGTTTTAGGAATGAGACAAATACTCACTAAGTCAAGGCAAGATAATTTGTCAGCTTTTGAAGAAATTTTACAAGACATTAATGAAAGATCTTCTGAAGCAGACGATACTGCTAAAAGAATCTTATTAAATATAACAGCAACTATGAGTGATAGAGCAAGCACAGAACATAAGTTTAATAGTTTACTAGAAAGCTTAAGAGCTGAAGTACTTCCAGAGCTGAATGAAAACTGGAATAATTTGTCAAATGAAGATCAGACTTCTGCTAGTCAGCTGTTAAATTTCTTTGGTGGATTACACAGTCTTGTGCATTTTGCAGAATCTGCAAACATTAGTGTTGCAAAAGTTGAAAAGAAAATTTTCGAAGGGAATGTACCTACATTTGATGCTTCTTATTTGAAAGCAAAGGAATCTGGCACAGCAAGGCTTGTGCGGACAGCGTGCAAAGTGTTCTCTAGAGGAGGTGATGAAAAAGATGGCAGACATAAAGAATTTTGTATTTTTGTTTCTGACTATTTAAGGCAAAATAAACTGCATTCACTTCCACTTCAGCCTTTTCATGGAAACAGATTTAACATTCTATTTGAGAGCTCAGCTGCCATTTTTGCTTGCATAAACAAATGTGTCAGTTTCTGGAGGGAAATTCATCCAATAATTTGTTGAAATCTGTACTTCATGATATCAAAGTTCCCGACTTTGTTGCCGGTGTCAAAGCATTAGGCCTTGTCAGTAGGCTTGTGACCGGACCATTGTGGTGCTTGCTTGAGGATAAGACTGTTCACGTCTTAGACATGAATGAGAACTATTTGCGACTTGTTAACTTCCTGGCTGATGCATCAGCTAATCTTCCAGAGTTCATGTAGGGAAATATGTTGGTTTTTGGTGACAAAACTGTTATTAACAGAGACTCCATTTATGAAGCACTCATTTCAGACTGGGAACATGACGATAAGGTTGCAGTTTATCTTGCAATTATTCTGCCAGCTATAGGTGAAGTATCTAGGAAGCTGTTTAAAGATCATCTTCCAGGTGGTCGCTGGGAAAACAGCACTGAAGAAATGAGAAGAAGATCCACAGGAACCCCAAAACACAATAAATTTTCAGAATCTGTGTTTGGATTTTTGGATCAGTTGCTAAGGAAGAAACCTAATATATCAGTTCTTTCCTCCGAGGCATACATCATATTCACAGCTAACAAGACTCAACAATGGCTAGAAAGTAAAGACCCAAAGGAGCAAGAGTGTCTTGTTGCTATTGCTCGGAGAGACATGAACAAAGTCCGTGAAAATTTCAAAAGAAGAAAACTTGGAGATATTGCAAAAGCAGCAACAAATATTAAGGGACACAATGGAAAAAGCAGAAGCAATGGAGGCCAAAAGGGTTGCTAGGCTACAAAGTTATACAGATCAAATAATTTACTTTGGGCTATGGCAGTCTGTTGAAACGGTGGATGCAGCTTTGCAGGAAATAGAGACACGTAAAGAACAAAAAGAGGCGCTGAAAGCGCAAATTAATTTTCGAAAATATGTTTTAAAACAATCTCCACCTAAGAATGTAACTGAGTATGACAGAATAATGTTATTTATCAAGACTGAAAATAATACGACCAGAGAACTGACAGTGGAAGAATTAACTGCCAATGTTAAAAACTGGTGCAACATGCTTTCACAATCACTGAAAAGACAGATGTATCTGAAGAGAACATTCCATTGCTTGTGGGTAAAACTGTTGCACATAAGTTCAATGAAGAAGGTGAAGCTGTGTGGTATAAGGGTAGAGTCATTTCTCAGGTAATCCTATTGTCAGACCTGTTAGCTCTTATGGGGCCCAGGCAAGGCAAATATTATAGCAGTGTAATGCGGTTTGTAATTTGGAAACTCTGCAGTAACAAGTTTTATGTAATATTAGTTCTTCTGTTTCTTAACTGAAACAGAAACAGTCTGGTTAAATCAAAATGTTTGATTTCATTCATTAAGGCATAATCAATAATCATTGTGAGCTCAATTAGGCTTCAAGTAAAAGTTTTTCATTCATCAGTTTCTGTGGGCCAAAAAAGAAGCCATGACCAAGAAGTGGCACAATCAGAATTTAAATCTTTTCCTCAAAATCCAATTAACTAAATGCATCAAGTAAGAAAATATGCTTTTAACTTGAATGAATATTAAATAATTAATCACAGCTTGATTGATTTCCTAAAAGTGTAGATTCTTGGATTTGAGAAAATGTATGAACTACGTAACTGCGAAACCTGTAATCTGGGTTTCAGACATAGCTAGTCTGACACTAACCAGGCTGTACATTAACAGAAGATGCATAAAGACGGAAATAATTTCACATTTAGGAAACAGAGTTGCATACAATGAAATGCATGAATTAATAATTTGCTTCTGTTACTATTACTGAATTTTAAACGTTTTTCCGCACTTGATATCTGCCAACAATAAAACTTTGATTCTATCTGTTTACAGGTTCCTGGCTATCCTGAGTGGTATAACATAGTATATGATGGAGATGCATCTGTGTATACCTACACCCTTTTGAAAGATTACAAAGAGGGAAGATTAAAGCTTACTATTGCTTAAGGTAAAAACTTAAAAACTTTGTCCTGGAAGCAGTGTCAGAGTGATAGTTTCATTCAGTGTTTATGCGTACTGTATGGCCGATACAAAAAGGGACACCACATGAACATAAAGGGCAATAAGTGCAGCCAATAACTCTGAAAACATAGAACAAACTGGAATATCTCAAGTGATTTCAATTTAAGAGACATTTGCAGTGGTATATTGCATCATGGCTGATTCAAGGATTCAAGAGTGCTTTAGATCTGATCAAATATAGTTGTGAGTAAGGTTTATGATATATGTCTTTGGAAAGCGAAAACATCACAACTTTGTTGTCGTGTTTAAAGGGCAGTAACTCTATATCAGAGGGAAATATGTGATATTTCAAGCAGCATTTTTTTCCATTTTCAAAGACTTATCCTGCTGTGTAGTTTATGTCATAGTACAATCTTTTTAAAGTTTCTTAATGTGAAGTTTACTAGGTGAACTACCGTTTTCCCGACTTGCGCTGTTTTTTGGCATCACATATTCCGCACGGTTGTCACTTTCAGTCTGCAATAACTTTTGAACCAGTAAAGATAACAGGATAATTTAAAAAGTATTGTATTTGTTTTTAAAGCCCTTTCCATTGATATACAGCATAACATATTTACTTAAGTTTTGAAAAATCACATGTTTTCATTAAATACATCATCTGGTCACTGAGGACACTTCGGAAACTTTAAAGTTCTGAAGTGTTCTAAATGTTGACAATTGTTTCAAAGAAAGAATATATTGCCCATTAGTGATTATAATATGCCGCATATGAAAGGATATGTGTAAAACATTTTTCTTTAATAGAAAATGGCCACGCATGATTTCCGAAATTATGTGTGGTACGAACGCGCGCTCTGTCGTATGACGTATACACAACTGACAGCATACACGAACTTTGTTAGGATAACAACTGTGCTTTGTTCATGTATGTACTTTGCAGTTAATTCCTAATAAATTTTAATTTTAATCGTTTTAATCGTTTCCCGACACTGTATATCCACATGTATATACATGTGTATATGTCCATAACAAACATGTTTATTGGAATATATACCAGGTGTCAAGTGAGCGTTTACAGGACCATTGGTCATCTGGTTTTTCATGTTAGATTGAATGTTGTTTTCAGGGTGTGTATTGACAATATAACCATAATACCAGTCGAGAACAAACCTAATAGAGTTTTTCGCTCAGATATACCCGCTTTATACAGTCTTAATTTTCGTTTCGAAGACTGTGTAATTGGATGTCATAAGACACTGTACTATCTGTGGTTATTAGGGTGACATGTATTTCATACCAAACTTTGACATATAATTTTGATATATATATATTTATTTATTTATTTCAACACCTTCTCCGCCGTCTCAGTGCTGAGCTTGGGAAGTCTAAAATGTTTTGCAAATACTTGCAAATGATACTTTAATACTTTCTCAGTTGTCTGCCAAACCTTATCATTAACATATTTGAACACGATACGTTATGTTGTACGTTATATGATGGTTAAAGATTAAGACATATATATATATATATGTCCAAAAACGAAAACACATACAGTGCAAAGATATAAAACAAAATAAAGTCCGATTCCACAATGTATTCGCTATTTAATTAATTCTCTACCGGTTTCACTGCTATTTTACAGATCATCAGGAGTTAAATATGGCGTTGTTGCGTAGATACTAACTTAACGACGTTACGGCCGTAACGTCATTAACAGTACAATACAATATAGGATTTACCGCCTTGTACTAAAGTGCGCACCATGGTTGATATAATTAACATGTATATAATATATGTTTTAAAATTTTGAGTGAAGTGAAATATTCTGACGGCGCGGACTAAGTAGACTTGTTCAATTTGGGTTTTAAAAGATTAATGAAGTAGTTTTCTTTAGCACAACGAAATGACACACTGTCCGAGTACATTTTATAGAAGGGGAATATAGTATATTTCGGATTTAGCTGTTGTGCACATGTATCAATGTGCCCACTTACATAGAGCATTCTAGTCTTTGGGTCCCTAATTTGTTGATTGTGGATCGTTACACGTTTTCGTAGGTAAAAGAGTTAAAAGAACAATTTTCAAACACGGGCACGCAATCCCCCAATATCAACTTGGGAACGCTAGGGGGCACAATAGAAAAATTGACTGATGTCCTCGAAAATATTAACCTTCCGGAAAGCGATGCAACAGCAAACCGAAATCAAGATACAGCTAGCATCCATATAGAGGAGAATGCCCTGAGGATAAAAAATAAACTAGCAAAACTATGGGAGACCAACCTGCGAGCTCGCAAATCATTATACTGGCAAGCCCTACGAAATAGAAATTTGGCCACAACATTTGAGGAATGGCTACAAGAAGACACAGTCATATTACCACAATGGGTACAAATGAAGGCAATCCCGAATGAACCTACAAGTGTCATAACACGGAAAGAGAAACAGGCAATGGACAATTTTCAGGCCGAAAAAGAGCTACTACTCCTGAGGAGTGAGAGTCAGGAAACAAAATACAAAGAACTAGACTTAAAAATTATTGCTGAAATAGAAAAACAAGCAACCGGACAAAGTCGCAGTCTATTATTAAATATGTGGCACGAGGACTGCAAAAGAAATGAAGATATCTCCAAAAAGAGATGGCAAAACAAAAACAAAACCTGGCTCAATAAATACAAAGAGAACTTCAAGATAACATATCAAAATAAAAATCCGTTCTTCAAATCAGCGGAGGAAACGGACAGAAACAAAACATATGCAGAAGCTGCAACAGCACAACAATCCATGGGCAGCAAACAACGAGTAACACCAACATACCAGAAATCAAATACAACCCAGAAAGATGAACGACAAAGAAGTCAACGTCAAAATCAAGGAGAAGCACCTGCCCAAGAAACGTCACAAATACAACGGCCGCCGATTAGACAACGGGAAACAAGACTGAATGAAACCAGAAGGACGCAACCATCCCCAAGAGAGTGTCAGGAAATACCGGGAACAACAAGCACAGTCCCTATATACATTGATCTGGAAGCAGAAACTGGTGACAATACACAGGTTAATTTTTTAGGGCGTGGCCGAGGCCGGGGTCGAGGCCGGGGCCGGGGCCAAGGCAACAGTCGGGGTCGGAGTCGAGGTCGGACCCAAGGCCAGGGAAGCAGACCCCAGCAGACATAAGTCATACATCTAAAGACATTAAAATAATAAATTTGTCAAACAGAAAATTATCTGATGCAGAAGTTTCTTTACTAAACAAAGGACTTAAATTCACACCAACACCCAAAATAGGAAATCCACAAGAATTATCAAAAGATATTAACGAATTTAATAGAAAATTAAGACTTGCTGAATATTTTGACGGCGCGGAAGATAGTGACATCTCGATAGTAAGAAACAAATCAAATTTTACACCGCCAAGCAAACGAAATGACGCACTTGACGAATTTATCAACAATGTAGAAAAATTTCCCAAAACTCAGATTCAAAATAATATCAAATATAATTTGACAAAATCAGAATGGGATGCCTTACAAATGTTAAAGGAAGATAATGACATTATTATTAAAGAGGCGGACAAGGGAGGGGCGACAATCATTATGAATAAAGAGGATTATAAAGAACTTGTTGAAAGCATTCTGAATGATGAAACATATTATACTAAACTATCCACATCTCCGGAAAAAGATTTACAATTAAAATACAAGAAATACTTGCAAAAATTCAAATGTCAACTAACAGACAAAGAATATGATTACCTACTTAATTTTGAAGTCAAAACTAGTAATTTTTACGGGCTACCTAAAGTACACAAAAGTAAACAAATAAACGAAAAGTGTAAATCAACAAACTCCGGTTATGTGGAAATTTCAGAACATATATCAGATCTTAAATTAAGACCCATTGTCGCCGGTCCCTCATGCCAAACACACAGACTTAGCAATCTAATAGATATATTATTAAGACCTTACACAGAACATATCACTAGTTACTTAAGGGATACAACAGATTTCTTAAATAATCTCCCAGATAATATTCCCGAACATACAATTTTAACATCATTTGACATTGAAGCATTATACTCCAATATCCCACACGAACTTGGGTTGGAAGCAGTAAAATATTGGATAGAAAAATACCCAGAAACTCTTAACTCTAGATTTTCGAAAGAATTCATTCTAGAGGGAATTAAATTCATTCTTGAAAATAATACTTTCTGCTTCAATGATACATTTTTCAGACAGGTAAAAGGCACAGCTATGGGTACGAAATTCGCACCTGTGTATGCGACCCTAGCTATTGGTTTCCTAGAGGAGAAACTATACACTGCCTTGGAAACCGTCTATGACATAGAATACCAACAGTATCTGAAAAAGTACTGGAAAAGATTTCTAGATGACTGCTTTGTTCCATGGACCAAATCGGAAGATGAATTAAAAACTTTCCATTCAGTTTTGAATAATTTACACAAAGATATAAATTTCACATTGGAATACGGCTTTATAGAACAACCTTTTCTGGATGTAATGGTCCGGAACAAGGCAGGCAAAATAGAGACAGATATTTACTACAAGGAAACCGACAGCAAACAGTATCTTTTGTTTTCTTCGTGCCATCCTAGACATACGAAAATAAATATACCTTATAACCTTGCACGTCGACTAAGAACAATTATTTCTGAACAAAATGTCCTTATCGAAAGAATGAGAGAACTAAAAATGTTTTTACTTAAACAAAATTACCCCGAAAGCTTGGTCGACAAAGGTATAGAGAATGCCATGACTCTAGACAAAAATATATTAAGAACTGTTAAAAAGAAAACAGAAGACCCGGTTATTCCTTATGTATCAACATACAACCCAAAAAATCCTGAAAGTTATACAATTTAATCTCCCCATATTACATGAAGACCCCAAAATAAACAGTATATTATCCAATTTTAAGATGATCAAAAGCAAACGTCAACCAGACAACTTAAAACGACTATTAACAAAAGCAAAATTTAATGACAAAAAATACCATGAAGTAAAAAGGTGCCGAAGACCAAATTGCGGTCTATGTATACACCTTATAGAAGGAGACGCATTTGAATTCAGATGTGGACGAAAATTTTACGTCCATGAATCAATGACATGCGAAGTGAAAAATGTCTTATATGTCATGAAGTGTAGCGGATGCGGCGAAGAATACATTGGGCAAACTGGAAATTACCTACGAAAACGTGTAACGATCCACAATCAACAAATTAGGGACCCAAAGACTAGAATGCTCTATGTAAGTGGGCACATTGATACATGTGCACAACAACTATATTCCCCTTCTATAAAATGTACTCGGACAGTGTGTCATTTCGTTGTGCTAAAGAAAACTACTTCATTAATCTTTTAAAACCCAAATTGAACAAGTCTACTTAGTCCGCGCCGTCAGAATATTTCACTTCACTCAAAATTTTAAAACATATATTATATACATGTTAATTATATCAACCATGGTGCGCACTTTAGTACAAGGCGGTAAATCCTATATTGTATTGTATTGTACTGTTAATGACGTTACGGCCGTAACGTCGTTAAGTTAGTATCTACGCAACAACGCCATATTTAACTCCTGATGATCTGTAAAATAGCAGTGAAACCGGTAGAGAATTAATTAAATAGCGAATACATTGTGGAATCGGACTTTATTTTGTTTTATATATATATATATATATATATATATATATATATATATATATATATATATATATATATATATATATATATAATGTATGTTTCCTCATTGTATATATGTAATGTATGTTTCCTCATGGGCTTTATAGCCTTTTGGACTTGTTAAATAAACTACTTACTTACATGTTCTGGTGTTTATTTTGTCTTACCGACTCACGGTTTGCGCATTTTACTATACAAATTCATATGTTTAGTTCAGATTTTTTTCCAGGTTTTTGTTGAGGTTGTATCATAACAGGTTTTGTATAAATCCTCATACTGTATCGTTTACTGGAGCCTCTATTATTACTTTAGGGGGATTTGGCCCTCTATTCTTATTTTAGGGGGAGATTTTGGTTCCGATTGCACCATTTCCTGATAGTTGCTTACTTTTACCCTTTCTTAATGCCAATGAGATATCAAATGTTACTGTTTTAGGCTGTTGAAGTATTTTGAGCAGTAATATTGTATTCTAGATATTGTCACTCGGGACGCTACCTGAATATTCGTAATCTTCTGTCTCACTACCACTGTCGCTGTTGCTATTTCTGCTATCATCATCAGTTACATTGATGATGAACTGCTATATTTCTTGGTCAACTACAATGTCATTTCTTATATACTCCTCTTCAATTTTGAAACCATGCATACATTTTCATTAACCCATTCCTAATTTGTTATTCCTGTAACATCCGCTACTTTGCCAGTGTTGTTTCTTGATGCAATAACACGCTTTGAATGCGACCAGATTAATGCTATTGGGTTTAGGTCGGGGTGATAGGGCAACCTGAGTATTTGGTGGTTTATGCACTTAAATGCACAAATAATTGAGGTATCAGCATGTCATTTTCAAATTAAATATCGTGACTGCGAAGCCAATTTTGGATATCTGCTTTAGAGCTACTTAAATCTGGCTTCTTTTCATTCTGCACGGAATGATGGGACGCGTCATCCATTATTATGGCACTTTTCTCTTCAAGATTAGTTAACAATTTATCTGTAAACCATTTCAAAAACATCTCACCGTTCATCTCGTGATAATCACCTTTGTTTGACTAAGCATTCCAGCCTTCTAAAGCATTTGGTACAAATCCATTCCTTCCCCCTGTATGAACAATAACTAACAGCTCGCCCTTACTTACTGACTGATACGCACCAGGCTCTTCATCACCCTGCCAGCAATGATTTGGCAGTGTAACCTGTGTAACCTGTATCTTTTAATGCGCCTCAGATATGAACAGCGTAAATCAACAATTTAGAGCGGCGCCACCTGAAACCAATAAAATTATAAATATTCTCTTTCAAAACCTGGTGTAGGCAGTTCCTTGCGTACTTTATAAAACGCGTGTATTTTGTTTCTAATAGCACAAAGGTCAAAGTCGTCGAGAACCTCATAGATTGTCTTGTCGTGTTTGTTAACCCACTTTACCCGTCTCTGTTTCCTCCTTTTTCTTATGAAATACTCCAAATATATTAACTGATCCCAAAGGATCAAACGAAAAATATAATCTGCACTATGGATGATGTACTTTTAAGGCCCGCCACACGGCACAACACCAGCTGCAGTAATAGCAAATAAAAAAAAAGTTAGATCCTTTGGAAGCAGTAATACATTCAAAGCGAGAAGATGGGCCATATAATAGCAAAATGCTATTTTTATATATTCTTTAACAAGACTGAATTTTTGTCGCACCTGACGTTAACACAATCATGTTTGAGATACGTCACAGAACGCCGTGACGTACTTCTGTTTGAACACACATTTCAGCTTCTTAAATTTGACCAGAGAAAAATATTTTTCTATGTGACTTTGATTTAGACTACACAAATGTAAATTCTTGAAATTGCAGCTAAAATGTCTGGCTTAAGCTGCAAGTTTTGAAAAGGGTCACTGAAGAAGGTTCATTACCCGAAATTGTACAATATGGCACATCTTCTCGCTTTGAATGTTTTACTGCTTCCAAAGGATCTAACAATTATTTTTATTTGCTATTACTGCAGCTGGTGTTGTGCCATGTGGCGGCCCTAAAAAAAGTCTCCCCGTACATCATTCATAGTGCAGATTATATTTTTCTTTTGATCCTTTGGGATCAGTGAATATATTTGGAGTATGCCAAATTATTGTATGTTAAGAATCATCTTCTTAACAGTATTTTTTTTTTTGGGGGGGGGGGGGGGGTTGGCCCCTTTGGGAATATGTGTCTTTGATTTAGACTACACAAATGTAAATTCTTAAAATTGCAGCTAAAATGTCTGGCTTTCGCTGCCAGTTTTGAAAAGGGTCACTGATGAAGGTTCATTACCCGAAATTGTACAATAAGGCCCATCTTCTCGCTTTGAATGTTTTACTGCTTCCAAAGGATCTAACAATTATTTTTATTTACTATTAAAGAATCACTTAAGAAAAAGGAAAATCGATATTTGGCGACATGCCTCCAGCCTGGCCTTTCTCTAGCTATCTTACATTACGTTTCGGAACGGTTTGAGCTGAAAAAGTGAAAAGTTTATATGCTAGAGACGTAAATTTGGTAGATTTTCGTCTTTTGCCCTTGTTCTTGTATATGTGGGTTGTTTCTGTTTGTATTGTCATTTATAATGTAACTTGTATATATGCATTAGTTTAAACATAGCTATTCGATATTAAATACAACATACACACATAATGAGAAATACAAATCATAGGATGAGAACGAAAGCACAAGTACTTATAGAGTTCTTCTCCTAACGTGGTTAAGCTGTATAATTGATTGTGGAAATTAATATGAAACTTTTCTAACAACAATTAGACATTGTGAATGTAAATGTTCTGAGGTTTGAAAAGAAAAAATCAGAAAATGATCAATTATAACGAGCAAAGGTAAAGGTAAATGTAAGGCTATTGGCAATTTTTAAATGAAGGGAAAGAAAAACAAAAAAGAGAAAGAAAGAAAAACAGAGTAAATAAGGAAACAAAACAGGGTTGGCATTAGAGAAGGATGCAATAATTCTAGAATGTTTACGATTTTGCAGGACTGATGTAGACGGAAGCTGGGGCGCGGACAAGGATGGGCACGCGCAATCGAACAGATGCAGCTACAATGTCGTGAAAAAACGTTTCTACGTCAACTAGCGTTGAGTGTTGCCAATGTATTTGTGTGTTTTACTTATAAAAGCGTTGAGTGCTGCTGATGTTTTTCTGCACTGCCTGAAAAACAATTGTTGCATTTTGTTCGAAAGAAAGGGTCTGATCACCGTATATAGGAGTATACTCAAGGAAGGGTTGATATATGTTGGAACTTACATTAAGCAATACCGGACAATGGCACAAACACATCGAAAACATTCTTGATGAAGGTTCATTACCCGAAATTGTACAATATGGCCCATCTTCTCGCTTTAAATGTTTAACTGCTTCCAAAGGATCTAACAATTATTTTTATTTGCTATTACTGCAGCTGGTGTTGTGCCGTGTGGCGGCCCTAAAAAGTCTCCCCGTACATCATCCATAGTGCAGATTATATTTTTCTTTTGATCCTTTGGGATCAGTTAATATATTTGGAGTAGTTAAAATATATCGTGCGTTAAGAATCATCTTCTTGACAGTGTTTTATTATTTGGCCCCTTTGGGAATATGAGTCTTTGATTTAGACTACTCAGAGGAAAATTCTTGAAATTGCAGCAAAATGTCTGGCTTTCGCTGCCGGTTTTGTAAAGGGTCACTGATGAAGGTTCATTACCCGAAATTGTACAATATGGCCCATCTTCTCGCTTTAAATGTTTTACTGCTTCCAAAGGATCTAACAATTATTTTTATTTGCAAGCGCTTCAAATGTCATAGGGATAATGAGGAGACTAAATTTTCACTTTCTAGAGTTGCTCTAAATCAAATATATTTTTCTTTCGTTCTCCCAGTCCTTGAATACTTTTCAGTAGTTTGGGATGGTTGTTCCAAAAGTGACGAGGAAACATTCGAACGTCTTCAAAACGAAGCTGCCAGAATAGTGACCGGACTTACACGATCAGTATCTTTAGAAAATTTGTATGCAGAGTGCGGATGGAGCTCCTTAGCTGAAAGACGCAAACATAACAAAGTTACTTTTATGTATAGAGCCAAAAATAATCTTTTACCAATATATATGACTGATTTAATTCCCCTGTTATACGGGAAACAACTAATTATCCGCTCAGAAATCAAAATTATATCACAAAGCCTTACTGCAGAACAGAATTATTTAAAAAATCATGCATACCCTCGTCAATATCTCTATGGAATTCTGCAGATGATAATCTCAGAAACTGTCCCTCGATTAATTCATTTAAATTTTATCTTAAAATAGAAAGCACTTTAACTAAAGTACCCATTTATTATACATATGTTGACAGATTTTTATCAGTAATGCACGCACGAATCAGAAACAATTGTAGCAATTTGTCAAATGACCTGCGTCTCAATCGCATAACTCAAAATCCCTTTTGTAGCTGCAACTCTGAAATTGAAAACGCAGAGCACTATTTCTTTCGTTGTCCGAAGTATGTTAAGGAACGTATAACTATGCTTCGTGAAACACATAGTTTCCATCCACTTAACTTAAACAAGCTTCTGACCGGTGATAGTAATCTAACTATTGAGAATTATTCAAAAATATTTGAAGCAGTTCAAAAGTATATTAAGAGTACTAAGAGATTTTCGAACACATAGACAACATTTTTATATGAAATGCCCGTATGCTATGCTTGTTTAAACGTTTGTTATTATTTTTTTTTTACTATTATTTTTTTTTACCTATTCACCGCTGCTGACCCATGCTATTGACTTCTTGACAGGACACTCAATTTACTTATTACTTTATCAATTTATTTATTTATTTATCTTTTTATCTATTTATCTATTTATTTATTTATTTATTTATTTATTTATTTATTTATATTAGCTGGCTACCTTTAAAATTTATTTCTATTTCATTGTAAATCAAAATCAAGATTGTACATTTATGTATTTTGTATTTGTTGTATTTGTATTTATAATCATGTGATCATATAACTAACGTTACGTAATTAAATATGTTTAAACTGTTAAACTACGTTGGAACTTCATTTATCAATTCTAATCGCTGTTGCGTAAAATTCGTGCAGTGAAAGAAGTAATGCTGAGTATCCTCGATACTACCGCAGGTGCACATAGGTGAATCAGAAATATTCTTGATAAAAAGATCTAGACTTAAAGAGCTACAACGAGTTCGTAGGCGTGTATGCAAGGTATCAAAGGTCTAAAGGGTAAAGCCAGAATACCCACAGATGACCTTATCCCAAAGAATAGGCGTTGTAGAAATCAACACTCTTGTGTTTTCAGATACCTTCAGCTAGCAAAGAAGCGTACAAAAGTAGTTTCTTTTAACGGACTATCAGGGACTGGAATGACCTCCCTGATTCTCTTATCTCCTCTGCTGAAATGTCTGATGACTGTGTGTCCAGGTTACATTTTTCCAGTATAGCTCTTCATCAGTATGTTAATCAGGTTCAGTTAACATCTGGCAATAGTTGATTCATTCTGAACTGCCGATTTCATGGTATAGAATGTCATCCATGCGCGGATCCAGAAAATTTTCTCAGGGGGGCGGGAATCAAAATTCCCAGAAGGGGTCTGACGGAAAATTTCAACATGGCAAAAACTAATAATCTGGCAATTCCAGGGGTGGGAGTGGGGTCCGGACCCCCTGTCCCCACTCTGGATCCGCCCATGTCATCTATAAATGCTGTTTGAAAACAGCATATAAATGCAAACTTTGGGTACCACCATTAAGTTAGGCCCTCTATTCCGCCAACGGATGGGACAATTTGAACCAGTTTGTTGACGTTTTCAATGAGGGCGACATGTGAAAATATGGCCTTCCAGGTCTCATAAATTTCGAAAATCTCAAAACTTACGCGTATACCACGTGCACCATAGTTCCAGTACTAGTAGAACGTACTCCTGTGCCACAGAAGAAAACTCAGAATGTTTTGAAATATGAAACCATGACTAATCTATTTTTGGGGAAGGAATATCCAGTTCTAATCAAAGTTTGGATTATACTCTGTATCATAACCTAAAACGAGTAGGTGTTGACAGATAAATTACAGAAACAAACCATGTACTCCTAGGCCACGGAGCTATCTTCTGCTCAAACTCAGCAAGCTTATTTATATCCAGTGATTCAGAAGATGTTAGCGTCTTTTTTATAGCTTCAACCCTTCAATGTATTATTCTATAGCTATAACTGTAATGGAAAAGTTCCATGTAGATATCCATCCGAGAAAAAAAGAAGTCCGGTTTTAAAAGATTGTTTATTCGTCAATATGATTATTTTAGGATGTAAAGCTGTAGACATACAAAAAGTAAATAGATTGTTTTTTCAACTGGGACACTTAAAAGTTTGAAAGTTACTAACGTTTCAAATTAAAAAGACTGCTTAGAGGCCGTGGGTAGTGATTCGGTCGGCGGTCATCAGTCTGCGGTCTTTGCAAGCCTTAGGCATATTCGTCCCCAATTATTTCTATACAAATTGTTATTTCGGTTTCTAATCTATAAACGACATGCTTAAGACATGATTTCTATCATTGATTATGCCTGTAGTGCCTGTCTGTTCTTCATAATAATAACAGTTCATCGCGGTTTGTATTTAGCGCTACACTGCCGTGGTCACTTCAATAGTTTTTTTTTTTATGATAACCTCGAAGGTACGAATGAAGCCGAGATAGCCTGATTCTCTTTGCTCTTCTAATCAAGGGCGGGAAAACGATTCGGTATCAATTAAGCATGACACTGGTTCCTATTCCGAATATATTTACATATAACATGAACCTGATAACGGGAAACCAGCCGATAATGGCAACTATTTTTAGATTATTATTTATAGACCATAAATATTAATGATAACATGAGTAATGCCGTTAAAAGTCTGTCGGCCCCATTAGCTCAGTGTGTTAAGCATCGATCTTCTAATCAGACCCTTACAGGTTCGAATCTCGCCGAGTATCCGCTATTCATTTTTTTTTTTTTTTTTTTTTGTTATCATAATAAGCCTCTTTTCTTTCTTCATTCGTTTTTATTCTTCCTTTTTTATGGAGTCTATTTAGCAGTACGCTGAAAAAAGTTGTTCAGTACTGGCGATAAGTGGTAGACCCAGACAGATGAATGTTGCATTATCAAATGAGCCGCGTCACAAGAAAACCGGATTTTTGCCTATGCGAAAACAAAGGCGCAGATCAGCTTCGCAGTAACTGCGAAGCTGATCAGCGCCTTTGTTTTCGCTACACGGATAGTACACTTTCTCTTCTTATTAAATCCGAAATTTCAAGCTTCTATGCTGCTTCGGGGACTGGTCATGTTGGGATGTTGCCTCCATTTTACAGGACTTTTACCCAAAATGAGGATGTCATCACATCCAACAAGTGCTTGAAATATAACTATCCAACTCAAAAGGCTTATACGTATGGATGGTTTGACTTGAAATGTTTCCTCGGCAGGCTCAGACAAGCGCGGTTAACCAGTAATCAGTCAGCAGTGTATTTAGCTTTACCTGAAGGCACAAGTAGCCTATATCTATTTCTTTAGGCCCCAATGGGAGGGGGTCCCATAGTCTCTATGATGAAAATAACAGTCACAAATGATTAGCGTGTGTCTAAGGTGTGTACAGGTCGTATAATAATCTCAGCATGCTGAAAATTTTGGATTGCATGTATTTTTTGTACAGTTATGTTAAGCACACAATACAGTATAGGCGCGTATCAAACGTTTAATGTAACGCGTGTTGAACTTATTCGTATAAGACACATACCCGAGACACGTCGAGCTTTAAGCATGCTGCATGCTTAAAATACTTTAACGTACACCAAGCGTACAGAACGCACATGTACGAGGTTTGTGGACACCTTGGCTAGCAGGAAAAGTAAAGTGCTGTTGTTTAAGTTTTTTTGTTTTTGTATAAATATAAGCAGCAATATCTTATGAGCATATTTGAGGAATTTGTTTCAATTTGAAGTATCAACACGTTAAATATGACATATTTTCTACTTAAGCGTACGTAGGGCCACACGGGACAGGTGCCAAAACGTCAACAAAATGTGACGATTTTCATATTGTGTTTTTTCCCTGTCAAACGGCACTTAAATATGTTATAACATTAAAACATTTCGTCCTAAAACCAAATAACACTGACTTCAGTTTCAGAAAGATTCCGACTTGGCGGCAGTGTTGTTTGATTTATGTGAAAACCAGAGGACCAATGGCCCTGTAAACGCTCACCTGAGACCTGAGATATATACCAATAAACTTGTTTGACTAGAATGGTAATATACATGTATATAACCCCAGGGCAGGGTCAGAGCAACGTCTGGGGTCAATTTCTTTTTTAAATCATAAAGATTCATGATCAGTCCATTTGCCAATTTATTGCAAGTTTTGCCCTTCAAATGACATTGTAACAATTTTCCCCATTCAAATGCATGGGCAACCTAAGTTGACCTTGCCGTAAAAAAGGTCAAGGTCATCTCAGGGTCATGATTTAAACAAACTTTGTAGAGCTCCATTGCTTGATGCTTCATGCCAAGTTTCAAAATCATAGGCCTTCTGGTTCTGGAGAAGAAGATTTTTAAAGGTTTTTTTGCTGTTTATAGCCATGACGGCCATCTTGGTCACGTGACCTTGACCAACTTGACAAACTTTCATTTACTCTTCCTAAGAATTCTCCTCATAAAGTTTGGCTTTGATTGGCCAAGCGGTTTCAGAGAAGAAGATGTTTGAACATTATGGTCATACACATGTATAAAGCCCCTGGGCAGGGGCAGACAACCCTCTGGGCCAAAAACATTTTCATAAACATGAATATTCTGTCCATTTTCTCATTCCTAGCAAGTTTTTGCCATTAATTGACATTTTCTTATTTTTTCCCATTCAATTGCATGGGCGGCCTAAGTTGACCTTGCTGTAAAAAAGGTCAAGGTCATCCCAGGGTCATGATTTATATAAACTTTGTAGAGCTCCATTGCCTGATGCTTCATGCCAAGTTTCAAAATCATAGGCCTTCTGGTTCTGGAGAAGAAGATTTTTAAAGGTTTTTGCTATTTATAGCCATGGCGGCCATCTTGATCATGTGACCTTGACCATTTATATAGACTTTCATTCACTCTTCCTAAGAATGCTCCACATAAAGTTTGGCTTTGATTGGCCAAGCGGTTTCAGAGAAAAAGATGTTTGAATAATTTGGTCATACACATGTATATTGCCCCGGGGTGGGGGCAGACAGACCCCTGGGGTCCAAATTTTTTTCAGAATCATCAATCATAAGTCAAGTCCATTTGCCCATTTCCTGCAAGTTTTTCCCTACAAATGACATTTTAACACTTTTCCCCATTCAAATGCATGAGCGACCTATGTTGACCTTGCCGTAAAATAGGTCAAGGTCATCCCAGGGTCATGATTTATATAAACTTTGTAGAGCTCCAGTCACTGATGCTTCACACCAAGTTTCAAAATCATTGGCCTTCTGGTTCTGGAGAAGAAGATTTTTAAAGTTTTTTTTCTATTTATAGCCATGGCGGCCATCTTGATCATGTGACCTTGTCCATTTATATAAACTTTCTTTCCCCCTTCCCAAGGATGCTCCACATGAAGTTTGGCTTTGATTGGCCAAGCGGTTTCACGGGAGAAGATGTTTGAATATTATGGTCATATACATGTATATAGCCCCAGGGCAGGGGCAGACAACCCCCCAGGGGCTAAAATTTTCCATTAACATTAATCTTCTGTCCATTTGCCTATTCCCAGTAAGTTTTACCCATTAAATAGCATTTTACCATTTTTTCCCATTCAAATGCATTGGCGACCTAAGTTGACCTTGCCATAAAATAGGTCAAGGTCATCCTAGGGTCATGATTTATATAAACTATGATGGGCCTGCGTCCCCAATGCTACATACCAAGTTTCGTGGAAATCGGCCCACTGGTTCTGGAGAAGAAGATTTTTAAAGGTTTTTGCTATTTATAGCCATGGCGGCCATCTTGGTCATGTGACCTGGACCATTTATGTAAACTTTCGTTCCCCCTTCCTAAGGATGCTCCACATGAAGTTTGGCTTTGATTGGCCAAGTGGTTTCAGAGGAGAAGATCTTTGAAAATGGTGGACGACGGACGACGGACGGACGCCGGAGCATGGGTATACTATAAGCTCACCTGTGAGCCTTCGGCTCAGGTGAGCTAAAAATCAGAAGCAGACCGAAAAATCTGTTTGAAATAATGGCGTAATTTGACGTCGGAGAACAGCCGACGCCGATTGTATGTTTCGTTAAGGAAATCACCCACAGATACGATGAAAATGTTACAAACAACAGAAACGTCATCGGTCTGTCAGTTACTATTTAGTTCTCAGTAGTTGTGGCACAGACGATTTTCAGCTGCTCAGAAGTCCACCTATGATGATAAACGGAAGATCACCTGTCTGGCATGCTCGCCGCAAGAAATTGTTACACATGTTCAACAGGTGGACGAACAATTTTGCGAGAATTGGTACGGCGTATCTGCATTTGACAGCTGGATACACAGACATAAAAATGTTGATAGCCAAGGATCTTTTGTTAAAAAAAAAAAAAAAAAAAAAAAAAAAAAAAAAAAAAAAAAAAAACACCCTGAAACAAATGTATAACGTGCTGGCGGCTTAAAATTCAAGTTACGTCATATAGAGACGTTGACCTTTGCCCCGCACTCAGTTCGGAAGTGCAGGGAAAAGGCTGTAGATGACGTGTTTTTGTCAGATTTCAATAAAATTTCTTGTATATTTGCTTATAAAATACTTTTGCAAAAGCAGATATATTCATTTTTCTGTTGAAAATATAAATGGTGTACACGAACTTTTCTGACAAACCACGTATGTATGTCTATGGAAATACATTGGTTGAATTTGCGGCATATTTTTCCACACGCTCGGTGCGCGCTTTGTCTTATACGTTATTGACTGCGATAGAAAATTGAAGCTATTGATATGACACTTGTGTCATATCTTTTCTTGTATAGAAATATAGTCTGTATTACAAGTTTGCTAAAAGGCAAGCTGCCTTATCAAAGCTGAGCCGATGCACATGCATTTTATATAATGTAGGTAAAAAATAACAGGTGCAGATCAGATGTGCTGGGGCTGAGTTCTTACTATTCCTGCCATGATAGAATAATACTCTTAAACTTTTAAATAGTCTCAAACAAACCCAGCACAAATGGTAGCAATGGTAGCTCTCAAGCTGTGCAGCATCCTTTGTGGTTATCAGGGTCTGACTAATGAAGGAAGGTTTTCTCTGACACACTGAAACTAATGTGTTAACAAAATTATATTGCAAATTTCATATCAGCGAGAACATTTCCGGTTTTCCGCTCGCTAAAGTTTGCAATCATGAAGTGTAAACTACTTCAGCAGGACGCGTAGTGTACAAAATCAATACACCTATAGTCAGAAGGTGGTTTATTTTTAAACCGATACATGTATTTCCAAACTGTTTATTTTTAGACTGCACTCCATTAGGTTTCCGGCCTCATATGTTTAAGCCCCCCTATTTCACCACATTATATAGTAGAATGGTGGATTCGAGGGGACATGAAATTTAAACGTCAATTACACCTACCACAGGCATCAATATATGAATTACAACATTGTTATTCCTTTGGGATCACTAAAAAGACATATTAGAACAATTTCGCCAATCCATGCCTTATAAAAATATGTTTTTAATGTGAACTATTTTCGCTTCGGCATTGAAATTAATTACACGTTGTGATATACGCGCGTAGTGATACAGCCGACCAATCAAATCGACAAGTGGGCGGAGCAAATACCTGGTCAAAAAACTTATCGATATCAAAAGAAAACGATAATTTAAAAAATAGAAAATTATATTATTACTTAAAATAAATATATGTTGTCTTGGATTTTTTTCTCTGTAAAATATATTTTTGATTTTGCTAACAAGATCGCTTTATTTGGCTATGTGAAAACGATGCATCGGCTAGATTTTCAACTAAGAAAATAATTCATAGAAAATTTTATTGTAAAAAAAGTTATAAAAATATTAAAGTAGATAATATATGTGGTTTTGGATTTTTTTCTTCGCTGTGTAAAATTATTTTCAATTGCTAATATCGCTTACTTAAAGGGCGAGAAAAAAAAGAAATCTGTTGCTGAAAGAAACTGAATTTTGAGCATCCCGCAAACTTGAGGAGTTTCATTTTAATGGTATTGTTAACGTATATATTTAAACACGTCAGATTATAGCAGTATAATTTGCATTTGGCTCACAAAACAAAAATATTGTTCGCAATGTTTCGTCATAAAAAAGAACATTCCCTTCATTGTGAAAGTTTTTCATATATAAAACGTGTTTGTTTGTTTGAATTGATGCCTTACGTCCCACTCAACAGCCATAGTCATGTTTGGACGTTGCCCCTATTTTATGTGACTTTCACCCAAAAACTAAAGGCACAGACAGCGTATCTATTTCTTAAGGTCCCAGTGCGCGGGACCGACCCGACCACCCTTTATTATAATATAAAACTTGGTCAATTCAACATATATTGCTACATGTATGCCGATATCGTGTGCGCGCACACGCGTGTATGTTTCTGTGTGTGTCTAACGCCAGGTCCTACACAAATAAAACTGTACAAGCACAGGAGATGGCTAACGAGTCATTACAAAAACTTGCTCATGCAATAAACAGAGTTTTTTTTAGCTTTAAGGATTGATTTTTTTCCGCTGAAAAACTTTGATTTTTTTCTTATTTCAAAATAGAGATTTTGAGCAATAAGAAAATTAGTATACCCCTGCAGACGCCAGTTTTTGCTATATAAAAGTGGGGTTCAATGGGGGTATGCATTACACTGACATGTTTTCGTGATGAATTTCGGAATTAGAGAATAGAGGAATATTATATTAAACATGTAGTGAAAACAAATGCGCTGATTAGCTGTGCATGCAGCTGATCTGCGCCTTTGGTTTGATGATTTTCTGAAGCAGCGGTTCAAATGTAAAAACGCCAGCCTGTCTGCCCGAGGAATGCGTGATCAAAATATTGTTTTCACAATTCATACGAACGTACATGTATATTAATAATTATACATGAACGTACATGTATATTATTAATCAACCAGATGGTTAACGGACACTTTCGTAGTATGTAAGGCGTTTTTAAGAGCAACATTACGAAACGTTGTTCATGCAATATACCGAGAATTTTTTCAGCTGTAAAAATTGAAAATTTCAACTGAATTTTTTTTTATATTTTTCTTATTTTTGCTCAAAACATAGATTGTGGATACAAGTTGGAACCGCCTCTAACGAGTATCCACAATCTATGTTTTGGAGCAAAAATAAGAAAAATAGGTATGCCCCTGCATACCCCAGTTTTACTATATAAAAGTGGTTTTAAGGGGGTCTATATTGCCCGGACATGTTTTCCTGATGAAGAAAGATAAAAAGAGAAATATTTGCGAGAATTTATTGAAAAGTTTATGGTTTAAGCGACAGGTCCTCGAATTCCGATCGCATGCATTATACGTGAAGAGGCACTTGAACGCGTTAGGGCAGTGTACATGTTCTCGGCGTTTGTATTTGGGTACATGAAGTAAATATACGACGTAAGCGACAAACGAAAAAACAAACAATGCTGTATTAGTTTTTCTTCTTTCTTTTTAATCAATACCATTGATGCATCTGCTAGGCAATTAGCTGATCAGAACGGTTTAGCATCAGGGCATAACGACTTAGGTCGCAAACATGCATCAAATAGGTATGCTTTACGACATACAACAAATAAGTTTGCATGAGAAATGTTTTCGATTTTGATTTGTCGTCAAATAGCTCACAATTTCGTATATCAAAAGATAAAACGCAATCATTTCGCTACTACCTAGTCATCGCTCATTTGCTTCTGTTTACAAAAAAGCTGATACTTGTATCATTTATTAAGGATATTCAGGCGTCCATTTTGGTCGTTTCTTGGGGAAGTATACCATGCCTTCATCTAATTAGAGCAAAAGTGTGTAGACCGTTTAAACTGAAAGTTGTATACAACATACCTAATATGATTATCTATTCCTTGAGACTCAATAGAAAGTATCCAGATGTCACAGTGAAACGCATTTTGACCGTAAAGCATGTCCATGCACGTGTTTACTTTTATTTCTGGTTTCGAAATGTTTGAAACACACCATAAATGTACTTAGGAAGCAATCTGTAATAATTATATTAAAAAAAAAAAAAACAAAATAAATACATGTATCTGAAAGAATTAAAGCGCAATATGAAACAATACAATAATAAAAGTAATGCAAAATCAAAATAACCGAATCAATCAAAACATGCAAAAGCTCTCCGGTCAAATTTAGAAACGAAATATTATTAAACTCATTTCTTTTACAAGAAGAATGTAAAATAACAAACATAGTTAGTAGTACATCATCACAGAAGATGTTTTGTCAAAAATAGACAATCATAATTCAGCGTATCTCCTTACTTTCCTTAAGATTTTTAATTATATAATACAAAGGACTTTTTATGCTGGTTTTATGTCTATTGTTATAGTACACGTTTAGAAGATCGTATGTAACGTTTCAATATGGAAACTTTAGGATTCAAATGTCTTTGGTAATGCATGTACACATATGCGTACAACCGAATACAACTAAAGTTACACCGAGGTGATCAGCAGATGTAATATGAGCCGCGTTGTGAGAAAACCTGATGTTTGCCTATGCGAAAACAAAGACGCAGATTAGCCATGCAGTAACTGCACTGCTGATCAGCGCCTTTGTTTTCGTTCGAGGGGTAGCGCAATTCATCTTCTTCAAGGCTTAAATTAAAATTTGTAAGCTTCCAGCCATCGTCTGTAAGTGCACAGACCGGTTTGTGTCGCACCTGAAGTAAAACCCCGCTGCAAACATTTTATTATTTAAAACACGTATTAAGGTTGCGAAATACCAAAATTAAAATGTTGGAAACATTTCGCGCATATTGAAGCGGTTTTGTCGTTATTTGTTTCTGTAGAATATTTACAGTCTAAGGAAATGTTGACTTTAGTCCATTTAATGGCATCGATCAGATAACTTATTTTCGGTAACCTCTTTTCTGGTCCTTCTGTTATTGTGAATTTATCTATTCATTTATTTATTAGGTTAGGCGTAAGTTCGGAAAATCGCATTTATGGCGCATAAAGATCATTTTATTTTTTACTATCAATTAATCGTTGTAAACTTATGAGTATCACATTGTTAATTAAATTTTCAAAGTTCATATCCAATTCCCGACTCTGTACGATAGATCACCATGAAAAAAGAAATAGAAATGATACAAGATCAATTAAAAAGAAATAAATAAAATCGATTTATCAAGATTTAATATGATCGAAACATTCCTTTAAAGCGTGCCAATAAACCATATGACACGTGGGGATATTGTGTGACATACCGCTCGGCATCATCAAAGAGTCGCACAAACTGGAATATGATGTATGCGGAACCAAAAAATGCTTTGATCAAAACATAAAACGCAATTAATCTCAGTCATAAAATCAGACAATATGCGCCGGTGTAGTTGCTTCTTTAATCTTGGTCACCTGGCGTAGGTAGGGGCGGGGCTAAAATTAAAGTAGTTCGGTCGCGTATTTCTTTCACAATATGCGCGAGAACACGTAATGGTTCAGCCTCTCGATACCTGGTATCAGTGATCTATAATGTAAATCTACTGTCCCTGCTGGTATAGTATATGATTATATCTCTGATATAAATGTTTTACCGTCGATCTTGAAATCAAATTTGACAACATCCAATGTCATGGGAAACGGTATGAATAAGTCAGAAGTTCTGAATTGTCACATTACCTTGGTGTAAATAAGATTAATTTTAAAATCTACCTGGTCACAGTCAACTTGGAAATTGTCCGATAAAATCATGACCAGGCGCCACCATGTTCCTGGACAAACCCAGGGAGAAGATTCGCGCTGCGAGGTCGCTTAGAATGGGGTCACATCGATATCATCCAATCGTCTGACAAAATGTCTTATAAGATTTGGCGGTAATCGTGTCAGTTTATAGCTGTAACCCTTGCATTGTTTATTGTCGCCTCCCCGTTGACATGTATTGTCCCGTTTTCAAGTTATTTAATTTAAGGGAACCCGAAACCGAATGCGGCCTTTGACACGTCATGTTATTTAAGAATATGCACTAGTACTGCCAGTGGTATTTAGTTCACAAAGGCGATTTGTTTAACTTAGCACACATGAATGGTTTATTGTAAATCATTTCAGTCAACTGAATTCATGTAGATCACAACCAGAACGCTCCCTCCTTTTGAAATAAGTAATTAGAAGTCGTTTAACTTATATGAAGACTTTTAAATATGAAGACATGCTAGCTCATCTCCTGTAAAACGACACCGTATTGTGAATGGCACACCCACAATCACATTTCACGAAGGCCTGAAAGCCATTGTCACCAATCTAAACTATTATGCTTTTCAATGGGATTATAATGAATCTTGACCCCACAATTTGCTTTCTAAATTATAATTTTCGATATGATCGTATGTTTTCTTTGTCAGTGTAATGGGGTGGACATTCTGATGTATTAAACTTGTCAATTCGTCCCTATTATGTAGAATTTCAAGATGTCTAATAAATAATTGTATCTGTTCAGGTTAATAAATGACAGGGACAATTAACGTATAAGATTAGACCAACGTAGGTTGAAGATAGTAATAAATTGGTTTTGTCAGGCTGGTAATACCTTAACATCCCAATCAAACATTTTTCAGTCATGGACCACATATTTCTGGGCATTAACCTGTAGGCTACCCTCGGGAGTTAATGTATCTTGTTCAAGCACACAACGCAAGCGGCTTGATTTAGGATCGGATCCCAGGATTTCTCGATACTGAGTCCGCTGCCCTACCATCGGATAACCCATCGACACTTTTCAATACACAATGACCCTCACTATGAACGTCTGGCAATCATAAACACAGCCCTCTTACGGCTGTGTTCAAATCTTGCATTGTTTAGAGGCTATATCTTCGTTTAACACAATCAACAATAACAGCTAAGGTCGTATAAGAAGCCCGGGATGAAAAAGAAGCAAAACGTAGGCTATTATCAGTAAATGGCACAATCAGAAAAAAGTCTCACTCACTAAGTCCAAAAACCGACTAAATTGACAAACAGGTAGGCCTAATATGTGAACATATCAAAGCTGAGTGAGCAGCTATTTCTCAATAGGCAGCCACTCAGTTACCGAACTTAACCAAATATATGAAACAGGCCTAAGTTGCATAACGCGAGCGCTTTTCTGCATTTTGTTCTTTCTATGCGAAATTGGCGGTGTCTGTCGACGATACCATAAACGTGAACAAAACACTGTATTGCTCCCATAGTAGAAGCTCAGACTATTTTTTTCTTGACTAAACATGCTTTCTCTTACATTTATATTAAAATTTTCTACTATGACGGGATTCAGCAGTCAAAGTTTATGCGGTCGAAATATTTGATGACGCCATTTTACTCTGCCTCGTTACTTAGCAACTACAGGCTGTTTTTCAGAGAGGCAGCTCCTGGGAACGTTACGTAGCGCTCGCGAACACGTTTTTTGTACATACTGTTGCAAAGCAAATACATGTACTTACCCGTCTAGACACATCGTTGCATTCTCATTATTTTTCTACAAGGCAAGCAAATGAATCCCTTCTGACTTTCACTCACACATAGAGAAAAACAATAATGCACGAAACCCAAAGAGAAGCCCCGCACTATCGTGCGCATTACTTTTATGTCAAACCCTACCCTGCATTGTTACAAAAAGCCATTCCTTAAAATGCTATATCAGATAGGAACAAAATATAATTAGAAGCATTCCCTTTTATAATCCAATTGTGTAAACGTGCCTTGGCAAAGGTCACATTGGTTCCGTGTTCCTTTAACTAAAACGTTGAAACGGGACTCAGTCGGTCACGAGGAGGCGACAATAAACAATGCGGCCACTGTATTGTCGCCCCCGCGTGACATGCCTTCTCCCATTTACCTGTTTAGTTACTGGATCACGGAACCAAAAGTGACCTTTGACTGAAAATGTTAACAAAATGGGATTAATATAGATGACAGTTCGTGGAATAACACGGTAAACTGCCTTATGTCTGGAACCTGAAAATGAAGAATCTAAAATTGGTCCGACATTCTTACACGTGCAGACCGGATTCGGTCAGCCCGGGAAGTGTGTGCGTCATCAGATCGATCGAGACACATTGTTTCGATATATTACATGTATTTTACACATTGTGTTGCTGTGCTTCAAACCAAGATTTTTTAAACAGTACAGACCTGACAACAACTTTTCTTCGCTCATAAATGTCAGAAGCGGGGATCGATCTGGCATACACGTGTATGTACACTCTACATGTATCAGCCGATTATATGTTCACTTTCATCATTATACCACATTAGAATATTATGGAAACTTTATTTAATAAACCATTATTAAAGGAACAAAGGATGGATGCTGCACATATTTTCTTTGCCAATGTTTCTGATTTATTACATCAAAACAGAAACTGCAGTATTTTTGCACTTAGACGAGGTGTTGTCGTCGGTGTTTTGTGATACCTTCACACGAAAGTGGAACGAAGTACCGAAGTGGGTCGGAATAAAGGTTAGCCAGATTATCTAAATACAGTAACACACAGTTTTCGAAAAGGACAGTTTGCCCCCAAACCTTTCTACTGTAAACGTTACGTACAATCAAAACATTCGCAGGAGCGTCCGTGGCGTTGTGGTTAAGCCACGGGCCTTGTAAACCATTGGTCGCTAAGGTTTCACCCTGGCTAATTCGATGTTACGAATGTGACTTTAAACCAAGGCCCGGTATCCATATGACTATAGTTGAGTGGGACGTAAAACACGAAATCATCGAACTTAACAAAACATTTCATTGAACAACCAAAGTTTTAGTTTTAGTCACACATCAAGCAAATGCAAGTACTTCTACCTAGTACAAAACCTAAGATCCAATAAACATTATTTTGGATCTGATTCAATCCTTATCTACACTGCTTAGTAATACATGTATCTGAAAATCACACCTGTCACACATGTATGCTTGATGCTAGGAAAATGAGATAACATGAATCACTCATATCCCGCTAAATGCAATCTACAAATCAGACATCTTTGAAGGCAATGTGTCACTGGTTGAAACGGAGGGTTCTAAATCACTGTTTGTCTAGATGCAAGTCTACATTACGAAACAAAGTGCAACAATTCCCGACCGTAATGAGTAAACGAGTCGCATTGTTAATTTCAAAATAAAATACGTTTGCCCATTCTGATTAATCCAAAATTTTATTAGAGCTATTTTGCTGAATCAGTTTGAGATATTCTGTAATTCGAGATGGATACATGGATACAATCTAGGACTTTCCACTTCTGTAAGATCTTATCTTAGTCAACAAATTATTTGTAAAGTTATGCGCAGGTCGATCGGGGGCAGTTTACAAATACTGACGTACTCATGGGTTTGCCATTCAATTATCTGTATCGGACGTGTGGTCGATCTCGGTCCTCTTCAATACGATTTTGTTGGTATCTTAACTGTATTGGTGTTTTACGTCTACACAAAAGCTACGGTCATATTGAGACGGGAGTTTCGAGGCGATTTGAAGCCTTTTTCTTAGCAGCTACAGACACGGGACTCATGATCTCCGGCCTGGTTTAATTATACAGTAAATGATTAAGAAACTTTTCGAATCTCTGCTTATAAACAATGCCACATTATGTGCTGTAGGCCCCTGAATAAAAACGACATCACGTTTTTAGAGAAAAACAAACATGGGTCGGAATGGATTCATTTCGAAATCTTGCCAATGCAATATACAAGGATGTTCTTCAGCAGTAAAAATGAAATTTTATTTGAAACATTTTGATATATTTACCCCAAAACATTGATTGTGGGTGCACTTTAGAACCGCCTCACCGAGGTGGTTCTAGGGAGTACCCACAATCAATGTTTTGGATCAAAATTAAGAAAAAATAGGTATACGCCTGTGTACCTCAGTTTTACTATAAAAAAGTGTGGTTTAAGGGGGTATACTTTTCATGGACATGTTTTCCTGATGTATACTGTCACGTCAAGCTAGTTAATGGCAAGGGAGGCAGTTGTGCAAATATTTAGGGTATAACTGTATGGAGCGGCACATCGTCGGCCCTATATTCGACAATATACCACTCAAAGAATTTTGTTATCCCCACTCAACGCACTTTTTGACAATAAACATCGAAAATGCAATTGTTCAGATTTCACGAAACGTGAGCGTCACGAGCGACGTATAACCAACCATACGACGTTGACCAATCACAATCAACGTTGCTCATAACGTTGGGTTTCCGACGGTAGCCCTATTACAGAATGTACTGCCGCAAATTTGGCAGTCATACGTCGCGTTACATCCTCAAGTGCATAAGAATGTCTGATAATTATAATCTTTTGAGTTGTAATCTCGAAGTTGGTTGATGTCGAGTTTTACATCTCACTGAACAGTTAAAGTCCTAGACCTTGGTTTAAAGTCCCATCCGAAAGATAGGAAAATCCAGAAGTTGAACCTACAACCACTGTGTTACACTATGGCTTGACTGTGTTGGAAAGGGTCTGGCGATGTTTGACTGTGCGCATGGTCGTCCGTTTGGTCCCGGAAAACACATTATACCCTAGCGAACGTCATTTTAGATGATGGTTAAAACGCCCTGTCAATTTGTCATAGGCTACGTTCAGTCAATTCGGGACGGTCGTATGTTCCAGGCTACACTATATTAAAGTTTATAGATCTAAATTCATAGCAACACATACCTGTTTTATTTGTATTCCTCGAAAATCAGAAAAAAAAAAAAAAAAACTCAACGATGCATCCGTAACCATTGTTCCGGAATTTGTACAATAATTGTAGGTTAGTTTCATCTGGCAAGAACTTGGAGGCCGTTTTGAACAGTTCGAAAACTATTACGGGTCTCACGTATCGAACTAAATCTTTTGTTTCACAGTCAGCTGCGCAAGCGAAGTGACTGGAAATAACTACGTCTAATTTATGGCTTTCATATTATATCCTTTAACTTAAGGTCATCAGTTGTATTCATTTGAAGCTCCCGCCCACCTGACCACTCATCTTTGAGTTTTCTTCCCACTAAATTACAACAGCCTATTAAGATGTATAAAGATAAAATAAACCTCCTCAATCGAGAAGACCATCGTAGTGCTTTCCGACCAGGTCTTACACAAAACGGGCTATAAAATAAAACAAAAGGCTGTCTGGAGGCTGTAAATCTTGCATTTAGATAGTTGAGGATTTACTTTTCTGCAGCAAAACAAAGACCCAGATCAGATGAAGACTGTTTTATATTATAGTTTGGGTGTGGTGTTTGGTGTTTCAAACAAGTGGTCTCTCTGTCTCCGATTGTTAACTAACTTTTTGTCGTGGTAAATTAAGGATTTCTTTTACCTTGGCCACAAGTTTATGTGACAACGTATAATTTTAAGATTACGATCTTTGTTACGAAAAGCAGTTACTGAACTAATTCACAAATTGTATCAAAATGAAATTGTGCGATCTTGTGACAGGTTAACTTGTCAATTTGGATTGATTAGTTGCAAATATGGTCGTTTGAAAAATTGTATTCTGAAAGTTTACAGTCTAATTTATTGGTGCATCAATAACCGGTATCGATCTACTAAAAATAGCGCATTATAGGAATTACTGCGCTATTTTAGTATACCGATATATAATTAACGACATTCTCATTGGTCATACCGTCCCCAGGTAAAACTTTACGATCGATTTGTCAGTGACGTTGTATTTGGCAGTACACAGACTTTACATATCGCATTTGCAAAGCTTAGCGAGCGGAAAAACCGATACGTTCTCAGTCGAATGCCACGCGCAATAAATAAAGCCCATTTTTACAAGCCAATTATACAGGGGATGTAACCTAATGAGTTATAGTAGTCAATTTTGCATTTTCAATAAAACTTGTACACTGCATATACTAGTCTACAGAGAATATACAAATAAAGTAATGACCAGGAACCGGCACAATCAGAGAAAGGTACTGACCTTACTAGATGGGAAACAATCAACATCTTAATATAATAAGGCTCTATGTGGTATATGTGCACTGCTGTTTACTTTAAGTATGGATGATCCTCATTACATTCTTGTCAATCCCATAGGCTTCACTCAACTTTTTGACACTATTTTCTAAGAAGTTTTTGATAAGCCTGTTCATAAAAATGAAATATGGTCACCATGCCAAAACTTCAGAAATGGCTTCATAAAAATGACCACTAACTGTATAATGTTGTACCCCCTGTAACAAAATAGCATGAATTGGTTAATCAGATAAAACTTGATGTATGCAGTCTCCAGTAAAAATGCATGATGCTGTTCTTCTTCTTCCTCTTCTTCTTCTTCTTCTTCTTCTTCTTCTTATTATTATTATTATTTATGGCATGTTAAAATTGTTTTAAATTGTTCAAATATCTAGACCAACAAACTAAAATGAAGGGAAAAGTAGGCAGTGATCAGGAAAGGGCGCAATCAGAAAGAAATTCCCACTCCAATTAATTAGGTGGGAAAAAAACAAGTTGAACCTCAACGCGACAAAATGTACCTTCGGACATTCTGACATTACTAGCAGAATGTGGAAAAAGCCGAAAAATCATGTTACATATTTACATACAGTCATATATGTTTACACGTATACACGTATACCCCTGGCTGGTAGACCAAGCACCCCCCCCCCCGACTTTTAGTAAATTGACAGATCTATTTCATGGCAGTAATTAGTAATACAGAGCTGACTTGTAAACTCGATCTAGGACTTGATCACGGACATTGAGGGTCAGGTCCTTGGATCTAGATGGAAGATGAGAATAGAATGTCATTATTTAATAATAATAATAAAATATGTGACCTAGATTTTGATCTCTAGCCCCACCTCAGGCATGGACCCTAGAGTCCAATGTCATCTTTATAGAATACCGGTACGTTCCAGGTTTGAATGATTTCTAAATATGGTTGAAAAGAAACGTACAGATCATACAATTTTTAAAGAAGTTCTAGATTTTGACCTCTAGCCATACGTCCCCCCCCCCCCCCCCAAAAAAAAAAAATGGAACCTATAGTCTGAACATTGCAGGGTGCCTATGGTCTAAGTATGAATGCTTTCTGAAAAGATTTTGTGGATGTCAAATACAGACTTACAGAAAATTTATCTAAGTACTGTATCTATCATATTATAAAGGTGTCCTAGATTTTGAACTATAGCCCCGCCACTGGGGACAGTATCTAGGATTCGGCCTGGACCCAGGGGTACGAACTCATGGAAACAAAGCTAACCTTATACTTATAGGGTACCTATGGTGCAAATATGAATGATTTCTGATGGTTGGTTCATGAGATATATACCACTAGATAACCGAAACTTTGACGTAAATTCTACGAACTAACGAACATATGGACAGGCAAGCGAAATCCATTGGCATAAATGCTGGGGGTATAATAAGAACCACCACAAAGGGACCTTCATAGAGTTTGATGCCCAACGAAAAGAAGACAGTAAAGTTATCAAACCTAATTGAGTTAAAAACTAGGCTTACACATTGGTCGGTGGGGTGTCAAATTCAACTAAAGCGTTGCTTTTGAATATAACAGCCTAAGTTTAAGTAAATAATAACTAGAAAATGTGTTTATGAAACACTATGCCCCCAACTGGTAAGTCACTTTCAAATGTCCAAAAAAAAAAAAAATGTAAAAAAACAAGTGACAAAAAATAATCTGAGGAGTATATCCCAACCCGCATATCTTAAAGCATGGTCACAATGTCTGCTAAGTTTCAAAAGTATCGGTATTAAATTGTAGGAGGAGTTGCGCACACAAGGTACCCTCTATCCATTCACTAAAATGCCCCCCCCCCCCCCCAAAAAAAAAAAAAAAAAAGAAAATGACTAAGTTCAAATTGTGAAAAAAATTACAAAAAATAATCCAAGGATTATATCCAAACCACATGCATATCTTCAGACCATGCCCATAACACATAAGTTTTAAATAAATTGGCATGAAACTGTAGGAGGATTTGCGCACACAAAATACCCACTGCCCATTCACTTTCATTGTGAAAATGCCCATAAAATGGCTAAGTTCAAATGCGAACTAGAAAATATGTTTATGAAACACTATATAATGCCCCCAACTGGTAAGTCACTTTCAAGATGTAGAAATGTCCAAAAAATGACTAAGTTCAAATTGTAAAAAAAAAAAATGACAAAAATTAATCTGAGGAGTATATCCCAACCACATGCATATCTTCAAAGCATGGTCACAATGTCTGCAAAGGTATAAAATTGTAGGAGGAGTCGCGCACACAAGGTACCCTCTATCCATTCACTAAAATGCCCGAAAAAAATGACTAAGTTCAAATTGTGAAGTTTTAAATGAATTGGCATGAAACTGTAGGAGTTGCGCACACAAGGTACCCACTGCCCATTCACTTTCATTGTGAAAATGCCCCAAAAATGGCTAAGTTCAAATTGCGAAAAAAGTGACAAAAATTAATCTGATGATTATATCCAAACCACATGCATATCTTCAAAGCATGGTCACAACATCTGTAAAGTTTCAAGAGAATCGGAATAAAACTGTAGGAGGAGTTGCGCACACAAGGTACCCAATAACTATTCACTTTATCAAGAATTAAAAAGGGAAATAACTCTCACAGAATGGGCCCCTAGCCCCTTGAATTTACCTAAAAGAAAAAATACGGGTCCTCTTAATTTTCATATACAAACTACATACCAAATTTCAAGATCCTAGCTCTAACGGTTCCTGACCGAGTGCTCACGCATCACAGACGGACAGACAGACTGACTGACTGACAGACTGACTGACTGCACGGACAGACCCAAGCCAATATGCCCCCTCAACTTCTTCGAAGTTGGGGGCATAAAAAAGTGACAAAAAATAATCTGAGGATCATATCCAAACCACATGCATATCTTCAAAGCATGGTCACAACATCTATAAAGTTTCAAGAGAATCGGAATAAAACTGTAGGAGGAGTTGCGCACACAAGGTACCCACTATCTATTCACTTTGTCAAGAATTAAAAAGGGAAATAACTCTCACAGAATGGGCCCATAGCCCCTTAAATTTACCTGAAAGAAAAAAATATAGGTCCTCTTAATTTTCCAAATTTCAAGATCCTAGCTCTAACGGTTCCTGGCGAAGTGCTAAGCGTTACTCACGCATCACAGACTGACAGACAGACAGACAGACAGACAGACAGACTGACTGACTGACTGCACTGCACGGACAGACCCAAACCAATATGCCCCTTCAACTTCTTCCGAAGTTGGAAGTCTTCCGAAGTTGGAAGAAGTTGGGAGCATAAAAATTTATTTCTCGCAGCTCCATTGGGCAGGAGCCCAAACATTTTACTGTACATTACAACTTCACTTCTGGAATCGACAGCCGTTGAAATAATATATTATATTCATTCTTTGCAAATGTGCCGGGTGAGAGAAATATACTTCAGATTCGCACCAACAGAAGGACTTGTTGTTTTGTATACTGCCTCTTTATTTACTCTCTTTTCAGTCTGCTTTAGGTTGTTTGAAAAACCGTGGAGAAAGGTTTTCTGATGAAACCACTTGTACAGGCATAAAATGCAACTATTCAATTTGTATAACCTTTAAATGTAGTTTTCGGTTTCATTATCAGAAAATTTTTCTGAAGTTTGTTCATGTAAACGGTTTAATGTTACTAGATCGATTTGGCGTTGACCAGAATCATGAATGAAACTTAAATTTTTGAAAGAATTTTTATATTTTTCAAATATCGAAATTTTAGTTGTGATGACTTTTCTTTGGCGCTGAGTATATTTTATTTCCGATCGAATCTTGCTTAAATTCATGGTTGTAGCTGCACGAAAAACTTACAACTGTATAGAACAAGTTGGCTTCTTTAAAAAGAAACCAATGAAAAGGTCAGCAGCAGTTTGTTATATTAAAGAGATTCCTTTTGCTCTAGATTTCAGTGTTGTTGATTCTCTGATTTGTCATTAATTTCGATTCTCATACGTTTCAGTTTCGTTTCCTATACACGAATGGCGTTTCTTGCTATGAACGCTTGACCAGTGTGTGTATCTGTCACTCAAGGCATTGACCAAAATTTCTGATGTTATGGAATCAAAGCCAATACTAAAGGGAACACGATTACAATCAATATGTCGATGTGTAGAATACAGTGAACTTGACAATGGAGAATCATCGACAATGGCGAATCACTCGAAAAAATATTGCAGAATTTCTTGAATCTTAGACAAAATATTATTTATTATACAACTCAGTCATTTACTTTCATCTATGCCTTGAGGTTTGGTAAAAGAATGGAATCGAAATTCAACCGGACAATACAATCAGGGTTGCTGAAACGCTTGACCCCTTAACTAAGATGCCTAGTTTATTGTTCCGCAAAAAGTGACGTTCAGATAAATATGTTTCTTACCTCGTTTCTAAGCATTTTATTATGACCATTTTTGCATTACTTTAATGCCTGATATCCCTAGTTATACATTATGCGTGTTTTTGATAAAAGTTTTGACACTGAATGTAGATATAAGCGTGGAAAGATGTACATGTACATTCGACAATAGCGAATCATACTTTGTGCGGTAAAAAGAATGCGCACAAAGTACTGATAATCTACCCTTGGAGGGCTCGCCCAGGAACAATTTGGTTTGGTCAATGACGTAACTAATATTGATGCAAGTCGTGGTTTAACTTTCTTGATTTTAGGCTTACATTGATACATGAAACAATAAGACATGCTTAAATTTGTATAATTGACCTTTCCGACAGGACATTTGCTGTTGACAGTGAACGTATAGCACCAAAGCAAATTAACACAATATTATCCAACACCATTTAATTTCGCATGATGATGGCACCAATTCTGTGCAAAAATAACCTTCTTAAACGGTTTCATTTTGGCTATAGACCATTTGATTCGCCATTGTCGAGTTGGTTCGCCATTGTCTAATGCGGGAGGTATTATATCAACAGAGTTATCTCCCATTAGGAGATTATATCAACAGAGTTATCTCCCATACATGAAACAATAAGACATGCTTAAATTTGTATAATTGACCTTTCCGACAGGACATTTGCTGTTGACAGTGAACGTATAGCACCAAAGCAAATTAACACAATATTATCCAACACCATTTAATTTCGCATGATGATGGCACCAATTCTGTGCAAAAATAACCTTCTTAAACGGTTTCATTTTGGCTATAGACCATTTGATTCGCCATTGTCGAGTTGGTTCGCCATTGTCTAATGCGGGAGGTATTATATCAACAGAGTTATCTCCCATTAGGAAATCGAATGAACTAAAATTATTATTTTCCTGAAAAGCTGAGATATGTAAGATGTACTTAGTACCAAATAAAATAACATTCCCATGGTCGTGTTTAAAATAATAGCGTTTGGCCTCTAAGTGGTTCGCACTTGTCGAGTCCACTGTACCATTTTGCAGTGCAGTCAATTTGTGTCATAGTTCTGAATTTTGACCTGCAGCCACACTACCAGAAACAGACACTTGGGACCGATGTGATGGACTAAAAGTCAGCCATATAGAGTTCCTATAGTTTCTGTACCCCTCGTCAGGGTATCTACGATCTAAGCCTAGATGCGCTATGATAAGCAGTCACCACGATCGAGACTGCTTGCTAGATTTTACCGCTTTTTGACGGGGAGTGTCAACAATGGATAAATTTAATTAATTGCGGTTAACTGTCTAGTCAGTATAGACGGGTTCACTAGTTTTTATTAAGCGCTTTATGTGACAAAACGCGTAATTGAGAGAGAGCAGTCGATCATGGGTAAAATTTTCTTCATATTCAAAGTAAACACTGTGGAAAAGGTCCAGGGACCTTGACCTTTTCCAATAAAGACATCTTTACAATCGGCGAACATGTTTTGATGTGATTATTCATAGATACCATAAACATGAGACTCAAGTATGCCTTCAAATTTAAGCTGCAATAATGATATTCTTTGCATTTTTAAGAATCTTTTGAAATTCAACAAATGTCGTTCGTCTTCAACAAACTCAACTTTGATCGGTTACAGTTAATAAAAATGTTCACGGTTTATAAAGTTTATCTCCGGTATGCAATCGTTGTTAAAAGGCTGTCAACGACTGACTAGAGCTGTCAAGCCTTTAGAACCAGTATGTAAACAAAACTACAGATAAAATATAGATATAATAAGTTTCTGGGTACCTACATGGGTGCCTACAAAAGATTCCAAATAGCAGCAACAGTCATTTTAAAGAGAATTAAAAACGAATTTTATGCGGTTTTAACAGTTGAACGGTCAACCCACTTTGTTTATGACAAATTTTCTAGAGCAGAGTTTTGATCCCAGGTTACACAAGATATGCAATTTATTAGCCTACTCAATAACATGTCTTTGAAATGATATAAATGAAATTACGTCATTATGTATGATCTTCATGAAAAGAAAATGATGAATGGCACCCTTGCGTTTCTTATTTTGTTTGGCATAATAATTATATTACACCCAAAGACAGCTACACATGTTCAGCCAAATACCTCACTGACTTGTGACGTCCCATATCCCTATACGTACATACTTTGAGTGAAAACGGGATGTCAGTTTAATGACATCCCAGCGCAAATAAGAGACAAAACGTGTACAATAGCTTCCTCCTTTGGTATTGGAAGAAAAAAAAATAAAGGCGAAACGACCCACGGGCGAAACGACCCAGGGCGAAACCTCTCACGGGCGTTATGAACGGAACCGTAATGAATGGGCTAAATATAGAATTGATCGCCCCACCACTCCCTTTCGATAAACAAGAAGGAAAATAAAAGATAAAATAGTTTTAAGCACAAGAATAAAGCATCCCCCCCCCATGCACAAATCTGAATCTAAATAAATAAAATAATAATAAAGATAATTAAAATTCATTTAATAAAAAGAAAGAAAAAAAGAAGACAACAGACATTCAGACATTATCCACTTAAATAATGAATGTACAGTTCCTTCTTCAAAAGAAGACAAGAAAGATCGGGGTGCACTCACATAATTATAAAATGGGTATGTATATATGTGTCGCCCTAGGTCACTAGGCCAAAAAAGAAGGGGGCTTACAGATCAAACTTAAAAAATGGAGTGCTTTGAAAGCTGATAGAACATTGTAAGCTGTGCCTTTAGAGCTGATAGAGCTGTAAAAGTTGTGCCTTTAGAGCTGATAGAGCTGTAAAAGCTATGCCTTTAAAGCTGATAGAACCGTAAGATCTGATAGAACTGTATAATTTTTGCCTTTAGAGCTATTGGGTGTCTTTGGGGGAAAATTGGATGCATTCAGGAAAAGTGGGTGTTTTAGAGCTGGTCGAACTGAAAAAGTGTGTGCTTTCAGACTTAAAAAAAAAATTCAAAAAAGGGTGCTTTACGGCCGCACATATCCATACTGCCTTATAAGGGAGTAGCGAGGCCCTCCCAGGGGTTTTGGGGATTCAGGGAGAAGGGCTATTTATTTTCAGGGATTTGGGGAGAAGGGTCATTTATTTTCAGGGATTTGGGGAGAAAGCGGGGTTTTAGGGAGCAGGGAGCAGGGGGCTGAGGAAAAACATTTTAGGGAGCTGGGGAGACTGGTCATTTTTCGTTCAGGGGGCAGGGAGCAAAGACCCCCCCTGGGGGGGGGCTCAGTAGCCTCAGTAGGCCTACCCAAGAGTCTGGAGTCTTCATAGTCCTCTGCAACAAAATAAGAAATCTGAGAAAAATGAAAAATAATAAATAAATAAATCTAAATAAAAGGTTAAGATATTCTAACACCCGCCCCTAAAAATGATAAATTACTAGATATGCACTGCGGGAGTACCCCAACTAAGAAATCCCACAATAAGATGGTGATTCATTCAAACTTTTTGTTCTTTGTGGCATTCCTTTCCCATACCCGGAAGTGACATCACCAGCGAAATTCGGAAAATATAGTTCTAGCAATTGCCCACTAGATACTCATTAAAATAAATTTTGTCGGGAAACTGTATGCTCAGCATTTCAATTTTATTAGTTTTAAATTATGTACTATAATCATTTCCCGAATTTTATCAAGAATCAAAAACTGATTTCGCGCACCTATTTACCGCGCGGATGAATTGCAGTCAAGAAAGAGGCGAGAAAAACTGCAGGGAAAACACAATCGTATTTTGACTTGTTTTTGTGTGTTGTTTTTCTGTGATCATTGATTATTTGACAGTACAGACGTATTCATAGGGAATCAAGAAGTGTAATGCGACGGATCGTGTTACTTATAGGAGCCTTAGTGCTTCTATATTCTGTGGAAATCGAAGCAAAGAAGGTATGTCCTCGGAACCATCATGACCCAGTTCCATTCTACCCGTGTTCTTCACGCGAAAAAAGACGTGGTTATTTACACCGTGTTCTTTAATCTGGTTGCATTAACAACATCCAAGTGACTGTTTCTTCATCTGTTTGATGGCTGAAGCCTGATTGTTGAACAGCGCAGACTTATTTTCAAAAAGTGAAAATAAGAAAAGTACCCCACCACAGGCACCACATTCTCTGAATGTTGATCCGTCATACATATTCCATAACAGAGAGATGGTATTTGTCAGGTCTAAGAAACTCATAAATCGGCATAATTATGTCAAAGGACAGATATTCTATCGTTTGACAGATTGTAACAATCTATGAAACGACAGATACCTACTGACAGCAGATGTTTTATCACAATTTTCACTGGTGCGTTCCTTTACCGGAATGGACCGGAATGGGCCTGATTATCGGAATGGACATTTATATGTGTCCTGAAGTACTTTTTATTCGGTTTTTGAGGACAAATAGGCATATAATATACACAGACTGTGATTAGGTCGAGAATCATATGGTTTTAGTATAGCTAAATTGTGTTTAGCAAGATGGGGTAGCCTAGGCCAGGGGCTCATATATGCGTATAGGTCACTGTCTCAGTGCCAGCACATTTTACTAATTTCTGCTTCTGTTCACCCGTTTTTTTCTGTAGAACAACCACTGGTGATCTCTATATAATTTAATCAAAGAAACCTCTGAGCAGTGGCCCCACCCCAGACCCCACCAATGAGCTACCCTAACCACCCTGGGAAGTCAATTTGAATTTTCGCTATACTTGGATGAAATTCACCTGATACAAACTATTTATATGACTACAGAAGTATGTTTTATGCAGATAGAATATATTTTAAACACCCAATTCAGCAATTCCACAGCATACTGTCCATTCCGATAGTCCATTCCGGTCCCGGTCGATTCCGGTAAAGGAACACACCCAATTTTCACATGAAGAATGTGATTGCATATCCTGAGTTACATTAAAATATGACTGCTGAAATTCCCCAGAAAATGCACTAGTCTAGGCACTCTGATCTTCACCAAACATAGGTTCCATTGAAAATTAATGATTTCAACATGTATCTCAATGCGGTTTTGTTGATTTGCATGTTTTTCTCATGAAAACAACTTTAGAAACAGTATGTATATTGTCTCTGTCGATCGGCAGATAGTCAGATCTGTCAAACGACAGAACTTCTGTCCTTCGACATAATTCTGTAGTTCCATGAGTTTCTCTGACCTGTTTGTGGAGTGCTGTGAAATTCAATGTGATGTCTAAATTTTAGATTAAAATTGTCAGAAATCATTGGACTCTAGAAACTGAGAAACCAGTTCGAAGAAAGGTTTAGATTCGTTAACAATTCAATAACCGGAACTCGAGTAATCAAATTGGTTAGCTTCACCACTTTAGCCCATATTTTAATTAAATAAAATCAGCATCAAAATATCCAAACCTGCTGTAATTTTAATTTCATAAAGTTAAGCTATAAATCAGTGCAGGTATTGATATTTTTGATGCTGATCTTAACTAAGATATGGGCTAAAGTTAATGAATTCATTTGCTTGTTAGCAAATTCTTATAACTGTTATTATTATTAAACTAATTTCTCAACATTTTAAAGCGACTTTGTCCCCTTTGCTTGAACTGAAACAATTCTATTAATTAAATAATACCTGTACTTGTTGCCTGTCCCGATCATCAGGCTTGCCAGTTTGGATCATTCTGTGAAAGCGTAATAGAGCAGGCCGGCAAGTATGTGCCTGTAAGGCTAAGGCAGTGATATCATTTCAAGTCAGCAAGGTACTCTTCTGTTAAAATGAATCAATTTACGGTATGTCACTTTTTCTGCTGTTGTCACTTTTTCTGCTGTTTTGCTCATTCGGTAGGGGTAGTAACCTCGGGCATTATCATTATATTTAATGCACCAGTCATTTGTAACCACTGCCACCCCTACCCCCACCTATGGAGAAGGATGGGGGATAGCTGAGTCAAAGTGCAGGGCAATTACTTATCAAGTGTCCTCTCAGTGCAGGGGAAATGATGGGGTTTTGACATTAGGATCCTTACCCCAGGGAGATTTTCTATTGCGAAGGAAGGGGCTAAGAGCAAAGTTTTGACCTCCAGTTTGCCCCCTGGGGGTGGGGCTCATAGCAGGGCACTGAAAGTCCCCACCCTTCCCAATAGGTTGGTTGATTGGGGTTTAACGTTTCACCAACAGCTAATGCCAACTGTTTCATAGTGCAGTTAAGGAAGAAGTTTGTCAATATTTTCAACCATCAAATGTAGTTTGAATTCATAAACTGTGGTTTGATTATATAATGATATTGCGATTTATTAGACAAATTAGTAAAACACAAATATGTTTTGACAAAAGCACTTTTGATTAATAAATTATTGAAATCTAAATGTATTGAACAATTACTTTTTAGAATCACAAAATATAAAACTAAAACTAAATGCAGTTATTGAAACACCTGAAAATTACTGATTTAATTGGAAGATCAGAATGCCTATCGTTTGCTTGGTTTTTGAGCTTTTTCGACTGATTATCGATTATGAACTTATAATCTATTAATTGTTCTACACAACTTCTACTACCACACGAAATATTATAAATTTGTAATACCTTGGCCTACATTGTAACACTTCATCAGAGACCAAGCTTTCTACTTCTATGTATCTTAAACTAAGAAAACTATAATATTCAAAACATGTACCAAGCAAGATCTTATGAGATGAGCCACATCAAGAGCACCACCATGGAATGGTTAGTAATGCAATTACTAGGGGGCTTAACAGGATCCCAACCCTCGCCCTAGGTCTTGGTGTGGTTCATACACATGGCTTTAGAAATACTATCTGACTATTCTTGGCCTATAAAATTCATACAAGTTTTGATGTACCTTAAGAAAATGCATTAATATATTCAAAGACCAACTTTATTACTAAGTAATTCTAAAATATGCAGTGTAGCTGGAAATAAGAGTGGTTAATATCACAAGCTTACATACATGTACATGTACAAAATACATTATGAAGTGACTTATTAAGTTTCGCAAAAGATCAGCTCTTCAAAGTACTTATTATGAAAAATTTACATGGGGGGGGGGGGGGGTGGGGGGAAATACTGACTGGGTTGGAAAAAAAACTGACTAGTCAGTCATAATCCATAGGGTTACCATGGTTCTTATGATCATTTATATAGTTATTAAATGGCACTTCTTCCTTTTAAGTGACTAAGTTTATCCACCTGACCAGTGGTACCCATAAGAATTATTGAAACCTGTCCAGTTATTACAAAATGCCTAACAAAATTAGGTTGCTGATTTATTGCAACTGATGAAGGTGTTTATCTAGATGAAAGTAAAGCACTAATGATATAAAAATGAACTTTCTCTGGGGAATAAAAGAGAGGTACAAGTTGGCAAACATGCAAATTTTACTTTATAACTTATAATGCATGTAAACTGACATGATTGAAATAAAGCTTTATTAGTCCCAGACCATAGTCTCAACAGACTGAAATTGAAAAAAATCATGTACCTCCTGAAGGTCTGTGATAGACCAGACCAAAACACATTGATCCTTTACAAATAGAGTAAAACCTGTAAAGCCTGACCGATGCTGGTTGTTTAGTTTTGTTTTCTTTTTATCGCACCTGCTTATAGCAGGGTGCGATATAGGAGTCCAAATTTCTGTCCGTCCGTCCGTTCGTTCGTTCATTTGTCCGTCAACATTTAAGTCGAAGTTTGGTTTTCTTGACATCAGAGATAGCTGCGAGTCTGAAACCTTGCACAGTAATTGTCCCTGACATACCCTTCAAGCACGCACCTTAACACAGTGCACTTGACCTATATTTCACGGTCCACTGACTTTGAAAATTTTTACGTCGAAGTTTTGTCAACATTTACGTCAAAGTTTGGTTTTCTCAACATCAGAGATAACTGCGAGTCTGAAACCTTGCATAGTAATTGTCCTTGACATACCCTTCAAGCACGCTTCTTAACCTGGTGCCCTTGACCTATATTTCACGGTCCACTGACTTTGAAAATTTTTATGTCGAAGTTTGGTTTTCTCAACATCAAAGATAGCTGCGAGTCTGAAACTTTGCATTATAATTGTCCTTGACATACCCTTCAAGCACGCACCTTAACCCGTTGCCCTTGACCTATATTTCACGGTCCACTGACTTTGAAAATTTTTACATCGAAGTTTGGTTTTCTCGACATCAGAGATAGCTGCGAGTCTGAAACCTTGCATAGTAATTGTCCTTGACATGCCCTTCAAGCACACACCTTGACCCGATGCAGCCCTTGAACTATATTTCACGGTTTATTGACTTTGCCCGATGCAGGTGCGATATCGACCTCCGCGGAGTTCTTGTTTATGTATTAGATAATCATATTGTTGATTAGGGGTCGCAGGTTCGATCCCAGGCTTCTCCAGTCCGTCTGATGGGAATATAAACCGAGGTCCCGTCTCCATATGAGTTTATGACCTTAGCTGCTGGTGGGACGTTAAACCCCAATCAACCAAACCATACCATCTTTCCAAATTCAAAGGAAAGTTTTTAGCTCGCCTGCACGAAGTGCATAGAGCTATTGTAGTCACCTCGGTCGTCCGTGTTTACGTGTACGTCCGCGTCCGCGTCACACTTTCGGTTAAAGTTTTTTATAAGTCTATATCTCTTGACCATGTTGATGGATCAAGTTGATACTTTGCATGTTGCTAGATATTGGTCTGAAGTTTTACGCAGTACTGTCATGACCCACCCTGGGTGACCTTGAGGTCAAGGTCACGGACTTAAAAATTTTGTGTTTAAGTTTTTGGTTAAAGTTTTTGTAAGTCTATATCTCTTGACCATATTGATAGATTGAGTCGATACTTTGCATGTTGCTAGATATTGGTCTGAAGTTTTATGCAGTTAATGTTTTTATAAGTCTATATCTCTTGAACAGATAGATTGATCAAGTTGATACTTTGCATTGGTCTGAAGTTTTATGTTGTACCATCATGACCCACCTGAGTGACCTTGAGGTCAAGGTCATGGGTCATAGATTTTAACAGATGTAGTGGCAAAGCACAAGTCAGGCGAGCTACGCTGTCCTGCGACAGCTCTTATTGATCTATTTGTCATATTTAGTGCTTTGCATCAACAGACAAAAGCTATGAGCGGCCCCCGTGGCCGAGTGGTTAAGAGCGCTGATATTTCATTACCACACTTAACCATTCAATCATCTCACCGCTGTATCTGGTGTGGGCTCGACTTGCGTTAAAGTTTTCTAGAAGTCCATATCTTGACAACCACTCATCAGAAAGCATTCATACTTGGACCATAGATACCCTGTAGGCTGTAGGGTTAGCTTTCATTCCATGGCATCGGGCCCCTGGGTCCAGGCTCGGGGGTGGGGCTGGAGGTTAAAATCTAGAACACCGTCAAAAATGGCAATTCTTGTGTTAAAGTTTTCTAGAAAACGATATCTTGACAACCACTCATCAGAAAGCATTGATACTACACCCTGTAGGGTCGGCTTTCATTCCATGGCATCAGATCCCTGGGTTGATGCCAGGGGGTGGGGCTAGAGGTTAAAATCTAGAACACCATATATGGCTTTTCTGTGATATAGTATTCTAGAAGTCTATATCTTGAAAACTTTTTATCAGAGGGCTTTCATACTCGGACCATTGGTACCCTGTAGGGTTGAGTTTCATTTCATGGCATCGGATCTCTGGGTCCATGCCTGGTGGGTGGAGCTGGAGGTTAAAAACTAGAACACTGTAAAAAAATAGATGTACTGCTGTGTAACTTTTACAAGGAGTCCATATCTTGACAACAACTTATCATAAAGCATTCATACTTAATACACTGTAGGTTCCATGACATCAGACCTCTGGGTCGGAGTCAGGGGGACGGGGCTAGAGGTCAAAATCTAGAACTCCCCGAATTTTTTCTTTTTATTATACCCCCGGCATTTATGCCGACGGGTATATAGTTTTCGCTTTTCCGTTTGTATGTACGTTCGTTCGTTTGTTAGTTCGTTCGTTATTCCGGAACGTTCATGGAATTTATGTCAAAGTTTTTGTTAAAGTTTCTCTGGTGGTGTATATCTCATAAACTATGACCAGAAACCATTCATATTTTAACCATAGGTACCCTATAGGGTTTGCTTTGTTTATGTGAGTTTGGACCCTGGGTCCATGCCCGGGGGTGGGGCTAGAGGTCAAAATCTAGGTCACCTTTACTTTGGGTCAAAGTGTTGGTTTAAGTTTCACTGGTGGTGTATATCTCATGAACCAATGATCAGAAACCATTCATATTTTAAACATAGGTACCCTATAGGGTTTGCTTTATTTCTGTCAGTTCGGACCTTGGGTCCATGCCTGGGGGCGGGGCTAGAGGTCAAAATCCAGGTCACCTTGAAAATGTGCTATTTACATAGTGTTTTTTCATCTGTAAGTTCATATCTTAACAAATACTTATAGGAATATATTCCTGTTTGGATCATAGATACCCTTTAGGGTTGAATTAAATTCCATGGCATCAAACTCTAGGGGTGGGGCTCGAGGTCAAAATCTAGGACACATAAAATACAGTAGTTACCAAGATTAATTTTATGTGTGTCTATATCTTGACAACCATGTATTAGAAAGCGTTCATGCTTACAACACAACATAGGTACCACATAAGGGCTAGGCCCACTGGTCCATGCATGGAGTGGGGGTGGGACCTGAGGTCAAGATCTGTTTTTTTTTTTTTTTTTTTTTTTTTTTTTTGTTTTTTTAAGAATGACATTCTTCTTTCATTTCAATCTAGGACTGAGGACCTGACCCAAAATGTCCTCGCTTATGTCCTAGATTGGCTATACACGTCAGCTCTGTATACCACTCTAAAATAGTTATGTCATTCTAAAACTACACTTCCCCATGTTTGTATGTAAAGTACTTTACACTGCTTATTTCTAAAATGTACTTTCCGTCAAATTTTTACAAAAATACGGAATTTTGAAATTTTGATTGATTTTTCCACTTTTCGGTGAAATTTGAAACGTTTGAACGGTGAATGCTAGGGTTTTGAAATTTCATATACACATTCCTCATGATAAAATAGTTGACCCATATTTTTTTGTATGGCCAAATTATGCCCCTTTTTTGAGTTATGTCCCTTTGAAAACAAAATTTGAAAATCTTTTGTGCAAGATATCTCAAAAAGTATTAAAGCTAGAGCCTACATATTTGGTACACTTGTTGGGGCTGAGAAGTAGATGACCTGATTAACTTTTGAGAACTTTCCGTCAAATTTTTACAAAAATACAGAATTTTGAAATTTTGATTGATTTTTCCACTTTTCGGTGAAATTTGAAACCTTTGAACGGTGAATGATAGGGTTTTGAAATTTCATATACAGATTCCTCTTGAAAAAATAGTTTGCCTGTATTTTTTTTCATGTACGTGTTATGCCCCTTTTTGGAATAATGTCCCTTTGAAAACAAATTTTGAAAATCTTGTGTGCAAGATATCTCAAAACGTATTTGAGCTAGCTAGCTAGAGCCTTCATATTTGGTATGCTGGTTGGGGCTGAGAAGAAGATCACCTGATTAACTTTTGAGGACTCTCTGTTAAATTTTGACAAAATTACTCCATTTTTAAATTTTTACTTCATTTCTAACTCGCCTGCAAAAAAGCTTACATTCTGTTTCTGGATCGAGGTCAAAACAGATGCAACCGACAGCTTCTTCAGGAAATTAAATTTGACTGCATTCGAATTAAATAAATGAATCATACAAACTGCCATTTTAGGGACAAGCATACAGTTGGGGGCATAGTGTTTTACAAACACGCATTTCTAGTTCATTGGTGATGTGATGTTCAATGTCAGGGGTGAGCATGTGCCGGGTTGTTTAGGTAGGGGGTAGGGAAGGGGGCTCGGTGGCTACCAGCCGGGGGTATACGTGCCTCTCAATGCACTTTTTCTAGTTTCTTAATAGAAACAACTTGGGACGATGGTTGGTCATTCATCTTTTGACTTTGTGACACTGACTTGTGTGTCATGACGGTAAGGGTCGGTTGACCTACTTTCCAAGGTTCAGTGATTTTGCCTTATATCTTGACACTCAATTAGTATATTTTTAGCTCACCTGAGCCGAAGGCTCACAAGGTGAGCTTATAGGATGGCCATGCTCCGTCGTCTGTCAGTTGTCGTCCGTCATCCGTTCACAATTTCAAAGATCTTCTTCTCTGAAACCGCTTGGTCAATCAAAGTCAAACTTCATGTGGAGCATCCTTAGGAAGGGGGAACGAAAGTTTATATAAATGGTCCAGGTCACATGACCAAGATGGCCACCATGCCCATATATGGTAAAAACCATAAAAAATTCTTCTTCTCTGGAACCGGTGGACCGATTTCAACGAAACTTGGTATGTAGCATCGGGGACTTTGGCCCATCATAGTTTATATAAATCATGACCTTGGGTTGACCTTGACCTATTTTACGGCAAGGTCAATTTTGGTTACATAGGCTTTTCAATGGAAAAAAGTGAAAACATTGAATTTTTCAGGATGTTTTGTAGCCTGTGACCTGAAAGTTGGTAGATGCAGACAACATGTTGAGCTAATGAAGTGATGTGAGTATTAAAGGTCAAGGTCATTTCTTGACCTTGGCCAAAGGTCATTTACAAATTAAATGTTAAACTTAATTTTCTCAGTAACCACTCAATTAATCAAAGCCAAATTTTATATGTAGTATCCTTAGGATGAGGGAATGAAAGTTAATATAAATAGTTAAGGTCACATGACCAAGATGGCTGCCATGGCTATAAATAGCAAAAACCTTTAAAAATCTTCTTCTCCAGAACCAAAAGGCCTATGATTTTGAAACTTGGCATGAAGCATCAGGGGGAGGAGCTCTACAAAGTTTATATAAATCATGACTCTGGGATGACCTTGACCAATTTTACGGCAAGGTCAACATAGGTCGCTCATGCATTTGAATGGGGAAAATTGTCAAAATGTCATTTGACAGGAAAAACTTTATGGAAATGGGTAAATGGACTGAATATTTATGATTCTGAAAAAAGGACCCCAGGGGCAGGTCTGCCCCCATCCGAGGGGCAATATACATGTATATATTACCATGATATTCAAAGATCTTTTTCTCTGAAACCGTTTGGCCAATCAAAGCCAAACGTCTTGTTGAGTATTCTTAGGAAGGGAGAATGAAAGTTTCTATAGATGGTCAAGGTCACATGACCAAGATGGCCGCCATGGCTATGAATAGAAAAAAACCTTTAAAATCTTCTTCTCCAGAACCAGAAGGCCTATGATTTTGAAACTTGGCATGAAGCATCAGGGAGAGAAGCTCTACAAAGTTTATATAAATCATGACCTTGGGATGACCTTGACCTATTTTATATATCCCAGTTCTCAGGTGAGCGTTTACAGGACCATTGGTCCTCTTGTCTTACTTCTTTCAGATTATGAGTGAGTACGACCAGGCCTTTGACCCCAATATATATATAGGTCACTGTGACCTAATTTCACGGTTCAGTGATTTTGCCTTATATCTTGACACTCAATTAATATATTTTCATACTTTTTTTCAGATTATGAGTGAGTATGACCAAAACCTTTGACCCCAATATACTTATAGGTCACTGTGACCCAATTTCACGGTTCAGTGATTTTGCCTTATATCTCGGTACTGAAATGGTTTATGAACTGAACAAACATAGAAAACAACCCTGTGAGCCTGGTCATGAGAATATAAACATGACACACCCAAATCAGTATGTGCTGTCATTGCACGTCAAATAGTGGTAGCAACATACAAATGATCCATGTATGAGGGATCCAGAAAGGCCCTAGGGCCCCTTCCCAAAATTGCCCAAAAAAATCCCTGCCAGGGCATTAAATGAGTGATTATCAATACCAATTAACAAAACACTTCCCAGACTGTACAGGCCATATTAAAGGCATTGTTTTGTCAATACTAGATCTATAAGCTTTTGACATGTCTCAAATTTCCAAATATTTCCTCTTATGATATTATTTGAACGCATTGTTTGAGTCTGTTTTTATTTTCAATGAATGATCTACGTCTTCTGGTCATTTCCTGTTATTAAGAGGGAAAATCATGTTAATCTCTCGACATTTAAAAATAGCTTTGGGGTGGTTTTCTGTTTCGTATATGCTATGGTTTTCAGTTGGCTGATTCGTTGTTGTACGTCCATTTCTATTTAAGGATACTAAACAGTTTGTTCGTCACACATGACATCATTTGAATTAAAAATTAATCCATATGGCCGGGACTACTTTTCAAATTAGAAATATCCCTATTGCTGACTTTCAATGTAGGCTCTATATTTATTTCTTCTCTATATGGACCCCACCAGAACCAATATCTATATTTTATGCCATAAAATGGCATACTTTATCATTATTCCAAGGTAGTTTGATTATACACAGTAACTTAATAGAAATATGATACATTTTACAAGCTAGTGAGAAAATACTTGTTACAGGTCGTCATTGTACTCAACTCAAACTTGTACTTGGTGTTTAATGTGTCAAGAGCTTCTTTTGGTATCATATTCACTATTCAATCAAAATACTTTTTGTAAATATTAATTACGGTATACATATTATGCTTAAACTCTGCTAAAATTGCTTTCTCTGTTTTTTCCTACCAACTTTCCAAGCACTGCAGTTTGGTCACTGGGGTTCAGGTAACTTAGTGTTTGCACTGTTTACCTTTAATACCTTGATCTTTTGCTGTGAGGAATACATTGTATTACATGTTTGTAAGCTCTTCTTTCTACTTGAAACATACCCCCAGTTATACCAATACCAGCAGTACTATAGATGACAAATTTCACCCTGTATTCCCATGATGCAGCCATAGGGATAATTTTGGAAGGGGCCATGCACAAAAATGTTGTTTTATTTTCAAAATTGCCCCTACATTTGGCAAGCATGTGCCAGTTTTATAATGTAAGGAGATATAGGGAATTATGTTTAATGGCCCCTTCCATTTTAAAGCTAACACTATGCCGGCAGCCATATTTCTTATGCAACTGCACACCACACATGACAAAATGATGTTTGTTGATGGACTGGGCAACAACATACTGCACAGCAATATCAATTTTGCTGATACAGTGAACTCTTTGCTGTAGGTTAATCAGGCTTCCAATCATCACACACATTGTCATATCATTTATTATGTTGTGTTATGTTGTATCAATCTGGGCTGTAACAGTCAAGGGTATATGCAGAGAATTTTAGGGGTAAAATACAGGGGACTAAAGAAATAGATGGGTTGCTTGTACCTTCAGGCAAAGCTTACAGGCTACTGACTGACCATCTGATTATTGGTTAACTGCTAGGTCTGAGCTTACCCAGAAAGTGTTACAAGTCAAACCATACATTCATGACTCATTCATATCTTACTTGGATATTGAAAGCATTTCAGTTTTGGATGACAACATCATAACTTTGGGTAAAAGTCCCTTGAAATGGAGGCAATGTCCTACACAAACTATGTTAGGTGGCCAAGGTACCTTATAATGAATTCTGGGATACAGTTGATTCTCGTGAACTCGAAATTGGGTGGACAGAGCTTATCAACTTGAGTTATCAGTATTACGAGTTAACCAATTCATGACTTCATAGCTACCACAATCGTTCTTCATTACATTGCACGGTCATATGTTCAGAAATTATTAAAGTTCATTCTTACAATTTCTTACTAACCCTGACACTTGTAAACGGACAACTTTTTATTTTGAGATCTGTTGATTTGCTTATTTTGCCACCAATTATGAGAAGACAAAGTGTGCCATTTTAAATCAATTGAAGAAGGGCTGAAATCACTTAAAGGTGCTTAGCGCCAACAGCTTGTTCAACAATAGATCAAATGAGACCTGCCCTAACATCAATTATTGAGAAAGGTGTGTCAACACTCAAGAGTAATGCAGGCAAACAGTTACCTTAAAGCTGACCGATCATATGTACACATGTATGTGCAGATGTGGCGTTCGAGTTGAGCGTGGTAAAGTGTACTAAATTTACATGACAATGATGACAGGGACGTGAAGCTTGTGTCGAGTTACCCGTTTTGTTGATTTAGGGGTAGTTCGAGTTATGCTTTGTTGAAATACAAAGATTATATAGGGAAATCGACCAGGACCAGTCTTAAGATTCGACATAAACTGTAGTTTCAAGATAAGCATTGGTTAATATTTTCTCAAGTTAATGCGTCCTCAGGTACATGTATATTTTGAGATGTTCGGGCTATATATTCATGCGTTAATGAGTTTTGTTGTATATTTTCAGGGTCGGAGTAAGAATGAGCGTAAATTTTGGGATATATGGGGCTCAGAAGAGACAGAGCCTGTGGCTGCGACTGCTGAACCTGAGGATGATATAATTATTGATGAGGTAGTCTAAACATTGTCAGTTTTAAAATCTTAACTTCAGCATCTTGCTGTAATGGCAGTCTTTGATCAACTATAGATGTACAGGTGGGCTTCTCCAGTCTGTCGGATGAGACTTTAAATGGTGGCTCTGTCTTGATATGACACTAGTTGTTGAGTGGGACTTAAACAAATTTAATCAAAGCCTGGTTGACAGTGACAAAGCAGACATTCTACAAAATGCAATTTCATGCTCAGTTGTTCTGTAAGTCTGCAAAGTAAGCATGTTACTTTAGGGTGGTTTTCAAAAAAATGAAGTATTTTTCAATATTAAACTGAACTGATAAGCTTTATACATATAAGGTCTCATTCATACCTTAAATGTGTGTTATGAAGGTGTCAAACTCCATGCAAAATTTCATAAAAAGAGATGGATCTATACCAAATTTATACAACAATATATACCTAAAAATGTCACAAGTGCAACATTTTAGCGTGACATTTTGAATATCAAGTCATTTTCAAATGGTCAGAAAACAATTATCTGATTACCTAACAAAACAAAATCTCCAAAAAGTTACAAACAATTAAGTACTTGAGAGTTGCCAATAAGCCATGCATGTATTTCGCCTTTGTTGCCTCTTCAGCATTTATAAATAATAACCATACTCCTAAAAATAAACTACAGTAAAAAAAAGCTTAGCTTAAACTTGTGAAAGCCAGTGTTCAATCATTGTAAGCCCTACATCTATTGTATGCTCTTACTGATCAAGTCTGATGTATCTGGATTGATTATCATAGGTTCTTCATTTAAAACCCTTTCTTATATTTTGAAAAGTAACTGATCTAATCAGTTGACCATTTTTGTCACAAGTGCAACGTTTTGTATTTCTTGACTGACCATATAAGCATATCATGTATGACTTGTTATTTTGCTTTATATTTTAGTCTAGCAGGTCAGAAAGAAACCAACAAAACAACCCTTTGCATACAGTTATGCATATTGGTGTCTAATAATTAACAAAAGTGATGTCACAAGTGCAACGCATATTTTCTAGTCTAAAAAATTAAACGCTAATTCCTAACGATACATATTACTTTCACTCTTATAAATGTATAAAGCAATCACAGGAAGCATTGTACACTTGTAAGATACTGTTCATCATTAAATACATTGATCATTTGAGTGGTTATGGAAACATTTATAAGTGCAGAAAGCAATTTTAGGGTGAAATTATCAAATAAGTGTGTGAAAAAAAAATTTTGGAGAATTTTATCAAATTAATGGCATAGAGTCTAGTCCCAATCTAGGGTCTCTCAAACTAAGAACAAATTTGAAACATAAAGTGTATGTTACAAATGTAGCACTACTTATAAAGTATAGCACCAGTTTTGAAAATAAACTAAAAAAGCAAAGAAACAAGAAAATCACAAAAATGGCCGTTGTCAAGAAGATTTGAATGTTGATTTCTTTTATTTTGATATCCATAGAAAAACCAGGAACAAAAATTAAACAGACAAAAAATGCACATCTCAATTTTGACCTAAAATGGGTCGATGTCACACTTTTACTTCATTTTTTTTGAAAATCACCCTTTAGCATCATAGGAAGGTTTATCTGGGTAACATAGCCTATTTATTCTTCTGTAGCCTGAGGGCAGTGGCAATGATAACGAGGCTGGCACACACGGAGATGACGAAGATTTTGTTGTCGGCTCTGGCGACGGGGACGTGACCACCAGTAAACCCACTGCAGATCCTGACGATTATGATGATTTCTATGATGATGACAAGGATGTGACTACAGTACGACCAAAGAAAGAGAAACCGACAGATGATGAAGATTTGTTTGAGGGTTCAGGGCAGGAGGGCAGTGGGAGAGAGGTAGAAGAACACTACGGTAAGATAATGAGAAACACAATGTAGATTACAGTGGATTCTGCTTTTACTACTATGCCTGTTCTAAAGGAATGGCATTGATTTGTGCGGGTGATTGCAAGGGAAGATATGTTGACCAGTTCCTGAATATCATCTTATCTTTTACCAACCCAAAATGTATTGTAAAAAGTGACGCAAAATTTTGAAAATCGGTTCACAGATAAAATATTTATGCCCAAAAATTATTATTTTGAATAGGAATTTTTGCATGCCCAAGGGAGCTAATCCAAACATATCAAAATTGAAAATCAAGCAAACCTGTGGAAAGAATTTAAGAGTTTGGTGCTCAGTTATGCATACCATTATGAAAACATGCCCATGCAATATACATTGATTTTTAAAGTTGTAAAAAAATGAAAATTTTCAGTAGAAAATCTATTTAGAAAAATATTATTTTTCTCATTTTTGCTCTAAACATAGATTGTGTGTACATGTTAGAACCGCCTCGCTGAGGCGGTTCTAACGAATACCCACAATCTATGTTTTGGAGCAAAAATGAGAAAATTAGGTATACCCCTGCATACCCCTGTTTTGCTATATAAAAGTGGGGTTTGAGGGGGTACCCATTTCACGGACATGTTTTCCTGATGAATACAATTTTGTTTTGGTTTGGAGCATTTTAAATGAAAAATAACCAATGATGATTTTTTTATGTGAAAGTAGTTACGTGTACTTCCTTTGCTGACATTTTACAATGGAAAAGCCCTATTCAAATTTATTTTCTGGCATAAAATTGTTATTTTTTAATAAACAATTTTCAAATTTTTGTGGCAGTTTTTCAGACTTTATGAATGCAAAATGGTGACATAGTAATATTTTTCTTGAGGTCTTTCAGAAAAGTGAGATTTTGAAAAATGCAGTTTCTGGAAGATGGTGAATAGACAGTAGGTCTGTTTCAGTGTGGAGTATTTGTCTTTGTCAGTTGCCTATCTACCACAATGATGATATTTAAAATTCTCACAGTTTTCCATTTCTGGACAATTATGTTGTTGACATTTAATGTTTATGACATTTGAGTCTCAGCTAGTCATTTAGCAAGAAGACGTATGTTGTTACCATACCTACCTGTACTTTCTGAAAGCCAGGCATGGCAAGACAAAATTATACTGCATGTGGGTACTTAGAACAAAACAGAAAACATTGCAAAAATGGCATTGAACTTAGATATATATACATGTACATGTATGTATGGGGAAGAATAGATGGTCTATCATAAAATGCATGCAGTCCTAAGCTTTAAAAGCATCATGTACATTACATGAAGTTTAGGACTCCTGTGAAATAAATTTTGTGAGTACTGTGTTCACATTATGTGACAAGTGTCAGAGCAAATATATACATACAGTTATATTCAACATGTACTACATTTTTAAATGATGGAGGGAAATTGAATGTACAGCTCATATAGTCAGATAGAGAGATTCTCACAAAGACTCACATACAGATGATAAAAAGATTGAATTTTCTCAGAATTTACCAAATATGAGCTAACAGTGTCTTACATTGCAAGATAAAAAATCTTGTGAGTGATGTTGAAGTTGTGTATAAATGCATTACAGAGCCAGAGAAGACAATACCATTAGAACCAGCCAAGCCTAGCCAACTGACCCCGTGTCAACAGCTACGAGCCACAGCACTCGACGTGGCAGAGTTTGTACCCAGGTGTAACAACGAAGGTGACTTTGAGAAACAACAGTGTACCAAGACACATTGTTGGTGTGTCAACCCTAATGGTCGGGAAATAGCTGGAACAAGATTGAAAATACCAACTACCCCTGACTGTGATTTTGGTATGTTACACAATGTCCTATAGCACCTGAGGGATGACTGTTGAAATAAAAAATGCTAACATCTAAAGGTATTTCATGGTCGGCTATAATTTACAGTATGATTTTCAGCCTGATCATGAATGTTCAATGTATTAACACTCAAATTTGATGCTCATTAAGTTAGTTTGTATCTAAGTTAATATGATACAGTTTTATGACCATGAATCCTGGTAGGCTGTTTGAAAATATTTACTCAAACCAGACTCCTTAGCATTAACTACATGTATCTAGAACTTATCTATACTTTTTAATTGATCAGACTAAATGGAAATGAAGCAGGGCTCCACCCTGACAAATCTGAAGAAAAAAAACCCAACAAAACATGAAACATTAATTGAAAAATAGAAGCATGTATATAACAAAATGGTCATCTTATTTCTGTAGGTACAAACCTGACAACATGTGTATTCCAACTGGTACAGCACAGTCAGGGTATGATTGGACAGTATAAGCCTAAGTGTACGCTGGACGGCCAGTATGAACCTATACAGTGCCAGGGATCGGAGTGCTGGTGTGTAGATGCTATAGGAAATGAAATTCTCGGCACATTCTCTAAACTGCCAAACATACCAGACTGTGGAGGTAAATATATAGTTATACCCCCGGCATACGAAGTATTAGGGGGTATATAGTTTTTGCTTTTTCCGTCTGTCTGTTTGTCTGTCTGTAAACTTTTTTTGTGTCAAAGTTTTCTCAGGAACTACTTAACCTAGAATTTTAAAATTTGGTACAAAGCTTGGGTATGTCAAGTTGTATTGTGTATTTGAGAATCAACAATCTGCGGCTTATCATTCCCTTTATTTATCCATTTTTCTCTCTATCCGAGAAATTTTTCCATCTTATCAGCTCAGTCTGTGAAAGACTTGGAGACTTCAAAAGATTCTGTGCTTAACTTTTGTCTTCTTTTTTTACTTTGTTTCTTTTCCCATCTGTCACTCCTATACAAATCTGCACCTTTTTGTATCAAAGATTTCCCAGGACCTACATGTACTTAACCTAGAATTTTAAAATTTGGTACAAAGCTTGGGTATGTCAAGTTGTATTGTGTATTTGCCCCGGCATACGAAGTATTAGGGGGTATATAGTTTTTGCTTTTTCCGTCTGTCTGTTTGTCTGTCTGTAAACTTTTTTTTGTGTCAAAGTTTTCTCAGGAACTACTTAACCTAGAATTTTAAAATTTGGTACAAAGCTTGGGTATGTCAAGTTGTATTGTGTATTTGAGAATCAACAATCTGCGGCTTATCATTCCCTTTATTTATCCATTTTTCTCTCTATCCAAGAAATTTTTCCATCTTATCAGCTCAGTCTGTGAAAGACTTGGAGACTTCAAAAGATTCTGTGCTTAACTTTTGTCTTCTTTTTTTACTTTGTTTCTTTTCCCATCTGTCACTCCTATACAAATCTGCACCTTTTTGTATCAAAGATTTCCCAGGACCTACATGTACTTAACCTAGAATTTTAAAATTTGGTACAAAGCTTGGGTATGTCAAGTTGTATTGTGTATTTGCCCCGGCATACGAAGTATTAGGGGGTATATAGTTTTTGCTTTTTCCGTCTGTCTGTTTGTCTGTCTGTTAACTTTTTTTTGTGTCAAAGTTTTCTCAGGAACTACTTAACCTAGAATTTTAAAATTTGGTACAAAGCTTGGGTATGTCAAGTTGTATTGTGTATTTGAGAATCAACAATCTGTGGCTTATCATTCCCTTTATTTATCCATTTTTCTCTCTATCCGAGAAATTTTTCCATCTTATCAGCTCAGTCTGTGAAAGACTTAGAGACTTCAAATTTTATATGCATGTTCAGAATGACCAACTCTATTACTGAAAACAAGATTATGATTCTGTGCTTAACTTTTGTCTTCTTTTTTTACTTTGTTTCTTTTCCCATCTGTCACTCCTTTACAAATCTGCACCTTTTTGTGTCAAAGATTTCCCAGGACCTACATGTACTTAACCTAGAATTTTAAAATTTGGTACAAAACTTGGGTATGTCAAGTTGTATTGTGTATTTGAGAATCATCAATCTCTGACTGATCATTCCCTTTATTTATCCATTTTTCTCTCTATCTGAGAAATTTTTCCATCATATCAGCTCAGTCTGTATAAGAGTTAGAGACTTCAAATTTTATATGCATGTTCAGAAAAGCTTGGGTATGTCAAGTTGTATTGTGTATTTGAGAATCAACAATCTGCGGCTTATCATTCCCTTTATTTATCCATTTTTCTCTCTATCCGAGAATTTTTTCCATCTTATCAGCTCAGTCTGTGAAAGACTTAGAGACTTCAAATTTTATATGCATGTTCAGAATGACCAACTCTATTACTGAAAACAAGATTATGATTCTGTGGTTAACTTTTGTCTTCTTTTTTTACTTTGTTTCTTTTCCCATCTGTCACTCCTATACAAATCTGCACCTTTTTGTGTCAAAGATTTCCCAGGACCTACTTAACCTAGAATTTTAAAATTTGGTACAAAGCTTGGGTATGTCAAGTTGTATTGTGTATTTGAGAATCATCAATCTCTGACTGATCATTCCCTTTATTTATCCATTTTTCTCTCTATCTGAGAAATTTTTCCATCATATCAGCTCAGTCTGTATAAGAGTTAGAGACTTCAAATTTTATATGCATGTTCAGAATGACCAACTCTATTACTGAAAACAAGATTATGATCTTTGTAGAAGCGGACAGTACACCTGGGTATTCATTTGATGACTAGATGTATACCTTTTTCTGTAATCTGCTTTTTGTCTCAAAGTGGTATGAACTCTGATGGCTACTGCCGGGGGTATGTGAGCTTTGCTCACTTTTGCTTTATTGTTGAACTGCATTTATTTACCCATCAGCCAAACTGTTGCACAATCTGGTCATATCAGCCTCAGTTTTGTTTCAGGGCTGTTGTAAGATGGTAAAATTGCTCTTGTAAATTGTATCATCTCCTCTGCCTTTTATTGTAATGTGGCTGCTACATTCAGCTGTAGTAAAGCAGGCTGGTTTGAAATGGATTTGATTGTTGTAATACAGAAACTATTGTTTAAGGAGTGTAGTAGTTATCTGGTCACTGAGTTCATCATAATTGAGCCGCCTTATGGGAAAACCAACACTCTACATATGCGAAAACAAAGACGCAGATCAGCTTCGCGGTAACCGCAAAGCTGATCAGCGCCTTTGTTTTCACTACACAGATAGTATACTTCCTCTTCTTTTTAAATCCGAAATTTCAAGCTTCCAGCCTGCTTCTGTGACTGTACAGCCTGATTTGTGTCAGACAGGTTCGGAAACCACATTGTTGTTTTTCCCACGAGGTGGCTCATATATGAGATACAGCCCAGGAAAATCTGCCAACCTGGCTCCATGTGTCTCTAGTCTCAATATCTGACCAGCAAGATCTCACAATTGAATATTGACAATAATAGATTCTACAAGAAGTGGAGCATGGCTCTGATGACCTTGTACAGTGGAACAGCTGATCTGTGTCTGTTCTTGTTCTATAGGGTTAATGACAGGTCTTTTATAATGCGGCTGAAATAACATGAAAAATCATGAACAATTGATTTATCATCCTTCGTTTTTAAGCCACACACTATAAAGACTGTAGCAGTCATTAGTAGCCACACCCTCTACCCCTAACTTGCTTACAGGATACGGGTGGGAAAAGCAGAGAGTATTGTCAGACCGAAAAGAAACATTTCAAAGTAAACACTTTCTACCTAAGAATTTTACTCTTGACAAAGATACTTACTCCCCATAGTGCTGGTTAGGTGGTGGCTACTGCAAAATTATTGACCTGGATGGTTACCAACTCTTGACAAAGATACTTACTCCCCATAGTGCTGGTTAGGTGGTGGCTACTGCAAAATTATTGACAAAGATACTTACTCCCCATAGTGCTGGTTAGGTGGTGGCTACTGCAAAATTATTGACAAAGATACTTACTCCCCATAGTGCTGGTTAGGTGGTGGCTACTGCAAAATTATTGACCTGGATGGTTACCAACTCTTGACAAAGATACTTACTCCCCATAGTGCTGGTTAGGTGGTGGCTACTGCAAAATTATTGACAAAGATACTTACTCCCCATAGTGCTGGTTAGGTGGTGGCTACTGCAAAATTATTGACCTGGATGGTTACCAACTCTTGACAAAGATACTTACTCCCCATAGTGCTGGTTAGGTGGTGGCTACTGCAAAATTATTGACAAAGATACTTACTCCCCATAGTGCTGGTTAGGTGGTGGCTACTGCAAAATTATTGACCTGGATGGTTACCAACAAAAAGAAGCAAAAACTTGAAAAGTACAAGTGATAGTCATGAGTCACTGTTTGGCTTTATTCCCCACACATTTCAGTATATAATGGCCACATTTATTTCTAACTTGCCCTTTTAATGGAATGCAGTGGGACCTATTTTAAGTGAATGTACTTCATAACCACTAAAAAATTACTAAAAATAGTAAGTAACTAGATAGTGTCTAGCGAGAAATATGTATTGCAAATTGTAGATGATATATAGGACATTAAAGTTTAGACATGATCAGACTATTACAAGATCAGACTGTTTGTACCTGGTCATCAGGGGCAGTAGCTAGGTTTGTAGGATGCCTAAACCGTAATGAATGAATCAGACCCCAGGTAAACCCTCATGCCTACTAGATTATGTGAATCTTTGCGCTTGGAACTGTTTCTTTGGACATTTTTCTCTGCCCTTTGTGTCATAGAGAGCAGTTAATGGTTTTTGGTGAAAGAATGTGCACTAAGTATTGGTAGTCTGTCTCTAGGAACATGATGGCTTGGTCTTGGCATGATCTTATATTAGCTGTTGACCTTGGACACAAAGGAATCAACTCAAACAAAAGTTCCTCCTTTCTGGATTTGTCAGTCAGAATCAAAGTTTTCCACATACATGTACTGAGGTCTCATGTCCATAAGACCTTAGCTGTTGAGAAGGGCATAAACCGTGTACACAGCTACCAGCTCATCTCATCTCCGGAGATGTAGTACATGTAGGCCGCATTAAGCTCTACTGCTGTGTTTGTAGCTCCATCTTGTATTATTACTCTATAGAACTGTAAGTTACATGCTGTGTTTTATTCCAGACAAAAAGGAAACTACAATGAAGCCAACTCCGAAACCTAAACCTGACAACAAACCTTACCAACCCAACAAACACGATGGGGTATGTAGTTTATATCCTTAGTGAAAGGAAATCTGTGTAGTCACATTAACCTTAGTTTTTAAAGTGTCCAAAATAAAATTTTAATATTTAAATAGCAAAACTGAATAGATGAACATAATACCATATAAAATGTTTTGTCTGAAAATAAACATGAGACAAGCCAACTTCTTCTGATTATGCGAGGTGTTTTTTTCTGCTGATTGGTGCATCTCATATGAGCTGAATTAATCTTGAAACTTGAGGGATGAAAGACTAAAAAATAAAAAAAAATAGCTTCTAGCCTGCATCTGTACTTGTACAGCTCAGTTTGTGTCAGACCTGTTCGGAAACCACATTATTGGTTTTCCCACGAGGCGGCTCATTTGATGATGTTTTTGTATTTCAGTATGATGTGATACCAGGAGAAGACACTAATGTGATAGTGAATGTAGGAGGTAAGTCACTGCACTATAGGATACAACTTCTGGTTTAAGGTGGTGCATAAATTGTCAACACAACCAGTTGTCTAGTGAAGAAGCTTTGTACAGGAACTAGATTACTTTATTGATTACTGTGTGTACAGCATCTTTCAGAAACTGTTTTCAAAATCTCACTTTGCTATCTGGATAACAAATTTTCAGGTCATTTCACAAGTCATAACATTTGAGCTGCCACATGGGAAATTCAACAATCTGCCTAGGCGAAAACAAAGACACAGATCAGCTTGGCAGTAACTGTGAAGCTGATCAGCGCTTTTATTTTTTGCTACTTGGAAAGTACAGTTCCTTTTCTACTTAAATCCAAAATTTCAAGCTTCTAGTTCTTTTCTGTGGCTGTACAGGTCAGTTTGGGTCGGACCTGGTTGGAAATCACATTGTTCGTTTTCCCCACGAGGCGGCTCATTTGGTCAGTAATATAAGCTGGTTGAGGAACATCTGGTTGTACAGTCATAGTCTTTTGACCTGGTCTACACTGTACATGATATGAGCAGAGTCAGGTGAAACCCAGATTTTAATTTGAATTTTGCACGTGCGAAAACAATTTTCTCGTCACGGATAGTTAAATTCCTCTGCTAAATCTAAACTTTCATCTAATCTTCTCTGACTGTGCAGGCCAGTTTATATCGTAGGACCTGGTGGGAAATTCAGAGACAGTTATTATTGTATAGCAGCTCATATGAGCTGCTTCGTCGGAAAACCAACAATGTGGTTTCCGAACAGGTCTGACACAAACTCACCTGTACAAGCACAGAAAATAGCTAGAAGCTTGAAGTTTCGGTTTTAAGTAGAAGAAGAATTGTACTATCCAAGTAGCAAAAACAAAGGCGCTGATCAGCTTCGCAGTCACTGCGAAGCTGATCTGCGCCTTTGTTTTCGCCTATGCAGATTGTTGGTTTTCCCATGTGGCGGCTCCTATGTTATCAAGTTGTAACCTGTGTGTGTTGTAGATAAGATAGATATAGACTCTGGTGAGCTAGACCGGGAGTCTGAGGAGGAGAGGACCAACAGAATAGGAGATAATGATACTGTCTATGCTGATAAAGTACAACAGTCTCCACTCATGGCCAAGCCAGGATTGTTAGCTGGTAGGTTGTCATAGCTAGTACTGACGCTTCACATGATTATCTGAAATGTTGAATGTTTTGAAGGTGGAAGGGCCACTTGTTTAAGTTCGCAAAGCGGTTGTTTTTATTATGCACTAGTCATTTGTTACCACGCCCCCACCCCCGGGTATAGCGGGGACTGACTTTCGGTCCAGTAAATCCCCGCTAATAGCCCCACCCTGCGGGGACTGTTTGTTGGTAATACCACTGCTGTTTTTCCGCCAGCCTGCTAACTTTTCATTTCACTGCCCTTTTTTTGCAATATAAAGCAAACCCCTTGTATTTCCCCCCACACTGCCGCAGCAAAACTTTGGTCAAAGCTCTGATTATTTCCATGGCTGTCCCCCGCCCTGGTTACTTAGACAAATAAGCTGCCTCACAAGAAAACCTACATCTTGCATAGGCGAAAACAAAGCGGCACAGCCACAGATCACCTGTGCAGTAACTGCACAGCTGGTCAGCGCCTTTGTTTTCGCTGCATGGATATTGCAATTCTTCTTAAATTTGAAATTTCAAGCTTCTAGCCTGATTCTGTGACTGTACAGGCCAGTTTGTGTCAGACATGGTCGGAACCCAAATTGTTGGTTTTTAGCTCACCTGAGCCGAAGGCTCTCAGGTGAGGTTATAGGATAGGGAGGCACCCGGCGTCCGTCTGTTTTCGTCGTCCGTCGTCCACCATTTTCAAAGATCTTCTTCTCTGAAACCGCTTGGCCAATCAAAGCCAAATTTTATGTGAAGCATCAATAGGAAGGGGGAACCAATGTGTATATAAGAAATCCAGGTCACATGACCAAGATGGCCGCCATGCCCATATATGGTAAAAAACCCTTCAAAAATCTTCTTCTCCAGAATCAGTGGACCGATTTCAACGAAACTTGGCATGAAGCATTGATGGCTCAAGCACTACAATGTGTATATAAATTATGACCCTGTGATGACCTTGACCTATTTTACAGCAAGGTCAACATAGGTTGCCAATGCATTTGAATGGGGAAAATTTTTTAAGTGTCATTTAAAGTGAAAATCTTGCAGGAAATGGGCAGTAGGACTGAATATTGATGATTCTGAAAAAAAAATTGACCCCAGGGGCTCATCTGCCCCCACCCCGGGGCAATAACCCTGTACATTACCATAATATTCAAACATCATCTCCTCTGAATTGGCTTGGCCAATCAAAGCCAAATTTTATGTGAAGCATCAAGAGAAAGGGGGAACCAATGTGTAAATAAGAAATCCAGGTCACATGACCAAGATGGCCGCCATGCCCATATATGGTAAAAACCCTTCAAAAATCTTCTCCAGAACCAATGGACGGATTTCATCAAAACTTGGCATGAAGCATTGATGGCTCAAGCACTACAATATGTATATAAATCGTGACCCTGAGATGACCTTGAACTTCTTTACAGCAAGGTCAACATAGGTCACCAATGCATTTGAATGGGGAAAAATTTTAAAATGTCATTTAAAGTGAAAATCTTGCAGGAAATGGGCAGTGGGACTGAATATTGATGATTCTGAAAAATTTTGACCACAGGGGCTCATCTGCCCCCACCCCGGGGCAATATACCTGTACATTACCATAATATTCAAACATCATCTCCTCTGAAACCGCTTGGCCAATCAAAGCCAAATTTTATGTGAAGCATCAAGAGGAAGGGGGAATCAATGTGTAAATAAGAAACCCAGGTCACATGACCAAGATGGCCGCCATGCCTATATATGGTAAAAACCCTTCAAAAATCTTCTTCTCCAGAACCAATGGACGGATTTCATCAAAACTTGGCATGAAACATTGATGGCTCAAGCACTACAATATGTATATAAATTGTGACCCTGAGATGACCTTGACCTTCTTTACCGCAAGGTCAACATAGGTCACCAATGCATTTGAATAGGGAAAAATTTTAAAATGTCATTTAAAGTGAAAATCTTGCAGGATATGGGCAGTGGGACTGAATATTGATGATTCTGAAAAATTTTGACCCCAGGGGCTCATCTGCCCCCACCCCGGGGCAATATACCTGTACATTACCATCATATTCAAACATCATCTTCTCTGAAACTGCTTGGCCAATCAAAGCCAAATTTTATGTGAAGCATCAATAGGAAGGGGGAACCAATATGTATATAAGAAATCCAGGTCACATGACTTAAATGGCCGCCATGCCCATATGTGGTAAAAACCCTTCAAAAATCTTCTTCTCTAGAACCGGTGGACCAATTTCAACGATACTTGGCATGAAGCATCTATGGCTCAAGCACTACAATGTGTATATAAATCATGACCCTGTGATGACCTTGACCTTTTTTACGGCAAGGTCAACATAGGTCACCAATGCATTTGAACTGGGAGAACTTTAAAATGTCATATAAAGTGAAAGTCTTACAGGAAATGGGCAGAAGGACTGAATATTAATGATTCTGAAAAAAAAAATGGATCCCTGGGGCTCATATTCCCCCACCCTGGGGCATTATACATATAAATTCTTCTCCTCTGAAACCACTTAGCCAATTTAAGCCAAATTTTATCTGAAGCATCTATAGGATGGGGGAACCAATGTGTTTATTAATAATCTAGGTTTCATTACCAAGATGGCCGCAATGCCCATATAAATCTTTTTCTCTGAACCATTTGACAAATTTCCATGAAATTTGGAGGGAAGCATCGATGGCTAAAGTACTACAATGTATATCTAAATCATGACCTGTGACAACCTTGACCCAGTTTATGGCAAGTTCAACATGGGTTGCCCATGAATTTGAATGGGAAAAACTGTTAAAATGTCATTTGAAGGGAAAAGCCAGCAGGAAATTGGCAAATGGACAGAATATTGATTATTCTGAAAAAAGAAAATCGCTCTAGGGCTTCATCTGCCCTTACACTGGGGTTAAATACCATTATATTAAAACATGTTTATTGGTACACATATATGCAGCAGATCTCAGGTGAGCGTTTACAGGACCATTGGTCCTCTGGTCTTCAGCACAGGCTCAAATTGTTATTTCACTTACTGGTATATAGTTAAAGGTTGAAATTTTGTTGTAATATTCACATATCAGTTCAGCTTCTTAAAGGGCATAGCTTAAGGTTTTGATTTTGTAAAACTGAAGTAGACATTGATGAAAGGAACTGATAGCAGAAAACCTTAAAGAGCAGTCACACATCAGCGTATAAGTGAAACGCGCGCTGGGCGTGTTGAAAAAATAACAAAATTCCTCACACCCCAGACGCACGTCGGAAACACGTTCAAAACTCGCTACAAGCGCGTTGGGTACGCATGGTGTACGTCCGGCGTGCGTCACTGTACGTCGCTAAAAGTCTCTGCGCGTTTGGGCTACAAAAATTTTTAAACATGCTTAAAAATTTTATAAAAGCTCGGCGTGTCCCGGGCGTGTGACTTATATGTCCCGAATAAGTTCCACGCGCGCTACGGGCGCGTTGAATACGCTCTGAACACGTTTGGCGCGCGTTTGAAGCACGCCAGTGTACGTTCCATGCACGTTCCGATTTTATTAGATGTTGCTTCAGTAGCGTGCCCCAAGCGTGTGTGAAACGCGCGTTGAACGTTCGATGCGTGCATGTAGCGCGTGCTTAGCGTGTCTGGGACGTATCACAACCGTTCTCCAAAACTTTGAAATTTTTTATACATCCGGCACACGCCCCAGTTGCGCGCTAATGTGTGACTGCTAAAGCGTGTTAAAGGAACAAATTAATTTTTATACGCCCAAAGTCTTCAGCGTGTTGAGATTTTTCATACGCCCGGCGCGCGTTTGGGTTATACGCTACAGTGTGACTGCTGTTTTACCAAATTATCATGACTGGTTCCGGAGATAGCTTGATTTGAAATTTTGCATATTATCTCATGAATATTCATAAGTTCTACTATGACGTCATAGATGATGATAGAAAATTTGTAATATCATCAAAACAAATAACTAAAACAAATAATTTAACATTTGAAAACAATGTTAAATCATTTATTCAACTTATTGTATCAATTCCCAAACTTCTTATGATCATTTAAGTGAATTATTTTGGTTTTTAATTTTTTCACCAAGGGAGACTGCTCACACATGAAAATAATGCTGTTATTTACATATGGTCCCATAACTTTTGAGCCAATGGGAATATTTGGGTTTAGTTTTCGATTAACAAGTCCCAAGAACAAATAGGATCAACAGACAAAGAATAAAAAGGATCTAGAAGAACTTCCATCTATTCCCTTTAAGTATTGGCTATCCTTAATGATATTTACAGTGAAATCAAGACATGACTGCAATAAATGATTTTTGTAACACAGCTTTTCAACATTTTAGGAATGTTATAACTTGTAAGCCAACATGATAGCAGCCTGCATGTTTGGTGCTGTTTGGTTATCATATAGCAAGAAGAAGGCCTGAGATTAATCCTTTAGTCTGGCATAGTTTTTCTTAAATAATCTCTTTCCAGTGACTCTAGAATTCTGTTATGACACATAGTTCATTTTGTTCGAGACAACTCTCTTGTATATTTTCAGCTATAATTGCTGGTGCCGTGGTGGGCCTGCTATTGATGGTACTACTTGTGATGTTTATTGTATATCGTATGAGGAAGAAGGACGAGGGCAGTTATCCACTCGATGAACAGAAGTTCCAGAACTATCCATATGCTAAAGCTCCTACGAAAGAGTTCTATGCATAGAGTGAGGGGGCATTCATAATGTGGTTACATGTTATATAACAAGAATTCTTTGGTAAAGGGTTAAAAAGGGGGTTGAAAATTATTTCCATTAACAATCTCAAAATGGTTTGGAACTTAATAAAGTCAGGTCAAATTTATTTGCAATAAGTGATTCATATGCTTTCACATGTTAAATTTTTTCGCTTAGTCACTTTCTTTTTGATTGTTTCGATTATAATTCATCTTAATTTCGAAGTAAAGATGGCCTGACTGCCATTAGGACAAACACACTTAGAGACTTATTTATTCAGGTTTTACATGTTGATCAACGGAGAAGAAACCAATGAACTTGACAATATAAGTTATAACATAATTTGTGGGTATAGTGATTACTGAATGCTCACAGCCTGTGTAATCATTCAAGGAACTACTTCTGGCCTGATTACCTGTTGTGGTCTATCTGTACAGACATGCCAGCTACAGTAATGTAAATGCTTTCCTTTTTTAAGGATATATTTGCAATTCCAGTGTATTTATGGTTAAACATACCCCAAACTGTTAGCTTACTAAACTGACAGTATGTTTATCACACACTTTAAGCCCCTTATTGGGTGAAGTTTGGTTTGAGATTGGTCAGTGGAAACTATCCCCTGTTTTCATCCCTGTAATGCCAAAGAAACAAGACAGTGTGCAGGGCAGGCCATGAGAGATTATGTACAACCTATACAGTTTATGCTGTTATCCATTGTTGGAGGTGAAATCTGTTATTATACAGTAGATTCTACACTAGTTACTGGGTTGTATGTAGTTGTACATGATCTCTGGTGGCCGTGACCCCCAGGGTAAGTCAGGATCTGTAGAGTGCCAGTATACACTGTACATACCACACTGAGACCAATTGTACACAATTACTTTGTTAGTACATGTACAATTATTTTACCTCATACCTGAGCCAGGGCATGGGAATGGCTATGAATAGCAGAATCTTGTGTGTCTCTCTTCTAAAAAAAACCTACATGTATCAACTTAATTGCAGTGTTTGGTGAGAAAAAAAGTTCTGTAACCACGGCCTGAGGTGGTGCCTTTATTTCTAGTGCCAGTCATAATATCCTGTCTCAGATTTTAATGCAAGTTGTCTTCCCATAACCAGATAAAAGAATCTTGACTGGTATTTATAGAAAATAAGTTGAATGAAAAGAAGCCAAAATGGGAAGATGACAAAATGGGTTGTTCATATTGTGGTAGTAAAATTGGGAAGCACATGTAGACAGATGTCAGATGATTGTGTGTCTAAATTAACTAATCCCCTCTGATCAAGCAGCACCCTCCTCATGTGGTATTGTCTATTTTGACGTTTCACCGGTAAACTATTCTGGTACTGAGACAACACAAGGTTTTGCCCATGCTCTGGTCTCTATTTAATATTCATCTATACAATAACTGCCAGCTTTGTCACACTAAACAAACACGACTTTATAAATACATGTATACAAGATTTGTATACTTTGACAGTGAAATACCTAACAGATTGGTAAAGATTATAGTCTTAAACTGTGACGTCATAGGACAACTGGATCTGTTTGATTTTAAAGTAACAATGTGATATTACTTAGCCTGTGAGAATCGGATGTATTGTCAGAAGCAGTGATAGGTATTAAAGCTAGTTATTGAATTCCATCTTAATTAAGTACTATTCTTACTGTACATAGTTTATGAACAGCTGTGCATGATAGATTGATTGCTGCATTGTTTTATTTTCAGTTTATGTATTTAAGCTACTTCATTTTATGTTCAAGCAAGACATGAATGTATTCAGATAGTGTACATATGAGGTGACAATTGAAACCTCATCACTGTCAGTTCTGCATAACGTCATCAGTATGTTAGTTAAACTTACTTATTGGTTTTATGTAGAACTGTGTAAAGTTGTATGTAACGTCATCACTGTGTATGTTTATCTGTGATCATATCTTGCTGTCAACGTTCGCTGTGTCATGTGACAGGTCATCTAGGAACATTCCAATCATTGTCAGGGTCAAGGTCAAACATGATCAGACTACTACTCAGGGCATACTGGAGTTAATAGGAGAAATAATACAGACACACTCACATGTAGCTTACGTGGCACTGGCCCATGGGAAACATTTAAGGATTTCTTTTTGCCTTGAGTGTTTATGCACACAATTTTATTCACTTGTTGTCATGAAATTCACTGATCAGACCTTTGATTATTACATATGTAATGATCACGAGGGTAAGATTTTTTTTCTTATTGGACCAGTTTAAAGTATTTTATATCATTGAAAGTGGGCATTATTTTTATGTCAAAAAAAAACTATCATTGTCAAGAAAGTAGCCATAACTTTCTAAAAACTAAACCTGACCTATGTCTTACACTGCTAAGGTCTCTGTGCCATATTTATTCTCACAGTTGGTGCATGTACTACAAAAAAGTAACTGTAATACACAAATGTTACATTTTTAGAGATAGAAGTTATTTCACCTTGATTTTCTGGATAATGTGTTTCAGAAGATTTATATTTTCCTCTCATGAAGTTGTTATTAGGAATACAGTTGACCTTGACCACTTCATCAGTCACATGAATACATTGGTATGATTGTTTGTGTGAAAATAATGGTACAATAAATTGTTATTGAAAGCTATATATAATCATGCACATTCTTATAATTCATGTATGTATCAAGTAGATTATATATTTTAAATTTATTTTCTTGAGTTGTGACTTTTTTTTAGATTTTCAGTTTAGAGTTTCTATCACATTGTATGAGCTGCCTTCTTCATTATATCATGAGTTAGATATAAGTCTGCTTATTTGTCCTCAAAACTCTTAAGTAGTACTCATCAGTTCTTCAGATGAGAACCCACAGTTTTTATGGAGGCTATTAAGAGAATTACAGTAACTTTTGGTTATGAATCCCTATCTAGCAGTCACGGTTCTAAATTGTAAAAACTAGTTGATCAATATTGGGTATACCCCACATTCTAATGCACTCGAGAATATAACACTACATCTGATTGGATAATCACAAAAATTTACCACAGTATATTCTGCAATATACAGTCAGAGACCCAACTTCTTGAGCAACGTGGCTTGTGATTGGTTAATCATTAATGACGTGATCATACATCGCTCGTTGCTGTCATGTTTCGTGCATTTTCGATGTTTTTAGTTAAAAAGTTCATTAGAATTGTGATAACAATTTTCAGATTTTTCATTTGGGATGGTATATCTTTGTTTATACAGTCAGAAATCATGTTTTACTGCTCCACTTGCGTGTCGCTGTAAAACAAAATTTTCGACTATTTCAGATGATAAACTGCCCCAAATGAAAAATTTGAATACAGTCATCACCTAAATTATCTCCCTTGTAAAATTGAAATGAAAAATTGCTGATATAGGGAGGTTACTGTGTTGTTGCAGGCATTAATTTTATATGTAAATAATTCAGTATTTGTTAAATTTTGATGTTTATTTGTGAGACTTTGTTCTACAAATTACAGTGCTATTTTTAAACACTACAGACCTTCATATATATTTGACACAAAACTGGAGTAAGCTGTTACATCACAATTGGTGTTAATCATGATATGATATTTTAAGTACATGTTCATTGTACTGGAAAATTACCTACATTTCAAAGGGACTAAAATAATCCCAATATATTGTATAATAAAACATCCATTTTTACCATTTTCTTGCTTACTCCTAAGAATGTGTTATAGTCAGGCAGTGTTGTATGCATTGGTATGGTGAGTTTTGTTGAGGAAGAAAATGCAACATTAGATAAATATTTTTCGAAGTATATCTACATGAAAACAGCTGTCAAGAGTTAACCCAACGACTTTGTTGCTTGGTTAGGGACAGAATAGATGAAAAATTAACGAAGACTCCCACCGTTTAACTTTCTTTATTCATCCATTTTATGAATTTGCGTGATATTTACAAAAATTGTTCATTTTGTGGTGACATTTTTCACTTTGAACCTTTCAATTATTTGCTTGCTATGTTGCTGAACGTTTATTGTCAACAGTTAAGATCATGTTTGCACCTTTAAAGTCTTGCTAAGATAACTATTTTCTGAGTATTAATTATGATAGAACAACTAGAGAGGGAGCGTGGTGGCGTAATAGTAGAGTGTCGGACTCCGAATCGAGAGGTTCTGGGTTTGTTCCCCACAGGGGTCTTGTGTTGTGTCCTTGAGCAAGACACATTAACTCCCTACAGTACTTGTTAAACCAGGAAGGGTTGGCTTGATGACTAGGACATTAAGCCTCAACAGAAACAAACTAAACAACAGCTAGATCCTCTAACAGAATGTTCACAGCCACTGGCTCTCTACCAGTACTGTAATCAAGCAAGAATATGTCTTATACAGTCTCGCAGAAACACAAAGGCAAATGGTCTTGCATTACATGTCATTTTGTTCAGCTACAAGGAAGCAACATTAAGGTTTAGTCTTTTGAAATATTACCACAAAGTGGGTTAATTTTTGGTTGATTGTACATACTATAGTTCATTATGTTTTGTGCATTTGTTATTTGTATACATTGTACATTGTAAATAAGTTAGCTCATTTAATCATGAAACAGTCCATTGTTTATAAGGTAGTCTAATCAGACACAGAACACTGCAGCAACTTGTAGTTTCCCACTGGAAAAGAATGAAAGCAGACAGTAATGTTAAATCAAACATCATTTTGAAGTTCAAAAACTAGTGGGAAGGCTTATTTTGAATGAAAAAATACTTCTTAGTTAATTTTGAAAGAATGGAGAAATTCGGATTTTTATCCAAACCATTGCAAGTGAAGTGTAGCAAAGTTAGTATACAATAAGGTTGTTTTAGTGTTGTTGTGTATTGGTTAATGAGACTGCATATGGGTAAAACTGAACTGAAAATCAGTTGTAAAATCAAGAGTTTTTCCCCTTTATTAGCTCACCTGAGCCGTTAGGCTCACAAGGTGAGCTTATAGGATGGCCATGATCCGGCGTCCGTCCGTCCGTCCACAATTTCAAAGATCTTCTTCTCTGAAACCGCTTGGCCAACCAAAGCCAAATTTTATATGAAGCATCTATAGGAAGGGGGAAGCAATGTGTATATAAGAAATCCAGGTCACATGACCAAGATCTTCAAAAATCTTCTTCTCCAGAACCGGTGGACTGATTTCAACGAAACTTGGCATGAAGCATTGATGGCGCAAGCACTACAATGTATATATAAATCATGACCCTGTGATGACCTTGACCTATTTTACGGCAAGGTCAACATAGGTCGCCAATGCATTTGAATGGGGAAAACTTTTAAAATGTCATTTAAAGTGAAAGTCTTGCAGGAAATGGGCAGTAGGACTGAATATTAATGATTCTGAAAAAAATTGGACCCCAGGGGCTCATATGCCCCCACCCTGGGGCAATATACATGTATATTACCATAATATTCAAACATCATCTTCTCTGAAACCGCTTGGCCAATCAAAGCCAAATTTTATGTGAAGCATCAATAGGAAGGGGTAATCAATGTGTATATAAATAATCCAGGTCACATGACCAAGATGGCCGCAATGCCCATATATGGTAAAAACCCTTCAAAAATCCTTTTCTCCAGAACCGGTGGATCGATTTCAAAGAAACTTGGCATGAAGCATTGATGGCTCAAGTACTTCAATGTGTATATAAATCATGACCCTGTGATGACCTTGACCGTTTTTTACGGCAAGGTCAACATAGGTCGCCAATGCATTTGAATAGGGAAAACTTTTAAAATGTCATTTAAAGTGAAAGTCTTGCAGGAAATGGGCAGTACGACTGAATATTAATGATTCTAAAAAAAAAATGGACCCCAGGGGCTCATCTGCCCCCACCCCGGGGCAATATACATGTATATTACCATAATATTCAAACATCTTCTCCTCTGAAACCGCTTGGCGAATCAAAGCCAAATTTTATGTGAAGCATCTATGGAATGGGGGAATTAATGTATATATAAATTATCTAGTTCACAGGACCAAGATGGCTGCCATGCCCATATAAGGTAAAAACCCTTCAAAAATCTTCTTCTCCGAATCTGGTGGACCGATTTCAAAGAAACTTGGCAAGAAGCACCAATGGCTGAAGTACTACAATGTGTAAATAAATTATGACCCTGTGGTGACCTTGACCTATTTTAGGACAAGGTCAACATAGGTCGCCAATGCATTGGAATGGGGAAAACTTTTAAAAAGTCATTTGAGGTGAAAATCTTGCAGGAAATGGGTAGTAGGACTAAATATTAATGATTCTGAAAAAAAAAATGGACCTAAGGGCTCATATGCCCACACCCGGGGGCAATATACATGTATATTACCATAATATTCAAACATCTTCTCCTCTAAAACCACTTGGCCAATTGAAGCCAAATTTTATGTGAAGCATCTATAGGATGGGGGAACCAATGTATATATTAATAATCTAGGTCACATGACCAAGATGGCCGCCATGCCCATATATGGTAAAAACCCTTCAAATATCTTCTTCTCTGAAACCAATAGATTGACTTCAATGAAACTTGGCGTGAAGCATCCATGGCTATAGTACTACAATGTATATGTAAATCATGACCCTGTGATGACCTTGACCAAGTTTATGGCAAGGTCAACATGGGTTGCCCATGCATTTGAATGGGAAAAACTGTTAAAAATGTCATTTGAAGGGAAAAGCCAGCAAGAAATTGGCAAATGGACAGAATATTGATTATTCTGAAAAAAGAAAACGGCCCAAGGGCTTCATCTGCCCCTGCACTGGGGTTAAATACCATAATATTCAAACATGTTTATTGGTATATGCAGCAGACTCAGGTGAGCGTTTACAGGACCATTGGTCCTCTGGTTGACTTTATCTGACTGTATCATTTAAAGATTGTAGTTGTGTTGTTTTAAGGTGAATCTCTAATATTTTAACAGCTGATTTATGGTGGGCATAGTAACAGGTAATTGTGTTGTGTTAATTCTCCATAATAAAATTTATCTCAAAGCCCCCATCTTAAATCACCTGCTTCATGATGGTTTGTCAGTTTGATAAAATCAGGAGTATCTATTCAATAAATGAAATTCTTGTAATTCCAGTTTCGAGATTTAATTTTGCATGGCTAATTTGTTTGTTTTGTTGTTTTTTTATATCATTAATGTTTTACTATACACTGTATTCATCAATATGGGCCATGTGTCCATCCAAAGACTTTGGTGTCAGTCTGGGCATTAAGATACTCAAGCTGACCTGAGTCCTTGCTGGACACACATCACCTGATTATGTGACACACAGTGATTTAGTACAAATTGTATGAAATCTTTTCTCCAGTAAAATGATGGGTTGTGATATTTTAATAGTTGCAGGTCCATATTACCAAAATTTTAGTTTTACTCCGCTGTTTGAAATTCAGATTTTGAGGAAAATTTATTCATTTTAGATGTACAAGACTCAAATTGCCATATTTTCATTTTTAGTTTAGAGTTGTAGAATTTATAAACAATACCCTTTGAATGGTGTACACTTTCATTCACTTCTCAATTTGTATTGTAATCTTGTTGCAAAAAGAATCAGCTTTCATCTTTTATACTTTGCCAGTGAACAATTCCTCTAGCTTTGACTGTGCTTGGTACAGTTTCTTTGTGAATATTTTCAGTTGTCTTATTTTACAATATTCTTAAGACTTCTTTTATTCTACTGAAATTAAGAAGTTATACAGTAATACAGATTTTAAGCATATAACCAAGTTTTATCTTAAATCTGAAATGCTGATGGCCTACAAGTATTGATGTGTTGTTTAAAAAACAAACAACATGTATGAATAATTCATCTGTATGCAATTTTCATTTTTAATTAAAACAAAACTCCAGTCCATGAAAAACTGCCAAGCAAAGACATAGATTGAGCAATCCTTGATCAAAGATAGAATCATGTTTTGAATCCAAGATTGTACAAGGTTAAATTACCTCCCCTTTCCCGTATCTAAGAATGAAGCTTGGTAGGATTGAAATGAGCCACCTCGTGAGAAAACAATCTGCATATGCGAAAACAAAGACGCAAATCAGCTTCGTGGTAACCGCAAAGCTGATCAGCGCCTTTGTTTTCGCTACTCGGATAGTACAATTCCTCTTCTACTTAAATCTGAAATTTCAAGCTGCTTGCTCTTTTCTGTGCTTGTACAGGCTGGTTTGTGTCGGATCTGTTCGGAAACCACGTTGTTGGTTTTCCCACGAGGCGGCTCAAATGTTGGAAAATAATGAGTACAGAAAAGCCAACAATTTTGACACTGATCAAACTACTTCATACTGATGGCAGTCTGATCTGTGTCTGAACTGTTAGGTAAATCATCAGTATAATTTGTACATTAAGGTAGTTGTATGATCTGTATTACAACTAAGAAAAAAAGAGTGATATTCAAAGCTTGGAACTGCATATCAGCATAGCCCCATATACATGCTAGGTTATGCGGTGTCACATCTGAGGCAGTTCTGCTTAGAGCAAATTCATAAAAAGATGAAATAAATATTAAAAATCACTCTTTGATACCATTCAAAATTTGATAGGGTTTACCAAATGATTATGATGGGAAAGTCCATTTTACTTTTATAAAGGGCCAAGATGTCCCGTTAATCAAGTAAATCAGCCTTTCAGGGGATAAAGCCATGTTTCAAATGTCTGAAAAGGCATTCTAAAAGCAAACTGCTATCTGATAATGATAAAGGGGAGGTAATGCTGGATTCATTGTAGACAATTATATTTTACTATACAAAGTGTTAGGCTATAAAGTTAGGATCATGATTGAATGTTCTGTATAATAAGTTATTAAAGGTTCGACATTCTTAGCTGTTGTGTATGATTGATTACTATCCCAATAGGTATTTTTAGCTCAACTGCACTTCTTCACAACCCCTTATCAGAAAGCATTCATACTTGGACCATAGATACCCTGTAGGGTTAGCTTTCATTCCATGGCATCGGGCCCATGGGTCCAGGCCAGGGGGTGGAGTCAGAGGTTAAAATTTAGAACACACTCAAAAAATTGGGTTTTCTGTGGTATATTTTTCTAGAATTCACTCATCAGAACGCATTGATACTTAGGCCATAGATACCCAGTATAGTGGAGATGGAAACGTCAGGATTTTGAGACAATCCTGCACTTCCGGATACAAGTATGAGACTTTCAGAATTTGTTCTTTAATCCTTTCTAATAAATATTTTCTCGTTAGCCATCTCAAATTTTTCCATTTTCAAGGTGGCTAACACAATTTTCAAGATGGCCGTCAAAATCATTTGATTTTACGATTAATTGACAAACTATACTACTGGAATTTGTAAATGGGTGGATTTTATTGCACTGCTGATTGTCATTGCTTAAACCATTGTTCTGGGACTCATCAACGTGTCCAATAATGCCATAAAACTGCTTTTGTGAAAATATGGTACCGTAAATTGTCATAATTTAAGCATCACTCAACAAGTACACATTCATATGGATCATTACAGGCTCCTGTGTGAAAAGACACAAGATAAATATGATTTAAGCATTACAAATATTTATTATCTACTCGACTGGTCTTTCAAAGTTGAACAACTGATATTTTTTATTTTAATCATAGTAGTATAGGGGTATATTTAGATACAGTCAACATGTACGGATGGTCAATATTGTTTTTTTTCTTTGTAGTGCGTCAACGATTTTTGCAGTCATGCCTGCACTGAACTGACACTACTTGGTATGATTCACTTCTGTGGTGAGTAAATGTGTCTTGCTCAAGGACACAACACGAGGCCCCCAGTGGTGACCAAACCCAGGACCTCACGATGCAGTCAGTCTGACGCTTTACCGCAAGGCTACCACTCTCCCCTGGTCATAATTGTAGGAAAACATAATATTTAACATGAATTCATGTAAAGCACCTTTATTAAGCAGTCAATATTGTCTCCCAAATACTGAGATGTTAGTAATACCATTGAAGATCGGCAGAGGAATGTTCACCCCTTAATAGGTAATCCTGGGTCGACTGGACAACAGCGTAGAACAGTCACTTGTTAATCACAGTTAAGCAGATAGCTGTACTGAGTGAGACTTAGTTTGTAGAGGTTATGGAAAAAGAGTTGGTGCTGGCTGTACTTTCTCCTAGTGTGGAGACCAAAGTGAGAAGAGCCATAAAGGAGAAGCTGGCTTTGTGTAAGCTGTCAGGATTGCCATAAGGCATCAATGACCACCTAATGATTCGATACTTCCTCAGACGGGCAATAAATATGTCAATATTGTCCATCTCATACACCTACCATGATCAGTCCAGATGAAGTGATATACAGGTGAACATCATGGGTGCATCTGCGATCCAAACACGGGCGTCTCATGAACTGTATGTCATAGTGTGGAGAAAAGACAGGCAGGGTGTCAGAGTGACAAATGTAATGTAGAGCAGGGTGCTGGATAGATTATAGACTGGTGTCATCAAACACAAGCCTTAGAGGCGACTTTTAAGCAAGAAACCACCATAGAAACTGGGTGTCTCGAAATTGAACCAAAATAGAATGGTACATTTGCATCCAACTGGGTGCAATCAATCTCAGTTTGGAAGACACAGAAGAAAACTGGAACATTCTTCAGCTATAGAACTTTTAGGACATCCAATTCGAAAACTCAATTACTGGTTTGATGAGAATGGTTAAGATATTCGGAGGCTTCTAGAATCTTGAGGAACAGCACAAGCATTAAGATGATACTAGCTCCTTATTCAAGAAGACAAACCAGCAGCAATATTTGTCAATCTATATCAAAAGTCAGAGACATGCAAGACTCTTGAAAGAAAATAGAAGAAATTCAGTTTGTTTGCTTGATAAATACCAAACCGTCATAGATGAAAGACAATAAAATACTAATAAAGTACTAAATCGTCATCAGTGATCTTTTATAAATCGACAACGATAGCCAGAAAAATATACTTCAAATTAAAATCAAATATGCAAGTGTAGTTTAAAGGAGTCTCTGGCAATTCAACAGACTCTCAGCTGGCAAATTTCCATGTTCAACTGCAAGTTCCGCTGCCGTCTGGGGCTATCCATGACAGAGAGAGAGACTGAAAGAGCTGTTTCACCATGGCTGCGTGGAGGAAGGAAGAATTCCCACAAGACATTCATCTTTACACACAGAAAGGAAATCCTGAAGTCTTTGACAAACAGGATTTATTCCGGAAAGTCAATGCTGATTCAGAGATGACAGGAAGACAATTGATGATTTTCATATAGCAAGACAACTTCATGAGAAAGGTCAAGAACAGAAAGCAGACCTATATATGGCGATTGTCAACTTCACCAAAAGTTGTGAGAGACTTGCGAAGATATGGGCTGTCAAAGTAAATCATGGTCAAATGGCCATCCTGTGGGAATGATGATATGCATGCACAGGACGATGGGGAGTTCTATTAACCGTGTGATATGACAAATGAGGCCAAACAGGTTGCGCTAGGGGACAACACCTTTGTGTATGATATCATTTGCGATGCTCATTGAAGCCGTTTAAGTCTGTGATACTCATTTTTCAATCAGGAAAGTTTTTGATGGAAAGTTATTCAACCAACGGAAGTTGAAAACTAAAACTAAGGTGCACATAGATGTGCTGGATGATATACTCTATGCAGGGATATGGCGAAGAATACCAGCTCATAGGCGTAAATGCATGGTGCAACAGATCCACATGGATTACCTGTGATAGCTATGACTTTACAATTAACAAAAAAGACAAATGTTGTGCTCCAATCGGCACCGGAAAGCTGTACAATAATCCGCTAATCACTACGAATGGACAAATACTTTTTTAATATAGTTTTACGTCCCTTTCAAGATTATTTCAGCTCATATGAGACGGGCCAATCCGTAGGTGGGCGAAAACGGGAGATTCCCGAGAAAAAACACCTGGCACACCCGCAAGCAGAAGTTGGCTTGTCTCACATGTTGCCAGCGCGGGCTCGAACCCACACCAGACACAGAGGACAAATACTGATTTGTTTAATACATCCATCTACCCGAGAAGCAGTTTCTCCAGAACAGTGTGTACTGATGACTAGAACAGCAAAAGCCAGTGTGGCATTTGGAAGAATATGTGCAAAAAATGTATAAGCGAAATGAAACAAAGGTCGATACCAAGCTGAAAGTCTACATGGCTCAGTCAACTCTCCTATATTCATGCGCGGCATGGCTATTATATCAACATCATTCAAAGAGATCACCATGTCTACTTAAGGTGCTTGAGAAAGCTTGAAATCAAGCGTTAAAACAAGCTTACAGACACAGTGGTCTGGAGAAATCAAGGATGCAAATGGTATTATAGTTTCACAGCTAAGATGCACCAACTTTATATAGGAATGCCTGATGAGCAACATCTAAAGAAAGGTTTTCTACAGAGACTTTATGATGGAATCCACTCTCAAGGCGAAAAAACGGAAATGCTACAAAGACACCCGTTAAGTCTCATTAAGAATTAAAGACACCGATAGAGTCTAGCGACCAGGCTTCATGAACCAATCAAGCTGGTGCTACTCCTCCAACAGAACAGCAGCACATTATGAAGGAAATAGAATCTGTGACGATGGAAGCATATAGATGAAATCCAGAATGAATGAAAACTTTTAATAGACTTCCTTAACTTTCAAGCGGGAGGTTAGAGCTTAAATTGTCCTATTCATCCACTATCAAAAATGTACAACTAAAGATTAAAAATGTGCACACAATGTACATTAAAGATGAAAAGTATTAGTAGTACATGCACTCGTTGTTTCTGTTGTCGTCGTTGGTGTGAACGAAAACTATTTGGAAGCATCAGTAGCCAGCTTAAGTTTATTGCAATCCTAAGTAGCACTTTTTGGCTGTATATAGTTCATTTCATGTTAAAATCCTTCATCATGATATTTTATAAGAAGAAAAAGAAGAAGAAGAAGTAAACGAAGAAGAATTGTATTATCAAAATGTGTAGAGCAAAGTGTATTTGCATTATAAATTTTCATATTTCCCAGTAAAGGTTAGAAATTTCACGATTCTTCATAAAAGCATTCTAATCAGTTTCAAATTTTGCCCCTCAGCAACCCCATAATTCAAATAGACCTTATTTCCAGTACCCATTAAAACTGAAACTATGTTATTCATGACTTGAGTAAAGGCAATAATGACAATTGAATTTAGTTTTTTTCACTTAAGTATAAAAAAGAGTTTTGTTGCAAAACAGATTTTTCAGCTAAATTGCCTTACTTTTCCCCATTGTGGGCCCCTTCTAAAGGCAATATTGACACAATTAAATATTTATTTATTTGCAAATAATCCAGAAATATTATTTTCAGCATTTTCTCACTGACTATAACACCATTTTCTCATTTAATATTTATTTTGGCAGCCATCTTGGAATTTCGAGCCGCCATCTTGAATATTAGAGTAATTTTGATTGGCTAACGAGAAAATTTCAAAAAGTTCATGCTTATAAACATATCTGCCAAGTTTCATGCTTGTATCCGGAAGTGCAGGATTCATGTCATTTCCATCTCCACTAGTAGGGTTGGCTTTGATTCCATAGCATCGGATCCCAGGGTCCAAGCCAGGGAGTGAGGCTAGAGGTTAAAATCTAAAACACCATTAACAATGGCTTTTCTGTGGTATTCTAGAATTCTATATATTGACAGCCATTTATGAGACAGCATTCATAATAAGGATGTTGGTACTAGAAGCACAATCAATTCAAGATGGTGTCCAAGAGGGTTGTGATCTGTTAAAACCTTGCAGATCTAATCAGTTATAGTACAAAATCATGTGGGTTTTTTTTTATCAGATAAAGTCTGTGAATGTTACATAGGTATAAAATTGTGGAACACTTGCACTCTCAGGGGTAGTGTGTAATCGTAAAATGATAATGGCATCCAAGACGGCCACCAAAATTAAAAAAAGTTGAATTTTCAACCAAATTCCATAATTTTACATTCTTTCTTGCTTTATAAGTGGTGAAGAAGAAAAATATGCAACAAATGAACCCAGTGGATACTCTTTGGTAATATGATATCCAAGATGGCTGTCGTCTGTAACAAGTCATACAGTACTTGGCCCTTATAGTGCAATATAGTGCATTATCAGATATAAACAATAAATGTATCACTTTCTTCAAAAGTTATCCCCTTATAGGTATTATGTAATTATAATAATAATAGTGGCATCCAAGATGGTCGCCAAACTAAAAAAAAAGTTGGAATTTTCAACTGTATTTCATTGTCTCTAACTTTAAGTAGTGTAGAAGACGAATGTGCAACAAATGAACCCAGCGGATTTAACTGTTACCCTTTGGCAACTCATATTATTCAATATGACTTCCAAGAAGGTTGTCACCTGTTGTTATCTATACAGTACTTAGCCCCTATAGTGCAAATTCTTGTTTTTTCTGACCAGTTTTAGTCCACACATGTTGCATATCTTCTTAGATATTATGTCAATGTAAAATTGTCTTATCCAAAAGACCAGAGAAGCACGGGACTAAACCCAGGGTTGTGACAAAAAGATGGTCTGCTTGTTCCTCCAGGCAAAGCCCTGAGCCTATTCTGGAAAAGCAGTTAGGTAAAACCATTCATGCATAAATATAAGACTTAGTTGTTTATGTGGATGGTTGGATTTTGAAGCATATTTCACGTCATGACATCTTATGATTGGGTAGGAGTCTTAAGCATGGAGACAACATCCAGGGTCCAGAATTACGACCCTCCCTTAAAATTAAGGAAGAACTTAGTTAAGGTTACAAGTTTTCATTCGATATTTTACCGTTAAAATCAATGACTGCTTTTACAAAAATGTACATGTGTGTTAAATAATATGTCAGTTTCAAAATATAACGAATACATTTGATTTCAGAATGTTTTAGATGCATCTTTTTGGATGCAGGCTGAAAATGTTCACCTTAACTAAGGTCTTCAAGGATTGCAATTCTGGGCCAAGAAACAGCTATGACTGTGTAAAGCAGCAAATGAAATGAAAAAAAAAAAAAAAAAAAAAAAAAAACATACTTGCATGTTAATTGTCTTAGAGACCTGCAAATTCCAAGGAAGACCGTCGGTCACAACTCAAAACTATTGAGTTGCCCCTGCCTTGCTAGATGTTATTAAAATATCTAGCAAACTAAAGGATTGTGCCTAAGGCTAACGAGTCCCTTCCGCCAGCATTATCTGAGACTAAAACACTTGCAGATTGCAGAAGCTTGAAAAAAAAATATTTTGACTGGTCGTCCAGCCTTTTTTTCACAAAATGGTTTGAGTATAGGGCGTAACTTAGGCTTTGTCCAAATAAATTTGTGTCAAGTTTTGTAAATGCATTTTTTGAGAAAAATAGGGTGAGAGGGGCGCATTCATTTTCCCAGCTTATATAAGTGCTTGTGTCAAATATTAAGACCTCAGTTAAAAGATACAAAAGGGAGACTTAATTAAATATTACTATTGTTTATGCGCACATTGTTAGCGCAACGTCGGCGTTTAGTGTGTGCACGTTACGCGTAGCTTTTAACGTCGTTTTGTTTTGATTTCTAAATGACGTTGCAAGCTGTAGAATCTTATTTTGTTTGTTTCTGCATAATTAAGTCCTAAAGCGGGAATACATATTGTTCTTTTTTATTATAAATGAAGTTCTGTGGCAACTGATATACCCAATTCGTGTTTAAGGTTAATTATATGGAAAAACGGTTATTTTTAAAAATTAGCTGTCGATGACGTCGCATAAATACACGCGACGTCAGTGTAACGTTTGGCGTTAAAACATAAAAGGCGGGAATATTGAACAGGTTTTATATCTTCCGACGCAATCCGGTGACTCCTATTTTTTATTTCAAATTTTAAATGGTTTCAACGTTTCCTTTTAATCAAAATCATATGCGTAGTTTAGGCGATATCGCAAAAAATACGTCCTTTTTCCAGGTACGATTAAATGGCAGGACAGTTTATTTTGCTTGTTATCTCCTCAGTTTAAGAGCAAAATGTATCAAAATGTAAGAAAATAACATTCATGGTGTGTTTAAATTGTTTCTGGAGTAATAATTAACGTATGTATTAAAACACATGCCCGCTACAAGAGCGGTTTTCTGAAATTCACGAGAAACATCCAAAAAGTTCTGATACCATGGAAACGAGGCCGGTAACCACCCATTTTTATTTCGATTTTAGTCCAAGGATACAATAATCTTAAAGCATGTGAAGTTTCATGAAAATCATATGCGGGAATCAATTAGTATTGTTTCCCTTTAATATAATGTAATCTGAAGTTCAAATATCTTAACATTAACATATCTCAGAATTTTATTTTAGCTCTTAAAACACATTTTCATTCACTTTTTCGTTAAGTATTAAACCAAAGTGTGCATTTTGAGGTTATGTTTACTACTTAGCGACACACCTCAACACTCGCTTTTTTGATTGGTTAAAACTGGGCCACACAAGGTATATCAGTGAAGGTCGTTTGATATCACATGTCTATACATACGACGTACTGATTCCCCGTTCGTACGCGTCGATATACTGCTAGAAAACAAGTTATGAAATCGTCAAAATTCGTTCAGTGTCGGTGCGACTGGGTCATCTCAAACTTGTCAAATGTTGAGGTAATAAGATGAGTACTCCAAAAGACAGGGACTTCTTAATGACCTTAATGTGTTTTAATGGTGTAATAGTGTGCATTTGGAGGTTTTATAGCGCGGATTAAAAATCTTTTGAATAGTGAAGGCATTCCCTTACTGCAATCAGATCATTTCATCCCTTCATTTCAGTGTGTGTGTGTGTGTGTGTGTGTGTGTGTGTGTGTGTGACGATCCCTGGGGCTATTATCTCACACATTTATCCCAAAATCGAAAATGCGTTCATTGTTATTTATTTCCGACCAGTTCTGATTGAGGTCAGGGGTTCATGGTATGTTTATATTCATGTAGGATTTGGTCAGACGTATTAATAAGATAAATAAACCTTAGTAGATTCGAAAGTACAAATAAGGTCATTACTATTCTGTAGTAGTCATCCGTTCTGTGCAGATCAGGGGGTCTATGGTGATGAAATGATTACAAACCTCGGAGTAAATTATTATATATGCCTACATTAGGTATTGTACTTTTTGCAGTATAAGAGTGTAATTTTATTTATTTATTATATGGCAAGTGATGAAATATAGAGAAATATGTATTAAATATAACCATATTTGAAAAAGTTATATTTTCACATGTGAAAATATAAAAAAGTTATATTTTCACATGTGAAAATATAAGATTTGGGAATACGCAAATTACGATTCCACCGTTTCATTTCTAATTTATACATAACTAAATTTTATAATCTATGCTATTGTTGACGCAATGAACGTTCACACACAATAGCGACGTAATGACGTGACGTAATGACGTCATTTAGGATTTTGACGTCATATGCTTTAGCGCGCAACGTTACAATGACTACATGCAATATAATAAAAAGAAAATTCAAGTTTTTGGAGTGAATATGAGTTTTATTTCATTGAGTGAAGTGAAAAAATTTTATATTTCATTTATTTATTTATTAGGTCATTAAATGAAATTGAATTAATTTAGGCCTATATATGGATTGGATCCGAGACATGGAATATAATTGGCAGAACAACTTATGAATCCATCACGAAAACATCATATATTAAGGTAAAGAACCATAAAAACCGTGGCGCTTAAAGGTCCGTGCGTCGCGAAGGACGAAATGCCATAACGTCGCGCCAATGACGTCGTTTTCAAGATGGCGTCGGCTGTAGGTGTGCGTTCTGAACACACAGTAAATATCGACAGAAGCAAAGAAACGGGTCGCTTTTATTGTTAAAACAGATGCATATTATAATGGAGAGAAAAGAAGGTCCAGAAAATGCTAACGGCGATAATCAAATCCCTTTTCCAGTTTTATGCATATATATCTCTTTATTTTAGATTTCGAGCGTGTGCTTTCGGTTTATAGTATAAACCTGGTGACATTAAGATCGTTGCTGCTCGTATATTTCCGTATATATTTCCCGGCGCTATATTACCACCCCACCCACGCTCCAGATTTCTCAGACTTATAGTTATGAAATATTTAACACGCAATAAACCTAATTTTCATATTATTTTCTTTGTTTATTCATTACGAAAACTTGCCCATGCAAAAAAAGGATTTTCTGAAGCTGTAAAAATTGAAAATTTTCAGTAGAAAATTTTTGATACTTTTCTTATTTTTGCTCAAACATAGATTGTGGGCATACGTTAGAACCGCCTCGCCGAGGCGGTTCTAACGAGTACCCACAATCTATGGTTTGGAGCAAAAATAAGAAAAATATGTATACCCCTCCATACCCCAGTTTTATTATATAAAAGTAGGGTATAAGGGGGTAAATATTTCACGGGCATGTTTTCCTGATGTGTAAAGGGGAACAACTTTCTGGATGCAGTTTATTCCGTGACTCTCCGTAACGAGCATCAACGCCCTGGCTTAGAAAGTCTGCCGAAAGAACTGACAAAAATGAATTTATAGAATTTCCGGAAAGCTGGTGTACGCTATTTTGTACACTTATTCATTTCGGACGGCTTTATCGTGTGGAAGGTGATGTGCGGGACTCGAGGATCGAACCCGCCAAAGCCTCATTATTATCATTTATTTATTCAATCTGTTCATTCGCCTGATATTCTTTTTTTTTTATTAAAATTTTGTTTATATATTCGTGGTGTTTTGGTGGCTTATCCGATCGAGCTTTCAAGCCTCGTGGAAGGAACTTGAGCTTTTGAGTGAGCCTATGCATGAGAAAACCAACAATCGGGGTTTCCGACCAGGTCTGACACAAACCAGACTGTACAGCCACAGAAGCAGGATAGAAGCTTTGAATTTTAGAATTTTATGACGGACATATGTACTGAGCCGGGTTTCGAACCCGCAACCCCTTGATTGCTAAGCGAACACGCTATACATTACACCACCGCGACCGTACGAAAACAAAAACGAAAACAATGGTGCTGATCAGGTATGCAGTTACTGCATTGCTAATCTGCGCCTTTGGTTTCGCATATGCAGATTGTTGGTTTTCTGAAGCAGCGGCTCGCACATAAGTTTAAGAGACACTCTATAATTTAAACGAAAAGCATGTAGGAAAGACCGACCAAATGTATTATATGAAACATAATCAGCTGACAAAACTTTATCCAGCGACCCATGGTCGATGGTCGAGTGGTGATTCCATTAACGCGCTTAACCATTCGACCTTTTCACCGCTGTGTCTGGTGTTGGTTCGAGCATCACATCAGACGCATGTGAGACTAGCCAAAGTCTTCTTGCGGGTGTGTCAGATGTTTTTCTCGGGATTATCCTGTTTTTTTTTTTTTTTTTTTTTTTTTTTTTTTTTTTTTTTTTTTTTTTAACGTACGGGAAATAAAACTAAAACATACTCTTTATATCCTTTACAAGCAATGAATTATACTAAAAGACAGACCTTACATCGCATGCATTGCGCGTTTGATGAAATGATAGTTTTGTTGAACAATAATTGTGATAAGTTTAATTGAATGCCATCTGATTACTGGTTAACCGCTCAGGATTGAGCCTGCCCAGGAAAAGTGGTTTCAAGTCAAACCATCCATACATATACGCATTACTGGCTTAGTTGGGTGGTTATATGTTAAGCCGTCATTTTGACATCCTAATTTGGGGTAAAAGTCCAATGAAATAGAGGCAACGTCCCGGCATGACCATAGCTGTTGACTGGGACGTTAAGCATCAATAGAAACAAACTAACAAACAAACATGTTGACTGAAATTTGGGGTCAAATATTTTGAACAGTACCTCTATGTATACATACTGTTGAACTTGGGCCGAATTTGAACCATTCACGGTCGTGATATGACTGAAAGATCATTCGAGTTGAAAATTACTCAGACAGATACAAGCACGCGTTAATGATCTTAAATTCGCCGCCTAAAGCACATTCTAATAAACCAAATGCCGAACGTTTATGAAAGACGTCCGAAAAGTCAAAAGGCGCCATTTTTATGACGTCAACGTCACTTACGGAAAATTAAGATTTTTAGCTTACCTGTCTTCATTCGTTGACAAATACCGCCGAAACCAACCTGGTAGTCAAGGACTTTTATTTAACTTTTTGACTCACAATACAAAAACGAGACCATATTTAGTTTTTAAAAAAATTCTATGGATTAGTTCTCTTGTAAACGGCGCTCAAGTGCAAAAAGCGACGCGTTTTTATTACTTTCCCATTACGTCACGTACAAATAAAGGCAATTTTAGCCATTTTAGGGGAGCGATTTGCAGGAAAACTAACCTGGTAACCATGTTTTTTTATTACACGAATCGATAGATATAAATATTTTCTCTAAAATATCAAAAAATAAACAAATTCTATGGATCAGCAATTTTATGGTTCTTTACCTTAAGGGTAAACATTACTATTGTTTATAAGCACACTGTTTGCGCAACGTCGGCGTTTAGTACGTGCATGTTACGCGTAGTTTTTAACGTCGTTTTGTTTTGATTTCTCAATGACGCTGCATGCTGTAGAATCTTATTTTGTTTGTTTCTTCATAATAAAGTCCAAAAGCGGGTAAACATATTGTTCATTTTTATTTTAAAAGAAGTTCTGTGGAAATTGATTTACTCAAATTCGTGTAAAAGGTTAATTATATGTAATGACATTTATTTCGCTGTTGATGACGTCGAATAAATATACGCGACGTCAGTGCAACGTTTGGCATTAAAACGAAAAAGGCGGGAATATTGAACGTTTTTTTCTCGATATCTTCCAACGCAATCCGGTGACCCTCACTTTTTATTTGAACTTTCGAATGATTACCACGTTTCCTATCTGTTGGTGTTATTTAATCAAAATCATATGCATAGTTTACGTTACGTCTACACTGGACCACGTTCTCACTACGTCCTTACCACGTTCTAAAAATTCAAGAACGTGGCGAGGACGGGTTCAAAATGAAACAATTTCGGATTTCTAAGTTCCCACTACGTCCTTACTACGTCCCCGCCACGGCCTTATTACGTCCGCGCCACGTCCGCGCCACGTCCTTACTACGTCCTTCACGTTTCCACTACGTCCTCAATACGCGCTCACCAAGTTCATCCCGTTTCCACTACGTCCTTGCTACGTCCTCACAAAGACCAAGCAGTTCATACCACGCGCGAACTACGTTTCCAGCACGTTCTAACTGTAAATATATTAATCAGTCGTGAATTAAGAGTAAGATAAGTTGCGAAACAGCTTGAACTGTTGAAATTGCAATAAGAAAATGACGGGCGGACAACATTTCCGGTGGCATTCGCATGAAATTGAAGAATGCCTCTATCCTCAACTCCGCTAGTAGTCGGTCGTAATGCCCATACTGAAGCCTTCTTTCAGCTGATACCCAAGGGCGCACCCAACAAGATCTTGCCCTTCTATTTCTCCTTCTGTGAAATAGCACGTGCAGCCTGTGCACCAAGTAAGTCACGGTCACTCTAGAGAGTGCGATGCAAACATGCACCAAGTAAGGCATGATGTCCTTGAAGGAGAGCAAGTTGTAAGAGTACTTCTCTGTTCATGTTTCGATTTCGATATGATTTAAATAAAAGCGAAAGCAATTGCTTGAGAGTACGGGACAATTAAAACAAAATTAATAAAATGTGGAGGACGTAGTTCGAACCTGGTGTGAACGTGATAAGAACCTACTAAGGACGTGTTAGGAACCGCTAGGACGTGATAAGAACGCAGTGCAGTCTTCTAGGACGCGGTAAGGACGTACAAGAAGCGTGGTATGGTCTTGTCGAGAACTTGATGGACGTAGCGAGGACGTAGTAGAAGCGTAGCGAGGTCTTGATGGTCTGCAACAAATTTGCATCGCGTCCACGAAGACCGCACTACGTTTGCGCCACGTTCTTTCTACGTCCTACAAGTTCCTACTACGTCCTTACCACGTCCTTACTACGTCCTTACTGCGTTCTAATTCCACCCCGTCCTCGCCACGTTTCTTTTGAGCATGTTCAAAATTTGACCAAGACCTCTGCGTCCATCAAGACCTCGCTACGTCCTTACTACGTTCCTACCACGTCCTACAAGACCGTACCACGTCCTCACTACGTCCTTAATTTTTCTAGGACGTAGTAAGGACGTAGTGAGAACGTGGCTCGGTGTAGACGTAACATTAGGAGATATCGCAAAATACGTACTTTTTCCAGGTTTGAAAAGATGGCGGTAAAGTTAATTTTGCATGTTGTCTCCTCAGGTTAAAAGCAAATAGTATCAAAATGTAAGAAAATAACACTCATCGTGTTTTTAAGTTTTTTTTTTTTTTTGTTTGTTTTTTTTTTTTTTTTTTTTTTTTTTTTTTTTTTTTTTTTTTTTTTTTTTTTTTGTTGTTTTTTTTTTTTTTTTTTTGCAGTAATAACATGTATATTAAAACACATGTTCGCTATGATTGCGGTTTTCTGAAATGCACGAGAAACATCCAAAAAGTTCTGATACCATGGAAACGAGGCCAGTGACACCCAACTTTTATTTCGATTTTAGTCCAAGGATACAATTATCTGGAAGCATAGGAAGTTTCATGAAAATCATATGCGGGAATTAAATAGTAATGTTTCCCTTTAAAGCTACCCCAGATTTGCACATTACATGTACATATAAATGTGGTAAAAATTGGAGAAATCAGGGGTTGGTATGATATAATCGATTTTTTTATATTAATCCATAAAAGCATATGATGTGGGTATCTGTTATCTTCTAATAATGAGGTGACCATAACATCTACCCAGATGCATGGTTTAATGGACAACAAGACGTATTAATGCAAAGATGAAATCAAAATCAGCGGTATTATAGAATGCTGTTTGCAAACGGAGATGTTTTCCGTAATGTGAATGGACACACCAAATTGACAATTTACTTCGCCGGTGGGAGGGGTCGCGGCTGGCGGCGGGAAATTAGTCGACAAGGTCTGACTTCGGTTCGGTTGCAGCTTTTATACACGACCGTCGTCTAGTTATCAACCAATCAAATCTTGCGTATTTTTTAAGTCGGCTAACTTTCACCTTTGAACTCCGTGACCCCTGACGTCATGATCTGCTGATTGAGGTCAAAGCAAAATGGTTGGCGTAAGATGTCAAAACCTGAAAACGCCTGATTAAGATCGATATTTGTTGTTTACTTTAGACCGGAGTCATCAAATTAAGGTAGAACTTTTGTGTATTATTCGTCAGGAGTGCAATTAAAATTGGCTAACAGTCTAATTTTTGATAACTGATCATTTTGGCAAAATGAACCACTGGATACTTCATTTTGACGGCTGACCAGTGACCAGTCTGACAGACTAAACAGTCTCGTAAGAACAGTAAATTGGAAAATCTGTAAATACGCCCAAATTATGCATACAATATACAATATTTATTTTTTGGTTAAAATTTTACTCATTTGATCGAATCCAAGTCATGATAAAACGCCGGTAACGAAAATGTACATGTCAACTGGTAGATGAAATAAATTTGTTTGGTTGATTTAATGTTTTCGTCTACTCTAGCTAGGAAGCAAGATAGCAAGGAAGTGAGTTAGCCAAGTGGTTAGCGCACTGGCTTCTTGTGCTAGAGGTCCAGGGTTCGATCCCCGCCGGCGTCAGGGTGCCAGACCTGTTATCGATTACTTTCAAAGTTAATCACTAACGATTACAATTACTTTCAATCTTACGATTAACGATTACGATTAAAAATAATTTTATCCACAATGTAATCGATTAACGATTACAATTGATTTGCAAAAGTAATCGAATAATCAATCGATTAGTTTTGCATTTATAATAATCCAGCCAGTCTTGAATTATGCAGTTATTATTTAACTGTATATGGTATTATGATGGCATAATTATAGGAATCCTCATGGTGTATTGGGCACTTTATCTTCAGATTGTTGTCTTTACAAAACAGTGAATCATAAACATAATTTGAGGTCTCATGGTGCTGTGTGTGTGTTTATAATTTGGCTAACAACAAATTGGACAAAACAATGTTACTTTATTTGAATGTTGCAGTAATTTTGACATCAATTTTGTAATACTCTCAAAGTTCAACACAAGAGGGGAAACACCAGAACTCTCAAAGTTGTTGATTCTGTCATGGTCTCTCTATAAATAGAGAGACATTGATTCTGTTTATCCTTTGTATATTGTCACTAACTTGCTCTATGGTGTTTTGACAACACAAGCCATAACTGTTTATTAGTTAATCTGTAAAGGTGTGAACAACCAGGTAACAATAGGAATAGGTCAATTCTATGATTAAAATCATGGTCATGCCAAAGAAATGTAAGCAAAATAGGGTGTTCTGAGAAGACTTCTGAAACAATATGGAAATTGCCAGAGAGAATTTTGATAAAAAAATACCCAAAGAGGACAACAAAATATAAATATGTTAAATTTGATGACCAGTATGCATCCTTATTATGTGCCTATATCATTTTCATATAGATTAAGTTTTTGTGTTTTGTTGCGTTTTTTTTTTTTCTTCACATTTAGAGATAAAAACCAAAATAATGGCACTCTGCACAGTCTGATCTGATTCTTTATCAGAATTCCCATTTGATATATTAAAAATTCTTGAAAATTACAGAATTCTTGTTGTGAACATCATCTTAGATATTTATTTACTTTCTTTCTTTTACTCTCTTTTTTTTTCAGAAAAGAATTTTCAGCATATCTTGGAAATCAATCGAAATTTATTCATAAAATCAATCACGATTACAGGCATTTTTGAAAAGTATTCGAATAAGAATAAGATTGATTTTAATCGCAAAAATTTACGATTAATGAATAATTTTTGATTGAAAAAAATTTCAATCGAATAAATGTAATCATGATTAACGATTAAGATTAACCCAGGTCTGCAGGGTGCGTTCCTTCACCGCATTGGACCGGAATCGGGGGGGGGGGGGGGGGGGGGGGGGGGGGGGGGGGGTACTACCTAGGGGGGTACTACCTATATTAGCAATATAAGGATATGGCGAGTGTAGGAACTTTCAGTAACGTATGCTGCCCTAAAGTCGTCACCTTGGCGCATTTCAGCTACTGCCATGGGTAGACCAAAATATAGAGCTGTCTTAACGAATATGTCCCTTGTCGATGATGTTTACATGCAATCACCATATCTTTATATGTCTACTGCCACGGGCTACACACAAAAGGTAGCTAAGAATGTATTTTGGCACAGGGAAGCTAAACTATTCATCTAGTATGTCAATTATTAAAGAAATATACTGTAAAGTAAACTATACGCAAATAATGAAAAAAGACCGATTTAGAGCAGAGGGACCACCAGGACCTAAAGTCGACAGTGACCAGGCCCTAAGGTCATCAGCAGTATTAAGTGGTATCATAGTGATTTTCGCTACCAATAAATACTGCTTGTAACCATAAAAACGTGTGATTGTGCAAATGAGCTTTATGAATCACTTATTTGATCTTGAAGGACCAACAAAGGTCTGATCGGCCGTGGTTCTTGTCCAATGGATGTACTGTACTGGTCTTATCATTGATAAGTATCTTTGCGTGTAATTGGGTGGTCCGGAGGTGGTGTTGATAGTCACAGGTGTGCATTTAATGTCTCTGTAGCTATGTAGGTATGTTGAGCTGGTCCTAGGGTCGTCATGATAGTCTTAGACCCGTCATTTTTGTACCTTAATGACATAAAGTACCTCCGTGCGGAGGTGTTTGGGAGTTATTTGTGGTACCTGTGATGTGTTTTATACCCTCAACAATAATGATAGTGGCTGTTTGGAAATTGCCTTAGTTCTCATGCACTCAGAAGTGATGTGTTGGTATTATTAAAAGATAACAAACAGCAGATGGGTCAGTCCTATATAAGCGGACTGAAGTTCCGCTATACGGTGCAGGTAATTTTGCCTGACTACCAAATGAAAGCATGAGTGATGGAGAAGTTGTCTAAAGACGAATGAATGCCTGAGTGGTGAAAGTGGAAAACAGGACATACTAAATGCATGCGTGGCAATGAACGTGGTTATGAGAATGCACTGATTGATTTATGTGAAAAAAAAAATCAGAAGCAGACCAAATATCTGTTTGAAATAATGGCGTAATTTGACGTCGGTGTATGTTTCGTTAAGGAAATCACCCACAGATACGATGAAAATGTTACAAACAACAGAAAAGTCATCGGTCTGTCAGTTACTATTTAGTTCACAGTAATTGTGGCACAGTCGATTTTCAGCTGCTCAGAAGTCCACCTATAATGATAAACGGAAGATCACCTGTCTGGCATGCTCGCCGCAAGAAATTGTTACACATGTTCAACAGGCGGTCAAACAATTTTGCGAGAATTGGTACGGCGTATCTGCATTTGACAGCTGGATACACAGACATAAAAATGTTGATAGCCAAGGATCCAAGGATCTTTTGTTAAAAAACAAAACAAAAAAAACCTGAAACAAATATATAACGCGCTGGCGGCTTAAAATGTCAAGTTACATCATATAGAGACATTGACCTTTGCCCCGCACTCGGTTCGGAAGAGCAGGGAAAAGGCTGTAGATGACGTGTTTTTTGTCAGATTTCAATAAAATTTCATGTATATTTGCTTATAAAATACTTTTGCAAAAGCAGATATATTCCTTTTTCTGTTGAAAATATTAATGGTGTACACGAACTTTTCTGACAAACCACGTATGTATTAAACGCGTTTGTTACATGTCTCCGACGTGATTCTGATGTTTGTTGAATCAAGGTATCTCTATGTCTATAGAAATACATTGGTTGAATTCGCAGCATATTTTTCCACATGCTCGGTGCGCGGTTAGCTTATACGTTATTGACTGCGATAGAAAATTGAGGCTATTGTGTCATATCTTTTCTTGTAATATACACTAATGGGCACTTCTAAAGCAACACTTACATTTTCCATCTGACATATCTCAAAAATTAAACCACCAAATTTATTGAAATTTTCATTCTTGAGGATTGGCTGTATTTTTTCATCAAAACTGATTGTCCACACCTTATAAAATATCAAGTTTATCTATTAACAAGACTCAAAAATGAAAAGTCACAAAAAAAATGCCATTGAAGAATTTAATGGTACATGTATGATATCGCCTTCTTTAAAAAAGCATCATATCCAGTTCATATCCTGTATCCCAAACCCTACAAGCCTGCAAATATGTTCTCAAGCAAACAAGAAATAGCTTTATTGGTCATCTCTGGGATGTGTTTAAAAACAGGTGTGTGCGCAAACACTGTGTTGTTTGAAGAAATCTGCAGTAAGTGAAGTAGATTCTTGTGGAGGAGTGGAGAAACATCCCACAAGGATTCGTTATGAAAATTAATGAAAATATTTTGTCCAGGAGGAGATGTCCGTGTGTCGTCCAGGCCTATTCTAGACACACAGGATATTAAGTGACTATGATAAACTTCCTTGCTGTTACATGTGTATATCCAAATAACTTGCATTTAGTTATGATCAGTTATCAGTTCAACCGGATTGGAAATTAATTCATAGTTTGAGTGATCTTTCATCAGGACCCTTTTACTCGCCTGTGGCTTGTAAAAGGTCCTGATCAGTGCTCCAGCTAGGATTTAAAAAGGGCAGGGTGGAGGGATACTAAAAAGGGCACTTTCAGCACACAGCAATAAGAAAAAAGGGCACTTTGTAGCCTGCAGGCGGAGTCGGCACTACTTAAAAGTACTTTAAAATAAACATAAATTCTAAAAGCTGATATCACTTAATAAATTGTACAATAAATAACTAATGCAAATTTTCTTTAAATGGAAAGTATGTTCTTTCTTTTTTGTGTGTGTGTACTGCAGGGTGTTGATTGATTGATTGGGGTTTAACGTTCTCACCAACAGCTAAGGTCATATGGAGACGGGACCTCGGTTTATAGTCTCAATCCGAAGGACTGGAGAAGCCCGGGATCGAACCTGCGACCCCTGGTTTACAAGGCAAGTGGCTTAACCACTGCGCCAAGGAGGCTTCTGTACTGCAGGGTGTACCTTTTCTTGAATATTGCACATTTGAAGGGAACAATACTAGCAACCTTATAGTAGTTTAAATACAATAACTGTCTAATGAATCCTGACATTTCCAGTACATGTAGTCATTCTACTCAGACAATTTTTGTTTGTGGGTCTGTCCGTGCAGTCAGTCAGTCTGTCAGTCAGTCAGTCTGTCTGTCCGTCTGTGATGCGTGAGCACTCGGTCAGGAACCGTTAGAGGTAGGATCTTGAAATTATTTGGTATGTAGTTTGTATATGAAAATTAAGAGGACCCGTATTTTTTCTTTCAGGTAAATTCAAGGGGCTAGGGGCCCATTCTGTGAGAGTTATTTCCCTTTTTAATTCTTGATAAAGTGAATAGATAGTGGGTACCTTGTGTGCGCAACTCCTCCTACAGTTTTATTCCGATTCTCTTGAAACTTTACAGATGTTGTGACCATGCTTTGAAGATATGCATGTGGTTTGGATATAATCATCAGATTAATTTTGTCACTTTTTTTCGCAATTTGAACTTAACCATTTTTCGGGCATTTTCACAATGAAAGTTAATGGGCAGTGGGTACCTTGTGTACGCAACTCCTCCTACAGTTTCATGCCAATTCATTTAAAACTTTACAGGTGTTATGGGCATGGTCTGAAGATATGCATGTGGTTTGGATATAATCCTTCAATTATTTTTTGTCATTTTTTTTTCACAATTTGAACTTAGTCATTTTTTCGGGCATTTTAGTGAATGGATAGAGGGTACCTTGTGTGCGCAACTCGTCCTACAATTTTATACCGATACTTTTGAAACTTTACAGACATTGTGACCATGCTTTGAAGATATGCATGTGGTTGGGATATACTCCTCAGATTAATTTTTGTCACTTTTTTTACAATTTGAACTTAGTCATTTTTTGGACATTTTTACATCTTGAAAGTGACTTACCAGTTGGGGGCATAGTGTTTCATTAACACATTTTCTAGTTTCCTTTGATAATTGATTCTTCTAGATGAAACTGATATATTTTAAATTCACACTTCAAATATTCACACTTCATTGGAAGTGTTGTCACCTGGGGTAATTACCTGTATAATCAAAATTATTTTGAGTCATTATTGACAACTAAGCAGGAATCACACTGCATCTAGAGCCAAACCTTTGTTTACTCCAGCATCAAACTTAAAAATCCTGTAACTTTCTTATTTATTGTATGATTTTCGGTATCACGATTTGCCGGAATCACCGAAATCACCGGAATCACCATCGGAATCACCGGAATCACCAATGAAATTACCAAAATCACCACATTTATATGAATTTACTGGCTTTAATAGTTAGATTTGAATCTATATTAGATGTTTCGAATGTCTAGGATATGGGTCCTTCTGAGATAAACTGCAACAGCACTAGTGGAAATTTTGATGCAATAAAAATAACTTTTCAAAAGTGGGTGGGGTCAAATAGGCAGTTGCAAATGAAAGAAGATATGTTGAAATGACAAAATAAACAATTTTAGAGTATTATCTGGTCGTTTTCTATATTTTTTTTAATTTTCTTTTTCCAAAAAAGCCAAATTTTCGGACGTTTTTTGTGACAAAAAATACTGCGTTTACACAATGTTCCCGGCGGCCCCGGCAGCCCCGTTTGCTAGAGACGGGGAGTTTTGTTAATCTATTTCTCTGATTTTCAAGATCTATCACGTTTTGTTACGTTTTCTTACGTTGTATTACGATATCCGTAACAAGCCGTGTTAGTGATAAGCCGGTGTGTCACGGAGGCGCTAAGGTATGTTACGGTTTACCACGATCTATCACGATTATTAGCACGTTCTATTACGGCCTGTTACGTTCTGTTGCGGTCAGTTGCGTTTTGACCAAGGCGTAACACGTTTTTTTTTTGGTCTGTCAAGGTCAGCTACGGACGAAACGTAGACACCATACAATATAAAGCAGATTTTTTCCCTTTTGTTAACGAATAAGTCCTTTGAAATAATAACAACCGCGCTCCTCAACAACTGACTGCAGAGGTGATTAAGAAAGCTCGGAATTGTAGTTCTTCAATTGCATAGTGCAGCGTATGGTCTGTATTGTTCACTATAGTGACTGCTCCAATATGAAGGAACTTGTCCCCATGATATGCCATTTTATATCTATAAACTTCACGCGCCGTGATAACCGTAACACAACGTGACATACGTAGTAGAACGGGGTGAACACCGTCAAAGACCGTAACGCACCGTAACATAACGCAACAAAACGTGTTGAGTATTCGGTAGGAAACGGGACGAGACGTGAGACGACCCTGCCCAAACGCAACAGAACGTGGAAGATCCGTAGCTTGCCGGGCTATTCACTAGCCTCCCGTTGCACTACGGACCGCCTCCAAGTTTCGCTACGTACTGTTACGTTCTGTCACGGCGTGTTATGTTCAGCCCGTTTTATCACGGCCCATTACGTTTCTCATTTCCGCCGTGACTGCCATGGCAGATTTTTAAACTGTCAAAAAATTTGTCACGGTGTCCACGGTTATCCCGGCGTGCTACGTTTGCCTATCCCGTTCCCCTGCGTTGCCTCACGGTTATCCCGCTTTGCTCACGGTTGTCTGAAACGTGGCCGCCGTGACCGCCGGGAACATAGTGTAAACGCAGTATAAGCTCCTTTCAACTGTACTCAATTAATAAATAATAAATACCATAATTTTTGTCAGTTTTAGAACATTTTTTTTTAGTTCAAGAAATACATGTACATTATCAACAAAGTGTTATCTCGCAACGTTAAATGCGCAGATTGTTAATTAAATGTAAATATAGTGATATCCTTTTGTTTTATTTTTTGTTTTATTTTTTTGTTTGTTTTTGTTATTGTTTTTTTTTTTTTTTTTTTTTTTTGCATGGGCAATAAAATAATATTCATTATCTTCTTGACCTTTTAGTAACAAAGGTATAAACATAAAAAGAATATTGATGAAACTATAGTATACTAAAGGACTTTGAAAACACCTCACTATACATTGGTTATAAATGTTATTGTTGTTGTTTACAGGAGATCATTGACAAAGAGGTCTTCTCTTTGTCTGGCCATTGACCTTTGTATGTGTGGACATAACAAATATTGCAATTGAACTTAAGCAGCTGTCCTATAAAAATGTGATCATATTTTGATAATTTACTTAGGACAGTGATATATAATACAAATCTACTGTCCCTGCTTAGGAATATGAGAAAGTAAGTAATTCTATGAACCTACCTCATAGATTGTTGGTAAGTACTGTACATTGTTGGTACAAGCATCATTGTATGATAATGCAGCATAGATTGTGGTCAGGTCATGTATAGCTCGATTTTGACCTCGGACACGTCAAAAGATTGACAAGTCTACTTAGTAGCATGTGAAAAGTAAATCAGTACGAATATGTCGCAGATTTTCCATTAAACCTTGATTGCATGCACAGTATTTTTATTGTACAATCTGAATATCCTTTCACGTGCTACTAGGTAGACTTGTCTGTCTTTTGACATGTCTGAGGTCAAAATTGAGCCATGCCATATAGTAAGATGATCATCTGTATCCACCACAATAATGAAATGGTTTATCATAATTATGACGTCACTGTTTTCCAGTGGATAATGTCATGTCATAAAAATCATATGACCACACATGTATTAACACTTTTGCGGGATTACGTAACATCATTGACGATGTCCGTAACAACAATGTGAATTTTCATTGAAAATATGTCCACTTCGAAGGCGATAAAATCCTATTTTAAAAGTCATATGAAATATTAAAACAAATCTTACACTCATGACATTGCATGTGAAAGGCTCGTTTAATAATTTTCCGAAGGCTAGTTTAATAATTTTATGTTGTCCTTGTCGTAAAATAGGTCAAGGTCACCACAGGGTCATGATTTATATACAAATTGTAGTACTTTAGCCACTGATGCTTCTTGTCAAGTTTCTTTGAAATCGGTCCACCAGTTTCGGAGAAGAAGATTTTTGAAGGATTTTTACCATATATGGGCATGGCGGCCATCTTGGTCATGTGACCTAGATTATTTATATACACATTGGTTACCCCATCCTATAGATGCTTCACATAAAATTTGGCTTTGATTGGCCAAGCGGTTTCAGAGGAGAAGATGTTTGAATATTATGGAGATATACATATATGGGCCACAACGTGAGAAAATGTACCTTCGGACAATTTTTTGAGTATTTGAAAAACAAAGTTACTTTGAATGTATGATGTTTGTAGAGTCTGTTAGTCTTTATTTGACCAGATTATTTCAGTTATTTAGTTAGTTATGACCAATTTACTTTATGCGCCCTACAGACGTCATTGTCCTGAAAAATGACGTCAAAGTTGCGCAATAAATTTCTGCATGTTAGTAGAGCTTACGACACTCGATGCATTTGCTTAAAACTGTTTAAGCACTGGTCAGAACCTATTGTTAAGATAGAAGCATACCATCCTTACATGCAATCTGACGAAATTATTTTGTCTACTTTATGATGATGCGGTTGCTATGGTTACCGTATAACGATAGATATAGGAAAATTATGTGTATTATGGGCTAAAACAAGGGCAGATTACTCCAAATATTGAAAATAAATATGTTTTATAACGCATTCATTTGGTAGACCAGTGTTCAAAGATTACAAATACAGTGTTATTTCTAAAACATATATTACATCATTTTCCCGCTTTTTGCTACTTTCTACTAGTATTTTTCAGAATGTCCGAAGGTACATTTTGTCGCGTTGAGGTTCATATATTGCCCTGTGGTGGGGGCATATGAGCCCCTGGGATCCAGTTATTTTTCAGAATCATTAATATTCAGTCCTACTGCCCATTTCCTGCAAGACTTTCACTTTAAATGACATTTTAAAAGTTTTCCCCATTCAAATGCATTGGCGACCTATGTTGACCTTGCTGTAAAATAGGCCATCGATGATTCATGCCAAATTTTGTTGAAATCGGTCTAGTGGTTCTGGAGAAGATTAAGAAGATTTTTACCATATATGGGCATGGTGGCCATCTTGGTCATGTGAACTAGATTTCTTATATACACATTGGTTCCCCCTTCCTACAGATGCATCATATAAAAAATTTGTCTTTGATTGGCCAAGCGGTTTTAGAGGAGAAGATCTTTGAAACTTTGGACGGATTGACGACGGACGGACGCCGGACCATGGCCATCCTATAAGCTCACCTTGTGAGCCTAACGGCTCAGGTGACCTAAAAAACGATACAAGATATTTCAATGAAACCTGATACACTTAACAAACAGAACGACAGGATATGTGATGCACAAGAACTATAAATCTTGCTTGCATATTTTGGACATGCACTTAGAAAGGGGGAGACATCAGTTTTCACATAGAAAACAAATTCTAGTTAATCTTTGTTATCCAAATTGAAACCTTTGAATAAAGATTAAAGGCAGCGGAAAAAAAAAAAAATCATATGAAAAGACCACTCGAGTAAGATCCTCTATTTATAAAACACTGGGAGATGTCAGCATAATGATTATTTTCTGTTTGTTATTTCCAGAGGCTGTAAACAGGTAACAGAAACAGGGGTGTACAGAGAATGAGCTATTTTAGCTACGTTGGTAAACTGTTCTCTAACGTGAAAGGTTTCTACAATGAGATTAACGCCGCTACCCTCACTGGTGCTATTGATGCTATTATAATAGAACAACAAAATGGAACCTACAAATCATCTCCGTTTCATGTCCGCTTCGGTAAACTCGGAGTTCTACGATCTCGTGAGAAAGTGGTGAGTAGCTCCTTATGATTCCACTCCCAGTATCTAGTACTTTCATTTTACGAAGATTTGTTTATGAAATAATATGTACAGCATTCTACTTATTCAAGAAGGCTAGATTGGTTGCTCAAAATTTGTTCATATTTTGCAATCTGAATCCCAAACTTTCCTTACCAATACAGAATATGTAGCAGCAGCACTGCCCGACAAGCCTGCCACCTTTTGTTAGTGATTCTGTATTGTTTTCACAGACTAACAGGGACACCGAACACCCATGAAATTCTACAAATAACCCTTCTCTGACACAGGCTCATTTTACTGCAAAAAGGTTTTGAAGTAACTTGTGCAGCTTCGTTGACTAAGCAGACTTTTTTTTAAATTCTAGAATTTTTGATTTCTGGTAAAAAAAAAACTGATTATTTGGTTATGAATGTCTATGATATTATGCACCTATCAATGTTTTCCCCCAGAGGGAGGGCGGCGGGAATCAGGGGGAATTTGACAACAAATAAATCCCAAACCCTGGGAATTAGACAGAGAATCAAGACCTAGGGGTGGGGAATTAGATGCTTTATCGTGAAATTTTACATAAAATATATAGCAAAATTGACCGCCTGCCCAGGGGAATTTAGACACCAAATTTCAATCCATGTGTGGGGAATTAGAACTCAATTTTTCAAAATTGTCTAATTCCCCTTGGGTATCCCGCCATCCCCCCTCTCGGGCTTAACATTGATAGGTGCATTATGATTTGGCCACTTGAACATTTTTATGAAACCAACACTGTGAGATTAAATCACCTCTTGATACATATTAAAACTTGCTTATTTTACTGACCTACTTTTCAAAAATACTTTTTGTTTAAATCAATTCTATCTATTTTGTCCTTGGCCGAATATTACTACAACATATAAACAGTGAGCTAGTTAAGTATTAAGGTTTATAGTGAGTCCATTTTAATAACTCAGTATTTTCCCAATAAATTAAGAGTTGTGGGTTTTCATTAGCAGTTGTTTTGCAACTTCAACTGAATGCCTGATGTTTTCATGAGAAATATGCATTTTTTTTTTCATAATTTGTCTGATAATTAAGAAATAGATCAGCTCTAGCAGTGAATTGTTGAGTAATAATTCACTGTTTGGAGGTCAGTTGTAAAGAAGATCAAATCATGAGCGCGTAGCGCGAGTGATTTATCTTCTTACAACTGACCGACAAACAGTGAATTATTACTCAACAATTCACGCACTTGAGCTGATCTATTTCGATTCTAACACACAATAAACGGAATAAATGTTGCTGAAACCGTCGATATCGTTCAGCTTTCCGCCATTGCATTGCAGATATCCCGCCAAATATTTGACTGTAATGCTGGTATTTACACACATTTATTACGTTTGTTGTGCGCTAAAACGACGTTTCACCGTCTAACGCTGCTTTGTGGGATAGCTGACGTCACAAATGCCGCAAAGTAACGTCACGCTTATTCGCCCAGTGAAATTGTTGCACAATATAACACGTTTTTTTACCATTGGCTATATAGGCGAGGTGTGTTAGAATTGTCAATTAGGCTAAATCCTTGGATAAGGAACACATGGTTTTGCTGAGGTGAACTGCATAATGTTTTTTAAATACATGTACAAGAATTAAGTTCTGTTCGAGAACATCTAAGAAAATACAATGTGGCCAAAATCTTTTTTATTGTTGTTTTAAATAAAAAGTACAGACATAAGTTGGTCAAGTGTTACAATTTTTTCCCAAACTACTACTACTGATACAGTAATTGACTACAACTTCAGTACAAGCTAGAGTACCTGTACACTGGTAGTTACTATCTGTTTACCCCTGATTAGACTTTAAGGTAAATCAAAAGTACACATACACATATGCCATTTTTGGACAGTGTTGACACTTTTCTGGCCATCACACTGGAGAGACAATAAGCATGATTTTGTCCAAAATATTATTCGGCGGCACTAATTAGAGTCATTCTTTATTTCTAAAGCCTAAAATTTTAGTCTTGCAAAACGCCAATAAGAAGATAAGCCCCATGAAAAAAATGACGAATATTAGTGTTTTGGATGCTCTTACCTCCATGAGTTCAAGCGAAATCCGTGATACAGCCGAATATAAACACATAAATGTCAGAAATATGGACCGACTAGATAAATAAGATATTCCACTATTTAACACCACTTTACATGAAACGATGCTACTTGTCGTTGTCTTAGCATTTATGTGCAAAAAATACATGTCAATTTTTTTTCTCCATTTTATCTTATAAATGTTTTTGTAATATGTGAGATGGCCCTTGACAGGGGGTATAGTGTAGAAGGTTTTAGTGGTCAAAATGATTTATTATTTTAAAATAGATTATATTTGTTGTTTGACTTTAAATACTGTAGGTATATGCTAGTGTGTGATAGGGGAATTTCAAACTGCTAACGGTGCCTGAAAAATGTAATATATGATAATTATATATATAAAATACTGGTGATGGTCATGAAACTGCATATTGTAGACTCACGGATACTGTCTCACTATTTATATGAGCAGTGTATCAGTGATGTGTGTGAACTTTTTAAACGCTGGGGTCTGAGGTTTATTGCAGTCAGTGGCTGATCTAGGATTTGAAAAGGAGGGGGAGGGGGGATTCAACCCCACTGGGGGCAGGGTCGTTTTGTACAACATCCCTGATTGCTCTTATTTCCCCCACGAAATTGAAATGGTTCAAAATGGGGGTGGTGGCGGAGTCGCTTTGAACCCCTCTTAATATGCAATTGGTGGTCAAGCTGCGCATGCTGACATACAAATTCTGTTCTTGTGACATATCACGACGTATGTACATGGTGTATGTGAGACATACTGATTACCTACAGGTGCGTAACAGCTGCGTAAGCACTACCTAGGGCCCAATAATAATTAAGCTGGTCTGCGTCTTTGTTTTCGCCTATGCAGAGTTTGTTTTCCCATGCGGTGACTCAAATAGAAACCAGTAACAAGCGAGTCTGCCAACTCAGGGTTGTTTGCAGCGGGGTTTAAGTGGTTTAAGTAATGGATGCCTAATTACTAGCTTTTGGCTTGCAATTAACTCATGGCGTTCGAACTATGCAAGATTTACCATTTCCGTGTGGCGTCCATATGGCGACCTTCCGCACACATTTCATACGATTCTACAAGGACTCTATACATGTATAGCATATAAAATTATACGTTTTTGAGAAAGGGTAACATCGATTCCCACATTTCTTTTTCATGAAACTTCACTTGCTGCAAGATCGGAAACATGCCGCCGCAACTTCTGTCGTGCCATCGCCAAGTGCGATATGTGAATATTATAGATGAGTATTTGCAGGTCAAACTGTGATGCATCATACTATGTATCTACAATATGTATGCGAGTGATAATATGGCAGTGATACTACCTTTCAAACAAATACTGTTACAATAAAGGCATGGTTTGAGAAAGAGCAGATTATATAATTCAAGCCTTGTCAGCCTTGGAAAAGAAGCAAGCCATAGCAAACAAGGTCGCAATCAAAAATCGCACGGTCTCCGTCCGTTCGAACATCATACATGTTCCGTACGTAAGCCACATGTTTCCAGTCTAAGTTTGCAGTGATTTCCGTATGTGGCATTGTCCCAGACTATCGACTAAAGCCATAGGAAGATATCGCAAGATGCTGGTATATACCATACGCCAATACATGTTGGTCCGTGGTTACCTACATGTATAATGTCTGAATATTATTATGGAAATCGCAGATTGTATGGTAGCTCCCTGGACAAACGTAAGTTTAACATTATCAGTTAATTAAAGCCATGTAACACTGTCACACCGGTCCCAATAGTGTAATGGTTAGAGTGTGCGTTTCGGAAGCGGGAGGTCATAGGTTGGATCCTTGGTCACGTTATAAATAAGACGGTTGATATGGTACCAGTGGTTACTTTGCTACAAGGCGCTCAGCATTATAAGGCAAGCACTGGATTCTCTTCTATCAAAATATAGTATTACTTACATCACAAAAATATATGAAAATGACTGAATAATAAAAAAGGCCTGACTGTATTCACTGGAAGACCGTATGGAAGATTGGCAATTGTGCTAAATGTGTTGTCTTCCTAAAATATATAAAGTTTATTTATTTATTAGTTATTATTATTATTATTATTATTATTATAGAACTTGTTGCTTTAGGTTACTCACACCAACAGCGAAGCCAAAAAAAAAAAAAAAAAAAAAATGACAACGAAAAATGACCTCTGAAACTTGCCTATATTGTGTCCCCTTATAGGATAGTCCTTGGGCAAAGTCGGTCAAGCAAAACATTGGTCAACCTGGTATAATAAGTCTAAGGCCAAAGAAAATTAATTTTGAGATTCTCATTCCCACCCGCCCCTGTTCAAAACCTGCACAAAATCATAGTTTTAATTTGGTCGTAAAAGAGCTAAAAACATGTGTTAAATAGAAATTAAAGATAATTGTGCATAAATTCAATTCGCTTAATAGTCTGTTGTTGTTGTTGTATTTTTTGTATCCAACCTTGATAGACTCATAGACTCAACCCCATGGTGCAACCGAGCAAGAGGTGAATTTGCTGCACAATGGACACATACACCCCGAGACCATCACACGGTCAAAAAAAAAAAAAAAAAAAAAAAAAAAAAAAAAAAAAACAACAGAACGCTTGACGCAAATGGTGCCGTGCCAGTGTAGCGGTCTGAGAGTGTGTCGTTTAATGGATAAATGAAAAAAATATTAAGACACTAGGCTTTGTAGAGAGTCAAAGTGTGTGTCCTAAAATGAACAATAGAAGTCACCCATGCACCCACCAAAGAATTTTCAAAAATTTGGATGAGAATCTAATAATTATATATTTTGGCCTAATGGGATGTATCCAGGGTGTCATTGATCAAAGAATTCTTCAGCCTCTCTGATGAGACTTCAAACTGAGCTTGCTTATCCGTATATGAGCATAGCTATATTATTAAGCGGGACGTAAGAAATTAAGACCAAACAAGCAACCCACGCAAAATGTTAATTTGTAAACATGTCAGTTGAAACCTTGGGCCTAATGCATGTATACAATGTAAATACTAACTCATAGGATGGTTGTGTCAAGTCAGTTATTTATTTACCCATGGAGGCGGGAATCGGACCGAACCCATGACCTATCAGTTGTGCACTAGCAAACCAGGCTCCCCGTCCATGCGCGGATCCAGAAATTTTCATGAGGTGGGGTCCAACGAAAATGGTAATTTTTGGTCACGGACAAAGGGGGGTGTGTGGACCCCACCCCACCCCCTGAGAAATTACCTTTTTAGGTAAAATTTTCAAATTCCATGGGTGGGGGGTCCGCTTTTTCTTGGGTGTTACTGTACTGCATTAGAGGATAAATGTATTTATGGAGGTATCTGAATCTAAATGGTTTACTGGTGACACACCAAATTGACAATCCGTGATCAGGATGGGTTGCGTCGGGAGGAAAATAAGTACTTGACTCTCACAAGTGATACGAACTCTGACATTTAAGGTAGAGCAGCCAATATAGGGTTAGGCTAAGGTCGTAAATTGTGTTGAATTGTGACATGTCAGCGGAACCGTAAAAATGATTCCAGACCATAACAATACCATCTCCCCCAAAACATGAGAAAACAGGGTTTTTGCCTATGCGATGACCACCGGTGCAGCTGTTCTACACGGATATTATTATTCCCTTTTTCCTCATTGTAACCTGGTAGTCTATTGTTTTAATTGTTTAACATATGGAATGAGAATGACAGGAGCAAAATCAATTTAAGTCAAGTTATGTGACCCCTTTATAAATGAATTTTAGTAATTGTCATAAAATCATCAAATTTCCATTACAGTCGAGTACTTGGTTCCTCAAAATGTTCTTGTCAATGACCTATCTTTGCCATCATAGACGGTTTGACAATAGAACAGAATTTTAATTACTGCTGAACTATACCCATTTAGGGTTAATAACAAAATGTAGACAAATTTATATCGGTAGAATTTTTGCCCAAGTCTTTCGTTTTGATTCTTGGAGCCATAACACCTTATAGAAGCGACAATGTGTCATCCTAGTTGGGTGTTTTGACATTAAATAAACTGTTAGAGTACCTAATGAATTTGTGGTCGTTTCCATTTATAATGTGTGTTTCTTTGCTCTCGGTGTGTAGCAGTGTGACATCATTGTTTAAATGTCATAAAATTTGACATGCAAGAAGCCATTAGGAATCAAAATCTGGTGCCAGTGAACTTAGTCACAGATATTTATTGGATAATGCAATGTTCAAGAAAATAAACATCGCTGATCGAAGCCACAAAATTATTTTTGTTTTGAGTGTAATATATGCATGTTAAATCATGCTTTCAATAAAGGTTTGCGGAATCGTTAACTTTGCGCAACCGGGAACTTGAAACAAACAAAGGATAATGATCTACTGTACAGCCAGTTTGAAGAAAGTTTCACCCGAAATCAACTCGTTTATATCGTATAACCTGCAATATCAAACGTTAAAGAATGAGCATGCATTTTTTACTTAAGGTCTCAGCATTCACCAAATATAACGTTTGTAGCGCGTTGCAGTGACGCAAAGGTGTCCAACACTATTAATTTTCCGCATATAGTATGTGTATTATTCTATCAAAATGACAGCCAAATAGCATAAAACCCCTGTCACACCAGGGTGGCATTATCGCTGAGATCGCGCGGCTTTCTACAAAAATGCAGAACACAAACTGGCTTGAGAATGATACAAATGCCGTAGCAACGCGCTGGGAAGTCCATTGAATGCCGTGGCAAATCCTAGAACGCCAAGGGAAGGTGTTTCTTTTGCACATGCCCAAAAGAAGCGCCATCAATCGGCGTTTTAATAAGAGTGACGCCGTGAGGACGCAGTGGCTATACAGTGAGAAATTCATCAAAGCCCAAGGAACTCTGCGGGCGCGCAGTGAGATCATAGTGCAAACGCCTTTGTAGCCCATTGCGTTTTCACGGAGATTTTACGGCGTTCATCGCAATCTCACTGCGTTTACGCCGCGCTCATAAGCAGCGCGCAGCGTGTAATTTATCTTACTGTGCTTCAGTGGATTTTGCAAGGTGTTCTTACATCGATCAAGGCACTCGGGTGGAGCATCTACCGCGTTTGCAAGGTGTTTTCACGCGTTCATTGCGCTCATGTGGAGCTTCTACCGCGTCCAGTGGCGTTTTGTTTTAACATGTATGACAAAAACACAAAAATGACGAATAAAATGATTTTAAATATGACAAAGCAAACAAAATAATAATTAAATAATAAATGAGATGCACTTGTAAGAATTCCATTCTTTATGTCTATCAAACAACGAGCTGGTTTTCTATTTGTGTACATGTATATGCAGGCACAGCAAACAAAGCAAACAAACAAATGATTGAGACATCATATCTGCTTTGCCTACAAGCCGTCAACGCAGTGCCAGAACGCCATGGAAACGCAGTACATACACCAAAAGCGTCGCGCAAGCGCACTGAAATCGCCGTGCAAACACCATGAAATGCCACCCAGAACGCCGCAGGAACGCGGTAGAACACAGTGCGAACTCCGTAGCAGACGAGGACGCCGTGAGGACGGGGTGAGGACTTCATGGCTTCCTCTTTTCACAAATAATTTTTTGTTCTTGGGAATTCTCGCGGCGTTCTGGAAAATTTAAGAACGCCGTGCAAACGCCGCGAGAATTCCCAAGAGTATGACAGGGACTTAAAGCAACATTAACCACAATGATTGTGGCCTAAAGAAATGGATGGGCTGCTTGTGTCTCCAGATAAAGCTTATACGCTACTTACTGACCAGCTGATTACTGCCTTTGAGCCTGCCCAGGAAAAGTGGTTCAAGTCAAACCATTCATACGTATAAGCCTTTGTGGCTTAGTTGGATGGTTATATTTGAAGCACAAGTTGGATGGCATGACATCCTCATTTTTTGGTAAAAGTCTAATAAAATGGGGGCCACGTCCCGACATGACCTTTGCTTTTGACTGGGATGTTAAGCATCATTTCAAACAAAAACTATAGTAAGGGTTTTGAAAAAAGTATATCTTATGCATTTGCCTTCTGTGTTTGTTGGTGAGTATATAAGGTAAATTGTTGTGTCATGGTATCCCAGGGTGTGTTTCAAACATTTCGGAACCATAAATAAATTAAAACATGTGCTTGGACATGCTTAAATGTCGAAATGCGTTGCACTGTGACATCTGGATTTTGTGTATCGAGTCTCGAGGAATAGATAATCATATTACGGTATGTTGTGTGAAATTTCAATTTAAAAACGCCACCCACTTTTGCTCTAATTAGATGAAATCCTGGTACATTTCCCAAATTGAAGACCAAGATGTCCGATAGAATATCCTTAAGGTCATGCCACCTATTGTACATGTAGGTAGTCATGCAAGTTCGTGCAAAAATGGCCTTTTTGGTAATAAAGTCTTGAAAATAGAGCAGAATTATTTTTTGAAGATAAGTTGCTGCTAAATCGGTACATGGTTGCTTAACATTATGAAGAATTTTTATCTTATCAAGAGTACCCCCACCCCACACCTGCAACTTAAGATTAAGCAAATGAGCAATACAATTCAGTTTGACCAATTTTCCTTCTGAAATGAGTTTCTGTGGGGAACTAATAACTTAATGGCTATAAAGTAATAAGTTACAATGTCATCAACTCATTAGTACTCACAATAGTGTACACAGCAGCTGTCCAGAGACAACCGTTATGACAGAGAACAAACAGTGTATGTGAAATCAATAAGCAACCAGAGGACTATCGGCCACGTAGCTCACCTGAGTAATGCAGAAACGCTGCGTTTGTAGATATTTGCAAAATTCAACATAAAAAATGTCAAAGGTGTCCTAGATCTTGACCTCTAGCCCCGCCCCAGGGGTCCAAAGTCATGCGCTGAATCCCAACCCTCATGGGTAACTTTTGTCCAAATATGAATGATTTCTGATAAGTGGTTGCCGAGATATACACACTTTAGAAACTTTAATAACCAAAAACTTTGACGTATCGAACGAACGAACAAACCAACCAACCAACCAACATACGAACGGAAAGACGAAAAACATAAATGTCGGGGTATAATGACACCACAATCATGCAAACAATAATTATTGGCAGCTTGACTTTGATAAGCTTAACCTCCTCTTGAGTGATTAGGCTTAGCTGGCATGTACATGATGCTATCAAGTGGAACAGAAAAAACTGCAATTTGCAAGGGAAGTACCAGCTAAAAATGAAAATTTCCCCTACCTCCGACTCAACTAGGACAGTAGCCTGTGGCTGGTTGAAAGATGTGCAGTTAGTACTGGTTAATTCGGACTGTGGAGCTTCTCCATGAAAGTGTGGTTAGGTGCATTGACCATATCACATGTAAACTTAAAAAGTGTTGAAAAAGATGCTAAACCCCAGTTCAAATAAACACAAGCAATTTAAACAAAAGTCACATAAAATCATGGAGGGCCACTGGACAAATGTTCATGTAAAAATAAAATTCAAATATCCCAGTGAAACAACAGAAATTGACAATTCCCACTTTTCCCCGTATAAGACAATGGAAACTTCAAGTTGCCAAAGCAACCAAAGTAGTTGGACAAGGACAATAAAAAACACAAACTTTGTAGAGGTTAATGTCATAAGCATGCATATAAAGTTTCAGCTTCATCCTCCTTACAGCCTTTGAGAAGATTTAAATATTTTTTCATAAATTCACCCATACGTTGCTATAGCAACCAAAATAATTACACAACTATGACAAAACTTGCCAAAATTGTGGAGGACTAGTCAACAAACATTTACGTTAAAACAAAACTCAAATATTTCAAGCGAAATGGCAGAAATTGCTATTTTCCGCTTTTTGTCTTATAAGTCAATGGACTCTATAAGTTGCCATAGCAACCAAAGTAGTGGGACAAGGACAATAAAAAACACAAACTTTGTAGAGGCTAATATCATAAGCATGTATGCATAGCTTCAACTTCATCCGCCTTACAGCTTCTGAGAAGAAAATTTTTGAATATTTTTTCGAAAATTTACCCTTTACGTTGCTATAGCAACCAAAAGAATAAAGAGATTTTGACAAAAGTTCCCTTGAACGGGGAGGACTACTCAATAAACATTTATGTAAAAACAAAATTTCAATATCCTCAATGAAATGGCAGAAATTGCAAATTTCCACTTTTTGCCTTATAAGTCAATGGAAACTTCAGGTTACCATAGCAACCAAAGTTGAGCTAGTTGGACAAATACAATAAAAACACAAACTTTGTACAAGCTAATGTCATAAGCAAGTATTCTAAATTTCAGTTTTTTAATTTATAATATTTTTCGAAAATTTACCCTTTATGTTGCTATAGCAACCAAACGCATAAAGTGATTTTTACAAAAGTTGCCTTTAACGTGAAGGACTACTCAATAAACATTTATGTAAAAACAAAATTCAAATATCCCCAGCCTGACAATGGAAAATGCCAATTTCCACTTTTCTCCATACAAGTCAATGGAAAATTCAAGTTGCCATAGCAATTAGAGTTCTTAACCGATCAAAATAAAAAACACAAATATTCGTTCCCCCCTCCTGTAGATGCTATATGTGAAATATGAAAATATTCGGCCTGGCAGCTTCAGAGGAGAAGTCTTTTGAAAATGTTGTCGACGCCGGACGGACGCCGGAAGCCTCCCTATGCTATAAGCTCACCTTTGAGCCTACGGCTCATGTGAGCTAACAATACAGAGTAAATACATGTTGGGGAACAACCTGTTAGTATTTGCATCATACAGCCTTTCATTGATGTTATCTGCATTGTTGTTCTCTGTCCTATTGGTTTTCTGGTTAATTGGTGTGTTTTACACTTGACAATAATGAGGAGTATATCATTGAAAGTTGAGGAGACTGACCGGGACAGTTGTAAACATGATAAGATCTTGTGAAAACCTCAGACATGAAGTCCTGTACAAAAGATGTATTGCTGTGCTACACGTATCTATACAGTGGCAAACACATCCTTCTGGGCACAGAGCCCTATATTCTAATGAGTTGACATTGTGTTTTGTAGGTTGATATTGAGATCAATGGTGAGCCTGTTGATATACAGATGAAGCTGGGTGACTCGGGGGAGGCATTCTTTGTGGAGGCTGTAGAGGATGATGATGAGGTACGTCTCTCAACAATGACACACAGTTGGTCCGACAGGAGGCTGCTGATATTATGTGGTTTCACAGTACTAAGCACAGTATAATCTACTGCTTTAGAACCCAGAAAACAGTGTTGTGTCCAAGCATGACTGAAAAATTATTGACGGGGACAAGGTCATGTTAGCATAATAACCACTCTCAATGCTATATGGTTTGTGTTCAAATCGAGGGGTAGATATGCATCCAAGATCAATTATTTATTCTTCAGGTTCTCTGGTTTCTTCCACCATGTAAGCCTACCATACCTCTCACTTTAACTTTTTGTCTTCAAGAACATGTAAAATAAGTTGCAAAGATTTCTGTATACATGACATACATGTACATATAATATGCAATTAACATGTTCAAATTTGATAAGTTTAAAACTGTTAAGAATGATGTGCCAAGGTCTTGTTGATTGGATTCATTTCTGTAGATATCAGTCTGGTCAGACAGAAACCAGCCTACACAGTCAGACTGAAAATAAAGCTTAAATAGACTGGCTGATGTATTTTACCATTTGAACAAAGAAAAAAAAAAGCAATTTTCAACATGGGTGTACTCACACATATAATTGTTTTATCATTGTGATACAGGATATTCCGTTTGACCTTGCTACTTCCCCTCTTACCTACGACAGTGACTTTATGGAGCGGGGAATCAGAGAACTTCACAAAGAGGCTGATAGCAACAGTGAGGAGGTGAAGGTCACTGGAGACTCAGAGGTCATGGTCACAATTACAGACACTACTATAGCAATAGATGACAACGTAGAAAGTGTTCAGAATGATACCGGTGAAAACAAAACTATTGATATGTCACAAGAACATGTTGTTCATATTGAATCAACAAAGATTGAAGTGACTGGTAACATTGAGGAGTTAAACCAGAAAGATGTTACACTTAGGACAGAAAATGAAACAAAGGATGAACCTTGGAAAACTAAAAAGAAAAGACGACGGAAGAGGAAAAACATGCCTACAGTTTCAAACAAAGTGAAGTCTGAAGCCGGTAATTCCCCAGTTCCCGGTGATGCAGGAGAGGATGAGATATTTGAGATGGAGGATATATCCAGTGATGAAGAGCTGGCACGACTCACAGCTGGCATGTCAAAGTCTATCAGTTTACCGGCCGTCGAGGAGAGTAAACTGGACCGGACCACCGACTGGGCTAGTGCTCATGAGAGCTTCTACCTGAACCCCCACCCCTTCAGTGACACTGATCTCTCACCTCTGGGAAGGTAAATACCATTATCATATGAGGGTGCTGTTTTCTAGTGGATAAAAGTCATGTAAGAAATAGTGTTATGACAACACGTGTATTAACACTTTTGCAGGAATACTTAACGTCATTAACGATGTCCGTAAAAACATTAATTTTCGTTGAAAATATGTCCTCTTTGAAGGCGATAAAATCATGTTTTTAAGAGTCATATGATAGGCTTGTTTAATAAATTTCATATGAAATGACCATGAGTGTAAGATCCTCTATTTGTAGTTCTAGAGGCACACTGAAGGGTCTGTAACAGAAACTTCTCTGAATCTGCAAATTTGGCCAATTTATTTGCATTCTATGAAGGTAGTTATTTACTGTCATGGTCGTCTCTTTCAAAAAGTCATTTTCTTGGATGAATTCACCATAATGGATGTTGGTAAGTTTTAGAGTTTTTTGGTCATCACTAATGAGCATTACAAATAAATTCTGTTGTATTCTCAAGTAGTTACATATGCTTTGCATTGGACTTCCATGAAAATGTCACCCTTACTGTCTATCCATGATTTCAGCCCTATCAGCACGAGACCCCCGACCCCTAAGAGTGACACGGAGGTTGACCGCCAGAAATCTCTGCAGTCCCAGGAAGCCCTGCAGTACGGGGGGGAGGAGGAGACTACACTGTGGGACTGGGGAGACCTGCCACGGAAACCCCTCACAGACGACATGTCAGATACAGTCAGACAAGTCACACCAGAAGGTATTACACATGGTATGCATGCTAGTCATAACATATTAAACTTCAGGAAAAATAGTAAAAGCATCTAACTCTTAACAAAGACATGTAAGTCATAATTTCAGGGTGTTCGTGGTCAGGGAAAAGGTCAGGGGAAAAATATTTTTCCAAGGTCAGGGAATTATCAGAGAATTTTGACATAAGTCGGAGAATTTGCATTATCAGCAATAACTGAGGGAAATGTCTCAGGATTTTGAAGAATAGCAAAAGATATCAAGAATAATGTCTAAGGCATTTTCTTCATGTATAGAATTTATAGTAATTGAACCAGCAGTAGGGATTTATGTTGTCATGAATAATAAAGTGTTATTCAAATTATTCTTTGTGAGGAAACGGAAGAGGGTGGTGCTTTGCCCCTCTCCAGATGCAAGAAAATTTACATGCAAAATACACAAACTTGAGTCAAGAGTACTAAGAGTCAGGGAAAAGTCTGGTAATTTTGCTTTGCTCCTATTGTGCACACCCTGAATTTACTAGATGTAAACAGCAGTCGGCTTTAATACCAATAACACAAAAATAGTGCATCATAAACTTAGAATGGCATGAATGATAGCTGTAATATGCTGACCTCAATTAGTGCAGTCTAGTAGACTTATTAAATGTGACCTTCTCTGAGATTTTCAGTCTTGTGAAATAAGTCAAATGTTGACGTCACAAAACGTGAACTAAAATTGACATCACAAAACTGCATAAAACTGCATGCCAGGTTAATTGGATTTTTGCACATTCAGTCACTAGTATCAAAACGCTGCCTAGCCCTAATAAGAAAGGTTGGAACAGGACACTTTTACTCAGTGTTAGAAACATTTTCCAAGGCCAATTAATTTCTTTACCAATTATAAAACCCTAAGATGCAAACTGTAGGTGGTGAATGTTTTCTCTATTTTTCTCATTAATCGTTAGTGCTATGTATTAAAGATTTTGGACATGGACTATTAACATAATAAAAATTGTAAAAACGTTAAAAACTAAATTTCTGACTTTGACTCCACAAGACCTAAAATGTCAGATATTGTCACAGATTTGATATAGGTGATGAAAATTTAGGGAGCAAAAACGGGAAATTTATATGGCTGAGCTTTCTATAAAAGTGTTTGTTAGACAACTTCTGTCTTGGAGTTTATTTCTAAGACGGTCTCTTTTGACATGCTACAAGCCTAGTTCTGGTTTGGCATATAGCAGATTTAGTTAAGGATAAGTCTGCCTAAGAACAGTATGATAACTGATGGTCCTGACATGACACCTTCAGTGTATCACAAACCTTAAACAAGAAATCAAACAACAACAAGCCTGAACAAGGTATTTTTGTTTAATTTTATACACACATTTTCAAGCTGCAATTGTTTAAAAAAATTGTGAGAACTTTTACGACAATTTTGGGGCAACGCCACTATTGACGTCAATGGGAAAATGATCAAAATTTACTAAAATTTCAAAATGCTGTGTATGATAAATGCAATGTCAAAAGTTCATCTGACAAAATATATATACCTTGTTTATTGCTTTAAATTCATTTTACTTTCAATTGACACCAAAAGCTTAAAGATATGTTGACCAGAAGAGGCAGGATACTTTTTCTTGTACACATAAAAATACATTGAAGTCTATGGAGTTTTCAAAAGTGACCCATGCTGTTGTCCACCTTCTGTAGTACTGGAGTACTCAGTACTTTCTGAGCAGCAATTTCAATATTTAGATGTTGGTTAGTTTGTTAGGGTTTATCCAGAGACATGGGTGTATATGGGTGTTTATATTGTTCATACTGACTATAAACAAATAGGTTATCTAATGGGGATATGTTGAATGTTTTGTTTGTATAAATAGAGACATGTTTTGTGTTTACATTGGTTTTCAAGGTAATCTTGCTATGACTTGACAAGCTGGATAATGAAAATCGGTCATAATTGTTGCTTTTTTAAAAATGCCTGTGTTAAGATACATGTAGAGAGCCACTGCAATACACATTTCCCTTTAAACAGACCCAGCTTTACTTTATATCATCTGTGTAGTAGTTCATAACAGATGTACAATCTCTACTCCTTTAACCCAAAATTTCTGTTCTGTTCAAACTCTGGTCTAAAACCATGAATAGTAGACAAGTGCATTAGACTCAGAATTGAGAGATGGTAGGTTTGAATCCAGCAAGGTCACCAGGTTTTATCCTTGAGCATGACACATTAATTCCTCACAGTGCTGGTTTTTACCCAGAATTAGGTGGCTCTGTCACAATATGACTGAAAAAATGTTGACTGAAATTGATAAAAAGCATGTTGTATCGCATTTGTTACAGTAGAGTTGGTATCTGTTTCCATTAAACCCAAGAATTTTAAAATGCAACAATTTTCTTATCTTGCCCAAGCATGTTACTTTTTCCTATAGTTCAGTACTTTACATAGCATTCCATTCATTACAGAGGAGAAGGCTGCGGCCTCAGGTGGCCTGTTCCAGTTCATGCGTAAAACCAAGAATGTTCGTCACAAGCCAGAGGAGGAGGGGATATACCTCGATGATCTTAATATAGAAGATATGGACCCAGAAACTGCCAAACTATACTTCCCAAAAAGGTAAAAAAAGTTTTACCAAAAAAGTTTTCTTATTGATGAAATAGGTGATACAAAAAATCAATTCAGTTAAAAGTTACGACAAAAAGATTTAAGTTGAATGGCTGCATGTTGGAAAGGGCTAGTCATCCTGCTCTCCATGCATGCAGTAACATTTTGTGATGGTCTGTGCTGTACATGTACTTTCTTGACGTGTACTTTCTTTCCAGCCTGGTGTCTGGGTTGAGATTTAAATTTTAATTGTATCAATTCCCATGCCTTCTAGTCTTACTTTACAGTAAATTTATAGGAAACTTTCAGTATTTTCACATTGAATTGTGTTTTCAGGTTTTCCCAGCACAGTCATTTCCAGTCTATTGATGAGAGAGAGGATGATGTCGAGTCAGGTCGTGGAGCGTCTCTACCCCAGTCTCCCCACTCTGTGGAGGGAGCTATAGGAGGGCCCTCATCAACACTACTACCCTCAGAGGTCAGTACTCTACCCCAGTCTTCCCACTGTGTAGAGGGGGCTGTAGGGAGGCCCTCATCAACACTACTACCCTCAGAGGTCAGTACTCTACCCCAGTCACCCCACTCTGTAGAGGGGGCTGTAGGGGGGGCCCTCATCAAGACTACTACCCTCAGAGGTCAGTACTCTACCCCAGTCACCACACTCTGTAGAGGGGGCTGTAGGGGGGGCCCTCATCAAGACTACTACCCTCAGAGGTCAGTACTCTACCCCAGTCTTCCCACTGTGTAGAGGGGGCTGTAGGGAGGCCCTCATCAACACTACTACCCTCAGAGGTCAGTACTCTACCCCAGTCTTCCCACTGTGTAGAGGGGGCTGTAGGGGGGCCCTCATCAACACTACTACCCTCAGAGGTCAGTACTCTACCCCAGTCACCCCACTCTGTAGAGGGAGCTATAGGAGGGCCCTCATCAACACTACTACCCTCAGAGGTCAGTACTCTACCCCAGTCTTCCCACTGTGTAGAGGGGGCTGTAGGGGGGCCCTCATCAACACTACTACCCTCAGAGGTCAGTACTCTACCCCAGTCACCCCACTCTGTAGAGGGGGCTGTAGGGGGGGCCCTCATCAAGACAATTACCCTCAGAGGTCAGTACTCTACCCCAGTCACCCCACTCTGTAGAGGGAGCTGTAGGGGGGGCCCTCATCAAGACTACTACCCTCAGAGGTCAGTACTCTACCCCAGTCACCCCACTCTGTAGAGGGGGCTGTAGGGAGGCCCTCATCAACACTACTACCCTCAGAGGTCAGTACTCTACCCCAGTCACCCCACTCTGTAGAGGGGGCTGTAGGGGGGGCCCTCATCAAGACTACTACCCTCAGAGGTCAGTACTCTACCCCAGTCACCCCACTCTGTAGAGGGAGCTATAGGGGGGCCCTCATCAACACTACTACCCTCAGAGGTCAGTGATAGTTCGTCTCTCACTAATGAGAAAGACCATCATTATTTCTTGAATAGTGCTGATGTGTGTTGGTGAGTTCTTTGATGGCTGACTAGGCCAATTCTGGCTCTAAACTGTCTGTTGCAAGTAGAGCAAGTCAATGTCATAGAGTCTGCTGGTGGCACATTTGTTTTGGCTTTGCGCTCTCTTCGCTTTCTTTCAGCTTCACAGATTCTCTTCTTTTCATAGAGAGCTGCTCCTTTGTTGATGAGACCTCGCCACTTTGATCGCTCCTGTGCAGTCTGTTCCCAGGACCCCATTGGTATTTCGAAATCCTTCAGAGAGGCTTTGAGGGTGTCTTTGTAGCGTTTCTTCTGGCCACCTTGAGAGCGCTTTCCCTCCTGTAGTTCTCCATAGAAAACTTTCTTTGGAAGTCGCGCATCAGGCATTCTTATAACATGGCCAGTCCATCTTAGCTGTGCTAGCTTTAAGACTGTATGCATGCTTTGCATCCCTGCTTTCCTCAGGACCTCTGTGTCTGGAATCTTGTCCTGCCACTTGATTTTTAACAACTTTCTCAAACAGCTTAAGTGGAAATGGTTAAGTCTCTTTGCATGGCGTTGGTATACTGTCCAGGTCTCACATGCATACAAGAGGGTTGGCAGTACCACAGCCTTGTAGACTTTCAGCTTGGTGTCAAGCTTGATTCCATTTCGCTCCCAGACATTTGCACGGAGTCTTCCGAATGCCACACTAGCTTTTGCAATTCTGGCAGTGATCTCATCATCAATATGCACTGCTCTGGAGAGAGTGCTTCCCAGGTAGGTGAACTTGTCAACAACTTTCAGTTTTTGCCCATTCACAGTGATGGTTGGTTCATTATATGGTTTTCCGGGGGCTGGTTGGTGTACAACCTCTGTCTTTTTTGTGCTGATTGTGAGATCATAGTTATCACATGACTGTGAGACTTGATCCATGGCTCTTTGCATGTTTGCCTCTGTGTTGGCATTCTTATCCATATCATCTGCATAGAGGAGCTCATCTAGCACATCAGTCTGGACCTTAGTTTTGGCTTGCAACCTTCTGAGGTTGAATATGTTGCCATCAAAACGGTACCTGATTGGAAAACCAGTGTCACTGACCTGAAAAGCATCCATAAGCATGGCAGAAAACATCATGCTGAACAGTGTTGGTGCCAGAACACAGCCTTGTTTGACCCCATTTGTTACTTCAAATGGTTCAGAGAACTCTCCATCATTCTGCACACGTGCCTGCATGCCATCATGAAACTGCCGCACCATAGCTATGAATCTGGGTGGACAGCCAAACTTGGCCATGATTTTCCAGAGTCCATCACGACTAACAGTGTCAAAAGCTTTGGTGAGGTCAACAAACGTCATGTATAGATCTACATTCTGTTCTTGGCATTTCTCCTGAAGCTGTCTTGCTGTGAAGATCATGTCTATTGTCCCTCTGTCTTTTCTGAATCCACATTGACTTTCTGGGATAAGTCCCGTCTGATCAAGATGAGCATTCAGACGATTCAACAGAATTTTTGCAAGTATCTTCCCAGCAATTGATAGGAGGGAGATGCCTCTGTGATTGTCACAGACTTGAGGATTTCCTTTCCGCTTGTATAGGTGGATTATGGATGCATCCTTAAATTCTTGTGGGATAGCCTCCTTCCTCCACATACAGTGAAACAACTCTGTCAGTTTCTCTGCCATGGGTAGCCCCCCAGCCTTGTAAACTTCGGCAGGAATTGCATCTGCACCTGGGGCTTTGCCAGATGATAGCTGTTGAACTGCTTTTCTTGTTTCCGTAACGGTAGGAAATTCATCTAAAAGAACGTTGCACTCTATCTGTGGAAGTCTGTCGATTGCATCCTGATTGATGCTTGATGGTCGATTAAGCACACTATTGAAGTGTTCTGCCCACCTTTCCAAGATAGCTTCTTTATCTGTGAGAAGAGTGTTTCCATCTGCACTGAGCAATGTGGTGGCTCCAGAACTCTTTGGACCATAAATGGTTTTCAGTGCATCATGAAATTTCTTCATGTCCTTTCTATCCGCAAAAGACTGAATTTCTTCTGTTTTCTTCCTCAGCCAGGAATCTTGCATGTCCCTAAGCTTGGTCTGGACTGTCTTACAAATGTTGCTGTAGGCTGCTTTCTTTGATACTGAGCTAGTATCATCTTGATGTGCCTTGAGCAAACGGTGCTTTTCTTCAAGAAGCCTCTGAATTTCATCATCATTCTCATCAAACCAGTCTTGATGTTTGCGAGATGGACGGCCTAAGGTGCTTGCAGCTGAAGAAAGAACTGTTTTATGGAAAACTGTCCAGTTTTCTTCGGGGTCCTCTGAACTGAGATTCATTGCATCCAGTTGGTTGCAAATGTCTGTTAAGAAATCTTGTCTCATGCTGTCTTTATTCAGCTTTGAGACATCCAGTCTCTTAGGAGCTTTCTTGCCTTGAGGTCGCCTCGCAGGCTGTATTCTTAGGTTGAGTTTGCTGACAACCAGTCTATGATCTGTCCAGCAGTCTGCACCACACATAGTCTTTGTCACTTTAACATCCTGCCTGTCTGTTCTCCGCACTATGACATAGTCTATGAGATGCCAGTGTTTGGAACGGGGATGCATCCAGGATGTTTTGTTCCTATTAGGTAGACGGAAGACTGTGTTGGTGATTAGAAGATCATGTTCAGCACACTTCCTGAGAAGCAAGAGACCATTGCTGTTGCACTTTCCAACCCCTTCTGGACCTATAACTCCTTCCCAGGTCTGGTGGTCTGTACCCACTCTGGCATTAAAGTCGCCAAGAAGGATAAGCTTGTCTGTGCTGGGTGTTGCAGAAATAACATTGTCTAGGTCATCATAGAACTTGTCCTTGACCTCATCTGGATTGGTCATTGTGGGTGCATAAGCACTGACAATAGTTGCATGTTTATTGCCTGACAGAGGAAGTCTCAATGTCATTAGACGGTCATTAATGCCTTTTGGCAATCCTGACAGCTTACCAACAAGTTCTGTTTTGATGGCAAAGCCAACTCCTGCTTCACGCCTCTCTTCACTTTTGCGTCCACTCCAGAAGAAGGTGTATCCAGCACCAACTTCTTTGATCTCCCCAACATCTGCGAACCGAGTCTCACTCAATGCAGCTATCTGTATATCATACCTCCCAAGTTCTCTGCCCACAAGGGCCGTTCTACGCTGTGGTCTATCTGACCCAGCACTATCCATTAAAGTGCGCACATTCCATGCGCCAATCCGTAAGGGGATTACTCTAGCTTTTTTCTTTGTATTTCGACCGCTTAAGGGGATCCCCGCTGATCGCGGTTAACCAGCCAGGGGGTTTGAAGCAGGCAATTGTTTAGGGCACCTTTTCTAGCCCCTTCCCCATGCTACGGGGGTGAGCAGTGCGGTCCTAAATAGGTCTGCTCAGTCACTCAGCCGACTGCCGAGTTCTGCTTACTGCTTCTCCTCACAGAAAACGACCATTAGAACTGAGCCGCCTGTGTGCAGGTCTGCAACTACAGCTCCCAGTGTGTCCTACACCTGCTGCTTCGCCACTCGCCCATCGCCACAGGACTTTGTAGGTATGTGGGTGCAAGTGTGATGAAATTGTTGTGAATGCAAGTGCTTGTGTGTTGAGAAATAAGATGACATGCGCTATGAAATTGGATTATAGTGAGGAAGAGGTGCGCAACGTCAACCTCACTCTCTAGTCCTCGCCCAGCTGCGCCCAGAGGCAAGACACAGGTCAAGACGTCTGGAGTTGGGTTTGGATGCAGTGGATGACCGTAACATCTTTAGTGCCTTGTCACGCTCTGCATGTTCCACAACATGTTGCTGTATCGCTTTCTGAACCGTTGAATCAGATGATTTCTTCCGCTCCATCTACCGAAACAGTCTTTGCATATCTGGACTAGGCATATCCAGACACACAGGTTTGATTTTGGAGTTTCCTTCTCCTAGATGAATTGCTGGCCACAGCTGAAGAGCTCCATCTACCCTTTCTTAGGTTTTGTTTAGAGACCTGTAAACTCCTAGGAGGACTGTCAACCAAGACTAATGAGTTCCCCCTGCCCAGCTAGATTTTGTGTAGAGAACTAGCTTAACTCCTAGATGAGTTGCCTTCCAAGGCTAACGAGCCCCATCTGCACCGCATGACAACAGGTAGTACTGATTACATGTTACAGTAGCAGTTAAACTGACCTGACGTCAGTACTCTACCCCAGTCACCCCACTCTGTAGAGGGAGCTATAGGAGGGCCCGCATCAAGACTACTACCCTCAGAGGTCAGTACTCTACCCCAGTCACCCCACTCTGTAGAGGGAGCTATAGGAGGGCCCTCATCAACACTACTACCCTCAGAGGTCAGTACTCTACCCCAGTCTTCCCACTGTGTAGAGGGGGCTGTATGGAGGCCCTCATCAACACTACTACCCTCAGAGGTCAGTACTCTACCCCAGTCACCCCACTCTGTAGAGGGGGTTGTAGGGGCGGGGGGAGCTCACTACTGCCATCAGAAGTCAGTACTCTACCCCAGTCCCCCACTCTGTAGAGAGGGCTGTAGGGGGGCCCTCATCAACGCAACTACCATCAGAAGTCAGTACTCTAGCCCAGTTCCTGGTAGAAGGGGCCATAGCCTGATCAATTTCTTGATTGTTTTTAAGCTATGGACTTACTCATGGAAAGAAAGCAAACCCTGTAGGGTACCTAGGGTTCAAATATGAATAGTTTGTGATGGTGGATTCATGAGATATACACAACTAGAGAAACTTTAAACAAAAACTTAAACATTTTATATTTTCATGTCTGTTTCTGGCATTCAAGGGCACATAACTCATTTATTAACCCAGCTACACAAAAGCCTCATAATTCTGCAATAAGCATTGACCAATATTTATACCCCCGGCATTTATGCCGACGGGTATATAGTTTTCGCTTTTCCGTTCGTCCGTTCGTATGTTCGTTTGTTCGTTCGTTCGTTCGTTCGTTAGTTCGTTCGTTATTCCGGAACGTTCGTGGAATTTATGTCAAAGTTTTTGTTAAAGTTTCTCTGCTGGTGTATATCTCATGAACCAATGATCAGAAACCATTCATATTTTAACCATAGGTACCCTATAGGGTTTGCTTTGTTTCTGTGAGTTCGGACCCTGGGTCCATGCTCGGGGGTGGGGCTAGAGGTCAAAATCTAGGTCATCTTGAAAATGTGCTATTTACATAGTGTTTTTTCATCTCCAAGTTCATATCTTAACAAATACTTATAGGAATGTATTCCTGTTTGGATCATAGATACCCTTTAGGGTTGAATTAAATTCCATGGCACCAAACTCTAGGGGTGGGACTGAAGGTCAAAATCTAGGACACATAAAATACAATAGTTACCAAGTTGATATTCTGTATGTCTATATCTTGACAACCATGTGTCAGAAAGCGTTCATGCTTACAACACAACATAGGTACCACGTAAGGGCTAGACCCAAGGGTCCATGCATGGGGGTGGGGGTGGGACATGAGGTCAAGATCTAGAACTTTTTTTTTTTTTTTTTTTTTTTTTTTTTTTTTTTTTAGAATGACATTAAACTTTCATTTCAATCTAGGACTGAGGACCTGACCCACAATGTCCGTGCTTATGTCCTAGATTGGGTATACACGTCAGCTCTGTATACCGCTCTAAAATAGATATGTCATTCTAAAACTACACTCCCCCATGTTTGTATGCAAAGTACTTAACACTGCTTATTTCGAAAATGTACTTGATAAGGGTGTCTTTCATTGGTGATGTGAGGTTCAATGTCAGGGGTGAGCATGTGGCGGGTTGTTTAGGTAGGGGGTAGGGAAGGGGGATTGGTGGCTACCAGCCGGGGGTATACGTGCCTCTCAAGGCACTTTTTCTAGTTCCTCAAAATATGATTTGTAGAGACGTATTAAATATACAAAATTCAAGACCAGCCCTGGTATCAATGTAGTATTTTTCGGTACTATTTAGGGGCACATAATCAATCCTCATACCAATCTACTAGGTGACCAATGCCCTTTCATTGTATGATAAAACTTTTTGCTAGCACTTCACAAAATTAGTGAAAATTGATTATTTTCCCCTTCAGGTAAAACAGGTATGGAATTACCCCACCCTCTTTAATTTCCCATAACTACCAAATCAAAATCTTGTTCTACTCAAACTTTCAACCAATGCCTGTCCCATTTACATGGCTATATGCTACCAAAATATCAAAATATCCAGGTACTACCAAACCCCCTTTTGACTGGTCCTTTTTTTTTTAAATTTTAAAACATGTTTTTAACTAACTGTCAACAAAAAAATAAGCAATATTGTATAACTTTTGTTAACTGTTTTAACCACATTTTGCTCCATAGATTTAGTACTATGCCTATAGGATAAGTTAATGTTGTGAGCCGCCTCATGGGAAAACCAACAATCTGCATAGGCGAAAACAAAGCCGCAGATCAGCTTCGCGGGAACCGCAAAGCTGATCAGTGCCTTTGTTTTCGCTACTTGGATAGTACAATTCCTCTTCCACTTAAATTCGAAATTTCAAGCTTCTAGTTTTTCTGTGCTTGTACAGGCCGGTTTGTGTCGGACCTGTTCGGAAACCACATTGTTGGTTTTTCCTCGAGGCGGCTCTTATAGTAATTTACATTGTAGGTGATCTATTTTGACATTACTATAAAGTTGTTGACACGAGTCAAACAAGCTTTTGTTTACACAGATAAAGCATCTTGGCACATACTCATTGTCTCTATGCGGTGGACTAAACGACCCAGAAGGCGTGACTTTAGAAAAGTTTATGTCAAAGATTGTTACGTACGAAGACCTACGGGAGAACCCTGGTATGCTGAGCAATCCTGAACTAGTCATTAGGATAGGCCACAAATACTACAACTGGCTCACAGCTGCACCTATCATTATATCACAGATTGTCTTCCAGAAATCATTACCAGAGGTAGGCTGTTGGTCTCAATAATTCAGGTCTTGTACATAGATACTTGCTGAGGAAAGACTGAGTTACTGCAGTATGAGTTGAAGCTTGAGCTCATATTAAACTCACAAAAATCTGCTATTTCTTTACTTTCTTTTACAAGATTCACTCCGATACAGTGTCTCTTGATAAAGATTAAGGATGTCAACGAATATTGGAATGTTCGAATATTCGCATTTCATACGAATATTCGAATGCGATTTCTGGATTCGAATATTCGCATAATTTTCTAACCTTCAATATTGTCATGTATCAGTTAAAAGGAGGACTCAAATTTAAGGCCAAAGGTCGAAAAATAATATGACCAGTAATCCTGCTTGTCTGTTGAGTAATTCAATATGGTCAAGATTTTGACATACTTGCAAATTGAGATTGCTCAATTAACAGTTTGACACGTTGTTGATTCAAATGACACTTTGTTGATTCAAGTTGATTGCTTTCAATAAATGTTTTTAAGGTGTGAAAGCCCGTGAAAACTTAAGATGGCTGGATACTTTGACAACTCAATCCTTTAGGAACAGCACAGTCACAACAGACCTTTCACAAAATGCATGCAGGTCACACGATTACAATAGACCCTAAGCACTCTTGGTGGCGGATATCAACGGCATGCATGCAGAACTTGTCGTTGCTTTCTCAGACAGAACCCAAGAGATTTGTCGTTATTAAACACCTCCAGATGGTCTAGTTTTCTGTGCAAAATTTGTTGATTTTCTTACAGGGCGCCATTGGTATAGCCCAGATAAGATACCATGCATATACATATACCTCATATTTTCAATACATGTACCACCAAGTAAGTCATCGTAATGGGTCTATTGGACATAGATGTGTATATCATTCGAATATTCGAATATATTCGAATATCCTATGCGAATATTCGAATAGCATTTTCGGCATTCGTTGACATCCCTAATAAAGATAGATATCTGACCCTGGCACCCAACTTAAGAAGTACCAGGGCATCTCAGACTCATAATTCACAATACACAAGATATTTGTCCTATACTGATGCTCTGAAGAATTCTTTTTTCCCCCGAGGACTATCCCTTTATGGAATAGTCTTCCCTCTTCAGTGGTCTCATCAAAGACTGCTGAAGAATTTAAGGCTCTCATTTAGATCAGGGGTTCAGAGGTATACATTTTAGTATGCCTCTGTTTAGCTTTTTGTAAATAGTTTTAATGGCCCATCCCGAATGTTCTCCCCATCTTGCTTAATTCAAAATTTAGCACCCACCCAACACCTGAGATGATAATCAGAAATTGATCGACTCAGTATATGAAGATAGCTATTTGACATGCTGTAGAAGCTCATTTGGTAGCCCAGTTCTCTTTCTGATTCAACTAGAATATTTCTCTGTTACCATTGCTAAAAGAAAAGAGCACAAAATACTCTTCCTGTGGGAGGCTTGCCCAGGAACAGTGTGGTTAGGACAACATTCTGTTTGGTAATGTCCTCAACTCTGCAGTTTTCATGTAAAACATTAAATCAACCAAATCAAGCATATACATACATGCAAATCAAATAAATCTGCAGATTAGTACACTCATGTAGTATTTAGTCATGTTCTGTAACTGTGAATGTTTACCCTTCAGAAAACCATAGAGACACTATGTAGTCAGCATATGCCCAAGAAGAAGGAGAAGAAAGAGAGTTATTCGTGGTTCTCAGGGTGGCGACGTAAAGCTACAGATGATAGTACGGCAGCAGTAGCTGGTCACCCGGTGATCTCAGCAGCAGTAGCTGGTCACCCGGTGATCTCAGAGACTGATACAGCTGCTTCCAAGTCTGTAGGTATTCACAACAAACCACATAGTAAACTCATTGTACAAATATTTAGGCTAGATTTTCATCAAAAGCAAGTCAAACATCAGGATAACATGTCCATGAAGTGTATACCCCCTTGAACCCCACTTTTATATAGCAAAACTTGGGTATACAGGGGTAAACATGTTTTTCTTATTTTTGCTCCAAAACATACATTGTGGGTACTTGTTAGAACCGCCTCCCTGAGGCAGTTCTAACGAGTACCCACAATCTATGTTTTGAGCAAAAATAAGAAAAATATCACAATTTTTCAGCTGAAAATTTTCAATTTTTAAAGCTAAAAAATCTCTGTTTATTGCATGGGCGTGTTTTCGTAATGTTTAGCCAAGGCTTCATCGGGAGTGTGATGACGTCTTTAACCTTTATCATGCTGAGATTTATTTTTTTCCAATATTGTGTGCCACTGAGGTTTTTATGCCCCCAATTTCGAAGAAGTTGAGGGGGCATATTGGTTTGGGTCTGTTCGTGCAGTGCAGTGAGTGAGTGAGTGCGTGCGTGCGTGCGTGCAGTCAGTCAGTCAGTCAGTCTGTGATCATACTGATGCGTGAGCACTCGGTCAGGAACCGTTAGAGCTAGGATCTTGAAATTTGGTATGTAGTTTGTATATGAAAATTAAGAGGACCCATATTTTTTCTTTCAGGTAAATTCAAGGGGCTAGGGGCCAATTCTGTGAGAGTTATTTCCCTTTTTAATTCTTGATAAAGTGAATAGATAGTGGATACCTAACATACTTGTGTGCGCAACTCCTCCTACAGTTTTATTTCGATTCTCTTGAAACTTTACAGATGTTGTGACCATGCTTTGAAGATATGCATGTGGTTTGGATATAATCCTCAGATTAATTTTCGTCACTTTTTTCGCAATTTGAACTTAGCCATTTTTTAGGCATTTTGACAATGAAAGTGAATGGGCAGTGGGTACCTTGTGTGCGCAACTCCTCCTACAGTTTCATGCCAATTCATTTAAAACTTCATTTTTTGGACATTTTTACATCTTGAAAGTGGCTTACCAGTTGGGGGCATAGTGTTTCATAAACACATTTTCTAGGTTTTTTTTGCAAAGAAATCGCTTTTTCACCACTTTTCAGGCTTCAAAAAACACTATGTTGCATTTTCCCAAGAGCTAATACCTGCTTTGGGAGAGCGATTTAAGTCCGTATATCGCTACGTTTTGTGTCTAAACATCATTAAGTTCATCAATGAGTCGCCATTTTAGCATTCAAAAGGTCTGTCATTGTGATTTCTTACCAAAATCCTGGTTCAAATGCGTTTTCTAGGCTTTGAAAGCCAAAAACAACCTCTTTTGCTGACATTTCCTGATTTCAGTTTTTGCACACGTCACCTTGAAGTACAGTGCGAACATGACTGAGAGCACTCTCGCTGTTTACAAAGGTAACGTGTGCAAAAATGGAGGAAAACAATCGAAGTCAGATTGGGCGAACGATAGCGCCTACAGTGGCACAAGGATACTTTCCCACAGGCGCACGATAGGGCCTACAGCAAGTTAAAGGTTAATAATGGAATAAACTGGGTGAGATAAGATTTACACCGGCTCTTTCATGAAATTGTCCCAGTGGTCTACATGATTTCTGACCAGGTTTGGCACAAGCGATTCTATTAAGCGAAGATAAGCGGTAAAGACCTCATATTTTGTATTGAGATAGTACAGGGATTGCGCAATTCATGTAGCTAAAACAAAGGCACATATTTGAGGATTTGTATGATGTTTACTGTTGTTTCAGACTGAGACGTCCCCCCATGACAGTACGTTAGGCAGCCAGCCCAGCAGTCCTCCCACCAGTACAACAACTAGTCCACAGAAAATCAAACCTATTGACAGGTACACTCTCAACTGCTTACTATATGAGCCGCGACGCAAGAAAACGGGTCTTCGGGGTTTCCGACCAGGTCTGACACAAAGCGACCTGTACAGTCACAGAAGCAGGCTAGAAGCTTGAAATTTCGGATATAAGAAGAAGAAGAATTGTACTATCCTTGTGGCAAAAACAAAGGTGCTGATCAGCTTCGCGATTACCGCGAAGCTGATCTGCGTCTTTGTTTTTGCATAGGCAAAAATCCAGTTTTTTCACGATGCGGATCATATCATATATACTCCTTTTTGATGGCAGGGATATTTTGTCCAGTGTTGGATATAGGATATTGTTATAAAATTATGTTTTATGTCATTACCTCATGTAAAACATGATTCTTGCATGGATAGCTATGTGCATACACTGTTTGAAGCTGTTTTCAATTGGTCTCAAAGCCGTGTTCAACAGCAAAACCCATGTTAAAATCATGAAATTCATGTGCTGTTTAAACATGGGTTTGGGGTAAAATCTGTTGACGTCATTGGTCAATGCGACATGACATCACTGGGTTCCATAGAAACTAAATGGCCAACGGTGAAGAAGCTCTACAGTTTTGTTGAGTTTTTATTAGCTCACCTGAGCCGTTAGGCTCACAAGGTGAGCTTATAGGATGGCCATGATCCTTCGTCCGTCCGTCGTCCACCATTTTCAAAGATCTTCTTCTCTGAAACCGCTTGGCCAATCAAAGCCAAATTTTATATGAAGCATCTATGGGAAGGGGGAACCAATGTGTTTATAAATAATCCAGGTCACATGACCAAGATGGCCGCCATGCCCATATATGGTAAAAACCCTTCAAAATTCTTCTCTGGAACCACTGGACCGATTTCAACGAAACTTGGCATGAAGCATCGGGGTCTAGAGTACTACAATGTGTTTATAAATTATGACCTTTGGATGACCTTGACCTATTTTACGGCAAGGTCAACATAGGATGCCCATGCATTTGAATGGGGAAAATTGTAAAAATGTCATTTGAAAGGCAAATCTTGCAGGAAATGGGCAAATGGACTGAAGGTAGGTAATTCTGAAAAAAAATTTGGACCCCAGGGGTTGGTCTGCCCCCACCCCGGGGCAATATACATATATATTACAAAAATATTCAAAGATCTTCTTCTCTGAAACCACTTGGCCAATCAAAGCCCAATTTTATAGGAAGCTTCTATGGGATAGGGGAATCAATGTGTTTATAAATAATCCAGGTCACATGACCAAGATGGCCGCCATGCCCATATATGGTAAAAACCCTTTAAAATTCTTCTTCTCCGGAACCACTGGACCGATTTCAACGAAACTTGGCATGAAGCATCGGGGTCTAGAGTACTACAATGTGTTTATAAATTATGACCTTTGGATGACCTTGACCTATTTTACGGCAAGGTCAACATAGGTCGCCCATGCATTTGAATGGGGAAAATTGTTAAAATGTCATTTGAAAGGCAAATCTTGCAGGAAATGGGCAAATGGACTGAAGGTAGGTAATTCTGAAAAAAATTTGGACCCCAGGGGTTGGTCTGTCCCCACCCCGGGGCAATATACATATATATTACAAAAATATTCAAAGATCTTCTTCTCTGAAACCACTTGGCCAATCAATGCCCAATTTTATAGGAAGCATCTGTGGGAAGGGGGAACCAATGTGTTTATAAATAATCCAGGTCACATGACCAAGATGGCCACCATGCCCATACAGGACAGACCCGCTATACCACGCCTTGAATTAACGCGGTGTTGGATATAACGCGAGGGCACCTTGGATCCCAAAATTTCGCCCACCCACTTTTGAGAAAAAAAAAAAAATCATGGCGACGCGAAGGCGCCGTTTTACCCTTATATATTCCTTTATTGTATTACAGTTTAAGGCGTTTATGTGCGGATGAATTCACTGTTAAAAAGATCGTTTGCAGGGAATTCAACAAGGTTCAGTTTCTTACAGTTTCTCTTTATGGTACTCGAGAGAAAAAAATTAAAAGCAGTTGTGAGGCGTTTGCCAAGGTGCTATTTTCTAATACATTGAGAACAATTAATGTTTATTATCTTTTGCATATTTAAAACTGAAAGAACAGGTTTTCTTATAGAAAGCATAAGGTGTTTACGAACCATGTCGGCTGCGTGTATATTCAAGAGTGATAATTGCCATGTCAGTAATTTTTAGACTTACACAATCCACCATTCGCGAAGCGTGGATGACACATTGTTTTCTTAAGATAAGCCATAAAAGTTGTGAAAATAAGCCCAATGAGCTAGGGGATTATCGATAGACCGTAACGAGACCGTAAACACAGGTTGCTGTAGGCTATTGATGACACCTGTTACGCAACGTTGCTCATTTTCGACGGCGACACAAACCAAAGATTGTCTAAGCATTGGGACACCTATATCTTGTATTATTCTATCCGATCAGAAAATTCAATTAAGAAAGGCGAATTAAAATAACTGTAAATACGGTATCGGCAAAAGACTCTTGTCCACGTTAAATATCCGGGTGCGCCAATAAGTCAAAGGTGGAACTCTACAATACAACAGCAACATAAGCCCGGTGTCATGGACGCTCTTAATTTTCACATAAAATCGTACGTTGTAAATTTTATCATTGTAGTTCGTTTTTAACTGATAAAACTGTGGAACACGCAATACTTCACTTTTGTTTATTCCATTTTACAAGGACTCTGCGATAAACCGCCAAGCTCGGTTAAGCCAATACATATCCGATACTTCGTATAGGTTCCCCACCCACCAATACACTACAGAAACTGCGATCAGCCTGGTCCGACTCAGTAGATTTGCATTACGCGCCTCACCTATAACGCGCATGCGACTTGTGGACCCCGACCAGCGCATTATAACGGGTTTGAAGTGTATATGGTAAAAACCCTTTAAAATTCTTCTTCTCCTGAACCAATGGACCGATTTCAACAAAACTTGGCATGAAGCATCGGTGACTGAAGTACTACTGTGTGTTTATAAATTATGACCTTTGGATGACCTTGACCTATTTTACAGCAAGGTCAACATAGGTCGCCAATGCATTTGAATGGGGAAAACTTTTTAAAATGTCATTTAAAGTGAAAGTCTTGCAGGAAATGCGCAGTAGGAGTGAATATTAATGATTCTGAAAAAAATTGGACCCCAGGGGCTCATTTGCCACAGCCCCGGGGCATTATACATGTATATTACCATAATATTCAAACATCTTCTCCTCTGAAACCGCTTGGCCAATCAAAGCCAAATTTCATGTGAAGCATCTATAAAATGGGGGAATCAATGTATATATAAATAATCAAGGTCACATGCCCATATATGGTGTAAACGCTTCAAAAATCTTCTTCTCGGGAACCAGTGGACCAATTTAGAAGAAACTTGGCATGAAGCATCGATGACTCAAGTACTACAATGTATGTATACCGTATTCACATGCGTATAACACGCAGTTTTTTTGCCCAGATTGTGGTGTACAAAATTTGGTGCGCGTTTTGTATAGGAACACCAAATTTCAGACTTTTTTCGTAGGTCGCGAAAACTCATGACAATAGCTAAAATGATTGATAATGAGCTTCAAACTGCATACAAATGCCAATCGATGTGAGAAAACGTAAAGATCGGTTGATTTCCAAGGTTTCTACTGATTTTTAGCTCACCTGAGCCGAAGGCTCATAGGTGAGCTTATAGTATACCCATGCTCCGGCGTCCGTCCGTCCGTCCGTCGTCCGTCCGTCGTCCGTCGTCCACAATTTCAAAGATCTTCTTCTCAGAAACCACTGGGCCGATTGTTCTCATATTACACATACACCATCTACAGGTAGGGGGAAAGAATAATTGTGTTTTTTGAATTGATCGGATAAGGACTGTGGTTGCTATGGCAACTTATGCTTCCCATAGACTTATAATGGAAAAAAGTGAAAATTGCCAATTTTTGCTGTCTTGTTGGAGATATTTGAATTTTGTTTTTGCAGAAATGTTTATTGAGTAGTCCTCTACGTTTCATGTGACTTTAGTCCTAATCCTTCATTTTGATTGGTTGCAGGGGCCCCATATAGGGCAAAATTTCGAAAAACATTCAAAAATCTTCTTCTCAGAAACTGTCAAGGGAATGAAGCCTATACTTTGTATACATGTTCCTGACAGTGGCCTCTACATAATTTGTGTTTTTTATTCCAGGCGGATAAGAACTCTGGTTGCTATGGCAACTTAAAGTTTCCATAGACTTATAATGTGAAAAGTGGAAATCGGCTATTTTTCCGCTAAAATTGCAGACATTTGAATTTTGTTTTTGCAGAAATGTTTATTGAGTAGTGTTTGACGTTTCTTGCGAGTTTTGTCCTGATCCTTTATTTTGATTGGTTGCTGGGGCCCCATAAAGGGCAAAATTTTGAAAAAAAAAAAAGAAACATTCAAAAATCTTCTCCTCAGAAACTGTCCAGTGGATGAATCCTGTACTTTGTATACATGTTCCTGACAGTAGCCTCTACATTATTTGTGTTTTTTATTCCAGTCGGATAAGAACTCTGGTTGCTATGGTAACTTTAAGTTTCCATAGACTTATAATGGGAAAAGTGGAAATTAGCTTTTTTTTGAAAACTATTGCAGCCTGAGACCTGAAAAGTGGTAGATGCAAACAACTAATGGATTAGATGAAGGTATATGATTAATTTAGGTCAAGGTCATCTCTTGACCTTGGCCGGTCTGTCGTCTATACGCACTTTTCAAAGATTTTTTCTCTGAAACCACTTGGCCAATCAAAGCCAAATTTTATATGAAGCATCTATAGGAAGTGGGAACCAATGTATATATAGATAATCCAGGTCACATGACCAAGATGGCCGCCATGCTCATATATGGTAAAATATCTTCTTCTCCAGAACCGGTGAACCAATTTCAATGAAACTTTGCATGAAGTATGGATGACTCAAGTACTACAATGTATGTATAAAACATGACCCTGTGGTGACCTTGACTTATTTTATGGCAAGGTCAACATAGGTCGTCAATGCATTTGAATGGGGAAACCTTTTAAAATGTCATTTTAAGTGAAAGTCTTGCAGGAAATGGGCAGTAGGACTGAAATTTAATGATTCTGAAAAAAAAAATGGACCCCAGGGGCTCATTTGCTTTTAAAATGTTATTTGAAGGGGAAAATCAGCAGGAAATTGGCAAATGGACAGAATATTGATTATTCTGAAAAAAGAAAATGGCCCAAGGGCTTCATCTGCCCCTGCACTGGGGTTAAATACCATAATATTCAAATATGTTTATTGGTATATGAAGCAGATCTCAGGTGAGCGTTTACAGGACCATTGGTCCTCTGGTTATTGAGTAAAATCATTGTTTTTGTATATTTTGCATGTGTCGCGATGTTTTATGGAAGATCGACCGCCATTTTGGTAAGAAAGATAACTGCGAATTGTTGTTGTTTATAGAATAGAATAGAATAGAATAGAATACAGCTCCGCCGTTGAATTTTCGGCGCAACCGGACTTGAATCACTTTTGCTTGTGGTGTTATACCTTTACAATAACGATACCGTATTTACAATGCGCCATTCTCAAGCGCGAAAGAAGAAGTACATTATCGAAAATGGTAGATTAATACAAGATTTAGGTGTCCCAATTTTTGGACTTCAGTAATCACTGAACGAAAACATCGAGCAACGTTGCGTAACATGTGTCATTAATAGCCTTCAGCAACCTTTGTTTATGGTCACGTTATGGTCTATCGATAATCCCCTAGCGGGTAATTGTGCATCGCTTGCCTTATTTTCACAGCTTTTATCACTAATCTTAAGAAAACAATGTGTGTCATTCACACTTTGCTAGCATTATACTGTGTTATCTAAAAATGACAATTATCACTTGTGAATACACAAGCTATTTAGGCAGCCGACACGGTTCATACACATATTATGCTTTCTATTAGAAAAGATGATTTTTAAGTTTTTACTGCCGGAAGATGAGTTATATTACTTGATCTCATAGTACCATAAAGAAAAACTGTTAGAAAACAGAACCTTGGCGAATGCCTGGCAAACGATTTTTTTTTCTTCTTTTCTGATAGAACCATAAAGAGAAACTGTAAGAAAACTGCGTCTTGGCGAATGCCTAGCAAACGATGTTTTTTTTATTTTTATTTTTTTAAATTTTTTTTCTTTCTTTCTCATAGTACCATGAAGAGATACTAAAAGAAAACTGCACCTTGGCGAATGCCTAGAAAACGATTTTTTTTTTCTTTCTTTTTTCTTTTTTTTTTTTATTTATTTTTTTTTCTCAAAGTACCATAAAGAGATACTTAAAGAAAACTGCACCTTGGCGAATGCCTAGCAAACGATTTTTTTTCTTTCTTTTTTTTTTCTTTTCTTTTTAATTTTCTTTTTCTTTTCAATTCATCATTGATGAGATGCCAGTGTCGTATACTACGATGGGTGATTGAAATTGGAGAGGAAGGTTTATATGAACTTACAATGCTCAGTTTAGTACAGCTTCGATCTGTGGTCCAAATCTGCCGCGTGTTATGTATAGGAACATGACGTTTTTCACCGGATTTGACCCCTAAAAATTGAGTGCGTGTTATGCACGAGTGCGCATAATACATCGCGAAGTACGGTAAGTCATGGCCCTGTGATGACCTTGACCTATTTTAAGGCAAGGTCAACATGGGTTGCCTATGTATTTGAATGGGTAAAATGTTAAAATGTCATTTGAAGGGAAAAACTTGTATGGACAGTATATTGATTATTCTGAAAAAAAAATGGCCCAAGGGCTTCATCTGCCCCTATACTGGGACTATTTTCTATAACATTCGTATATACAGCAGATTTCAGGTGAGCGTTTACAGGACCATTGGTCCTCTGGTGTTATTTATGTTATTTGCAAGAGATTTCAAGTGAATAAGTGTAAAAATGCAAGAAAAGCGGTCAATCATGTTTATGTTTTGTTTCAGTGTTCAAACATATGCTGGATTATTTGGAAGAGTTTTAACACATTGCCTTGTTTTCAAACACGTTCCTCATGATCCATCATATGCTTGAACACTGAAAATCATGGTTGATCCCTATATTTTCATATTGCATATAAAATGTTTTGATTTTTCCTGGAGATGTTTACCTATGGTGAAAGTGAAACCAAGCCATTGACAACTTTTCACATGCTAATGTTGCAAGGTTTTTTGATGGTGTATATACTGTTCCAAATTTATGATGTTTTCCTGTTAGATGTGATATTTCATTGGTAGGTGGATTAGAGTATGTGTATTTGTTAGTAGTCGTTAGTTTTGTGTGCAGGTTGAAGACTGAGGATCACTCCTCCAGTGAGGCTGACACTGACAGTTCAGACAGAGGAGGACGACCTCGTAGACAGAAGAAAGTCAAGAGGGACTTGTTTAAAAAATCACTTAGACTCACATCAGAACAAGTTGTAAGTACTTTGTTTATAGCTGCAGTTTTAAGGTAGTAGTCTTGAGGAGCCTGCTTTTCATGGCTAATCATCATTGTCTTGCTCTAGGACACAATTTGGCTAGTGGAATTCATAGCAAGGACCTCTTGCACTCTGACACTCTACCACAAGGCCACCACACTCTTGGAGCTCACACCAGAATCAAGGCACTTGGCAGAGACAGTTTACATTGACAGGTGTAAGGCACTCAGCAGAGACAGTTTACATTGACAGGTGTAAGGAACTCAGCAGAGACATTACATTGACAGGTGTAAGGCACTCAGCAGAGACAGTTTACATTGACAGGTGTAAGGCACTCAGCAGAGACAGTTTACATTGACAGGTGTTAGACACTCAGCTGAGACAGTTTACATTGACAGGTGTAAGGGAGGTAATACAGATATTTAGCTCACCTGAGCCGAAGGCTCACAAGGTGAGCTTATAGTATACAAATGGTCCGGCGTCCGTCCGTCGTCCACAATTTCAGACATCTTCTTCTCTGAAACCGCTTGGCCAATGAAAGCCAAATTTTATGTGGAGCATCCTTGGGTAGGGGGAACGAAAGTTTGTTCGCGGGATCTTGGTCACATGACCAAGATGGCCGCCACGCCCATATATGGTAAAAACCACTCAAAAATCTTCTTCTCCAGAACAGGCAAGCCGATTTCTACCAAACTTAGTATGTAGCATCGGGGACTCCAGCCCATCGTAGTTTGCGAAAATGATGACCTTTGGGTGACCTTGACCTATTTTACGGCAAGGTCAATTTTGGAAACATAGGCTTTTACACTGGAAAAAGTGAAAACCATGGATTTTTTGATAACTATTGCAGCCTGAGATCTGAAAAGTGGTAGATGCAGAGAACTAATGGATTAGATGAAGGTATGTAATCAATTTAGGTCAAGGTCATCTCTTGACCTTGGCCGGTCTGTGGTCTATACACACTTTTCAAAGATCTTCTCCTCTGAAACCGCTTGGCCGATGAAAGCCAAATTTTATGTGGAGCCTCCATGGATATGTGGAACGAAAGTTTGTTCGTGAAAACTGGGTCACATGACCAAGATGGCCGCCACGCTCATATATGGTAAAAACAACTCAAAAATCTTCTTCTCCAGAACCGGCGGGTCGATTTCCACGAAACTTGGTATGTATCATCAGGGACCCCAGCCCGTCATAGTTTGCAAAAATGATGACCCTGGGATGACCTTGACCTTTACGTCAAGGTAAATTTTGGAAACATAGGTTACATGGGAAAATTTCAAACATCTTCTTCTCTGAAACTGCATGGCCGATGAAAGCCAAATTTTATGTGGAGCATCCTTGGGTAGGGGGAACGAAAGTTTGATCGCGGGATCTTCATCACATGACCAAGATGGCCACCACGCCCATATATGGTAAAAACCACTCAAAAATCTTCTTCTCCAGAACAGGCCGGCCGGTTTCCACCAAACTTGGTATGTAGCATCCGGGACTCCAGACCATTGTAGTTTGCGAAAATGATGACCTTGGGGTGACCTTGACCTATTTTACGGCAAGGTCAATTTTGGAAACATAGGCTTTTACACTGGAAAAAGTGAAAACCATGGATTTTTGGTAACTATTGCAGCCTGAGACCTAAAAAGTGGTAGATGCAGAGAACTAATGGATTAGATGAAGGTATGTAATCAATTTAGGTCAAGGTCATCTCTTGACCTTGGCCGGTCTGTGGTCTATACACACTTTTTAAAGATCTTCTCCTCTGAAACTGCTTGGCCGATGAAAGCCAAATTTTATGTGGAGCCTCCATGGATATGTGGAACGAAAGGTTGTTAGTGAAAACCGGGTCACATGACCAAGATGGCCGCCACGCTCTTATATGGTAAAAACAACTAAAAAATCTTCTTCTCCAGAACCGGCTCTTCTCCAGAACCGGCGGGTCGATTTCCACGAAACTTGGTATGTATCATCAGGGACCCCAGCCCGTCATATTTTGCGAAAATGATGACCCTGGGATGACCTTGACCTATTTTATGTCAAGGTAAATTTTGGAAACATAGGTTACATTGGAAAATTTCAAACATCTTCTCTGAAACTGCATGGCCGATGAAAGCCAAATTTTATATGGAGCATCCTTGGGTAGGGGGAACGAAAGTTTGTTCGCGGGATCTTAGTCACATGACCAAGATGGCCGCCACGCCCATATTTGGTAAAAACCACTCAAAAATCTTCTTCTCCAGAACTTGATGGAGCAAACAACTAGAACCCTCTCAGGTGAGCTACAGGACCCTTGGTCCTCTTGTTTTTTTACATATTGAATTCTTGCAACTGCCAGGTCAAGATTAGTTGTCAGTTTGGTTACAGTTGTATGGTCTTTTTATGTAAGAAATAGATCAGCTCCAGCAGTCATTCAAGGGAGGTCAGTAGTAAAGAAGATTAAATCATGAGCATGTAGCCTAAAGTCCAATTCGCGTGCGCCAAAAATACACACATGTAAATATACTCCAGTGTGCAAATTTTACTCGGGGTAAGTAAATGGCGCATGCGAACGCAAATACACACTGGAGTATATTTACATATGGGTAAATTTACTCCTGGGTCTGACCAGATGCAAATTTTATTTTTACAAATACACACGTGTAAATTTACTATTATGTGCCATGCGAACGCAAAGTAAAATTTACCCATGAGTATTTTTATTTCAAGTCAATATTCTGCTTTTAGATAATGAATTTTCACATTTTTTGTTCCTAACTGATTATATGACAGTTGCTGAAACTGTGGACATTGTTGCTAAATAAAAGTTTATTGCCATTCATAACATTTTAGATCATATGGGGTGCAAACAGCCACACTATTTCTTCATCATTCTTGGTTAGGATTCTTGGGGAATTTTAACAGTAATTCCTTGTAAAAGGATGAAAAAAGGGAACTGTATAACTGCTAAGGTTATGCCTGACCATTACATGATTCCCCACTGCTGCCAAAGTCGACATGAACACCTTGAAGCAGCCTCTTCTTGTTTTGCAAATACAGAAAACTTAAATGAACAGGTTTTAATCCAGAAATGATAAATTTACCTACAAAAATACTCCTTGCGATAAAACCCATGCGAACGCAATTTAAATTTACTCTCAGGTTGATTTGCACACCGGAGTATAAATACACACCGGAGTATATTTACATGTGTGTATTTTTTGCGCATGCGAATTGGACTTTAGTGATCTACAACTGACCAACAAACAGTGATTTATTACTGAACAAATCACACACCAGAGTTAATCTAGGCCTCTAAAAGCTTGGAATAAGTTATAGATAATCAACTAATTTTTTCTTCAAGTGCTGTGTTTTGGAAATTAATTCATAGTTCAATGACCTTTCATCAGGACCTTTTTACGAGCCGAAGGCGAGTAAAAGGGTCCTGATGAAAGATCACTCAAACTATGAATTAATTTCCAAAACACAGCACTTGAAGAAAAAATCAGTTGATTATCTGTTTTATCCTATAGACTGTAATATCCAGACCAGCTTGTTACAACTGAGCAGGTGATCAGTGTCTTTGTCTTACTGTAACTGTACAAAAAGTAATGTTCATTAAGATAAGTTTTGTTGTGACACAGCTTTGTACTCTTGTGACACTGTGACACTTCCTGTATTGGCCAATGGCCATGAAAAAGGTACCTCTGTAAATTTATATGTGATCAGCATGGCAAATTAACTAGCATTAACATGACCTTTTAGTATAAAGTAAAGATTGAGATCAGCTGTTTGACAACATAGCAGTTTATCTGTCTCCATTTTCATAGTATGGAAAGTACAGTCGCTATAGATAGAATTTGTTGTGCCATGGCACATGTGTACTAAAGACCTGAAAGTTATACCATAAGACCTGAAGGTTATACCATATGATATAATTTTCGTTATCTGATTTAATCATAGTTTTGTCTCCATAGGCTCTGTACTTTGCCTATAGGATAATTCAGGTTTTCCCCATTGCACTGTAGAAATCCTGCCAATTTGACTGTATTTCAGGTATTTGAACACATTTGTTATGCTTGTTACATACTGTAATGATTTGAGCCGTTTAACGTCAAGACTACAATGCTTGTTGGGATAGTAGAAGTCACAAAAAATCAAAATGGCGTCTAAAGGGCATAAAGTAACACGGCCAATCTGCGTCACTTAATATATTATTGCACTGGACCATAGGTTGTGTTAGAATTAAGTCTTAATGACATGAGTTTATACTTAAAGTGTGCTTAAATCTGAAATTTATTATAGGTCAAGATTTAACTACATGCATTACATTTGGCTCCATTTATGCTAGTCTTTATTGACTCTTGTTAATATTTACCAAATAACAGTTATTTTGGCTCTATATTGCCAGATCTACAGGGTCACTGACGAGGCTTAAGTAGATGAAACCGTGGATTGGCCCATCTCCCTATTAAAATGTTCACTGCTTTTAAAGGATCTGAATGTAAATTTTATTGTTCAAGACTTTGAGTATTTTGGTAAAGAAAGATTTTTCATTGGGTGTTTGATTATTTCCCAGCAACAACTGAAGTTGAAGCCTGGTCAGAATGAAGTGACGTACTCTGTGACGACACAGTTCCAAGGAACTAAGAGATGTACCTCACATATATACCTCTGGAAATACAATGATAAAATCATCGTGTCAGACATTGATGGGACTATTACAAAGTAAGTACATACCAATATAGCCCACTGCACTCATGATTGGGCCCAACATTGCCAAGTTAACACTGATATATTTGTTGTATTTTGCTTATCTATTTTACTTTTGTTATAACACAGATTGAATAGCTAACATGAAAATTGTCTCAGACTCCAGCAATTCTGTAATGGAGACATGATGATGAAGTTTCTTTTTCTTGATACCGAGAGTCTTTAAAAAAATACTTATATTTACATTTACGATGCACTTTCAACTTATAGCGTAAAGGGACCAGTGATTGATCAAAAATAGCCATGTTTGATAAATTTGCGGATCAGACATGCATTGGAGAATGCACGTGTACATACCATATCCAAGCTTGAACCTTCGCCATGTTTTTCAATATGTCAATTTTTGACGTCATCACGTCACATTCTCGGTGACGTCATTTTAACACATCCAACATCATACAGCGTGAATCAGGGACAGGTGGACCAGTGATCGATCACCTTATTTTTCTCTCCAAAACCGCGGCTAACTTTAGAGGTATGTACATGTTTAGAAAAAATAATTATTGTTGACCTCTAGCCACGAAACACAGTTTGGAAATTTTCAATGACTTAAAAGAAATAAAGCAGCGAAATGAGGTGGTCGAAAAGCATTAACGCCCATAGAAAAGGAAAACAATGGAAAACTGTTGAAAAAATGGCTCGAAAATCACAGAAATCGTCCATTAATCGCAGCGTTATCCCATACAATTTGAAATGTGGATCAGATTTGTTTAGTATGCAGTAAAGTTAAAAAATTTAGCCAGTCGGAATGAATGCAGGTTGTTTCATCTTGGAGAATTTATTGAAGAACACCGCTTTTAAGCAGTTCAACTAAGACCCCCTCTTCGTAAAGTGCCAGAGAATGCAAGATAGAAAAGCTTTCCAAATAAATTTAAATTAGTGTTTGTAAGGTAATATAATGCGCTTTAAGTTGAGACTAGCATAAGATTTACTTCAGGTATCATTTGAGAATCAATAGCCGATAACCACTAGTTGATCGATCACTGGTCCCTGATCGATCACTGGTCGCCTTACGCTAGTCACTTTTACATTGCCTTAAATGAAAGTGCATGATACTATTCTTCTTTTCCCACTGTGATCTAGGCCACCCCATTGGGCAGAACAATGTCAATCACAACCATTATTAATTCATGTTGGTGTGATATTGGTTGTGTATTACAATGATGTTAAACATGAAAATTTGACATTTTAAATGTTCATACAATCCTGTAAAATTGTATTTAAATATCTAGAAAATTAGGGATGGTATGTGGAACTTATTCTTGTTAGATAACATGTAAATATCATAACAGAAGTTCAGATTGGAACTTTCACTGGTTGATGAAAAACATTACCAGTTTTAATGTCTCCAAAAGGCTAACTACCTACGCACACTGGTAAATGTAAAAGTACTGGAGCTGGTTGCAACGAACTGGTGCAGTCTAAATTACGCACTGGAGTAAGATTAAAATGGCGGAAAAGGTAAATAAATCTTATACCTCTTTTCATTACCATTCCCTTATAACCGTGTGTGTACTTTATTTGTCATGTCACCTAGTGCAGAGAAGGGCGGAAGCCTTGCAGTTTATGATTTTATCACGCAATATGCGATTTATTTCATGGGTTTGGAGCCAAATCCGATACAGTTCTACCAGCATGACCGGCGACATGTGTTTTCGTGCCAAAATTTAAGGGAAAATACATGTTTGGGAATAATTTTTGTTATATTATATCATATATTTATGAATAAACATTCAAGAAACACGATTTCCGATCGCCAGTTTTTTTCTTGGTATCGAAGCAAATGTTTTATTTAGGATTTTCTATTACAACGCTCTGGGTGCATTTTTTGAATCACTGGTACAACACACCGGTGGTTGCACAAACTTGCTTCAGGGTTGCTGATTTAACAAGCAAAGCATCTGGCTCGCCCAGTCATTACGCAATCATATATGCAAAGATTTACAAGACTGTTAAAATGAAAGTTGTTAGACGAAAATTTGATTTTTGTTCTATTTTTGCTAAAAACATAGATGGTGGTTATACGTTAGAGCTGATTTTTAGAGTACACAGACTCTGTGTGTCGAGCAACAATAAGAAAAAAAGTTGACACATGTACCACCCGTTTTGCTATATAACGTAGGGTCTAAGGTTCATGAACATAATGCTATGAGGCATTTTCTTGCATTACTTTTCACGTTGTCAGACCTAGATCCCGCTTATCATCTCATCATCTCGTGCATCCGATCAACCAGAAAAGAAAGATACGAGTACGTACAAATGCATATTGTCCTATTTTTTAAAATGGGTCCATCTAAGTTCTTAATGAGTTTATTTAGCTGGATATGGCGAAGACTGTGCCTGGCTATATTAATTCTTACAAGCTACAACTAGCTCTTTCTTTTGGGGAATTTGGTTGGTCTGCAGATGCTCCGATTGCTTTACTTTTATTTATACGTACAGATTCTTCAAGATGAGAAAAGTACTATAAGCCAATTTAAGTACTAAAGCCGGTCGAACAGATGCACATGTAGCTCCGTAGTTGTTTCGTTGCATCTCATGGAAGTGATACGAAGTACCGAAGTGTAACAGAATAATACAACTGTAAAACTATATGTATGCTTTTATTTTGCAAAAAGTATTTTATTTTTTTATGTGTCTTGTTTGTACAAAAATAATGAAGACACAAAAATAATGGCATCATATTTTTCAGGCATGCAGCTATCAAACTGAATTCGCACATTTAAAAAATAAATTGACTATACACTTTAACATTCATAAAGCGTTAAATCTGCTACAGCCATGTTATTCTTTTCTGATTGATCGAGTGCATAGGTTAATGAGGTGATGAACAGGGATCTAGCTTTGAAAACATGGAAAATAAAGCAAGAAAATGCCAAATAAAATTTTGCCCATGAACCTTAGACTCCACGTTATATAGTAAAACGGATTGTGTATGGGTAGACAATTTTTTCATATATTTTCTCGACACATAGATTTTGTGTACTCTAAGAATCGCCTCTAACGTGTAACCACAATCTAATGGTTTTAACAAAAATATAACAACACAGTTGTGGTCAATGCCATCGGCTGCCTAAAAAGCCGATGTTACGGCTTTTTATGGTTGAACACTGTAAAATAATAATATCTCTGTTTTTCTGTTGAGTTGGATGCTTTGCCTATGTGAAATCAACAACCCTGAAGCAAGTTTGTGCAACCACCAGTGCGTTGTACCAGTGATTCAAAAAATGCCCCCAGTGCGTTGTAATAGAAAATCATCGATAAAACATTTGCTTCGATACCAAGAAAGAAATTGGCGATAGGAAATCGTGTTTCTTGACTGTTTATTCATAAATATATGATAATATAACAAAAACTATGCTCAAACATGCATTTTCCCCTTAATTTTGGCTCGAAAACACATGCCATCGGTCATGATGGTAGAACTGTATCGGATTTGGCTCCAAATCCATGAAATAAATCGCATATTGCGTGATAAAATCATAAACGGCAAGGCTTCCGCCCTTATATTCTGACTGTTGAAGAGAGCAGTCATGCTTTTATGTGCTCTGATGTTTTTCTTAAATTGTATATGATTAATGGATTAATATGTGATGAATTTTATATCATAGTGTAGATCTTTTCTTCAGAAGTGTAGATCTGGAATAATAATTGTGAAATTTTATTCAAAAAAGGAGTTTTAAGTGCAAAATATATTCAAATTTAAGGAATTGTTTGTTCTCAATCACATGATCTGGAGCTTCTCAAATCTTGGATTAATTAAGTCACAGCTGGACCACCTGAAGGGACAAAGAGATAACTGCTGTTTAATAAATAATATTCCAAGTTGTGAGGTTGGATTATATCATCCATTACCATATTGTGTTATCAAACTCCTAATTTATTCAAAGAACTCATTATGGCAATCCACATGTGCTAATTTCCTTGGTCAGTCCTGAGGAAGTTATAATTAATTAGCACTTACATCAAGGGAACAGACAAAACTTTGAGAGAATTAAAACAACAAATAAACTTAATGAATCAAAAATATTGAAAGAAGAGAAAAAACAACAACTGTACAAAAAACAAATCAGCAATCAGTTAAAATGGCAGCTGAAACAAATTCAATCAACTTACATGTATCAGAAAATATGACATCAAATGAAAGTGAACTTGCAGAAAAGTCATTATCACTTCTGCCCAAGGAGCAATTCAAAATAAAACAAAAGAATGATGAAGTCCTCACTGTAGAAGAAAGCTCATTTGAATTCTCAGGATACTCTTCTGTCACCCCTTCTGGAGGTGAATACAGTTCTGAAATTGATGACCCATTCAATGATATATTCTATCGTGTCATACCATCTGGTAGTGCAACACATATACACTTTTTTAGTCCACAAACGTTTGACAAAGTTCTCTCAGCATTGGAGAAGGAGTTTCGCACTCCTGGTGAAGATATCAAGAAATTTCTGCTTAAGACTCACGTTGATGGCCTAAGATGCCATATTAATGTTGACAGAAATGATCTGACAATTACCGCCACAGGACCTAGTCATGTCTCTTGGAAAGAAAAAGTTTTCAGAAAGATGACACGAAACATGGTTAAGAACCTTATGGACAAGTCAAATGAGAATCAGATCACACCCACAGCTAATGCTAGCACACAAAATACTAGTGAAATAGACTCGTCAAGCTCAACTCGCCAGGAATATAGTTCTCTCTCACTTGAAAGTCTAGAAACAAATAAGTCAAGAACTCTAGACTCATCACCTCAACACAGCATTACAGCTCTAATGGATAAGATCCATTCACTACAAGGGGAAATAAATATGCTAAGAACAGTGGTGAATAAACTTGTTACTCAAGTCAGTGAATCACGACCTACATCAGACAGTGTCATTATTACGAGCCAGACTGATCAGAATGCCAGTGCTGCGAAAAATGGAAATGTGAATTCTGACATGAATGACACAACTCATGAAGACATAGTCCAAACAGGAGTGAATCTTCAACAAACATACACTGTTACTGATAATGTGAGACTAACATCAACGCCAATTCTACCAAGACCAACATGGACACATGTTGTAGGATCACGTCAACCAAAACAATCTGAGCCCAACCCTAAACCCAGCAAGACCTCATACCCAAAGGCTACAGCTAAGAAGATTCTTCTCATGGGAGACTCTATTATAACAGGTGTTAACATAAAAGGCCTGAAAGACAAGGTTTACAAACACGGCATCTCTGGCGCTACTGTTGACACTCTGCTTCAGGAAATAGAAGTGTATGACCTACAGAACTTCTCCCATATCATTCTTTATTTTGGGGGAAATAATGCCTCAAATGGGACTGATAGTGAGTACTTCGAGGAAAAGTATGATCAGCTGATCTGCTACATAAAGGAAAGGAATAGAGATTGCAAAATTATGTTGGTGAACTCTTGCCCACGTGGTGATGTTGATGTTAACCATGTAAATGAGATTATATCAGGGCTTGCGGAACAACATGACATTGTGTTGATAGATGCCTATAAGGCGTTCTTCAACAAGAAGCAAACACTCTCAGTAAACTACTACGCTCAGGACAGAATCCACTTGTCTAATTCTGGTGTTAAACATCTAGTTGGCACCATAAATAACCATCTGGATATTGTGGATAATTTCACAGATTTGGTGTTCAGTGGTAGGAAGCGAACGCCCAGGCAATCTCAGCGCAGAAGCAACAGACCCACCCCAGTGCATCGAGGAAATGGAATGAAGCTATCACCATGTACAAAATGTGGTGAAGATAATCATAGGACCAGTGACTGCAAACATGTGGCCCCACTACGATGTCATAATTGTGGGTATTATGGACACAAGTCACGGAAATGTCACCCACAATAGGGACAAGGCGAAGATGCCAATTCATTCTTTCATGTGAATAAATTTACTGTTCTGAATGATTTATGTGCAGAGTGTAATCTGTCTGCATGTTGCTGCATTGGCATACAATCTACATGTCTTTTAAGTGACTATTGTGACCTCAGTAATTGTGATATTTCTAATATCAGTGAAAAGACATCAATGTTTTTACAGACAATCTGTGAAGAAGAAATTATTCATAATGATGACTCTACATCACATATAAGTGATGGATCTTGTTTTAATATCTCAAAATGCTTAAATGATGCTATTATTTGTGATGATACCATGAGGCCCTCTTCTATAGTCAGTGTGCATGCTAGTTTAAATGTAAATTCACATGTTTCGTCTGTAGAGACTGGTCCCACCATGTCAGAATATAACCAGGTAAGCATTTCTTTACATGATCAAACAAGTCAGAACCAGATTATGCAACAAATACAAAATGATACTACTCCCAATCATACAGGAGGGACCAATCAGGTTGATCTTGGCTTTAAATGCAAAGGTTTTAGAATAGGGCACATTAATGTACAAGGTTTGTGTAATAAAATTGACCAAATAAAACTCATATTAAATTCTGATGTAAATCAAATCCAAATTCTAGGTATCAGTGAAACAAAACTTAAGGACATTCATGTTGATTCATTTTTTGAAGTAGATGGCTATCAAAAACCTTTTCGCAGGGACCGTATACAAAATGGTGGCGGTGGCCTATTGGTTTATGTAAAAAATGAGGTCAGCTGTAAAAGAAGATCTGACCTTGAAAATGAGCAACTAGAGTGTATTTGGCTTGAGGTCAAGCCAAAGAAAAGCAAATCATTTTTGGTAGGTCAAGTTTATAGGCCTCCTAATTCTAGTATTGCCTGGAATGAAACATTTGAGGACTGTCTTGAAAATGCTTTGAAAGAAGAAAAAGAAATGTACATACTTGGAGACATGAACAGAAATCTATTAAATGAACAAATAAAGAGAGCATGGACCAAATACATGGAGCCATTTGGTTTGACACAACTTGTGTCTGAGGCTACTAGAGTAACCCATGACTCCTCGACTTTAATCGATCATGTCTATTCAAACTGCCCAGAAAATGTTACTTCTGTAAATGTTCCGAAAATTGGACTGAGTGATCATTTTCCTGTGTTTTTTACAAGAAAAATGCATGTCCAACCAGTCAAAAGAACACACTATTCTATAACTTACAGGTCCTTCAAAAACTTTGATGAGAATAAATTTCGTGCTGACCTACAGGCTGTTCCATGGAATCTTATTCACTTATTTGATGATGCTGATGATGCTTTAGAGGCATGGAATGATCTGTTTTTAGAAGTTGTTGACAAAAACATACCTGTAAAGCAACACAGAGTGAAAAATATTAATCAGCCACAATGGCTTACACCAGACATATTAGATGCTATGAAGTGTAGGGACAGGCACAAATCACTAGGCAATAATGAAGAGTACAAATATTGGCGGAACAAGGTATTAAGTTTTATCAAAAGGGCAAAGCGAGAAAAATATGAAGCATATATTGAAAATAATAAAGGCAAACCAGGAAATATTTATAAGTTATTTCAAGAAGTATGTGCGGGAAAAGGTACCCAAAAACAAAACAATATATCAGCCATAAAAACCAAGGATGATTTATCTTCTGAAGACCCAACTGAAATGGCAAACACATTTAACGACTTTTTTGTGAATGTAGCAAGTAAGATCAAAGAACCTGTAATTCATAATAATCATGATCAGTTAAAAGAATTTTGTAAAAACAAGATACCTGAAGGTACTAAATTCGAAATCCCAAGCATTGAAGTATCGAATGTTAGTAAATATCTATCAAACATTAATGTGACCAAAGCGACAGGAACAGATAATATTGGACCCCAGTTACTTAAGATTGCGGCACCATATATTGTCTCTGAAATTACATATATTTGCAACAAAAGTATCAATACTAGTTCTTTCCCATGTAAGTGGAAGGAGGCTAAAGTTTCACCTCTTCACAAACAGGGCCCACACGATGATGTCAATAATTATCGACCAATATCAATTTTACCTGTTTTGTCAAAGATTCTCGAAAGGCATGTGTCAGACCATCTTCTAAGTTATCTAAATCACAATGATCTCCTTCACAAAACACAGTCAGGATTTCGATCTCAGCATTCTTGTGAAACAGCTCTCACTCACATGATCGATTCCTGGTTAGAAGCAGTAGACAATAGACAAATGGTAGGATTAGTCCTTGTGGATTTTAAAAAAGCATTTGACCTGGTAGATCACAAGATACTATTACGTAAGATGGAGATGTATGGTATAAAAAATGAAGCACTACAATGGTTCACCTCATATTTGACTGAAAGACGGCAACAAGTAAAAGTAAATAATAGCAATTCTTCTTTTAAGCCTGTAACATGTGGCGTGCCCCAAGGCTCTATCTTAGGGCCCCTTTTATTTCTTATATTTATAAATGACCTACCTTTATGTATAAACAATGTATTTATTGATTTATATGCAGATGATACAACTTTATATTTTATACATACTTCTCAAGAAATAATTGAGCAAAATTTACAGGCTGCATTAAATGAATTACAACTTTGGTGTAAAAATAATGGAATGATCCTTAATTCTGCAAAGACCAAGGTGATGTTTATAACAACTAATCAAAAACGACAAAGGCTGAATAATGATAAACTTAAACTTTTTTACAATAATGAGGAATTGCAAGCAATCAATAATGACAAGATTCTAGGGGTTTTTGTAGATAACAACTTAACATGGTCTGGACATGTGAAGCATGTCACAAAGAAAATTACATCAAATATTTGGCTTCTTTCAAAAATTAAAGCATTTCTGTCAAAAGAACACCGTGTACAATTTTACAAATCCTACATCCAACCACATATTGACTTCTGTAATATAGTGTGGGGTAGTACTTCAGAAGCTAACAAAATGATGATCTACCGATTGCAGAAACGTGCATGCCGTGTAATTTTAGACTACAATGTTGATGACTCCACGGAAGCTATGAAATCTCTAAATATTCATTCTATTTCTAAGGAAAGCTAAATTCATGTTTAAAGTTTTCCACGAAAAGGCACCTGTATATATTACAGAAAATTTTAAGCTGCGCAGCAATGTGAACACTTCAGTAGTTTTAAGGTCAGCCACAGCACAATGTTATGTTCCCCCAAAGCCTAGTACTGAAGCCTTCAAGCAGAGTATGCGCTATTCTGGATGCATGATATGGAACTGCCTGCCAGAAACAATCAAGAAGGCAGATACTTTGGGGTCTTTTCACAACCGATGTGTAAAATGGTTACTTGAAGGGTAGTTACTATCTAAAGCTTAATGTCATGGAAGATAATCGCTCAGTCCTATAGTATTGTTCGTATTGCAATTTTTTTTTTACTTTCCATTTTTTATATTATTTATTGGTATTCTGTACCAATTTTCTTGTTTCATGTTTTCATAATTGTGTAGTATTGTATTTTATATATATGTTTGTAAACTGTTTCATTCTTATTCTACATAGCTTGTTCAAATTTATATGTGCACTAAGTCATGCATGAAATTTAATATGTATCATTATTGATATTTATTAATGGTGCCTCTATTCAATTCCTTTATGAGTACCTTCTCATTTCGTTTTGGTTAAGGTGCAATGGATATATAAATGGATATAATGTTGTGTTAGTACAGTAATGCATATTACTACTGTTTATCATGCACTGGCGGATGCAAGAAAGCCTCTTTCAATTTACTGCCTTGCTGTATGGACATGCATAAAGACAGTTGATATGATTATTGTATTTACACAGCTAGTTTCACCATTATACATTTAATATGAATTCTGATACATTTGAATTATGCTTAAACTGTTTTGTTTGTATTTTGTGTATATATTTATTATATGAGGGCCTCATGGAAGATTAGTTGTACTACTAAATGTTGTTACCCTCTATAAATAAAGACTTTACTTACTTACTTACTTACTTGCTTACTTCTCTGCGCTAGGTGACATGACAAACAAAATACAGACAAGTTTATATGGAAATGATATTGACAAAAGGTATAAGTTTTATTTACCTTTTCCGCCATTTTAATCTTACTCCAGTGCGTAATTTAGACTTCACCAGTTCGTTGCAACCAGCTCCAGTACTTTTACATTTACCAGTGTGCTACGTATAAACATCTAGTTAGTATTATTTCTTGATACTCGTTCAATTGTGTATTTTTTCACGTTAGGAGAAGATTCATATAAGCTTCCTTGAAGCTTGTTTTCTGATCCTTTGATTTATTGATTGTCATTATTGCTATATGTGAATTTATTAATAAACTAGTGTTTAAACCAACTACCTAATGTTTTTCATCATCCAGTGAAAGCTAAATATTTAATTTCAATCCTAAGTAACTGGCTTGGACTGCAGGTAAGACATCTGGTTTCAGTATTAAACAACCCTTGAATCTGTACCCCTGGTTGGTGTGTACTTGCAGGTCTGATGTTCTAGGACAGATACTACCTATCATGGGTCGGGACTGGTCCCAGTCTGGTGTAGCCCAACTCTACAGCAGTATCTGTAGGAACGGATACAAGTTTCTCTACCTCTCAGCAAGAGCCATTGGCCAATCAAAACTCACCAAAGATTTACTGCGAAATATCAATCAAGGGGATGTCACTCTACCAGAAGGACCATTGTTGTTGTCTCCCACTTCACTTGTCAGTGCTTTTCACAGGTAATCAATTTCAACAAACACTCACAAAATGCTAGATTGCCTTTCAAAAAAACAGGCTATTTGATTATTTGCGTGCATGTGACCTGAGATACAATTTTGCATACAAACCAATTTTTAGCGTGATGCATTCATGTGTAAAACCAGTATAATGATTACCGGTAGTGATCATTCAGAGATATTGAGATTTCTGCAAGTGCCTTTGTTTAGGAGAAAATGGATTGAGTTGATGTCTGAACCTCAACGTTACAAAATGTACCTTCGGACATTCTGACATAACTAATAGAATACGGCAAAAAGCGAGAAAATGATGTAATATATGTTTTAGAAATAACACTGTATTTGTAATCTTTGAACACTGGGCTACCAAATGAGTGTGTTTAAGAACAATTATTTTCAATATTTGGAGTTATCTGCCATGGTTTTGGTCCATAATACACATAATTTTCCTATATCTATCATTAAACGGTAACCACAGCAACCCCATCATAATAAAAAAGATAACTTAATTTCGAGAGATTGCCTGTAAGGACGATATGCTTCCATCTTAACAATAGGTTCTGACCAGTGCTTTAACAGGTTTAAACAAATACATCAAGTTTTGTAAGCTCTACTAACATGCAGAAATGTAAATTACGCAACTTTGATGTCATTTTTCGGGACAATCACATCTGTAGGGTTCATGTAGTAAATTGGTCATAACTCACAAAACATCTTAAATGGTCAAATAAAGACTTACAGACTCTTGAAACATCATACGTTCAAAGTAGCATTATTTTTCTAATACTCCAAAAATTATCTGAAGGTACATTTTTCTCATGTTTTGGCCAATGTATAAGTCTTATTAGATATATGAGCATAGGGCTACTCCACTATAGTTTTGCTTTGTAGTCACTAGTCATTGTAATCGTGCTACTTTCTAAATACAAAATCGAAAGCTTAAAGCTTTCGATTTTGTATTTAGAAAGTAGCAAGTAAAAAATAAGTGTGTTTCCTAGTGTCTGATAAATTTGTTTTTTTTTTCTGCAGATATTTTACAACTGTTGAAATGTATATGAATTATTTCCTTGGCATGATTTAGTTTGTCGCAAAATGAGCAGCAAAGATTTAAAAAAATCAGTTGACAAATAACAGTTCTGGTGAAAAACTATTTTGAATAGGGATTTCCTGCACAAAAATATCATGTAAGGGAGGTAAATTTTTTTCCCACAAAATTTTTTAATTCTCAGCATTTCATAATGATTGCACAAAATCAGTATATTATCTGACCCATCAGATCAAGCCAAGGCACTAAGGAAATAATGTGTATGTATATATGTTTCAGAGAAGTGATTGAGAAGAAACCTGAGGAGTTTAAGATCAGTTGTCTGAAAGATATCGGTGCTCTCTTCCCTCAGACTAACACACCTTTCTATGCTGGCTTTGGCAATAAAGTTAATGTAAGTATATACAGTCTGCCACTAATACCTCAAAATGCCAAATTTCACATACTTTTCATTTTGACTACTCAAGAAAAAACAACTCTTACATTTTTGACTGTCCACCACCACAGTTTGTTTCATTCCTGGATTAAGTTGCTGGCAGAATAATGTGCTCATATTACTGGTAAACTGCAAGATTTGCCTAGGAACAGTGTGGTTAGTACAAGTGACTTGTATTGTTTACTGCTTATGTACAGCAAGAAATTATACACACAATTCCACAATTATGTCCTACCCACAGTCTAATTTATATGTATTAAATAAATGATGTAAATCTGTGATAATTGATATGGGGGATATAATACCTGGTCATCAAAGGTACTGGCTAATAAGCAGTTATTTCATGCCTGGTTGGGGAATAGTCAAAACTATGTCCCGAGGTGCCGTTGACAGCTCAATGCATAATTGCCCGAGGCCGTTAGGCCGAGGGCAATTGCGCATTGAGCTGTCAACGGCACCTCGGGACATGGTTTGACTATTTTGCCAAACAGCCATGAAATAACTGCTTTATTACCCAACTAAACCAGAAATCATTAGCGATTTCGTTACAAAATTGACTACTAATTGCCGCTCGACGTTACTGACGCTCGAGATATTCTACGTTATGCTCGTGACGTTGACGTCATCGGTCATGGTATAGTTAAAACTATTCCACCCCGTTTTTCCATTAAGTTTGCATGGATGACGTCACTAGCATGGTATAGTCAAAACTATGGACAGTCATGCGACGTCACATTTGTCGCATTACATGCATTTCGTACATCGCGTGCCATTTAAGCACTGATTTGTGCAGATAGTCAAAACTATTCAATTTATTTTATACAGGGGGTTGGGTAATAATTACTATTTACTTTGTGTTGAGAGACACCTGAAAGCTCAGTAACATTATGGTATTATTTACTGATTCAAAAAAGTAAGGCATAGGCTGTGAATGTTATGTCATAATTGATAGAGAACAGTTATTCTTGCACACCAGATACAGAAATCCTATGTTTTACCCTATGTGAGAAATTCTTTTCTTACATACCTCTATCATAAAGATAGAAACATTCCGGTATTTTAGTGGTGGTAGACAAATCGATCTTACACTGCTGGCTTGGTTACTCATACAAGATAAGAAAAGCATGCGACTAAATTCGATCGTTTCTAGCCCAAAGCAGCTGCTTGCAGCAATAATGTTCAACAAAACAAGACTAAATTGGTGTGAATTCATTGTGTATAATCTTGATTCACGCTCGTTTTCAACGAAAAACAAATCAAAACTGCATCTCTTGACTTTGACAACAATTTATTTACATTTGACGTCATATCCGTCATAAACACTACGTCATCAGAGTAAAAGCACGATACCAGGTTACTTTACCAGTAAAATGAATTTCGGCCTGATCGGGTTATGTAAGAAAAAGAATCCATCAGTGGTGTTCAGTGGAGAAAGAAAAATCTCAACCCTTGGGTCCATCATTCCAGTGGGAAACTCGGCGAGCCTCGTTTCCCACTGGAATGGATGGACCCTCGGGTTGAGATTTTCCTATCTCCACTGACCACCCATGATGGATTCTATTTATCTCACCCTTGTTATCTCACCCTGTGTTCAAGTGTTCTTTTCAAACAATGGTTGAATAGGATGTCACATAATTTCATCGTTAAGTGCACATGTCACAATGACATAAACATGTTTTAATTCAAAATGGCGGATGCCGGGATTTTAGTGTTATGAAAATCAAGCTTCATGGCATGAAGGCGTGCAAGAAAAAGAATCTATCATGCATGTAAGGTATTGACAGACAAATCTGTCACTCGGGTCACAGCTTGGCATCACTCGGCGAGCCTCATGATGCCAAACTTTGACCCTCAGGACAGATTTGTCTATCCATACCTGACGCTCATGTAAGATTCTTATATTATTGTCTGACAGACCTGATCACAGACACAGAAGTCAGGGTTGTTTTTTGTGGCAGGTTTATACATGTATCTGGGCTATCCATATAGGCCTTCTTCAAACAAACAGTGTGTATTTTCTGATTGTTTAGGATGTGTATGCGTACAAGGCAATCAACATTCCAATATTCCGAATCTTCACCATTAATCCATACGGGGAGCTGAAACATGAACTTTCTTATACTTTCCAGTCCTCGTAAGTACCTACAGTATCACTCAGCATTGTTATTGATGAGGGTAGTAGAACAGACTGTAGTAAAATGATTCAATATTGACTATTACAAGATATTGTTATATCACAGTAATGCTAATGCTTGTTTAGCTACTGAGGTTGTATAATTGGGTACTTAGCAATTAACAACAGATATGTCAGAGACAATTTGGTAGGATTAAATTAGTAAATTATTTCTGATGTACCAACACAAATCTATCAAACTTAGTAATTATCTTCAGCTTCACTAACAGTAACATGTTTCTACACTGAAAAAAAGTTATAAGAGGCCACTTTTCAAACTTATTTTTAATTTACCGTATTCATTCTAATTAGCGCACATGCTCTGGACAATCAGCGCACACTCTGGCTGTTTCCAAAAACAACTTGCATAAGCGCACAGTTTTCGACTAGCATATTGATATTTTTCACCAATTTTACACATTAATACCGTATTAAAACTTGACCTTCATCATCAAACCATTTTTTCCATCGACTGGAATACTTAAATGTCATAAAGATATTTATGACATGGTAATTTCAGCAGTTTATGTGTCGCTTTTCTTCATAGTGTGCACTTATTAGAACGATATTTTGTTACCTTAACTTTAAGTTATTTTGAAAAGTTAAGCGCACTGTGCGCTAATTTGAATGAATACGGTATAAGCCATGAAATTGAATGATTTTTTGCTCAAAGACATATCTTTCAATTAAGTAAAGTTGCAAAGTGTTCAGAAATAATTTTCTTTCACTACACATGTTTTTCGTGTAAAAGTGCAAAAATCAATGTTTTTGAATAAAAATTTGGGTAACGCGCAAAATTTATTGAAATGAGGAATGGGTGTCATCAAAGGGGCCATTCAAGGTAGGAAAAACATCAAACATTAAAATTTTCTCAACTTGTAGATTATTTACGAATTTTTAAAAAAAAATGCTATTTTCGAGATTTTGGAAAAATCAAGAATGTGCCTCTTAAACATATTAATCCCTGTTAAATTCACTTTATGAGGCATGAAATTGAAAATACATCTGGAAAGAGCTGTATTATACAATTTTCAAGGACAAACAGGTCACGACTGTCGCACACTTCCGGTTCCAATGCCACATTTCAACAACCAAAATAACAAAATCTATTTGTGATTTTTAAAATTTTCAAAATCTATCAGAGTCAAATATTAAACATAAATTATTGCTGAAAATTTCAATGCTGTGCTACTGCTCATAATGCAACTGGAGAAGAACAAAGTCTGTATGCTAATTGCATACAAAAAGCTGAATTCCTTTTATTCGTGTTACATTTACAAAACTCAAACAAAAATTCTTATTGCAGCAACACATTTAACATGATTTTATCATACATCATAGCAGTCAATAACACTTTGAAATAAATTAAAATGTAAAACACAACTCCCTAATATGACATTTAATTTGATGTAAATAAAGTTTTACTTTTTGATATGAGGGTACCTTTAGGGTACCTTTGCTCATGCTTTATCTACATGTGAAAAGTATCACACATTTTGGAATGCAGAAACCCACAGAGCCACTGTTAGACATTGGGTTATTTGTATGATCATGAATTGTAATTGATCATGTTTTACTTTCTGAATTAGAAGGAAAAAATATAAGGCGGCCTCTTGTAACTTTTCTTTCAGTGTACGAGGGAAAATCCTAATAATGTAAACTTTTGCTGTAGCTTCAGCATTGATAAATTTTAGAAAAATGCATATTGCGATAAATCCTAACATTCGTATATCAAGATAAGACAATTACACATTTTGTAAGTATCGCAGACACGCTATGTCATTTTAAAACCATGGTGACGCATAGGTGGCGCACGTGAATTTTCGGCCGTGTCCTGTGTCATACAGGTTTCGATAAAATGTAAAATAGGCATACAAATCACGCTTAATTTAGTTCAGTAAAAGCTTGGCTTTTAGGTAATGCTGTGCATAAGTTTCAACAGATTTGTGTCAGACGTTTTGAAATACTAATATCAACTGTGTGCTTTTCAGCCTGCGTTTAATGTTAAAAACATTGTCGCCAGACACAGCTTTAATCGATGCAATTACTAAATTTGCCACGATTTTAAAAAGCGCCAACACAAATACCGAAAATAACTTAATGTAGAGAAAATAAGAACATTCAATGAATAAATCAGTTGTGCAAGAATATTGCCTGTATGATTCTGACGATAAAATAGCTTAACAAAGATGGAACAAGAAACAAAAAAAAAAAAAAAAAACGCGCATAGCTGGTGACGGAAATGCGTAATGCGCTGACCGCATGCAGACGACTGATGATTAGGCGATTCTGAAGCAATTTAAAGTTAGAATTTGTTTCGAGTTTTGGAAATTGACGGAAAATATGTGAAGAATAAAACACAGTAAGTAAACTTCTTTTATCTTGATACATGTTGAATAGATGGCCGTAAGCACTGAGAGGGTGTTTAATTCAAAATTAATAAAAATGCCAACGACGTTACGAAGTCGAAGCTGACGTGTGCTGGGTAGGCCATTGTGACCTTTTTGTTTTGTTTGTAGATTTTCAGCGGGTAGTCATTTTTGCTTGATATTTGCCAAGATATTGTAGACACATTCCGATTTATGTTCATTTTATTTTATAAGCATTTGATTGAGCTGTACAGAAGCTACAACAAAAGTCTACGTTATTTTGGATCACCCCCCATGCATGCAATAAATTTCATTTTACACATTGCCCTATATTTTGTTTGCAGGTACACCAAGCTGACAGACGTAGCAGACCATTTTTTCCCACCTGTTCACAAGCTGCAACAGAAGCAGGCTGGAGAGTTCACCCAGGTCGAGTATTGGAGGGAGCCCCTTCCCGAGATATCACCCGTAGAGATGGCTGAGGTCACTGGGGTCGCAATGGCTACCACCTCGGAGACCTCCTCCAGCTGACGGCCACACTTCATAACCAGTCAACAAGGCGGTGGTAGACGACGTTACCACAGCTCACCGTCATACACCGGTACCCCTGGCAACCATGTCCTACCCAGTCACAATAGTATCGACGTGTATGACAACAGTAGCAGTAGTGAAGAGGAGGTTAACAATATTGGTATGGAAATGAACTTGTACGAAACAAAACGGAAGAAGATGACATCTCTCTGGGCAATGCCATTCACTGTCAACAGCTTATTCTTGTAAACGTTTGATCACTCAACTGGGTTGTAGGAAGTCTTTGTTGGAAGGCCCTACATAGCCTATATGTTGCATAAACTTAAGCTGCCATTAAACATTAAGCTGTAGTGAAGATGGCATTAATTTATAAAACAATTTTAAAGTACCTTCGGAGCTACATTTGCTAATTGCAGCTTCAAGTAGATGTATCTGTCAAATTTTATGGAAGATAATGTAACAGGAGTAAAGCTGTCGTTAAGTTAACTGGGACTTTAACCTGAAATAAAGAGTTAATTGAGTTTTATGCAAGAGGGCCCTGATCAGTAGAATTTTGAGTCATTGTTTGGCAAAGCCAGGAGAGTTTCTCATGTTGTAGCTGTTGAGGAAGGAACCATTTAGATATTTATCAAGTTTAATCAGGGAGAGCAATATTACCAAACCAAGATCTTCCGCAGTGTCAGTATTAGATATATAAGAATCATTCCAAGTGAACAAATGCATGAAAATATTTATAAGTTATTGATAATAATATGTTGAGATCCTGTTTGACATCAACAGCTCTGATCTGGGGTTTGCACAGTCCCAATAGGTAAACTTATAAAAGTTCCGTGAGTATTTAACCATTTGCTGCCAATATTTATTCTTGCACTAAGTATAATTGAGTTTATTTTTGTCATCTTTTCACTAAGATTTCTGCTAAGCTGATTTTGTTGAGATGTTGACCGGTGCTTAGTTGACAACCTCCTTGTTGATTGGTTATGAAGTTATCAGTCTGTATAGTTTGTTCATAGCTAGGTTCTATCATAAGTTGTGTGACAAAATCAATGACTTGTGTCTTTGACAGTAGTTGAAGGATGTCAGCACTACTTGTACACATCAGGAAAACATGTCCTTGTAATGTATACCCCCTTAAACCCCACTTTTATATAGCAAAAAATGCCAAAAATGGGGTTTGCAGGGGTAAACTTATTTTTCTTATTTTTGCTCCAAAACATAGATTGTGGGTACTCGTTAGAACCGCCTCGGCGAGGCGGTTCTAACGTGTACCCACAATTTATGTTTTGAGCAAAAATAAGAAAAATATCAAAAATGTTCAGCTGAAAAATTTTCAATTTTTAAAGCTCAAAAATCTCTGTTTATTGCATGGGCAAGTTTTCATAATGAGTACACATGATACAGGGCTGAGGAAAAAAATGAAGGCTCAAATCGTTAGTTTTGTCACATTGTTATAGATTACATTTTACTATTCTTATTTTACTTGTTTGTTTAATTTTCGTTTGACATTATGGTAAAGAACCATAAAAATGCTGATCCATAGATTTTTAGCTCACCTGAGCCGAAGGCTCATAGGTGAGCTTATAGTATACCCATGCTCCGGCGTCCGTCCGTCGTCCGTCCGTCCGTCGTCCACAATTTCAAAGATCTTCTTCTCTGAAACCGCTGGGCCAATTGTTCTCATATTACACATACACCATCTACAGGTAGGGGGAAAGAATAATTGTGTTTTTTGTTTTGATCGGATAAGAACTCTGGTTGCTATGGCAACTTATGCTTCCCATAGACTTATAATGGAAAAAAGTGAAAATTGCCAGTTTTTGCTGTCTTGTTGGAGATATTTGAATTTTGTTTTTGCAGAAATGTTTATTGAGTAGTCCTCTATGTTTCATATGACTTTTGTCCTAATCCTTCATTTTGATTGGTTGCAGGGGCCCCATATAGGGCAAAATTTCGAAAAACATTCAAAAATCTTCTTCTCAGAAACTGTCAAGGGGATGAAGCCTGTACTTTGTATACATGTTCCTGACAGTGGCCTCTACATAATTTGTGTTTTTTATTCCAGGCGGATAAGAACTCTGGTTGCTATGGCAACTTAAAGTTTCCATAGACTTATAATGGGAAAAGTGGAAATCGGCTATTTTTCCGCTAAGATTGCAGACATTTGAATTTTGTTTTTGCAGAAATGTTTATTGAGTAGTGTTTGACGTTTCTTGCGAGTTTTGTCCTAATCCTTTATTTTGATTGGTTGCTGGGCCCCATAAAGGACAAAATTTTGAAAAAAACATTCAAAAATCTTCTCCTCAGAAACTGTCAAGTGGATGAATCCTGTACTTTGTATACATGTTCATGACAGTAGCCTCTACATAATTTGTGTTTTTTATTCCAGTCGGATAAGAACTCTGGTTGCTATGGTAACTTTAAGTTTCCATAGACTTATAATGGGAAAAGTGGAAATCAGCTATTTTTTGAAAACTATAGCAGCCTAGGATCTGAAAAGTGGTAGATGCAAACAACTAATGGATTAGATGAAGGTATATGATTAATTTAGGTCAAGGTCATCTCTTGACCTTGGCCGGTCTGTCGTCCATACACACTTTTCCAAGATTTTTTTCTCTGAAACCACTTGGCCAATCAAAGCAAAATTTTATATGAAGCATCTGCCAGAGTGTAGGAAGTGGGAACCAATGTGTATATAAGTAATCCAGGTCACATGACCAAGATGGCCGCCATGCCCATAAAAATTATATGGTAATAACCCTTAAAATATCTTCTTCCCCAGAACCGGTGAACCGATTTCAACGAAACTTTGCATGAAGTATGGATGACTCGTACTACAATGTATATATAAATCTTGACCCTGTGGTGACCTTGACCTATTTTATGGCAAGGTCAACATAGGTCATCAATGTATTTGAATGGGGAACACTTTTAAAATGTCATTTTAAGTGAAAGTCTTGCAGGAAATGGGCAGTAGGACTGAATTTTAATGATTCTGAAAAAAAAATGGACCCCAGGGGCTCATCTGCTTTTAAAATGTTATTTGAAGGGGAAAATCAGCAGGAAATTGGCAAATGGACAGAATATTGATTATTCTGAAAAAAGAAAATGGCCCAAGGGCTTCATACCATAATTTTCAAATTTGTTTATTGGTATATGAATCAGATCTCAGGTGAGCGTTTACAGGACCATTGGTCCTCTGGTTTTTATTTTTTGATATTTTAGAGAAAATATTTATAACTATCGATTCATGTAATAAAAAACCATAGTTACCAGGTTGGTTTTCCTGCAAATCGCTCTTCTAAAAAGGCTAAAAATGTCTTTATTTGTACGTGACGTAATGGGAAAGTAATAAAAACGTGTCGCTTTTTGCACATGAGCGCCGTTTACAAGAGAACTAATCCATAGAATTTTTTTAAAAACTCAATATAGTCTCGTTATTATATCGTGAGTCAAAAAGTAAAATAAAAGTCCTTGACTACCAGGTTGGTTTCGGCGGTATTTGTCAACGAATGAAGACAAGTAAGCTAAAATTCTTAATTTTCCGTAAGTGACGTTGACGTCACCAGGATTACGCCTTTTGACTTTTCGGGCGTGTTTCAGAAGCGTGCGGCATTTGGTTTATTAGAATGAGCTTTAGGTGGCGAATTTAAGATATTATCGTGTGCTTATATTTTTAATAATTTTCAGCTCGAATCCGAATATTCAACGACCTTTCGGTCATATCACGAAAAGTGAATGGGTCAAACCCGGCCTAAGTCCAACAGTATGTACAAAGAGGTACTGTTCAAAATCTTTTACCCTAAATTTCAATCAAACGTGTTTGTGTGTTTGAATTGATGCTTAATACCCAGCCAACAGCTATGGTCATGTCTGGACGTTGTCACCATTTTATAGGACTTTTACCCAAAATTAGGATGTCATGACATACTAAAAGTGCTTGAAATTATAACCACCCAACTAAACTAAGTCAATAAGGCGTATATGTATTGATGGTTTCTTAAAACCACTTTTCCTGGGCAGGCTCAAACCTGAGCGGTTAACCAGTAATCAGATGGCCTTCAATCAAACTTATTCAATTATTCATAATATCATTGCATCAAACGTGCAATGTGTGCGATGTAAGGAATGCCTTTTTGTACAAACCATTTCTTGTAAATAATGTGTCTGTTTTAGTTTTATTATCTCTCTTTCGTGACTGATTACAAACGAAGGTGGGACCAGAAAAAAAAATCTCGCACACCCGCTATCCGAACTTGGCTAGTATCACATGTGCCTGATTTGGGGCTCGAACCAATACCAGACATAGCGGTGAGATTATCGAATGCCGCGGATTAAGCGCGGTCATAGTTACTTTCAAAGTATTATGCTCCTCTGTAGCTTTCATGTTTTTGTTGTTGTTGTTGTTTTGGTTTTTTTTTCGAATAAACTTTGAAACTTTGAAATCAGCGCTCTTAACCACTCAACCGCTGGATAAAATCAGATGATTCTGCTTAATACGTTAGGTTGTTTTTTGTTCTATGCATTAAAAGAAGCCTTCAAATACATTTCAAAATGTCCCTCTTTTCTGTACCTATAAACGAGCCACTGCATCAGAAAACCAACAATCTGCGCATGCAAAACCAAAGCCACAGATTAGCTATGCAGTAACAGCACTGCTGATCAGCACCTTTGTTTTCATTACTAGGATATTACAATTTCTCTTCTACCTGAATCCAAAATTTCAAGCTTCTATCCTGCTTCTGTGGCTGTACAGTTTGTGTCAGACCTGATCGGAAACACCTATTATTGAGGCTGATTCCAAAGCTCAAGTTTCTTCTTCCACGAGGCTTGAAAGCTCGATCGAATAAACCACCAAAACATCACGAATAAATGAATAAATAAAATTGAATAAATAAAATTGAATAAATAAATAAATAAATAAATAAATAAATTATCAGGCGAATGAACAGAATGAATAAATAAATGAGCCGCGACGCGAGAAAACCTGTCTTCGGGGTTTCCGACCAGGTCCGACACAAACCGACCTGTGCAGTCGCAGAAGAAAGTTAGACTCTTGAAATTTTGAGTAGATATACAAGAGGAATTGCACTATCCGAGTATCGAAAACAAAAGCGCTGATCAGCTGTGCAGTTACTGCACAGCTGATCAGCGACTTTGTTTTCGCATAGGCAAAAATCCGGTTTTCTCATGACGTGGCTCAAATGATAATGAGGCGTTGGCGGGTTCGATCCTCCCGTTCCTGCACCTCACCTTCCATACGATAGAGCCATGGAAAATGAATGGATGCACGTAATTACATACACCAGCTTTCTGGAAATTCTATATTGTTTTAGTCTTTTTGTCACCATTTTTTTTTTCTATAAACCGAAAGCACACGCTCGTAATCTAAATAAAGAAATATGCATAAAATTGGAAATTACATTTGACTATCGCCGTTATCATTTTCTAGATCTTCTTTTCTCCTCATATTATAATGCGTCTGTTCGTAAATTAACCGATTCTTTGCTTCTGTCGATATGTACTGTGTGTTCGGACCGCAAACCTACAGCCGGCGCCATCTGGAATACGACGTCATTGGCGCGACGTTATGGCATTTCGTCCTTCGCGACGCATGGACCTTTAAGCGCCACGGTTTTTATGGTTCTTTACCTTAATCTCTCTTGTGATATGTATTTACAATCATTTTGTGCTTTCAAAATGTGCATCATAGTCCACATTTTATCATGACAGTTTTCATCTTTTAAGTATTTTTGTATTTTACCACGACAGATATTTCACAACATATGAGCCGCCTCGTTTGAAAACCAACAATGTGGTTTCCGAACAGGTCTGACACAAACCAGCCCGTACAGTCACAGAAGATGGCTAGAGACTGGAAATTTTGGATTTAGGAAGAAGTGGAATTGTACTATATGTGTAGCGAAAACAAAGGTGTTGATCAGCTTTGTGGTTACCGCGAAGCTGATCTGCGCCTTTGTTTTCGCGTATGCAGATTGTTGGATTTCCCATGTGGAGGCTCAATTATATTTCTCAAGTGTTGAAAAACTTCTTTTAGAAAAACTTCAATAAAATGAAAAATGAAAGATCATCTGGTTTCATACCAGTGGACCTGTCTTTTAAAGTCTACAACATGCCTGTGCAGTTACAGAACTTGCAATGTCACATGTTCATATACAAACTTTCATCACAGCTAACACGTGATCAGACTTGGAAATGGGCTAGAATTTCAAAATCGATTATCGGTTTTATTAAACTATCTTAATTGCTGATTTACATTTGATTGACTTTTTCACCTTTCTGAAAAAAGCCAGTTGTATCAGTAAAGCTCTGTCCTCTGATGTGGGAGACAGAATATATTCACAAAGACATTTTCTTGCTTGCTCGCATTAAAATAATTCAGGTTTCAAAGCCTAGCTGTGTAGATGTGTTTTGAATATGCAAGTTACCTTTGAATATATTCATTCTTGCATAGCTTATTCATTGCCTTTGTTATACCCAGTTTATGATTTGTTGCTGCGTTTTAACATTTTGGAGTCTGAAGCCAAATGTATGACCGTGCATTGTTTCCAAGTCAAGAAAGAAGTTTGTTTACTGATATACTCGGCCATGTCAGAAAAACTTTGAAAATGTAGAGTTTGTATTCATAAACTGATTTAATATCATGATTTGGTAGTAAAACACAAATACTTTTATTAATACACAGATTGTCTAATTTAAAAGTATTAATTTTAGCAATTACTTTTCAGAGTTACAAATTATAAAAGTAAAGCTAAATGCAGTTATGGAAACACCTGAAAAATGCTGATTTAATCGGAAGATCAAAATGCCAATTGCTAGCTTGGTTTTTTGGCATTTTGAACTGATTATCGATCATTCTACCACCAAATTATTCAGACTGCACATATATTTAAGATGATCTAAACCTTAAACATAACAAGAACAGCAAAAAAACTGTTGGTTTGATGTCTGTTACCTATTTCCTTTGTTGTGTCCCTTCCCTTACATGATGATTTATTTCCCTTGTATATATGATGACATCCTGTAGATATTCAGTTAATACAAGATATTGGTGCTTCATTAGGTCTATCTTCTCTTTTAGCTTATGTACTGTTTCCGTGTTGAGATATTCTGTGTTTTTGTAAAAGACAAGATTGTTTGTTTTTTGTTTCTCTTCTTGTTGGTGAGTGCACTTTTTATACTATATGACATGCGATTTATTATGATGACATATGCTCACAGCCTATCCAGAGACAGCTAATGTGACTCAGAACAACAAACAACAGATAAAGACAATATTCTTGGATAAAAATATCTATTTGGGAACAACTTTCCATGGACCAGTCTGTAGCAAGTTGTTCCCAAACAGGTACTGACACATTGTTCTGATAATTGATTTCATCTGTGTTGGTTGTTCTCAGTCATATTGGTTGTCTCTAGATAAATTGTGTAATATGACTAGACCTTTCAAACTACATTAATCTGTTGCTCAGTCTGATAGACACATGTTTCTGTATCAGAAATGGTCTTTCTAGAGCAAGGCTAGCTATAACCCAATCTTTCACTGAGGCTTAAATGTCATACACTGCTTTCATAATTATATTATGTAAAAGAAGAACTGCTTGTCTTATGTTTATACAGGCCATCATTCTTTCTCCATTATGTTTTGGATGTGATATGATTTGTTATATCATTATGTTGTCATTGTTTGTGAGACCCCTATTATAGAAGTTATTATTTGCTTGTCATTTTCGAGTAGGATTTGTTGTTTGCTCCTATCATGAAACTGAAATACTCTTCAAAGTCCCTATATATAAATTATTCAGATTGAGCAGTTTTTCTTGCCGAGTTTATAATCTGTCTCATTGTATACTGGAAACCAAGACTTCTAGTATCATCCTGTGAGTCTGACAATTCAGTAGGTTTAAAAAAAAAAGATGCATGCCATACGACAGGAATTTATTTTACACATTATATGTACAGTTTTCAAATGTTTGCACATACCTTTCTGGTCAAAAAGGGCTATTGCATTCAGTAAAATATGATTATATTTCAGTAGGTCCCAAGCCATATAAGGTAATAGGAAAATGAGACAGTTTGTAGTAGTTAAGTATATCATGAACTAATGTGGATCTTTAATTTATATCCGGCATGTCTTATTGTGTTCTGAGTATAGGTAAAGCATATCTAGGTTTACCTGTGTTCTGTAGAAGATATGATGCACTGATAGGTGTAAACCCATGAGCTCAAATTTTGGAACCAAGTTCTAACAGGATGGGCTAGTTTAGTCTTCACCACTTGCCCAGTGTAGCAGTCCAGGCAGTGGTTGTATGACTAGTCAGTGTTCACCCAATGTCCATGTCATTTTGTTGTTAGCTTGCCTGTAGGAAAGTACAGGAAGAGCTGTTGCAGTCAACCCGGAGTGGGAGTTGGCGTTGCTCAAATGTTAAAGTTTTTGGTTCAACTTTTTATATGTCTATATCTCTTGAACATGTTGATGGATCAAGGTGATACTTTGCATGTTGGTAAATATTGATCTGAAGTTTTACCATGTACCATCATGACCCACCGGAATGACCTTGAGGTCAAGGTAACAGACTTTAAAATGTTATGTTAAAAGTTTTAGCTTAAAGAGTTTAGAATTCCATAATGCTTGAAAATATGGATTGATCTAGTTGATACTTTACATGCTGTTAGATATGATTCTGAAGTTTCATGCTGAACCATCCCAACCCACCTGTGACTATGAGGCCAAGGTCTTATAGTTAAAGTTTTTGGTTAGTGTTATATAAATCTATATCTCTTGAATCTGCAGATGGATCAAGTTGATGGGTTGCATTGTGGTAGATTTATGTTGTACCATTATGACACAGCTATGTGACCTTGACATCAAGGTCATGAATCATAGTCTTTAAAGATTTAGTGGCAAAGCAGGCGAGTTACCCTGTCTTGTGACAGCTCTTATTCTGTAGGCTCATATCTTCAGAAAAGTGTTTTACCGATGTTGTTATCTCCTAGGTTACAGGAGAATAATCTGACCAATCATTTTGCTTGTTACAATGATTTAAGAATGAGAACAATATGATCAATAGGTTTGCTTTTCATAGTGTTTATTGAGAAATCAAATTCACAGTAATCATTATGAAAACATGCCCATGCAATATACAGAGATTTTTAAACTTGTAAAATATGAAAATTTTCAGTAGATCAATTTTGATATTTGTCTTATTTTTGCTCAAAACATAGATTGTGGGTACACGTTAGAACTGCCTCGCTGAGGCGGTTCTAATGAGTACCCACAATCTATGTTTTGGAGCAAAAATAAGAAAAATAGGTAAACCCATGCATACCCCAGTTTTGCTGTATGAAATTGGGGTCTAAAGGGGTATACATTACACGGACATGTTTTCCTGATGATTGTGATAGGTTCTTATGAGCCAGTTAATAGAATTGGAATATACTGATTGTATGCTAAATAGCCCTGATCCCTGCGACTCGTATTATATATACTGAACCAAAGTAAAAATGCTACAGGAATATTCTGACTTAAATTTACATCCCCTATTTCATTTTATTGTAAAATGTTTAACATATAAAAATTTCACACTTTTGCACACTTTCACACTTTAGCTTGCACTTTAATTTGTTTCTGTGAAAGCAAACATTCCTTTTTTTAACATATGAATGACTGTTTTAATTCAGTAGTGAGTGAAACAGAACTTAACCAAAATATTATAATCTGTCTCATTGTACACTGGAAACCAAGTATGTATTTGCAGCATTTATAACCTACCACTACAGATTTCATGAACTCATTGTTCTGTTACATGGCCTACTGAATTAACAAGGTCTTTTTTCCAGTCCCTTACTATAATACTCAAAGTTTGATAAGCATCAAAACTTTATTTTTGTTCACAGGACATACTTGTAATCTTACACCCGAAATTTTGCTATAAATATGAAGCAGAACCATCACTGTGCAAACATTCAATCTTTTTTTCGCGTTGCCTGCGAGCGTTTTTCGCAGACTTGCAGAAACGATGGAAACCCCCTGAAATTAAAGTTGCCATTGTTCATTGATTGTTGCCTACCCTATCCAATTCTGTCATTTACCCCTTCTTACTGGTTTATTCGACTGCAAAACTGTTTTGATAATCAAAATGTCGATACTTTTGTGTCTAAAATGCACTTTTGGAAAATTTCAAAAATCTGTGATTTTTGGTTAAAAACATGATTTTTTACCGAAAAAATTTTTTTCGCTTAAAACGTTGCCCTTTAGGCTGCGAGTATGGAACAGAAAACCGATTTGAGCTACGGGCATTGGTTTAGATTTTACAGCGTTTTAAAACATTTGTCATAGGACTGAACATTTTCTTAATGGAAATTTGCATTATGTGATTAAAACATCATACAACAAATTTTAACCAGAGGACCAATAATCCTGTAAACGCTCACCTGAGACCTGAGATATATACTACTAGAATGGTAATATACATGTATATAACCCCAGAGCAACCTCTGGAGGCAATTTCTTTTATAAATCATAAAGATTCAGTCCATTTGCCAATTTACTGCAAGTTTTGCCCTAATAATTTTCCCCATTCAAATTCGTGGGCAACCTTAGTTGACCTTGCTGTAAAAAAGGTCAAGGTCATCCCAGGGTCATGATTTATACAAACTTAGTAGAGCTCCATTGCCTGATGCTTCATGCCAAGTTTCAAAATCATAGGCTTTCTGGTTCTGGAGAAGATTTTTAAAGGTTTTTACTATTTATAGCCATGGCGGCCATCTTGGTCATGTGACCCTGACCATTTATACAGACTTTCATTCACTCTTCCTAAGAATGCTCCACATAAAGTTTGGCTTTGATTGGCCAAGCGGTTTCAGATAAGAAGATGTTTGAATATTATGGTCATACACATGTATATAGCCCAGGGGCAAGACAACCCTCTGGGCCCAAAATATTTTCATAAACATAAATCTTTTGTCCATTTGCTCATTCCTAGCAAGTTTTTTGCCATTAAATGACATTTTCTTATTTTTTCCCATTCAAATGCATGGGCGGCCTAAGTTGACCTTGCTGTAAAAAAGGTCAAGGTCATCCCAGGATCATGATTTATACAAACTTTGTAGAGCTCCATTGCCTGATGCTTCATGCCAAGTTTCAAAATCATAGGCCTTCTGGTTCCGGGGAAGAAGATTTTTAAAGGTTTTTGCTATTTATAGCCATGGCAGCCATCTTGGTCATGTGACCTGGACCATTTATATAAACTTTCGTTCCCCCTTCCTAAGGATGCTCCACATAAAGTTTGGCTTTGATTGGCCAAGCGGTTTAAGAGGAGAAGTTCTTTGAAATTGTGAACGACGACGGACGAAGACGACGGACTCCGGAGCATGGGTATACTATAAGCTCACCTGTGAGCCTTCGGCTCAGGTGAGCTAAAAATGCTGGTTTGAGCTAACCAGAGTGGGTATTCAAAAACGGTTTTCAGTTTCATGCTCGCCATGCAAAGGATAACATTTTAAGCGAAAAAATTTTTTTTGGAAAAAAATCATGTTTTTAACTTCTGAAATTTTCCAAAAGTGCATTTTAGACACAAAAGTATCGACATTTCTATTATCAAAACAGTTTTGCAGTTGAATGAACCAGTAAGAGGGGATGAATGACAGAATTGGATAGGGTAGGCAGCAGTGACAACTTCAGTTTCAGGGGGTTTCCATTGTTCCTGCAAGTCTGCGAGAAGGGCTCGCAGGCAACGCGAAAAAAGGATGGAATATTTGCCGGTGATGGTGCTGCTATATATCTGTAGCAAAATTTCGTGTGTAAGATTACCAATATGTCCTGTAATCAAAAATAAACATTTGATGCTTATCAAAGTTTGAGTAGTATATTTAAAACGTGTGTAGCACGTCTTCTTTCGCTTTGAAAGAAACAAATCAAAGTTATTTCACGTTTTACTTTTGTTCAGTATAGATAGGTGGAGATTGCAGTAAATAGCTTGGCTGTGTGATCAATTGTAGAAAGTTCAACTTTGATAGATCATTGAGCAGGCTATGAAGTGAGAATTCTATGGCTTTATGATCTGACCAATAGTTGGTTTATCCTTGTGTATTTTGTAAATTGAGTACAAGCTAGTTTTGTTGAGGGTAAACTAAATTGTATGGGTAAATGTTTCAGAATGGTTCAGGGAACTGCAGTGTTTAGTATAAGTCTAATACATTGCTTATAATTGAACCGCCACATGGGAAAACCAACAATCTGCATAGGCGAAAACAAAGACGCAGATCAGCTTTGCGGTAACTGCGAAGCTGATCAGCACCTTTGTTTTCGCTACTCGGATAGTACAATTCCCCTTCTACTTTAAACCCGAAATTTCATGCTTCTAGCTCTTCTGCGCTTGTACAAGCCGGTTTGTGTCTGGCCTGTTCGGAAACCACATTGTTGGTTTTCCCACGAGGCAGCTCAAATGTTTCAGAATGGTTTTGGAAACTGCAGTGTTTATTACTAGTCTAATACATTGCTTATAATTATTTACCAGTTATAATATACACGGTGGGTAGCCTTAACGGAGTCTACGGGATCAAATCGCCTTTTCCGGCGCCTACGGGATCAGCAACGGATTCTACGGGAATTCTTTTGATGAAGTTGACAATGAACGCTACTTCAGCGAAAGATTTTTATTTAGAAAAAAATTAACGTTATTGTATATTCTATTTCACGGGACCCGGAACATATCAGGCATACTACTTTTGTACAGAAACTGCAGTTCGAGACCCTGAACCTGTTAAAAAAACGGTACTTTTCTCCACCCTGCGTGTCTACAGGATAAAAGAAAGGGCCTTTAAAGAGTCAATTTTATGACTTTTACCAATCGAAGATGGGAACATCAATCGGAATGTAGACTATTGTTATTTACCCTCCTTAAATAAAGGTAAATACTACATTCTTGTCCTTTATTTGATGCATATAGCACAAATTAGTGATCGTTCAAAAGAGTTCGTGGTGGAACGGATCCTACGGGATCAAGAAGAAACATGCGTTTTTATGGCACCGGCCATAACGGGATCATTTGGCACCGGATCCTCAGGGAATTGTGTACAAAATGAAAATTCGATTATTACCATGCACTGGTATATGGCGACAAACGATCAAGTATTTTTTGTATTTCTGTACAATATACATTATGTGGATCTTTGTGCAAAAGTATAGCCCTGCAAATCCCACAACTCCCGATAAAAAGGTATTTACCCGGGTATTTATAATAGGCTTGCTAGCCTTGCGGTTATGGTACCCATAGACCACTATTTCAGTTACAATATAGTCCTATCCTTTCAGGGTCCCAAAAAGAAAAAAAAAATGCTTTGGCTTTTCGCCCCAAAGAGGAGAAAACTTGTACACCTGAACATCATGATCCAACAACACTAATTTGATCTCCCAAACTAACTATCAAACCGACCTACAGTGAACTAAGACACGCATCGAAAAAGGAGAAAACCACCCTTGAGAAGAGCAGAAAACGGAGTCGGAGTTAGCTGCTCTTTAGCATTTGAAACAAATCTCGGGCCATATACTTATAATGGGAAAAATCCCCTAGGCTGCGGTGCCAGATTCCCCTAGGTGCCGTTCCTTTTTTGATTCGATTTTTGGACAAATTCTTTTATTTTGACAACAAACTATTGTGTCAATACAGAAACAAATCGAACTAGGAATAATTCTATTCAAAATAAAGGCGAACTTACGAGGAAGCCGGAATATAGAAGCCCAGCAAAATGCATTTTAGGGGCGGTCCGTCATTTTACACCACGATCGCAGCAAATAAATTGTCACGCACGCAAAAACATCATACTGCACTAAATCACAATGCTGGTCAAAATTTTGTGTGATCTTTTAAAAGTCCCGTGCAATACTTACTCTATGCCTTTCCTGATTATTTTTGCGTGAAACTACCTTGGAAAGTAAGCAACCTTTTGTAAAAATAAATAAAAATTCTCGTAGAATCCGTTGCTGATCCCGTAGGCGCCGGAAAGGGCGATTTGATCCCGTAGATTCCGTTAAGGCTACCCACCGTGATATAGAAGCCTCCGTGGCGCAGTGGTTATGTCACTCACCTTGTAAACCAGGAGTCGCAAGTTCGAACCCTGGCTTCTCCAGTCTGTCAGACGAGACTATAAACCGAGGTTCTGTCTTTATATGACCTTAGCTGTTGATGGGATGTTAAACCCCAAATCAACCAACCAGTTATAATATTAATGTCACAGATACAAGATATACATGTTTTATATGCTTTTTCATTAAACTTAAATTAGTACTTTTAAAATCATGTAAAAATTGTATTCAACTCAATTGGTAGGATAAATTTGTCTTAAGATACGGGTGTAATGATATGCCATTTTTTAGCCAAAATTTTATGTCTTCATTTTTGTAATGTTTCTTTAATTAATTTTATCAGTTCTCATTTTGCCAGATACGATGTACATGAAAACATGTTCATAATTTTTCATCATGGCACACTATCTCTCATGAATGAAATAAGAATAGATTGCAAGTATGAAGGCTTCAGAAGTTGAGGGATAGAAGTGTCGATAGAAATAAAGACACTGATAAACTGGGTGATTATGGCAGAGCTGATGTGCCTCTTTATTATTATTCATTTTATTATAGAAGATGGCATAGGAAATCTACTTTTCTCCACTGGATGCATAGTGCCAGTGTATTTGCTAGAGTGAATTAAGCATCTCTATTTACTTTACAATGTATTCTATACAGAAGTGATAACTCCTGTAATATTATTGTGATTTGAAATATTAATGTAAAATGTTACAATAATTGTTTTTTATGGTGGCATATGTCTACCGGGTTGATTTTGTTTAGTTTTGACGCACCCCAACAGTAGCATGGTATGAGACATATTGATGTTGTTCAGCTTCCTAGCTGATTCAGCTAATAAAAGAACAACCCTTAAGATTTTGTTGTAGTTAAAATGTCAGATTATAATATGAGGTGTGTTGAGGTTATTTTCTCCTGTCAGTCATATGCCACCATAGTTCTCTATCTTTGTTATCACTATTCTGTAGCTGATAGACAGATATGTGAAAAATCAAGATAAAGTCAATAAAATCTTTCCAGCTAGCTTCATTTCCATTATACATATATGCCCAAGTTTCCTTTTCAAGTTCATATTAAAGCCTACTTTTAGTATTGAAAAAAATTAGGTCGAAATTACTCAAGAAAAAAAGGACTTGATGAAACAAAATGTTTTGACTGAAGGTTGTCACTGGACAAAGTTGATTTTTGTAATAACTCCATTCTTAAGGAAGCCATCCAGAGCCTTATATTGAAAGAATTCCTCAATACATTCCATATCCTTGTCTGACTGTAGTAGCCCCCAGATAAATGGTGTTCCCGGTAGAGTCGGGTCTCCGCTGTCTGACTGTAGTAGCCCCCAGATAAATGGTGTTCCCCGTAGAGTCTGGTCTCCGCTGTCTGACTGTAGTAGCCCCCAGATAAATGGTGTTCCCTGTAGAGTCTGGTCTCCGCTGTCTGACTGTAGTAGCCCCCAGATAAATGGTGTTCCCGGTAGAGTCTGGTCTCCGCTGTCTGACTGTAGTAGCCCCCAGATAAATGGTGTTCCCGGTAGAGTCTGGTCTCCGCTGTCTGACTGTAGTAGCCCCCAGATAAATGGTGTTCCCCGTAGAGTCTGGTCTCCGCTGTCTGACTGTAGTAGCCCCCAGATAAATGGTGTTCCCGGTAGAGTCGGGTCTCCGCTGTCTGACTGTAGTAGCCCCCAGATAAATGGTGTTCCCCGTAGAGTCTGGTCTCCGCTGTCTGACTGTAGTAGCCCCCAGATAAATGGTGTTCCCTGTAGAGTCTGGTCTCCGCTGTCTGACTGTAGTAGCCCCCAGATAAATGGTGTTCCCCGTAGAGTCTGGTCTCCGCTGTCTGACTGTAGTAGCCCCCAGATAAATGGTGTTCCCCGTAGAGTCTGGTCTCCGCTGTCTGACTGTAGTAGCCCCCAGATAAATGGTGTTCCCGGTAGAGTCGGGTCTCCGCTGTCTGACTGTAGTAGCCCCCAGATAAATGGTGTTCCCCGTAGAGTCTGGTCTCCGCTGTCTGACTGTAGTAGCCCCCAGATAAATGGTGTTCCCGGTAGAGTCTGGTCTCCGCTGTCTGACTGTAGTAGCCCCCAGATAAATGGTGTTCCCGGTAGAGTCGGGTCTCCGCTGTCTGACTGTAGTAGCCCCCAGATAAATGGTGTTCCCGGTAGAGTCTGGTCTCCGCTGTCTGACTGTAGTAGCCCCCAGATAAATGGTGTTCCCCGTAGAGTCTGGTCTCCGCTGTCTGACTGTAGTAGCCCCCAGATAAATGGTGTTCCCTGTAGAGTCGGGTCTCCGCTGTCTGACTGTAGTAGCCCCCAGACAAATTGTGTTCCCTGTAGAGTCTGGTCTCGGCTGTCTGACTGTAGTAGCCCCCAGATAAATGGTGTTCCCTGTAGAGTCTGGTCTCCGCTGTCTGACTGTAGTAGCCCCCAGATAAATGGTGTTCCCTGTAGAGTCTGGTCTCCGCTGTCTGACTGTAGTAGCCCCCAGATAAATGGTGTTCCCGGTAGAGTCTGGTCTCCGCTGTCTGACTGTAGTAGCCCCCAGATAAATGGTGTTCCCCGTAGAGTCTGGTCTCCGCTGTCTGACTGTAGTAGCCCCCAGATAAATGGTGTTCCCTGTAGAGTCGGGTCTCCGCTGTCTGACTGTAGTAGCCCCCAGATAAATGGTGTTCCCCGTAGAGTCGGGTCTCCGCTGTCTGACTGTAGTAGCCCCCAGATAAATGGTGTTCCCCCTAGAGTCTGGTCTCCGCTGTCTGACTGTAGTAGCCCCCAGATAAATGGTGTTCCCGGTAGAGTCTGGTCTCCGCTGTCTGACTGTAGTAGCCCCCAGATAAATGGTGTTCCCTGTAGAGTCTGGTCTCCGCTGTCTGACTGTAGTAGCCCCCAGATAAATGGTGTTCCCTGTAGAGTCTGGTCTCCGCTGTCTGACTGTAGTAGCCCCCAGATAAATGGTGTTCCCCGTAGAGTCTGGTCTCCGCTGTCTGACTGTAGTAGCCCCCAGATAAATGGTGTTCCCTGTAGAGTCTGGTCTCCGCTGTCTGACTGTAGTAGCCCCCAGATAAATGGTGTTCCCCGTAGAGTCTGGTCTCCGCTGTCTGACTGTAGTAGCCCCCAGATAAATTGTGTTCCCGGTAGAGTCTGGTCTCCGCTGTCTGACTGTAGTAGCCCCCAGATAAATGGTGTTCCCGGTAGAGTCTGGTCTCCGCTGTCTGACTGTAGTAGCCCCCAGATAAATGGTGTTCCCTGTAGAGTCTGGTCTCCGCTGTCTGACTGTAGTAGCCCCCAGATAAATGGTGTTCCCTGTAGAGTCTGGTCTCCGCTGTCTGACTGTAGTAGCCCCCAGATAAATGGTGTTCCCTGTAGAGTCTGGTCTCCGCTGTCTGACTGTAGTAGCCCCCAGATAAATGGTGTTCCCCGTAGAGTCGGGTCTCCGCTGTCTGACTGTAGTAGCCCCCAGATAAATGGTGTTCCCCGTAGAGTCTGGTCTCCGCTGTCTGACTGTAGTAGCCCCCAGATAAATGGTGTTCCCTGTAGAGTCTGGTCTCCGCTGTCTGACTGTAGTAGCCCCCAGATAAATGGTGTTCCCTGTAGAGTCTGGTCTCCGCTGTCTGACTGTAGTAGCCCCCAGATAAATGGTGTTCCCGGTAGAGTCTGGTCTCCGCTGTCTGACTGTAGTAGCCCCCAGATAAATGGTGTTCCCGGTAGAGTCTGGTCTCCGCTGTCTGACTGTAGTAGCCCCCAGATAAATGGTGTTCCCCGTAGAGTCTGGTCTCCGCTGTCTGACTGTAGTAGCCCCCAGATAAATGGTGTTCCCGGTAGAGTCTGGTCTCCGCTGTCTGACTCGAGTAGCCCCCAGATAAATGGTGTTCCCGGTAGAGTCTGGTCTCCGCTGTCTGACTGTAGTAGCCCCCAGATAAATGGTGTTCCCGGTAGAGTCTGGTCTCCGCTGTCTGACTGTAGTAGCCCCCAGATAAATGGTGTTCCCGGTAGAGTCTGGTCTCCGCTGTCTGACTGTAGTAGCCCCCAGATAAATGGTGTTCCCCGTAGAGTCTGGTCTCCGCTGTCTGACTGTAGTAGCCCCCAGATAAATGGTGTTCCCCGTAGAGTCTGGTCTCCGCTGTCTGACTGTAGTAGCCCCCAGATAAATGGTGTTCCCGGTAGAGTCTGGTCTCCGCTGTCTGACTGTAGTAGCCCCCAGATAAATGGTGTTCCCGATAGAGTCTGGTCTCCGCTGTCTGACTGTAGTAGCCCCCAGATAAATGGTGTTCCCCGTAGAGTCTGGTCTCCGCTGTCTGACTGTAGTAGCCCCCAGATAAATGGTGTTCCCGGTAGAGTCTGGTCTCCGCTGTCTGACTGTAGTAGCCCCCAGATAAATGGTGTTCCCCGTAGAGTCTGGTCTCCGCTGTCTGACTGTAGTAGCCCCCAGATAAATGGTGTTCCCCGTAGAGTCTGGTCTCCGCTGTCTGACTGTAGTAGCCCCCAGATAAATGGTGTTCCCGGTAGAGTCTGGTCTCCGCTGTCTGACTGTAGTAGCCCCCAGATAAATGGTGTTCCCCATAGAGTCTGGTCTCCGCTGTCTGACTGTAGTAGCCCCCAGATAAATGGTGTTCCCGGTAGAGTCTGGTCTCCGCTGTCTGACTGTAGTAGCCCCCAGATAAATGTTGTTCCCCGTAGAGTCTGGTCTCCGCTGTCTGACTGTAGTAGCCCCCAGATAAATGGTGTTCCCTGTAGAGTCTGGTCTCTGCTGTCTGACTGTAGTAGCCCCCAGATAAATGGTGTTCCCGGTAGAGTCTGGTCTCCGCTGTCTGACTGTAGTAGCCCCCAGATAAATGGTGTTCCCCGTAGAGTCTGGTCTCCGCTGTCTGACTGTAGTAGCCCCCAGATAAAAGGTGTTCCCCGTAGAGTCTGGTCTCCGCTGTCTGACTGTAGTAGCCCCCAGATAAATGGTGTTCCTGGTAGAGTCTGGTGTCCGCTGTCTGACTGTAGTAGCCCCCAGATAAATGGTGTTCCCTGTAGAGTCGGGTCTCCGCTGTCTGACTGTAGTAGCCCCCAGATAAATGGTGTTCGCGGTAGAGTCTGGTCTCCGCTGTCTGACTGTAGTAGCCCCCAGATAAATGGTGTTCCCCGTAGAGTCTGGTCTCCGCTGTCTGACTGTAGTAGCCCCCAGATAAATGGTGTTCCCGGTAGAGTCGGGTCTCCGCTGTCTGACTGTAGTAGCCCCCAGATAAATGGTGTTCCCGGTAGAGTCGGGTCTCCGCTGTCTGACTGTAGTAGCCCCTAGATAAATGGTGTTCCCCGTAGAGTCTGGTCTCCGCTGTCTGACTGTAGTAGCCCCCAGATAAATGGTGTTCCCTGTAGAGTCTGGTCTCCTGACTGTAGTAGCCCCCAGATAAATGGTGTTCCCGGTCGAGTCGGGTCTCCGCTGAATCTCATCTTTACTGTGTAGTAGGCATAGAAACAGGCATAGTGACCGTCCTCACTGCTCTTACCAAAACAGACCATACAGTAGCCCACTGCCAGGTCAGCACCTGTATTGTGTTTGTCATCAGTATAACAGGGCTTTCCTCAGACTGGAGCTGCTGCAGTTTCTGTCGAAGTCTTTCACTTATACCTAAAACAACAAATCAGCCAACTTACAACAGCTGATTTTGATTTTTCATGTAAAATTTGAAGGGAGGGGGGCTTTTACTGAACCCTCATGGCACAAGTGTCTGAAAACCACTGTTCTTCAGCTTATTTTCATTGATAATTTGATCATCACTGTGTTGCTACTGTACCTTCAGGACCTCTGTAACAGAGCTGTGTTGTCGTGAAAACAAATGGCTAGGAACTCATGTTGGTATTTTATCGGTAAACAATTTGGTTCAAATGAGACCAGCATTCTTACGATTGATGTGAGAGTCTGTATACATAAAGCATCAGGATTTAGCAAGTAATCAAAAGGAAATTGACATACATGTAATATGATGCATATTGTAGAAAGGTACAAGTAGGCAAAGATCAGGAAAAGGTGCAATCAGAAAAAGATTCCCACTCCAAAAACCGAGGTGGGAAAAAACCAAACTAACAATCAGGTACTTATATCATGAAACATATCGTAAGCCGAATGAGCAGCTATTTTCCCAATAGGTGGCCACTCAGTTACCTTAACTTAACTAAAAATATGAAAACATACATAAGGCGCCAACAGCACAAAAAAATTTTTACACACCAAGACATAAAACAAAAAGAACCACCACAGAAGTATCGACTTGGAACGATCAGCAACACAAAGTTACTGGCGGGCTTAAACCGGTTTTACATGGCCATAACCTCACCCTCAGCTTCTGCAGTGGTTCATAACATTTAGTTAGTTATTCGGTCCTTGTGGTGAATCTCTAACTAGTCAATGAATCATCAAGAACAAACAAATAAATCATGATAAACATCCTGGTGAATCAAAACCCAGGACTCACAGACTGAGTAAGCTGCCCGACGATGGAGATCCCTGGGCGCCGAATAACCTACTAACTCCGGAGCAAAAGAAAAACACCAGTAGAGTAGTTTTTGCACCAGTCATTTGTGCACCCCTAAGGCCGGGATAGCAGGGACATAGCGGAGCTAAAGTGCTAGGCTTTAACCTCTAATGAGTCCTTGCAGTGCCGGGGATTTGCGGGGAGTTGCATTTTCTGCCAGATGCGAGGTCACATTCATTCAAATTAGATATTTATGGTATTTTGAACACTTTATTACTTTTATGGTACTTATTCAATCTGCAAATTTATGCATCTTAACATTTCCGTACATAAATTCAAGCCTCTTTTCTCATTCTGTTTCTACAACAACTCCCACATTTTAGCAGAGATTTTGCCACTAATCTGGCCCCGCAGTGACGGGCTTTTAGCCGGGCTTTAAAAACTGAAGCTCCATTATTCCCCGGTCCAAGGGGAGCCGAGGATACAAATGACTGGTGCATTAATGGTAGGTAATGATAAACAAACTACAGGTCAGGCACCAGATATTTAATTCAGTGAAAAGACTAGGCAAAGACATATGATCAAGTGCCAAGAAATACAGTATAGAGTGCATTGCCTGCATAAGTGCCAGCAAGCTGGCTGACTGCTTTTTTCAATGTTTTTCTTGCCGTTTCTTAATTTAAAATAGTTATGACATGTACATATATATATACACATGGAAATAAGTTAGGGAACACCTGTAATAATTTGACTACCAACATAAGACTGTATATATCCTTCTTTGCAAAAATTATGAAGAATACTTTGACAATTTGTCAGAATCTGTAGTCTCCAAAGTTGCTTCTATGTGAAAATGGTTAGCATCAGACATAAACTGCGGCGGAGAGCGGCCATCTTAGATTCAGAAAATGTTTGCTAAATTTAAGAAACGCCCTGCTTGTCTTTGCGATAACTTCATTATTTGAACTCTTGTTGTCTTAATTTTTCGTAAGCATAAAGCTGAGACATTGTTTGTGGAACATTGATCATAAATTCTTTATTTTCTGACCGACTGTCGGCGGTAGGCCCATACTTTTCCGGGGTTAGGTTTCATGTCCACGTTTTGTTCTTTGGGTATACATTTTGCAGGTTCAAAATGTTGGGCCAGATATTCGATATGACCCTTTAGGAATGTAAACATGTACGTTCTGGTTATAGTGCCCTAGCGGAATTATTCTTTTACGGCTTTATTTGCAAAATATCCAAGAATTTTGCTTTCCATAGAAATCAATGCAAACTGTAGATTTTGTATGATTAGTTGGTTTGGAGATGAAGCATGGAGATTTAGGTACGAAGTCGTTTATTCTTTCAAAACGATCAGATTCAACATTTTATTCCTGTTTTGCTTTCAAAAACTGAGTTTTGCGGAGTGCAGAAGCAAAAAGGCAAACTTATATTCATTAAAAGTGAATTTTTTCGCATATGACATATTGTATCTTCCGTAGCACAACGACAAAATGTTGTGAATTTCCATAAATTGGTCTGTAGCTAGGCCAAGGTATGAAATATATGTGATAAAAATTTCAGTATCGCCAGAAAAAAGGAAAATGGATTTTTTCAAACTTTCCCAAAGGGCTAAAAGTGTTCCCTAACTTATTTCTATGTGTATATATATAGAATATACAAGACAAAGCGGAAACACATTGGTAAAACTGGTCTGGTCAGAATTTTATTAAGGTGAAAATGATGTTTTCACTGTTGCTAGGGTCAAAACTCTAAGAATACCGGTGATAAGCATTAAGTTTGTCACAGGCTTTGATCGATTAGCATACTGTAGATAAACCTTAAGTTTGTCACAGGCTTTGATCGATTAGCATACTGTAGATAAACCTTAAGTTTGTCACAGGCTTTGATCGATTAGCATACTGTAGATAAACCTTAAGTTTGTCACAGGCTTTGATCGATTAGCATACTGTAGATAAACCTTACATGTGAAAAATTTACCAGTGAAGATTTTCCAAAGAGACAAGTCACAAGTAAACATCACATGAGTGTCATATAATGCCATTACATCAGCTTGCAACATATGAGCCGCATCGTAGGAAAACCAACAATGTGGTTTCCAAACAGGTCTGACACAAACCGGACTGTACAAGCACAGAAGATGGCTAGAGATTGGAAATTTTGGATTTAGAAGGTAGAGGAATTGTAGTATCCATGTAGCGAAAACAAAGGCGCTAATCAGCTTCGCGGTTACCGCGAAGCTGATCTGCGCCTTTGTTTTGGCATATGCAGATTGTTGGTTTTCCCATGAGGCGGCTCATATGATTGGCTTTTTACTTAACCTTGCATGCACATTTGAATTGCAATTGAGCTTTTATATTGCAAAATTTGCTCTACTGTTTTACATTCTGATTGAAAACTTAATATTCATTTATGCCATACTTGTAAAAACAAAAATGAAAGGGGAGCATAATGCTAATTATCTCTGATCTAAAATAGACATAATAATTATAAAACAACTGTTCGGATCTGTTGACACGAAACTGTTGATATGAAACTGATGAATACTTCTGGAGACTGGTATATAAACGTACGGAGGTTCTGAGCGACATAACAAAAACTACATGGTAGCTATTATGAAAGTGTTATTAAGAAAAAGACAAGCAGGTTCATGAGGTCATGTAATTATTTTCTAGAGCATATGAAGAGTCCTGCATATTGTCTGGACATAAAGGCCGTTACATCTATTGATCAGTTTGCTGCTGAGAGTCTAGGCAACAAAATTAATTCTGTGGATAATCCCATTCTTAAGGAAACCATCTAGAGCCCTGTAGCGCAGGAAGTCGTGTATGGCCTCAATGATCTCGGGTGCGAGGGGAATCTTGTCTATTTCAAATGTCTTGATGTTGATCAGTCCCCATAGTATAGGGTGGTCTCTCGTAGTCAGTTCCTCGGTGAATCTCACATCGGCCGAGTACCAGCCGTAAATACAGGAGTAGTGTGCCCGGTCATCGCTCTGACCAAAGTTGATGAGCCCATACTCTAGTTTGGAGTCACCCTGATAGTGTTTGAGGTCATCCAGGTACACCTTCCAAGAGCCAAATATGATACCTTCCAACTTCTCTCGCCACTCATTGTCAACCCCTACAACAACAGTCCCAGCAGGCACATGACGTCAAAATGACGTCAGATCGACGTCGGTGCGACGTCATGACGTCGCATCGACGTTGATATTACGTCATTTTGACGTCATGTACACGCCGGGAATGTGTTCTCATACAGGCATTTGGACCTCTGCCCATTGGGCCAACAAATGGGTTGCTTGTGCCTCCAGGCAAAGCTTATAGCGTACTAGCTGACCATCTGGTTACTGGTTAACGATTTGGAGGTCTCAGCCTGCCTAGTCAAACCATCTATATATAATTTATTTATATATATCCCAGCGGGCACATGACGTCAAAATGACGTCACATCAACGTCGATGCGACGTCATGATGTGACGTCATGTGCCTGCTGGGTATAAGCTTTATCCCAGCAGACACATGACGTCAAAATGACGTCATATCAACGTCGATGCCACGCAATGACGTCGCATCGACGTCGATCTGACGTCATTCTGCCGCCATGTGCCTGCTGGGAATAGTTTACTTGAGAAGTTGAGTGTTTTAAAATGTTTTAAAGCACATTCATTCCATTGCTAGGTAGAAGTCTCCTAAGATGGAGCGAAACCATATATCAGGTATAGCTCAATTTCATTTGAATATGCCAAGATACTTAAATATGAAAACTTAAACAAATAAATATAAATAGATGTACATGTAGTTACCTACCAGGATAATTGTTTTGCATGTAAGTCAGGTATTTCTCTATCATATCAGACCGTATCATAGGCTGTTCCATAACCTGGACCTTCTCATTCCATGTATCTACCGTCTTCCCCTGGATGGCCTGACGACATTTCTCTATTGCACTCCGAGATACCTGGTGGAGACACGGTGCTTATGAACAAATGTGTTTCATCAAATACACAGAGGATCTTACACGAGTGGTCATTTTATATGAAATTTATTAAACGAGCCTTCGGCGAGAAGCCCTTCGGGCTTCACAGACATTAAAACAGCCTAATGTTTTTCATCATCCAGTGAAAGCTAAAATCTGAATTTCAATCCTTAAATGTATACACATAGGAATAAGTTAGGGAACACTTTTAGTCCTTGGGGGAAAGTTTGAAAAAATCCATTATCCTTTCTTCTGGCGATACTGAAATTTTTATCACATACATTTCATACTTTGGCCTAGCTACAGACCAATTTATGGAAATTCACAACATTTTGTCTTTGTGCTACGGAGGATACAATATGCCATATATGAAAAACTCCACTTTTACTAAACACAAGTTTGCCTTTTTGCTTCTGAACTCCGCAAAACTCAATTTTTGAAAGCAAAACAGGAATAAAATGTTGAACGTGATCGTTCTGAATGATAAACGACTTCGGGCCTAAAACTTCATGCTTAATCTCAAAACCAACTAATCATACAAAATCTACAGTTTGCATTGATTTCTATGGAAAGCAAAATTCTTGGAAATTTGGCAAATAAAGCCGTAAAAGAATAATTCCGCTAGGACACTATAACCAGAACGAGCATTTTTAGATTCCTAAAGGGTCATATCGAATATCTGGCCTAACATTTACAACCTGCAAAATGTATACCCAAAGAACAAAACGTGATCATGAAACCTGCCCCCGGAAAAGTATGGACCTACCGCCGACAGTCGGTCAGAAAATAAAGAATTTATGATCAAAAATCAACAAGAAATGTCTCGGCTTAATTACAACAATGTGAGTTCAAATAATGAAGTTATCGCAAAGACTAGCAGTGCGTTTCTTAAATTTGGCAAAAAAAATCTGAATAAAAGATGGCCGTTCTCCGCCGCAGTTTTTGTTTGATGCTAATCATTTTCACATAGAAGTAACTTTGGATACTACAGAGTTTGACAACTTATCAAAACATTTTTCATAATTTTTACAAAGGAAGATATTCACAGTCTAAAGTTGGTGGTCACATTATTACAGGTGTAATAACTTAACTTATTTCCATGTCTATATATACACCTCGACAAAAGTTTAGCATATTCTAGTTTTAAAGTGCAAAAGTTAAAGGCCCGCAAAATATTTCAAAAACATAAAACAGATTCGCAATTCTTGGATTTAGAAAGGAAGCATGTCGTAGCATGTCGTAGCAGAGACCAAATGAAAAATTTGTCTTAGATTTTTAAAACTTTATGTGCTACAATATGTATTATTTTGATAATAAGCCGTATTTCTAAAATCTGAATTCTACACCCCATATGACACGTCTGTTCAAAATTCACACCCAGATCAAGGAAACGTATGTTGAAACAACCTGTTACATACAAAAATGAGAGCTGTAAGTCAAACTCTGGCATTTCTGGAAAGAACAAAAATGTATAGAATGTATAGCAGAATTGCAATGTTAAACATTTTGAAAATAAGTTTGTCGCTAAAGATGTCTAATGTCTACATCTCAAATGACAGGATAATGGAGTCTATACCACATTATTATTCTGTCTGTGGACTAAAGATTTTACTTAGTTTCCTTTTATAAGGTTGAATTTAAGTGCTTTTTAAGAAGGTTTTAAAAATGTGTCGAAAATCGCACTTTCAAAACAAAAGCCTTTTCTTTTGTCATTCAGTATCTATATAACTGCTGATTTTGAATCTGAAAAAGCACTGGTTGTTTCCGCTGTAACCATGGCATCGAATTAGTCCAGTAGCCATCAGCATAACCTGGAAGATGGTGCCGCATAAAATTTTATTGTGGTTTCTAGTTCACTAGGTCATGCTTGTTCAGAAACTGCATGATGCCACCCAGGCATCATTGAGCGTTTTTGAAAAATCAAGATGGCGTCCAAGATGGTTGCCATAAACAAGAAAACAGCACCCCAGAGTTGAATGTACCATTGCTTTGTGTATAAAATACTCATATGCTGTAAAAATGAGTACAAAGATTGTTCTGAGTTTTGAACCCCACGTTACTGTTATGAGGCAAGATGGTGGCGAAGATGGCTGCCATATTCATAATAAAAGTGCTGTTTTCTTAATAAAACGGGAATCAACCGCTGCATAAAAACAATGTCCTGTGCTTGAAAGTCCATTTTGTTGTAAAAATAATAGTTAAGTGTTTTGGTTTCAATAATGACCCCACATTATAACAACGAGGAAAGATGGCGACCAAGATGGCCGCCATAATTATTATTTAAACGAATGCGTTTTCTGATTAACACAGCATTCTTGTGCAGCATAAACCCAAGATGGTGGCCAAGACGACCACCCTACTCATGATTTAATGTTATTTGGCTTCAGTAGCATTTGAGTGTTGCAAATAATGAATGATTTGTATTTGAAATGATCATTTTATGTTGTAAAGAACGCAATTTAATTTGCATGTTTTGTTTGGACCCCGCATAACAACAATGAGGCACATTAGGCAATGTACACTACGCACAATACGATTGAGAACATTTTCACTGATCAAAACATCTTTTCAATGTAAGTTACATATTGATTTAGGGGATTAGGGATACAAAGTAATCTATACCACTAAATGTCAACTCGTAAAATTGACTGTTTAAATATAGGAAAGAAAGATGTACGAGTATATCTATTTTCTTTTAAAAGATAATTTAGTGTATCCGTCAGTAGAGCTATATATGAGCCGCATCGTGAGAAAACCGGTCTTCGGGGTTTCCGACCAGGTCTGACACAAACCGGCCTGTACAAGCTCAGAAAAGAGCCAGAAGCTTGAAATTTCGGATTTAAGTAGAAGAGGAATTGTACTATCCGAGTAGCGAAAACAAAGGCGCTGATCAGCTTCGCGGTTACCGCGAAGCTGATCTGCGCCTTTGTTTTCGCCTAGGCAAAAGTCCGGTTTTGTCACGATGCGGCTCATATATAAGACGCTAGGCTCTTGGTTTATATGTCTGTATTGAATTTGGAAACGATGCAGCAGACTGAGGAAAGCATATAAAGCTGGTTAACAAAAAAGAAAGGAAAAAAAATAAAATGTGAATAGAAACTCTGAATTGGGAAATACAACATTACCGCTTTATATATATATATATATAGTCACATTCCAAATAAGTACATATGTAAACCTTGACCTAGTCTTCTTAGCACATGGATTTAAATTGATGGAGGAATTCGAAATTGTTGGCTGGAAAGTTTCCGAACGATGATCGCTCGATCGCTTCTAGGGCTGTTAGTATGGTGGTTTGCAAAAACTCATTTAAGTAAGGGCCACAAACGCATTTCACACAAACATAATTTATTCAAGGCTCTCCCATGGGGATTGACCTTGCCATGGTATACCATCGAGAGTTGGCTCCCAGGATTCTTCAGTGTTGAAGGACAGTGGGGATATGAGGATTACTAACACACAATATGTCTTGAAGCGAAAAGTACTAGTTGAGAAATCCATACACAGTGCGCTGGCCTGATAGTGCTATTCTGTGGACGACCCATAAAAACTGCCGAATGTTTATCTGTACGCGATCTTGGATTGTTACTTACTAGGCTGTAGCATTATAAAAGCATCACTGCACCATGTCCTTCGCCAGCAGGATAAGCGGTTTTACAAAAGCACTACCATAGCATTCCCTTAACACTATTCGAACTTCTCAGCAGACCACTGTTGAAAAGATACGATGATTTCGGTATTTAATGATTGTGCAAAGAACTGTGACCATCTCATCTTGATACCAAAGACAGATGAAAAGCATACTCACTTATCGTGTTCGGACCTAACGCTAACTCTGTTGAAGTGAGACCTGGTGTGACACTAGCAAGAAGTGAGATGGTTAAAGTCATTGTGAACTAGGGAGGAAATGTGTAAGCGTCATTAACGAACGTTTCTGTATTGTCCAGTACTAAATTTCTACAATCAATGTAAACTAAAAGGCAGCTACTTTATATACAAGAAAAGATATGACACAAGTGTCATATCAATAGCTTCAATTTTCTATCGCAGTCAATAACGTATAAGACAAAGCGCGCACCGAGCGTGTGGAAAAATATGCCGCAAATTCAACCAATGTATTTCCATAGACATACATACGTGGTTTGTCAGAAAAGTTCGTGTACACCATTTATATTTTCAACAGAAAAATGAATATATCTGCTTTTGCAAAAGTATTTTATAAGCAAATATACAAGAAATTTTATTGAAATCTGACAAAAACACGTCATCTACAGCCTTTTCCCTGCACTTCCGAACCGAGTGCGGGGCAAAGGTCAACGTCTCTATATGACGTTACTTGACATTTTAAGCCGCCAGCACGTTATACATTTGTTTCAGGGTGTTTTTTTTTGTTTTTTTTTTTTTTGTTTTTTTTTGTTTTTTTTTTTTTTTTTTAACAAAAGATCCTTGGCTATCAACATTTTTATGTCTGTGTATCCAGGTGTCAAATGCAGATACGCCGTACCAATTCTCGCAAAATTGTTCGTCCACCTGTTGAACATGTGTAACAATTTCTTGCGGCGAGCATGCCAGACAGGTAATCTTCCGTTTATCATCATAGGTGGACTTCTGAGCAGCTGAAAATCGTCTGTTCTCAACTACAGCTGAAAATCGTCTGTTCTCAACTACTGAGAACTAAATAGTAACTGACAGACCGATGACGTTTCTGTTGTTTGTAACATTTTCATCGTATCTGTGGGTGATTTCCTTAACGAAACATACAATCGGCGTCGGCTGTTCTCCGACGTCAAATTACGCCATTATTTCAAACAGATTTTTCGGTCTGCTTCTGATTTTTTCACATAAATCAAACAACACTGCCGCCAAGTCGGAATCTTTCTGAAACTGAAGTCAGTGTTATTTGGTTTTAGGACGAAATGTTTTAATGTTATAACATATTTAAGTGCCGTTTGACAGGGAAAAAACACAATATGAAAATCGTCACATTTTGTTGACGTTTTGGCACCTGTCCCGTGTGGCCCTACGTACGCTTAAGTAGAAAATATGTCATATTTAACGTGTTGATACTTCAAATTGAAACAAATTCCTCAAATATGCTCATAAGATATTGCTGCTTATATTTATACAAAAACAAAAAAACTTAAACAACAGCACTTTACTTTTCCTGCTAGCCAAGGTGTCCACAAACCTCGTACATGTGCGTTCTGTACGCTTGGTGTACGTTAAAGTATTTTAAGCATGCAGCATGCTTAAAGCTCGACGTGTCCCGGGTATGTGTCTTATACGAATAAGTTCAACACGCGTTACATTAAACGTTTGATACGCGCCTATACTGTATTGTGTGCTTAACATATCTGTACAAAAGTACATGCAATCCAAAATTTTCAGCATGCTGAGATTATGATACGACCTGTACACGCTAATCATTTGTGACTGTTATTTTCACCATAGAGACTATGGGCCCCCCTCCCATTGGGGCCTAAAGAAAGAGATATAGGCTACTTGTGCCTTCAGGTAAAGCTAAATACACTGCTGACTGATTACTGGTTAACTGCGCTTGTCTGAGCCTGCCGAGGAAACATTTCAAGTCAAACCATCCATACGTATAAGCCTTTTGTGTCTTAGTTGGATAGTTATATTTCAAGCACTTGTTGGATGTGATGACATCCTCATTTTGGGTAAATGTCCTGTAAAAATGGAGGCAACATCCCAACATGACCAGTCCCTGAAGCAGCATAGAAGCTTGAAATTTCGGATTTAATAAGAAGAGAAAGTGTACTATCCGTGTAGCGAAAACAAAGGCGCTGATCAGCTTCGCAGTTACTGTGAAGCTGATCTGCGACTTTGATTTCGCATAGGCAAAAATCCGGTTTTCTTGTGACGCGGCTCATTTGATAATGCAACATTCATCTGTCTGGGTCTACCAGTTATCGCCAGTACTGAAAATCTTTTTTCAGCGTACTGCTAAATAGACTCCATAAAAAAGGAAGAATAAAAACGAATGAAGAAAGAAAAGAGGCTTATTATGATAACAAAGAAAAAAATGAATAGCGGATACTCGGCGAAATTCGAACCTGTAAGAGTCTGATTAGAAGATCGATGCTTAACTCACTGAGCTAATGGGGCCGACAGACTTATAACGGCATTACTCATGTTATCATTAATATTTATGGTCTATAAATAATAATCTAAAAATAGTTGCCATTATCTGCTGGTTTCCCGTTATCAGGTTTATGTTAGATGTAAATATATTCGGAATAGGAACCAGTGCCATGCTTAATTGATACCGAATCATTTTCCCGCCCTTGATTAGAAGAGAAAAGAGAATCAGGCTATCTCGGCTTCATTCGTACCTTCGAGGTTATCATAAAAAAAACTATTGAAGTGACCACGGCAGTGTAGCGCTAAATACAAACCGCGATGAACTATTATTATTATGAAGAACAGACAGGCACTACAGGCATAATCAATGATAGAAATCATGTCTTAAGCATGTCGTTTATAGATTAGAAACCGAAATAACAATTTGTATCGAAATAATTGGTGACGAATATGCCTAAGGCTTGCAAAGACCGCAGACTGATGACCGCCGACCGAATGACTACCCATGGCCTCTAAGCAGTCTTTTTAATTTGAAACGTTAGTAACTTTCAAACTTTTAAGTGTCCCAGTTGAAAAAACAATCTATTTACTTTTTGTATGTCTACAGCTTTACATCCTAAAATAATCATATTGACAAATAAACAATCTTTTAAAACCGGACTTCTTTTTTTCTCGGATGGATATCTACATGGAACTTTTCCATTACAGTTATAGCTATAGAATAATACATTGAAGGGTTAAAGCTATATATATAAAAGGGACATAAGGGGAAGGGAAGGACCGTAAATATTGGGTTTAATGGTAAAACACCAGACCGTAGTCACCTTCCTTTTTGCAGTCCATGCTACTAGTATTCCTGCCAGGATGCACAGAAAAGGATCAGTCTGCAAAACAATGTCGAAGGGCTTCATACCTGATCAGGTGGACTGAGTAAGCCTTTACCAGATCATATCAGGTAAACGATCGCATTTGGAGGATGTACATGTAATGGCAGCAGCGTAGAAACATCCCTGTAAGATATATGGTTTGATGTAAAACAGACAAACAAAGGCTAGCAAACACTTCCAAGTTTAAGTCATATACATATACACAGTCGTTTACCAAAACAAAGTGAAACCAGGACATGTGCAGACATCCATTTGAAACCCCGCTATCTATCAATATAAATGGTCATAGTCCTAACTAAAGTCAAATGGTCGAAAGTAATGTTGAAGGGTTCTGCGTGCTTGTGCCAAGTACAAGAGGCGACAGCTTGGCTCAAGCAACAGGTAGTAGAATGCTTCTTAACAACCCAGCTCATCATCAAAATATAGGCGCTTCATAAAGCAACCAGCCTGTACATGGTTTGGCAAATGCCATTGAAGAAACCGCTGTTGCAATAGTTGAACAATATAGCTGATGACGTTTCAGTCTCGGATTTAGATTAAAATGCCTATTTTAACTTAAAGTTTCATTATATGATGTAGTTTTCCATCCCTCTTTTTATTCTGCACTAAACAAATGGGCCGCGTCATGAGAAAACCAACAATTCGCATATGCGAAAACAAAGGCGCAGACTAGTTTTGCAACTGCGATCATCGCCTATGTATTCGCTACACGGATAGTACAGTTCCTGACCTTTCTAAATCCGAAATTTCAAGCTTGTATGCATCTTCTTTGTTTGTATAGCTAATTTTATGTCTGGCAACGTTGTTGTTTTCCTCATGACGCAACCCAAATAAGCTTTAGACAAGCATTTTGAATCAAAGGCCATTTTCCCTTTTATCATGATTAAGGTGGCCATCTTGGCCACCATCTTGAATCATTGTTGAGTCGGACTAAATGAAAACTAACTTGTTCTGTAAACAAATTAAAGTGAACAATTCAAATACTAGACGTTGGTTATACGCAGCACATGCATGTTGTATTTTGCTATTACTGCAGCTGGTGATGTGCCGTGTGGCGGCCCTAAAAAGTCTCCCCGTACATCATCCATAGTGCAGGTATATTTTCTTTTTTGGTCCTTTGAGATCAGCGAAGATATTCTGAGAACTCAGAAATTTATTATCGGTTAAGATTCATTTTCTAGCCAATGTTTAATATATTTGGCCCCATTTAGATAACACTAGTCTTTGTATCGACTACCCTGTTGAAAGTTGCAAAATTTCAGTAATTCTCTTTGGCTCCATGTTGCCAAATCTAAAGGGTCACTGACGAGACTTCAATAGTCGAAACCGCGGTATGGCCCATCACGTTTCTCATTAATGTGTTCACTGCTCTTAAAGGATTTCAGTTTTAATTTTTATTTATCAGACACTGCATGAAATAATGCGTTTAAGTAAGTTTACAATTTCGTAAAATTCCATAAAACTCGGTGCTTTAGATTTAATTCAAATTTTAGGTGGCATAAAAATTGACGTTGTTGTAACAATTAGTTATGCTTTTTATTGCATCTTTACTTGCGTATGAGCATACATTAAATTAGAAATAATTTGGCCTTTAAGATTTTATTAAGATTTAAGAAAACGAAAACATGAAATGGTTGAGACACTTAAACTTAAAGTAAACTTCTCATATAAAAGACAATAATTAACAATTATATGCCCAACAATTCGGTTTGTAAAATATAATTAAAAGTTTAAACATGAATAAAATGTGAAGTTTTTGTTCCTCTTAAACTACAAGTAAACGGTGTGAAAATTTCATGAAAATTAAATGTACTAAAACTTGATGTTTTTGATGACCGTAAATCTCATTAAACTTCGACACTACTAAAACAAAGCTTATATTCTTAAATTGGAGTCTTCCTTCCAACTGTTGATATGGCGGAATATGTTAGTAAATTGTTAGGGTATATTGTTTAGCGTATTGTATGTCCTCCCCAAGTAACCTACATGTCATGTTCTTTCAGTCGAAGATCCGCTGGTATGAGTCCTTGCTTAGACAGGTGTGAAAACGGACTTGCAGCCTAAGTCCGGGAAGACGGGAGGGTGCAGGTAGGGGGAAGGGTACTGCTTATAGGGAAACCAAAAGCGGTGGGTTCGAATCCCACTGCGATCTTCATTTCTCTTTTTGTTTCTTTTTCTCTTTTTTCTTCTTTTTTATTTTCGTTGAAACACCTTAACACGCAGTCCAATCTATAGTTCGATAATGAGCGGGTGGGAAAAGAATACAACCATTTTTGAGACGGTACTTGCATTTTTACGACACAAATGTTGTTTAAAAACCAATGTTCCGCTATTTTTGATATAAACGATATAGCGCATACAAACGGTTATACCACACTGCACGTTCTGGTATAAAAATTATGTCGCAGTCATGTCTCGTGCAGCACGCAAATATGCGCCAGTATAAATCAGCCCGTGAAAATTGAGGGGTTGAAATTAGACTACGTCCTTATTTTGGCCAGATTTTTTTTCCGGTATTTTGCAATCACCTGTGAAGAGGTAAGTGCTATTGGACTACGTATTATTGTATACTTTAAATTAATATTTTTGTTTAAAGCCCCACACTTTTGAAAATATGTTGATATGAATCAATTACGTCGTCTCCAAAGATGGAGGGGTTGAGTATACGTATACTTTTACGGAGGAGGCATTCTTGTTTCATGAGTTATTTTGATTTGGCTATAGCTTTTCGTCCTATAAGCCCCCCCCCCCCCCACTCCCCAGATGCATGTTAAATTCAATGTGAAACGGATGAATACTAACTGAGGATTATCCTTTAACAACAAAGGTTCTGATAAAATCATTTGAGCCGCAAATTTCACAGACATGTGAGTAGATCAGGAAAGTTATTTTCACTCCGCTCTGCTTCGGTATCTCGTTCTACCGTGTGAGGTTCGGGTAATTACGAAACAGCAAGGGGAAATAATGAATGAGAAGATCTGGTAGTAATTTGTCATATTTCAGAAATGTGGCATCTTCGTTCGTTTAAATTTTATATTATTATTTTTTGCCGGGGGGGGGGGTGCAAATCTACAATAATGGGCAAATCTACAATCTTGTTAAATCCGATATACATTTAAACCTCTAGGCTGATTGTGTGACTGTAAAGGTCGGTTTTATCGGACCTGATCGGAAACAAAATTGTTGGTTTTCACATGCAAAGGCTCAGAGCATATCATTACCAGAACTTACCAATGCAATGTGTAAAAAGGTGTAAAAATTGAAGAAAAAAAAATCCGTCGAAAACAAAAAAGATATTTATTGGGGCCGGAGCTTCTTGTCTGTTGCTTGGCCCACCGGGGTCCAACTGGTGTTTTTCTTTTGCTCCGGAGTTAGTAGGTTATTCGGCGCCCAGGGATCTCCATCGTCGGGCAGCTTACTCAGTCTGTGAGTCCTGGTTTTTGATTCATCAGGATGTTTATCATGATTTATTTGTTTGTTCTTGATGATTCATTGACTAGTTAGAGATTCACCACGAGGACCGAATAACTAACTAAATGTTATGAACCACTGCAGAAGCTGAGGGTGAGGTTATGGCCATGTAAAACCGGTTTAAGCCCGCCAGTAACTTTGTGTTACTGATCGTTCCAAGTCGATACTTCTGTGGTGGTTCTTTTTGTTTTATGTTTTGGTGTATAAAAAATTTTTGTGCTGTTGGCGCCTTATGTATGTTTTCATATTTTTAGTTAAGTTAAGGTAACTGAGTGGCCACCTATTGGGAAAATAGCTGCTCATTCGGCTTACGATATGTTTCATGGTATAAGTACCTGATTGTTGGTTTGGTTTTTTCCCACCTCGGTTTTTGGAGTGGGAATCTTTTTTCTGATTGCGCCTTTTCCTGATCTTTGCCTACTTGTACCTTCTTATAATATATTTGCTAAAACATTAATTGTCGGTACACGTTACAACCGCCTCGCCGAGGAGGTTCTAACGAGTACCAACAATGTATGTTTTGGATCAAATATAAGAAAAATAGGTATAACCCTGTAATCCCCAATTTACAAGTACCCACAGTCTATGTTTTGGATCAAATATAAGAATAATAGGTAAACCCCTGTAGTCTCCAATTTTAATGTATAAAATTGGGGTTCAAGGGGTATACAATTCATAGACATGTTTTCCTGATGGCTTGACTGTTGCTTTGAGATCGATCGAGTGACAATTTACGTCAAACACTTAAAAGGATGCACATGAAGATTTCTGTCATTGAGCAAAACGTTTAGACAATCGAGTCTGTATACACTTTTAAAGTTTTAAAATCCACATAAAGTCCCGGCAATGTGGGTCAAATTTGTGGTTATATCCCAAGGCCGGGACCTGAACGATAACAATAATGAGAATCAACACCTGAGAGTTGTTCTTATGGCAAAAATATATTCGAGAGAGGCTTGGGTATTTGCATGTACGTGCACTAAAGTAAGCCCACAGCACATCCCCGGAACATCGGAAGTTAAATCCTGACACGAAGGCCTCGTTTCCCTCGGTAGATACAAATGACTAGTGCGGAACAAATTATTGCAAATATAGGTAAATGTGTATTTTGAGCTGTCATAGTCTGTTTTAAGTTCAGCAATGTGTGTTTTTAACCAATGTCATAAAAATACATAATTCATCAAGAAAACATGTCTGTCAAATGAATAACACATTGTTTCCCACTTGTATATAGTAAAACTTGGGTATGCAGGGGTATACCTATTTTTCTAATGTTTGTTCCGAAACATAGATTGCGGTACTCGTTAGAACAGCCTCAGCGACGATCTATGTTTTGAGGAAAAATGTTAAAAATATCAATTTTTCCTGGTGAAATTATCAATTTTTACATGTGAAAAATGTCTGCGTATTGCATGGGCAAGTTTTCTCACAGGCGCTTGAAGTGATAACCATTAATCATTAAAAAAAATGCCCTTATATTTTCGTCATGGGTCATGAAGTATACACTGACTGTAGGTGGAATCGACAAAATGAAATGAAAATTCAATTAAGCTAGAATCTCACTGGCATGCAAAATTTTCGCGACTGTTTGCCAATTTTGTCACGGACTTTCGCACGACATTCGTGCGAGTGGTGCACAAGTATCTTGAAAATTTTCATGTGTCGCAAACTAGTCGCGAACTGGTCGCGAAGTTTTTAAACTGGTTTAAAAAAATTTATGCAAATGTATTCGCCAAAATATTTCGCAAGACTGTCGCGCGACTGTCGTACGAATGAAAGCTACATTCGCGGGAAAGTGAGACACTCTTCCGAATGTCAAGCGACTGTCGTGCGACAGTCGCGCGACAGTCGCGAGGTATATTTTCAAGCATGATTAGACCGAAATTCGCGAATTTGTCGCATAAATGTCCATTCAATGAGAATGCAACGTAAAAGCTACATGTTTGTATCGTTAATCTTTGTCGCGAAATAGTCGAGAACTATTCGCGATCTAGTCTCCAGATGTCGCATTCCATTGAGGTAGGGGCCTTAAGCTCGTATCTCACTGGCATGCGAATTTTTCGCGACTGTTTTGCGAATTTTGTCGCGGACTTTCTATTTCGGTCAGCTGTTTTCATTTTAGTCTACAAAGTATGTAACTTTTGTATAGGTATTGTTCATTACAAGAGCACAAACGCTAAACGTATTTTGTATGCTTTATACAGCTTCACTGAAGATTTCAATATCCATCCCCTCCGGAAGAAAGGTACCTATTACATAAGCCACCTACGAAGAAACTACGTATACCTGAAAAAATCAGCCATGCGGCATCCTATCTTAATTTAGGATAGTATAGATCATTATTCGGCTACTGTGAAGGTCAGACATCATCAAAATTTGTACAGGTTAGAAGGAATTGCTCGAAACTTGTCATTTCATGATGTCGCATGACAGAACAGGTAAGGCACAAAGCTTTGATTGAAATTTTGGCGCATCTATCACGCTGTTTCTACGAAGTGTTGCAAGGTCATTTTCATATCAGTTTAAAGCTTATGTGATATACTTTATACTGCGCATACACATATACAACAACTATCTACAGAGAAATGAGTAACAATGATCTTACCTGGCAGATTCATTTATCCATGGTTTGTTTACACAATTTATTCATCCCACCTATCCGGAAGTACGCTTTAAATCAACCCCTCCGTTCCGTCGCTCAGTTATTGATTGGACTGCGTGCTTAAGGAACCTCTAACATAGAAAAATACATAAAAATATTAAAATGCTAATAATAATTCTGCATGAGTAATTGTCCAATTTAAATCAAGTTTTCGTCAGAGTAAACTCCGAGTTTCTTACGAGTTTAAGCGAACACTATTTCGCATTTACAATACATATAATTTGAGTTTACGTTCTTTAGATTTCAGATTTTGTTTGAGTTTAATTTGAACATAAACGCAGTAAACTGTTACAGTTTACGTTACATTAAACTTAAAGCAAACGTGAATTATACCTGAAATAAAATTCCAACGTAAATTTACAAAAAATCCAATTAAATTTGAAATTTAATTACGTTTTGTGTGAATTTTAATAGGAAATTAAACGCGTTTTTTCATGCAGTGAGATAACAAGTACAATATATTATGATTTTGGTGGCCATCTTGATCACCATCTTGCCTTTTTGTTATGATTGGAGCGTCATAACATAAAACACACTAAATCATGGTGTTAATGTTATTTACAACATTAATATGAGCATTTTTAACACAAACATTGTGTATATGCAACTCTGGGATGCTGCTTTCTTGAGGTCAACCATCTTGGACGCCATCTTGAATTTTGAATTTTTCAAACCATGCAATGATGCCAGAATGTCGTAATGTATATTTTGAACTGGTATTTTTGGTTAACCAGAAAAAGACAGCGTAGACAACTAGAGAAGTGAACTTCTTGTTTCCCATACATACTATTATGTTGGTTTTTGCAATATTTTCCGCCATTTGTCGGCCATTTTGAATATTTCAAAATGCTCAATGATGACAAGGTGGCATCACTCGGATTCTTCATCTGAAAGGTATCAAGAAGTGAAAACCATAAAAACATTTTATGCGGCACATATTTCCAGGTCACAGGCCAAATCCATGTTTGGCAACTGGACTAAATATTGATTGCGTCAACATATTTATTCAATGAGGTAAGTTTTTACCAGACGTGTTTCCTTCATTTTAGACATATAATTATGCTAAACTTTTGACGAAGAGTATATATGCAGATGAGCTGCGCAGTTACTAGTTTGTGCATTTTTCAAAACACTCGTCTCCTTCACTACCGTCTTATAATAAACACCATTTTAAGCCCCTGGTCATCAGAGCACTCCACGATCAGCTGCGCCAAAGTGTGATCCATTACGAAAACTTGCCCATGCAATATAGAATAGAATAGAATAGAATAGAATAGAATATTCTTTATTTCCACAAGGGGCCCGATCATAGGGCATACAACACAGCATTTATAAACATATATGTACAGTAATGCAAGCAATCAAGACAACACGCCTACCATATATTAGGAAAAGATAGGTTAAACCAATTAAGGTAGTTTTTATGGATTATTCTTTTCTATTTCATCTTATTTCTAGAAATAGAGCCTTACAGACATGAACTTCTACTGAGTAGACAAAAAAGAAAACTTGAAAAAAAAAAAAAAAAAAAAAAAAAAAAAAAAAAAAATCTTGAATACCCTATCATTATAGCATTCAGTAGGCGTGTCTTCTTAATAAATATTCACATGAAAATATATCAAATTTACACATATATACACAAATAAAAATAATTACAACAATGGCTTGCTTATATTTTCATCTTAAAAATTTTTATGAAAGTGACTAGAACACGTGAGTACTGGATTATTGCTTCCTGATTTCCAAACAGGTAAAAATAAAATTCGAGAGTTTTTGTATGACATCCTCATTTTCATTTGTCAGAAGCCATATAAATTTATTTTCATCTGTCAAGATATTAAAATTTTTGTATGTACTCTTCAAATACAAATATAATTTATTACGTTCCTCTTGATATTTCTGACATTGTAGCAAAAAGTGCATTTCACTTTCAACTTCATTGGTGTGACAATTTTTACAAATTCTTTCAGTTGATTTAACATTTTTGTACCTGCCTCTTTCAATAGCTAATTGGTGGGCACTTATTCTAAACTCTGTGTAGCATTTTCTGACCTCTCTATTTTGAATGATGCGGAGATATATTTCTTTCTTGAATTTTGGTTTAAAACAAAAGTAAGTTCGTAGTTTTCCTTGTTTATCAACTGCATTTTCTTTAATCTGTTTTTCCCAGTAGCCCATTGAACGTTTAATAAGTAATGATTTGATTTCATGCACACTCATATTTACATCAATATTAAGTTGATCAAAAATAAATGACAATCCTGTATACCAACTTTGCTTACCATTATTAAATAGTTCTTTACTTGTATTCAGACTCTGCGCTAATAGGCTATCACTTTCCATATTTTGAATGCGCTTGAAATATTTTATAACTCCACCGATTATATCTATAAAATAAGGTGTCCTACCTAATTCACCGTAAACTGCTAAATTAGTAGATTTCTTATGTACACCTAACACATACTTATAATATTTAGTTGTTAATTTTTCACATTCATAATTGGAATATGCCTTTTCTAACTTGAATTCTGTTTCATTCTTTAAAGCTGTTGATGATGGCGAACATAAACCCCAAATTTCACTTCCATATAGCAAAATAGGTTTAACTGTATGGTCAAATATATGTAAGCTAGTATCTATATTCGGGGATAAATCTCCAAAAATACTTTTGAGTTTGAAAAATGCCTTAAGAGCTCGCTTGTACAGATCCGTTCTTGCATGTGAAAATGATCCTGAAGCAGCAAAAACCACTCCCAAATACTTATAAGTTTTCACATTTTCTATCAACTCTCCATCAAAATAAAATTTATAGGGTAATAATTTTCCAGTCTTATTGAATACAATTGTTTTTGTTTTATTAATATTTATATCTAAACACCATCTCTTACAATAGGCTTCAAGTTTTTCAAGACAGTTTTGTAAACCTATTTCACTTTTAGATAAGAGTATAACATCATCAGCATACATAAGGCAGTTTAAGTTACAATCTCCCAAACTAACAGCATCACAATCTTCATCAAAAATTCTTGGTAAGTCATTTATGAATATCTTGAATAAATTAGGGCTAAGCGTATCTCCTTGTCTAACACCCAGTTCTGACTCGAATTCTTCAGTAAGACTATTGCCTATTCTAATCCGCAATTTATTTCCTAAATACATATTTTTAACAATATTATAAAACAATCCAGATATGCCTAAGTTCTGCAGCTTCAAAAATAATGCCTGATGTAAAACTGAATCAAATGCTTTTCTGAAATCTATAAAGCATGTGAACAACCGTGCTTTACTTTGATATGTATATTTCTCAATCAATGTGCGCAAAACAAACATATGATCTGATGTGCGCGCCTGTTTTTGAAATCCAATTTGCGTTTTACTAATTACCCTATTCTCATTCAAAAAATTATCAAGTCTAGCATTAAGTATGGAATTAAAAAGTTTTCCCAGGCAGCTCATAATGGTGATACCCCTATAATTTGATGGGTCCGACTTTAAACCTGACTTATAAATAGGGTTAATATAACCGCTTTTCCATGCTTGGGGATAAACACCAACCTGTAAAATTGCATTAAATATTTTCAAGATACAAGGCAACAGGATAGATTTACCACATTTTAGCATTTCATTACATATACAATCCAACCCTGATGATTTACCATTTTTTAAAGCACTTAAACTTTTGGTAATTTCAGATTCAGTGATAGAAAAATCGAGTTTATTAAAGGATTGACTGCGTTCTGCTTGCTTCAATAACTCCTCTACTTCCTTTGCTCTTTCTTGAAATTTAGATGGAAGAGTATTAAGATTAGAAAAATGTTCCGACATTTCTTCAGATGAAGTCATTGTTTCTGTCGTCGATTTTTTATCATCTTTTAGTTCATTTAAGAGTGACCAGTATGCCTTAGGATCTTTCTCAAATAGGTTATTTAATTGATCAATAAGGTTAGCTTTATATTGTTTTCGCTTAAATTTACACAACTTACTATATAATTTCCTGTACCTATAAAAACTCCCTCTGACTATAGGATCATTAGGGTACTTTGCAAATTGCTTACCTTTGAAATCTAATGTTTTTCTCATTTTCAAGAGGTCTAAATCAAACCATTTTTTATTCCTCTTAAATTTACTCTTCCTAATTTTCTTTTTCCTGAGACACTTATTACCAGCACTGTACAATATTTCAGAGAATTTATCTACAATATCATTAACTTCAACTGTATTGCTTATTTGCATATCTAAAACATCATGCAATCTATCCATAATTTCTCCACTCTGTAATTCATTATAAAAAAGTTGAGGTGAAAAATCATCCCACTTAAATTGCTCTGGAAAATCTTTTAAATTCTGTTTATGTTCATCTTGAAAAAAGTTAGCAAATATTCTGACAGAAATTTTAGAATGATCAGACAGTCTTAAGATAGGTTCATCAACATGGAAGTATAATACATTTGACATTTGTTCTTCAGATACTAATCCATAATCTATAACGCTATTACCATTATATTGGTAAGATGTGTATTTACCATGCAAATCACCAAACGTCCTACCGTTTAGAATTCTTAGTCTACTTGAAATGCATATTTCTAATAACTCTCTTCCTCTTGAACAAACCTTAGTATCCTTACTATTTCTGTGAACAATATTAGAGTCAATAATATAATCTTCATGCAGGGGTAAATAATTGTCATCATCATTCATAATAAAATCATCTTCAGTACCTGTCCTAGCATTAAAATCTCCCATTAACATCACTGACCCTAATTTCTTGTATTTTGCAATGTCTGTTTCTACCATTTCTAAAAAATCAATGTTTTGGTCAATATAATAAGAGGAATATTGTGGTGGTATATACACAAAACATACATATAGGTCCTTATCAAAACCAAAAAAGTTTTTATCCATTAAAAGCCATTGATATTCAGAACATGTAGATGACAAATATTTTACACCTTTTCTTAAATTTCTTTTTATTAATATGCCTAAGCCACCATAATGCTGTTTACCCTTTGAAGATTTTCTTTCTATGTAATGTAGAATATGTTCACTAAAATTGCAAGTACTGATGTCACTTTTTACTTCAGCTAAACAAATAATGTCACATTTTTCAAGACTTCTATTGAATAAAATGTCTTTTGATTTATCAGCCTGTTTGGAAATTAACTTATTTATATTCCAGTAACCAATGTTTATAGATGATTGATGTCTATTCGTCATTAATTATATCGTCCATGATAATAACCATATCTCGGTCTATCCCGCCGTGAACCGCCATTTCGTCTACCATTGAACCCATTGGATGGCCTGTATCTTCCGTTCCCATTCGATTGTCCTAGAGCTTTATGGATCGAAGACTTCAGGTTGGCACTGAGTTTCTGAGTGCCAAGGCGCGACAGATGTTTACCGTCAGCGTTCAGAATTCCTTTAGACGGTTGCCCCCGATAAAACAGATTTCCGTTATCACACAGAGATACGCTTTCCATATCCGCCAACTTCTCCTGTAGAAGGACATTTAATTTCATGACTTTACGGTTAATGCCCTCCTCTCTGCGTGGTAGTCCCATCGATACGACTATTTTGGTATTTCTAGCTTTTTGTTTAATGTCTGTACATATGTTGTGTACCTTTGCAGCGCAATCCTCTGGTGTCTCTTTTTCCATGTCGTTTTCAAACAGATGCAAAACGACCGCATCAGGATTCTCTTTCATCTGGTCTATGTACTCCTGTCCTTCTTTGAGGGTGTATTTCGTGGTTTTCTGCACCTCTACTTCTGTGCTGGACAATCGGTTAGCATCGATATATTTGATATTTGAAGTTCCAATCAACAGCACTGACTTCTTGTCAGGTATGGCTTCAATGTCGATAACAGGTTCTTCACTCGGTGTAGATGATTTTTCTCTAACGTTACTTTCTTCTTTCTGACTCCTCACTTTCGCCCGCGATTCAGTAGCTGGCAGCTCTTGCACCTGTTCCTGGACTTTCATAGATCCCTGCTGGACAAGAGAGTCATCTTTTCTAGATGCGTGCATCTTCCATGCCAGAACTTCATCTTGTAGCTGTAGCAAATCAGAATTCTGTTTCTTGACTTTTTCTTCCAATTCTAATATAACTTCACATTTGATTTTCAGTCTTTTCTCCATATTTTCTACATCTTGTTGTATAATCCCTGCCTGGGTTTTGGATGACTCATATTTCTGGTTGAGAACTGATAAGGCACTTTGCTGTTTGGCTGCGACCATTTCTTTCTCGAGGTTTACTTCAAATATCTGCTGTTTTAGTTTCTTATTTTCTCTGTCTTGGTTTTCAATTTTCAATGAAAGTGTTTGGCAATTATCACATTTCTTGTCAGGTTTTGATGAAGTCTCTTGATTCTGTGTTTTCAAACTGTCCCTTTCTTCTGTCAATTTTCTTATCTGGTTCTGTAAGTTTGTAGTATTATTGTGAACTTTAGCGAAGTTGTCGATGGCATTAATAAAGCTACTTTCAAGTCTTTGAACGGTTACGTCTTGGAAATCAGTTAGGCATTTGTCGATGGAAGTGAAGGATTCCGGTGTTTGTGTCTCTCTATCGGTTGTAGCTGACTTTCCCTTTTTTGTCTTTCCGTCACTATCTGATTCATGCTGGATGCATTTGTCACTCATCTGTTTCCCATCTGATGGTTTATCTGTTTGGATACAGCTGTCCACATGTTCCACTCCTGTTTGTGTTTCTGATTCAAGATATTTCCCAGGTTGGACAACAGGGTATTCAAAATGATCTTTCACTCCCCTACTCTGTTCTTGGCATTTTTCATCTGATCCTGACATAGCCATCATTTCATCAAATTTTCTATTGAATTCTGTATCCATATTTGAACAAGTTTCACATGTATACTTTCTTTGTGATTTCTCATACATGTATAACTGGTAGGCTGGCAGTTTAGAGCATGTATAGTGAAACCAAAGTTTACAGTCTCCGCACTGAATACCATCATCTGCGACTGGACTCTTACAGGTTCCGCAGTTATATTTCTTCTCTGATATGACATCACTCTTCCGCGTCTCCTTTCCTTGCTGAACATCGCTCCTTCTCGACTCTCTTGTAGATTTTGTCTCGCTACTCCTTTCCTCCTCTATGGATTTTACCAACTCCTGCCAATGGCAACTTTCTGAAGAAATTCCAGACTTCGCGAGCTCATCCGCTTTAAGATTACCAGCAACATCACCATGGCCCTCTACCCAGCACCACTTCAACTGTAATTGACTTGAGAGCTTGTCTAATGTGATCCACAGATCTTTGTTCAGGACATCTGACTTCTGCTTAGTTTTCCAGCCATTTGCTTTCCACTGAAGTATCCATTTGGTTATCCCTTCTTTAACATATTTGCTATCAGTACTAATCTGGACTTGCTTCATTTGACTGTGCTTTGCTTGGACTAATGCGATTATTGCGGCGGTCAATTCTGCTCGATTATTTGTTTGCTTCTCTCCAACAAGGTACTCACTTACGTTGAGAGGGTTTTCTTCGCCCCAGAACACGCCGCATCCCCCCTGGGGGTCCTCCTGTCCATTATTTCTGCATGCCCCATCAACGAAGACACTGACGAAGTCATCCATTACAGTTGCGGTGGTCGGATATTCACTGATTTTTAAGAAACGGCTAAGAGTTCGAAATTCAAACGTCGTCGGCTATAAGGGACACTTCTTCCTCACCTGACTGTATATTATTTTCAATAATCACGACCTTGTAGACCTTGAATTTGGTTAAAATCTTCTAATTATTCTTGACAATTTCAAAATTCATTGTTTACATACGAACGTCACTTCCGTTAATCTTATAATATATGGGCCACAACGTGAGAAAATGTACCTTCGGACAATTTTTTGAGTATAAGAAAAACAAAGTTACTTTGAATGTTTAATGTTTCTAGAGTCTATTAGTCTTTATTTGACCAGATTATTTAAGTTATTTTGTGAGTTATGACCAATTTACTATATGAACCCTACAGACGTCATTGTCCTAAAAAATGACGTCAAAATTGTGTAATGCATTTCTGCATGCCAGTAGAGCTTACAAAACTCGATGCGTTTGCTAAAAACTGTTTTGCACTGGCCAGAACCTATTGTAAAGATAGAAGCATGCTATCCTTACAGGCAATCTGTCGTAATTATTTTGTCTATTGTTATGATGATGCGGTTGCTATGGTTACCGTTTAACGATAGATAATTGAAAATAATGTGTATTATGGGCTAAAACAAGGGCAGATAACTCCAAATATTGAAAAATAATATGTTTTAAAACTCATTCATTTGGTAGCCCAGTGTTCTAAGATTACAAATACAGTGTTATTTCTAAAACGTATATTACATAATTTTTCCGCATTTTGCTGTTTTCTACTTGTAATGTCAGAATGTCCGAAGGTACATTTTGTCGCGTTGAGGTTCATATAAGATTAATTATAAATTTTCAGATGATTTTTTTATTTCCATATTTTTGCTCAAAACATAGAATGTGGGTACACGTTAGAACCGCCTGGGCGAGGCGGTTCTAACGAGTACCCACAATCTATGTTTTGGAGCAAAAATAAGAAAAATAGGTGTACTCCTGCATATCCCAGTTTTGCTATATAAAAGTGGGGTATAAGGGGGCCACTATTACACGGACATGTTTTCCTGATGTCATGCTTCGATGGAGTCTGAATTTTAAACGCTGTTCGTGCCTTGCATAACCAGAACCTAGCCGCGAAATAAGGTAAAACATGCAATCTGCTAGTACATGTCGGTGGCCTAACGCATTATGTGATGACCATAACATTTATATACGGAAGTTACACCCACCTAATAGCTATGGTCATATGGATTCTGGTCGCCTGATCACGACTTACCACAATGACAACGCTTACCGGAATCTTTTCCAGATTTTCCACCGCTTCATCAATGGCCGACTTTCCAAACATGTCATTTCTCGTCACAAGGGGCGGTACCACTGAGAATTTCCTATACAGAAAAATAAATAGTTTCACTAACAATTCTCGACTGGACCGTGGAAATTAGCATTTTCTCTAACAATCATTCTCATGCACACCGTTTTGCTTTCAGAAATGTTAAACCATGAAAAATATTGATACTTTTGCCCATGCTGTGTCTAGACAAATACCGAGAGAAGCTACATAATTTTGCCTTTTGTAGTCTGACTCCACCTATGCCTTAAATATTGGCATTATTCTTATAGGCTACCACACAGTATATGGCAGAGGTGCACCATGCCGGGGATTTTTGTAGACATATATTTTCTGAAAGCCAGTACCCTAAGCTACTAAATGCCGCTTGTTAGCACTCTGGCTGCTGGGGCTTTATCGTGCCAGAGCCTGTTACGTACTTTACCGATGTATGATTTTTAAATTCAAGCTGCTAAGGGGATCACCAAAATTTATGACAAAAAACAAATATTTGACAAGAACTTTATTTTTGAATATGTAGCAGAGATGTTACCTAATCTAACAGGACCAAATTCAATAATATGTAGATTTCATGACCACTTGTACAACAGAAGTAACGTAAATAACCCATGTAATTTGGCATCTCCACCGTGTTTCGTTTCTTATAGAATATAGCTTAGACCAAATACCACAATACAATTTATATTATAGTTATCTACAGTCCTTGCCCTTTAAAATGACATATAGAAGAGCTCTCTGTGACCTTCCATCATTCCACAGATGCTGATTGTCTTCCCCTACCCCCATTTAAATAGTATGCCAATTAATAAATATTTCCCAGCAGAAACAGAACAAAGACACTTCCTTTCCCGAAAAACATCCCAGTTTTCGAAATAAAACCTCCATAGGTATTAAAAGCACACAAAAATCAACTACAGACGATGCTTCTTGATAATGGAACATATTTTACGTAATGTCATGGTTATGTATGTAACAATTTTGTATTTTCACTATAGAATCATATACTTATGATTAATTGCAGATTATCATTTGTCTCTCACAGTTATTTCAATTAAGAAATTAAATTTATTGAATATCTATCCCAAATGGTATTAAAAGCACACAAAATTAACTACAGAGCATGCTTCATGATAATGGTAGCATATTGACATGGTAACGTACGTAACAATTTTGTATTTTATCTATAGAATCAAATACTTGTAATTTATAGCAGATTATCATTCTTCTTCTATAATTATTTCAATTAGCAAATTAAACTGAAATCTGTCATAAAAATGAAAGAAATGAGAGTTAAAAGGGCAACAATCGCTCACCTGATAACAATTAAGTCTGAAAAGGATTAAATTAGTAAAGGAATGGAATAAAATTTATTTGTTGCCATTCTATTCTGCTAAAATACAAATTTGCGTATGCACATTATTGTATAGTTCTATTATGATCGTAGACTCGCGTCACAGATTAACAGTTTTAAAACTGAATGACTCTCCTGTTGCGATTGGTCAAATACATTCACTTCCTTCATAATGTTAATGGTAAAGCTGTGGCGTCAGTCTACTACGATGGGTATAATAAATCATACGTATCAAAATTGACCACAAGGTGAAGGCTCTAAAGAATTTTATATTAGCTGAGTGAGCAGCTATTTCACTAAAGGTGGCCATACAACTACCTGAACTTAACTACTTCCGTGTGACTTCAGATATCGACACCAAAACCTAAAACAAATACATGTAGGACCACAAAGGACATACAACCTTGGGACGTTTGTGAAGCAATGTAAAATTGTGTATTCATGTGGGTTTGCTCTTAAAATGCATCCATTCTTTCACAATAAAACGAAAACTACACCACCGATACAGCCTGCATATGTTTTCTAAGTATTAGTGCCTAATTGTCAATTTAGTTGTTTTCCCACCTCGGTGTTTGGAGCGTGAATTTCTTTCTGATTGCGCCTTTTCCTGACCATTGCCTACTTGTACCTTTTTAGGATCACAGGTAACCCAACTGAAACTACTGACTGACTGACTGACCATCTGATTACTGGTTAAACGCTTAGGTCTGAGCCTGTCCAGCAAAAGTGGTTAAGTCAAGCCATTCATACATATAAGTCTCAATGGTTTAGTTGGGTGGTTATATTTGAAGCAATTTTTGGATGTCAGGACGTCCAAATTTTGGGTATAAGTCCCATAAAATGGAGGCAACGTCCCGACATGACCATAGCTGTTGACTGGGACGCTAAACATCAATTCAAACAAAGAAACCTTGGAGCAAAAACAGACTGCCATATGAGCCTCAGTGGACTGGGCAAGACACACGAAGGGTCTGGCCCCCAGCTCAGCCTACTTGAACAATATTTCCAGACAAGCCAGTAATGCGAATTTTCATTCCTGACCATGTACTTCTTACAGAAGTTCAAATAAGATATTGAAGGTGCTATAGAATGGCCACACTAACAAATTCACCATTTTACGTGTAAAATGTTTTGTCTCTCAAGGGCAGCTTATGCCGTAGTTCAAAGGAGATGCGATCAAAGATATAACCTCTAGAGTGACCATAGTACTTTCACCCATTAATATTATACATTGTCATGGAAACCGGAGTTCTGTTCTGATCTGGTTCTTCCGTATGCGTTTAAACTGCAGAACTGTATCCGTTTAAATAAAAGACATGTAGCTTGCGGTATCGCAGGCAGTAAATGCACAAAATGACAAATTTTCGTGTTAAAGAGGGCAGCTATTAAGTGTTTTCTGTCCCATAACCACCATTGTTGGTTGCTACTGATTGTTTTAAAGTGATGGTTTGGATTAAATTCTTATTTGATGTTAGATGGAGTAGATATAATATAACTCCTTTGTTGCCGTTTTTGTGTTTTGCCGTGTACTTGTAGACAATTCACGGTAAAGAAAGTTTCAAACAACCAAGTTCTCACTCCTGGACTCGACTCTGTACAACTAGGTCACCACGCTCCCCACGGTGTATCTTGGTTCAGAATTAAGTAGTGCCTACTATGATCTCATCATTAGCAACCTAATTATGTTGGGTTTTGCAGATTTCATGCAAGTATCCATCTTTCACCAACCATCCAATGCATGTGGGGCGTATAACCAATCAAAAGGAACACAGCCTCAAGCTGCACTGAATGTTGTTCTCAATGGAGAAGAACGCTCGTTTAGCACTGTCACTCTGTCTTACCACATCGGTTCGGTATAATTACATGTATAGCTCGGCAAATAGGTCACTGTATGGGCGTTACCTTATGAATACGTTATTGGGTATGGTCTACTTTTGACCTAGGTAAAAGCCAAAGGTATACAGTTGAAAGACTCAACTCACATGTTGTCCTTTAGAATGAAAATCCGAGTTTGTCTTGTTTACTGGATTGGACAAAATATAAGTAGCTGATCTTTAACGGTAAAATATGTGACAGCGCTCTAGGCTGACTGAGTTTGACTTTTCTATTATCTCCCTACTTGAATAGATGGACTAGCCGACCACGCCCAGATATGAATATTAAAGTTGCCGCCCATACAGTGACCCATTTGCCGAACTATATAATCATTTATTATTTCACTGACAAAGTACATTTTGCCAACATTTTTTCAGCAGTCACATTTAAGCAAATATATAAGAGTTTATTTTATGTGTAAGACAAAACACATAATGGTCTAATATTACAATAGTGTAATTTCCTGCAGAAAATTCCAATTTAGAATGCAACAGTTTTGACATAATAGAAGTAAATAAAGATATCTTGCCAACGCCACAAAATCCACATTTTTTTTCGATCCCTTGGATTATGGTAAGACAATTGAATTAGCTATATAGCACACTCACTCAAAAGCCTTGATGACACCAATCTTGACGTCAGTAGACATATCTGCAAGGCTCATTTTTATGTAGCTTCAACAAGTTTAGCCCTATAGTGCCTTGTGACACACTAGCTGTAAGGCTATGTCACATAACCATGGCTAAAGTTAATCAATCCACCTTCACATTTTGCTTGCATAAATATGACGAAGATTGATTGTTCTGTTGTATTGAAAGACTGATTAGAATATAAAATGATGACCAAAAAACACTGAAACCCATTTTAGAGCCAAATTCTGAAATCTAAGATGTGTTTTATTTTTGTTCAGATTCATAAGCGTTTAGAAATCTCAGCCCTTTTTGTATGAGTGGAAATGAATTAACGACACGTACCGTTATCTACATTACCATATAACAAGACACTAGGTGACATGCATTAAGGTGGCGCTGTGTTAGTATTAAGATTGTGACCATTAAAACAATGGCGAATTTAAACTTAAAATGCATCATTGAATTGAGTTTTTCACCCAATGACCCTTCAAGAAACCATATTATGTATTTTCAAATATGTATATGTCAAATGCATGTATGTAGTCAAGCAATCCACTTGATCGAAACAAGTTTCACTCAACGGGATACAGTTGCAAACAAAGTCCAAGCATTGTTGGTTAAATAATTTGGACAGCAGACTTACTTGATAACACTAAATTCATTATTTCGAAGCAAATCCTCACAACTTATTTCACCTCAGCCCTCTGTATGAAGGGACTGTCCTTATGGTATCTTGCCGTTATCTACGTTACCAATGACAAACCACTCGGTAACAATCAATAGATGCCATAAGTTTACCATTTAGACAATGCCAAGTTTAAACTAGAATGTATCGTTGAATTGTACTATTCCCCAGTGTCCCTTTGAGAATGACTAAGTATGATTTAGTTTTACAAGTAAATATATGTATAGTGGCAAGTGGGGACGACACACGTTTCAATATATGACATGTAGTTGCAAACAAAGTACAAACTTTTGAGTGAACTAATTCGGATAACAGACTTTATTCAAAAATATTTCCACACAATCAGTTTGTTCATTTGCGTTAGAAATTCAATGTACTGTTTGTTCATATGGAACGTCTACTGCATATTTTGTTACATACGTTACCATACATGGTACAATGAATTATGTTCATAGAAAAGCATCTGTTTTAGCATATTTTTCCTATTTGCTAATTTTTGTGTTTGTTTAAACACAAAACTTCATAAAAAAATTACCAAATGTAGATTTTATGGCGATTCTTATGAAATTGGCAACATGTCACGTACGTAACGCATTCAAAAGGCCGCTACGTCCAAACGCCCCAACGGTCAGAGTGCTAACAAGTGTCATTTTGAAGGGAATTGGATGGGCTTTCAGAAAATTATACCCTACAAAAATCCCCGGCATGGTGCACCAGGGTCTATAGGCTCCTCAACGTCTATTACTATCGATAATCAGTGTCGGAAACTCCAGCCTGATTTTGCCCGTCAAATCCCTATACGGTGTCCATATGGTTCGAACTTGTGCGGATGCAGCGACGTTTCCTGAACTGAACTTTATTTTACATCTCAGATCACTACAAAGGTGATGTTAGAGGTAAATATGCATTGGTGGTCAATATAGCATTGTACACACGTACGAGTACGCCGCCTTTTGGAGTTTCGACTGCGCCCACCCCCAACCCCCGAAAAAAGAAAATGCTCAAACAGAATACAGGTTACCTGTGTAGGACCAAGGATAGGAACTTTTTACCGCCCCGGAAACCCCTCAACACCGTGCTGCTAAGGGTCAACCCAACCTGTGCCATTTTCTGAAACAGAGCCGAGGGGCGTGTCCAAGCCTCTTACGTTCGTTCTGCTGAAAATGCTGATCATTTTTCTCGAAGTCCACATTAAAATAACTAAAGCAATTTTAAAATCATGTGTACAAACTAAAAAAAAACAACATTATTCCATTATCATAAACATTATAAACATTATTATAATTCCAATATTGGCATTTATCCGTCTCATGCAAGCGGGTAAAGCAACTTGAATTTGACAATTCTTACGCATCAGTTGGGCGAAATAAAAATCATTACTCGACAGCAATAATAATAATAATAATAATAATAATAATATACCACTTGGTTGAATAGCATTTGTACAACAAAAGCCACACATATCACTCCCGATTCCGTACTTGTCCAATCACAAGACCAAAACAGACATAATAAAACTTCGACGAAAAATGCATTTTGAATCAACTGGTGATTCGGCAAAAGTAACAAGTTCACGGCTAACAAACCTTTAAATGCGTAACCGCCGGTTAAGAAAGAAAATCCGATTCACGCCCTTCCGGTTCCGCATATGAAGACCAAGAAAAGGTAAACAAAACATACACTACTAGGATCGATTGATGATTATATTTTAGTACAGAAATATATCGATTATCTATGAATGCTATTTTGTCACTTATTTACTATTGTAACTCAGCACCAAAGCAGCTCGCAAAATAACTTGATGCTCTTTGAGTTATTTATTCCCTTCTTCGAACCTGGTGTTCCAACAAGGCCAAAGTCGGCGAAATACAACTAAAAATTGGACAATTTGCTGGTAAATATCAAATTTTAGTGATTGTTCCACGACAAATTTACAGATATGTATTAACGAAATTGCATCTGATGTCTGTTTCAGTATTTCGTTGTGTTAGTGCCCGTCATTATCGATTTGAAGGGAAGGAAAAGATGGGTACGCATTTAATCATTAAAATATGAAGGATATATTTCAAGATACGTTTGAAAACCTCAACCTGTTCAAGTTATGGTATTTTTTTTCCTTGTAAAGCGTTTTGAAAGACATAAAACCAAGAAAAAACTAATTAAAGTATACAGAATGCTGTAAAATCGTCTTCATGAACAGGAATATCATGCATGTGAACTATTGATACATGTATTTCATAGACAGTTTGTATTATTTTATATAAAACATTTTCACTGCAAATATCACAAACACACACCAAATTTGAGTAAGCAACTATTAAGAAAGGACGAGAGAATGTGACAATAATCTTCAGCGTAAAACAATTAACAAAAACAAAAACTTTAATACATGTGTTCTATAATGACTATAATGCTATCATTCTAATGATTAAATTCGTAACCGAAATGTTCACACAGCTTTTAACCACATATGCATAAAATGCATTGGCCAGACCAAAGAAACTGTCACCAGACCTCACACAATGTTAAAATCATCTGCGCTCTGTATTGCTTTCCGTTAGTATGGACGTATAATGAGAGGAAATCTAAAAGTATCCCTGAGACTGACCCACATTTTCGTCGTGTACAATGCAATCCCAACATGTGTTTTGGGGTAGGGAATAAAAATCATGATTATAAAGAAAAAATTCTGGAAATCCTTTGGGGTCCAAATACAGCAATGTCTAACTAATAAAATAGCATTGATAGAATTATAATATTTGTCTTCGAATCGTTTTACTCGGAATGTTTTACTCGGAAACACGAGCTGCAAAAGTTTGTTTACCTTTTGTTGGTCATCTGATGCGAAACCGGAAGGACATGAATCGGATTTCTTTTCTTAACCGCGGTTACGCATTTAAAGGTTTGTTAGCCGTGAAGTTGCATTTAAAATAATAGCTAAACATTACCTTCTTGTATTTAGTTAGCTGTGATTTCTCTCCAAATGAGCCAAAACTTGATGGTTCTAAAGTTACTACAGCTTAGCAAGCCCTTGTGCATAGTACATGCATTATATACTGACAAACCGAAAGTGCAACCCTTAAAACAAGCGTAGTCACGAAAGAAAACACTTACCTCATAAGACATTAACCAGCCCAGCTCTATTACATGTATAAAGAGAAATTCCACGGCCATGTATCAGTAGCAGACCTGTACATTTGAAGACTTGGCTGCGGACACAAATACGTTGAGCTTCCCATATTTGATTGCATATCTGCTTTTAGCCGGCTGACCAAAGTAGGTTTTACGCCAGAACTAACATGTACTCATTCATGTAAGTGTCGAATGATCTGTCAAGAGCGATGTACTTTCTGTATAGACAAATTAACTTTTCCTGGAAAAGTGAAAATGTGATTTAAAATAGAAAACCAAACAGTCGAGTCATGCGAAGCACTACCACCTGATTGCAGTAATAACGAACAACAAATGGTTTGCTGCCACGTGTATATTAACATCCATTATCTTAAAGCTGGAAGCAGGATTTATATAAATACAGTAATTTATCCGGTTTCGAATCTTATCCAGTTCCGAATCAAGTGGTTGTATCGTCACGAACTACACAGCAGCTGTTCAATTAAAAAACAAATGTTTTGTATGGTCATAAAGTCTATCTTTTTCTCTTCCTCTGCACGAAGTCAGATTTTGAAAACTTATTTGCATGCTAAAAATAAATCTGTTCTTCGAGATGACCTGTCGAATTAGAATGTATATTGCACTTGTGTAATTATCCGCAAGGTGCAGGTTTCCGCAAAATGCATGAACCTTGAACATTATTTTTTTTACACTTTTGGTTCCAACATGTGTTCCAACATTAATTATAACACAACTGCTGACCAGGAAAACTGAACTTCATTTATTGATTTTCTGTTGCGTAGGAGCTTGTTAATTTTATCTACCAATTTAGCTAGTTTCGGGTCAGTAAAAATTAATTGTGTCGACATAGTACATGTACTCGTAAATCTATTAATATCGCAGTACACGTCTTAGCGCTAAACCTAAAGGAACTGCGTGCGTGCGTGCGTGCGTGCGTGTCGCCACATTACCACAATCTTTCATTTGCAATGCAGTTTGTTTGAATTGATGCTTAACGTTCTAGTTCACAGCTATGGTCATGTCAGGACTTTGCCCCCATTTTATGGGACTTGTGCCCAAAGTTCTCACCGCTGTGTCTAGTGTGGGTTCGAACTCCGCTCTGGCCATGTGAGACAAACCAAGTTCTGCTTGCGAGCGTGTCAGGTGGTTTTGTTTTTCTCGGGGTTCTCCTGTTTTCGTCCCACATACTGATTGGCGCGTCTCATATGAGCTGAAATAATCATGAAAGGGACGTTAAACTGAATCAAAAAAAAAAGGGGGGGGGCAAGTTAGGATGCCTTGACATCCTAAACTAAACGTGCTTCAAATATAACCACACAACAAAGCCAAGAAGGACAGACACAGGGTTCGATCCTCACGTTGAGCGCCGAGTTATGCTTTTTGGTCCTCATATAAGGAATCTAGCAACACCTCTCTTTTTCACTCTTTCTCTCTCTCTCTCTCTCTCTCTCTCTCTCTCTCTCTCTCTCTCTCTCTCTTTCAAAGTTGTTCTGTCTATTATTTTGATTTCTTCTTTTGACATAATAGTCTAGTGAGTAGCTGTTTCCCAAAAAGTGGCTATTCAGTTACCAAAACTTAACTAAATAAATGAATGCCAAATCCCACACCCCGTTGCCGAGTGGTGAAGAGCTGATTTCATTAACGCGTTTCATTCGATCGTCTCACCGTTGTGTTTGTTGTGGGCTCATGTGAGACAAGATCTGCTTGAAGATATGCCAGGGTTTTGTTTTTTCTTTTTTTTTTCTCGGGGTTCACCCGTTTTCACCACACCAACTGACTGGCTCGTCTCATATGAGCTAAATGATCTTAAAAGGGACGTAAACTGACCCAAAATAGATAGATAGATAGATAAATAAATGAATGAATTTTAACGGGGGGGGGGTGCTGGAAGATGTTTCTGGGCCTGGATATTATTTTTCTCTCACGACGCGGTCCTGCCTTTTTATTGGTATATATTACAATACGTAATATAGTAAACTAGAATTTACTCTGTCCTAGATATGTTTTTCTGCCAAAATTGGTTCCTGTTTTTTTTTTTGTTTTTTTTTTTTAAATCTCTCCCCCCCCCCTTCCCCAATAATAAAAATCAAATGGTCGTTTCCTTACGCAGGTGATTCTTTGTGCAGTCGATCTGCATCGCGAACAAAACATGCTGCATACTCCTGTTAGATATCTCTGTTTGTGCAACATTAAAGCTGTGTTTGAAATTCAATGTTAATCAAACAGGTGAAAGTTAAACTCATAAAACGTCAACAACAAAACAAACAAACAAACAAAAAAAAACAAACCAACAAACAAACAAAAATGAAAATAACCAATGCACAGCCCATGATTACCAGCTCTTTACTGCAAAAAATCTGGAACCAGACGCCAATATCCAGAACGTAAGTTATACGTCGTATACATGTACACAATTTTGGACACTTTTTCTATCTGAAATGGTAAACTGTGTTTAAGTCTTGTTTTATAAAGAAGTAATGAAGCTACAAACTCAAAATCATAACGCAATAGCGCCAGAGAGTGTCTCGTTTAAAAGTTATCGCAAGTGATTCGGAACTGGATAAATGATTCGGAACTGGATAAATTGGTGGTCTGCTTCAAAACCATCGTGTGGCCCACAGAAAATTCACAATTAATCAGATTGAAGTTCATTATTTAGAAAAAGGATTATACTTTCTAATGGTAAGGTCGAAACCTAGTTTGCTGTGAGCAATTATCTGGAAACCACTTCGAAAAAAAAGTGACCCGGAACTGGATAATTTACTGTACGGTCTTGTTAGAATCCACGTAGACAGTTGATCTCATTTTCTACGACATGCGTCTTGACTGATGCTTAGTAGAGGGGATACAACCATACCATGCATTGTATAGTAAGAAGATTTCAAGTAACTAATCATGCCACCGCTGGTGTATATGGGTCATTATCAAAAATGGAGCAATCCAGAAAGGCAAAACGAAAAAAAAATAATTGTCCATTTTTTCTTTTTTAATGGGATAGTTTTATTAACAGGGGCATCTAGAATATAGAAATAAAATATGCCGAGTTTAACTGAACAGATATTGCACCAGCATTAATCAATTGTATGGTACCCTTGAAAAAATATCAGTGCTGTCGCGAACAAACTTTCTTGCGTATAACGCTCATTTGATAAGACTTTCCCAATCTGTAAGTGGGGGCATATATAACTTGTCACGAACAATAGTTCACACAAGCCTTAAATACTTTCAATGAATTAACGAGAAAGGGAGCTTCAGTGAAAATACTGTGATTTGTTCTGTTTCTGAAACGCTTTATTTTTGTATACATTATCTTGTAGGATTAAATTAAAAATAAGTTCTGCTAAACGTTTACTATCTCAGTATCATTACATACCAAAAGCAATTACTTTTATATGATGCGTTTTGAGTATTTTAAATAATTATGACCGTGACAGCACTGATATCGTGACAGCACTGATGCTGTCGTGACAGCACTGATAATTATCCGATCTCGAATTTTTATTCCAATGTGTTCGGAAATAATTAACTTCTGACCATTTACCGATGAGCTTAGGGGCAGTGACTCACTTAAGGTCGCACGGCTTATGCTCTAACCAGGGACACCTTTGCGTAGATCCAATGCTCTTACAAAGCACGTTCGCTTCACGCAAACCAAACGCGATGTAACACGTAAAGCGCAGTAGAAGCGCTATTCATCTTATCACTGTAAGCTGCAGCATGAGAAAATGTGTCTTTCGACCAGGTCTAAGACAACCAGGATTGTTCACGACAAAAGACCGCATTAAATTTGGGACCCTATCACGGGTTTTAGGGAGCTGGGTAGCAGGGCCGTTTTGTTTGTTTGTGTTTGTGTTGGGGCTTAACGTCCCAGTCAACAATTTTTCAGTCATGTCGGGACGGGGCCAACGCTTCCTGGGTTTAACCGATACTGTAGGGAGTCAATGTGTCTTGCCCAAGGACACATCACGGTGACGCCTGTGGGGATCGAACCCAGGACCTCTCGATTCGGAGTCCGACGCTCTACCACTACGCCACCGCGCTCCCCAGGGCCATTTTAGCTTGGGAAAGCTGGAAAACAATTGAAGGGAATTGGGGATTACTAGGAGAGAACACTTGGTTTTAGGATGATGGGAGCAAGGAAAAGATTTTTAGGGAGAAAGGTCATTTTTCTTTTAGTGAGCTTGGAACTAATACCTCCTTGGATGGGCCTAAAATTTAGGTTAACTTTCAGCTGAGCTGCACACTTTGCTTTTACATACATCCCATTAAATCCCACTTTTATGTACATGTAGTGGGGTAAACAGGGTAAAATTGGGTATACAATGTTACTTCTTTTTGTTTCTTAATTTTGACCCTAGGCGGTTCACAATCAGATAATTTTTTTCTTCAATTTTTAAAGCTAAAAAAATCTCTGTATATTGCATAGGTAACACATTTTCGTGATGGTATGCATCATACAAACACACTAAAAGACACATGCGTCTGTAGGGGACCGGAATGTCCGCGGACCGGAATGTCCGCAAAAAAAATAAGTTGTTTTAGATATGTATTAAAACATAAATAATCGTTAAATAAGTTTATCAAATGCAAAAATTCGGGGAAATAATTTTCATAAAAACGAAAAAAGAACTTAGAAAAAATTCCTTGCGGACATTCCGGGACGCCCCAAAGGGACCGAAATGTCCGCAGGCCCGAAATGTCCGTAAATGTTGTTTTCTCTTTAAACCGACAAAATACCCATCGATTATGCCTTATTAATACGATAAAACAAGTAAATAATAAACATAATGACCATTTGACCCACAAACCACGAGTGTCTGATTATAATAAAACATGTTTGACCGTTTGGTCACAATTTCTTCCATGATTACACAATTGTCATTCTGTCGTTCAAATTATTGCATTTCAACGGTAAATTTTAACTCTTAAGTGAGTTTACATGACATTATTCACGGTAATCAACAGTTTAAATAGCTATAGTTTCTAAAAAAAAAATCTTGCGGGCATCCCGGACCATTTAAACCGTCTGCAATGTCTGCAACATTTAAATTTATACTAAATGAGGAAAACGGTTAATGATTAAAACGCATGTCATATTATTGCGAAAGTTGAAGCAACTAATCATAAACTAATTGTAAATTATGGTCCACAACGCCTATTATACAACAGATCAGATCACTTTGGCCCCGACTGATTTCTATTATTGATAACAAATACATTATCTCTAAGATATGCTTTGCTTGTGTTTCGACGAACAGTCGGAACCCTTTTTAGTTTACATCCTTGTAATTCTTACGTAACAAATGCATTTCAACCGGACATCTTCAGTTTACATGACAATATTTATAGTTTTTAACAGATATAATAGTAATAGTAATAGTTTCAATAAAAATGTTGCGGACCATTTTGGTCGTCCAGCAATGTCCGCAACATTTAAAGTTTATCACAGGTCTGATCACTCAATCTTACTAAAAGTGTCATTTTACTTAGTATAAATACCAAACTGTTCATTCAATTTTTCCTTATCTCTGTTTTTGGAGTGGACATTTCTTTCTGGTTGCGCCATTTCCTGATCATTACCTTCTTTTACCTTTATAAAGCTTCTCTAATTCTGGTTCCGGGAACGGACATTATTATTGTTACTATTATTTCTTGATTAATGATAATGCTACGAATGCGATCCGGCTTAGAGAGTGTGCTGGTCGTGTTTATTGTCTCTGTCTCAATCAAAGCAGGCGGCCGCCGTGGCCGAGTGGAAAAAAAAAGAAGCAATCAAAGCATAAAAAGGGCGAATGCGCAAATTATAAAAAGTTCAGGTGACGTGATTTTGCGTTTCTTTTTTTGTTCAGTATATATTTGTCTTAGTTATTTACAAGGGGGGGGGGGGGGTGTTACATCAATGAAGTTAATAACATTATTTATTTCCATAGAATGTCACCTTTGAAAGCTTATTAGGGTGGTAAATACATGTATGGACAAAATTTCGCTTCATATGAACGCTACACAAGGGGTTGCAAAGTGGGCGGAGCTCACACACAGGTACACACGCTATACAAAGGGTTGCAAAGTGGGCGGGGCTTTAAAAGACGCAGGTAGCTGGCTACTTTCAGGGGTCATAAAACTGACCATATTCGTGTGCCATAATTGGTTGCAATAGACATCTACTTATTTATTAGATTTGGACATCCAAAAAATACTTTTCATATGCTAGAAACAAGCAATGAAAACTATTCCAAAATATTTACTATTCCAATTTTGGATTTTATTCTGAATAAAATGTCTAATTTATACGCGCACCTTTGTACAAACAGGGACAGAATAAAACGCTGAAATTTCTGCTGAATTCAGCAACTGTCTGATCAGCGGAAATATACTAAAACGCTGAAATACTGAACTGCTTATTTTTTGTTGAACACCACTTTTGATCGTTGTTACAGGTTAAGCAAATGCAAATTGTGAATAATGTATTTGATAACATTCGTCAGTGCTTATGCAGTGTCTTTGTCCGTGTGCGACCATACCATTTAGAAACTTGACAGTCGTTTGCTGATGTGCTGATTTGAAATAAATTAGCTAGTATGATGTATTGAAATACATCAAACGTATTCAAACTGTTGTTATGTTTTGGGTATAGCTCCTGCAGCTTCATGCATGTGGGCAGTTTGATACGCTATCGCGCAGTCTGATCACATCACCGTAATTCAAGATAATTACATTTAGCTTAGCTTAGAAAGAAATCAAACCTTTCCACAGTGGCTATGGTTTCATATGATGTGTTGTGCTCTACTTGGTCAGAAGTCTCACTAGAGAAAAGTGTTTATCGTAGAATGTGCAGTCCGGTCTGGGTTCGATTAGAAATGCATGTACATACCAATTTAAGAAATTGAATAAGTGCAAGACGGGCCTTCCAGATATGGCAGTTCTAAAACACGTTTTTTTTACACACGCAAGCACGCCCAAGCACGCACGCACACTCGTATGAACATATGTGTACATACAGTCATGAATAAGCAAACATGCATGCATGCGAGCGCACACACGATCGCCCTTTCGAATGTACAGACATGTGCATTTGCGCGCGCGCGCACACACACACACACACACACACATGCGGGCATGCACGCATGCACACACTCGTGCACTCGCACGAACATACGAGCATGCGTGATGCATATATCGAACATATAAGCATTTATTTATACATACAAGTAGTACCCCCGCCACTTTGCAGGCAGTTATTCAAGATTACGCAACATTACGTAATAATAACGCCGTAGAGGCGTTAATTGGTTATAATTAATTCTAGGAACGAATCAATATTGACTCGGCGCGAAGCGCCGAGAAGGAGCCGCGCCACGGGAAGACGCGCGCGCGAAAAACGTAGGATATGCGAAGTCTGATCAGGCGCAGCCTGATCAGTGCCCCGCTAAACTGTTGTCAGCACGTAGCATGTATCGCGAAAAAAAAGGTTCATTACGGAGAAAACTCTCATTTACATAAATAAGGGGTTCGATCCCCCATTTGTGTCACCGTTCTGCGTCCTCGAGCAAGAAGCATTAACTGCCTCATGAGTACTGACTAAAACCCAGGAAGCGGTGCCCCCCCCCCCCCCCCCACCCCTGGTCCCGACATGACTGAAAATATGATCGCTGGGACGTTAAACCGCATTACAAACGAACGAACAAACATACGAATAAGAGAATGGACAGACGAGACATAATTTTAGGGTATGTCATTTTAAGCCGATTTGTACAGAAAAAGACCCCTATTAATAATAAGACCGATACTCAGGCTCTTGCAGCTTCATTATATTAGCAGGCGATAATTGTTCATATTTAGCTACGGTCAACTATTATTTTGGCGCTTTCACTGCGAAACCAGACAACAGCCGCGTCAATCCTAAAAGGAAAAAAACTATCAAACAGAAAAATGTAAGTACGCACCAACAAGAATGACAGGAACAGTTTTTAGCGATATATATATTAATGTACAGTACACGCACGTTTGATACCGGTTACCTAGAGCACCATAGTCGGCGTTTAAGGAAGGCACATTTTGTCTTTAGTCGCTATCTAAGGCACTATTTTTAACCGTCTGTCATCGTTTGCCCCGGTTGCACAGAATTAGATGCAGAAATTATTTTGCCGAACTTATTAATTATTTAGTAAAAACCGATACTTTATGCAACCAAAACGCGATCCTCCGGCTTCGTTTCATAAGGAGGCGATAATTGATCATATTTAGCCAAAATTATATCCAGGATCGAACTATAATTTGGCGGTTTGCGATGCCAGTTAATAGCCGCGTCGTACCAAGAAACCGTTTCAGTTAAGAAGACCATCTTATACTGGAAGAAACCGCATTTAATGCGAGACTTTTTCGTATTATCTAAGTAGTGATAAATAAAACGCAAGTCGGTAGTGCATGTACCTACATATTTCGCACACATCATTTATAGATACGTTTTAAACGAAAAGAAATACCTACGAATACAATTTTATCGCGATTGCACATCATCTTTTGATGCGCTTAGGCTCATTGTCTAATTAATATCCAGACCCAGTAATGTTATTTGCATTATAACTTACATGTCTCGTCTGAAATAATCCAGTTGGACATTATTTGGTTTATCTATAAATTAAGCTACTTTAACCTCTGCGGCGTACTCTTAGAATTATGCAGAATATTTCTGAAGTGGCAATAATCGCCTTTAATCTGCTTACGATTCCTAATTGGACTATCTTAGTTTGTTCATCCCATCAAATATTTCGATGCAAATATTTCAGTGCATCTCTCATTTTTCTGTGATCGTAGGATGCTAATTTCATGAACAAAAAAATCAGCACACCTTCATTTTAACTGCCAAAAAAATTTGGAATTTGTATTTTCTATGAAAATGGGTGCCAATTTCATGAACAAAAATAAAACGTACGATGTACGATTTTATGGGACCATGATCAGCACACCTTCAATGTTGTTGGTGGTGATGATGGTGGTGGTGTAAATGTGGTGGTAAGGTAGTGGTGGTGGTGGTGGTGGTGGTAGTGGCAGGGTGGTGGTGACATCATGTACCTAACGAACGTCCTATACAGCGCAAATATATGTTGCGCCATAGACCTGCAATCCTTGTGTCAACACGCTAAAGGCTCTAGATGGTGGTTTAAATGTGGTGGTGATGATGGTGTAAATTTCGTGGTGGTGTTAATGTCGTGGTGGTGGTTTAAAGGTGGTGGTGGTGTAAATGTGTTGTTGTTGTTGTTGGTGGTGGTGGTGGTGGTGGTGTAAATGTGGCGGTAGTGTAAATGTGGTCATGGTGATGGTGGTGGTGGTAATAAGGAGGTGGTGGTGGTGGTAACCGGTTACCACCACCACCACCACCACCACCTCACCACCACCACCACCACCACCACCTCCACCTTACCACCACCACCACCACCACCACCACCACCTCCTTATTACCACCACCACCATCACCATGACCACATTTACACTACCGCCACATTTACACCACCACCACCACCAACAACAACAACAACACATTTACACCACCACCACCTTTAAACCACCACCACGACATTAACACCACCACGAAATTTACACCATCATCACCACCACATTTAAACCACCATCTAGAGCCTTTAGCGTGTTGACACAAGGATTGCAGGTCTATGGCGCAACATATATTTGCGCTGTATAGGACGTTCGTTAGGTACATGATGTCACCACCACCCTGCCACTACCACCACCACCACCACCACTACCTTACCACCACATTTACACCACCACCATCATCACCACCAACAACATTGAAGGTGTGCTGATCATGGTCCCATAAAATCGTACATCGTACGTTTTATTTTTGTTCATGAAATTGGCACCCATTTTCATAGAAAATACAAATTCCAAAATTTTTTGGCAATTAAAATGAAGGTGTGCTGATTTTTTTGTTCATGAAATTAGCATCCTACGATCACAGAAAAATGAGAGATGCACTGAAATATTTGCATCGAAATATTTGATGGGATGAACAAACTAAGATAGTCCAATTAGGAATCGTAAGCAGATTAAAGGCGATTATTGCCACTTCAGAAATATTCTGCATAATTCTAAGAGTACGCCGCAGAGGTTAAAGTAGCTTAATTTATAGATAAACCAAATAATGTCCAACTGGATTATTTCAGACGAGACATGTAAGTTATAATGCAAATAACATTACTGGGTCTGGATATTAATTAGACAATGAGCCTAAGCGCATCAAAAGATGATGTGCAATCGCGATAAAATTGTATTCGTAGGTATTTCTTTTCGTTTAAAACGTATCTAAAAATGATGTGTGCGAAATATGTAGGTACATGCACTACCGACTTGCGTTTTATTTATCACTACTTAGATAATACGAAAAAGTCTCGCATTAAATGCAGTTTCTTCAAGTATAAGATGGTCTTCTTAACTGAAACGGTTTCTTGTTACGACGCGGCTATTTCGATCCTGGATATAATTTTGGCTAAATATGATCAATTATCGCCTCCTTATGAAACGAAGCCGGAGGATCGCGTTTTGGTTGCAAAAAGTATCGGTTTTTACTAAATAATTAATAAGTTCGGCAAAATAATTTCTGCATCTAATTCTGTGCAACCGGGGCAAACGATGACAGACGGTTAAAAAGAGTGCCTTAGATAGCGACTAAAGACAAAATGTGCCTTCCTTAAACGCCGACTATGGTGCTCTAGGTAACCGGTATAAAACGTGCGTGTACTGTACATTAATATATATATCGCTAAAAACTGTTCCTGTCATTCTTGTTGGTGCGTACTTACATTTTTCTGTTTGATAGTTTTTTCCTTTTAGGATTGACGCGGCTGTTGTCTGGTTTCGCAGTGAAAGCGCCAAAATAATAGTTGACCGTAGCTAAGTATGAACAATTATCGCCTGCTAATATAATGAAGCTGCAAGAGCCTGAGTATCGGTCTTATTATTAATAGGGGTCTTTTTCTGTACAAATCGGCTTAAAATGACATACCCTAAAATTATGTCTCGTCTGTCCATTCTCTTATTCGTATGTTTGTTCGTTCGTTTGTAATGCGGTTTAACGTCCCAGCGATCATATTTTCAGTCATGTCGGGACAAGGGGGGGCACCGCTTCCTGGGTTTTAGTCAGTACTCATGAGGCAGTTAATGCTTCTTGCTCGAGGACGCAGAACGGTGACACAAATGGGGGATCGAACCCCTTATTTATGTAAATGAGAGTTTTCTCCGTAATGAACCTTTTTTTTTCGCGATACATGCTACGTGCTGACAACAATTTAGCGGGGCACTGATCAGGCTGCGCCTGATCAGACTTCGCATATCCTACGTTTCAAGTTCGCGCGCGCGTCTTCCCGTGGCGCGGCTCCTTCTCGGCGCTTCGCGCCGAGTCAATATTGATTCGTTCCTAGAATTAATTATAACCAATTAACGCCTCTACGGCGTTATTATTACGTAATGTTGCGTAATCTTGAATAACTGTCTGCAAAGTGGCGGGGGTACTACTCATACATATACAGAAACGTCCTTGTGCAGTACAAACCCAAGCATAGACAGACGTACGGACGGACGGTATGGTCAACATACATGGAAGTTAGAAGTAAGAACTTTAAAGTTAGAAATAAGAAGTTAGAAGTTAGAGATACAGAATAACCTCCCGAGCACGGGCGCAGGCACGCGTGAAGGCACGCGCGCGCCAGCTCGCATGCACACACATGTGCATTTGCGCATGCATTTGCCAATGCCAAACACATACAGACATACAGACATGATCGCGCGGGCCCATGCATACTAACACTCGTACACTCGCACGAACATATGTACATTAGAAATAAGAAGTAAGAAGTTAAATTAAGGAATAACCTGGTCTGTTACACTTGTCAATGCACATGCACGCCCGAGCACGGACGCATGCGTGCACGTATGCACACACGCGCATACTCGCACTTGTGACTAAAAATGATGATTAGGCGCTACACAATAAGTTATGATTAGTTTATTGGTTTGTCGAACCATGATACATGTACATAGAAATGTTGACTTGGACGTTAAACACTCCCCCACAAACACACTCACATACACACTGTGCGGTATTTTTTTTACTAGTAAACTATTCTGATTCTGATTCTGTTTCTGAACCATTATGTCGAGTGATCATTAAACACAGAAAGAAAGAAAGAAAGAAAGAAAGAAAGAAAGAAAGAAAGAAAGAAAGAAATGAATGAATGAATGAATGAATGAATGAATGAATGAATGAATGAATGAATGAATGAATGAACGGAAACGATTGTTTCAAGCATACAAACATGTAGCGTTTTCTTTTCAAATAAATGAATGAAGTGAGAAGTTCTTTTCTTCTTAAGTCTACTTTTTACTCTTTTTCGGAAACACATTAATTTATAAGATTTCATAGAATTTTTAAATTTCTTAGAAAAAGGTAGCGTTTATGTCCCCCAAGGTAGTCGCTTATCACAAGGGGGCTGTTTAGTGCAATCAGTTATGACACACTTTTGATTAATGGCCTACAGTAATCGCCGATGGTAATTTCAAGCATTGCACTTTGCGCCACCCTTATTCTCTCAACCAATCCAATTACAGATGTTTTATACCCTAACCCACCTTATATAAACAATCACTGAATTCGGTGGGCGGGGCGTTTACCTGAATATCTGCATATAGTTTACCTGAATATCTGCATATAAATCAATTTCACCAGTCATGTCATTAAAGGTCAACATATCACTTTCGTCCTAGACGTTGAAGGGTGAACATCGACTCACTGATCACCAACCCACAACCTAGAGATAGAGACTCAGACAGATCTTCTAGAGCTGCCTGCCATCCTTGTCACAGCGCTCAAGGCATACCACTTCTCCGGGAAGCCAGTCTGGCGGATCGGTGAAGGCTTAGAGCATGTGAAGGTAGAGCTTACGTTTAAGCTGCCTACCGTGAAAGAAAAACCTGTAATGTTAACAGAGAAAGAAAAACCTGTAATGTTACCGACCAGACGAGAGAAGGCCAAATGCAGGAAGCCCAAGCCTGCACCTTCTGCTCCCATCATGCCGACGACGCAGTGTCCACCACCAGCGACACCAACACTACCGTCACCAACGCCAGCCACCATTGTCCGACGACAAGTGACAGCGCCATCGCCATCACCAACGACACCACCAGTCACCAAGAAACCACGTCGAGAACCGTTGCTACCGACGCCCACCAGCGCACCCACTCCTCAGCCAGAGACCAAGCCTACGCCAGCTGCTCCACGCCGACCATTCGCCGGAGAATTCAAGGTCAGAAAGGTCAAGTCAGAGATTCTCCGTACCAACTACACCAACCATCGAGACAAGACCAACTACGTCCGTGAGTACTGCCACGAGAAGGGGAGAGCGTCGATCCAGGCTCTACGACCGAAGACCGGCCCTCGCCACACCCACTACCTAGTCAGCGACTTCTACGCCTACGACTCCACCGACTACTACCTACTGACCTACAAAGATACTCCGGAGTATGACCACTACAAACGACTTTGGCAACAGGGCGAGAAACTATCCAGCGAGTTTGTCAACGACTGGAACTACTTCTGCACCACGGTCAACATCCTCGAGCTACGACCACCAGAAGCCACGTCGTGATCGCTGCCAGCACCTGCCTCTGCCTCCTGAACCTCGAAACTTCATTGCTAAGCCGCTAGCAAATGTCCGAGATCACTGTTCACATGGATTGCAGCGTCCGTAGCTGTTTAATCATGTGCAGTTTCAAAACTAGGTCATTTCACCGACCTAGCACAGCCATTAAGCGCGGCCCTGAATGAGAGCAATCTGATTGGATATCTCATTTGACCTACTTTTGCTCTCGAGCAAGATAGTGAAATCACTGATTTGCAGCCGAATTGGCATCGATTTCCTATCTATTCTTATGCTCACTTTTCGACCATGGCGTTCAAAATTCTAAAAAGAAGTGCTCCTCCACTTTTTCTGGCTTGACTTGCATTGTCCGCTTACATTGGGCACCGGCGAACAGCGCGATTGGCTTTTTGCTGTCACCGCCACGATTTGCAGCCCAGGAGCACTTAACCTTCGTCCTTGAGGTGGAATACTGGATTAAGTCCGTTCAGCCCGGCATGACGAAAAACTGCCACTTTCTACTACTACTACTACTACTCTTTTATTTAAAGAAATAAAAGGTTTATTTATTTATTATTTCACTCAACAACAGCAAACTGCAACATGGTATGTTTCAGGTATAGGTTTGAATTATAAAGGAATGCTGCCACACGTCCTTTTAAAAATGCACGGGGTCAAAATAACGCTTTATACAAATCACATCATTTTTGATGCGTTACTAAAGTTTTATGAATTAACAAGTGAGCCACCTCGTTGGAAAACCAACAATGTGGGTTTTTTTCGAACAGGTCCGACACAAACCGGCCTGTACAAGCACAGAAAAGAGCTAGAAGCTTGAAATTTCGGATTTTAGTAGAAGAGGAATTTTACTATCCGAGTCGCGAAAACAAAGGCGCTGATCAGCTTCGCGGTTACCACGAAGCTGATCTGCGTCTTTGTTTTCGCCTATGCAGATTGTTGGTTTTCCCATGAGACGGCTCAAGTTTAAAGTGTGGAGACCAAGTCTTTAGATATAATTGCATTGCTGATTGCTTCATTTAGTTAAAATTAATTCGAATTTTCCTGCTCGAACAACATACTGGGGTGATGTTTTCAGGCCCAACATTAACAAATTGGTTACACCTGGAAAATCACATTACAAATTGTATGCCATTTTTCTTTCGAATCGATGAGGTTTTAAGCAGCCAATGTTGCCACACATTTCAATCGAAGCCCCAAACGATTCACAATAAAAACGTTCGATACATTTAAAGGAAAAGCTTTAATGAATGGTTAAAATTTACTATTTGATTATTTTATTTATTTTTTTTCAAAAGGAGATAATGTCAATGCGAAGCAACTTTGCAAAATCCTAACCGAATGTCGGAGCGAGATAGTATTTTTGACGGACAATAAGTGGTCTTTGGCACAGCCTGTTCAAATCGTGTGAAAACGGCAGTCTTGTACTTAATGAAGTTTCAAACGTGAATTAATTTACATCGACCGCTTTACATACATTATTATGTCCATGTTCCGTATTGCACAGGCTTCAATTGTAAATTTAGCCCTTGGTCGTTTGAAACATATTAGCTCATAATCACCTAGATAAGAATGTATAATCGCGCAAATGTAGAGTGAAAGTGGTAAAACATTCGCTCAAACGTATGCATACAAAAGTCGCGCAAAAGCCTTCGCGCAAACGTATTGGTCGCTTATGTTTAGTGGTTAATTGACATACATGTATGTATGTCTTATGCCACGAATGTTTGTTTCATATGCCCTTCACGAAATATATAAATTAAACATTAACTTATTGGTTAACGTCCAAGTCAACAATTTTCATTCATGCCGTGATAAAGCATAACGTTGCCATGCCCAGAATCAGAATATTTTACTGGTGAAACAATACCGCACCAGTTTGTGTGTGTGTGTGTGTGTGTGTGTGTGTGTGTGTGGCGCCTAATGATCAATTTTTAGTCATGCCGTGATGGAGCTACAAATCTTCCAACTTGGTGCGAAAATTACAATTTTGTGCTTTTAAGGTTTCACAAGTGAATTTATTTATATCGACCGGTTTACATGCATTATGTCTATACTCCGTATTGCACAGTAAATAGCCTTGGGTCGTTTAAACCATATGAGCTCATAATCACCTAGAATAGATACGCATTTGATATGGGATATTGTACCTGGATTGTTTATTAGGGGTGATAGTGAGGGGTATTCCCCTGTTACGAATACACAGAGTCGGATATTGCACCGACTAAGAACTATTCCGCGTACCTTTCCGATACACAAAATACCCAGGGAGCCAAAAGTCTCTATCTCGCAAAAAAAAAGGTTGGAGGTGACATCTCCTGCTATAGTTGTTTTGAATGCATTTTTGGATAGCTCTGACCTTCCAAAAGAAGGTCTAAGTGGACTGCTCTGGAAATTTTTTTGGCGTGATGCTTTAATCAGACGGTATTTAGACGTACTATTTGTTATACAGCTGAAATTCAGTACACAACTATATTACGAACAGTCATATTTGTAGTATGTTTCTTCATTATCGTATACTATCCTGATGCCATTTAATCTTGTCTGATTGCAGCTGAGTATGTCTTACCCATGTATAAAGCTGTAAATGTGTCATATGAGTAAACTATGTGTCATCTTAAGGCATTGAATTACATTACCCCACCCACTTAATTTATATGTAAAACTTTATGTGCAATTATGAGAATCATATTTTTATCAGTACATTTTTATCAATAAATGTTGATGTCATCATTATTTTTATAACAATTTTTATTGCTTTTTCCTCTGTTTACATCCTTTTCAAAGTTTATTTACTCATGTAGAGACAACACAATGATTGGTAAATGCGGAAAAAAAAGTCTGCAAAATTAAAACTTGGCTTCTCATATTGCCATTTGAAGTGTTTGGGGCGGGTTATCTATAGGACTTACCTTGTACCCTTAGAACAAATGCTCATGGTGCCATTTTGGTCAGAGGATCACTTTTATGCCCATTTGTGTCACATAAAATCACAGTGCTCACCCTCAACCCTAATAAGCAGTTACCCCTATATTACCACATGTATCTTGGCTACTGATAGACATAGAGAGCAGAAATAAGTATCAAATGATTGTTTTGACAATGCTCTATAACCATGTAATAAGATATAACATCAAAATGACTTCCTGGTGTTTGAATATCAATGAGAACTTTATATATTAGAAAAAAAAATCACATAAAAATGGAGTATACCAGCACAATTGCTTATTACACCTCAGCAATCAAAAGATCTAGACAGCTCAAAATTGGTATCAAATGATTGCTGTGACAATGTTCTATAACCATATAATAAGATATATAAACAAGCTGGCTATCTTAATCTCAATTATTAAAGAGAACTTTAGATATTAGAGAAAAATAACAGATAAATGAAGGGGGTATACCAACAACATTGCTGATATCTCAGCAACCAAAAATTCTAGAGAGCTGAAATTTATATCAAATGATTGTTATGATAAAGTTCGATAATAATGTGATAAAATACAGACATACTTTGACTTTCTTGGTGTTCAAATATTAATAAGAACTTTCAGTATTAGAGAAAAATCACAGAACAATGGAGGGGGTATACCTACAGAAACGTTTATAGCTCAGCAACCAAAAGCCATAGAGAGCTGAAATTGGTAACAAATAATTGCTACGACAACCACAAAATATGATACATAAATAATCAGACTTTCGTGCTGTTCGAATATTGATGAAAACTTAAAATATTAGAGAAAAATCGCAGACAATGGAGGGGGTATACCTACGGAAATGTTTATATCTCAGCAACCAAAAGCCGTAGAGAGCAGAAATTTGTATCAAATGATTGTTATGACTATATTCTATAATCAAGATATATAAATAAGCTGACTATCTTGCTGCTCCAATATTTAAGAAAACTTAAGATATAAGAGAAAAATCATTGCCAAACGAAGGGGGTATACCAATAAAATTGAAAATATCTCAGTGACCAAAAGCTCTAGAGAGCTGAAATTGGTTTCAAATCATTGCTATAATAATGTTCTATAATCATGTTATAAGACGCATAAATAATACTACTTTCTTGTTGTTGGAATATTGATGAGAACTTTAAATATAAGATAAAAATCTCAGAAAAACAGAAGGGGTATACCAATGGAAACGTATATATCTCAGCTACCAAAAGCCATAGAGAGCTTAAAATGGTATCAAATAATTGCTATGACAATATTCTATAATCATGTAATAAGATACATTAACAAGCTGACTTTCTTGTTGGTCAAATATTAAGAAAACTTAAGATATAAGAGAAAAAATCATTGGCAAACGAAGGGGGTATACCAATAAAATTGAAAATATCTCAGTGACCAAAAGCTCTAAAGAGCTGAAATTGGTTTCAAATCATTGCTATAATAATGTTCTATAATCTTATGATAAGAACCATAAATAATACTACTTTCTTGTTGTTGGAATATTGAAAAGGACTTTAAATATTAGATAAAAATCTCAGAAAACATAGAGGGGGTATACCAATGAAAACATGTATATCTCAGCAACCAAAAGCTATAGAGAGCTGAAATTGGTATCAAATAATTGCTATGACAATATTCTATAATCATGTAATAAGATACATTAACAAGCTGACTTTTTTGTTGCTCAAATATTTAAGACAACTTAAGATATAAGAGAAAAATCACTGGCAAACGAAGGGGGTATACCAATAAAACTGCTAATTTCTCAGTGACCAAATGCTCCAGAGGGCTGAAATTGGTACCAAATGATTGCTAGGATAACATTCTATAACCATGTGCTAAGACACACAAACAATCTGACTTACTTGTTTTTCCAATATTGATAAAAACTTTAAATATAAGAGAAAAATCGCGGAAACATGGAGGGGATATACCGACAAAATGTTTTATAACTCGGCAATCAAATGTCCTTGAGAGCTGAAATTGGCATCAAATGATTGCCATGATAATGTTCTATAATCAAATGATAAGATAAATGAATATTTTAAATATCTTGTTATTTAAATATTGATGATAACTTAAAATATTAGATACAAATCAAACAAACATAGAGGGAGTATACCAACAGAAACGTTTATATCTCAGCAACCAAATATCCTTGAGAGCTGAACTTGGTATCAAATGATTGGTATGACAATAATGAACTACTCACTAGATACAGTTGTAGTATTTCATAGCCGCTTGCTTAAAGGTGTGCATGATCCAGTCTATGGAACAATGAGAACTTACATCTGACATTTTATAGGAAACGGTAATCTGACCATGGACTTGGTCATGATAATGATGAACAGATGTAAATTCATAAAGAAACTGAATGACAAAAATAAACATAAATACTTGTATAAATAATGTTTAGAGCACATCCCATATTCATTTGTTCTTCAATGTCTCACGAATCAATATGCATTTATTTAAATTTCATGATTCATATTATTATGTAAGTGGGTGGGGTAATTCAACATCATAAATACTAAAACAACAGCTGCAAAAGTATGAATTAAAGAATATAGTAAGATTACTTCTTTATCTGTGATTCCTAGCATTGCTCTAGACTAGAAAATTAAGCAGTTTATGATCTGAAACACAAAGGATATGTTCATATATCTAGAAAACGTTTGTTATACGTAGGCAGCTCAAATAGCATGAAACAATGTGTAATTTAACCACCGCGCCAAAAAAATTTCGTGAGCAGTTCACCCAGGCCTTCAATAGGATGGCAAAGCCTAACCAAAATTGTATTCAAACCAACTATAGCAGGTGATGTCACCTCCTCTCCCCAAAACAGGGCTTGGCTCCCTGGGTAAATACACTCACGGAGGCGGCATTGGTTTTGCAGCCACGAAGCATTAAATTCCCCTTATTTCCCATGTAACGTTTTCGATATCCAAAGTCCATGAATGTGAATATGGGAAATGTTCCATAAACGTGACCAGCACACTCTCTCAGCCGGATTATCATTAATCAAGAAATAATAGTAACAATAATAAAGTCCGTTCCTGGAACCAGATTAGAGAAGCTTTATAAAGATAAAAATAGGTAATGATCAGGAAATGGTGCAACCAGAAAGAAATGTCCACTCCAAAAACAGAGATGAGGAAAAATTGAATTAACAGTTTGGTATTTATACTAAGTAAAATGACACTTTGAGTAAGATTGAGTGATAAGAAAATCGTCATTCAGAAAACAAATACGTGTGTTCACACCTCGTATTTATCACAAACAAATGCCTATGTTCACACCTAGAAGATTAGGTTGATAACACTATCATTTTACAAGTAGAAACCTTTACTTAGAGAGAAGTGCATGTACTCGCACGAACTATCATGTCCTAGAATGCTAGAACATTGTGTTAAACAATTCTGCAGCTTTCAAAACCACACAGAAACTGATATATTTTTTCAGTTTTACCAGCAGTGTTTTTGTCAAGTTGGGACTAGATAACGAAAAGAGGCTCTTTTTGCGGAAAGATGTGAAAAGAGGTGTTTGAATGCCAAAATAGTCGTTTATGATGCATATGATGCAATATAAATTAGTTATTTCAGAGAGTACGATAGTAGCAGCATGCCATAATGCAAGAATTTCTGAAATATTAAATGTTGGCAAATAGGTGCGATGGCTTAGTGACGGGGCATCTTTAATTACTAGGTATGACTTATCACGGTAGGTGTTAGCTGGCACGCGTATATTGCTCATGACACCTTGGTTAATATACCCATTACAGATTATCATCGATATCGTGATTTTTTAAAGAAGCAGTATTACTATTTTATCTTAAATAAATGGAAAAATTGGAATTCACGCATATTGTGTCTCTATTTAATGGTAAAATGCCTCTTTTCACATCTTTTCGCCTCTTTTCGCGAAAAAGCCTCTTTTCGCTATCTAGACCTACCGTTTTCAATGAATTATATCACATATGGACAAATTAAATATTCAGATGGAAATATGGACCCGCGCCAAGTCCGGTCACGAGAAATTGCTAGGCTGACTATATGATTACGGGTTAACTACCCCAGAATGTCTGAGCCTACCCAGGAAAAGTGGTTTTAGGCAATTCCATTAAAACATATAAGCATCAGTATATAAAATAAACTTAACTTATTGTCAGTCAACTATTTTCAGTCATGCCGTGAAGCAGATAATGCTTCGCTATCGTCGCTATGCACATGTTTAATGGTTAATTGACATATGTACGTCTTATGCCACGCATGTTTGTTTCATATGCCTTTCACGAAATATATAAAATAAACTTAACTTATTGGTTAACGTCCTAGTCAACTATTTTCAGTCATGCCGTTATGAAGATACTGCGTCGCTTTAACGTGGCCGTGCCCATGTTATATGATTCCTCGACATAATGGTTCAGAATCAGAATAGTTTACTGGTGAAACAATACCGCAACAGTGTGTGTGTGTGTGTGTGTGTGTGTGTGTGTGTGTGTGTGTGTGTGTGTACGTGTGTGTGGCGCCTAATCGTCAATTTTAAGTCATGCCGTGATGGAGCTACAAATCTTCCGACTAACTTGGTGCGAAAATGCCAATTTTGTGCTTTTGATGAAATTACACAAGTGAATTTATTTATATCGACCGCTTTACATGCATTATGTCTATGTTCCGTATTGCACAGGCTTCAACTGTAAATAGCCCCGGGTCGTTTGAACCATATGAGCTCATGATCACCTATGATGTGCATTTGAATTTGATATGGGATATTGTACCTGGATTGTTTATTAGGGGTGATAATGACAGGTATTCCCCCTGCTACGAATACACAGAGTCGGATATTGCACCGACTAAGAGCTATTCCGCTTACCTTTTCAATACATTAATACAAACACTGGTCCCGCAGCCACTCAGCATTTAATTTCCCTTATTTCCCATGTAACGTTTTCGATAACCAAAGTTCATGTATGTGAATATGGGACATTGTCAATTAATTGTATATGATTTAGTTTGAAGACTTAAAAGTGTTTCAAACAGTTTCAAACAGTTCCTGATCTTTGCATACTTGTACCTTTTGATGTAATGCTACCGTTTCCCCCCTAATTGCGTTTTTTTTTTTAATATACAGAGACTAATATTGGATAGGCATTGAACAAACGTAATAAAAGTTACAAGAATGGAATTCTCTGAAAATTTATGAGTACTTATGACCCGTGACCCGGAATGTCATCAACATTTTATGTTGACAAATAATATTTAAAACCGTTAATAACTATTAATTAAGACAGGCCCGACTGTCTATTGAAACACAAGAAATATATATCTTAAATATGATGTATTCAAATAACATAACATAACAACAAAGTGATCAGATCTGTGATAAACTTTAAATCTTGCGGACATTGCTGGGCGGCCAAAATGGACCGGAATGTCCGCAACATTATTATTGAAACTATCCCTATTATATCTGTTAAAAACTATAAATATTGTCATGTTAACTCATTGAAGATGTCCGGTTGAAATGCATTTGTTACGTAAGAATTACAAGGGTGTAAACTAAAAGGGTTCCGACTGTTCGTTGAAACACAAGCAAAGCATATCTTAAAGATAATGCTATCAATAATTTGCTGTCAATAATAAAAATCAGTGGGGACCAAAGTCATCGGATCTGTTTATAATAGGCATTGTGGACCATAATTTACATTTAGTTTATGATTAGTTGCTTCAACTTTCGCAATAATATGCCATGCGTTTTAATCATTAACCGTTTTCCTCATTTAGTATAAATTTTAAATGTTGCGGACATTGCGGGGCGGTCTAAATGGTCAGGGATGCCCGCAAGATTTTTTATTGAAACTATAGTTATTAAAACTGTTAATTACTATGAATTATGTGATGTAAACTCACTTAAGAGTTAAAATTTACAGTTGAAATGCAATAATTTAAACGACAGAATTACAATTGTGTAAACATGGAAGAAATTGTGACCAAACGGTCAAACATGTTTTATTATAATCAGACACTCGTGGTTTGTGGGTCAAATGGTCATTATGTTTAAAATTTACTTGTTTTATCGCATTGATAAAGCATAATCGATGGGTATTATATCGGTTTAAAGAGAAAACAACATTTACGGACATTTCGGGCCTGCGGACATTTCGGTCCCTTTGGGGCGTCCCGGAATGTCCGCAAGGAATTTTTTCTAAGTTCTTTTTTTGTTTTTATGAAAATTATTTCCCAGAATTTTTGCATTTAATAGACTTATTTAACGATTATTTATGTTTTAATACATATTTAAAACAACTTAATTTTTTTGCGGACATTCCGGGCCGCGGACATTCCGGTCCCCTACATGCGTCAGAGAAGGTTAAAATTTTCGTATTTTCATGTTCCATAGACCCCTAGTCTACCGGGTCCCTTTTTTGAGGTGTATGAATTTGGTAGGTTTTACGGCACATCCGTACCAACGCCAGCAGCAGCCAGAAGTAGCAAATTTATATCGCTTTGAAAATCATTTGATGTGTGTGTGGGTGATACAAATTCAAAATGCTTCTTCGACCACGGTATCAAATTAGCCCCGGGGGTGGTACTCCCATAATGATATTGAGACAGTTTGTGTATGTCGCGCGATAAATGCCCTTTTTGTGTAGTCCATTCTAAATTAGATTACCCATTTTCAGTAAAAAAGACATTTTAAGCCCCCACTTTATACGGAAAAATCGCCTTTTTGTTTAAAACGCCATCCCTTTCCTCGAGGGGTGGGAGGGGCAACTCAGGGTAATGCTGGTACGGATGTGCCGTAAAACCTACCAAATTCATACACCTCAAAAAAGGGACCCGGTAATATACTCACTAGTGGTCTATGGAACATGAAAATACGAAAATTTTAACCTTCTCTGACGCATGTGTCTTTCAGTGTGTTTGTATAGTAAGGGTGCCAGCCATCAGAAAAATGGAGATAGGTGGTCGGAGAGTAGCAAAAATTTCATTCATACCCTCTGGCAGAGGATCCCAATGGAAGCTTGAAAACCAATGTTTGGTCAATTTTAAGTCTTGCAAAAGTGTTGAAATTAAGAGATATATAACACAACACATGACATTCTAAAACACGGTATTCGATTATGGGGTGTACATACAAAACAGATCATGTCGCAACTAATACTTATCATACATCAATGAATATGCTGTCCTTTTACAGCTGAGGTTCAGTCCTTTCATTCAGTAGTAAGAAATGACAGAAAGCTGACTTGCATCATTCATGCATATTCATGAAATATCAAAAATCAGGGATATCAACAATTTCAACTCCATTATAAACTATTTTCAGTCCCATTCCATCATTCTGGACCATAATTTGACTGATGTTATAGCTCAATTATAGAGTTTCACCATTTCTTCAATGCAGTAGGGCTACACATGTATGAAAATCATCACAATGGTATTTTCATGAATATAAATGAAAAAAAAATGTGTAACTGGAAAGCAACAATACAAAAATAAAGAATGGGTGCCTACGTTCAAAAATGCTCACATCAGAGCAGTCAGTTGTTCTAAAGATGACTAAAATTGAAACCACAGTAATGCATGGATATAGAGCTGTCTTTCTGGTTGTCAGTTATGCAAATATTTACTAGTACCTTGCATATTTAAGTCTGGATATAGCAAACCGAGTACTTTAATGGTATGTATCAATAAAACCACAAAAAAAATCATTAACCCCCATAATTTAACTCATTTCAGGCCCAAGCTATCATCCTGACACACTGTTATTGTACTGGTGATGCCATTTGGTAATTTTACAGATATCAATGGTCTGATAGTAAAAACATCTCATTTACAGTAACATATTCATGATTATTTTTTATATAAAAATCTAAGAAAACTCGCAAAAATGCGAAAAACTTAAAGAGTTAACTTACTAATTCACTTGTATCTGACATTTAAATTGACATATGATGCTAAAAGTGGCATTGAATGAATGCTTAGACTATGAACTATTGCCTTAAAGGCATTTGTTTTTCAGTTTCAAGAGTATTAGTGATAAGGTAAGACAATTGGATAAAAATCACAAAAACCTAAAAAGGTACACCTTCAAAGTGTATCTTCACAACTGATAGCATAAGGATACAAAAATTGATAGCAAATGGATGCTTTGACAATGTACTGTAACTATGTAATCTGATTGTCTGATCTGATGTCTCATGAATATTAATAAAAACTTCAGAAGTTAGAGAAACAGTTTGAAAAATGAAGGGATGTACCCACTTATTCACTGATATCTCGGATGTCCATTGCCTAAGAATGCTAAAATGACAGTAAATGTTAGCTAGGTTACCGGTAATGTATTATTGTCATGTGGTATTTTATACAAATCGTTTGAGATCTTAAGTAAAACATCGATACAGACTAATCAATGTTGTCCATCAACAAAACACTTGTATTTTGGTTGCTTACTCAACTCATATGCTAAGTGGTATATCTGACATCTTGACAATAGAACATTCTCATAGCAATTAGCTGATGCTATTTTGAGCTCTCAAGGGACATTGCCAGCAGATAAATAAGCGATTTTGTTGGTATACCCCTTCACATTTCTGCAAATTTTCTCTAATTTCTTAAGATATCACTAAAATTCATGACTCTAGCATTCATATGATTTAATAATAAGATTACATGGTTAAAGAATATTGGGTCCTAGCAATCAGTTTATACCAATTTCAGCTCCCTAGCGCTATCAGTAGCCAATATACATAGTGGTAAAGAAGGTATACTCCCACTTAATTCTTTCACAATTTTTTCTCCAGTATCTAAAGATTTCATCAATATTCATGAAATCCAAAAAAGTCAAAAGTACATGCTGTTTGAAAACTGCCGTAGCAATTGGCACCATTTTCAGCACATTAAAGATTTTGGTACTTAAGTCCCATGTCATTTTGCGGGTATATTTGCTTAATTGTTCTGTGGTGTTTAATTTTTAAAAATAATCATGAAGATTATATTTCCATAAAACTACACGGCAGCAGTACATTGCATTAATCATTTGTTTGATGCCTACATGTATAAGCAATTCAGGTCTATATACAGCCCAGGTACAAAAACTATGTTATTTTGCAGGTATATCCCTTATTTTCCAAACTTTTTTGTGATTTCTGAAGTTTTTATTTGCATTAATTTGCTTATTAGGCAATAAGGTAAAACTGCTGTGCCCTTGGATGCCTTTGATGAGGATTAGTTTGGGATAACTACAATTGATAGAAACATTTATTTGTTTTGTTCAAGATGATGTTATCTTCTCTGCTCTACATATTTCAGCATTAGAAAGGCCGTATTGGAATAGCCTTTAGTAAATGCATAGGCATGAGTTTTAGAAAAGAATAAGTAATTCTATTGTTTTAACTTAAAATTACTCATAGGAAATATAAAGTCTTCACTTTTTTTAATATTACATCTAGACAATGACCTTCTGTATTCATAACATATAATGTTACATGCGTTACATTATTCAGTGAGCCTAGGTTCTTGGTAAAAGTTGTAACAGTAGTTCAGGGCTTTGGTACTCAACTATCAAGGAAGCGTTTAAAATCATAAGATATAAGTAATACACCATTTGGCATATGGGACTGGGGATTAGGCTACTGAATACTTCATTTAAGACAAAACATATAAGATAGAAAAAATAAACATTGTGTGTCAATTGAACATGGTAATGGAAATAAATAACCTGTTTTTGGCAAAATGCATAGAGCACCTGCAAAATGAATGATGTCACTTAAAATTTTGTTTTTAAATGATATTTTGATTTACATAACATGTACAAACTACAGCCAGTGGAGGTCAGAAGTTTGTTCAAACAGTTTTGATATGCAGACTTTATGAGTAAGTTGAGTAAAATGATAAAGTACTGACATTTTTCTGTAGCTCAAACAGTCATATCATATTTTCGTTTTTGACTGTAATGTATGTAACAGCCTGTTACATGATAATGCCCCTAAGCCCAGAGAGCAAACATCTCTTATTCAACCAAGCTTGAGTTTTCTTTAAGATAAAGGTCTTTATATGGTCCTGAGACTGTACTCAACGCCTGTCCCAGCAAAAATGACTAACAAAAATGATATTGTGGTGTTTTTCTTCGTTTCGAGCCTTACCTATTGACAAATTAACTTCTGTTACATACGTTACATGTCACATAAAGCCACAAAAGCAGTCAAACCCATACAGTTTCTAAAAAAAATAAATATAATGCTAGCTTTATTGTTGTAGACATTGGCTTGAAGGGTTTTTTTTAATGAATTTTCAAGTTGAAATACGCAATTACGGAGATTTATTCTGTTTATAATGTTACACTATGGACAGTTATTTACACTTTAAGGATCTATAGCCTTCCTTAAAATAGTCTATTGCTTTTTAAAGTATTATGATGAACCAAACAATTAGGCAAAGTGAACCATATTAAACAAAGAGACTATAATTTTACAATTGAAAATAAAATTCTTAGACATCTCTAAAAGATGGCGTAGTTACGTCCATCAGGCGTAACGTATGTAACTTTATTTTTGTTTTAAAAGCAAAAACAAGTCTCACTAACAATTATATTTAGTTTCGAGCAGATACAATAAAAACACACTGCATCAACATGAAACTAGGCAACATACTTATGGTTTGGAACTCTGTTGGCTGTCCTCGAATTCACGGATCAAATAAGCCAGGGTACGTCATTTTCACCCACAATAAAAGTGCTTTTGCAAGACCGAAAAAAATTAAAACATTGGTTTTCATACTTCCCAAAGACAGTACTAAACAACTATACAAAGGAAATTTTTGCTATACAGGTGGCCACCTAAAGTGCTTTTTTGGTGGCTTTCTCGCATCTGGCACCTTCTCTAGTATGTTGCATACCATCACGAAAATGTGTTACCCATGCAATATACAGAGATTTTTTTAGCTTTAAAAATTGAAGAAAAAATTTATCTGATTGTAAACCGCCTAGGGTCAAAATTAAGAAACAAAAAGAAGTAACATTGTATACCCTATTTTACCATGTTTAACCCACTACATAAAAGTGGGATTTAATGGGATATATGTGAAAGCAAAGTGTGCAGCTCAGCTAAAAGTTAACCTAAATTTGAGGCCCATCCAAGGGGGTATTAGTTCCAAGCTCACTAAAAGAAAAATGACCTTTCTCCCTAGCTCCCTAAAAATCTTTTCCTTGCTCCCAGCTTCCTAAAACCAAGTGTTCTCTCCTAGTAATCCCCAATTCCCTTCAATTGTTTTCCAGCTTTCCCAAGCTCCCTGAAAACAAAATGGCCCTGGGGAGCGCGGTGGCGTAGTGGTAGAGCGTCGGACTCCGAATCGAGAGGTCCTGGGTTCGATCCCCACAGGCGTCACCGTGATGTGTCCTTGGGCAAGACACATTAACTCCCTACAGTACCGGTTAAACCCAGGAAGCGTTGGCTCCGTCCCGACATGACTGAAAAATTGTTGACTGGGACGTTAAGCCCAACACAAACACAAACAAACAAAATGGCCCTGCTACCCAGCTCCCTAAAACCCGTGATAGGGTCCCAAATTTAATGCGGTCTTTTGTCGTGAACAATCCTGGTTGTCTCAGAACTGGTCGAAAGACACATTTTCTCATGCTGCAGCTTACAGTGATAAGACAAATAGCGCTTCTACTGCGCTTTACGTGTTACATCGCGTTTGGTTTGCGTGAAGCGAACGTGCTTTGTAAGAACATTGGATCTACGCGAAAGTGTCCCTGGTTAGAGCATAAGCCGTGCGACCTTAAGTGAGTCACTGCCCCTAAGCTCATCGGTTAATCATTTCCGCACACATTGGAACGAAAATGCGAGATCGGATAATTATCAGTGCTGTCACGACAGCATCAGTGCTGTCACGATATCAGTGCTGTCACGGTCATAATTATTTAAAATACTCAAAACGCACCATATAAAAGTATTTGCTTTTGGTATGTAATGATACTATACTGAGATAGTAAACGTTTAGCGGAACTTATTTTTAATTTAATCCTACAAGATAGTGTCTACAAAAATAAAGCGTTTCAGAAACAGAACAAATCACAGTATGTGCATTTTCATTGAAGCTCTCTTTCTCGTTAATTCATTGAAAGTATTTAAGGTTTGTGTGAACTATTGTTCGTGACAAGTTATATATGCCCCCACTTACAGATTGGGGAAGTCTTATCAAATGAGCGTTATACGCAAGAAAGTTTGTTCGTGGCAGCACTGATATTTTTTCAAGGGTACCATACAATTAATTAATGCTGGTGCACTATTTGTTCAGTTAAACTCGGCATATTTTATTTCTATATTCTAGATGCTCCTGTTAATAAAACTATCCCATTAAAAAAGAAAAAAAATGGACAATTAATTTTTTTCGTTTTGCCTTTCTGGATTGCTCCATTTTTTTGATAATGACCCGTATAGGGACCGTGTACCAGTCAAATGACAAGCAAGCGGATGTTGATAACAATGAAGTTTTGGTGAAACCGGTAAAATTTCACTCCGCCTCACCCCACAAAAATAGATGAAGTGGGTTTGAAAATTTCATCCACTCGCATTCGATGATGAATTGTGAGCACTCTGCATTCTGTGTAGAATGATGTCGCCTTTACTTTAAAGTATCACCAGAATACGACATGTAAGTGCGCAAATCACAAGAAATTTTGCTTCAGCTACCCCCTTCCAAAAAGGTCAAGTTAGCAGCAAATTAGCTACAGCCCTAAACTGTCACGTTAGCAGAAATTTTGCTGCTGCGAAAAACGACCAAGTTAGCTGCTTTGCGCGATTTTTGTCGCCGATCGTGTTTGCTTTAGTCTGGCGGATGTTAGGGATATAGAAAACAATATTGAATGCCGAAAACGGATTTTTTTTACAGCTGAGAAACACGTGGTATTGTTTACATACAAACAGATAAATGATCGGGTGACGCACAATGGAATTCTGTCCAAAGTTGAGATGAGAAATTCGAGTTTTCTCCTATAACGTTTACTCATTTGACTGATAGATTGATGCAGTCAATGCAGAAATTGAGCATTTATTGAATGAACGTAACATAAGGAATCCAGGTTATTTCGTTTTCGCAAACACTTCCGCCCCATGATTAAATAGTACTTCCAATACAATAACATTGAAGTGTTTGCGAAAACGAAATAACAGCGATTTCTTATGTTATTTTCTTTCAATAAATGTTCAACTTCTGTATTGACTGCACCTATCTATCCGTCAGTAGAAGAAACGCTGTAGGAGAAAACTCGAAAATCTAGCCTCAACTGCATTCTCATTGTAGTGCGTGTAACCCGATCCGTTTGTATATAAACAATACCACGTGATTGTCAGTAGTGGCTATATAAATCAATGACGAATACCGAAAACTCTAACATTTCTATCCCACCTGTGATCCGATTTATTGGTTCAAAGTCCCTGCCAGCAGCAAAAGTGAATATTTGTTTTCACGATTTTTTTCGTTTAGTTTGGCTGTGGACTCTATATAATAAATTTTCCTTGTTAAAAGGAACGCTTGGCTAGTCTGTATATACCATTATTTGTCCGTGTGTTGTGATTTTCGGTAGGATTGTGGAGTGTTTTTCGGTAACTCGATGAATCCCATCGGTCATGAACACTTCCTCGCTACGGTGGATTTCAAGCTTTCGTACTTGGTCGGACCTAGGACAAAGTTCCGGGTTTTAGCATTATCCGTCCAGAACACCATCTAAATGTTTAACGTTAGATCCAAGAACGTCATTCTTCCCACAAGTCCTAATAAAAACGGCGGAGAGCAAGTCTGGTTTCCGTCTTCAATTTCTTTATTATGCAAGACTTGTAGCAAAACATTGCGACTGGAACCAGGCCCCTGGATGTCAAAGGGAAACCCCATAGATTGAAAGAAAAACCCCACAGATTGAGGAGAAATCCCCATTCCGTTTCAATTGCTTGACGCTGTCGCGCAAAAACGATGATGAATGACGAAAACATAACTTTTATATGGAACGCCAAAGCTGTCTGATGGTAAGGAATAAAATTCATCATCGTCATTATAACCTGCTCACTTTTGATTATGTTGTATAGTGTGTATTATATGTTGGACCAGGTTCTTTTAAGAAATGAATTTCATTTTTCTGGTGTTCATGGAGCTATGAACCGCAGTGGGTCGCGTGCAAAGTGAATGAACCCCTTCGGGGTTCATGTAAGCTTTGCTAGCGACCCACTGCGGTTCATAGCTCCATGAACAACAGAAAAATTAAACTCATTGCTTATATTTACATTCATTTCTCTCTATCGCTTGTTGAAAAATCACCAAGGCGGTCACATTTACCAGCAAACAGAGAATCTACACACAGTGTGTGTTCAAACAGCGGAACGGCTTCGACGTTTACAACGTCCAATCAGATTGGCGAGATTCATGTTTTTTGACGTCAAGTTTGGATTACGTCACGTCGCGTGACACAATGTTGTTCATGGAAGTATGAACACAGATGAACATCTAATAGTTCATCTAAGGAGGCTTTAGAAAAATGTAAATATTATATTATGAAAGTTTTCATTATATGATGAGTAAACATCTTTATATTATGGTACACTTACATTATATGACGAGTAAACATCTTTATATTATGATACACTTACATTATATGATGAATTAACATCTTTATATTATGGTACACTTACATTATATGCTGATACAACCTCATTATATAATGAAGGTTCCTCATTATACTATGGGCTATTATCTTTATGGGTCATTGTCAAAAAAAAATGGAGCAATCCAGAAAGGCAAAACGAAACAAATTAATTGTCCATTTTTTTTCTTTTTAATGGGATAGTTTTATTAACATGAGCGTATAGAATATAGTAATAAAATATGCCGAGTTTAACTGAACAAATAGTGCACCAGCATTAATTAATTGTATGGTACCCTTGAAAAAATATCAGTGCTGTCACGAACAAACTTTCTTGCGTAAAACGCTCATTTGATAAGACTTCCCCAATCTGTAAGTGGGGGCAAATATAACTTATCACGAACAATAGTTCACACAAACCTAAAAGACTTTCAATGAATTAACGAGGAAGAGATCTTCAATGAAAATGCAAATACTGTGATTTGTTCTGTTTCTGAAACGCTGTATTTTTGTAAACATTATCGTGTTGGATTAAACCAAAAATAAGTTCTGCTAAACGTTTACTATTTCAGTATAGTATCATTACATACCAAAAGCAATTACTTTTATGTGATACGTTTTGAGTACTTTCAATAATTATGACCGTGACAGCACTGATATCGTGACAGCACTGATGCTGTCGTGACAGCACTGATAATTATGCGATCTCGCCTTTTTCATTCCAATGTGTGCGGAAATGATTAATTTCTGACCATTTATCGATGAGCTTAGGGGCAGTGATGAATTACGGTCGCAACCAACGAAGCCTCTGCTGATGCTCTAACCAGGTACACCTTTGCGTAGATCAAATGCTTTAACAAAGCACGTTCGCTTCACGCAAACCAAACGCGACGTAACACATAAAGCGCAGTAGAAGCGCTATTTGTCTTATCACTTTAATCTGTAGCATGAGAAAATTAGTCTTTGGGGCTTTCGACCAGGTCTGAGACAACCAGGATTGTTCACGACAAGACTGCATTAAATTTTGGACCCTATCACGGGTTTAGGGAGCTGGGTAGCAGGGTCATTTTTTGTGTTTGTGTTGGGGTTTAACGTGCCAGTCAACATTTTTTCAGTCATGTCGGGACGGAGCCAACGCTTCTTGTAGGGAGTTAATGTATCTTGCCCAAGGACACATCATGGCGACGCCTGTGGGGATCGAACCCATGACCTCTCGATTCGGAGTCCGACGCTCTACCACTACACCACAGCGCTCCCCAGGACCATTTTGTTTGGCACTTCTTGCATCTCTTTTTTACAAATAACCAACAAATGCTACCTCGAAAGGGAAGAAAAGCAAACGCTACTAGTTCTGCCACCCAACTTCCGAGAATTGAACCACAGCAAGAGCCTACCATACGGTTCATATTCTTATTGTCAAATGCTGAAAAAGATCTTAACTTGTTGAGTTTCCATGGACAAAACGCAACAGAAACGCGGTGCCTGAGCTCAAAACGTAGAAAGGACGCAGCAGGAACGTAGTAAGCGTAGGCAAAGCGTCTAGACAGAAATCCCTTGACGTCGTGGAAGCGTAGCTGATGCGGCTTGTGGATTCCTAAAGCGCCGTAGAAGCGCTGTAGTAGCGCGACAAGAACGTCGCTAGCGTAGCGAGAACGCTTCTAGTACGTCGAAGCGTACTAGAAGCGTACTAAAAGCGTGGGATTCCTAATTTGTTTCACATGACGACGCTTTCACGGCGTTTCACAAACTTTTTAAGAACGCCATGAACGTAGTGGAAACGCCGTCCAGTGGAATGGGGGTATTACCACCGAAACTTTTTCTTGCGTAGCATTTCCAACCAGTATTGCTCAAACCGGGCCGAACGTTTTCGGAGTGTCTGAAAGCCATTATGCACCCGTTTCTGAACAGCTCCCGATCAATCAGTGTCCCGTCATGAGTAGATTTAAACATTCTTCAGTTTTTCGCATGCTCACCTGACGAAGCTCGGATAGAAAACTCGAACCAATTGATTATACTGAGAAGAAATGTTGTGTCTGAAAGGAATCTAAGAACAACTTGGAGTGACTAGTTAAACCAAAGGTCCAGGGACGATAATGTAGCCTATCCAAGCACCGGGTCCGGGTCCCGAGGTTATAAAAATCTTGCTCAACTCAGCAGATCATAAATTTTAAAGTGCTCATAAATACTAAAATAGCCCAGATAAATTGAAATTTCAAGTCTAGATCACCAAAGCCTGTAATTTATACTGCTCTGTTCCAACCACCGTTAGCATTTTAACATTGAAGAGCTTTTCAGGTGAGCTGAAAATGTTTCATTACGAAAACACGCCCATGCAATATACAAAAAGGTATAAGTAGGCAATGATCACGAAATGGCAATCAGAAAGAAGTTCCCACTCCACAAACCGAGGGGTGGGTAAATACTAAAATGACACTTAGATACTTACACAAAGAGCCGAGTAAGCAGCTATTCCCCAATAGGCGGCCACTCAGTTACCCGAACTGAACTAAAATATAAACACGATCATATGGCTCAAACAGCACAAAAATTCGACTCCAAAACACAAAACAATTAGAACCACAACAGAAGTATCGCCTTGAAACGATCAGTAATATAAAACAACTGGGGGGGGGGCTTAAACCGGTTTTACAGACGCATACCCCTCACCCTCATCTTCTGCAGTGGTTCACAACATTTAGTTAGTTGTTCGGTCCTCATGGTGAATCTCTAACTAGTCAATGAATCATTATACTCAAACGAATAAATCATGATAGAGACTTTTAAGCTGTAAAAATTGAACATTTCATCGGAAAAATTTCAATATTTTTAACATTTTTGCTCAAAACATTGATTGTGGGGACACGTTAGAACCGCCTCGACCTCGATCTAACTTTGTTTTGAATCAAAAATAAGGTAAATAGGTATACCCTTGTGAACCCCAGTTTTACTATATAAAAGTGGGGTTTAAGGGGGTATAGTTTTCATGGACATGTTTTCCTGAAGTTCCTGACCTCGGGTCATGGAGAAATAGGAATTTCATACGAATATGAACAAAACACAAGCGTTCAGTGGCAGGATTGCTAGCTCGGGGTAATCAATTTCCAGACATCTTGGAATGAAGAATCTATTCAAGACGTTAAAACCAAAACTTCACACTGAAATGTTTATAAAGTCTTCAATGAAGTATCAAACTGAAAATGTATTCAATGAACACCATAAACCAATGCATAATATTTCCATAGATAGTTTTACATTTTTTGCTCAAAACATAGATTGTGTATACACGTACCCACAATCTATCTTTTGTGTACCCACAATCTATATTTTGTGTCAAAAAAAAAAAAAAAAAAAAAAAAAAAAAAAAAAAAAAAAAAAAAAAGAAAAGAAACTAGGTATACCCCGTAAACCCCAGTTTTACTATATTAATGTGGGGTTTAAGGGGTATACATTTCACGGACATGTTTTCTTAATGAGTTGTCTTGCCAAAGCCAAAGGACACTACAGTTTCGAACTCAGGACTTCTTGCTCCGGAGTGCTACACTATACCCAATAGACCACCGCGCTTCCCTTCTTTGAAAAGGAATACTTCATTATTCATATTCCGTATGTACAGAGTCACAATGATCTGAGATGTAAGACGCCTCTGAATAATTTATAAATCATTTCTTAAACAACTCTTGACTCCAGTTATGCATTGTTATCCTAGAAAAAAAAAGGAGAAGTATGCAACGATCAGGAAAGGGTGCAATCAGAAAGAAATTCCCACTCCAAAAACCCAGGTGGGGAAACAACTAAATTAACAATCAGGTACTTATACTAAGAAAACATATTGTAAGCCGAGTGGGCAGCTATTTTACCAATAGGTGGCCACTCGGCCACCCAAACTTAACTAAAAATTTGAAAACGCATATAAGGCGCTAACAGCACGAAAATTCAACACCAAGACATACAGAGAGAGAGAGAGAGAGAGAGAGAGAGAGAGAGAGAGAGAGAGAGAGAGAACCACCACAGAAGTATCGCCTTGGAACGAACAGTAATATAAAACAAGTAGCCCAGGGGCAACGATCGCTCACCTGAGAGTCAACAAGTACAGACACTGGACAAAGTAATTGGAGTTTTTACCATATATGGGTATGATGGCCATCTTGGTCATGTGACTTTGAAACCCTACTTACATCAGCAGAAGAGCTCTTGTCTGGATTGTGTATCCTCTTTTCTGCCATTTTGGTTCACGTGAAAAAATCATTTAACAAGGTCAGGGTCCTATAATGACCCCCTGGGTGGGGCCATATTTGACCCCAGGGGCAAGATTGACAGGATTTATGTAGAGCTCCACAAGACAATGTTGTATATCAAATATACAAGCTTTGTGTCATGCTGTTGCAGAGAAGATTTTTTCATATATTTCCATTATAAGTCTAATGTAGATAATGACATGCCTGGGGCGTGGCCTGTATGGACCCCAGGGGCACCGTTGGCAGCATTATAAAGGAGAGGATTATACATTGGTCCACACAACATATGAAAGCTCTGGGCCATATGGTTTCGGAGAAGAAGATTTTTTTATGTTTTTCCCATGTCGCCCCCAGGACGGGGCCCGTATGGACCCCAGGGGCACAGTAGGCAGGATTTATAAAGAGGACCACTATACATTGCTAAAAACAAAATATGAAAGCTTTGGGCCTTGTTGTTTCGGAGAAGAAGATTTTTTAAAGTTTTTCACATGACGCCCCCGGGGCGGGGCCCGTATGGACCCCAGGGGCACGGTCGGCAGGATTTATAAAGAGGAACACTATACATTGCTACAAACAAAATATGAAAGCACTGGGCCTTGTGGTTTCGGAGAAGAAGATTTTTTTTATGTTTTTCCCATGACGCCCCCGGGGCGGTGCCCGTATGGGCCCCAGGGGCACGGTTGGCAGGATTTATAAAGAGGACCACTATACATTGCTACTGACAAAATATGAAAGCTCTTGGCCTTGTGGTTTCGGAGAAGAGGATTTTTTTTTATGTTTTTCCCATTGTAAGTCTATGGGAGCTAATGACCCCCGGGGCGGGGCCATTTTTGACCCCAGGGGCATGATTGGCAGGATTTATATAGAGGAACACTACACATTGCTACAAACAAAATATGAAAGCTTTGGGCCTTGTGGTTTTGGAGAAGAATATTTTTTTATGTTTTTCATAATGACCCCGGGGCGGGGCCCGTATGGACCCCAGGGGCACAGTAGGCAGGATTTATAAAGAGGACCATTATACATTGCTACACACAAAATATGAAAGCTCTGGGCCTTATGGTTTCGGAGAAGAAGATTTTTTAAAGTTTTCCCATGACGCCCCTCGGGGCAGGGCCCAGGGGCACGGTTGGCAGGATTTATAAAGAGGAACACTATATATTGGTACAAACAAAATATGAAAGCTCTGGGCCTTGTGGTTTCGGAGAAGAAGATTTTTTTATGTTTTACCCATGACCCCCCAGGGGCGGGGCCCGTATTGACCCCAGGGGCACGGTTGGCAGGATTTATAAAGAGGACCACTATACATTGCTACACACAAAATATGAAAGCTCTGGGTCTTGTGGTTTCGGAGAAGAAGATTTTTTTATGTTTTTCCCATTGTAAGTCTATGGGAGCTAATGACCCCCAGGGCGGGGTCATTTTTGATCCCAGGGGCATGATTGGCAGGATTTATATAGAGGACCACTAAACATTGCTACATACAAAATATGAAGGCTCTGGGCCATGTGGAATGGGAGAAGAAGATTTTTTTTATGTTTTTCCCATGACGCCCTCAGGGCGGGCCCGTATGGACCCCAGGGGCACGGTTGGCAGGATTTATAATGAGGACCACTATACATTGCTACTGACAAAATATGAAAGCTCTGGGCCTTGTGGTTTCGGAGAAGAATATTTTTTCATGTTTTTCCCATTTTAAGTCTATGGGAGCTAATGACTCCCGGGGCGGGGCCATTTTTGACCCCAGGGGCACGATTGGCAGGATTTATATAGAGGAACACTACACATTGCTACATACAAAATATGAAAGCTTTGGACCTTGTGGTTTTGGAGAAGAAGATTTTTTATGTTTTTCATAATGACCCACAGGGCGGGGCCCATATGGACCCCAGGGGCACAGTAGGCAGGATTTATAAAGAGGACCATTATACATTGCTACACACAAAATATGAAAGCTCTGGGTCTTATGATTTCGAAGAAGAAGATTTTTTAAAGTTTTTCCCATGACGCCCCCGGGGCGGGGCCCGTATGGACCCCAGGGGCACGGTTGGCATGATTTATAAAGAGGAACACTATATATTGCTACAAACAAAATATGAAAGCTCAGGGCCTTGTGGTTTCGGAGAAGAAGATTTTTTATGTTTTACCCATGACCCCCACCCCCCGGGGCGGGGCCCGTATGGACCCCAGGGGCACGGTTGGCAGGATTTATAAAGAGGACCACTATACATTGCTACACACAAAATATGAAAGCTCTGGGTCTTTTGGTTTCGGAGAAGAAGATTTTTTTATGTTTTTCCCATTGTAAGTCTATGGGAGCTAATGACCCCCCCGGGGTGGGGCCATTTTTGACCCCAGGGGCATGATTGGCAGGATTTATATAGAGGACCACTAAACACTGCTACAAACAAAATATGAAAGCTCTGGGCCATGTGGTTTCGGAGAAGAAGATTTTTTTATGTTTTGCCCCATCACGCCCCCGGGACGGGGCCTGTATGGACCCCTGGGGCACGGTTGGCAGGATTTATAAAGAGGACCACTATACATTGCTACACACAAAATATGAAAGGTCTGGGACTTGTGGTTTCGGAGAAGAAGATTTCTTTTATATTTTTCCCATTGTAAGTCTATGGGAGCTATCTGTTGCCATGGAAACCAGAGTTCCGATCCGACCTGGCCCAAAACCTAATGCAGCCTTTCCCCCTCCTCAATGATGCTTTAGATAAAATTTGATCACGATCGGCCTTGTTGTCTTAGAGATATTTGAGTTTGAAAATGTGAACGGACGGACGGACGCACGCACGGAGAAAAAATCATTAAAATCAATTTTATAAAACATGTTGCACTCTTCGGGAATAAATGTCCCGTTCGAAAAATATTTTTTACGCAAACAGTCCCGGGAGAAACTGGTTTGTGCATGAAACGTCCTGTAACACCATGAAAGCCATGTAATGTTTGTTTTAGCTCACCTGAGCCGAAGGCTCACAAGGTGAGCTTATAGTATAGTAGTCGAGCCGGCATCCGTGCGTCATCGTCCGTCGTCGTCGTCCGTCGTCGTCAACATTTTCAAACGACTTCTCCTCTGAAGCTGCCAGGCCGAATCTTTTCATATTTCACATATAGCATCTACAGGTGGGGGGAACGAATATTTGTGTTTTTTATTTCGATCGGATAAGAACTCTGGTTGCTATGGCAACTTGAAGTTTCCATTGACTTGTATGGAGAAAAAGTGGAAATTGGCATTTTCAGTTGTCAGGTTGGGGATATTTGAATTTTGTTTTTACGTAAATGTTTATTGAGTAGTCCTCAACGTTTAAGGCAACTTTTGTAAAAATCACTTTATTTGTTTTGTTGCTATAGCAACATAAAGGGTAAATTTTCGAATACATGCTTATGACATTAGTCTGTACAAAGTTTGTGTTTTTTATTGTCTTTGTCCAACTACTTTGGTTGCTATGGTAACTTGAAGTTTCCATTGACTTATAAGACAAAAAGTAGAAATTTGCTATTTCTGCCGTTTCATTGAGGATATTGAAATTTTGTTTTTACATAAATGTTTATTGAGTAGTCCTCCCCGTTTTAGGCAACTTTTGTCAAAATCGCTTTATTCGTTTGGTTGCTTTAGCAACGTAAAGGGTAAATTTTCGAAAAAAAAAATATTCAAAAATCTTCTTCTCAGAAGCTGTAAGGCGGATGAAGCTGATACTTTGCATACATGCTTATGATATTAGCCTCTACAAAGTTTGTGTTTTTTATTGTCCTTGTCCCACTACTTTGGTTGCTATGGGCAACTGAAAGTTTCCATTGACTTATAAGACGAAAAGCAGAAAATTGCAATTTTTTGAAAACTATTGCAGCCTGAGACCTGAAAAGTGGTAGATGCAAACAACTAATGGAGTAGATGAAGGTATGTGATTAATTTAGGCCAAGGCCATCTCTTGACCTTGAAGGATCTGTCATCCATACACACTTTTCAAAGATCTTCTCTGAAACCGCTTGGCAAATGAAAGTGAAATTTTATGTAGCATTCCTGGATAGTGGGGACGAAAATTTGATCGCGAAATCTGGGTCACATGACCAAGATGGCCGCCACGCCCATATATGGTAAATAAAAATTAAAACTTAGATCCCTTAAGAGCAGCGAACACATTAATGAGAAAGGGGATGGGCCATACCGCGGTTTCGACTATTAAAGTCTCGTCAGTGACCCTTTGATTTGGCAACATGGAGCCAAAGAGAATTACTGAAATTTTGCAACATTCAACAGGGTAGTCTATACAAAGACTAGTATTATCTAAATTGGACCAAATATGTTAAACATTGGTTAGAAAATGAATCTTAACCGATAATAAATTTCTGATTTCTCAGAATATTATCGCTCAAAAACCACTCAAAAATCTTCTTCTCCAGAAAGGGCAGGCCGATTTTCACGAAACTTGGTATGGTGCATTTGGGACTCAAGCCCATCGTAGTTTGATCAAATAATGATCCTAGGATGACCTTGACCTATTTAACCTCAAGGTCAATTTTGGAAACATAGGCTTTAACATGAGAAAAAGTGAAAAATATGGATTTATTGAAAACTATTGCAGCCTGAGACCTGAAAAGTGGTAGATGCAAAACAACTAATGAAAGTATGTGATTAATTTAGGTCAAGGTCATCTCTTGACCTTGGCTGATCTGTCCTCTATACACACTTTTCAAAGATCTTCTTCTCTGAAACCAGATGACCAATCAAACTGAAATTTTATGTGGAGCATAACCAGGGGTAGGGGTTACGAAAGTTTGATCCGGAAATCTGGGTCACACGACCAAGTAGGCTGCTAGCCAGAGGGTCGATTCTCCCCCCCCCCTAGGGAATTTTGCAGACATACCCTATCTTAAAGAACAATTCAAGATGAGTAGAATAAGAGATGTTTGCACCCTGAGCGTTGGGGCGTTATCCTGTAACAGCCTGTTACATATGTTACCTAAACAAAATTAAGAAATTATGATATGGTGTTTTCAGCTACAAAAAATGACAATAATTTATCATTTTACTCAACTTTTTCATACTGTCTGCTTGCTGTATGTCTATACTACATATTAAAATCGTTTGGACAAAAATTTGACCCACACTTACTGTAACATACGTAACGTAATTTAAGATACCCTTTGAAAATACCACTTTTGAGTGATATCATTTACTTATACTGTTGCACTATTCATTTTTCCAAAGATATGAGAATTATTTCCATCAGCATGTTCAATTGGCAGATAGAAAAACCAAGGTTTGTTTTCCTATCATGTATATATTGCCTTTAATGAAGTATTTAGTAGCCCTACCCCCAGTTTCAAATGCGAAATATTCTATTGCAAAGAATGTGAAGTATGTAAAATACTTAAAACTGTTGAATATATATCATAGTTTCTTGCTTATTTTACCATGAACCATGGCTCTGAGGATCTGTAACCAAGTATCTTTGATCAAAGATTTTGATCCAGAATGTAACATATGTAACATACATGTAATGAATAAGGAAGGACATTGTACATAGCAGGAATGCCAGTACAGGTCAGTCTAATTCTCTATTCCATTAGATATTTTGTAAATATATATCTTAAATGACAATTCAAGTTTGCTCCAATAAGAGATGTTTGCTTTATGTACATTGGAGCATGTGTATGTTACAGTATGTTACATATGTTACCATAATATGTTTTGAAAATAATGATATGGCAATTTTAGCGTCAGAAAAATAAGATTTTTATTATTCCATTCACCCAATTCATATAGTCTACAAGAAACATGTCCATTCTCAACACTAAAGTTGCTTGAGCAATAATATGACACCTACAGTGTAATGTCTGTAACATATATTAAAATAACCCTTTCAAAGTTAGCATTGTGAGTGACATCGTTTGTTTTCTTTTAGTTACACATTCCAGCTTTTTTTTCAAATATATGTGATTTTTTACATTACCATGTTCAATGGAGGAGACGGAAAAATCCTAAACTGTATATATTATACTAAACGGGTTATTTAGAAACCCTACCCGCAGTTTCATAAGCCAAATTGTATTGCTAATTACGTAAAACATGTAAATAATCCTTTCTAATGGCTGTATCTAATGTTGATAATTATTTGCTTATATTTCATGCCTATGGAGAACTATAGTTCTGAGTGGGTGTCACCAAGTATCTAGGCTCAGACATCTTAATGGGGAATGTAACGTATGTAACATATATGTATGAATAAAGAATGACGTGGTCTACAATAGATATATATGATGCTATTTCAAAAATAGTGTCAACACTTCACGTTTCCCTATGAATAATTTAAATTTTGGTGTAAAACAAAACTAGAAATCTAATTCAGTTCTGATAATCATGTCTTTGGACCCGATAAATACTATTTTTAAACGTTTAGAAATCTCTTAAAAATGCAGAAAAAATAGGGAATTACTACAAAATCGTTTGTACTTGAACTGTTAATAGACCTAAAATGCTGAAAGTGGTATCAAATAAATGGGACGGCAATGGACTAATGCCCTCAGTCCTCTAAATACATCATCTGAATTTCAGTTTTATGAATATTAATGAAAACTTTAGAAATTAGAGAAAATACATAACAAATAAGCAGGTATACCTACAAAATGATTATGGTTTTTCAGCAAGCTAAAGTCTGAATGTTCTGAAAATGGCAAGGGCAATTTTCTATCATCCTTCTATAATAAAATGTCATTTGATGAGCATTAATAAATATAATGGATAAATTAGATGTTGGCGATTAACCGCCGAAGAATTGAGGCGGGGTGCCTATTATACCAGATGAATCTTGGCTACTGGAAGTCCTAGACAGCTGAAATTGGTATCGACCGGTTGCTAAGACAATGTTCTTTAACCATATGATGTTATGAATAAATCATATGAATGTTTGTTTCATAAATTGCAACAAGAACTTCAGAAATAGAGAAAATTTGCAGAAACGCGAAGGGGTATACCAACAAAATCACTTATATCTCCACTATCAATAGCTGTTGAGTAGTCAAAATGGCATCAAATGTTACTATTTGGTCACTTCAATAATGAATTGTTGTCATGTTATCACAAAATATATTAATCGTCATGTTGTCATGTATACATACCACAAAATATATGAGGCTAAAGCAAAGATACACGCGTCCCTGTTGCTGGACACACTTAATTGTTTGCTATATACCATTTTTATCAACGTTTTATGAATACCCATGAAAGTAAATCTGATATGATTTGTATATAAGAGCTCTGGGAAACGGTGCATTGTCCAAGCAAATATCTGATACCAATTAAACCCTCTAAGGCAATGAGCAGCCGGGATATAAGTGATTTTGTTGGTTTATCTCTTCATTTTTCTCTTATTTATGAAGTTTAATTCTAATATTAGTGACTTTTATCAGATAAGAAGGTTTATATATCAGGTTACAGTGTTATAATTCATTGTCATAGCAATCATTTGATACCAGATTCAGCACAGTAGTGCTATTAGTAACCTAGACACAAGCCATTTTGTAAGGTATACCCTCTTATTTTCCGTGATTCTTCTCCAGTCTGAAAAAAATTCATTAATACGAGGTATTCATTAAACTTAAAATAAGTTTATTCATTTATCAGACTAGAAGACAAATTGCATAGCCCAAAGCATCAAGCTGCTACCACTTTTATCATTCTAGGCCTATTGAAATGCCAGACACTAGTAATATGTAAGTATAAATGCTATTTTTCCATGATTTTCCAAACTTTTTTTTATATCAATATTGATAAATATGCAAATGATATAATTTTCAAACAGACCCAAAACATCTGTAAAATTGTCAAATGGTACCACTGGTGTATAAACTATGTGCAACGATGATAGCTTGGGTCTGAAAGACGTTTCTTATGGGTTTGTAATGATTTTTTGGCCATTTTAATGTCTAAATTAAAATTCACAAATATGCAAATAAGATGATATGTATAACTTACCTTAAGATGAAACGGCTATAGTGAAGAAGCTTTAAAATGAAATCAAGTTCAGTGGTCTACGATAAATCATAACGTATATATGATCAGTTTTGTAGGCCAAATTAACCCCATGCGGTATTGGTAGCACTGTAACATTACATGAAATCTAAATATAAACAACTTGGCATTACACCGTTACAACTGAGGCACATCTAGCAAATGAAAATAACACAAGCATGTCATTCTTACCTTGCACATTGGTGTTTGCAGGTTTGAAATCCACAGAAACTATTACAGAAACCCTTATTTGTTTATAAATGTTAATTCACATATTTTTGTTACATACGTTACACAAATTGAGAACCATCTATGTCAACCTGATAAAATTATCTATCACATATCGCCCTTGAAGAATCTTGTAGACAAATGGTAGAATTATGGTAAAATAACCTATTGTTCAATCCCAATCAAAGAATACTGCAAATATAATAAGCTGGTAACAGTTGTTATTTTTAAATGGCCGTTACACCATTACGCCCCGGCGTACAACGTGCAAACATCTCTCATTTGAATGCAAATAACACAAACATGACATTCTTACCTTGCACATTGGTGTTTGCAGATTTGTACTCCACAGAAACTATTACTGAAAACCTTATTGGTTTATAAATGTGAAGATAGACTATGTCTGCAAAATTCCCTAGGGGGGGGGGGAGCAGGACCTTTTTCAGCCAGCAGTCTATGTTATGTTATAGAATTTCATCGAGCGACAAAAGATAAAATAAAAATGGCTGCTAAAATTCAACATGGCCACCGGAAAGTAGATAGAATGTGTTTGTGTATATAGAAATGAAATGAAATGAAAATTCCGTTTCTGTGTTTTATTAAACAATATTTCAACAAAAACTGCCAAAACGCAAATGAAACGCGATCTTGGAGTGTAATGACCATCTTTATTAAGTTTGCATTTGTTGCATACATGAAATAATGGAAAAATGTCTTAACTTGAAGTTTTCTCCACTCTAAATGCCATATTTTAACATTTCATCACATGCATGTAAGCCCTTATTTCGTCGGCCATCTTGGATTTTGATGACCATCTTGATTTTTTTTTATTTTGTTGCATTTTGATGAATTTGCTAAATTTTATTATTTCTCAAGTTTTAAGGCAAGCATTTAGCATTTCATCAGATATCTGTACACAAAAATTCTATCAAAAACACATCTTTTGTAGGCCATATTTATTTTGGCAGCCATCTTGAATTGCCTAAGGATGCCAATCTGGCATCATCCGAATTATAAATCAGGTTACCCATACCAACTTATTTCTGCAAAAACACTTTCTATAGACGCTGTTGCACGGTCATCTTGGTTTCTAGCCGGACTATACTGGGGACGGTGTGAGGGTATCTCGCTGAAGATTTCTACTGGGGAATGAGTCGATATATCTCTACTGAACACGGTGTGGTATAAGGTGCTGTAGATCTCTACTGGGAACGGTGTGGTAGGGAATGGCGCTGTAGATCTTTACTGGGGACGGTGTGGTAGGGTATGTCGTTGTAGATCTCTACTGGGGACGTTGTGATAGAAAAAGGGGCGATAGATCTATACTGGGGACGGAATGGTAGGGTTGAAGAGAATGACACTGTATACCTCTACTGGGGACGAAGTGGTAGAGTATTGCGCTGTATACTGGAGATGATGTTGTAGACTACCGCACTGTAGATCTCTACTTGGTACGGTCCAGTAGAGTATGGTTTTGTAGATCTCTACTGGGGACGGTGTGGTAGAGTATGTCGCTGTAGATCTCTACTGGGGACCTATTAATAAAGTAGTTCGCTTGAAATGTCTTAGTGGGACAGTGTGATAGGTATGTAGCTGTAGATCTCTATTGGGGACGTTGTGGTAGGTAATGGGACGATAGATCTCTACTGGGGACGGTGTGGTAGGGAATGGGACGATAGCTCTCTACTGGGGGCGTTGTGGTAGGGAATGGGTAGATAAATCTCTACTAAGGAAGGTGTGGTAGATTAAGGTGCTGTAGATCTTTACTCGGGACGGAATGGTAGAGTATGTCGCTGTAGATCTCTACTGGGGACGATGTGGTAGGGGCGATAGATCTCTACTGGGTATCGAAGGATATGGTATGATGTTGTTGATCCCTACTGGGGACAATACTGAAGAGAATGACAAAGTATATCTCAAGTGGAGAGGAGTGGTAGGGTATGACGCTGTATATCTCTACTGGAGACGGTGTGGTGGACTACCGCACTGTATATCTCTACTGGTTACGGTCCAATAGAGTATGGTGTTGTAGATCTCTACTGGGGACGGTTTGGTAGGGTATGTCGCAGAAGATCTCTACTGGGGACGTTGTGGTAGGGAATGGGGCGATAAATCTTTACTGGGGACGGTGTGGTAGGGTATGTCGCTGTAGATCTCTATTAGGAACGTTGTGGTAAGGAATGGGGCGATAGATCTCTACTGGGGATGGAATGGTAGGGTATGGTGTTGTAGATCCCTACTGGGACGATGCTGAAGAGAATGACACTGTATATCTCTACTGGGGACGGAGTGGTAGGGTATGGCGCTGTATATCTCAACTGGAGACGATGCGGTAGACTTCCGCACTGTATATCTCTACTGGGTACGGACAAGTAGAGTATAGTGTTGTAGATCTCCAATGGGGACGGTGTGGTAGTGTATGTTGCTGAAGATCTATACTGGGGATGTATTGGCAGAGACGCTCGCTTTAGATGTCTACTTGGGACTGTGATGTAGCTGTAGAACTCTACTGGGGACGTTGTGGTAGGGGAAGGGGCGATAGATATCTACTGGGGACGGAGGGTAGGGTATGTGGTAGGGTATGTCGCTGTAGATCTCTACTGGGGACGTTGTGGTAGGAAATTGGACGGAAGATCTCTACTGGGGACGGAATGGTAGGATATGGTGTTGTAGATCCCTACCAAGGACGATGCTGGACACAATGACACTGTATATCTCTACTGGGGACGGAGTGGTAGGGTATGGCGCTGTATCTCTACTGGAGACGTTGTGGTAGACTACCGCACAGTAGATCTCTACTGGGTACGGTCGAGTAGAGTAAAGTGTTGTAGATCTCTACTGGGGATGGTGTGGTAGGGTATGTCGCTGTAGATCTCTACTGGGGACGTATTGATAGAGTAGTTCGCTTTAGATGTCTATTTGTGACTGTGTGATAGGGTATGTAGCTGTAGATTTCTACTATGGGACGTTGTGGTAGGGAATGGGGCGATAGATATCTACTGGGGACGGTGTGGTAGAATATGGTGCTGTAGATCTCTACTGGGGACGGTGTGGTAGGGTATGGCGCTGTAGATCTTTACTATGGACGGCATGGTAGGGTATGTCGCTGTAGATCTCTACAGGGGACGTTGTGGTAGGGAATGGGTCGATATATCTTTACGGTGTGGTAGATTAAGGTGCTGTAGATCTGTACTGGGGACGGAATGGTAGGGTATGGTGTTGTAGATCCCTACTGCGGACGATGCTGAAGAGAATGACACTGGATATCTCTACTGGTGACGAATTGGTAGGATATGGCGCTGTAGATCACTACTGGGGACCTATTAATAGCTGTAGATCTCTACTGGGGACAATGTCGTACGGAATGGAACGATAGATTTCTACTGCGGACGTTGTGGGTCGAATCTCTAATAGGGACGGTGTGGGGTAGATTTAGGTGCTGTAGCTCACCTCTGGTTATGGCGTTGTAGATCTTTACTGGGGATGGTGTGGTAGAGTATGTCGCTGCAGATCTCTACTGGGGACGTTGTGATAGGAAATGGGGCGATAGATCTCTACTGGGGACGGAATGGTACGGTATGGTGTTGTAGATTCCTACTGGGGACGATGCTGAAGAGAATGACACTGTATATCTCAACTTGTGAAGGAGTGGTAGGTTATGACGTTGTATATACCTACTGGGTAAGTTTTGGTAGGGAATGCGTCGAATCTCTACTGGGGACGGTGTGGTAGATTAAGGTGCTGTAGCTCTCTACTGGGGACGGTGTGGTAGGTTATGGTGCTGTATTTCTTAACTTGGGACGGTGTGGTATGGTATGTCGCTGTAGATCTAAATGAGGCGATGGATCTCTACTGGGGACGGAATGTTGGGTATGGTGATGTAGATCCCTACTGGGGACGATGCTGAAGAGAATGATAATGTATATCTCAACTTGGTAAGGAGTGGTAGGGTATGACGCTGTATATCTCTACTTGAGACGGTGTGGTAAACTACCGCACTGTAGATCTCTACTGGGTACGTTCCAGTAGAGTATAGTGTTGTAGATCTCTACTCGGAACGGTGTGGTAGGGTATGTCGCAGTACATCTCTACTTGGGACGTATTGGTAGAGTAGTTCGCTTAAGATGTCTACTTGTGACTGTGTTATAGGGTACGTAGCTACTGGGGATGATGTGGTGGGGAACTGGTCGATAGATCTCTACTGGGGACGGTGTGGTAGGGTATGTTGCTGTAGATCTCTACTGGGGACGTTGTGGTAGGGAATATGACGATAGATCATTACTGGGGACGGTGTGGTAGAATATGGTGCTGTATATCTTAACTAGGGACGGTATGGTAGGGTATGTCGTGGTAGATCGCTACAGGAGACGTTGTGGTAGGGAATGGGTCGATATATCTCTACTGGGGAAATTGTGGTAGATTACGGTGCTGTAGATGTCTACTGGAGACGGTGTGGTAGGTTATGGCGATGTAGATCTTTACTGGGGACGGTGTGGTAGGGTATGTCGCTGTAGATCTCTACTGGGGACGTTGTAGTAGGGAATAGCGCTGCAGATCATAACTGGTAGGATATATCGCTATAGATCTCTACTGGGGACGTTGTGGTAGGAAATGGGGTGATACTGGGGATGGAATGGTAGCGTATGGTGTTGTAGATATCTACTGGGGACGATGCTGAAGAGAATGACACTGTATATCTGTACTGGGGATGAAGTGGTAGGATATCTTCTGGAGACGGTGTGGTAGACTACCGCACTTTAGACTGGGTACGGTCAAGTAGAGTATGGTTTTGAAGATCTCTACTGGGGATGGTGTGGTAGGGTATGTCGCTGTAGATCTCTACTGGGGACCTATTAATAGAGTAATTCGCTTTAAATGTCTACATGGGACTGTGTGATAGGGTATGTAGCTATAGATCTCTACTGGGGACGTTGTGGTAGGGAATGGGACGATAGATCTCTACTGGAGACGGAGTGGTAGGGAATGGGACGATAGATCTCTACTGGGGACGGAATGGTAGGGTATGGTAACGATGTTGAAGAGAATGATGCTGTATATCTCTAATGGGGACGGAGTGGTAGGGTATTGTCACAGGTCAATCAATCGAGCCCGATTGGTCCTCTTGGTTAATCCTTCTGAAATAGAAAATACTTACCTTGAGCATACTTACCTTCTTAACTTATATATCTCAGGTGAGCCGTGCGGTCCATTTGAAGCTCGTGTAATGGTTCAAATGTCACAGGTCAATCAATCGAGCGGTTTGGCCTGATTGGTCCTCTTGGTTAATCCTTCTGAAATAGAAAATACTTACCTTGAGCATACTTACCTTCTTAACTTATATATCTCAGGTGAGCCGTGCGGTCCATTTGAAGCTCGTGTAATGGTTCATACCCCATTTTATTATATGGCGAGTGATGAAATATAGAGAAATATGTATTAAATATAACCAATATTTAAAAAAGTTATATTTTCACATGTGAAAATATAAAAAAGTTATATTTTCACATGTGAAAATATAAGATTTGGGAATACGCAAATTACGATTCCACCGTTTCATTTCTAATTTATACATAACTAAATTTTATAATCTATGCTATTGTTGACGCAATGAACGTTCACACACAATAGCGACGTAATGACGTGACGTAATGACGTCATTTAAGGTTTTGACGTCATATGCTTTAGCGCGCAACGTTACAATGACTACGTGCAATATAATAAAAAGAAAATTCAAGTTTTTGTCGTGAATATGACTTTTATTTCATCTCGTGAAGTGAAAAATTATATATTTCATTCGTGCCTTCGGCACTCATGAAATATAAAAAATTTTCACTTCACTCAATGAAATATAACTCATATTCACTCCAAAAACTTGAATATCCTCTATCTATTTCTTTACAATACTCTCTATTGATCTCTCTATTATAACAATGCATGTCCCGTTACTAACAATAATCTGCATGTTCGATTGCAAGCTTCGGTGCACTTTGCCACTGACAGCCGAGAAGTAAAGTTGTATACTTTCTTCTTCTATGATCTTCTATTTGTAATCATGTAGATGTCATGAAAATATTTGTATATTTTCAGGTATGAATTATACTTATTTTTATCATGCATTGTTAATTAGTATCTAAATGTTTAATCAGTAGGAAGATTAGTTTTGAAGCTTCGCTTTTGTCCAGGATAACATGTTTTGGTTATTTGTTGTATTTTGATATTTCATTCATGTCTCATTTTCCATCATACGTTTTCATACATTGCTTATAAGCCATGTTCTGAGTAAGGCACTTTGCCACTGACAGCCGAGAAGTAAAGTTGTATACTTTCTTCTTCTATGATCTTCTATTTGTAATCATGTAGATGTCATGAAAATATTTGTATATTTTCAGCCACCATCAACTCGTATGTGATCTGTCTACATGTTTCATCATTTCAACCTTCATCAACTCATCTCATTAAAGATATATATATGTTGTACACGATGTCTTGTGTGTTTCTCCGCAACCAGTGAAGAACCCGATCGGTGACAATGGTGGCCAGTTGTGACACTGGATTTGATCTCCACGAGAGAAGTATTCAGCCGATATAGTGATTAATACACAGGATTGTTATCGTGTTTATTCACCATGGAATTATACCTTCCAAAATTAGCTAGTGGGCGGATCTACTACGGTCATGTGACATCACCTAATTAATATGCGTGCGCGTTCCAATGGAATTACATCTCCTGGGATGACGTCAAACCGGAACCTAGTTTATATTCATCAGTGATATAGTGAACTGAATTGACTTTTACTGTGAAGCATTCAGTGTGAAAATATATAGTGACTTAGTGACAATAGTGAATTATTCTATGGAAGCTCATGTGTGTCATAGTTGTTTATAGTTTTCAACATTCTTTAACAAACTGTGTTATTGTGAAACTGAAAATATTGTGTTACTGTGAAATTGTATGGTGGATTAGTAGTGTCAAAAAAGTGAATTCGAGATAATTCTACGGAAGCACAGTAGTGTATACATTGAATAAGTTGAATATATTTATTTTTGTGAGGAGTTTTGAGAATAAGAAAATGGCAATGTCAGAGAAAGAAACCACGAGTGGTTGGAGCCTAGCTGATGGCAATGAGGCGGAGGCAGAGAATGAAAACATCCAGAAACTTAGATATGACCTGCTGCATATTTTACAGATGAAAGAAAATCTTGCAATGGAAGACAGAGCAAGACAGCGACAGAGACAGATGGAGAAAGAAGACATGAAGCAGAGGTTCATAGAAGAAAGAGATTATATAAAGAAGAAAAGAGAAGTGATAGAACATGATTTAGAATCAGCAGAGAGGAGCTTGATACAGTTAAGCGAAAGCGATAAAGAGCTGATTAAGCAGGAAATAGCCGCCCTTGAGAAAGATTATAGTTTGTTAGGACAGAGAGAAAAGAGAGAAAACGAGAGACGGAAAAACAGAGTTGAGGAAGATGAAAAGTACATTAAACAGGAATTAGACAAAATTGAAAGGGATGAAAGATTTACAAGACGGTCATTAGTAAAAGAGCAAGAATATTCAGAGCAGCAAAGAAGAAAGAAGCATGTGCGATTTATGCTTTCAAAACAGGAGGACAAAGACTCTACCCAACTTCGAGGACGAAGTTCTACAGCAGGGGGAAAGAGTCTGCAGACAGAGAGAGAGAAGAAGTTGGAAGGGAAGAGCAACCGTTAGATTTGAGTGTGAGATCTGGCATTACGAAACAAGATGAAAATGTCACTATCAGAATTGCAAAAGCAAATGGAATTATTACAGAAGGAGATGCTTAGTAGAACTGAAGCAGAGTGTCCACATACAAAGGAGAGTCCGTTCGAAAGACAGTTTGATCAAATAAATGTACAAGTGAATGAAGAAGATGGAGTAAGAAGTGGACAAAGTTTTCCACCAAGTGATTTTGGATACTTTGGAAGAGAAAGACAAACTCCAATGAATTTTTCCAGTTGGCAAGCAGTTAATCTTGCAGCTGGAAATAAAGAGAAACAGTTTCTGACAGAAAATGCAAATGAGGATAGTTTGAACACAAATGTGGACAACAAATACAGAGATATGAAACCACACTAAAAAATGATGACGTTATTGGATAGAGAGGTGCATGAAATGGATGAACAACTTAGGTGGATAAGGCAAGAAAGTTTCCAATTGAAGGAAAGAATACAAAGGATATATGACAAAGAAAGGGACTTAGAAGAATTGGAAGCCACAATAAAACAACATAGCTCTTCAGCAATGCATCTGAAACAAGAAGAGGATAGAACGTTACCTGCAGAGAGCAGATATAGTCAAATAGAAACTGACAGACAGTGTACTAGAGACCAAAGCTACATAACTGAAGAGAATTTGAGAGCCAAGATACTGAAAGACAGGATGATAGAGGGTTCTTTGAGGAGACGTGAAAGAGACTTAGAAAATGAAATCCCTGGAGAAGGAAATGTAAAGGAAACAGATACAGATAAGAAGAAAGAGGAATATATCTATATAGAGAAAGATCCCTTTCCGAAAATAACACCCTTCTCAGGAGAAGAAGATAGGCCAAGAGGAGAAGCATCATATGAGGAATGGCGATTTGAAGCTAATTGTCTCATAAGAGATGTGAAATCCAAATTTGTGATTGGACAGGCCATAAGGAAATCTCTGAGAGGACCAGCGAAAAGAGAAATTATCCAACTGGGACCAACTGCAACAGTTGAGGAAATTATGGAACGACTTGAAAGTACCTTTGCTAATGTAGCGACAGGCATAAGCATTATGCAGGAGTTCTTCATCGCCAGTCAGCAACAAGAGGAATCAGTATCAGAATGGGCTTTAAGATTGGAAGAGATAATTAAACATGCAATAGATAAAGGACAGATAAAGGAGGATGAAAAGAACGATTTGCTAAAGGACAAGTTCTGGAGATCTCTACGTAGCGAACGGCTGAAGAATGCCACAAGACTTGACTTCAGAACCATTGAACATTTCAAGCAGCTCGTCCACGCAGTAAGAACAGAAGAATTGTCGATGAAAACAAATGCCAATGCCCAACACCAGGCCGTCTCTACAAATGTAACATCAAGACAAGATAAACAGGATGAAATGGATAGTTCAAAACAGGAAGAGATGTATCACACACTTGTGCACTTAAGGAGAGAGCTGAAACAATACAACAAGCAAAAAGCTCAAGAAAAACAGTGGTACAGAAGAAAAGGTCAGCAACAAATGAACCAGCAGCAAGGATTTCAACAGCAGGGATTTCAACAGCAAAGAAGCCAGCAACCGAGAAATCAGAATCAACAACAGGAAATTCCACAACAAGGGAGCCAGCAACCCAGAAATCAAACTCAACAATCTGGAACACAAAGGAGCCAGAGACCTCAAGGAACATCTAATCAAGGGACACAACAACAACAGCGACAGGGTCAGCAAAACACACAAAGATCAGGCGGACCGAAAAAGTTAAACAGGTAGGCGTCTCCGTCGCGGGGCAGACCGGGGACAGGCGCCAACACAGCCCCAAGAAAATTGATGTAATGTCAAGACTGGTTGGAAACAGCAATGAAACTACAGTGGAATTCAACGGAATAGAAACTTTGGCTTTAATCGACAGTGGATCACAGATTTCGACAATTTCAGAGGAGTTTTACAACAGCATGAATCCAAAGCCGGTGTTGTATTCGATAAAGGAAATGGGTTTGAAAGTTGAAGGAGCAGGCGGTCACATTCTGTCTTATATGGGAGCAATCGCGTGTACCCTTGAAGTTCCATTTCTACAGAACCAGATGATTGAAACAGCTGCTCTTGTTCTACCTACAACTGAATATAGCTTGAAAGTACCAGTGATAGTGGGTACGAATGCTATCAACAAATGTAGAGAAAAATGTGAAATATCTACAGGAGAAATACCAACTCAGTGGAAGAATGCCTTTATCGCTTTACAGCTATCACACATCGGAGTTGTCAAATCAACAAACAAGACGACGATACAAGTACAGCCAAATGAAACAATTACAGTCTCCGGCTTTGTTAGAAAGAAGAAGAGTGTTGACTCGGCAGTTACGGAACAGACACAGGGAGCATCATCGCGTATTGGCGTTTGTCCCCGGGTCGTCTCTTTAGACAAAGGCGAGAAGAGTCAGAGAGTGCCAGTCCGCATCTTCAATATGTCAGCCAAAGTACTTACCATCGGTCCAAAGTCTGATCTGTGTGAATTGCATGAAGTAAAGGTTCTAAGAAATGTTGACCCTGTTGGAGAAGATGAACACATAGTGAACGTTAACCAACAACGAGTTGCAAAGGAAGATAACAGCACACAGGAGTTAAATTAGAAGGCGCTGATTTAACAAGTGAACAAACAGAACAGCTACGCGCATTTCTTCTCAAATGGAAACATATCTTTTCTACTGGAGTAACGGACTTAGGAAACTGTGACCTTGTGAAACATGAAATCAACTTGAGTGATGAATCACCTTTCAAAGAGCCACACAGACGGATACCACCAGCACTGTTTCAAGAAGTGAGGGAACATTTAAAGGAGATGTTGGCTGCTGATGCAATAAGACCAAGCCAGAGCCCGTTTTCGTCAAATGTCGTTGTGGTTAGGAAGAAAGACGGTTCTATTCGCTTCTGTGTGGACTATAGGAAACTAAACAATAGAACAATAAAGGACGCTCAAGCCATTCCAAGGATTGAAGACACGCTACACCTGCTGGCCGGCGCAAAGTACTTCACTAAGCTGGATTAAAGAAGCAGCTACTGGCAGGTCGAACTTAAGGAAACAGACAAGGCTAAGACAGCATTTCAAGTAGGAACAATGGGATTCTATGAATTCAATCGCATGCCATTCGGGCTTTGTAACGCCCCTGCGACTTTTCAACGATTGATGGAGCGTTGCATGGGCGAGCTAAACTTGAGAGATTGCCTGATCTATCTTGACGACGTGATAATATTCTCAACTTCTTGAACGTCTGGATGCAGTCTTCTCAAGATTAGAGGAACACAATCTGAAGCTTAAAGGAACCAAATGCGAATTCATGAAGTCCCATGTTACCTACTTGGGCCACGTCGTCTCAGAGAATGGCATCGAGACCGATCCTGACAAGACAGAAGTCATACAAAGTTGGTCCATTCCTAAGACAGTGAAAGAGGTGCGTGCCTTTCTCGGCTTCACCGGATACTATCGCCGGTTTATCCAAGACTACGCGAAAATAGCTAGGCCACTCAATGACCTACTTGTGGGACACTGTACCAACAGAAAATCGAAATCAAAGAACAAGAATAAGAAAACTCCGACGACGATTTTTCTGGCCTGGTATGATGGAAGACATCAAACAGAGTGTTCGCTTGTGTGAAAGGTGTGTAAGAAGGAAAACCGCTCCAACGAAAGCTGCAGAACTAGTCAACATTACTTCATCAGCGCCAATGGAGCTTGTGTGTATTGCTTTCTTGTCTCTCGAGAAATCCAAAGGAGGCCACGAGAACATCCTAGTGATTACGGACAACTTTAGTCGATAGGCACAAGCTATACCAACACGCAGCCAGAAGGCAACAACAACGGCTAAAGTTCTGTTCGAGAATTTTTTCCTTCATTACGGGTTTCCAGCAGTCCTACACAGCGACAAAGGGGCAAATTTTGAGTCCAAGGTCATCCGGAAACTATGTGACATTGCGGGCGTAAAGAAATCCAGGACCACCCCATACCATCCAATGGGAAATGGAATGGTGGAGCGCTACAACAAGACACTTCTGAACATGCTCGGGACTCTTACTGACAGTCAAAAGAGTGATTGGAAGTCTCACGTTTCCACCATGACACACGCCTACAACGCCGCAGAGCATGAGAGCACTGGTTTTGCCCCGTTTTATCTGATGTTTGGATGACATCCCAGGCTTGCCATAGACGCCTTCTTAGGACTGAAACAGGAAACATCGACTCCAAAGAGCCATCAAGACTATTCCGACAAGCTGCGTTATCGCCTGGAACACGCTTACAACATGGCGTCAGAAGAAGCTAAAAAGTCAGCAAAGAAGGATAAGAAGTACTACGATCAGAAAGTGAGACACGTACAACTTATGCCAGGAGATCGAGTACTCATCAGAAAAGTGGGTTTGAAAGGAAAACAAAAGTTGGCCGGCATATGGGACAGAGAACCGTACATTGTGAAGCGGCAGCCAATACCAGACATTCCTGTGTACGAAGTGCAACTGGAGTACAACCGAAGGAAGAGCAAACTATTGCACAGATATATGCTGTTGCCATTCAATGGACTTCCTGTACCAAAAGAGGTGAATAATGCCAAACCAAGCAAAGACATTGTTGTTGAAGTCTCTGATGATCCTTACCAGGCGGGTAAGTCAAGTACCTCATCGGAAGAGTCTCTGAAGTCTCTGAAAGATACGTCATTCCACAGAGAAGAAACCTGAAAGAAAAACAGAAAATTAGAACATATAATAACAGAGGAACATATGATGATGATAGTACAGATTCAGTACAAGAAACTGCGACTCCAGTGAGAATCAGCCAACATGATAGTAACTCCGATTCTTACTCTAGTGAATCATCTCAAGTTTCAAGTAACAGTCGTCTTGATCCAGTGAGAAGAGGAGTCAGACAGAAACGTCCACCACTGTGAATGCGGACAGGTCAATGGCAGGTTTAAGATCAGTCCTCAATCTGAAAAAAAAAAATGATCAGACAGAGATATGCAGTGCTGATTGAAATATGTTTTAAATGTAAGTACCTGATTTTATTTATTTTATTCCAATTGAATATTTGTGGCGCGTCTCTGATTGTATTTGTAAATAGCGCTGCAATTTTTTTGTTCCGCTCACCTTCAATATCATGTGATATTGAATAGTATATTTGTTATTTTTCTTATGTGATTTTACCTACCATCATGCGTGATTATGTACTTACTGTCATGCGTGATATTAAAACGAACTTACCGTCATGCGTGATATTAAAACGTACTTACCGTCATGCGTGATATAACCTTCATACTTACCGTCATGCGTGATCTCATCAAAACGTTTTTATCCTTTTAACATACTTACCTTAGTATTGTAAATGTCGGGACGCCATTTCCCCGAGTGGCGAAGTATGTCACAGTCAATCAATCGAGCGGTTTGGCCCGATTGGTCCTCTTGGTTAATCCTTCTGAAATAGAAAATACTTACCTTGAGCATACTTACCTTCTTAACTTATATATCTCAGGTGAGCCGTGCGGTCCATTTGAAACTCGTGTAATGGTTCAAGCCCCATTCTATTTCTTTACAATACTCTCTATTGATCTCTCTATTATAACAATGCATGTCCCGTTACTAACAATAATCTGCATGTTCGATTGCAAGCTTCGGTGCACTTTGCCACTGACAGCCGAGAAGTAAATGGAGGGTATTCAAGTTTTTGGAGTGAATATGAGTTTTATTTCATTGAGTGAAGTGAAAAAATTTTATATTTCATGTCTCATTTTCCATCATACGTTTTCATACATTGCTTATAAGCCATGTTCTGAGTAAGGCACTTTGCCACTGACAGCCGAGAAGTAAAGTTGTATACTTTCTTCTTCTATGATCTTTTATTTGTAATCATGTAGATTTCATGAAAATATTTGTATATTTTCAGCCACCATCAACTCGTATGTGATCTGTCTACATGTTTCATCATTTCAACCTTCATCAACTCATCTCATTAAAGATATATATGTTGTACACGATGTCTTGTGTGTTTCTCCACAACCAGTGAAGAACCCGATCGGTGACAGTATGGCGCTGTATGTCTCTACTGGAGGTAGACTTCCGCAATGTAGATCTCTACTGGGGACGTTGTGGTACGGAATAGGGCAAAAGATCTGTCGATAAATCTCTACTGTGGACGGAGTGGTATATTAAGGTGCTGTAGCTCTCTACTGGGTATTCTGTGGTAGGCTATGGCGCTGTAGATCTTTACTGGGACGGTGCGGTAGAGTATGTCGCTGCAATCTCTACTGGGGACGGCTTGGTAGATTAAGGTGCTGTAGCTCTCTACTGGGGACGGTGTGGTAGGTTATGGTGCTGTATATCTTAACTTTGGACGGTGTGGTATGGTATGTCGCTGCAGATATCTACTGAGGACGTTGTGGTAGGAAATGGGGCGATAAATCTCTACTGGGGAAGGAATGGTGTAGATTCCTACTGGGGACCATGCTGAAGAGAATGATACTGTATATTGCAACGGCGCCACCTCAGATAGCCATTGCTTAATTTTATTCGGTCAGGAGGCGGTCACAATAATCTGTTGTGGGTTCGACCTGGGCTGTACTCAATGCTATATGGAAGAGAAAATATTCCAAGCCATTATTTCAATTTTAACAAATTTATTTGGGTTCCCTTAACAATGAAAGTTGTAAGTTTCTTTTAAATAAGACAAATAACAGTTAATGCAGTTACAGTTATACAAACGAACCGATAGCCGTTGACCTTGATGAACTTTGTATATACAACACAGTATAATATCACATCAACAAATTATCAGTCATGACCAATAATATTGAATAATGTTACAATGGATTGATTTTCTATTCATAAAATGAAATTGTAGTTGCAGTTATAGATAACAGATAAAGTTACAGTTTATATGTACCTTAAACATAAAACAGTTGTACAACTCATACTACTATAGTTTGATAATTCCTACTTAATTTATCTTACAATTGCAGCTGTACAACTCAGTCCCTTAACAAGTTAACATATTATTAAATTTACCTTAATATGCAGTTGCATTTACAGTTCATGTTAAATATTCACTTCAAAGCTAGTAGATTTTACCATAGTAATTAACAGCGACAGTATATCATAGCAAGTCTTAGTTTATGCAGAACTACAACCAGCAAGATAAAAGTTTGTATACTACATTTAGGTACACCACTCTTGTATCCTGTATACTATGAAATTACAATCCGCAAGTTACCAACATGGCACATGTTTACTAATGATTATTTCTTATCATAATTTATAAACAAGGATAGCTTTTAAAAAAGCTAGAAGCGGCTCGTTTAGTATTTTGTATTATGACCACACCATTTTGGAAATCTATTCATTTTTTTAACAAATAAACTTGTATGCTAGTGGTTTCTGAGAAAACAAATTTCTTATTTTGATGTGCATGAGCTCTAGATTACTCTCACACTGATCTCATGAGAATTAGTCGTAAAGTAAATGTGTGTGTGTGTGTGTGTGTGTGTGTGTGTGTGTGTGTGTGTGTGTGAGAGAGAGAGAGAGAGAGAGAGAGAGAGAGAGACAGAGTGATTCCGTTACACTTTTATAGGCTAGAAACGGCTCTGTGTGCATAAACATAATGGACAAGTGGCATAAAAAAATATGTTGATTTCCGACCCACACTAATCAGTCATTAAGTAGGCATAAACCACAGTACTGCTTGCAATGAAATAGCTATAGAAATCAGAGGTGTTTAGGAAGCGAACAGACACGGTCCAATGTATGGAAGTCGTGTACGTGGTTTACTTGGTGTGAATTGTGTCAGTGAAAGTGGGGTCCTTTGATCACAGTGCGAGACCTTCTGCTTGGGGTTTGCCAGATGGTTTTTCTTGTGGACCTCCCGTTTTCGTACCACCCACTTATATGAGCTGAAATTATCTTAAAAGAGACATAAAATTGAATTAAAAAAGAAAAAAAAGGCCGAGTGGACTTGGTAAGAGCGAAAAGTAAAAAGGCAGAGATGACCTGCTTCCTGGATTTCCTGTTCGGTAATTAGTCGACCCTTACGGCCCCGATATCAGCATACGCAAAATGGTCTACATCCGAACTTTGCTTAAAAGATAAATGATGATTGGCTGGATTTCATTAAACCAATCACTGCTAACGTTTAAAACATCACATGTTTTCGGCTTACCGGATGACTAATTAGTGTAGATCGGAAACCAACCTGTGTAGTCATGCGGAGTGTTCGGTATTTTTCGTAGGTTCCCAGCCAAAATCCTATCGTATATTCGGCTCGTCGAGACGAGCCGAAATTAGATTATTTGCCCTGCTAAGTGTTCAAAACGGTTGCGCCGCGCTACACGCCTCGATCAGCCAACTCTGGCGTAGACCCAGGCGTAAACTCTGGCGTAGACCCAAGCGTAGACTCTGGCGTAGACCCAGGCGTAGACCCTGGCGTAGACCCTGGCGTAGCATAAATGCATTGACAGTTTGGTTTGTTATAGTATTGTTCGCTTATCTAAAGCGTGTTGATGATGATTTGCAAACTGTCAATAGTATTAGCTACGAACTGTAAACACAATTAAGATTTCTGGGTTATGAGTCTGATGCATTAATTAGACGAATTTAGCTTAATTCTCATTTTTAATACGAAAACTAAGACAACAAAACTAAGACTTGATTTATTATTATATTGCATCTCACGTATATGTTTAAAGTATTAGTTGATTGATCTTTGTTAGAAATAATGCTCTTACGCATGTTGAAGAACAATGCAACATTGACTACGTTAACTAGACGCCAACCTAGGAGATAACCCAGGCGCGCCTTGGTATGCGCCTGGCTGTATGAATGTTGGTTGGCGTTGCCTGTTGTTAGTTAGGTGTCTTTTTATATAGACAATTTAGCGTTCCCTATTCAGCCTACGTTTGGGACATCCACCTTGGCAGATAAAGACAGTATGCCAACAGACTGTTGTGTTCGGAGTCTTACGTGCCAGAATGGACTCAGTGATGACGTTAGACTGAGTTGGTTGGATAGTGGTGATTTTCCCTACTTCGGCATTATAATACTGAACCTAAGAATTTGGTTACTGTCATCCTATAAAAGAATAAGTGTAAAGTTAAGTATTTTCCATATGAATATTCACGAGAGTGTAATTGTATTGGAAGTAGATCTATCTGTATTCTGAAGCATAGTCTTGAATTATTACTCAATATTAAGAATTGTAGTTTTTACTGAATCATTTAGTATGATTACACATTTAAGAGTTGTATAACTGCAATTGACAAGGTTAAGCCCATAAACTAAGGGGTCATAGACTAAGTTATACAACTTTCTTGACATATTTTGCAACTACACTCAAGTATCAAGTCAATTTGAATCATTTAGATCTACTATATGGCTGAAACTATATGTATAATTGTACATCTAAGAATAAATTTCTGTGTAATAAGGTTATTATGTGTAAAGTTAAGTGACAACTTTAAAAATCTCTGTATATAGCATGGGCATGTTTTCGTAACCGTACTTGACAAGAACAAGTGTTGCGTCCGATTTCAATGTTCTACAGTAGGTAATTTAAGGACTCAACGAGAACATTCAACAAGACGCAACAATAGTAAAAATCTTCTTTAATTTTGCCGGGTTTAACTCCAGTATGGGGGGATCTAGTCGGTAATGGCACCTTCACCACAGGTACCTGCAGTGATTTTTTTTGTGGAGCATCCTTAGGAAGAGGGAATGAAAGTTTATATAAATGGTCAAGGTCACATGACCAAGATGGCCGCCTTGGCTATAAATAGCAAAAACGTTTAAAAATCTTCTTCTTCAGAACCAGAAGGCCTATGATTTTGAAACTTGGTGTGAAGCATCTGGGAATGGAGCTCTACAAAGTTTATATAAATCATGACCCTGGGATGACCTTGAACTATTTTACGGCAATGTCAACTTAGGTCTCCCATGCATTGGAATGGGAAAAAATAGGAAAATGTAATTAAATGGCAGAAAACTTGCTAGAAATGAGCAAATGGACAGAAGATTTATGCTTATGAAAATATTTTGGGCCCAGGGGTTGTCTGCCCCTGCCCCGGAGCTACATACATGTAGATGACCATAATATTCAAACAGCTTTTTCTCAGAAACTGCCTAGCCAATCAAAGCCAAACTTTATGTGGAGCATCCTTAGGAAGAGGAAATGATGGTTTATATAAATTGTCAAGGTCACATGACCAAGATGGCCGCCATGGCTATAAATAGCAATTTTTTTTTAAAAAATCTTCTTCTTCAGAACCAGAAGGCCTATGATTTTTAAACTTTAAGAAGCATTAAGGAACGGAGGTCTACAAAATTTGTATAAATCATGACACTGGGATGACCTTGACCTATTTCATAGCAAGGTCAACTTAGATCGCCCATGCATTTGAATGGAGAAAATTGTTAAAATGTCATTTGTAGGACAAAACGCAGTTAATTGGCAAATTGGCAAATTGGCAAATGGACACCGGCGTCAAGTTGGATGAAAATTTCATCCGGTGAAAATTTCATCTAGCAGAAGAAAAAAAAAGTTGGATGAAAATTTCATCTGGACCTGCCCAGTAAAAGTGGTTCATGTCAAAACAATTCCTGTTCCCGTACTAGCTCTTGTTTAGGCAAGCAGCTTATACTGCAATATAGATACATGTTGTATGAAGGTTTGTGGTAAGTCTCAGTAATCAGGGCGCCAAAAGTCAGAGGGGGGGGGTCAAAAATGCTTCTTTCCATATTCCTCGAGATTCTGTTCCGAATCCAGCTCTTGTGCCAGCAAGCCGCTTATACTGCGATATAGATAAATGTTCTATGAAGGTTTGTGGCAAGTTTCATCAGGATTGAAAGAGGATCCGAAGGGTAGTCAGGGCGCCAAAAGTCAGAGGGGGTGTCTAAAATGCGGTTTTTTTTATATTCCTCGGTCTCCTGTTCCCAAACCAGCTCTTGTGCCAGCAAGCCGCTTATGCTTGAATATAGATATATGTCCTATGAAGTTTTGTGTCAAGTCTCATAAGGATTGAAAGAGGATGAGATGGGTAGCCAGGGCCCCAAATGTCATGGGGGGTGTCAAAAATTCCATTTTCGATAGTTTTTGGTCTACTGCTCCCAAACTAGCTCTTGTGCCAGGAAGCCGATAGTACTACGACATAGATGCATAGTATATACAAGTATGTGGCAAGTCTCATCAGGATTGAAAGAGGATGAGATGGGTAGCCAGGGACCCCAATGTCATGGGGGGTGACAAAAAATCCATTTTCGAGAGTTTTCGGTCTCCTGCTCCCAAACTAGCTCTTGTGCCAGGAAGCCGCTAGTACTACGACATAGATGTATAGTATATACAAGTATGTGGCAAGTCTCATCAGGATTGAAAGAGGATGAGATGGGTAGCCAGGGACCCCAATGTCATGGGGGGGTGACAAAAAATCCATTTTCGAGAGTTTTCGGTCTCCTGCTCCCAAACTAGCTCTTGTGCCAGGAAGCCGCTAGTACTACGACATAGATGTATAGTATATACAAGTATGTGGCAAGTCTCATCAGGATTGAAAGAGGATCAGATGGGTAGCCAGGGCCCCCAATGTCATGGGGGGTGTCAAAAAATTCCATTTTCGATAGTTTTCCGTCTCCTGCTCCCAAACTAGCTCTTGTGCCAGGAAGCCGCTAGTACTACGACATAGATGTATAGTATATACAAGTATGTGGCAAGTCTCATTAGGATTGAAAGAGGATGAGATGGGTAGCCAGGGCCCCCAATGTCATGGGGGGTGTCAAAAATTCCATTTTCGATAGTTTTCGGTCTCCTGCTCCCAAACTAGCTCTTGTGCCAGGAAGCAGCTAGTACTACGACATAGATGTATAGTATATACAAGTATGTGGCAAGTCTCATCAGGATTGAAAGAGGATGAGATGGGTAGCCAGGGCCCCCAATGTCATGGGAGTGTCAAAAATTCCATTTTCGAGAGTTTTCGGTATCCTGCTCCCAAACTAGCTCTTGTGCCAGGAAGCCGCTAGTACTACGAAATAGATGTATAGTATATACAAGTATGTGGCAAGTCTCATCAGGATTGAAAGAGGATCAGATGGGTAGCCAGGGCCCCCAATGTCATGGGGGGTGTCAAAAAATTCCATTTTCGATAGTTTTCGGTCTCCTGCTCCCAAACTAGCTCTTGTGCCAGGAAGCCGCTAGTACTACGACATAGATGTATAGTATATACAAGTATGTGGCAAGTCTCATCAGGATTGAAAGAGGATGAGATGGGTAGCCAGGGCCCCCAATGTCATGGGGGTGTCAAAAAATTCCATTTTCGATAGTTTTCGGTCTCCTGCTCCCAAACTAGCTCTTGTGCCAGGAAGCCGCTAGTACTACGACATAGATGTATAGTATATACAAGTATGTGGCAAGTCTCATCAGGATTGAAAGAGGATGAGATGGGTAGCCAGGGCCCCCAATGTCATGGGGGTGTCAAAAATTCCATTTTCGATAGTTTTCGGTCTCCTGCTCCCAAAGTAGCTCTTGTGCCAGGAAGCCGCTAGTACTACGACATAGATATATAGTATATACAAGTATGTGGCAAGTCTCATCAGGATTGAAAGAGGATCAGATGGGTAGCCAGGGCCCCCAATGTCATGGGGGGTGTCAAAAAATTCCATTTTCGATAGTTTTCCGTCTCCTGCTCCCAAACTAGCTCTTGTGCCAGGAAGCCGCTAGTACTACGACATAGATGTATAGTATATACAAGTATGTGGCAAGTCTCATTAGGATTGAAAGAGGATGAGATGGGTAGCCAGGGCCCCCAATGTCATGGGGGGTGTCAAAAAATTCCATTTTCGATAGTTTTCGGTCTCCTGCTCCCAAACTAGCTCTTGTGCCAGGAAGCAGCTAGTACTACGACATAGATGTATAGTATATACAAGTATGTGGCAAGTCTCATCAGGATTGAAAGAGGATGAGATGGGTAGCCAGGGCCCCCAATGTCATGGGAGTGTCAAAAATTCCATTTTCGAGAGTTTTCGGTTTCCTGCTCCCAAACTAGCTCTTGTGCCAGGAAGCCGCTAGTACTACGACATAGATGTATAGTATATACAAGTATGTGGCAAGTCTCATCAGGATTGAAAGAGGATGAGATGGGTAGCCAGGGCCCCAAATGTCATGGGGGTGTCAAAAAATTCCATTTTCGATAGTTTTCGGTCGCCTGCTCCCAAACTAGCTCTTGTGCCAGGAAGCCGCTAGTACTACGACATAGATGTATAGTATATACAAGTATGTGGCAAGTCTCATCAGGATTGAAAGAGGATGAGATGGGTAGCCAGGGCCCCCAATGTCATGGGGGTGTCAAAAAATTCCATTTTCGATAGTTTTCGGTCTCCTGCTCCCAAACTAGCTCTTGTGCCAGGAAGCCGCTAGTACTACGACATAGATGTATAGTATATACAAGTATGTGGCAAGTCTCATCAGGATTGAAAGAGGATGAGATGGGTAGCCAGGGCCCCCAATGTCATGGGGGTGTCAAAAAATTCCATTTTCGATAGTTTTCGGTCTCCTGCTCCCAAACTAGCTCTTCTGCCAGGAAGCCGCTAGTACTACGACATAGATGTATAGTATATACAAGTATGTGGCAAGTCTCATCAGGATTGAAAGAGGATCAGATGGGTAGCCAGGGCCCCCAATGTCATGGGGGGTGTCAAAAAATTCCATTTTCGATAGTTTACCGTCTCCTGCTCCCAAATTAGCTCTTGTGCCAGGAAGCCGCTAGTACTACGACATAGATGTATAGTATATACAAGTATGTGACAAGTCTCATCAGGATTGAAAGAGGATGAGATGGGTAGCCAGGGCCCCAAATGTCATGTGGGGTGTCAAAAAATTCCATTTTCGATAGTTTTCGGTCTCCTGCTCCCAAACTAGCTCTTGTGCCAGGAAGCAGCTAGTACTACGACATAGATGTATAGTATATACAAGTATGTGGCAAGTCTCATCAGGATTGAAAGAGGATGAGATGGGTAGCCAGGGCCCCCAATGTCATGGGAGTGTCAAAAATTGCATTTTCGAGAGTTTTCGGTTTCCTGCTCCCAAACTAGCTCTTGTGCCAGGAAGCCGCTAGTACTACGACATAGATGTATAGTATATACAAGTATGTGGCAAGTCTCATCAGGATTGAAAGAGGATGAGATGGGTAGCCAGGGCCCCCAATGTCATGGGGGGTGTCAAAAAATTCCATTTTCGATAGTTTTCCGTCTCCTGCTCCCAAACTAGCTCTTGTGCCAGAAAGCCGCTAGTACTACGACATAGATGTATAGTATATACAAGTATGTGGCAAGTCTCATCAGGATTGAAAGAGGATCAGATGGGTAGCCAGGGCCCCCAATGTCATGGGGGTGTCAAAAAATTCCATTTTCGATAGTTTTCCGTCTCCTGCTCCCAAACTAGCTCTTGTGCCAGGAAGCCGCTAGTACTACGACATAGATGTATAGTATATACAAGTATGTGGCAAGTCTCATCAGGATTGAAAGAGGATGAGATGGGTAGCCAGGGCCCCCAATGTCATGGGGGTGTCAAAAAATTCCATTTTCGATAGTTTTCGGTCTCCTGCTCCCAAACTAGCTCTTGTGCCAGGAAGCCGCTAGTACTACGACATAGATGTATAGTATATACAAGTATGTGGCAAGTCTCATCAGGATTGAAAGAGGATGAGATGGGTAGCCAGGGCCCCCAATGTCATGGGGGGTGTCAAAAAATTCCATTTTCGATAGTTTTCCGTCTCCTGCTCCCAAACTAGCTCTTGTGCCAGGAAGCCGCTAGTACTACGACATAGATGTATAGTATATACAAGTATGTGGCAAGTCTCATTAGGATTGAAAGAGGATGAGATAGGTAGCCAGGGCCCCCAATGTCATGGGGGGTGTCAAAAAATTCCATTTTCGATAGTTGTCGGTCTCCTGGTCCCAAACTAGCTCTTGTGCCAGGAAACAGCTAGTACTACGACATAGATGTATAGTATATACAAGTATGTGGCAAGTCTCATCAGGATTGAAAGAGGATGAGATGGGTAGCCAGGGCCCCCAATGTCATGGGGGGTGTCAAAAATTCCATTTTCGAGAGTTTTCGGTTTCCTGCTCCCAAACTAGCTCTTGTGCCAGGAAGCCGCTAGTACTACGACATAGATGTATAGTATATACAAGTATGTGGCAAGTCTCATCAGGATTGAAAGAGGATGAGATGGGTAGCCAGGGCCCCCAATGTCATGGGGGTGTCAAAAATTGCATTTTCGATAGTTTTCCGTCTCCTGCTCCCAAACTAGCTCTTGTGCCAGGAAGCCGCTAGTACTACGACATAGATGTATAGTATATACAAGTATGTGGCAAGTCTCATCAGGATTGAAAGAGGATGAGATGGGTAGCCAGGGCCCCCAATGTCATGGGGATGTCAAAAAATTCCATTTTCGATAGTTGTCGGTCTCCTGCTCCCAAACTAGCTCTTGTGCCAGGAAACAGCTAGTACTACGACATAGATGTATAGTATATACAAGTATGTGGCAAGTCTCATCAGGATTGAAAGAGGATGAGATGGGTAGCCAGGGCCCCCAATGTCATGAGGGGGTGTCGAAAATTCCATTTTCGAGAGTTTTCGGTTTCCTGCTCCCAAACTAGCTCTTGTGCCAGGAAGCCGCTAGTACTACGACATAGATGTATAGTATATACAAGTATGTGGCAAGTCTCATCAGGATTGAAAGAGGATGAGATGGGTAGCCAGGGCCCCAAATGTCATGGGGGGTGTCAAAAAATTCTATTTTCGATAGTTTTCGGTCTCCTGCTCCCAAACTAGCTCTTGTGCCAGGAAGCCGCTAGTACTACGACATAGATGTATAGTATATAGAAGTATGTGGCAAGTCTCATCAGGATTGAAAGAGGATGAGATGGGTAGCCAGGGCCCCCAATGTCATGGGGGTGTCAAAAATTCCATTTTCGATAGTTTTCGGTCTCCTGCTCCCAAACTAGCTCTTGTGCCAGGAAGCCGCTAAAACTACGACATAGATGTATAGTATATACAAGTATGTGGCAAGTCTCATCAGGATTGAAAGAGGATGAGATGGGTAGCCAGGGCCCCCAATGTCATGGGGGTGTCAAAAAATTCCATTTTCGAGAGTTTTCCGTCTCCTGCTCCCAAACTAGCTCTTGTGCCAGGAAGCCGCTAGTACTACGACATAGATGTATAGTATATACAAGTATGTGGCAAGTCTCATCAGGATTGAAAGAGGATGAGATGGGTAGCCAGGGCCCCCAATGTCATGGGGGTGTCAAAAAATTCCATTTTCGATAGTTTTCGGTCTCCTGCTCCCAAACTAGCTCTTGTGCCAGGAAACAGCTAGTACTACGACATAGATGTATAGTATATACAAGTATGTGGCAAGTCTCATCAGGATTGAAAGAGGATGAGATGGGTAGCCAGGGCCCCCAATGTCATGGGGGGTGTCAAAAATTCCATTTTCGAGAGTTTTCGGTTTCCTGCTCCCAAACTAGCTCTTGTACCAGGAAGCCGCTAGTACTACGACATAGATGTATAGTATATACAAGTATGTGGCAAGTCTCATCAGGATTGAAAGAGGATGAGATGGGTAGCCAGGGCCCCCAATGTCATGGGGGTGTCAAAAAATTCCATTTTCGAGAGTTTTCCGTCTCCTGCTCCCAAACTAGCTCTTGTGCCAGGAAGCCGCTAGTACTACGACATAGATGTATAGTATATACAAGTATGTGGCAAGTCTCATCAGGATTGAAAGAGGATGAGATGGGTAGCCAGGGCCCCCAATGTCATGGGGGTGTCAAAAAATTCCATATTCGATAGTTTTCGGTCTCCTGCTCCCAAACTAGCTCTTGTGCCAGGAAGCCGCTAGTACTACGACATAAATGTATAGTATATACAAGTATGTGGCAAGTCTCATCAGGATTGAAAGAGGATCAGATGGGTAGCCAGGGCCCCCAATGTTATGGGGGGTGTCAAAAAATTCCATTTTCGATAGTTTTCGGTTTCCTGCTCCCAAACTAGCTCTTGTGCCAGGAAGCCGCTAGCACTACGACATAGATGTATAGTATATACAAGTATGTGGCAAGTCTCATCAGGATTGAAAGAGGATGAGATGGGTAGCCAGGGCCCCCAATGTCATGGGGGTGTCAAAAATTCCATTTTCGATAGTTTTCGGTCTCCTGCTCCCAAACTAGCTCTTGTGCCAGGAAGCCGCTAGTACTACGACATAGATGTATAGTATATACAAGTATGTGGCAAGTCTCATAAGGATTGAAAGAGGATGAGATGGGTAGCCAGGGCCCCCAATGTCATGGGGGTGTCAAAAAATTCCATTTTCGATAGTTTTCCGTCTCCTGCTCCCAAACTAGCTCTTGTGCCAGGAAGCCGCTAGTACTACGACATAGATGTATAGTATATACAAGTATGTGGCAAGTCTCATCAGGATTGAAAGAGGATCAGATGGGTAGCCAGGGCCCCCAATGTCATGGGGGTGTCAAAAAATTCCATTTTCGATAGTTTTCCGTCTCCTGCTCCCAAACTAGCTCTTGTGCCAGGAAGCCGCTAGTACTACGACATAGATGTATAGTATATACAAGTATGTGGCAAGTCTCATCAGGATTGAAAGAGGATGAGATGGGTAGCCAGGGCCCCCAATGTCATGGGGGGTGTCAAAAAATTCCATTTTCGATAGTTTTCGGTCTCCTGCTCCCAAACTAGCTCTTGTGCCAGGAAGCCGCTAGTACTACGACATAGATGTATAGTATATACAAGTATGTGGCAAGTCTCATCAGGATTGAAAGAGGATGAGATGGGTAGCCAGGGCCCCCAATGTCATGGGGGGTGTCAAAAAATTCCATTTTCGATAGTTTTCCGTCTCCTGCTCCCAAACTAGCTCTTGTGCCAGGAAGCCGCTAGTACTACGACATAGATGTATAGTATATACAAGTATGTGGCAAGTCTCATCAGGATTGAAAGAGGATGAGATAGGTAGCCAGGGCCCCCAATGTCATGGGGTGTGTCAAAAAATTCCATTTACGATAGTTGTCGGTCTCCTGGTCCCAAACTAGCTCTTGTGCCAGGAAACAGCTAGTACTACGACATAGATGTATAGTATATACAAGTATGTGGCAAGTCTCATCAGGATTGAAAGAGGATGAGATGGGTAGCCAGGGCCCCCAATGTCATGGGGGGTGTCAAAAATTCCATTTTCGAGAGTTTTCGGTTTCCTGCTCCCAAACTAGCTCTTGTGCCAGGAAGCCGCTAGTACTACGACATAGATGTATAGTATATACAAGTATGTGGCAAGTCTCATCAGGATTGAAAGAGGATGAGATGGGTAGCCAGGGCCCCCAATGTCATGGGGGTGTCAAAAAATTCCATTTTCGATAGTTTTCCGTCTCCTGCTCCCAAACTAGCTCTTATGCCAGGAAGCCGCTAGTACTACGACATAGATGTATAGTATATACAAGTATGTGGCAAGTCTCATCAGGATTGAAAGAGGATGAGATGGGTAGCCAGGGCCCCCAATGTCATGGGGATGTCAAAAAATTCCATTTTCGATAGTTGTCGGTCTCCTGCTCCCAAACTAGCTCTTGTGCCAGGAAACAGCTAGTTTTCCGACATAGATGTATAGTATATACAAGTATGTGGCAAGTCTCATCAGGATTGAAAGAGGATGAGATGGGTAGCCAGGGCCCCCAATGTCATGGGGGAGTGTCGAAAATTCCATTTTCGAGAGTTTTCGGTTTCCTGCTCCCAAACTAGCTCTTGTGCCAGGAAGCCGCTAGTACTACGACATAGACGTATAGTATATACAAGTATGTGGCAAGTCTCATCAGGATTGAAAGAGGATGAGATGGGTAGCCAGGGCCCCAAATGTCATGGGGGGTGTCAAAAAATTCTATTTTCGATAGTTTTCGGTCTCCTGCTCCCAAACTAGCTCTTGTGCCAGGAAGCCGCTAGTACTACGACATAGATGTATAGTATATAGAAGTATGTGGCAAGTCTCATCAGGATTGAAAGAGGATGAGATGGGTAGCCAGGGCCCCCAATGTCATGGGGGTGTCAAAAAATTCCATTTTCGATAGTTTTCGGTCTCCTGCTCCCAAACTAGCTCTTGTGCCAGGAAGCCGCTAAAACTACGACATAGATGTATAGTATATACAAGTATGTGGCAAGTCTCATCAGGATTGAAAGAGGATGAGATGGGTAGCCAGGGCCCCCAATGTCATGGGGGTGTCAAAAAATTCCATTTTCGATAGTTTTCCGTCTCCTGCTCCCAAACTAGCTCTTGTGCCAGGAAGCCGCTAGTACTACGACATAGATGTATAGTATATACAAGTATGTGGCAAGTCTCATCAGGATTGAAAGAGGATGGGATGGGTAGCCAGGGCCCCCAATGTCATGGGGGTGTCAAAAAATTCCATTTTCGATAGTTTTCGGTCTCCTGCTCCCAAACTAGCTCTTGTGCCAGGAAGCAGCTAGTACTACGGCATAGATGTATAGTATATACAAGTATGTGGCAAGTCTCATCAGGATTGAAAGAGGATGAGATGGGTAGCCAGGGCCCCCAATGTCATGGGAGTGTCAAAAATTCCATTTTCGAGAGTTTTCGGTTTCCTGCTCCCAAACTAGCTCTTGTGCCAGGAAGCCGCTAGTACTACGACATAGATGTATAGTATATACAAGTATGTGGCAAGTCTCATCAGGATTGAAAGAGGGTGAGATGGGTAGCCAGGGCCCCCAATGTCATGGGGGGTGTCAAAAAATTCCATTTTCGATAGTTTTCGGTCTCCTGCTCCCAAACTAGCTCTTGTGCCAGGAAGCCGCTAGTACTACGACATAGATGTATAGTATATACAAGTATGTGGCAAGTCTCATCAGGATTGAAAGAGGATGAGATAGGTAGCCAGGGCCCCGAATGTCATGGGGGGTGTGAAAAAATTCCATTTTCGATAGTTGTCGGTCTCCTGGTCCCAAACTAGCTCTTGTGCCAGGAAACAGCTAGTAATACGACATAGATGTATAGTATATACAAGTATGTGGCAAGTCTCATCAGGATTGAAAGAGGATGAGATGGGAAGCCAGGGCCCCCAATGTCATGGGGGGTGTCAAAAATTCCATTTTCGAGAGTTTTCGGTTTCCTGCTCCCAAACTAGCTCTTGTGCCAGATAGCCGATAGTACTACGACATAGATGTATACTAGTATATACAAGTATGTGGCAAGTCTCATCAGGATTGAAAGAAGATGAGATGGGTAGCCAGGGCCCCCAATGTCATGGGGATGTCAAAAAATTCCATTTTCGATAGTTGTCGGTCTCCTGCTCCCAAACTAGCTCTTGTGCCAGGAAACAGCTAGTACTACGACATAGATGTATAGTATATACAAGTATGTGGCAAGTCTCATCAGGATTGAAAGAGGATGAGATGGGTAGCCAGGGCCCCCAATGTCATGGTGGTGTGTCGAAAATTCCATTTTCGAGAGTTTTCGGTTTCCTGCTCCCAAACTAGCTCTTGTGCCAGGAAGCCGCTAGTACTACGACATAGATGTATAGTATATACAAGTATGTGGCAAGTCTCATCAGGATTGAAAGAGGATCAGATGGGTAGCCAGGGCCCCAAATGCCATGGGGGGTGTCAAAAAATTCCATTTTCGATAGTTTTCGGTCTCCTGCTCCCAAACTAGCTCTTGTGCCAGGAAGCCGCTAGTACTACGACATAGATGTATAGTATATACAAGTATGTGGCAAGTCTCATCAGGATTGAAAGAGGATGAGATGGGTAGCCAGGGCCCCCAATGTCATGGGGGTGTCAAAAAATTCCATTTTCGATAGTTTTCGGTCTCCTGCTCCCAAACTAGCTCTTGTGCCAGGAAGCCGCTAAAACTACGACATAGATGTATAGTATATACAAGTATGTGGCAAGTCTCATCAGGATTGAAAGAGGATGAGATGGGTAGCCAGGGCCCCCAATGTCATGGGGGTGTCAAAAAATTCCATTTTCGAGAGTTTTCCGTCTCCTGCTCCCAAACTAGCTCTTGTGCCAGGAAGCCGCTAGTACTACGACATAGATGTATAGTATATACAAGTATGTGGCAAGTCTCATCAGGATTGAAAGAGGATGAGATGGGTAGCCAGGGCCCCCAATGTCATGGGGGTGTCAAAAAATTCCATTTTCGATAGTTTTCGGTCTCCTGCTCCCAAACTAGCTCTTGTGCCAGGAAGCAGCTAGTACTACGACATAGATGTATAGTATATACAAGTATGTGGCAAGTCTCATCAGGATTGAAAGAGGATGAGATGGGTAGCCAGGGCCCCCAATGTCATGGGAGTGTCAAAAATTCCATTTTCGAGAGTTTTCGGTTTCCTGCTCCCAAACTAGCTCTTGTGCCAGGAAGCCGCTAGTACTACGACATAGATGTATAGTATATACAAGTATGTGGCAAGTCTCATCAGGATTGAAAGAGGATGAGATGCGTAGCCAGGGCCCCCAATGTCATGGGGGTGTCAAAAAATTCCATTTTCGATAGTTTTCGGTCTCCTGCTCCCAAACTAGCTCTTGTGCCAGGAAGCCGCTAGTACTACGACATAGATGTATAGTATATACAAGTATGTGGCAAGTCTCATCAGGATTGAAAGAGGATCAGATGGGTAGCCAGGGCCCCCAATGTCATGGGGGGTGTCAAAAAATTCCATTTTCGATAGTTTTCCGTCTCCTGCTCCCAAACTAGCTCTTGTGCCAGGAAGCCGCTAGTACTACGACATAGATGTATAGTATATACAAGTATGTGGCAAGTCTCATCAGGATTGAAAGAGGATGAGATGGGTAGGCAGGGCCCCCAATGTCATGGGGGTGTCAAAAATTCCATTTTCGATAGTTTTCGGTCTCCTGCTCCCAAACTAGCTCTTGTGCCAGGAAGCCGCTAGTACTACGACATAGATGTATAGTATATACAAGTGTGTGGCAAGTCTCATCAGGATTGAAAGAGGATGAGATGGGTAGCCAGGGCCCCCAATGTCATGGGGGTGTCAAAAAATTCCATTTTCGATAGTTTTCCGTCTCCTGCTCCCAAACTAGCTCTTGTGCCAGGAAGCCGCTAGTACTACGACATAGATGTATAGTATATACAAGTATGTGGCAAGTCTCATCAGGATTGAAAGAGGATGAGATAGGTAGCCAGGGCCCCCAATGTCATGGGGTGTGTGAAAAAATTCCATTTTCGATAGTTGTCGGTCTCCTGGTCCCAAACTAGCTCTTGTGCCAGGAAACAGCTAGTACTACGACATAGATGTATAGTATATACAAGTATGTGGCAAGTCTCATCAGGATTGAAAGAGGATGAGATGGGTAGCCAGGGCCCCCAATGTCATGGGGGGGGTGTCAAAAATTCCATTTTCGAGAGTTTTCGGTTTCCTGCTCCCAAACTAGCTCTTGTGCCAGGAAGCCGCTAGTACTACGACATAGATGTATAGTATATACAAGTATGTGGCAAGTCTCATCAGGATTGAAAGAGGATGAGATGGGTAGCCAGGGCCCCCAATGTCATGGGGGTGTCAAAAAATTCCATTTTCGATAGTTTTCGGTCTCCTGCTCCCAAACTAGCTCTTGTGCCAGGAAGCCGCTAGTACTACGACATAGATGTATAGTATATACAAGTATGTGGCAAGTCTCATCAGGATTGAAAGAGGGTGAGATGGGTAGCCAGGGCCCCTAATGTCATGGGGGGTGTCAAAAAATTCCATTTTCGATAGTTGTCGGTCTCCTGCTCCCAAACTAGCTCTTGTGCCAGGAAACAGCTAGTACTACGACATAGATGTATAGTATATACAAGTATGTGGCAAGTCTCATCAGGATTGAAAGAGGATGAGATGGGTAGCCAGGGCCCCCAATGTCATGGGGGGTGTCAAAAATTCCATTTTCGAGAGTTTTCGGTTTCCTGCTCCCAAACTAGCTCTTGTGCCAGGAAGCCGCTAGTACTACGACATAGATGTATAGTATATACAAGTATGTGGCAAGTCTCATCAGGATTGAAAGAGGATGAGATGGGTAGCCAGGGCCCCAAATGTCATGTGGGGTGTCAAAAAATTTCATTTTCGATAGTTTTCGGTCTCCTGCTCCCAAACTAGCTCTTGTGTCAGGAAGCCGCTAGTACTACGACATAGATGTATAGTATATACAAGTATGTGGCAAGTCTCATCAGGATTGAAAGAGGATGAGATGGGTAGCCAGGGCCCCCAATGTCATGGGGGTGTCAAAAAATTCCATTTTCGATAGTTTTCGGTCTCCTGCTCCCAAACTAGCTCTTGTGCCAGGAAGCCGCTAGTACTACGACATAGATGTATAGTATATACAAGTATGTGGCAAGTCTCATCAGGATTGAAAGAGGATCAGATGGGTAGCCAGGGCCCCAATGTCATGGGGGTGTCAAAAAATTCCATTTTCGATAGTTTTCGGTCTCCTGCTCCCAAACTAGCTCTTGAGCCAGGAAGCCGCTAGTACTACGACATAGATGTATAGTATATACAAGTATGTGGCAAGTCTCATCAGGATTGAAAGAGGATCAGATGGGTAGCCAGGGCCCCCAATGTCATGGGGGTGTCAAAAAATTCCATTTTCGATAGTTTTCCGACTCCTGCTCCCAAACTAGCTCTTGTGCCAGGAAGCCGCTAGTACTACGACATAGATGTATAGTATATACAAGTATGTGGCAAGTCTCATCAGGATTGAAAGAGGATGAGATGGGTAGCCAGGGCCCCCAATGTCATGGGGGTGTCAAAGAATTCCATTTTCGATAGTTTTCGGTCTCCTGCTCCCAAACTAGCTCTTGTGCCAGGAAGCCGCTAGTACTACGACATAGATGTATAGTATATACAAGTATGTGGCAAGTCTCATCAGGATTGAAAGAGGATCAGATGGGTAGCCAGGGCCCCCAATGTCATGGGGGTGTCAAAAAATTCCATTTTCGATAGTTTTCCGTCTCCTGCTCCCAAACTAGCTCTTGTGCCAGGAAGCCGCTAGTACTACGACATAGATGTATAGTATATACAAGTATGTGGCAAGTCTCATCAGGATTGAAAGAGGATGAGATGGGTAGCCAGGGCCCCCAATGTCATGGGGGTGTCAAAAAATTCCATTTTCGATAGTTTTCGGTCTCCTGCTCCCAAACTAGCTCTTGTGCCAGGAAGCCGCTAGTACTACGACATAGATGTATAGTATATACAAGTATGTGGCAAGTCTCATCAGGATTGAAAGAGGATCAGATGGGTAGCCAGGGCCCCCAATGTCATGGGGGTGTCAAAAAATTCCATTTTCGATAGTTTTCCGTCTCCTGCTCCCAAACTAGCTCTTGTGCCAGGAAGCCGCTAGTACTACGACATAGATGTATAGTATATACAAGTATGTGGCAAGTCTCATCAGGATTGAAAGAGGATGAGATGGGTAGCCAGGGCCCCCAATGTCATGGGGATGTCAAAAAATTCCATTTTCGATAGTTTTCGGTCTCCTGCTCCCAAACTAGCTCTTGTGCCAGGAAGCCGCTAGTACTACGACATAGATGTATAGTATATACAAGTATGTGGCAAGTCTCATCAGGATTGAAAGAGGATGAGATGGGTAGCCAGGGCCCCCAATGTCATGGGGGGTGTCAAAAAATTCCATTTTCGATAGTTTTCCGTCTCCTGCTCCCAAACTAGCTCTTGTGCCAGGAAGCCGCTAGTACTACGACATAGATGTATAGTATATACAAGTATGTGGCAAGTCTCATCAGGATTGAAAGAGGATGAGATGGGTAGCCAGGGCCCCCAATGTCATGGGGGTGTCAAAAAATTCCATTTTCGATAGTTTTCCGTCTCCTGCTCCCAAACTAGCTCTTGTGCCAGGAAGCCGCTAGTACTACGACATAGATGTATAGTATATACAAGTATGTGGCAAGTCTCATCAGGATTGAAAGAGGATGAGATGGGTAGCCAGGGCCCCCAATGTCATGGGGGGTGTCAAAAAATTCCATTTTCGATAGTTGTCGGTCTCCTGCTCCCAAACTAGCTCTTGTGCCAGGAAACAGCTAGTACTACGACATAGATGTATAGTATATACAAGTATGTGGCAAGTCTCATCAGGATTGAAAGAGGGTGAGATGGGTAGCCAGGGCCCCCAATGTCATGGGGGGTGTCAAAAATTCCATTTTCGAGAGTTTTCGGTTTCCTGCTCCCAAACTAGCTCTTGTGCCAGAAAGCCGCTAGTACTACGACATAGATGTATAGTATATACAAGTATGTGGCAAGTCTCATCAGGATTGAAAGAGGATGAGATGGGTAGCCAGGGCCCCAAATGTCATGGGGGTGTCAAAAAATTTCATTTTCGATAGTTTTCGGTCTCCTGCTCCCAAACTAGCTCTTGTGCCAGGAAGCCGCTAGTACTACGACATAGATGTATAGTATATACAAGTATGTGGCAAGTCTCATCAGGATTGAAAGAGGATCAGATGGGTAGCCAGGGCCCCCAATGTCATGGTGGGTGTCAAAAAATTCCATTTTCGATAGTTGTCGGTCTCCTGCTCCCAAACTAGCTCTTGTGCCAGGAAACAGCTAGTACTACGACATAGATGTATAGTATATACAAGTATGTGGCAAGTCTCATCAGGATTGAAAGAGGATGAGATGGGTAGCCAGGGCCCCCAATGTCATGGGGGGTGTCAAAAATTCCATTTTCGAGAGTTTTCGGTTTCCTGCTCCCAAACTAGCTCTTGTGCCAGGAAGCCGCTAGTACTACGACATAGATGTATAGTATATACAAATATGTGGCAAGTCTCATCAGGATTGAAAGAGGATGAGATGGGTAGCCAGGGCCCCAAATGTCATGGGGGGTGTCAAAAAATTTCATTTTCGATAGTTTTCGGTCTCCTGCTCCCAAACTAGCTCTTGTGTCAGGAAGCCGCTAGTACTACGACATAGATGTATAGTATATACAAGTATGTGGCAAGTCTCATCAGGATTGAAAGAGGATGAGATGGGTAGCCAGGGCCCCCAATGTCATGGGGGTGTCAAAAAATTCCATTTTCGATAGTTTTCGGTCTCCTGCTCCCAAACTAGCTCTTGTGCCAGGAAGCCACTAGTACTACGACATAGATGTATAGTATATACAAGTATGTGGCAAGTCTCATCAGGATTGAAAGAGGATGAGATGGGTAGCCAGGGCCCCCAATGTCATGGGGGGTGTCAAAAAATTCCATTTTCGATAGTTTTCGGTCTCCTGCTCCCAAATTAGCTCTTGTGCCAGGAAGCCGCTAGTACTACGACATAGATGTATAGTATATACAAGTATGTGGCAAGTCTCATCAGGATTGAAAGAGGATGAGATGGGTAGCCAGGGCCCCAAATGTCATGGGGGGTGTCGAAAAATTCCATTTTCGATAGTTTTCGGTCTCCTGCTCCCAAACTAGCTCTTGTGCCAGGAAGCCGCTAGTACTACGACATAGATGTATAGTATATACAAGTATGTGGCAAGTCTCATCAGGATTGAAAGAGGATGAGATGGGTAGCCAGGGCCCCCAATGTCATGGGGGGTGTCAAAAAATTCCATTTTCGATAGTTTTCGGTCTCCTGCTCCCAAACTAGCTCTTGTGCCAGGAAGCCGCTAGTACTACGACATAGATGTATAGTATATACAAGTATGTGGCAAGTCTCATCAGGATTGAAAGAGGATCAGATGGGTAGCCAGGGCCCCCAATGTCATGGGGGTGTCAAAAAATTCCATTTTCGATAGTTTTCCGTCTCCTGCTCCCAAACTAGCTCTTGTGCCAGGAAGCCGCTAGTACTACGACATAGATGTATAGTATATACAAGTATGTGGCAAGTCTCATCAGGATTGAAAGAGGATGAGATGGGTAGCCAGGGCCCCCAATGTCATGGGGGTGTCAAAAAATTCCATTTTCGATAGTTTTCGGTCTCCTGCTCCCAAACTAGCTCTTGAGCCAGGAAGCCGCTAGTACTACGACATAGATGTATAGTATATACAAGTATGTGGCAAGTCTCATCAGGATTGAAAGAGGATCAGATGGGTAGCCAGGGCCCCCAATGTCATGGGGGGTGTCAAAAATTCCATTTTCGAGAGTTTTCGGTTTCCTGCTCCCAAACTAGCTCTTGTGCCAGGAAGCCGCTAGTACTACGACATAGATGTATAGTATATACAAATATGTGGCAAGTCTCATCAGGATTGAAAGAGGATGAGATGGGTAGCCAGGGCCCCAAATGTCATGGGGGGTGTCAAAAAATTTCATTTTCGATAGTTTTCGGTCTCCTGCTCCCAAACTAGCTCTTGTGTCAGGAAGCCGCTAGTACTACGACATAGATGTATAGTATATACAAGTATGTGGCAAGTCTCATCAGGATTGAAAGAGGATGAGATGGGTAGCCAGGGCCCCCAATGTCATGGGGGTGTCAAAAAATTCCATTTTCGATAGTTTTCGGTCTCCTGCTCCCAAACTAGCTCTTGTGCCAGGAAGCCACTAGTACTACGACATAGATGTATAGTATATACAAGTATGTGGCAAGTCTCATCAGGATTGAAAGAGGATGAGATGGGTAGCCAGGGCCCCCAATGTCATGGGGGGTGTCAAAAAATTCCATTTTCGATAGTTTTCGGTCTCCTGCTCCCAAATTAGCTCTTGTGCCAGGAAGCCGCTAGTACTACGACATAGATGTATAGTATATACAAGTATGTGGCAAGTCTCATCAGGATTGAAAGAGGATGAGATGGGTAGCCAGGGCCCCAAATGTCATGGGGGGTGTCGAAAAATTCCATTTTCGATAGTTTTCGGTCTCCTGCTCCCAAACTAGCTCTTGTGCCAGGAAGCCGCTAGTACTACGACATAGATGTATAGTATATACAAGTATGTGGCAAGTCTCATCAGGATTGAAAGAGGATGAGATGGGTAGCCAGGGCCCCCAATGTCATGGGGGGTGTCAAAAAATTCCATTTTCGATAGTTTTCGGTCTCCTGCTCCCAAACTAGCTCTTGTGCCAGGAAGCCGCTAGTACTACGACATAGATGTATAGTATATACAAGTATGTGGCAAGTCTCATCAGGATTGAAAGAGGATCAGATGGGTAGCCAGGGCCCCCAATGTCATGGGGGTGTCAAAAAATTCCATTTTCGATAGTTTTCCGTCTCCTGCTCCCAAACTAGCTCTTGTGCCAGGAAGCCGCTAGTACTACGACATAGATGTATAGTATATACAAGTATGTGGCAAGTCTCATCAGGATTGAAAGAGGATGAGATGGGTAGCCAGGGCCCCCAATGTCATGGGGGTGTCAAAAAATCCATTTTCGATAGTTTTCGGTCTCCTGCTCCCAAACTAGCTCTTGTGCCAGGAAGCCGCTAGTACTACGACATAGATGTATAGTATATACAAGTATGTGGCAAGTCTCATCAGGATTGAAAGAGGATCAGATGGGTAGCCAGGGCCCCCAATGTCATGGGGGTGTCAAAAAATTCCATTTTCGATAGTTTTCGGTCTCCTGCTCCCAAACTAGCTCTTGAGCCAGGAAGCCGCTAGTACTACGACATAGATGTATAGTATATACAAGTATGTGGCAAGTCTCATCAGGATTGAAAGAGGATCAGATGGGTAGCCAGGGCCCCCAATGTCATGGGGGTGTCAAAAAATTCCATTTTCGATAGTTTTCCGTCTCCTGCTCCCAAACTAGCTCTTGTGCCAGGAAGCCGCTAGTACTACGACATAGATGTATAGTATATACAAGTATGTGGCAAGTCTCATCAGGATTGAAAGAGGATGAGATGGGTAGCCAGGGCCCCCAATGTCATGGGGGTGTCAAAAAATTCCATTTTCGATAGTTTTCCGTCTCCTGCTCCCAAACTAGCTCTTGTGCCAGGAAGCCGCTAGTACTACGACATAGATGTATAGTATATACAAGTATGTGGCAAGTCTCATCAGGATTGAAAGAGGATGAGATGGGTAGCCAGGGCCCCCAATGTCATGGGGGTGTCAAAAAATTCCATTTTCGATAGTTTTCGGTCTCCTGCTCCCAAACTAGCTCTTGAGCCAGGAAGCCGCTAGTACTACGACATAGATGTATAGTATATACAAGTATGTGGCAAGTCTCATCAGGATTGAAAGAGGATCAGATGGGTAGCCAGGGCCCCCAATGTCATGGGGGTGTCAAAAAATTCCATTTTCGATAGTTTTCCGTCTCCTGCTCCCAAACTAGCTCTTGTGCCAGGAAGCCGCTAGTACTACGACATAGATGTATAGTATATACAAGTATGTGGCAAGTCTCACCAGGATTGAAAGAGGATGAGATGGGTAGCCAGGGCCCCCAATGTCATGGGGGTGTCAAAAAATTCCATTTTCGATAGTTTTCGGTCTCCTGCTCCCAAACTAGCTCTTGTGCCAGGAAGCCGCTAGTACTACGACATAGATGTATAGTATATACAAGTATGTGGCAAGTCTCATCAGGATTGAAAGAGGATGAGATGGGTAGCCAGGGCCCCCAATGTCATGGGGGTGTCAAAAAATTCCATTTTCGATAGTTTTCGGTCTCCTGCTCCCAAACTAGCTCTTGTGCCAGGAAGCCGCTAGTACTACGACATAGATGTATAGTATATACAAGTATGTGGCAAGTCTCATCAGGATTGAAAGAGGATCAGATGGGTAGCCAGGGCCCCCAATGTCATGGGGGTGTCAAAAAATTCCATTTTCGATAGTTTTCCGTCTCCTGCTCCCAAACTAGCTCTTGTGCCAGGAAGCCGCTAGTACTACGACATAGATGTATAGTATATACAAGTATGTGGCAAGTCTCATCAGGATTGAAAGAGGATGAGATGGGTAGCCAGGGCCCCCAATGTCATGGGGGTGTCAAAAAATTCCATTTTCGATAGTTTTCGGTCTCCTGCTCCCAAACTAGCTCTTGTGCCAGGAAGCCACTAGTACTACGACATAGATGTATAGTATATACAAGTATGTGGCAAGTCTCATCAGGATTGAAAGAGGATGAGATGGGTAGCCAGGGCCCCCAATGTCATGGGGGTGTCAAAAAATTCCATTTTCGATAGTTTTCCGTCTCCTGCTCCCAAACTAGCTCTTGTGCCAGGAAGCCGCTAGTACTACGACATAGATGTATAGTATATACAAGTATGTGGCAAGTCTCATCAGGATTGAAAGAGGATGAGATGGGTAGCCAGGGCCCCCAATGTCATGGGGGTGTCAAAAAATTCCATTTTCGATAGTTTTCCGTCTCCTGCTCCCAAACTAGCTCTTGTGCCAGGAAGCCGCTAGTACTACGACATAGATGTATAGTATATACAAGTATGTGGCAAGTCTCATCAGGATTGAAAGAGGATGAGATGGGTAGCCAGGGCCCCCAATGTCATGGGGGGTGTCAAAAAATTCCATTTTCGATAGTTGTCGGTCTCCTGCTCCCAAACTAGCTCTTGTGCCAGGAAACAGCTAGTACTACGACATAGATGTATAGTATATACAAGTATGTGGCAAGTCTCATCAGGATTGAAAGAGGGTGAGATGGGTAGCCAGGGCCCCCAATGTCATGGGGGGTGTCAAAAATTCCATTTTCGAGAGTTTTCGGTTTCCTGCTCCCAAACTAGCTCTTGTGCCAGGAAGCCGCTAGTACTACGACATAGATGTATAGTATATACAAGTATGTGGCAAGTCTCATCAGGATTGAAAAATGATGAGATGGGTAGCCAGGGCCCCAAATGTCATGGGGGTGTCAAAAAATTTCATTTTCGATAGTTTTCGGTCTCCTGCTCCCAAACTAGCTCTTGTGCCAGGAAGCCGCTAGTACTACGACATAGATGTATAGTATATACAAGTATGTGGCAAGTCTCATCAGGATTGAAAGAGGATGAGATGGGTAGCCAGGGCCCCCAATGTCATGGGGGTGTCCAAAAATTCCATTTTCGATAGTTTTCGGTCTCCTGCTCCCAAACTAGCTCTTGTGCCAGGAAGCCGCTAGTACTACGACATAGATGTATAGTATATACAAGTATGTGGCAAGTCTCATCAGGATTGAAAGAGGATGAGATGGGTAGCCAGGGCCCCCAATGTCATGGGGGGTGTCAAAAAATTCCATTTTCGATAGTTTTCGGTCTCCTGGTCCCAAACTAGCTCTTGTGCCAGGAAGCCGCTAGTACTACGACATAGATGTATAGTATATACAAGTATGTGGCAAGTCTCATCAGGATTGAAAGAGGATGAGATGGGTAGCCAGGGCCCCAAATGTCATGGGGGGTGTCAAAAAATTCCATTTTCGATAGTTTTCGGTCTCCTGCTCCCAAACTAGCTCTTGTGCCAGGAAGCCGCTAGTACTACGACATAGATGTATAGTATATACAAGTATGTGGCAAGTCTCATCAGGATTGAAAGAGGATGAGATGGGTAGCCAGGGCCCCCAATGTCATGGGGGGTGTCAAAAATTCCATTTTCGATAGTTTTCGGTCTCCTGCTCCCAAACTAGCTCTTGTGCCAGGAAGCCGCTAGTACTACGACATAGATGTATAGTATATACAAGTATGTGGCAAGTCTCATCAGGATTGAAAGAGGATGAGATGGGTAGCCAGGGCCCCCAATGTCATGGGGGTGTCAAAAAATTCCATTTTCGATAGTTGTCGGTCTCCTGGTCCCAAACTAGCTCTTGTGCCAGGAAACAGCTAGTACTACGACATAGATGTATAGTATATACAAGTATGTGGCAAGTCTCATCAGGATTGAAAGAGGATGAGATGGGTAGCCAGGGCCCCCAATGTCATTAGGGGGTGTCAAAAATTCCATTTTCGAGAGTTTTCGGTTTCCTGCTCCCAAACTAGCTCTTGTGCCAGGAAGCCGCTAGTACTACGACATAGATGTATAGTATATACAAGTATGTGGCAAGTCTCATCAGGATTGAAAGAGGATCAGATGGGTAGCCAGGGCCCCCAATGTCATGGGGGTGTCAAAAAATTCCATTTTCGATAGTATTCCGTCTTCTGCTCCCAAACTAGCTCTTGTGCCAGGAAGCCGCTAAAACTACGACATAGATGTATAGTATATACAAGTATGTGGCAAGTCTCATCAGGATTGAAAGAGGATGAGATTGGTAGCCAGGGCCCCCAATGTCATGGGGGGGTGTCAAAAAATTCCATTTTCGATAGTTGTCGGTCTCCTGCTCCCAAACTAGCTCTTGTGCCAGGAAACAGCTAGTACTACGACATAGATGTATAGTATATACAAGTATGTGGCAAGTCTCATCAGGATTGAAAGAGGATGAGATGGGTAGCCAGGGCCCCCAATGTCATGGCGGGATGTCAAAATTCCATTTTCGAGAGTTTTCGGTTTCCTGCTCCCAAACTAGCACTTGTGCCAGGAAGCCGCTAGTACTACGACATAGATGTATAGTATATACAAGTATGTGGCAAGTCTCACCAGGATTGAAAGAGGATGAGATGGGTAGCCAGGGCCCCAAATGTCATGGGGGGGTGTCAAAAAATTCCATTTTCGATAGTTTTCGGTCTCCTGCTCCCAAACTAGCTCTTGTGCCAGGAAGCCGCTAGTACTACGACATAGATGTATAGTATATACAAGTATGTGGCAAGTCTCATCAGGATTGAAAGAGGATGAGATGGGTAGCCAGGTCCCCCAATGTCATGGGGGTGTCAAAAAATTCCATTTTCGATAGTTTTCGGTCTCCTGCTCCCAAACTAGCTCTTGTGCCAGGAAGCCGCTAGTACTACGACATAGATGTATAGTATATACAAGTATGTGGCAAGTCTCATTAGGATTGAAAGAGGATGAGATGGGTAGCCAGGGCCCCCAATGTCATGGGGGTGTCAAAAAATTCCATTTTCGAGAGTTTTCCGTCTCCTGCTCCCAAACTAGCTCTTGTGCCAGGAAACAGCTAGTACTACGACATAGATGTATAGTATATACAAGTCTGTGGCAAGTCTCATCAGGATTGAAAGAGGATGAGATGGGTAGCCAGGGCCCCCAATGTCATGGCGGGATGTCAAAATTCCATTTTCGAGAGTTTTCGGTTTCCTGCTCCCAAACTAGCTCTTGTGCCAGGAAGCCGCTAGTACTACGACATAGATGTATAGTATATACAAGTATGTGGCAAGTCTCATTAGGATTGAAAGAGGATGAGATGGGTAGCCAGGGCCCCAAATGTCATGGGGGGTGTCAAAAAATTCCATTTTCGATAGTTTTCGGTCTCCTGCTCCCAAACTAGCTCTTGTGCCAGGAAGCCGCTAGTACTACGACATAGATGTATAGTATATACAAGTATGTGGCAAGTCTCATCAGGATTGAAAGAGGATGAGATGGGTAGCCAGGGCCCCCAATGTCATGGGGGTGTCAAAAAATTCCATTTTCGATAGTTTTCGGTCTCCTGCTCCCAAACTAGCTCTTGTGCCAGGAAGCCGCTAGTACTACGACATAGATGTATAGTATATACAAGTATGTGGCAAGTCTCATTAGGATTTAAAGAGGATGAGATGGGTAGCCAGGGCCCCCAATGTCATGGGGGTTGTCAAAAATTCCATTTTCGAGAGTTTTCGGTTTCCTGCTCCCAAACTAGCTCTTGTGCCAGGAAGTCGCTAGTACTACGACATAGATGTATAGTATATACAAGTATGTGGCAAGTCTCATCAGGATTGAAAGAGGATGAGATGGGTAGCCAGGGCCCCAAATGTCATATTCCATTTTCGATAGTTTTCGGTCTCCTGCTCCCAAACTAGCTCTTGTGCCAGGAAACAGCTAGTACTACGACATAGATGTATAGTATATACAAGTATGTGGCAAGTCTCATCAGGATTGAAAGAGGATGAGATGGGTAGCCAGGGCCCCCAATGTCATGGGGGTGTCAAAAAATTCCATTTTCGATAGTTTTCGGTCTCCTGCTCCCAAACTAGCTCTTGTGCCAAGAAGCCGCTAGTACTACGACATAGATGTATAGTATACTCAACAAAAAAAGTTAAGGAAAATGTGTTTGAGAGCCTGTAACAAAAGAACTGTTATATTTCATGAAATATGAACTTCATATTATTATAAATTGTCTTTTTATCTTTCAAATGAGGGCTTATTTTAGACGATAGCCCTTACAGAAGCTTGGAAAATCAGTGTCAAAGATGACTGGTCGTCCCACCATTTTTCACAAAATTGCCAAATTGTTCGGTTTGTGTATCAGTCATCACTGGAGCTTTTTCACACAATATTCGCACCTCCATAAGCACATTTTCTCACGAAAAACTGTACAGTGCACATACTGAGGTGAGAGCAGACCTGTTGTAAAGCCTTTTCAGCACTAGTGTCATTGTTGGTACCAGGAAGGCAATGCCAGATGAAAATCCCTATGAAAATCCCTGCGACAGAACAACGTTGTTGTCAAGGACTAGGCAACCCTTTCACCAAACATGCATCCCATTGACCAAGAGTTGCATATTCTGGGACAGCCGGGTAGGGTCTGGTGTGGAATATTGTCACCAAGAACTCTCCAGGCTCTTGCTGTGATGCTTCTGGGGTAACGGAGGCTGATTTCTCAGTACGAAATTGGGCACATTGTTGGTCAGATTAAAGAGAGTTGGTTGGTCGTGGTGCATTTCAGTGTGATATTGTCATCAAGGAACTGATGCTGATGCAGAAAATGCAGGCTGACATGCCTTAACATCTTGTTTTGTGCACTGGTCAGTTTTTCATGAGAAAAATTGTCTTCAGAGTCTAAGCTTTTAAGGCAAGAGTCTACATTGACACTTTTTACTCAAACCAAACAATATTGGAATTTTGTGAAAACTGGTTTGACGACTAGTCAACATTGACAATGATTTTCTAGGCTACTCCAGGTGCTATCAGTTCAAAAAAGGTCTCATTGGAAAGATCGAAAGTCACTTTATACCATTCTGAAGTTTGAATTTCTAAAACTTTGATAGATTTATTGTAATAAGCACTTGAACACATTTTCCTTAACTTTTTTTGTTGAGTATATATACAAGTATGTGGCAAGTCTCATCAGGATTGAAAGAGGATGAGATGGGTAGCCAGACCCCCCACTATGTCAGAGGGGGGTGCAAAAAAAATATTTTCGATATTTCTCGGTACATTGCTCCCAAACTAGCTGTTGTGCCAGAAAGACGCTTATACTGCAATAAAGGTATATGATATATGAATGTATGTGTCAAGTCTCATTAGGATTGAAAGAGGATGAGGAGGGAAGCCAGGCCCCCCAACGCCTCTAGGGTCATATTTTCCTGTACAGAATTGGCTATTTTCGACACTTCTAGGTCTACTGCTCCGAAACTAGCTCTTGTGCCAGGAAGCCGCTAGCACTGTGATAAATGTATATGTTATATACAAGTATGTGGCAAGTCTCATCAGGATTGAAAGAGGATGAGATGGGTAGCTTGGGCTCCCAATGTCATGGGGGTGTCAAAAAATTCCATTTTCGAGAGTTTTTGGTTTCCTGCTCCCAAACTAGCTCTTGTGCCAGGAAGCCGCTAGTGCTACGACATAGATGTATAGTATATACAAGTATGTGGCAAGTCTCATCAGGATTGAAAGAGGATGAGATGGGTAGCCAGGGCCCCAAATGTCATGGGGGTGTCAAAAAATTCCATTTTCGATAGTTTTCGGTCTCCTGCTCCCAAACTAGCTCTTGTGCCAGGAAGCCGCTAGTACTACGACATAGATGTATAGTATATACAAGTATGTGGCAAGTCTCATCAGGATTGAAAGAGGATGAGATGGGTAGCCAGGGCCCCCAATGTCATGGGGGTGTCAAAAAATTCCATTTTCGATAGTTTTCGGTCTCCTGCTCCCAAACTAGCTCTTGTGCCAGGAAGCCGCTAGTACTACGACATAGATGTATAGTATATACAAGTATGTGGCAAGTCTCATTAGGATTGAAAGAGGATGAGATGGGTAGCCAGGGCCCCCAATGTCATGGGGGTGTCAAAAAATTCCATTTTCGAGAGTTTTCCGTCTCCTGCTCCCAAACTAGCTCTTGTGCCAGGAAACAGCTAGTACTACGACATAGATGTATAGTATATACAAGTATGTGGCAAGTCTCATCAGGATTGAAAGAGGATGAGATGGGTAGCCAGGGCCCCCAATGTCTTGGCGGGATGTCAAAATTCCATTTTCGAGAGTTTTCGGTTTCCTGCTCCCAAACTAGCTCTTGTGCCAGGAAGCCGCTAGTACTACGACATAGATGTATAGTATATACAAGTATGTGGCAAGTCTCATCAGGATTGAAAGAGGATGAGATGGGTAGCCAGGGCCCCAAATGTCATGGGGGTTGTCAAAAAATTCCATTTTCGATAGTTTTCGGTCTCCTGCTCCCAAACTAGCTCTTGTGCCAGGAAGCCGCTAGTACTACGACATAGATGTATAGTATATACAAGTATGTGGCAAGTCTCATCAGGATTGAAAGAGGATGAGATGGGTAGCCAGGGCCCCCAATGTCATGGGGGTGTCAAAAAATTCCATTTTCGATAGTTTTCGGTCTCCTGCTCCCAAACTAGCTCTTGTGCCAGGAAGCCGCTAGTACTACGACATAGATGTATAGTATATACAAGTATGTGGCAAGTCTCATTAGGATTTAAAGAGGATGAGATGGGTAGCCAGGGCCCCCAATGTCATGGGGGTTGTCAAAAATTCCATTTTCGAGAGTTTTCGGTTTCCTGCTCCCAAACTAGCTCTTGTGCCAGGAAGTCGCTAATACTACGACATAGATGTATAGTATATACAAGTATGTGGCAAGTCTCATCAGGATTGAAAGAGGATGAGATGGGTAGCCAGGGCCCCAAATGTCATGGGGGTGTCAAAAAATTCCATTTTCGATAGTTTTCGGTCTCCTGCTCCCAAACTAGCTCTTGTGCCAGGAAACAGCTAGTACTACGACATAGATGTATAGTATATACAAGTATGTGGCAAGTCTCATCAGGATTGAAAGAGGATGAGATGGGTAGCCAGGGCCCCCAATGTCATGGGGGTGTCAAACAATTCCATTTTCGATAGTTTTCGGTCTCCTGCTCCCAAACTAGCTCTTGTGCCAAGAAGCCGCTAGTACTACGACATAGATGTATAGTATATACAAGTATGTGGCAAGTCTCATCAGGATTGAAAGAGGATGAGATGGGTAGCCAGACCCCCCACTATGTCAGAGGGGGGTGCAAAAAAAATATTTTCGATATTTCTCGGTACATTGCTCCCAAACTAGCTGTTGTGCCAGAAAGACGCTTATACTGCAATAAAGGTATATGATATATGAATGTATGTGTCAAGTCTCATTAGGATTGAAAGAGGATGAGGAGGGAAGCCAGGCCCCCCAACACCTCTAGGGTCATATTTTCCTGTACAGAATTGGCTATTTTCGACACTTCTAGGTCTACTGCTTCGAAACTAGCTCTTGTGCCAGGAAGCCGCTAGCACTGTGATAAATGTATATGTTATATACAAGTATGTGGCAAGTCTCATCAGGATTGAAAGAGGATAAGATGGGTAGCTTGGGCTCCCAATGTCATGGGGGTGTCAAAAAATTCCATTTTCGAGAGTTTTTGGTTTCCTGCTCCCAAACTAGCTCTTGTGCCAGGAAGCCGCTAGTACTACGACATAGATGTATAGTATATACAAGTATGTGGCAAGTCTCATCAGGATTGAAAGAGGATGAGATGGGTAGCCAGGGCCCCAAATGTCATGGGGGTGTCAAAAAATTCCATTTTCGATAGTTTTCGGTCTCCTGCACCCAAACTAGCTCTTGTGCCAGGAAGCCGCTAGTACTACGACATAGATGTATAGTATATACAAGTATGTGGCAAGTCTCATCAGGATTGAAAGAGGATGAGATGGGTAGCCAGACCCCCCACTATGTCAGAGGGGGGTGCAAAAAATTATTTTCGATCTTTCTCGGTCTCTTGCTCCCAAACTAGCTCTTGTGCCAGGAAGCCGCTTATACTGCAATAAAGGTATATGATATATGAATGTATGTGGCAAGTCTCATTAGGATTGAAAGAGGATGAGGAGGGTAGCCAGGCCCCCCAACGGCTCTAGGTTTATATTTTCCTGTACAGAATTGGTTATTTGCGACACTTCTAGGTCTACTGCTCCGAAACTAGCTCTTGTGCCAGGAAGCCGCTAGTACTGTGATAAATGTATATGTTATATAAAAGTATGTGGCAAGTCTCATCAGGATTGAAAGAGGATGAGATGGGTAGCCAGGGACCCCAATATCATGGGGGGTGTCAAAAAATTCCATTTTCGATAGTTTTCGGTCTCCTGCTCCCAAACTAGCTCTTGTGCCAGGAAGCCGCTAGTACTACGACATAGATGTATAGTATATACAAGTATGTGGCAAGTCTCATCAGGATTGAAAGAGGATGAGATGGGTAGCCAGGGCCCCCAATGTCATGGGGGTGTCAAAAATTCCATTTTCGAGAGTTTTCGGTTCCCTGCTCCCAAACTAGCTCTTGTGCCAGGAAGCCGCTAGTACTACGACATAGATGTATAGTATATACAAGTATGTGGCAAGTCTCATCAGGATTGAAAGAGGATGAGAAGGGTAGCCAGGGCCCCCAATGTCATAGGGGGTGTCAAAAATTCCATTTTCGAGAGTTTTCGGTTCCCTGCTCCCAAACTAGCTCTTGTGCCAGGAAGCCGCCAGTACTACGACATAGATGTATAGTATATACAAGTATGTGGCAAGTCTCATCAGGATTGAAAGAGGATGAGATGGGTAGCCAGACCCCCCACTATGTCAGAGGGGGGTGCAAAAAATTATTTTCGATCTTTCTCGGTCTCTTGCTCCCAAACTAGCTCTTGTGCCAGGAAGCCGCTTATACTGCAATAAAGGTATATGATATATGAATGTTTGTGGCAAGTCTCATTAGGATTGAAAGAGGATGAGGAGGGTAGCCAGGCCCCCCAACGGCTCTAGGGTCATATTTTCCTGTACAGAATTGGCTATTTTCGAGAGTTTTCGGTTCCCTGCTCCGAAACTGGCTCTTGTGCCAGGAAGCCGCTAGTACTGTGATAAATGTATATGTTATATAAAAGTATGTGGCAAGTCTCATCAGGATTGAAAGAGGATGAGATGGGTAGCCAGGGCCCCAAATATCATGGGGGGGTCAAACAAATCCATTTTCGATAGTTTTCGGTCTCGTGCTCCCAAACTAGCTCTTGTGCCAGGAAGCCGCTAGTACTACGACATAGATGTATAGTATATACAAGTATGTGGCAAGTCTCATCAGGATTGAAAGAGGATGAGATGGGTAGCCAGGGCCCCCAATGTCATGGGGGTGTCAAAAAATTCCATTTTCGATAGTTTTCGGTCTCCTGCTCCCAAACTAGCTCTTGTGCCAGGAAGCCGCTAGTACTACGACATAGATGTATAGTATATACAAGTATGTGGCAAGTCTCATCAGGATTGAAAGAGGATGAGATGGGTAGCCAGGGCCCCCAATGTCATGGTGGTGTCAAAAAATTCCATTTTCGATAGTTTTCGGTCTCGTGCTCCCAAACTAGCTCTTGTGCCAGGAAGCCGCTAGTACTACGACATAGATGTATAGTATATACAAGTATGTGGCAAGTCTCATTAGGATTGAAAGAGGATGAGATGGGTAGCCAGACCCCCCACTATGTCAGAGGGTGTGCAAAAAAAAATATTTTCGATATTTCTCGGTACCTTGCTCCCAAACTAGCTCTTGTGCCAGAAAGCCGCTTATACTGCAATAAAGGTATGTGATATATGAATGTATGTGTCAAGTCTCATTAGGATTGAAAGAGGATGAGGAGGGAAGCCAGGCCCCCCAACGCCTCTAGGGTCATATTTTCCTGTACAGAATTAGCTATTTTAGACACTTCTAGGTCTACTGCTCCGAAACTAGCTCTTGTGCCAGGAAGCCGCTAGTACTGTGATAAATGTATATGTTATATACAAGTATGTGGCAAGTCTCATCAGGATTGAAAGAGGATGAGATGGGTAGCTTGGACTCCCAATGTCATGGGGGGTGTCAAAAATTCCATTTTCGAGAGTTTTTGGTTTCCTGCTCCCAAACTAGCTCTTGTGCCAGGAAGCCGCTAGTACTACGACATAGATGTATAGTATATACAAGTATGTGGCAAGTCTCATCAGGATTGAAAGAGGATGAGATGGGTAGCCAGGGCCCCAAATGTCATGGGGGGTGTCAAAAAATTCCATTTTCGATAGTTTTCGGTCTCCTGCTCCCAAACTAGCTCTTGTGCCAGGAAGCCGCTAGTACTACGACATAGATGTATAGTATATACAAGTATGTGGCAAGTCTCATCAGGATTGAAAGAGGATGAGATGGGTAGCCAGGGCCCCCAATGTCATGGGGGTGTCAAAAATTCCATTTCGATAGTTTTCGGTCTCCTGCTCCCAAACTAGCTCTTGTGCCAGGAAGCCGCTAGTACTACGACATAGATGTATAGTATATACAAGTATGTGGCAAGTCTCATCAGGATTGAAAGAGGATGAGATGGGTAGCCAGACCCCCCACTATGTCAGAGGGGGGTGCAAAAAAATTATTTTCGATCTTTCTCGGTCTCTTGCTCCCAAACTAGCTCTTGTGCCAGGAAGCCGCTTAAACTGCAATAAAGGTATATGATATATGAATGTATGTGGCAAGTCTCATTAGGATTGAAAGAGGATGAGGAGGGTAGCCAGGCCCCCCAACGGCTCTAGGTTTATATGTTCCTTTACAGAATTGGTTATTTGCGACACTTCTAGGTCTACTGCTCCGAAACTAGCTCTTGTGCCAGGAAGCCGCTAGTACTGTGATAAATGTATATGTTATATAAAAGTATGTGGCAAGTCTCATCAGGATTAAAAGAGGATGAGATGGGTAGCCAGGGCCCCCAATATCATGGGGGGTGTCAAAAAATTCCATTTTCGATAGTTTTCGGTCTCCTGCTCCCAAACTAGCTCTTGTGCCAGGAAGCCGCTAGTACTACGACATAGATGTATAGAATATACAAGTATGTGGCAGGTCTCATCAGGATTGAAAGAGGATGAGATGGGTAGCCAGGGCCCCCAATGTCATGGGGGGTGTCAAAAATTCCATTTTCGAGAGTTTTCGGTTCCCTGCTCCCAAACTAGCTCTTGTGCCAGGAAGCCGCTAGTACTACGACATAGATGTATAGTATATACAAGTATGTGGCAAGTCTCATCAGGATTGAAAGAGGATGAGATGGGTAGCCAGACCCCCCCACTATGTCAGAGGGGGGTGTAAAAAATTATTTTCGATCTTTCTTTGTCTCTTGCTCCCAAACTAGCTTTTGTGCCAGGAAGCCGCTTATACTGCAATAAAGGTATATGATATATGAATGTTTGTGGCAAGTCTCATTAGGATTGAAAGAGGATGAGGAGGGTAGCCAGGCCCCCCAACGGCTCTAGGGTCATATTTTCCTGTACAGAATTGGCTATTTTCGAGAGTTTTCGGTTCCCTGCTCCGAAACTAGCTCTTGTGCCAGGAAGCCGCTAGTACTGTGATAAATGTATATGTTATATAAAAGTATGTGGCAAGTCTCATCAGGATTGAAAGAGGATGAGATGGGTAGCCAGGGCCCCCAATATCATGGGGGGTGTCAAAAAATTCCATTTTCGATAGTTTTCGGTCTCCTGCTCCCAAACTAGCTCTTGTGCCAGGAAGCCGCTAGTTCTACGACATAGATGTATAGTATATACAAGTATGTGGCAAGTCTCATCAGGATTGAAAGAGGATGAGATGGGTAGCCAGGGCCCCCAATGTCATGGGGGGTGTCAAAATTCCATTTTCGAGAGTTTTCGGTTCCCTGCTCCCAAACTAGCTCGTGTGCCAGAAAGCCGCTAGTACTACGACATAGATGTATAGTATATACAAGTATGTGGCAAGTCTCATCAGGATTGAAAGAGGATGAGATGGGTAGCCAGGGCCCTCAATGTCATGGGGGGGTGTCAAAAATTCCATTTTCGAGAGTTTTCGGTTCCCTGCTCCCAAACTAGCTCTTGTGCCAGGAAGCCGCTAGTACTACGACATAGATGTATAGTATATACAAGTATGTGGCAAGTCTCATCAGGATTGAAAGAGGATGAGATGGGTAGCCAGACCCCCCACTATGTCAGAGGGGGGGTGCAAAAAAATTATTTTCGATCTTTCTCGGTCTCTTGCTCCCAAACTAGCTCTTGTGCCAGGAAGCCGCTTATACTGCAATAAAGGTATATGATATATGAATGTATGTGGCAAGTTTCATGAGGATTGAAAGAGGATGAGGAGGGTAGCCAGGCCCCCCAACAGCTCTAGGGTCATATTTTCCTGTACAGAATTGGCTATTTTCGAGAGTTTTCGGTTCCCTGCTCCCAAACTAGCTCTTGTGCCAGGAAGCCGCTAGTACTGTGATAAATGTATATGTTATATAAAAGTATGTGGCAAGTCTCATCAGGATTGAAAGAGGATGAGATGGGTAGCCAGGGCCCCCAATATCATGGGGGTGTCAAAAAATTCCATTTTCGATAGTTTTCGGTCTCCTGCTCCCAAACTAGCTCTTGTGCCAGGAAGCCGCTAGTACTACGACATAGATGCATAGAATATACAAGTATGTGGCAAGTCTCATCAGGATTGAAAGAGGATGAGATGGGTAGCCAGGGCCCCCAATGTCATGGGGGGTGTCAAAAATTCCATTTTCGAGAGTTTTCGGTTCCCTGCTCCCAAACTAGCTCTTGTGCCAGGAAGCCGCTAGTACTACGACATAGATGTATAGTATATACAAATATGTGGCAAGTCTCATCAGGATTGAAAGAGGATGAGATGGGTAGCCAGGCCCCCCAATGTCATGGGGGGTGTCAAAAATTCCATTTTCGAGAGTTTTCGGTTCTCTGCTCCAAAACTAGCTCTTATGCCAGGAAGCCGCTAGTACTACGACATAGATGTATAGTATATACAAGTATGTGGCAAGTCTCATCAGGATTGAAAGAGGATGAGATGGGTAGCCAGACCCCCCACTATGTCAGAGGGGGGTGCAAAAAAATATTTTCGATCTTTCTCGGTCTCTTGCTCCCAAACTAGCTCTTGTGCCAGGAAGCCGCTTATACTGCAATAAAGGTATATGATATATAAATGTATGTGGCAAGTCTCATTAGGATTGAAAGAGGATGAGGAGGGTAGCCAGGCCCCCCAACGGCTCTAGGGGGGTCATATTATCCTGTACAGAATTGGCTATTTTCGAGAGTTTTCGATTCCCTGCTCCGAAACTAGCTCTTGTGCCAGGAACCCGCTAGTACTGTGATAAATGTATATGTTATATAAAAGTATGTGGCAAGTCTCATCAGGATTGAAAGAGGATGAGATGGGTAGCCAGGCCCCCCAATATCATGGGGGTGTCAAAAAATTCCATTTTCGATAGTTTTCGGTCTCCTGCTCCCAAACTAGCTCTTGTGCCAGGAAGCCGCTAGTACTACGACATAGATGTATAGTATATACAAGTATGTGGCAAGTCTCATCAGGATTGAAAGAGGATGAGATGGGTAGCCAGGGCCCCCAATGTCATGAGGGGTGTCAAAAATTCCATTTTCGAGAGTTTTCGGTTCCCTGCTCCCAAACTAGCTCTTGTGCCAGGAAGCCGCTAGTACTACGACATAGATGTATAGCATATACAAGTATGTGGCAAGTCTCATCAGGATTGAAAGAGGATGAGATGGGTAGCCAGGGCCCCCAATGTCATGGGGGGTGTCAAAAATTCCATTTTCGAGAGTTTTCGGTTCCCTGCTCCCAAACTAGCTCTTGTGCCAGGAAGCCGCTAGTACTACGACATAGATGTATAGTATATACAAGTATGTGGCAAGTCTCATCAGGATTGAAAGAGGATGAGATGGGTAGCCAGACCCCCACTATGTCAGAGGGGGGGGGTGCAAAAAATATTTTCGATCTTTCTCGGTCTCTTGCTCCCAAACTAGCTCTTGTGCCAGGAAGCCGCTTATACTGCAATAAAGGTATATGATATATGAATGTATGTGGCAAGTTTCATTAGGATTGAAAGAGGATGAGGAGGGTAGCCAGGCCCCCCAACGGCTCTAGGGTCATATTTTCCTGTACAGAATTGGCTATTTTCGAGAGTTTTCGGTTCCCTGCTCCCAAACTAGCTCTTGTGCCAGGAAGCCGCTAGTACTGTGATAAATGTATATGTTATATAAAAGTATGTGGCAAGTCTCATCAGGATTGAAAGATGATGAGATGGGTAGCCAGACCCCCACTATGTCAGAGGGGGGGGGGGGGTGCAAAAAAAATATTTTCGATCTTTCTCGGTCTCTTGCTCCCAAACTAGCTCTTGTGCCAGGAAGCCGCTTATACTGCAATAAAGGTATATGATATATGAATGTATGTGGCAAGTTTCATTAGGATTGAAAGAGGATGAGGAGGGTAGCCAGGCCCCCCAACGGCTCTAGGGTCATATTTTCCTGTACAGAATTGGCTATTTTCGAGAGTTTTCGGTTCCCTGCTCCCAAACTAGCTCTTGTGCCAGGAAGCCGCTAGTACTGTGATAAATGTATATGTTATATACAAGTATGTGGCAAGTCTCATCAGGATTGAAAGAGGATGAGATGGGTAGCCAGACCCCCCACTATGTCAGAGGGGGGTGCAAAAAATTATTTTCGATCTTTCTCGGTCTCTTGCTCCCAAACTAGCTCTTGTGCCAGGAAGCCGCTTATACTGCAATAAAGGTATATGATATATAAATGTATGTGGCAAGTCTCATTAGGATTGAAAGAGGATGAGGAGGGTAGCCAGGCCTCCCAACGGCTCTAGGTTTATATTTTCCTGTACAGAATTGGTTATTTGCGACACTTCTAGGTCTACTGCTCCGAAACTAGCTCTTGTGCCAGGAAGCCGCTAGTACTGTGATAAATGTATATGTTATATAAAAGTATGTGGCAAGTCTCATCAGGATTGAAAGAGGATGAGATGGGTAGCCAGACCCCCCACTATGTCAGAGGGGGGTGCAAAAAAAAATATTTTCGATATTTCTCGGTACCTTGCTCCCAAACTAGCTCTTGTGCCAGAAAGCCGCTTATACTGCAATAAAGGTATATGATATATGAATGTATGTGTCAAGTCTCATTAGGATTGAAAGAGGATGAGGAGGGAAGCCAGGCCCCCAATGCCTCTAGGGTCATATTTTCCTGTACAGAATTGGCTATTTTCGACACTTCTAGGTCTACTGCTCCGAAACTAGCTCTTGTGCCAGGAAGCCGCTAGTACTGTGATAAATGTATATGTTATATACAAGTATGTGGCAAGTCTCATCAGGATTGAAAGAGGATGAGATGGGTAGCTTGGACTCCCAATGTCATGGGGGGTGTCAAAAATTCCATTTTCGAGAGTTTTTGGTTTCCTGCTCCCAAACTAGCTCTTGTGCCAGGAAGCCGCTAGTACTACGACATAGATGTATAGTATATACAAGTATGTGGCAAGTCTCATCAGGATTGAAAGAGGATGAGATGGGTAGCCAGGGCCCCAAATGTCATGGGGGGTGTCAAAAAATTCCATTTTCGATAGTTTTCGGTCTCCTGCTCCCAAACTAGCTCTTGTGCCAGGAAGCCGCTAGTACTACGACATAGATGTATAGTATATACAAGTATGTGGCAAGTCTCATCAGGATTGAAAGAGGATGAGATGGGTAGCCAGGGCCCCCAATGTCATGGGGGTGTCAAAAATTCCATTTTCGATAGTTTTCGGTCTCCTGCTCCCAAACTAGCTCTTGTGCCAGGAAGCCGCTAGTACTACGACATAGATGTATAGTATATACAAGTATGTGGCAAGTCTCATCAGGATTGAAAGACGATGAGATGGGTAGCCAGACCCCCCACTATGTCAGAGGGGGGTGCAAAAAAATTATTTTCGATCTTTCTCGGTCTCTTGCTCCCAAAGTAGCTCTTGTGCCAGGAAGCCGCTTAAACTGCAATAAAGGTATATGATATATGAATGTATGTGGCAAGTCTCATTAGGATTGAAAGAGGATGAGGAGGGTAGCCAGGCCCCCCAACGGCTCTAGGTTTATATTTTCCTTTACAGAATTGGTTATTTGCGACACTTCTAGGTCTACTGCTCCGAAACTAGCTCTTGTGCCAGGAAGCCGCTAGTACTGTGATAAATGTATATGTTATATAAACGTATGTGGCAAGTCTCATCAGGATTGAAAGAGGATGAGATGGGTAGCCAGGGCCCCCAATATCATGGGGGTGTCAAAAAATTCCATTTTCGATAGTTTTCGGTCTCCTGCTCCCAAACTAGCTCTTGTGCCAGGAAGCCGCTAGTACTACGACATAGATGTATAGAATATACAAGTATGTGGCAAGTCTCATCAGGATTGAAAGAGGATGAGATGGGTAGCCAGGGCCCCCAATGTCATGGGGGGTGTCAAAAATTCCATTTTCGAGAGTTTTCGGTTCCCTGCTCCCAAACTAGCTCTTGTGCCAGAAAGCCGCTAGTACTACGACATAGATGTATAGTATATACAAGTATGTGGCAAGTCTCATCAGGATTGAAAAAGGATGAGATGGGTAGCCAGGGCCCCCAATGTCATAGGGGGTGTCAAAAATTCCATTTTCGAGAGTTTTCGGTTCCCTGCTCCCAAACTAGCTATTGTGCCAGGAAGCCGCTAGTACTACGACATAGATGTATAGTATATACAAGTATGTGGCAAGTCTCATCAGGATTGAAAGAGGATGAGATGGGTAGCCAGACCCCCCACTATGTCAGAGGGGGGTGTAAAAAAATATTTTCGATCTTTCTCGGTCTCTTGCTCCCAAACTAGCTCTTGTGCCAGGAAGCCGCTTATACTGCAATAAAGGTATATGATATATGAATGTTTGTGGTAAGTCTCATTAGGATTGAAAGAGGATGAGGAGGGTAGCCAGGCCCCCCAACGGCTCTAAGGTCATATTTTCCTGTACAGAATTGGCTATTTTCGAGAGTTTTCGGTTCCCTGCTCCGAAACTAGCTCTTGTGCCAGGAAGCCGCAAGTCTCATCAGGATTGAAAGAGGATGAGATGGGTAGCCAGACCCCCACTATGTCAGAGGGGGGGGGGGTGCAAAAAAAATATTTTCGATCTTTCTCGGTCTCTTGCTCCCAAACTAGCTCTTGTGCCAGGAAGCCGCTTATACTGCAATAAAGGTATATGATATATGAATGTATGTGGCAAGTTTCATTAGGATTGAAAGAGGATGAGGAGGGTAGCCAGGCCCCCCAACGGCTCTAGGGTCATATTTTCCTGTACAGAATTGGCTATTTTCGAGAGTTTTCGGTTCCCTGCTCCCAAACTAGCTCTTGTGCCAGGAAGCCGCTAGTACTGTGATAAATGTATATGTTATATACAAGTATGTGGCAAGTCTCATCAGGATTGAAAGAGGATGAGATGGGTAGCTTGGACTCCCAATGTCATGGGGGGTGTCAAAAATTCCATTTTCGAGAGTTTTTGGTTTCCTGCTCCCAAACTAGCTCTTGTGCCAGGAAGCCGCTAGTACTACGACATAGATGTATAGTATATACAAGTATGTGGCAAGTCTCATCAGGATTGAAAGAGGATGAGATGGGTAGCCAGGGCCCCAAATGTCATGGGGGGTGTCAAAAAATTCCATTTTCGATAGTTTTCGGTCTCCTGCTCCCAAACTAGCTCTTGTGCCAGGAAGCCGCTAGTACTACGACATAGATGTATAGTATATACAAGTATGTGGCAAGTCTCATCAGGATTGAAAGAGGATGAGATGGGTAGCCAGGGCCCCCAATGTCATGGGGGTGTCAAAAATTCCATTTTCGATAGTTTTCGGTCTCCTGCTCCCAAACTAGCTCTTGTGCCAGGAAGCCGCTAGTACTACGACATAGATGTATAGTATATACAAGTATGTGGCAAGTCTCATCAGGATTGAAAGACGATGAGATGGGTAGCCAGACCTCCCACTATGTCAGAGGGGGGTGCAAAAAATTATTTTCGATCTTTCTCGGTCTCTTGCTCCCAAAGTAGCTCTTGTGCCAGGAAGCCGCTTAAACTGCAATAAAGGTATATGATATATGAATGTATGTGGCAAGTCTCATTAGGATTGAAAGAGGATGAGGAGGGTAGCCAGGCCCCCCAACGGCTCTAGGTTTATATTTTCCTTTACAGAATTGGTTATTTGCGACACTTCTAGGTCTACTGCTCCGAAACTAGCTCTTGTGCCAGGAAGCCGCTAGTACTGTGATAAATGTATATGTTATATAAACGTATGTGGCAAGTCTCATCAGGATTGAAAGAGGATGAGATGGGTAGCCAGGGCCCCCAATATCATGGGGGTGTCAAAAAATTCCATTTTCGATAGTTTTCGGTCTCCTGCTCCCAAACTAGCTCTTGTGCCAGGAAGCCGCTAGTACTACGACATAGATGTATAGAATATACAAGTATGTGGCAGGTCTCATCAGGATTGAAAGAGGATGAGATGGGTAGCCAGGGCCCCCAATGTCATGGGGGGTGTCAAAAATTCCATTTTCGAGAGTTTTCGGTTCCCTGCTCCCAAACTAGCTCTTGTGCCAGGAAGCCGCTAGTACTACGACATAGATGTATAGTATATACAAGTATGTGGCAAGTCTCATCAGGATTGAAAAAGGATGAGATGGGTAGCCAGGGCCCCCAATGTCATAGGGGGTGTCAAAAATTCCATTTTCGAGAGTTTTCGGTTCCCTGCTCCCAAACTAGCTCTTGTGCCAGGAAGCCGCTAGTACTACGACATAGATGTATAGTATATACAAGTATGTGGCAAGTCTCATCAGGATTGAAAGAGGATGAGATGGGTAGCCAGACCCCCCACTATGTCAGAGGGGGGTGTAAAAAAATATTTTCGATCTTTCTCGGTCTCTTGCTCCCAAACTAGCTCTTGTGCCAGGAAGCCGCTTATACTGCAATAAAGGTATATGATATATGAATGTTTGTGGTAAGTCTCATTAGGATTGAAAGAGGATGAGGAGGGTAGCCAGGCCCCCCAACGGCTCTAAGGTCATATTTTCCTGTACAGAATTGGCTATTTTCGAGAGTTTTCGGTTCCCTGCTCCGAAACTAGCTCTTGTGCCAGGAAGCCGCTAGTACTGAGATAAATGTATATGTTATATAAAAGTATGTGGCAAGTCTCATCAGGATTGAAAGAGGATGAGATGGGTAGCCAGGGCCCCCAATATCATGGGGGGTGTCAAAAAATTCCATTTCGATAGTTTTCGGTCTCCTGCTCCCAAACTAGCTCTTGTGCCAGGAAGCCGCTAGTTCTACGACATAGATGTATAGTATATACAAGTATGTGGCAAGTCTCATCAGGATTGAAAGAGGATGAGATGGGTAGCCAGGGCCCCCAATGTCATGGGGGTGTCAAAAATTCCATTTTCGAGAGTTTTCGGTTCCCTGCTCCCAAACTAGCTCGTGTGCCAGAAAGCCGCTAGTACTACGACATAGATGTATAGTATATACAAGTATGTGGCAAGTCTCATCAGGATTGAAAGAGGATGAGATGGGTAGCCAGGGCCCCCAATGTCATGGGGGGTGTCAAAAATTCCATTTTCGAGAGTTTTCGGTTCCCTGCTCCAAAACTAGCTCTTGTGCCAGAAAGCCGCTAGTACTACGACATAGATGTATAGTATATACAAGTATGTGGCAAGTCTCATCAGGATTGAAAGAGGATGAGATGGGTAGCCAGACCCCCCACTATGTCAGAGGGGGGGGTGCAAAAAAATTATTTTCGATCTTTCTCGGTCTCTTGCTCCCAAACTAGCTCTTGTGCCAGGAAGCCGCTTATACTGCAATAAAGGTATATGATATATAAATGTATGTGGCAAGTCTCATTAGGATTGAAAGAGAATGAGGAGGGTAGCCAGGCCCCCCAACGGCTCTAGGGTCATATTTTCCTGTACAGAATTGGCTATTTTCGAGAGTTTTCGGTTCCCTGCTCCCAAACTAGCTCTTGTGCCAGGAAGCCGCTAGTACTGTGATAAATGTATATGTTATATAAAAGTATGTGGCAAGTCTCATCAGGATTGAAAGAGGATGAGATGGGTTGCCAGGGCCCCCAATATCATGGGGGTGTCAAAAAATTCCATTTTCGATAGTTTTCGGTCTCCTGCTCCCAAACTAGCTCTTGTGCCAGGAAGCCGCTAGTACTACGACATAGATGTATAGTATATACAAGTATGTGGCAAGTCTCATCAGGATTGAAAGAGGATGAGATGGGTAGCCAGGGCCCCCAATGTCATGGGGGGTGTCAAAAATTCCATTTTCGAGAGTTTTCGCTTCCCTGCTCCCAAACTAGCTCTTGTGCCAGGAAGCCGCTAGTACTACGACATAGATGTATAGTATATACAAGTATGTGGCAAGTCTCATCAGGATTGAAAGAGGATGAGATGGGTAGCCAGACCCCCACTATGTCAGAGGGGGGGGGGTGCAAAAAAAATATTTTCGATCTTTCTCGGTCTCTTGCTCCCAAACTAGCTCTTGTGCCAGGAAGCCGCTTATACTGCAATAAAGGTATATGATATATGAATGTATATGGCAAGTTTCATTAGGATTGAAAGAGGATGACGAGGGTAGCCAGGCCCCCCAACGGCTCTAGGGTCATATTTTCCTTTACAGAATTGGCTATTTTCGAGAGTTTTCGGTTCCCTGCTCCCAAACTAACTCTTGTGCCAGGAAGCCGCTAATACTTTGATAAATGTATATGTTATATAAAAGTATGTGGCAAGTCTCATCAGGATTGAAAGAGGATGAGATGGGTAGCCAGGGCCCCCAATGTCATGGGGGTGTCAAAAAATTCCATTTTTGATAGTTTTCCGTCTCCTGCTCCCAAACTAGCTCTTGTGCCAGGAAGCCGCTAGTACTACGACATAGATGTATAGTATATACAAGTATGTGGCAAGTCTCATCAGGATTGAAAGAGGATGAGATAGGTAGCCAGACCCCCCACTATGTCAGAGGGGTTTGCAAAAAATATTTTCGATATTTCTCGGTATCTTGCTCCCAAACTAGCTCTTGTGCCAGAAAGCCGCTTATACTGCAATAAAGGTATATGTTATATAAAAGTATGTGGCAAGTCTCATCAGGATTGAAAGAGGATGAGATGGGAAGCCAGGGCCCCCAATGTCATGGGGGGTGTAAAAAAATTCCATTTTCGATAGTTTTCCGTCTCCTGCTCCCAAACTAGCTCTTGTGCTAGGAAACAGCTAGTACTACGACATAGATGTATAGTATATACAAGTATGTGGCAAGTCTCATCAGGATTGAAAGAGGATGAGATGGGTAACCAGGGCCCCCAATGTCATGGGGGTGTCAAAAATTCCATTTTCGAGAGTTTTCGGTTTCCTGCTCCCAAACTAGCTCTTGTGCCAGGAAGCCGCTAGTACTACGACATAGATGTATAGTATATACAAGTATGTGGCAAGTCTCATCAGGATTGAAAGAGGATGAGATGGGTAGCCAGGGTCCCAAATGTCATGGGGGTGTCAAACAATTTCTTTTTCGATAGTTTTCGGTCTCCTGCTCCCAAACTAGCTCTTGTGCCAGGAAGCCGCTAGTTCTACGACATAGATGTATAGTATATACAAGTATGTGGCAAGTCTCATTAGGATTGAAAGAGGATGAGATGGGTAGCCAGGGCCCCCAATGTCATGGGGGTGTCAAAAATTCCATTTTCGAGAGTTTTCGGTTCCCTGCTCCCAAACTAGCTCTTGTGCCAGGAAGCCGCTAGTACTACGACATAGATGTATAGTATATACAAGTATGTGGCAAGTCTCATCAGGATTGAAAGAGGATGAGATGGGTAGCCAGGGCCCCCCAATGTCATGGGGGGTGTCAAAAATTCCATTTTCGAGAGTTTTCGGTTCCCTGCTCCCAAACTAGCTCTTGTGCCAGGAAGCCGCTAGTACTACGACATAGATGTATAGTATATACAAGTATGTGGCAAGTCTCATCAGGATTGAAAGAGGATGAGATGGGTAGCCAGACCCCCCACTGTGTCAGAGGGGGGTGCAAAAAATTATTTTCGATCTTTCTCGGTCTCTTGCTCCCAAACTAGCTCTTGTGCCAGGAAGCCGCTTATACTGCAATAAAGGTTTATGATATATGAATGTATGTGGCAAGTCTCATAAGGATTGAAAGAGGATGAGGAGGGTAGCCAGGCCCCCCAACGGCTCTAAGGTCATATTTTCCTGTACAGAATTGGCTATTTTCGAGAGTTTTCGGTTCCCTGCTCCCAAACTAGCTCTTGTGCCAGGAAGCCGCTAGTACTGTGATAAATGTATATGTTATATAAAAGTATGTGGCAAGTCTCATCAGGATTGAAAGAGGATGAGATGGGTTGCCAGGGCCCCCAATATCATGGGGGGTGTCAAAAAATTCCATTTTCGATAGTTTTCGGTCTCCTGCTCCCAAACTAGCTCTTGTGCCAGGAAGCCGCTAGTACTACGACATAGATGTATAGTATATACAAGTATGTGGCAAGTCTCATCAGGATTGAAAGAGGATGAGATGGGTAGCCAGGGCCCCCAATGTCATGGGGGGTGTCAAAAATTCCATTTTCGAGAGTTTTCGCTTCCCTGCTCCCAAACTAGCTCTTGTGCCAGGAAGCCGCTAGTACTACGACATAGATGTATAGTATATACAAGTATGTGGCAAGTCTCATCAGGATTGAAAGAGGATGAGATGGGTAGCCAGACCCCCACTATGTCAGAGGGGGGGGTGCAAAAAAAATATTTTCGATCTTTCTCGGTCTCTTGCTCCCAAACTAGCTCTTGTGCCAGGAAGCCGCTTATACTGCAATAAAGGTATATGATATATGAATGTATGTGGCAAGTTTCATTAGGATTGAAAGAGGATGAGGAGGGTAGCCAGGCCCCCCAACGGCTCTAGGGTCATATTTTCCTTTACAGAATTGGCTATTTTCGAGAGTTTTCGGTTCCCTGCTCCCAAACTAACTCTTGTGCCAGGAAGCCGCTAGTACTTTGATAAATGTATATGTTATATAAAAGTATGTGGCAAGTCTCATCAGGATTGAAAGAGGATGAGATGGGTAGCCAGGGCCCCCAATATCATGGGGGTGTCAAAAATTCCATTTTCGATAGTTTTCGGTCTCCTGCTCCCAAACTAGCTCTTGTGCCAGGAAGCCGCTAGTTCTACGACATAGATGTATAGTATATACAAGTATGTGGCAAGTCTCATTAGGATTGAAAGAGGATGAGATGGGTAGCCAGGGCCCCCAATGTCATGGGGGTGTCAAAAATTCCATTTTCGAGAGTTTTCGGTTCCCTGCTCCCAAACTAGCTCTTGTGCCAGGAAGCCGCTAGTACTACGACATAGATGTATAGTATATACAAGTATGTGGCAAGTCTCATCAGGATTGAAAGAGGATGAGATGGGTAGCCAGACCCCCCACTGTGTCAGAGGGGGGTGCAAAAAATTATTTTCGATCTTTCTCGGTCTCTTGCTCCCAAACTAGCTCTTGTGCCAGGAAGCCGCTTATACTGCAATAAAGGTATATGATATATGAATGTATGTGGCAAGTCTCATAAGGATTGAAAGAGGATGAGGAGGGTAGCCAGGCCCCCCAACGGCTCTAAGGTCATATTTTCCTGTACAGAATTGGCTATGTTCGAGAGTTTTCGGTTCCCTGCTCCCAAACTAGCTCTTGTGCCAGGAATCCGCTAGTACTGTGATAAATGTATATGTTATATAAAAGCATGTGGCAAGTCTCATCAGGATTGAAAGAGGATGAGATGGGTAGCCAGGGCCCCCAATATCATGGGGGGTGTCAAAAAATTCCATTTTCGAGAGTTTTCGGTTTCCTGCTCCCAAACTAGCTCTTGTGCCAGGAAGCCGCTAGTACTACGACATAGATGTATAGTATATACAAGTATGTGGCAAGTCTCATCAGGATTGAAAGAGGATGAGATGGGTAGCCAGACCCCCCACTATGTTTTCGGTCTCCTGCTCCCAAACTAGCTCTTGTGCCAGGAAGCCGCTAGTACTACGACATAGATGTATAGTATATACAAGTATGTGGCAAGTCTCATCAGGATTGAAAGAGGATGAGATGGGTAGCCAGGGCCCCCAATGTCATGGGGGTGTCAAAAAATTCCATTTTCGAGAGTTTTCGGTCTCCTACTCCCAAACTAGCTCTTGTGCCAGGAAGCCGCTAGTACTACGACATAGATGTATAGTATATACAAGTATGTGGCAAGTCTCATCAGGACTGAAAGAGGATGAGATGGGTAGCCAGGGCCCCCAATGTCATGGGTGTGTCAAAAAATTCCATTTTTGATAGTTTTCCGTCTCCTGCTCCCAAACTAGCTCTTGTGCCAGGAAGCCGCTAGTACTACGACATAGATGTATAGTATATACAAGTATGTGGCAAGTCTCATCAGGATTGAAAGAGGATGAGATGGGTAGCCAGGGCCCCCAATGTCATGGGGGTGTCAAAAATTCCATTTTCGAGAGTTTTCGGTTTCCTGCTCCCAAACTAGCTCTTGTGCCAGGAAGCCGCTAGTACTACGACATAGATGTATAGTATATACAAGTATGTGGCAAGTCTCATCAGGATTGAAAGAGGATGAGATGGGTAGCCAGGGCCCCCAATGTCATGGGGGTGTCAAAAAATTCCATTTTCGATAGTTTTCCGTCTCCTGCTCCCAAACTAGCTCTTGTGCCAGGAAGCCGCTAGTACTACGACATAGATGTATAGTATATACAAGTATGTGGCAAGTCTCATTAGGATTGAAAAATGATGAGATGGGTAGCCAGGGCCCCAAATGTCATGGGGGTGTCAAAAAATTTCATTTTCGATAGTTTTCGGTCTCCTGCTCCCAAACTAGCTCTTGTGCCAGGAAGCCGCTAGTACTACGACATAGATGTATAGTATATACAAGTATGTGGCAAGTCTCATCAGGATTGAAAGAGGATGAGATGGGTAGCCAGGGCCCCCAATGTCATGGGGGTGTCCAAAAATTCCATTTTCGATAGTTTTCGGTCTCCTGCTCCCAAACTAGCTCTTGTGCCAGGAAGCCGCTAGTACTACGACATAGATGTATAGTATATACAAGTATGTGGCAAGTCTCATCAGGATTGAAAGAGGATGAGATGGGTAGCCAGGGCCCCCAATGTCATGGGGGGTGTCAAAAAATTCCATTTTCGATAGTTTTCGGTCTCCTGCTCCCAAACTAGCTCTTGTGCCAGGAAGCCGCTAGTACTACGACATAGATGTATAGTATATACAAGTATGTGGCAAGTCTCATCAGGATTGAAAGAGGATGAGATGGGTAGCCAGGGCCCCCAATGTCATGGGGGTGTCAAAAAATTCCATTTTCGATAGTTTTCGGTCTCCTGCTCCCAAACTAGCTCTTGTGCCAGGAAGCCGCTAATACTACGACATAGATGTATAGTATATACAAGTATGTGGCAAGTCTCATCAGGATTGAAAGAGGATGAGATGGGTAGCCAGGGCCCCCAATGTCATGGGGGTGTCAAAAAATTCCATTTTCGATAGTTTTCCGTCTCCTGCTCCCAAACTAGCTCTTGTGCCAGGAAGCCGCTAGTACTACGACATAGATGTATAGTATATACAAGTATGTGGCAAGTCTCATCAGGATTGAAAGAGGATGAGATGGGTAGCCAGGGCCCCCAATGTCATGGGGGGTGTCAAAAATTCCATTTTCGAGAGTTTTCGGTTCCCTGCTCCAAAACTAGCTCTTGTGCCAGGAAGCCGCTAGTACTACGACATAGATGTATAGTATATACAAGTATGTGGCAAGTCTCATTAGGATTTAAAGAGGATGAGATGGGTAGCCAGGGCCCCCAGTGTCATGGGGGGTGTCAAATATTCCATTTTTGATAGTTTTCGGTTTCCTGCTCCCAAACTAGCTCTTGTGCCAGGAAGCCGCTAGTACTACGACATAGATGTATAGTATATACAAGTATGTAGCAATTCTCATCAGGATTGAAAGAGGATGAGATGGGTAGCCAGACCCCCCACTATGTCAGAGGTGGGTGCAAAAAATATTTTCGATATTTCTCGGTATCTTGCTCCCAAACTAGCTCTTGTGCCAGAAAGCCGCTTATACTGCAATAAAGGTATATGATATTTGAATGTATGTGTCAAGTCTCATTAGGATTGAAAGAGGATGAGGAGGGTAACCAGGCCCCCCAACGGCTCTTGGGTCATATTTTCCTGTACAGAATTTGCTATTTTCGACACTTCAAGGTCTACTGCTCCGAAACTAGCTCTTGTGCCAGGTAGCCGCTAGAACTGTGATAAATGTATATGTTATATACAAGTATGTGGCAAGTCTCATCAGGATTGAAAGAGGATGAGATGGGTAGCCAGGGCCCCCAATGTCATGGGGGTGTCGAAAATTCCATTTTCGAGAGTTTTTGGTTTTCTGCGCCCAAACTAGCTCTTGTGCCAGGAAGCCGCTAGTACTACGACATAGACGTATAGTATATACAAGTATGTGGCAAGTCTCATCAGGATTGAAAGAGGATGAGATGGGTAGCCAGAGCCCCAAATGTCATGGGGGGTGTCAAAAAATTCCATTTTCGTTAGTTTTCGGTCTCCTCCTCCCAAAATAGCTCTTGTGCCAGGAAGCCGCTAGTACTACGACATAGATGTATAGTATATACAAGTATGTGGCAAGTCTCATCAGGATTGAAAGAGGATGAGATGGGTAGCCAGGGCCCCCAATGTCATGGGGGGTGTCAAAAATTTCCATTTTCGATAGTTTTCGGTCTCCTGCTCCCAAACTAGCTCTTGTGCCAGGAAGCAGCTAGTACTACGACATAGATGTATAGTATATACAAGTATGTGGCAAGTCTCATCAGGAATGAAAGAGGATATGTTGGGTAGTCAGGGCCCCCAATGTCATGGGGGGTGTCAAAAATTCCATTTTCGAGAGTTTTCGGTTTCCTGCTCCCAAACTAGCTCTTGTGCCAGGAAGCCGCTAGTACTACGACATAGATGTATAGTATATACAAGTATGTGGCAAGTCTCATCAGGATTGAAAGAGGATGAGATGGGTAGCCAGACCCCCCACTATGTCAGAGGGGTTTGCAAAAAATATTTTCGATATTTCTCGGTATCTTGCTCCCAAACTAGCTCTTGTGCCAGAAAGCCGCTTATACTGCAATAAAGGTATATGATATATGAATGTATGTGTCAAGTCTCATTAGGATTGAAAGAGGATGAGGAGGGTAACCAGGCCCCCCAACGGCTCTAGGGTCATATTTTCCTGTACAGAATTGGCTATTTTCGAGAGTTTTCGGTTCCCTGCTCCGAAACTAGCTCTTGTGCCAGGAAGCCGCTAGTACTGTGATAAATGTATATGTTATATAAAAGTATGTGGCAATTCTCATCAGGATTGAAAGAGGATGAGATGGGTAGCTTGGGCTCCCAATGTCATGGGGGGTCTCAAAAATTCCATTTTCGAGAGTTTTCGGTTTCCTGCTCCCAAACTAGCTCTTGTGCCAAAAAGCCGCTAGTACTACGATTTCCAACTGAGAGCAAAAAACGTGAGTTTATCATGAATGGTGATCCCACAGTAGTCGAATTCCCAAACAAGTACAAACCGTATAGCTGTGTATTATCCTCACTAATTGCTGACCTGCGTGGTGCAGTTTGTGTCCAGTTGAAGTGATTGTGGCGCAGATTGTATAAGTTCGGTTAGGATAACTGACTATCCCGACATAACCTCAGCTATTTACCGTGAACGTAAAGAAATGATATGCATACAGTTCAGCAGTTGATCATTTATGATTTGTCTTGCGGCGTTCGACCTGAATGATTTCTACCGTCAGATTTTGTTTGACCTTTGAAAAATCTAAAACTATACGAGTCCAAGGTTAATAATATATCGCTAGTATCCTAACTGTAAGTCTATGGATATTCAAAATAATTAAAGCTCGATTTTGACTTAAGATGCGTCAGAAGATCGACGATCTACTTAGCAGCAAGAGAAAGGATATTCATATTGTAACAGTACAAATACATGTAACCGAAGCGTAACGGGAAACTTGAAGCATTTCTTTCACGTACCAAGTAATGGATTCGTCGATCTTTTGACGCACCTGAGGTCAAAATTGAACTATATAGCGGTCTGATTTACCTTCCACGTGCTACTGAGTTGACTCGTTTGATCTTTGATTCTTGTATATACCATATATCTATGTCGTAGTACTAGCAGCTTCCTGGCATAAGAGCAATTTTGGGAGCAGGGGACCAAAAAAAACGAAAATGGAATTTTTTACACCCCCACAGTGACATTGGGGGTCCTGGCTACCCATCTCATCCTCTTTCAATCCTGATGGCATTTGCCACATACTTGTATATACCATATATCTATGTCTTAGTATTAGCGGCTTTCTGGCACAAGAGTTAGTTTGGGAGCAGGAGACCGAAAAATACCGAAAATGGAATTTTTGACACCCCCTCCGTGACATGGGGGACCTGGCTACCCATCTCATCCTCTTTCAATCCTAATGACACTTGCCACATACTTGTATATACCATGAATCTATGTCGTAGTACTAGCGGTTTCCTGGCACAAGAGCTTGTTTGGGAGCAGGAGACCGAAAGATACTGACAATGGAAGTTTTGACACCCCCTCCATGACATGGTGGACCTGGCTACCCATGTCATCCTCTTTCAATCCTAATGAGACTGGCCACATACTTGTGTATACCATATGTCTATGTCGTAGTACTAGCGGCTTCCTGGCACAAATGCTAGTTTGGGAGCAGGAGAGCGAAAAATACCAAATGAATTTTTGACACCCCCCGTGACATTGGGTTCCTGGCTACCCATCTCATCCTCTTTCAGTCCTAATGAGACTTGCCACATACTTGTATATACCATGTATCTATCGGCTTCCTGGCACAAGAGCTAGTTTGGGAGCCGGAGACCGAAAAATACCGAAAATGGAATTTTTGACACCCCCTCCGTGACATGGGGGGGGGGGGCTCGCTTCCCATCTCATCCTCTTTCAATCCTGATGGCATTTGCCACGTACTTGTATATACCATGTATCTATGTCGTAGTACTATCGGCTTCCTGGCACAAGAGCTAGTTTGGAAGGAAGAGACCGAAAAATACCGAAAATGGAATTTTGACACCCCCCTTGACATTGGGGGGCCTGGCTACCCAACTTATCTTCTTTCAATCCTGATGAGACTTGCCACATACTTGTATATACCATGTATCTATGTCGTAGTACTATCGGCTTTTTTGATACCCCCCGTGACATTGGGAGACCTGGCTTCCCATCTCATCCTCTTTCAATCCTGATGGCATTTGCCACATACTTGTATATACCAAGTATCTATGTCGTAGTACTATCGGCGTCCTGGCACAAGAGCTAGTTTGGGAGCAGGAGACCGAAAAATACCGAAAATGGAATTTTTGATACCCCCGTGACATTGGGGGTCCTGGCTACCCATCTCATCCTCTTTCAATCCTGATGTCATTTGCCACATACTTGTATATACCATATATCTATGTCGTAGTACTAGCGGCTTCCTGGCACAAGAGCTAGTTTGGGAGCAGGAGGGCGCAAAATACAAAAAATGGAATTTTTGACACCCCCCCCCCACCCTGACATTCGGGGGCCTGGCTACCCATCTCATCCTCTTTCAATCCTGATGAGACTTGCCACATACTTGTATATACCATATATCTATGTCGTAGTACGAGGCGTGTCCCGGTAAATCGTGTACTTTGTTGATATTTTCATTATTTGACGTCCTATTGCCATTAAACTTTTCAAATACCTTCTGCAACTCAAATTCAGTAAAAAGAGGTGCATAAAAGTATGAGTTTATGCACAACTTGTAAAATGTGCATGGTTGATTAGGTCAGTGTATGCGAACCCGGCGTAACCCAAACAAACATTTTTAAATAATTTTCTGTGTGTTCAATAAAGTAGTATTTTTCAGCCATTTCAGTATTCAGCGCCAAAACGAGGTGTCTGCTCATAGCAACATTCTTATAACATCACCAGAGAAAATTTCGAAAGTTACATATTATCTGTTTGAAAATGACACACATTTAAATGCTGTCTGTTATACTTAAAACCTAATGAAAATGGCGACGCTACAGGAAGAGAAAGCGCGACGAACAGCAATCCAGTACTATGTGCAGACCGTTATGACCTCAAATGATTCATTCAAGCATGTGAAAAGCACAAACATATACAGTGGTATTTCGAGGAGCCTTGTTTTAAATGGCATGGTCGATTTAGACATGAGTGAACAGAAAAAAACACAGCATGGACGGAAACCATTAATGAATGTCCGTAACGTACTTTCCGCAGATGAAATCGCATCTTTAGTGTAAACGTTTTCAGGGCAAACAGAAGTTTATGTAAGCGATTCAACAGGTACATGTAGTTACATAGTCTATGGTTCAGTGACATGTTTCAAAAGTTGGTACAAACATCGCTTGTGTATCGTACACAACGGAGCGTACCGCTATAAAGAGTAAACTAGTACATGTACATGAAGTTGACGCATAACAGTAGACGACGTCGTCAGCGTGCGCCGGGTCTGCATGACTTGTAGTTTTGTATTGTGTACTGAGATTTTATTCTTAGGTGTATTTTTCTGAAATTTTGTATGCACACCCAGAACATGTGTAAGTAATATACTTGTAAATTGGAAGCCTGTGCATTGAATAGTTTTTATACGGCAAGCACAGTCCACGATTTACTGGGCAACCCTTCGTACTAGCGGCTTCCTGGCACAAGAGCTAGTTTGCGAGCAGGAGACCGAAAAAAAAAACAACATAAATGGAATTTTTGACACCCCTCGTGACATTGGGGGGCCTGGCTACCCATCTCATTCTCTTTCAATCCTGATGACACTTGCCACATACTTGTATATACCATATATCTATGTCGTAGTACTAGCGGCTTCCTGGCACAAGAGCTAGTTTAGGAGCAGGAGACTGAAAAATACCGAAAATGGAATTTTTGACACCCCGTCCGTGACATGGAGGGACCTGGCTACCCATCTCATCCTCTTTCAATCCTGATGAGACTTACCACATACTTGTATATACCATGTATCTATGTCGTAGTACTAGCGGCTTCCTGGCACAAGAGCTAGTTTGGGAGCAGGAGACCGAAAACTATCGAAAATGGAATTTTTTGACACCCCCCATGACATTTGGGGCCCTGGCTACCCATCTCATCCTCTTTCAATCCTGATGAGACTTGCCACATACTTGTATATACTATACATCTATGTCGTAGTACTAGCTGTTTTCTGGCACAAGAGCTAGTTTGGGAGCAGGAGACCGACAACTATCGAAAATGGATTTTTTGACACCCCCATGACATTGGGGGCCCTGGCTACCCATCTCATCCTCTTTCAATCCTGATGAGACTGGCCACATACTTGTATATACTATACATCTATGTCGTAGTACTAGCGGCTTCCTGGCACAAGAGCTAGTTTGGGAGCAGGAAACCAAAAACTCTCGAAAATGGAATTTTTGACACCCCCCATGACATTGGGAGCCCGGGCTACCAATCTCATCCTCTTTCAATCCTGATGAGACTTGCCACATACTTGTATATAACATATACATTTATCACAGTACTAGCGGCTTCCTGGCACAAGAGCTAGTTTCGGATCAGTAGACCTAGAAGTGTCGAAAATAGCCAATTCTGTACAGGAAAATATGACCATAGAGCCGTTGGGTGGCCTGGCTACCCTCCTCATCCTCTTTCAATCCTAATGAGACTTGACACATACATTCATATATCATATACCTTTATTGCAGTATAAGCGGCTTTCTGGCACAAGAGCTAGTTTGGGATCAAGATACCGAGAAATATCGAAAATATTTTTTGCACCCCCCTCTGACATAGTGGGGGGTCTGGCTACCCATCTCATCCTCTTTCAATCCTGATGAGAATTGCTACATACTTGTATATACTATACATCTATGTCGTAGTACTAGCGGCTTCCTGGCACAAGAGCTAGTTTGGGAGCAGGAAACCGAAAACTATCAAAAATGGAATATTTGACACCCCCCATGACACTGGGGGCCCTGGCTACCCATCTCACCCTCTTTCAATCCTGATGAGACTTGCCACATACTTGTATATACTATACATCTATGTCGTAGTACTAGCTGCTTCCTGGCACAAGAGCTAGTTTGGGAGCAGGAGACCGAAAACTATCGAAAATGGAATTTTTTTGACACCCCCCATGACATTGGGGGCCCTGGCTACCCATCTCATCCTCTTTCAATCCTGATGAGACTTGCCACATACTTGTATATACTATACATCTATGTCGTAGTACTAGCGGCTTTCTGGCACAAGAGCTAGTTTGGGAGCAGGAAACCGAAAACTCTCGAAAATGGAATTTTTGACACCCCCATGACATTGGGGGCCCTGGCTACCCATCTCATCCTCTTTCAATCCTGATGAGACTTGCCACATACTTGTATATACTATACATCTATGGCGTAGTACTAGCGGCTTCCTGGCACAAGAGCTAGTTTGGGAGCAGGAGACGGAAAACTATCGAAAATGGAATTTTTTGACACCCCCATGACATTGGGGGCCCTGGCCACCCATCTCATCCTCTTTCAATCCTGATGAGACTTGCCACATACTTGTATATACTATACATCTATGTCGTAGTACTAGCGGCTTCCTGGCACAAGAGCTAGTTTGGGAGCAGGAGACGGAAAACTATCGAAAATGGAATTTTTTGACACCCCCATGACATTGGGGGCCCTGGCTACCCATCTCATCCTCTTTCAATCCTGATGAGACTTGCCACATACTTGTATTTACTATACATCTATGTCGTAGTACTAGCGGCTTCCTGGCACAAGAGCTAGTTTGGGAGCAGGAGACCGAAAACTATCGAAAATGGAATTTTTTGACACCCCCATGACATTGGGGGCCCTGGCTACCCATCTCATCCTCTTTCAATCCTGATGAGACTTGCCACATACTTGTATATACTATACATCTATGTGGTAGTACTAGCGGCTACCTGGCACAAGAGCTAGTTTGGGAGCAGGAGACCGAAAACTATCGAAAATGGAATTTTTTGACACCCCCCATGACATTGGGGGCCCTGGCTACCCATCTCATCCTCTTTCAATCCTGATGAGACTTGCCACATATTTGTATATACTATACATCTATGTCGTAGTACTAGCGGCTTCCTGGCACAAGAGCTAGTTTGGGAGCAGGAGACGGAAAACTATCGAAAATGGAATTTTTTGACACCCCCATGACATTGGGGGCCCTGGCTACCCATCTCATCCTCTTTCAATCCTGATGAGACTTGCCACATACTTGTATATACTATACATCTATGTCGTAGTACTAGCGGCTTCCTGGCACAAGAGCTAGTTTGGGAGCAGGTGACGGAAAACTATCGAAAATGGAATTTTTTGACACCCCCATGACATTGGGGGCCCTGGCTACCCATCTCATCCTCTTTCAATCCTGATGAGACTTGCCACATACTTGTATTTACTATACATCTATGTCGTAGTACTAGCGGCTTCCTGGCACAAGAGCTAGTTTGGGAGCAGGAGACCGAAAACTATCGAAAATGGAATTTTTTGACACCCCCATGACATTGGGGGCCCTGGCTACCCATCTCATCCTCTTTCAATCCTGATGAGACTTGCCACATACTTGTATATACTATACATCTATGTCGTAGTGCTAGCGGCTTCCTGGCACAAGAGCTAGTTTGGGAGCAGGAGACCGAAAACTATCGAAAATGGAATTTTTTGACACCCCCATGACATTTGGGGCCCTGGCTACCCATCTCATCCTCTTTCAATCCTAATGAGACTTGCCACATACTTGTATATACTATACATCTATGTCGTAGTACTAGCGGCTTCCTGGCACAAGAGCTAGTTTGGGAGCAGGAAACCAAAAACTCTCGAAAATGGAATTTTTGACACCCCCCATGACATTGGGAGCCCGGGCTACCCATCTCATCCTCTTTCAATCCTGATGAGACTTGCCACATACTTGTATATAACATATACATTTATCACAGTATTAGCGGCTTCCTGGCACAAGAGCTAGTTTCGGATCAGTAGACCTAGAAGTGTCGAAAATAGCCAATTCTGTACAGGAAAATATGACCCTAGAGCCGTTGGCGGGCCTGGCTACCCTCCTCATCCTCTTTCAATCCTAATGAGACTTGATACATACATTCATATATCATATACCTTTATAGCAGTATAAGCGGCTTTCTGGCACAAGAGCTAGTTTGGGAGCAAGATACCGAAAAATATCGAAAATATTTTTTTTTGCACCCCCTCTGACATAGTGGGGGGTCTGGCTACCCATCTCATCCTCTTTCAATCCTGATGACACTTGCCACATACTTGTATATACTATACATCTATGTCGTAGTACTAGCGGCTTCCTAGCACAAGAGTTAGTTTGGGAGCAGGAAACCGAAAACTCTCGAAAATGGAATTTTTGACACCCCCCATGACATTGGGGGCCCTGGCTACCCATCTCATCCTCTTTCAATCCTGATGAGACTTGCCACATACTTGTATATACTATACATCTATGTCGTAGTACTAGCGGCTTCCTGGCACAAGAGCTAGTTTGGGAGCAGGAGACGGAAAACTATCGAAAATGGAATTTTTTGACACCCCCATGACATTGGGGGCCCTGGCTACCCATCTGATCCTCTTTCAATCCTGATGAGACTTGCCACATACTTGTATATACTATACATCTATGTCGTAGTACTAGCTGCTTCCTGGCACAAGAGCTAGTTTGGGAGCAGGAGACCGAAAACTATCGAAAATGGAATTTTTTGACACCACCATGACATTGGGGGCCCTGGCTACCCATCTTATCCTCTTTCAATCCTGATGAGACTTGCCACATACTTGTATATACTATACATCTATGTCGTAGTACTAGCGGCTTCCTGGCACAGGAGCTAGTTTGGGAGCAGGAAACCGAAAACTCTCGAAAATGGAATTTTTGACACCCCCATGACATTGGGGGCCCTGGCTACCCATCTCATCCTCTTTCAATCCTGATGAGACTTGCCACATACTTGTATATACTAAACATCTATGTCGTAGTACTAGCGGCTTCCTGGCATAAGAGCTAGTTTGGGAGCAGGAGACGGAAAACTATCGAAAATGGAATTTTTTGACACCCCCATGACATTGGGGGCCCTGGCTTTCCATCTCATCCTCTTTCAATCCTGATGAGACTTGCCACATACTTGTATATACTATACATCTATGTCGTAGTACTAGCGGCTTCCTGGCACAAGAGCTAGTTTGGGAGCAGGAGACCGAAAACTATCGAAAATGGAATTTTTTGACACCCCCATGACATTGGGGGCCCTGGCTACCCATCTGATCCTCTTTCAATCCTAATGAGACTTGCCACATACTTGTATATACTATACATCTATGTCGTAGTACTAGCGGCTTCCTGGCACAAGAGCTAGTTTGGGAGCAGGAGACCGAAAACTATCGAAAATGGAATTTTTTGACACCCCCATGACATTGGGGGCCCTGGCTAACCATCTCATCCTCTTTCAATCCTAATGAGACTTGCCACATACTTGTATATACTATACATCTATGTCGTAGTACTAGCGGCTTCCTGGCACAATAGCTAGTTTGGGAGCAGGAGACCGAAAACTATCGAAAATGGAATTTTTTAACACCCCCATGACATTGGGGGCCCTGGCTACCCATCTGATCCTCTTTCAATCCTAATGAGACTTGCCACATACTTGTATATACTATACATCTATGTCGTAGTACTAGCGGCTTCCTGGCACAAGAGCTAGTTTGGGAGCAGGAGACCGAAAACTATCGAAAATGGAATTTTTTGACACCCCCATGACATTAGGGGCCCTGGCTACCCATCTTATCCTCTTTCAATCCTGATGAGACTTGCCACATACTTGTATATACTATACATCTATGTCGTAGTACTAGCGGCTTCCTGGCACAGGAGCCAGTTTGGGAGCAGGAAACCGAAAACTCTCGAAAATGGAATTTTTGACACCCTCATGACATTGGGGGCCCTGGCTACCCATCTCATCCTCTTTCAATCCTGATGAGACTTGCCACATACTTGTATATACTATACATCTATGTCGTAGTACTAGCGGCTTCCTGGCATAAGAGTTAGTTTGGGAGCAGGAGACGGAAAACTATCGAAAATGGAATTTTTTGACACCCCCATGACATTGGGGGCCCTGGCTTTCCATCTCATCCTCTTTCAATCCTGATGAGACTTGCCACATACTTGTATATACTATACATCTATGTCGTAGTACTAGCGGCTTCCTGGCACAAGAGCTAGTTTGGGAGCAGGAGACCGAAAACTATCGAAAATGGTATTTTTTGACACCCCCATGACATTTGGGGCCCTGGCTACCCATCTGATCCTCTTTCAATCCTAATGAGACTTGCCACATACTTGTATATACTATACATCTATGTCGTAGTACTAGCGGCTTCCTGGCACAAGAGCTAGTTTGGGAGCAGGAGACCGAAAACTATCGAAAATGGAATTTTTTGACACCCCCATGACATTGGGGGCCCTGGCTACCCATCTCATCCTCTTTCAATCCTGATGAGACTTGCCACATACTTGTATATACTATACATCTATGTCGTAGTACTAGCGGCTTCCTGGCACAAAAGCTAGTTTGGGAGCAGGAGACCGAAAACTATCGAAAATGGAATTTTTTAACACCCCCATGACATTTGGGGCCCTGGCTACCCATCTCATCCTCTTTCAATCCTGATGAGACTTGCCACATACTTGTATATACTATACATCTATGTCGTAGTACTAGCGCCTTCCTGGCACAAGAGCTAGTTTGGGAGCAGGAAACCGAAAACTCTCGAAAATGGAATTTTTGACACCCCAATGACATTGGGGGACCTGGCTACCCATCTCATCCTCTTTCAATCCTGATGAGACTTGCCACATACTTTTATATAACATATACATTTATCACAGTACTAGCGGCTTCCTGGCACAAGAGCTAGTTTGGGAGCAGGGAACCGAAAACTCTCGAAAATAGCCAATTCTGTACAGGAAAATATGACCCTAGAGCCGTTGGGGTGCCTGGCTACCCTCCTCATCCTCTTTCAATCCTAATGAGACTAGCCACATACATTCATATATCATATACCTTTATTGCAGTATAAGCGGCTTCCTGGCACAAGAGCTAGTTTGGGAGCAAGAGACCGAGAAAGATCGAAAATAATTTTTTTGCACCCCCCCCCTCTGACATAGTGGGGGGTCTGGCTACCCATCTCATCCTCTTTCAATCCTGATGAGACTTGCCACATACTTGTATATACTATACATCTATGTCGTAGTACTAGCGGCTTCCTGGCACAAGAGCTAGTTTGGGAGCAGGGAACCAAAAACTATCGAAAATGGAATTTTTTGACACCCCCATGACATTGGGGGCCCTGGCTACCCATCTGATCCTCTTTCAATCCTAATGAGACTTGCCACATACTTGTATATACTATACATCTATGTCGTAGTACTAGCGGCTTCCTGGCACAAGAGCTAGTTTGGGAGCAGGAGACCGAAAACTATCGAAAATGGAATTTTTTGACACCCCCATGACATTGGGGGCCCTGGCTACCCATCTCATCCTCTTTCAATCCTAATGAGACTTGCCACATACTTGTATATACTATACATCTATGTCGTAGTACTAGCGGCTTCCTGGCACAATAGCTAGTTTGGGAGCAGGAGACCGAAAACTATCGAAAATGGAATTTTTTAACACCCCCATGACATTGGGGGCCCTGGCTACCCATCTGATCCTCTTTCAATCCTAATGAGACTTGCCACATACTTGTATATACTATACATCTATGTCGTAGTACTAGCGGCTTCCTGGCACAAGAGCTAGTTTGGGAGCAGGAGACCGAAAACTATCGAAAATGGAATTTTTTGACACCCCCATGACATTGGGGGCCCTGGCTACCCATCTTATCCTCTTTCAATCCTGATGAGACTTGCCACATACTTGTATATACTATACATCTATGTCGTAGTACTAGCGGCTTCCTGGCACAGGAGCCAGTTTGGGAGCAGGAAACCGAAAACTCTCGAAAATGGAATTTTTGACACCCTCATGACATTGGGGGCCCTGGCTACCCATCTCATCCTCTTTCAATCCTGATGAGACTTGCCACATACTTGTATATACTATACATCTATGTCGTAGTACTAGCGGCTTCCTGGCATAAGAGTTAGTTTGGGAGCAGGAGACGGAAAACTATCGAAAATGGAATTTTTTGACACCCCCATGACATTGGGGGCCCTGGCTTTCCATCTCATCCTCTTTCAATCCTGATGAGACTTGCCACATACTTGTATATACTATACATCTATGTCGTAGTACTAGCGGCTTCCTGGCACAAGAGCTAGTTTGGGAGCAGGAGACCGAAAACTATCGAAAATGGTATTTTTTGACACCCCCATGACATTTGGGGCCCTGGCTACCCATCTGATCCTCTTTCAATCCTAATGAGACTTGCCACATACTTGTATATACTATACATCTATGTCGTAGTACTAGCGGCTTCCTGGCACAAGAGCTAGTTTGGGAGCAGGAGACCGAAAACTATCGAAAATGGAATTTTTTGACACCCCCATGACATTGGGGGCCCTGGCTACCCATCTCATCCTCTTTCAATCCTGATGAGACTTGCCACATACTTGTATATACTATACATCTATGTCGTAGTACTAGCGGCTTCCTGGCACAAAAGCTAGTTTGGGAGCAGGAGACCGAAAACTATCGAAAATGGAATTTTTTAACACCCCCATGACATTTGGGGCCCTGGCTACCCATCTCATCCTCTTTCAATCCTGATGAGACTTGCCACATACTTGTATATACTATACATCTATGTCGTAGTACTAGCGCCTTCCTGGCACAAGAGCTAGTTTGGGAGCAGGAAACCGAAAACTCTCGAAAATGGAATTTTTGACACCCCAATGACATTGGGGGACCTGGCTACCCATCTCATCCTCTTTCAATCCTGATGAGACTTGCCACATACTTTTATATAACATATACATTTATCACAGTACTAGCGGCTTCCTGGCACAAGAGCTAGTTTGGGAGCAGGGAACCGAAAACTCTCGAAAATAGCCAATTCTGTACAGGAAAATATGACCCTAGAGCCGTTGGGGTGCCTGGCTACCCTCCTCATCCTCTTTCAATCCTAATGAGACTAGCCACATACATTCATATATCATATACCTTTATTGCAGTATAAGCGGCTTCCTGGCACAAGAGCTAGTTTGGGAGCAAGAGACCGAGAAAGATCGAAAATAATTTTTTTGCACCCCCCCCCTCTGACATAGTGGGGGGTCTGGCTACCCATCTCATCCTCTTTCAATCCTGATGAGACTTGCCACATACTTGTATATACTATACATCTATGTCGTAGTACTAGCGGCTTCCTGGCACAAGAGCTAGTTTGGGAGCAGGGAACCAAAAACTCTCGAAAATGGAATTTTTGACACCCCCATGACATTGGGGGCCCTGGCTACCCATCTCATCGTCTTTCAATCCTGATGAGACTTGCCACATACTTGTATATACTATACATCTATGTCGTAGTACTAGCGGCTTCCTGGCACAAGAGCTAGTTTGGGAGCAGGAGACCGAAAACTATCGAAAATGGAATTATTTGACACCCCCCATAATATTGGGGGCCCTGGCTACCCATCTCATCCTCTTTCAATCCTAATGAGACTTGCCACATACATTCATATATCATATACCTTTATAGCAGTATAAGCGGCTTTCTGGCACAAGAGCTAGTTTGGGAGCAAGAGACCGAGAAATATCGAAAATATTTTTTTTGCAACCCCATCTGACATAGTGGGCGGTCTGGCTACCCATCTCATCCTCTTTCAATCCTGATGAGACTTGCCACATACTTGTATATACTATACATCTATGTCGTAGTACTAGCGGCTTCCTGGCACAAGAGCTAGTTTGGGAGCAGGGAACCGAAAACTCTCGAAAATGGAATTTTTTGACACCCCCCATGACATTGGGGGCCCTGGCTACCCATCTCATCCTCTTTCAATCCTAATGAGACTTGCCACATACTTTTATATAACATATACATTTATCACAGTACTAGCGGCTTCCTGGCACAAGAGCTAGTTTCGGAGCAGGGAACCGAAAACTCTCGAAAATGGAATTTTTGACACCCCCCATGACATTGGGGACCCTGGCTACCCATCTCATCCTCTTTCAATCCTGATGAGACTTGCCACATACTTGTATATACTATACATCTATGTCGTAGTACTAGCGGCTTCCTGGCACAAGAGCTAGTTTGGGAGCAGGAGACCGAAAACTATCGAAAATGGAATTTTTTTACACCCCCATAATATTGGGGGCCCTGGCTACCCATCTCATCCTCTTTCAATCCTGATGAGACTTGCCACATACTTTTATATAACATATACATTTATCACAGTACTAGCGGCTTCCTGGCACAAGAGCTAGTTTCGGAGCAGTAGATCTAGAAGTGTCGCAAATAACCAATTCTGTACAGGAAAATATGACCCTAGAGCCGTTGGGGGGCCTGGCTACCCTCCTCATCCTCTTTCAATCCTAATGAGACTTGCCACATACATTCATATATCATATACCTTTATTGCAGTATAAGCGGCTTCCTGGCACAAGAGCTAGTTTGGGAGCAAGAGACCGAGAAAGATCGAAAATAATTTTTTGCACCCCCCTCTGACATAGTGGGGGGGTCTGGCTACCCATCTCATCCTCTTTCAATCCTGATGAGACTTGCCACATACTTGTATATACTATACATCTATGTCGTAGTACTAGCGGCTTCCTGGCACAAGAGCTAGTTTGGGAGCAGGGAACCGAAAACTATCGAAAATGGAATTTTTTGACACCCCCCATGACATTGGGGGCCCTGGCTATCCATCTCATCCTCTTTCAATCCTGATGAGACTTGCCACATACTTGTATATACTATACATCTATGTCGTAGTACTAGCGGCTTCCTGGCACAAGAGCTAGTTTGGGAGCAGGAGACCGAAAACTATCGAAAATGGAATTTTTTGACACCCCCATGACATTGGGGGCCCTGGCTACCCATCTCATCCTCTTTCAATCCTGATGAGACTTGCCACATACTTTTATATAACATATACATTTATCACAGTACTACCGGCTTCCTGGCACAAGAGCTTGTTTGGGAGCAGGGAACCGAAAACTCTCGATAATAGCCAATTCTGTACAGGAAAATATGACCCTAGAGCCGTTGGGGGGCCTGGCTACCCTCCTCATCCTCTTTCAATCCTAATGAGACTTGCCACATACATTTATATATCATATACCTTTATAGCAGTATAAGCGGCTTCCTGGCACAAGAGCTAGTTTGGGAGCAAGAGACCGAGAAATATCGAAAATAATTTTTTTGCACCCCCATCTGACATAGTGGGGGGTCTGGCTACCCATCTCATCCTCTTTCAATCCTGATGAGACTTGCCACATACTTGTATATACTATACATCTATGTCGTAGTACTAGCGGCTTCCTGGCACAAGAGCTAGTTTGGGAGCAGGGAACCGAAAACTCTCGAAAAATGAATTTTTTGACACCCCCCATGACATTGGGGGCCCTGGCTACCCATCTCATCCTCTTTCAATCCTGATGAGACTTGCCACATACTTTTATATAACATATACATCTATGTCGTAGTACTAGCGGCTTCCTGGCACAAGAGCTAGTTTGGGAGCAGGGGACCGAAAACTCTCGAAAATGGAATTTTTGACACCCCCATGACATTGGGGGCCCTGGCTACCCATCTCATCCTCTTTCAATCCTGATGAGACTTGCCACATACTTGTATATACCATACATCTATGTCGTAGTACTAGCGGCTTCCTGGCACAAGAGCTAGTTTGGGAGCAGGAGACCGAAAACTATCGAAAATGGAATTTTTTGACACCCCCCATGACATTGGGGGCCCTGGCTACCCATCTCATCCTCTTTCAATCCTGATGAGACTTGCCACATACTTTTATATAACATATACATTTATCACAGTACTAGCGGCTTCCTGGCACAAGAGCTAGTTTCGGAGCAGGGAACCGAAAACTCTCGAAAATAGCCAATTCTATACAGGAAAATATGACCCTAGAGCCGTTGGGGGGCCTGGCTACCCTCCTCATCCTCTTTCAATCCTAATGACACTAGCCACAAACATTCATATATTATATACCTTTATTGCAGTATAAGCGGCTTCCTGGCACAAGAGCTAGTTTGGGAGCAAGAGACCGAGAAAGATCGAAAATATTTTTTTTGCACCCCCCTCTGACATAGTGGGGGGTCTGGCTACCCATCTCATCCTCTTTCAATCCTGATGAGACTTGCCACATACTTGTATATACCATACATCTATGTCGTAGTACTAGCGGCTTCCTGGCACAAGAGCTAGTTTGGGAGCAGGGAACCGAAAACTCTCGAAAATGGAATTTTTGACACCCCCCATGACATTGGGGGCCCTGGCTACCCATCTCATCCTCTTTCAATCCTGATGAGACTTGACACATACTTGTATATACTATACGTCTATGTCGTAGTACTAGCTGCTTCCTGGCACAAGAGCTAGTTTGGGAGCAGGAGACCGAAAACTATCGAAAATGGAATTTTTTGACATCCCCATGATATTGGGGGCCCTGGCTACCCATCTCATCCTCTTTCAATCCTGATGAGACTTGCCACATACTTTTATATAACATATACATTTATCACAGTACTAGCGGCTTCCTGGCACAAGAGCTTGTTTGGGAGCAGGGAACCAAAAACTCTCGATAATAGCCAATTCTGTACAGGAAAATATGACCCTAGAGCCGTTGGGGGGCCTGGCTACCCTCCTCATCCTCTTTCAATCCTAATGAGACTTGCCACATACATTCATATATCATATACCTTTATTGCAGTATAAGCGGCTTCCTGGCACAAGAGCTAGTTTGGGAGCAAGAGACCGAGAAATATCGAAAATAATTTTTTGCACCCCCCTCTGACATAGTGGGGGGTCTGGCTACCCATCTCATCCTCTTTCAATCCTGATGAGACTTGCCACATACTTGTATATACTATACATCTATGTCGTAGTACTAGCGGCTTCCTGGCACAAGAGCTAGTTTGGGAGCAGGGAACCGAAAACTCTCGAAAATGGAATTTTTGACACCCCCCATGACATTGGGGGCCCTGGCTACCCATCTCATCCTCTTTCAATCCTGATGAGACTTGCCACATACTTGTATATACTATACATCTATGTCGTAGTACTAGCGGCTTCCTGGCACAAGAGCTAGTTTTGGAGCAGGGAACCGAAAACTCTCGAAAATGGAATTTTTGACACCCCCCATGACATTGGGGGCCCTGGCTACCCATCTCATCCTCTTTCAATCCTGATGAGACTTGCCACATACTTGTATATACTATACATCTATGTCGTAGTACTAGCGGCTTCCTGGCACAAGAGCTAGTTTGGGAGCAGGAGACCGAAAACTATCGAAAATGGAATTTTTTGACACCCCCCATGATATTGGGGGCCCTGGCTACCCATCTCATCCTCTTTCAATCCTGATGAGACTTGCCACATACTTTTATATAACATATACATTTATCACAGTACTAGCGGCTTCCTGGCACAAGAGCTAGTTTTGGAGCAGGGAACCGAAAACTCTCGAAAATAGCCAATTCTGTACAGGAAAATATGACCCTAGAGCCGTTGGGGGGCCTGGCTACCCTCCTCATCCTCTTTCAATCCTAATGAGACTTGCTACAAACATTCATATATCATATACCTTTATTGCAGTATAAGCGGCTTCCTGGCACAAGAGCTAGTTTGGGAGCAAGAGACCGAGAAAGATCGAAAATATTTTTTTTGCACCCCCCTCTGACATAGTTGGGGGTCTGGCTACCCATCTCATCCTCTTTCAATCCTGATGGGACTTGCCACATACTTGTATATTCTATACATCTATGTAGTAGTACTAGCGGCTTCCTGGCACAAGAGCTAGTTTGGGAGCAGGGAACCGAAAACTCTCGAAAATGGAATTTTTGACACCCCCTATGACATTGGGGGCCCTGGCTACCCATCTCATCCTCTTTCAATCCTGATGAGACTTGCCACATACTTCTATATACTATACATCTATGTCGTAGTACTAGCGGCTTTCTGGCACAAGAGCTAGTTTGGGAGCAGGGAACCGAAAACTCTCGAAAATGGAATTTTTGACACCCCTCATGACATTGGGGGCCCTGGCTACCCATCTCATTCTCTTTCAATCCTGATGAGACTTGCCACATACTTGTATATACTATACATCTATGTCGTAGTACTAGCGGCTTCCTGGCACAAGAGCTAGTTTGGGAGCAGGAGACCGAAAACTATCGAAAATGGAATTTTTTTGACACCCCCCCCATGATATTGGGAGCCCTGGCTACCCATCTCATCCTCTTTCAATCCGGATGAGACTTGCCACATACTTTTATATAACATATACATTTATCACAGTACTAGCGGCTTCCTGGCACAAGAGCTAGTTTCGGAGCAGTAGACCTAGAAGTGTCGCAAATAACCAATTCTGTACAGGAAAATATAAACCTAGAGCCGTTGGGGGGCCTGGCTACCCTCCTCATCCTCTTTCAATCCTAATGAGACTTGCCACATACATTCATATATCATATACCTTTATTGCAGTATAAGCGGCTTCCTGGCACAAGAGCTAGTTTGGGAGCAAGAGACCGAGAAAGATCGAAAATAATTTTTTGCACCCCCCTCTGACATAGTGGGGGGTCTGGCTACCCATCTCATCCTCTTTCAATCCTGATGAGACTTGCCACATACTTGTATATACTATACATCTATGTCGTAGTACTAGCGGCTTCCTGGCACAAGAGCTAGTTTGGGAGCAGGAGACCGAAAACTATCGAAAATGGAATTTTTTGACACCCCCATGACATTGGGGGCCCTGGCTACCCATCTCATCCTCTTTCAATCCTGATGAGACTTGCCACATACTTGTATATACTATACATCTATGTCGTAGTACTAGCGGCTTCCTGGCACAAGAGCTAGTTTGGGAGCAGGAGACCGAAAACTATCGAAAATGGAATTTTTTGACACCCCCATGACATTTGGGGCCCTGGCTACCCATCTCATCCTCTTTCAATCCTGATGAGACTTGCCACATACTTGTATATAACATATACATTTATCACAGTACTAGCGGCTTCCTGGCACAAGAGCTAGTTTTGGAGCAGTAGACCTAGAAGTGTCGAAAATAGCAAATTCTGTACAGGAAAATATGACCCTAGAGGCGTTGGGGGCCTGGCTTCCCTCCTTATCCTCTTTCAATCCTAATGAGACTTGACACATACATTCATATATCATATACCTTTATTGCAGTATAAGCGGCTTTCTGGCACAAGAGCTAGTTTGGGAGCAAGGTACCGAGAAATATCGAAAATATTTTTTTGCACCCCTCTCTGACATAGTGGGGGGTCTGGCTACCCATCTCATCCTCTTTCAATCCTGATGAGACTTGCCACATACTTGTATATACTATACATCTATGTCGTAGTACTAGCGGCTTCCTGGCACAAGAGCTAGTTTGGGAGCAGGAAACCGAAAACTCTCGAAAATGGAATTTTTGACACCCCCCATGACATTGGGGGCCCTGGCTACCCATCTCATCCTCTTTCAATCCTGATGAGACTTGCCACATACTTGTATACACTATACATCTATGTCGTAGTACTAGCTGCTTCCTGGCACAAGAGCTAGTTTGGGAGCAGGAGACCGAAAACTATCGAAAATGGAATTTTTTGACACCACCCATGACATTGGGGGCCCTGGCTACCCATCTCATCCTCTTTCAATCCTGATGAGACTTGCCAAGTACTTGTATATACTATACATCTATGTCGTAGTACTAGCGGCTTCCTGGCACAAGAGCTAGTTTGGGAGCAGGAAACCGAAAACTCTCGAAAATGGAATTTTTGACACCCCCATGACATTGGGGGCCCTGGCTACCCATCTCATCCTCTTTCAATCCTGATGAGACTTGCCACATACTTGTATATACTATACATCTATGTCGTAGTACTAGCGGCTTCCTGGCACAAGAGCTAGTTTGGGAGCAGGAGACGGAAAACTATCGAAAATGGAATTTTTTGACACCCCCATGACATTGGGGGCCCTGGCTACCCATCTCATCCTCTTTCAATCCTGATGAGACTTGCCACATACTTGTATATACTATACATCTATGTCGTAGTATTAGCGGCTTCCTGGCACAAGAGCTAGTTTGGGAGCAGGAGACCGAAAACTATCGAAAATGGAATTTTTTGACACCCCCATGACATTGGGGGCCCTGGCTACCCATCTCATCCTCTTTCAATCCTGATGAGACTTGCCACATACTTGTATATACTATACATCTATGTCGTAGTACTAGCGGCTTCCTGGCACAAGAGCTAGTTTGGGAGCAGGAGACCGAAAACTATCGAAAATGGAATTTTTTGACACCCCCCATGACATTTGGGGCCCTGGCTACCCATCTCATCCTCTTTCAATCCTGATGAGACTTGCCACATACTTGTATATACTATACATCTATGTCGTAGTACTAGCGGCTTCCTGGCACAAGAGCTAGTTTGGGAGCAGGAAACCGAAAACTCTCGAAAATGGAATTTTTGACACCCCCCATGACATTGGGGGCCCTGGCTACCCATCTCATCCTCTTTCAATCCTGATGAGACTTGCCACATACTTGTATATACTATACATCTATGTCGTAGTAATAGCTGTTTCCTGGCACAAGAGCTAGTTTGGGAGCAGGAGACCGACAACTATCGAAAATGGAATTTTTTGACACTCCCATGACATTGGTGGCCCTGGCTACCCATCTCATCCTCTTTCAATCCTGATGAGACTTGCCACATACTTGTATATATTATACATCTATGTCGTAGTACTAGCGGCTTCCTGGCACAAGAGCTAGTTTGGGAGCAGGAGACCGAAAACTATCGAAAATGGAATTTTTTGACACCCCCATGACATTGGGGGCCCTGGCTACCCATCTCATCCTCTTTCAATCCTGATGAGACTTGCCACATACTTGTATTTCCTATACATCTATGTCATAGTACTAGCGGCTTCCTGGCACAAGAGCTAGTTTGGGAGCAGGAGACCGAAAACTATCGAAAATGGAATTTTTGACACCCCCCATGACATTTGGGGCCCTGGCTACCCATCTCATCCTCTTTCAATCCTGATGAGACTTGCCACATACTTGTATATACTATACATCTATGTCGTAGTACTAGCGGCTTCCTGGCACAAGAGCTAGTTTGGGAGCAGGAAACCTAAAACTTTCGAAAATGGAATTTTTGACACCCCCCATGACATTGGGGGCCCAGGCTACCCATCTCATCCTCTTTCAATCCTGATGAGACTTGCCACACACTTGTATATACTATACATCTATGTCGTAGTACTAGCTGTTTCCTGGCACAATAGCTAGTTTGGGAGCAGGAGACCGACAACTATCGAAAATGGAATTTTTTGACACCCCCCATGACATTGGGGGCCCTGGCTACCCATCTCATCCTCTTTCAATCCTGATGAGACTTGCCACATACTTGTATATGCTATACATCTATGTCGTAGTACTAGCGGCTTTCTGGCACAAGAGCTAGTTTGGGAGCAGGAGACGGAAAACTATCGAAAATGGAATTTTTTGACACCCCCATGACATTGGGGGCCCTGGCTACCCATCTCATCCTCTTTCAATCCTGATGAGTCTTGCCACATACTTGTATATACTATACATCTATGTCGTAGTACTAGCGGCTTCCTGGCACAAGAGCTAGTTTGGGAGCAGGAGACCGAAAACTATCGAAAATGGAATTTTTTGACACCCCCATGACATTGGGGGCCCTGGCTACCCATCTCATCCTCTTTCAATCCTGATGAGACTTGCCACATACTTGTATATACTATACATTTATGTCGTAGTACTAGCGGCTTCCTGACACAAGAGCTAGTTTGGGAGCAGGAGACCGAAAACTATCGAAAATGGAATTTTTTGACACACCCATGACATTTGGGGCCCTGGCTACCCATCTCATCCTCTTTCAATCCTGATGAGACTTGCTACATACTTGTATATACTATACATCTATGTCGTAGTACTAGCGGCTTCCTGGCACAAGAGCTAGTTTGGGAGCAGGAAACCGAAAACTCTCGAAAATAGAATTTTTGACACCCCCCCATGACATTGGGGGCCCTGGCTACCCATCTCATTCTCTTTCAATCCTGATGAGACTTGCCACATACTTGTATATACTATATATCTATGTCGTAGTACTAGCTGTTTCCTGGCACAAGAGCTAGTTTGGGAGCAGGAGACCGACAACTATCGAAAAAGGAATTTTTTGACACCCCCCATGACATTGGGGGCCCTGGCTACCCATCTCATCCTCTTTCAATCCTGATGAGACTTGCCACATACTTGTATATACTATACATCTATGTCGTAGTACTAGCGGCTTCCTGGCACAAGAGCTAGTTTGGGAGCAGGAAACCGAAAACTCTCGAAAATGGAATTTTTGACACCCCCCCCCCATGACATTGGGGGCCCTGGCTACCCATCTCATCCTCTTTCAATCCTGATGAGACTTGCCACATACTTGTATATACTATACATCTATGTCGTAGTACTAGCTGTTTCCTGGCACAAGAGCTAGTTTGGGACCAGGAGACCGACAACTATCGAAAATGGAATTTTTTGACATCCCCCATGACATTGGGGGCCCTGGCTACCTATCTCATCCTCTTTCAATCCTGATGAGACTTGCCACATACTTGTATATACTATACATCTATGTCGTAGTACTAGCGGCTTCCTGGCACAAGAGCTAGTTTGGGAGCAGGAGACGGAAAACTATCGAAAATGGAATTTTTTGACACCCCCATGACATTGGGGGCCCTGGCTACCCATCTCATCCTCTTTCAATCCTGATGAGACTTGCCACATACTTGTATATACTGTACACCTATGTCGTAGTACTAGCGGCTTCCTTGCACAAGAGCTAGTTTGGGAGCAGGAGACCGAAAACTATCGAAAATGGAATTTTTTGACACCCCCATGACATTGGGGGCCCTGGCTACCCATCTCATCCTCTTTCAATCCTGATGAGACTTGCCACATACTTGTATATACTATACATCTATGTCGTAGTACTAGCGGCTTTCTGGCACAAGAGCTAGTTTGGGAGCAGGAGACCGAAAACTATCGAAAATGGAATTTTTTGACACCCCCATGACATTGGGGGCCCTGGCTACCCATCTTATCCTCTTTCAATCCTGGTGATACTTGCCACATACTTGTATATACTATACATCTATGTCATAGTTCTAGCGGCTTCCTGGCACAAGAGCTAGTTTGGGAGCAGGAGACCGAAAACTATCGAAAATGGAATTTTTTGACGCCCCCATGACATTTGGGGCCTTGGCTACCCATCTCATCGTCTTTCAATCCTGATGAGACTTGCCACATACTTGTATATACTATACATCTATGTCGTAGTACTAGCTGTTTCCTGGCACAAGAGCTAGTTTGGGAGCAGGAAACCGAAAACTTTCGAAAATGGAATTTTTGACACTCCCATGACATTGGGGGCCCTGGCTACCCATCTCATCCTCTTTCAATCCTGATGAGACTTGCCACATACTTGTATATACTATACATCTATGTCGTAGTACTAGCGGCTTCCTGACACAAGAGCTAGTTTGGGAGCAGGAGACCGAAAACTATCGAAAATGGAATTTTTTGACACCCCCCCATGACATTGGGGGCCCTGGCTACCCATCTGATCCTCTTTCAATCCTGATGAGACTTGCCACATACTTGTATATACTATACATCTATGTCGTAGTACTAGCGGCTTCCTGGCACAAGAGCTAGTTTGGGAGCAGGAGACCGAAAACTATCGAAAATGGAATTTTTTGACACCCCCATGACATTGGGGGCCCTGGCTACCCATCTCATCCTCTTTCAATCCTGATGAGACTTGCCACATTCTTGTATATACTATACATCTATGTCGTAGTACTAGCGGCTTCCTGGCACAAGAGCTAGTTTGGGAGCAGGAGACCGAAAACTATCGAAAATAGAATTTTTTGACACCCCCATGACATTGGGGGCCCTGGCTACCCATCTCATCCTCTTTCAATCCTGATGAGACTTGCCACATACTTGTATATACTATACAATCTATGTCGTAGTACTAGCGGCTTCCTGGCACAAGAGCTAGTTTGGGAGCAGGAGACCGAAAACTATCGAAAATGGAATTTTTTGACACCCCCCATGACATTTGGGGCCCTGGCTACCCATCTCATCCTCTTTCAATCCTGATGAGACTTGCCACATACTTGTATATACTATACATCTATGTCGTAGTACTAGCGGCTTCCTGGCACAAGAGCTAGTTTGGGAGCAGGAAACCGAAAACTCTCGAAAATGGAATTTTTGACACTCCCATGACATTGGGGGCCCTGGCTACCCATCTCATCCTCTTTCAATCCTGATGAGACTTGCCACATACTTGTATATACTATACATCTATGTCGTAGTACTAGCTGCTTCCTGGCACAAGAGCTAGTTTGGGAGCAGGAGACCGAAAACTATCGAAAATGGAATTTTTTGACACCCCCCATGACATTGGGGGCCCTGGCTACCCATCTGATCCTCTTTCAATCCTGATGAGACTTGCCACATACTTGTATATACTATACATCTATGTCGTAGTACTAGCGGCTTCCTGGCACAAGAGATAGTTTGGGAGCAGGAGACGGAAAACTCTCGAAAATGGATTTTTTGTCACCCCCCATGACATTGGGGTCCCTGGCTACCCATCTCATCCTCTTTCAATCCTGATGAGACTTGCCACATACTTGTATATACTATGCATCTATGTCGTAGTACTATCGGCTTCCTGGCACAAGAGCTAGTTTGGGAGCAGTAGACCAAAAACTATCGAAAATGGAATTTTTGACACCCCCCATGACATTTGGGGCCCTGGCTACCCATCTCATCCTCTTTCAATCCTGATGAGACTTGACACAAAACTTTATAGGACATATATCTATATTCAAGCATAAGCGGCTTGCTGGCACAAGAGCTGGTTTGGGAGCAGGAGACCGAGGAATATAAAAAAAAAACGCATTTTAGACACCCCTGACTTTTGGCGCCCTGACTTCCCTTCGGATCCTCTTTCAATCCTGATGAAACTTGCCACAAACCTTCATAGAACATTTATCTATATCGCAGTATAAGCGGCTTGCTGGCACAAGAGCTGGATTCGGAACAGAATCTCGAGAAATATGGAAAGAAGCATTTTTGACCCCCCCCCCCTCTGACTTTTGGCGCCCTGACTACTGAGACTTACCACAAACCTTCATACAACATGTATCTATATTGCAGTATAAGCTGCTTGCCTAAACAAGAGCTAGTACGGGAACAGGAATTGTTTTGACATGAACCACTTTTACTGGGCAGGTCCAGATGAAATTTTCATCCAACTTTTTTTTTCTTCTGCTAGATGAAATTTTCACCGGATGAAATTTTCATCCAACTTGACGCCGGTCAAATGGACTGAATTTTTATGATTTGAAAAAGACGTTGACTCCAGGAGTTATTCTGACCCTGCTCTAGGGTTATATACAAGCATTGTACCATTCTAGTCTAACAAGTTTATATATATCTCAGGTCTCAGGTGAACGTTTACAGGACCATTGGTTCTCTGGTTTTAAGTCTTACTGTAGGAAACGATGGAAAATGCCGTAAAAATAAAGTTTCTATACTGCCTATCTCCCGAGTTATGGACAAAAGTTTCCTGCCAGTGGTAAAAGTGTAAAATCTTTTGTCCTGATTTTTTAGTTTTAGATTGGCTGTGAGCTGCAGAACTTTTCTATCCCACGAGTTACAAAAGCTTCCTGCCAGCTGTAAAACTGTAGAAAAAATATTTCGTTACCGATTTATTTTTCAATAAGAGTCGTTTTCGTCTGGCAGTAAGCGCGATAGTGTGCGCTATAATAAATCCTAGTTTCCACAGAGGGGACGATTATTTATCACAGAAATTTTAGCACAGTTAAATATCTATATTACGAGGGTCATCCAAGTTCTGTCACTGGTCTCATATCTCCCAACCTGTGTATAAAATCAAAATAAGTTTACATACTAATGGATGTTGTCAACTAGTGTGTGAAATATTATGAAGGCTTTATCACAATCTGATCTGATGCTGTAACAAATTATATGTATACTCTGAGAGCTCATGGCCGCGAAAATTGCGGTTTTGTCACATATATTTGACAGTGAAACTTCGACACAGAATTGAATTTGATCGAGCATATTTTTCTGCGACAAACCTACTTTGTCAAAGAAAATTTGTCAGAAGAAGCCATGCCTAAAATTGAAAGTTTGTCCCCATTTTACTCTGCCCCGGATGTGATCGCTATAGGAAACGATTGTGCAAACAAAACTTTTTATATCTCACCTATGACCCGAGTTATGGACAACAGTTCCCTGGCAGCAGTAAAACAATACATTTCTTCGTTTTTTTTAAACAATAATAATAATAATAATAATAATAATAATAATAATTAATAATGTGTTCACTGGTTTCAAAAGAAAAAGCAGAAAACTGTTTATCGCAGAACCTTTCTTTCCCATCTATGTAAGACCCAAGATATGGAAAAACGGGAGAAAAAATAAAAAAAAATATGGGCTATAGAGAAATGAAATGGGGGAAACGGAATAAAAAAATAAAAAAAAAATTGGGTTGGTCGATGATGAATGCTGCAGACAGAAATTTGTATGATCCGAGCTATGGACAGCAGAAAAAATGCGGGGAAATCGTTGACGATTATTTCCGTTTTAATATGGCTATGAGCGCTATAGGAAACAATGAAGAATGAGGCAAAAAAGAAAGAAATTAAAAAGACCTACAGGTAACATTGGCCAATCATGTCATAATCAGAGGGTTAAAATACATGTTTGACGGCTACTTGTAAAAGTTAAGACAATTTATATAACAGGAACTTTCCCTGCCAGCAGTCAAACTAGAAAAAAAATATTGTCGCTGATTGTTTTTACTACAGTCTGGCTGTGAGCGCTGTCAGAAACGATTATGAATGCTGCAAACAGATCTTTGTTTTCCACCCTATGACCCGAGTTATGGACATCAAGAAGTGTTAATCATTTTGTCGCCAATTTTGTTTTGGTGTTACACTGGCTGGTAAAGGAAACGATGATGAATGCTGCAGACAGAAATTTTCTATTCCACCACTGTATGATCCGAGCTATGGACAGCAGAAAAAAGCATTGCGGTTACAATGCGTTAAAACTAAGCGTTGTAGTTAAAAACGTTAATGACAACACGTAAACACTAAGCTTTGCATTTGCAACCATTAAAACCATGTCAACACGTTAAAACTAAGCGTTGTAGTTATAACCGTTAATTGCAACACATTAGCACTAAGCATTGGATTTGCAACCGTTAATATCGTGGCAACACGTTAAAACTAAGCGTTGCAGTTAAAACCGTTATTCTTGCATAGATATCTATGCGCATGGCTGTTTGAAGCCGTTTTCGATTGGTCGAAAGCCGTGTTCAAACTGCAAAACCCATGTTCAAATCATGAAATTCACGTGCCGTTTGAACATGGGTTTTGGCCGACGTCATTGGTCAATGCGACGTGACGTCATGTGTTTTGTAGAAACAAAATGGCCGACGTTGAAGAAGCTCCGCGGTTTTCGGTGAGTTTTTACGTTGTTAATGTTATTTTCATGAGATTTTAAGTGGATTAGAGTGAAAATGCAAGAATAGCGATCAACCATGGTTTGTTTCAGTGTTCAAACATTCGCTGGATCATTCGGAAGGTGTTTGAACACGCGGCCTGCGGCCTTGTGTTCAAACACCTTCCTCGTGATCCATCGAATGTTTGAACACTGAAAACCATGGTTGATCCCTATAATGACAACACGTAAACACTAAGCTTTGCATTTGCAACCGTTAAAACAGTTGCAAACGTTAGTGTCAACATGTAAGCACTAACCGTTACAGTTGCAACCTTAAATGCAACACGTTAACATTAAGCGTTAGTGGCAACACGTTAAAGCTAAGCGTTGCAGTTGCAAACGTTAGTGTCAACATGTAAGCACTTACCGTTGCAGTTACAACCTTTAAAGGCAACACGTTAACATTAAGCATTGCAGTTGCAAGCGTTAGTGGCAACACGTTAAAACTAAGCGTTGCAGTTACAACCGTAAGTGTCAACATTATAACAGTAAGTGTAGCATTTGCTTACGTTAATTTCAACACGTTAAAACGTTGCAACCGTTTATGTCAACACTTAGCATTGCAGTTGCAACCGTTAGTGTCAACATGTTTACACTAAGCGTTGCAGTTGCAACACGTTAACACTAAGCATTTCGGTTACAATGCGTTAAAACTAAGCGTTGCAGTTACAACCGTTATAACATTATAACAGTGTAGCATTTGCTTACGTTAATTTCAACACGTTAACACGTTGCAACCGTTTATGTCAACACTTAGCATTGCAGTTGCAACCGTTAGTGTCAACATGTTTACACTAAGCGTTGCAGTTGCAACCGTTAATGACAACACGTAAACACTAAGCTTTGCATTTGCAACCATTAAAACCATGACAACACGTTAAAACTAAGCGTTGTAGTTATAACCGTTAATTGCAACACGTTAGCACTAAGCATTGGATTTGCAACCGTTAATACCGTGGCAACATGTTAAAACTAAGCGTTGCAGTTAAAACCGTTAATGACAACACGTAAACACTAAGCTTTGCATTTGCAACCATTAAAACCGTGTCAACACGTTAAAACTAAGCGTTGTAGTTAAAACCGTTAATGGCAATACGTAAACACTAAGCTTTGCATTTGCAACCGTTAAAACAGTTGCAAACGTTAGTGTCAACATGTAAGCACTAACCGTTAGAGTTGCAACCTTTAATGGGAAGACGTTAACATTAAGCGTTAGTGGCAACACGTTAAAGCTAAGCGTTGCAGTTGCAAACGTTAGTGTCAACATGTAAGCACTAACCCTTGCAGTTGTAACCTTTAAAGGCGACACATTAACATTAAGCATTGCAGTTGCAAGCGTTAGTGGCAACACGTTAAAACTAAGCGTTGCAGTTACAACCGTTAGTGTCAACATAACAGTAAGTGTAGCATTTGCTTACGTTAATTTCAACACGTTAACACGTTGCAACCGTTTAATGTCAACATGTTAACACTTAGCATTGCAGTTGCAACCGTTAGTGTCAACATGTTTACACTAAGCGTTGCAGTTGCAACCGTTAATGACAACACGTTAACACTAAGCATTGCGGTTACAATGCGTTAAAACTAAGCGTTGTAGTTAAAACCGTTAATGACAACACGTAAACACTAAGCTTTGCATTTGCAACCATTAAAACCATGTCAACACGTTAAAACTAAGCGTTGTAGTTATAACCGTTAATTGCAACACATTAGCACTAAGCATTGGATTTGCAACCGTTAATACCGTGGCAACACGTTAAAACTAAGCGTTGCAGTTAAAACCGTTAATGACAACACGTAAACACTAAGCTTTGCATTTGCAATTATTAAAACCATGTCAACACGTTAAAACTAAGCGTTGTAGTTATAACCGTTAATTGCAACACGTTAGCACTAAGCATTGGATTTGCGACCTTAACGGTATTAACTACCGTGGCAACATGTTAAAACTAAGCGTTGCAGTTAAAACCGTTAATGCCAACACGTAAACACTAAGCTTTGCATTTGCAACCGTTAAAACCGTGTCAACACGTTAAAACTAAGCGTTGTAGTTAAAACCGTTAATGGCAACACGTAAACACTAAGCTTTGCATTTGCAACCGTTAAAACAGTTGCAAACGTTAGTGTCAACATGTAAGCACTAACCGTTACAGTTGCAACCTTTAATGGCAACACGTTAACATTAAGCGTTAGTGGCAACACGTTAAAGCTAGGCGTTGCAGTTGCAAACGTTAGTGTCAACATGTAAGCATTAACCGTTGCAGTTGCAACCTTTAAAGGCAACACGTTAACATTAAGCATTGCAGTTGCAAGCGTTAGTGGCACTAAGCATTGGATTTGCAACCGTTAATACCGTGGCAACATGTAAAAACTAAGCGTTGCAGTTAAAACCGTTAATGACAACACGTAAGCTGCTTTGCATTTGCAACCGTTAAAACCGTGTCAACACGTTGAAACTAAGCGTTGTAGTTAAAACCGTTAATGGCAACACGTAAACACTAAGCTTTGCATTTGCAACCGTCAAAACAGTTGCAAACGTTAGTGTCAACATGGAAGCACTAACCGTTACAGTTGCAACCTTTAATGGCAACACGTTAACATTAAGCGTTAGTGGCAACACGTTAAAGCTAAGTGTTGCAGTTGCAAACGTTAGTGTTAACATGTAAGCACTAACCGTTGCAGATGCAACCTTTAAAGGCAACACGTTAACATTAAGCATTGCAGTTGCAAGCGTTAGTGGCAACACGTTAAAACTAAGCGTTGCAGTTACAACCGTTAGTTTCAACATTACAGTAAGTGTAGAATTTGCTTCCGTTAATTTCAACACGTTAACACGTTGCAACCGTTTATGTCAACATGTAAACACTTAGCATTGCAGTTGCAACCATTAGTGTCAACATGTTTACACTAAGCGTTGCAGTTGCAACCGTTAATTACAACACGTTAACACTAAGCATTGCGGTTACAATGCGTTAAAACTAAGCGTTGTAGTTAAAACCGTTAATGACAACACGTAAACACTAAGCGTTGCAGTTGCAACCATTAAAACCATGTCAACACGTTAAAACTAAGCGTTGTAGTTATAACCGTTAATTGCAACACGTTAGCACTAAGCATTGGATTTGCAACCGTTAATACCGTGGCAACATGTTAAAACTAAGCGTTGCAGTTAAAACCGTTAATGACAACACGTAAACACTAAGCTTTGCATTTGCAACCGTTAAAACCGTGTCAACACGTTAAAACTAAGCGTTGTAGTTAAAACCGTTAATGGCAACACGTAAACAATAAGCTTTGCATTTGCAACCGTTAAAACAGTTGCAAACGTTAGTGTCAACATGTAAGCACTAACCGTTACAGTTGCAACCTTTAATGACAACACGTTAACATTAAGCGTTAGTGGCAACACGTTAAAGCTAAGCGTTGCAGTTGCAAACGTTAGTGTCAACATGTAAGCATTAACCGTTGCAGATGCAACCTTTAAAGGCAACACGTTAACATTAAGCATTGCAGTTGCAAGCGTTAGTGGCAACACGTTAAAACTAAGCGTTGCAGTTACAACCGTTAGTGTCAACATTACAGTAAGTGTAGCATTCGTTTACGTTAATTTCAACACGTTAACACGTTGCAACCGTTTATGTCAACATGATAACACTTAGCATTGCAGTTGCAACCGTTAGTGTCAACATGTTTACACTAAGCGTTGCAGTTGCAACCGTTAATGACAACACGTTAACACTAAGCATTGCGGTTACAATGCGTTAAAACTAAGCGTTGTAGTTAAAACCGTTAATGACAACACGTAAACACTAAGCTTTGCATTTGCAACCATTAAAACCATGTCAACACGTTAAAACTAAGCGTTGTAGTTATAACCGTTAATTGCAACACGTTAGCAATAAGCATTGGATTTGCAACCGTTAATACCGTGGCAACACGTTAAAACTAAGCGTTGCAGTTGCAACCGTTAATGACAACACGTAAACACTAAGCTTTACATTTGCAACCATTAAAACCATGTCAACACGTTAAAACTAAGCGTTGTAGTTATAACCGTTAATTGCAACACGTTAGCACTAAGCATTGTATTTGCAACCGTTAATACCGTGGCAACATGTTAAAACTAAGCGTTGCAGTTAAAACCGTTAATGACAACACGTAAACACTAAGCTTAGCATTTGCAACCGTTAAAACCGTGTCAACACGTTGAAACTAAGCGTTGTAGTTAAAACCGCTAGTGGCAACAAGTAAACACTAAGCTTTGCATTTGCAAACGTTAAAACAATTGCAAACGTTAGTGTCAACATGTAAGCACTAACCGTTACAGTTGCAACCTTTAATGGCAACACGTTAACATAAAGCGTTAGTGGCAACACGTTAAAGCTAAGCGTTGCAGTTGCAAACGTTAGTGTCAACATGTAAGCACTAACCGTTTAAAGGCAACACGTTAACATTAAGCATTGCAGTTGCAAGCGTTAGTGGCAACACGTTAAAACTAAGCGTTGCAGTTACAACCGTTAGTTTCAACATTACAGTAAGTGTAGCATTTGCTTACGTTAATTTCAACACGTTAACACGTTGCAACCGTTTATGTCAACATGTTAACACTTAGCATTGCAGTTGCAACCATTAGTGTCAACATGTTTACACTAAGCGTTGCAGTTGCAACCGTTAATTACAACACGTTAACACTAAGCATTGCGGTTACAATGCGTTAAAACTAAGCGTTGTAGTTAAAACCGTTAATGACAACACGTAAACACTAAGCTTTGCAGTTGCAACCATTAAAACCATGTCAACACGTTAAAACAAAGCGTTGTAGTTATAACCGTTAATTGCAACACGTTAACACTAAGAATTGGATTTGCAACCGTTAATACCGTGGCAACACGTTAAAACTAAGCGTTGCAGTTAAAACCGTTAATGACAACACGTAAACACTAAGCTTTGCATTTGCAATCATTAAAACCATGTCAACACGTTAAAACTAAGCTTTGTAGTTATAACCGTTAATTGCAACACGTTAGCACTAAGCTTTGAATTTGCATCCGTTAATACCGTGGCAACATGTTAAAACTAAGCGTTGCAATTAAAACCGTTAATGACAACACGTAAACACTAAGCTTTGCATTTGCAACCGTTAAAACCGTGTCAACACGTAAAAACTAAGCGTTGTAGTTAAAACCGTTAATGGTAACACGTAAACACTAAGCTTTGCATTTGCAACCGTTAAAACCGTTGCAAACGTTAGTGTCAACATGTAAGCACTAACCGTTACAGTTGCAACCTTTAATGGCAACACGTTAACATTAAGCGTTAGTGGCAACACGTTAAAGCTAAGCGTTGTAGTTGCAAACGTTAGTGTCAACATGTAAGCACTAACCGTTGCAGTTACAACCTTTAAAGGCAACACGTTAACATTAAGCATTGCAGTTGCAAGCGTTAGTGGCAACACGTTAAAACTAAGCGTTGCAGTTACAACCGTTAGTGTCAACACAACAGTAAGTGTAGCATTTGCTTACGTTAATTTCAACACGTTAACACGTTGCAACCGTTTAATGTCAACATGTTAACACTTAGCATTGCATTTGCAACCGTTAGTGTCAACATGTTTACACTAAGCGTTGCAGTTGCAACCGTTAATGACAACACGTTAACACTAAGCATTGCGGTTACAATGCGTTAAAACTAAGCGTTGTAGTTAAAACCGTTAATGACAACACGTAAACACTAAGCTTTGCATTTGCAACTAATAAAACCATGTCAACACGTTAAAACTAAGCGTTGTAGTTATAACCGTTAATTGCAACACGTTAGCACTAAGCATTGGATTTGCAACCGTTAATACCGTGGCAACATGTTAAAACTAAGCGTTGCAGTTAAAACCGTTAATGCCAACACGTAAACACTAAGCTTTGCATTTGCAACCGTTAAAACCGTGTCAACACGTTAAAACTAAGCGTTGTAGTTAAAACCGTTAATGGCAACACGTAAACATTAAGCTTTGCATTTGCAACCGTTAAAACAGTTGCAAACGTTAGTGTCAACATGTAAGCACTAACCGTTACAGTTGCAACCTTTAATGGCAACACGTTAACATTAAGCGTTAGTGGCAACACGTTAAAGCTAGGCGTTGCAGTTGCAAACGTTAGTGTCAACATGTAAGCATTAACCGTTGCAGTTGCAACCTTTAAAGGCAACACGTTAACATTAAGCATTGCAGTTGCAAGCGTTAGTGGCACTAAGCATTGGATTTGCAACCGTTAATACCGTGGCAACATGTAAAAACTAAGCGTTGCAGTTAAAACCGTTAATGACAACACATAAGCTGCTTTGCATTTGCAACCGTTAAAACCGTGTCAACACGTTGAAACTAAGCGTTGTAGTTAAAACCGTTAATGGCAACACGTAAACACTAAGCTTTGCATTTGCAACCGTCAAAACAGTTGCAAACGTTAGTGTCAACATGGAAGCACTAACCGTTACAGTTGCAACCTTTAATGGCAACACGTTAACATTAAGCGTTAGTGGCAACACGTTAAAGCTAAGTGTTGCAGTTGCAAACGTTAGTGTTAACATGTAAGCACTAACTGTTGCAGTTGCAACCTTTAAAGGCAACACGTTAACATTAAGCATTGCAGTTGCAAGCGTTAGTGGCAACACGTTAAAACTAAGCGTTGCAGTTACAACCGTTAGTTTCAACATTACAGTAAGTGTAGCATTTGCTTACGTTAATTTCAACACGTTAACACGTTGCAACCGTTTATGTCAACATGTTAACACTTAGCATTGCAGTTGCAACCATTAGTGTCAACATGTTTACACTAAGCGTTGCAGTTGCAACCGTTAATTACAACACGTTAACACTAAGCATTGCGGTTACAATGCGTTAAAACTAAGCGTTGTAGTTAAAACCGTTAATGACAACACGTAAACACTAAGCTTTGCAGTTGCAACCATTAAAACCATGTCAACACGTTAAAACTAAGCGTTGTAGTTATAACCGTTAATTGCAACACGTTAGCACTAAGCATTGGATTTGCAACCGTTAATACCGTGGCAACATGTTAAAACTAAGCGTTGCAGTTAAAACCGTTAATGACAACACGTAAACACTAAGCTTTGCATTTGGGTGGTTTTCAAAAAAATGAAGTATTTTTCAATATTAAAGCTGGACTGATAAGCTTTATACATATAAGGTCTCATTTATACCTTAAATGTGTGTTATCAAGGTGTCAAACACCATGCAAAATTTCATCAAAAAAGATGGATCTATACCAGATTTATTCAGCAATATATACCTAAAAATGTCACAAGTGCAACGTTTTAGCGTGACATTTTGAGTTGTAAGTCATTTTCAAATGGTCAGAAAACAATTATCTGATTACCTAACAAAACAAAATCTCTAAAAAGTTACAAACAATTAGGTACTTGAGAGTTGCCAATGAAACATGCATGTATTTCGCCTTTGTTGCCTCTTCAGCATTTATAAATAATAGCCATACCCCTAAAAATAAACTACCATAAAAATAGCTTAGCTTAAACTTGTGAAAGCCAGTGTTCAATCATTGTAAGCCCTGCATCTATTGTATGCTCTTACTGATCAAGTCTGATGTATCTGGGTTGATTATCAGAGGTTCTTTATCAAAAACCCTTTCTTATATTTTTAAAAGTAGCTGATCTGATCAGTTAACCATATTTGTCACAAGTGCAACGTTTTGTATTTCTTGATTGACCATATAAGCATATCATGTAAGACATGTTATTTTGCTTTATATTTTAGTCTAGCAGGTCAGAAAGAAACCAACAAAAACAACCCTTTGCCTACAGTATGCATATTGGTTTCTAATAATTAACAAAAGTGATGTCACAAGTGCAACGCATATTTTCTAGTCTAAAAAATTGAACGCTAATTCCTAACGATACATATTACTTTCACTCTTATAACTTTATATGGCAATCACAGGAAGCATTGTACACTTGTAAGATACTGTTCATCATTAAATACATTGATCATTTGAGTGGTTATGGAAACATTTATAAGTGAAGACAGCAATTTTAGGGTCAAATTTATCAAATAAATGTGTGAAAAAAAATTTTTTTTGAGAATTTTCTCAAATTAATGGCATAGAGTCTAGTCCCAATATAGGGTCTATCAAACTAAGAACAAATTTGAAACACAAAGTGTATGTTACAAATGTAGCACTACTTATAAGGTATATCACCAGTTTTGAAAATAAACAACAAAAAGCACATTAACATGAAAATCACAAAAATGGGCGTTGTCAAAAAGATTTGATTGTTGTTTTCTCTTATTTTGATATCCATAGAAAACGCAGCAACAAAAATTAAAAAGACAAATGCACATCTCAATTTTGACCTAAAATGGGTCAATGTCACACTTTTACTTCATTTTTTTGAAAATCACCCATTTGCAACCGTTAAAACCGTGTCAACACGTTAAAACTAAGCGTTGTAGTTAAAACCGTTAATGGCAACACGTAAACACTAAGCTTTGCATTTGCAACCGTTAAAACAGTTGCAATCGTTAGTGTCAACATGTAAGCACTAACCGTTACAGTTGCAACCTTTAATGGCAACACGTTAACATTAAGCGTTAGTGGCAACACGTTAAAGCTAAGCGTTGCAGTTGCAAACGTTAGTGTCAACATGTAAGCATTAACCGTTGCAGTTGCAACCTTTAAAGGCAACACGTTAACATTAAGCATTGCAGTTGCAAGCGTTAGTGGCAACACGTTAAAACTAAGCGTTGCAGTTACAACCGTTAGTGTCAACATTACAGTAAGTGTAGCATTCGTGTACGTTAATTTCAACACGTTAACACGTTGCAACCGTTTATGTCAACATGTTAACACTTAGCATTGCAGTTGCAATACGTTAGTGTCAACATGTTTACACTAAGCGTTGCAGTTGCAACCGTTAATGACAACACGTTAACACTAAGCATTGCGGTTACAATGCGTTAAAACTAAGCGTTGTAGTTAAAACCGTTAATGACAACACGTAAACACTAAGCTTTGCATTTGCAACCATTAAAACCATTTAAAACTAAGCGTTGTAGTTATAACCGTTAATTGCAACACATTAGCACTAAGCATTGGATTTGCAACCGTTAATACCGTGGCAACACGTTAAAACTAAGCGTTGCAGTTAAAACCGTTAATGACAACACGTAAACACTAAGCTTTGCATTTGCAACCGTTAAAACAGTTGCAAACGTTAGTGTCAACATGTAAGCACTAACCGTTACAGTTGCAACCTTAGTGCAACACGTTAACATTAAGCGTTAGTTGCAACACGTTAAAGCTAAGCGTTGCAGTTGCAAACGTTAGTGTCAACATGTAAGCACTTACCGTTGCAGTTACAACCTTTAAAGGCAACACGTTAACATTAAGCATTGCAGTTGCAAGCGTTGGTGGCAACACGTTAAAACTAAGCGTTGCAGTTACAACCGTAAGTGTCAACATTATAACAGTAAGTGTAGCATTTGCTTACGTTAATTTCAACACGTTAAAACGTTGCAACCATTTATGTCAACATGTTAACACTTAGCATTGCAGTTGCAACCGTTAGTGTCAACATGTTTACACTAAGCGTTGCAGTTGCAACACGTTAACACTAAGCATTTCGGTTACAATGCGTTAAAACTAAGCGTTGCAGTTACAACCGTTATAACATTATAACAGTGTAGCATTTGCTTACGTTAATTTCAACACGTTAACACGTTGCAACCGTTTATGTCAACACTTAGCATTGCAGTTGCAACCGTTAGTGTCAACATGTTTACACTAAGCGTTGCAGTTGCAGTTAAAACCGTTAATGACAACACGTAAACACTAAGCTTTGCATTTGCAACCATTAAAACCATGTCAACACGTTAAAACAAAGCGTTGTAGTTATAACCGTTAATTGCAACACGTTAGCACTAAGCATTGGATTTGCAACCGTTAATACCGTGGCAACATGTTAAAACTAAGCGTTGCAGTTAAAACCGTTAATGACAACACGTAAACACTAAGCTTTGCATTTGCAACCATTAAAACCGTGTCAACACGTTAAAACTAAGCGTTGTAGTTAAAACCGTTAATGGCAATACGTAAACACTAAAACAGTTGCAAACGTTAGTGTCAACATGTAAGCACTAACCGTTAGAGTTGCAACCTTTAATGGGAAGACGTTAACATTAAGCGTTAGTGGCAACACGTTAAAGCTAAGTGTTGCAGTTGCAAACGTTAGTGTTAACATGTAAGCACTAACCGTTGCAGTTGCAACCTTTAAAGGCAACACGTTAACATTAAGCATTGCAGTTGCAAGCGTTAGTGGCAACACGTTAAAACTAAGCGTTGCAGTTACAACCGTTAGTGTCAACATAACAGTAAGTGTAGCATTTGCTTACGTTAATTTCAACACGTTAACACGTTGCAACCGTTTAATGTCAACATGTTAACACTTAGCATTGCAGTTGCAACCGTTAGTGTCAACATGTTTACACTAAGCGTTGCAGTTGCAACCGTTAATGACAACACGTTAACACTAAGCATTGCGGTTACAATGCGTTAAAACTAAGCGTTGTAGTTAAAACCGTTAATAACACGTAAACACTAAGCTTTGCATTTGCAACCATTAAAACCATGTCAACACGTTAAAACTAAGCGTTGTAGTTATAACCGTTAATTGCAACACATTAGCACTAAGCATTGGATTTGCAACCGTTAATACCGTGTCAACACGTTGAAACTAAGCGTTGTAGTTAAAACCGTTAATGGCAACACGTAAACACTAAGCTTTGCATTTGCAACCGTCAAAACAGTTGCAAACGTTAGTGTCAACATGGAAGCACTAACCGTTACAGTTGCAACCTTTAATGGCAACACGTTAACATTAAGCGTTAGTGGCAACACGTTAAAGCTAAGTGTTGCAGTTGCAAACGTTAGTGTTAACATGTAAGCACTAACCGTTGCAGTTGCAACCTTTAAAGGCAACACGTTAACATTAAGCATTGCAGTTGCAAGCGTTAGTGGCAACACGTTAAAACTAAGCGTTGCAGGTACAACCGTTAGTTTCAACATTACAGTAAGTGTAGCATTTGCTTACGTTAATTTCAACACGTTAACACGTTGCAACCGTTTATGTCAACATGTTAACACTTAGCATTGCAGTTGCAACCATTAGTGTCAACATGTTTACACAATGCATTAAAACTAAGCGTTGTAGTTAAAACCGTTAATGACAACACGTAAACACTAAGCTTTGCAGTTGCAACCATTAAAACCATGTCAACACGTTAAAACTAAGCGTTGTAGTTATAACCGTTAATTGCAACACGTTAGCACTAAGCATGGATTTGCAACCGTTAATACCGTGGCAACATGTTAAAACTAAGCGTTGCAGTTAAAACCGTTAATGACAACACGTAAACACTAAGCTTTGCATTTGCAACCGTTAAAACCGTGTCAACACGTTAAAACTAAGCGTTGTAGTTAAAACCGTTAATGGCAACACGTAAACACTAAGCTTTGCATTTGCAACCGTTAAAACAGTTGCAAACGTTAGTGTCAACATGTAAGCACTAACCGTTACAGTTGCAACCTTTAATGGCAACACGTTAACATTAAGCGTTAGTGGCAACACGTTAAAGCTAAGCGTTGCAGTTGCAAACGTTAGTGTCAACATGTAAGCATTAACCGTTGCAGTTGCAACCTTTAAAGGCAACACGTTAACATTAAGCATTGCAGTTGCAAGCGTTAGTGGCAACACTTCAAAACTAAGCGTTGCAGTTACAACCGTTAGTGTCAACATTACAGTAAGTGTAACATTCGTTTACGTTAATTTCAACACGTTAACACGTTGCAACCGTTTATGTCAACATGTTAACACTTAGCATTGCAGTTGCAACCGTTAGTGTCAACATGTTTACACTAAGCGTTGCAGTTGCAACCGTTAATGACAACACGTTAACACTAAGCATTGCGGTTACAATGCGTTAAAACTAAGCGTTGTAGTTAAAACCGTTAATGACAACACGTAAACACTAAGCTTTGCATTTGCAACCATTAAAACCATGTCAACACGTTAAAACTAAGCGTTGTAGTTATAACCGTTAATTGCAACACGTTAGCACTAAGCATTGGATAATACCGTGGCAACACGTTAAAACTAAGCGTTGCAGTTAAAACCGTTAATGACAACACGTAAACACTAAGCTTTGCATTTGCAACCGTTAAAACAGTTGCAAACGTTAGTGTCAACATGTAAGCACTAACCGTTACAGTTGCAACCTTAAATGCAATACGTGAACATTAAGCGTTAGTGGCAACACGTTAAAGCTAAGCGTTGCAGTTGCAAACGTTAGTGTCAACATGTAAGCACTAACCGTTGCAGTTACAACCTTTAAAGGCAACACGTTAACATTAAGCATTGCAGTTGCAAGCGTTAGTGGCAACACGTTAAAACTAAGCGTTGCAGTTACAACCGTAAGTGTCAACATTATAACAGTAAGTGTAGCATTTGCTTACGTTAATTTCAACACGTTAAAACGTTGCAACCGTTTATGTCAACATGTTAACACTTAGCATTGCAGTTGCAACCGTTAGTGTCAACATGTTTACACTAAGCGTTGCAGTTGCAACACGTTAACACTAAGCATTTCGGTTACAATGCGTTAAAACTAAGCGTTACAGTTACAACCGTTATAACATTATAACAGTGTAGCATTTGCTTACGTTAATTTCAACACGTTAACACGTTGCAACCGTTTATGTCAACACTTAGCATTGCAGTTGCAACCGTTAGTGTCAACATGTTTACACTAAGCGTTGCAGTTGCAACCGTTAATGACAACACGTAAACACTAAGCTTTGCATTTGCAACCATTAAAACCGTGTAAACACGTTAAAACTAAGCGTTGTAGTTAAAACCGTTAATGGCAATACGTAAACACTAAGCTTTGCATTTGCAACCGTTAAAACAGTTGCAAACGTTAGTGTCAACCGTTAGAGTTGCAACCTTTAATGGGAAGACGTTAACATTAAGCGTTAGTGGCAACACGTTAAAGCTAAGCGTTGCAGTTGCAAACGTTAGTGTCAACATGTAAGCACTAACCCTTGCAGTTGTAAACTTTAAAGGCAACACGTTAACATTAAGCATTGCAGTTGCAAGCGTTAGTGGCAACACGTTAAAACTAAGCGTTGCAGTTACAACCGTTAGTGTCAACATAACAGTAAGTGTAGCATTTGCTTACGTTAATTTCAACACGTTAACACGTTGCAACCGTTTAATGTCAACATGTTAACACTTAGCATTGCAGTTGCAACCGTTAGTGTCAACATGTTTACACTAAGCGTTGCAGTTGCAACCGTTAATGACAACACGTTAACACTAAGCATTGCGGTTACAATGCGTTAAAACTAAGCGTTGTAGTTAAAACCGTTAATGACAACACGTAAACACTAAGCTTTGCATTTGCAACCATTAAAACCATGTCAACACGTTAAAACTAAGCGTTGTAGTTATAACCGTTAATTGCAACACATTAGCACTAAGCATTGGATTTGCAACCGTTAATACCGTGGCAACACGTTAAAACTAAGCGTTGCAGTTAAAACCGTTAATGACAACACGTAAACACTAAGCTTTGCATTTGCAACTATTAAAACCATGTCAACACGTTAAAATTAAGCGTTGTAGTTATAACCGTTAATTGCAACACGTTAGCACTAAGCATTGGATTTGCAACCGTTAATACCGTGGCAACATGTTAAAACTAAGCGTTGCAGTTTAAAACCGTTAATGCCAACACGTAAACACTAAGCTTTGCATTTGCAACCGTTAAAACCGTGTCAACACGTTAAAACTAAGCGTTGTAGTTAAAACCGTTAATGGCAACACGTAAACACTAAGCTTTGCATTTGCAACCGTTAAAACAGTTGCAAACGTTAGTGTCAACATGTAAGCACTAACCGTTACAGTTGCACTCTTTAATGGCAACACGTTAACATTAAGCGTTAGTGGCAACACGTTAAAGCTAGGCGTTGCAGTTGCAAACGTTAGTGTCAACATGTAAGCATTAACCGTTGCAGTTGCAACCTTTAAAGGCAACACGTTAACATTAAGCATTGCAGTTGCAAGCGTTAGTGGCACTAAGCATTGGATTTGCAACCGTTAATACCGTGGCAACATGTAAAAACTAAGCGTTGCAGTTAAAACCGTTAATGACAGCACGTAAGCTGCTTTGCATTTGCAACCGTTAAAACCGTGTCAACACGTTGAAACTAAGCGTTGTAGTTAAAACCGTTAATGGCAACACGTAAACACTAAGCTTTGCATTTGCAACCGTCAAAACAGTTGCAAACGTTAGTGTCAACATGGAAGCACTAACCGTTACAGTTGCAACCTTTAATGGCAACACGTTAACATTAAGCGTTAGTGGCAACACGTTAAAGCTAAGTGTTGCAGTTGCAAACGTTAGTGTTAACATGTAAGCACTAACCGTTGCAGTTGCAACCTTTAAAGGCAACACGTTAACATTAAGCATTGCAGTTGCAAGCGTTAGTGGCAACACGTTAAAACTAAACGTTGCAGTTACAACCGTTAGTTTCAACATTACAGTAAGTGTAGCATTTGCTTACGTTAATTTCAACAAGTTAACACGTTGCAACCGTTTATGTCAACATGTTAACACTTAGCATTGCAGTTGCAACCATTAGTGTCAACATGTTTACACTAAGCGTTGCAGTTGCAACCGTTAATTACAACACGTTAACACTAAGCATTGCGGTTACAATGCGTTAAAACTAAGCGTTGTAGTTAAAACCGTTAATGACAACACGTAAACACTAAGCTTTGCAGTTGCAACCATTAAAACCATGTCAACACGTTAAAACTAAGCGTTGTAGTTATAACCGTTAATTGCAACACGTTAGCACTAAGCATTGGAATTGCAACCGTTAATACCGTGGCAACATGTTTACACTAAGCGTTGCAGTTGCAACCGTTAATGACAACACGTACACACTAAGCTTTGCATTTGCAACCATTAAAACCGTGTCAACACGTTAAAACTAAGCGTTGTAGTTAAAACCGTTAATGGCAATACGTAAACACTAAGCTTTGCATTTGCAACCGTTAAAACAGTTGCAAACGTTAGTGTCAACATGTAAGCACTAACCGTTAGAGTTGCAACCTTTAATGGGAAGACGTTAACATTAAGCGTTAGTGGCAACACGTTAAAGCTAAGCGTTGCAGTTGCAAACGTTAGTGTCAACATGTAAGCACTAACCCTTGCAGTTGTTACCTTTAAAGGCAACACGTTAACATTAAGCATTGCAGTTGCAAGCGTTAGTGGCAACACGTTAAAACTAAGCGTTGCAGTTACAACCGTTAGTGTCAACATAACAGTAAGTGTAGCATTTGCTTACGTTAATTTCAACACGTTAACACGTTGCAACCGTTTAATGTCAACATGTTAACACTTAGCATTGCAGTTGCAACCGTTAGTGTCAACATGTTTACACTAAGCGTTGCAGTTGCAACCGTTAATGACAACACGTTAACACTAAGCATTGCGGTTACAATGCGTTAAAACTAAGCGTTGTAGTTAAAACCGTTAATGACAACACGTAAACACTAAGCTTTGCATTTGCAACCATTAAAACCATGTCAACACGTTAAAACTAAGCGTTGTAGTTATAACCGTTAATTGCAACACATTAGCACTAAGCATTGGATTTGCAACCGTTAATACCGTGGCAACACGTTAAAACTAAGCGTTGCAGTTAAAACCGTTAATGACAACACGTAAACACTAAGCTTTGCATTTGCAACTATTAAAACCATGTCAACACGTTAAAACTAAGCGTTGTAGTTATAACCGTTAATTGCAACACGTTAGCACTAAGCATTGGATTTGCAACCGTTAATACCGTGGCAACATGTTAAAACTAAGCGTTGCAGTTAAAACCGTTAATGCCAACACGTAAACACTAAGCTTTGCATTTGCAACAGTTAAAACCGTGTCAACACGTTAAAACTAAGCGTTGTAGTTAAAACCGTTAATGGCAACACGTAAACACTAAGCTTTGCATTTGCAACCGTTAAAACAGTTGCAAACGTTAGTGTCAACATGTAAGCACTAACCGTTACAGTTGCAACCTTTAATGGCAACACGTTAACATTAAGCATTGCAGTTGCAAGCGTTAGTGGCAACACGTTAAAGCTAGGCGTTGCAGTTGCAAACGTTAGTGTCAACATGTAAGCATTAACCGTTGCAGTTGCAACCTTTAAAGGCAACACGTTAACATTAAGCATTGCAGTTGCAAGCGTTAGTGGCAACACGTTAAAACTAAGCGTTGCAGTTACAACCGTTAGTGTCAACATTACAGTAAGTGTAACATTCGTTTACGTTAATTTCAACACGTTAACACGTTGCAACCGTTTATGTCAACATGTTAACACTTAGCATTGCAGTTGCAACCGTTAGTGTCAACATGTTTACACTAAGCGTTGCAGTTCCAACCGTTAATGACAACACGTTAACACTAAGCATTGCGGTTACAATGCGTTAAAACTAAGCGTTGTAGTTAAAACCGTTAATGACAACACGTAAACACTAAGCTTTGCATTTGCAACCATTAAAACCATGTCAACACGTTAAAACTAAGCGTTGTAGTTAATTGCAACACATTAGCACTAAGCATTGGATTTGCAACCGTTAATACCGTGGCAACACGTTAAAACTAAGCGTTGCAGTTAAAACCGTTAATGACAACACGTAAACACTAAGCTTTGCATTTGCAACTATTAAAACCATGTCAACACGTTAAAACTAAGCGTTGTAGTTATAACCGTTAATTGCAACACGTTAGCACTAAGCATTGGATTTGCAACCGTTAATACCGTGGCAACACGTTAAAACTAAGCGTTGCAGTTAAAACCGTTAATGACAACACGTTAACACTAAGCTTTGCATTTGCAACCGTCAAAACAGTTGCAAACGTTAGTGTCAACATGTAAGCACTAACCGTTACAGTTGCAACCTTAAATGCAACACGTTAACATTAAGCGTTAGTGGCAACACGTTAAAGCTAAGCGTTGCAGTTGCAAACGTTAGTGTCAACATGTAAGCACTAACCGTTGCAGTTACAACCTTTAAAGGCAACACGTTAACATTAAGCATTGCAGTTGCAAGCGTTAGTGGCAACACGTTAAAACTAAGCGTTGCAGTTACAACCGTAAGTGTCAACATTATAACAGTAAGTGTAGCATTTGCTTACGTTAATTTACGTTAAAACGTTGCAACCGTTTATGTCAACATGTTAACACTTAGCATTGCAGTTGCAACCGTTAGTGTCAACATGTTTACACTAAGCGTTGCAGTTGCAACACGTTAACACTAAGCATTTCGGTTACTAAGCGTTGCAGTTACAACCGTTATAACATTATAACAGTGTAGCATTTGCTTACGTTAATTTCAACACGTTAACACGTTGCAACCGTTTATGTCAACACTTAGCATTGCAGTTGCAACCGTTAGTGTCAACATGTTTACACTAAGCGTTGCAGTTGCAACCGTTAATGACAACACGTAAACACTAAGCTTTGCATTTGCAACCATTAAAACCATGTCAACACGTTAAAACTAAGCGTTGCAGTTATAACCGTTAATTGCTACACGTTAGCACTAAGCATTGGATTTGCAACCGTTAATACCGTGGCAACATGTTAAAACTAAGCGTTGCAGTTAAAACCGTTAATGACAACACGTAAACACTACGCTTTGCATTTGCAACCATTAAAACCGTGTCAACACGTTAACGTTAAAACTAAGCGTTGTAGTTAAAACCGTTAATGGCAATACGTAAACACTAAGCTTTGCATTTGCAACCATTAAAACCATGTCAACACGTTAAAACTAAGCGTTGTAGTTATAACCGTTAATTGCAACACATTAGCACTAAGCATTGGATTTGCAACCGTTAATACCGTGGCAACACGTCAAAAATAAGCGTTGCAGTTAAAACCGTTAATGCCAACACGTAAACACTAAGCTTTGCATTTGCAACCGTTAAAACAGTTGCAAACGTTAGTGTCAACATGTAAGCACTAACCGTTACAGTTGCAACCTTTAATGGCAACACGTTAACATTAAGCGTTAGTGGCAACACGTTAAAGCTAGGCGTTGCAGTTGCAAACGTTAGTGTCAACATGTAAGCATTAACCGTTGCAGTTGCAACCTTTAAGGGCAACACGTTAACATTAAGCATTGCAGTTGCAAGCGTTAGTGGCACTAAGCATTGGATTTGCAACCGTTAATACCGTGGCAACATGTAAAAACTAAGCGTTGCAGTTAAAACCGTTAATGACAACACGTAAGCTGCTTTGCGTTTGCAACCGTTAAAACCGTGTCAACACGTTGAAACTAAGCGTTGTAGTTAAAACCGTTAATGGCAACACGTAAACACTAAGCTTTGCATTTGCAACCGTCAAAACAGTTGCAAACGTTAGTGTCAACATGGAAGCACTAACCGTTACAGTTGCAACCTTTAATGGCAACACGTTAACATTAAGCGTTAGTGGCAACACGTTAAAGCTAAGTGTTGCAGTTGCAAACGTTAGTGTTAACATGTAAGCACTAACCGTTGCAGTTGCAACCTTTAAAGGCAACACGTTAACATTAAGCATTGCAGTTGCAAGCGTTAGTGGCAACACGTTAAAACTAAGCGTTGCAGTTACAACCGTTAGTTTCAACATTACAGTAAGTGTAGCATTTGCTTACGTTAATTTCAACACGTTAACACGTTGCAACCGTTTATGTCAACATGTTAACACTTAGCATTGCAGTTGCAACCATTAGTGTCAACATGTTTACACTAAGCGTTGCAGTTGCAACCGTTAATTACAACACGTTAACACTAAGCATTGCGGTTACAATGCGTTAAAACTAAGCGTTGTAGTTAAAACCGTTAATGACAACACGTAAACACTAAGCTTTGCAGTTGCAACCATTAAAACCATGTCAACACGTTAAAACTAAGCGTTGTAGTTATAACCGTTAATTGCAACACGTTAGCACTAAGCATTGGATTTGCAACCGTTAATACCGTGGCAACATGTTAAAACTAAGCGTTGCAGTTAAAACCGTTACTGACAACACGTAAACACTAAGCTTTGCATTTGCAACCGTTAAAACCGTGTCAACACGTTAAAACTAAGCGTTGTAGTTAAAACCGTTAATGGCAACACGTAAACACTAAGCTTTGCATTTGCAACCGTTAAAACAGTTGCAAACGTTAGTGTCAACATGTAAGCACTAACCGTTACAGTTGCAACCTTTAATGGCAACACGTTAACATTAAGCGTTAGTGGCAACACGTTAAAGCTAAGCGTTGCAGTTGCAAACGTTAGTGTCAACATGTAAGCATTAACCGTTGCAGTTGCAACCTTTAAAGGCAACACGTTAACATTAAGCATTGCAGTTGCAAGCGTTAGTGGCAACACGTTAAAACTAAGCGTTGCAGTTACAACCGTTAGTGTCAACATTACAGTAAGTGTAGCATTCGTTTACGTTAATTTCAACACGTTAACACGTTGCAACCGTTTATGTCAACATGTTAACACTTAGCATTGCAGTTGCAATACGTTAGTGTCAACATTTTTACACTAAGCGTTGCAGTTGCAACCGTTAATGACAACACGTTAACACTAAGCATTGCGGTTACAATGCGTTAAAACTAAGCGTTGTAGTTAAAACCGTTAATGACAACACGTAAACACTAAGCTTTGCATTTGCAACCATTAAAACCATGTCAACTAAGCGTTGTAGTTATAACCGTTAATTGCAACACATTAGCACTAAGCATTGGATTTGCAACCGTTAATACCGTGGCAACACGTTAAAACTAAGCGTTGCAGTTAAAACCGTTAATGACAACACGTAAACACTAAGCTTTGCATTTGCAACCGTTAAAACAGTTGCAAACGTTAGTGTCAACATGTAAGCACTAACCGTTACAGTTGCAACCTTAAATACAACACGTTAACATTAAGCGTTAGTGGCAACACGTTAAAGCTAAGCGTTGCAGTTGCAAACGTTAGTGTCAACATGTAAGCACTAACCGTTGCAGTTGCAACCTTTAAAGGCAACACGTTAACATTAAGCATTGCAGTTGCAAGCGTTAGTGGCAACACGTTGCATTGCAGTTACAACCGTAAGTGTCAACATTATAATAGTAAGTGTAGCATTTGCTTACGTTAATTTCAACACGTTAAAACGTTGCAACCGTTTATGTCAACATGTTAACACTTAGCATTGCAGTGGCAACCGTTAGTGTCAACATGTTTACACTAAGCGTTGCAGTTGCAACACGTTAACACTAAGCATTTCGGTTACAATGCGTTAAAACTAAGCGTTGCAGTTACAACTGTTATAACATTATAACAGTGTAGCATTTGCTTACGTTAATTTCAACACGTTAACACGTTGCAACCGTTTATGTCAACACTTAGCATTGCAGTTGCAACCGTTAGTGTCAACATGTTTACACTAAGCGTTGCAGTTGCAACCGTTAATGACAACACGTAAACACTAAGCTTTGCATTTGCAACCATTAAAACCATGTCAACACGTTAAAACTAAGCGTTGTAGTTATAACCGTTAATTGCAACACGTTAGCACTAAGCATTGGATTTGCAACCGTTAATACCGTGGCAACATGTTAAAACTAAGCGTTGCAGTTAAAACCGTTAATGACAACACGTAAACACTAAGCTTTGCATTTGCAACCATAAAAACCGTGTCAACACGTTAAAACCAAGCGTTGTAGTTAAAACCGTTAATGGCAATAAGTAAACACTAAGCTTTGCATTTGCAACCGTTAAAACAGTTGCAAACGTTAGTGTCAACATGTAAGCACTAACCGTTAGAGTTGCAACCTTTAATGGGAAGACGTTAACATTAAGCGTTAGTGGCAACACGTTAAAGCTAAGCGTTGCAGTTGCAAACGTTAGTGTCAACATGTAAGCACTAACCCTTGCAGTTGTAACCTTTAAAGGCAACACGTTAACATTAAGCATTGCAGTTGCAAGCGTTAGTGGCAACACGTTAAAACTAAGCGTTGCAGTTACAACCGTTAGTGTCAACATAACAGTAAGTGTAGCATTTGCTTACGTTAATTTCAACACGTTAACACGTTGCAACCGTTTAATGTCAACATGTTAACACTTAGCATTGCAGTTGCAACCGTTAGTGTCAACATGTTTACACTAAGCGTTGCAGTTGCAACCGTTAATGACAACACGTTAACACTAAGCATTGCGGTTACAATGCGTTAAAACTAAGCGTTATAGTTAAAACCGTTAATGACAACACGTAAACACTAAGCTTTGCATTTGCAACCATTAAAACCATGTCAACACGTTAAAACTAAGCGTTGTAGTTATAACCGTTAATTGCAACACATTAGCACTAAGCATTGGATTTGCAACCGTTAATACCGTGGCAACACGTTAAAACTAAGCGTTGCAGTTAAAACCGTTAACGACAACACGTAAACACTAAGCTTTGCATTTGCAACTATTAAAACCATGTCAACACGTTAAAACTAAGCGTTGTAGTTATAACCGTTAATTGCAACACGTTAGCACTAAGCATTGGATTTGCAACCGTTAATACCGTGGCAACATGTTAAAACTAAGCGTTGCAGTTAAAACCGTTAATGCCAACACGTAAACACTAAGCTTTGCATTTGCAACCGTTAAAACCGTGTCAACACGTTAAAACTAAGCGTTGTAGTTAAAACCGTTAATGGCAACACGTAAACACTAAGCTTTGCATTTGCAACCGTTAAAACAGTTGCAAACGTTAGTGTCAACATGTAAGCACTAACCGTTACAGTTGCAACCTTTAATGGCAACACGTTAACATTAAGCGTTAGTGGCAACACGTTAAAGCTAGGCGTTGCAGTTGCAAACGTTAGTGTCAACATGTAAGCATTAACCGTTGCAGTTGCAACCTTTAAAGGCAACACGTTAACATTAAGCATTGCAGTTGCAAGCGTTAGTGGCACTAAGCATTGGATTTGCAACCGTTAATACCGTGGCAACATGTAAAAACTAAGCGTTGCAGTTAAAACCGTTAATGACAACACGTAAGCTGCTTTGCATTTGCAACCGTTAAAACCGTGTCAACACGTTGAAACTAAGCGTTGTAGTTAAAACCGTTAATAGCAACACGTAAACACTAAGCTTTGCATTTGCAACCGTCAAAACAGTTGCAAACGTTAGTGTGAACATGGAAGCACTAACCGTTACAGTTGCAACCTTTAATGGCAACACGTTAACATTAAGCGTTAGTGGCAACACGTTAAAGCTAAGTGTTGCAGTTGCAAACGTTAGTGTTAACATGTAAGCACTAACCGTTGCCGTTGCAACCTTTAAAGGCAACACGTTAACATTAAGCATTGCAGTTGCAAGCGTTAGTGGCAACACGTTAAAACTAAGCGTTGCAGTTACAACTGTTAGTTTCAACATTACAGTAAGTGTAGCATTTGCTTACGTTAATTTCAACACGTTAACACGTTGCAACCGTTTATGTCAACATGTTAACACTTAGCATTGCAGTTGCAACCATTAGTGTCAACATGTTTACACTAAGCGTTGCAGTTGCAACCGTTAATTACAACACGTTAACACTAAGCATTGCGGTTACAATGCGTTAAAACTAAGCGTTGTAGTTAAAACCGTTAATGACAACACGTAAACACTAAGCTTTGCAGTTGTAACCATTAAAACCATGTCAACACGTTAAAACTAAGCGTTGTAGTTATAACCGTTAATTGCAACACGTTAGCACTAAGCATTGGATTTGCAACCGTTAATACCGTGGCAACATGTTAAAACTAAGCGTTGCAGTTAAAACCGTTAATGACAACACGTAAACACTAAGCTTTTTTGCAACCGTTAAAACCGTGTCAACACGTTAAAACTAAGCGTTGTAGTTAAAACCGTTAATGGCAACACGTAAACACTAAGCTTTGCATTTGCAACCGTTAAAACAGTTGCAAACGTTAGTGTCAACATGTAAGCACTAACCGTTACAGTTGCAACCTTTAATGGCAACACGTTAACATTAAGCGTTAGTGGCAACACGTTAAAGCTAAGAGTTGCAGTTGCAAACGTTAGTGTCAACATGTAAGCATTAACCGTTGCAGTTGCAACCTTTAAAGGCAACACGTTAACATTAAGCATTGCAGTTGCAAGCGTTAGTGGCAACACGTTAAAACTAAGCGTTACAGTTACAACCGTTAGTGTCAACATTACAGTAAGTGTAGCATTCGTTTACGTTAATTTCAACACGTTGCAACCGTTTATGTCAACATGTTAACACTTAGCATTGCAGTTGCAACCGTTAGTGTCAACATGTTTACACTAAGCGTTGCAGTTGCAACCGTTAATGACAACACGTTAACACTAAGCATTGCGGTTACAATGCGTTAAAACTAAGCGTTGTAGTTAAAACCGTTAATGACAACACGTAAACACTAAGCTTTGCATTTGCAACCATTAAAACCATGTCAACACGTTAAAACTAAGCGTTGTAGTTATAACCGTAATTGCAACACATTAGCACTAAGCATTGGATTTGCAACCGTTAATACCGTGGCAACACGTTAAAACTAAGCGTTGCAGTTAAAACCGTTAATGACAACACGTAAACACTAAGCTTTGCATTTGCAACCGTTAAAACAGTTGCAAACGTTAGTGTCAACATGTAAGCACTAACCGTTACAGTTGCAACCTTAAATACAACACGTTAACATTAAGCGTTAGTGGCAACACGTTAAAGCTAAGCGTTGCAGTTGCAAACGTTAGTGTCAACATGTAAGCACTAACCGTTGCAGTTACAACCTTTAAAGGCAACACGTTAACATTAAGCATTGCAGTTGCAAGCGTTAGTGGCAACACGTTAAAACTAAGCGTTGCAGTTACAACCGTAAGTGTCAACATTATAACAGTAAGTGTAGCATTTGCTTACATTAATTTCAACACGTTAAAACGTTGCAACCGTTTATGTCAACATGTTAACACTTAGCATTGCAGTTGCAACCGTTAGTGTCAACATGTTTACACTAAGCGTTGCAGTTGCAACACGTTAACACTAAGCATTTCGGTTACAATGCGTTAAAACTAAGCGTTGCAGTTACAACCGTTATAACATTATAACAGTGTAGCATTTGCTTACGTTAATTTCAACACGTTAACACGTTGCAACCGTTTATGTCAACACTTAGCATTGCAGTTGCAACCGTTAGTGTCAACATGTTTACACTAAGCGTTGCAGTTGCAACCGTTAATGACAACACGTAAACGCTAAGCTTTGCATTTGCAACCATTAAAACCATGTCAACACGTTAAAACTAAGCGTTGTAGTTATAACCGTTAATTGCAACACGTTAGCACTAAGCATTGGATTTGCAACCGTTAATACCGTGGCAACATGTTAAAACTAAGCGTTGCAGTTAAAACCGTTAATGACAACACGTAAACACTAAGCTTTGCATTTGCAACCATTAAAACCGTGTCAACACGTTAAAACTAAGCGTTGTAGTTAAAACCGTTAATGGCAATACGTAAACACTAAGCTTTGCATTTGCAACCGTTAAAACAGTTGCAAACGTTAGTGTCAACATGTAAGCACTAACCGTTAGAGTTGCAACCTTTAATGGGAAGACGTTAACATTAAGCGTTAGTGGCAACACGTTAAAGCTAAGCGTTGCAGTTGCAAACGTTAGTGTCAACATGTAAGCACTAACCCTTGCAGTTGTAACCTTTAAAGGCAACACGTTAACATTAAGCATTGCAGTTGCAAGCGTTAGTGGCAACACGTTAAAACTAAGCGTTGCAGTTACAACCGTTAGTGTCAACATAACAGTAAGTGTAGCATTTGCTTACGTTAATTTCAACACGTTAACACGTTGCAACCGTTTAATGTCAACATGTTAACATTGCAGTTGCAACCGTTAGTGTCAACATGTTTACACTAAGCGTTGCAGTTGCAACCGTTAATGACAACACGTTAACACTAAGCATTGCGGTTACAATGCGTTAAAACTAAGCGTTGTAGTTAAAACCGTTAATGACAACACGTAAACACTAAGCTTTGCATTTGCAACCATTAAAACCATGTCAACACGTTAAAACTAAGCGTTGTAGTTATAACCGTTAATTGCAACACATTAGCACTAAGCATTGGATTTGCAACCGTTAATACCGTAGCAACACGTTAAAACTAAGCGTTGCAGTTAAAACCGTTAATGACAACACGTAAACACTAAGCTTTGCATTTGCAACTATTAAAACCATGTCAACACGTTAAAACTAAGCGTTGTAGTTATAACCGTTAATTGCAACACGTTAGCACTAAGCATTGGATTTGCAACCGTTAATACCGTGGCAACATGTTAAAACTAAGCGTTGCAGTTAAAACCGTTAATGCCAACACGTAAACACTAAGCTTTGCATTTGCAACCGTTAAAACAGTTGCAAACGTTAGTGTCAACATGTAAGCACTAACCGTTACAGTTGCAACCTTTAATGGCAACACGTTAACATTAAGCGTTAGTGGCAACACGTTAAAGCTAGGCGTTGCAGTTGCAAACGTTAGTGTCAACATGTAAGCATTAACCGTTGCAGTTGCAACCTTTAAAGGCAACACGTTAACATTAAGCATTGCAGTTGCAAGCGTTAGTGGCACTAAGCATTGGATTTGCAACCGTTAATACCGTGGCAACATGTAAAAACTAAGCGTTGCAGTTAAAACCGTTAATGACAACACGTAAGCTGCTTTGCATTTGCAACCGTTAAAACCGTGTCAACACGTTGAAACTAAGCGTTGTAGTTAAAACCGTTAATGGCAACACGTAAACACTAAGCTTTGCATTTGCAACCGTCAAAACAGTTGCAAACGTTAGTGTCAACATGGAAGCACTAACCGTTACAGTTGCAACCTTTAATGGCAACACGTTAACATTAAGCGTTAGTGGCAACACGTTAAAGCTAAGTGTTGCAGTTGCAAACGTTAGTGTTAACATGTAAGCACTAACCGTTGCAGTTGCAACCTTTAAATGCAACACGTTAACATTAAGCATTGCAGTTGCAAGCGTTAGTGGCAACACGTTAAAACTAAGCGTTGCAGGTACAACCGTTAGTTTCAACATTACAGTAAGTGTAGCATTTGCTTACGTTAATTTCAACACGTTAACACGTTGCAACCGTTTATGTCAACATGTTAACACTTAGCATTGCAGTTGCAACCATTAGTGTCAACATGTTTACACTAAGCGTTGCAGTTGCAACCGTTAATTACAACACGTTAACACTAAGCATTGCGGTTACAATGCGTTAAAACTAAGCGTTGTAGTTAAAACCGTTAATGACAACACGTAAACACTAAGCTTTGCAGTTGCAACCATTAAAACCATGTCAACACGTTAAAACTAAGCGTTGTAGTTATAACCGTTAATTGCAACACGTTAGCACTAAGCATTGGATTTGCAACCGTTAATACCGTGGCAACATGTTAAAACTAAGCGTTGCAGTTAAAACCGTTAATGACAACACGTAAACACTAAGCTTTGCATTTGCAACCGTTAAAACCGTGTCAACACGTTAAAACTAAGCGTTGTAGTTAAAACCGTTAATGGCAACACGTAAACACTAAGCTTTGCATTTGCAACCGTTAAAACAGTTGCAAACGTTAGTGTCAACATGTAAGCACTAACCGTTACAGTTGCAACCTTTAATGGCAACACGTTAACATTAAGCGTTAGTGGCAACACGTTAAAGCTAAGCGTTGCAGTTGCAAACGTTAGTGTCAACATGTAAGCATTAACCGTTGCAGTTGCAACCTTTAAAGGCAACACGTTAACATTAAGCATTGCAGTTGCAAGCGTTAGTGGCAACACGTTAAAACTAAGCGTTGCAGTTACAACCGTTAGTGTCAACATTACAGTAAGTGTAACATTCGTTTACGTTAATTTCAACACGTTAACACGTTGCAACCGTTTATGTCAACATGTTAACACTCAGCATTGCAGTTGCAACCGTTAGTGTCAACATGTTTACACTAAGCGTTGCATTTAGTGTACACTAAGTGTAGCATTTGCTTACGTTAATTTCAACACGTTAACACGTTGCAACCGTTTATGTCAACACTTAGCATTGCAGTTGCAACCGTTAGTGTCAACATGTTTACACTAAGCGTTGCAGTTGCAACCGTTAATGACAACACGTAAACACTAAGCTTTGCATTTGCAACCATTAAAACCATGTCAACACGTTAAAACTAAGCGTTGTAGTTATAACCGTTAATTGCAACACGTTAGCACTAAGCATTGGATTTGCAACCGTTAATACCGTGGCAACATGTTAAAACTAAGCGTTGCAGTTAAAACCGTTAATGACAACACGTAAACACTAAGCTTTGCATTTGCAACCATTAAAACCGTGTCAACACAGTTAAAACAGTTGCAAACGTTAGTGTCAACATGTAAGCACTAACCGTTAGAGTTGCAATCTTTAATGGGAAGACGTTAACATTAAGCGTTAGTGGCAACACGTTAAAGCTAAGCGTTGCAGTTGCAAACGTTAGTGTCAACATGTAAGCACTAACCCTTGCAGTTGTAACCTTTAAAGGCAACACGTTAACATTAAGCATTGCAGTTGCAAGCGTTAGTGGCAACACGTTAAAACTAAGCGTTGCAGTTACAACCGTTAGTGTCAACATAACAGTAAGTGTAGCATTTGCTTACGTTAATTTCAACACGTTAACACGTTGCAACCGTTTAATGTCAACATGTTAACACTTAGCATTGCAGTTGCAACCGTTAGTGTCAACATGTTTACACTAAGCGTTGCAGTTGCAACCGTTAATGACAACACGTTAACACTAAGCATTGCGGTTACAATGCGTTAAAACTAAGCGTTGTAGTTAAAACCGTTAATGACAACACGTAAACACTAAGCTTTGCATTTGCAACCATTAAAACCATGTCAACACGTTAAAACTAAGCGTTGTAGTTATAACCGTTAATTGCAACACATTAGCACTAAGCATTGGATTTGCAACCGTTAATACCGTGGCAACACGTTAAAACTAAGCGTTGCAGTTAAAACCGTTAATGACAACACGTAAACACTAAGCTTTGCATTTGCAACCGTTAAAACAGTTGCAAACGTTAGTGTCAACATGTAAGCACTAACCGTTACAGTTGCAACCTTAAATGCAACACGTTAACATTAAGCGTTAGTGGCAACACGTTAAAGCTAAGCGTTGCAGTTGCAAACGTTAGTGTCAACATGTAAGCACTAACCGTTGCAGTTACAACCTTTAAAGGCAACACGTTAACATTAAGCATTGCAGTTGTAAGCGTTAGTGGCAACACGTTAAAACTAAGCGTTGCAGTTACAACCGTAAGTGTCAACATTATAACAGTAAGTGTAGCATTTGCTTACGTTAATTTCAACACGTTAAAACGTTGCAACCGTTTATGTCAACATGTTAACACTTAGCATTGCAGTTGCAACCGTTAGTGTCAACATGTTTACACTAAGCGTTGCAGTTGCAACACGTTAACACTAAGCATTTCGGTTACAATGCGTTAAAACTAAGCGTTGCAGTTACAACCGTTATAACATTATAACAGTGTAGCATTTGCTTACGTTAATTTCAACACGTTAACACGTTGCAACCGTTTATGTCAACACTTAGCATTGCAGTTGCAACTGTTAGTGTCAACATGTTTACACTAAGCGTTGCAGTTGCAACCGTTAATGACAACACGTAAACACTAAGCTTTGCATTTGCAACCATTAAAACCATGTCAACACGTTAAAACTAAGCGTTGTAGTTATAACCGTTAATTGCAACACGTTAGCACTAAGCATTGGATTTGCAACCGTTAATACCGTGGCAACATGTTAATACTAAGCGTTGCTGTTAAAACCGTTAATAACAACACGTAAACACTAAGCTTTGCATTTGCAACCATTAAAACCGTGTCAACACGTTGCAACATGTAAAAACTAAGCGTTGCAGTTAAAACCGTTAATGACAACACGTAAGCTGCTTTGCATTTGCAATCGTTAAAACCGTGTCAACACGTTGAAACTAAGCGTTGTAGTTAAAACCGTTAATGGCAACACGTAAACACTAAGCTTTGCATTTGCAACCGTCAAAACAGTTGCAAACGTTAGTGTCAACATGGAAGCACTAACCGTTACAGTTGCAACCTTTAATGGCAACACGTTAACATTAAGCGTTAGTGGCAACACGTTAAAGCTAAGTGTTGCAGTTGCAAACGTTAGTGTTAACATGTAAGCACTAACCGTTGCAGTTGCAACCTTTAAAGGCAACACGTTAACATTAAGCATTGCAGTTGCAAGCGTTAGTGGCAACACGTTAAAACTAAGCGTTGCAGTTACAACCGTTAGTTTCAACATTACAGTAAGTGTAGCATTTGCTTACGTTAATTTCAACACGTTAACACGTTGCAACCGTTTATGTCAACATGTTAACACTTAGCATTGCAGTTGCAACTATTAGTGTCAACATGTTTACACTAAGCGTTGCAGTTGCAACCGTTAATTACAACACGTTAACACTAAGCATTGCGGTTACAATGCGTTAAAACTAAGCGTTGTAGTTAAAACCGTTAATGACAACACGTAAACACTAAGCTTTGCAGTTGCAACCATTAAAACCATGTCAACACGTTAAAACTAAGCGTTGTAGTTATAACCGTTAATTGCAACACGTTAGCACTAAGCATTGGATTTGCAACCGTTAATACCGTGGCAACATGTTAAAACTAAGCGTTGCAGTTAAAACCGTTAATGACAACACGTAAACACTAAGCTTTGCATTTGCAACTGTTAAAACCGTGTCAACACGTTAAAACTAAGCGTTGTAGTTAAAACCGTTAATGGCAACACGTAAACACTAAGCTTTGCATTTGCAACCGTTAAAACAGTTGCAAACGTTAGTGTCAACATGTAAGCACTAACCGTTACAGTTGCAACCTTTAATGGCAACACGTTAACATTAAGCGTTAGTGGCAACACGTTAAAGCTAAGCGTTGCAGTTGTAAACGTTAGTGTCAACATGTAAGCATTAACCGTTGCAGTTGCAACCTTTAAAGGCAACACGTTAACATTAAGCATTGCAGTTGCAAGCGTTAGTGGCAACACGTTAAAACTAAGCGTTGCAGTTACAACCGTTAGTGTCAACATTACAGTAAGTGTAGCATTCGTTTACGTTAATTTCAACACGTTAACACGTTGCAACCGTTTATGTCAACATGTTAACACTTAGCATTGCAGTTGTAACCGTTAGTGTCAACATGTTTACACTAAGCGTTGCAGTTGCAACCGTTAATGACAACACGTTAACACTAAGCATTGCGGTTACAATGCGTTAAAACTAAGCGTTGTAGTTAAAACCGTTAATGACAACACGTAAACACTAAGCTTTGCATTTGCAACCATTAAAACCATGTCAACACGTTAAAACTAAGCGTTGTAGTTATAACCGTTAATTGCAACACATTAGCACTAAGCATTGGATTTGCAACCGTTAATACCGTGGCAACACGTTAAAACTAAGCGTTGCAGTTAAAACCGTTAATGACAACACGTAAACACTAAGCTTTGCATTTGCAACCGTTAAAACAGTTGCAAACGTTAGTGTCAACATGTAAGCACTAACCGTTACAGTTGCAACCTTAAATGCAACACGTTAACATTAAGCGTTAGTGGCAACACGTTAAAGCTAAGCGTTGCAGTTGCAAACGTTAGTGTCAACATGTAAGCACTAACCGTTGCAGTTACAACCTTTAAAGGCAACACGTTAACATTAAGCATTGCAGTTGCAAGCGTTAGTGGCAACACGTTAAAACTAAGCGTTGCAGTTACAACCGTAAGTGTCAACATTATAACAGTAAGTGTAGCATTTGCTTACGTTAATTTCAACACGTTAAAACGTTGCAACCGTTTATGTCAACATGTTAACACTTAGCATTGCAGTTGCAATACGTTAACACTAAGCATTTCGGTTACAATGCGTTAAAACTAAGCGTTGCAGTTACAACCGTTATAACATTATAACAGTGTAGCATTTGCTTACGTTAATTTCAACACGTTAACACGTTGCAACCGTTTATGTCAACACTTAGCATTGCAGTTGCAACCGTTAGTGTCAACATGTTTACACTAAGCGTTGCAGTTGCAACCGTTAATGACAACACGTAAACACTAAGCTTTGCATTTGCAACCATTAAAACCATGTCAACACGTTAAAACTAAGCATTGTAGTTATAACCGTTAATTGCAACACGTTAGCACTAAGCATTGGATTTGCAACCGTTAATACCGTGGCAACATGTTAAAACTAAGCGTTGCAGTTAAAACCGTTAATGACAACACGTAAACACTAAGCTTTGCATTTGCAACCATTAAAACCGTGTCAACACGTTAAAACTAAGCGTTGTAGTTAAAACCGTTAATGGCAATACGTAAACACTAAGCTTTGCATTTGCAACCGTTAAAACAGTTGCAAACGTTAGTGTCAACATGTAAGCACTAACCGTTAGAGTTGCAACCTTTAATGGGAAGACGTTAACATTAAGCGTTAGTGGCAACACGTTAAAGCTAAGCGTTGCAGTTGCAAGCGTTAGTGGCAACACGTTAAAACTAAGCGTTGCAGTTACAACCGTTAGTGTCAACATAACAGTAAGTGTAGCATTTGCTTACGTTAATTTCAACACGTTAACACGTTGCAACCGTTTAATGTCAACATGTTAACACTTAGCATTGCAGTTGCAACCGTTAGTGTCAACATGTTTACACTAAGCGTTGCAGTTGCAACCGTTAATGACAACACGTTAACACTAAGCATTGCGGTTACAATGCGTTAAAACTAAGCGTTGTAGTTAAAACCGTTAATGACAACACGTAAACACTAAGCTTTGCATTTGCAACCATTAAAACCATGTCAACACGTTAAAACTAAGCGTTGTAGTTATAACCGTTAATTGCAACACATTAGCACTAAGCATTGGATTTGCAACCGTTAATACCGTGGCAACACGTTAAAACTAAGCGTTGCAGTTAAAACCATTAATGACAACACGTAAACACTAAGCTTTGCATTTGCAACTATTTAAACCATGTCAACACGTTAAAACTAAGCGTTGTAGTTATAACTGTTAATTGCAACACGTTAGCACTAAGCATTGGATTTGCAACCGTTAATACCGTGGCAACATGTTAAAACTAAGCGTTGCAGTTAAAACCGTTAATGCCAACACGTAAACACTAAGCTTTGCATTTGCAACCGTTAAAACCGTGTCAACACGTTAAAACTAAGCGTTGTAGTTAAAACCGTTAATGGCAACACGTAAACACTAAGCTTTGCATTTGCAACCGTTAAAACAGTTGCAAACGTTAGTGTCAACATGTAAGCACTAACCGTTACAGTTGCAACCTTTAATGGCAACACGTTGACATTAAGCGTTAGTGGCAACACGTTAAAGCTAGGCGTTGCAGTTGCAAACGTTAGTGTCAACATGTAAGCATTAACCGTTGCAGTTGCAACCTTTAAAGGCAACACGTTAACATTAAGCATTGCAGTTGCAAGCGTTAGTGGCACTAAGCATTGGATTTGCAACCGTTAATACCGTGGCAATATGTAAAAACTAAGCGTTGCAGTTAAAACCGTTAATGACAACACGTAAGCTGCTTTGCATTTGCAACCGTTAAAACCGTGTCAACACGTTGAAACTAAGCGTTGTAGTTAAAACCGTTAATGGCAACACGTAAACACTAAGCTTTGCATTTGCAACCGTTAAAACAGTTGCAAACGTTAGTGTCAACATGTAAGCACTAACCGTTACAGTTGCAACCTTTAATGGCAACACGTTAACATTAAGCGTTAGTGGCAACACGTTAAAGCTAAGTGTTGCAATTGCAAACGTTAGTGTTAACATGTAAGCACTAACCGTTGCAGTTGCAACCTTTAAAGGCAACACGTTAACATTAAGCATTGCAGTTGCAAGCGTTAGTGGCAACACGTTAAAACTAAGCTTAAATTGTCTCCCTCCCTTATATAATAAGGCTGTACCATCCAAAACTGTACTGACAGCTTTGCTAGGTACAGTCCCATCTAGGTTATATGCAAAGGAACAACTAGAAAACGCATTGCAGTTACAACCGTTAGTTTCAACATTACAGTAAGTGTAGCATTTGCTTACGTTAATTTCAACACGTTAACACGTTGCAACCGTTTATGTCAACATGTTAACACTTAGCATTGCAGTTGCAACCATTAGTGTCAACATGTTTACACTAAGCGTTGCAGTTGCAACCGTTAATTACAACACGTTAACACTAAGCATTGCGGTTACAATGCGTTAAAACTAAGCGTTGTAGTTAAAACCGTTAATGACAACACGTAAACACTAAGCTTTGCAGTTGCAACCATTAAAACCATGTCAACATGTTAAAACTAAGCGTTGTAGTTATAACCGTTAATTGCAACACGTTAGCACTAAGCATTGGATTTGCAACCAACAGCCACCGGAAATTTTTTGCCAAACCAGTTTTTGGCAAACTTGCCTTGTAATTCTAGCAGAGTTAGAGGCTTTTAATCACTTGATTTATATATTATGGTGTTTATTAAGTACATCCTATAGCATTTGGACCCTTAATCTATTATCACCTTGAAAATATTAAGCCGTAAAAGTCAAAATCCCCGCAGGGATTTTGAAAACCCCGCGGGAAATCCTAAACCCCACGGGAAAAATTGAAATTACCCGCGGGGATTTTTCCCCCTAGGTAAAAAATCCCCATGGGAAAACCAATACAATTTAAAATGTTTATTTCAACATACAATCAGCAAACTTACATGTCAAACGGTGATTCTAAGTTGTTATAACTGTTAAATTCAAATATTGATTTTTTCCCATGGGGAATTTTCGCCGCGGGGTTTTTTCAAATGAAAATCCCCGCGGGGTTTTATTGAAAATTTCAAAAACAATATTTAGCCACAGTTGATCTTGAAAGGTATCAATTTGACATTCAGCATTACTTAAACCATTGTTTTGTGCAGTTTCTAGTGATTTCTATTTTTCTCACGGGGAAAAAAATCCACGGGTTTTTTTGCCCATGGGGAAGAAATCCCGTGGGGAATTGTCAATCATGATATATTGGCTAAATAGCTATATTATATGCAAAATGTGCTTCGAAACTGATTAGAAGTTAAGTCTATATGACCATTTAATGAGTATAAAGAAATAACATATTCCCCATGGGGATTTTTGCCTACAGATTTTTTTCCCCGCGGGATTTTCTTCCTGCAAGACTTCTTCATACCGGCATAAGATATGAATGTTCAAATTTTGCTGGTGACAGAGACCACTGACAGTTAGTTTAGCAGATATACATGTACATCCACTTTATTTTGTCTTTAACTTCCCACTCAACAGCTAAGGTCATACAGAGATAGGACCTCAGTTTATAGTCTCATCTGATAAATCTGGATATGCAAGAATTTCCAATGAGACTTTAAACCCAGGTCCTGTCTGATAGTGACAGAAAGATGGTTTTATAATACAAAATGAACCAACTACAAGACATATTTCACCAAAAACCATTCCTAGTATGATTTGATTTTCCAAACTATCAGTGTGTGTGTGTGTGTGTGTGTGTGTGTGCGTGTGCGTGTGCAAATTGATTTACAATCACAATGCCAACTTAGAAGTTCAGCAAGGAAATTGTCTTTATAGGACAAAAACATGATGCCAATTCAATACAATTTGTGAAAAATATATTTATTACAATCATATTTTTTAACAATGAACACCACAACAGAAAATCAACAAACTAAATGCATATATGCAAACTAACGCACAGATCAGCTGGGCATTAAATAGACAGTTCATCAGTGACTTCATCATTGCTGCTTCATAGATAGTATGAAACCTTTTATTTCTATATCAGAAATTCCAAGCTTCAAAACTATTTTCTGTGATTGTACAACCTGGTTTGTGTTAGACCTGGTAATTCCAGAAAAGGGCATTCCAGCAAAAGTGCTTATTTGAAGAACATATAAGATAATCACTTTTCCAATATGCTAATAAATCTTATTAGGATACAAACATGAATACAACTACACTAAGAGGCAAAAGAAAGTAATATACCAGTCGCCGCACCAGAAAACCAACAAACTGCATTGTATCTGTGTATCAAAACCAAAGATGCAGATCATTAACTGCACAGCTGACAGGAGCCTTTGTTTTCGATACACAAACAGTACAATCCCTCTTCTTCTTTTTAAATCTTAAATTTCAAGCCTCTAGACTGCTTCTGTGACTGTACACGCTGGTTTGTGTAGAATCTGGTAAGAAATTAAGTTGTTGGTTTTCTCAAGTGAAGGCTCATATTCTTTTTGTGTGTCCATATTTTCATCATATTGACTGTAAACTTTGCACAGCATAGTTAAACCAAATATAACCAGAGGACCATTGGTCCTGAGAACGCTCACCTGGAGCCTGATCTTGGAGCATTTATTCATCATGAAATGACCTTGACCTTGAATACTCGCACATCTTTATTGACTTCATATGTTGTCTGCATCTGCCAAGTTTCAGGTCTAAGGCTGCAATAGTTTCCAAAATACCCATTGTTTTCAACATTTCACATGTAAAAGCCTAGGTTTCCAAAATTGACCTTGCCGTAAAATAGGTCATGGTCATCCCAAGGTCATCATTTGATCAAATTTTGATGGGCTGGAGTCCCCAATACTACATACCAAGTTTCGCTGAAATCGGCCCACTGGTTCTGTAGAAGAAGATTTTTTACCATATATGAGTGTGGTGGCCATCTTGGTCATGTGACCAAGGTATCACAAATAAAGGTTCCATGCCACTACCCAAGGAGGCTCCATATAAAATTTTAACTTGATTGGACAAGCGGTTTCAGAGAAGAAGATCTTTGAAATTGTGACTCAATTTTGATATTTCTATTACCTATGATCAAGGTCAAGAAATGACCTTGACCTTAATTGATTACATACCTTCATTGACTCCATTAGTTGTCTGCATCAAGCAACTTTCAAGTCTGAGGCTGCAATAGTTTTAAAAACATCCATTGTTTTTTGCCTTTTGCCATGTAAAAGCCTTTGTTTCCAAAATTGACCTTGCTGTAAAACAGATCAAGGTCATTCCAGGGTCACCATTTTAGCAAACTATGATGGGCTGGTGTCCCCAATGTTACATACCAAGTTTCACTGAAATCAGCCCACTGGTTCTGGAGAAGAAGACTTTTGAAAGGTTTTTACCATATATGGGCATGGCGGCCATCTTGGTCATGTGACCATAATATCGCGGACAAAATTTCAATTCAACTACCCTAGCAGGCTCCTCAGAAAATTTCAACTTGATCAGTCAAGCAATTTCAGAGAAGATCTTTGAAATTGTGACTTAATTTTGATATTTCAATGACCTTGGGTAAAGGACAATAAATGACCTTGACCTTAATTAATTACATACCTTCAACGACTGCATAAGTTGTCTGCATCTAGCAATTTTCAAGTCTCAGGCTGCAATAGTTTCAAAAATAGCCATTTTTGTCCTTTTCCCATGTAAAAGCCTATGTTTCCAAAATTGACCCAGAACAATCATTTTAGCAAACTATGATGGGCTGCTACATACCAAGTTTCGTGGAAATCGGCCCACCTGTTCTGGAGAAGATTTTCGAAGGGTTTTTACCATATATGGGCGTGGCAGCCATCTTGGTCATGTGACCAAGATCCCGTGAACAAACTTTCATTCCCCCTACCAATGGAGGCTCTGCATAGAATTTCAACTTGATTGGCCAAGCGGTTTCAGAGAAGAAGATCTTTGAAATTGTGGACGACGGACGACGACGGACGGACGCAGGAGCATGGGTATACCATAAGCTCACCTGTGAGCGTATGGCTCAAGTGAGCTAAAAATGTTGTTGATATGCTCGGACTACAACAGACTGGATTTTTTATTATTTCTGAAAATTAGTATTTGATTTTTTTGGGGGGGTATGTAAAACAAACTACAACTTAGAAATCATACATTTGTGCAACTCTACATACAAGTTAGCTAATCAATCAGTAACGCTTTTGTTCTAAAAAGAGGACCGATGCCGCTGTAAACATTCACCTGATCGGGATAGCTAGACTTGTAGGGGAGCTTATGACCCCTGCTCTGGGGCATGGCCTGTATGGTCCCCTTGGGCATGATTGGCTGCATGACAGGATTTATGTAGAGTACCACATAACATTGCAACATACTTAATAAACAAGCTTTGGGTCTTATGGCTTCAGAGAAGATTTTTTCATATTTCTCCTTTAAAAGCCTATGGCAGATATTCATGTTCCCCAGGCGTGGCCAATTGGACCCCAGGGGCATGGTTGATAGGATTTATAAAGGGAACCACTAGACATTGCTATACACAAATACAAAAGCTATGGACTCTTTGGTTTCAGAGAAGAAGATTTTTTATGTTTTTATGTAAGCTTATGGGGGCTAATGACCCCCAGGGTGGGGCCATTTTGACCCCAGGGGCATGATTGGGAGAATATATGCAGGGTACTACTAAACATTGTTACATGCTAAATACACAAGCTCTAGCTCTTGTGGTTTTAGAAAAGAATATTTTTTTCCATTACGAATAAGCCTATTGCAGATATTGACACTCCCGGGGCATGGTCAATTTGGACCCTGGGGCACAATTGGCAGGATTTATGACGGTGACTACATTGTTACATACACAATATAGAAGCTCTGGGGCTTGTGGTTTCAGAGAAGATTTTTTTTTTTTTAGTTTCTTCTCATTGTAAGTCTATGGAAGGTATCTGTTACCATGGAATTTGAAAACCACAATGTTGATACAATCTGTTCCAAAACCTAATGCAATCAATCCCCAACTCCCCAAACCCATTGATGGTTCATATTAAATTTGATCGAAATTGGCCCACTAGCTTCAGAAATATTCTTTTTTGACATTGTTGATGGACAGACGACGACAACGGACAGACGACAAAGACGGATGCCTGCCTATCCTTTAAGCTGGCCTGTGAGCCTTTGGCTCAGAAGAGCTAATAAGTAACTGATCTATCATCCAAAAGACAGTTTATCGAATAGAAAAGTTCACAGGAGGGTGATGTCATACAGGCATGTACCTCACTGAGTTTATGCCAAATCGACATCATACAAATTGATGAAATGCTAAAATTACATGGCCATTAGTTGAAGTCATGTCAGGCCTGTCAAATATCCTGCCTACACTGTTCCTTGGCATGCCTCTCAAGAGGCAGATTACCAGTACTTCAAGCACATTTCTTTCAACACTAACTGATAAATATCATGTTCTTTTTTAAGCAACAAAAGAGGAGCAATTGTGTTAGAAATGTTTTCATGGCTTGATTTACGGTTTTATATTGTCAATAAAGCAAATTACATGTACATGTACATGTATATTCTGATATTAATATGGTCATTTTATTGAATTTGTAAACATGGTAATGGATGCTTAAAACAGAAAAGCTTAGCTAAGCTTGTGATGGCACTAGAAAAACATACAAACCCTATTAAAATGCAAAATAATTGCAAGTTCACAAAGCAGCCATTTTATCAAAACTATCTTATGTATAGAAAAAATTATGTCTTGTGATTCCAATTGGGCAAATGTATCACATTTCTCCATCCAGAGTTGATCACATGCACCATCCTCCTGTATATTTGTCTGAATCTTCATGGTATGCACCACTGCCATAGAATTTCTACTAGAAGCACCTCCATTAAGGTCATCCATGTTGCTTGCCTGTAAAGCAAATCCATAATAGTGTTGTAAATTTTTTTTTCACAATGAGTACAGTACACATCAAAATGAATGACAGTTTGTAAGTGATTACTCAATTGCATACAAGTTATTTCAGGAACCTTATTCAAATCAAACTTAGGCGTTTTGTGGCTGAGTGGTTAAGAATGCTGATATTTCATTACTGTGCTTAACCATTTGATCATCTCACCACTGTACCTGGTGTGGGTTTGAGCCCAGCACGGGGCACATGTGAGACAAGCCAAGTTCTTCTTGCAAGAGTGCCTGGTGTTTTTTCTTGGGGTTCTGTTTTCACCCCAACTACTGTTTGGCCCGTCTCATATGAGCTGAAATAATCTTTAAAAGGGACATTAAACTGAATAAAAAAATCAAAACTTATTGATATGCATGTATCATTTGAAGCTATTTTCACCAAATATGGACCCTCTATTCCAATTAATAAAGAAACTGCATTTCCATGAATACATCAGGTAGATGAAACGTTACTGCTTTAATGTCTAGAGACTGATTTAAGCTTTGAAATTGTGGATGACGGACGGACGATGGATGGACGACAGAGCTTGAGAGCACCTTGTCAGCCTCCAGCTTTGGTGAGCTAGTAATATGTTCTTACCACCTCTTATATGTCCATATTTGCATAGTGGCTCACTCTTTGGCAGGCTCTTGGTCCTATTTCTGGGCTCATTTCTGTTGAGAGGGTCTAATCAACTAGCTTATTATCCATAGCAATACCCTTCCTATTTTCCTTGCAGGCTCCCAAACTCGTCTCAGGACTCTGAAAAAATATGTATTGCATTTATAAGCTTTACCTGTACCTGATTGTTAGTTTGGTTTTTTCCCACCTCGGTTTTTGGAGTGGGAATCTTTTTCTGATTGCGCCTTTTCCTGATCTTTGCCTACTTGTACCTTTTTATACAAAAATACAAAATACCATAAAAATTCTATGAAATGCCCACACTCTAATAAATGCCCATACCCCTATTTGGATGCCAAAAATGACCATTTTATCTGTAAGTTTTGAAATTCCAGTAACCTCTAACCAGAGGACCAATGGTCCTGTATACGCTCACCAGAGAGCTGGGAAAAGCGACCTCAGCTGATCTTGCCATAAAATAGGTCAAGGTCATCCCGGGGTCATGATTTATACAAACTTTGTAGAGCTCCACTCACTGTGGCTTCAGGCAAAGTTTCAAAATCATACAGTATGTCTTCCGGTTCTGAAGAAAAAAAATTATAAAGTTTTTTTGTTATTTATAGCCATGGCGGCCATCTTGGTCACGCGACCTGGACCATTATTAACATTCATTCCCCTAACGATGCTCGACATAAAGTTTGGCTTTGATTGGCTAAGCGGTTTCCGAGAAGATGTTTGAATATTATGGTCATATGCATGTATATAGCCCCAAGGCAGGGGCAGACTACCCCCTGGGGACATTTTTAGCTCACCTGAGCCGAAGGCTCACAAGGTGAGCTTATAGTTTGGCCATGATCCAGCGTTCCTCCGTCCGGCGTCCGGCCTTTGTCCACAATTTCAAAGATCTTCTTCTCTAAAACCTCTTGGCTGATCTAGTTGAAATTTTATGTGGAGCCTCCTTGGGTAGTGCCATTGTAATTTTGTTTGCGATATCTTAGTCACATGACCAAGATGGCCGCCATGCCCATATATGGTAAAAACACTTCAAAAATCTGCTTGGCCAGTCAAAGTGAAATTTTATGTGGAGCATCCATGGGTAGGGGAGATGAAAGTTTGATCGCCAAATCCAGGTCACATGACCAAGATGGCCGCCACGCCCATATATGGTAATAACCACTCAAAAATCTCCTTCTCCAGAACCGGCTGGCCGTTTTTCATGAAACTTGGTATGTAGCATTTGGGACTCCAGCCCATCATAGTATGATCAAATGATGACCATAGGATGACCTTGACCTATTTTACGGCAATTTCAATTTTGGAAACATAGGCTTTTACATGGGAAAAAGTGAAAACTATGGATTTTCTGAAAACTATTGCAGCCTGAGGCCTGAAAAGTGGTAGATGCAAACAACTAATGGAGTAGATAAGGGTATGTGATTAATTTAGGTCAAGGTTATCTCTTGACCTTGGCCTGTCTGTCTTCCATACACACTTTTCAAAGATCTTGTTCTCTGAAACTGCTTGGCCAATCAAAGTGAACTTTTATGTGGAGCATCCATGCGTAGGGGAGACAAAAGTTTGATCGCGAAATCCAGGTCACATGACCAAGGTGGCTGCCACGCCCATATATGGTAAAAACCACTCAAAAATCTCCTTCTCCAGAACCGGCAGGCCGATTTTCATGAAACTTGGTATGTAGCATTTGGGACTCCAGCACATCATAGTTTGATCAAATGATGACCCTAGGATGACCTTTACCTATTTTACGGCAATTTCAATTTTGGAAACATAGGCCTTTACACGGGAAAAGTGAAAACTATGGATTTTTTTAAAACTGTTGTAGCCTGAGACCTGAAAAGTGGTAGATGCAAACAACTAATGGAGTAGATGAAGGTATGTGATTAATTTAGGTCAAGGTCATCTTTGACCTTGGCCAGTCTGTCGTCCATACCCACTTTTCAAAGATCTTCTTCTCTGAAACTGCTTGGCCAATCAAAGTGAAATTTTATGTGGAGCGTCCATGGGTAGGGGGAACAAAATTTTGATTGCGAAATTCGGGTCACATGACCAAGATGGCCGCCATGCCCAACTATTGTAAAAACCACTCAAAAATCTTCTTCTCCAGAACCGGCTGGCCGATTTACGCGAAACTTGGTATGTAGCATTTGTGTAGTATGTAGCCCATCATAGTTTGTTGAAATGATAACCCTAGGATGACCTTGACCTATCATACGGCAAAGTCAATTTTGGAAACATAGGCTTTTACATGGGAAAAGGCGAAAACAATGGATATTTTGGAAACTGTTGCAGCCTGAGACCTGAAAGTTGCTAGATGCAGACAACTTATGAAGTCAATAAAGGTGTGTGAGTATTCAAGGTCAAGTCATTTCATGATGACTTAATACTCCAAGATCAGGCTTCAGGTGAGCGTTCTCAGGACCAATGGTCCTCTGGTTTTTCATAAACATAAATCTTCTGTCCATTTGCATACTCCCAGCAAGTTCTCCCCCCATTTAATTACATCTTACTAATTTTCCCCATTCATCTGCATGGGCAACCCATGTTGGCCTTGCCATTTAATAGGTCAAGGTAATCCCAAGGTCATGAATTATATAAACTTTGTAGAGCTCCTCTCCCTGATGCTTCACGCCAAGTTTCAAAATTGTAGGCCTTCTGGTTCTGGAGAAGAAGTTTTTTGCTATTTATAGCCATGGCGGCCATCTTGGTCATGTGACCTTGGCTATTTATATAAACTTTCATTCTCCCTTCCTAAGAATGCACAACATTTGGCTTTGATTGGCCAAGCGGTTTCAGAGGAGAAGATCTTTGAATATTATGGTAATACAGCTCGGTTTCAAAAATAACATACCCCTGCAATGTCGCAAAATAAATTGACCTCTTCACCTTCATTGAATCAATCATTGCTTGCGGGTTATTAAGCTGGTACGAATGAAACTTCGGGTCAAGTATAGTATAAGAAAAAAATAATCCCGTGGAAATAAATATGGTGAATCGGCTAAAGTTTGAGTAATTCGGTTACTGTTAGGGTAAGTCGGCTCAGTGCGAACTGGAAAGCAAAAATAATCCCAAGTTGAATAAAAAGGCAATGCAGATATTAAGAACTGATTTTTTGCTATACTATATAACTCGGCAAACTGGCAACTCGGCAACCCGGCAACTCGGCAACCCGGCAACTCGGCATCTCGCCAACCTGGCATCCCGGCAACTCGGCAACCATACAAGTAAATATTAAGAACTGATTTTTTTTTTTTTTGCACATTTAATTTTACACAGCTACAGAATGTGTGAAGGAGCGAGGTTGCTGAGTTGCCGGGTTGCTGAGTTGACGGGAAGCAGAGTTATACTGTATAACTCGGCAACTCGGCAACTCGGCAACCCGGCAACTCGGCAACTCGGCAACCCGGCCACCATACAAGTAAATATTAAGAACTGATTTTTTTTTTGCACATTTAATTTTACACAGCTACAGAATGTGTGAAGAAGCGAGGTTGCTGAGTTGCCGGGTTGCCGAGTTGACGGGAAGCAGTTATACTGTATAACTCGCCAAAGCGGCAACTCGGCAACCCGGCAACTCGGCAACCCGGCAACTCGGCAACCCGGCGACCCGGCAACCCGGCAATCCGGCAACTCGGCAACCCGGCAACTCGGCAACTCGGCGACCCGACAACCCGGCGACCCGGCAACTCGACCTCTCGACATTGATCAGTTTTACTGATATAATTAAATTCCGCTTCTTAAGCACTGCTAGCATTACACTATGATAGTTTGATCATCCTTTGCTTCTTACGCACTGCTTTCACTATACACTTATATGATAACGTTTTTATCAGTTAATCACTATGTACGAATGTTTTAGGGACTATGCTTCTAAACATTACTTTCGTTTTATATTAACTTCTAAATAATGTAGAGTAATTTTCTTTGTATGTCTTGTAGTGTCATTTTATTAAAGAAACTTTAGTGCGCAAAAATACAAATTAATGCGCAAAAATGGCAAAACTACTTTTTTCTTATACTATACTTGAACCGAAACTTCTACATTTTGTGCATATGACTATGTGTGTTGAAATGGTATCAATTTTATATTGATCATGAGCAGACCGATTGGACAGGAAGCTGCCTTTGGCATATACCAAAATTCTGACAGATTTAAAGTCAAGTTTTCAAGTTTATGTGATTGGTATAGTGTACGTACTGTGAATTTTGCCACTTTATGACCTGAATGCTATGCATTGACACCTATTTGAGACATCTTAAAACTTGCACCACACTCGAAACAGTACTGAATCAGAAAGTGGAAGTTTAATGTACCCACTACCTTGTATACAAGTACCTTGCAAATGCATGTTTTTAGCACAAAAATTCTTTTCAAAGTTATCCAATTTTGTGAATTTGCATCTGAGAATAGCAGTAATAATCGTAAATCGTAATGATTGTTTATAGATAGTTTATATGGAATTGTGTCCCATGCAATGCGCATATGCCTATGGCAATGTTAAAGTAATACCATGACCTTATTAAACATAATGTATTAATCAAAGACATTTGTTGGTATGTGAATATATTTAATTGAAATACTGTAAATGGTCATCTTATCAAGACGGTTTATATAATAAAATCATCCCAGAGAAACTCCAACGAAACAACTACCATGCACAAGAGAACAAAGTAAGATGTAAATGGACAGTAAGAGCAGTTTTGCTTCCTTAACACACGCCTGTAATGAATGGATACGCGTCTATTTAATCATTATTTCAGTACTTAAAATGTAAAGCGAATGTGATGCAAACTTTAATGTATCTAAAATAGATGTCTATGAATAGCATCAAGGTCTGAAAGTGGCAATAGTCACAGTACATACATCATACCAATCGCCCAAACTTGAAAACTTGACTTTAAATCTGTCAGAATTTTGGTATATGCCAAATACAGCTTCCTATCCGATCGGACTGCTCATAATCAATATAAATTTAATACCATTTTAACACACACAAACATATGCACAAAATGTAGAAGTTTCATTCGAACCAGGTCAACAGTCCTCAAGCAATGATCGATGCAATGAAGATGAAGAGGTCAATTTATTTTGCGACATTGCAGGGGTATGTTATTTTTGAAACCAAGCTGTATACATGTACTCGTATAATGCCCCGTGGTGGAGGCAAACCTGCCCCTGGGGTCCTTTTTTCAGAATCATAACTTATTATTAAGTCTTCAGTCCATTTTACCACTTCCATAAAGTTTTCCCCATTATTGTTCAATTTTAATGGACCCTACAAGTTTAAGATTTTTGAAAATCCTTGCACTTTATCAATTGTTACACTATTTTCAGTGTAATATGGTCATGTAAGGGCCTAATCACCAAAAGAGAAAATTATTATATATGCATGGGAAATTGGGAATCCTGAAACAGTCAAATGACAAGCAAGTGACTGTCGATTAAATGAATGGTGCAAATTTAGGTATGAAAGCTTTACCCAATGTGGGGCTGCTTGTCAAAATAGTGTATTCATTTTAAAAAGCACACAAGCTCCAATAAGCGCAAACCCAGGCCATTTCTGAAAAACATGTGCATAAGCGCACACTGCATGAATAGTATATTTGTATTTTGCACCAATTCTGCACATAAATGCAGCATTAGATCATGTAAGCAAACAGAGTAGACCTGGGCACAAATACAAACTTGAGGACTAACAGTGATAACAGATGCACTCTTAAAAATGGAATTAAAATTTCACAGTTCCGTAATTCTGTCAAAATTTGACGGAAAATCCTCAAAAGTTAATCAGGTAACCTTCTTCTCCGCCCCAATGAGTAAACCAAATATGAAGGCTCTAGCTAAAACACTTTTTGAGATATTTTGCACACAAGATTTTCAAATTTTTTTCAAAGGGACATAACTCAAAAAGGGGAAATGACTCAGACATGAAAAAAAAATACGGGTCAACTATTTTTACATGAGGAATCTGTAAATGAAATATCAAGACCCTAGCATTCACCGTTTAAAAGTTTCAAATTTCACCAAATTTTGTGCAAATTTGGGGTAGAGTTCTCAAAAGTAATTAAGTTAATCAGGTGATCTACTCCTCAGCCCCTAGTTCTAGTGTACCAAATATCAAGGCTAGAAGCTCAAATACTTTTTAGATATCTTGCACACAAGATTTTCAAATTTTGTTTTCAAAGGGACATAACTAAGAAAAGGGGCATAACTCAGACATGAAAAAAAATACGGGTCAACTATTTTTTCATGAAGAAAGTGCATATGAAATTTCAAAACCCTAGCATTCACCATTCAAAAGTTAACACACTCAGACAGACAGACACACTGACAGACAAGCCGAAAGCAATATGCCCCTCCAACTTTTTCAAAGTTGGGGGCATAAACATGTTGGGGTATCCATGTTTTTTAAAAAGTTATTGATTTCCAAAAATGAGAAAAAATAGATTTTATGCAATATTTTCTATTTAATTTTCACGGAATATATCTAAAATATGTCAATGGAATGTGTTTAAAACTGTGAATGTATTCACTAACTACTTGCCAAATAACAATATAGGGTAACCATAGGACCAATGGTCCTGCTAATGCTCACCTGAGATCTGCTGCAAATACCAATAAACATGTTTGAATATTATGGTATTTAACCCCAGTGCAGGGGCAGATGAAGCCCTTGGGACATTTTCATTTTGCAGAATAATCAATATTCTGTCCATTTGCCAATTTCCTGCTGGCTTTTCCCTTCAAATGACAGCTTTCCCCATTCAAATGCATGGGCAACCCATGTTGACCTTGCCATAAATTGGGTCAAGATCATCACAGGGTCATGATTTATATATACATTGCAGTACTTCAGCCATAGATGCTTCACGCCAAGTTTCATTGAGATCAGTCAATTGGTTTCAGAAAAGATTTTTGAAGGTTTTTTTTTCCCATACATGGGCATGGCGGCCATCTTGGTCATGTGACCTAGATTATTAATATACACATTGGTTCCCCCATCCTATAGATGCTTCACATACAAATTGGCTTTAATTGGCCAAGTGGTTTCAGAGGAGAAGATGTTTGAATATAATATACATGTAAATTGCCCTTGGGTGGGGGGCATATGAGCCCAGTGGCCCATTTTTATCAGAATCATTAATATTCAGTCATACTACCCCTTTCCTGCATGATTTTCACCTCACATGACTTTTTAAAAGTTTTCCCCATTCAAATGCATTGGCGACTTATGTTGACTTTGTCGTAAAGTAGGTCAAGGTCACCACAGGGTCATGATTTATGTATACATTGTAGTACTTTAGCCATCAATGCTTCATGCCAAGTTTCTTTGAAATCGGTCCACCAGTTCCAGAGTAGAAGATTTTTGAATGGTTTTTACCATATATGGGCATGGTGGCCATCCTGGTCTTGTGACCTAGATTATTTATATATATATACATTGATTCTCCCATTCTATAGATGCTTCACATAAAATTTGGCTTTGATTGGTTTCAGAGGAGAAGATGCTTGAATATTATGGTAATATACATGTATAATGCCCCGGGGTGGGGGCAGATGAGCTGACCTGGGGTCTAATTTTTTTCAGAATCATTAATATTCAGTCCTACTGCCCATTTCCTGCAAGACTTTCACTTTAAATGACATTTTAAAAGTTTTCCCCATTCAAATGCATTGGCGACCTATGTTGACCTTGCCTTAAAATAGGTCAAGGTCATCACAGGGTCATGATTTATATACATATTGTAGTACTTGAGTCATCAATACTTCATGCCAAGTTTCATTGAAATCAATCCACCAGTTCCGGAGATTTTTTAAGAGTTTTTACCATATATGGGCATGGCGGCCATCTTGGTCATGCGACCTGGATTAATTTATATATACATTGGTTATCCCTTCCTATAGATGCTTCACATACAATTTGACTTTGATTGGCCAAGCGGTTTTAGAGAAAATGTTTGAATATTATGGAGATATACATGTATATATATTGCCCCGGTGTGGGGGCATATGAGCCCCTGGTGTCCATTTGTTTTTCAGAATCATTAATATTTAGTCCTAGTGCCCATTTCCTGCAAGACTTTCACTTTAAATGACATTTTAAAAGTTTTCCCCATTCAAAAGATTGGTGACCTACATGTGTATGTTGACCTTGCCATAAAATAGGTCAAGTTCATCACAGGGTCATGATTTATATACACATTGCACCACTTGAGTCGTCCATACTTCAAACTAAGTTTCGTTGAAATCGGTTCACCGGTTCTGGAGAAGAAGATTTTTAAAAGTTTTTATCATATAGATATATGGGTGTGGCGGCCATCTTGGTCAAGTGACCTGGATTATTTATATACACATTGGTTCCCGCTTCCTACAGATGCTTCATATAAAATTTGGCTTTGATTCGCCAAGCTATTTAAGAGGAGAAGATCTTTGAAATTGTGGACTGACTGACGACGGACAGATGCTGGATCATGGCCATCCTATAAGCTCACCTCGTGAGCCTAACGAGCTGTTAGGCTCACGAGGTGAGCTTATAGGATGGCTATTGGTGAGCTAAAAAGGACCACAGGGGCTCATATAACCCCACCCCGGGGCAATATACATGTATATTACCATAATATTCAAACATCTTCTCCTCTGAAACCGCTTGGCCTATCAAAGCCAAATATTATATGAAGCATCTATAGGAAGGGGGATCCAATGTGTATATAAGTAATCCATCTCACATAGCTAAGAAGGCTGCCGTGCCCATTTATGGTAAAAACCCTTCAAAAATCTTCTTCTCCGGAACCGGTGGACCCATTTCAACCAAACTTGGCATGAAGCATCAATGAGGCAAGTACTACTACTACATTGTGTATATAAATCATGACCTTGTGATGACCTTGACCTTTTTATGGCAAGGTCAACATAGGGAAATGTGCAGTAGGATTGAATGATAATGACCCTTTGATGACCTTGACAAATTTTAAGGACAGATCAACGTAGGTCACACTAGAAAAAGTGCCTTGAGAGGCACGTATACCCCCGGCTGGTAGCCACCAAGTCCCCACTCCCCTACCCCCTACCCATACAAGTCGGCACATGCTCACCCCTGACATTGAATCTCAAATCCTCAATGAAAGACAGTACCCTTGTTGTTGTTTTTTGTCATGGATCCTTATTTCTTTTTCAAGAATTGTAGAGAGTGAGCAGCTGACATTGTTTCTTAATGATTTGGAGGTTAAAAAGTGTGTGCATGTGCAAAGCAAATCTTTCCTGATTCAATTTATTTGAATTATTTAAGACGACAAAAATTTCTCATTCAATTTTAATCAAAATGAAAATCACTGTTTTCCATATTATACCCTAATATCCCATGAGTAGGAATCATACAGCAACGAACCTGAAATTTATATCATCGTTTTACCCTTAAACTCGAAAATCCTCTGATAACTACAGTTGTGTTTCTTTTTTTGTCCAGTATATATGATGATGGGCAAGTCCATTCATCACTAATCGGTTATAATAAGTGTAATATAGTGTAATAATTATAACTAGAAATTGGCTGCAAGCAAGGCTTTCAGTATACCCCCCGCAAAATTATCTGAAGCTGGCCAATAACTTCCTAAGTCAAACATGCAGAAAATTAATCAAAGATATCTTTTCAGCATTATAATCCTTCATGAACATCCTCAGTATGCCAGTCACATCTATAAGATATTAAAAGAATATATCGAAAGCTTGAGGTTGATTTCACTGTATGCACTATGATCATTGTTTATCATGAGAAATGGTAAAAATTGGCTAAGTTAATAAAAGCTGTAAATTTGTCAAAAATTAACTTTTCAGCATGAAAAATATTCATGCAAATCATACATGTATCTGGAACAAATCTACAACTAGAAATTGGCTGCAAGCAAGGCTTTCAGTATACCCCCCGCAAAATTATCTAAGGCCAATAACTTCCTTTAAGTCAAACATGCAAAACATTTGTCAAAAATATCTTTTCAGCATTAAAATCCTTCATGAAAATCCTCCGTATGTCTGACTCATGTCTGTAAGGTATTAAATAATATACTGAAAGCTCAGGGAGTACAATTATTATTGATTTCACTGTACACTGTTGATCATTATTTATCATGAGAAATGGTCAAAAATTGGCTATGCTAAAAAAAAGCTGTAAATTTGTCAAAAATAAATTATTCAGCATAAGAATTATTCACGCACATCTGAAATATATCTGGAACAAGTGTGCAAAGAATTCAAATGAAACTATGAAAGCACTAGGAGGACTTGATTTCATAAAGTATGCTCTACCAGCCGTACTGTATATTAGCGGATGGTTGAAAAATGTCTAAGTTGAAAAATGCTGTAAAGGACTAGGGCATTTAACGTCTGATTTTGGCCTCAGATTTTGCTAAAAAATAAATTAAATTTTGGAATTTAGGTGAGAAACTATTCCTTGAAACATTCATATATCTCCTCTATCAAAAACAAGAACAAGTACTTCATTTATTCTACAAGAAGAACCGTAGATAGAGCACATTTTGCACTTTTTGGTCTATTTTTGACCATTTCTGAACACAGTTTTTAATTTTTAAGTGCCAGCCCACACGACGAACAAATGATACTTAGCATACAATATCTCTGGATGATACTTCATAATTATTTCATAATAAGAAATTGTTCGTCACGTGGGCCGGTAGTTGAAAATGATGTTGAAAGGTGAAAAATAGACCCAACATTGCAAAAAGTGGCATTTCTATGCTTTTCGGAGCGTTGTCATGGCAACATGTGGAATTTGAATGTGATATTTGTGCTAGAATTAATAATCAGGGACCTATACCTGCTATTTGCAATACTTCTCTCCTCAAAATTCCAAAATTCAACTTTTTACCAACACATGAGGCCGAAATCAGGCCTTAAATTCCCGAGGCCTTTGTCAAAAATTATTTTTTCACCAATAAAATTCTTTATGCACATCTTCAATATGTCTGTAACATTAATTTTTCAGTATCATAATTCTTCATGCACATCTTCAATATGTGTGGAACAGGTCTGCAAAGTATTGAAAAGAAATACTGAAAGCCCTTGGATGAGTTGATTTCACAAAATATGCACTACCAACCATTACTGTATAAGCAATGCTCAAATATGACTATGCTGAAAAATGCTGTAAATTTGTCAAACATTATTTTTTCATCATTATAATTCTTCATGCACATCTTCAATATGTGTAAAACGTGTCTGCAAAGTATTGAAAAGAAATACTGAAAGCCCTAGGAGGAGTTGATTTCACAAACTATGCACTACCAACCATTATTGAATATGGCAATTATCGAAAATTGGCTAAGTTCAAAATGCTGTAAATTTGTCAAAATTCATTTTTTCAGCATAACACTTCTTCATGCACATCTTCAATATGTGTGGAACAAGTCTGCAAAGTATCAAAAGAGAATATTGAAAGCTGTAGGAGGAGTTGATTTCACAAAGAATGCACTATTAGCACTATGGCAAACATTCTATGTATAGGTTTAAAAAGTCCCATAACTCTTGCAAAACTGACCCTTTGGCCCCTAAATTCATATCACACATGTGTTGTCTAATGGTGCAGGTGTGTTGAAAAGGGCATGAGGCAAGTCTGGCATCTAGCGGCCTACGAATTTGGAAATTTTGAACAATAATGTTATTACCGCCAATTTACGTCATGACGTCAACTCTTGCACGCATGGACTTCGAATCGACGTCATGACGTCACGTTACGTCACCAATAGTGACTGAAGACGCCATGATTGCGCGCTTTTGCAAGAAATTCAGATATTTTATGCAAACTTTTCCAAAGTTCATAGTGAGGCCATGCAGGTACCAAAAAGATATTTTGCACAGACATTTATACGAGGGAAATACGCAAAATAGTGAAGTTTCATTCTGGTACCTGCGTGGCCTCACAGTGAAATATCAACTTTTCGCATTTTTTCTGTACAAGAATCCACATGAAAAGTGAGCTGCTTCTCGCCTATACCGCGTCTATTCGTTGACTGCTGAACTGAGATCGAAGGCAAAAATCGACGGAGTATTTGACAACAGACTTTTACCATTGTCAACTTGCTTCTGTAAGAGAATTTTTTGTTAGGTTTACATTAATGTGTCATTTTTTTCGAAGGCCATGCACACCTACGCTATATAATAATTAGCCTACAGTAAGTAACTAGTTCGTCCCATTGACGAAAGTGGCTCGCAGTTTTGTTTTTCATTGTGCATTGTGTAACGTTACAAATGGTTGGCTTACTTACATGAATTATTTACCGTGTTTGCCTGTATGGCTTTATGACAAATCTAACTTAGTCACTGCTAGCGGACGTGAGTAGGACTGCCTATTTTGAGGGAAAGTGTCATATAATTACTGTATTTTTTCCCTATTTTGGTCTAGTTTGTAACTTATTACTATATAGTGACAAATAAACATTCATTCAGAGGGTAGTGCAGTCTACAAATAACAAGCTGCAATCATTGAAAGTTTGTTTTGAATTTAAATGAGAAAACTATTAGTACACGTCATTTGATTTGAAAAAGCTAGTCTGGTCATGAATAGTCAAATTATTTGATGAAGTTTATGATCAAATTAACAACTTCATTTTGATAAGTTATAGTTGTTTCCCTTGAACAGATTTCACAAAATACACCCGTTGCTGTGCGATCTCAGTGGGATTAGCACGTCGGATCAGGAAACGACCGCGGTTTTTGCTTCAAACTTTTTTTTGTGTTATGAATTCTAAAGACATGCATTTAAATCATGTGAATTGGTACGGCAAACACCGAGATGAAAATGTGCAGGTTTCCATAGCCGTGCTTGCGCAAGCGTGTATCAATATATTGAATTTCTCTGAAAAAATGGCTGGTTGAGTCAAAGTCATACACGAAAATGTTTGTTTTAATTGATGCTTTAGGCCCTAAGTCCAAGTCGACAGCAATGATCATGTCGGGACGTTGCTTCCATTTTTTTTGTACTTTTACCCAAATTAGTATGTCATGACACTCACAATGTGCTCCCGGAAATATAATCACCCAACTAAACCAATAAGGTGGTTTGACTAAACCACTTTTCCTGGTCAGGCTCAGACATGAACAGTTAACCAGTAAATCAGATGGTCCTGGGAAAACAAGCGGTCCATCTATTTCTGCTAGGCCAAAATGGGCGGGAGCGGCCCCGTGAACGCTGTTTCGTAATCACTCGATCATTTCACCGCTGTGTCTGGTGTGGGGTCGAGCCCCACTCTGGCCACATGTGAGACGAGCCAAGTTCTGCTTGCGGGTGTGCCATGTGGTTTTTCTCGGGGATCTCCCGTTTTCGCCCCACCAACTGATAAGCCATGTCTCATATGAGCTGAAATAATCTTGAAAGTGACGTATAACTGAATTTAAAAAAAAAATGCCGGGGGCCCATATTCCCACCCGACCACCCTTACACACGAAAACTAGTACAGTTTTTACAACAAATAATAACGGAAAAACTCGCATATTTCCACATAAATTTCATAAAAGAGTCGCCGAACCGAATATAAAGGGTAACATTATGCTGTTCGCATTCAAGTATGTAAGGTTTGACAAATTCATGTCTCGTGAATCACGCAAAATAATAGGTCATGGAAATTAAGAGTACGACTTGAGGCATAACTCCTGTATTCTGGCCAGATTCATTTTGGTATGAAATAGAGATAAAAGTTTGAGATAAAAGTTCACATGATTACCATCGCTAGATCCTGAGTATAGGCGTTGTTAAAGAACACCTGATGGACTTTTCGACTTTTATGCACTAGGAATTTGTAACCACGACCCCAGGCCCGGGAAATAGCCGGGACTTTGACTTTTGGTGTCTAGCAAATTCCCGCTAAAAGCCCCACCTTGCGGGGACTGCTCGTTTGTAAAACCACGGCTGTTTTCCCAGGTAGCCTGCTATCTTTTCATTCACAGCCTTATTTGCATCCATAAAGCAAACCCCAGGTATTTTCCCCGCACTGCGCGGCAAAACTGTGGTTAAAGCCACGCTCATTTTCATGGCTATCTCACGCCCTCCCCCGGACCTTGAGGGGGGGGGGGGGAGGCAAAGTCATGTTTTGTCGCTAATATTGCTTAAATTCTGCTGTGTGTGTGTTTTCGTGTTTTTAAACAGAATGTTATTTTGTTAACTTGACTTTATAAGCACACATATTCATTTATTTAGTGGGTAGCGCAGTCTACAAATAACAAGCCGCAATGATTAGAATTTCGGTTTGAATTAAGATTTGAAAACTATTTAATACACGTAATTGAATTTGAAAATTATTCTGGATATGCATACTTTCAAAATATGTGATGAGTGTGGCGTTAAGGATCTATCAGATAATTTACAGTTGTTTCCCTTGAAAAAAAAATAAACAAAACAAAACAAAACAAAAAAAAAAAAAAAAAAAAACGGGAATGAGAACGTCAGACAGCCTACGACTGCTGTTTTTTCCGTTTTGCTGGAAGAATCTGATCTATATTTTGTACAGCGCTGGGGTTACAAACAACGTGCAATTGTAAGCATACTTTTTATGAGCCTGTGCATGAGAAAATCAACAATTTTGGTTTCCGACCAGGTCAGACACAAACCGGGCTGTACAATCACGATGCTTGAATTTGTGTCTATAAGTAGAAGAGAAAATGTACTATCCGTGTAGCAAAAACAAAGGCGTGATTCAGATTCGCAGTTACTACGAAGCTGGTCTGTGTCTTTGTTTTCGCTTATGCAGATTGTTGGTTTTCTTGTGCAGCGGCTCAAATAAAATGTCACAGTTTTCAGTCATGTTTCATGCATCACGAAAATTTTAGCTCGTGGAAATCGTGAGGCCGACTTCAGGTAACATACATTCTGGCCGTTTTCATTATGGTATTCAGGTAGCCGTGCAGGCAGAAATGTGCGTGATCGGATGGTCCATCTATTCAAAAAGAGAGATCAAAATGGAAAATTCAATTAAAAGCGTAAACCACCGTCACGGCATGTTTAGTCCTACCGTCAGAAATCAGCTACATGTACTTGTATTTTGTACAATTCAATTGAGGTAGCCTCGTAATTTCTTTCATATATCTTACCGTATTTATGTTATGACCAAGTCACGGCTGTAGTCATGTCGGGACGTTGCCTCCATTTTAAGGCACTTGTACCCAAAATAAGAATGTCATGACATCCAAAAGGTGCTTCCGAAAAGTAACCACCAAACTTAGCCAATACGGCTTCTATGTGTTGCTATATGCAATAATAACCGTTTCTGTGATGTATTCAACGTCATTAACATATTTGGCCCCTGCTCACCAACCGGGTGGTTTTATGAAAAGGTACAAGTAGGCAATGATCAGGAAAACGGCGCAATCAGAAAGAAATTCCAACTCCAAAAACCGAGGTGGGAAAATCTAAATTGTCAAGTATCGTAAGTCGGGTCAGCAGCTATTTCCCAGTAGGCGGCCACTCAGCTACCCGAACTTAAATAAAACTATGAAAACGTAAGGTTCAAACAGCACAGACATTTGACACCAAACATAAAACAAATAGAACCACAACAGAAATTAGAACGATCAGTAATAGACATTTTTCACTTTTGAACGTAAATTTTGCTGGCGCTTGCGGTTACGACTTTGTGTGTGATGGGCGACGACTCGTGAGGGCATATTTGAGACGAAGGCGAGGGGCGATATGAAGAATTAACTTAGTCAAAACTACTAACAGCCCACCGGAGGTGTATTAAATGAGATAAGCAAAAAACGAAATTGTCCAGGACGCCTAGCTGAATAGTTCAGTAGGTAGAGTGTAAGACATAGAATCGAAAGGTCCTGGGTTCGAGTCCGGGTAGGACAAAAATTATTTTTCCTTTTCTTTGTTTCTTCCTTTTTTCGCACCTGTGACAATAAAGCTTAGAAAATTAAAAAGAAATGAAAAAAAAAGGAAAAAAGAAAATATTATTTTATCTATTGGCAAATGCAAGAATCACAAAATTCACTGCTGCATTTAATACTAAAATCGTAAGTTTTTGGATTAAACTGTCTAGTGAGAAGGCAGACCGCATGTATAGGCTTTTTTATAGGTCTTGATTTTTCACCCATTGAAGCCGAGAACTCGATCGTCATTTTCGGCAGAAGAACGGATCAGCGATCGATCCTAACGTCAACATTTATTTCCTGACTGGCTGGTACAGATAATGTGGATAGGATAAGCTGACCGCCTCTAATGACTAAAAAAATACGCAAGCGTCCCCCGTGGCCGAGCAGTTAAGAGCGCTATTTCATAATCACTTAATCATCTCACCGTTGTGTCTGGTGTGAGTTCGAGACCCACAATGGCCACATGTGAGACAGGCCAAGTTCTGCTTGCGGGTGTGCCAGGCGGTTTTTCTCGGGGTACTCCCGTTTTCGCCCCACCTACTGTTTGGTGCTTTTCATATGAGCTGAAATAATCTTGAAAGGGACGTGAAACTGAATTTTAACAAATACACAAGACACCAAATCAAAAAGTATAGTGTACATGTTCAGATATATGTGTATTATTACATGTAAAACTACAGTTTCACGTGCTATCTCGTGAGCGAACGATGTTTATTTTTCTCGATGTCTAGTTTTGAGTCCATTCGACAGTAGGAAGAGCGATGGGGGCAATACCCTACATGTAGCTACAATATGCCTAGCCACACAACTGTTTTTGTTTATTGTAGACTGCCATATCGAGTGCGATGGTTACGATGTAGAAAAATAATTTGGCAAGACATAAGCTTTCGTTCTGATCCTCATTTATTCTGTGTGATAGTATGCGTGCTGTTTCACCTGGTTGAATTCAAATAAATAAATAAAAATCAAACTAACTCAATTATATTATTTTCATGAGTTTCTAAAGTGTTTCCGTTGAGGACGCTTAGTGTTTCAGTCGCCCCGTAAAGCGGGTCGCGCGTCACTTCGCCGCAGTTTACTTTTGATGTTCGCCATTTTCACGTAGAAGCAATTTTGGACACTACAAAGTGTACAAATTATTCATTTGTTTCACATATAATGGTGTATACAGTCTTCACATTGACACATGTGTTTTCTGAAGATTATTGCCTCATGTATTGTCCCTTTTAAAAGAATGGACGCTGGTCTTGTTTGGAAAGAGCTAGTAATTTTGTTTTTTATGCGTGTTGTTAAATTGCTTGTGATGTGTTGCACCGCCATGTCTCTCCCGCCTGGTGTCTATGTTAGGATGGGAAATTTAATTGCATAGATTCTTGGTCATTTTATTGTTACTTGATTGTTACTTGATTACAGATAAGGGTCTGATTGTGCTCATTTCTGATCATGATGATTTGTTTTTTTTATACAATTTTCGGCCCGTTCAAGATTATTTTAGTTCATATGAGACGGGTAAATCAGTAACAGGAGGAAAAGGGGAGAACCCTGAGAAAACGAACTTGCACACCCAAAAGCAGAACTTGGTTTATGTCACCCGTGATTGTAAGACTGATCAATTGGGCAGCAACCTACGGCGAAGAGTTCATTGTCTTGGTGTTGGTAGTTGCCAAAACGATATTGTTGCGCTGAAGGTTGTTTTAATCCATTTTATCAGATGTTGTGTGATGTTGCATCAATCTTTGTTGTAAGGACTTTGATTGTATCGCAAGCATATACGATGGTGCTGACACTGATAGACAATACCCGAATACACATATTCATATACATGTACAGTATAAATGTTTCAAATCGTAAATCTTGCCATGTTTACATGTAAAACAAATACTGTGTGTTCACGAAAAACACGTGAAATGTAGCTTAACAGAACCAATGTACGTATATACATGCACCAGTATGTTAAAAGTCATATGGCGATAACAAATAGTTGATAGTTGCTTTCCCACCAACAGTTATCGTCATATGCAGACGGGATCTCGGTTTATAGTGTCACCATAAAGCCATGGGCAGCTCAGAATTGAACTAGCGATCCCTAGTTATACACACGAGTGTCTAAAAAATAACATTCTGCACTGGAAGCTCAACAATAATCATTGTTACCATTGCATATGATAACATTGTTTGTTTACGATTTATATGTTTAATTGCTGTCTGGATTTCTTTATTTTTGCATTTTACCAATGCATATAGGTTTTAAGTTTTTATTTATTTATTTTTTTTCTACGCAAGAATACTGTCAAAGATGCGAAAAAAAAAATAATAAAAATAATAAATTCCAATAAAAATAGGCGTTTCCTACTCGCGCTCAACCTCCTGAGCTAACGAATCAGATGCTCTTATCAAAATCATTTTCATTAAGGCTTTATATCCCAGTCAACATTTTTTCAGTCATGTCGGGACGGAGCCAACGCTTCCCGGGTTTAACCAGTTAGTAAGGAGTTAATGTGTCTACACGGTGGCGCCTGTGGGGATCGAACCCAGGACCTTTCGATTCGGAGTCAGACGCCCTACCACTACGCCACCGCGCTCCCTAAAATAATTTTGTACCAGTCTTATATCAACTACCTGTACGTATTTATTCTCGACATGTGATTTTACGAAGCGACTGACTTAACCACTGCGACATGAAGTCATCTACGGAACATGTGTGTGTGTGTGTATGTGTGTGTATGTGTGTGTGTGCTCGCGTAAAGAATATTAAAGAATATTGTCACCTGTTTTAGGGTTAAGCAAGGTACGCGGCACGTTATGAAAAAAAAAAAAAAAGAACGAACTGTATGTTTCTCAGTCTATAAACATTCATTTTCTTGAAAATAATATTGTTTCAGTTTGAAGTTTAATTATATTTATTTGAATTCAAACAGATAAACATCACGCATAATTCAAGAGCATAAATGAGGATCAGAAAGAAAGCCTTTGACTTGGTAAAAACATCCCAAAAATCGTAATTATCGCATTCAAACTGCTGAAATACTGTGGAAGGTCTACAAAACCTCAACTTATTTGTATGGCTTTGCAAAATGTAGCTAGGATATGGCACTTATGACTTGCAGATGATTGTCTAATGGACTCAAAACGAAACATCAACCAAATAAATAACATCACGATTTCGAGTATCTGTTTGAAATACATGTATAAACATGCCAAAATAAATTATGTTCTCTCACGAGACAGCACGTGGAACTGTAGGTCTTACACCTAATAAATATACATATATCTTTGCATGTACACTATACAGTGTACTATTTGAGCCGCGGAAAACATTTTAAGTCGTTCAGGATGGCTTACTTATCCTAGCCACATTATGCCTGTACAAGCCTTCAGTATATTCATATTTTCATGTCTCCCAGAAAGAAATATTGGCGTGAGGATAGATCAGCTCTTATACCCAAAATACGATCTTTTCACACTTAACCATTCGATCATCTCACCGCTGTGTCTGGTGTGGGTGCGAGTCCCGCTATGGGCACATGTGAGACAAGCCAAGTTCTGCTTGCGGGTGTGTCAGGTGGTTTTTCTCGGGGTTCTCCCGTTTTCGCCCCACCTACTAATTGGCCCGTCTCATATGAGATGAAATAATCTTGAAAGGGACGTTAAACTGAATAAAAAAAAAATATACGATCGAGCTCCCAATACAAGAGAAAACATACATGTGGGCTACCGTCTCAAACTTCAATTCCTTTACGATTTAAGAATTTAATGTAGTAGGGCATTTCATGATTCTTGCATTTGCCAAAAAAAGATAATCAGCTGATAATATATGTTTTATTTCCAAAGCTTTTTTGTCACAAGAGAGACAATTAAAGAAAAGAAAAAAGTGATCCGTCCGGGACTCGAACCCAGGACCTTTCGCTTTCAATTCCAAGCAGGCTACCTACTGAGCTACACAGCTACACGTCCTACACTATTTCATTTTTTGACTCTTTTATTTAATTCGTCTTCGTCGGGCTATTGATAGTTTTAACTAAGTAATTCTTTATATCGTCCCTCGTCTTCGTCTCAAATATGCCCTCACGAGTCGTCCCCCATCACACGGAAAGTCATAACCGCAAGCGCCAGCAGCATTTACGTTCAAAAGTGAAAAATGTCTATTATGAAGTTACTGGGGGTGGGCTTAACCGATTTTACAGGACCCACCTCGCCCTCAGTTTACAATATATTGTAAGCATGTAGCATTGTGTAGCAACATACACTGTAGCACAATTTAGATTTGCACACCACAGTCAACAATTGTTTTTGTTCTCAATGGCCTTCAACAGTTCGAAAATGGGTCAGCTTATTCGTATTTGACACATTATATTTGTCTACCCGGATTTAAAGCTGGATTCGATCGGCTGCTTCAAAACCTTTCCTCATGATGTGGCTCATCTTCACATGTCTTTTCAACTCTCCTATTATAGTTTTGCTTCACGTGGTATTTGGCTGGTTATGTAGAAGATGTAGATACAAGAACTTTGGACATTATTGCAATATTCCGGCATGCAAATGGCCCGTGGCATAATCCAGTCGCTATTTACTTAGCATAGGAAAGCTTATAAAATATTTACTTAGCATAGGAAAGCTTATAAAATATTCTTTCAGTGGCACAAAGTGACAGACAGTGACTATAAAATCTAGCGAAAAAACGGTTTTGCATTGCGCAGATATCGGCGTTTCAAGAGTAATCCGGTAGACTTTGTAAATAGAAAAATGGTATATGCACAACAGGTGACACGACCTATACTCGACACTCAGACAGGCCGATATGTGGCCAGACCGTCACTCCGACACGCCTACACATGTATGTCCACACGATGCGAGATCTAGATACTGCCAAGGAAAACTGGTTAAGTCAGCAATCCATATATTAAACATTAGTTGTTTACATCCAAAATTAGGTAGAAATCCGCTATAAAATGGAGATCGTGCGTCCCGACATGATCATAGCTGTTGATGGTGACGTGATGCAATAATCAACAAACAAAGCTTTATGCAAAAATTAGTCTGAATTGAAGCGGTATAACTGTTTTCGTGTAACAATTACCGCACAACGCCTTTTTTCAAAATGACTAAAGATCATGTAACAAAATAGCCTACTTTATTCTGATGCGCATTCTGACGGAAATTCTGAAGTTCTTCATCGATTACGGTTTGAACTTCAAAAAGTAGATCTATTTACCATGTAAAAGTTTCTACGAAGGAAAACAGCATGCTAGATGAAAGTAAAATAATAACGCGACGCTGTTGATTATGACGACGTCATATTCCACGCGTCATGTCACCGATATGTACATAACCCTCGTGTATAGAAATAATGCTCTTGAGGAAGCGAATTGAGGTATTCATTTAATTTTTTCGGATTTGTTTTCTTGAAACATTGTAGAAAACATCTACGAAATCTCGAAGCAAACTAACGATAGGCCGGAAACGCCAAAAAGCGCACATCGCCCTTTGAAGGACATCAGGCAAAAACTACTTAAGTTATTCGGCAAAGATGTCAAAATGTTGACGGAATGACGGAATCACGGAATCACAGACAGGCTGAAAACAGTATACCCCACTAAAACTTTGTTTGCGGGGGGTTTAAAAAATGCTGTAAATTTGTCAAAAATTATTTTTTCAGCATTATAATTCTATCTGCAAAGAAATAAAAAAAAACAAACAATGAAATCTCTAGAAGGAGTTGATTTAAACTATTCACTACCAACCATTGTTGTATATGTGCAATAGTAAAGAAAATGGCAAAGTTAAAAAATGCTGTAAATTTGTCAAAAATTATTTTTTCAGCATTATAATTCTTCATGCACATCTTCAATATGTCTGTACCATGTTTGCCAAGTAATGAAAAGAAATACTGAAAGCCCTAGGAGGAGTTGATTTCACGAAGTATGCACTACCAACCATTGTTGTATATGTGCAATAGTAAAGAAAATGGCAAAGTTAAAAAATGCTGTAACTTTGTCAAAAATTATTTTTTCAGCATTATAATTCTTCATGCACATCTTCAATATGTCTGTACCATGTTTGCCAAGTAATGAAAAGAAATTCTGAAAGCCCTAGGAGGAGTTGATTTCACAAAGTATGCACTACCAACCATTATTGAATATAAAGAATTATCGAAAATTTGCTATGTTGAAAATGCTGTAAATTTGTCAAAAATGATTGTTTCAGCATGATAATTCTTCAAGCACATCTGCAATATATCTGAAACATATCAGCAAAATATTAAAAAGAAATATTGAAAGCTGTAATAGGAGTTGATTTCACAAAGTATGTAGTTTCAGTACTTGCAAACATGTTATATGAAGACTTAAAAAGTCCCATAACTCTTGCAAAACTGACCCTTTGGCCCCTAAATTCATACCACATATGTATTGTCTGATGGTGCAAGTGTGTTAAAAATTTGAAATGAATCAGGCAAAAGCTACTCAAGTTATTCAGCAAAGATGTTAAAATGTTGACGGAATGACAGAATCACGGAATCACGGAGTGACGGAATGACGGACAGGCTGAAAACAGTATACCCCTCTAAAACTTCATTTTGCGGGGGATATAATAATATTAGTGCCATATCCAGGTAATTTTGAATCTGAGATTTTATTGATAGGCTTTGAAATCCAAACTTCCTTAAACACATTTTAAGAAAGACAGAGATCAACCTCAACAAAAATATTACACCAACCTAGCTATATTAATAAAGAAACACCTCCACATTAGAAAGAAAGAAAGAACAAAAGAAAGACAGAAAGAAAAGTTGCATGCTAAGTTTTTGTTGCACAATTGGATATGTTTTTTTATATATATATATAATTATATTTTCTAATACTTACCAAAAAAAATCTAACAATTCACATTATGAAGATTTAGTTCTTTCATATGAAAAAAGTTTAATGAAAATGTATAACACAAGACAATTTTTCCATACCCATATAGTCACACACACTGAACTGATGTGGTGAAATATTATAAATTAATAAAATGTAGTGCACATTTGACATTTCAGAGATTATTGGAACTAGATGGCCTTAGGGTAGGTCATAAAATCTAGAGATAAGCTTTACCTGGCTGCTCAGGATTACCATAACGTTTCTAAAATTTGGGACCAGTCACATTTGTCAGTCATATTATAATAACCATGTTGATTCCATTTTAATATTGAACATGTATTTTATAAGTTCACTGATATTATTAACATACGCATGACAATCAGGGTGCCCGGTGACTTTTGGTGTCAAAAATATAGGTCAGGTTCAAAAATATAGGTTTTTCGAGGTCAGAAATATAGGATAAAATAGGATGTATATAGAATGAAGAAAACAAGCTAAATTAATGTTTATCAGCCACCAGTCACATGATACATCTGTGAAGCCAACCAGATATATTCCTCTTTCCAAATAGAAAGAAAGACTGAACAAAGAAGAAATTCTTGATAGCAAGAATTCTTGATCTGAAATTTCAAATCCAGATATATAATATTACTTGGAATTCTGAAATTCCAAAAGGAGAGATTGTTTTCAAAAGTAAGGAGATCTTCCAAAAGAAAAGAAATATCACATGCTGTTTATCAATAAAGAGAAATGAGTAAATAAGAAGTATGTTATGGTTTGGGTAAAAGCTTTCATGCTTTCAGAATTTTAGTGTTCTTGAATTTCTGTAAACTTACGATTCTTGTAATGTTGTGAATAGTAAAACACTATTATTGTCACTATAAAGACCTTTGAAGGAAATTATAATTTAAGCACTTAAAATTATATTTCGAGCCTGTTGTTATTATGTTCAGAATCAGTATTTTATGCTATGTGTATACAATCTACATCAAGTTATAATCTTCTCATTATGGTGAAATGATATGTTGAAAATTTGAGTGTAACACATCATACTGTTCTTCAGCTTTATAATCATCACAAGTCATAGCCAAAAGGTAGCAAAGTTTGGGTTTTATCATACTAACCTATCAGATTTGGACACTTAAACAAGAATTTAAAGGTCTCTCCTCTATTTTTTATGGCACTAAATCTTAAATTCTTAAGAACAGATTTGAATGCCCACAAACAACTTTCAGAGCAGAACTTAACTAGAAATTGGCTGCAAGCAAGGCTTTCAGTATACCCCCCGCAAAATTATCTGAAGCTAGCCAATAACTTCCTAAGTCAAACATGCAGAAAATTTGTCAAAGATATCTTTTCAGCATTATAATCCTTCATGTACATCCCCAGTATGCCAGTCACATCTATAAGATATTAAAAAAATATATTGAAAGCTTGAGGTTGATTTCACTGTATGCACTATGATCATTGTTTATCATGAGAAATGGTAAAAATTGGCTAAGTTAAATAAAAGCTGTAAGTTTGTCAAAAATTAAATTTTCAGCATGAAGATTATTCATGCACATCTAAAATATATCTGGAACAAATCTACAAAGAATCTAAAAGAAACATTGAAAGCCCTAGGAGGAGTTGATTTCACAAAGTATGCACTACCAACCATTATTGTATATAAGCAATGGTCAAGAAATGGCTATGTTGAAAAATGATGTAAATTTGTCAAATATCACTTTTTCAGTATTATAATTATTCATGCACATCTTCTATATGTGTGGAACATGTCTGCAAAGTATTGAAAAGAAATACTGAAAGCCCTAGGAGGAGTTGATTTCACAAACCATCATTGTATATAAGCAATGGTCAAAAAATGGCTATGTTAAAAAATGCAGTAAATTTGTCAAAAATTAATTTTTCAGTATTATAATTCTTCATGCACATCTTCAATATGTGAGGAAGATGTCTGCAAAGTATCAAAAAGAAATACTGAAAGCCCTTGGAGGAGTTGATTTCACAAAATGTGCACTACCAACCATTTTTGTATATAAGCAATGGTCAAAAAATGGCTATGTTGAAAAATGCTGTAAATTTGTCAAAAATTATTTTTTCAGCATTATAATTCTTCATGCACATCTTCAATATGTGTGGAACATGTCTGCAAAGTATTGAAAAGAAATACTGAAAGCCCTTGGAGGAGTTGATTTCACAAAATATGCACTACCAACCATTATTGTTTAAGCAATGGTCAAAAAATGGCTATGTTAAAAAATGCTGTAAATTTGTCAAAAATTATTTTTTCAGCATTATAATTCTTCATGCACATCTTCAATATGTGTGGAACATGTCTGCAAAGTATTGAAAAGAAATACTGAAAGCCCTAGGAGAAGTTGATTTCACAAACTATAAACTACCAATCATTATTGTATATAAGCAATGGTCAAAAAATGGCTATCTTGAAAAATGCTGTAAATTTGTCAAAAATTATTTTTTCAGCATTATAATTCTTCATGCACATCTTCAATATGTGTGGAACATGTCTGCAAAGTATTGAAAAGAAATACTGAAAGCCCTAGGAGGAGTTGATTTCACAAACTATGCACTACCAACCATTATTGAATATGGCAATTATCGAAAATTGGCTAAGTTCAAAATGCTGTAAATTTGTCAAAATTCATTTTTTCAGCATAATACTTCTTCATGCATATCTTCAATATCTCTGGCACATATCTGCAAAGTATCAAAAGATAATATTGAAAGCTGTAGGAGGAGTTGATTTCACAAAGTATGCACTATTAGCACTATGGCAAACATTCTATGTATAGGTTTAAAAAGTCCCATAACTCTTGCAAAACTGACCCTTTGGCCCCTAAATTCATACCACACATGTGTTGTCTTATGGTGCAGGTGTGTTGAAAATTTGCAGAACATCGGGCAAAAACTACTTAAGTTATTCAGCAAAGATGTCAAAATGTTGACGGAATGACGGAATGACGGAATCACGGAATTACGGACAGACTGAAAACAGTATACCCCCCTAAAACTTCGTTTTGCGGGGGGTATAAATATACCTTTGCCTTTAATGTCAGATGATAATTTATTACTTCTTTGAAACTGTACCACCACTAATGAAACAGCAGTATTTTTTTTCACTTGCTACACATTCCTGTCTCAGTCCAGAATGTCCACAATTAGTATTATATTCCATTTCTCTCTATATACACAAAGGTTTAATGCACCAGTCATTTGTATCCCCGGCTCCCCCGGGGCCGGGGATAGCGGGGACATAGCGGGGCTAAAGTACCTGGCTTTAACCTCTGATGTGTCCCAGCAGTGCCGGGGATTTGCGGGGGTTATGATTTCCCGCCAATACACTGTCACATTAATTCAAATTAGATTTTAATGATATTTTTAACATTTAATTATCTTTATGGTACTTATTTAATTTCCAAATGCACCTGAACATTTACATGCATAAAATGAGGACCATCTCCCATGTTTCAGTTTCATCAGAACAACTCCCAGCTGTTGTTCCACGTTATTGTCAGCCCCTGGGGAGCCGGGGCTTTTAGCAGGGGTTTTACCAAAACTCTTGCCCGGCAGTGCCAGGCTTTTAACCGGGCTTTAAAAATTGAAAAGTTGAAAGCTCCGCTATTCCCCGGCCCCGGGGGAGCCGGGGATGCAAATGACTGGTGCATAAAACATCAATTCAAACAGACGGAAATTTGGACTCCTATATCGCACCCTGCTATAAGCAGATGCGATAAAAATTACTGCTTCATATTTTTGTCAGTCATATATCTGTATGTATGATTTTAATATTGTATTTTATTCCTATATTTTTAATTCAGTTGAAACAAGATGTTTTATCTTCCTTCCAGGTATCAAATGTGAATGAAATGTTGCAGAATTTAGTTATTCATTAAAACATACTTACAGTACTGTGTGACAGTCAGTCTTTAATCATCCCTCTTTTCACTAAAATAAAGAAGAAAAAATCAACATTGTTAAAACTGGGCTACATCATGAGAAAAACTGTTTTAACATATATATTGATAAATTTAAATAAAGGCGCAGAACAGCACAAAGACAAGAAGCTGATCAGTTTGTTGTTGTCATCATGTGGTAAGCACATTCACGCAAATTTTCAAACCTTGAAACAACTCCAATGGCTACACAGCCCAAATAAATGTTTGACCAGATAAGAAACTCCTAAAATAGTTTTTTCATGATGCAACCAATTTCATAATGCACAGGTATTGTTTCATTATAGCCCCAGGCTGCCATATAAAGCGATCAATACTTTATTACCTGATTTTATGAACATAAAAGGAAGGGGTATTATCAATTTATCATCATTTTAGAATTATGAAAATTGACAATATTTTCACATTAAAAAATTAAAAAAAAAGGATTTTCATTTAAAGTTTTAGAAAAGTTGAGCAACTAATTTTATTCAAAAATGAAATCCCCACTCACACCAGAGAGAAAAAGACTTGTCTGTTGTGTAAGTGATTTACGGTATGTTTACATTCAACAGCTGAAGTCATGTTGGGACAGTCACCTAGCCATATACTGTTCTTGGTTAAGCCATCTTAAGGCAGGCTACCAGTACTTTATAAGTTTATATGCATATGAGTACTGGTAGTGTAACGTGTAGCCGAGCTGAGCCACAGAAACCCCGTCAGTGGAAAAGCATGCTCATCCACCAAGGGTGGTTTACTGTGCTATGTACTCAACACTTACTCGATTCACAAAGTTTCGAGTTTGAAAATTTGCATATTACAAGCACTCAATATGCCTAATACGTTGCACCAACATATTTTTCCAAGGGAGGCTATCCCGTCACATTACTTCCCCCTCCGAGAAGACTCACCCCGAGTCTTGGCCTGGGGACTACATGGGTAAGGCAACCCCGGTCTGGCAGCTGTCATTATCCCACCGCTGCCACCAAATGTAACGAACGGCCGAACAAGCCACAGCAAACCCCGTCAGTGGAAAAGCATGCTCATCCACCAAGGGTGGTTTACTGTGCTATGTACTCTACACTTACTCGATTCACAAAGTTTCGAGTTTGAAAATTTGCATATTACAAGCACTCAATATGCCTAATATGTTGCACCAATGTATTTTTCAAAGGGAGGCTATCCCGTCACAGTAGGGAAAAAAAAGCTATATTACCATATTCATTCTAATTAGCACACAGTGCACTTAACTTTTCAAACAAAATATTGTTCTAATTAGCGCACACTATGAACGAAAACAACACAAACTGCTGTAAAAATCATATGGATATCAATGATGATGTCATTTAAGTGTTCCAATTGTTCAAACAGTAATTTTATATTACTGATCGTTCCAATGCGATACTTCTGTTGTGGTTCTTATTGTTTTATGTCATGGTGTTCAATTTTTGTGCTGTTTGCACCTTATGTTCGCTTTCATGCCCCCAACTACGAAGAAGATGAAGGGTCATATTGGTTTGGGTCTGTCCATAGAGTGAGTCCAGTGAGTCTGTTACGCTTAGCACTCGGTCAGGAACCATTAGAGCTAGGATCTTGAAATTTGGTATATGGTTTCATTATGAAAATTCATAGGACCTGTATTTCTTCTTTCAGGTAAATTCAAGGGGCTAGGGGCCCATTATGTGAGAGTTATTTCCTTTTTTTAATTCTTGATAAAGTGAATAGACAGTGGGTACCTTGTGTGCGCAACTCCTTCCACAGTTTAATACTGATTCTCTTGAAACTTTACAGATGTTGTGACCATGCTTTGAAGATATGCATGTGGTTTGGATATAATCATCAGATTAATTTTTGTCACTTTTTCACAATTTGCATGAACTTAGCCATTTTTCTGGCATTTTGACAATGAAAGTGAATGGACAGTTGGTAACTTGTGTGCGCAACTCCTCATACAGTTTCATGCCAATTGCTTTAAAACTTTACATAAGTTATGGGCATGGTCTGAAGATATGCATGTGTTTTGGACATCTGGATATAATCCTCAGATTCTCAGATTATTTTTGGTCATTTTTTTTTTTTTTTTTTCACAATTTGAACCTTTAGTCATTTTTTTGCATTTTAGCTGAGATAAAGATAAAGAGATCTGAAACTGCTATTGAATATTGATATTTGCCTCCGCTGTGTCTGTCGCTTAGGTAGACAGGTAAATCGGTGAAAAAAATCAATATTTTACCGGCCGCTGTATGTGGTCCGAATTTTTGTATTTTAGCAAATATAAATCGTTTAAATTTTCTTCGCCATAATTCATATAATAGTAAAAGATCTTATTTCTGTTAAATAGAGTTTCAAAATTCCAACAAATAGATACTAAACACCGGCATCTTTGTCAGAAAGACTAGAGAGAGAGAGAGAGAGAGAGTCATCTCTTTAGTTGTTTATCCATTATCAGTCGATTTTGCACAAGCTGTTGTTCTTTTTCCTTACGAATTACGCCCATAATTATGCTTTTTTTTTCTTCGCTACTGGACACATACAACGATTCTTAACGGATTATCTTTAGATTAAAGAAAACGCAAACTGATTTATTTCGCCGTATCTCTAATCATACTTAACACCGTAAAAATAACGATAATTATTGAACAAGGTGAAAGCTTCAATTCAAATTAAAGCATCTTTTTTTAAGCTTTAGACCTGACAACAACGATTTTGATGTCCCTCGACGTAAATGAGCGTAATGAGATTGTCCTATATCAATTCTATGAAGAATACGTTCAATGAAGAATACCGCCAATATCCGAATATAATTCAATAGATACGTTTGGTTCAACAACCATTTTCGCCTTTTTTCTATCTTCTTTTTTCCCCTTCGTTTTGTTGGTCATATTTTATACTTTTCTCTACAAAAGGGCAGTGGAGGAACGGATTATGTGAATTAAATGGAATCAGTCAGGCATGAATTTGAATATTCTTCTTTTTTTTCCTCCTCTATCTTTCGTACTTGCATTCATGTATATTCTAAGAAGTCGCCGCCGAAATTTCAAAAGAAAAAATGACACTTTTATTACCAGCTATCTGTATTGCACCGTGCAATACCTGTTGATTCGGCGACTTGTTTGATCTTCGAGCCGTTAAAGACGCACTTATGTCACGTTGCAGGCACGTGCCGCATTAATGACAGATACCTGACACAGTTTAATGTAACTTTATTGAAGATTGTATTCGGAAAAGTAATTGAAATAAATACATAATGAAAAATAATAATACACTCTAGGCCAACATACAACCACACTTTTCTTGCAATGTTAGCTCTCATCATGATATAGTCATACTCAAAATGTTGAAAAGATAATACTCTCAGGGGCGGATCCAGGATTTCTAGAAGGGGGGTTCAAATCCATCAAGAGGGGGTTCGTTTGCAACATTGTACCTGGTTTTTCATAAATTTCCCCATGAAATTGAAATAATTTGGTCCCAGAGGGGGGTTCAAGCGAACCACCCGAACCCCCTCTAAATCCGCCACTGACTCTAGCTTTATATGTATACTTGCCCGTGCTGAGCAACGATTTCTTTTCAATAGATGCTATGGTGTCTGTTTTCAAGCGCGGTCTCGCAGTTTTCACATTGCACGAAAATGCATCAATGGGATGTTTTTCAACAGCATCAAAGTCAAAATGCAATCTGCATATCAGAGCGCCTTTCGCCGGATCCTATTTTTTTCTTCTCGAATTCGGGCTTAACGTATAATTAAATTCCTGCATTTTGCTACGCATATGTCATTTCTTCTTTTGTCACTGTTTTTATTTCGAAAAAATGTGGAAACTAATTGTTCTGTTGTCCCCATCACATTTCCGGGCATGCGGCTATCCCAAATCCTGTCCCGGGCACGGCACATGGGGAGGGTGTGTGGTTATAAATACAAAATAAACTATCGGCTAAATAGACAACCGATCACTGGAGATCATCTGTAAATGCATGATATGTCATTCTGCATTCAAGTGTAACTTTTTGGTCTTATTTGCAATGCCAACCAATGTGTAGAAAAATCTCCATTTTGACGCCAAAGCGGCGAAAAGTTGTGAAAAACAGCTGATTCATTAGGGCGATTTGAAGCTTTCAAAAATACCCAAACCGCATCGAAGGCAATAAAACGATTTGTAAGACATTGTTCTTTGAGAAAATTGATCTTGTTTGCCAAAGAAAAGTCATGCATAGAAGCCTTTTTAATAAAAACAATTACACCTCGTTTTGAGATCGGGCCAAACCGTTTTTGCTTAAATGACAAAAATTGTCAAGATTTATACGATCGTAAGACAAACACAGTCATAGATTGTGTGCCTATCAACAAATAAAACGATTTTTATGCCTTTCTTCTTGCATATTTTGTTGTTTAAAGATTACCTAGCCTTTTAGTAACAACGCCTTTTAGTCAAAAAGTACCGACTATAATCCGCTTGGTCGCCATTTTGAAACGCCGAACACGGAATTAGGTGTTTTATCAACGTATAATTAACAATCAAAAATCCAATAAAATTCACTACAAACATCAAAATCTGGTTCCTAAATAAAATATTAAATGTTAACAGTTTCTATTGAATAGAATATTATCTCATTGGATGTATGAAATTGCCAATGAACGCCGATATTCATAGCATTGGTTTTGTCTTCGATCCATTATGGCGGCGGATCGTAGGTGGCGCCACAGGTACATGCGCGACAATCATAAAGTGGCCGCTAGGTGGACTTTCTAATCTCTTTATCTTTATCTCAGATTTTAGTGAATAGATAGAAGGTACCTTGTGTGTGCAACTCCTACAGTTTAATACCGATACTTTTGAAACTTTACAGACAATGTGACCATGCTTTGAAGATATGCATGTGGTTGGGATATACTCCTCAGATTAATTTTTGTCACTTTTGTGCAATTTGAACTTTAGTCATTTTTCGGACATTTTCACATCTTGAAAGCTATGAGGCATTGTGTTTCATAAACACATTTTCTAGTCATATTTTAGTTAGGTTTAGGAAACTATGTGGCCACCTTTTGGGAAATAGCTGCTCACTTGGCTTACAATATGTTTTCTTAGTACAAGTATCTAATTGACAATTTAGTTTTTTTCCCACTTCGGTTTTTGGAGTGGTAATTTCTTTCTGATTGCTTGGTAAATACAGTACTAATGTGTAAAATTGCTATAACATACCAACATGCTAGTCGAGCAGTGTGCGCTTATGCACATGCTTTTTCGGACATGACCATGCACTATTTAGAAAAAATACGGTACATTATTAAATTTTGAAAGATTATAACTAAAAAAGTTTTGTGTTTTTTTTGTTCAAACCTTTACAAAAATATCTGTCATTTTTTTCTTTTTCATCACTACATGCACACTGATCCATGTGCTTTTTCGGACACGACTATGCACTAATTAGAACAAATACGGTACATTATTTGAAAGATTGTAACTAAAAAAGTTTTGTGTTTTTTTTTTCAAACCTTTACAAAAATATCTGTCATTTTTTCTTTTTCGACACTACATGCACACTGATCCATGCATATGGGTTAAATACACTGACCTGGTACCAGACCAAGAAACTTTACTTATATCTTATCCTCATCACACCCCAACAAATGTGTCAGCCTCTTCAACGTTTTCAATGTTTGCTGTCATATAGCACATTAGAGCAGTGTTCATGTGCAGCATTTGCACACAGGTAAATTTTTGCACCCGAGTGCATATTTGCACCCCCTTACATGTATATATGCACTCCCATATCTTAAAGGAAGTTGGTGTTAATTCACAAAAAATACACCTTGGGTGCAAATTCAATTCGCTGCACCTTGAAAGCAAGGGCAAATTTGTACCCGAATGCATTTTGGCACCTGGGTGTATTTTCTTAAAACACTGTGCACATGGCAAAAAAACACCCAGGTGCAAATCTGCACTTGGATGCAAAAATACACCCAGGTGCAGGTGTTGCACATGAATATGTCTTTCGATCAAAGTGCTACTTAAAAACAGCTGATCAGGGTGTCCACAATTTTAGCGAAGCAAAATTCGCTGACAATTCTCTGACTCAATTTGCATTTCCCTGACTCAAGTATTTTCTCACATCTGGGGAGGCGCAGATTGTCACTCTCTTCAGTTTTCTTCAGCAAATCAGAACATAATATCTCTAAAAAGCAGCGAATTCAAGTTCTTCATTTGTTTTTATCATAATACATCAGATCAAAAGGGTTCTAACAAGTCCAGTCATGATTTACATCCTGAACTTGCCTCACAAGGGTTGCCCTGAAACAGTCAGGATATGACTCTTTGAGTGTCACTGTCCAACATAGTCAAAGGACATAAACAATTAAGCTAAAACCCTATTATAAACAATCAAGCAAAAACCATATTAATACATGTACTTACAATATAATTGTTTTTCCTCTCATAATTTCCCAGTTGTATGAGAATTTATTTATTAATTATCTCATTTATTTATTTATTTATTTATTCATTTATTTAAAAACAATATACTCAATATAAAATATAACAGCAATTATTATCATGATAATCAGTCAAACAAACAAACTAATTTACCTGTTGTACTGTCTCAACTTAAAATAAGACTATACCTTTATCACTTTTAGTTTCATATCATGTGAAAACCTATTTTATTGTGTTCTGAAAATTTAATCCAATCTGCTCTGTTTTTGCTATATATACTATTTATATTTAGAACTTTGCTTCAAATAAAGAAGACTTGCAAAAACAAATTCATACATACTGATCCACCTGTGAATATTAAGACTGGTATCAACCTTAAAATTTCTCTATAAGTACTTGTCAGGAAATGCATTTCTGTACTTCTGACTTTTTATCGAAGATGCAACTTGTTCCTTATTGTGAATATTAACTGTTTTATACCTGTATAATCCTCACTTTACAAGTTGGTAGTTTTACAATAATAATAGGTGAGATTTGCAATGTCACTAGAGTGTAGCCTAGAGTGAGCTTTTTATGAGCTATAGTGGGCTTTACTGAGTACATTGTTCATTCAGGTTTTAGATTTCAAAGTGGAAACATGTTTGAAGATGTGAAATGAGACTGTAAAATCCTACTGAGTGTTAGAATAAGGAATTATTGTTTTATTCAAATATGTAAGTAATTTTTATGTTGAATTCATTCTCTGCTGATTTTGTTAATATTGTGAAATTCTGGAATTGTGAAATTCAGTAATATTCATTTGGCTGCTTAATTTAGTATTGTAATACTAACTTGCAATTTTTAGGTGGCCTCTTGGTAGATGATCAGAAGAAGCTCTTGTTATAAATCAGCAGAAGATGTTTCCAACACAATATGTGCATTGATGAATTGAAGTTAGCTGTGGGACTGCAGAAGTGTAAAAATGTTCTATATGGGTCATAAATCAGAAATTACTAAGATTTTCAGTTGATGAATGACAAATAAAACATATTCAGTCGATTCAATGGAACTGTTTGTATAATAATTATTCATTGGGATATTGACAGAATTGGACTGAGATTTGCACTTTGAGTAAGGTGAAACAAATAAACATTGAATAGAAATCTATAGTGTACCACAAGGGGAAAAACTTAAGCTAATTGATCTGATGTATGTGGTGATGAAGTCAATAAACACTGTTATTTGATGATCTTACATGACAGATACATTCAATTGAAGTTACATAAATAGAAATACTGAGTGAAAAACTATGGTGTACTACCGGAGGCAAACTAATGCTGAGTGACACTGATGAAATAAACTTTATGAAAGATATTTTGACATAAGTGACTACAGTTGTCTTGAATTTGACATTGAATAATTTCAGTTGAAGTGATTTTGTTGTATATAAGATTCTGTACAGTTCATACCAGATATTGCACAAACTATAGTGTACCATATGGGTCAGAAAGCTTATTTTGAATACAGGATATTTAACAAGTTGGCTAGTGCATAAATGAATAAGTTTGATTAGATTAATATTTTGTTGTTATATACAGGTCAGAGTACTTAGTGATCAGGAAATTCACAAACCAGTATTCTCCAGAGTTGTGCTGTGTGAAGTGTAATGATTAGAGTTTATTGCAATAGGTGTTGAATATGCTGAAGAAATATTTCTAAGTGGTCTTTGTGGAATTTAGCAAATATTATTTGGCTGTCAAGAAACTCTATAGTGTTAGTCTTAGTGGTTTAGTTTTACTTAGTGTAGTTAGTGGCGCCACGTTATAGAGTTTGAATCTTTGTGGATATCTATGTGGTTTATTTCAGATGTGTTCAACAGCTAGAAAATTGCAAATAATACAAAGTTTAGAATTGTTTAAAAGAGAAAGTTCTAGATATTGGTTTGTTTTGAATTGACCTGTATTGAAATATGCCTAGCACAGGATGTCAAAATAAAACTTCTGCTTTGTGGTGAAGAGAAAATATATTGATTTGTTTATCCTATCCTACAATATCATCCTCTACTAGATTATATATTAACACCCTAAACATGTTCCTGACAGTACTTAATGTAAAACCAATTTTTTCATGACACAGCCACCATGTGGTTTTGTCTTTGATTTATGATGTCTATTGGACAATATGGTGCCTGGAGGAATGTGATTTGTGGTCACCAGTGTCTATTGGAAGCAGAAGACTTAAGATTTCATATTGCACACCCAAATAAGGGAATGGAATATAATTTTATAGCAACCTGAGTGCATGGTTTACTAAAAAAAAATTACAAGACTAAATGAAGTATAAATCAACACCTCTTTTATTTTTTCATAAACATTTTATTATCGCACCTGCTTATAGCAGGGTGCGATATAGGAATCCAAATTTCTGTCCGTCCGTCCGTCCGTCCGTTCGTTCGTTCGTCCGTCCGTCCGTCAACATTTACGTCGAAGTTTGGTTTTCTCTACATAAGTGATAGCTAGGATTGTGAAACCTTGCATAGTAATTGTCCTTGACATACCCTTCAAGCACGCACCTTGACCCGCTGCCCTTGACCTATATTTCATGGTCCATTGACTTTGTTAATTTTTACGTCGAAGTTCCATTTTCTCTGTATCAGTGATAGCTGTGAGTGTGAAACCTTGCATAGTAATTGTCCTTGACATACCCTTCAAGCACGCACCTTGACCTGCTGACCTTGACCTATATTTCACGGTCCATTGACTTTGTTAATTTTTACGTCGAAGTTTGGTTTTCTCTGCATCAGTGATAGCTAGGATTGTGAAACCTTGCATAGTAATTGTCCTTGACATACCCTTCAAGCACGCACCTTGACCCGCTGCCCTTGACCTATATTTCATGGTCCATTGACTTTGTTAATTTTTACGTCGAAGTTCCGTTTTCTCTGTATCAGTGATAGCTGTGAAAGTGAAACCTTGCATAGTAATTGTCCTTGACATACCCTTCAAGCATGCACCTTGACCCGCTGACCTTGACCTATATTTCATGGTCCATTGACTTTGTTAATTTTTACGTCGAAGTTTGGTTTTCTCTGCACCAGTGATAGCTGCGAGTGTGAAACCTTGCATAGTAATTGTCCTTTACATACCCTTTAAACAGGCACCTTGACCCGCTCACCTTGACCTATATTTCATGGTCCATTGACTTTGTTAATTTTTACGTCAAAGTTTTTTTTCTGCATCTGTGATAGCTGCAAGTGTGAAACCTTGCAAAGTAAATGTCCTTCACATACCCTTTCAGAACAGACCTTAACCTGGTGCCCTTGACCTAAATTTCACGTTTTTAGTTATTTTGCCCGATGCAGGTGCGATATCGACCTCCGCGGAGTTCTTGTATGCATTTGAACACATTCATTTTCATGATTCATAAATATTAAACTAGATATGTGTTTTTTTATTTTGTTTTTTTTTTTTGTGTGTGTTTTTTTTTTTTTTTTGTAAACCAGAAAAAAGCACTTTTGCTTAATCAGTACATGAATATGGTTAAAACACTATATATTTAAAGAGAATTCATTGTTGAAATATGTTTGACACTAAATTAGGAAGCTTTGATTAGAGCACTTATCTGAAATTGAAAAAAAAAAAATAATAATCCCCAGAGTGGCCATAACAATTTTTTGGGTAGGGCTGATTTTGATGGGTAGGTAGGAGCATAGCAAAGAAAAAAAATTTTTAAGGTCGGCGTTAACAAAAATAATAGGGGCACAAATATACTTAATGACACTTCCAACGCTTCCCGATAATGAATTTTCAACATCTCAAAAACCGACAAAGCAATTTTCTTGAAATTTGCGCCATTGTTTAATCAGCCACCCCATTATTTGTTTGTATATTAACAGACAACCCATAATTTCAAAAATCACAAAAAAATGGTCATCTCAAAAGTTTCTCCGTTTTTTACTGTCCATTTTTCACATCCCATCATTTCTTTTCTTTTGTTTTCACAACACATAAAAGAACTAGAAAAAGTGCCTTGAGAGGCACGTATACCCCCGGCTGGTGGTCACCCAGTCCTCCTTCTCCCTCCCACAACCACCCAGCACATGTACACCCCTGACATTGAATCACAAATCCCGAACAAAAGACAGTACCCTTATCAAATACTTTATAGAAGTGTGCATTCTAAAGCACTTTGACCACAGACATGAGTGAGTGTAGTTTATCTTCTTTAGAGCAGTACACAGAGCTGACTTGTGTACTCCATCTAGGACTTAATCATGGACATTGAGGGTCAGGTCCTCAGTCCTAGATGGAAAATGAAAATAGAATGTCAGTCTAAATTAAAAAAAAAAAATAGTAATAATAAAAGTATTGATGTCCTAGATCTTGAACTCAAGTGCCCCCCCCCCCCCCCCCCCCCCCCCGCACGACATGGACCCAACCCAGGTATACCCTATAGGGTACCTATTGTGGGTGCAGGACATTTCGTCTAAAACCATTTCGTCTAAAAGCCATTTCGTCTAAAGGACATTTCGTCTAAAAGCCATTTCGTCTAAAGGACATTTCGTCTAAAAGACATTTCGTCTAATGGAAATTTGGTCTATAGGACATTTCGTCTAATGGACAATTCGTCTAAAAAATCTAGTTGGTGCGACATTTGGTCTAAAAAAAAGTTAAGAAAAAATAAGAATTTTTAGACCTTAACTGGAAATCAATTTCAGAGATGTGACTTGAAATATTTATTTATGATTTCCGTTTACCTGCAAGCTTATGGTGACAATACATGTATATTGATCTATCTTAACTGGTCATTGTGAGCAGTTATCAAACTGGTATAGCTCGCCAAATGGGTCACTGTATGGGCGTTACCTTATGAATACGTTATTGGGTATGGTCTACTTTTGACCTAGGTAAAAGCCAAAGGTATACAGTTGAAAGACTCAACTCACATGTTGTCCGTTAGAATGAAAATCCGAGTTTGTCTAGTTTACTGGATTGGACAAAATAGGTAGCTGATCTTTAACGGTAAAATATGTGACAGCGCTCTAGGCTGACTGAATTCGACTTTTTAGCTCGACTGCACGAAGTGCATAGAGCTATTGCAGTCACCCCGGTCGTCCACGTTCCCGTTCCCGTGCGTGTGCGCGTTCCCGTGCGCGTCACACTTGCGTTGAAGTTTTCTAGAAGTCCATATCTTGACAACCACTCATCAGAAAGCATTCATACTTGGACCATAGATACCCTGTAGGGTTAGCTTTCATTCCATGGCATCGGGCCCCTGGGTCCAGGCCAGGGGGTGGGGCTGGAGGTTAAAATCTAGAACACCTTCAAAAATGCCAATTCTTGTGTTAAAGTTTTCTAGAAGTCCATATCTTGACAACCACTCATCAGAAAGCATTGATACTTGGGCCATTGACACCCTGTAGGGTCGGCTTTCATTCCATGGCATCAGATCCCTGGGTCCATGCCAGGGGGTGGGGCTAGAGGTTCAAATCTAGAACACCATTAATAATAATGGCTTTTCTGTGATATAGTATTCTAGAAGTCTATATCTTGAAAACTTTTTATCAGAGGGCTTTCATACTCGGACCATAGGTACCCTGTAGGGTTGAGTTTCATTTCATGGCATCGGATCTCTGGGTCCATGCCTGGGGGGTGGGGCTGGAGGTTAAAAACTAGAACACTGTAAAAAATAGATGTATTGCTGTGTAACTTTTACAAGGAGTCCATATCTTGACAACAACTTATCATAAAGCATTCATACTTCATACACTTTAGGTTCCATGACATCGAACCTCTGGGTCGGAGTCAGGGGGGCGGGGCTAGAGGTCAAAATCTAGAACTCCCCGATTTTTTTTCTTTTTATTTCTTAATAGAAACAACTTAGGAAGATGGTTGGTCATTCATCTTTTGACTTTGTGACACTGACTTGTGTGAAATGACGGTAAGGGTCGGTTGACCTACTTTCCATGGTTCAGTGATTTTGCCTTATATCTTGACACTCAATTAGTATGTGTTCTTACTTCTTTCAGATTATGAGTGAGTACGACCAGACCTTTGACCCCAATATACTTATAGGTCACTGTGACCTAATTTCACGGTTCAGTGATTTTGCCTTATATCTTGACACTCAATTAGTATATTTTCATACTTTTTTCAGATTATGAGTGAGTATGACCAGACCTTTGACCCCAATATACTTATAGGTCACTGTGACCTAATTTCATGGTTCAGTGATTTTGCCTTATATCTCGGTACTCAAATGGTTTATGAACAAACTCCTTTCTAAATATGTTTGCATATGACAAGACCTTTGACCCTGAAGTAGTCCAAGGTCACTGTGACCTAATTTCATGGTTCAGTGATTTTACCTTATATCTTGATACTCAATTAGTATATTTTCATACTTTTTTTCAGATTATGAGTGAGTATGACCAGACTTTTGACCCCAGTATACTTATAGGTCACTGTGACCTAATTTCATGGTTCAGTGACTTTGCCTTATATCTCAACACTCAAGTGGTTTATGACCAAACTTCTTTCACACTATGTTTGCATATGACAAGACCTTTGACCCTAAAGTAGTCCTAGGTCAATATGACCTAATTTCACAGTTCAGTGATTTTCCTGTATATCTCGGCACTCAATTGGTATATGGACATACTTCTTTCACGATATGTATGAGTATGACAAGACCTTTGACCGTAAAGTATTCCTGGGTCACTGTGACCTAATTTCATGGTTCAGTGATTTTGCCTTACATCTCGACACTCAGTTGGTATTTTTTCATACTTCTTTCTGATTATGAATGAGTATGACCAGACCCAAACATACTTATAGGTCACTATGACCTAATTTCATGGTTCAGTGATTTTGCTTTATATCTCAACACTGAATGGGTACATGTATATGATCATATTTCTTTCACATTATGAGTAAGTATCACTAGACCTTTGACCCTGAAATACTTATAGGTCAGTGTGACCTTATTTCATGGTTCAGTGATTTTGCCTTGTGTATTGGCACTCAGTTGGTATATGAACACACTTCTTTCACAATGTGAGTGAGACCTCTAAATCTTAGGTAGTTATAGTTAACTTTCATGGTTCAGTGATTTGCCTTATTGCATCAAGGCAAAAAGATGTATGAGCATAATGCTTTGGGTTACTGGTCGGGTTTGACCTTATGTTTGACAAAGGTCAGAAGCAGTCGAGCACGCTGTCCTGCGACAGCTCTTATTTATTATCTCCCTACTTATAATGAACAGATGGACTAGCCGACCACGCCCAGATATGAATATTAAAGTTGCCACCCATACAGTGACCCATTTGCCGAACTATAGCTATAATGCAGTGTTTAGGATTAGTTTTGGTCCATTGTTGTCTGATGCAGTTGTTGATTGGTAAACAATAAAAGCATTATATATTTTTTAAATAAAAGATGCTGCTGCAACATCGCTGGAGGGATTGGCTACAATTTGTCATATTAAATAATGAAATTGATATCCAATAAAATGTTGTTCAAAAGTATTTTCCTTATCATTTATGTTTTAGACGAGTTTTAGACGAATTTTAGACGAATTTAGACATTTTTAGACGAATTTTAGACGAAATGTCGTATTCGACGAAATGTCCATTAGATGAAATGTCCATTAGACGAAATGTCCTTTAGACGAAATGACATTTAGACCCAATGTCTTTTAGACGAAATGTCCTTTAGACGAAATGTCCTTTAGACGAAATGGCTTGTAGACGAAATGGTTTTAGACGAAGTGTCATGGATCCACCTATAGTCCAAATATGAATGGCTTCTGATGATAGGCTCATGAGATATACCCCCCTACAGAAACTTTAACCAAAACTTTGACGCAAATTAAAGGTGACCTAGATTTTGAACTCTAGCCCCACCCCCGGGCATGGACCCTGGGGTCCAAAATCATAGAAACAAAGCTAACCCTATAGGGTACCTATAGTCCAAATATGAATGGTTTCTGATATATAGTTCATGAGATATACACCAATAGAGAAACTTTAACCAAAACTTTGACGCAAATTAAAGGTGACCTAGACTTTGAACTCTAGCCCCACCCCCGGGCATGGACCCTGGGGTCCAAACTCATAGAAACAAAGCCAACCCTATAGGGTACCTATAGTCCAAATATGAATGGTTTCTGATATATAGTTCATGAGATATACACCAATAGAGAAACTTTAACCAAAACTTTGACATTTTAACTGAACTAACAAACCAACGAACCAACGAACTAACGAACATACGAACGGAAAAGCGAAAACTACATACCCGTCGGCATAAATGCCGGGGGTATAATAAGAGAGAGAAAAACTTATAAACACAGACTGCACAGAATCTACAAGAAATCATAGGGGCATGCGTTTGATGCACAACAGTGTAACGTTTTATACAGCGTAAGTACATGACTGTAAACCTTCTGCCAAGCAATCATAGTGACTATTTACCTTTGCCAGAACTCATCTGATCTAACATCCAACCTACATGTAGCATATCTGGGTCATTATCTTTGAAATATTGAAGAGACGAAACCTTGCCCATGTTAGAAAGCCAAAACAATTTGTTAGGGATGAGTAGGAGCGGTATTTTGCGGCATACTGGTATGCAGTTGTGGCTTCGAATCGATGCATCGATGCCACCAGTCCGTCATTTCAATATTAGCTGAGTGGATCAAAGTTTGTATAAATCATGACCCTGGGATGACCTTGACCTTTTTTTACGGCAAGGTCAACTTAGGTCACCTATGCATTTGAATGGGAAAAATAGGAAAATTTCATTTAATGGCAGAAAAGTTGCTAGGAATGAGCAAATGGACAGAAAATTTATGTTTATGAAAATATTTTGGGCCCAGGGGGTTGTCTGCATCTGCCCTGGGGCTATATACATTTATATGACCATAATATTCAAACATCTTCTTCTCTGAAACCGCTTGGCCAATCAAAGCCAAACTTTATGTGGAGCATCCTTAGAAAGAGGGAATGAAAGTTTGCATAAATGGTCAAGGTCACATGACCAAGATGGCTGCCATGGCTATAAATAGCAAAAACTTTTAAAAATCTTCTTCTCCAGAACCAGAAGGCCTATGATTTTGAAACTTGGCATGACGCAGTGGCAATTGAGCTCTACAAAGTTTGTGTAAATCATGACCCTGGGATGACCTTGACCTATTTTATGGCAAGGTCAACTTAGGTTGCTAATGCCAGGGATCTTGAGGACGCCAGATTCGGCGTCCCGGGACGAGAAAACTTGGGCTCAGACGCATAATTCTGCCAAGAGATGATTCCAAGGGACGCAAGATTTTTTCGCCGTGAGACGTCCCAAAATGCCTTAGTATCTTTACCTTGGCTTTGTTGTTTGTTAGCTCCACGAATCAATTATCTCCAATCAAGATAGGGATTACTCAGATTAACGGTGTTGTCCCAAGGCAAATTAGACATGCGATAAAGTTTCACGCCTCCGGCGCCTGATCAATGTGTTGGTTGAGTTCATAACACGTGTCTTTGTGTAAACATGTTATGGCTGATCGGTCTACAACAATTTAAAGTCATAAAATCTTGTGAAAACCTAGCGATTCTCATTTAATGATAAATTGAATTACATAAACAATTAAAAAAAGCAAAAATTTTATACTTTTGGACCGATTTTTGAAATGTCATTAGTTTACGCGACTTTAGAATTAATGGAAAGATCGTGATTATTTGATTGTTCTTGTTGCAAAAGTAAATGATATACACCTAACATTATATAGTACATAGATGTCACAGGAAGGCTTTGTCTTCTACAAAAGGAGCTAATTTTGAAGTGCATTATAACACACATTTTTGGTCTGGTCTGATAGAGACCCCCCCCCCCCCTCCTCCCATGTACCTAAATAGTGTAACCACACTACTAAGAATGTTTAATTTAACCAATTCTACAATTGATAGCATGTCATTTTATACCATCAGGTTAGAGTAAGGTTTTGACAAGTGCCACGGTCAATATTATTGTCTTTAGAAATAGAAGCCCCAAATTTTACAAAAAAATTTAGGATCATTGTAATTGAGTTTCTATATACATTGTATAGTGGGACTCCTAAATTTTGTCTGGGACTCCTTCTTTTTCTTTTGGAGGAGTCCCGAACTCCTGTTTTCAAAATCCTAGAGAGATCCCTGAATGCATTCGTATGTACATGTATAAGTGTGCGAAGAGTTGTAAAGCAACACTGAAAAATGGAAAGGATTATCTGCGAGGGTTTTCACAAATGCAAAGAAAACAAAATGGAAAAAGTAAAAATGGTACAGTGGCATAAAATAACATCTATTTATATTTATCGTATTAACAAAAATAATATACATGAAATTCTGCCAAGCATTTTTTGTGTCACTCATATTTTATAAAAGTTTTTATTGATTTCTTTCGAAGCCGACCACCCTTTCGATGTCTTTTTAATGAAAAATAGTTCCTTAATTTTTATCATCAAATTTAATAAAACTCAGTCATTTGAATACAAAAAACATGTTTCGATGCAGTTTAAGATATATATTTGATGTTATGCAGTGTTAGAAATAAGACCCGGGAAGCAACTTGTCTGGGGGGGGGGGGGGGGGGGGGGCAACCTGCAATCAAGCTGAACTAGCCCCCCATGGTTTGAACTTGCCCCCATAGAAACGTCATATAAATGTTACTTAATGAAGATTATTTATCATGTTTATGCATGGATTCAAAGGTACAGTCAAATTGTCATTGCTTTGAATTTGTATTTTAGCTCATCTAAGAATGATGAGATTAAACACTTCTTGGAAAATTTCAGGTTGTCCTGGGGGCAACCTTTCAGTAAGATCAGGTTGCCCCCACCAAATTTGACCCGTGACGGGCAAGTGGGCAACTGCTTATTTCTAACCCTGTTATAAATGATAAAATGATTTTGCATGCAGTGACCAGAATGGAAGTACCCGCTCAAATCATAGCCACTTATAGCAATGAAAAATCAATTCACTATGCCCCATAACCCTTGCTCAAACTAACCACAAATAGCACTGGCTTGGGAGCCAGTGCAATCACCCATTCACAACCAAATTCATGGCCAATGATTGACAGGAAACACAATAAATACAGCACTTAAGGCAATGTATGAAGACATTGTAGATACAAAATGTATCTAAAGTTGTTGAATGAATCTAGCATCTCATAAGGGCATAAAATTTCACAAATTATTACTAACATACTCAATGTGCTTACTCATTATTTATTATGTGTTCCCGTAAATTATGTATACAGACCTGTGCGTTTTTATGCACTATATAGTCATTTGTAACCACGGCCTCCCCACCCCCAGGGGAGTGCCGGGGATAGCCCTGGAAATGAGCGGTGCTTTGACCAAAGTTTTGCCACCGCAGTGCAGGGGGAAATACTCGGGGTTTGTGTTATATAGACAAAAAGGGCAGTGAAATGAAAAATGAAAAATAGCAGGCTGCAGGTTTTGGTGCATTATGTTTAGGCTATTTTTTGTCTGACATGTCAGACGGTCAGACAGATTTGGCGAACACTGCCCTTGAATTCTGAGGGGTTAGACCAAGAACGACAACTCGTTCAGATAACTCTAATGTACTATAAATAGTAATCAGAGTCCCAATTTCCTCGTTTCCATTATTTCCGATACTATGGATTCCGTCGCCATTTGTAACCTGTTTTTAATTTATTTTGTCTATAAAATTCGCTATGAATACAGAAGATACAACGTAGGATGCTGATACATTCTTTGGACATTGATCCAGTCGGTGTGACGTTATAGGTCATTCGTACGAGGTGAGTTATTCGGTGTTTATCGCTGTGACCTTACTGAATTAAAAGCAGAAAATATGAAAACGAAATAAAAATATTAACCAGAGGACCAATAGTCCTGGACCTGTAAACGCTCACCTGAGATCTGCTGTACATACGAATGTTATAGAAAATAGTTCCAGTATAGGGGCAGATGAAGCCCTTGGGCCATTTTTTTTTTTCAGAATAATCAATATACTGTCCATCCAAGTTTTTCCCTTCAAATGACATTTTAACAGTTTTCCCCATTCAAATACAAAGGCAACCCATGTTGACCTTGCCTTGAAATAGGTCAAGGTCATCACAGGGTTATGATTTATACATACATTGTAGTACTTGAGTCATCGATGCTTCATGCCATGTTTCTTCGAAATTGGTCCACCGGTTCCGGAGAAGAAGATTTTTGAAGGGTTTATACCATATATGGGCATGGCGGCCATCTTGGTCATGTGACCTTGATTATATACACATTGATTCCCCCATTCTATAGATGCTTCACATGAAATTTGGCTTGGCCAAGCGGTTTCAGAAGAGAAGATGTTTGAATATTCTGGTAATATACATGTATACCGGTAATGACCCGGGGCTGGGGCAAATGAGCCCCTGGGGTCCAATTTTTTCAGAATCATTAATATTCAGTCCTACTGCCCATTTCCTGCAAGACTTTTACTTTAAATGACATTTTAAAGTTTTCCCCATTCAAATGCATTGGTGACCTATGTTGACCTTGCTGTAAAATAGGTCAAGGTCATCCAAAGGTCATAATTTATAAACACATTGTAGTACTTCAGTCCTCGATGCTTCATGCCAAGTTTTGTTGAAATCGGTCCATTGGTTCAGGAGAAGAATTTTAAAGGGTTTTTACCATATATGGGCATGGTGGCCATCTTGGTCATGTGACCTGGATTATTTATAAACACATTGATTCCCCCTTCCCATAGATGCTTCCTATAAAATTGGGCTTTGATTGGCCAAGTGGTTTCAGAGAAGAAGATCTTTGAATATTTTTGTAATATACATGTATATTGCCCCGGGGTGGGGGCAGACCAACCCCTGGGGTCCAAATTTTTTTCAGAATTACCAACCTTCAGTCCATTTGCCCATTTCCTGCAAGATTTGCCTTTCAAATGACATTTTAACAATTTTCCCCATTCAAATGCATGGGCGACCTATGTTGACCTTGCCATAAAATTGTTCAAGGTCATCCAAAGGTCATAATTTATATACACATTGTAGTACTCTTGTCCCCGATGCTGCATGCCAAGTTTCGTTGAAATCGGTCCAGTGGTTCCGGAGAAGAAGAATTTTGAAGGGTTTTTACCATATATGGGCATAGCGGCCATCTTGGTCATGTGACCTGGATTATTTATATACATATTGGTTCCCCCTTCCTATAGATGCTGCATATAAAATTTGGCTTTGATTGGCCAAGCGGTTTCAGAGAAGATCTTTGAAAATGGTGGCCGACGGACGACGGACGGCGGATCATGGCCATCCTATAAGCTCACCTTGTGAGCCTAACGGCTCAGGTGAGCTAATAAAAGCTTTGCATGTATTTTTAGACCTTCATTATTTTTTCAACTCAAGGTATGAACCCCGTTATATTTCTCACAAATTGTGATTTTATGAACATCTAAAATGATTAAATGACAACGATATTGACCGAGTTATACCCTCGACCGAATGAGCAAAGAGGCGGGAAAGCTGCAGTCCCGGTAACCAATATTGATTTTTTCTTACAAAAGAGTAGCTTGCCGACCGGGTCAATACCAAGCTAAATGCATTTCGGCGAAATGCCCAGCCTCCATGCTGATTATGGCTGATATTACAGCCTCTTTCTCATTATCGCGCCTCATTATCAATTTCATTACGCCACAGTAGGCTAAAATTAGATTACCTGCTAATCAGATTATCAAAGGAAAACACCACCAGAGTCCCCAGGCATCATTATCTACGAAAATCAATAACTGCTACCAATACCTTTGATGTGTAATTTTATAATGTATAATCGGACATTGTCAAAAACCCAAATAAATAGTACATTGACTTTGTATTTGGAAAAATAATTATATTGATGACTGGGCCCAGGCTAACAAAATGTATCTAAAGTTGTTGAATGAATCTAGCATCTCACAAGGGCATAAAATTGTCACAATTTATTATTAACATACTTAACATATTAACATTACAAAATTCATTATCGATAGCATTGGAAGTGTCATTAAGTATATTTGTGCCCCTAGTATTTGTACCTTGGTCCACTCTGTTTGGGCTGACCTTAAGGAAAAATTGTTGGTTTGCTATGCTCCTACCTACCCATCAAAATCAGCCCTACCCAAAAACTTTTAGCACATCATGTGCTTACCCATTATTTATGATTTGTTCCCGTAAATTATATACAGGTGCGTTTTTATGTTTTGGTGCATTCCAGTATTTTTATGGACCTGTTGATGATGAATCGTCAAAATTTTTTTTGAAAGTATTAAACCTGTCGGTGAGCTGTCTATAAATTGTCTTTCAAATCTTAAATCTGTAAATGAAACTGAGTGAATTGTCTTTCAAAATTGACGATGGACTGCCTTAAAATTGTCATTGAAATCTTAAATCTGTCGGTGAATCGTCTTAATATCTCTATTATTCTTAAATATGTCAGTGAAAGTAAACTGTCTTATAGCAAACACACATGTGTGTTTGCTTTAGGATAAACATACGTAAGAAATTTAGAATAAAAAATCTACATACCTTACCGAACAAAACCGACGGTTAGGCGGCCATTAATGTTGGGCGCAGACATTTTTGTCGGCATGCGCAGACAATGTGTCGTTCAGATGTCGGGAAATTTGTACTTTCGTTTTCTTTTTTCGGCTGAACATTTTTCTTTGTCAAACATATTTCCATATATCCTATTTCAGATCATATTTGTCTCCAAAATGTAAAAATATAAGATAAATACACAATTTACAAATGCAGACGACGATGAAGATTGGTTTTTCGAAATTACACCGTTAAAATCCTCGTATTATAGCAAACCAGTCAACAAGGCAATATAAACGCTCGAAAAAACAAGCGTCTGCGAGGTGTACCTAAAGCAGGTAACCGACGAAATTATCGAGACGTTTCGAACAGACGGAAATTACGCCGTGAATAGCGTGCCTGGTTATTTTTGGGGGACAATATTTGAGGTTTGAAGGAACAGAAGGAAAACATTTAAGGGAGCTACCTACCTAGGTCTACCTAAAAACCTAACTAGGTCTACCTAACTACCAAGGTCTACCTACCTACCAAGGTCTACCTACCTAACTAGGTCTACCAACCTAGGTCTACCTACCTAGGTCTACTTTCCAAGGTCTACCTACCTAAGTCTACTAACCAAGGTTTATCTACCTGGGTCTACTTACCAAGGTTCCCTTTCCTAGGTTTACTTACCTATGTCTTAGTCTACCTATCTAGGTCTACCTTCCAAGGTCTACTTATCTAGGTCTACTTACCAAGGTCAAGTTACCAAGGTCTACATACCTAGGTCTACTTCCAATGTCTACATACCTAGGTCTACTTACCAAGGTTTATCTACCTAGGTCTACTTACCTTAGTCTATCGAACTAGGTCTACTTACCAAGGTCTCACTTCCGGGGTCTACTTACCAAGGTCTGTTTACCAAGGTCTACCTTCTATGGTCTACTTACCAAGTCTACTTACCAAGGTCTACCCACCTAGGTCGACTTACCAAAGTCTACCTACTAGGTCTATTAACCAATATCTACCTACCAAGGTCTACCTACCAAGGTCTACCTACCAAAACCTACATACTAAGTCTACTTCCAATGTCTACTAACCTATTTCTACCTACCAAGGTCTAACTATCTACGTCTGCTTACCAAGGTTTACTTACTTAGGTCTACCTACCTAGGTCTACTTACCAAGGTATACATACATATCTATGTCTACTTACCAAAGTCTACTTACCTAGGTCTACCTACCTAGGTCCACTTCCCAAGGTCTACCTACCTAGGTCTACTTACCTGGGTCTACCTAATATGTCTACTTACCAAGGTCTACGTCCGGGGTCTACTTACCTAGGTCTATGTACCAAGGTCTACTTACCAAGATCTACCTACCTAGGTTTACCTACAAGGTCTACTTACTCAGGTCTACTAAAATGGATAGCTGGATACACTTATTGACAAAAAAATTCCCAGCATACGGTTTTCCAAGTGTGTTTGCAGATAAGGCAGCGTGCCTTTATTTCATATTAATTAATGGTAAATTTATGAATTATCACCAATTATGATAATCAGTTACAAGTCGTTAACTTTGAACAAGAGTCACTGAACTGTCTTCAAAAGTGTCGGCGAGTTGTCTCATAAACTGTGTCGGTGAGTTGTTTTGTAGGTGAGATAGTCAAATCGTGACAGTTCAATGTACTGATTTAGATGTCTTATTCCCCCATGAATATCCAGGGTTCGCGCTAGCGTTCGCCATCGTCGCCATTTGCGAAGATTTTTATTTTTTGGCTCCTAAAATTTGACTTTGGCGAAAGTAAATGGCGAATATATAGAGCCACTTTGTCCAGCCAAAAAGCCATTGTTTTCCACAGAAAACCATCATTTGATTACCTGTATATTCGCGCCTACATTAGAGATAATCCTATTCTTTATCGGTGTTTATTCAAGTGTTGCAGTGTATTGCTAAAGCATTCAATTGACAGGTGTCATTTCTGACCTTGTGTATTCAGGCGTGTACAGCATAACACGCTTGGCGCACGTGGTCCGGTACCGATATAGACCGCCACCAGTGTGTTAGATTTGAAATAATGTTAGAGTGCAGATGAGTGGGAAATGTCAATATATACCATTTAAAAATGAAACAGATTCTTTTTAGAATCAGCAACTCAACTTTAGCCATGCATTTATTTTATAGCTTTAACTCTTGATTTTGTAGTGTCATTTATTATTTTTCTATTAAAGTATATGAATTTTAATATTTCAATCTGTCTCCTAATCTTAAAAGTTTTGTTTCTGATTTTCTACAAGCATAAACTAATAATTTTAGGAGTTGTTCCCCTTGTTTACAAATACAAGAACAAGCTTTATAAAACATATTTTCTCAAACTATATGTATAGGGAGCTCAGTCTACACCTGCCCTTCAAATCAGTTGGAAATTCATAATTACATTACCTGGATCTACTGTTGAAATATAACTTAGAACATGTAGCATGTATGGGACTTGGGTGAGAAGGGCAATATGTATTTTTAGGGAACTGGAGAGACCAAGTTAAAAAGGGCAAACAAAATATTTGGGAGTTTAAGTGAGCAAGGAGCTGAGTGAGATGTGTCCTCTTGGCAAAAAAATGGCCAAGATTTGGCTCAAACTTCAAGAAAATGGCGAAAAAAAATCTCAAATGGCGAAAGTGATGGCGAAAGAAAAATATATCCTAGCGCGAACCCTGAATATCCGACAAAAGAAATTCAGTTCTTGAATATAAGCGGCCCATACATAGATTATTATATCATCTCACCTTATAAATGCATGTTGTTGTTGTTTTCTATTCGCTATGTCTATGACTCGCGAAATCCTATGACAATATCAAGATGTAGCCTCTTGAAGGTTTTTCTTCCGTAAAGCTTTCTTTCAGGCTGAAGTTCATGTCACTGTTTCGTGAGAAAATTATTCCATACTTGAATAATGATATGATACCATAAGAAAGTTTTAAATCCAAACTTGCACAGGTTGAAGAAAGCATCACCGCCAGAAAGGCGTACTCGTGTAGCAAACTGACACAGCTGATAATCGAACGCCGTTGATAAGGAAGCAGGTCAACTCGGCCTACCTTGAGAATAGAATAGAATAGGATAGAATGGGCCACCTGACATAGTAGCATATCTTAAGAGTCAACTCGGTCGGGACAATTTGATACTTTTCTGCACAATTCCTTGACAGGTTCAAGTAACTGTGTTTCGCAAGAGCGTTTCTTACAAAAGCCAAGCTTCTCCTGGATCAGCGGTCTATGCAAGGGTACAGTAATTTATCCGGTTTCGAATCTTATCCAGTTCCGAATCAAGTGGTCGTATCGTCACGAACTACACAGCAGCTGTTCAATTAAAAAACAAATATTTTGTATGGTCATGAAGTCTATCTTTTTCTCTTCCTCTGCACGAAGTCAGATTTTGAAAACTTATCTGCATGCTAAAAATAAATCTGTTCTTCGAGATGACCTGTCGAATTAGAATGTATATTGCACTTGTGTAATTATCCGCAAGGTGAAGGTTTCCGCAAAATGCACGAACCTTGAACATTATTTTTTTACACTTTTGGTTCCAACATGCGTTCCAACATTAATTATAACACACCAGGAAAACTGAACTTCATTTATTGATTTTCTGTTGCGTAGGAGCTTGTTAATTTTATCTACTAATTTAGCTAGTTTCGGGTCAGTAAAATTTAATTGTGTCGACATAGTACATGTAAATCTATTAATATCGCAGTACACGTCTTAGCGCTAAACCTAAAGGAACTGAGGAGGGAGTGTTTAAATCTCAGTATTTTATTTGATGTGTGTGTGTGTGTGTGCGTGCGTGCGTGCGTGTCGCCACAATACCACAGTCTTTCATTTGCAATGCAGTTTGTTTGAATTGATGCTTAACGTTATAGTCCACAGCTATGGTCATGTCAGGACTTTGCCCCCATTTTATGGGACGTGCCCAAAGTTCTCACCGCTGTGTCTAGTGTGGGTTCGAACCCCGCTCTAGCCATGTGAGACAAACCAAGTTCTGCTTGCGAGCGTGTCATGTGGTTTTGTTTTTCTCGGGGTTCTCCCGTTTTCGTCCCACCTACTGATTGGCGCGTCTCATATGAGCTGAAATAATCATGAAAGGGACGTTAAACTGAATCAAAAAAGGGGGGGGTGGGGGCAAGTTAGGATGCCCTGACATCTTAAACTAAACGTGCTTCAAATATAACCACACAACAAAGCCAAGAAGGACAGACACTGGGTTCGATCCTGACGTTGAGCGCCCGAGTTATGCTTTTTGGTCCTCATATAAGGAATCTAGCAACATCTCTCTTTTTCACACACACACACACACACACACACACACACACACACACACACTCTCTCTCTCTCTCTCTTTCAAAATTGTTCTATCTATTATTTTGATTTCTTCCTTTGACATAGTAGTCTAGTGAGTAGCTGTTTCCCAAAAAGTGGCTATGCATTTACCAAAACTTACTGACTAAATAAATGAATGCCAAACCCCCAACCCCGTTGCCGAGTGGTGAAGAGCTGATTTCATTAACGCGTTTAATTCGATCGTCTCACCGCTGTGTTTGTTGTGGGCTCATGCTTGAAGATATGCCAGGGTATTTTTCCCTTTTTTTCTCGGGGTTCGCTCGTTTTCACCACACCAACTGACTGGCTCGTCTCATATGAGCTAAATGATCTTAAAAGGGACGTAAACTGACCCAAGATAGTAGATAAATAAATGAATGAATTTTAAGAGGGTGTGTGTGTGGGGGGGGGGGGCTGGAAGATGTTTCCGGGCCTGGATATTATTTTTCTCTCACGACACGGTCCTGTCTTTTTATTGGTATATATTACAATACGTAAGATAGTAATACAGAATTTACTCTGCCCTAGATATGTTTTTCGGCCAAAATTTGATTTTTTTTTTAAATCTTACAGCCCCCCTCCCCCCAATGATAAAAATCAAACGGTCGTTTCCTTACGCAGGTGATTCTTTGTGCAGTCGATCTGCATCGCGAACAAAACATGCTGTCTGGATTTCTAGTCTAGTTGACATACTCCTGTTAGATATCTCTGTTTACGCAACATTAAAGCTGTGTTTGAAATTCAATGTTAATCAAACAGGTGAAAGTTAAACTCATAAAACATCAACAACAAAACAAACAAACAAACAAACCAACAAACAAACAAAAATGAAAATAACCAATGCACAGCCCATGATTATCAGCTCTTATCTGCAAAAATCTGGAACCAGTTACGCCATTATCGACTTAGAACCTATTTGTTTTCGATTGACGCCAATATCCAGAACGTAAGTTATACGTCGTATACATGTACACAATTTTTGACACTTTTTCTATCTGAAATGGTAAATTGTGTGTAAGTCTTGTTTTATAAAGAAGTAATGAAGCTACAAACTCAAAATCATAACGCAATAGCGCCAGAGAGTGTCCTGTTTAAAAATTATCGCATTTGATTCGGAACTGGATAAATGATTCGGAACTGGATAAATTGGTGGTCTGCTTCAAAGCCATCGTGTGGCCCACAGAATATTCACAATTAATCAGACTAAAGTTCATTATTTAGAAGAAGGATTATACTTTCTAATGGTAAGGTCGAAACCTAGTTTGCTGTGAGCAATTATCTGGAAACCACTTCGAAAAAAAAGTGACCCGGAACTGGATAATTTACTGTATTGCATCACTAGACCTATGCTTCCTTCTACAACTCTACTGCAAATATTGTAGTATGAATAAAATTATGTGTAATAAAACTATGGTTTACATGTTAAAATCTAGAGAGGCAACTCTCAGCAGCTATTCAAATGAAACAAAAAGCATTGAAACATTTTGATATCGTGTTCCTTCATACTTTGAGGAGATCTAAGCATTGCGATATAAACACTTCAGTGCTTGGACCCTCCAGACATGAAGGAGGTTAACTCAGTTTATACGTATATACTAGTAACTAGACATCATTTTAATTTGTAAAATCACAATACCTATACTTTTGATGTATTCATATTTACTTTGGTAATGTACATTTTAAACCCTTGTACTTTGAACTTCTTTCATTTAAACACAAATTATAAACAATTTAGAAAAAAAAAGTTTTTATGTGGGTTATGTGAAATAATAATATGTAATAATATGTGAAGATAAATAAAAACAAATAATAATGTGCTTTCATCATTAATCCATTATCATTCATCATTGCCATCTTTCTGTCTTTTCACAACACCTCACCCTCGGAGAAGCTTGAGGAAAAAAAAAGCCATGCTGTAAGCCATACAGTATATTGTGTTTGTTCAGATGCTGGGCAACATTAGAGGCAACAATGTGCTTCATAATGTTGTGAAACTGCTTTGTTATAGATGACATATAGTTGCAGTGTCAACCACCCGAACGCAACCTTGGTAACACAGCTCACAGATATCACGGGATTCAAGAAAAGCACGCGCTGTCACCAACAAGATGCTACGTCATGAACTATCAAGCACGTGGAGATTTCATCTGAGAACCTCAGTTACAGTATACCTACTCTGATGATCGGTTCGAGCTAGCCTCACCTCTTCGGGGATTTGGGTAAGTAACTCAACCTCTGTGCCTCCGCAACAATGGTAGTGCGGGAAATCAGCTGGACGCGGTAAGTGTTTTTTAATATTTACCAGCGGGTGCGCGGTGCACCTGCCGCTCGGCATTTCGGCATAAAATTCGCCATTTCTCAACAATTTTGTTTATTTAGTGGGTGCGCGGTGCATTCCACATTTATTTTCTACTTGTCTAAGGTTTGATTTGGCGTGAAATTCGCCAACTTGAATAGGTAATCGAACCGCGGACCCAACAATTGCTGTCAGTTTAGCAGCTGTACTCAGTCGTGTTCGATACGATAAAGTCGACGATTTGCTTTTCACCAACAACGTCATGCTTAATCATGGATTTTCGGACAGCAGAACAAAAGGCAGAATTTGATTCTCTATTTAAATCATTTATGGAAACTTTTAAAAAACAATTTAATCAAATTAGGTCAATTCAAATCAAAATAAATGAACAAGTAAAATCCATTGAAGTCAAAAATGATAAATTGTTTCATGAAGCATGTGCCAGACTTTCAGAGCCAGAGTCCCCTGATCGGTCCTCAAATACGACGCCAACATCTAAAACTGACATTGACGACGAGAAATTATTGAGCAGCACCGGAGAGAGCGAAATCAGCCAGTCAACACGTGATGGCACAAAGCAGTCATTCGAGGATGGTAAGTCCTTTCTTTCTCCGATTCTGTCACCGGGCATCCAATATGAGGCGGTGACGGAAGATGAATTTGCAACCGGCGAACCTATTGCATTTACGTCGAAGTCTCCACTGTTCGACTCTAAAGCATTTTCAACCGGTAATGCTCAAACTGGGTCAGATGTTTTCGGTGTGTCTGAAACTCATTGTACGTCTGTTCCTGATCAGTTTCCGATCGACCAGCGTCTTATCTCGCAAAGTCTGACGTCAGTTGACTCAAACATGCCCCGGTCTGACTCAAACTTGCTCCAGTCTGTCGAATACTCACCTGACGAAGCCCCAGTAGAAAACGTGAACCCATGTCTATCGGACGAATGTTCTGTTTCTTCTGGCGCTAAGTATGAAGCTACATTGGATACTTCAGTAAGCCATCCGTCAGAGTTTGGTCAAACCAAATCAGTTGCTAGTACATGCCTTGTGAATGACATTTGCTCTTCAACCCAGGAACCTTCACATTTTCTCATAACCGATCCTCCAGTGTGTGATGAGACAATGCACAATGCAAGCGTTCTTCCTCCACCCATACCCCGACACGGTCCTGATCTGCAAAACGACCATTTCGTTAGCAATGAACCAGGTTCGGAAAGATCAAAAGCACAAACCCTTACTTCTTTTTCATCATTGGGTAAGAGTGATGTTGGCTCATTTACCCAGGAAGCTTTCATCGTGACCGGTCCGTTACCGATGCAATCCCGATACGGTCAAGATCCACGGCCCAATGTTTCCTCAGGCACCAATCAAGTTTCAGAGGCCATAGTGGCACACATTCTTGCCTTGTCCTTTCCCAAGTACGGCACTGATGAAAACATAACCAGTTTCGTTGGCACCTCAGTTTTGAGGAGATCTGTTCTTGATTTGCCTTTTCCAAAGCATGGGCCTGATATCCTGGCGTTCTTTCGTCAGTTGACGTCGGGCGTCATTACGCAGGCTTTGCGGTCGTCCCAATCCGTTGGGCGTACTTCCGCTATCAGAATGGCAGAAGGCAGAGAAGCATACGGGAGACTGCGTCCCGTTCGTAGACCATGGTTTTAAATACATGTACATGTATTTTAAACGCAACGGGGTCACAAAAAACAAAATAAAAATAAAAAAGATGACCCAGTCGGAGCTTATTTAAGATGACTCATTCAGTTTTCATTATTCCATTCCTCATCCATAAAAAAAGAAAATATTTTGAAAATTCATAAGTCATAGAAGGCATGTTTATGTATATAAATTCATTATTTCACTTTATACATCCACCATTTAAGGTCTTCGAGCAAGACATTTAAGCCCCTTATAGTTCTCGTTAATGAATTCGGTAGCTCTGTTCCCAATATGACTGAAAATTATTGATGAGTGGGACGTTCAGCCAGTCACAACGACAGAAAAATCTTGTCCGAAAAATAGTGCAGTAAAGCTAGATTTACTTCCCCTGTCCTTCTCACTGACAGTTTGTCAAACGTTTTATTCAATCGGACAATAACATGCAAAACGCAAAGACTGTAAAACTTTTCTCCGACTGACAGTTTTCATTCATTCATTCATTCATTCATTCATTCATTCATTCATTTGTTGGTTCGTTCGTTCATCATTCAGCCATTCATCCATTTGTTCGTTCGTTCATTCCATTGTCACGGCGTCGATTCCTTCCTTCTTTCGTTCTCTCGCTCATTCAGTTATTGTTCGTTCATTCATGCATACGGACATCGCCTCACTCTTATAAAGGCTTTCGTCTGTTCGTTCACTTCTTATTTTAAGACTGAAAAACTTGAACATTACATAAGAAAAATTAGTTAGCATCTTTATGCTCATTCTTCACTGAGCAATCGTTTTCATTTGTTATTTTGTCTTTAAAAATATACTTAAACCAAAATGTTTCAAATTATCAAAATAAATGCATGTACCTGTTGACCGCCAAAATTGGTGATATGTCATTGCAAAAATATGTAAACAGACGATCATAGTTTTTGAGTACGATTGACTTACATTTATTTTTAAAAGATTAAGTTCTACGTGTATACTGACCACAAAAAGTTGTTTACTATTTATATGCAAGTAGAGGAAAAATAGAAATACTTCGATTTTCAGCAGTAAGACAGTCAATTCTTTTTCTAAAACTGAAACTAGAAAATTCTATCTTGATTTACTGGATGAATACATACGAGCTTTCATAAGTTCCCGCTGCCCATGCACAGTTTAATTTGCCGTATTTCCTATAGTTCATGTGATTTTAACTTGTTTTCATTAAATCTTGACACATTATTTTATTTCCACTTTTACATGTTATGTTCTCTGGAACTACTACATATATAATATTTTCCTATCATTATCTTTCTTTCATATCAATTACATACAGTCACCGTGTATCATCGACTCCTAGACTTGGTACCAGTTGAATGGCGGACAATCATGTCGAGGGTAAGAAAATGATTTATTTCTATGTCCTATCGTGATGATACCAATCAAAGAGAATAATGATATTATTTTAACATATTTATGATTAAAATGACATGCGCCCATGGTATGAAATCGATTTTAAGTGGTGTTTTTATTGAAAAACGAGCGACCTGGTACCCGCGAAAATATATGATTGTTTCGAAATTCGATCGTTTATCATGCATTTGGTGTTGATAAATTTCAAGCCATTGTCAGATATAAGATGATATAAAACTGCTGCAAATATAAAAGTAGTAATTGTCACCAAACATACGCTAAATTGTATAAAAACGAGTAATAATGCCAGGTACCTCGAGTACGGCGACTTAGAACAGTCAACAAAAATATGGACGGCGACTTGCTAGCTAACAGTACGGCGATTTGTTGTTGATGGAAAGTTACTTGCGCATTTATACTCGATGTGGTTCGAGTACAGTACAGTTTCACCCGTCAGCTGTTCTGCAAAAGTTGGTATGGACCGTGATAAACCGATATTATGGCAAAAATACCCGTGTCGCACGAGATTAACAGCCATTATATTAATATAGCAATTCTCGTGCGCACGTGCTGTTAATGCATTGTTTTGTTTATGCTATTTACCTGGTGCAACGCAAATGAGTAACTGAAGTCCGCTCGAAACAAGCACAATCGTGAAAATTTTTACGCGTATGAAAATATGATGAGGCTGTTAAATATAGTGCACCATTATTTCTTTCGTTTGTGCAGAATTTGTACTATAATAGCGATCAAAAATGATTGTGTCATTCGTTAACATTCGCTAGGTCCCCCGGGGAGTGTTAAAACACTCCGAATGTTAATGAATGGAAAATCGTATCTGATCCCTATATTATATATTACTTTGTTCAAAATAACATTGATGTTCAAGTGTTGCGCCGAGTTTTAAATATCACTGTGCCGAATGCAGATTGTGCAATTAGGATGACGCCAACTTTTTTCAAATACAATTTTATACGAAAACACGCCTATACAATATAAAGAGGATCTTACACGAATGGTCATTTCATATGAAATTTATTAAACGAGCCTTCGGTGAGTTTAATAAATTTCATATAAAATGATCACGAGTGTAAGATTCCCGCAAGAGTGTTATTACACGTGTGGTCATACGATTTTTATGACATGACGTTATCCACTGGAAGACAGCGACGTCATATGATAAATAGAGAATCTTACACTCGTGGTCATTTCATATGAAATTTATTAAACGAGCCTTCGGCGAGTTTAATAAATTTCATATGAATGACCACGAGTGTAAGATTCGTTTTATCATATGACTTCTTAAATACGATTTTATCGCCTTTAAAGTGGACATATTTCCAATGAAAATTAACATTGTTGTTACGGACGTCGTCAATGACGTTAAGTATTCCCGCAAAAGTGTTAATACACGTGTGGTCTTACGTTTTTTATGACATAACGTTATCCACTGAAAAACAGCGATGTCATATATGATAAACAGCTTTTTTTTTTTTTTTTTTTTTTTTTTTTTTTTTTTTTTTTTTTTCAGAAGTAAAAATGAAAATTTTTAATTGAAATTTTGATATTTTTATTTTATTTTCGCTCAAAACATACAGCATACTGTGCCTACCATCTTCAACTCACCGTCTTTGTTTAGGAGCAAAAATAAGAACAAGAAAAAGAAAAAAGCCAGTATACCCCTGTAAACCTCAGTTTTACTTTACAAAAATGGGGCTTACGTAGGACATGTTTTCATGATGTATATTATATTGTATTATGTCTCCCCCACTTCAGGGTCGGGAGACATAGAGGATATTTGCTTGTTTGAGGTGAATACCAAATATATTTCATCGAGTGAGTTGAAAATATCAGAATTTTCACGAGTGCGCAGCACGAGTGAAAATTTTGATGTTTTCAACTCACGAGATGAAATATTTTTGGTATTCACCGAAAAAAAGCAAATTTTCTTTTTATTTTATACAATACACAGGCATTTTCCTATTCACAAAGCAGGCGGTGAAAATGCGAAAACCAAAAATTTTTGAAAACACGAATAATTTTGGTACCACATTGTTCTGTATGTTCTAACTAAGAAAATGAATACCCACACTTTATGTTTTCGTTCATAAATAACGGAGTTATAGGCTTTTGAATTTGTGAAGTGAGATAGATTTAATGACGTCAAGTAAATGGAAACGTCAGAAGTAATCCAAATAATCTGACGTCATTACAGTGAAGATATAGGCTGATATCAGTCACTAGTGACTTTTGATATCAGTGAGATTTGATATCAGTGAAATTTCATATCAATGAAAATACCAATTTTATCAAGTTTTGATATACATTGGGTTTCACTGTAAAGAATAAAATAAATATTGTTTTTCCTCGTGCGTCTGTCTGTCTGTCTGTCCGTCCGTCTGTCTGTCCGTCACAAATCGTGTCCGCTCTATAACTTGAAAACCGTTAAAGATTTGTCAATGAAACTTGGTACACTTGTAAATCACGACGAGACAATGTGTCATGCACAAGAACCATAACACTAGCTTGAGTATTTTGGAGTTATTTCCCTTTGATTATTTTCGATACAATTTCGTGTCCGCTCTATAACTTGAAAACCGTTGAAGATTTTTCAATAAAACTTGGTACACTTATTAAGCATGATCAGACAATGTGTCATGCACAAGAACCATAACCCTGGCTTGAGTATTTTATGAGTTATTTCCCTTTGATTATTTTCCATACAATTTCGTGCCCGCTCTATAACTCGAAAACCGTAAGAGATATTTCAATAAAACTTGGTACACTTATAAAGCACGATAAGATGATGTGTCGTGCTAAAGAACCATAACTCTTGCTTGCATATCTTTGGAGTAATTTCCCTTTCATTATTTTCCATACAATTTCGTGTCCACTCTATAACTTGAAAACCGTAAGAGAAATTTCAGTGAAACTTGGTACACTTATAAAGCACGATGAGACGATGTGTCATGCACAAGAATTATAAATCTTGCTTTCATATCTTTGGAGTTATTTCCCTTTGATTATTTTTCCATACAATTTCGTTGTCCAATGAAACTTGGTACACTTATAAAACATGATGAGATAAAGAACCATATCTCTTGCTTGCATATCTTTGGAGTTATTTCCCTTTAATTATTTTTCATACAATTTTGTGTCTGCTCTATAACTCAAAAACCATCAGAGATTTTTTCAATGAAACATGGTACACTTATAAAGCATGATGAGACGATGTGTCATGCACAAGAATCATTACTCTTGCTTTCATATCTTTGGAGTTATTTCCCTTTGATTATTTTCCATACAATTTCGTGCCCGCTCTATAACTTGAAAACCGTAAGAGATATTTCAATGAAACTTGGTACACTTATAAAACAGAATGACAGGATATGTGATGCACAAGAACTATAACTCTTGCTTGCATATTTTGGACATGCGCGTAGAAAGGGGTGGGGGGGGGGCAGACATCAGTTTTCACATAGAAAACGAATTTAATATTTGGTATGGTATTTCAGCCGTCTAGCTTTCTAACTTTGATTTCTTTATCACAGTGCACTGTCACAAGGTGATTGATTATATCCTTGAACCCGCTGGATGTCTCTGTGCAATAGGCGCACGTGAAGGGCATTATACAACCCTGCAAAAGATGTATATTGAAAGAAGAATAAGTCAAAGTATCAAATTTCGCTGCATTCTGGTGTTACAAGTTGCCGTACTGTCTTTTAAGAAAATTTACATGTTGCCGTACACCAAACTGCTAAATCGCCGTACTCTCATTTTGGACAAAAAACCTATAAAATCTATGTCGTCGGAAACAAAACTTTTACCAAGGATGAATTATAATGCCCTGAATATTTTGACACCAAAAACGAAGTGCAAAAGGCTTTTTAAGCATGCAAAACGAACACATTTCGGTGGGACATTGTGTTTTGGGTGGTACCAGGTCGCACCATTTCAGTGCGGTTTGCAGCTTACAGCAACAACTGTTGAGTGTGCGAACCATGGACAATAGCTAAACATCTCTAGAAACGAATTCTAAATGTTTTAAAGGAAGAAACTCATTAAAACCCATTGAATAAAACGTTTTACTTACCCCACTAAGAGCCATGTCTTTACTTTGTATCGATTCACCTGGTACCAAGTTCCGGAGTCGATGATACACGGTGACAGTTCTTGCCATGGAATGCATTTGTGTGCATGTACAGTCCGCATGTGCGACTTTGGTCAGCCGGGAAATCCTGTGCGTAGCTTGGCTGCCTTTGTCGTTCCTGCGGAGATACATGTGCTTTAAGGTGCGCAGCTTCAGTTTTCTCCGAAGTGCAGCTGTGTATTTTAAGAATTTCTATGGCCATTAGGGTTTTTTCATTTTTGTTGTCTCGTTGCATTTGCATTTTCTCTCATTAATCATTTTTATACATTGACACCTGCATTTAGCTGGAACCACGAGAGCTGGTACGCTGGTTGGTTTCAGTTTTTCATTCATTTATCATTTACAAATCATTATCCATCATTGCATTTAGGCTGAGACCACGAGAGCTGGTATGCTGGTTGGTTTCAGTTTTTATGCATTTCCATTTTCCGTACATTCCGTTTCGACTCATGCAGCGGTGTTACGGATCTTTGCCGTTAATAGCGTCTGCCTGGGTTGAGACCTCATACGTCATGACGTACTGTCCCAGAGTCCGACCCCCGGATTCTGTGATTGTGCGAAAATGCAATGTACCGGGGCCGCCTCGACAAAGTTGGCCTATTTTTGAGATTTTAGTGTTTAGCTTCTGGTTACATGTTTCTATAGTCACAAATTTTAAACCGCCTCGGCGAGGCGGTATTCAACTCATGATTATTTATTCTCCATATTTTCGCTCATTTAATGTCAATCACGTTTTAAGAAGAAACTATCGATTTGTTCATACCATTAGCTAAACATTAAATGTATGCCCATAAAACGTATACAGACGCCTAGGGTACCTTATCCCCTACGTCGTTATGCTCATATTTTGATTTGGTATATAACTTTTTTCTTGTGAAAGGGGTAGAGCGCAGACCATAAAACACAAACTTGGGGAGTCGGATACGAAGCATTTGACCAAACATGTAACTCGCTGATTATGACCGTAAAATTGGCAACGTCGTATATGTATGTGGCTATTAGATGTACATGTATTATTCCCCATGCACAGTTCCATGCAAGCGCAACCCCATTTTGACAATTTAAACTAATAATTATAAAAGAGCGTTTTGACAAACTGTATACATGACAAAAACACTTTCATTTTCGAAATATCATTGGAATATCGCTTGTTTTATAACTACAGAACTAGGTGTTTTGATGATTTCCAATTTTGCACATTTCTTCTTCGAAACGTTGGAACTTAGATTTCGTAAATATTTGCATATAATATTGTTGTTTAAAGTTTTTGCCGAATGTCATTTGAAACTTTCGTGTTTCGCTAAGTTAGATCTGTAATGGCAATGTTTTAACATTTGATTTACTCGGCGAGGCTTATTTCAAACATGTACATGTATGCCATTTTCGTATATTTTCGTAATTTAGTACGATTTCTATAAGGATATCGCAGCTTGCACGAAAACGGCTTCCAGCCACCATTCCTTGCAGTTTTGAAAGATTGGTTCATAGAATATGCAACTTAATGCTTTCCCTTCAACTTGGATACCAAGCCTTATTTAACTTAACTTTAGTTACTTTCTATACATAATATTTGCATTTTTCCGTATTGATGAACTAAGATTAACTATTGCTACATTGGCTGTTTAGGATAAACGTTCGCATTCATCAATTATCAAACTAAAGACATTAATTGGCAACATTTAATTTTATGTATGACAGTTTTCGCTGTCCCAGTTTCCAGGGCTCGGGAATCTGTGTCAGCGACTAGGTCATTTTTGATTGTACGAGAAGTGGCACCGACTGTACTTTCTTGTATGATCTGCATACCATCTAGTCTACCCTGTTCTAATTTGCATATAGGATAATACAAAAACATGAAATGTAAATCAAAACAACATTTATCTACCTTTTACAAAATGTATTTTACAAGTTCCGTAAGACTTTTGAAATCAATCCAGATTTGTGTATTACATGTATAAAACATCAATCTTACATTCACTTATTATTAGCAAAATTCTTTATGCAAATGAAACGTTTGAATTCATTGTTCTAACAGCTAAAATTCCAGCTTGCCTTGTTTCACTTCTTTCCATATAAATTAATTGTAAAGGACAGGGTATTCTTTTTGGCAAGCGCATGTCAAACATGCATATATATATGCCCATATTATATATGGATCTTTCCTCTTACCTGCAACTTGTCAGAATTCTGAGAGATACGGGGTCAAAACATTGGTGGATGTTTGGCTTTCACTAAACAGGGGTAGGAAACGGACTTGTTCAGAAGAGGGCTACATATATTTCGATTATTTCAACAACCAATGCCTTTTCTCCCTGCTTAGTTCTTATATCTTACCGGCGTCCCATCTCTTTCAGAATCCATGCAGATATATTGTACTTAATTATTTTGGGTCACTTGCATTGTCGGTTTGGGAGCGTTCGAGGATGGACAATAGGTCAAATTCGAATATTATGCTGTTGGTGTTTATTGTTTAATTAGAAATTATCTTTGCAGGCCAAAGAAGAACATTAAAGTAAGTACAGCATGTAACTTTTGCTTTCATTTGAATTATCCAACGGCAGATAGCTGCGATTTGATTTTGCTTTTAGTTGTTTTAAAGCGGCATAGATTGCCAAGTGATTTTCCAGAGTTCACCAACATGTATCCAAGTTATCTAAAAAGTCTGCCACTGTGTGACTCGATTTTCGTGGCGATTCATATTTTGTGATCACTTTGTGATACTTATATTCTTATCGTTATGAACAGTTTCTGGACATGTTGCTATGAAAATATAAAAAATAATTCGAAGTGCTTTCATACATACAAAAAGACTTGGTGCAATATGAATATATGAACTTTTATTATGTAAGATACAGGCACACCGGAACATAGCAGTGATCTCTGGATTATCCCCCTTTAGTTTTTAATTGTGTTTTATTGTTTGTCCATTTGGTTCATTTAGTATTTTATAGTTGAATATCATGCCATCGAGCCTCCAAAACCTACCATGATTAAAGTGGCCGGTACTGTTCTGACTTGAAGGCAGGTAAGAGCTATATTTTAAAAGATTATTTTAACATGGCCACGAATGCCTTACCATAGAACATTGCTAAATACAATATTCTGGCTTTTGTCTTATAACATAATTGTTTTATTTTCACTAGATATCGAGTGTGCAATCATCTATGTATGTATGACTATTTTTATTTGTTTTAATAATCTTTTTAAATTGAAGGTGCATTAATTTAGTGCAATAAATTACCAAAGCCACATGTGATCATTGCCACAAATAAGCAAAAGCTGTGATCCTCTATATGCCTGTGATGAGAACATTTTACGCATCTTTTTCATTCTGTACATCCATAATTTGTAGTCAGTGTTGTCACATTTTATGAACTAAAAGTACTAAGAACAAATATTTTACAAAATGCGCAAACTTTGCATCCATATAATTTCAAATCTTCATGTTTATGATTAGTTCAGTTCTTGATACCCCATTGTTTTAATCATAGTTTTATGTTAATGCAAAAACCTGTAACCAGGTCTTTTAAAGTTGAATGGGGAAGAGTGTTGTGAAACTGCTTTGTTATAGATGACATATAGTTGCAGTGTCAACCACCCGAACGCAACCTTGGTAACACAGCTCACAGATATCACGGGATTCAAGAAAAGCACGCGCTGTCACCAACAAGATGCTACGTCATGAACTATCAAGCACGTGGAGATTTCATCTGAGAACCTCAGTTACAGTATACCTACTCTGATGATCGGTTCGAGCTAGCCTCACCTCTTCGGGGATTTGGGTAAGTAACTCAACCTCTGTGCCTCCGCAACAATAATTTTACACAAAATACAGGTCAGTGAAATTGGCTTGTAGTTTACGGGATCACACTTATCACCCTTTTTGAAGCGCTGGTACTTCTTATGTAGTGTGCTGGGGTCAGATATCTATCTTTATCAAGAGACACTGTACCGGAATGAATCTTATAAAAGAAAGTTAAGGGGGACTTCACCCTGCGGTCCTCCATGGATGGCCACTCTCGTTCGCCAAACATATCGTCGACGCTACTCTTGTTCCTCCATCACTTGCAGGTCCACATGGCAGCACTTTCTCCACCTTATCTGTCTCAGTGTCACTACAGGGATGCCAAATAGGAGTTGGATACTCGAGCTGAGGACGAACCAATGTTTTGTATGCAGCTTCCTTTGTATGTCGAGGTGCAAGAGCCAAACTGCACCGAAGTAAACCCAGTGTCGTAATTGCAGTATGCATCTCTGATGGCTTTCTGGTGCTCTGAACTTTGAAATGATTCTTATTGTCAGGACTGCTTGACTTCCGAGCACGGAAGTACCTTTAAATATCAGAGTTCTTGTGGTTATGCCGAGTGGCGGCCCTAAAAGTCTCCCCGTACATCCATTTAATGCTTTTTTTTTCAAATCCTTCAGTTTGCATTTTTCCTCTAACTCCCATACTTAAATGCTATGCGACAGTCTGCATGCTTAGTTTTTAACCCAACCATGGTTGATAACTACGCTGCCTTCTTTAATTGCACGCCGGTGGGTGTGGCATCAGACTCTACGATGGCCCCGACATAAAGCTATTCATTTTAGTTGGTTGGGGCCAGGCTTCTTGTCTGCTGCTTGGCCAATCGGGGTTCAACTGATGTTTTTCTTTTGCTCCGGATTTCAGTAAGATATTCGGCGCCCGGGGATCTCCATCGTTGGGCAGCTTACTGAATCTGCGAGTACTCGTTTAAATTGATTCATCATGGTGGTTATCATGATTTATTTGTTTGTCCATGATGATTCATTTTTAGCTCGACTGCACGGTGCATAGAGCTATTGCAGTCACCCCGGTCGTCCACGTTCCCGTTCCCGTGCGCGTGTGCGTGCGCGTTCCCGTGCGCGTCACACTTGCGTTAAAGTTTTCTAGAAGTCCATATCTTGACAACCACTCATCAGAAAGCATTCATACTTGGACCATAGATACCCTGTAGGGTTAGCTTTCATTCCATGGCATCGGGCCCCTGGGTCCAGGCCAGGGGGTGGGGCTGGAGGTTAAAATCTAGAACATCTTCAAAAATGGCAATTATTGTGTTAAAGTTTTCTAGAAGTCCATATCTTGACAACCACTCATCAGAAAGCATTGATACTTGGGCCATTGACACCCTGTAGGGTCAGCTTTCATTCCATGGCATCAGATCCCTGGGTCCATGCCAGGGGGTGGGGCTAGAGGTTAAAATCTAGAACACCATTAATAATAATGGCTTTTCTGTGATACAGTATTCTAGAAGTCTATATCTTGAAAACTTTTTATCAGAGGGCTTTCATACTCGGACCATATGTACCCTGAGTTGAGTTTCGTTTCATGGCATCTGACCTCTGGGTCCATGCCTGGGGGGTGGGGCTGGAGGTTAAAAACTAGAACTCTGTAAAAAATAGATGTACTTACAAGGAGTCCATATCTTGACAACAACTTATCATAAAGCATTCATACTTCATACACTTTAGGTTCCATGACATCGGACCTCTGGGTCGGAGTCAGGGGGGCGGGGCTAGAGGTCAAAATCTAGAACTCCCCGAATTTTTTTTTTCTTTTTATTTCTTAATAGAAACAATTATGAAGATGGTTGGTCATTCATCTTTTGATTTTGTGACACTGACTTGTGTGTCATGACGGTAAAGGTCGGTTGACCTTCTTTCCATGGTTCAGTGATTTTATCTTGACACTCAATTAGTATATTTTCTTACTTCTTTCAGATTGTGAGTGTGTACAACCAGGTCTTTGACCCCAATATACATATAGGTCACTGTGACCTAATTTCACGGTTCATTGATTTTGCCTTATATCTCGGTACTCAAATGGTTTATGAACAAACTTCTTTCAAAGTATGTTTGCGTATGACAAGACCTTTGACCCTGAAGTAGTCCTAGGTCACAGTGACCTAATTTCATGGTTCAGTGATTTTGCCTTATATCTTGACACTCAATTAGTATATTTTCATACTTTTTTCAGATTATGAGTGAGTATGACCAGACCTTTGACCCCAATATACTTATAGGTCACTGTGACCTAATTTCACGGTTCAGTGACTTTGCCTTATATCTCAGCACTCAAGTGGTTTATGAACAGACTTCTTTCACACTATGTTTGCGTATGACAAGACCTTTGACCCTAAAGTAGTCCTAGGTCAATATGACCTAATTTCACGGTTCAGTGATTTTCCTTTATATCTGGGCACTCAATTGGTATATGGACATACTTCATTCACGATATGCATGAGTATGACCAGACCTTTGACCCCAATATACTTATAGGTCACTGTGACCTAATTTCATGGTTCAGTGTCTTTGCCTTATATCTCAGCACTCAAGTGGTTTATGAACAAACTTCTTTCACACTATATTTGCGTATGACAAGACCTTTGACCCTAAAGTAGTCCTAGGTCAATATGACCTAATTTCACGGTTCAGTGATTTTCCTTTATATCTGAGCACTCAATTGGTATATGGACATACTTCTTTCATGATATGTATTCCTGGGTCACTGTGACCTAATTTCATGGTTCAGTGATTTTGACTTATATCTCGACACTCAGTTGCTATTTTTTCATACTTCTTTCTGATTATGAATGAGTATGACCAGACCTTTAACCCAAACATACTTATAGGTCACTATGACGTAATTTCATGGTTCAGTGATTTTGCTTTATATCTCAACACTGAATGGGTATATGATCATAATTCTTTCACATTATGAGTAAGTATCACTAGACCTTTGACCCTGAAATACTTATAGGTCAGTGTGACCTTATTTCACAGTTCAGTGATTTTGCCTTGTGTCTTGGCACTCAGTTGGTATATGAACACACTTCTTTCACAATATGAGTGAGACCTCTAAATCTTAGGTAGTTATAGTTAACTTTCATAGTTCAGTGATTTTGCCTTATTGCATCAAGGCAAAAAGATGTTTGAGCATAATGCTTTGGGTTACTGGTCGGGTTTGGCCTTATGTTTGAAAAAGGTCAGAAGCAGTCGAGCACGCTGTCCTGCGACAGCTCTTATCTAGTTTAAAATTCACCACGAGGACCGAACAACTAACTAAATGTTATGAACCACTGCAGAAGATGATGCTAGGGCCCTGTAAAACCGGTTTAAGCTCCCCCCCCCCCCCGGTAGTTTTATATTAGTGAACATTCCAAGGCGATACTTTTGTAGTAGTCTATTTGTTTTATGTTTTGGAGTCAATTTTTGCGCTGCTTGAACTTATATACGTTTTCATAGCTTTAGTTAAGTTCGGGTCAGTCTAGCTCCTGGACCTTGATGTACATGTAATGAGATGGGTTCGGGCAACTGAGTGGGCGCCTATTGAGAAAAAGCTGCTCACTCGGCTTACGATATGTTCCAAATGGTATAGGATGTACTTAATAAACACTATGTTATATAAATCAAGTGATTAAAAGCCTCTAACTCTTCTAGAATTACAAGGCGAGTTTGCCAAAAACCGGTTTGGCAAAAAATTTCCGGTGGCTGTTAAATTTAATTTACCGTTAATACCGTGGCAACATGTTAAAACTAAGCGTTGCAGTTAAAACCGTTAATGACAAAACGTAAACACTAAGCTTTGCATTTGCAACCGTTAAAACCGTGTCAACACGTTAAAACTAAGCGTTGTAGTTAAAACCGTTAATGCCAACTCGTAAACACTAAGCTTTGCATTTGCAACCGTTAAAACAGTTGCAAACGTTAGTGTCAACATTTAGAGTTGCAACCTTTAATGGGAAGACGTTAACATTAAGCGTTAGTGGCAACACGTTAAAGCTAAGCGTTGCAGTTGCAAACGTTAGTGTCAACATGTAAGCACTAACCCTTGCAGTTGTAACCTTTAAAGGGAAGACGTTAACATTAAGCGTTAGTGGCAACACGTTAAAGCTAAGCGTTGCAGTTGCAAACGTTAGTGTCAACATGTAAGCACTAACCCTTGCAGTTGTAACCTTTAAAGGCAACACGTTAACATTAAGCATTGCAGTTGCAAGCGTTAGTGGCAACACGTTAAAACTAAGCGTTGCAGTTACAACCGTTAGTGTCAACATAACAGTAAGTGTAGCATTTGCTTACGTTAATTTCAACACGTTAACACGTTGCAACCGTTTAATGTCAACATGTTAACACTTAGCATTGCAGTTGCAACCGTTAGTGTCAACATGTTTACACTAAGCGTTGCAGTTGCAACCGTTAATGACAACACGTTAACACTAAGCATTGCGGTTACAATGCGTTAAAACTAAGCGTTGTAGTTAAAACCGTTAATGACAACACGTAAACACTAAGCTTTGCATTTGCAACCATTAAAACCATGTCAACACGTTAAAACTAAGCGTTGTAGTTATAACCGTTAATTGCAACACATTAGGACTAAGCATTGGATTTGCAACCGTTAATACCGTGGCAACACGTTAAAACTAAGCGTTGCAGTTAAAACCGTTAATGACAACACGTAAACACTAAGCTTTGCATTTGCAACTATTTAAACCATGTCAACACGTTAAAACTAAGCGTTGTAGTTATAACCGTTAATTGCAACACGTTAGCACTAAGCATTGGATTTGCAACCGTTAATACCGTGGCAACATGTTAAAACTAAGCGTTGCAGTTAAAACCGTTAATGCCAACACGTAAACACTAAGCTTTGCATTTGCAACCGTTAAAACCGTGTCAACACGTTAAAACTAAGCGTTGTAGTTAAAACCGTTAATGGCAACACGTAAACACTAAGCTTTGCATTTGCAACCGTTAAAACAGTTGCAAACGTTAGTGTCAACATGTAAGCACTAACCGTTACAGTTGCAACCTTTAATGGCAACACGTTACTATTAAGCGTTAGTGGCAACACGTTAAAGCTAGGCGTTGCAGTTGCAAACGTTAGTGTTAACATGTAAGCATTAACCGTTGCAGTTGCAACCTTTAAAGGCAACACGTTAACATTAAGCATTGCAGTTGCAAGCGTTAGTGGCACTAAGCATTGGATTTGCAACCGTTAATACCGTGGCAACATGTAAAAACTAAGCGTTGCAGTTAAAACCGTTAATGACAACACGTAAGCTGCTTTGCATTTGCAACCGTTAAAACCGTGTCAACACGTTGAAACTAAGCGTTGTAGATAAAACCGTTAATGGCAACACGTAAACACTAAGCTTTGCATTTGCAACCGTCAAAACAGTTGCAAACGTTAGTGTCAACATGGAAGCACTAACCGTTACAGTTGCAACCTTTAATGGCAACACGTTAACATTAAGCGTTAGTGGCAACACGTTAAAGCTAAGTGTTGCAGTTGCAAACGTTAGTGTTAACATGTAAGCACTAACCGTTGCAGTTGCAACCTTTAAAGGCAAACACGTTAACATTAAGCATTGCAGTTGCAAGCGTTAGTGGCAACACGTTAAAACTAAGCGTTGCAGTTACAACCGTTAGTTTCAACATTACAGTAAGTGTAGCATTTGCTTACGTTAATTTCAACACGTTAACACGTTGCAACCGTTTATGTCAACATGTTAACACTTAGCATTGCAGTTGCAACCATTAGTGTCAACATATTTACACTAAGCGTTGCAGTTGCAACCGTTAATTACAACACGTTAACACTAAGCATTGCGGTTACAATGCGTTAAAACTAAGCGTTGTAGTTAAAACCGTTAATGACAACACGTAAACACTCAGCTTTGCATTTGCAACCATTAAAACCATGTCAACACGTTAAAACTAAGCGTTGTAGTTATAACCGTTAATTGCAACACGTTAGCACTAAGCATTGGATTTGCAACCGTTAATACCGTGGCAACATGTTAAAACTAAGCGTTGCAGTTAAAACCGTTAATGACAACACGTAAACACTAAGCTTTGCATTTGCAACCGTTAAAACCGTGTCAACACGTTAAAACTAAGCGTTGTAGTTAAAACCGTTAATGGCAACACGTAAACACTAAGCTTTGCATTTGCAACCGTTAAAACAGTTGCAAACGTTAGTGTCAACATGTAAGCACTAACCGTTACAGTTGCAACCTTTAATGGCAACACGTTAACATTAAGCGTTAGTGGCAACACGTTAAAGCTAAGCGTTGCAGTTGCAAACGTTAGTGTCAACATGTAAGCATTAACCGTTGCAGTTGCAACCTTTAAAGGCAACACGTTAACATTAAGCATTGCAGTTGCAAGCGTTAGTGGCAACACGTTAAAACTAAGCGTTGCAGTTACAACCGTTAGTGTCAACATTACAGTAAGTGTAGCATTCGTTTACGTTAATTTCAACACGTTAACACGTTGCAACCGTTTATGTCAACATGTTAACACTTAGCATTGCAGTTGCAACCGTTAGTGTCAACATGTTTACACTAAGCGTTGCAGTTGCAACCGTTAATGACAACACGTTAACACTAAGCATTGCGGTTACAATGCGTTAAAACTAAGCGTTGTAGTTAAAACCGTTAATGACAACACGTAAACACTCAGCTTTGCATTTGCAACCATTAAAACCATGTCAACACGTTAAAACTAAGCGTTGTAGTTATAACCGTTAATTGCAACACGTTAGCACTAAGCATTGGATTTGCAACCGTTAATACCGTGGCAACATGTTAAAACTAAGCGTTGCAGTTAAAACCGTTAATGCCAACACGTAAACACTAAGCTTTGCATTTGCAACCATTAAAACCGTGTCAACACGTTAAAACTAAGCGTTGTAGTTAAAACCGTTAATGGCAACACGTAAACACTAAGCTTTGCATTTGCAACCGTTAAAACAGTTGCAAACGTTAGTGTCAACATGTAAGCACTAACCGTTACAGTTGCAACCTTTAATGGCAACACGTTAACATTAAGCGTTAGTGGCAACTCGTTAAAGCTAAGCGTTGCAGTTGCAAACGTTAGTGTCAACATGTAAGCATTAACCGTTGCAGTTGCAACCTTTAAAGGCAACACGTTAACATTAAGCATTGCAGTTGCAAGCGTTAGTGGCAACACGTTAAAACTAAGCGTTGCAGTTACAACCGTTAGTGTCAACATTACAGTAAGTGTAGCATTCGTTTACGTTAATTTCAACACGTTAACACGTTGCAACCGTTTATGTCAACATGTTAACACTTAGCATTGCAGTTGCAACCGTTAGTGTCAACATGTTTACACTAAGCGTTGCAGTTGCAACCGTTAATGACAACACGTTAACACTAAGCATTGCGGTTACAATGCGTTAAAACTAAGCGTTGTAGTTAAAACCGTTAATGACAACACGTAAACACTAAGCTTTGCATTTGCAACCATGTCAACACGTTAAAACTAAGCGTTGTAGTTATAACCGTTAATTGCAACACATTAGCACTAAGCATTGGATTTGCAACCGTTAATACCGTGGCAATACGTTAAAACTAAGCGTTGCAGTTAGAACCGTTAATGACAACACGTAAACACTAAGCTTTGCATTTGCAACCGTTAATACAGTTGCAAACGTTAGTGTCAACATGTAAGCACTAACCGTTAAAGTTGCAACCTTAAATGCAACACGTTAACATTAAGCGTTAGTGGCAACACGTTAAAGCTAAGCTTTGCAGTTGCAAACGTTAGTGTCAACATGTAAGCACTAACCGTTGCAGTTACAACCTTTAAAGGCAACACGTTAACATTAAGCATTGCAGTTGCAAGCGTTAGTGGCAACACGTTAAAACTAAGCGTTGCAGTTACAACCGTAAGTGTCAACATTATAACAGTAAGTGTAGCATTTGCTTACGTTAATTTCAACACGTTAAAACGTTGCAACCGTTTATGTCAACATGTTAACACTTAGCATTGCAGTTGCAACCGTTAGTGTCAACATGTTTACACTAAGCGTTGCAGTTGCAACACGTTAACACTAAGCATTTCGGTTACAATGCGTTAAAACTAAGCGTTGCAGTTACAACCGTTATAACATTATAACAGTGTAGCATTTGCTTACGTTAATTTCAACACGTTAACACGTTGCAACCGTTTATGTCAACACTTAGCATTGCAGTTGCAACCGTTAGTGTCAACATGTTTACACTAAGCGTTGCAGTTGCAACCGTTAATGACAACACGTAAACACTAAGCTTTGCATTTGCAACCATTAAAACCATGTCAACACGTTAAAACTAAGCGTTGTACATGTAGTTATAACCGTTAATTGCAACACGTTAGCACTAAGCATTGGATTTGCAACCGTTAATACCGTGGCAACATGTTAAAACTAAGCGTTGCAGTTAAAACCGTTAATGACAACACGTAAACACTAAGTTTTGCATTTGCAACCATTAAAACCGTGTCAACACGTTAAAACTAAGCGTTGTAGTTAAAACCGTTAATGGCAATACGTAAACACTAAGCTTTGCATTTGCAACCGTTAAAACAGTTGCAAACGTTAGTGTCAACATGTAAGCACTAACCGTTAGAGTTGCAACCTTTAATGGGAAGACGTTAACATTAAGCGTTAGTGGCAACACGTTAAAGCTAAGCGTTGCAGTTGCAAACGTTAGTGTCAACATGTAAGCACTAACCGTTGCAGTTGCAACCTTTAAAGGCAAACACGTTAACATTAAGCATTGCAGTTGCAAGCGTTAGTGGCAACACGTTAAAACTAAGCGTTGCAGTTACAACCGTTAGTTTCAACATTACAGTAAGTGTAGCATTTGCTTACGTTAATTTCAACACGTTAACACGTTGCAACCGTTTATGTCAACATGTTAACACTTAGCATTGCAGTTGCAACCATTAGTGTCAACATATTTACACTAAGCGTTGCAGTTGCAACCGTTAATTACAACACGTTAACACTAAGCATTGCGGTTACAATGCGTTAAAACTAAGCGTTGTAGTTAAAACCGTTAATGACAACACGTAAACACTCAGCTTTGCATTTGCAACCATTAAAACCATGTCAACACGTTAAAACTAAGCGTTGTAGTTATAACCGTTAATTGCAACACGTTAGCACTAAGCATTGGATTTGCAACCGTTAATACCGTGGCAACATGTTAAAACTAAGCGTTGCAGTTAAAACCGTTAATGACAACACGTAAACACTAAGCTTTGCATTTGCAACCGTTAAAACCGTGTCAACACGTTAAAACTAAGCGTTGTAGTTAAAACCGTTAATGGCAACACGTAAACACTAAGCTTTGCATTTGCAACCGTTAAAACAGTTGCAAACGTTAGTGTCAACATGTAAGCACTAACCGTTACAGTTGCAACCTTTAATGGCAACACGTTAACATTAAGCGTTAGTGGCAACACGTTAAAGCTAAGCGTTGCAGTTGCAAACGTTAGTGTCAACATGTAAGCATTAACCGTTGCAGTTGCAACCTTTAAAGGCAACACGTTAACATTAAGCATTGCAGTTGCAAGCGTTAGTGGCAACACGTTAAAACTAAGCGTTGCAGTTACAACCGTTAGTGTCAACATTACAGTAAGTGTAGCATTCGTTTACGTTAATTTCAACACGTTAACACGTTGCAACCGTTTATGTCAACATGTTAACACTTAGCATTGCAGTTGCAACCGTTAGTGTCAACATGTTTACACTAAGCGTTGCAGTTGCAACCGTTAATGACAACACGTTAACACTAAGCATTGCGGTTACAATGCGTTAAAACTAAGCGTTGTAGTTAAAACCGTTAATGACAACACGTAAACACTAAGCTTTGCATTTGCAACCATGTCAACACGTTAAAACTAAGCGTTGTAGTTATAACCGTTAATTGCAACACATTAGCACTAAGCATTGGATTTGCAACCGTTAATACCGTGGCAATACGTTAAAACTAAGCGTTGCAGTTAGAACCGTTAATGACAACACGTAAACACTAAGCTTTGCATTTGCAACCGTTAATACAGTTGCAAACGTTAGTGTCAACATGTAAGCACTAACCGTTAAAGTTGCAACCTTAAATGCAACACGTTAACATTAAGCGTTAGTGGCAACACGTTAAAGCTAAGCTTTGCAGTTGCAAACGTTAGTGTCAACATGTAAGCACTAACCGTTGCAGTTACAACCTTTAAAGGCAACACGTTAACATTAAGCATTGCAGTTGCAAGCGTTAGTGGCAACACGTTAAAACTAAGCGTTGCAGTTACAACCGTAAGTGTCAACATTATAACAGTAAGTGTAGCATTTGCTTACGTTAATTTCAACACGTTAAAACGTTGCAACCGTTTATGTCAACATGTTAACACTTAGCATTGCAGTTGCAACCGTTAGTGTCAACATGTTTACACTAAGCGTTGCAGTTGCAACACGTTAACACTAAGCATTTCGGTTACAATGCGTTAAAACTAAGCGTTGCAGTTACAACCGTTATAACATTATAACAGTGTAGCATTTGCTTACGTTAATTTCAACACGTTAACACGTTGCAACCGTTTATGTCAACACTTAGCATTGCAGTTGCAACCGTTAGTGTCAACATGTTTACACTAAGCGTTGCAGTTGCAACCGTTAATGACAACACGTAAACACTAAGCTTTGCATTTGCAACCATTAAAACCATGTCAACACGTTAAAACTAAGCGTTGTACATGTAGTTATAACCGTTAATTGCAACACGTTAGCACTAAGCATTGGATTTGCAACCGTTAATACCGTGGCAACATGTTAAAACTAAGCGTTGCAGTTAAAACCGTTAATGACAACACGTAAACACTAAGCTTTGCATTTGCAACCATTAAAACCGTGTCAACACGTTAAAACTAAGCGTTGTAGTTAAAACCGTTAATGGCAATACGTAAACACTAAGCTTTGCATTTGCAACCGTTAAAACAGTTGCAAACGTTAGTGTCAACATGTAAGCACTAACCGTTAGAGTTGCAACCTTTAATGGGAAGACGTTAACATTAAGCGTTAGTGGCAACACGTTAAAGCTAAGCGTTGCAGTTGCAAACGTTAGTGTCAACATGTAAGCACTAACCCTTGCAGTTGTAACCTTTAAAGGCAACACGTTAACATTAAGCATTGCAGTTGCAAGCGTTAGTGGCAACACGTTAAAACTAAGCGTTGCAGTTACAACCGTTAGTGTCAACATAACAGTAAGTGTAGCATTTGCTTACGTTAATTTCAACACGTTAACACGTTGCAACCGTTTAATGTCAACATGTTAACACTTAGCATTGCAGTTGCAACCGTTAGTGTCAACATGTTTACACTAAGCGTTGCAGTTGCAACCGTTAATGACAACACGTTAACACTAAGCATTGCGGTTACAATGCGTTAAAACTAAGCGTTGTAGTTAAAACCGTTAATGACAACACGTAAACACTAAGCTTTGCATTTGCAACCATTAAAACCATGTCAACACGTTAAAACTAAGCGTTGTAGTTATAACCGTTAATTGCAACACGTTAGCACTAAGCATTGGATTTGCAACCGTTAATACCGTGGCAACATGTAAAAACTAAGCGTTGCAGTTAAAACCGTTAATGACAACACGTAAGCTGCTTTGCATTTGCAACCGTTAAAACCGTGTCAACACGTTGAAACTAAGCGTTGTAGTTAAAACCGTTAATGGCAACACGTAAACACTAAGCTTTGCATTTGCAACCGTCAAAACAGTTGCAAACGTTAGTGTCAACATGGAAGCACTAACCGTTACAGTTGCAACCTTTAATGGCAACACGTTAACATTAAGCGTTAGTGGCAACACGTTAAAGCTAAGTGTTGCAGTTGCAAACGTTAGTGTTAACATGTAAGCACTAACCGTTGCAGTTGCAACCTTTAAAGGCAAACACGTTAACATTAAGCATTGCAGTTGCAAGCGTTAGTGGCAACACGTTAAAACTAAGCGTTGCAGTTACAACCGTTAGTTTCAACATTACAGTAAGTGTAGCATTTGCTTACGTTAATTTCAACACGTTAACACGTTGCAACCGTTTATGTCAACATGTTAACACTTAGCATTGCAGTTGCAACCATTAGTGTCAACATATTTACACTAAGCGTTGCAGTTGCAACCGTTAATTACAACACGTTAACACTAAGCATTGCGGTTACAATGCGTTAAAACTAAGCGTTGTAGTTAAAACCGTTAATGACAACACGTAAACACTCAGCTTTGCATTTGCAACCATTAAAACCATGTCAACACGTTAAAACTAAGCGTTGTAGTTATAACCGTTAATTGCAACACGTTAGCACTAAGCATTGGATTTGCAACCGTTAATACCGTGGCAACATGTTAAAACTAAGCGTTGCAGTTAAAACCGTTAATGACAACACGTAAACACTAAGCTTTGCATTTGCAACCGTTAAAACCGTGTCAACACGTTAAAACTAAGCGTTGTAGTTAAAACCGTTAATGGCAACACGTAAACACTAAGCTTTGCATTTGCAACCGTTAAAACAGTTGCAAACGTTAGTGTCAACATGTAAGCACTAACCGTTACAGTTGCAACCTTTAATGGCAACACGTTAACATTAAGCGTTAGTGGCAACACGTTAAAGCTAAGCGTTGCAGTTGCAAACGTTAGTGTCAACATGTAAGCATTAACCGTTGCAGTTGCAACCTTTAAAGGCAACACGTTAACATTAAGCATTGCAGTTGCAAGCGTTAGTGGCAACACGTTAAAACTAAGCGTTGCAGTTACAACCGTTAGTGTCAACATTACAGTAAGTGTAGCATTCGTTTACGTTAATTTCAACACGTTAACACGTTGCAACCGTTTATGTCAACATGTTAACACTTAGCATTGCAGTTGCAACCGTTAGTGTCAACATGTTTACACTAAGCGTTGCAGTTGCAACCGTTAATGACAACACGTTAACACTAAACATTGCGGTTACAATGCGTTAAAACTAAGCGTTGTAGTTAAAACCGTTAATGACAACACGTAAACACTCAGCTTTGCATTTGCAACCATTAAAACCATGTCAACACGTTAAAACTAAGCGTTGTAGTTATAACCGTTAATTGCAACACGTTAGCACTAAGCATTGGATTTGCAACCGTTAATACCGTGGCAACATGTTAAAACTAAGCGTTGCAGTTAAAACCGTTAATGACAACACGTAAACACTAAGCTTTGCATTTGCAACCGTTAAAACCGTGTCAACACGTTAAAACTAAGCGTTGTAGTTAAAACCGTTAATGGCAACACGTAAACACTAAGCTTTGCATTTGCAACCGTTAAAACAGTTGCAAACGTTAGTGTCAACATGTAAGCACTAACCGTTACAGTTGCAACCTTTAATGGCAACACGTTAACATTAAGCGTTAGTGGCAACACGTTAAAGCTAAGCGTTGCAGTTGCAAACGTTAGTGTCAACATGTAAGCATTAACCGTTGCAGTTGCAACCTTTAAAGGCAACACGTTAACATTAAGCATTGCAGTTGCAAGCGTTAGTGGCAACACGTTAAAACTAAGCGTTGCAGTTACAACCGTTAGTGTCAACATTACAGTAAGTGTAGCATTCGTTTACGTTAATTTCAACACGTTAACACGTTGCAACCGTTTATGTCAACATGTTAACACTTAGCATTGCAGTTGCAACCGTTAGTGTCAACATGTTTACACTAAGCGTTGCAGTTGCAACCGTTAATGACAACACGTAAACACTAAGCTTTGCATTTGCAACCATTAAAACCATGTCAACACGTTAAAACTAAGCGTTGTACATGTAGTTATAACCGTTAATTGCAACACGTTAGCACTAAGCATTGGATTTGCAACCGTTAATACCGTGGCAACATGTTAAAACTAAGCGTTGCAGTTAAAACCGTTAATGACAACACGTAAACACTAAGCTTTGCATTTGCAACCATTAAAACCGTGTCAACACGTTAAAACTAAGCGTTGTAGTTAAAACCGTTAATGGCAATACGTAAACACTAAGCTTTGCATTTGCAACCGTTAAAACAGTTGCAAACGTTAGTGTCAACATGTAAGCACTAACCGTTAGAGTTGCAACCTTTAATGGGAAGACGTTAACATTAAGCGTTAGTGGCAACACGTTAAAGCTAAGCGTTGCAGTTGCAAACGTTAGTGTCAACATGTAAGCACTAACCCTTGCAGTTGTAACCTTTAAAGGCAACACGTTAACATTAAGCATTGCAGTTGCAAGCGTTAGTGGCAACACGTTAAAACTAAGCGTTGCAGTTACAACCGTTAGTGTCAACATAACAGTAAGTGTAGCATTTGCTTACGTTAATTTCAACACGTTAACACGTTGCAACCGTTTAATGTCAACATGTTAACACTTAGCATTGCAGTTGCAACCGTTAGTGTCAACATGTTTACACTAAGCGTTGCAGTTGCAACCGTTAATGACAACACGTTAACACTAAGCATTGCGGTTACAATGCGTTAAAACTAAGCGTTGTAGTTAAAACCGTTAATGACAACACGTAAACACTAAGCTTTGCATTTGCAACCATTAAAACCATGTCAACACGTTAAAACTAAGCGTTGTAGTTATAACCGTTAATTGCAACACGTTAGCACTAAGCATTGGATTTGCAACCGTTAATACCGTGGCAACATGTAAAAACTAAGCGTTGCAGTTAAAACCGTTAATGACAACACGTAAGCTGCTTTGCATTTGCAACCGTTAAAACCGTGTCAACACGTTGAAACTAAGCGTTGTAGTTAAAACCGTTAATGGCAACACGTAAACACTAAGCTTTGCATTTGCAACCGTCAAAACAGTTGCAAACGTTAGTGTCAACATGGAAGCACTAACCGTTACAGTTGCAACCTTTAATGGCAACACGTTAACATTAAGCGTTAGTGGCAACACGTTAAAGCTAAGTGTTGCAGTTGCAAACGTTAGTGTTAACATGTAAGCACTAACCGTTGCAGTTGCAACCTTTAAAGGCAAACACGTTAACATTAAGCATTGCAGTTGCAAGCGTAAGTGGCAACACGTTAAAACTAAGCGTTGCAGTTACAACCGTTAGTTTCAACATTACAGTAAGTGTAGCATTTGCTTACGTTAATTTCAACACGTTAACACGTTGCAACCGTTTATGTCAACATGTTAACACTTAGCATTGCAGTTGCAACCATTAGTGTCAACATGTTTACACTAAGCGTTGCAGTTGCAACCGTTAATTACAACACGTTAACACTAAGCATTGCGGTTACAATGCGTTAAAACTAAGCGTTGTAGTTAAAACCGTTAATGACAACACGTAAACACTCAGCTTTGCATTTGCAACCATTAAAACCATGTCAACACGTTAAAACTAAGCGTTGTAGTTATAACCGTTAATTGCAACACGTTAGCACTAAGCATTGGATTTGCAACCGTTAATACCGTGGCAACATGTTAAAACTAAGCGTTGCAGTTAAAACCGTTAATGACAACACGTAAACACTAAGCTTTGCATTTGCAACCGTTAAAACCGTGTCAACACGTTAAAACTAAGCGTTGTAGTTAAAACCGTTAATGGCAACACGTAAACACTAAGCTTTGCATTTGCAACCGTTAAAACAGTTGCAAACGTTAGTGTCAACATGTAAGCACTAACCGTTACAGTTGCAACCTTTAATGGCAACACGTTAACATTAAGCGTTAGTGGCAACACGTTAAAGCTAAGCGTTGCAGTTGCAAACGTTAGTGTCAACATGTAAGCATTAACCGTTGCAGTTGCAACCTTTAAAGGCAACACGTTAACATTAAGCATTGCAGTTGCAAGCGTTAGTGGCAACACGTTAAAACTAAGCGTTGCAGTTACAACCGTTAGTGTCAACATTACAGTAAGTGTAGCATTCGTTTACGTTAATTTCAACACGTTAACACGTTGCAACCGTTTATGTCAACATGTTAACACTTAGCATTGCAGTTGCAACCGTTAGTGTCAACATGTTTACACTAAGCGTTGCAGTTGCAACCGTTAATGACAACACGTTAACACTAAACATTGCGGTTACAATGCGTTAAAACTAAGCGTTGTAGTTAAAACCGTTAATGACAACACGTAAACACTCAGCTTTGCATTTGCAACCATTAAAACCATGTCAACACGTTAAAACTAAGCGTTGTAGTTATAACCGTTAATTGCAACACGTTAGCACTAAGCATTGGATTTGCAACCGTTAATACCGTGGCAACATGTTAAAACTAAGCGTTGCAGTTAAAACCGTTAATGACAACACGTAAACACTAAGCTTTGCATTTGCAACCGTTAAAACCGTGTCAACACGTTAAAACTAAGCGTTGTAGTTAAAACCGTTAATGGCAACACGTAAACACTAAGCTTTGCATTTGCAACCGTTAAAACAGTTGCAAACGTTAGTGTCAACATGTAAGCACTAACCGTTACAGTTGCAACCTTTAATGGCAACACGTTAACATTAAGCGTTAGTGGCAACACGTTAAAGCTAAGCGTTGCAGTTGCAAACGTTAGTGTCAACATGTAAGCATTAACCGTTGCAGTTGCAACCTTTAAAGGCAACACGTTAACATTAAGCATTGCAGTTGCAAGCGTTAGTGGCAACACGTTAAAACTAAGCGTTGCAGTTACAACCGTTAGTGTCAACATTACAGTAAGTGTAGCATTCGTTTACGTTAATTTCAACACGTTAACACGTTGCAACCGTTTATGTCAACATGTTAACACTTAGCATTGCAGTTGCAACCGTTAGTGTCAACATGTTTACACTAAGCGTTGCAGTTGCAACCGTTAATGACAACACGTTAACACTAAGCATTGCGGTTACAATGCGTTAAAACTAAGCGTTGTAGTTAAAACCGTTAATGACAACACGTAAACACTAAGCTTTGCATTTGCAACCATGTCAACACGTTAAAACTAAGCGTTGTAGTTATAACCGTTAATTGCAACACATTAGCACTAAGCATTGGATTTGCAACCGTTAATACCGTGGCAATACGTTAAAACTAAGCGTTGCAGTTAGAACCGTTAATGACAACACGTAAACACTAAGCTTTGCATTTGCAACCGTTAATACAGTTGCAAACGTTAGTGTCAACATGTAAGCACTAACCGTTAAAGTTGCAACCTTAAATGCAACACGTTAACATTAAGCGTTAGTGGCAACACGTTAAAGCTAAGCTTTGCAGTTGCAAACGTTAGTGTCAACATGTAAGCACTAACCGTTGCAGTTACAACCTTTAAAGGCAACACGTTAACATTAAGCATTGCAGTTGCAAGCGTTAGTGGCAACACGTTAAAACTAAGCGTTGCAGTTACAACCGTAAGTGTCAACATTATAACAGTAAGTGTAGCATTTGCTTACGTTAATTTCAACACGTTAAAACGTTGCAACCGTTTATGTCAACATGTTAACACTTAGCATTGCAGTTGCAACCGTTAGTGTCAACATGTTTACACTAAGCGTTGCAGTTGCAACACGTTAACACTAAGCATTTCGGTTACAATGCGTTAAAACTAAGCGTTGCAGTTACAACCGTTATAACATTATAACAGTGTAGCATTTGCTTACGTTAATTTCAACACGTTAACACGTTGCAACCGTTTATGTCAACACTTAGCATTGCAGTTGCAACCGTTAGTGTCAACATGTTTACACTAAGCGTTGCAGTTGCAACCGTTAATGACAACACGTAAACACTAAGCTTTGCATTTGCAACCATTAAAACCATGTCAACACGTTAAAACTAAGCGTTGTACATGTAGTTATAACCGTTAATTGCAACACGTTAGCACTAAGCATTGGATTTGCAACCGTTAATACCGTGGCAACATGTTAAAACTAAGCGTTGCAGTTAAAACCGTTAATGACAACACGTAAACACTAAGCTTTGCATTTGCAACCATTAAAACCGTGTCAACACGTTAAAACTAAGCGTTGTAGTTAAAACCGTTAATGGCAATAAGTAAACACTAAGCTTTGCATTTGCAACCGTTAAAACAGTTGCAAACGTTAGTGTCAGCATGTAAGCACTAACCGTTAGAGTTGCAACCTTTAATGGGAAGACGTTAACATTAAGCGTTAGTGGCAACACGTTAAAGCTAAGCGTTGCAGTTGCAAACGTTAGTGTCAACATGTAAGCACTAACCCTTGCAGTTGTAACCTTTAAAGGCAACACGTTAACATTAAGCATTGCAGTTGCAAGCGTTAGTGGCAACACGTTAAAACTAAGCGTTGCAGTTACAACCGTAAGTGTCAACATTATAACAGTAAGTGTAGCATTTGCTTACGTTAATTTCAACACGTTAAAACGTTGCAACCGTTTATGTCAACATGTTAACACTTAGCATTGCAGTTGCAACCGTTAGTGTCAACATGTTTACACTAAGCGTTGCAGTTGCAACACGTTAACACTAAGCATTTCGGTTACAATGCGTTTCGGTTACTAAGCGTTGCAGTTACAACCGTTATAACATTATAACAGTGTAGCATTTGCTTACGTTAATTTCAACACGTTAACACGTTGCAACCGTTTATGTCAACACTTAGCATTGCAGTTGCAACCGTTAGTGTCAACATGTTTACACTAAGCGTTGCAGTTGCAACCGTTAATGACAACACGTGTAAACACTAAGCTTTGCATTTGCAACCATTAAAACCATGTCAACACGTTAAAACTAAGCGTTGTAGTTATAACCGTTAATTGCAACACGTTAGCACTAAACATTGGATTTGCAACCGTTAATACCGTGGCAACATGTTAAAACTAAGCGTTGCAGTTAAAACCGTTAATGACAACACTAAGCTTTGCATTTGCAACCATTAAAACCGCGTCAACACGTTAAAACTAAGCGTTGTAGTTCAAACCGTTAATGGCAATACGTAAACACTAAGCTTTGCATTTGCAACCGTTAAAACAGTTGCAAACGTTAGTGTCAACATGTAAGCACTAACCGTTAGAGTTGCAACCTTTAATGGGAAGACGTTAACATTAAGCGTTAGTGGCAACACGTTAAAGCAAAGCGTTGCAGTTGCAAACGTTAGTGTCAACATGTAAGCACTAACCCTTGCAGTTGTAACCATTAAAGGCAACACGTTAACATTAAGCATTGCAGTTGCAAGCGTTAGTGGCAACACGTTAAAACTAAGCGTTGCAGTTACAACCGTTAGTGTCAACATAACAGTAAGTGTAGCATTTGCTTACGTTAATTTCAACACGTTAACACGTTGCAACCGTTTAATGTCAACATGTTAACACTTAGCATTGCAGTTGCAACCGTTAGTGTCAACATGTTTACACTAAGCGTTGCAGTTGCAACCGTTAATGACAACACGTTAACACTAAGCATTGCGGTTACAATGCGTTAAAACTAAGCGTTGTAGTTAAAACCGTTAATGACAACACGTAAACACTAAGCTTTTGCAACAATTAAAACCATGTCAACACGTTAAAACTAAGCGTTGTAGTTATAACCGTTAATTGCAACACATTAGCACTAAGCATTGGATTTGCAACCGTTTATACCGTGGTAACACGTTAAAACTAACGTTGCAGTTAAAACCGTTAATGACAACACGTAAACACTAAGCTTTGCATTTGCAACTATTTAAACCATGTCAGTCAACACGTTAAAACTAAGCGTTGTAGTTATAACCGTTAATTGCAACACGTTAGCACTAAGCATTGGATTTGCAACCGTTAATACCGTGGCAACATGTTAAAACTAAGCGTTGCAGTTAAAACCGTTAATGCCAACACGTAAACACTAAGCTTTGCATTTGCAACCATTAAAACCGTGTCAACACGTTAAAACTAAGCGTTGTAGTTAAAACCGTTAATGGCAACACGTAAACACTAAGCTTTGCATTTGCAACCGTTAAAACAGTTGCAAACGTTAGTGTCAACATGCATTAACCGTTGCAGTTGCAACCTTTAAAGGCAACACGTTAACATTAAGCATTGCAGTTGCAAGCGTTAGTGGCACTAAGCATTGGATTTGCAACCGTTAATACCGTGGCAACATGTAAAAACTAAGCGTTGCAGTTAAAACCGTTAATGACAACACGTAAGCTGCTTTGCATTTGCAACCGTTAAAACCGTGTCAACACGTTGAAACTAAGCGTTGTAGTTAAAACCGTTAATGGCAACACGTAAACACTAAGCTTTGCATTTGCAACCGTCAAAACAGTTGCAAACGTTAGTGTCAACATGGAAGCACTAACCGTTACAGTTGCAACCTTTAATGGCAACACGTTAACATTAAGCGTTAGTGGCAACACATTAAAGCTAAGTGTTGCAGTTGCAAACGTTAGTGTTAACATGTAAGCACTAACCGTTGCAGTTGCAACCTTTAAATGCAACACGTTAACATTAAGCATTGCAGTTGCAAGCGTTAGTGGCAACACGTTAAAACTAAGCGTTGCAGTTACAACCGTTAGTTTCAACATTACAGTAAGTGTAGCATTTGCTTACGTTAATTTCAACACGTTAACACGTTGCAACCGTTTATGTCAACATGTTAACACTTAGCATTGCAGTTGCAACCATTAGTGTCAACATGTTTACACTAAGCGTTGCAGTTGCAACCGTTAATTACAACACGTTAACACTAAGCATTGCGGTTACAATGCGTTAAAACTAAGCGTTGTAGTTAAAACCGTTAATGACAACACGTAAACACTAAGCTTTGCAGTTGCAACCATTAAAACCATGTCAACACGTTCAAACTAAGCGTTGTAGTTAAAACCGTTAATGACAACACGTAAACACTAAGCTTTGCAGTTGCAACCATTAAAACCATGTCAACACGTTCAAACTAAGCGTTGTAGTTATAACCGTTAATTGCAACACGTTAGCACTAAGCATTGGATTTGCAACCGTTAATACCGTGGCAACATGTTAAAACTAAGCGTTGCAGTTAAAACCGTTAATGACAACACGTAAACACTAAGCTTTGCATTTGCAACCGTTAAAACCGTGTCAACACGTTAAAACTAAGCGTTGTAGTTAAAACCGTTAATGGCAACACGTAAACACTAAGCTTTGCATTTGCAACCGTTAAAACAGTTGCAAACGTTAGTGTCAACATGTAAGCACTAACCGTTAGAGTTGCAACCTTTAATGGGAAGACGTTAACATTAAGCGTTAGTGGCAACACGTTAAAGCTAAGCGTTGCAGTTGCAAACGTTAGTGTCAACATGTAAGCATTAACCGTTGCAGTTGCAACCTTTAAAGGCAACACGTTAACATTAAGCATTGCAGTTGCAAGCGTTAGTGGCAACACGTTAAAACTAAGCGTTGCAGTTACAACCGTTAGTGTCAACATTACAGTAAGTGTAGCATTCGTTTACGTTAATTTCAACACGTTAACACGTTGCAACCGTTTATGTCAACATGTTAAGACTTAGCATTGCAGTTGCAACCGTTAGTGTCAACATGTTTACACTAAGCGTTGCAGTTGCAACCGTTAATGACAACACGTTAACACTAAGCATTGCGGTTACAATGCGTTAAAACTAAGCGTTGTAGTTAAAACCGTTAATGACAACACGTAAACACTAAGCTTTGCATTTGCAACCATGTCAACACGTTAAAACTAAGCGTTGTAGTTATAACCGTTAATTGCAACACATTAGCACTAAGCATTGGATTTGCAACCGTTAATACCGTGGCAACACGTTAAAACTAAGCGTTGCAGTTAGAACCGTTAATGACAACACGTAAACACTAAGCTTTGCATTTGCAACCGTTAATACAGTTGCAAACGTTAGTGTCAACATGTAAGCACTAACCGTTAAAGTTGCAACCTTAAATGCAACACGTTAACATTAAGCGTTAGTGGCAACACGTTACAGCTAAGCTTTGCAGTTGCAAACGTTAGTGTCAACATGTAAGCACTAACCGTTGCAGTTACAACCTTTAAAGGCAACACGTTAACATTAAGCATTGCAGTTGCAAGCGTTAGTGGCAACACGTTAAAACTAAGCGTTGCAGTTACAACCGTAAGTGTCAACATTATAACAGTAAGTGTAGCATTTGCTTACGTTAATTTCAACACGTTAAAACGTTGCAACCGTTTATGTCAACATGTTAACACTTAGCATTGCAGTTGCAACCGTTAGTGTCAACATGTTTGCACTAAGCGTTGCAGTTGCAACACGTTAACACTAAGCATTTCGGTTACAATGCGTTAAAACTAAGCGTTGCAGTTACAACCGTTATAACATTATAACAGTGTAGCATTTGCTTACGTTAATTTCAACACGTTAACACGTTGCAACCGTTTATGTCAACACTTAGCATTGCAGTTGCAACCGTTAGTGTCAACATGTTTACACTAAGCGTTGCAGTTGCAACCGTTAATGACAACACGTAAACACTAAGCTTTGCATTTGCAACCATTAAAACCATGTCAACACGTTAAAACTAAGCGTTGTACATGTAGTTATAACCGTTAATTGCAACACGTTAGCACTAAGCATTGGATTTGCAACCGTTAATACCGTGGCAACATGTTAAAACTAAGCGTTGCAGTTAAAACCGTTAATGACAACACGTAAACACTAAGCTTTGCATTTGCAACCGTTAAAACAGTTGCAAACGTTAGTGTCAACATGTAAGCACTAACCGTTAGAGTTGCAACCTTTAATGGGAAGACGTTAACATTAAGCGTTAGTGGCAACACGTTAAAGCTAAGCGTTGCAGTTGCAAACGTTAGTGTCAACATGTAAGCACTAACCCTTGCAGTTGTAACCTTTAAAGGCAACACGTTAACATTAAGCATTGCAGTTGCAAGCGTTAGTGGCAACACGTTAAAACTAAGCGTTGCAGTTACAACCGTTAGTGTCAACATAACAGTAAGTGTAGCATTTGCTTACGTTAATTTCAACACGTTAACACGTTGCAACCGTTTAATGTCAACATGTTAACACTTAGCATTGCAGTTGCAACCGTTAGTGTCAACATGTTTACACTAAGCGTTGCAGTTGCAACCGTTAATGACAACACGTTAACACTAAGCATTGCGGTTACAATGCGTTAAAACTAAGCGTTGTAGTTAAAACCGTTAATGACAACACGTAAACACTAAGCTTTGCATTTGCAACCATTAAAACCATGTCAACACGTTAAAACTAAGCGTTGTAGTTATAACCGTTAATTGCAACACGTTAGCACTAAGCATTGGATTTGCAACCGTTAATACCGTGGCAACATGTAAAAACTAAGCGTTGCAGTTAAAACCGTTAATGACAACACGTAAGCTGCTTTGCATTTGCAACCGTTAAAACCGTGTCAACACGTTGAAACTAAGCGTTGTAGTTAAAACCGTTAATGGCAACACGTAAACACTAAGCTTTGCATTTGCAACCGTCAAAACAGTTGCAAACGTTAGTGTCAACATGGAAGCACTAACCGTTACAGTTGCAACCTTTAATGGCAACACGTTAACATTAAGCGTTAGTGGCAACACGTTAAAGCTAAGTGTTGCAGTTGCAAACGTTAGTGTTAACATGTAAGCACTAACCGTTGCAGTTGCAACCTTTAAAGGCAACACGTTAACATTAAGTATTGCAGTTGCAAGCGATAGTGGCAACACGTTAAAACTAAGCGTTGCAGTTACAACCGTTAGTTTCAACATTACAGTAAGTGTAGCATTTGCTTACGTTAATTTCAACACGTTAACACGTTGCAACCGTTTATGTCAACATGTTAACACTTAGCATTGCAGTTGCAACCATTAGTGTCAACATGTTTACACTAAGCGTTGCAGTTGCAACCGTTAATTACAACACGTTAACACTAAGCATTGCGGTTACAATGCGTTAAAACTAAGCGTTGTAGTTAAAACCGTTAATGACAACACGTAAACACTAAGCTTTGCATTTGCAACCATTAAAACCATGTCAACACGTTAAAACTAAGCGTTGTAGTTATAACCGTTAATTGCAACACATTAGCACTAAGCATTGGATTTGCAACCGTTAATACCGTGGCAACACGTTAAAACTAAGCGTTGCAGTTAGAACCGTTAATGACAACACGTAAACACTAAGCTTTGCATTTGCAACCGTTAATACAGTTGCAAACGTTAGTGTCAACATGTAAGCACTAACCGTTACAGTTGCAACCTTAAATGCAACACGTTAACATTAAGCGTTAGTGGTAACACGTTAAAGCTAAGCGTTGCAGTTGCAAACGTTAGTGTCAACATGTAAGCACTAACCGTTGCAGTTACAACCTTTAAAGGCAACACGTTTTTTTAACATTAAGCATTGCAGTTGCAAGCGTTAGTTACAACCGTAAGTGTCAACATTATAACAGTAAGTGTAGCATTTGCTTACGTTAATTTCAACACGTTAAAACGTTGCAACCGTTTATGTCAACATGTTAACACTTAGCATTGCAGTTGCAACCGTTAGTGTCAACATGTTTACACTAAGCGTTGCAGTTGCAACACGTTAACACTAAGCATTTCGGTTACAATGCGTTAAAACTTAGCGTTACAGTTACAACCGTTATAACATTATAACAGTGTAGCATTTGCTTACGTTAATTTCAACACATTAACACGTTGCAACCGTTTATGTCAACACTTAGCATTGCAGTTGCAACCGTTAGTGTCAAATGTTTACACTAAGCGTTGCAGTTGCAACCGTTAATGACAACACGTAAACACTAAGCTTTGTATTTGGAACCATTAAAACCATGTCAACACGTTAAAACTAAGCGTTGTAGTTATAACCGTTAATTGCAACACGTTAGCACTAAACATTGGATTTGCAACCGTTAATACCGTGGCAACATGTTAAAACTAAGCGTTGCAGTTAAAACCGTTAATGACAACACTAAGCTTTGCATTTGCAACCATTAAAACCGCGTCAACACGTTAAAACTAAGCGTTGTAGTTCAAACCGTTAATGGCAATACGTAAACACTAAGCTTTGCATTTGCAACCGTTAAAACAGTTGCAAACGTTAGTGTCAACATGTAAGCACTAACCGTTAGAGTTGCAACCTTTAATGGGAAGACGTTAACATTAAGCGTTAGTGGCAACACGTTAAAGCTAAGCGTTGCAGTTGCAAACGTTAGTGTCAACATGTAAGCACTAACCCTTGCAGTTGTAACCTTTAAAGGCAACACGTTAACATTAAGCATTGCAGTTGCAAGCGTTAGTGGCAACACGTTAAAACTAAGCGTTGCAGTTACAACCGTTAGTGTCAACATTACAGTAAGTGTAGCATTTGCTTACGTTAATTTCAACACGTTAACACGTTGCAACCGTTTAATGTCAACATGTTAACACTTAGCATTGCAGTTGCAACCGTTAGTGTCAACATGTTTACACTAAGCGTTGCAGTTGCAACCGTTAATGACAACACGTTAACACTAAGCATTGCGGTTACAATGCGTTAAAACTAAGCGTTGTAGTTAAAACCGTTAATGACAACACGTAAACACTAAGCTTTTGCAACAATTAAAACCATGTCAACACGTTAAAACTAAGCGTTGTAGTTATAACCGTTAATTGCAACACATTAGCACTAAGCATTGGATTTGCAACCGTTAATACCGTGGTAACACGTTAAAACTAACGTTGCAGTTAAAACCGTTAATGACAACACGTAAACACTAAGCTTTGCATTTGCAACTATTTAAACCATGTCAGTCAACACGTTAAAACTAAGCGTTGTAGTTATAACCGTTAATTGCAACACGTTAGCACTAAGCATTGGATTTGCAACCGTTAATACCGTGGCAACATGTTAAAACTAAGCGTTGCAGTTAAAACCGTTAATGCCAACACGTAAACACTAAGCTTTGCATTTGCAACCATTAAAACCGTGTCAACACGTTAAAACTAAGCGTTGTAGTTAAAACCGTTAATGGCAACACGTAAATACTAAGCTTTGCATTTGCAACCGTTAAAACAGTTGCAAACGTTAGTGTCAACATGCATTAACCGTTGCAGTTGCAACCTTTAAAGGCAACACGTTAACATTAAGCATTGCAGTTGCAAGCGTTAGTGGCACTAAGCATTGGATTTGCAACCGTTAATACCGTGGCAACATGTAAAAACTAAGCGTTGCAGTTAAAACCGTTAATGACAACACGTAAGCTGCTTTGCATTTGCAACCGTTAAAACCGTGTCAACACGTTGAAACTAAGCGTTGTAGTTAAAACCGTTAATGGCAACACGTAAACACTAAGCTTTGCATTTGCAACCGTCAAAACAGTTGCAAACGTTAGTGTCAACATGGAAGCACTAACCGTTACAGTTGCAACCTTTAATGGCAACACGTTAACATTAAGCGTTAGTGGCAACACATTAAAGCTAAGTGTTGCAGTTGCAAACGTTAGTGTTAACATGTAAGCACTAACCGTTGCAGTTGCAACCTTTAAATGCAACACGTTAACATTAAGCATTGCAGTTGCAAGCGTTAGTGGCAACACGTTAAAACTAAGCGTTGCAGTTACAACCGTTAGTTTCAACATTACAGTAAGTGTAGCATTTGCTTACGTTAATTTCAACACGTTAACACGTTGCAACCGTTTATGTCAACATGTTAACACTTAGCATTGCAGTTGCAACCATTAGTGTCAACATGTTTACACTAAGCGTTGCAGTTGCAACCGTTAATTACAACACGTTAACACTAAGCATTGCGGTTACAATGCGTTAAAACTAAGCGTTGTAGTTAAAACCGTTAATGACAACACGTAAACACTAAGCTTTGCAGTTGCAACCATTAAAACCATGTCAACACGTTCAAACTAAGCGTTGTAGTTATAACCGTTAATTGCAACACGTTAGCACTAAGCATTGGATTTGCAACCGTTAATACCGTGGCAACATGTTAAAACTAAGCGTTGCAGTTAAAACCGTTAATGACAACACGTAAACACTAAGCTTTGCATTTGCAACCGTTAAAACCGTGTCAACACGTTAAAACTAAGCGTTGTAGTTAAAACCGTTAATGGCAACACGTAAACACTAAGCTTTGCATTTGCAACCGTTAAAACAGTTGCAAACGTTAGTGTCAACATGTAAGCACTAACCGTTAGAGTTGCAACCTTTAATGGGAAGACGTTAACATTAAGCGTTAGTGGCAACACGTTAAAGCTAAGCGTTGCAGTTGCAAACGTTAGTGTCAACATGTAAGCATTAACCGTTGCAGTTGCAACCTTTAAAGGCAACACGTTAACATTAAGCATTGCAGTTGCAAGCGTTAGTGGCAACACGTTAAAACTAAGCGTTGCAGTTACAACCGTTAGTGTCAACATTACAGTAAGTGTAGCATTCGTTTACGTTAATTTCAACACGTTAACACGTTGCAACCGTTTATGTCAACATGTTAAGACTTAGCATTGCAGTTGCAACCGTTAGTGTCAACATGTTTACACTAAGCGTTGCAGTTGCAACCGTTAATGACAACACGTTAACACTAAGCATTGCGGTTACAATGCGTTAAAACTAAGCGTTGTAGTTAAAACCGTTAATGACAACACGTAAACACTAAGCTTTGCATTTGCAACCATGTCAACACGTTAAAACTAAGCGTTGTAGTTATAACCGTTAATTGCAACACATTAGCACTAAGCATTGGATTTGCAACCGTTAATACCGTGGCAACACGTTAAAACTAAGCGTTGCAGTTAGAACCGTTAATGACAACACGTAAACACTAAGCTTTGCATTTGCAACCGTTAATACAGTTGCAAACGTTAGTGTCAACATGTAAGCACTAACCGTTAAAGTTGCAACCTTAAATGCAACACGTTAACATTAAGCGTTAGTGGCAACACGTTACAGCTAAGCTTTGCAGTTGCAAACGTTAGTGTCAACATGTAAGCACTAACCGTTGCAGTTACAACCTTTAAAGGCAACACGTTAACATTAAGCATTGCAGTTGCAAGCGTTAGTGGCAACACGTTAAAACTAAGCGTTGCAGTTACAACCGTAAGTGTCAACATTATAACAGTAAGTGTAGCATTTGCTTACGTTAATTTCAACACGTTAAAACGTTGCAACCGTTTATGTCAACATGTTAACACTTAGCATTGCAGTTGCAACCGTTAGTGTCAACATGTTTGCACTAAGCGTTGCAGTTGCAACACGTTAACACTAAGCATTTCGGTTACAATGCGTTAAAACTAAGCGTTGCAGTTACAACCGTTATAACATTATAACAGTGTAGCATTTGCTTACGTTAATTTCAACACGTTAACACGTTGCAACCGTTTATGTCAACACTTAGCATTGCAGTTGCAACCGTTAGTGTCAACATGTTTACACTAAGCGATGCAGTTGCAACCGTTAATGACAACACGTAAACACTAAGCTTTGCATTTGCAACCATTAAAACCATGTCAACACGTTAAAACTAAGCGTTGTACATGTAGTTATAACCGTTAATTGCAACACGTTAGCACTAAGCATTGGATTTGCAACCGTTAATACCGTGGCAACATGTTAAAACTAAGCGTTGCAGTTAAAACCGTTAATGACAACACGTAAACACTAAGCTTTGCATTTGCAACCGTTAAAACAGTTGCAAACGTTAGTGTCAACATGTAAGCACTAACCGTTAGAGTTGCAACCTTTAATGGGAAGACGTTAACATTAAGCGTTAGTGGCAACACGTTAAAGCTAAGCGTTGCAGTTGCAAACGTTAGTGTCAACATGTAAGCACTAACCCTTGCAGTTGTAACCTTTAAAGGCAACACGTTAACATTAAGCATTGCAGTTGCAAGCGTTAGTGGCAACACGTTAAAACTAAGCGTTGCAGTTACAACCGTTAGTGTCAACATAACAGTAAGTGTAGCATTTGCTTACGTTAATTTCAACACGTTAACACGTTGCAACCGTTTAATGTCAACATGTTAACACTTAGCATTGCAGTTGCAACCGTTAGTGTCAACATGTTTACACTAAGCGTTGCAGTTGCAACCGTTAATGACAACACGTTAACACTAAGCATTGCGGTTACAATGCGTTGTAGTTAAAACCGTTAATGACAACACGTAAACACTAAGCTTTGCATTTGCAACCATTAAAACCATGTCAAAACGTTAAAACTAAGCGTTGTAGTTATAACCGTTAATTGCAACACATTAGCACTAAGCATTGGATTTGCAACCGTTAATACCGTGGCAACACGTTAAAACTAAGCGTTGCAGTTAAAACCGTTAATGACAACACGTAAACACTAAGCTTTGCATTTGCAACTATTTAAACCATGTCAACACGTTAAAACTAAGCGTTGTAGTTATAACCGTTAATTGCAACACGTTAGCACTAAGCATTGGATTTGCAACCGTTAATACCGTGGCAACATGTTAAAACTAAGCGATGCAGTTAAAACCGTTAATGCCAACACGTAAACACTAAGCTTTGCATTTGCAACCGTTAATGCCAACACGTAAACACTAAGCTTTGCATTTGCAACCGTTAAAACCGTGTCAACACGTTAAAACTAAGCGTTGTAGTTAAAACCGTTAATGGCAACACGTAAACACTAAGCTTTGCATTTGCAACCGTTAAAACAGTTGCAAACGTTAGTGTCAACATGTAAGCACTAACCGTTACAGTTGCAACCTTTAATGGCAACACGTTAACATTAAGCGTTAGTGGCAACACGTTAAAGCTAAGTGTTGCAGTTGCAAACGTTAGTGTTAACATGTAAGCACTAACCGTTGCAGTTGCAACCTTTAAATGCAACACGTTAACATTAAGCATTGCAGTTGCAACACGTTAAAACTAAGCGTTGCAGTTACAACCGTTAGTTTCAACATTACAGTAAGTGTAGCATTTGCTTACGTTAATTTCAACACGTTAACACGTTGCAACCGTTTATGTCAACATGTTAACACTTAGCATTGCAGTTGCAACCATTAGTGTCAACATGTTTACACTAAGCGTTGCAGTTGCAACCGTTAATTACAACACGTTAACACTAAGCATTGCGGTTACAATGCGTTAAAACTAAGCGTTGTAGTTAAAACCGTTAATGACAACACGTAAACACTAAGCTTTGCAGTTGCAACCATTAAAACCATGTCAACACGTTAAAACTAAGCGTTGTAGTTATAACCGTTAATTGCAACACGTTAGCACTAAGCATTGGATTTGCAACCGTTAATACCGTGGCAACATGTTAAAACTAAGCGTTGCAGTTAAAACCGTTAATGACAACACGTAAACACTAAGCTTTGCATTTGCAACCGTTAAAACCGTGTCATCACGTTAAAACTAAGCGTTGTAGTTAAAACCGTTAATGGCAACACGTAAACACTAAGCTTTGCATTTGCAACCGTTAAAACAGTTGCAAACGTAAGTGTAAGTACAGTAAGTGTAGCATTCGTTTACGTTAATTTCAACACGTTAACACGTTGCAACCGTTTATGTCAACATGTTAACACTTAGCATTGCAGTTGCAACCGTTAGTGTCAACATGTTTACACTAAGCGTTGCAGTTGCAACCGTTAATGACAACACGTTAACACTAAGCATTGCGGTTACAATGCGTTAAAACTAAGCGTTGTAGTTAAAACCGTTAATGACAACACGTAAACACTAAGCTTTGCATTTGCAACCATGTCAACACGTTAAAAATAAGCGTTGTAGTTATAACCGTTAATTGCAACACATTAGCACTAAGCATTGGATTTGCAACCGTTAATACCGTGGCAACACGTTAAAACTAAGCGTTGCAGTTAGAACCGTTAATGACAACACGTAAACACTAAGCTTTGCATTTGCAACCGTTAATACAGTTGCAAACGTTAGTGTCAACATGTAAGCACTAACCGTTAAAGTTGCAACCTTAAATGCAACACGTTAACATTAAGCGTTAGTGGCAACACGTTAAAGCTAAGCTTTGCAGTTGCAAACGTTAGTGTCAACATGTAAGCACTAACCGTTGCAGTTGCAAGCGTTAGTGGCAACACGTTAAAACTAAGCGTTGCAGTTACAACCGTAAGTGTCAACATTATAACAGTAAGTGTAGCATTTGCTTACGTTAATTTCAACACGTTAAAACGTTGCAACCGTTTATGTCAACATAAACATTGCATTGCAGTTGCAACCGTTAGTTTTTACACTAAGCGTTGCAGTTGCAACACGTTAACACTAAGCATTTCGGTTACAATGCGTTAAAACTAAGCGTTGCAGTTACAACCGTTATAACATTATAACAGTGTAGCATTTGCTTACGTTAATTTCAACACGTTAACACGTTGCAACCGTTTATGTCAACACTTAGCATTGCAGTTGCAACCGTTAGTGTCAACATGTTTACACTAAGCGTTGCAGTTGCAACCGTTAATGACAACACGTAAACACTAAGCTTTGCATTTGCAACCATTAAAACCATGTCAACACGTTAAAACTAAGCGTTGTACATGTAGTTATAACCGTTAATTGCAACACGTTAGCACTAAGCATTGGATTTGCAACCGTTAATACCGTGGCAACATGTTAAAACTAAGCGTTGCAGTTAAAACCGTTAATGACAACACGTAAACACTAAGCTTTGCATTTGCAACCGTTAAAACAGTTGCAAACGTTAGTGTCAACATGTAAGCACTAACCGTTAGAGTTGCAACCTTTAATGGGAAGACGTTAACATTAAGCGTTAGTGGCAACACGTTAAAGCTAAGCGTTGCAGTTGCAAACGTTAGTGTCAACATGTAAGCACTAACCCTTGCAGTTGTGACCTTTAAAGGCAACACGTTAACATTAAGCATTGCAGTTGCAAGCGTTAGTGGCAACACGTTAAAACTAAGCGTTGCAGTTACAACCGTTAGTGTCAACATAACAGTAAGTGTAGCATTTGCTTACGTTAATTTCAACACGTTAACACGTTGCAACCGTTTAATGTCAACATGTTAACACTTAGCATTGCAGTTGCAACCGTTAGTGTCAACATGTTTACACTAAGCGTTGCAGTTGCAACCGTTAATGACAACACGTTAACACTAAGCATTGCGGTTACAATGCGTTGTAGTTAAAACCGTTAATGACAACACGTAAACACTAAGCTTTGCATTTGCAACCATTAAAACCATGTCAAAACGTTAAAACTAAGCGTTGTAGTTATAACCGTTAATTGCAACACATTAGCACTAAGCATTGGATTTGCAACCGTTAATACCGTGGCAACACGTTAAAACTAAGCGTTGCAGTTAAAACCGTTAATGACAACACGTAAACACTAAGCTTTGCATTTGCAACTATTTAAACCATGTCAACACGTTAAAACTAAGCGTTGTAGTTATAACCGTTAATTGCAACACGTTAGCACTAAGCATTGGATTTGCAACCGTTAATACCGTGGCAACATGTTAAAACTAAGCGATGCAGTTAAAACCGTTAATGCCAACACGTAAACACTAAGCTTTGCATTTGCAACCGTTAATGCCAACACGTAAACACTAAGCTTTGCATTTGCAACCGTTAAAACCGTGTCAACACGTTAAAACTAAGCGTTGTAGTTAAAACCGTTAATGGCAACACGTAAACACTAAGCTTTGCATTTGCAACCGTTAAAACAGTTGCAAACGTTAGTGTCAACATGTAAGCACTAACCGTTACAGTTGCAGCCGGTTTTGTAAAGGGTCACTGATGAAGGTTCATTACCCGAAATTGTACAATATGGCCCACCTTTTCACTTTTAATGCTTTTACTGATTTCAAAGGATCTAACAATTATATTTTATTTAATGGCAACACGTTAACATTAAGCGTTAGTGGCAACACGTTAAAGCTAGGCGTTGCAGTTGCAAACGTTAGTGTCAACCGTTAACCGTTGCAGTTGCAACCTTTAAAGGCAACACGTTAACATTAAGCATTGCAGTTGCAAGCGTTAGTGGCACTAAGCATTGGATTTGCAACCGTTAATACCGTGGCAACATGTAAAAACTAAGCGTTGCAGTTAAAACCGTTAATGACAACACGTAAGCTGCTTTGCATTTGCAACCGTTAAAACCGTGTCAACACGTTGAAACTAAGCGTTGTAGTTAAAACCGTTAATGGCAACACGTAAACACTAAGCTTTGCATTTGCAACCGTCAAAACAGTTGCAAACGTTAGTGTCAACATGGAAGCACTAACCGTTACAGTTGCAACCTTTAATGGCAACACGTTAACATTAAGCGTTAGTGGCAACACGTTAAAGCTAAGTGTTGCAGTTGCAAACGTTAGTGTTAACATGTAAGCACTAACCGTTGCAGTTGCAACCTTTAAATGCAACACGTTAACATTAAGCATTGCAGTTGCAACACGTTAAAACTAAGCGTTGCAGTTACAACCGTTAGTTTCAACATTACAGTAAGTGTAGCATTTGCTTACGTTAATTTCAACACGTTAACACGTTGCAACCGTTTATGTCAACATGTTAACACTTAGCATTGCAGTTGCAACCATTAGTGTCAACATGTTTACACTAAGCGTTGCAGTTGCAACCGTTAATTACAACACGTTAACACTAAGCATTGCGGTTACAATGCGTTAAAACTAAGCGTTGTAGTTAAAACCGTTAATGACAACACGTAAACACTAAGCTTTGCAGTTGCAACCATTAAAACCATGTCAACACGTTAAAACTAAGCGTTGTAGTTATAACCGTTAATTGCAACACGTTAGCACTAAGCATTGGATTTGCAACCGTTAATACCGTGGCAACATGTTAAAACTAAGCGTTGCAGTTAAAACCGTTAATGACAACACGTAAACACTAAGCTTTGCATTTGCAACCGTTAAAACCGTGTCAACACGTTAAAACTAAGCGTTGTAGTTAAAACCGTTAATGGCAACACGTAAACACTAAGCTTTGCATTTGCAACCGTTAAAACAGTTGCAAACGTAAGTGTAAGTACAGTAAGTGTAGCATTCGTTTACGTTAATTTCAACACGTTAACACGTTGCAACCGTTTATGTCAACATGTTAACACTTAGCATTGCAGTTGCAACCGTTAGTGTCAACATGTTTACACTAAGCGTTGCAGTTGCAACCGTTAATGACAACACGTTAACACTAAGCATTGCGGTTACAATGCGTTAAAACTAAGCGTTGTAGTTAAAACCGTTAATGACAACACGTAAACACTAAGCTTTGCATTTGCAACCATGTCAACACGTTAAAAATAAGCGTTGTAGTTATAACCGTTAATTGCAACACATTAGCACTAAGCATTGGATTTGCAACCGTTAATACCGTGGCAACACGTTAAAACTAAGCGTTGCAGTTAGAACCGTTAATGACAACACGTAAACACTAAGCTTTGCATTTGCAACCGTTAATACAGTTGCAAACGTTAGTGTCAACATGTAAGCACTAACCGTTAAAGTTGCAACCTTAAATGCAACACGTTAACATTAAGCGTTAGTGGCAACACGTTAAAGCTAAGCTTTGCAGTTGCAAACGTTAGTGTCAACATGTAAGCACTAACCGTTGCAGTTACAACCTTTAAAGGCAACACGTTAACATTAAGCATTGCAGTTGCAAGCGTTAGTGGCAACACGTTAAAACTAAGCGTTGCAGTTACAACCGTAAGTGTCAACATTATAACAGTAAGTGTAGCATTTGCTTACGTTAATTTCAACACGTTAAAACGTTGCAACCGTTTATGTCAACATAAACATTGCATTGCAGTTGCAACCGTTAGTTTTTACACTAAGCGTTGCAGTTGCAACACGTTAACACTAAGCATTTCGGTTACAATGCGTTAAAACTAAGCGTTGCAGTTACAACCGTTATAACAGTGTAGCATTTGCTTACGTTAATTTCAACACGTTAACACGTTGCAACCGTTTATGTCAACACTTAGCATTGCAGTTGCAACCGTTAGTGTCAACATGTTTACACTAAGCGTTGCAGTTGCAACCGTTAATGACAACACGTAAACACTAAGCTTTGCATTTGCAACCATTAAAACCATGTCAACACGTTAAAACTAAGCGTTGTAGTTATAACCGTTAATTGCAACACGTTAGCACTAAGCATTGGATTTGCAACCGTTAATACCGTGGCAACATGTTAAAAATAAGCGTTGCAGTTAAAACCGTTAATGACAACACGTAAACACTAAGCTTTGCATTTGCAACCGTGTCAACACGTTAAAACTAAGCGTTGTAGTTAAAACCGTTAATGGCAATACGTAAACACTAAGCTTTGCATTTGCAACCGTTAAAACAGTTGCAAACGTTAGTGTCAACATGTAAGCACTAACCGTTAGAGTTGCAACCTTTAATGGGAAGACGTTAACATTAAGCGTTAGTGGCAACACGTTAAAGCTAAGCGTTGCAGTTGCAAACGTTAGTGGCAACACGTTAAAACTAAGCGTTGCAGTTACAACCGTTAGTGTCAACATTACAGTAAGTGTAGCATTCGTTTACGTTAATTTCAACACGTTAACACGTTGCAACCGTTTATGTCAACATGTTAAGACTTAGCATTGCAGTTGCAACCGTTAGTGTCAACATGTTTACACTAAGCGTTGCAGTTGCAACCGTTAATGACAACACGTTAACACTAAGCATTGCGGTTACAATGCGTTAAAACTAAGCGTTGTAGTTAAAACCGTTAATGACAACACGTAAACACTAAGCTTTGCATTTGCAACCATGTCAACACGTTAAACTAAGCGTTGTAGTTATAACCGTTAATTGCAACACATTAGCACTAAGCATTGGATTTGCAACCGTTAATACCGTGGCAACACGTTAAAACTAAGCGTTGCAGTTAGAACCGTTAATGACAACACGTAAACACTAAGCTTTGCATTTGCAACCGTTAATACAGTTGCAAACGTTAGTGTCAACATGTAAGCACTAACCGTTAAAGTTGCAACCTTAAATGCAACACGTTAACATTAAGCGTTAGTGGCAACACGTTACAGCTAAGCTTTGCAGTTGCAAACGTTAGTGTCAACATGTAAGCACTAACCGTTGCAGTTACAACCTTTAAAGGCAACACGTTAACATTAAGCATTGCAGTTGCAAGCGTTAGTGGCAACACGTTAAAACTAAGCGTTGCAGTTACAACCGTAAGTGTCAACATTATAACAGTAAGTGTAGCATTTGCTTACGTTAATTTCAACACGTTAAAACGTTGCAACCGTTTATGTCAACATGTTAACACTTAGCATTGCAGTTGCAACCGTTAGTGTCAACATGTTTGCACTAAGCGTTGCAGTTGCAACACGTTAACACTAAGCATTTCGGTTACAATGCGTTAAAACTAAGCGTTGCAGTTACAACCGTTATAACATTATAACAGTGTAGCATTTGCTTACGTTAATTTCAACACGTTAACACGTTGCAACCGTTTATGTCAACACTTAGCATTGCAGTTGCAACCGTTAGTGTCAACATGTTTACACTAAGCGTTGCAGTTGCAACCGTTAATGACAACACGTAAACACTAAGCTTTGCATTTGCAACCATTAAAACCATGTCAACACGTTAAAACTAAGCGTTGTACATGTAGTTATAACCGTTAATTGCAACACGTTAGCACTAAGCATTGGATTTGCAACCGTTAATACCGTGGCAACATGTTAAAACTAAGCGTTGCAGTTAAAACCGTTAATGACAACACGTAAACACTAAGCTTTGCATTTGCAACCGTTAAAACAGTTGCAAACGTTAGTGTCAACATGTAAGCACTAACCGTTAGAGTTGCAACCTTTAATGGGAAGACGTTAACATTAAGCGTTAGTGGCAACACGTTAAAGCTAAGCGTTGCAGTTGCAAACGTTAGTGTCAACATGTAAGCACTAACCCTTGCAGTTGTAACCTTTAAAGGCAACACGTTAACATTAAGCATTGCAGTTGCAAGCGTTAGTGGCAACACGTTAAAACTAAGCGTTGCAGTTACAACCGTTAGTGTCAACATAACAGTAAGTGTAGCATTTGCTTACGTTAATTTCAACACGTTAACACGTTGCAACCGTTTAATGTCAACATGTTAACACTTAGCATTGCAGTTGCAACCGTTAGTGTCAACATGTTTACACTAAGCGTTGCAGTTGCAACCGTTAATGACAACACGTTAACACTAAGCATTGCGGTTACAATGCGTTAAAACTAAGCGTTGTAGTTAAAACCGTTAATGACAACACGTAAACACTAAGCTTTGCATTTGCAACCATTAAAACCATGTCAACACGTTAAAACTAAGCGTTGTAGTTATAACCGTTAATTGCAACACGTTAGCACTAAGCATTGGATTTGCAACCGTTAATACCGTGGCAACATGTAAAAACTAAGCGTTGCAGTTAAAACCGTTAATGACAACACGTAAGCTGCTTTGCATTTGCAACCGTTAAAACCGTGTCAACACGTTGAAACTAAGCGTTGTAGTTAAAACCGTTAATGGCAACACGTAAACACTAAGCTTTGCATTTGCAACCGTCAAAACAGTTGCAAACGTTAGTGTCAACATGGAAGCACTAACCGTTACAGTTGCAACCTTTAATGGCAACACGTTAACATTAAGCGTTAGTGGCAACACGTTAAAGCTAAGTGTTGCAGTTGCAAACGTTAGTGTTAACATGTAAGCACTAACCGTTGCAGTTGCAACCTTTAAAGGCAACACGTTAACATTAAGTATTGCAGTTGCAAGCGATAGTGGCAACACGTTAAAACTAAGCGTTGCAGTTACAACCGTTAGTTTCAACATTACAGTAAGTGTAGCATTTGCTTACGTTAATTTCAACACGTTAACACGTTGCAACCGTTTATGTCAACATGTTAACACTTAGCATTGCAGTTGCAACCATTAGTGTCAACATGTTTACACTAAGCGTTGCAGTTGCAACCGTTAATTACAACACGTTAACACTAAGCATTGCGGTTACAATGCGTTAAAACTAAGCGTTGTAGTTAAAACCGTTAATGACAACACGTAAACACTAAGCTTTGCATTTGCAACCATTAAAACCATGTCAACACGTTAAAACTAAGCGTTGTAGTTATAACCGTTAATTGCAACACATTAGCACTAAGCATTGGATTTGCAACCGTTAATACCGTGGCAACACGTTAAAACTAAGCGTTGCAGTTAGAACCGTTAATGACAACACGTAAACACTAAGCTTTGCATTTGCAACCGTTAATACAGTTGCAAACGTTAGTGTCAACATGTAAGCACTAACCGTTACAGTTGCAACCTTAAATGCAACACGTTAACATTAAGCGTTAGTGGTAACACGTTAAAGCTAAGCGTTGCAGTTGCAAACGTTAGTGTCAACATGTAAGCACTAACCGTTGCAGTTACAACCTTTAAAGGCAACACGTTAACATTAAGCATTGCAGTTGCAAGCGTTAGTTACAACCGTAAGTGTCAACATTATAACAGTAAGTGTAGCATTTGCTTACGTTAATTTCAACACGTTAAAACGTTGCAACCGTTTATGTCAACATGTTAACACTTAGCATTGCAGTTGCAACCGTTAGTGTCAACATGTTTACACTAAGCGTTGCAGTTGCAACACGTTAACACTAAGCATTTCGGTTACAATGCGTTAAAACTTAGCGTTACAGTTACAACCGTTATAACATTATAACAGTGTAGCATTTGCTTACGTTAATTTCAACACATTAACACGTTGCAACCGTTTATGTCAACACTTAGCATTGCAGTTGCAACCGTTAGTGTCAAATGTTTACACTAAGCGTTGCAGTTGCAACCGTTAATGACAACACGTAAACACTAAGCTTTGTATTTGGAACCATTAAAACCATGTCAACACGTTAAAACTAAGCGTTGTAGTTATAACCGTTAATTGCAACACGTTAGCACTAAACATTGGATTTGCAACCGTTAATACCGTGGCAACATGTTAAAACTAAGCGTTGCAGTTAAAACCGTTAATGACAACACTAAGCTTTGCATTTGCAACCATTAAAACCGCGTCAACACGTTAAAACTAAGCGTTGTAGTTCAAACCGTTAATGGCAATACGTAAACACTAAGCTTTGCATTTGCAACCGTTAAAACAGTTGCAAACGTTAGTGTCAACATGTAAGCACTAACCGTTAGAGTTGCAACCTTTAATGGGAAGACGTTAACATTAAGCGTTAGTGGCAACACGTTAAAGCTAAGCGTTGCAGTTGCAAACGTTAGTGTCAACATGTAAGCACTAACCCTTGCAGTTGTAACCTTTAAAGGCAACACGTTAACATTAAGCATTGCAGTTGCAAGCGTTAGTGGCAACACGTTAAAACTAAGCGTTGCAGTTACAACCGTTAGTGTCAACATTACAGTAAGTGTAGCATTTGCTTACGTTAATTTCAACACGTTAACACGTTGCAACCGTTTAATGTCAACATGTTAACACTTAGCATTGCAGTTGCAACCGTTAGTGTCAACATGTTTACACTAAGCGTTGCAGTTGCAACCGTTAATGACAACACGTTAACACTAAGCATTGCGGTTACAATGCGTTAAAACTAAGCGTTGTAGTTAAAACCGTTAATGACAACACGTAAACACTAAGCTTTGCATTTGCAACCATGTCAACACGTTAAAAATAAGCGTTGTAGTTATAACCGTTAATTGCAACACATTAGCACTAAGCATTGGATTTGCAACCGTTAATACCGTGGCAACACGTTAAAACTAAGCGTTGCAGTTAGAACCGTTAATGACAACACGTAAACACTAAGCTTTGCATTTGCAACCGTTAATACAGTTGCAAACGTTAGTGTCAACATGTAAGCACTAACCGTTAAAGTTGCAACCTTAAATGCAACACGTTAACATTAAGCGTTAGTGGCAACACGTTAAAGCTAAGCTTTGCAGTTGCAAACGTTAGTGTCAACATGTAAGCACTAACCGTTGCAGTTACAACCTTTAAAGGCAACACGTTAACATTAAGCATTGCAGTTGCAAGCGTTAGTGGCAACACGTTAAAACTAAGCGTTGCAGTTACAACCGTAAGTGTCAACATTATAACAGTAAGTGTAGCATTTGCTTACGTTAATTTCAACACGTTAAAACGTTGCAACCGTTTATGTCAACATAAACATTGCATTGCAGTTGCAACCGTTAGTTTTTACACTAAGCGTTGCAGTTGCAACACGTTAACACTAAGCATTTCGGTTACAATGCGTTAAAACTAAGCGTTGCAGTTACAACCGTTATAACAGTGTAGCATTTGCTTACGTTAATTTCAACACGTTAACACGTTGCAACCGTTTATGTCAACACTTAGCATTGCAGTTGCAACCGTTAGTGTCAACATGTTTACACTAAGCGTTGCAGTTGCAACCGTTAATGACAACACGTAAACACTAAGCTTTGCATTTGCAACCATTAAAACCATGTCAACACGTTAAAACTAAGCGTTGTAGTTATAACCGTTAATTGCAACACGTTAGCACTAAGCATTGGATTTGCAACCGTTAATACCGTGGCAACATGTTAAAAATAAGCGTTGCAGTTAAAACCGTTAATGACAACACGTAAACACTAAGCTTTGCATTTGCAACCGTGTCAACACGTTAAAACTAAGCGTTGTAGTTAAAACCGTTAATGGCAATACGTAAACACTAAGCTTTGCATTTGCAACCGTTAAAACAGTTGCAAACGTTAGTGTCAACATGTAAGCACTAACCGTTAGAGTTGCAACCTTTAATGGGAAGACGTTAACATTAAGCGTTAGTGGCAACACGTTAAAGCTAAGCGTTGCAGTTGCAAACGTTAGTGGCAACACGTTAAAACTAAGCGTTGCAGTTACAACCGTTAGTGTCAACATTACAGTAAGTGTAGCATTCGTTTACGTTAATTTCAACACGTTAACACGTTGCAACCGTTTATGTCAACATGTTAAGACTTAGCATTGCAGTTGCAACCGTTAGTGTCAACATGTTTACACTAAGCGTTGCAGTTGCAACCGTTAATGACAACACGTTAACACTAAGCATTGCGGTTACAATGCGTTAAAACTAAGCGTTGTAGTTAAAACCGTTAATGACAACACGTAAACACTAAGCTTTGCATTTGCAACCATGTCAACACGTTAAACTAAGCGTTGTAGTTATAACCGTTAATTGCAACACATTAGCACTAAGCATTGGATTTGCAACCGTTAATACCGTGGCAACACGTTAAAACTAAGCGTTGCAGTTAGAACCGTTAATGACAACACGTAAACACTAAGCTTTGCATTTGCAACCGTTAATACAGTTGCAAACGTTAGTGTCAACATGTAAGCACTAACCGTTAAAGTTGCAACCTTAAATGCAACACGTTAACATTAAGCGTTAGTGGCAACACGTTACAGCTAAGCTTTGCAGTTGCAAACGTTAGTGTCAACATGTAAGCACTAACCGTTGCAGTTACAACCTTTAAAGGCAACACGTTAACATTAAGCATTGCAGTTGCAAGCGTTAGTGGCAACACGTTAAAACTAAGCGTTGCAGTTACAACCGTAAGTGTCAACATTATAACAGTAAGTGTAGCATTTGCTTACGTTAATTTCAACACGTTAAAACGTTGCAACCGTTTATGTCAACATGTTAACACTTAGCATTGCAGTTGCAACCGTTAGTGTCAACATGTTTGCACTAAGCGTTGCAGTTGCAACACGTTAACACTAAGCATTTCGGTTACAATGCGTTAAAACTAAGCGTTGCAGTTACAACCGTTATAACATTATAACAGTGTAGCATTTGCTTACGTTAATTTCAACACGTTAACACGTTGCAACCGTTTATGTCAACACTTAGCATTGCAGTTGCAACCGTTAGTGTCAACATGTTTACACTAAGCGTTGCAGTTGCAACCGTTAATGACAACACGTAAACACTAAGCTTTGCATTTGCAACCATTAAAACCATGTCAACACGTTAAAACTAAGCGTTGTACATGTAGTTATAACCGTTAATTGCAACACGTTAGCACTAAGCATTGGATTTGCAACCGTTAATACCGTGGCAACATGTTAAAACTAAGCGTTGCAGTTAAAACCGTTAATGACAACACGTAAACACTAAGCTTTGCATTTGCAACCGTTAAAACAGTTGCAAACGTTAGTGTCAACATGTAAGCACTAACCGTTAGAGTTGCAACCTTTAATGGGAAGACGTTAACATTAAGCGTTAGTGGCAACACGTTAAAGCTAAGCGTTGCAGTTGCAAACGTTAGTGTCAACATGTAAGCACTAACCCTTGCAGTTGTAACCTTTAAAGGCAACACGTTAACATTAAGCATTGCAGTTGCAAGCGTTAGTGGCAACACGTTAAAACTAAGCGTTGCAGTTACAACCGTTAGTGTCAACATAACAGTAAGTGTAGCATTTGCTTACGTTAATTTCAACACGTTAACACGTTGCAACCGTTTAATGTCAACATGTTAACACTTAGCATTGCAGTTGCAACCGTTAGTGTCAACATGTTTACACTAAGCGTTGCAGTTGCAACCGTTAATGACAACACGTTAACACTAAGCATTGCGGTTACAATGCGTTAAAACTAAGCGTTGTAGTTAAAACCGTTAATGACAACACGTAAACACTAAGCTTTGCATTTGCAACCATTAAAACCATGTCAACACGTTAAAACTAAGCGTTGTAGTTATAACCGTTAATTGCAACACGTTAGCACTAAGCATTGGATTTGCAACCGTTAATACCGTGGCAACATGTAAAAACTAAGCGTTGCAGTTAAAACCGTTAATGACAACACGTAAGCTGCTTTGCATTTGCAACCGTTAAAACCGTGTCAACACGTTGAAACTAAGCGTTGTAGTTAAAACCGTTAATGGCAACACGTAAACACTAAGCTTTGCATTTGCAACCGTCAAAACAGTTGCAAACGTTAGTGTCAACATGGAAGCACTAACCGTTACAGTTGCAACCTTTAATGGCAACACGTTAACATTAAGCGTTAGTGGCAACACGTTAAAGCTAAGTGTTGCAGTTGCAAACGTTAGTGTTAACATGTAAGCACTAACCGTTGCAGTTGCAACCTTTAAAGGCAACACGTTAACATTAAGTATTGCAGTTGCAAGCGATAGTGGCAACACGTTAAAACTAAGCGTTGCAGTTACAACCGTTAGTTTCAACATTACAGTAAGTGTAGCATTTGCTTACGTTAATTTCAACACGTTAACACGTTGCAACCGTTTATGTCAACATGTTAACACTTAGCATTGCAGTTGCAACCATTAGTGTCAACATGTTTACACTAAGCGTTGCAGTTGCAACCGTTAATTACAACACGTTAACACTAAGCATTGCGGTTACAATGCGTTAAAACTAAGCGTTGTAGTTAAAACCGTTAATGACAACACGTAAACACTAAGCTTTGCATTTGCAACCATTAAAACCATGTCAACACGTTAAAACTAAGCGTTGTAGTTATAACCGTTAATTGCAACACATTAGCACTAAGCATTGGATTTGCAACCGTTAATACCGTGGCAACACGTTAAAACTAAGCGTTGCAGTTAGAACCGTTAATGACAACACGTAAACACTAAGCTTTGCATTTGCAACCGTTAATACAGTTGCAAACGTTAGTGTCAACATGTAAGCACTAACCGTTACAGTTGCAACCTTAAATGCAACACGTTAACATTAAGCGTTAGTGGTAACACGTTAAAGCTAAGCGTTGCAGTTGCAAACGTTAGTGTCAACATGTAAGCACTAACCGTTGCAGTTACAACCTTTAAAGGCAACACGTTAACATTAAGCATTGCAGTTGCAAGCGTTAGTTACAACCGTAAGTGTCAACATTATAACAGTAAGTGTAGCATTTGCTTACGTTAATTTCAACACGTTAAAACGTTGCAACCGTTTATGTCAACATGTTAACACTTAGCATTGCAGTTGCAACCGTTAGTGTCAACATGTTTACACTAAGCGTTGCAGTTGCAACACGTTAACACTAAGCATTTCGGTTACAATGCGTTAAAACTTAGCGTTACAGTTACAACCGTTATAACATTATAACAGTGTAGCATTTGCTTACGTTAATTTCAACACATTAACACGTTGCAACCGTTTATGTCAACACTTAGCATTGCAGTTGCAACCGTTAGTGTCAAATGTTTACACTAAGCGTTGCAGTTGCAACCGTTAATGACAACACGTAAACACTAAGCTTTGTATTTGGAACCATTAAAACCATGTCAACACGTTAAAACTAAGCGTTGTAGTTATAACCGTTAATTGCAACACGTTAGCACTAAACATTGGATTTGCAACCGTTAATACCGTGGCAACATGTTAAAACTAAGCGTTGCAGTTAAAACCGTTAATGACAACACTAAGCTTTGCATTTGCAACCATTAAAACCGCGTCAACACGTTAAAACTAAGCGTTGTAGTTCAAACCGTTAATGGCAATACGTAAACACTAAGCTTTGCATTTGCAACCGTTAAAACAGTTGCAAACGTTAGTGTCAACATGTAAGCACTAACCGTTAGAGTTGCAACCTTTAATGGGAAGACGTTAACATTAAGCGTTAGTGGCAACACGTTAAAGCTAAGCGTTGCAGTTGCAAACGTTAGTGTCAACATGTAAGCACTAACCCTTGCAGTTGTAACCTTTAAAGGCAACACGTTAACATTAAGCATTGCAGTTGCAAGCGTTAGTGGCAACACGTTAAAACTAAGCGTTGCAGTTACAACCGTTAGTGTCAACATTACAGTAAGTGTAGCATTTGCTTACGTTAATTTCAACACGTTAACACGTTGCAACCGTTTAATGTCAACATGTTAACACTTAGCATTGCAGTTGCAACCGTTAGTGTCAACATGTTTACACTAAGCGTTGCAGTTGCAACCGTTAATGACAACACGTTAACACTAAGCATTGCGGTTACAATGCGTTAAAACTAAGCGTTGTAGTTAAAACCGTTAATGACAACACGTAAACACTAAGCTTTTGCAACAATTAAAACCATGTCAACACGTTAAAACTAAGCGTTGTAGTTATAACCGTTAATTGCAACACATTAGCACTAAGCATTGGATTTGCAACCGTTAATACCGTGGTAACACGTTAAAACTAACGTTGCAGTTAAAACCGTTAATGACAACACGTAAACACTAAGCTTTGCATTTGCAACTATTTAAACCATGTCAGTCAACACGTTAAAACTAAGCGTTGTAGTTATAACCGTTAATTGCAACACGTTAGCACTAAGCATTGGATTTGCAACCGTTAATACCGTGGCAACATGTTAAAACTAAGCGTTGCAGTTAAAACCGTTAATGCCAACACGTAAACACTAAGCTTTGCATTTGCAACCATTAAAACCGTGTCAACACGTTAAAACTAAGCGTTGCAGTTAAAACCGTTAATGGCAACACGTAAATACTAAGCTTTGCATTTGCAACCGTTAAAACAGTTGCAAACGTTAGTGTCAACATGCATTAACCGTTGCAGTTGCAACCTTTAAAGGCAACACGTTAACATTAAGCATTGCAGTTGCAAGCGTTAGTGGCACTAAGCATTGGATTTGCAACCGTTAATACCGTGGCAACATGTAAAAACTAAGCGTTGCAGTTAAAACCGTTAATGACAACACGTAAGCTGCTTTGCATTTGCAACCGTTAAAACCGTGTCAACACGTTGAAACTAAGCGTTGTAGTTAAAACCGTTAATGGCAACACGTAAACACTAAGCTTTGCATTTGCAACCGTCAAAACAGTTGCAAACGTTAGTGTCAACATGGAAGCACTAACCGTTACAGTTGCAACCTTTAATGGCAACACGTTAACATTAAGCGTTAGTGGCAACACATTAAAGCTAAGTGTTGCAGTTGCAAACGTTAGTGTTAACATGTAAGCACTAACCGTTGCAGTTGCAACCTTTAAATGCAACACGTTAACATTAAGCATTGCAGTTGCAAGCGTTAGTGGCAACACGTTAAAACTAAGCGTTGCAGTTACAACCGTTAGTTTCAACATTACAGTAAGTGTAGCATTTGCTTACGTTAATTTCAACACGTTAACACGTTGCAACCGTTTATGTCAACATGTTAACACTTAGCATTGCAGTTGCAACCATTCGTGTCAACATGTTTACACTAAGCGTTGCAGTTGCAACCGTTAATTACAACACGTTAACACTAAGCATTGCGGTTACAATGCGTTAAAACTAAGCGTTGTAGTTAAAACCGTTAATGACAACACGTAAACACTAAGCTTTGCAGTTGCAACCATTAAAACCATGTCAACACGTTCAAACTAAGCGTTGTAGTTATAACCGTTAATTGCAACACGTTAGCACTAAGCATTGGATTTGCAACCGTTAATACCGTGGCAACATGTTAAAACTAAGCGTTGCAGTTAAAACCGTTAATGACAACACGTAAACACTAAGCTTTGCATTTGCAACCGTTAAAACCGTGTCAACACGTTAAAACTAAGCGTTGTAGTTAAAACCGTTAATGGCAACACGTAAACACTAAGCTTTGCATTTGCAACCGTTAAAACAGTTGCAAACGTTAGTGTCATTATGTAAGCACTAACCGTTAGAGTTGCAACCTTTAATGGGAAGACGTTAACATTAAGCGTTAGTGGCAACACGTTAAAGCTAAGCGTTGCAGTTGCAAACGTTAGTGTCAACATGTAAGCATTAACCGTTGCAGTTGCAACCTTTAAAGGCAACACGTTAACATTAAGCATTGCAGTTGCAAGCGTTAGTGGCAACACGTTAAAACTAAGCGTTGCAGTTACAACCGTTAGTGTCAACATTACAGTAAGTGTAGCATTCGTTTACGTTAATTTCAACACGTTAACACGTTGCAACCGTTTATGTCAACATGTTAAGACTTAGCATTGCAGTTGCAACCGTTAGTGTCAACATGTTTACACTAAGCGTTGCAGTTGCAACCGTTAATGACAACACGTTAACACTAAGCATTGCGGTTACAATGCGTTAAAACTAAGCGTTGTAGTTAAAACCGTTAATGACAACACGTAAACACTAAGCTTTGCATTTGCAACCATGTCAACACGTTAAAACTAAGCGTTGTAGTTATAACCGTTAATTGCAACACATTAGCACTAAGCATTGGATTTGCAACCGTTAATACCGTGGCAACACGTTAAAACTAAGCGTTGCAGTTAGAACCGTTAATGACAACACGTAAACACTAAGCTTTGCATTTGCAACCGTTAATACAGTTGCAAACGTTAGTGTCAACATGTAAGCACTAACCGTTAAAGTTGCAACCTTAAATGCAACACGTTAACATTAAGCGTTAGTGGCAACACGTTACAGCTAAGCTTTGCAGTTGCAAACGTTAGTGTCAACATGTAAGCACTAACCGTTGCAGTTACAACCTTTAAAGGCAACACGTTAACATTAAGCATTGCAGTTGCAAGCGTTAGTGGCAACACGTTAAAACTAAGCGTTGCAGTTACAACCGTAAGTGTCAACATTATAACAGTAAGTGTAGCATTTGCTTACGTTAATTTCAACACGTTAAAACGTTGCAACCGTTTATGTCAACATGTTAACACTTAGCATTGCAGTTGCAACCGTTAGTGTCAACATGTTTGCACTAAGCGTTGCAGTTGCAACACGTTAACACTAAGCATTTCGGTTACAATGCGTTAAAACTAAGCGTTGCAGTTACAACCGTTATAACATTATAACAGTGTAGCATTTGCTTACGTTAATTTCAACACGTTAACACGTTGCAACCGTTTATGTCAACACTTAGCATTGCAGTTGCAACCGTTAGTGTCAACATGTTTACACTAAGCGATGCAGTTGCAACCGTTAATGACAACACGTAAACACTAAGCTTTGCATTTGCAACCATTAAAACCATGTCAACACGTTAAAACTAAGCGTTGTACATGTAGTTATAACCGTTAATTGCAACACGTTAGCACTAAGCATTGGATTTGCAACCGTTAATACCGTGGCAACATGTTAAAACTAAGCGTTGCAGTTAAAACCGTTAATGACAACACGTAAACACTAAGCTTTGCATTTGCAACCGTTAAAACAGTTGCAAACGTTAGTGTCAACATGTAAGCACTAACCGTTAGAGTTGCAACCTTTAATGGGAAGACGTTAACATTAAGCGTTAGTGGCAACACGTTAAAGCTAAGCGTTGCAGTTGCAAACGTTAGTGTCAACATGTAAGCACTAACCCTTGCAGTTGTAACCTTTAAAGGCAACACGTTAACATTAAGCATTGCAGTTGCAAGCGTTAGTGGCAACACGTTAAAACTAAGCGTTGCAGTTACAACCGTTAGTGTCAACATAACAGTAAGTGTAGCATTTGCTTACGTTAATTTCAACACGTTAACACGTTGCAACCGTTTAATGTCAACATGTTAACACTTAGCATTGCAGTTGCAACCGTTAGTGTCAACATGTTTACACTAAGCGTTGCAGTTGCAACCGTTAATGACAACACGTTAACACTAAGCATTGCGGTTACAATGCGTTGTAGTTAAAACCGTTAATGACAACACGTAAACACTAAGCTTTGCATTTGCAACCATTAAAACCATGTCAAAACGTTAAAACTAAGCGTTGTAGTTATAACCGTTAATTGCAACACATTAGCACTAAGCATTGGATTTGCAACCGTTAATACCGTGGCAACACGTTAAAACTAAGCGTTGCAGTTAAAACCGTTAATGACAACACGTAAACACTAAGCTTTGCATTTGCAACTATTTAAACCATGTCAACACGTTAAAACTAAGCGTTGTAGTTATAACCGTTAATTGCAACACGTTAGCACTAAGCATTGGATTTGCAACCGTTAATACCGTGGCAACATGTTAAAACTAAGCGATGCAGTTAAAACCGTTAATGCCAACACGTAAACACTAAGCTTTGCATTTGCAACCGTTAATGCCAACACGTAAACACTAAGCTTTGCATTTGCAACCGTTAAAACCGTGTCAACACGTTAAAACTAAGCGTTGTAGTTAAAACCGTTAATGGCAACACGTAAACACTAAGCTTTGCATTTGCAACCGTTAAAACAGTTGCAAACGTTAGTGTCAACATGTAAGCACTAACCGTTACAGTTGCAACCTTTAATGGCAACACGTTAACATTAAGCGTTAGTGGCAACACGTTAAAGCTAAGTGTTGCAGTTGCAAACGTTAGTGTTAACATGTAAGCACTAACCGTTGCAGTTGCAACCTTTAAATGCAACACGTTAACATTAAGCATTGCAGTTGCAACACGTTAAAACTAAGCGTTGCAGTTACAACCGTTAGTTTCAACATTACAGTAAGTGTAGCATTTGCTTACGTTAATTTCAACACGTTAACACGTTGCAACCGTTTATGTCAACATGTTAACACTTAGCATTGCAGTTGCAACCATTAGTGTCAACATGTTTACACTAAGCGTTGCAGTTGCAACCGTTAATTACAACACGTTAACACTAAGCATTGCGGTTACAATGCGTTAAAACTAAGCGTTGTAGTTAAAACCGTTAATGACAACACGTAAACACTAAGCTTTGCAGTTGCAACCATTAAAACCATGTCAACACGTTAAAACTAAGCGTTGTAGTTATAACCGTTAATTGCAACACGTTAGCACTAAGCATTGGATTTGCAACCGTTAATACCGTGGCAACATGTTAAAACTAAGCGTTGCAGTTAAAACCGTTAATGACAACACGTAAACACTAAGCTTTGCATTTGCAACCGTTAAAACCGTGTCAACACGTTAAAACTAAGCGTTGTAGTTAAAACCGTTAATGGCAACACGTAAACACTAAGCTTTGCATTTGCAACCGTTAAAACAGTTGCAAACGTAAGTGTAAGTACAGTAAGTGTAGCATTCGTTTACGTTAATTTCAACACGTTAACACGTTGCAACCGTTTATGTCAACATGTTAACACTTAGCATTGCAGTTGCAACCGTTAGTGTCAACATGTTTACACTAAGCGTTGCAGTTGCAACCGTTAATGACAACACGTTAACACTAAGCATTGCGGTTACAATGCGTTAAAACTAAGCGTTGTAGTTATAACCGTTAATGACAACACGTAAACACTAAGCTTTGCATTTGCAACCATGTCAACACGTTAAAAATAAGCGTTGTAGTTATAACCGTTAATTGCAACACATTAGCACTAAGCATTGGATTTGCAACCGTTAATACCGTGGCAACACGTTAAAACTAAGCGTTGCAGTTAGAACCGTTAATGACAACACGTAAACACTAAGCTTTGCATTTGCAACCGTTAATACAGTTGCAAACGTTAGTGTCAACATGTAAGCACTAACCGTTAAAGTTGCAACCTTAAATGCAACACGTTAACATTAAGCGTTAGTGGCAACACGTTAAAGCTAAGCTTTGCAGTTGCAAACGTTAGTGTCAACATGTAAGCACTAACCGTTGCAGTTGCAAGCGTTAGTGGCAACACGTTAAAACTAAGCGTTGCAGTTACAACCGTAAGTGTCAACATTATAACAGTAAGTGTAGCATTTGCTTACGTTAATTTCAACACGTTAAAACGTTGCAACCGTTTATGTCAACATAAACATTGCATTGCAGTTGCAACCGTTAGTTTTTACACTAAGCGTTGCAGTTGCAACACGTTAACACTAAGCATTTCGGTTACAATGCGTTAAAACTAAGCGTTGCAGTTACAACCGTTATAACATTATAACAGTGTAGCATTTGCTTACGTTAATTTCAACACGTTAACACGTTGCAACCGTTTATGTCAACACTTAGCATTGCAGTTGCAACCGTTAGTGTCAACATGTTTACACTAAGCGTTGCAGTTGCAACCGTTAATGACAACACGTAAACACTAAGCTTTGCATTTGCAACCATTAAAACCATGTCAACACGTTAAAACTAAGCGTTGTACATGTAGTTATAACCGTTAATTGCAACACGTTAGCACTAAGCATTGGATTTGCAACCGTTAATACCGTGGCAACATGTTAAAACTAAGCGTTGCAGTTAAAACCGATAATGACAACACGTAAACACTAAGCTTTGCATTTGCAACCGTTAAAACAGTTGCAAACGTTAGTGTCAACATGTAAGCACTAACCGTTAGAGTTGCAACCTTTAATGGGAAGACGTTAACATTAAGCGTTAGTGGCAACACGTTAAAGCTAAGCGTTGCAGTTGCAAACGTTAGTGTCAACATGTAAGCACTAACCCTTGCAGTTGTGACCTTTAAAGGCAACACGTTAACATTAAGCATTGCAGTTGCAAGCGTTAGTGGCAACACGTTAAAACTAAGCGTTGCAGTTACAACCGTTAGTGTCAACATAACAGTAAGTGTAGCATTTGCTTACGTTAATTTCAACACGTTAACACGTTGCAACCGTTTAATGTCAACATGTTAACACTTAGCATTGCAGTTGCAACCGTTAGTGTCAACATGTTTACACTAAGCGTTGCAGTTGCAACCGTTAATGACAACACGTTAACACTAAGCATTGCGGTTACAATGCGTTGTAGTTAAAACCGTTAATGACAACACGTAAACACTAAGCTTTGCATTTGCAACCATTAAAACCATGTCAAAACGTTAAAACTAAGCGTTGTAGTTATAACCGTTAATTGCAACACATTAGCACTAAGCATTGGATTTGCAACCGTTAATACCGTGGCAACACGTTAAAACTAAGCGTTGCAGTTAAAACCGTTAATGACAACACGTAAACACTAAGCTTTGCATTTGCAACTATTTAAACCATGTCAACACGTTAAAACTAAGCGTTGTAGTTATAACCGTTAATTGCAACACGTTAGCACTAAGCATTGGATTTGCAACCGTTAATACCGTGGCAACATGTTAAAACTAAGCGATGCAGTTAAAACCGTTAATGCCAACACGTAAACACTAAGCTTTGCATTTGCAACCGTTAATGCCAACACGTAAACACTAAGCTTTGCATTTGCAACCGTTAAAACCGTGTCAACACGTTAAAACTAAGCGTTGTAGTTAAAACCGTTAATGGCAACACGTAAACACTAAGCTTTGCATTTGCAACCGTTAAAACAGTTGCAAACGTTAGTGTCAACATGTAAGCACTAACCGTTACAGTTGCAGCCGGTTTTGTAAAGGGTCACTGATGAAGGTTCATTACCCGAAATTGTACAATATGGCCCACCTTTTCACTTTTAATGCTTTTACTGATTTCAAAGGATCTAACAATTATATTTTATTTAATGGCAACACGTTAACATTAAGCGTTAGTGGCAACACGTTAAAGCTAGGCGTTGCAGTTGCAAACGTTAGTGTCAACCGTTAACCGTTGCAGTTGCAACCTTTAAAGGCAACACGTTAACATTAAGCATTGCAGTTGCAAGCGTTAGTGGCACTAAGCATTGGATTTGCAACCGTTAATACCGTGGCAACATGTAAAAACTAAGCGTTGCAGTTAAAACCGTTAATGACAACACGTAAGCTGCTTTGCATTTGCAACCGTTAAAACCGTGTCAACACGTTGAAACTAAGCGTTGTAGTTAAAACCGTTAATGGCAACACGTAAACACTAAGCTTTGCATTTGCAACCGTCAAAACAGTTGCAAACGTTAGTGTCAACATGGAAGCACTAACCGTTACAGTTGCAACCTTTAATGGCAACACGTTAACATTAAGCGTTAGTGGCAACACGTTAAAGCTAAGTGTTGCAGTTGCAAACGTTAGTGTTAACATGTAAGCACTAACCGTTGCAGTTGCAACCTTTAAATGCAACACGTTAACATTAAGCATTGCAGTTGCAACACGTTAAAACTAAGCGTTGCAGTTACAACCGTTAGTTTCAACATTACAGTAAGTGTAGCATTTGCTTACGTTAATTTCAACACGTTAACACGTTGCAACCGTTTATGTCAACATGTTAACACTTAGCATTGCAGTTGCAACCATTAGTGTCAACATGTTTACACTAAGCGTTGCAGTTGCAACCGTTAATTACAACACGTTAACACTAAGCATTGCGGTTACAATGCGTTAAAACTAAGCGTTGTAGTTAAAACCGTTAATGACAACACGTAAACACTAAGCTTTGCAGTTGCAACCATTAAAACCATGTCAACACGTTAAAACTAAGCGTTGTAGTTATAACCGTTAATTGCAACACGTTAGCACTAAGCATTGGATTTGCAACCGTTAATACCGTGGCAACATGTTAAAACTAAGCGTTGCAGTTAAAACCGTTAATGACAACACGTAAACACTAAGCTTTGCATTTGCAACCGTTAAAACCGTGTCAACACGTTAAAACTAAGCGTTGTAGTTAAAACCGTTAATGGCAACACGTAAACACTAAGCTTTGCATTTGCAACCGTTAAAACAGTTGCAAACGTAAGTGTAAGTACAGTAAGTGTAGCATTCGTTTACGTTAATTTCAACACGTTAACACGTTGCAACCGTTTATGTCAACATGTTAACACTTAGCATTGCAGTTGCAACCGTTAGTGTCAACATGTTTACACTAAGCGTTGCAGTTGCAACCGTTAATGACAACACGTTAACACTAAGCATTGCGGTTACAATGCGTTAAAACTAAGCGTTGTAGTTAAAACCCTTAATGACAACACGTAAACACTAAGCTTTGCATTTGCAACCATGTCAACACGTTAAAAATAAGCGTTGTAGTTATAACCGTTAATTGCAACACATTAGCACTAAGCATTGGATTTGCAACCGTTAATACCGTGGCAACACGTTAAAACTAAGCGTTGCAGTTAGAACCGTTAATGACAACACGTAAACACTAAGCTTTGCATTTGCAACCGTTAATACAGTTGCAAACGTTAGTGTCAACATGTAAGCACTAACCGTTAAAGTTGCAACCTTAAATGCAACACGTTAACATTAAGCGTTAGTGGCAACACGTTAAAGCTAAGCTTTGCAGTTGCAAACGTTAGTGTCAACATGTAAGCACTAACCGTTGCAGTTACAACCTTTAAAGGCAACACGTTAACATTAAGCATTGCAGTTGCAAGCGTTAGTGGCAACACGTTAAAACTAAGCGTTGCAGTTACAACCGTAAGTGTCAACATTATAACAGTAAGTGTAGCATTTGCTTACGTTAATTTCAACACGTTAAAACGTTGCAACCGTTTATGTCAACATAAACATTGCATTGCAGTTGCAACCGTTAGTTTTTACACTAAGCGTTGCAGTTGCAACACGTTAACACTAAGCATTTCGGTTACAATGCGTTAAAACTAAGCGTTGCAGTTACAACCGTTATAACAGTGTAGCATTTGCTTACGTTAATTTCAACACGTTAACACGTTGCAACCGTTTATGTCAACACTTAGCATTGCAGTTGCAACCGTTAGTGTCAACATGTTTACACTAAGCGTTGCAGTTGCAACCGTTAATGACAACACGTAAACACTAAGCTTTGCATTTGCAACCATTAAAACCATGTCAACACGTTAAAACTAAGCGTTGTAGTTATAACCGTTAATTGCAACACGTTAGCACTAAGCATTGGATTTGCAACCGTTAATACCGTGGCAACATGTTAAAACTAAGCGTTGCAGTTAAAACCGTTAATGACAACACGTAAACACTAAGCTTTGCATTTGCAACCATTAAAACCGTGTCAACACGTTAAAACTAAGCGTTGTAGTTAAAACCGTTAATGGCAATACCTAAACACTAAGCTTTGCATTTGCAACCGTTAAAACAGTTGCAAACGTTAGTGTCAACATGTAAGCACTAACCGTTAGAGTTGCAACCTTTAATGGGAAGACGTTAACATTAAGCGTTAGTGGCAACACGTTAAAGCTAAGCGTTGCAGTTGCAAACGTTAGTGTCAACATGTAAGCACTAACCCTTGCAGTTGTAACCTTTAAAGGCAACACGTTAACATTAAGCATTGCAGTTGCAAGCGTTAGTGGCAACACGTTAAAACTAAGCGTTGCAGTTACAACCGTTAGTGTCAACATAACAGTAAGTGTAGCATTTGCTTACGTTAATTTCAACACGTTAACACTTTGCAACCGTTTAATGTCAACATGTTAACACTTAGCATTGCAGTTGCAACCGTTAGTGTCAACATGTTTACACTAAGCGTTGCAGTTGCAACCGTTAATGACAACACGTTAACACTAAGCATTGCGGTTACAATGCGTTAAAACTAAGCGTTGTAGTTAAAACCGTTAATGACAACACGTAAACACTAAGCTTTGCATTTGCAACCATTAAAACCATGTCAACACGTTAAAACTAAGCGTTGTAGTTATAACCGTTAATTGCAACACGTTAGCACTAAGCATTGGATTTGCAACCGTTAATACCGTGGCAACATGTAAAAACTAAGCGTTGCAGTTAAAACCGTTAATGACAACACGTAAGCTGCTTTGCATTTGCAACCGTTAAAACCGTGTCAACACGTTGAAACTAAGCGTTGTAGTTAAAACCGTTAATGGCAACACGTAAACACTAAGCTTTGCATTTGCAACCGTCAAAACAGTTGCAAACGTTAGTGTCAACATGGAAGCACTAACCGTTACAGTTGCAACCTTTAATGGCAACACGTTAACATTAAGCGTTAGTGGCAACACGTTAAAGCTAAGTGTTGCAGTTGCAAACGTTAGTGTTAACATGTAAGCACTAACCGTTGCAGTTGCAACCTTTAAAGGCAACACGTTAACATTAAGTATTGCAGTTGCAAGCGATAGTGGCAACACGTTAAAACTAAGCGTTGCAGTTACAACCGTTAGTTTCAACATTACAGTAAGTGTAGCATTTGCTTACGTTAATTTCAACACGTTAACACGTTGCAACCGTTTATGTCAACATGTTAACACTTAGCATTGCAGTTGCAACCATTAGTGTCAACATGTTTACACTAAGCGTTGCAGTTGCAACCGTTAATTACAACACGTTAACACTAAGCATTGCGGTTACAATGCGTTAAAACTAAGCGTTGTAGTTAAAACCGTTAATGACAACACGTAAACACTAAGCTTTGCAGTTGCAACCATTAAAACCATGTCAACACGTTAAAACTAAGCGTTGTAGTTATAACCGTTAATTGCAACACGTTAGCACTAAGCATTGGATTTGCAACCGTTAATACCGTGGCAACATGTTAAAACTAAGCGTTACAGTTAAAACCGTTAATGACAACACGTAAACACTAAGCTTTGCATTTGCAACCGTTAAAACAGTTGCAAACGTTAGTGTCAACATGTAAGCACTAACCGTTACAGTTGCAACCTTTAATGGCAACACGTTAACATTAAGCGTTAGTGGCAACACGTTAAAGCTAAGCGTTGCAGTTGCAAACGTTAGTGTCAACATGTAAGCATTAACCGTTGCAGTTGCAACCTTTAAAGGCAACACGTTAACATTAAGCATTGCAGTTGCAAGCGTTAGTGGCAACACGTTAAAACTAAGCGTTGCAGTTACAACCGTTAGTGTCAACATTACAGTAAGTGTAGCATTCGTTTACGTTAATTTCAACACGTTAACACGTTGCAACCGTTTATGTCAACATGTTAACACTTAGCATTGCAGTTGCAACCGTTAGTGTCAACATGTTTACACTAAGCGTTGCAGTTGCAACCGTTAATGACAACACGTTAACACTAAGCATTGCGGTTACAATGCGTTAAAACTAAGCGTTGTAGTTAAAACCGTTAATGACAACACGTAAACACTAAGCTTTGCATTTGCAACCATGTCAACACGTTAAAAATAAGCGTTGTAGTTATAACCGTTAATTGCGACACATTAGCACTAAGCATTGGATTTGCAACCGTTAATACCGTGGCAACACGTTAAAACTAAGCGAACTAATGACAACACGTAAACACTAAGCTTTGCATTTGCAACCGTTAATACAGTTGCAAACGTTAGTGTCAACATGTAAGCACTAACCGTTAAAGTTTGCAACCTTAAATGCAACACGTTAACATTAAGCGTTAGTGGCAACACGTTAAAGCTAAGCTTTGCAGTTGCAAACGTTAGTGTCAACATGTAAGCACTAACCGTTGCAGTTACAACCTTTAAAGGCAACACGTTAACATTAAGCATTGCAGTTGCAAGCGTTAGTGGCAACACGTTAAAACTAAGCGTTGCAGTTACAACCGTAAGTGTCAACATTATAACAGTAAGTGTAGCATTTGCTTACGTTAATTTCAACACGTTAAAACGTTGCAACCGTTTATGTCAACATAAACATTGCATTGCAGTTGCAACCGTTAGTGTCAACATGTTTACACTAAGCGTTGCAGTTGCAACACGTTAACACTAAGCATTTCGGTTACAATGCGTTAAAACTAAGCGTTGCAGTTACAACCGTTATAACATTATAACAGTGTAGCATTTGCTTACGTTAATTTCAACACGTTAACACGTTGCAACCGTTTATGTCAACACTTAGCATTGCAGTTGCAACCGTTAGTGTCAACATGTTTACACTAAGCGTTGCAGTTGCAACCGTTAATGACAACACGTAAACACTAAGCTTTGCATTTGCAACCATTAAAACCATGTCAACACGTTAAAACTAAGCGTTGTAGTTATAACCGTTAATTGCAACACGTTAGCACTAAGCATTGGATTTGCAACCGTTAATACCGTGGCAACATGTTAAAACTAAGCGTTGCAGTTAAAACCGTTAATGACAACACGTAAACACTAAGCTTTGCATTTGCAACCGTGTCAACACGTTAAAACTAAGCGTTGTAGTTAAAACCGTTAATGGCAATACGTAAACACTAAGCTTTGCATTTGCAACCGTTAAAACAGTTGCAAACGTTAGTGTCAACATGTAAGCACTAACCGTTAGAGTTGCAACCTTTAATGGGAAGACGTTAACATTAAGCGTTAGTGGCAACACGTTAAAGCTAAGCGTTGCAGTTGCAAACGTTAGTGTCAACATGTAAGCACTAACCCTTGCAGTTGTAACCTTTAAAGGCAACACGTTAACATTAAGCATTGCAGTTGCAAGCGTTAGTGGCAACACGTTAAAACTAAGCGTTGCAGTTACAACCGTTAGTGTCAACATAACAGTAAGTGTAGCATTTGCTTACGTTAATTTCAACACGTTAACACTTTGCAACCGTTTAATGTCAACATGTTAACACTTAGCATTGCAGTTGCAACCGTTAGTGTCAACATGTTTACACTAAGCGTTGCAGTTGCAACCGTTAATGACAACACGTTAACACTAAGCATTGCGGTTACAACCGTTAGTGTCAACATAACAGTAAGTGTAGCATTTGCTTACGTTAATTTCAACACGTTAACACTTTGCAACCGTTTAATGTCAACATGTTAACACTTAGCATTGCAGTTGCAACCGTTAGTGTCAACATGTTTACACTAAGCGTTGTAGTTAAAACCGTTAATGACAACACGTAAACACTAAGCTTTGCATTTGCAACCATTAAAACCATGTCAACACGTTAAAACTAAGCGTTGTAGTTATAACCGTTAATTGCAACACGTTAGCACTAAGCATTGGATTTGCAACCGTTAATACCGTGGCAACATGTAAAAACTAAGCGTTGCAGTTAAAACCGTTAATGACAACACGTAAGCTGCTTTGCATTTGCAACCGTTAAAACCGTGTCAACACGTTGAAACTAAGCGTTGTAGTTAAAACCGTTAATGGCAACACGTAAACACTAAGCTTTGCATTTGCAACCGTCAAAACAGTTGCAAACGTTAGTGTCAACATGGAAGCACTAACCGTTACAGTTGCAACCTTTAATGGCAACACGTTAACATTAAGCGTTAGTGGCAACACGTTAAAGCGAAGCGTTGCAGTTGCAAACGTTAGTGTCAACATGTAAGCATTAACCGTTGCAGTTGCAACCTTTAAAGGCAACACGTTAACATTAAGCATTGCAGTTGCAAGCGTTAGTGGCAACACGTTAAAACTAAGCGTTGCAGTTACAACCGTTAGTGTCAACATTACAGTAAGTGTAGCATTCGTTTACGTTAATTTCAACACGTTAACACGTTGCAACCGTTTATGTCAACATGTTAACACTTAGCATTGCAGTTGCAACCGTTAGTGTCAACATGTTTACACTAAGCGTTGCAGTTGCAACCGTTAATGACAACACGTTAACACTAAGCATTGCGGTTACAATGCGTTAAAACTAAGCGTTGTAGTTAAAACCGTTAATGACAACACGTAAACACTAAGCTTTGCATTTGCAACCATGTCAACACGTTAAAAATAAGCGTTGTAGTTATAACCGTTAATTGCAACACATTAGCACTAAGCATTGGATTTGCAACCGTTAATACCGTGGCAACACGTTAAAACTAAGCGTTGCAGTTAGAACCGTTAATGACAACACGTAAACACTAAGCTTTGCATTTGCAACCGTTAATACAGTTGCAAACGTTAGTGTCAACATGTAAGCACTAACCGTTAAAGTTGCAACCTTAAATGCAACACGTTAACATTAAGCGTTAGTGGCAACACGTTAAAGCTAAGCTTTGCAGTTGCAAACGTTAGTGTCAACATGTAAGCACTAACCGTTGCAGTTACAACCTTTAAAGGCAACACGTTAACATTAAGCATTGCAGTTGCAAGCGTTAGTGGCAACACGTTAAAACTAAGCGTTGCAGTTACAACCGTAAGTGTCAACATTATAACAGTAAGTGTAGCATTTGCTTACGTTAATTTCAACACGTTAAAACGTTGCAACCGTTTATGTCAACATAAACATTGCATTGCAGTTGCAACCGTTAGTGTCAACATGTTTACACTAAGCGTTGCAGTTGCAACACGTTAACACTAAGCATTTCGGTTACAATGCGTTAAAACTAAGCGTTGCAGTTACAACCGTTATAACATTATAACAGTGTAGCATTTGCTTACGTTAATTTCAACACGTTAACACGTTGCAACCGTTTATGTCAACACTTAGCATTGCAGTTGCAACCGTTAGTGTCAACATGTTTACACTAAGCGTTGCAGTTGCAACCGTTAATGACAACACGTAAACACTAAGCTTTGCATTTGCAACCATTAAAACCATGTCAACACGTTAAAACTAAGCGTTGTAGTTATAACCGTTAATTGCAACACGTTAGCACTAAGCATTGGATTTGCAACCGTTAATACCGTGGCAACATGTTAAAACTAAGCGTTGCAGTTAAAACCGTTAATGACAACACGTAAACACTAAGCTTTGCATTTGCAACCATTAAAACCGTGTCAACACGTTAAAACTAAGCGTTGTAGTTAAAACCGTTAATGGCAATACGTAAACACTAAGCTTTGCATTTGCAACCGTTAAAACAGTTGCAAACGTTAGTGTCAACATGTAAGCACTAACCGTTAGAGTTGCAACCTTTAATGGGAAGACGTTAACATTAAAGCTAAGCGTTGCAGTTGCAAACGTTAGTGTCAACATGTAAGCACTAACCCTTGCAGTTGTAACCTTTAAAGGCAACACGTTAACATTAAGCATTGCAGTTGCAAGCGTTAGTGGCAACACGTTAAAACTAAGCGTTGCAGTTGCAAACGTTAGTGTCAACATGTAAGCACTAACCCTTGCAGTTGTAACCTTTAAAGGCAACACGTTAACATTAAGCATTGCAGTTGCAAGCGTTAGTGGCAACACGTTAAAACTAAGCGTAACCGTTAGTGTCAACATAACAGTAAGTGTAGCATTTGCTTACGTTAATTTCAACACGTTAACACTTTGCAACCGTTTAATGTCAACATGCTAACACTTAGCATTGCAGTTGCAACCGTTAGTGTCAACATGTTTACACTAAGCGTTGCAGTTGCAACCGTTAATGACAACACGTTAACACTAAGCATTGCGGTTACAATGCGTTAAAACTAAGCGTTGTAGTTAAAACCGTTAATGACAACACGTAAACACTAAGCTTTGCATTTGCAACCATTAAAACCATGTCAACACGTTAAAACTAAGCGTTGTAGTTATAACCGTTAATTGCAACACGTTAGCACTAAGCATTGGATTTGCAACCGTTAATACCGTGGCAACATGTAAAAACTAAGCGTTGCAGTTAAAACCGTTAATGACAACACGTAAGCTGCTTTGCATTTGCAACCGTTAAAACCGTGTCAACACGTTGAAACTAAGCGTTGTAGTTAAAACCGTTAATGGCAACACGTAAACACTAAGCTTTGCATTTGCAACCGTCAAAACAGTTGCAAACGTTAGTGTCAACATGGAAGCACTAACCGTTACAGTTGCAACCTTTAATGGCAACACGTTAACATTAAGCGTTAGTGGCAACACGTTAAAGCTAAGTGTTGCAGTTGCAAACGTTAGTGTTAACATGTAAGCACTAACCGTTGCAGTTGCAACCATTAAAGGCAACACGTTAACATTAAGTATTGCAGTTGCAAGCGATAGTGGCAACACGTTAAAACTAAGCGTTGCAGTTACAACCGTTAGTTTCAACATTACAGTAAGTGTAGCATTTGCTTACGTTAATTTCAACACGTTAACACGTTGCAACCGTTTATGTCAACATGTTAACACTTAGCATTGCAGTTGCAACCATTAGTGTCAACATGTTTACACTAAGCGTTGCAGTTGCAACCGTTAATTACAACACGTTAACACTAAGCATTGCGGTTACAATGCGTTAAAACTAAGCGTTGTAGTTAAAACCGTTAATGACAACACGTAAACACTAAGCTTTGCAGTTGCAACCATTAAAACCATGTCAACACGTTAAAACTAAGCGTTGTAGTTATAACCGTTAATTGCAACACGTTAGCACTAAGCATTGGATTTGCAACCGTTAATACCGTGGCAACATGTTAAAACTAAGCGTTACAGTTAAAACCGTTAATGACAACACGTAAACACTAAGCTTTGCATTTGCAACCGTTAAAACAGTTGCAAACGTTAGTGTCAACATGTAAGCACTAACCGTTACAGTTGCAACCTTTAATGGCAACACGTTAACATTAAGCGTTAGTGGCAACACGTTAAAGCTAAGCGTTGCAGTTGCAAACGTTAGTGTCAACATGTAAGCATTAACCGTTGCAGTTGCAACCTTTAAAGGCAACACGTTAACATTAAGCATTGCAGTTGCAAGCGTTAGTGGCAACACGTTAAAACTAAGCGTTGCAGTTACAACCGTTAGTGTCAACATTACAGTAAGTGTAGCATTCGTTTACGTTAATTTCAACACGTTAACACGTTGCAACCGTTTATGTCAACATGTTAACACTTAGCATTGCAGTTGCAACCGTTAGTGTCAACATGTTTACACTAAGCGTTGCAGTTGCAACCGTTAATGACAACACGTTAACACTAAGCATTGCGGTTACAATGCGTTAAAACTAAGCGTTGTAGTTAAAACCGTTAATGACAACACGTAAACACTAAGCTTTGCATTTGCAACCATTAAAACCATGTCAACACGTTAAAACTAAGCGTTGTAGTTATAACCGTTAATTGCAACACATTAGCACTAAGCATTGGATTTGCAACCGTTAATACCGTGGCAACACGTTAAAACTAAGCGTTGCAGTTAGAACCGTTAATGACAACACGTAAACACTAAGCTTTGCATTTGCAACCGTTAATACAGTTGCAAACGTTAGTGTCAACATGTAAGCACTAACCGTTACAGTTGCAACCTTAAATGCAACACGTTAACATTAAGCGTTAGTGGTAACACGTTAAAGCTAAGCGTTGCAGTTGCAAACGTTAGTGTCAACATGTAAGCACTAACCGTTGCAGTTACAACCTTTAAAGGCAACACGTTAACATTAAGCATTGCAGTTGCAAGCGTTAGTGGCAACACGTTAAAACTAAGCGTTGCAGTGTCAACATTATAACAGTAAGTGTAGCATTTGCTTACGTTAATGACCGTAAGTGTCAACATAATAACAGTAAGTGTCAACATTATAACAGTAAGTGTAGCATTTGCTGTCAACATTATGACCGTAAGTGTCAACATTATAACAGTAAGTGTAGCATTTGCTTACGTTAATTTCAACACGTTAAAACGTTGCAACCGTTTATGTCAACATGTTAACACTTAGCATTGCAGTTGCAACCGTTAGCGTCAACATGTTTACACTAAGCGTTGCAGTTGCAACACGTTAACACTAAGCATTTCGGTTACAATGAGTTTAAACTTAGCGTTGCAGTTACAACCGTTATAACATTATAACAGTGTAGCATTTGCTTACGTTAATTTCAACACGTTAACACGTTGCAACCGTTTATGTCAACACTTAGCATTGCAGTTGCAACCGTTAGTGTCAACATGTTTACACTAAGCGTTTCAGTTGCAACCGTTAATGACAACACGTAAACACTAAGCTTTGTATTTGGAACCATTAAAACCATGTCAACACGTTAAAACTAAGCGTTGTAGTTATAACCGTTAATTGCAACACGTTAGCACTAAGCATTGGATTTGCAACCGTTAATACCGTGGCAACATGTTAAAACTAAGCGTTGCAGTTAAAACCGTTAATGACAACACGTAAACACTAAGCTTTGCATTTGCAACCATTAAAACCGTGTCAACACGTTAAAACTAAGCGTTGTAGTTAAAACCGTTAATGGCAATAAGTAAACACTAAGCTTTGCATTTGCAACCGTTAAAACAGTTGCAAAAGTTAGTGTCAACATGTAAGCACTAACCGTTAGAGTTGCAACCTTTAATGGGAAGACGTTAACATTAAGCGTTAGTGGCAACACGTTAAAGCTAAGCGTTGCAGTTGCAAACGTTAGTGTCAACATGTAAGCACTAACCCTTGCAGTTGTAACCTTTAAAGGCAACACGTTAACATTAAGCATTGCAGTTGCAAGCGTTAGTGGCAACACGTTAAAACTAAGCGTTGCAGTTACAACCGTTAGTGTCAACATAACAGTAAGTGTAGCATTTGCTTACGTTAATTTCAACACGTTAACACGTTGCAACCGTTTAATGTCAACATGTTAACACTTAGCATTGCAGTTGCAACCGTTAGTGTCAACATGTTTACACTAAGCGTTGCAGTTGCAACCGTTAATGACAACACGTTAACACTAAGCATTGCGGTTACAATGCGTTGTAGTTAAAACCGTTAATGACAACACGTAAACACTAAGCTTTGCATTTGCAACCATTAAAACCATGTCAAAACGTTAAAACTAAGCGTTGTAGTTATAACCGTTAATTGCAACACATTATCACTAAGCATTGGATTTGCAACCGTTAATACCGTGGCAACACGTTAAAACTAAGCGTTGCAGTTAAAACCGTTAATGACAACACGTAAACACTAAGCTTTGCATTTGCAACTATTTAAACCATGTCAACACGTTAAAACTAACCGTTAATTGCAACACGTTAGCACTAAGCATTGGATTTGCAACCGTTAATACCGTGGCAACATGTTAAAACTAAGCGATGCAGTTAAAACCGTTAATGCCAACACGTAAACACTAAGCTTTGCATTTGCAACCGTTAAAACCGTGTCAACACGTTAAAACTAAGCGTTGTAGTTAAAACCGTTAATGGCAACACGTAAACACTAAGCTTTGCATTTGCAACCGTTAAAACAGTTGCAAACGTTAGTGTCAACATGTAAGCACTAACCGTTACAGTTGCAACCTTTAATGGCAACACGTTAACATTAAGCGTTAGTGGCAACACGTTAAAGCTAGGCGTTGCAGTTGCAAACGTTAGTGTCAACCGTTAACCGTTGCAGTTGCAACCTTTAAAGGCAACACGTTAACATTAAGCATTGCAGTTGCAAGCGTTAGTGGCACTAAGCATTGGATTTGCAACCGTTAATACCGTGGCAACATGTAAAAACTAAGCGTTGCAGTTAAAACCGTTAATGACAACACGTAAGCTGCTTTGCATTTGCAACCGTTAAAACCGTGTCAACACGTTGAAACTAAGCGTTGTAGTTAAAACCGTTAATGGCAACACGTAAACACTAAGCTTTGCATTTGCAACCGTCAAAACAGTTGCAAACTTTAGTGTCAACATGGAAGCACTAACCGTTACAGTTGCAATCTTTAATGGCAACACGTTAACATTAAGCGTTAGTGGCAACACGTTAAAGCTAAGTGTTGCAGTTGCAAACGTTAGTGTTAACATGTAAGCACTAACCGTTGCAGTTGCAACCTTTAAAGGCAACACGTTAACATTAAGCATTGCAGTTGCAAGCGTTAGTGGCAACACGTTAAAACTAAGCGTTGCAGTTACAACCGTTAGTGTCAACATTACAGTAAGTGTAGCATTCGTTTACGTTAATTTCAACACGTTAACACGTTGCAACCGTTTATGTCAACATGTTAACACTTAGCATTGCAGTTGCAACCGTTAGTGTCAACATGTTTACACTAAGCGTTGCAGTTGCAACCGTTAATGACAACACGTTAACACTAAGCATTGCGGTTACAATGCGTTAAAACTAAGCGTTGTAGTTAAAACCGTTAATTGCAACACATTAGCACTAAGCATTGGATTTGCAACCGTTAATACCGTGGCAACACGTTAAAACTAAGCGTTGCAGTTAGAACCGTTAATGACAACACGTAAACACTAAGCTTTGCATTTGCAACCGTTAATACAGTTGCAAACGTTAGTGTCAACATGTAAGCACTAACCGTTACAGTTGCAACCTTAAATGCAACACGTTAACATTAAGCGTTAGTGGCAACACGTTAAAGCTAAGCGTTGCAGTTGCAAACGTTAGTGTCAACATGTAAGCACTAACCGTTGCAGTTACAACCTTTAAAGGCAACACGTTAACATTAAGCATTGCAGTTGCAAGCGTTAGTGGCAACACGTTAAAACTAAGCGTTGCAGTTACAACCGTAAGTGTCAACATTATAACAGTAAGTGTAGCATTTGCTTACGTTAATTTCAACACGTTAAAACGTTGCAACCGTTTATGTCAACATGTTAACACTTAGCATTGCAGTTGCAACCGTTAGTGTCAACATGTTTACACTAAGCGTTGCAGTTGCAACACGTTAACACTAAGCATTTCGGTTACAATGCGTTAAAACTAAGCGTTGCAGTTACAACCGTTATAACATTATAACAGTGTAGCATTTGCTTACGTTAATTTCAACACGTTAACACGTTGCAACCGTTTATGTCAACACTTAGCATTGCAGTTGCAACCGTTAGTGTCAACATGTTTACACTAAGCGTTGCAACCGTTAATGACAACACGTAATCACTAAGCTTTGCATTTGCAACCATTAAAACCATGTCAACACGTTAAAACTAAGCGTTGTAGCTATAACCGTTAATTGCAACACGTTAGCACTAAGCATTGGATTTGCAACCGTTAATACCGTGGCAACATGTTAAAACTAAGCGTTGCAGTTAAAACCGTTAATGACAACACGTAAACACTAAGCTTTGCATTTGCAACCATTAAAACCGTGTCAACACGTTGCAACATGTAAAAACTAAGCGTTGCAGTTAAAACCGTTAATGACAACACGTAAGCTGCTTTGCATTTGCAATCGTTAAAACCGTGTCAACACGTTGAAACTAAGCGTTGTAGTTAAAACCGTTAATGGCAACACGTAAACACTAAGCTTTGCATTTGCAACCGTCAAAACAGTTGCAAACGTTAGTGTCAACATGGAAGCACTAAACCGTTACAGTTGCAACCTTTAATGGCAACACGTTAACATTAAGCGTTAGTGGCAACACGTTAAAGCTAAGTGTTGCAGTTGCAAACGTTAGTGTTAACATGTAAGCACTAACCGTTGCAGTTGCAACCTTTAAAGGCAACACGTTAACATTAAGCATTGCAGTTGCAAGCGTTAGTGGCAACACGTTAAAACTAAGCGTTGCAGTTACAACCGTTAGTTTCAATATTACAGTAAGTGTAACATTTGCTTACGTTAATTTCAACACGTTAACACGTTGCAACCGTTTTATGTTAACATGTTAACACTTAGCATTGCAGTTGCAACCATTAGTGTCAACATGTTTACACTAAGCGTTGCAGTTGCAACCGTTAATTACAACACGTTAACACTAAGCATTGCGGTTACAATGCGTTAAAACTAAGCGTTGTAGTTAAAACCGTTAATGACAACACGTAAACACTAAGCTTTGCAGTTGCAACCATTAAAACCATGTCAACACGTTAAAACTAAGCGTTGTAGTTATAACCGTTAATTGCAACACGTTAGCACTAAGCATTGGATTTGCAACCGTTAATACCGTGGCAACATGATAAAACTAAGCGTTGCAGTTAAAACCGTTAACGACAACACGTAAACACTAAGCTTTGCATTTGCAACCGTTAAAACCGTGTCAACACGTTAAAACTAAGCGTTGTAGTTAAAACCGTTAATGGCAACACGTAAACACTAAGCTTTGCATTTGCAACCGTTAAAACAGTTGCAAACGTTAGTGTCAACATGTAAGCACTAACCGTTATAGTTGCAACCTTTAATGGCAACACGTTAACATTAAGCGTTAGTGGCAACACGTTAAAGCTAAGCGTTGCAGTTGCAAACGTTAGTGTCAACATGTAAGCATTAACCGTTGCAGTTGCAACCTTTAAAGGCAACACGTTAACATTAAGCATTGCAGTTGCAAGCGTTAGTGGCAACACGTTAAAACTAAGCGTTGCAGTTACAACCGTTAGTTTCAACATTACAGGAAGTGTAGCATTCGTTTACGTTAATTTCAACACGTTAACACGTTGCAACCGTTTATGTCAACATGTTAACACTTAGCATTTGCAGTTGCAACCGTTAGTGTCAACATGTTTACACTAAGCGTTGCAGTTGCAACCGTTAATGACAACACGTAAACACTAAGCTTTGCATTTGCAACCATTAAAACCATGTCAACACGTTAAAACTAAGCGTTGTAGTTATAACCGTTAATTGCAACACATTAGCACTAAGCATTGGATTTGCAACCGTTAATACCGTGGCAACATGTTAAAACTAAGCGTTGCAGTTAAAACCGTTAATGACAACACGTAAACACTAAGCTTTGCATTTGCAACCGTTAAAACAGTTGCAAACGTTAGTGTCAACATGTAAGCACTAACCGTTACAGTTGCAGCCTTAAATGCAACACGTTAACATTAAGCTTTAGTGGCAACACGTTAAAGCTAAGCGTTGCAGTTGCAAACGTTAGTGTCAACATGTAAGCACTAACCGTTGCAGTTACAACCTTTAAAGGCAACACGTTAACATTAAGCATTGCAGTTGCAAGCGTTAGTGGCAACACGTTAAAACTAAGCGTTGCAGTTACAACCGTAAGTGTCAACATTATAACAGTAAGTGTAGCATTTGCTTACGTTAATTTCAACACGTTAAACCGATGCAACCGTTTATGTCAACATGTTAACACTTAGCATTGCAGTTGCAACCGTTAGTGTCAACATGTTTACACTAAGCGTTGCAGTTGCAACCGTTAATGACAACACGTTAACACTAAGCATTGCGGTTACAATGCGTTAAAACTAAGCGTTGTAGTTAAAACCGTTAATGACAACACGTAAACACTAAGCTTTGCATTTGCAACCATTAAAACCATGTCAACACGTTAAAACTAAGCGTTGTAGTTATAACCGTTAATTGCAATACATTAGCACTAAGCATTGGATTTGCAACCGTTAATACCGTGGCAATACGTTAAAACTAAGCGTTGCAGTTAAAACCGTTAATGACAACACGTACACTAAGCTTTGCATTTGCAACTATTAAAACCATGTCAACACGTTAAAACTAAGCGTTGTAGTTATAACCGTTAATTGCAACACGTTAGCACTAAGCATTGGATTTGCAACCGTTAATACCGTGGCAACATGTTAAAACTAAGCGTTGCAGTTAAAACCGTTAATGCCAACACGTAAACACTAAGCTTTGCATTTGCAACCGTTAAAATCGTGTCAACACGTTAAAACTAAGCGTTGTAGTTAAAACCGTTAATGGCAACACGTAAACACTAAGCTTTGCATTTGCAACCGTTAAAACAGTTGCAAACGTTAGTGTCAACATGTAAGCACTAACCGTTACAGTTGCAACCTTTAATGGCAACACGTTAACATTAAGCGTTAGTGGCAACACGTTAAAGCTAGGCGTTGCAGTTGCAAACGTTAGTGTCAACATGTAAGCATTAACCGTTGCAGTTGCAACCTTTAAAGGCAACACGTTAACATTAAGCATTGCAGTTGCAAGCGTTAGTTGCACTAAGCATTGGATTTGCAACCGTTAATACCGTGGCAACATGTAAAAACTAAGCGTTGCAGTTAAAACCGTTAATGACAACACGTAAGCTGCTTTGCATTTGCAACCGTTAAAACCGTGTCAACAAGTTGAAACTAAGCGTTGTAGTTAAAACCGTTAATGGCAACACGTAAACACTAAGCTTTGCATTTGCAACCGTCAAAACAGTTGCAAACGTTAGTGTCAACATGAACCGTTACAGTTGCAACCTTTAATGGCAACACGTTAACATTAAGCGTTAGTGGCAACACGTTAAAGCTAAGTGCTGCAGTTGCAAACGTTAGTGTTAACATGTAAGCACTAACCGTTGCAGTTGCAACCTTTAAAGGCAACACGTTAACATTAAGCATTGCAGTTGCAAGCGTTAGTGGCAACACGTTAAAACTAAGCGTTGCAGTTACAACCGTTAGTTTCAACATTACAGTAAGTGTAGCATTTGCTTACGTTAATTTCAACACGTTAACACGTTGCAACCGTTTATGTCAACATGTTAACACTTAGCATTGCAGTTGCAACCATTAGTGTCAACATGTTTACTCTAAGCGTTGCAGTTGCAACCGTTAATTACAACACGTTAACACTAAGCATTGCGGTTACAATGCGTTAAAACTAAGCGTTGTAGTCAAAACCGTTAATGACAACACGTAAACACTAAGCTTTGCAGTTGCAACCATTAAAACCATGTCAACACGTTAAAACTAAGCGTTGTAGTTATAACCGTTAATTGCAACACGTTAGCACTAAGCATTGGATTTGCAACCGTTAATACCGTGGCAACATGTTAAAACTAAGCGTTGCAGTTAAAACCGTTAATGACAACACGTAAACACTAAGCTTTGCATTTGCAACCGTTAAAACCGTGTCAACACGTTAAAACTAAGCGTTGTAGTTAAAACCGTTAATGGCAACACGTAAACACTAAGCTTTGCATTTGCAACCGTTAAAACAGTTGCAAACGTTAGTGTCAACATGTAAGCACTAACCGTTACAGTTGCAACCTTTAATGACAACACGTTAACATTAAGCGTTAGTGGCAACACGTTGAAGCTAAGCGTTGCAGTTGCAAACGTTAGTGTCAACATGTAAGCATTAACCGTTGCAGTTGCAACCTTTAAAGGCAACACGTTAACATTAAGCATTGCAGTTGCAAGCGTTAGTGGCAACACGTTAAAACTAAGCGTTGCAGTTACAACCGTTAGTGTCAACATAACAGTAAGTGTAGCATTTGCTTCCGTTAATTTCAACACGTTAACACGTTGCAACCGTTTAATGTCAACATGTTAACACTTAGCATTGCAGTTGCAACCGTTAGTGTCAACATGTTTACACTAAGCGTTGCAGTTGCAACCGTTAATGACAACACGTTAACACTAAGCATTGCGGTTACAATGCGTTAAAACTAAGCGTTGTAGTTAAAACCGTTAATGACAACACGTAAACACTAAGCTTTGCATTTGCAACCATTAAAACCATGTCAACACGTTAAAACTAAGCGTTGTAGTTATAACCGTTAATTGCAACACATTAGCACTAAGCATTGGATTTGCAACCGTTAATACCGTGGCAACACGTTAAAACTAAGCGTTGCAGTTAAAACCGTTAATGACAACACGTAAACACTAAGCTTTGCATTTGCAACTATTAAAACCATGTCAACACGTTAAAACTAAGGGTTGTAGTTATAACCGTTAATTGCAACACGTTAGCACTAAGCATTGGATTTGCAACCGTTAATACCGTGGCAACATGTTAAAACTAAGCGTTGCAGTTAAAACCGTTAATGACAACACGTAAACACTAAGCTTTGCATTTGCAACCGTTAAAACCGTGTCAACACGTTAAAACTGAGCGTTGTAGTTAAAACCGTTAATGGCAACACGTACACACTAAGCTTTGCATTTGCAACCGTTAAAACAGTTGCAAACGTTAGTGTCAACATGTAAGCACTAACCGTTACAGTTGCAACCTTTAATGGCAACACGTTAACATTAAGCGTTAGTGGCAACACGTTAAAGCTAGGCGTTGCAGTTGCAAACGTTAGTGTCAACATGTAAGCATTAACCGTTGCAGTTGCAACCTTTAAAGGCAACACGTTAACATTAAGCATTGCAGTTGCAAGCGTTAGTGGCACTAAGCATTGGATTTGCAACCGTTAATACCGTGGCAACATGTAAAAACTAAGCGTTGCAGTTAAAACCGTTAATGACAACACGTAAGCTGCTTTGCATTTGCAACCGTTAAAACCGTGTCAACACGTTGAAACTAAGCGTTGTAGTTAAAACCGTTAATGGCAACACGTAAACACTAAGCTTTGCATTTGCAACCGTCAAAACAGTTGCAAACGTTAGTGTCAACATGGAAGCACTAACCGTTACAGTTGCAACCTTTAATGGCAACACGTTAACATTAAGCGTTAGTGGCAACACGTTAAAGCTAAGTGTTGCAGTTGCAAACGTTAGTGTTAACATGTAAGCACTAACCGTTGCAGTTGCAACCTTTAAAGGCAACACGTTAACATTAAGCATTGCAGTTGCAAGCGTTAGTGGCAACACGTTAAAACTAAGCGTTGCAGTTACAACCGTTAGTTTCAACATTACAGTAAGTGTAGCATTTGCTTACGTTAATTTCAACACGTTAACACGTTGCAACCGTTTATGTCAACATGTTAACACTTAGCATTGCAGTTGCAACCATTAGTGTCAACATGTTTACACTAAGCGTTGCAGTTGCAACCGTTAATTACAACACGTTAACACTAAGCATTGCGGTTACAATGCGTTAAAACTAAGCGTTGTAGTTAAAACCGTTAATGACAACACGTAAACACTAAGCTTTGCAGTTGCAACCATTAAAACCATGTCAACACGTTAAAACTAAGCGTTGTAGTTATAACCGTTAATTGCAACACGTTAGCACTAAGCATTGGATTTGCAACCGTTAATACCGTGGCAACATGTTAAAACTAAGCGTTGCAGTTAAAACCGTTAATGACAACACGTAAACACTAAGCTTTGCATTTGCAACCGTTAAAACCGTGTCAACACGTAAAAACTAAGCGTTGTAGTTAAAACCGTTAATGGCAACACGTAAACACTAAGCTTTGCATTTGCAACCGTTAAAACAGTTGCAAACGTTAGTGTCAACATGTAAGCACTAACCGTTACAGTTGCAACCTTTAATGACAACACGTTAACATTAAGCGTTAGTGGCAACACGTTAAAGCTAAGCGTTGTATTAAGCGTTAGTGGCAACACGTTAAAGCTAAGCGTTGCAGTTGCAAACGTTAGTGTCAACATGTAAGCATTAACCGTTGCAGTTGCAACCTTTAAAGGCAACACGTTAACATTAAGCATTGCAGTTGCAAGCGTTAGTGGCAACACGTTAAAACTAAGCGTTGCAGTTACAACCGTTAGTGTCAACATTACAGTAAGTGTAGCATTCGTTTACGTTAATTTCAACACGTTAACACGTTGCAACCGTTTATGTCAACATGTTAGCACTTAGCATTGCAGTTGCAACCGTTAGTGTCAACATGTTTACACTAAGCGTTGCAGTTGCAACCGTTAATGACAACACGTTAACACTAAGCATTGCGGTTACAATGCGTTAAAACTAAGCGTTGTGGTTAAAACCGTTAATGAAACACGTAAACACTAAGCTTTGCATTTGCAACCATTAAAACCATGTCAACACGTTAAAACTAAGCGTTGTAGTTATAACCGTTAATTGCAACACATTAGCACTAAGCATTGGATTTGCAACCGTTAATAACGTGGCAACACGTTAAAACTAAGCGTTGCAATTAAAACCGTTAATGACAACACGTAAACACTAAGCTTTGCATTTGCAACCGTTAAAACAGTTGCAAACGTTAGTGTCAACATGTAAGCACTAACCGTTACAGTTGCAACCTTAAATACAACACGTTAACATTAAGCGTTAGTGGCAACACGTTAAAGCTAAGCGTTGCAGTTGCAAACGTTAGTGTCAACATGTAAGCACTAACCGTTGCAGTTACAACCTTTAAAGGCAACACGTTTACATTAAGCATTGCAGTTGCAAGCGTTAGTGGCAACACGTTAAAACTAAGCGTTGTCAACATTATAACAGTAAGTGTGGCATTTGCTTACGTTAATTTCAACACGTTAAAACGTTGCAACCGTTTATGTCAACATGTTAACACTTAGCATTGCAGTTGCAACCGTTAGTGTCAACATGTTTACACTAAGCGTTGCAGTTGCAACACGTTAACACTAAGCATTTCGGTTACAATGCGTTAAAACTAAGCGTTGCAGTTACAACCGTTATAACATTATAACAGTGTAGCATTTGCTTACGTTAATTTCAACACGTTAACACGTTGCAACCGTTTATGTCAACACTTAGCATTGCAGTTGCAACCGTTAGTGTCAACATGTTTACACTAAGCGTTGCAGTTGCAACCGTTAATGACAACACGTAAACACTAAGCTTTGCATTTGCAACCATTAAAACCATGTCAACACGTTAAAACTAAGCGTTGTAGTTATAACCGTTAATTGCAACACGTTAGCACTAAGCATTGGATTTGCAACCGTTAATACCGTGGCAACATGTTAAAACTAAGCGTTGCAGTTAAAACCGTTAATGACAACACGTAAACACTAAGCTTTGCATTTGCAACCATTAAAACCGTGTCAACACGTTAAAACTAAGCGTTGTAGTTAAAACCGTTAATGGCAATATTTGCAACCGTTAAAACAGTTGCAAACGTTCGTGTCAACATGTAAGCACTAACCGTTAGAGTTGCAACCTTTAATGGGAAGACGTTAACATTAAGCGTTAGTGGCAACACGTTAAAGCTAAGCGTTGCAGTTGCAAACGTTAGTGTCAACATGTAAGCACTAACCCTTGCAGTTGTAACCTTTAAAGGCAACACGTTAACATTAAGCATTGCAGTTGCAAGCGTTAGTGGCAACACGTTAAAACTAAGCGTTGCAGTTACAACCGTTAGTGTCAACATAACAGTAAGTGTAGCATTTGCTTACGTCAATTTCAACACGTTAACACGTTGCAACCGTTTAATGTCAACATTTTAACACTTAGCATTGCAGTTGCAACCGTTAGTGTCAACATGTTTACACTAAGCGTTGCAGTTGCAACCGTTAATGACAACACGTTAACACTAAGCATTGCGGTTACAATGCGTTAAAACTAAGCGTTGTAGTTAAAACCGTTAAAACACGTAAACACTAAGCTTTGCATTTGCAACCATTAAAACCATGTCAACACGTTAAAACTAAGCGTTGTAGTTATAACCGTTAATTGCAACACATTAGCACTAAGCATTGGATTTGCAACCGTTAATACCGTGGCAACACGTTAAAACTAAGCGTTGCAATTAAAACCGTTAATGACAACACGTAATCACTAAGCTTTGCATTTGCAACTATTAAAACCATGTCAACACGTTAAAACTAAGGGTTGTAGTTATAACCGTTAATTGCAACACGTTAGCACTAAGCATTGGATTTGCAACCGTTAATACCGTGGCAACATGTTAAAACTAAGCGTTGCAGTTAAAACCGTTAATGCCAACACGTAAACACTAAGCTTTGCATTTGCAACCGTTAAAACCGTGTCAACACGTTAAAATTGAGCGTTGTAGTTAAAACCGTTAATGGCAACACGTAAACACTAAGCTTTGCATTTGCAACCGTTAAAACAGTTGCAAACGTTAGTGTCAACATGTAAGCACTAACCGTTAGAGTTGCAACCTTTAATGGGAAGACCTTAACATTAAGCGTTTGTAGCAACACGTTAAAGCTAAGCGTTGCAGTTGCAAACGTTAGTGTCAACATGTAAGCACTAACCCTTGCAGTTGTAACCTTTAAAGGCAACACGTTAACATTAAGCATTGCAGTTGCAAGCGTTAGTGGCAACACGTTAAAACTAAGCGTTGCAGTTACAAACGTTAGTTTCAACATTACAGTAAGTGTAGCATTTGCTTACGTTAATTTCAACACGTTAACACGTTGCAACCGTTTATGTCAACATGTTAACACTTAGCATTGCAGTTGCAACCGTTAGTGTCAACATGTTTACACTAAGCGTTGCAGTTGCAACCGTTAATTACAACACGTTAACACTAAGCATTGTGGTTACAATGCGTTAAAACTAAGCGTTGTAGTTAAAACCGTTAATGACAACACGTAGACACTAAGCTTTGCAGTTGCAACCATTAAAACCATGTCAACACGATAAAACTAAGCTTTGTAGTTATAACCGTTAATTGCAACACATTAGCACTAAGCATTGGATTTGCAACCGTTAATACCGTGGCAACACGTTAAAACTAAGCGTTGCAGTTAAAACCGTTAATGACAACACGTAAACACTAAGCCTTGCATTTGCAACTATTAAAACCATGTCAACACGTTAAAACTAAGCGTTGTAGTTATAACCGTTAATTGCAACACGTTAGCACTAAGCATTGGATTTGCAACCGTTAATACCGTGGCAACATGTTAAAACTAAGCGTTGCAGTTAAAACCGTTAATGCCAACACGTAAACACTAAGCTTTGCATTTGCAACCGTTAAAACCGTGTCAACACGTTAAAACTAAGCGTTGTAGTTAAAACCGTTAATGGCAACACGTAAACACTAAGCTTTGCATTTGCAACCGTTAAAACAGTTGCAAACGTTAGTGTCAACATGTAAGCACTAACCGTTACAGTTGCAACCTTTAATGGCAACACGTTAACATTAAGCGTTAGTGGCAACACGTTAAAGCTAGGCGTTGCAGTTGCAAACGTTAGTGTCAACATGTAAGCATTAACCGTTGCAGTTGCAACCTTTAAAGGCAACACGTTAACATTAAGCATTGCAGTTGCAAGCGTTAGTGGCACTAAGCATTGGATTTGCAACCGTTAATACCGTGGCAACATGTAAAAACTAAGCGTTGCAGTTAAAACCGTTAATGACAACACGTAAGCTGCTTTGCATTTGCAACCGTAAAAACCGTGTCAACACGTTGAAACTAAGCGTTGTAAAACCGTTAATGGCAACACGTAAACACTAAGCTTTGCATTTGCAACCGTCAAAACAGTTGCAAACGTTAGTGTCAACATGGAAGCACTAACCGTTACAGTTGCAACCTTTAATGGCAACACGTTAACATTAAGCGTTAGTGGCAACACGTTAAAGCTAAGTGTTGCAGTTGCAAACGTTAGTGTTAACATGTAAGCACTACCGTTGCAGTTGCAACCTTTAAAGGCAACACGTTAACATTAAGCATTGCAGTTGCAAGCGTTAGTGGCAACACGTTAAAACTAAGCGTTGCAGTTACAACCGTTAGTTTCAACATTACAGTAAGTGTAGCATTTGCTTACGTTAATTTCAACACGTTAACACGTTGCAACCGTTTATGTCAACATGTTAACACTTAGCATTGCAGTTGCAACCATTAGTGTCAACATGTTTACACTAAGCGTTGCAGTTGCAACCGTTAATTACAACACGTTAACACTAAGCAATGCGTTAAAACTAAGCGTTGTAGTTAAAACCGTTAATGACAACACGTAAACACTAAGCTTTGCAGTTGCAACCATTAAAACCATGTCAACACGTTAAAACTAAGCGTTGTAGTTATAACCGTTAATTGCAACACGTTAGCACTAAGCATTGGATTTGCAACCGTTAATACCGTGGCAACATGTTAAAACTAAGCGTTGCAGTTAAAACCGTTAATGCCAACACGTAAACACTAAGCTTTGCATTTGCAACCGTTAAAACCGTGTCAACACGTTAAAACTAAGCGTTGTAGTTAAAACCGTTAATGGCAACACGTAAACACTAAGCGTTGCATTTGCAACCGTTAAAACAGTTGCAAACGTTAGTGTCAACATGTAAGCACTAACCGTTACAGTTGCAACCTTTAATGGCAACACGTTAACATTAAGCGTTAGTGGCAACACGTTAAAGCTAGGCGTTGCAGTTGCAAACGTTAGTGTCAACATGTAAGCATTAACCGTTGCTTTTGCAACCTTTAAAGGCAACACGTTAACATTAAGCATTGCAGTTGCAAGCGTTAGTGGCACTAAGCATTGGATTTGCAACCGTTAATACCGTGGCAACATGTAAAAACTAAGCGTTGCAGTTAAAACCGTTAATGACAACACGTAAGCTGCTTTGCATTTGCAACCGTAAAAACCGTGTCAACACGTTGAAACTAAGCGTTGTAGTTAAAACCGTTAATGGCAACACGTAAACACTAAGCTTTGCATTTGCAACCGTCAAAACAGTTGCAAACGTTAGTGTCAACATGGAAGCACTAACCGTTACAGTTGCAACCTTTAATGGCAACACGTTAACATTAAGCGTTAGTGGCAACACGTTAAAGCTAAGTGTTGCAGTTGCAAACGTTAGTGTTAACATGTAAGCACTAACCGTTGCAGTTGCAACCTTTAAAGGCAACACGTTAACATTAAGCATTGCAGTTGCAAGCGTTAGTGGCAACACGTTAAAACTAAGCGTTGCAGTTACAACCGTTAGTTTCAACAGTAAGTGTAGGATTTGCTTACGTTAATTTCAACACGTTAACACGTTGCAACCGTTTATGTCAACATGTTAACACTTAGCATTGCAGTTGCAACCATTAGTGTCAACATGTTTACACTAAGCGTTGCAGTTGCAACCGTTAATTACAACACGTTAACACTAAGCATTGCGGTTACAATGGGTTAAAACTAAGCGTTGTAGTTGTAGCATTGGATTTGCAACCGTTAATACCGTGGCAACATGTTAAAACTAAGCGTTGCAGTTAAAACCGTTAATGACAACACGTAAACACTAAGCTTTGCATTTGCAACCGTTAAAACCGTGTCAACACGTTAAAACTAAGCGTTGTAGTTAACACCGTTAATGGCAACACGTAAACACTAAGCTTTGCATTTGCAACCGTTAAAACAGTTGCAAACGTTAGTGTCAACATGGAAGCACTAACCGTTACAGTTGCAACCTTTAATGGCAACACGTTAACATTAAGCGTTAGTGGCAACACGTTAAAGCTAAGCGTTGCAGTTGCAAACGTTAGTGTCAACATGTAAGCATTAACCGTTGCAGTTGCAACCTTTAAAGGCAACACGTTAACATTAAGCATTGCAGTTGCAAGCGTTAGTGGCAACACGTTAAAACTAAGCGTTGCAGTTACAACCGTTAGTGTCAACATTACAGTAAGTGTAGCATTCGTTTACGTTAATTTCAACACGTTAACACGTTGCAACTGTTTATGTCAACATGTTAACACTTAGCATTGCAGTTGCAACCGTTAGTGTCAACATGTTTACACTAAGCGTTGCAGTTGCAACCGTTAATGACAACACGTTAACACTAAGCATTGCGGTTACAATGCGTTAAAACTAAGCGTTGTAGTTAAAACCGTTAATGACAGCACGTAAACACTAAGCTTTGCATTTGCAACCATTAAAACCATGTCAACACGTTAAAACTAAGCGTTGTAGTTATAACCGTTAATTGCAACACATTAGCACTAAGCATTGGATTTGCAACCGTTAATACCGTGGCAACACGTTAAAACTAAGCGTTGCAGTTAAAACCGTTAATGACAACACGTAAACACTAAGCTTTGCATTTGCAACCGTTAAAACAGTTGCAAACGTTAGTGTCAACATGTAAGCACTAACCGTTACAGTTGCAACCTTAAATACAACACGTTAACATTAAGCGTTAGTGGCAACACGTTAAAGCTAAGCGTTGCAGTTGCAAACGTTAGTGTCAACATGTAAGCACTAACCGTTGCAGTTACAACCTTTAAAGGCAGCACGTTAACATTAAGCATTGCAGTTGCAAGCGTTAGTGGCAACACGTTAAAACTAAGCGTTGCAGTTACAACCGTAAGTGTCAACATTATAACAGTAAGTGTAGCATTTGCTTACGTTAATTTCAACACGTTAAAACGTTGCAACCGTTTATGTCAACATGTTAACACTTAGCATTGCAGTTGCAACCGTTAGTGTCAACATGTTACACTAAGCGTTGCAGTTGCAACACGTTAACACTAAGCATTTCGGTTACAATGCGTTAAAACTAAGCGTTGCAGTTACAACCGTTATAACATTATAACAGTGTAGCATTTGCTTACGTTAATTTCAACACGTTAACACGTTGCAACCGTTTATGTCAACACTTAGCATTGCAGTTGCAACCGTTAGTGTCAACATGTTTACACTAAGCGTTGCAGTTGCAACCGTTAATGACAACACGTAAACACTAAGCTTTGCATTTGCAACCATTAAAACCATGTCAACACGTTAAAACTAAGCGTTGTAGTTATAACCGTTAATTGCAACACGTTAGCACTAAGCATTGGATTTGCAATCGTTAATACCGTGGCAACATGTTAAAACTAAGCGTTGCAGTTAAAACCGTTAATGGCAATACGTAAACACTAAGCTTTGCATTTGCAACCGTTAAAACAGTTGCAAACGTTAGTGTCAACATGTAAGCACTAACCGTTAGAGTTGCAACCTTTAATGGGAAGACGTTAACATTAAGCGTTAGTGGCAACACGTTAAAGCTAAGCGTTGCAGTTGCAAACGTTAGTGTCAACATGTAAGCACTAACCCTTGCAGTTGTAACCTTTAAAGGCAACACGTTAACATTAAGCATTGCAGTTGCAAGCGTTAGTGGCAACACGTTAAAACTAAGCGTTGCAGTTACAACCGTTAGTGTCAACATAACAGTAAGTGTAGCATTTGCTTACGTTAATTTCATCACGTTAACACGTTGCAACCGTTTAATGTCAACATGTTAACACTTAGCATTGCAGTTGCAACCGTTAGTGTCAACATGTTTACACTAAGCGTTGCAGTTGCAACCGTTAATGACAACACGTTAACACTAAGCATTGCGGTTACAATGCGTTAAAACTAAGCGTTGTAGTTAAAACCGTTAATGACAACACGTAAACACTAAGCTTTGCATTTGCAACCATTAAAACCATGTCAACACGTTAAAACTAAGCGTTGTAGTTATAACCGTTAATTGCAACACATTAGCACTAAGCATTGGATTTGCAACCGTTAATACCGTGGCAACACGTTAAAACTAAGCGTTGCAGTTAAAACCGTTAATGACAACACGTAAACACTAAGCTTTGCATTTGCAACTATTAAAACCATGTCAACACGTTAAAACTAAGCGTTGTAGTTATAACCGTTAATTGCAACACGTTAGCACTAAGCCTTGGATTTGCAACCGTTAATACCGTGGCAACATGTTAAAACTAAGCGTTGCAGTTAAAACCGTTAATGCCAACACGTAAACACTAAGCTTTGCATTTGCAACCGTTAAAACCGTGTCAACACGTAAAAACTAAGCGTTGTAGTTAAAACCGTTAATGGCAACACGTAAACACTAAGCTTTGCATTTGCAACCGTTAAAACAGTTGCAAACGTTAGTGTCAACATGTAAGCACTAACCGTTACAGTTGCAACCTTTAATGGCAACACGTTAACATTAAGCGTTAGTGGCAACACGTTAAAGCTAGGCGTTGCAGTTGCAAACGTTAGTGTCAACATGTAAGCATTAACCGTTGCAGTTGCAACCTTTAAAGGCAACACGTTAACATTACGCATTGCAGTTGCAAGCGTTAGTGGCACTAAGCATTGGATTTGCAACCGTTAATACCGTGGCAACATGTAAAAACTAAGCGTTGCAGTTAAAACCGTTAATGACAACACGTAAGCTGCTTTGCATTTGCAACCGTTAAAACCGTGTCAACACGTTGAAACTAAGAGTTGTAGTCAAAACCGTTAATGGCAACACGTAAACACTAAGCTTTGCATTTGCAACCGTCAAAACAGTTGCAAACGTTAGTGTCAACATGGAAGCACTAACCGTTACAGTTGCAACCTTTAATGGCAACACGTTAACATTAAGCGTTAGTGGCAACACGTTAAAGCTAAGTGTTGCAGTTGCAAACGTTAGTGTTAACATGTAAGCACTAACCGTTGCAGTTGCAACCTTTAAAGGCAACACGTTAACATTAAGCATTGCAGTTGCAAGCGTTAGTGGCAACACGTTAAAACTAAGCGTTGCAGTTACAACCGTTAGTTTCAACATTACAGTAAGTGTAGCATTTGCTTACGTTAATTTCAACACGTTAACACGTTGCAACCGTTTATGTCAACATGTTAACACTTAGCATTGCAGTTGCAACCATTAGTGTCAACATGTTTACACTAAGCGTTGCAGTTGCAACCGTTAATTACAACACGTTAACACTAAGCATTGCGGTTACAATGCGTTAAAACTAAGCGTTGTAGTTAAAACCGTTAATGACAACACGTAAACACTAAGATTTGCAGTTGCAACCATTAAAACCATGTCAACACGTTAAAACTAAGCGTTGTAGTTATAACCGTTAATTGCAACACGTTAGCACTAAGCATTGGATTTGCAACCGTTAATACCGTGGCAACATGTTAAAACTAAGCGTTGCAGTTAAAACCGTTAATGACAACACGTAAACACTAAGCTTTGCATTTGCAACGGATTTGCAACCGTTAATACCGTGGCAACATGTTAAAACTAAGCGTTGCAGTTAAAACCGTTAATGGCAACACGTAAACACTAAGCTTTGCATTTGCAACCGTTAAAACAGTTGCAAACGTTAGTGTCAACATGTAAGCACTAACCGTTACAGTTGCAACCTTTAATGGCAACACGTTAACATTAAGCGTTAGTGGCAACACGTTAAAGCTAAGAGTTGCAGTTGCAAACGTTAGTGTCAACATGTAAGCATTAACCGTTGCAGTTGCAACCTTTAAAGGCAACACGTTAACATTAAGCATTGCAGTTGCAAGCGTTAGTGGCAACACGTTGAAACTAAGCGTTGTAGTTACAACCGGTAGCGTCAACATTACAGTAAGTGTAGCATTCGTTTACGTTAATTTCAACACGTTAACACGTTGCAACCGTTTATGTCAACATGTTAACACTTAGCATTGCAGTTGCAACCGTTAGTGTCAACATGTTTACACTAAGCGTTGCAGTTGCAACCGTTAATGACAACACGTTAACACTAAGCATTGCGGTTACAATGCGTTAAAACTAAGCGTTGTAGTTAAAACCGTTAATGACAACACGTAAACACTAAGCTTTGCATTTGCAACCATTAAAACCACGTCAACACGTTAAAACTAAGCGTTGTAGTTATAACAGTTAATTGCAACACATTAGCACTAAGCATTGGATTTGCAACCGTTAATACCGTGGCAACACGTTAAAACTAAGCGTTGCAGTTAAAACCGTTAATGACAACACGTAAACACTAAGCTTTGCATTTGCAACCGTTAAAACAGTTGCAAACGTTAGTGTCAACATGTAAGCACTAACCGTTACAGTTGCAACCTTAAATGCAACACGTTAACATTAAGCGTTAGTGGCAACACGTTAAAGCTAAGCGTTGCGGTTGCAAACGTTAGTGTCAACATGTAAGCACTAACCGTTGCAGTTACAACCTTTAAAGGCAACACGTTAACATTAAGCATTGCAGTTGCAAGCGTTAGTGGCAACACGTTAAAACTAAGCGTTGCAGTTACAACCGTAAGTGTCAACATTATAACAGTAAGTGTAGCATTTGCTTACGTTATTTTCAACACATTAAAACGTTGCAACCGTTTATGTCAACATGTTAACACTTAGCATTGCAGTTGCAACCGTTAGTGTCAACATGTTTACACTAAGCGTTGCAGTTGCAACACGTTAACACTAAGCATTTCGGTTACAATGCGTTAAAACTAAGCGTTGCAGTTACAACCGTTATAACATTATAACAGTGTAGCATTTGCTTACGTTAATTTCAACACGTTAACACGTTGCAACCGTTTATGTCAACACTTAGCATTGCAGTTGCAACCGTTAGTGTCAACATGTTTACACTAAGCGTTGCAGTTGCAACCGTTAATGACAACACGTAAACACTAAGCTGTGCATTTGCAACCATTAAAACCATGTCAACACGTTAAAACTAAGCGTTGTAGTTATAACCGTTAATTGCAACACGTTAGCACTAAGCATTGGATTTGCTTTAATACCGTTGATACCGTGGCAACATGTTAAAACTAAGCGTTGCAGTTAAAACCGTTAATGACAACACGTAAACACTAAGCTTTGCATTTGCAACCATTAAAACAGTTGCAAACGTTAGTGTCAACATGTAAGCACTAACCGTTAGAGTTGCAATCTTTAATGGGAAGACGTTAACATTAAGCGTTAGTGGCAACACGTTAAAGCTAAGCGTTGCAGTTGCAAACGTTAGTGTCAACATGTAAGCACTAACCCTTGCAGTTGTAACCTTTAAAGGCAACACGTTAACATTAAGCATTGCAGTTGCAAGCGTTAGTGGCAACACGTTAAAACTAAGCGTTGCAGTTACAACCGTTAGTGTCAACATAACAGTAAGTGTAGCATTTGCTTACGTTAATTTCAACACGTTAACACGTTGCAACCGTTTAATGTCAACATGTTAACACTTAGCATTGCAGTTGCAACCGTTAGTGTCAACATGTTTACACTAAGCGTTGCAGTTGCAACCGTTAATGACAACACGTTAACACTAAGCATTGCGGTTACAATGCGTTAAAACTAAGCGTTAAAACTAACCGTTAATGACAACACGTAAACACTAAGTTTTGCATTTGCAACCATTAAAACCATGTCAACACGTTAAAACTAAGCGTTGTAGTTATAACCGTTAATTGCAACACGTTAGCACTAAGCATTGGATTTGCAACCGTTAATACCGTGGCAACATGTTAAAACTAAGCGTTGCAGTTAAAACCGTTAATGCCAACACGTAAACACTAAGCTTTGCATTTGCAACAGTTAAAACCGTGTCAACACGTTAAAACTAAGCGTTGTAGTTAAAACCGTTAATGGCAACACGTAAACACTAAGCTTTGCATTTGCAACCGTTAAAACGTTAGTGTCAACATGTAAGCACTAACCGTTACAGTTGCAACCTTTAATGGCAACACGTTAACATTAAGCGTTAGTGGCAACACGTTAAAGCTAGGCGTTGCAGTTGCAAACGTTAGTGTCAACATGTAAGCATTAACCGTTGCAGTTGCAACCTTTAAAGGCAACACGTTAACATTAAGCATTGCAGTTGCAAGCGTTAGTGGCACTAAGCATTGGATTTGCAACCGTTAATACCGTGGCAACATGTAAAAACTAAGCGTTGCAGTTAAAACCGTTAATGACAACACGTAAGCTGCTTTGCATTTGCAACCGTTAAAACCGTGTCAACACGTTGAAACTAAGCGTTGCAGTTACAACCGTTAGTGTCAACATTACAGTAAGTGTAGCATTCGTTTACGTTAATTTCAACACGTTAACACGTTGCAACCGTTTATGTCAACATGTTAACACTTAGCATTGCAGTTGCAACCGTTAGTGTCAACATGTTTACACTAAGCGTTGCAGTTGCAACACGTTAACACTAAGCATTTCGGTTACAATGCGTTAAAACTAAGCGTTGCAGTTAAAACCGTGTCAACACGTTGCAACATGTAAAAACTAAGCGTTGCAGTTAAAACCGTTAATGACAACACGTAAGCTGCTTTGCATTTGCAATCGTTAAAACCGTGTCAACACGTTGAAACTAAGCGTTGTAGTTAAAACCGTTAATGGCAACACGTAAACACTAAGCTTTGCATTTGCAACCGTCAAAACAGTTGCAAACGTTAGTGTCAACATGGAAGCACCAACCGTTACAGTTGCAACCTTTAATGGCAACACGTTAACATTAAGCGTTAGTGGCAACACGTTAAAGCTAAGTGTTGCAGTTGCAAACGTTAGTGTTAACATGTAAGCACTAACCGTTGCAGTTGCAACCTTTAAAGGCAACACGTTAACATTAAGCATTGCAGTTGCAAGCGTTAGTGGCAACACGTTAAAACTAAGCGTTGCAGTTACAACCGTTAGTTTCAACATTACAGTAAGTGTAGCATTTGCTTACGTTAATTTCAACACGTTAACACGTTGCAACCGTTTATGTCAACATGTTAACACTTAGCATTGCAGTTGCAACCATTAGTGTCAACATGTTTACACTAAGCGTTGCAGTTGCAACCGTTAATTACAACACGTTAACACTAAGCATTGCGGTTACAATGCGTTAAAACTAAGCGTTGTAGTTAAAACCGTTAATGACAACACGTAAACACTAAGCTTTGCAGTTGCAACCATTAAAACCATGTCAACACGTTAAAACTAAGCGTTGTAGTTATAACCGTTAATTGCAACACGTTAGCACTAAGCATTGGATTTGCAACCAACAGCCACCGGAAATTTTTTGCCAAACCAGTTTTTGGCAAACTCGCCTTGTAATTCTAGCAGAGTTAGAGGCTTTTAATCACTTGATTTATATATTATGGTGTTTATTAAGTACATCCTATAGCATTTGGACCCTTAATCTATTATCACCTTGAAAATATTAAGCCGTAAAAACCCCGCGGGAAATCCTAAACCCCACGGGAAAAATTGAAATTACCCGCGGGGATTTTTCCCCCTAGGTAAAAAATCCCCATGGGAAAACCAATACAATTTAAAATGTTTATTTCAACATACAATCAGCAAACTTACATGTCAAACGGTGATTCTATAAAGTTGCTATAACTGTTAAATTCAAATATTGATTTTTTCCCATGGGGAATTTTCGCCGCGGGTTTTTTTCAAATGAAAATCCCCGCGGGGTTTTATTGAAAATTTCAAAAACAATATTTAGCCACAGTTGATCTTGAAAGGTATCAATTTGACATTCAGCATTACTTAAACCATTGTTTTGTGCAGTTTCTAGTGATTTCTATTTTTCCCATGGGGAAAAAAATCCACGGGTTTTTTTGCCCATGGGGAAGAAATCCCGTGGGGAATTGTCAATCATGATATATTGGCTAAATAGCTATATTATATGCAAAATGTGCTTCGAAACTGATTAGAAGTTAAGTCTATATGACCATTTAATGAGTATAAAGAAATAACATATTCCCCATGGGGATTTTTGCCTACAGATTTTTTTCCCCGCGGGATTTTCTTCCTGCAAGACTTCTTCATACCGGCATAAGATATGAATGTTCAAATTTTGCTGGTGACAGAGACCACTGACAGTTAGTTTAGCAGATATACATGCACATCCACTTTATTTTGTCTTAAACTTCCCACTCAACAGCTAAGGTCATACAGAGATAGGACCTCAGTTTATAGTCTCATCTGATAAATCTGGATAAGCAAGAATTTCCAATGAGTCTTTAAACCCAGGTCCTGTCTGATAGTGACAGAAAGATGGTTTTATAATACAAAATGAACCAACTACAAGACATATTTCACCAAAAACCATTCCTAGTATGATTTGATTTTCCAAACTATCAGTGTGTGTGTGTGTGTGTGTGTGCGTGTGTGTGCGTGTGCATGTGCAAATTGATTTACAATCACAATGCCAACTTAGAAGTTCAGCAAGGAAATTGTCTTTATAGGACAAAAACATGATGCCAATTCAATACAATTTGTGAAAAATATATTTATTACAATCATATTTTTTAACAATGAACACCACAACAGAAAATCAACAAACTAAATGCATATATGCAAACTAACGCACAGATCAGCTGGGCATTAAATAGACAGTTCATCAGTGACTTCATCATTGCTGCTTCATAGATAGTATGAAACCTTTTATTTCTATATCAGAAATTCCAAGCTTCAAAACTATTTTCTGTGATTGTACAACCTGGTTTGTGTTAGACCTGGTAATTCCAGAAAAGGGTATTCCAGCAAAAGTGCTTATTTGAAGAACATATAAGATAATCACTTTTCCAATATGCTAATAAATCTTATTAGGATACAAACATGAATACAACTACACTAAGAGGCAAAAGAAAGTAATATACCAGTCGCCGCACCAGAAAACCAACAAACTGCATTGTATCTGTGTATCAAAACCAAAGATGCAGATCATTAACTGCACAGCTGACAGGAGCCTTTGTTTTCGATACACAAACAGTACAATCCCTCTTCTTCTTTTTAAATCTTAAATTTCAAGCCTCTAGACTGCTTCTGTGACTGTACACGCTGGTTTGTGTAGAATCTGGTAAGAAATTAAGTTGTTGGTTTTCTCAAGTGAAGGCTCATATTCTTTTTGTGTGTCCATATTTTCATCATATTGACTGTAAACTTTGCACAGCATAGTTAAACCAAATATAACCAGAGGACCATTGGTCCTGAGAACGCTCACCTGGAGCCTGATCTTGGAGCATTTATTCATCATGAAATGACCTTGACCTTGAATACTCGCACATCTTTATTGACTTCATATGTTGTCTGCATCTGCCAAGTTTCAGGTCTAAGGCTGCAATAGTTTCCAAAATACCCATTGTTTTCAACATTTCACATGTAAAAGCCTAGGTTTCCAAAATTGACCTTGCCGTAAAATAGGTCATGGTCATCCCAAGGTCATCATTTGATCAAACTTTGATGGGCTGGAGTCCCCAATACTACATACCAAGTTTCGCTGAAATCGGCCCACTGGTTCTGTAGAAGAAGATTTTTTACCATATATGAGTGTGGCGGCCATCTTGGTCATGTGACCAAGGTATCACAAATAAAGGTTCCATGCCACTACCCAAGGAGGCTCCATATAAAATTTTAACTTGATTGGACAAGCGGTTTCAGAGAAGAAGATCTTTGAAATTGTGACTCAATTTTGATATTTCTATTACCTATGGTCAAGGTCAAGAAATGACCTTGACCTTAATTGATTACATACCTTCATTGACTCCATTAGTTGTCTGCATCAAGCAACTTTCAAGTCTGAGGCTGCAATAGTTTTAAAAACATCCATTGTTTTTTGCCTTTTGCCATGTAAAAGCCTTTGTTTCCAAAATTGACCTTGCTGTAAAACAGATCAAGGTCATTCCAGGGTCACCATTTTAGCAAACTATGATGGGCTGGTGTCCCCAATGTTACATACCAAGTTTCACTGAAATCAGCCCACTGGTTCTGGAGAAGAAGACTTTTGAAAGGTTTTTACCATATATGGGCATGGCGGCCATCTTGGTCATGTGACCATAATATCGCGGACAAAATTTCAATTCAACTACCCTAGCAGGCTCCTCAGAAAATTTCAACTTGATCAGTCAAGCAATTTCAGAGAAGATCTTTGAAATTGTGACTTAATTTTGATATTTCAATGACCTTGGGTAAAGGACAATAAATGACCTTGACCTTAATTAATTACATACCTTCAACGACTGCATAAGTTGTCTGCATCTAGCAATTTTCAAGTCTCAGGCTGCAATAGTTTCAAAAATAGCCATTTTTGTCCTTTTCCCATGTAAAAGCCTATGTTTCCAAAATTGACCCAGAACAATCATTTTAGCAAACTATGATGGGCTGCTACATACCAAGTTTCGTGGAAATCGGCCCACCTGTTCTGGAGAAGATTTTCGAAGGGTTTTTACCATATATGGGCGTGGCAGCCATCTTGGTCATGTGACCAAGATCCCGTGAACAAACTTTCATTCCCCCTACCAATGGAGGCTCTGCATAGAATTTCAACTTGATTGGCCAAGCGGTTTCAGAGAAGAAGATCTTTGAAATTGTGGACGACGGACGGACGGACGCAGGAGCATGGGTATACCATAAGCTCACCTGTGAGTGTATGGCTCAATTGAGCTAAAAATGTTGTTGATATGCTCGGACTACAACAGACTGGATTTTTTATTATTTCTGAAAATTAGTATTTGATTTTTTTGGGGGGTATGTAAAACAAACTACAACTTAGAAATCATACATTTGTGCAACTCTACATACAAGTTAGCTAATCAATCAGTAACGCTTTTGTTCTAAAAAGAGGACCGATGCCGCTGTAAACATTCACCTGATCGGGATAGCTAGACTTGTAGGGGAGCTTATGACCCCTGCTCTGGGGCATGGCCTGTATGGTCCCCTTGGGCATGATTGGCTGCATGACAGGATTTATGTAGAGTACCACATAACATTGCAACATACTTAATAAACAAGCTTTGGGTCTTATGGCTTCAGAGAAGATTTTTTCATATTTCTCCTTTAAAAGCCTATGGCAGATATTCATGTTCCCCAGGCGTGGCCAATTGGACCCCAGGGGCATGGTTGATAGGATTTATAAAGGGAACCACTAGACATTGCTATACACAAATACAAAAGCTATGGACTCTTTGGTTTCAGAGAAGAAGATTTTTTATGTTTTTGTGTAAGCTTATGGGGGCTAATGACCCCCAGGGTGGGGCCATTTTGACCCCAGGGGCATGATTGGGAGAATATATGCAGGGTACTACTAAACATTGTTACATGCTAAATACACAAGCTCTAGCTCTTGTGGTTTTAGAAAAGAATATTTTTTTCCATTACGAATAAGCCTATTGCAGATATTGACACTCCCGGGGCATGGTCAATTTGGACCCTGGGGCACAATTGGCAGGATTTATGACGGTGACTACATTGTTACATACACAATATAGAAGCTCTGGGGCTTGTGGTTTCAGAGAAGATTTTTTTTTTTTTAGTTTCTTCTCATTGTAAGTCTATGGAAGGTATCTGTTACCATGGAATTTGAAAACCACAATGTTGATACAATCTGTTCCAAAACCTAATGCAATCAATCCCCAACTCCCCAAACCCATTGATGGTTCATATTAAATTTGATCGAAATTGGCCCACTAGCTTCAGAAATATTCTTTTTTGACATTGTTGATGGACAGACGACGACAACGGACAGACGACAAAGATGGATGCCTGCCTATCCTTTAAGCTGGCCTGTGAGCCTTTGGCTCAGAAGAGCTAATAAGTAACTGATCTATCATCCAAAAGACAGTTTATCGAATAGAAAAGTTCACAGGAGGGTGATGTCATACAGGCATGTACCTCACTGAGTTTATGCCAAATCGACATCATACAAATTGATGAAATGCTAAAATTACATGGCCATTAGTTGAAGTCATGTCAGGCCTGTCAAATATCCTGCCTACACTGTTCCTTGGCATGCCTCTCAAGAGGCAGATTACCAGTACTTCAAGCACATTTCTTTCAACACTGATAAATATCATGTTCTTTTTTAAGCAACAAAAGAGGAGCAATTGTGTTAGAAATGTTTTCATGGCTTGATTTACGGTTTTATATTGTCAATAAAGCAAATTACATGTACATGTACATGTATATTCTGATATTAATATGGTCATTTTATTGAATTTGTAAACATGGTAATGGATGCTTAAAACAGAAAAGCTTAGCTAAGCTTGTGATGGCACTAGAAAAACATACAAACCCTATTAAAATGCAAAATAATTGCAAGTTCACAAAGCAGCCATTTTATCAAAACTATCTTATGTATAGAAAAAATTATGTCTTGTGATTCCAATTGGGCAAATGTATCACATTTCTCCATCCAGAGTTGATCACATGCACCATCCTCCTGTATATTTGTCTGAATCTTCATGGTATGCACCACTGCCATAGAATTTCTACTAGAAGCACCTCCATTAAGGTCAACCATGTTGCTTGCCTGTAAAGCAAATCCATAATAGTGTTGTAAATTTTTTTTTCACAATGAGTACAGTACACATCAAAATGAATGACAGTTTGTAAGTGATTACTCAATTGCATACAAGTTATTTCAGGAACCATATTCAAATCAAACTTAGGCGTTTTGTGGCTGAGTGGTTAAGAATGCTGATATTTCATTACTGTGCTTAACCATTTGATCATCTCACCACTGTACCTGGTGTGGGTTTGAGCCCAGCACGGGGCACATGTGAGACAAGCCAAGTTCTTCTTGCAAGAGTGCCTGGTGTTTTTTCTTGGGGTTCTGTTTTCACCCCAACTACTGTTTGGCCCGTCTCATATGAGCTGAAATAATCTTTAAAAGGGACATTAAACTGAATAAAAAAATCAAAACTTATTGATATGCATGTATCATTTGAAGCTATTTTCACCAAATATGGACCCTCTATTCCAATTAATAAAGAAACTGCATTTCCATGAATACATCAGGTAGATGAAACGTTACTGCTTTAATGTCTAGAGACTGATTTAAGCTTTGAAATTGTGGATGACGGACGGACGATGGATGGACGACAGAGCTTGAGAGCACCTTGTCAGCCTCCAGCTTTGGTGAGCTAGTAATATGTTCTTACCACCTCTTATATGTCCATATTTGCATAGTGGCTCACTCTTTGGCAGGCTCTTGGTCCTATTTCTGGGCTCATTTCTGTTGAGAGGGTCTAATCAACTAGCTTATTATCCATAGCAATACCCTTCCTATTTTCCTTGCAGGCTCCGAAACTCGTCTCAGGACTCTGAAAAAATATGTATTGCATTTATAAGCTTTATACAAAAATACAAAATACCATAAAAATTCTATGAAATGCCCACACTCTAATAAATGCCCATACCCCTATTTGGATGCCAAAAATGACCATTTTATCTGTAAGTTTTGAAATTCCAGTAACCTCTAACCAGAGGACCAATGGTCCTGTATACGCTCACCAGAGAGCTGGGAAAAGCGACCTCAGCTGATCTTGCCATAAAATAGGTCAAGGTCATCCCGGGGTCATGATTTATACAAACTTTGTAGAGCTCCACTCACTGTGGCTTCAGGCAAAGTTTCAAAATCATACAGTATGTCTTCCGGTTCTGAAGAAAAAAAATTATAAAGTTTTTTTGTTATTTATAGCCATGGCGGCCATCTTGGTCACGCGACCTGGACCATTATTAACATTCATTCCCCTAACGATGCTCCACATAAAGTTTGGCTTTGATTGGCTAAGCGGTTTCCGAGAAGATGTTTGAATATTATGGTCATATGCATGTATATAGCCCCAAGGCAGGGGCAGACTACCCCCTGGGGACATTTTTAGCTCACCTGAGCCGAAGGCTCACAAGGTGAGCTTATAGTTTGGCCATGATCCAGCGTTCCTCCGTCCGGCGTCCGGCCGTTGTCCACAATTTCAAAGATCTTCTTCTCTAAAACCTCTTGGCTGATCTAGTTGAAATCCTTGGGTAGTGCCATTGTAATTTTGTTCGCGATATCTTAGTCACATGACCAAGATGGCCGCCATGCCCATATATGGTAAAAACACTTCAAAAATCTGCTTGGCCAGTCAAAGTGAAATTTTATGTGGAGCATCCATGGGTAGGGGAGATGAAAGTTTGATCGCCAAATCCAGGTCACATGACCAAGATGGCCGCCACGCCCATATATGGTAATAACCACTCAAAAATCTCCTTCTCCAGAACCGGCTGGCCGTTTTTCATGAAACTTGGTATGTAGCATTTGGGACTCCAGCCCATCATAGTATGATCAAATGATGACCATAGGATGACCTTGACCTATTTTACGGCAATGTCAATTTTGGAAACATAGGCTTTTACATGGGAAAAAGTGAAAACTATGGATTTTCTGAAAACTATTGCAGCCTGAGGCCTGAAAAGTGGTAGATGCAAACAACTAATGGAGTAGATAAGGGTATGTGATTAATTTAGGTCAAGGTTATCTCTTGACCTTGGCCTGTCTGTCTTCCATACACACTTTTCAAAGATCTTGTTCTCTGAAACTGCTTGGCCAATCAAAGTGAACTTTTATGTGGAGCATCCATGCGTAAGGGAGACAAAAGTTTGATCGCGAAATCCAGGTCACATGACCAAGGTGGCTGCCACGCCCATATATGGTAAAAACCACTCAAAAATCTCCTTCTCCAGAACCGGCAGGCCGATTTTCATGAAACTTGGTATGTAGCATTTGGGACTCCAGCACATCATAGTTTGATCAAATGATGACCCTAGGATGACCTTTACCTTTTTTTACGGCAATTTCAATTTTGGAAACATAGGCCTTTACACGGGAAAAGTGAAAACTATGGATTTTTTTAAAACTGTTGTAGCCTGAGACCTGAAAAGTGGTAGATGCAAACAACTAATGGAGTAGATGAAGGTATGTGATTAATTTAGGTCAAGGTCATCTTTGACCTTGGCCAGTCTGTCGTCCATACCCACTTTTCAAAGATCTTCTTCTCTGAAACTGCTTGGCCAATCAAAGTGAAATTTTATGTGGAGCGTCCATGGGCAGGGGGAACAAAATTTTGATTGCGAAATTCGGGTCACATGACCAAGATGGCCGCCATGCCCAACTATTGTAAAAACCACTCAAAAATCTTCTTCTCCAGAACCGGCTGGCCGATTTACGCGAAACTTGGTATGTAGCATTTGGGACTCCAGCCCATCATAGTTTGTTGAAATGATAACCCTAGGATGACCTTGACCTACCATACGGCAAAGTCAATTTTGGAAACATAGGCTTTTACATGGGAAAAGGCGAAAACAATGGATATTTTGGAAACTGTTGCAGCCTGAGACCTGAAAGTTGCTAGATGCAGACAACTTATGAAGTCAATAAAGGTGTGTGAGTATTCAAGGTCAAGTCATTTCATGATGACTTAATACTCCAAGATCAGGCTTCAGGTGAGCGTTCTCAGGACCAATGGTCCTCTGGTTTTTCATAAACATAAATCTTCTGTCCATTTGCATACTCCCAGCAAGTTCTCCCCCCATTTAATTACATCTTACTAATTTTCCCCATTCATCTGCATGGGCAACCCATGTTGGCCTTGCCATTTAATAGGTCAAGGTAATCCCAAGGTCATGAATTATATAAACTTTGTAGAACTCCTCTCCCTGATGCTTCACGCCAAGTTTCAAAATTGTAGGCCTTCTGGTTCTGGAGAAGAAGTTTTTTGCTATTTATAGCCATGGCGGCCATCTTGGTCATGTGACCTTGGCTATTTATATAAACTTTCATTCTCCCTTCCTAAGAATGCACAACATTTGGCTTTGATTGGCCAGGAGAAGATCTTTGAATATTATGGTAATACAGCTCGGTTTCAAAAATAACATACCCCTGCAATGTCGCAAAATAAATTGACCTCTTCACCTTCATTGAATCAATCATTGCTTGCGGGTTATTAAGCTGGTAAGAATGAAACTTCTACATTTTGTGCATATGACTATGTGTGTTGAAATGGTGTCAATTTTATATTGATCATGAGCAGACCGATTGGACAGGAAGCTGCCTTTGGCATATACCAAAATTCTGACAGATTTAAAGTCAAGTTTTCAAGTTTATGTGATTGGTATAGTGTACGTACTGTGAATTTTGCCACTTTATGACCTGAATGCTATGCATTGACACCTATTTGAGACATCTTAAAACTTGCACCACACTCGAAACAGTACTGAATCAGAAAGTGGAAGTTTAATGTACCCACTACCTTGTATACAAGTACCTTGCAAATGCATGTTTTTAGCACAAAAATTCTTTTCAAAGTTATCCAATTTTGTGAATTTGCATCTGAGAATAGCAGTAATAATCGTAAATCGTAATGATTGTTTATAGATAGTTTATATGGAATTGTGTCCCATGCAATGCGCATATGCCTATGGCAATGTTAAAGTAATACCATGACCTTATTAAACATAATGTATTAGTCAAAGACATTTGTTGGTATGTGAATATATTTAATTGAAATACTGTAACTGGTCATCTTATCAAGACGGTTTATATAATAAAATCATCCCAGAGAAACTCCAACGAAACAACTACCATGCACAAGAGAACAAAGTAAGATGTAAATGGACAGTAAGAGCAGTTTTGCTTCCTTAACACACGCCTGTAATGAATGGATACGCGTCTATTTAATCATTATTTCAGTACTTAAAATGTAAAGCGAATGTGTTGCAAGCTTTAATGTATCTAAAATAGATGTCTATGAATAGCATCGAGGTCTGAAAGTGGCAATAGTCACAGTACATACATCATACCAATCGCCCAAACTTGAAAACTTGACTTTAAATCTGTCAGAATTTTGGTATATGCCAAATACAGCTTCCTATCCGATCGGACTGCTCATAATCAATATAAATTTAATACCATTTTAACACACACAAACATATGCACAAAATGTAGAAGTTTCATTCGAACCAGGTCAACAGTCCTCAAGCAATGATCGATGCAATGAAGATGAAGAGGTCAATTTATTTTGCGACATTGCAGGGGTATGTTATTTTTGAAACCAAGCTGTATACATGTACTCGTATAATGCCCCGTGGTGGAGGCAAACCTGCCCCTGGGGTCCTTTTTTCAGAATCATAACTTATTATTAAGTCTTCAGTCCATTTTACCATTTCCATAAAGTTTTCCCCATTATTGTTCAATTTTAATGGACCCTACAAGTTTAAGATTTTTGAAAATCCTTGCACTTTATCAATTGTTACACTATTTTCAGTGTAATATGGTCATGTAAGGGCCTAATCACCAAAAGAGAAAATTATTATATATGCATGGGAAATTGGGAATCCTGAAACAGTCAAATGACAAGCAAGTGACTGTCGATTAAATGAATGGTGCAAATTTAGGTATGAAAGCTTTACCCAATGTGGGGCTGCTTGTCAAAATAGTGTATTCATTTTAAAAAGCACACAAGCTCCAATAAGCGCAAACCCAGGCCATTTCTGAAAAACATGTGCATAAGCGCACACTGCATGAATAGTATATTTGTATTTTGCACCAATTCTGCACATAAATGCAGCATTAGATCATGTAAGCAAAACAGAGTAGACCTGGGCACAAATACAAACTTGAGGACTAACAGTGATAACAGATGCACTCTTAAAATGGAATTAAAATTTCACAGTTCCGTAATTCTGTCAAAATTTGACGGAAAATCCTCAAAAGTTAATCAGGTAACCTTCTTCTCCGCCCCAATGGGTAAACCAAATATGAAGGCTCTAGCTAAAACACTTTTTGAGATATTTTGCACACAAGATTTTCAATTTTTTTTCAAAGGGACATAACTCAAAAAGGGGAAATGACTCAGACATCAAAAAAAAAATACGGGTCAACTATTTTTACATGAGGAATCTGTAAATGAAATATCAAGACCCTAGCATTCACCGTTTAAAAGTTTCAAATTTCACCAAATTTTGTCCAAATTTGGGGTAGAGTTCTCAAAAGTAATTAAGTTAATCAGGTGATCTACTCCTCAGCCCCTAGTTCTAGAGTACCAAATATCAAGGCTCTAGCTCAAATACTTTTTAGATATCTTGCACACAAGATTTTCAAATTTTGTTTTCAAAGGGACATAACTAAGAAAAGGGGCATAACTCAGACATGAAAAAAAATACGGGTCAACTATTTTTTCATGAACAAAGTGCATATGAAATTTCAAAACCCTAGCATTCACCGTTCAAAAGTTAACACACTCAGACAGACAGACACACTGACAGACAAGCCGAAAGCAATATGCCCCTCCAACTTTTTCAAAGTTGGGGGCATAAACATGTTGGGGTATCCATGTTTTTTAAAAAGTTATTGATTTCCAAAAATGAGAAAAAAATAGATTTTATGCAATATTTTCTATTTAATTTTCACGGAATATATCTAAAATATGTCAATGGAATGTGTTTAAAACTGTGAATGTATTCACTAACTACTTGCCAAATAACAATATAGGGTAACCATAGGACCAATGGTCCTGTTAATGCTCACCTGAGATCTGCTGGGACATTTTCATTTTGCAGAATAATCAATATTCTGTCCATTTGCCAATTTCCTGCTGGCTTTTCCCTTCAAATGACAGCTTTCCCCATTCAAATGCATGGGCAAACCATGTTGACCTTGCCATAAATTGGGTCAAGATCATCACAGGGTCATGATTTATATATACATTGCAGTACTTCAGCCATAGATGCTTCACGCCAAGTTTCATTGAGATCAGTCAATTGGTTTCAGAAAAGATTTTTGAAGGTTTTTTTCCCATACATGGGCATGGCGGCCATCTTGGTCATGTGACCTAGATTATTAATATACACATTGGTTCCCCCATCCTATAGAAGCTTCACATACAAATTGGCTTTAATTGGCCAAGTGGTTTCAGAGGAGATGTTTGAATATAATATACATGTAAATTGCCCTTGGGTGGGGGGCATATGAGCCCAGTGGCCCATTTTTATCAGAATCATTAATATTCAGTCATACTACCCCTTTCCTGCATGATTTTCACCTCACATGACAAAGTTTTCCCCATTCAAATGCATTGGCGACTTATGTTGACTTTGTCGTAAAGTAGGTCAAGGTCACCACAGGGTCATGATTTATGTATACATTGTAGCACTTTAGCCATCAATGCTTCATGCCAAGTTTCTTTGAAATCGGTCCACCAGTTCCAGAGTAGAAGATTTTTGAATGGTTTTTACCATATATGGGCATGGTGGCCATCCTGGTCTTGTGACCTAGATTATTTATATATATACATTGATTCTCCCATTCTATAGATGCTTCACATAAAATTTGGCTTTGATTGGTTTCAGAGGAGAAGATGCTTGAATATTATGGTAATATACATGTATAATGCCCCGGGGTGGGGGCAGATGAGCTGACCTGGGGTCTAATTTTTTTCAGAATCATTAATATTCAGTCCTACTGCCCATTTCCTGCAAGACTTTCACTTTAAATGACATTTTAAAAGTTTTCCCCATTCAAATGCATTGGCGACCTATGTTGACCTTGCCTTAAAATATGTCAAGGTCATCACAGGGTCATGATTTATATACATATTGTAGTACTTGAGTCATCAATACTTCATGCCAAGTTTCATTGAAATCAATCCACCAGTTCCGGAGATTTTTTAAGAGTTTTTACCATATATGGGCATGGCGGCCATCTTGGTCATGCGACCTGGATTAATTTATATATACATTGGTTATCCCTTCCTATAGATGCTTCACATACAATTTGACTTTGATTGGCCAAGCGGTTTTAGAGAAAATGTTTGAATATTATGGAGATATACATGTATATATATTGCCCCGGTGTGGGGGCATATGAGCCCCTGGTGTCCATTTGTTTTTCAGAATCATTAATATTTAGTCCTAGTGCCCATTTCCTGCAAGACTTTCACTTTAAATGACATTTTAAAAGTTTTCCCCATTCAAAAGATTGGTGACCTACATGTGTATGTTGACCTTGCCATAAAATAGGTCAAGTTCATCACAGGGTCATGATTTATATACACATTGCACCACTTGAGTCGTCCATACTTCAAACTAAGTTTCGTTGAAATCGGTTCACCGGTTCTGGAGAAGAAGATTTTTAAAAGTTTTTATCATATAGATATATGGGTGTGGCGGCCATCTTGGTCAAGTGACCTGGATTATTTATATACACATTGGTTCCCGCTTCCTACAGATGCTTCATATAAAATTTGGCTTTGATTCGCCAAGCTATTTAAGAGGAGAAGATCTTTGAAATTGTGGACGGACTGACGACGGACAGATGCTGGATCATGGCCATCCTATAAGCTCACCTCGTGAGCCTAACGAGCCGTTAGGCTCACGAGGTGAGCTTATAGGATGGCTATTGGTGAGCTAAAAAGGACCACAGGGGCTCATATAACCCCACCCCGGGGCAATATACATGTATATTACCATAATATTCAAACATCTTCTCCTCTGAAACCGCTTGGCCTATCAAAGCCAAATATTATATGAAGCATCTATAGGAAGGGGGATCCAATGTGTATATAAGTAATCCATCTCACATAGCTAAGAAGGCTGCCGTGCCCATTTATGGTAAAAACCCTTCAAAAATCTTCTTCTCCGGAACCGGTGGACCCATTTCAACCAAACTTGGCATGAAGCATCAATGAGGCAAGTACTACTACTACATTGTGTATATAAATCATGACCTTGTGATGACCTTGACCTTTTTATGGCAAGGTCAACATAGGGAAATGTGCAGTAGGATTGAATGATAATGACCCTTTGATGACCTTGACAAATTTTAAGGACAGATCAACGTAGGTCACACTAGAAAAAGTGCCTTGAGAGGCACGTATACCCCCGGCTGGTAGCCACCAAGTCCCCACTCCCCTACCCCCTACCCATACAAGTCGGCACATGCTCACCCCTGACATTGAATCTCAAATCCTCAATGAAAGACAGTACCCTTGTTGTTGTTTTTTGTCATGGATCCTTATTTCTTTTTCAAGAATTGTAGAGAGTGAGCAGCTGACATTGTTTCTTAATGATTTGGAGGTTAAAAAGTGTGTGCATGTGCAAAGCAAATCTTTCCTGATTCAATTTATTTGAATTATTTAAGACGACAAAAATTTCTCATTCAATTTTAATCAAAATGAAAATCACTGTTTTCCATATTATACCCTAATATCCCATGAGTAGGAATCATACAGCAACGAACCTGAAATTTATATCATCGTTTTACCCTTAAACTCGAAAATCCTCTGATAACTACAGTTGTGTTTCTTTTTTTGTCCAGTATATATGATGATGGGCAAGTCCATTCATCACTAATTGGTTATAATAAGTGTAATATAGTGTAATAATTATAACTAGAAATTGGCTGCAAGCAAGGCTTTCAGTATACCCCCCGCAAAATTATCTGAAGCTGGCCAATAACTTCCTAAGTCAAACATGCAGAAAATTAATCAAAGATATCTTTTCAGCATTATAATCCTTCATGAACATCCTCAGTATGCCAGTCACATCTATAAGACATTAAAAGAATATATTGAAAGCTTGAGGTTGATTTCACTGTATGCACTATGATCATTGTTTATCATGAGAAATGGTAAAAATTGGCTAAGTTAATAAAAGCTGTAAATTTGTCAAAAATTAACTTTTCAGCATGAAAAATATTCATGCAAATCATACATGTATCTGGAACAAATCTACAACTAGAAATTGGCTGCAAGCAAGGCTTTCAGTATACCCCCCGCAAAATTATCTAAGGCCAATAACTTCCTTTAAGTCAAACATGCAAAACATTTGTCAAAAATATCTTTTCAGCATTAAAATCCTTCATGAAAATCCTCCGTATGTCTGACTCATGTCTGTAAGGTATTAAATAATATACTGAAAGCTCATAGGCTGCTAGCCAGAGGGTCAATTGCTCCCCCCCCCCCCCCCTAGGGAATTTTGCAGACATACCCTATCTTAAAGAACAATTCAAGCCGAGTCGAATGAGAGATGTTTGCACCCTGAGCGTTGGGGCATTATCCTGTAACAGCCTGTTACATATGTTACCTTAACAAAATTAAGAAATTATGATATGGTGTTTTCAGCTGCAGAAAAATGACAATAGTTTATCATTTTACTCAACTTTTTCATACTGTCTGCTTGCTGTATGTCTATACTACATATTAAAATCGTTTAAACAAAAATTTGACCCACACTAACTGTAACGTATGTAACGTAAATTAAAATACCCCTTGAAAATAACACTTTTGAGTGATATCGTTTACTTATACAGTTGCACTATGCACTTTTCCAAAGATATGATTTGTATTTCCATCAGCATGTTCAATTGGCAGATAGAAAAACCAAGGTTTATTTTCCTTGCATGTATATGTTGCCTTATATGACGTTTTTAGTAGCCCTACCCCCAATTTCAAATGCGAAATGTTCTATTGCAAGTATGTAAAATACTTGAAACTGGTGGATATATATCATAGTTTCATACTTTCTTGCTTATTTTATCATAAACCATAGCTCTGACGATCTGTAACCAAGTATCTAGGATAAAAAATTTTGATCCAGAATGTAACATATGTAACAAACATATTATGAATAACGAAGGGCATTGTACATAGCAGGAATGCCAGTACATGCCGGTCTAATGTTCTATTTCATAAGAAATTTTGCAACCATATTATCTTAAATGACAATTCATGTTTGCTCCAATAAAAGACGTTTACTTTATGTACATTGGAGCATTTTCCTGTTACAGTCTGTTACATAGGTTACCATAATATGTTTAAAAAATAATGATATGGCAGTTTGAGCGTCAAAAGTAACTTTTTATTATTGATTCGCCCTTCTCTATAGTCTGCATGAAACATGTCCATTCTACACACTTAAGTTGCTTGAGCAATAATCTGACACCTACAGTGTAATGTCTGTAACATATATTAAAATTACCCTTTCAAAATTAGCATTGTGAGTGACATCGTTTGTTTTAGTTACACACTCCATTTTTCCAAATATATGTGAGTTTTCCATTACCATGTTCAATGGTGGAGATGGAAAATTCATATACTGTATTTATTATACTAAATGGTAGGGGTTATTTAGCAACCCTACCCCCAGTTTCATAAGCCAAATATTGTATTGCTAATTACGCAAAATGTGTAAATACTCGTTTCTTATGGCTATATCTAATGTTGATAATTATTTGCTTTAAATAATATTTCATGCTTATTGAGAACTAAAGTTCTGAGTGGCTGTTACCAAGTATCTAGGCTCAGACATCTTAATGAGGAATGTAACGTATGTAACATATATGTAAGAATAAAGAATGATGGTCTACAGTAGATGTATATGATGCTATTTCAAAAATAGTGTCAACACTTCACGTTTCCCTATGAATAATTAAGTTTTTGGTCTAAAACAAAACTAGAAATCTTATTCATGTCTGATAATCATGTCTTTGGACCCCATAAATACTTTTAATAAAACGTTAAGAAATCTCTTAAAAATGCAGAAAAATTAGGGTTTACTACCAAAGCATTTGTACCTGAACTGTTAGTAGACCTAGAATGCTGAAAGTGCTATCAAATAAATGCTACGGCAATGGTCTATTGCCCTCAGTCCTCTAGGTTCTTCATCTGAATTTCAGTTTCATGAATATTAATGAAAGTTTTAGAAATAAGAGAAAATACATAGCAAATAAGCAGGTATACCCACAAAATGATTATGTATTACAGCAAGCTAAAGTCTGAATGTGCTGAAAATGGCAAGGACAATTTTCTATCACCCTGCTATAATAACAAGTCATTTGATGAGCATTAATAAAATATAATGGTAAAATTAGATGTTGGTGATTAACCACTGAAGAATTGAGGCGGTGCCCCTATTAAACCAGATGAATATTGGCTACTAGAAGACATTGACAGCTGAAATTGGTATCAACCGGTTGCTAAGACAATGTTCTTTAACCATATGATGTTATGAATAAATCATATGAATATTTGTTTCATGAATTGCAATAAGAACTTCAGAAATATAGAAAATTTGCAGAAATGTAAAGGGGTATACTAACAAAATCACTTGTACATGTATCTCCACTGTCAATAGCTGTCGAGTAGTCAAAATGGCATCAAATGTTACTATTTGATCACTTTTATAATGAATTATTGTCATGCTATCACAATATATATGAATAATTGTCAGGTTGTCACGTATAAATACCACCATACCACATATCTGTAGCTGGACTTCCTTAATTGTTTGCTACTGTGATTTACCACTTTTATTAATGTTTTATCAAAAGCCTATGAAGGCGAAAGCCTGCATCGGCAATAGGTCGAGGAAACACATGTGACTAATTTCCCTGGCTTCCCGCGCAGAAATTTGTTCTATAATTAGACGAGTCATTGCGAAGAAAACATGTCGAGATAGCAGCAGGAGCTAATCAACGATTACATGGACTCTTATAAATGATAATTAACATGTACCTGATAATCAGCACCAAAAGGAATTGTGGTGGTATATGAATGTTAATAAAATATTTAAATATCAACCAACATATCCTAAAAGAGCATATACATGTTACGACAAATTTTTAAAATAGAATTTGAATAATTGCATCACAAAGGGGTGTATATCAGCGAGCATCTGTCTAAACTTTGAGAGAAGCCATATGGGCCGCCTCATGAGAAAACAAACAAAACAGAGGCGCAGATCAGCTTCGCAGTAACTGTGAAGCTGATCAGCGCCTTTGTTTTCGCTACACGGATAGTACAATTCCTCTCATTTTTAAATCCAAAATTTCCAGCCTCGAGCCATCTTCTGTGACTGTACAGGCCGGTTTGTGTCGGGCATGTTCGGAAACCACATTGTTGGTTTTCCAACGAGGCGGCTGATATAATTAATGAAAGAAAATAACGTTACATGACAAAGTTGTGAACTCAAAATGTGTGATTTGCTCGCGATTTTCAACTTTCATGCATTAGAGAATATCATGGCTGATCTTAACTTTTGAAAGTCGCACATGTGTTTTGCATGTATTTGAAAGATTTGCTGATTCAGTCAATATTTTTTTTTCAGTCTTGTCGGCATAGAACATGCTTCTGTTGAATTTCGTATTTTAAATGCATGCATTTTATAAGTATACAAACAAGAAGTTTCTACACAGAAAAGTCCTTGATACGATGTATATAGTCAGCTTAATTAAATTGTCTTCACGTGAAGGAAACATTGCAATTCTGGTCTCGATTAACATAGCCGTTGCCAGTAACATGTTTTCAATTTTCTCTATAGGAATCAAATTGCACTGCGTCATTGGAATTCATGATACTAGTAACCGGCCTTGACCGAACATACATATAAACAAATAATTGTTCTAACAAACAGGTTCAATTATGGCCAATTTTATGCCTGCTGTGCGATACAGATGGCGCTGCAGAGGTGCGATTTACCTATCCCATGAGCCGTTTCTATTTATAGTAACACCGTTTCAGGTCTGCTACGTCATCACATGTTATCGGTATGGGGGAAATTAGTACTGTGCCTTTCCAATACCTATTATCAGCAGATGCAGACTTTCCCCTATTCATTTACTTTTGGTTTTATGAATATCCATGAAAGTAAATCTGATATGATTTGTATATCAGAGTACTGGGAAATTGTGTATTGTCCAAGCAATTATTTGATACCAATGGCAATGGGCAGCCGGGATATAAGTTATTTCGTTGATATATTTCTTCATTTTTCTCTTATTTATGAAGTTTTTTATTCATGTAATATTAATATTAGTGACCTTTATCAGATTAGAAGGTTTATATATCAGATTACATGGTCATAATACATTGTCATAGCAATCATTTGATACCAGTTTCAGTACAGTAGTGCTATCAGTAACCTAGACACAGGCCATTTTGTAAGGTGTACCCTTTAATTGCCATGATTCTTCTCCAGTCTTTCATTAATATTCATTAAACTTTAAATAAGTTTATTCATTTATCAGACAAGAAGACAAAGTGCATAGCCTGAAGCATCAAGCTGCTACCACTTTTATCATTCTAGGTCTATTGATATGCCAGACACTAGTAATTATGTAAGTATACATCTTATTTTTCCGTGATTTTACAAATTTTTCATATTCTTTTTAATATATTAATCATTGAAAAATATGCAAATGAGATTATTTTCAAATAGACCCAATGGCCAATACATCTGTAAAATTGTCAAATGGTATCACTGATGTACAAACTATGTGCAACGATGATAGCTTGGGTCTGAAAGATATTTTTTAAAGGTTTTTAATGATTTTTTCGGCCAATTTAATGTTTTAATTAAAATTCACAAATATGCAAATAAGATAATTTGCATAACTTACCTTAAGATGAAATGGCTATAGTGAAGAGGCTTTAAAATGAGACCAAGTTCATTGGTCTGTGATAAATCATAATGGATATATGATCAATTTTGTAGGTGAAATTAACCCCATGTGGTATTGGTAACATTGTAACATTATATGAAATATAAATATAAACAACTTGGTGTTACACCGGTACAACTGAGGTACATCTAGCAAATGAAAATAACACAAGCATGTCATTCTTACCTTGCACATTGGTGTTTGCAGCTTTGTACGCCACAGAAACTATTACAGAAACCCGCATTTGTTTATAAATGTAAATTGACATATTTTGTTACATATGTTACACAAATTGAGAACCATCTATATCAACTTGATAGAAGTATGTATCCCACATATTGCCCTTGAAGAATCTTGCAGACAAATGGTAGAATTAAGGTAAAACAACCTGTTGTTCATTCCCAATCAAAGTATAGTGCAAATATATTTAGCTGGTAACAGTTGCTATTTTTAAATGGCCGTTACACTGTTACGCTCCGGGGTACAAAGTGCAAACATCTCTCATTTGAATGCAAATAACACAAACATGACATTCTGACCTTGCACATCGGTGTTTGCAGATTTGTACTCAACAGAAACTATTACTGAAAACCTTATTTGTTTATAAATGTAAATTCGCATATTTTTGTTACATACGTTACATATGTTGTACAAATAGAGAACCATCTATCTCAGCTTGATAAAATTATGCATCCCACATATTTTTGTCAAAGAATCTTGCAGAAAAATGGTAGAATAATGGTAAAACAACCTATTGTTCATTCCCATTCAAAGAATACTACAAATATATACAGCTGGTAACAGTTGTTATTTTTAAATGGCTGTTACACCGTTACGCCCCGGCGTACAAAGTGCAAACATCTCTCATTTGAATCAGAAAAGACTGCTCTTTAAGATAGACAATGTCTGCAAAATTCCCTAGGGGGGGGGGAGCAGGACCTTTTTCAGCCAGAAGTCTATCAGGGAGTACAATTATTATTGATTTCACTGTACACTGTTGATCATTATTTATCATGAGAAATGGTCAAAAATTGGCTATGCTAAAAAAAAGCTGTAAATTTGTCGAAAATAAATTATTCAGCATAAGAATTATTCACGCACATCTGAAATATATCTGGAACAAGTGTGCAAAGAATTCAAATGAAACTATGAAAGCACTAGGAGGACTTGATTTCATAAAGTATGCTCTACCAGCCGTACTGTATATTAGCGGATGGTTGAAAAATGTCTAAGTTGAAAAATGCTGTAAAGGACTAGGGCATTTAACGTCTGATTTTGGCCTCAGATTTTGCTAAAAAATAAATTAAATTTTGGAATTTAGGTGAGAAACTATTCCTTGAAACATTCATATATCTCCTCTATCAAAAACAAGAACAAGTACTTCATTTATTCTACAAGAAGAACCGTAGATAGAGCACATTTTGCACTTTTTGGTCTATTTTTGACCATTTCTGAACACTTTAATGCATTGTGCATAGCCGGGACTTTGACTTTTGGTGTCTAGCAAATTCCCGCTAAAAGCCCCACCTTGCGGGGACTGCTCGTTTGTAAAACCACGGCTGTTTTCCCCGGTAGCCTGCTATCTTTTCATTCACAGCCTTATTTGCATCCATAAAGCAAACCCCAGGTATTTTCCCCGCACTGCGCGGCAAAACTGTGGTTAAAGCCACGCTCATTTTCATGGCTATCTCACGCCCTCCCCCGGACCTTGAGAGGGGGGGGGGGAGGCAAAGTCATGTTTTGTCGCTAATATTGCTTAAATTCTGCTGTGTGTGTGTTTTCGTGTTTTTAAACAGAATGTTATTTTGTTAACTTGACTTTATAAGCACACATATTCATTTATTTAGTGGGTAGCGCAGTCTACAAATAACAAGCTGCAATGTTTAGAATTTCGGTTTGAATTAAGATTTGAAAACTATTTAATACACGTAATTGAATTTGAAAATTATTCTGGATATGCATACTTTCAAAATATGTGATGAGTGTGGCGTTAAGGATCTATCAGATAATTTACAGTTGTTTCCCTTGAAAAAAAAAAATAAACAAAACAAAACAAAACAAAAAAAAACAAACAAAACAAACAAAACAACAAAAAAAAATGGGAATGAGAACGTCAGACAGCCTACGACTGCTGTTTTTTCCGTTTTGCTGGAAGAATCTGATCTATATTTTGTACAGCGCTGGGGTTACAAACAATGTGCAATTGTAAGCATACTTTTTATGAGCCTGTGCATGAGAAAATAAACAATTTTGGTTTCTGACCAGGTCAGACACAAACCGGGCTGTACAATCACGATGCTTGAATTTGTGTCTATAAGTAGAAGAGAAAATGTACTATCCGTGTAGCGAAAACAAAGGCGTGATTCAGATTCACAGTTACTAGAAAGCTGGTCTGTGTCTTTGTTTTCGCTTATGCAGATTGTTGGTTTTCTTGTGCAGCGGCTCAAATAAAATGTCACAGTTTTCAGTCATGTTTCATGCATCACGAAAATTTTAGCTCGTGGAAATCGTGAGGCCGACTTCAGGTAACATACATTCTGGCCGTTTTCATTATGGTATTCAGGTAGCCGTGCAGGCAGAAATGTGCGTGATCGGATGGTCCATCTATTCAAAAAGAGAGATCAAAATGGAAAATTCAATTAAAAGCGTAAACCACCGTCACGGCATGTTTAGTCCTACCGTCAGAAATCAGCTACATGTACTTGTATTTTGTACAATTCAATTGAGGTAGCCTCGTAATTTCTTTCATATATCTTACCGTATTTATGTTATGACCAAGTCACGGCTGTAGTCATGTCGGGACGTTGCCTCCATTTTAAGGCACTTGTACCCAAAATAAGAATGTCATGACATCCAAAAGGTGCTTCCGAAAAGTAACCACCAAACTTAGCCAATACGGCTTCTATGTGTTGCTATATGCAATAATAACCGTTTCTGTGATGTATTCAACGTCATTAACATATTTGGCCCCTGCTCACCAACCGGGTGGTTTTATGAAAAGGTACAAGTAGGCAATGATCAGGAAAACGGCGCAATCAGAAAGAAATTCCAACTCCAAAAACCGAGGTGGGAAAATCTAAATTGTCAAGTATCGTAAGTCGGGTCAGCAGCTATTTCCCAGTAGGCGGCCACTCAGCTACCCGAACTTAAATAAAACTATGAAAACGTAAGGTTCAAACAGCACAGACATTTGACACCAAACATAAAACAAATAGAACCACAACAGAAATTAGAACGATCAGTAATATGAAGTTACTGGGGGTGGGCTTAACCGATTTTACAGGACCCAAACCTCGCCCTCAGTTTACAATATATTGTAAGCATGTAGCATTGTGTCGCAACATACACTGTAGCACAATTTAGATTTGCACACTACAGTCAACAATTGTTTTTGTTCTCAATGGCCTTCAACAGTTCGAAAATGGGTCAGCTTATTCGTATTTGACACATTATATTTGTCTACCCGGATTTAAAGCTGGATTCGATCGGCTGCTTCAAAACCTTTCCTCATGATGTGGCTCATCTTCACATGTCTTTTCAACTCTCCTATTATAGTTTTGCTTCACGTGGTATTTGGCTGGTTATGTAGAAGATGTAGATACAAGAACTTTGGACATTATTGCAATATTCCGGCATGCAAATGGCCCGTGGCATAATCCAGTCGCTATTTACTTAGCATAGGAAAGCTTATAAAATATTTACTTAGCATAGGAAAGCTTATAAAATATTCTTTCAGTGGCACAAAGTGACACACAGTGACTATAAAATCTAGCGAAAAAACGGTTTTGCATTGCGCAGATATCGGCGTTTCAAGAGTAATCCGGTAGACTTTGTAAATAGAAAAATGGTGTATGCACAACAGGTGACACGACCTATACTCGACACTCAGACAGGCCGATATGTGGCCAGACCGTCACTCCGACACGCCTACACATGTATGTCCACACGATGCGAGATCTAGATACTGCCCAGGAAAACTGGTTAAGTCAGCAATCCATATATTAAACATTAGTTGTTTACATCCAAAATTAGGTAGAAATCCGCTATAAAATGGAGATCGTGCGTCCCGACATGATCATAGCTGTTGATGGTGATGTGATGCAATAATCAACAAACAAAGCTTTATGCAAAAATTAGTCTGAATTGAAGCGGTATAACTGTTTTCGTGTAACAATTACAGCACAACGCCTTTTTTCAAAATGACTAAAGATCATGTAACAAAATAGCCTACTTTATTCTGATGCGCATTCTGACGGAAATTCTGAAGTTCTTCATCGATTACGGTTTGAACTTCAAAAAGTAGATCTATTTACCATGTAAAAGTTTCTACGAAGGAAAACAGCATGCTAGATGAAAGTAAAACCAGAGGACCAATGGTCCTGTAAACGCTCACCTGAGATCTGCTGCATATACCAATAAACATGTTTGAATATTATGGTATTTAACTCCAGTGCAGGGGCAGATGAAGCCCTTGGGCCATTTTCTTTTTTCAGAATCTTCAATATTCTGTCCATTTGCCAATTTCCTGCTGGCTTTTCCCTTCAAATGACATTTTAACAATTTTCCCAATTCAAATGCATAGGCAACCCATGTTGACCTTGCCATAAACTTGGTCAAGGTCATCACAGGGTCATGATTTATATATACGTTGGAGTACTTTAGCCATCGATGCTTCACGCCAAGTTTCCTTGAAATCAGTCTATTGGTTTCAGAGAAGAAGATTTTTGATGGGTTTTTACCATATATGGGCATGGCGGCCATCTTTGTCATGTGACCTAGATTATTTATATACACATTGATTCCTCAATTCTATAGATGCTTCACATAAAATTTGGCTTTGATTGGCCAAGCGATTTCAGAGGAGAAGATGTTTGAATATATATTATGGAAATATACATGTATATTGCCCCGGGGTGGGGGCACATGAGCCCCTGGGGTCCAATTTTTTTCAGAATCATTAATTTTCAGTCCTACTTCCCATTTCCTGCAAGACTTTCACTTTAAATTACATTTTAAAAGTTTTCCCCATTCAAATGCATTGGCGACCTATGTTGACCTTGCCGTAAAATAGGTCAAGGTCATGAAAAGGTCATGAATTATATACACATTGTAGTGCTTGAGCCATCGATGCTTCATGCCAAGTTTTGTTGAAATCGGTCCACCGGTTCTGGAGAAGAAGATTTTTGAAGGGTTTTTACCATATATGGGCATGGCGGCCATCTTGGTCATGTGACCTGGATTATTTATATACACATTGGTTCCCCCTTCCCATAGATGCTTCATGTAAAATTTGGCTTTGATTGGCCGAGCGGTTTCAGAGAAGAAGATGTTTGAATATTATGATAATATACATGTATATTGCCCCGGGGTGGGGGCGGATGAGCCCCTGGTGCCCAATTTTTTTCAGAATCATTACTATTCAGTCCTACTGCTCATTTTCTGCAAGATTTTTCCTTTAAATGACAATTTAACAATTTTTCCCATTCAAATGCAAAGGCGACCTATGTTGACCTTGCCGTAAAATAGGTCAAGGTCACCGCAAGGTCATGATTTATATACACATTGTAGTACTTGAGTCATTCATGCTTCATGCCAAGTTTGGTTGAAATCGGTCCAGTGGTTCCGGAGAAGAAGATTTTTGAAGGGTTTTTACCATATATGGGCATGGCGGCCATCTTGGTCACGTGACCTGGATTATTTATATACACATTGGTTCCCCCTTCCCATAGATGCTTCATGTAAAATTTGGCTTTGATTGGCCAAGCGGTTTCAGAGAAGAAGATCTTTGAAAATGGTGGACGACGGACGACGGACGACGGATGACGGACGGACGGACGCCGGATCATGGCCATCCTATAAGCTCACCTTGTGAGCCTGACGGCTCAGGTGAGCTAATAATAACGCGACGCTGTTGATTATGACGACGTCATATTCCACGCGTCATGTCACCGATATGTACATAACCCTCGTGTATAGAAATAATGCTCTTGAGGAAGCGAATTGAGGTATTCATTTAATTTTTTCGGATTTGTTTTCTTGAAACATTGTAGAAAACATCTACGAAATCTCGAAGCAAACTAACGATAGGCCGGAAACGCCAAAAAGCGCACATCGCCCTTTGAAGGACATCAGGCAAAAACTACTTAAGTTATTCGGCAAAGATGTCAAAATGTTGACGGAATGACGGAATCACGGAATCACAGACAGGCTGAAAACAGTATACCCCACTAAAACTTTGTTTGCGGGGGGTATAAAAAATGCTGTAAATTTGTCAAAAATTATTTTTTCAGCATTATAATTCTATCTGCAAAGAAATAAAAAAAAAAAAAACCAATGAAATCTCTAGAAGGAGTTGATTTAAACTATTCACTACCAACCATTGTTGTATATGTGCAATAGTAAAGAAAATGGCAAAGTTAAAAAATGCTGTAAATTTGTCAAAAATTATTTTTTCAGCATTATAATTCTTCATGCACATCTTCAATATGTCTGTACCATGTTTGCCAAGTAATGAAAAGAAATACTGAAAGCCCTAGGAGGAGTTGATTTCACGAAGTATGCACTACCAACCATTGTTGTATATGTGCAATAGTAAAGAAAATGGCAAAGTTAAAAAATGCTGTAACTTTGTCAAAAATTATTTTTTCAGCATTATAATTCTTCATCCACATCTTCAATATGTCTGTACCATGTTTGCCAAGTAATGAAAAGAAATTCTGAAAGCCCTAGGAGGAGTTGATTTCACAAAGTATGCACTACCAACCATTATTGAATATAAAGAATTATCGAAAATTTGCTATGTTGAAAATGCTGTAAATTTGTCAAAAATGATTGTTTCAGCATGATAATTCTTCAAGCACATCTGCAATATATCTGAAACATATCAGCAAAATATTAAAAAGAAATATTGAAAGCTGTAATAGGAGTTGATTTCACAAAGTATGTAGTTTCAGTACTTGCAAACATGTTATATGAAGACTTAAAAAGTCCCATAACTCTTGCAAAACTGACCCTTTGGCCCCTAAATTCATACCACATATGTATTGTCTGATGGTGCAAGTGTGTTAAAAATTTGAAATGAATCAGGCAAAAGCTACTCAAGTTATTCAGCAAAGATGTTAAAATGTTGACGGAATGACGGAATCACGGAGTGACGGAATGACGGACAGGCTGAAAACAGTATACCCGTCTAAAACTTCATTTTGCGGGGGGTATAATAATATTAGTGCCATATCCAGGTAATTTTGAATCTGAGATTTTATTGACAGGCTTTGAAATCCAAACTTCCTTAAACACATTTTAAGAAAGACAGAGATCAACCTCAACAAAAATATTACACCAACCTAGCTATATTAATAAAGAAACACCTCCACATTAGAAAGAAAGAAAGAACAAAAGAAAGACAGAAAGAAAAGTTGCATGCTAAGTTTTTGTTGCACAATTGGATATGTTTTTTTATATATATATATAATTATATTTTCTAATACTTACCAAAAAAAATCTAACAATTCACATTATGAAGATTTAGTTCTTTCATATGAAAAAAGTTTAATGAAAATGTATAACACAAGACAATTTTTCCATACCCATATAGTCACACACACTGAACTGATGTGGTTAAATATTATAAATTAATAAAATGTAGTGCACATTTGACATTTCAGAGATTATTGGAACTAGATGGCCTTAGGGTAGGTCATAAAATCTAGAGATAAGCTTTACCTGGCTGCTCAGGATTACCATAACGTTTCTAAAATTTGGGACCAGTCACATTTGTCAGTCATATTATAATAACCATGTTGATTCCATTTTAATATTGAACATGTATTTTATAAGTTCACTGATATTATTAACATACGCATGACAATCAGGGTGCCCGGTGACTTTTGGTGTCAAAAATATAGGTCAGGTTCAAAAATATAGGTTTTTCGAGGTCAGAAATATAGGATAAAATAGGATGTATATAGAATGAAGAAAACAAGCTAAATTAATGTTTATCAGCCACCAGTCACATGATACATCTGTGAAGCCAACCAGATATATTCCTCTTTCCAAATAGAAAGAAAGACTGAACAAAGAAGAAATTCTTGATAGCAAGAATTCTTGATCTGAAATTTCAAATCCAGATATATAATATTACTTGGAATTCTGAAATTCCAAAAGGAGAGATTGTTTTCAAAAGTAAGGAGATCTTCCAAAAGAAAAGAAATATCACATGCTGTTTATCAATAAAGAGAAATGAGTAAATAAGAAGTATGTTATGGTTTGGGTAAAAGCTTTCATGCTTTCAGAATTTTAGTGTTCTTGAATTTCTGTAAACTTACGATTCTTGTAATGTTGTGAATAGTAAAACACTATTATTGTCACTATAAAGACCTTTGAAGGAAATTATAATTTAAGCACTTAAAATTATATTTCGAGCCTGTTGTTATTATGTTCAGAATCAGTATTTTATGCTATGTGTATACAATCTACATCAAGTTATAATCTTCTCATTATGGTGAAATGATATGTTGAAAATTTGAGTGTAACACATCATACCGTTCTTCAGCTTTATAATCATCACAAGTCATAGCCAAAAGGTAGCAAAGTTTGGGTTTTATCATACTAACCTATCAGATTTGGACACTTAAACAAGAATTTAAAGGTCTCTCCTCTATTTTTTATGGCACTAAATCTTAAATTCTTAAGAACAGATTTGAATGCCCACAAACAACTTTCAGAGCAGAACTTAAATATACCTTTGCCTTTAATGTCAGATGATAATTTATTACTTCTTTGAAACTGTACCACCACTAATGAAACAGCAGTATTTTTTTCACTTGCTACACATTCCTGTCTCAGTCCAGAATGTCCACAATTAGTATTATATTCCATTTCTCTCTATATACACAAAAGTTTAATGCACCAGTCATTTGTATCCCCGGCTCCCCCGGGGCCGGGGATAGCGGGGACATAGCGGGGCTAAAGTGCCTGGCTTTAACCTCTGATGTGTCCCAGCAGTGCCGGGGATTTGCGGGGGTTATGATTTCCCGCCAATACACTGTCACATTGATTCAAATTAGATTTTAATGATATTTTTAACATTTAATTATCTTTATGGTACTTATTTAATTTCCAAATGCACCTGAACATTTACATGCATAAAATGAGGACCATCTCCCATGTTTCAGTTTCATCAGAACAACTCCCAGCTGTTGTTCCACGTTATTGTCAGCCCCTGGGGAGCCGGGGCTTTTAGCAGGGGTTTTACCAAAACTCTTGCCCGGCAGTGCCAGGCTTTTAACCGGGCTTTAAAAATTGAAAAGTTGAAAGCTCCGCTATTCCCCGGCCCCGGGGGAGCCGGGAATGCAAATGACTGGTGCATAAAACATCAATTCAAACAGACGGAAATTTGGACTCCTATATCGCACCCTGCTATAAGCAGATGCGATAAAAATTACTGCTTCATATTTTTGTCAGTCATATATCTGTATGTATGATTTTAATATTGTATTTTATTCCTATATTTTTAATTCAGTTGAAACAAGATGTTTTATCTTCCTTCCAGGTATCAAATGTGAATGAAATGTTGCAGAATTTAGTTATTCATTAAAACATACTTACAGTACTGTGTGACAGTCAGTCTTTAATCATCCCTCTTTTCACTAAAATAAAGAAGAAAAAATCAACATTGTTAAAACTGGGCTACATCATGAGAAAAACTGTTTTAACATATATATTGATAAATTTAAATAAAGGCGCAGAACAGCACAAAGACAAGAAGCTGATCAGTTTGTTGTTGTCATCATGTGGTAAGCACATTCACGCAAATTTTCAAACCTTGAAACAACTCCAATGGCTACACAGCCCAAATAAATGTTTGACCAGATAAGAAACTCCTAAAATAGTTTTTTCATGATGCAACCAATTTCATAATGCACAGGTATTGTTTCATTATAGCCCCAGGCTGCCATATAAAGCGATCAATACTTTATTACCTGATTTTATGAACATAAAAGGAAGGGGTATTATCAATTTATCATCATTTTAGAATTATGAAAATTGACAGAATATTTTCACATTAAAAAATTAAAAAAAAAGGATTTTCATTTAAAGTTTTAGAAAAGTTGAGCAACTAATTTTATTCAAAAATGAAATCCCCACTCACACCAGAGAGAAAAAGACTTGTCTGTTGTGTAAGTGATTTACGGTATGTTTACATTCAACAGCTGAAGTCATGTTGGGACAGTCACCTAGCCATATACTGTTCCTGGTTAAGCCATCTTAAGGCAGGCTACCAGTACTTTATAACTTTATATGCATATGAGTACTGGTAGTGTAACGTGTAGCCGAGCTGAGCCACAGAAACCCCGTCAGTGGAAAAGCATGCTCATCCACCAAGGGTGGTTTACTGTGCTATGTACTCAACACTTACTCGATTCACAAAGTTTCGAGTTTGAAAATTTGCATATTACAAGCACTCAATATGCCTAATACGTTGCACCAACATATTTTTCCAAGGGAGGCTATCCCGTCACATTACTTCCCCCTCCGAGAAGACTCACCCCGAGTCTTGGCCTGGGGACTACATGGGTAAGGCAACCCCGGTCTGGCAGCTGTCATTATCCCACCGCTGCCACCAAATGTAACGAACGGCCGAACAAGCCACAGCAAACCCCTTCAGTGGAAAAGCATGCTCATCCACCAAGGGTGGTTTACTGTGCTATGTACTCAACACTTACTCGATTCACAAAGTTTCGAGTTTGAAAATTTGCATATTACAAGCACTCAATATGCCTAATATGTTGCACCAACGTATTTTTCAAAGGGAGGCTATCCCGTCACAGTAGGGAAAAAAAAGCTATATTACCATATTCATTCTAATTAGCACACAGTGCACTTAACTTTTCAAACAAAATATTGTTCTAATTAGCGCACACTATGAACGAAAACAACACAAACTGCTGTAAAAATCATATGGATATCAATGATGATGTCATTTAAGTGTTCCAATTGTTCAAACAGTAATTTTATATTACTGATCGTTCCAATGCGATACTTCTGTTGTGGTTCTTATTGTTTTATGTCATGGTGTTCAATTTTTGTGCTGTTTGCACCTTATGTTCGCTTTCATGCCCCCAACTACGAAGAAGATGAAGGGTCATATTGGTTTGGGTCTGTCCGTAGAGTGAGTCCAGTGAGTCTGTTACGCTTAGCACTCGGTCAGGAACCATTAGAGCTAGGATCTTGAAATTTGGTATATGGTTTCATTATGAAAATTCATAGGACCTGTATTTCTTCTTTCAGGTAAATTCAAGGGGCTAGGGGCCCATTATGTGAGAGTTATTTCCTTTTTTAATTCTTGATAAAGTGAATAGACAGTGGGTACCTTGTGTGCGCAACTCCTCCCACAGTTTAATACTGATTCTCTTGAAACTTTACAGATGTTGTGACCATGCTTTGAAGATATGCATGTGGTTTGGATATAATCATCAGATTAATTTTTGTCACTTTTTCACAATTTGCATGAACTTAGCCATTTTTCTGGCATTTTGACAATGAAAGTGAATGGACAGTTGGTACCTTGTGTGCGCAACTCCTCATACAGTTTCATGCCAATTGCTTTAAAACTTTACATAAGTTATGGGCATGGTCTGAAGATATGCATGTGTTTTGGACATTTGGATATAATCCTCAGATTCTCAGATTATTTTTGGTCATTTTTTTTTTTTTTTTTTTTTACAATTTGAACCTTTAGTCATTTTTTTGCATTTTAGTGAATAGATAGAAGGTACCTTGTGTGTGCAACTCCTACAGTTTAATACCGATACTTTTGAAACTTTACAGACAATGTGACCATGCTTTGAAGATATGCATGTGGTTGGGATATACTCCTCAGATTAATTTTTGTCACTTTTGTGCAATTTGAACTTTAGTCATTTTTCGGACATTTTCACATCTTGAAAGCTATGAGGCATTGTGTTTCATAAACACATTTTCTAGTCATATTTTAGTTAGGTTTAGGAAACTATGTGGCCACCTTTTGGGAAATAGCTGCTCACTTGGCTTACAATATGTTTTCTTAGTACAAGTATCTAATTGACAATTTAGTTTTTTTCCCACTTCGGTTTTTGGAGTGGTAATTTCTTTCTGATTGCTTGGTAAATACAGTACTAATGTGTAAAATTGCTATAACATACCAACATGCTAGTCGAGCAGTGTGCGCTTATGCACATGCTTTTTCGGACATGACCATGCACTATTTAGAAAAAATACGGTACATTATTAAATTTTGAAAGATCATAACTAAAAAAGTTTTGTGTTTTTTTTGTTCAAACCTTTACAAAAATATCTGTCATTTTTTTCTTTTTCGTCACTACATGCACACTGATCCATGTGCTTTTTCGGACACGACTATGCACTAATTAGAACAAATACGGTACATTATTTGAAAGATTGTAACTAAAAAAGTTTTGTGTTTTTTTTTTCAAACCTTTACAAAAATATCTGTCATTTTTTCTTTTTCGACACTACATGCACACTGATCCATGCATATGGGTTAAATACACTGACCTGGTACCAGACCAAGAAACTTTACTTATATCTTATCCTCATCACACCCCAACAAATGTGTCAGCCTCTTCAACGTTTTCAATGTTTGCTGTCATATAGCACATTAGAGCAGTGTTCATGTGCAGCATTTGCACCCAGGTAAATTTTTGCACCCGAGTGCATATTTGCACCCCCTTACATGTATATATGCACTCCCATATCTTAAAGGAAGTTGGTGTTAATTCACAAAAAATACACCTTGGGTGCAAATTCAATTCGCTGCACCTTGAAAGCAAGGGCAAATTTGTACCCGAATGCATTTTGGCACCTGGGTGTATTTTCTTAAAACACTGTGCACATGGCAAAAAAACACCCAGGTGCAAATCTGCACTTGGATGCAAAAATACACCCAGGCGCAGGTGTTGCACATGAATATGTCTTTCGATCAAAGTGCTACTTAAAAACAGCTGATCAGGGTGTCCACAATTTTAGCGAAGCAAAATTCGCTGACAATTCTCTGACTCAATTTGCATTTCCCTGACTCAAGTATTTTCTCACATCTGGGGAGGCGCAGATTGTCACTCTCTTCAGTTTTCTTCAGCAAATCAGAACATAATATCTCTAAAAAGCAGCGAATTCAAGTTCTTCATTTGTTTTTATCATAATACATCAGATCAAAAGGGTGTTCTAACAAGTCCAGTCATGATTTACATCCTGAACTTGCCTCACAAGGGTTGCCCTGAAACAGTCAGGATATGACTCTTTGAGTGTCACTGTCCAACATAGTCAAAGGACATAAACAATTAAGCTAAAACCCTATTATAAACAATCAAGCAAAAACCATATTAATACATGTACTTACAATATAATTGTTTTTCCTCTCATAATTTCCCAGTTGTATGAGAATTCATTTATTAATTATCTCATTTATTTATTTATTTATTTATTCATTTATTTAAAAACAATATACTCAATGTAAAATATAACAGCAATTATTATCATGATTATCAGTCAAACAAACAAACTAATTTACCTGTTGTACTGTCTCAACTTAAAATAAGACTATACCTTTATCACTTTTAGTTTCATATCATGTGAAAACCTATTTTATTGTGTTCTGAAAATTTAATCCAATCTGCTCTGTTTTTGCTATATATACTATTTATATTTAGAACTTTGCTTCAAATAAAGAAGACTTGCAAAAACAAATTCATACATACTGATCCACCTGTGAATATTAAGACTGGTATCAACCTTAAAATTTCTCTATAAGTACTTGTCAGGAAATGCATTTCTGTACTTCTGACTTTTTATCGAAGATGCAACTTGTTCCTTATTGTGAATATTAACTGTTTTATACCTGTATAATCCTCACTTTACAAGTTGGTTGTTTTACAATAATAATAGGTGAGATTTGCAATGTCACTAGAGTGTAGCCTAGAGTGAGCTTTTTATGAGCTATAGTGGGCTTTACTGAGTACATTGTTCATTCAGGTTTTAGATTTCAAAGTGGAAACATGTTTGAAGATGTGAAATGAGACTGTAAAATCCTACTGAGTGTTAGAATAAGGAATTATTGTTTTATTCAAATATGTAAGTAATTTTTATGTTGAATTCATTCTCTGCTGATTTTGTTAATATTGTGAAATTCTGGAATTGTGAAATTCAGTAATATTCATTTGGCTGCTTAATTTAGTATTGTAATACTAACTTGCAATTTTTAGGTGGCCTCTTGGTAGATGATCAGAAGAAGCTCTTGTTATAAATCAGCAGAAGATGTTTCCAACACAATATGTGCATTGATGAATTGAAGTTAGCTGTGGGACTGCAGAAGTGTAAAAATAGAATGGCATTAAGATGATAAATCTATGGTGTTCTATATGGGTCATAAATCAGAAATTACTAAGATTTTCAGTTGATGAATGACAAATAAAACATATTCAGTCGATTCAATGGAACTGTTTGTATAATAATTATTCATTGGGATATTGACAGAATTGGACTGAGATTTGCACTTTGAGTAAGGTGAAACAAATAAACATTGAATAGAAATCTATAGTGTACCACAAGGGGAAAAACTTAAGCTAATTGATCTGATGTATGTGGTGATGAAGTCAATAAACACTGTTATTTGATGATCTTACATGACAGATACATTCAATTGAAGTTACATAAATAGAAATACTGAGTGAAAAACTATGGTGTACTACCCGAGGCAAACTAATGCTGAGTGACACTGATGAAATAAACTTTATGAAAGATATTTTGACATAAGTGACTACAGTTGTCTTGAATTTGACATTGAATAATTTCAGTTGAAGTGATTTTGTTGTATATAAGATTCTGTACAGTTCATACCAGATATTGCACAAACTATAGTGTACCATATGGGTCAGAAAGCTTATTTTGAATACAGGATATTTAACAAGTTGGCTAGTGCATAAATGAATAAGTTTGATTAGATTAATATTTTGTTGTTATATACAGGTCAGAGTACTTAGTGATCAGGAAATTCACAAACCAGTATTCTCCAGAGTTGTGCTGTGTGAAGTGTAATGATTAGAGTTTATTGCAATAGGTGTTGAATATGCTGAAGAAATATTTCTAAGTGGTCTTTGTGGAATTTAGCAAATATTATTCACGGGGACCCAACTGTTAATCGTGATTATTGATGCGACGTGGAATGTTAATGCATGCTATTATGAAGTTTCGTATGCGTCGGCGAGTTCGTTACGAATGCGACGTTCCACATCCTCTGTCCTTGGACGGTAAGTACCACATGTTTTGCTCTTGTGAAAATAAACAAAGCCGAGTTTACAAAATCGGCGTCCACTATGATCTGCAAAAATCTTCTATGTTCCCACCTGGAGTCAATTGGAATACTTACGGCACTTGTGTTTTTCAGGTAATGGTTTATAAAGTTGACAGGTAGATACAAGATTGCCACGAAAACTCATTACATTCTTAAAGTCATTTTGTTTTTCTAATTCTTGACCGTAAACTAAGAAGTATAACACAGTCTTGTGGTGTCTTTATTGAAATATGTATCCAAATGGCTTTGTAAATGCACACTTATTTACTGAGCGTGAAAAACAGTAAGATAAGCATCTCTTGTATGCATCGTAGATTTTGTTAAAATTTAATATGCGACACAGAAATGCATCTTGGAAGATTGAGACCCATGAATCAGTAAAATAAAAAAGCAAATATGGAGACAGTGATGCATTTACTTCAATAAATAGTTTCTAGATACATGTTAAAGGGGTCAACCATGTTTTTATACTGTATTAACATTTGCAGAGGCTGGAGAAAGTTGTTTTAGCCTGAGGCCGAGGGTTCAAAGGGCTCCCGAAAGACTCCCGAAAGACTCTTCTAACTGCAATAAAATAACCATAGTTGATCGCTGTTCTTGTACAACACATCATTCCCATGGAAAACTGACTGACAACCGCACCTAAACCCTCACAAATCCCTTTAATTCTTTTGTTTTCTCTCCCCCCACCCCCACCCCGCTTATCAAAAATGCATGGAGCCACCGATATTAAATGATCAAATATTATCTGGTTAAGCCTTAGTGGTCATTTAATGTTAGAAAACATATTACATATGTCACTGATATGCCCGAAAATGATTTGCTGTTTCGAGGCAAGAAGTCACTCGAATGTTGACAAAGCTATATCAGAAAACCACTCTGTGACCTCATTCAAAATAAAAGTGGCACATGCTTTGAAGCTCGCTCAACAAAGTACATGTATCTTACAAGGAAACAATACACCATGCAATATTGCGCTTGATAAAAGCACAAATTATGCTTTTGCATTGACGTAAATAACTTTTTTAAGAGCACAACAAAATGCTAATTCTTCCATGACTCATTCTAGTAGTACGTACCTTCATCTTCGATGCATACAAAAGATGCTTATCTTACTGTTTTTCACGCTTAGTAGATAATTGTGCATTTACAAAGCCATTTTGATACATATTTCAATAAAGACACCCATAGGACTGTGTTATACTTCTTAGTTTACGACCAAGAATTAGAAAAACAAAAGGACTTAAAGAATGTAATGTGTATTCGTGGCAATCTTGCATCTACCTGTCAACTTTATAAACCATTAGCTGAAAAACACAAGTGCCGTAAGTATTCCAATTGACTGCAAGTGGGAATATAGAAGAATTTTGAAGATCATAGTGGACGCCGATTTTGTAAACTCGGCTTTGTTTATTTTCACGAGAGCAAAACATGTGGTACTTACCGTCCAAGGACAGAGGATGTGGAACGTCGCATTCGTAACGAACTCGCCGACGCATACGAAACTTCATAATAGCATGCATTAACATTCCACGTCGCATCAATAATCACGATTAACAGTTGGGTCCCCGTGTTATTTGGCTGTCAAGAAACTCTATAGTGTTAGTCTTAGTGGTTTAGTTTTACTTAGTGTAGTTAGTGGCGCCACGTTATAGAGTTTGAATCTTTGTGGATATCTATGTGGTTTATTTCAGATGTGTTCAACAGCTAGAAAATTGCAAATAATACAAAGTTTAGAATTGTTTAAAAGAGAAAGTTCTAGATATTGGTTTGTTTTGAATTGACCTGTATTGAAATATGCCTAGCACAGGATGTCAAAATAAAACTTCTGCTTTGTGGTGAAGAGAAAATATATTGATTTGTTTATCCTATCCTACAATATCATCCTCTACTAGATTATATATTAACACCCTAAACATGTTCCTGACAGTACTTAATGTAAAACCAATTTTTTCATGACACAGCCACCATGTGGTTTTGTCTTTGATTTATGATGTCTATTGGACAATATGGTGCCTGGAGGAATGTGATTTGTGGTCACCAGTGTCTATTGGAAGCAGAAGACTTAAGATTTCATATTGCACACCCAAATAAGGGAATGGAATATAATTTTATAGCAACCTGAGTTTACTAAAAAAAAAATTACAAGACTAAATGAAGTATAAATCAACACCTCTTTTATTTTTTCATAAACATTTTATATTCATTTTCATGATTCATACATATCTAGTTTGATATGTGTTTTTTTTTTGTTTTTTTTTTTTTGTGTTTTTTTTTTTTTTTTTTTTTTTGTAAACCAGAAAAAAGCACTTTTGCTTAATCAGTACATGAATATGGTTAAAACACTATATATTTAAAGAGAATTCATTGTTGAAATATTGTTTGACACTAAATTAGGAAGCTTTGATTAGAGCACTTATCTGAAATTGAAAAAAAAAAAATAATAATCCCCAGAGTGGCCATAACAATTTTTTGGGTAGGGCTGATTTTGATGGGTAGGTAGGAGCATAGCAAAGAAAAAAAATTTTTAAGGTCGGCGTTAACAAAAATAATAGGGGCACAAATATACTTAATGACACTTCCAACGCTTCCCGATAATGAATTTTCAACATCTCAAAAACCGACAAAGCAATTTTCTTGAAATTTGCGCCATTGTTTAATCAGCCACCCCATTATTTGTTTGTATATTAACAGACAACCCATAATTTCAAAAATCACAAAAAAATGGTCATCTCAAAAGTTTCTCCGTTTTTTACTGTCCATTTTTCACATCCCATCATTTCTTTTCTTTTGTTTTCACAACACATAAAAGAACTAGAAAAAGTGCCTTGAGAGGCACGTATACCCCCGGCTGGTGGTCACCCAGTCCTCCTTCTCCCTCCCACAACCACCCAGCACATGTACACCCCTGACATTGAATCACAAATCCCGAACAAAAGACAGTACCCTTATCAAATACTTTATAGAAGTGTGCATTCTAAAGCACTTTGACCACAGACATGAGTGAGTGTAGTTTTTAGAGTGACATATCTTCTTTAGAGCAGTACACAGAGCTGACTTGTGTACTCCATCTAGGACTTTATCATGGACATTGAGGGTCAGGTCCTCAGTCCTAGATGGAAAATGAAAATAGAATGTCAGTCTAAATTAAAAAAAAAAAAATAGTAATAATAAAAGTATTGATGTCCTAGATCTTGAACTCAAGTGCCCCCCCCCCCCCCCCCCCCCCCCCCCCCCCCGCACGACATGGACCCAACCCAGGTATACCCTATAGGGTACCTATAGTGGGTGCAGGACATTTCGTCTAAAACCATTTCGTCTAAAAGCCATTTCGTCTAAAGGACATTTCGTCTAAAAGCCATTTCGTCTAAAGGACATTTCGTCTAAAAGACATTTCGTCTAATGGAAATTTGGTCTAAAGGACATTTCGTCTAATGGACAATTCGTCTAAAAAATCTAGTTGGTGCGACATTTGGTCTAAAAAAAAGTTAAGAAAAAATAAGAATTTTTAGACCAAATGTCGCACCTTAACTGGAAATCAATTTCAGAGATGTGACTTGAAATATTTATTTATGATTTCCGTTTACCTGCAAGCTTATGGTGACAATACATGTATAATATTGATCTATCTTAACTGGTCATTGTGAGCAGTTATCAAACTGGTATAGCTCGCCAAATGGGTCACTGTATGGGCGTTACCTTATGAATACGTTATTGGGTATGGTCTACTTTTGACCTAGGTAAAAGCCAAAGGTATACAGTTGAAAGACTCAACTCACATGTTGTCCGTTAGAATGAAAATCCGAGTTTGTCTAGTTTACTGGATTGGACAAAATAGGTAGCTGATCTTTAACGGTAAAATATGTGACAGCACTCTAGGCTGACTGAATTCGACTTTTTTATTATCTCCCTACTTATAATGAACAGATTGAGTAGCCGACCACGCCCAGATATGAATATTAAAGTTGCCACCCATACAGTGACCCATTTGCCGAACTATAGCTATAATGCAGTGTTTAGGATTAGTTTTGGTCCATTGTTGTCTGATGCAGTTGTTGATTGGTAAACAATAAAAGCATTATATATTTTTTAAATAAAAGATGCTGCTGCAACATCGCTGGAGGGATTGGCTACAATTTGTCATATTAAATAATGAAATTGATATCCAATAAAATGTTGTTCAAAAGTATTTTCCTTATCATTTATGTTTTAGACGAGTTTTAGACGAATTTTAGACGAATTTAGACATTTTTAGACGAATTTTAGACGAAATGTCGTATTCGACGAAATGTCCATTAGATGAAATGTCCATTAGACGAAATGTCCTTTAGACGAAATGACATTTAGACCAAATGTCTTTTAGACGAAATGTCCTTTAGGCTTAAAAAAAAAAATGTTATGTTTCCGATTTCCCGACCGACTGGTCAAAATCTGCGCCGACTGCAACTTTTTTAGCGCTCAGAAAAAAAAAAAAAAAAAAAAAGTCGGCGACCGACCCTGTTCAACGATTCCGGTTTTTATCAAAAGTCAAAACCAATTCGTTACGAGAATTTGTCCGCGCCGATTTTCGGATATTTTCGGTCTTTAACAATTACGATCAAGAACAACAACATGGCTACTGTGTAGTGTGTTGACACGACCAAGCACATTAGTCGCCATTTATTTCGACAAATGTAGCCACATACCTGCTTCAAATGTAATAAAAGCCTTGCGGCACAATGTCCCGTTATCCCTGTTATACGAAGACGGCCATCCTCGGTGTAAAGGTTGCCGATTTGGAGTCAAATGTGCGGTAAGAAGAAAGTCCGGTCAAAAAAAAAAAAAAAATACCTACCGATCCCGATTTTCCAAGGAAAAAAAAAAAAAAAAAAAAAAAAAAAAAAAAAAAAAAAGCCTACCTACCGACCCTATGCTAAATTTATGATGAAATCGGAAACATAACATTTTTTTTTTAGGCCTTAGACGAAATGTCCTTTAGACGAAATGGCTTGTAGACGAAATGGTTTTAGACGAAATGTCATGGATCCACCTATAGTCCAAATATGAATGGCTTCTGATGATAGGCTCATGAGATATACCCCCCTACAGAAACTTTAACCAAAACTTTGACGCAAATTAAAGGTGACCTAGATTTTGAACTCTAGCCCCACCCCCGGGCATGGACCCTGGGGTCCAAAATCATAGAAACAAAGCTAACCCTATAGGGTACCTATAGTCCAAATATGAATGGTTTCTGATATATAGTTCATGAGATATACACCAATAGAGAAACTTTAACCAAAACTTTGACGCAAATTAAAGGTGACCTAGACTTTGAACTCTAGCCCCACCCCCGGGCATGGACCCTGGGGTCCAAACTCATAGAAACAAAGCCAACCCTATAGGGTACCTATAGTCCAAATATGAATGGTTTCTGATATATAGTTCATGAGATATACACCAATAGAGAAACTTTAACCAAAACTTTGACATTTTAACTGAACTAACAAACCAACGAACCAACGAACTAACGAACATACGAACGGAAAAGCGAAAACTACATACCCGTCGGCATAAATGCCGGGGGTATAATAAGAGAGAGAAAAACTTATAAACACAGACTGCACAGAATCTACAAGAAATCATAGGGGCATGCGTTTGATGCACAACAGTGTAACGTTTTATACAGCGTAAGTACATGACTGTAAACCTTCTGCCAAGCAATCATAGTGACTATTTACCTTTGCCAGAACTCATCTGATCTAACATCCAACCTACATGTAGCATATCTGGGTCATTATCTTTGAAATATTGAAGAGACGAAACCTTGCCCATGTTAGAAAGCCAAAACAATTTGTTAGGGATGAGTAGGAGAGGTATTTTGCGGCATACTGGTATGCAGTTGTGGCTTCGAATCGATGCATCGATGCCACCAGTCCGTCATTTTATGTCGGTTATACTCAATATTAGCTGAGTGGATCAAAGTTTGTATAAATCATGACCCTGGGATGACCTTGACCTTTTTTACGGCAAGGTCAACTTAGGTCACCTATGCATTTGAATGGGAAAAATAGGAAAATTTCATTTACTGGCAGAAAAGTTGCTAGGAATGAGCAAATGGACAGAAAATTTATGTTTATGAAAATATTTTGGGCCCAGGGGGTTGTCTGCATCTGCCCTGGGGCTATATACATTTATATGACCATAATATTCAAACATCTTCTTCTCTGAAACCGCTTGGCCAATCAAAGCCAAACTTTATGTGGAGCATCCTTAGAAAGAGGGAATGAAAGTTTGCATAAATGGTCAAGGTCACATGACCAAGATGGCTGCCATGGCTATAAATAGCAAAAACTTTTAAAAATCTTCTTCTCCAGAACCAGAAGGCCTATGATTTTGAAACTTGGCATGACGCAGTGGCAATAGAGCTCTACAAAGTTTGTGTAAATCATGACCCTGGGATGACCTTGACCTATTTTATGGCAAGGTCAACTTAGGTTGCTAATGCCAGGGATCTTGAGGATGCCAGATTCGGCGTCCCGGGACGAGAAAACTTGGGCTCAGACGCATAATTCTGCCAAGAGATGATTCCAAGGGACGCAAGATTTTTTCGCCGTGAGACGTCCCAAAATGCCTTAGTATCTTTACCTTGGCTTTGTTGTTTGTTAGCTCCACGAATCAATTATCTCCAATCAAGATAGGGATTACTCAAATTAACGGTGTTGTCCCAAGGCAAATTAGACATGCGATAAAGTTTCACGCCTCCGGCGCCTGATCAATGTGTTGGTTGAGTTCATAACACGTGTCTTTGTGTAAACATGTTATGGTTGATCGGTCTACAACAATTTAAAGTCATAAAATCTTGTGAAAACCTAGTGATTCTCATTTAATGATAAATTGAATTACATAAACAATTAAAAAAAGCAAAAATTTTATACTTTTGGACCGATTTTTGAAATGTCATTAGTTTACGCGACTTTAGAATTAATGGAAAGATCGTGATTATTTGATTGTTCTTGTTGCAAAAGTAAATGATATACACCTAACATTATATAGTACATAGATGTCACAGGAAGGCTTTGTCTTCTACAAAAGGAGCTAATTTTGAAGTGCATTATAACACACATTTTTGGTCTGGTCTGATAGAGACCCCCCCCCCCTCCTCCCATGTACCTAAATAGTGTAACCACACTACTAAGAATGTTTAATTTAACCAATTCTACAATTGATAGCATGTCATTTTATACCATCAGGTTAGAGTAAGGTTTTGACAAGTGCCACGGTCAATATTATTGTCTTTAGAAATAGAAGCCCCAAATTTTACAAAAAAATTTAGGATCATTGTAATTGAGTTTCTATATACATTGTATAGTGGGACTCCTAAATTTTGTCTGGGACTCCTTCTTTTTCTTTTGGAGGAGTCCCGAACTCCTGTTTTCAAAATCCTAGAGAGATCCCTGAATGCATTCGTATGTACATGTATAAGTGTGCGAAGAGTTGTAAAGCAACACTGAAAAATGGAAAGGATTATCTGCGAGGGTTTTCACAAATGCAAAGAAAACAAAATGGAAAAAGTAAAAATGGTACAGTGGCATAAAATAACATCTATTTATATTTATCGTATTAACAAAAATAATATACATGAAATTCTGCCAAGCATTTTTTGTGTCACTCATATTTTATAAAAGTTTTTATTGATTTCTTTCGAAGTCTTTTTAATGAAAAATAGTTCCTTAATTTTTACCATCAAATTTAATAAAACTCAGTCATTTGAATACAAAAAACATGTTTCGATGCAGTTTAAGATATATATTTGATGTTATGCAGTGTTAGAAATAAGACCCGGGAAGCAACTTGTCTGGGGGGGGGGGGGGGGGGGCAACCTGCAATCAAGCTGAACTAGCCCCCCATGGTTTGAACTTGCCCCCATAGAAACGTCATATAAATGTTACTTAATGAAGATTATTTATCATGTTTATGCATGGATTCAAAGGTACAGTCAAATTGTCATTGCTTTGAATTTGTATTTTAGCTCATCTAAGAATGATGAGATTAAACACTTCTTGGAAAATTTCAGGTTGTCCTGGGGGCAACCTTTCAGTAAGATCAGGTTGCCCCCACCAAATTTGACCCGTGACGGGCAAGTGGGCAACTGCTTATTTCTAACCCTGTTATAAATGATAAAATGATTTTGCATGCAGTGACCAGAAATGGAAGTAGCCGCTCAAATCATAGCCACTTATAGCAATGAAAAATCAATTCACTATGCCCCATAACCCTTGCTCAAACTAACCACAAATAGCACTGGCTTGGGAGCCAGTGCAATCACCCATTCACAACCAAATTCATGGCCAATGATTGACAGGAAACACAATAAATACAGCACTTAAGGCAATGTATGAAGACATTGTAGATACAAAATGTATCTAAAGTTGTTGAATGAATCTAGCATCTCATAAGGGCATAAAATTTCACAAATTATTACTAACATACTCAATGTGCTTACTCATTATTTATTATGTGTTCCCGTAAATTATGTATACAGACCTGTGCGTTTTTATGCACTATATAGTCATTTGTAACCACGGCCTCCCCACCCCCAGGGGAGTGCCGGGGATAGCCCTGGAAATGAGCGGTGCTTTGACCAAAGTTTTGCCACCGCAGTGCAGGGGGAAATACTCGGGGTTTGTGTTATATAGACAAAAAGGGCAGTGAAATGAAAAATGAAAAATAGCAGGCTGCAGGTTTTGGTGCATTATGTTTAGGCTAGTTTTTGTCTGACATGTCAGACGGTCAGACAGATTTGGCGAACACTGCCCTTGAATTCTGAGGGGTTAGACCAAGAACGACAACTTGTTCAGATAACTCTAATGTACTATAAATAGTAATCAGAGTCCCAATTTCCTCGTTTCCATTATTTCCGATACTATGGATTCCGTCGCAATTTGTAACCTGTTTTTAATTTATTTTGTCTATAAAATTCGCTATGAATACAGAAGATACAACGTAGGATGCTGATACATTCTTTGGACATTGATCCAGTCGGTGTGACGTTATAGGTCATTCGTACGAGGTGAGTTATTCGGTGTTTATCGCTGTGACCTTACTGAATTAAAAGCAGAAAATATGAAAACGAAATAAAAATATTAACCAGAGGACCAATAGTCCTGGACCTGTAAACGCTCACCTGAGATCTGCTGTACATACGAATGTTATAGAAAATAGTTCCAGTATAGGGGCAGATGAAGCCCTTGGGCCATTTTTTTTTTTCAGAATAATCAATATACTGTCCATCCAAGTTTTTCCCTTCAAATGACATTTTAACAGTTTTCCCCATTCAAATACAAAGGCAACCCATGTTGACCTTGCCTTGAAATAGGTCAAGGTCATAACAGGGTTATGATTTATACATACATTGTAGTACTTGAGTCATCGATGCTTCATGCCATGTTTCTTCGAAATTGGTCCACCGGTTCCGGAGAAGAAGATTTTTGAAGGGTTTATACCATATATGGGCATGGCGGCCATCTTGGTCATGTGACCTTGATTATATACACATTGATTCCCCCATTTTATAGATGCTTCACATGAAATTTGGCTTGGCCAAGCGGTTTCAGAAGAGAAGATGTTTGAATATTATGGTAATATACATGTATACCGGTAATGACCCGGGGCTGGGGCAAATGAGCCCCTGGGGTCCAATTTTTTCAGAATCATTAATATTCAGTCCTACTGCCCATTTCCTGCAAGACTTTTACTTTAAATGACATTTTAAAGTTTTCCCCATTCAAATGCATTGGTGACCTATGTTGACCTTGCTGTAAAATAGGTCAAGGTCATCCAAAGGTCATAATTTATAAACACATTGTAGTACTTCAGTCCTCGATGCTTCATGCCAAGTTTTGTTGAAATCGGTCCATTGGTTCAGGAGAAGAATTTTAAAGGGTTTTTACCATATATGGGCATGGTGGCCATCTTGGTCATGTGACCTGGATTATTTATAAACACATTGATTCCCCCTTCCCATAGATGCTTCCTATAAAATTGGGCTTTGATTGGCCAAGTGGTTTCAGAGAAGAAGATCTTTGAATATTTTTGTAATATACATGTATATTGCCCCGGGGTGGGGGCAGACCAACCCCTGGGGTCCAAATTTTTTTCAGAATTACCAACCTTCAGTCCATTTGCCCATTTCCTGCAAGATTTGCCTTTCAAATGACATTTTAACAATTTTCCCCATTCAAATGCATGGGCGACCTATGTTGACCTTGCCATAAAATTGTTCAAGGTCATCCAAAGGTCATAATTTATATACACATTGTAGTACTCTTGTCCCCGATGCTGCATGCCAAGTTTCGTTGAAATCGGTCCAGTGGTTCCGGAGAAGAAGAATTTTGAAGGGTTTTTACCATATATGGGCATAGCGGCCATCTTGGTCATGTGACCTGGATTATTTATATACACATTGGTTCCCCCTTCCTATAGATGCTGCATATAAAATTTGGCTTTGATTGGCCAAGCGGTTTCAGAGAAGATCTTTGAAAATGGTGGCCGACGGACGACGGACGGCGGATCATGGCCATCCTATAAGCTCACCTTGTGAGCCTAACGGCTCAGGTGAGCTAATAAAAGCTTTGCATGTATTTTTAGACCTTCATTATTTTTTCAACTCAAGGTATGAACCCCGTTATATTTCTCACAAATTGTGATTTTATGAACATCTAAAATGATTAAATGACAACGATATTGACCGAGTTATACCCTCGACCGAATGAGCAAAGAGGCGGGAAAGCTGCAGTCCCGGTAACCAATATTGATTTTTTCTTACAAAAGAGTAGCTTGCCGACCGGGTCAATACCAAGCTAAATGCATTTCGGCGAAATGTCCAGCCTCCATGCTGATTATGGCTGATATTACAGCCTCTTTCTCATTATCGCGCCTCATTATCAATTTCATTACGCCACAGTAGGCTAAAATTAGATTACCTGCTAATCAGATTATCAAAGGAAAACACCACCAGAGTCCCCAGGCATCATTATCTACGAAAATCAATAACTGCTACCAATACCTTTGATGTGTAATTTTATAATGTATAATCGGACATTGTCAAAAACCCAAATAAATAGTACATTGTCAGGGATTTTTTCGGGTGTCTCAGGGGCCGAAATAAGGCCCCATTCCCAATGGAAATTAGGTGACTTTTTTCCCAATTTGGAGAAAAAAATTCCCAATCACAGCTAAAAATAATTCTCAAAAGTTCCTAAACATTGTGAAAATCAAAATCTGCTGTTTGAAATGATGGTTAACTTTGATTATAAGTTATTGTTTAATGATTTAAAATGACTAACCTTAACTAACTATGTCAAATTGGAAAATATCATCAACTTTGAATGGTTTGAAAATTTCCCAAATTCTGGGTGTATGTCGCTAATTTTCCCAATCAGAAAGGCCCTAGGGCCCCTTCCCAAAATTGCAGAAAAAATCCCTGATTGTATTTGGAAAAATAATTATATTGATGACTGGGCCCAGGCTAACAAAATGTATCTAAAGTTGTTGAATGAATCTAGCATCTCACAAGGGCATAAAATTGTCACAATTTATTATTAAGGCCAAAAAAAAAAAATACAATTGTTTCTCAGGCACTTTTTGGAAAAAACAGATGAGGCAGGCAGGTTTTTTTTTTTTTTTTTTTTTTTTCACCAAAAAACAGATGAGGCCACTTTTTTTTTTGGCAACCGGGAAAACATGCGTGAAAAAAATTGATATTTTTCTAATTTTGCTCAAAAAAATAGATTGTGGGTATGCACTAGAGCTGCATCACCCATAATCTGTCTTAAAGCAAAAATATAAAAAAAATATGTATACCACTGTACAACATAGCTTTACCTATGGGTTGTATTTTCTATTATGATGTTCCTGTCGAAATACCAGACTCTCATCTGGCATAATGGTTACAGCGTTGGCTTTGGAAGTGGGAGTTTGTGCGTTCAATACCAGCTGGGTCATACCAAAGACTTTAAAAATGGTATCAGTGGCTACCTTACTTGGTGCTCAGCATTTGACTGGCTTCTCTTCTCCAAAAACAACAACCTCAGTGATAGGAATACAGTAAATATGTCAAGGTGATAGTTGGTGGCAGACAGTGTAGTTCTATCATTGGGGTCTGGTCACTTTGGTGGTCGTAATACCCTTTCTCGGGGTTAAAACGAGGTGCATCGATAAATCGACGGGGGAACATTACGATACAAGGCAAGACAATACTAATTTGCGATCGGGCGAACGCTCAATTTCAAATCAATCTCAACTTCTACGCAGAATAAGCCAGAAATATTGCTATTGCTAATTTGGATACAACATACAAAACATCATAATTTACTTACTTTTGACTGACAATTCCATTAAACAAGTAAAAATTATGAGTTTCGTGAGCTCTCCATTCACGTAGGTGGAAAGTGAAAGTAAGTCCCAAAACGAGGTTTAACTTATCAAAACTTGTTTTTGTTTTTTGAGCGAAACGAAATTGTTCGTAGACGTTTCGAACTTTGCTGGATACATCTTTCAGGGGGTTTCGACCTTATATCATTTATTCCATGACTTTTACAGCTAATAACAATTCAGGTCCATGAGAACACCAACAATGGAGTATTACAGAATTGTTGTCCTGATGACAGATCCTCAATTCACCTTTCAGCGATTGCCACCCACTCTACTAGTGTACCACCATACCCTACTAGGGTTTCCCCTATCGTTACCTCCTAGGGTACTCCTACTACTAGTGAACCATCATGCCCTACTAGGTTCCTCCATACCCTACCCTCTCAGGGTACACGCATCCCACCCTACTAGTGTACACTTCAGACCCTATATAAGGCGCTGGTCGGGGTCCACAAGTCGCATGCGCGTTATAGGTGAAGCGCGTAATGCAAATCTACTGAGTCGGACCAGGCTGATCAAAGTTCATGTAGTTTTTGTGGGTGGGGAAAAGCGCCTATACGGCATGTTAATTTGCTAAATCGAGCAAATTGGCGGTTTATCCCGGAGTCCTTGTAAAATGGAATAAACAAAAGTGAAATTTTGCTTGTTTCAATATTTTAATCAATTAAAAACGATCTACACTGATTTAATGTGAAAAAAGCGTCCATAACACCACGCTAATGTTGCTGTTCCGCCTTTGACTTATTGGCGCACCCGGATATTTAACGCGGACAAGTGTCATTGCCGATTCCTTATTTACAATTATTTTAATTCGCCGTTCTTAATCGAGAAAGCACAAATGCATTTTCTGATCGGATAGAATTATACAAGATATAGGTGTCCCAATGCTTAAAAAAATCTATGGTTTGTGTCGCCGTCGAAAGTGAGCAACGTTGCGTAACAGTTGTCACAAATAGCCTACAGCAGCCTGTGTTTACCGTCTCGTTATGGTCTATCGATAATCCCCTAGTGCTTTTGGCTTATTTTCACAACTTTTATGGCTAATCTTAAGAAAACAATGTGTCATCGACGCTTCGCGAGCGGTGGATTGTGTCCGTCTAAAAATTACTGAAATGGCAATTATCACTCGTGAATATACACGCAGCCGACACGGTTCGTAAACACATTATGCTTTCTATTAGAAAACCTGTTCTGTCAGTTTTAAATATGCAAAAGATAATTAACATTAATTGTTCTCAATGTACAATAAAGAGAAACTGTAAGAAAATCGCTCCTTGGCAAACGCCTGACAACGGCTTTAATTTTTTTTTTTTTTTTACCATAAAGAGAAACTGTAAGAAAATTGAACCTTGGCGAATTCCCTGCAAACGATCTTTTTAACAGTGAATTCATCCGCACATAAACGCCTTAACTGCAATACAATGCAGGAATAAAACGGCGCCTTGTACTACCCTAACTTACCAGGGTTCCACACTACCTTAGCTCCTAGGATACACCCACCCTATTAGTGAACCATCCTGTACAAGGATTCCTCCCTACCCTACCCTCTAAGGGTACACCCATTCCACCATACTAGTGTTTTTTTTTTCTTCAAACAAACTGGACCGAAACAACCTTGGGAAGAAACGGCTTGAATCCGAAAGTAAAAATGTTTCCGTCCAAAAAAAAAAAAAAAAAAAATGTTTTGTATTAACCCAAAATCATGAAGACGCTTTCCATGCCTCTTTGCAAGCGCTTGGCTTTATCTCCTTGATCGCCAAAGACAAAAACGAAGATTTGTAACAGATGCGCTATTTTATTTATTTTTTTTTTTGAGACGATAAAAAGGGGTAATGCGGGGGGTTTCAGACAGATGCGGCGGTGCCTGAGAAACATTTTTATTTTTTTTTTGGCCTAACATACTTAACATATTATATATTAACATTACAAAATTCATTATCGATAGCATTGGAAGTGTCATTAAGTATATTTGTGCCCCTAGTATTTGTACCTTGGTCCACTCTGTTTGGGCTGACCTTAAGGAAAAATTGTTGGTTTGCTATGCTCCTACCTACCCATCAAAATCAGCCCTACCCAAAAACTTTTAGCACATCATGTGCTTACCCATTATTTATGATTTGTTCCCGTAAATTATAGGCAGTGGCTATTTTGCCGGACCCGGCAAAATAGCCCCTAGGAGCTATTTTGCCGGACCCGGCAAAATTGTCTGTAGGCTATTTTGCCGGACCCGGCAAAATAGCTATAATGGACTTATAGGCTATTTTGCCGGACCGATAACTTAGTAAAATTTTTATTTTATATTTTTTAAGTTTTTTTTATTTTATTTATTTGAGGTATTAAGAATTTTGAAATTTCATAAACATATTCCTCATGAAGAAAGTAGTTGAACCATTTTTCATGTCAGAGAACTTTATGTCAAATTCTGGAAGAATTATGAAGTGTTGTAATTTTAATATATTTTTCCATTTTCTGGTGAAATTTTAAATAGATTTACGGCTGATCATGGCTAGTTCCAGGAAAATTTAGGGCTGGCCCGCCATTCCGGGCTTTGCACAGCTATTCTCTTACTGCAGACCCATAAAGCACTACACGGGCAGTTTTTATCTGGTTTTTCTACCCTGTTTGTTATCAGGCTTTTCTAGCCAAAAATGAATGAAATAATTGAATCATATCTGGTTCTTCTACCCTGTTTGTTATTGAATCATATCTGGTTCTTCTACCCTGTTTGTTATCAGGCTTTTCTAGCCAAAAATGAATGAAATAATTGAATCATATAAATAATTCAGGGTTCCCACGGAAAATATAAAATAAAATTCCATGACTGTTCCATGATAATTCCATGATCGGGGTTAAATTTCCAGGACTATTTCTTCTGTTTATTCATTGTCATATAATGTTGTATAAAAGGCAAGAACAGATAATTATATTGCAAAAGTAGCTTACTTCAAGGTATTATCTTATTTTCTGATGAAGAAAAATTAGTTTAAATGCCCTGTTGAAAAACAGAACTTTATTCATCAATACTTATCGAGTGAGCGAGGAAAAAATGACATCCTAAAGACATCCAAACTGGCATTTCATAATAAAATTCCATGATTTTTCCATGATACTTCATTATTTTTTAAATTCCATGATTTGTCCATGATTGGTTTTTTTGTTAGCCATTTTCCATGTTTTCCAGGTTTTCCAGAGCCCGTGGGAACCCTGTAAATTGTTCCAGGTTAGGGACAAACATATTGTTTGGGACAAACATATGGTTGGAGCACACTCAGCACAGTATTTTACAAACACATATTACTAGTTTCTTCTAGAATGATTGTCTTGAAGGAACCAATGCACACACGTACATATCGGTTTGAGAACTGTTACTTCCAATATCTAAGTTCTTGTTCTGCTAAACTTGTAGAATTCCAAACATTTGATTTTGTCATGTATAAACTTGTGACAATAGTGATTACAATCTACGTTTTTGTTGTTGTTGTTGTTTTTACCAATTACAATTAAACCAGCTTGTACAGAAATGTTAAGTGAATGCAAGAAGCAGGTTTTACATTTATTCAGACTGCTTTTATGAACTTGAATTGTTCAGTGTTCTGTGTTCAGTGTTCCAAGTCCAATGTCTTTTTACAGAAATTTTAGAAGATGGTTCTAGCTGACAATGCTTCATCACCGCATGTGTAGGGGGGGGGGGGGGGGGGGGGGGGGGGGAATTAGTCCCTGGCTCTCATAATAGATGCGAACTTGGACTCACAGTCATCTGACATTTCAGCAGAGAGAATCTGGAAAGTCATTCCAGTCACTGATAGTCTGTGGAACGAAACTGCATTTGTCAGCTTCTTTGCTAGCTGAAGGTATCTGCAATGCTAATGAGTGTGGATTTCTACAGCCCCTATTCTTGGGGATAAAGTCATTGTGTGTATTCTGAATTTACCCTCCAGAGTCCAGTCCTTTGTATAACAACATTTCTCCCTTTCTTATTAAAGGGATTCCCTTTTAATTTGTCCAAGAATGCCAGTCATATTCCCTTGTGTATCTGAATAAAGACTTTAATCAACTTTTTTAGTATATTTATCCCTATCTTAAAAAGTATTAATATCTCAAATAAATAAAATAAAAAATGTAAATAAAAAAAACTTAAAATAAAATAAAAATTTTACTAAGTTATCGGTCCGGCAATATAGCCTATAAGTCCATTATAGCTATTTTGCCGGGTCCGGCAAAATAGCCTACAGACTATTTTGCCGGGTCCGGCAAAATAGCTCCTAGGGGCTATTTTGCCGGGTCCGGCAAAATAGCCACTGCCTAAATTATATACAGGTGCGTTTTTATGTTTTGGTGCATTCCAGTATTTTTATGGACCTGTTGATGATGAATCGTCAAAATTTTTTTTGAAAGTATTAAACCTGTCGGTGAGCTGTCTATAAATTGTCTTTCAAATCTTAAATCTGTAAATGAAACTGAGTGAATTGTCTTTCAAAATTGACGATGGACTGCCTTAAAATTGTCATTGAAATCTTAAATCTGTCGGTGAATCGTCTTAATATCTCTATTATTCTTAAATATGTCAGTGAAAGTAAACTGTCTTATAGCAAACACACATGTGTGTTTGCTTTAGGATAAACGTACGTAAGAAATTTAGAATAAAAAATCTACATACCTTACCGAACAAAACCGACGGTTAGGCGGCCATTAATGTTGGGCGCAGACATTTTTGTCGGCATGCGCAGACAATGTGTCGTTCAGATGTCAGGAAATTTGTACTTTCGTTTTCTTTTTTCGGCTGAACATTTTTCTTTGTCAAACATATTTCCATATATCCTATTTCAGATCATATTTGTCTCCAAAATGTAAAAATATAAGATAAATACACAATTTACAAATGCAGACGACGATGAAGATTGGTTTTTCGAAATTACACCGTTAAAATCCTCGTATTATAGCAAACCAGTCAACAAGGCAATATAAACGCTCGAAAAAACAAGCGTCTGCGAGGTGTACCTAAAGCAGGTAACCGGCGAAATTATCGAGACGTTTCGAACAGACGGAAATTACGCCGTGAATAGCGTGCCTGGTTATTTTGGGGGGACAATATTTGAGGTTTGAAGGAACAGAAGGAAAACATTTAAGGGAGCTACCTACCTAGGTCTACCTAAAAACCTAACTACCAAGGTCTACCTGCCTACCAAGGTCTACCTACCTAACTAGGTCTACCAACCTAGGTCTACCTACCTAGGTCTACTTTCCAAGGTCTACCTACCTAAGTCTACTAACCAAGGTTTATCTACCTGGGTCTACTTACCAAGGTTCCCTTTCCTAGGTTTACTTACCTATGTCTTAGTCTACCTATCTAGGTCTACCTTCCAAGGTCTACTTATCTAGGTCTACTTACACCTGGACCTCTTTATAACAGGGAATACCGGATCCATACGGTTTTTCGTGTTAGCTAAACGAACCGTGTTATAATGGGAGTTCAGAAAACCCTAAGTGAAAGTTAGGTGCTGCTGTTTTCAAGTAATTTTGGCAAGCCTATTGTCAATTTTACTTTCTATTTCCATCCCTTTTTACTTCATTTTATGTTTGTGTCCTTTAATTGAAAATTAAATATACATGCTGAAAGGTAAAGTGCATACCTTGCACAGTTATAAAGTTCCAGTTTTTAATTTGTGAATAGACACATTTTCTCCGATACACAAAGCAAAGTGACACAGAATTTCTCATATCATCCACACTAATAATTTGCGCGTAGACAACGTCCTACTTTCACTTTACCTGTAAATTAGCCGATATAACCACTCAAATAATTACTGATGTGCAACCTTCGGTTTGCAGTTTTTATTGAACAACTTTTTCATGTGAAAGACGATAATGCTAATCATCTTAAATTTGTCTGTTTACAGTAAAAACTTTTACTCAATAGCAAGTGATCATTTCCATTGTTGATTTATTATAATGAGATGGAGAAAGTTTTTTATTCAGAAACTTTAAACAGAAATAAATTTTTTGGACAGTTACGTCCAACTGTCCAAGTATGAATACATTGACTTATCTAGGCCGCTGATTTCATTCTCCGAAAATTGGGCCGACCAGACAGATGAGCAATGTCACGAAAAAACGTCTGTTGAGCTTTCCGAAAATGGCAATCACAGATCAGACTGTGCAGTCTTAGTATTTCAATCACTATGAATAGAGGAGATTTTACCAAATAAAATAGATGCTCAGCTTCACAAGACAGTAGCCTTACACTATGTTTGCCTTTGAATGCTTCAACTCTTTTTGTGACACAGCTCAGTAAAGTGTCAGCAATGTAATTGATGTTTGAACTTTAACTAGGACAGTGTGTATTTCACACGTGTTTTGGGATTAAGAAGTGTCAATCGGTCTTTGTTTGTTTACGCCTAGGAAGTTAATTATTGACTATGAAAGTGTGAACATGTTTTGATTGCTGCTAATTTCCACAGGTATCAAGTCTTGTAATGAAAACTACCGTGTTAACATTTTTTTCTCACATTGGTAAAATTTTTCATTCTCTCTTTTATGATCGCGAAAATGAAAATGGAAGGTAAGGGAAAATTTGGGATCCAAGGCAAATCCGTGCTATAAGCGAATTCGTACTTTAACGAAGCGTGTCTTATCGAGGTCCAGGTGTACCAAGGTCAAGTTACCAAGGTCTACATACCTAGGTCTACTTCCAATGTCTACATACCTAGGTCTACTTACCAAGGTTTATCTACCTAGGTCTACTTACCTTAGTCTATCGAACTAGGTCTACTTACCAAGGTCTCACTTCCGGGGTCTACTTACCAAGGTCTGTTTACCAAGGTCTACCTTCTATGGTCTACTTACCAAGTCTACTTACCAAGGTCTACCCACCTAGGTCGACTTACCAAAGTCTACCTACTAGGTCTATTAACCAATATCTACCTACCAAGGTCTACCTACCAAAACCTACATACTAAGTCTACTTCCAATGTCTACTAACCTATTTCTACCTACCAAGGTCTAACTATCTACGTCTGCTTACCAAGGTTTACTTACTTAGGTCTACCTACCTAGGTCTACTTACCAAGGTATACATACATATCTATGTCTACTTACCAAAGTCTACTTACCTAGGTCTACCTACCTAGGTCCACTTCCCAAGGTCTACCTACCTAGGTCTACTTACCTGGGTCTACCTAATATGTCTGCTTACCAAGGTCTACGTCCGGGGTCTACTTACCTAGGTCTATGTACCAAGGTCTACTTACCAAGATCTACCTACCTAGGTTTACCTACAAGGTCTACTTACTCAGGTCTACTAAAATGGATAGCTGGATACACTTATTGACAAAAAAATCCCAGCATACGGTTTTCCAAGTGTGTTTGCAGATAAGGCAGCGTGCCTTTATTTCATATTAATTAATGGTAAATTTATGAATTATCACCAATTATGATAGATCTATAATATAGACCGTTTGGCAGTCGATATTTTCATTTTCTTTTTATATTTGGACTTTTATATTTTCATTTTTCTGACAGCCAAACGATCTATTTTCCATAAATTGAGAGGCGTAACAAATGTTTTCTAGCGATTGGCACTCATCCTACATCTTCCGATAGAAGCCTCATGTATGATGTGTTAAAATATATCTTATATCTACCGTTTGAATGGTTTATACCCTCACAAATCAATCCGTTTCCCAATTGTTGAAAAAAAATCTTCCATCGGTTGCCATTACAGTGACGTAAAAACGGTCAATTTAAAATAAGATCAATTTTGAACGAAATATTACCATCGAATATTACCGGGTCGTTTCGGTCCATAACTCTTTCTGTATAATGGACATATTCATATACTAACTGATGTTGTCGTTGTAGTTGTTGTTGTTGTTGTTTTTGCTGTTGTTGTTGTTGTTGTACCCTTCTGAAATTTCTGATGTTATTAACTGTGCCAGTTCTTTCTGTGATTTTATTGACGTACTCGTGCCATTCATTACAGATTAGATGAATCCATTCGGTCCAGAACCACTTAGGTCCACATTCAGGGGATAGTTTGATATTTTACTTATACATATGCTGAAACCCAGCATTAACTCTACCCCTCAAAATAGCGAGTTTGACGGTGAACCACCAAAAAATTCCAGAATTTCCGAGCATACACCCCAAAAAATACCAACAATTACCAAAATTTATAAAAATTTCTTTTTTTTCAACACTAAACACCCCCACAAAAATATCGCAAAAATCAACATACCCCCCCCCCCCCCCCAAAAAAAAAACTTACTTTTTCTGACCCACTGACCCCCTCCCCCCTCCTAAAAAAGAATACATAACTAAATAAATAAACAAAAATCAAAATATTGATCCTAGATGTTGAATTAGCTCTATAGTAGTTACTATTAAGTTGAAAGCATGATACGGAAGAACAGAAGAATGCAGACATATGAGAGCGAGACAAATTTGTGGGAGAAACTGCAGTTTACTGTGACACAGAAAACCATCCAACACATAAATTTACTGTGCTGAGTGGGATTTTCTTACCACATGGGTGAATGAGGATTGCCTCGCTTATCCACAGCTTTGATATTCTACTTAGTTGAACTATTACATAATAAGCTTTCATGCCTGATATCATCAGGAAAACATGTCCGTGCAAAGAACACCCCCTTAAACCCCACTTTTATATAGTAAAACTGGGGTATGCAGGGGTAAACCTATTTTTCTTATTTTTGCTCCAAAACATAGATTGTGGGTACTCGTTTGTGGATACTCGTTAGAACCGCCTCGGCGAGGTGGTTCTAACGTGTACCCACAATCTATGTTTTGAGCAAAAATAAGAAAAATATCACAAATTTTTCAAATTTTACAACTTGAAAAATATCTATACATTGCATGGGCAAGTTTTCGTAATGTGGAAGTATGTTAAAATTTACTGAGACGCTATATATATTTTTATAACATTTTCTGCTGGTTCCCAGCTCATAAACAATCAATATTTGAATAACAGGTAACCAGTACCCTCTGACCATAAAGACTGAAAGATCAAGAGATATTGAATACCTGTATTATATTGATGTTATCGTTATTAAAAATTTATACAGGTAATCAATAACCCCAGACCCTTGATGTTTCGACAGCTTGCAACCAGTAGAAAATGCGTAGCAAGGTGCAAATGATTTGATTAAGAGTTCAGTTTGTGATTAAATGCGTTTATAGAGTAGTTCAGTAATGTTTCATGACATATTCACCATTTGTGCATTATCTGTTGGTTTCCAGCTTACAAAAAATCAATATTGGAAACACAGGTAACCATAACTCCCCTGACCTTTGAGGTCAGTGGGATTCTGGTTTCCTGATGATTTTCCATACTGATTATTTCACTATTTTTGCAATATTTGCTGGTTTCTTGTTCCCGTTTCCGGAAACTTCTTGTTTCCCGATTCTGGAAACCAATATTGGAAAAAACAGGTAACCAGAACCCGTCAGGAAGGGGAGGGGGGGCTGGTTACCTTTATTTCCAATATTGGTTATTTCTACGCTGAAAGCCAGCGAATAATGTAAAAATGGGGAATCAGAAAAAAAAATATGGACCGAAATAGCTCGGGACTGTACAAATGAAAAAAATTGTTTCGTTCAAAAATACAATGAAACTTCTTTACCGCAAAGATTTCTGGGATACTCTAGTTTCATTTTCCATTTACGTGAATGGGAGCGTTTGAAAATAGTATTTTTAAGCCTTTTAAAACAAGTTGTCAGACTTAGGTAAGTGAATATTTGTGGTTTTTTTTACATATATGAATACGTTCTGCCAGTAATTCAAACTGATTGGGCGTAGAAGTTGAATTTGATTTCCGACATCACTTGATGTCTAAAGTTGCTAATCAAGATGGCGGATGGTGAATGAGAGATCGGGTATTTCAACATAAATGTCAAAACCAAAAACATCAGAAATACCCGATTTCTCATGTTATGGGAGTACAATTATGATAATCAGTTACAAGTCGTTAACTTTGAACAAGAGTCATTGAACTGTCTTCAAAAGTGTCGGCGAGTTGTCTCATAAACTGTGTCGGTGAGTTGTTTTGTAGGTGAGATAGTCAAATCGTGACAGTTCAATGTACTGATTTAGATGTCTTATTCCCCCATGAATATCCGACAAAAGAAATTCAGTTCTTGAATATAAGCGGCCCATACATAGATTATTATATCATCTCACCTTATAAATGCATGTTGTTGTTGTTTTCTATTCGCTATGTCTATGACTCGCGAAATCCTATGACAATATCAAGATGTAGCCTCTTGAAGGTTTTTCTTCCGTAAAGCTTTCTTTCAGGCTGAAGTTCATGTCACTGTTTCGTGAGAAAATTATTCCATACTTGAATAATGATATGATACCATAAGAAAGTTTTAAATCCAAACTTGCACAGGTTGAAGAAAGCATCACCGCCAGAAAGGCGTACTCGTGTAGCAAACTGACACAGCTGATAATCGAACGCCGTTGATAAGGAAGCAGGTCAACTCGGCCTACCTTGAGAATAGAATAGAATAGGATAGAATGGGCCACCTGACATAGTAGCATATCTTATGAGTCAACTCGGTCGGGACAATTTGATACTTTTCTGTACAATTCCTTGACAGGTTCAAGTAACTGTGTTTCGCAAGAGCGTTTCTTACAAAAGCCAAGCTTCTCCTGGATCAGCGGTCTATGCAAGGGTATTGCATCACTAGACCTATGCTTCCTTCTACAACTCTACTGCAAATATTGTAGTATGAATAAAATTATGTGTAATAAAACTATGGTTTACATGTTAAAATCTAGAGAGGCAACTCTCAGCAGCTATTCAAATGAAACAAAAAGCATTGAAACATTTTGATATCGTGTTCCTTCATACTTTGAGGAGATCTAAGCATTGCGATATAAACACTTCAGTGCTTGGACCCTCCAGACATGAAGGAGGTTAACTCAGTTTATACGTATATACTAGTAACTAGACATCATTTTAATTTGTAAAATCACAATACCTATACTTTTAATGTATTCATATTTACTTTGGTAATGTACATTTTAAACCCTTGTACTTTGAACTTCTTTCATTTAAACACAAATTATAAACAATTTAGAAAAAAAAGTTTTTATGTGGGTTATGTGAAATAATAATATGTAATAATATGTGAAGATAAATAAAAACAAATAATAATGTGCTTTCATCATTAATCCATTATCATTCATCATTGCCATCTTTCTGTCTTTTCACAACACCTCACCCTCGGAGAAGCTTGAGGAAAAAAAGCCATGCTGTAAGCCATACAGTATATTGTGTTTGTTCAGATGCTGGGCAACATTAGAGGCAACAATGTGCTTCATAATTTTACACAAAATACAGGTCAGTGAAATTGGCTTGTAGTTTACGGGATCACACTTATCACCCTTTTTGAAGCGCTGGTACTTCTTATGTAGGGTGCTGGGGTCAGATATCTATCTTTATCAAGAGACACTGTACCGGAATGAATCTTATAAAAGAAAGTTAAGGGGGACTTCACCCTGCGGTCCTCCATGGATGGCCACTCTCGTTCGCCAAACATATCGTCGACGCTTCTCTTGTTCCTCCATCACTTGCAGGTCCACATGGCAGCACTTTCTCCACCTTATCTGTCTCAGTGTCACTACAGGGATGCCAAATAGGAGTTGGATACTCGAGCTGAGGACGAACCAATGTTTTGTATGCAGCTTCCTTTGTATGTCGAGGTGCAAGAGCCAAACTGCACCGAAGTAAACCCAGTGTCGTAGTTGCAGTATGCATCTCTGATGGCTTTCTGGTGCTCTGAACTTTGAAATGATTCTTATTGTCAGGTTATTATACAAACTTGACTTCTACGGGATTAGAGGATCTACACATAAGTGGATCGACTTGTGGCTCTCTGAGCGCTCTCAAAAAGTGGTATTAGATGGCCGTGCCTCAGATCCAGTCCCGGTTCTTTCTGGTGTCCCACAAGGATCGGTCTTAGGACCGGTCCTATTTCTTATTTTCATTAATGATCTTCCTGACAACATCAGGTCATCTGTTCGGCTATTTGCTGATGATTGTGTTTTATACAGAAATGTCAAGTCACCATTGGATTGTCAAATTTTACAAGATGACCTGAATAGCTTGGCCAAATGGGAAATGGATTGGCAAATGAAATTCAATTTTAGCAAATGTCATTCAATGAGGGTGACGCGGCTACATCCAAGCAGGCATATAGATTTCAATTACACACTGCATCAGCAAACATTAGAACAGGTTCAGTCCGCTAAATACCTCGGTTTAACTATCACAGATGATCTTGATTGGGGTCAACACATTTCTGAAATTACATGCAAGGCAACTAAGACTTTGGGTTTTCTTCGGCGCAATTTGGCACTGGCACCTAGGCATACTAAGGAAGTTGCATACAAAACATTGGTTCGGCCTCAACTTGAGTATGCAGCTCCTATTTGGCATCCCTATCATGAAACTCAGATTGAGATGGTGGAGAAGGTGCAGAGGACTGCTGCCCGGTGGACCTGCAGGCGATGGAGGAACACCAGTAGCGTCGGTGAAATGCTAGACGAACTTGAGTGGCCATCCCTGGAGTCTCGCAAGGAGCGGTCCTCCTTAACCTTCTTCTACAAGATACACTCCGGTACAGTGTCTCTTGATAAAGACAAATACCTGACCCCGGCACCCAATCTAAGGCATACTCGGGCATCACATGAATCACAATACACAAGACCATTTGCCTATAGTGATGCCCTGAAAAATTCCTTCTTTCCCAGAACTATTCCGGTTTGGAATAGTCTCCCTTCTTCAGTGGTCCTATCTAAGACCATTGAGGAATTTAAGGCTTCTATTTAAATCATTAGCCCAGAGGCATGCGTTTTAGTATGCCTCTCATCTATATCTTGTAAATAGTTTTAATGGTCCACCCCAAATGTTTTATTTTCCTTTGACTAAATTCTAAATTTAGCCACCCACCCCACACCTGAGGTGATGATCAGAAATTGATCGACTCAGTATCAGAAGATAGATAGATAGACTGCTTGACTTCCGAGCACGGAAGTACCTTTAAATATCAGAGTTCTTGTGGTTATGCCGAGTGGCGGCCCTAAAAGTCTCCCCGTACATCCATTTAATGCTTTATTTTTCAAATCCTTCAGTTTGCATTTTTCCTCTAACTCCCATACTTAAATGCTATGCGACAGTCTGCATGCTTAGTTTTTAACCCAACCATGGTTGATAACTACGCTGCCTTCTTTAATTGCACGCCGGTGGGTGTGGCATCAGACTCTACGATGGCCCCGACATAAAGCTATTCATTTTAGTTGGTTGGGGCCAGGCTTCTTGTCTGCTGCTTGGCCAATCGGGGTTCAACTGATGTTTTTCTTTTGCTCCGGATTTCAGTAAGATATTCGGCGCCCGGGGATCTCCATCGTTGGGCAGCTTACTGAATCTGCGAGTACTCGTTTAAATTGATTCATCATGGTGGTTATCATGATTTATTTGTTTGTCCATGATGATTCATTTTTAGCTCGACTGCACGAAGTGCATAGAGCTATTGCAGTCACCCCGGTCGTCCACGTTCCCGTTCCCGTGCGCGTGTGCGTGCGCGTTCCCGTGCGCGTCACACTTGCGTTAAAGTTTTCTAGAAGTCCATATCTTGACAACCACTCATCAGAAAGCATTCATACTTGGACCATAGATACCCTGTAGGGTTAGCTTTCATTCCATGGCATCGGGCCCCTGGGTCCAGGCCAGGGGGTGGGGCTGGAGGTTAAAATCTAGAATATCTTCAAAAATGGCAATTATTGTGTTAAAGTTTTCTAGAAGTCCATATCTTGACAACCACTCATCAGAAAGCATTGATACTTGGGCCATTGACACCCTGTAGGGTCAGCTTTCATTCCATGGCATCAGATCCCTGGGTCCATGCCAGGGGGTGGGGCTAGAGGTTAAAATCTAGAACACCATTAATAATAATGGCTTTTCTGTGATACAGTATTCTAGAAGTCTATATCTTGAAAACTTTTTATCAGAGGGCTTTCATACTCGGACCATATGTACCCTGAGTTGAGTTTCGTTTCATGGCATCTGACCTCTGGGTCCATGCCTGGGGGGTGGGGCTGGAGGTTAAAAACTAGAACTCTGTAAAAAATAGATGTACTTACAAGGAGTCCATATCTTGACAACAACTTATCATAAAGCATTCATACTTCATACACTTTAGGTTCCATGACATCGGACCTCTGGGTCGGAGTCAGGGGGGCGGGGCTAGAGGTCAAAATCTAGAACTCCCCGAATTTTTTTTTTCTTTTTATTTCTTAATAGAAACAATTATGAAGATGGTTGGTCATTCATCTTTTGATTTTGTGACACTGACTTGTGTGTCATGACGGTAAAGGTCGGTTGACCTTCTTTCCATGGTTCAGTGATTTTATCTTGACACTCAATTAGTATATTTTCTTACTTCTTTCAGATTGTGAGTGTGTACAACCAGGTCTTTGACCCCAATATACTTATAGGTCACTGTGACCTAATTTCACGGTTCATTGATTTTGCCTTATATCTCGGTACTCAAATGGTTTATGAACAAACTTCTTTCAAAGTATGTTTGCGTATGACAAGACCTTTGACCCTGAAGTAGTCCTAGGTCACAGTGACCTAATTTCATGGTTCAGTGATTTTGCCTTATATCTTGACACTCAATTAGTATATTTTCATACTTTTTTCAGATTATGAGTGAGTATGACCAGACCTTTGACCCCAATATACTTATAGGTCACTGTGACCTAATTTCACGGTTCAGTGACTTTGCCTTATATCTCAGCACTCAAGTGGTTTATGAACAGACTTCTTTCACACTATGTTTGCGTATGACAAGACCTTTGACCCTAAAGTAGTCCTAGGTCAATATGACCTAATTTCACGGTTCAGTGATTTTCCTTTATATCTGGGCACTCAATTGGTATATGGACATACTTCTTTCACGATATGCATGAGTATGACCAGACCTTTGACCCCAATATACTTATAGGTCACTGTGACCTAATTTCATGGTTCAGTGTCTTTGCCTTATATCTCAGCACTCAAGTGGTTTATGAACAAACTTCTTTCACACTATATTTGCGTATGACAAGACCTTTGACCCTAAAGTAGTCCTAGGTCAATATGACCTAATTTCACGGTTCAGTGATTTTCCTTTATATCTGAGCACTCAATTGGTATATGGACATACTTCTTTCATGATATGTATTCCTGGGTCACTGTGACCTAATTTCATGGTTCAGTGATTTTGACTTATATCTCGACACTCAGTTGCTATTTTTTCATACTTCTTTCTGATTATGAATGAGTATGACCAGACCTTTAACCCAAACATACTTATAGGTCACTATGACGTAATTTCATGGTTCAGTGATTTTGCTTTATATCTCAACACTGAATGGGTATATGATCATAATTCTTTCACATTATGAGTAAGTATCACTAGACCTTTGACCCTGAAATACTTATAGGTCAGTGTGACCTTATTTCACAGTTCAGTGATTTTGCCTTGTGTCTTGGCACTCAGTTGGTATATGAACACACTTCTTTCACAATATGAGTGAGACCTCTAAATCTTAGGTAGTTATAGTTAACTTTCATAGTTCAGTGATTTTGCCTTATTGCATCAAGGCAAAAAGATGTTTGAGCATAATGCTTTGGGTTACTGGTCGGGTTTGGCCTTATGTTTGAAAAAGGTCAGAAGCAGTCGAGCACGCTGTCCTGCGACAGCTCTTATCTAGTTTAAAATTCACCACGAGGACCGAACAACTAACTAAATGTTATGAACCACTGCAGAAGATGATGCTAGGGCCCTGTAAAACCGGTTTAAGCTCCCCCCCCCCCCCCCCCCCCCCCCGGTAGTTTTATATTACTGAACATTCCAAGGCGATACTTTTGTAGTAGTCTATTTGTTTTATGTTTTGGAGTCAATTTTTGCGCTGCTTGAACTTATATACGTTTTCATAGCTTCAGTTAAGTTCGGGTTAGTCTAGCTCCTGGACCTTGATGTACATGTAATGAGATGGAGACTAAGTTCGGGCAACTGAGTGGGCGCCTATTGAGAAAAAGCTGCTCACTCGGCTTACGATATGTTCCAAATGGTATAGGATGTACTTAATAAACACTATGTTATATAAATCAAGTGATTAAAAGCCTCTAACTCTTCTAGAATTACAAGGCGAGTTTGCCAAAAACCGGTTTGGCAAAAAATTTCCGGTGGCTGTTGAATTTAATTTACCGTTAATACCGTGGCAACATGTTAAAACTAAGCGTTGCAGTTAAAACCGTTAATGACAACACGTAAACACTAAGCTTTGCATTTGCAACCGTTAAAACCGTGTCAACACGTTAAAACTAAGCGTTGTAGTTAAAACCGTTAATGGCAACACGTAAACACTAAGCTTTGCATTTGCAACCGTTAAAACAGTTGCAAACGTTAGTGTCAACATGTAAGCACTAACCGTTACAGTTGCAACCTTTAATGGCAACACGTTAACATTAAGCGTTAGTGGCAACACGTTAAAGCTAAGCGTTGCAGTTGCAAACGTTAGTGTCAACATGTAAGCATTAACCGTTGCAGTTGCAACCTTTAAAGGCAACACGTTAACATTAAGCATTGCAGTTGCAAGCGTTAGTGGCAACACGTTAAAACTAAGCGTTGCAGTTACAACCGTTAGTGTCAACATTACAGTAAGTGTAGCATTCGTTTACGTTAATTTCAACACGTTAACACGTTGCAACCGTTTATGTCAACATGTTAACACTTAGCGTTGCAGTTGCAACCGTTAATGACAACACGTTAACACTAAGCATTGCGGCTACAATGCGTTAAAACTAAGCGTTGTAGTTAAAACCGTTAATGACAACACGTAAACACTAAGCTTTGCATTTGCAACCATTAAAACCATGTCAACACGTTAAAACTAAGCGTTGTAGTTATAACCGTTAATTGCAACACATTAGCACTAAGCATTGGATTTGCAACCGTTAATACCGTGGCAACACGTTAAAACTAAGCGTTGCAGTTAAAACCGTTAATGACAACACGTAAACACTAAGCTTTGCATTTGCAACCGTTAAAACAGTTGCAAACGTTAGTGTCAACATGTAAGCACTAACCGTTACAGTTGCAACCTTAAATGCAACACGATAACATTAAGCGTTAGTGGCAACACGTTAAAGCTAAGCGTTGCAGTTGCAAACGTTAGTGTCAACATGTAAGCACTAACCGTTGCAGTTACAACCTTTAAAGGCAACACGTTAACATTAAGCATTGCAGTTGCAAGCGTTAGTGGCAACACGTTAAAACTAAGCGTTGCAGTTACAACCGTAAGTGTCAACATTATAACAGTAAGTGTAGCATTTGCTTACGTTAATTTCAACACGTTAAAACGTTGCAACCGTTTATGTCAACATGTTAACACTTAGCATTGCAGTTGCAACCGTTAGTGTCAACATGTTTACACTAAGCGTTGCAGTTGCAACACGTTAACACTAAGCATTTCGGTTACAATGCGTTAAAACTAAGCGTTGCAGTTACAACCGTTATAACATTATAACAGTGTAGCATTTGCTTACGTTAATTTCAACACGTTAACACGTTGCAACCGTTTATGTCAACACTTAGCATTGCAGTTGCAACCGTTAGTGTCAACATGTTTACACTAAGCGTTGCAGTTGCAACCGTTAATGACAACACGTAAACACTAAGCTTTGCATTTGCAACCATTAAAACCATGTCAACACGTTAAAACTAAGCGTTGTAGTTATAACCGTTAATTGCAACACGTTAGCACTAAGCATTGGATTTGCAACCGTTAATACCGTGGCAACATGTTAAAACTAAGCGTTGCAGTTAAAACCGTTAATGACAACACGTAAACACTAAGCTTTGCATTTGCAACCATTAAAACCGTGTCAACACGTTGCAACATGTAAAAACTAAGCGTTGCAGTTAAAACCGTTAATGACAACACGTAAGCTGCTTTGCATTTGCAATCGTTAAAACCGTGTCAACACGTTGAAACTAAGCGTTGTAGTTAAAACCGTTAATGGCAACACGTAAACACTAAGCTTTGCATTTGCAACCGTCAAAACAGTTGCAAACGTTAGTGTCAACATGGAAGCACTAACCGTTACAGTTGCAACCTTTAATGGCAACACGTTAACATTAAGCGTTAGTGGCAACACGTTAAAGTGTTGCAGTTGCAAACGTTAGTGTTAACATGTAAGCACTAACCGTTGCAGTTGCAACCTTTAAAGGCAACACGTTAACATTAAGCATTGCAGTTGCAAGCGTTAGTGGCAACACGTTAAAACTAAGCGTTGCAGTTACAACCGTTAGTTTCAACATTACAGTAAGTGTAGCATTTGCTTACGTTAATTTCAACACGTTAACACGTGGCAACCGTTTATGTCAACATGTTAACGTTTAGCATTGCAGTTGCAACCATTAGTGTCAACATGTTTACACTAAGCGTTGCAGTTGCAACCGTTAATTACAACACGTTAACACTAAGCATTGCGGTTACAATGCGTTAAAACTAAGCGTTGTAGTTAAAACCGTTAATGACAACACGTAAACACTAAGCTTTGCAGTTGCAACCATTAAAACCATGTCAACACGTTAAAACTAAGCGTTGTAGTTATAACCGTTAATTGCAACACGTTAGCACTAAGCATTGGATTTGCAACCGTTAATACCGTGGCAACATGTTAAAACTAAGCGTTGCAGTTAAAACCGTTAATGACAACACGTAAACACTAAGCTTTGCATTTGCAACCGTTAAAACCGTGTCAACACGTTAAAACTAAGCGTTGTAGTTAAAACCGTTAATGGCAACACGTAAACACGAAGCTTTGCATTTGCAACCGTTAAAACAGTTGCAAACGTTAGTGTCAACATGTAAGCACTAACCGTTACAGTTGCAACCTTTAATGGCAACACGTTAACATTAAGCGTTAGTGGCATCACGTTAAAGCTAAGCGTTGCAGTTGCAAACGTTAGTGTCAACATGTAAGCATTAACCGTTGCAGTTGCAACCTTTAAAGGCAACACGTTAACATTAAGCATTGCAGTTGCAAGCGTTAGTGGCAACACGTTAAAACTAAGCGTTGCAGTTACAACCGTTAGTGTCAACATTACAGTAAGTGTAGCATTCGTTTACGTTAATTTCAACACGTTAACACGTTGCAACCGTTTATGTCAACATGTTAACACTTAGCATTGCAGTTATAACCGTTAGTGTCAACATGTTTACACTAAGCGTTGCAGTTGCAACCGTTAATGACAACACGTTAACAATAAGCATTGCGGTTACAATGCGTTAAAACTAAGCGTTGTAGTTAAAACCGTTAATGACAACACGTAAACACTAAGCTTTGCATTTGCAACCATTAAAACCATGTCAACACGTTAAAACTAAGCGTTGTAGTTATAACCGTTAATTGCAACACATTAGCACTAAGCATTGGATTTGCAACCGTTAATACCCTGGCAACACGTTAAAACTAAGCGTTGCAGTTAAAACCGTTAATGACAACACGTAAACACTAAGCTTTGCATTTGCAACCGTTAAAACAGTTGCAAACGTTAGTGTCAACATGTAAGCACTAACCGTTACAGTTGCAACCTTAAATGCAACACGTTAACATTAAGCGTTAGTGGCAACACGTTAAAGCTAAGCGTTGCAGTTGCAAACGTTAGTGTCAACATGTAAGCACTAACCGTTGCAGTTACAACCTTTAAAGGCAACACGTTAAACATTAAGCATTGCAGTTGCAAGCGTTAGTGGCATCACGTTAAAACTAAGCGTTGCAGTTGCAACCGTAAATTACAACACGTTAACACTAAGCATTGCGGTTACAATGCGTTAAAACTAAGCGTTGTAGTTAAAACAGTTAATGACAACACGTAAACACTAAGCTTTGCAGTTGCAACCATTAAAACCATGTCAACACGTTAAAACTAAGCGTTGTAGTTATAACCGTTAATTGCAACACGTTAGCACTAAGCATTGGATTTGCAACCGTTAATACCGTGGCAACATGTTAAAACTAAGCGTTGCAGTTAAAACCGTTAATGACAACACGTAAACACTAAGCTTTGCATTTGCAACCATTAAAACCGTGTCGCATTTACAATCGTTAAAACCGTGTCAACACGTTGAAACTAAGCGTTGTAGTTAAAACCGTTAATGGCAACACGTAAACACTAAGCTTTGCATTTGCAACCGTCAAAACAGTTGCAAACGTTAGTGTCAACATGGAAGCACTAACCGTTACAGTTGCAACCTTTAATGGCAACACGTTAACATTAAGCGTTAGTGGCAACACGTTAAAGCTAAGTGTTGCAGTTGCAAACGTTAGTGTTAACATGTAAGCACTAACCGTTGCAGTTGCAACCTTTAAAGGCAACACGTTAACATTAAGCATTGCAGTTGCAAGCGTTAGTGGCAACACGTTAAAACTAAGCGTTGCAGTTACAACCGTTAGTTTCAGCATTACAGTAAGTGTAGCATTTGCTTACGTTAATTTCAACACGTTAACACGTTGCAACCGTTTATGTCAACATGTTAACACTTAGCATTGCAGTTGCAACCATTAGTGTCAACATGTTTACACTAAGCGTTGCAGTTGCAACCGTTAATTACAACACGTTAACACTAAGCATTGCGGTTACAATGCGTTAAAACTAAGCGTTGTAGTTAAAACCGTTAATGACAACACGTAAACACTAAGCTTTGCAGTTGCAACCATTAAAACCATGTCAACACGTTAAAACTAAGCGTTGTAGTTATAACCGTTAATTGCAACACGTTAGCACTAAGCATTGGATTTGCAACCGTTAATACCGTGGCAACATGTTAAAACTAAGCGTTGCAGTTAAAACCGTTAATGACAACACGTAAACACTAAGCTTTGCATTTGCAACCGTTAAAACCGTGTCAACACGTTAAAACTAAGCGATGTAGTTAAAACCGTTAATGGCAACACGTAAACACTAAGCTTTGCATTTGCAACCGTTAAAACAGTTGCAAACGTTAGTGTCAACATGTAAGCACTAACCGTTACAGTTGCAACCTTTAATGGCAACACGTTAACATTAAGCGTTAGTGGCAACACGTTAAAGCTAAGCGTTGCAGTTGCAAACGTTAGTGTCAACATGTAAGCATTAACCGTTGCAGTTGCAACCTTTAAAGGCAACACGTTAACATTAAGCATTGCAGTTGCAAGCGTTAGTGGCAACACGTTAAAACTAAGCGTTGCAGTTACAACCGTTAGTGTCAACATTACAGTAAGTGTAGCATTCGTTTACGTTAATTTCAACACGTAAACACGTTGCAACCGTTTATGTCAACATGTTAACACTTACCATTGCAGTTATAACCGTTAGTGTCAACATGTTTACACTAAGCGTTGCAGTTGCAACCGTTAATGACAACACGTTAACACTAAGCATTGCGGTTACAATGCGTTAAAACTAAGCGTTGTAGTTAAAACCGTTAATGACAACACGTAAACACTAAGCTTTGCATTTGCAACCATTAAAACCATGTCAACACGTTAAAACTAAGCGTTGTAGTTATAACCGTTAATTGCAACACATTAGCACTAAGCATTGGATTTGCAACCGTTAATACCGTGGCAACACGTTAAAACTAAGCGTTGCAGTTAAAACCGTTAATGACAACACGTAAACACTAAGCTTTGCATTTGCAACCGTTAAAACAGTTGCACTAAGCTTTGCATTTGCAACCGTTAAAACAGTTGCAAACGTTAGTGTCAACATGTAAGCACTAACCGTTACAGTTGCAACCTTAAATGCAACACGTTAACATTAAGCGTTAGTGGCAACACGTTAAAGCTAAGCGTTGCAGTTGCAAACGTTAGTGTCAACATGTAAGCACTAACCGTTGCAGTTACAACCTTGAAAGGCAACACGTTAACATTAAGCATTGCAGTTGCAAGCGTTAGTGGCAACACGTTAAAACTAAGCGTTGCAGTTACAACCGTAAGTGTCAACATTATAACAGTAAGTGTAGCATTTGCTTACGTTAATTTCAACACGTTAAAACGTTGCAACCGTTTATGTCAACATGTTAACACTTAGCATTGCAGTTGCAACCGTTAGTGTCAACATGTTTACACTAAGCGTTGCAGTTGCAACACGTTAATACTAAGCATTTCGGTTACAATGCGTTAAAACTAAGCGTTGCAGTTACAACCGTTATAACATTATAACAGTGTAGCATTTGCTTACGTTAATTTCAACACGTTAACACGTTGCAACCGTTTATGTCAACAGTTAGCATTGCAGTTGCAACCGTTAGTGTCAACATGTTAAAACTAAGCGTTGCAGTTGCAACCGTTAATGACAACACGTAAACACTAAGCTTTGCATTTGCAACCATTAAAACCATGTCAACACGTTAAAACTAAGCGTTGTAGTTATAACCGTTAATTGCAACACGTTAGCACTAAGCATTGGATTTGCAACCGTTAATACCGTGGCAACATGTTAAAACTAAGCGTTGCAGTTAAAACCGTTAATGACAACACGTAAACACTAAGCTTTGCATTTGCAACCATTAAAACCGTGTCAACACGTTGCAACATGTAAAAACTAAGCGTTGCAGTTAAAACCGTTAATGACAACACGTAAGCTGCTTTGCATTTGCAATCGTTAAAACCGGTCAACACGTTGAAACTAAGCGTTGTAGTTAAAACCGTTAATGGCAACACTTAAACACTAAGCTTTGCATTTGCAACCGTCAAAACAGTTGCAAACGTTAGTGTCAACATGGAAGCACTAACCGTTACAGTTGCAACCTTTAATGGCAACACGTTAACATTAAGCGTTAGTGGCAACACGTTAAAGCTAAGTGTTGCAGTTGCAAACGTTAGTGTTAACATGTAAGCACTAACCGTTGCAGTTGCAACCTTTAAAGGCAACATGTTAACATTAAGCATTGCAGTTGCAAGCGTTAGTGGCAACAAGTTAAAACTAAGCGATGCAGTTACAACCGTTAGTTTCAACATTACAGTAAGTGTAGCCTTTGCTTACGTTAATTTCAACACGTTAAAACGTTGCAACCGTTTATGTCAACATGTTAACACTTAGCATTGCAGTTGCAACCATTAATGTCAACATGTTTACACTAAGCGTTGCAGTTGCAACCGTTAATTACAACACGTTAACACTAAGCATTGCGGTTACAATGCGTTAAAACTAAGCGTTGTAGTTAAAACCGTTAATGACAACACGTAAGCTGCTTTGCATTTGCAATCGTTAAAACCGTGTCAACACGTTGAAACTAAGCGTTGTAGTTAAAACCGTTAATGGCAACACGTAAACACTAAGCTTTGCATTTGCAACCGTCAAAACAGTTGCAAACGTTAGTGTCAACATGGAAGCACTAACCGTTACAGTTGCAACCTTTAATGGCAACACGTTAACATTAAGCGTTAGTGGCAACACGTTAAAGCTAAGCGTTGCAGTTGCAAACGTTAGTGTTAACATGTAAGCACTAACCGTTGCAGTTGCAACCTTTAAAGGCAACACGTTAACATTAAGCATTGCAGTTGCAAGCGTTAGTGGCAACACGTTAAAACTAAGCGTTGCAGTTACAACCGTTAGTTTCAACATTACAGTAAGTGTAGCATTTGCTTACGTTAATTTCAACACGTTAACACGTTGCAACCGTTTATGTCAACATGTTAACACTTAGCATTGCAGTTGCAACCATTAGTGTCAACATGTTTACACTAAGCGTTGCAGTTGCAACCGTAAATTACAACACGTTAACACTAAGCATTGCGGTTACAATGCGTTAAAACTAAGCGTTGTAGTTAAAACCGTTAATGACAACACGTAAACACTAAGCTTTGCAGTTGCAACCATTAAAACCATGTCAACACGTTAAAACTAAGCGTTGTAGTTATAACCGTTAATTGCAACACGTTAGCACTAAGCATTGGATTTGCAACCGTTAATACCGTGGCAACATGTTAAAACTAAGCGTTGCAGTTAAAACCGTTAATGACAACACGTAAACACTAAGCTTTGCATTTGCAACCATTAAAACCGTGTCGCATTTGCAATCGTTAAAACCGTGTCAACACGTTGAAACTAAGCGTTGTAGTTAAAACCGTTAATGGCAACACGTAAACACTAAGCTTTGCATTTGCAACCGTCAAAACAGTTGCAAACGTTAGTGTCAACATGGAAGCACTAACCGTTACAGTTGCAACCTTTAATGGCAACACGTTAACATTAAGCGTTAGTGGCAACACGTTAAAGCTAAGTGTTGCAGTTGCAAACGTTAGTGTTAACATGTAAGCACTAACCGTTGCAGTTGCAACCTTTAAAGGCAACACGTTAACATTAAGCATTGCAGTTGCAAGCGTTAGTGGCAACACGTTAAAACTAAGCGTTGCAGTTACAACCGTTAGTTTCAGCATTACAGTAAGTGTAGCATTTGCTTACGTTAATTTCAACACGTTAACACGTTGCAACCGTTTATGTCAACATGTTAACACTTAGCATTGCAGTTGCAACCATTAGTGTCAACATGTTTACACTAAGCGTTGCAGTTGCAACCGTTAATTACAACACGTTAACACTAAGCATTGCGGTTACAATGCGTTAAAACTAAGCGTTGTAGTTAAAACCGTTAATGACAACACGTAAACACTAAGCTTTGCAGTTGCAACCATTAAAACCATGTCAACACGTTAAAACTAAGCGTTGTAGTTATAACCGTTAATTGCAACACGTTAGCACTAAGCATTGGATTTGCAACCGTTAATACCGTGGCAACATGTTAAAACTAAGCGTTGCAGTTAAAACCGTTAATGACAACACGTAAACACTAAGCTTTGCATTTGCAACCGTTAAAACCGTGTCAACACGTTAAAACTAAGCGTTGTAGTTAAAACCGTTAATGGCAACACGTAAACACTAAGCTTTGCATTTGCAACCGTTAAAACAGTTGCAAACGTTAGTGTCAACATGTAAGCACTAACCGTTACAGTTGCAACCTTTAATGGCAACACGTTAACATTAAGCGTTAGTGGCAACACGTTAAAGCTAAGCGTTGCAGTTGCAAACGTTAGTGTCAACATGTAAGCATTAACCGTTGCAGTTGCAACCTTTAAAGGCAACACGTTAACATTAAGCATTGCAGTTGCAAGCGTTAGTGGAAACACGTTAAAACTAAGCGTTGCAGTTACAACCGTTAGTGTCAACATTACAGTAAGTGTAGCATTCATTTACGTTAATTTCAACACGTTAACACGTTGCAACCGTTTATGTCAACATGTTAACACTTAGCATTGCAGTTGCAACCGTTAGTGTCAACATGTTTACACTAAGCGTTGCAGTTGCAACCGTTAATGACAACACGTTAACACTAAGCATTGCGATTACAATGCGTTAAAACTAAGCGTTGTAGTTAAAACCGTTAATGACAACACGTAAACACTAAGCTTTGCATTTGCAACCATTAAAACCATGTCAACACGTTAAAACTAAGCGTTGTAGTTATAACCGTTAATTGCAACACATTAGCACTAAGCATTGGATTTGCAACCGTTAATACCGTGGCAACATGTTAAAACTAAGCGTTGCAGTTAAAACCGTTAATGACAACACGTAAACACTAAGCTTTGCATTTGCAACCGTTAAAACAGTTGCAAACGTTAGTGTCAACATGTAAGCACTAACCGTTACAGTTGCAACCTTAAATGCAACACGTTAACATTAAGCGTTAGTGGCAACACGTTAAAGCTAAGCGTTGCAGTTGCAAACGTTAGTGTCAACATGTAAGCACTAACCGTTGCAGTTACAACCTTTAAAGGCAACACGTTAACATTAAGCATTGCAGTTGCAAGCGTTAGTGGCAACACGTTAAAACTAAGCGTTGCAGTTACAACCGTTAGTGTCAACATTACAGTAAGTGTAGCATTCGTTTACGTTAATTTCAACACGTTAACACGTTGCAACCGTTTATGTCAACATGTTAACACTTAGCATTGCAGTTGCAACCGTTAGTGTCAACATGTTTACACTAAGCGTTGCAGTTGCAACCGTTAATGACAACACGTTAACACTAAGCATTGCGGTTACAATGCGTTAAAACTAAGCGTTGTAGTTAAAACCGTTAATGACAACACTTAAACACTAAGCTTTGCATTTGCAACCATTAAAACCATGTCAACACGTTAAAACTAAGCGTTGTAGTTATAACCGTTAATTGCAACACATTAGCACTAAGCATTGGATTTGCAACCGTTAATACCGTGGCAACACGTTAAAACTAAGCGTTGCAGTTAAAACCGTTAATGACAAGACGTAAACACTAAGCTTTGCATTTGCAACTATTAAAACCATGTCAACACGTTAAAACTAAGCGTTGTAGTTATAACCGTTAATTGCAACACGTTAGCACTAAGCATTGGATTTGCAACCGTTAATACCGTGGCAACATGTTAAAACTAAGCGTTGCAGTTAAAACCGTTAATGCCAACACGTAAACACTAAGCTTTGCATAAGTTAATGACAACACGTAAACACTAAGCTTTGCATTTGCAACCGTTAAAACCGTGTCAACACGTTAAAACTAAGCGTTGTAGTTAAATCCGTTAATGGCAACACGTAAACACTAAGCTTTGCATTTGCAACCGTTAAAACAGTTGCAAACGTTAGTGTCAACATGTAAGCACTAACCGTTACAGTTGCAACCTTTAATGGCAACACGTTAACATTAAGCGTTAGTGGCAACACGTTAAAGCTAAGCGTTGCAGTTGCAAACGTTAGTGTCAACATGTAAGCATTAACCGTTGCAGTTGCAACCTTTAAAGGCAACACGTTAACATTAAGCATTGCAGTTGCAAGCGTTAGTGGCAATACGTTAAAACTAAGCGTTGCAGTTACAACCGTTAGTGTCAACATTACAGTAAGTGTAGCATTCGTTTACGTTAATTTCAACACGTTAACACGTTGCAACCGTTTATGTCAACATGTTAACACTTACCATTGCAGTTATAACCGTTAGTGTCAACATGTTTACACTAAGCGTTGCAGTTGCAACCGTTAATGACAACACCTTAACACTAAGCATTGCGGTTACAATGCGTTAAAACTAAGCGTTGTAGTTAAAACCGTTAATGACAACACGTAAACACTAAGCTTTGCATTTGCAACCATTAAAACCATGTCAACACGTTAAAACTAAGCGTTGTAGTTATAACCGTTAATTGCAACACATTAGCACTAAGCATTGGATTTGCAACCGTTAATACCGTGGCAACACGTTAAAACTAAGCGTTGCAGTTAAAACCGTTAATGACAACACGTAAACACTAAGCTTTGCATTTGCAACCGTTAAAACAGTTGCAAACGTTAGTGTCAACATGTAAGCACTAACCGTTACAGTTGCAACTTTAAATGCAACACGTTAACATTAAGCGTTAGTGGCAACACGTTAAAGCTAAGCGTTGCAGTTGCAAACGTTAGTGTCAACATGTAAGCACTAACCGTTGCAGTTACAACCTTTAAAGGCAACACGTTAACATTAAGCATTGCATTTGCAAGCGTTAGTGGCAACACGTTAAAACTAAGCGTTGCAGTTACAACCGTAAGTGTCAACATTATAACAGTAAGTGTAGCATTTGCTTACGTTAATTTCAACACGTTAACACGTTGCAACCGTTTATGTCAACACTTAGCATTGCAGTTGCAACCGTTAGTGTCAACATGTTTACACTAAGCGTTGCAGTTGCAACCGTTAATGACAACACGTAAACACTAAGCTTTGCATTTGCAACCATTAAAATCATGTCAACACGTTAAAACTAAGCGTTGTAGTTATAACCGTTAATTGCAACACGTTAGCACTAAGCATTGGATTTGCAACCGTTAATACCGTGGCAACATGTTAAAACTAAGCGTTGCAGTTAAAACCGTTAATGACAACACGTAAACACTAAGCTTTGCATTTGCAACCATTAAAACCGTGTCAACACGTTGCAACATGTAAAAACTAAGCGTTGCAGTTAAAACCGTTAATGACAACACGTAAGCTGCTTTGCATTTGCAATCGTTAAAACCGGTCAACACGTTGAAACTAAGCGTTGTAGTTAAAACCGTTAATGGCAACACGTAAACACTAAGCTTTGCATTTGCAACCGTCAAAACAGTTGCAAACGTTAGTGTCAACATGGAAGCACTAACCGTTACAGTTGCAACCTTTAATGGCAACACGTTAACATTAAGCGTTAGTGGCAACACGTTAAAGCTAAGTGTTGCAGTTGCAAACGTTAGTGTTAACATGTAAGCACTAACCGTTGCAGTTGCAACCTTTAAAGGCAACATGTTAACATTAAGCATTGCAGTTGCAAGCGTTAGTGGCAACAAGTTAAAACTAAGCGTTGCAGTTACAACCGTTAGTTTCAACATTACAGTAAGTGTAGCCTTTGCTTACGTTAATTTCAACACGTTAAAACGTTGCAACCGTTTATGTCAACATGTTAACACTTAGCATTGCAGTTGCAACCATAAGTGTCAACATGTTTACACTAAGCGTTGCAGTTGCAACCGTTAATTACAACACGTTAACACTAAGCATTGCGGTTACAATGCGTTAAAACTAAGCGTTGTAGTTAAAACCGTTAATGACAACACGTAAACACTAAGCTTTGCAGTTGCAACCATTAAAACCATGTCAACACGTTAAAACTAAGCGTTGTAGTTATAACCGTTAATTGCAACACGTTAGCACTAAGCATTGGATTTGCAACCGTTAATACCGTGGCAACATGTTAAAACTAAGCGTTGCAGTTAAAACCGTTAATGACAACACGTAAACACTAAGCTTTGCATTTGCAACCGTTAAAACCGTGACAACACGTTAAAACTAAGCGTTGTAGTTAAAACCGTTAATGGCAACACGTAAACACTAAGCTTTGCATTTGCAACCGTTAAAACAGTTGCAAACGTTAGTGTCAACATGTAAGCACTAACCGTTACAGTTGCAACCTTTAATGGCAACACGTTAACATTAAGCGTTAGTGGCAACACGTTAAAGCTAAGCGTTGCAGTTGCAAACGTTAGTGTCAACATGTAAGCATTAACCGTTGCAGTTGCAACCTTTAAAGGCAACACGTTAACATTAAGCATTGCAGTTGCAAGCGTTAGTGGCAACACGTTAAAACTAAGCGTTGCAGTTACAACCGTTAGTGTCAACATTACAGTAAGTGTAGCATTCATTTACGTTAATTTCAACACGTTAACACGTTGCAACCGTTTATGTCAACATGTTAACACTTAGCATTGCAGTTGCAACCGTTAGTGTCAACATGTTTACACTAAGCGTTGCAGTTGCAACCGTTAATGACAACACGTTAACACTAAGCATTGCGATTACAATGCGTTAAAACTAAGCGTTGTAGTTAAAACCGTTAATGACAACACGTAAACACTAAGCTTTGCATTTGCAACCATTAAAACCATGTCAACACGTTAAAACTAAGCGTTGTAGTTATAACCGTTAATTGCAACACATTAGCACTAAGCATTGGATTTGCAACCGTTAATACCGTGGCAACATGTTAAAACTAAGCGTTGCAGTTAAAACCGTTAATGACAACACGTAAACACTAAGCTTTGCATTTGCAACCGTTAAAACAGTTGCAAACGTTAGTGTCAACATGTAAGCACTAACCGTTACAGTTGCAACCTTAAATGCAACACGTTAACATTAAGCGTTAGTGGCAACACGTTAAAGCTAAGCGTTGCAGTTGCAAACGTTAGTGTCAACATGTTAGCACTAACCGTTGCAGTTACAACCTTTAAAGGCAACACGTTAACATTAAGCATTGCAGTTGCAAGCGTTAGTGGCAACACGTTAAAACTAAGCGTTGCAGTTACAACCGTAAGTGTCAACATTATAACAGTAAGTGTAGCATTTGCTTACGTTAATTTCAACACGTTAAAACGTTGCAACCGTTTATGTCAACATGTTAACACTTAGCATTGCAGTTGCAACCGTTAGTGTCAACATGTTTACACTAAGCGTTGCAGTTGCAACACGTTAACACTAAGCATTTCGGTTACAATGCGTTAAAACTAAGCGTTGCAGTTACAACCGTTATAACATTATAACAGTGTAGCATTTGCTTACGTTAATTTCAACACGTTAACACGTTGCAACCGTTTATGTCAACACTTAGCATTGCAGTTGCAACCGTTAGTGTCAACATGTTTACACTAAGCGTTGCAGTTGCAACCGTTAATGACAACACGTAAACACTAAGCTTTGCATTTGCAACCATTAAAATCATGTCAACACGTTAAAACTAAGCGTTGTAGTTATAACCGTTAATTGCAACACGTTAGCACTAAGCATTGGATTTGCAACCGTTAATACCGTGGCAACATGTTAAAACTAAGCGTTGCAGTTAAAACCGTTAATGACAACACGTAAACACTAAGCTTTGCATTTGCAACCATTAAAACCGTGTCAACACGTTGCAACATGTAAAAACTAAGCGTTGCAGTTAAAACCGTTAATGACAACACGTAAGCTGCTTTGCATTTACAATCGTTAAAACCGGTCAACACGTTGAAACTAAGCGTTGTAGTTAAAACCGTTAATGGCAACACGTAAACACTAAGCTTTGCATTTGCAACCGTCAAAACAGTTGCAAACGTTAGTGTCAACATGGAAGCACTAACCGTTACAGTTGCAACCTTTAATGGCAACACGTTAACATTAAGCGTTAGTGGCAACACGTTAAAGCTAAGTGTTGCAGTTGCAAACGTTAGTGTTAACATGTAAGCACTAACCGTTGCAGTTGCAACCTTTAAAGGCAACATGTTAACATTAAGCATTGCAGTTGCAAGCGTTAGTGGCAACAAGTTAAAACTAAGCGTTGCAGTTACAACCGTTAGTTTCAACATTACAGTAAGTGTAGCCTTTGCTTACGTTAATTTCAACACGTTAAAACGTTGCAACCGTTTATGTCAACATGTTAACATTTAGCATTGCAGTTGCAACCATTAGTGTCAACATGTTTACACTAAGCGTTGCAGTTGCAACCGTTAATTACAACACGTTAACACTAAGCATTGCGGTTACAATGCGTTAAAACTAAGCGTTGTAGTTAAAACCGTTAATGACAACACGTAAACACTAAGCTTTGCAGTTGCAACCATTAAAACCATGTCAACACGTTAAAACTAAGCGTTGTAGTTATAACCGTTAATTGCAACACGTTAGCACTAAGCATTGGATTTGCAACCGTTAATACCGTGGCAACATGTTAAAACTAAGCGTTGCAGTTAAAACCGTTAATGACAACACGTAAACACTAAGCTTTGCATTTGCAACCGTTAAAACCGTGTCAACACGTTAAAACTAAGCGTTGTAGTTAAAACCGTTAATGGCAACACGTAAACACTAAGCTTTGCATTTGCAACCGTTAAAACAGTTGCAAACGTTAGTGTCAACATGTAAGCACTAACCGTTACAGTTGCAACCTTTAATGGCAACACGTTAACATTAAGCGTTAGTGGCAACACGTTAAAGCTAAGCGTTGCAGTTGCAAACGTTAGTGTCAACATGTAAGCATTAACCGTTGCAGTTGCAACCTTTAAAGGCAACACGTTAACATTAAGCATTGCAGTTGCAAGCGTTAGTGGCAACACGTTAAAACTAAGTGTTGCAGTTACAACCGTTAGTGTCAACATTACAGTAAGTGTAGCATTCATTTACGTTAATTTCAACACGTTAACACGTTGCAACCGTTTATGTCAACATGTTAACACTTAGCATTGCAGTTGCAACCGTTAGTGTCAACATGTTTACACTAAGCGTTGCAGTTGCAACCGTTAATGACAATACGTTGACACTAAGCATTGCGATTACAATGCGTTAAAACTAAGCGTTGTAGTTAAAACCGTTAATGACAACACGTAAACACTAAGCTTTGCATTTGCAACCATTAAAACCATGTCAACACGTTAAAACTAAGCGTTGTAGTTATAACCGTTAATTGCAACACATTAGCACTAAGCATTGGATTTGCAACCGTTAATACCGTGGCAACATGTTAAAACTAAGCGTTGCAGTTAAAACCGTTAATGACAACACGTAAACACTAAGCTTTGCATTTGCAACCGTTAAAACAGTTGCAAACGTTAGTGTCAACATGTAAGCACTAACCGTTACAGTTGCAACCTTAAATGCAACACGTTAACATTAAGCGTTAGTGGCAACACGTTAAAGCTAAGCGTTGCAGTTGCAAACGTTAGTGTCAACATGTAAGCACTAACCGTTGCAGTTACAACCTTTAAAGGCAACACGTTAACATTAAGCATTGCAGTTGCAAGCGTTAGTGGCAACACGTTAAAACTAAGCGTTGCAGTTACAACCGTTAGTGTCAACATTACAGTAAGTGTAGCATTCGTTTACGTTAATTTCAACACGTTAACACGTTGCAACCGTTTATGTCAACATGTTAACACTTAGCATTGCAGTTGCAACCGTTAGTGTCAACATGTTTACACTAAGCGTTGCAGTTGCAACCGTTAATGACAACACGTTAACACTAAGCATTGCGGTTACAATGCGTTAAAACTAAGCGTTGTAGTTAAAACCGTTAATGACAACACTTAAACACTAAGCTTTGCATTTGCAACCATTAAAACCATGTCAACACGTTAAAACTAAGCGTTGTAGTTATAACCGTTAATTGCAACACATTAGCACTAAGCATTGGATTTGCAACCGTTAATACCGTGGCAACATGTTAAAACTAAGCGTTGCAGTTAAAACTGTTAATGCCAACACGTAAACACTAAGCTTTGCATTTGCAACCGTTAAAACAGTTGCAAACGTTAGTGTCAACATGTAAGCACTAACCGTTACAGTTGCAACCTTTAATGGCAACACGTTAACATTAAGCGTTAGTGGCAACACGTTAAAGCTAGGCGTTGCAGTTGCAAACGTTAGTGTCAACATGTAAGCATTAACCGTTGCAGTTGCAACCTTTAAAGGCAACACGTTAACATTAAGCATTGCAGTTGCAAGCGTTAGTGGCACTAAGCATTGGATTTGCAACCGTTAATACCGTGGCAACATGTAAAAACTAAGCGTTGCAGTTAAAACCGTTAATGACATCACGTAAGCTGCTTTGCATTTGCAACCGTTAAAACCGTGTCAACACGTTGAAACTAAGCGTTGTAGTTAAAACCGTTAATGGCAACACGTAAACACTAAGCTTTGCATTTGCAACCGTCAAAACAGTTGCAAACGTTAGTGTCAACATGGAAGCACTAACCGTTACAGTTGCAACCTTTAATGGCAACACGTTAACATTAAGCGTTAGTGGCAACACGTTAAAGCTAAGTGTTGCAGTTGCAAACGTTAGTGTTAACATGTAAGCACTAACCGTTGCAGTTGCAACCTTTAAAGGCAACACGTTAACATTAAGCATTGCAGTTGCAAGCGTTAGTGGCAACACGTTAAAACTAAGCGTTGCAGGTACAACCGTTAGTTTCAACATTACAGTAAGTGTAGCATTTGCTTACGTTAATTTCAACACGTTAACACGTTGCAACCGTTTATGTCAACATGTTAACACTTAGCATTGCAGTTGCAACCATTAGTGTCAACATGTTTACACTAAGCGTTGCAGTTGCAACCGTTAATTACAAAACGTTAACACTAAGCATTGCGGTTACAATGCGTTAAAACTAAGCGTTGTAGTTAAAACCGTTAATGACAACACGTAAACACTAAGCTTTGCAGTTGCAACCATTAAAACCATGTCAACACGTTAAAACTAAGCGTTGTAGTTATAACCGTTAATTGCAACACGTTAGCACTAAGCATTGGATTTGCAACCGTTAATACCGTGGCAACTTGTTAAAACTAACCGTTGCAGTTAAAACCGTTAATGACAACACGTAAACACTAAGCTTTGCATTTGCAACCGTGAAAACCGTGTCAACACGTTAAAACTAAGCGTTGTAGGTAAAACCGTTAATGGCAACACGTAAACACTAAGCGTTAGTGTCAACATGTAAGCACTAACCGTTACAGTTGCAACCTTTAATGGCAACACGTTAACATTAAGCGTTAGTGGCAACACGTTAAAGCTAAGCGTTGCAGTTGCAAACATGTAAGCATTAACCGTTGCAGTTGCAACCTTTAAAGGCAACACGTTAACATTAAGCATTGCAGTTGTATGCGTTAGTGGCAACACGTTAAAACTAAGCGTTGCAGTTACAACCGTTAGTGTCAACATTACAGTAAGTGTAACATTCGTTTACGTTAATTTCAACACGTTAACACGTTGCAACCGTTTATGACAACATGTTAACACTTAGCATTGCAGTTGCAACCTGTTTACACTAAGCGTTGCAGTTGCAACCGTTAATGACAACACGTTAACACTAAGCATTGCGGTTACAATGCGTTAAAACTAAGCGTTGTAGTTAAAACCGTAAATGACAACACGTAAACACTAAGCTTTGCATTTGCAACTATTAAAACCAGTCAAAACGTTAAAACTAAGCGTTGTAGTTATAACAGTTAATTGCAACACATTAGCACTAAGCATTGGATTTGCAACCGTTAATACCGTGGCAACACGTTAAAACTAAGCGTTGCAGTTAAAACCGTTAATGACAACACGTAAACACTAAGCTTTGCATTTGCAACCGTTAAAACAGTTGCAAACGTTAGTGTCAACATGTAAGCACTAACCGTTACAGTTGCAACCTTAAATGCAACACGTTAACATTAAGCGTTAGTGGCAACACGTTAAAGCTAAGTGTTGCAGTTGCAAACGTTAGTGTCAACATGTAAGCACTAACCGTTGCAGTTACAACCTTTAAAGGCAACACGTTAACATTAAGCATTGCAGTTGCAACCGTAAGTGTCAACATTATAACAGTAAGTGTAGCATTTGCTTACGTTAATTTCAACACGTTAAAACGTTGCACCCGTTTATGTCAACATGTTAACACTTAGCATTGCAGTTGCAACCGTTAGTGTCAACATGTTTACACTAAGCGTTGCAGTTGCAACACTTTAACACTAAGCATTTCGGTTACAATGCGTTAAAACTAAGCGTTGCAGTTACAACCGTTATAACATTATAACAGTGTAGCATTTGCTTACGTTAATTTCAACACGTTAACACGTGGCAACCGTTTATGTCAACATGTTAACACTTACCATTGCAGTTATAACCGTTAGTGTCAACATGTTTACACTAAGCGTTGCAGTTGCAACCGTTAATGACAACACGTTAACACTAAGCATTGCGGTTACAATGCGTTAAAACTAAGCGTTGTAGTTAAAACCGTTAATGACAACACGTAAACACTAAGCTTTGCATTTGCAACCATTAAAACCATGTCAACACGTTAAAACTAAGCGTTGTAGTTATAACCGTTAATTGCAACACATTAGCACTAAGCATTGGATTTGCAACCGTTAATACCGTGGCAACACGTTAAAACTAAGCGTTGCAGTTAAAACCGTTAATGACAACACGTAAACACTAAGCTTTGCATTTGCAACCGTTAAAACAGTTGCACTAAGCTTTGCATTTGCAACCGTTAAAACAGTTGCAAACGTTAGTGTCAACATGTAAGCACTAACCGTTACAGTTGCAACCTTAAATGCAACACGTTAACATTAAGCGTTAGTGGCAACACGTTAAAGCTAAGCGTTGCAGTTGCAAACGTTAGTGTCAACATGTAAGCACTAACCGTTGCAGTTACAACCTTTAAAGGCAACACGTTAACATTAAGCATTGCAGTTGCAAGCGTTAGTGGCAACACGTTAAAACTAAGCGTTGCAGTTACAACCGTAAGTGTCAACATTATAACAGTAAGTGTAGCATTTGCTTACGTTAATTTCAACACGTTAAAACGTTGCAACCGTTTATGTCAACATGTTAACACTTAGCATTGCAGTTGCAACCGTTAGTGTCAACATGTTTACACTAAGCGTTGCAGTTGCAACACGTTAACACTAAGCATTTCGGTTACAATGCGTTAAAACTAAGCGTTGCAGTTACAACCGTTATAACATTATAACAGTGTAGCATTTGCTTACGTTAATTTCAACACGTTAACACGTTGCAACCGTTTATGTCAACACTTAGCATTGCAGTTGCAACCGTTAGTGTCAACATGTTTACACTAAGCGTTGCAGTTGCAACCGTTAATGACAACACGTAAACACTAAGCTTTGCATTTGCAACCATTAAAACCATGTCAACACGTTAAAACTAAGCGTTGTAGTTATAACCGTTAATTGCAACACGTTAGCACTAAGCATTGGATTTGCAACCGTTAATACCGTGGCAACATGTTAAAACTAAGCGTTGCAGTTAAAACCGTTAATGACAACACGAAAACACTAAGCTTTGCATTTGCAACCATTAAAACCGTGTGAACACGTTGCAACATGTAAAAACTAAGCGTTGCAGTTAAAACCGTTAATGACAACACGTAAGCTGCTTTGCATTTGCAATCGTTAAAACCGGTCAACACGTTGAAACTAAGCGTTGTAGTTAAAACCGTTAATGGCAACACGTAAACACTAAGCTTTGCATTTGCAACCGTCAAAACAGTTGCAAACGTTAGTGTCAACATGGAAGCACTAACCGTTACAGTTGCAACCTTTAATGGCAACACGTTAACATTAAGCGTTAGTGGCAACACGTTAAAGCTAAGTGTTGCAGTTGCAAACGTTAGTGTTAAGCGTTGCAGTTGCAACCGTTAATTACAACACGTTAACACTAAGCATTGCGGTTACAATGCGTTAAAACTAAGCGTTGTAGTTAAAACCGTTAATGACAACACGTAAACACTAAGCTTTGCAGTTGCAACCATTAAAACCATGTCAACACGTTAAAACTAAGCGTTGTAGTTATAACCGTTAATTGCAACACGTTAGCACTAAGCATTGGATTTGCAACCGTTAATACCGTGGCAACATGTTAAAACTAAGCGTTGCAGTTAAAACCGTTAATGACAACACGTAAACACTAAGCTTTGCATTTGCAACCGTTAAAACCGTGTCAACACGTTAAAACTAAGCGTTGTAGTTAAAACCGTTAATGGCAACACGTAAACACTAAGCTTTGCATTTGCAACCGTTAAAACAGTTGCAAACGTTAGTGTCAGCATGTAAGCACTAACCGTTACAGTTGCAACCTTTAATGGCAACACGTTAACATTAAGCGTTAGTGGCAACACGTTAAAGCTAAGCGTTGCAGTTGCAAACGTTAGTGTCAACATGTAAGCATTAACCGTTGCAGTTGCAACCTTTAAAGGCAACACGTTAACATTAAGCATTGCAGTTGCAAGCGTTAGTGGCAACACGTTAAAACTAAGCGTTGCAGGTACAACCGTTAGTTTCAACATTACAGTAAGTGTAGCATTTGCTTACGTTAATTTCAACACGTTAACACGTTGCAACCGTTTATGTCAACATGTTAACACTTAGCATTGCAGTTGCAACCATTAGTGTCAACATGTTTACACTAAGCGTTGCAGTTGCAACCGTTAATTACAACACGTTAACACTAAGCATTGCGGTTACAATGCGTTAAAACTAAGCGTTGTAGTTAAAACCGTTAATGACAACACGTAAACACTAAGCTTTGCAGTTGCAACCATTAAAACCATGTCAACACGTTAAAACTAAGCGTTGTAGTTATAACCGTTAATTGCAACACGTTAGCACTAAGCATTGGATTTGCAACCGTTAATACCGTGGCAACATGTTAAAACTAACCGTTGCAGTAAAAACCGTTAATGACAACACGTAAACACTAAGCTTTGCATTTGCAACCGTTAAAACCGTGTCAACACGTTAAAACTAAGCGTTGTAGTTAAAACCGTTAATGGCAACACGTAAACAGTAAGCGTTAGTGTCAACATGTAAGCACTAACCGTTACAGTTGCAACCTTTAATGGCAACACGTTAACATTAAGCGTTAGTGGCAACACGTTAAAGCTAAGCGTTGCAGTTGCAAACATGTAAGCATTAACCGTTGCAGTTGCAACCTTTAAAGGCAACACGTTAACATTAAGCATTGCAGTTGCAAGCGTTAGTGGCAACACGTTAAAACTAAGCGTTGCAGTTACAACCGTTAGTGTCAACATTACAGTAAGGGTAACATTCGTTTACGTTAATTTCAACACGTTAACACGTTGCAACCGTTTATGACAACATGTTAACACTTAGCATTGCAGTTGCAACCTGTTTACACTAAGCGTTGCAGTTGCAACCGTTAATGACAACACGTTAACACTAAGCATTGCGGTTACAATGCGTTAAAACTAAGCGTTGTAGTTAAAACCGTTAATGACCACACGTAAACACTAAGCTTTGCATTTGCAACTATTAAAACCAGTCAACACGTTAAAACTAAGCGTTGTAGTTATAACAGTTAATTGCAACACATTAGCACTAAGCATTGGATTTGCAACCGTTAATACCGTGGCAACACGTTAAAACTAAGCGTTGCAGTTAAAACCGTTAATGACAACACGTAAACACTAAGCTTTGCATTTGCAACCGTTAAAACAGTTGCAAACGTTAGTGTCAACATGGAAGCACTAACCGTTACAGTTGCAACCTTTAATGGCAACACGTTAACATTAAGCGTTAGTGGCAACACGTTAAAGCTAAGTGTTGCAGTTGCAAACGTTAGTGTTAACATGTAAGCACTAACCGTTGCAGTTGCAACCTTTAAAGGCAACATGTTAAAATTAAGCTTTGCAGTTGCAAGCGTTAGTGGCAACAAGTTAAAACTAAGCGTTGCAGTTACAACCGTTAGTTTCAACATTACAGTAAGTGTAGCCTTTGCTTACGTTAATTTCAACACGTTAAAACGTTGCAACCGTTTATGTCAACATGTTAACATTTAGCATTGCAGTTGCAACCATTAGTGTCAACATGTTTACACTAAGCGTTGCAGTTGCAACCGTTAATTACAACACGTTAACACTAAGCATTGCGGTTACAATGCGTTAAAACTAAGCGTTGTAGTTAAAACCGTTAATGACAACACGTAAACACTAAGCTTTGCAGTTGCAACCATTAAAACCATGTCAACACGTTAAAACTAAGCGTTGTAGTTATAACCGTTAATTGCAACACGTTAGCACTAAGCATTGGATTTGCAACCGTTAATACCGTGGCAACATGTTAAAACTAAGCGTTGCAGTTAAAACCGTTAATGACAACACGTAAACACTAAGCTTTGCATTTGCAACCGTTAAAACCGTGTCAACACGTTAAAACTAAGCGTTGTAGTTAAAACCGTTAATGGCAACACGTAAACACTAAGCTTTGCATTTGCAACCGTTAAAACAGTTGCAAACGTTAGTGTCAACATGTAAGCACTAACCGTTACAGTTGCAACCTTTAATGGCAACACGTTAACATTAAGCGTTAGTGGCAACACGTTAAAGCTAAGCGTTGCAGTTGCAAACGTTAGTGTCAACATGTAAGCATTAACCGTTGCAGTTGCAACTTTTAAAGGCAACACGTTAACATTAAGCATTGCAGTTGCAAGCGTTAGTGGCAACACGTTAAAACTAAGCGTTGCAGTTACAACCGTTAGTGTCAACATTACAGTAAGTGTAGCATTCATTTACGTTAATTTCAACACGTTAACACGTTGCAACCGTTTATGTCAACATGTTAACACTTAGCATTGCAGTTGCAACCGTTAGTGTCAACATGTTTACACTAAGCGTTGCAGTTGCAACCGTTAATGACAATACGTTAACACTAAGCATTGCGATTACAATGCGTTAAAACTAAGCGTTGTAGTTAAAACCGTTAATGACAACACGTAAACACTAAGCTTTGCATTTGCAAACATTAAAACCATGTCAACACGTTAAAACTAAGCGTTGTAGTTATAACCGTTAATTGCAACACATTAGCACTAAGCATTGGATTTGCAACCGTTAATACCGTGGCAACATGTTAAAACTAAGCGTTGCAGTTAAAACCGTTAATGACAACACGTAAACACTAAGCTTTGCATTTGCAACCGTTAAAACAGTTGCAAACGTTAGTGTCAACATGTAAGCACTAACCGTTACAGTTGCAACCTTAAATGCAACACGTTAACATTAAGCGTTAGTGGCAACACGTTAAAGCTAAGCGTTGCAGTTGCAAACGTTAGTGTCAACATGTAAGCACTAACCGTTGCAGTTACAACCTTTAAAGGCAACACGTTAACATTAAGCATTGCAGTTGCAAGCGTTAGTGGCAACACGTTAAAACTAAGCGTTGCAGTTACAACCGTTAGTGTCAACATTACAGTAAGTGTAGCATTCGTTTACGTTAATTTCAACACGTTAACACGTTGCAACCGTTTATGTCAACATGTTAACACTTAGCATTGCAGTTGCAACCGTTAGTGTCAACATGTTTACACTAAGCGTTGCAGTTGCAACCGTTAATGACAACACGTTAACACTAAGCATTGCGGTTACAATGCGTTAAAACTAAGCGTTGTAGTTAAAACCGTTAATGACAACACTTAAACACTAAGCTTTGCATTTGCAACCATTAAAACCATGTCAACACGTTAAAACTAAGCGTTGTAGTTATAACCGTTAATTGCAACAGTAGCACTAAGCATTGGATTTGCAACCGTTAATACCGTGGCAACATGTTAAAACTAAGCGTTGCAGTTAAAACCGTTAATGCCAACACGTAAACACTAAGCTTTGCATTTGCAACCGTTAAAACAGTTGCAAACGTTAGTGTCAACATGTAAGCACTAACCGTTACAGTTGCAACCTTTAATGGCAACACGTTAACATTAAGCGTTAGTGGCAACACGTTAAAGCTAGGCGTTGCAGTTGCAAACGTTAGTGTCAACATGTAAGCATTAACCGTTGCAGTTGCAACCTTTAAAGGCAACACGTTAACATTAAGCATTGCAGTTGCAAGCGTTAGTGGCACTAAGCATTGGATTTGCAACCGTTAATACCGTGGCAACATGTAAAAACTAAGCGTTGCAGTTAAAACCGTTAATGACATCACGTAAGCTGCTTTGCATTTGCAACCGTTAAAACCGTGTCAACACGTTGAAACTAAGCGTTGTAGTTAAAACCGTTAATGGCAACACGTTAACACTAAGCATTGCGGTTACAATGCGTTAAAACTAAGCGTTGTAGTTAAAACCGTTAATGACAACACTTAAACACTAAGCTTTGCATTTGCAACCATTAAAACCATGTCAACACGTTAAAACTAAGCGTTGTAGTTATAACCGTTAATTGCAACACATTAGCACTAAGCTTTGGATTTGCAACCGTTAATACCGTGGCAACATGTTAAAACTAAGCGTTGCAGTTAAAACCGTTAATGCCAACACGTAAACACTAAGCTTTGCATTTGCAACCGTTAAAACAGTTGCAAACGTTAGTGTCAACATGTAAGCACTAACCGTTACAGTTGCAACCTTTAATGGCAACACGTTAACATTAAGCGTTAGTGGCAACACGTTAAAGCTAGGCGTTGCAGTTGCAAACGTTAGTGTCAACATGTAAGCATTAACCGTTGCAGTTGCAACCTTTAAAGGCAACACGTTAACATTAAGCATTGCAGTTGCAAGCGTTAGTGGCACTAAGCATTGGATTTGCAACCGTTAATACCGTGGCAACATGTAAAAACTAAGCGTTGCAGTTAAAACCGTTAATGACATCACGTAAGCTGCTTTGCATTTGCAACCGTTAAAACCGTGTCAACACGTTGAAACTAAGCGTTGTAGTTAAAACCGTTAATGGCAACACGTAAAAACTAAGCTTTGCATTTGCAACCGTCAAAACAGTTGCAAACGTTAGTGTCAACATGGAAGCACTAACCGTTACAGTTGCAACCTTTAATGGCAACACGTTAACATTAAGCGTTAGTGGCAACACGTTAAAGCTAAGTGTTGCAGTTGCAAACGTTAGTGTTAACATGTAAGCACTAACCGTTGCAGTTGCAACCTTTAAAGGCAACACGTTAACATTAAGCATTGCAGTTGCAAGCGTTAGTGGCAACACGTTAAAACTAAGCGTTGCAGGTACAACCGTTAGTTTCAACATTACAGTAAGTGTAGCATTTGCTTACGTTAATTTCAACACGTTAACACGTTGCAACCGTTTATGTCAACATGTTAACACTTAGCATTGCAGTTGCAACCATTAGTGTCAACATGTTTACACTAAGCGTTGCAGTTGCAACCGTTAATTACAACACGTTAACACTAAGCATTGCGGTTACAATGCGTTAAAACTAAGCGTTGTAGTTAAAACCGTTAATGACAACACGTAAACACTAAGCTTTGCAGTTGCAACCATTAAAACCATGTCAACACGTTAAAACTAAGCGTTGTAGTTATAACCGTTAATTGCAACACGTTAGCACTAAGCATTGGATTTGCAACCGTTAATACCGTGGCAACTTGTTAAAACTAACCGTTGCAGTTAAAACCGTTAATGACAACACGTAAACACTAAGCTTTGCATTTGCAACCGTTAAAACCGTGTCAACACGTTAAAACTAAGCGTTGTAGTTAAAACCGTTAATGGCAACACGTAAACACTAAGCGTTAGTGTCAACATGTAAGCACTAACCGTTACAGTTGCAACCTTTAATGGCAACACGTTAACATTAAGCGTTAGTGGCAACACGTTAAAGCTAAGCGTTGCAGTTGCAAACATGTAAGCATTAACCGTTGCAGTTGCAACCTTTAAAGGCAACACGTTAACATTAAGCATTGCAGTTGCAAGCGTTAGTGGCAACACGTTAAAACTAAGCGTTGCAGTTACAACCGTTAGTGTCAACATTACAGTAAGTGTAACATTCGTTTACGTTAATTTCAACACGTTAACACGTTGCAACCGTTTATGACAACATGTTAACACTTAGCATTGCAGTTGCAACCTGTTTACACTAAGCGTTGCAGTTGCAACCATTAAAACCATGTCAACAGGTTAAGCGTTGTAGTTATAACCGTTAATTGCAACACGTTAGCACTAAGCATTGGATTTGCAACCGTTAATACCGTGTCAACACGTTAAAACTAAGCGTTGTAGTTAAAACCGTTAATGGCAACACGTAAACACTAAGCTTTGCATTTGCAACCGTTAAAACAGTTGCAAACGTTAGTGTCAACATGTAAGCACTAACCGTTACAGTTGCAACCTTTAATGGCAACACGTTAACATTAAGCGTTAGTGGCAACACGTTAAAGCTAAGCGTTGCAGTTGCAAACGTTAGTGTCAACATGTAAGCATTAACCGTTGCAGTTGCAACCTTTAAAGGCAACACGTTAACATTAAGCATTGCAGTTGCAAGCGTTAGTGGCAATACGTTAAAACTAAGCGTTGCAGTTACAACCGTTAGTGTCAACATTAAAGTAAGTGTAGCATTCGTTTACGTTAATTTCAACACGTTAACACGTTGCAACCGTTTATGTCAACATGTTAACACTTAGCATTGCAGTTATAACCGTTAGTGTCAACATGTTTACACTAAGCGTTGCAGTTGCAACCGTTAATGACAACACGTTAACACTAAGCATTGCGGTTACAATGCGTTAAAACTAAGCGTTGTAGTTAAAACCGTTAATGACAACACGTAAACACTAAGCTTTGCATTTGCAACCATTAAAACCATGTCAACACGTTAAAACTAAGCGTTGTAGTTATAACCGTTAATTGCAACACATTAGCACTAAGCATTGGATTTGCAACCGTTAATACCGTGGCAACACGTTAAAACTAAGCGTTGCAGTTAAAACCGTTAATGACAACACGTAAACACTAAGCTTTGCATTTGCAACCGTTAAAACAGTTGCACTAAGCTTTGCATTTGCAACCGTTAAAACAGTTGCAAACGTTAGTGTCAACATGTAAGCACTAACCGTTACAGTTGCAACCTTAAATGCAACACGTTAACATTAAGCGTTAGTGGCAACACGTTAAAGCTAAGCGTTGCAGTTGCAAACGTTAGTGTCAACATGTAAGCACTAACCGTTGCAGTTACAACCTTGAAAGGCAACACGTTAACATTAAGCATTGCAGTTGCAAGCGTTAGTGGCAACACGTTAAAACTAAGCGTTGCAGTTACAACCATAAGTGTCAACATTATAACAGTAAGTGTAGCATTTGCTTACGTTAATTTCAACACGTTAAAACGTTGCAACCGTTTATGTCAACATGTTAACACTTAGCATTGCAGTTGCAACCGTTAGTGTCAACATGTTTACACTAAGCGTTGCAGTTGCAACACGTTAACACTAAGCATTTCGGTTACAATGCGTTAAAACTAAGCGTTGCAGTTACAACCGTTATAACATTATAACAGTGTAGCATTTGCTTACGTTAATTTCAACACGTTAACACGTTGCAACCGTTTATGTCAACACTTAGCATTGCAGTTGCAACCGTTAGTGTCAACATGTTTACACTAAGCGTTGCAGTTGCAACCGTTAATGACAACACGTAAACACTAAGCTTTGCATTTGCAACCATTAAAACCATGTCAACACGTTAAAACTAAGCGTTGTAGTTATAACCGTTAATTGCAACACGTTAGCACTAAGCATTGGATTTGAAACCGTTTATACCGTGGCAACATGTTAAAACTAAGCGTTGCAGTTAAAACCGTTAATGACAACACGTAAACACTAAGCTTTGCATTTGCAACCAATAAAACCGTGTCAACACGTTGCAACATGTAAAAACTAAGCGTTGCAGTTAAAACCGTTAATGACAACACGTAAGCTGCTTTGCATTTGCAATCGTTAAAACCGGTCAACACGTTGAAACTAAGCGTTGTAGTTAAAACCGTTAATGGCAACACGTAAACACTAAGCTTTGCATTTGCAACCGTCAAAACAGTTGCAAACGTTAGTGTCAACATGGAAGCACTAACCGTTACAGTTGCAACCTTTAATGGCAACACGTTAACATTAAGCGTTAGTGGCAACACGTTAAAGCTAAGTGTTGCAGTTGCAAACGTTAGTGTTAACATGTAAGCACTAACCGTTGCAGTTGCAACCTTTAAAGGCAACATGTTAACATTAAGCTTTGCAGTTGCAAGCGTTAGTGGCAACAAGTTAAAACTAAGCGTTGCAGTTACAACCGTTAGTTTCAACATTACAGTAAGTGTAGCCTTTGCTTACGTTAATTTCAACACGTTAAAACGTTGCAACCGTTTATGTCAACATGTTAACACTTAGCATTGCAGTTGCAACCATTAGTGTCAACATGTTTACACTAAGCGTTGCAGTTGCAACCGTTAATTACAACACGTTAACACTAAGCATTGCGGTTACAATGCGTTAAAACTAAGCGTTGTAGTTAAAACCGTTAATGACAACACGTAAACACTAAGCTTTGCAGTTGCAACCATTAAAACCATGTCAACACGTTAAAACTAAGCGTTGTAGTTATAACAGTTAATTGCAACACGTTAGCACTAAGCATTGGATTTGCAACCGTTAATACCGTGGCAACATGTTAAAACTAAGCGTTGCAGTTAAAACCGTTAATGACAACACGTAAACACTAAGCTTTGCATTTGCAACCGTTAAAACCGTGTCAACACGTTAAAACTAAGCGTTGTAGTTAAAACCGTTAATGGCAACACGTAAACACTAAGCTTTGCATTTGCAACCGTTAAAACAGTTGCAAACGTTAGTGTCAACATGTAAGCACTAACCGTTACAGTTGCAACCTTTAATGGCAACACGTTAACATTAAGCGTTAGTGGCAACACGTTAAAGCTAAGCGTTGCAGTTGCAAACGTTAGTGTCAACATGTAAGCATTAACCGTTGCAGTTGCAACCTTTAAAGGCAACACGTTAACATTAAGCATTGCAGTTGCAAGCGTTAGTGGCAACACGTTAAAACTAAGCGTTGCAGTTACAACCGTTAGTGTCAACATTACAGTAAGTGTAGCATTCATTTACGTTAATTTCAACACGTTAACACGTTGCAACCGTTTATGTCAACATGTTAACACTTAGCATTGCAGTTGCAACCGTTAGTGTCAACATGTTTACACTAAGCGTTGCAGTTGCAACCGTTAATGACAACACGTTAACACTAAGCATTGCGATTACAATGCGTTAAAACTAAGCGTTGTAGTTAAAACCGTTAATGACAACACGTAAACACTAAGCTTTGCATTTGCAACCATTAAAACCATGTCAACACGTTAAAACTAAGCGTTGTAGTTATAACCGTTAATTGCAACACATTAGCACTAAGCATTGGATTTGCAACCGTTAATACCGTGGCAACATGTTAAAACTAAGCGTTGCAGTTAAAACCGTTAATGACAACACATAAACACTAAGCTTTGATTTGCAACCGTTAAAAAAGTTGCAAACGTTAGTGTCAACATGTAAGCACTAACCGTTACAGTTGCAACCTTAAATGCAACACGTTAACATTAAGCGTTAGTGGCAACACGTTAAAGCTAAGCGTTGGAGTTGCAAACGTTAGTGTCAACATGTAAGCACTAACCGTTGCAGTTACAACCTTTAAAGGCAACACGTTAACATTAAGCATTGCAGTTGCAAGCGTTAGTGGCAACACGTTAAAACTAAGCGTTGCAGTTACAACCGTAAGTGTCAACATTATAACAGTAAGTGTAGCATTTGCTTACGTTAATTTCAACACGTTAAAACGTTGCAACCGTTTATGTCAACATGTTAACACTTAGCATTGCAGTTGCAACCGTTAGTGTCAACATGTTTACACTAAGCGTTGCAGTTGCAACACTTTAACACTAAGCATTTCGGTTACAATGCGTTAAAACTAAGCGTTGCAGTTACAACCGTTATAACATTATAACAGTGTAGCATTTGCTTACGTTAATTTCAACACGTTAACACGTTGCAACCGTTTATGTCAACACTTAGCATTGCAGTTGCAACCGTTAGTGTCAACATGTTTACACTAAGCGTTGCAGTTGCAACCGTTAATGACAACACGTAAACACTAAGCTTTGCATTTGCAACCATTAAAACCATGTCAACACGTTGAAACTAAGCGTTGTAGTTATAACCGTTAATTGCAACACGTTAGCACTAAGCATTGGATTTGCAACCGTTAATACCGTGGCAACATGTTAAAACTAAGCGTTGCAGTTAAAACCGTTAATGACAACACGTAAACACTAAGCTTTGCATTTGCAACCATTAAAACCGTGTCAACACGTTGCAACATGTAAAAACTAAGCGTTGCAGTTAAAACCGTTCATGACAACACGTAAGCTGCTTTGCATTTGCAATCCTTAAAACCGGTCAACACGTTGAAACTAAGCGTTGTAGTTAAAACCGTTAATGGCAACACGTAAACACTAAGCTTTGCATTTGCAACCGTCAAAACAGTTGCAAACGTTAGTGTCAACATGGAAGCACTAACCGTTACAGTTGCAACCTTTAATGGCAACACGTTAACATTAAGCGTTAGTGGCAACACGTTAAAGCTAAGTGTTGCAGTTGCAAACGTTAGTGTTAAGCGTTGCAGTTGCAACCGTTAATTACAACACGTTAACACTAAGCATTGCGGTTACAATGCGTTAAAACTAAGCGTTGTAGTTAAAACCGTTAATGACAACACGTAAACACTAAGCTTTGCAGTTGCAACTATTAAAACCATGTCAACACGTTAAAACTAAGCGTTGTAGTTATAACCGTTAATTGCAACACGTTAGCACTAAGCATTGGATTTGCAACCGTTAATACCGTGGCAACATGTTAAAACTAAGCGTTGCAGTTAAAACCGTTAATGACAACACGTAAACACTAAGCTTTGCATTTGCAACCGTTAAAACCGTGTCAACACGTTAAAACTAAGCGTTGTAGTTAAAACCGTTAATGGCAACACGTAAACACTAAGCTTTGCATTTGCAACCGTTAAAACAGTTGCAAACGTTAGTGTCAACATGTAAGCACTAACCGTTACAGTTGCAACCTTAAATGCAACACGTTAACATTAAGCGTTAGTGGCAACACGTTAAAGCTAAGCGTTGCAGTTGCAAACGTTAGTGTCAACATGTAAGCACTAACCGTTGCAGTTACAACCTTTAAAGGCAACACGTTAACATTAAGCATTGCAGTTGCAAGCGTTAGTGGCAACACGTTAAAACTAAGCGTTGCAGTTACAACCGTTAGTGTCAACATTACAGTAAGTGTAGCATTCGTTTACGTTAATTTCAACACGTTAACACGTTGCAACCGTTTATGTCAACATGTTAACACTTAGCATTGCAGTTGCAACCGTTAGTGTCAACATGTTTACACTAAGCGTTGCAGTTGCAACCGTTAATGACAACACGTTAACACTAAGCATTGCGGTTACAATGCGTTAAAACTAAGCGTTGTAGTTAAAACCGTTAATGACAACACGTAAACACTAAGCTTTGCATTTGCAACTATTAAAACCAGTCAACACGTTAAAACTAAGCGTTGTAGTTATAACAGTTAATTGCAACACATTAGCACTAAGCATTGGATTTGCAACCGTTAATACCGTGGCAACACGTTAAAACTAAGCGTTGCAGTTAAAACCGTTAATGACAACACGTAAACACTAAGCTTTGCATTTGCAACCGTTAAAACAGTTGCAAACGTTAGTGTCAACATGTAAGCACTAACCGTTACAGTTGCAACCTTAAATGCAACACGTTAACATTAAGCGTTAGTGGCAACACGTTAAAGCTAAGTGTTGCAGTTGCAAACGTTAGTGTCAACATGTAAGCACTAACCGTTGCAGTTACAACCTTTAAAGGCAACACGTTAACATTAAGCATTGCAGTTGCAACCGTAAGTGTCAACAGTATAACAGTAAGTGTAGCATTTGCTTACGTTAATTTCAACACGTTAAAACGTTGCAACCGTTTATGTCAACATGTTAACACTTAGCATTGCAGTTGCAACCGTTAGTGTCAACATGTTTACACTAAGCGTTGCAGTTGCAACACTTTAACACTAAGCATTTCGGTTACAATGCGTTAAAACTAAGCGTTGCAGTTACAACCGTTATAACATTATAACAGTGTAGCATTTGCTTACGTTAATTTCAACACGTTAACACGTGGCAACCGTTTATGTCAACACTTAGCATTGCAGTTGCAACCGTTAGTGGCAACATGTTAAAACATGTTAGTGGCGTTGTAGTTAAAACCGTTAATGCCAACACGTAAACACTAAGCTTTGCATTTGCAACCGTTAAAACCGTGTCAACACGTTAAAACTAAGCGTTGTAGTTAAAACCGTTAATGGCAACACGTAAACACTAAGCTTTGCATTTGCAACCGTTAAAACAGTTGCAAACGTTAGTGTCAACATGTAAGCACTAACCGTTACAGTTGCAACCTTTAATGGCAACACGTTAACATTAAGCGTTAGTGGCAACACGTTAAAGCTAGGCGTTGCAGTTGCAAACGTTAGTGTTAACATGTAAGCATTAACCGTTGCAGTTGCAACCTTTAAAGGCAACACGTTAACATTAAGCATTGCAGTTGCAAGCGTTAGTGGCACTAAGCATTGGATTTGCAACCGTTAATACCGTGGCAACATGTAAAAACTAAGCGTTGCAGTTAAAACCGTTAATGACAACACGTAAGCTGCTTTGCATTTGCAACCGTTAAAACCGTGTCAACACGTTGAAACTAAGCGTTGTAGTTAAAACCGTTAATGGCAACACGTAAACACTAAGCTTTGCATTTGCAACCGTCAAAACAGTTGCAAACGTTAGTGTCAACATGGAAGCACTAACCGTTACAGTTGCAACCTTTAATGGCAACACGTTAACATTAAGCGTTAGTGGCAACACGTTAAAGCTAAGTGTTGCAGTTGCAAACGTTAGTGTTAACATGTAAGCACTAACCGTTGCAGTTGCAACCTTTAAAGGCAACACGTTAACATTAAGCATTGCAGTTGCAAGCGTTAGTGGCAACACGTTAAAACTAAGCGTTGCAGTTACAACCGTTAGTTTCAACATTACAGTAAGTGTAGCATTTGCTTACGTTAATTTCAACACGTTAACACGTTGCAACCGTTTATGTCAACATGTTAACACTTAGCATTGCAGTTGCAACCATTAGTGTCAACATGTTTACACTAAGCGTTGCAGTTGCAACCGTTAATTACAACACGTTAACACTAAGCATTGCGGTTACAATGCGTTAAAACTAAGCGTTGTAGTTAAAACCGTTAATGACAACACGTAAACACTAAGCTTTGCAGTTGCAACCATTAAAACCATGTCAACACGTTAAAACTAAGCGTTGTAGTTATAACCGTTAATTGCAACACGTTAGCACTAAGCATTGGATTTGCAACCGATAATACCGTGGCAACATGTTAAAACTAAGCGTTGCAGTTAAAACCGTTAATGACAACACGTAAACACTAAGCTTTGCATTTGCAACCGTTAAAACCGTGTCAACACGTTAAAACTAAGCGTTGTAGTTAAAACCGTTAATGGCAACACGTAAACACTAAGCTTTGCATTTGCAACCGTTAAAACAGTTGCAAACGTTAGTGTCAACATGTAAGCACTAACCGTTACAGTTGCAACCTTTAATGGCAACACGTTAACATTAAGCGTTAGTGGCAACACGTTAAAGCGAAGCGTTGCAGTTGCAAACGTTAGTGTCAACATGTAAGCATTAACCGTTGCAGTTGCAACCTTTAAAGGCAACACGTTAACATTAAGCATTGCAGTTGCAAGCGTTAGTGGCAACAAGTTAAAACTAAGCGTTGCAGTTACAACCGTTAGTGTCAACATTACAGTAAGTGTAGCATTCGTTTACGTTAATTTCAACACGTTAACACGTTGCAACCGTTTATGTCAACATGTTAACACTTAGCATTGCAGTTGCAACCGTTAGTGTCAACATGTTTACACTAAGCGTTGCAGTTGCAACCGTTAATGACAACACGTTAACACTAAGCATTGCGGTTACAATGCGTTAAAACTAAGCGTTGTAGTTAAAACCGTTAATGACAACACGTAAACACTAAGCTTTGCATTTGCAACCATTAAAACCATGTCAACACGTTAAAACTAAGCGTTGTAGTTATAACCGTTAATTGCAACACATTAGCACTAAGCATTGGATTTGCAACCGTTAATACCGTGGCAACACGTTAAAACTAAGCGTTGCAGTTAAAACCGTTAATGACAACACGTAAACACTAAGCTTTGCATTTGCAACCGTTAAAACAGTTGCAAACGTTAGTGTAGGTTCTTTACACAACATGTTAAAACTAAGCGTTGCAGTTAAAACCGTTAATGACAACACGTAAACACTAAGCTTTGCATTTGCAACCGTTAAAACCGTGTCAAAACGTTAAAACTAAGCGTTGTAGTTAAAACCGTTAAACACTAAGCTTTGCATTTGCAACCGTTAAAACAGTTGCAAACGTTAGTGTCAACATGTAAGCACTAACCGTTGCAGTTGCAACCTTTAATGGCAACACGTTAACATTAAGCGTTAGTGGCAACACGTTAAAGCTAAGCGTTGCAGTTGCAAACGTTAGTGTCAACATGTAAGCATTAACCGTTGCAGTTGCAACCTTTAAAGGCAACACGTTAACATTAAGCATTGCAGTTGCAAGCGTTAGTGGCAACACGTTAAAACTAAGCGTTGCAGTTACAACCGTTAGTGTCAACATTACAGTAAGTGTAGCATTCGTTTACGTTAATTTCAACACGTTAACACGTTGCAACCGTTTATGTCAACATGTTAACACTTAGCATTGCAGTTGCAACCGTTAGTGTCAACATGTTTACACTAAGCGTTGCAGTTGCAACCGTTAATTGCAACACATTAGCACTAAGCATTGCGGTTACAATGCGTTAAAACTAAGCGTTGTAGTTAAAACCGTTAATGACAACACGTAAACACTAAGCTTTGCATTTGCAACCATTAAAACCATGTCAACACGTTAAAACTAAGCGTTGTAGTTATAACCGTTAATTGCAACACATTAGCACTAAGCATTGGATTTGCAACCGTTAATACCGTGGCAACATGTTAAAACTAAGCGTTGCAGTTAAAACCGTTAATGACAACACGTAAACACTAAGCTTTGCATTTGCAACCGTTAAAACAGTTGCAAACGTTAGTGTCAACATGTAAGCACTAACCGTTACAGTTGCAACCTTAAATGCAACACGTTAACATTAAGCGTTAGTGGCAACACGTTAAAGCTAAGTGTTGCAGTTGCAAACGTTAGTGTCAACATGTAAGCACTAACCGTTGCAGTTACAACCTTTAAAGGCAACACGTTAACATTAAGCATTGCAGTTGCAACCGTAAGTGTCAACAGTATAACAGTAAGTGTAGCATTTGCTTACGTTAATTTCAACACGTTAAAACGTTGCAACCGTTTATGTCAACATGTTAACACTTAGCATTGCAGTTGCAACCGTTAGTGTCAACATGTTTACACTAAGCGTTGCAGTTGCAACACTTTAACACTAAGCATTTCGGTTACAATGCGTTAAAACTAAGCGTTGCAGTTACAACCGTTATAACATTATAACAGTGTAGCATTTGCTTACGTTAATTTCAACACGTTAACACGTGGCAACCGTTTATGTCAACACTTAGCATTGCAGTTGCAACCGTTAGTGGCAACATGTTAAAACATGTTAGTGGCGTTGTAGTTAAAACCGTTAATGCCAACACGTAAACACTAAGCTTTGCATTTGCAACCGTTAAAACCGTGTCAACACGTTAAAACTAAGCGTTGTAGTTAAAACCGTTAATGGCAACACGTAAACACTAAGCTTTGCATTTGCAACCGTTAAAACAGTTGCAAACGTTAGTGTCAACATGTAAGCACTAACCGTTACAGTTGCAACCTTTAATGGCAACACGTTAACATTAAGCGTTAGTGGCAACACGTTAAAGCTAGGCGTTGCAGTTGCAAACGTTAGTGTTAACATGTAAGCATTAACCGTTGCAGTTGCAACCTTTAAAGGCAACACGTTAACATTAAGCATTGCAGTTGCAAGCGTTAGTGGCACTAAGCATTGGATTTGCAACCGTTAATACCGTGGCAACATGTAAAAACTAAGCGTTGCAGTTAAAACCGTTAATGACAACACGTAAGCTGCTTTGCATTTGCAACCGTTAAAACCGTGTCAACACGTTGAAACTAAGCGTTGTAGTTAAAACCGTTAATGGCAACACGTAAACACTAAGCTTTGCATTTGCAACCGTCAAAACAGTTGCAAACGTTAGTGTCAACATGGAAGCACTAACCGTTACAGTTGCAACCTTTAATGGCAACACGTTAACATTAAGCGTTAGTGGCAACACGTTAAAGCTAAGTGTTGCAGTTGCAAACGTTAGTGTTAACATGTAAGCACTAACCGTTGCAGTTGCAACCTTTAAAGGCAACACGTTAACATTAAGCATTGCAGTTGCAAGCGTTAGTGGCAACACGTTAAAACTAAGCGTTGCAGTTACAACCGTTAGTTTCAACATTACAGTAAGTGTAGCATTTGCTTACGTTAATTTCAACACGTTAACACGTTGCAACCGTTTATGTCAACATGTTAACACTTAGCATTGCAGTTGCAACCATTAGTGTCAACATGTTTACACTAAGCGTTGCAGTTGCAACCGTTAATTACAACACGTTAACACTAAGCATTGCGGTTACAATGCGTTAAAACTAAGCGTTGTAGTTAAAACCGTTAATGACAACACGTAAACACTAAGCTTTGCAGTTGCAACCATTAAAACCATGTCAACACGTTAAAACTAAGCGTTGTAGTTATAACCGTTAATTGCAACACGTTAGCACTAAGCATTGGATTTGCAACCGATAATACCGTGGCAACATGTTAAAACTAAGCGTTGCAGTTAAAACCGTTAATGACAACACGTAAACACTAAGCTTTGCATTTGCAACCGTTAAAACCGTGTCAACACGTTAAAACTAAGCGTTGTAGTTAAAACCGTTAATGGCAACACGTAAACACTAAGCTTTGCATTTGCAACCGTTAAAACAGTTGCAAACGTTAGTGTCAACATGTAAGCACTAACCGTTACAGTTGCAACCTTTAATGGCAACACGTTAACATTAAGCGTTAGTGGCAACACGTTAAAGCGAAGCGTTGCAGTTGCAAACGTTAGTGTCAACATGTAAGCATTAACCGTTGCAGTTGCAACCTTTAAAGGCAACACGTTAACATTAAGCATTGCAGTTGCAAGCGTTAGTGGCAACAAGTTAAAACTAAGCGTTGCAGTTACAACCGTTAGTGTCAACATTACAGTAAGTGTAGCATTCGTTTACGTTAATTTCAACACGTTAACACGTTGCAACCGTTTATGTCAACATGTTAACACTTAGCATTGCAGTTGCAACCGTTAGTGTCAACATGTTTACACTAAGCGTTGCAGTTGCAACCGTTAATGACAACACGTTAACACTAAGCATTGCGGTTACAATGCGTTAAAACTAAGCGTTGTAGTTAAAACCGTTAATGACAACACGTAAACACTAAGCTTTGCATTTGCAACCATTAAAACCATGTCAACACGTTAAAACTAAGCGTTGTAGTTATAACCGTTAATTGCAACACATTAGCACTAAGCATTGGATTTGCAACCGTTAATACCGTGGCAACACGTTAAAACTAAGCGTTGCAGTTAAAACCGTTAATGACAACACGTAAACACTAAGCTTTGCATTTGCAACCGTTAAAACAGTTGCAAACGTTAGTGTAGGTTCTTTACACAACATGTTAAAACTAAGCGTTGCAGTTAAAACCGTTAATGACAACACGTAAACACTAAGCTTTGCATTTGCAACCGTTAAAACCGTGTCAAAACGTTAAAACTAAGCGTTGTAGTTAAAACCGTTAAACACTAAGCTTTGCATTTGCAACCGTTAAAACAGTTGCAAACGTTAGTGTCAACATGTAAGCACTAACCGTTGCAGTTGCAACCTTTAATGGCAACACGTTAACATTAAGCGTTAGTGGCAACACGTTAAAGCTAAGCGTTGCAGTTGCAAACGTTAGTGTCAACATGTAAGCATTAACCGTTGCAGTTGCAACCTTTAAAGGCAACACGTTAACATTAAGCATTGCAGTTGCAAGCGTTAGTGGCAACACGTTAAAACTAAGCGTTGCAGTTACAACCGTTAGTGTCAACATTACAGTAAGTGTAGCATTCGTTTACGTTAATTTCAACACGTTAACACGTTGCAACCGTTTATGTCAACATGTTAACACTTAGCATTGCAGTTGCAACCGTTAGTGTCAACATGTTTACACTAAGCGTTGCAGTTGCAACCGTTAATTGCAACACATTAGCACTAAGCATTGCGGTTACAATGCGTTAAAACTAAGCGTTGTAGTTAAAACCGTTAATGACAACACGTAAACACTAAGCTTTGCATTTGCAACCATTAAAACCATGTCAACACGTTAAAACTAAGCGTTGTAGTTATAACCGTTAATTGCAACACATTAGCACTAAGCATTGGATTTGCAACCGTTAATACCGTGGCAACATGTTAAAACTAAGCGTTGCAGTTAAAACCGTTAATGACAACACGTAAACACTAAGCTTTGCATTTGCAACCGTTAAAACAGTTGCAAACGTTAGTGTCAACATGTAAGCACTAACCGTTACAGTTGCAACCTTAAATGCAACACGTTAACATTAAGCGTTAGTGGCAACACGTTAAAGCTAAGTGTTGCAGTTGCAAACGTTAGTGTCAACATGTAAGCACTAACCGTTGCAGTTACAACCTTTAAAGGCAACACGTTAACATTAAGCATTGCAGTTGCAACCGTAAGTGTCAACAGTATAACAGTAAGTGTAGCATTTGCTTACGTTAATTTCAACACGTTAAAACGTTGCAACCGTTTATGTCAACATGTTAACACTTAGCATTGCAGTTGCAACCGTTAGTGTCAACATGTTTACACTAAGCGTTGCAGTTGCAACACTTTAACACTAAGCATTTCGGTTACAATGCGTTAAAACTAAGCGTTGCAGTTACAACCGTTATAACATTATAACAGTGTAGCATTTGCTTACGTTAATTTCAACACGTTAACACGTGGCAACCGTTTATGTCAACACTTAGCATTGCAGTTGCAACCGTTAGTGGCAACATGTTAAAACATGTTAGTGGCGTTGTAGTTAAAACCGTTAATGCCAACACGTAAACACTAAGCTTTGCATTTGCAACCGTTAAAACCGTGTCAACACGTTAAAACTAAGCGTTGTAGTTAAAACCGTTAATGGCAACACGTAAACACTAAGCTTTGCATTTGCAACCGTTAAAACAGTTGCAAACGTTAGTGTCAACATGTAAGCACTAACCGTTACAGTTGCAACCTTTAATGGCAACACGTTAACATTAAGCGTTAGTGGCAACACGTTAAAGCTAGGCGTTGCAGTTGCAAACGTTAGTGTTAACATGTAAGCATTAACCGTTGCAGTTGCAACCTTTAAAGGCAACACGTTAACATTAAGCATTGCAGTTGCAAGCGTTAGTGGCACTAAGCATTGGATTTGCAACCGTTAATACCGTGGCAACATGTAAAAACTAAGCGTTGCAGTTAAAACCGTTAATGACAACACGTAAGCTGCTTTGCATTTGCAACCGTTAAAACCGTGTCAACACGTTGAAACTAAGCGTTGTAGTTAAAACCGTTAATGGCAACACGTAAACACTAAGCTTTGCATTTGCAACCGTCAAAACAGTTGCAAACGTTAGTGTCAACATGGAAGCACTAACCGTTACAGTTGCAACCTTTAATGGCAACACGTTAACATTAAGCGTTAGTGGCAACACGTTAAAGCTAAGTGTTGCAGTTGCAAACGTTAGTGTTAACATGTAAGCACTAACCGTTGCAGTTGCAACCTTTAAAGGCAACACGTTAACATTAAGCATTGCAGTTGCAAGCGTTAGTGGCAACACGTTAAAACTAAGCGTTGCAGTTACAACCGTTAGTTTCAACATTACAGTAAGTGTAGCATTTGCTTACGTTAATTTCAACACGTTAACACGTTGCAACCGTTTATGTCAACATGTTAACACTTAGCATTGCAGTTGCAACCATTAGTGTCAACATGTTTACACTAAGCGTTGCAGTTGCAACCGTTAATTACAACACGTTAACACTAAGCATTGCGGTTACAATGCGTTAAAACTAAGCGTTGTAGTTAAAACCGTTAATGACAACACGTAAACACTAAGCTTTGCAGTTGCAACCATTAAAACCATGTCAACACGTTAAAACTAAGCGTTGTAGTTATAACCGTTAATTGCAACACGTTAGCACTAAGCATTGGATTTGCAACCGATAATACCGTGGCAACATGTTAAAACTAAGCGTTGCAGTTAAAACCGTTAATGACAACACGTAAACACTAAGCTTTGCATTTGCAACCGTTAAAACCGTGTCAACACGTTAAAACTAAGCGTTGTAGTTAAAACCGTTAATGGCAACACGTAAACACTAAGCTTTGCATTTGCAACCGTTAAAACAGTTGCAAACGTTAGTGTCAACATGTAAGCACTAACCGTTACAGTTGCAACCTTTAATGGCAACACGTTAACATTAAGCGTTAGTGGCAACACGTTAAAGCGAAGCGTTGCAGTTGCAAACGTTAGTGTCAACATGTAAGCATTAACCGTTGCAGTTGCAACCTTTAAAGGCAACACGTTAACATTAAGCATTGCAGTTGCAAGCGTTAGTGGCAACAAGTTAAAACTAAGCGTTGCAGTTACAACCGTTAGTGTCAACATTACAGTAAGTGTAGCATTCGTTTACGTTAATTTCAACACGTTAACACGTTGCAACCGTTTATGTCAACATGTTAACACTTAGCATTGCAGTTGCAACCGTTAGTGTCAACATGTTTACACTAAGCGTTGCAGTTGCAACCGTTAATGACAACACGTTAACACTAAGCATTGCGGTTACAATGCGTTAAAACTAAGCGTTGTAGTTAAAACCGTTAATGACAACACGTAAACACTAAGCTTTGCATTTGCAACCATTAAAACCATGTCAACACGTTAAAACTAAGCGTTGTAGTTATAACCGTTAATTGCAACACATTAGCACTAAGCATTGGATTTGCAACCGTTAATACCGTGGCAACACGTTAAAACTAAGCGTTGCAGTTAAAACCGTTAATGACAACACGTAAACACTAAGCTTTGCATTTGCAACCGTTAAAACAGTTGCAAACGTTAGTGTAGGTTCTTTACACAACATGTTAAAACTAAGCGTTGCAGTTAAAACCGTTAATGACAACACGTAAACACTAAGCTTTGCATTTGCAACCGTTAAAACCGTGTCAAAACGTTAAAACTAAGCGTTGTAGTTAAAACCGTTAAACACTAAGCTTTGCATTTGCAACCGTTAAAACAGTTGCAAACGTTAGTGTCAACATGTAAGCACTAACCGTTGCAGTTGCAACCTTTAATGGCAACACGTTAACATTAAGCGTTAGTGGCAACACGTTAAAGCTAAGCGTTGCAGTTGCAAACGTTAGTGTCAACATGTAAGCATTAACCGTTGCAGTTGCAACCTTTAAAGGCAACACGTTAACATTAAGCATTGCAGTTGCAAGCGTTAGTGGCAACACGTTAAAACTAAGCGTTGCAGTTACAACCGTTAGTGTCAACATTACAGTAAGTGTAGCATTCGTTTACGTTAATTTCAACACGTTAACACGTTGCAACCGTTTATGTCAACATGTTAACACTTAGCATTGCAGTTGCAACCGTTAGTGTCAACATGTTTACACTAAGCGTTGCAGTTGCAACCGTTAATTGCAACACATTAGCACTAAGCATTGCGGTTACAATGCGTTAAAACTAAGCGTTGTAGTTAAAACCGTTAATGACAACACGTAAACACTAAGCTTTGCATTTGCAACCATTAAAACCATGTCAACACGTTAAAACTAAGCGTTGTAGTTATAACCGTTAATTGCAACACATTAGCACTAAGCATTGGATTTGCAACCGTTAATACCGTGGCAACATGTTAAAACTAAGCGTTGCAGTTAAAACCGTTAATGACAACACGTAAACACTAAGCTTTGCATTTGCAACCGTTAAAACAGTTGCAAACGTTAGTGTCAACATGTAAGCACTAACCGTTACAGTTGCAACCTTAAATGCAACACGTTAACATTAAGCGTTAGTGGCAACACGTTAAAGCTAAGCGTTGCAGTTGCAAACGTTAGTGTCAACATGTAAGCACTAACCGTTGCAGTTACAACCTTTAAAGGCAACACGTTAACATTAAGCATTGCAGTTGCAAGCGTTAGTGGCAACACGTTAAAACTAAGCGTTGCAGTTACAAACGTTAGTGTCAACATGTAAGCACTAACCGTTGCAGTTACAACCTTTAAAGGCAACACCTTAACATTAAGCATTGCAGTTGCAAGCGTTAGTGGCAACACGTTAAAACTAAGCGTTGCAGTTACAACCGTTAGTGTCAACATTACAGTAAGTGTAGCATTCGTTTACGTTAATTTCAACACGTTAACACGTTGCAACCGTTTATGTCAACATGTTAACACTTAGCATTGCAGTTGCAACCGTTAGTGTCAACATGTTTACACTAAGCGTTGCAGTTGCAACCGTTAATTGCAACACATTTGCACTAAGCATTGCGGTTACAATGCGTTAAAACTAAGCGTTGTAGTTATAACCGTTAATTGCAACACATTAGCACTAAGCTTTGGATTTGCAACCGTTAATACCGTGGCAGCATGTTAAAACTAAGCGTTGCAGTTAAAACCGTTAATGACAACACGTAAACACTAAGCTTTGCATTTGCAACCGTTAAAACAGTTGCAAACGTTAGTGTCAACATGTAAGCACTAACCGTTACAGTTGCAACCTTAAATGCAACACGTTAACATTAAGCGTTAGTGGCAACACGTTAAAGCTAAGCGTTGCAATTGCAAACGTTAGTGTCAACATGTAAGCACTAACCGTTGCAGTTACAACCTTTAAAGGCAACACGTTAACATTAAGCATTGCAGTTGCAAGCGTTAGTGGCAACACGTTAAAACTAAGCGTTGCAGTTACAACCGTAAGTGTCAACATTATAACAGTAAGTGTAGCATTTGCTTACGTTAATTTCAACACGTTAAAACGTTGCAACCGTTTATGTCAACATGTTAACACTTAGCATTGCAGTTGCAACCGTTAGTGTCAACATGTTTACACTAAGCGTTGCAGTTGCAACACGTTAACACTAAGCATTTCGGTTACAATGCGTTAAAACTAAGCGTTGCAGTTACAACCGTTATAACATTATAACAGTGTAGCATTTGCTTACGTTAATTTCAACACGTTAACACGTTGCAACCGTTTATGTCAACATGTTAACACTTAGCATTGCAGTTGCAACCGTTAGTGTCAACATGTTTACACTAAGCGTTGCAGTTGCAACCGTTAATTGCAACACATTAGCACTAAGCATTGCGGTTACAATGCGTTAAAACTAAGCGTTGTAGTTATAACCGTTAATTGCAACACATTAGCACTAAGCTTTGGATTTGCAACCGTTAATACCGTGGCAGCATGTTAAAACTAAGCGTTGCAGTTAAAACCGTTAATGACAACACGTAAACACTAAGCTTTGCATTTGCAACCGTTAAAACAGTTGCAAACGTTAGTGTCAACATGTAAGCACTAACCGTTACAGTTGCAACCTTAAATGCAACACGTTAACATTAAGCGTTAGTGGCAACACGTTAAAGCTAAGCGTTGCAGTTGCAAACGTTAGTGTCAACATGTAAGCACTAACCGTTGCAGTTACAACCTTTAAAGGCAACACGTTAACATTAAGCATTGCAGTTGCAAGCGTTAGTGGCAACACGTTAAAACTAAGCGTTGCAGTTACAACCGTAAGTGTCAACATTATAACAGTAAGTGTAGCATTTGCTTACGTTAATTTCAACACGTTAAAACGTTGCAACCGTTTATGTCAACATGTTAACACTTAGCATTGCAGTTGCAACCGTTAGTGTCAACATGTTTACACTAAGCGTTGCAGTTGCAACACGTTAACACTAAGCATTTCGGTTACAATGCGTTAAAACTAAGCGTTGCAGTTACAACCGTTATAACATTATAACAGTGTAGCATTTGCTTACGTTAATTTCAACACGTTAACACGTTGCAACCGTTTATGTCAACATGTTAACATTTAGCATTGCAGTTGCAACCGTTAGTGTCAACATGTTTACACTAAGCGTTGCAGTTGCAACCGTTAATTGCAACACATTAGCACTAAGCATTGCGGTTACAATGCGTTAAAACTAAGCGTTGTAGTTATAACCGTTAATTGCAACACATTAGCACTAAGCTTTGGATTTGCAACCGTTAATACCGTGGCAGCATGTTAAAACTAAGCGTTGCAGTTAAAACCGTTAATGACAACACGTAAACACTAAGCTTTGCATTTGCAACCGTTAAAACAGTTGCAAACGTTAGTGTCAACATGTAAGCACTAACCGTTACAGTTGCAACCTTAAATGCAACACGTTAACATTAAGCGTTAGTGGCAACACGTTAAAGCTAAGCGTTGCAGTTGCAAACGTTAGTGTCAACATGTAAGCACTAACCGTTGCAGTTACAACCTTTAAAGGCAACACGTTAACATTAAGCATTGCAGTTGCAAGCGTTAGTGGCAACACGTTAAAACTAAGCGTTGCAGTTACAACCGTAAGTGTCAACATTATAACAGTAAGTGTAGCATTTGCTTACGTTAATTTCAACACGTTAAAACGTTGCAACCGTTTATGTCAACATGTTAACACTTAGCATTGCAGTTGCAACCGTTAGTGTCAACATGTTTACACTAAGCGTTGCAGTTGCAACACTTTAACACTAAGCATTTCGGTTACAATGCGTTAAAACTAAGCGTTGCAGTTACAACCGTTATAACATTATAACAGTGTAGCATTTGCTTACGTTAATTTCAACACGTTAACACGTTGCAACCGTTTATGTCAACACTTAGCATTGCAGTTGCAACCGTTAGTGTCAACATGTTTACACTAAGCGTTGCAGTTGCAACCGTTAATGACAACACGTAAACACTAAGCTTTGCATTTGCAACCATTAAAACCATGTCAACACGTTAAAACTAAGCGTTGTAGTTAATTGCAACACGTTAGCACTAAGCATTGGATTTGCAACCGCTAATAAAACTAAGCGTTGCAGTTAAAACCGTTAATGACAACACGTAAACACTAAGCTTTGCATTTGCAACCATTAAAACCGTGTCAACACGTTAAAACTAACCGTTAATGGCAATACGTAAACACTAAGCTTTGCATTTGCAACCATTAAAACCATGTCAACACGTTAAAACTAAGCGTTGTAGTTATAACCGTTAATTGCAACACGTTAGCAATAAGCATTGGATTTGCAACCGTTAATACCGTGGCAACACGATAAAACTAAGCGTTGCAGTTGCAACCGTTAATGACAACACGTAAACACTAAGATTTACATTTGCAACCATTAAAACCATGTCAACACGTTAAAACTAAGCGTTGTAGTTGTAACCATTACATTTGCTTACGTTAATTTCAACACGTTAACACGTTGCAACCGTTTATGTCAACATGTTAACACTTAGCATTGCAGTTGCAACCGTTAGTGTCAACATGTTTACACTAAGCGTTGCAGTTGCAACCGTTAATTACAACACGTTAACACTAAGCATTGCGGTTACAATGCGTTAAAACTAAGCGTTGTAGTTAAAACCGTTAATGACAACACGTAAACACTAAGCTTTGCATTTGCAACTATTAAAACCTTGTCAACACGTTAAAACTAAGCGTTGTAGTTATAACCGTTAATTGCAACACATTAGCAGTAAGCATTGGATTTGCAACCGTTAATACCGTGGTAACACGTTAAAACTAACCGTTGCAGTTAAAACCGTTAATGACAACACGTAAACACTAAGCTTTGCATTTGCAACTATTAAAACCATGTCAACACGTTAAAACTAAGCGTTGTAATTGCAACACGTTAGCACTAAGCATTGGATTTGCAACCGTTAATACCGTGGCAACATGTTAAAACTAAGCGTTGCAGTTAAAACCGTTAATGCCAACACGTAAACACTAAGCTTTGCATTTGCAACCGTTAAAACCGTGTCAACACGTTAAAACTAAGCGTTGTAGTTAAAACCGTTAATGGCAACACGTAAACACTAAGCTTTGCATTTGCAACCGTTAAAACAGTTGCAAACGTTAGTGTCAACATGTAAGCACTAACCGTTACAGTTGCAACCTTTAATGGCAACACGTTAACATTAAGCGTTAGTGGCAACACGTTAAAGCTAGGCGTTGCAGTTGCAAATGTTAGTGTCAACATGTAAGCATTAACCGTTGCAGTTGCAACCTTTAAAGGCAACACGTTAACATTAAGCATTGCAGTTGCAAGCGTTAGTGGCACTAAGCATTGGATTTGCAACCGTTAATACCGTGGCAACATGTTAAAACTAAGCGTTGCAGTTAAAACCGTTAATGCCAACACGTAAACACTAAGCTTTGCATTTGCAACCGTTAAAACCGTGTCAACACGTTTAAAACTAAGCGTTGTAGTTAAAACCGTTAATGGCAACACGTAAACACTAAGCTTTGCATTTGCAACCGTTAAAACAGTTGCAAACGTTAGTGTCAACATGTAAGCACTAACCGTTACAGTTGCAACCTTTAATGGCAACACGTTAACATTAAGCGTTAGTGGCAACACGTTAAAGCTAAGAGTTGCAGTTGCAAACGTTAGTGTCAACATGTAAGCATTAACCGTTGCAGTTGCAACCTTTAAAGGCAACACGTTAACATTAAGCATTGCAGTTGCAAGCGTTAGTGGCAACACGTTAAAACTAAGCGTTGTAGTTAAAACCGTTAATGGCAATACGTAAACACTAAGCTTTGCATTTGCAACCGTTAAAACAGTTGCAAACGTTAGTGTCAACATGTAAGCACTAACCGTTAGAGTTGCAACCTTTAATGGCAACACGTTAACATTAAGCGTTAGTGGCAACACGTTAAAGCTAAGCGTTGCAGTTGCAAACGTTAGTGTCAATATGTAAGCACTAACCCTTGCAGTTGTAACCTTTAAAGGCAACACGTTAACATTAAGCATTGCAGTTGCAAGCGTTAGTGGCAACACGTTAAAACTAAGCGTTGGATTTGCAACCGTTAATACCGTGGCAACATGTTAAAACTAAGCGTTGCAGTTAAAACCGTTAATGCCAACACGTAAACACTAAGCTTTGCATTTGCAACAGTTAAAACCGTGTCAACACGTTAAAACTAAGCGTTGTAGTTAAAACCGTTAATGGCAACACGTAAACACTAAGCTTTGCATTTGCAACCGTTAAAACAGTTGCAAACGTTAGTGTCAACATTTAAGCACTATCCGTTACAGTTGCAACCTTTAATGGCAACACGTTAACATTAAGCGTTAGTGGCAACACGTTAAAGCTAGGCGTTGCAGTTGCAAATGTTAGTGTCAACATGTAAGCATTAACCGTTGCAGTTGCAACCTTTAAAGGCAACACGTTAACATTATTAAAGCATTGCAGTTGCAAGCGTTAGTGGCACTAAGCATTGGATTTGCAACCGTTAATACCGTGGCAACATGTTAAAACTAAGCGTTGCAGTTAAAACCGTTAATGACAACACGTAAACACTAAGCTTTGCATTTGCAACCGTTAAAACCGTGTCAACACGTTAAAACTAAGCGTTGTAGTTAAAACCGTTAATGGCAACACGTAAACACTAAGCTTTGCATTTGCAACCGTTAAAACAGTTGCAAACGTTAGTGTCAACATGTAAGCACTAACCGTTACAGTTGCAACCTTTAATGGCAACACGTTAACATTAAGCGTTAGTGGCAACAAGTTAAAGCTAGGCGTTGTAGTTGCAAACGTTAGTGTCAACATGTAAGCATTAACCGTTGCAGTTGCAACCTTTAAAGGCAACACGTTAACATTAAGCATTGCAGTAGCAAGCGTTAGTGGCACTAAGCATTGGATTTGCAACCGTTAATACCGTGGCAACATGTTAAAACTAAGCGTTGCAGTTAAAACCGTTAATGACAACACGTAAACACTAAGCTTTGCATTTGCAACCGTTAAAACCGTGTCAACACGTTAAAACTAAGCGTTGTAGTTAAAACCGTTAATGGCAACACGTAAACACTAAGCTTTGCATTTGCAACCGTTAAAACAGTTGCAAACGTTAGTGTCAACATGTAAGCACTAACCGTTACAGTTGCAACCTTTAATGGCAACACGTTAACATTAAGCGTTAGTGGCAACACGTTAAAGCTAAGAGTTGCAGTTGCAAACGTTAGTGTCAACATGTAAGCATTAACCGTTGCAGTTGCAACCTTTAAAGGCAACACGTTAACATTAAGCATTGCAGTTGCAAGCGTTAGTGGCAACACGTTAAAACTAAGCGTTGTAGTTAAAACCGTTAATGGCAATACGTAAACACTAAGCTTTGCATTTGCAACCGTTAAAACAGTTGCAAACGTTAGTGTCAACATGTAAGCACTAACCGTTAGAGTTGCAACCTTTATTGGGAAGACGTGAACATTAAGCGTTAGTGGCAACACGTTAAAGCTAAGCGTTGCAGTTGCAAACGTTAGTGTCAATATGTAAGCACTATCCCTTGCAGTTGTAACCTTTAAAGGCAACACGTTAACATTAAGCATTGCAGTTGCAAGCGTTAGTGGCAACACGTTAAAACTAAGCGTTGGATTTGCAACCGTTAATACCGTGGCAACATGTTAAAACTAAGCGTTGCAGTTAAAACCGTTAAAGCCAACACGTAAACACTAAGCTTTGCATTTGCAACAGTTAAAATCGTGTCAACACGTTAAAACTAAGCGTTGTAGTTAAAACCGTTAATGGCAACACGTAAACACTAAGCTTTGCATTTGCAACCGTTAAAACAGTTGCAAACGTTAGTGTCAACATTTAAGCACTAACCGTTACAGTTGCAACCTTTAATGGCAACACGTTAACATTAAGCGTTAGTGGCAACACGTTAAAGCTAGGCGTTGCAGTTGCAAACGTTAGTGTCAACCGTTGCAGTTGCAACCTTTAAATGCAACACGTTAACATTAAGCATTGCAGAAGCGTTAGTGGCACTAAGCATTGGATTTGCAACCGTTAATACCGTGGCAACATGTAAAAACTAAGCGTTGCAGTTAAAACCGTTAATGACAACACGTAAGCTGCTTTGCATTTGCAACCGTTAAAGCCGTGTCAACACGTTGAAACTAAGCGTTGTAGTTAAAACCGTTAAGCACCGTTAACCGTTAACCGTTAGTGTCATGTAAGCACTAACCGTTAGAGTTGCAACCTTTAATGGGAAGACGTTAACATTAAGCGTTAGTGGCAACACGTTAAAGCTAAGCGTTGCAGTTGCAAACGTTAGTGTCAACATGTAAGCACTAACCCTTGCAGTTGTAACCTTTAAAGGCAACACGTTAACATTAAGCATTGCAGTTGCAAGCGTTAGTGGCAACACGTTAAAACTAAGCGTTGCAGTTACAACCGTTAGTGTCAACATAACAGTAAGTGTAGCATTTGCTTACGTTAATTTCAACACGTTAACACGTTGCAACCGTTTAATGTCAACATGATAACACTTAGCATTGCAGTTACAACCGTTAGTGTCAACATGTTTACACTAAGCGTTGCAGTTGCAACCGTTAATGACAACACGTTAACACTAAGCATTGCGGTTACAATGCGTTAAAACTAAGCGTTGTAGTTAAAACCGTTAATGACAGCACGTAAACACTAAGCTTTGCATTTGCAACCATTAAAACCATGTCAACACGTTAAAACTAAGCGTTGTAGTTATAACCGTTAATTGCAACACATTAGCACTAAGCATTGGATTTGCAACCGTTAATACCGTGGCAACACGTTAAAACTAAGCGTTGCAGTTAAAACCGTTAATGACAACACGTAAACACTAAGCTTTGCATTTGCAACTATTAAAACCATGTCAACACGTTAAAACTAAGCGTTGCAGTTAAAACCATTAATGACAACACGTAAACACTAAGCTTTGCATTTGCAACCGTTAAAACCGTGTCAACACGTTAGTGCTTCCATGTTGACACTAACGTTTGCAACTGTTTTGACGGTTGCAAATGCAAAGCTTAGTGTTTACGTGTTGCCATTAACGGTTTTAACTACAACGCTTAGTTTCAACGTGTTGACACGGTTTTAACGGTTGCAAATGCAAAGCAGCTTACGTGTTGTCATTAACGGTTTTAACTGCAACGCTTAGTTTTTACATGTTGCCACGGTATTAACGGTTGCAAATCCAATGCTTAGTGCCACTAACGCTTGCAACTGCAATGCTTAATGTTAACGTGTTGCCTTTAAAGGTTGCAACTGCAACGGTTAATGCTTACATGTTGACACTAACGTTTGCAACTGCAACGCCTACCTTTAACGTGTTGCCACTAACGCTTTATGTTAACGTGTTGCCATTAAAGGTTGCAACTGTAACGGTTAGTGCTTACATGTTGACACTAACGTTTGCAACTGTTTTAACGGTTGCAAATGCAAAGCTGTGTTTACGTGTTGCCATTAACGGTTTTAACTACAACGCTTAGTTTTAACGTGTTGACACGGTTTTAACTGTTGCAAATGCAAAGCTTAGTGTTTACGTGTTGTCATTAACGGTTTTAACTGCAACGCTTAGTTTTAACATGTTGCCACGGTATTAACGGTTGCAAATCCAATGCTTAGTGCTAACGTGTTGCAATTAACGGTTATAACTACAACGCTTAGTTTTAACGTGTTGACATGGTTTTAATAGTTGCAAATGCAAAGCTTAGTGTTTACGTCTTGTCATTAACGGTTTTAACTGCAACGCTTAGTTTTAACGTGTTGCCACGGTATTAACGGTTGCAAATCCAATGCTTAGTGCTAATGTGTTGCAATTAACGGTTATAACTACAACGCTTAGTTTTAACGTGTTGACATGGTTTTAATGGTTGCAAATGCAAAGCTTAGTGTTTACGTGTTGTCATTAACGGTTTTAACTACAACGCTTAGCTTTAACGCATTGTAACCGCAATGCTTAGTGTCAACGTGTCGTGTTGCAACTGCAACGCTTAGTGTAAACATGTTGACACTAACGGTTGCAACTGCAATGCTAAGTGTTAACATGTTGACATTAAACGGTTGCAACGTGTTAACGTGTTGAAATTAACGTAAGCAAATGCTACACTTACTGTTATGTTGACACTAACGGTTGTAACTGCAACGCTTAGTTTTACTAACGCTTGCAACTGCAATGCTTAATGTTAACATGTTGCCTTTAAAGGTTGTAACTGCAACGGTTAGTGCTTACATGTTGACACTAACGTTTGCAACTGCAACGCTTAGCTTTAACGTGTTGCCACTAATGCTTAATGTTAACGTGTTGTATTTAAGGTTGCAACTGTAACGGTTAGTGCTTACACTAACGTTTGCAACTGTTTTAACGGTTGCAAATGCAAAGCTTAGTGTTTACGTGTTGTCTTTAACGGTTTTAACTGCAACGCTTAGTTTTAACATGTTGCCACGGTATTAACGGTTGCAAATCCAATGCTTAGTGCTAATGTGTTGCAATTAACGGTTATAACTACAACGCTTAGTTTTAACGTGTTGACATGGTTTTAATGGTTGCAAATGCAAAGCTTAGTGTTTACGTGTTGTCATTAACGGTTTTAACTACAACGCTTAGTTTTAACGCATTGTAACCGCAATGCTTAGTGTTAACGTGTTGTCATTAACGGTTGCAACTGCAACGCTTAGTGTAAACATGTTGACACTAACGGTTGCAACTGCAATGCTAAGTGTTAACATGTTGACATAAACGGTTGCAACGTGTTAACGTGTTGAAATTAACGTAAACGAATGCTACACTTACTGTAATGTTGACACTAACGGTTGTAACTGCAACGCTTAGTTTTAACGTGTTGCCACTAACGCTTGCAACTGCAATGCTTAATGTTAACGTGTTGCCTTTAAAGGTTGCAACTGTAACGGTTAGTGCTTACATGTTGACACTAACGTTTGCAACTGTTTTAACGGTTGCAAATGCAAAGCTTAGTGTTTACGTGTTGTCATTAACGGTTTTAACTGCAACGCTTAGTTTTAACATGTTGCCACGGTATTAACGGTTGCAAATCCAATGCTTAGTGCTAATGTGTTGCAATCAACGTTTATAACTACAACGCTTAGTTTTAACGTGTTGACATGGTTTTAATGGTTGCAAATGCAAAGCTTAGTGTTTACGTGTTGTCATTAACGGTTTTAACTACAACGCTTAGTTTTAACGCATTGTAACCGCAATGCTTAGTGTTAACGTGTTGTCATTAACGGTTGCAACTGCAACGCTTAGTGTAAACATGTTGACACTAATGGTTGCAACTGCAATGCTAAGTGTTAACATGTTGACATAAACGGTTGCAACGTGTTAACGTGTTGAAATTAACGTAAGCAAATGCTACACTTACTGTAATGTTGAAACTAACGGTTGTAACTGCAACGCTTAGTTTTAACGTGTTGCCACTAACGCTTGCAACTGCAATGCTTAATGTTAACGTGTTGCCTTTAAAGGTTGCAACTGCAACGGTTAGTGCTTACATGTTAACACTAACGTTTGCAACTGCAACACTTAGCTTTAACGTGTTGCCACTAACGCTTAATGTTAACGTGTTGCCATTAAAAATTGCAACTGTAACGGTTAGTGCTTCCATGTTGACACTAACGTTTGCAACTGTTTTGACGGTTGCAAATGCAAAGCTTAGTGTTTACGTGTTGCCATTAACGGTTTTAACTACAACGCTTAGTTTCAACGTGTTGACACGGTTTTAACGATTGCAAATGCAAAGCAGCTTACGTGTTGTCATTAACGGTTTTAACTGCAACGCTTAGTTTTTACATGTTGCAACGTGTTGACACGGTTTTAATGGTTGCAAATGCAAAGCTTAGTGTTTACGTGTTGTCATTAACGGTTTTAACTGCAACGCTTAGTTTTATCATGTTGCCACGGTATTAACGGTTGCAAATCCAATGCTTAGTGCTAACGTGTTGCAATTAACGGTTATAACTACAACGCTTAGTTTTAACGTGTTGACATGGTTTTAATGGTTGCAAATGCAAAGCTTAGTGTTTACGTGTTGTCATTAACGGTTGCAACTGCAACGCTTAGTGTAAACATGTTGACACTAACGGTTGCAACTGCAATGCTAAGTGTTAACATGTTGACATAAACGGTTGCAACGTTTTAACGTGTTGAAATTAACGTAAGCAAATGCTACACTTACTGTTATAATGTTGACACTTACGGTTGTAACTGCAACGCTTAGTTCTAATGTGTTGCCACTAACGCTTGCAACTGCAATGCTTAATGTTAACGTGTTGCCTTTAAAGGTTGTAACTGCAACGGTTAGTGCTTACATGTTGACACTAACGTTTGCAACTGCAACGCTTAGCTTTAACGTGTTGCCACTAACGCTTAATGTTAACGTGTTGCATTTAAGGTTGCAACTGTAACGGTTAGTGCTTACATGTTGACACTAACGTTTGCAACTGTTTTAACGGTTGCAAATGCAAAGCTTAGTGTTTACGGTTTTAACTGCAACGCTTAGTTTTAACGTGTTGCCACGGTATTAACGGTTGCAAATCCAATGCTTAGTGCTAATGTGTTGCAATTAACGGTTATAACTACAACGCTTAGTTTTAACGTGTTGACATGGTTTTAATGGTTGCAAATGCAAAGCTTAGTGTTTACGTGTTGTCATTAACGGTTTTAACTACAACGCTTAGTTTTAACGCATTGTAACCGCAATGCTTAGTGTTAACGTGTTGTCATTAACGGTTGCAACTGCAACGCTTAGTTGCACATGTTGACACTAACGGTTATAACTGCAATGCTAAGTGTTAACATGTTGACATAAACGGTTGCAACGTGTTAACGTGTTGAAATTAACGTAAACGAATGCTACACTTACTGTAATGTTGACACTAACGGTTGTAACTGCAACGCTTAGATTTAACGTGTTGCCACTAACGCTTGCAACTGCAATGCTTAATGTTAACGTGTTGCCTTTAAAGGTTGCAACTGCAACGGTTAATGCTTACATGTTGACACTAACGTTTGCAACTGCAACGCTTAGCTTTAACGTGTTGCCACTAACGCTTAATGTTAACGTGTTGCCATTAAAGGTTGCAACTGTAACGGTTAGTGCTTACATGTTGACACTAACGTTTGCAACTGTTTTAACGGTTGCAAATGCAAAGCTTAGTGTTTACGTGTTGCCATTAACGGATTTAACTACAACGCTTAGTTTTAACGTGTTGACACGGTTTTAACGGTTGCAAATGCAAAGCTTAGTGTTTACGTGTTGTCATTAACGGTTTTAACTGCAACGCTCAGTTTTAACATGTTGCCACGGTATTAACGGTTGCAAATCCAATGCTTAGTGCTAACGTGTTGCAATTAACGGTTATAACTACAACGCTTAGTTTTAACGTGTTGACATGGTTTTAATGGTTGCAACTGCAAAGCTTAGTGTTTACGTGTTGTCATTAACGGTTTTAACTACAACGCTTAGTTTTAACGCATTGTAACCGCAATGCTTAGTGTTAACGTGTTGTAATTAACGGTTGCAACTGCAACGCTTAGTGTAAACATGTTGACACTAATGGTTGCAACTGCAATGCTAAGTGTTAACATGTTGACATAAACGGTTGCAACGTGTTAACGTGTTGAAATTAACGTAAGCAAATGCTACACTTACTGTAATGTTGAAACTAACGGTTGTAACTGCAACGCTTAGTTTTAACGTGTTGCCACTAACGCTTGCAACTGCAATGCTTAATGTTAACGTGTTGCCTTTAAAGGTTGCAACTGCAACGGTTAGTGCTTACATGTTAACACTAACGTTTGCAACTGCAACACTTAGCTTTAACGTGTTGCCACTAACGCTTAATGTTAACGTGTTGCCATTAAAGGTTGCAACTGTAACGGTTAGTGCTTCCATGTTGACACTAACGTTTGCAACTGTTTTGACGGTTGCAAATGCAAAGCTTAGTGTTAACGTGTTGCCATTAACGGTTTTAACTACAAAGCTTAGTTTCAACGTGTTGACACGGTTTTAACGATTGCAAATGCAAAGCAGCTTACGTGTTGTCATTAACGGTTTTAACTGCAACGCTTAGTTTTTACATGTTGCAACGTGTTGACACGGTTTTAATGGTTGCAAATGCAAAGCTTAGTGTTTACGTGTTGTCATTAACGGTTTTAACTGCAACGCTTAGTTTTAACATGTTGCCACGGTATTAACGGTTGCAAATCCAATGCTTAGTGCTAACGTGTTACAATTAACGGTTATAACTACAACGCTTAGTTTTAACGTGTTGGCATGGTTTTAATGGTTGCAAATGCAAAGATTAGTGTTTACGTGTTGTCATTAACGGTTGCAACTGCAACGCTTAGTGTAAACATGTTGACACTAACGGTTGCAACTGCAATGCTAAGTGTTGACATAAACGGTTGCAACGTGTTAACGTGTTGAAATTAACGTAAGCAAATGCTACACTGTTATAATGTTACAACGGTTGTAACTGCAACGCTTAGTTTTAACGCATTGTAACCGAAATGCTTAGTGTTAACGTGTTGCAACTGCAACGCTTAGTGTAAACATGTTGACACTAACGGTTGCAACTGCAATGCTAAGTGTTAACATGTTGACATAAACGGTTGCAACGTTTTAACGTGTTGAAATTAACGTAAGCAAATGCTACACTTACTGTTATAATGTTGACACTTACGGTTGTAACTGCAACGCTTAGTTTTAACGTGTTGCCACTAACGCTTGCAACTGCAATGCTTAATGTTAACGTGTTGCCTTTAAAGGTTGTAACTGCAACGGTTAGTGCTTACATGTTGACACTAACGTTTGCAACTGTAACGCTTAGCTTTAACGTGTTGCCACTAACGCTTAATGTTAACGTGTTGCATTTAAGATTGCAACTGTAACGGTTAGTGCTTACATGTTGACACTAACGTTTGCAACTGTTTTAACGGTTGCAAATGCAAAGCTTAGTGTTTACGTGTTGTCATTAACGGTTTTAACTGCAACGCTTAGTTTTAACGTGTTGCCACGGTATTAACGGTTGCAAATCCAATGCTTAGTGCTAATGTGTTGTCATTAACGGTTATAACTACAACGCTTAGTTTTAACGTGTTGACATGGTTTTAATGGTTGCAACTGCAAAGCTTAGTGTTTACGTGTTGTCATTAACGGTTTTAACTACAACGCTTAGTTTTAACGCATTGTAACCGCAATGCTTAGTGTTAACGTGTTGTAATTAACGGTTGCAACTGCAACGCTTAGTGTAAACATGTTGACACTAATGGTTGCAACTGCAATGCTAAGTGTTAACATGTTGACATAAAGGGTTGCAACGTGTTAACGTGTTGAAATTAACGTAAGCAAATGCTACACTTACTGTAATGTTGAAACTAACGGTTGTAACTGCAACGCTTAGTTTTAACGTGTTGCCACTAACGCTTGCAACTGCAATGCTTAATGTTAACGTGTTGCCTTTAAAGGTTGCAACTGCAACGGTTAGTGCTTACATGTTAACACTAACGTTTGCAACTGCAACACTTAGCTTTAACGTGTTGCCACTAACGCTTAATGTTAACGTGTTGCCATTAAAGGTTGCAACTGTAACGGTTAGTGCTTCCATGTTGACACTAACGTTTGCAACTGTTTTGACGGTTGCAAATGCAAAGCTTAGTGTTTACGTGTTGCCATTAACGGTTTTAACTACAACGCTTAGTTTCAACGTGTTGACACGGTTTTAACGATTGCAAATGCAAAGCAGCTTACGTGTTGTCATTAACGGTTTTAACTGCAACGCTTAGTTTTTACATGTTGCAACGTGTTGACACGGTTTTAATGGTTGCAAATGCAAAGCTTAGTGTTTACGTGTTGTCATTAACGGTTTTAACTGCAACGCTTAGTTTTAACATGTTGCCACGGTATTAACGGTTGCAAATCCAATGCTTAGTGCTAACGTGTTGCAATTAACGGTTATAACTACAACGCTTAGTTTTAACGTGTTGACATGGTTTTAATGGTTGCAAATGCAAAGCTTAGTGTTTACGTGTTGTCATTAACGGTTGCAACTGCAACGCTTAGTGTAAACATGTTGACACTAACGGTTGCAACTGCAATGCTAAGTGTTGACATAAACGGTTGCAACGTGTTAACGTGTTGAAATTAACGTAAGCAAATGCTACACTGTTATAATGTTATAACGGTTGTAACTGCAACGCTTAGTTTTAACGCATTGTAACCGAAATGCTTAGTGTTAACGTGTTGCAACTGCAACGCTTAGTGTAAACATGTTGACACTAACGGTTGCAACTGCAATGCTAAGTGTTAACATGTTGACATAAACGGTTGCAACGTTTTAACGTGTTGAAATTAACGTAAGCAAATGCTACACTTACTGTTATAATGTTGACACTTACGGTTGTAACTGCAACGCTTAGTTTTAACGTGTTGCCACTAACGCTTGCAACTGCAATGCTTAATGTTAACGTGTTGCCTTTAAAGGTTGTAACTGCAACGGTTAGTGCTTACATGTTGACACTAACGTTTGCAACTGCAACGCTTAGCTTTAACGTGTTGCCACTAACGCTTAATGTTAACGTGTTGCATTTAAGGTTGCAACTGTAACGGTTAGTGCTTACATGTTGACACTAACGTTTGCAACTGTTTTAACGGTTGCAAATGCAAAGCTTAGTGTTTACGTGTTGTCATTAACGGTTTTAACTGCAACGCTTAGTTTTAACGTGTTGCCACGGTATTAACGGTTGCAAATCCAATGCTTAGTGCTAATTTGTTGCAATTAACGGTTATAACTACAACGCTTAGTTTTAACGTGTTGACATGGTTTTAATGGTTGCAAATGCAAAGCTTAGTGTTTACGTGTTGTCATTAACGGTTTTAACTACAACGCTTAGTTTTAACGCATTGTAACCGCAATGCTTAGTGTTAACGTGTTGTCATTAACGGTTGCAACTGCAACGCTTAGTGTAAACATGTTGACACTAACGGTTGCAACTGCAATGTTAAGTGTTAACATGTTGACATAAACGGTTGCAACGTGTTAACGTGTTGAAATTAACGTAAACGAATGCTACACTTACTGTAATGTTGACACTAACGGTTGTAACTGCAACGCTTAGTTTTAACGTGTTGCCACTAACGCTTGCAACTGCAATGCTTAATGTTAACGTGTTGCCTTTAAAGGTTGCAACTGCAACGGTTAATGCTTACATGTTGACACTAACGTTTGCAACTGCAACGCTTAGCTTTAACGTGTTGCCACTAACGCTTAATGTTAACGTGTTGCCATTAAAGGTTGAAACTGTAACGGTTAGTGCTTACATGTTGACACTAACGTTTGCAACTGTTTTAACGGTTGCAAATGCAAAGCTTAGTGTTTACGTGTTGCCATTAACGGTTTTAACTACAACGCTTAGTTTTAACGTGTTGACACGGTTTTAACGGTTGCAAATGCAAAGCTTAGTGTTTACGTGTTGTCATTAACGGTTTTAACTGCAACGCTTAGTTTTAACATGTTGCCACGGTATTAACGGTAAATTAAATTAAATAACAGCCACCGGAAATTTTTTGCCAAACCGGTTTTTGGCAAACTCGCCTTGTAATTCTAGAAGAGTTAGAGGCTTTTAATCACTTGATTTATATAACATAGTGTTTATTAAGTACATCCTATACCATTTGGAACATATCGTAAGCCGAGTGAGCAGCTTTTTCTCAATAGGCGCCCACTCAGTTGCCCGAACTTAGTCTCCATCTCATTACATGTACATCAAGGTCCAGGAGCTAGACTAACCCGAACTTAACTAAAGCTATGAAAACGTATATAAGTTCAAGCAGCGCAAAAATTGACTCCAAAACATAAAACAAATAGACTACTACAAAAGTATCGCCTTGGAATGTTCAGTAATATAAAACTACCGGGGGGGGGGGGAGCTTAAACCGGTTTTACAGGGCCCTAGCATCATCTTCTGCAGTGGTTCATAACATTTAGTTAGTTGTTCGGTCCTCGTGGTGAATTTTAAACTAGATAAGAGCTGTCGCAGGACAGCGTGCTCGACTGCTTCTGACCTTTTTCAAACATAAGGCCAAACCCGACCAGTAACCCAAAGCATTATGCTCAAACATCTTTTTGCCTTGATGCAATAAGGCAAAATCACTGAACTATGAAAGTTAACTATAACTACCTAAGATTTAGAGGTCTCACTCATATTGTGAAAGAAGTGTGTTCATATACCAACTGAGTGCCAAGACACAAGGCAAAATCACTGAACTGTGAAATAAGGTCACACTGACCTATAAGTATTTCAGGGTCAAAGGTCTAGTGATACTTACTCATAATGTGAAAGAATTATGATCATATACCCATTCAGTGTTGAGATATAAAGCAAAATCACTGAACCATGAACTTACGTCATAGTGACCTATACGTATGTTTGGGTTAAAGGTCTGGTCATACTCATTCATAATCAGAAAGAAGTATGAAAAAATAGCAACTGAGTGTCGAGATATAAGTCAAAATCACTGAACCATGAAATTAGGTCACAGTGACCCAGGAATACATATCATGAAAGAAGTATGTCCATATACCAATTGAGTGCTCAGATATAAAGGAAAATCACTGAACCGTGAAATTAGGTCATATTGACCTAGGACTACTTTAGGGTCAAAGGTCTTGTCATACGCAAATATAGTGTGAAAGAAGTTTGTTCATAAACCACTTGAGTGCTGAGATATAAGGCAAAGACACTGAACCATGAAATTAGGTCACAGTGACCTATAAGTATATTGGGGTCAAAGGTCTGGTCATACACATGCATATCGTAAAAGAAGTATGTCCATATACCAATTGAGTGCCCAGATATAAAGGAAAATCACTGAACCGTGAAATTAGGTCATATTGACGTAGGACTACTTTAGGGTCAAAGGTCTTGTCATACGCAAACATAGTGTGAAAGAAGTCTGTTCATAAACCACTTGAGTGCTGAGATATAAGGCAAAGTCACTGAACCGTGAAATTAGGTCACAGTGACCTATAAGTATATTGGGGTCAAAGGTCTGGTCATACTCACTCATAATCTGAAAAAAGTATGAAAATATACTAATTGAGTGTCAAGATATAAGGCAAAATCACTGAACCATGAAATTAGGTCACTGTGACCTAGGACTACTTCAGGGTCAAAGGTCTTGTCATACGCAAACATACTTTGAAAGAAGTTTGTTCATAAACCATTTGAGTACCGAGATATAAGGCAAAATCAATGAACCGTGAAATTAGGTCACAGTGACCTATAAGTATATTGGGGTCAAAGACCTGGTTGTACACACTCACAATCTGAAAGAAGTAAGAAAATATACTAATTGAGTGTCAAGATAAAATCACTGAACCATGGAAAGAAGGTCAACCGACCTTTACCGTCATGACACACAAGTCAGTGTCACAAAATCAAAAGATGAATGACCAACCATCTTCATAATTGTTTCTATTAAGAAATAAAAAGAAAAAAAAATCGGGGAGTTCTAGATTTTGACCTCTAGCCCCGCCCCCCTGACTCCGACCCAGAGGTCCGATGTCATGGAACCTAAAGTGTATGAAGTATGAATGCTTTATGATAAGTTGTTGTCAAGATATGGACTCCTTGTAAGTACATCTATTTTTTTACAGAGTTCTAGTTTTTAACCTCCAGCCCCACCTCCCAGGCATGGACCCAGAGGTCAGATGCCATGAAACGAAACTCAACTCAGGGTACATATGGTCCGAGTATGAAAGCCCTCTGATAAAAAGTTTTCAAGATATAGACTTCTAGAATACTGTATCACAGAAAAGCCATTATTATTAATGGTGTTCTAGATTTTAACCTCTAGCCCCACCCCCTGGCATGGACCCAGGGATCTGATGCCATGGAATGAAAGCTGACCCTACAGGGTGTCAATGGCCCAAGTATCAATGCTTTCTGGTGAGTGGTTGTCAAGATATGGACTTCTAGAAAACTTTAACACAATAATTGCCATTTTTGAAGATGTTCTAGATTTTAACCTCCAGCCCCACCCCCTGGCCTGGACCCAGGGGCCCGATGCCATGGAATGAAAGCTAACCCTACAGGGTATCTATGGTCCAAGTATGAATGCTTTCTGATGAGTGGTTGTCAAGATATGGACTTCTAGAAAACTTTAACGCAAGTGTGACGCGCACGGGAACGCGCACGCACACGCGCACGGGAACGGGAACGTGGACGACCGGGGTGACTGCAATAGCTCTATGCACTTCGTGCAGTCGAGCTAAAAATGAATCATCATGGACAAACAAATAAATCATGATAACCACCATGATGAATCAATTTAAACGAGTACTCGCAGATTCAGTAAGCTGCCCAACGATGGAGATCCCCGGGCGCCGAATATCTTACTGAAATCCGGAGCAAAAGAAAAACATCAGTTGAACCCCGATTGGCCAAGCAGCAGACAAGAAGCCTGGCCCCAACCAACTAAAATGAATAGCTTTATGTCGGGGCCATCGTAGAGTCTGATGCCACACCCACCGGCGTGCAATTAAAGAAGGCAGCGTAGTTATCAACCATGGTTGGGTTAAAAACTAAGCATGCAGACTGTCGCATAGCATTTAAGTATGGGAGTTAGAGGAAAAATGCAAACTGAAGGATTTGAAAAATAAAGCATTAAATGGATGTACGGGGAGACTTTTAGGGCCGCCACTCGGCATAACCACAAGAACTCTGATATTTAAAGGTACTTCCGTGCTCGGAAGTCAAGCAGTCCTGACAATAAGAATCATTTCAAAGTTCAGAGCACCAGAAAGCCATCAGAGATGCATACTGCAACTACGACACTGGGTTTACTTCGGTGCAGTTTGGCTCTTGCACCTCGACATACAAAGGAAGCTGCATACAAAACATTGGTTCGTCCTCAGCTCGAGTATCCAACTCCTATTTGGCATCCCTGTAGTGACACTGAGACAGATAAGGTGGAGAAAGTGCTGCCATGTGGACCTGCAAGTGATGGAGGAACAAGAGTAGCGTCGACGATATGTTTGGCGAACGAGAGTGGCCATCCATGGAGGACCGCAGGGTGAAGTCCCCCTTAACTTTCTTTTATAAGATTCATTCCGGTACAGTGTCTCTTGATAAAGATAGATATCTGACCCCAGCACCCTACATAAGAAGTACCAGCGCTCAAAAAGGGTGATAAGTGTGATCCCGTAAACTACAAGCCAATTTCACTGACCTGTATTTTGTGTAAAATTATGAAGCACATTGTTGCCTCTAATGTTGCCCAGCATCTGAACAAACACAATATACTGTATGGCTTACAGCATGGCTTTTTTTTTCCTCAAGCTTCTCCGAGGGTGAGGTGTTGTGAAAAGACAGAAAGATGGCAATGATGAATGATAATGGATTAATGATGAAAGCACATTATTATTTGTTTTTATTTATCTTCACATATTATTACATATTATTATTTCACATAACCCACATAAAAACTTTTTTTTTCTAAATTGTTTATAATTTGTGTTTAAATGAAAGAAGTTCAAAGTACAAGGGTTTAAAATATGAATACATCAAAAGTATAGGTATTGTGATTTTACAAATTAAAATGATGTCTAGTTACTAGTATATACGTATAAACTGAGTTAACCTCCTTCATGTCTGGAGGGTCCAAGCACTGAAGTGTTTATATCGCAATGCTTAGATCTCCTCAAAGTATGAAGGAACACGATATCAAAATGTTTCAATGCTTTTTGTTTCATTTGAATAGCTGCTGAGAGTTGCCTCTCTAGATTTTAACATGTAAACCATAGTTTTATTACACATAATTTTATTCATACTACAATATTTGCAGTAGAGTTGTAGAAGGAAGCATAGGTCTAGTGATGCAATACCCTTGCATAGACCGCTGATCCAGGAGAAGCTTGGCTTTTGTAAGAAACGCTCTTGCGAAACACAGTTACTTGAACCTGTCAAGGAATTGTGCAGAAAAGTATCAAATTGTCCCGACCGAGTTGACTCATAAGATATGCTACTATGTCAGGTGGCCCATTCTATCCTATTCTATTCTATTCTCAAGGTAGGCCGAGTTGACCTGCTTCCTTATCAACGGCGTTCGATTATCAGCTGTGTCAGTTTGCTACACGAGTACGCCTTTCTGGCGGTGATGCTTTCTTCAACCTGTGCAAGTTTGGATTTAAAACTTTCTTATGGTATCATATCATTATTCAAGTATGGAATAATTTTCTCACGAAACAGTGACATGAACTTCAGCCTGAAAGAAAGCTTTACGGAAGAAAAACCTTCAAGAGGCTACATCTTGATATTGTCATAGGATTTCGCGAGTCATAGACATAGCGAATAGAAAACAACAACAACATGCATTTATAAGGTGAGATGATATAATAATCTATGTATGGGCCGCTTATATTCAAGAACTGAATTTCTTTTGTCGGATATTCATGGGGGAATAAGACATCTAAATCAGTACATTGAACTGTCACGATTTGACTATCTCACCTACAAAACAACTCACCGACACAGTTTATGAGACAACTCGCCGACACTTTTGAAGACAGTTCAATGACTCTTGTTCAAAGTTAACGACTTGTAACTGATTATCATAATTGGTGATAATTCATAAATTTACCATTAGATATGTATGTATACCTTGGTAAGTAGACCTAGGTAGGTAGACCTAAGTAAGTAAACCTTGGTAAGCAGACGTAGATAGTTAGACCTTGGTAGGTAGAAATAGGTTAGTAGACATTGGAAGTAGACTTAGTATGTAGGTTTTGGTAGTAGACCTTGGTAGGTAGACCTTGGTAGGTAGATATTGGTTAATAGACCTAGTAGGTAGACTTTGGTAAGTCGACCTAGGTGGGTAGACCTTGGTAAGTAGACTTGGTAAGTAGACCATAGAAGGTAGACCTTGGTAAACAGACCTTTGTAAGTAGACCCCGGAAGTGAGACCTTGGTAAGTAGACCTAGTTCGATAGACTAAGGTAAGTAGACCTAGGTAGATAAACCTTGGTAAGTAGACCTAGGTATGTAGACATTGGAAGTAGACCTAGGTATGTAGACCTTGGTAACTTGACCTTGGTAAGTAGACCTAGATAAGTAGACCTTGGAAGGTAGACCTAGATAGGTAGACTAAGACATAGGTAAGTAAACCTAGGAAAGGGAACCTTGGTAAGTAGACCCAGGTAGATAAACCTTGGTTAGTAGACTTAGGTAGGTAGACCTTGGAAAGTAGACCTAGGTAGGTAGACCTAGGTTGGTAGACCTAGTTAGGTAGGTAGACCTTGGTAGGCAGGTAGACCTTGGTAGTTAGGTAGACCTAGTTAGGTTTTTAGGTAGACCTAGGTAGGTAGCTCCCTTAAATGTTTTCCTTCTGTTCCTTCAAACCTCAAATATTGTCCCCCAAAAATAACCAGGCACGCTATTCACGGCGTAATTTCCGTCTGTTCGAAACGTCTCGATAATTTCGCCGGTTACCTGCTTTAGGTACACCTCGCAGACGCTTGTTTTTTCGAGCGTTTATATTGCCTTGTTGACTGGTTTGCTATAATACGAGGATTTTAACGGTGTAATTTCGAAAAACCAATCTTCATCGTCGTCTGCATTTGTAAATTGTGTATTTATCTTATATTTTTACATTTTGGAGACAAATATGATCTGAAATAGGATATATGGAAATATGTTTGACAAAGAAAAATGTTCAGCCGAAAAAAGAAAACGAAAGTACAAATTTCCCGACATCTGAACGACACATTGTCTGCGCATGCCGACAAAAATGTCTGCGCCCAACATTAATGGCCGCCTAACCGTCGGTTTTGTTCGGTAAGGTATGTAGATTTTTTATTCTAAATTTCTTACGTACGTTTATCCTAAAGCAAACACACATGTGTGTTTGCTATAAGACAGTTTACTTTCACTGACATATTTAAGAATAATAGAGATATTAAGACGATTCACCGACAGATTTAAGATTTCAATGACAATTTTAAGGCAGTCCATCGTCAATTTTGAAAGACAATTCACTCAGTTTCATTTACAGATTTAAGATTTGAAAGACAATTTATAGACAGCTCACCGACAGGTTTAATACTTTCAAAAAAAATTTTGACGATTCATCATCAACAGGTCCATAAAAATACTGGAATGCACCAAAACATAAAAACGCACCTGTATATAATTTACGGGAACAAATCATAAATAATGGGTAAGCACATGATGTGCTAAAAGTTTTTGGGTAGGGCTGATTTTGATGGGTAGGTAGGAGCATAGCAAACCAACAATTTTTCCTTAAGGTCAGCCCAAACAGAGTGGACCAAGGTACAAATACTAGGGGCACAAATATACTTAATGACACTTCCAATGCTATCGATAATGAATTTTGTAATGTTAATATGTTAAGTATGTTAATAATAAATTGTGACAATTTTATGCCCTTGTGAGATGCTAGATTCATTCAACAACTTTAGATACATTTTGTTAGCCTGGGCCCAGTCATCAATATAATTATTTTTCCAAATACAATCAGGGATTTTTTCTGCAATTTTGGGAAGGGGCCCTAGGGCCTTTCTGATTGGGAAAATTAGCGACATACACCCAGAATTTGGGAAATTTTCAAACCATTCAAAGTTGATGATATTTTCCAATTTGACATAGTTAATTAAGGTTAGTCATTTTAAATCATTAAACAATAACTTATAATCAAAGTTAACCATCATTTCAAACAGCAGATTTTGATTTTCACAATGTTTAGGAACTTTTGAGAATTATTTTTAGCTGTGATTGGGAATTTTTTTCTCCAAATTGGGAAAAAAGTCACCTAATTTCCATTGGGAATGGGGCCTTATTTCGGCCCCTGAGACACCCGAAAAAAATCCCTGACAATGTACTATTTATTTGGGTTTTTGACAATGTCCGATTATACATTATAAAATTACACATCAAAGGTATTGGTAGCAGTTATTGATTTTCGTAGATAATGATGCCTGGGGACTCTGGTGGTGTTTTCCTTTGATAATCTGATTAGCAGGTAATCTAATTTTAGCCTACTGTGGCGTAATGAAATTGATAATGAGGCGCGATAATGAGAAAGAGGCTGTAATATCAGCCATAATCAGCATGGAGGCTGGACATTTCGCCGAAATGCATTTAGCTTGGTATTGACCCGGTCGGCAAGCTACTCTTTTGTAAGAAAAAATCAATATTGGTTACCGGGACTGCAGCTTTCCCGCCTCTTTGCTCATTCGGTCGAGGGTATAACTCGGTCAATATCGTTGTCATTTAATCATTTTAGATGTTCATAAAATCACAATTTGTGAGAAATATAACGGGGTTCATACCTTGAGTTGAAAAAATAATGAAGGTCTAAAAATACATGCAAAGCTTTTATTAGCTCACCTGAGCCGTTAGGCTCACAAGGTGAGCTTATAGGATGGCCATGATCCGCCGTCCGTCGTCCGTCGGCCACCATTTTCAAAGATCTTCTCTGAAACCGCTTGGCCAATCAAAGCCAAATTTTATATGCAGCATCTATAGGAAGGGGGAACCAATGTGTATATAAATAATCCAGGTCACATGACCAAGATGGCCGCTATGCCCATATATGGTAAAAACCCTTCAAAATTCTTCTTCTCCGGAACCACTGGACCGATTTCAACGAAACTTGGCATGCAGCATCGGGGACAAGAGTACTACAATGTGTATATAAATTATGACCTTTGGATGACCTTGAACAATTTTATGGCAAGGTCAACATAGGTCGCCCATGCATTTGAATGGGGAAAATTGTTAAAATGTCATTTGAAAGGCAAATCTTGCAGGAAATGGGCAAATGGACTGAAGGTTGGTAATTCTGAAAAAAATTTGGACCCCAGGGGTTGGTCTGCCCCCACCCCGGGGCAATATACATGTATATTACAAAAATATTCAAAGATCTTCTTCTCTGAAACCACTTGGCCAATCAAAGCCCAATTTTATAGGAAGCATCTATGGGAAGGGGGAATCAATGTGTTTATAAATAATCCAGGTCACATGACCAAGATGGCCACCATGCCCATATATGGTAAAAACCCTTTAAAATTCTTCTCCTGAACCAATGGACCGATTTCAACAAAACTTGGCATGAAGCATCGAGGACTGAAGTACTACAATGTGTTTATAAATTATGACCTTTGGATGACCTTGACCTATTTTACAGCAAGGTCAACATAGGTCACCAATGCATTTGAATGGGGAAAACTTTAAAATGTCATTTAAAGTCATTTGCCCCAGCCCCGGGTCATTACCGGTATACATGTATATTACCATAATATTCAAACATCTTCTCTTCTGAAACCGCTTGGCCAAGCCAAATTTCATGTGAAGCATCTATAGAATGGGGGAATCAATGTGTATATAATCAAGGTCACATGACCAAGATGGCCGCCATGCCCATATATGGTATAAACCCTTCAAAAATCTTCTTCTCCGGAACCGGTGGACCAATTTCGAAGAAACATGGCATGAAGCATCGATGACTCAAGTACTACAATGTATGTATAAATCATAACCCTGTGATGACCTTGACCTATTTCAAGGCAAGGTCAACATGGGTTGCCTTTGTATTTGAATGGGGAAAACTGTTAAAATGTCATTTGAAGGGAAAAACTTGGATGGACAGTATATTGATTATTCTGAAAAAAAAAAAAATGGCCCAAGGGCTTCATCTGCCCCTATACTGGAACTATTTTCTATAACATTCGTATGTACAGCAGATCTCAGGTGAGCGTTTACAGGTCCAGGACTATTGGTCCTCTGGTTAATATTTTTATTTCGTTTTCATATTTTCTGCTTTTAATTCAGTAAGGTCACAGCGATAAACACCGAATAACTCACCTCGTACGAATGACCTATAACGTCACACCGACTGGATCAATGTCCAAAGAATGTATCAGCATCCTACGTTGTATCTTCTGTATTCATAGCGAATTTTATAGACAAAATAAATTAAAAACAGGTTACAAATGGCGACGGAATCCATAGTATCGGAAATAATGGAAACGAGGAAATTGGGACTCTGATTACTATTTACAGACCTGTTTATAACTACGTTTTTTGCGTAGTTTCTACGTATTTTGGCTTTAAAATACGCTCTACGGATCGCTAGGTCAAAACTACGCATCTCGCGAAATTCCGATTTTTCGGTCATTTTTTGTCTGTTTTGGTCCATTACCCGGACATTCGTCTATTCTATTCTCAGCTAAGGGAAGTAACTCGATCTTCGATCTCGATCATTTAGGCGCAAAATTGTTGGAGTAGAGGCTCGATAAACAGATTAGCAATCGTCTGGTGGAAAATATTGCACTTTTCTCGCAAATTCTCGCACTGATTTTAGCCTCCATTTTTAGATGATAGATTTTTAGAAAAAACTTTATATTTTTGTGGAAATGTCGAAAAGAAAGAATGAAAATGAACTTAAAGAACATGAAAAACCCTCAACTAAAAGGCAGAGATTCAAAAGTGGTCCGGCTAATCAGAAATTCCTGCCCCTTTATCACAAACTTTGGCCATGTTTGGAGCGATCAGACAATGGTGACACATTTGCAAAATGTACTGTGTGTAATTCGCACTTCTGTTGTGCTCATTCTGGACGATATGATTGTAAAAGACATATTGAAAGTACCCATACCAAAATAAAGTACAAAATAGGCACACTTTCTGGGTACAAAATAGGCACAAAATAGGTATACCTATTTTGTACAAGATTGGCCCATTGACTGAAACTGGGCCAAACTGATACAAAATAGGTACATTTATACAAATATAAGAGTGTACCTATTTTGTACTTGAAATTCACTGTATCTATACATGTGCCTGCAATGTACCCTTTGTACCTGTAATGTGCCTAGTGTATCTTTACAGGCCTAGAAAAATCCACACGTCCGCTCGTATTTACGAGTGAAAGTTCGATACGGGCGAGTGGAAATTTTCCCTGGCTCGCCCGACAGGACGAGTAGCATTTTCGGGACTGACTCGAGGCAGCAAATGTCCGTAAATGCAAAATCAGCTGAAGATTTCGTTTCCGATTGTCAACCGGATGTTTGCACTACGTCACTAGTCCGCAGTAAATGAAATTCAATAAAATCCGGTACATGGTCCAAATACCGGAAAGTATTGGTCATTTTATTCACGTCGCGCCGTACTATCGAGACTTAAGACGTCCCGGGTTTTATCTCCATGTGATAAAACGGCTTACACCAAAAGTCAAATAATCGAGCATTTCCATTTTGATATCGAAAGTAGACAAAAAAATGTCGAAGCAGGGCGACATTAGTTTTTGATGATTTTTGTCTCTTTTGAAATCCAGATTTAAAGGACGAGTGCACCAGCAGTAAGGACGAGTGAAAATTGTTTACAACTCGCCCCACAGGACGAGTAGGTCCTCAGAAAAATTTCTAGGCCTGCTTTAATGTGCCTGGTGTACCTGTTATGTGCCTATATACCTATCTTGTGCCTATTGTATCTTTTTTGTGCCTATGTACCTATCAAGTACCTACTGTACCTAAATTGTGCCCAGTGCACTTATTATGTGCCTTTTGTACCTAATATGTGCCTTTTGTACCTAAAGTGTGCCCTATGTACACATTATGTGCCTATGTAGAAGATTACAATGTGCTTATTGTGCCCTAGTAGTTAAATTGTGTACCTATAATGTGCCTAGTGTACCTAATATGTACCTTATGTACCTCATATGTGCCTGGTGTACCTAATAAGTGCCTGTTTGTTTCTAGGGGTACATTTTAGGTACCATACCTTAGTTCTTGAAAACAGCCAATCATATTGCAGTCTTCAGGTACATTATAGGTACACAATATAACCCCCCCCCTCACTTTAAAAAGCCACATTATAAGAAAACCTGCCTTTAGTACATTCGAAAACAGCTCTAGGCTCAGATCAGTTATACAAAAAACTGTAAGCTCACAACAACTGATCAGCACAATGTAATGTACTACTTTTACCACATAGAACCCACCATTTAAAGAAATGTTTTTGAAACCATTTTCAATACAGCCTGGTTTATATCAGACCTGGTCAGAAGCCATCCCAATCTCCCATTTTGAGCTGCTCAAATAAACATATTGTAATCAAAATAGCTTACCTGTGGCCAAGTGGTTAAGAGCCCTTATTTCATTACCATTCAATCATCTTAACTGTGTGTCACATGTTCAGCTTGCGTTATGTACCAGGTGGTTCTTCTTGGGGTTCTCCTGTTTTCGCCTCACCTAATAATTGGCCTGTCTAATATGAACTGAAATTATCTTGAAAAGGACATAAAACTGAATAAAATAGCTTTAAATATCACCAAAATCTGCAGTTACATGTGACATAATCATCATCTATTGTCAACAAGAAGCTGTATCTCAGTATGGAGTCAAAATATTCAGATATTTACCAAAGTCAAAGAGATAGTACATATTATGGGAGGTTTAACTCAGCATACATTTATGATAAAAGTATAATTCTAAACAAACAAATTATTCAGCTGATATAATTTAATAGTAAGTTACAGTTTTATTTGTTTTAAATCTAAAATTCAAACAGATTGAAAAAGTGTAGCAGCAAAAGTGCAAATTTGAAAAAAATACCAGAAAATATGTGTTTATGAAAATAACAAGTCAAATTCTTACTTTCTATATTCTGTTCATTCCTTGCATCCACATGTTAACTGGTGTATGTCTCTCTATAAAATGCAGATTTCTTCATAGATCTTGGGTGTTTTGTGTACAAGTTAGTGGTCATAAATCTCATTTTACACAGAAAATGTGTTGTGCATGAGATAAGAGTCATTAGAAAGTCATTAAGTGGCTCATAGGCACATTTTAGGTACATCCAGATGCCATTGTCATTAGATACATGAATAATAATGTTATTACATATTATAGAATTACTGATAAAATAACATAAGAAAATAAATACAAGAAAACAAAACAAAATCATTGTGATTCATTTTTAGCTCACCTGAGCCGTTAGGCTCACAAGGTGAGCTTATAGGATGGCCATGATCCGGCGTCCGTCCGGCGTCCGTCGTCCGTCCGTCCGTCGTCCGTCCGTCCACAATTTCAAAGATCTTCTTCTCTGAAACCGCTTGGCCAACCAAAGCCAAATTTTATATGAAGCATCTATAGGAAGGGGGAACCAATGTGTATATAAGAAATCCAGGTCACATGACCAAGATGGCCACCATGCCCATATATGGTAAAAACCGTTCAAAAATCTTCTTCTCCAGAACCGGTGGACTGATGTCAACGAAATTTGGCATGAAGCATTGATGGCTCAAGCACTACAATGTATATATAAATCATGACCCTGTGATGACCTTGACTTATTTTACGGCAAGGTCAACATAGGTCGCCAATGCATTTGAATGGGGAAAACTTTTAAAATGTCATTTAAAGTCATTTAAAGTGAAAGTCTTGCAGGAAATGGGCAGTAGGACTGAATATTAATGATTCTGAAAAATAAATGGACCCCAGGGGCTCATATGCCCCCATCCCGGGGGCAATATACATGTATATTACCATAATATTCAAACATCATCTCCTCTGAAACCGCTTGGCCGATCAAAGCCAAATTTTATGTGAAGCATCAATAGGAAGGGGTAATCAATGTATATATAAATAATCCAGGTCACATGACCAAGATGGCCGCGATGCCCATATATGGTAAAAACCCTTCAAAAATCTTCTTCTCCAGAACAGGTGAATCGATTTCAAAGAAACTTGGCATGAAGCATCAATGGCTCAAGCACTACAATGTGTGTATAAATCATGACCCTGTGATGACCTTGACTTATTTTACGGCAAGGTCAACATAGGTCGCCAATGCATTTGAATGGGGAAAACTTTTAAAATGTTATTTAAAGTCATTTAAAGTGAAAGTCTTGCAGGAAATGGGCAGTAGGACTGAATATTAATGATTCTGAAAAAAATTGGACCCCAGGGGCTCATATGCCCCCACCCCGGGGCAATATACATGTATATTACCATAATATTCAAACATCATCTCCTCTGAAACCGCTTGGCCAATCAAAGCCAAATTTTATGTGAAGCATCAATAGGAAGGGGTTATCAATGTGTATATAAATAATCCAGGTCACATGACCAAGATGGCCGTGAAGCCCATATATGGTAAAAACCCTTCAAAAATCTTCTTCTCCAGAACAGGTGGATCGATTTCAAAGAAACTTGGCATGAAGCATCGATGGCTGAAGTACTACAATGTGCATATAAATCATGACCCTGTGATGACCTTGACCTTTTTTTACGGCAAGGTCAACATAGGTCGTCAATGCATTTGAAAAGGGAAAACTTTTAAAATGTCATTTAAAGTGAAAGTCTTGCAGGAAATGGGCAGTAGGACTGAATATTAATGATTCTGAAAAAAATTGGACTCCAGGGGCTCATCTGCCCCCAACCCGGGGCAATATACATGTATATTACCATAATATTCAAACATCTTCTCCTCTGAAACCGCTTGGCGAATCAAAGCCAAATTGTATGTGAAGCATCTATGGAATGGGGGAATTAATGTATATATAAATTATCAAGTTCACATAACCAAGATGGCTGCCATGCCCATATATGGTAAAAACCCTTCAAAAATATTCTTCTCCGAATTTTGAGGACCGATTTCAAAGAAACTGGCTATGAAGCACCAATGGCTGAAGTACTACAATGTATATATAAATCATGACCCTGTGGTGACCTTGACCTATTTTACGACAAGGTCAACATAGGTCGCCAATGCATTGGAATGGGGAAAACTTTTAAATTTAAAAGTCATTTGAGGTGAAAATCTTGCAGGAAATGGGTAGTAGGACTAAATATTAATGATTCTGAAAAAAAAATGGACCTAAGGGCTCATATGTCCACACCCCGGGGCAATATACATGTATATTACCATAATAAACAAACATCTCCTCTAAAACCACTTGGCCAATTGAAGCCAAATTTTATGTGAAGCATCTATAGGATGGGGGAATCAATGTGTATATTAATAATCTAAGTCACATGACCAAAATGGCACCATGCCCATATATGGTAAAAACCCTTCAAATATCTTCTTCTCTGAAACCAATAGATTGATTTTAATGAAACTTGGCGTGAAGCATCCATGGACAGAATATTGATTATTCTGAAAAAAGAAAACTGCCCAAGGGCTTCATCTGCCCCTGCACTGGGGGTAAATACCATAATATTCAAACATGTTTATTGGTATATGCAGCAGACTCAGGTGAGCGTTTACAGGACCATTGGTCCTCTGGTATTTCAATTTACTGGAAGTGAAATATTTCTTTTAGTTCCATATTATAAGAAACAATTCAATACAAATTAATTTCATAAATGTTATGAGTTACTCAATTTGTTCTGAGAAAACTTAGTATAAAAATGATATTTTGACCATTTTTATAATGTATCTTTATATTCTATTGTTTTCGATCCATATGTCCTTCTGGCTGATTCTAGTCAAAAAATATTACAAGTCCGTGAAGAGGCACAAAAAAGGTACATCTAAAAATGGCTAAGTCCAAAATACAGGCAGAAAAATCTAAGTTCTTCAAAATGGTAAAGTCCAAAATACAGGCAGAAAAATCTAAGTTCTTCAAAAGTACAAAAAAAGCACATCAAAAAATGACTAAGTCTAAACTAGGTATAAAATAGGCACATGAAAAAACGACTAAGTCCTGAAAGGCACAAAATAGGTATAGGCAAAACAGTCTAAGTCCGCAAAGGCACATGAAAGGCACATGTAAAATTTCTAAGTTCTCAGACTGGTACAAAATAGGTACAGTACAACCTCATTATAACATCCCTCGTTATAACACGGTTTTCAATATAACACGGCCATGTCATGGCTCCCAAATTAATTATTTTCCTATACTGCCTATGTAAATAACCTCATTATAACATGGTTTCACCTATAACACGGTCTGTTTCTATGGACCCCAAAGATAGCATTATAATGAGGTTGTACTGTATACCTATTTTGTGCCTAAAATGAAAAGGCACATAAATGGTACAAAATAGGTACAAAATTTTGTGCCTATTTTGTACCTGATTTCGGTATGGGTAAACAACATAAAGACTTCATAAAATTGAAACAATCTAGCTGTTCGATAGCAAATTATTGTGTTGAAAACCAGACAAAGACCAACCTTGATATGCAGATTGTAAAGGCTGAAGCCATTACTTGTGAGATTATTACGGATAACAACTTGTCGTTAAGCACAGCCAACCCTTTGTCGAGATCTTTTAAGGTCATGTTTCCAGATTCGAAAATTGCCGCTGGTATGTTCACAAGTTTTTCTTTCTTAAATACATGTAGTAATATTCTTTCACAAGACTATTAATATTGATAAAGCTTTCAATGAGTGGGTGTATAGGAAAGGACCCACATCTACAATGTAGCAAAATAGCTCCAACAATTCTTCAGTATGTTTTAAAAAATAATAACGGATCAAATCTGTTTTACTTTGTAATGCAGTCCTTACTTTTGGATTTTACTTTTTGCACTGTGGTAATGCAGATGGGCCTTTGGAACTTGATTGTAACAAGGTTTTTTGTTTGTTTTAGCCTTTCGTTTAAGGCAGTCGAAGATGTTTGACGCATCCTATGATGGACTACACTTAAGTACCCAAAACTACACATATCCTCATTAGTGACTACACATGCCATGTTTTGAATGTAAACAGGTCTGTATTTATAGTACATTAGAGTTATCTGAACAAGTTGTCGTTCTTGGTCTAACCCCTCAGAATTCAAGGTCAGTGTTCGCCAAATCTGTCTGACGGTCTGACATGTCAGACAAAAACTAGCCTAAACATAATGCACCAAAACCTGCAGCCTGCTATTTTTCATTTTTCATTTCACTGCCCTTTTTGTCTATATAACACAAACCCCGAGTATTTCCCCCTGCACTGCGGTGGCAAAACTTTGGTCAAAGCACCGCTCATTTCCAGGGCTATCCCCGGCACTCCCCTGGGGGTGGGGAGGCCGTGGTTACAAATGACTATATAGTGCATAAAAACGCACAGGTCTGTATACATAATTTACGGGAACACATAATAAATAATGAGTAAGCACATTAAGTATGTTAGTAATAATTTGTGAAATTTTATGCCCTTATGAGATGCTAGATTCATTCAACAACTTTAGATACATTTTGTATCTACAATGTCTTCATACATTGCCTTAAGTGCTGTATTTATTGTGTTTCCTGTCAATCATTGGCCATGAATTTGGTTGTGAATGGGTGATTGCACTGGCTCCCAAGCCAGTGCTATTTGTGGTTAGTTTGAGCAAGGGTTATGGGGCATAGTGAATTGATTTTTCATTGCTATAAGTGGCTATGATTTGAGCGGCTACTTCCATTTCTGGTCACTGCATGCAAAATCATTTTATCATTTATAACAGGGTTAGAAATAAGCAGTTGCCCACTTGCCCGTCACGGGTCAAATTTGGTGGGGGCAACCTGATCTTACTGAAAGGTTGCCCCCAGGACAACCTGAAATTTTCCAAGAAGTGTTTAATCTCATCATTCTTAGATGAGCTAAAATACAAATTCAAAGCAATGACAATTTGACTGTACCTTTGAATCCATGCATAAACATGATAAATAATCTTCATTAAGTAACATTTATATGACGTTTCTATGGGGGCAAGTTCAAACCATGGGGGCTAGTTCAGCTTGATTGCAGGTTGCCCCCCCCCCCCCCCCCCCCAGACAAGTTGCTTCCCGGGTCTTATTTCTAACACTGCATAACATCAAATATATATCTTAAACTGCATCGAAACATGTTTTTTGTATTCAAATGACTGAGTTTTATTAAATTTGATGATAAAAATTAAGGAACTATTTTTCATTAAAAAGACATCGAAAGGGTGGTCGGCTTCGAAAGAAATCAATAAAAACTTTTATAAAATATGAGTGACACAAAAAATGCTTGGCAGAATTTCATGTATATTATTTTTGTTAATACGATAAATATAAATAGATGTTATTTTATGCCACTGTACCATTTTTACTTTTTCCATTTTGTTTTCTTTGCATTTGTGAAAACCCTCGCAGATAATCCTTTCCATTTTTCAGTGTTGCTTTACAACTCTTCGCACACTTATACATGTACATACGAATGCATTCAGGGATCTCTCTAGGATTTTGAAAACAGGAGTTCGGGACTCCTCCAAAAGAAAAAGAAGGAGTCCCAGACAAAATTTAGGAGTCCCACTATACAATGTATATAGAAACTCAATTACAATGATCCTAAATTTTTTTGTAAAATTTGGGGCTTCTATTTCTAAAGACAATAATATTGACCGTGGCACTTGTCAAAACCTTACTCTAACCTGATGGTATAAAATGACATGCTATCAATTGTAGAATTGGTTAAATTAAACATTCTTAGTAGTGTGGTTACACTATTTAGGTACATGGGAGGAGGGGGGGGGGGGGGGGTCTCTATCAGACCAGACCAAAAATGTGTGTTATAATGCACTTCAAAATTAGCTCCTTTTGTAGAAGACAAAGCCTTCCTGTGACATCTATGTACTATATAATGTTAGGTGTATATCATTTACTTTTGCAACAAGAACAATCAAATAATCACGATCTTTCCATTAATTCTAAAGTCGCGTAAACTAATGACATTTCAAAAATCGGTCCAAAAGTATAAAATTTTTGCTTTTTTTAATTGTTTATGTAATTCAATTTATCATTAAATGAGAATCGCTAGGTTTTCACAAGATTTTATGACTTTAAATTGTTGTAGACCGATCAACCATAACATGTTTACACAAAGACACGTGTTATGAACTCAACCAACACATTGATCAGGCGCCGGAGGCGTGAAACTTTATCGCATGTCTAATTTGCCTTGGGACAACACCGTTAATTTGAGTAATCCCTATCTTGATTGGAGATAATTGATTCGTGGAGCTAACAAACAACAAAGCCAAGGTAAAGATACTAAGGCATTTTGGGACGTCTCACGGCGAAAAAATCTTGCGTCCCTTGGAATCATCTCTTGGCAGAATTATGCGTCTGAGCCCAAGTTTTCTCGTCCCGGGACGCCGAATCTGGCGTCCTCAAGATCCCTGGCATTAGCAACCTAAGTTGACCTTGCCATAAAATAGGTCAAGGTCATCCCAGGGTCATGATTTACACAAACTTTGTAGAGCTCAATTGCCACTGCGTCATGCCAAGTTTCAAAATCATAGGCCTTCTGGTTCTGGAGAAGAAGATTTTTAAAAGTTTTTGCTATTTATAGCCATGGCAGCCATCTTGGTCATGTGACCTTGACCATTTATGCAAACTTTCATTCCCTCTTTCTAAGGATGCTCCACATAAAGTTTGGCTTTGATTGGCCAAGCGGTTTCAGAGAAGAAGATGTTTGAATATTATGGTCATATAAATGTATATAGCCCCAGGGCAGATGCAGACAACCCCCTGGGCCCAAAATATTTTCATAAACATAAATTTTCTGTCCATTTGCTCATTCCTAGCAACTTTTCTGCCAGTAAATGAAATTTTCCTATTTTTCCCATTCAAATGCATAGGTGACCTAAGTTGACCTTGCCGTAAAAAAAGGTCAAGGTCATCCCAGGGTCATGATTTATACAAACTTTGATCCACTCAGCTAATATTGAGTATAACCGACATAAAATGACGGACTGGTGGCATCGATGCATCGATTCGAAGCCACAACTGCATACCAGTATGCCGCAAAATACCGCTCCTACTCATCCCTAACAAATTGTTTTGGCTTTCTAACATGGGCAAGGTTTCGTCTCTTCAATATTTCAAAGATAATGACCCAGATAATGCTACATGTAGGTTGGATGTTAGATCAGATGAGTTCTGGCAAAGGTAAATAGTCACTATGATTGCTTGGCAGAAGGTTTACAGTCATGTACTTACGCTGTATAAAACGTTACACTGTTGTGCATCAAACGCATGCCCCTATGATTTCTTGTAGATTCTGTGCAGTCTGTGTTTATAAGTTTTTCTCTCTCTTATTATACCCCCGGCATTTATGCCAACGGGTATGTAGTTTTCGCTTTTCCGTTCGTATGTTCGTTAGTTCGTTGGTTCGTTGGTTTGTTAGTTCAGTTAAAATGTCAAAGTTTTGGTTAAAGTTTCTCTATTGGTGTATATCTCATGAACTATATATCAGAAACCATTCATATTTGGACTATAGGTACCCTATAGGGTTGGCTTTGTTTCTATGAGTTTGGACCCCAGGGTCCATGCCCGGGGGTGGGGCTAGAGTTCAAAGTCTAGGTCACCTTTAATTTGCGTCAAAGTTTTGGTCAAAGTTTCTCTATTGGTGTATATCTCATGAACTATATATCAGAAACCATTCATATTTGGACTATAGGTACCCTATAGGGTTAGCTTTGTTTCTATGATTTTGGACCCCAGGGTCCATGCCCGGGGGTGGGGCTAGAGTTCAAAATCTAGGTCACCTTTAATTTGCGTCAAAGTTTTGGTTAAAGTTTCTGTAGGGGGGTATATCTCATGAGCCTATCATCAGAAGCCATTCATATTTAGTAGAGTCCCTTGTGTACTTCCGTAGTTTTTGTTTGTTAATCAGGGTTTCTATATACCAAAATGTTCATCTTAGTGAGTGGATTTCAAAAATGGTTGTCGCCAATTTTTTAAAGCATAATGAAGGTCAAGGTCAAAGGTCAAAGGTCAACGATTCAAAAATATTGGGTACATGTATAATGGTGTTAATTGCATCTAGATGAAGGGCATTTACATTCCAATGAGTAAGTGTTGTGGTAGGTCTTGCCATAAGGTATGTAAAATAATAGATTTTGGTCATGACCTTGACCTCTGTATTAGAAAGGTCAAGGTCATTTCTCTAAAATCAGGGCCAAAAACACAGTTTTTGCTGCGGCTTTGTTTCTTATATAGAAGAAATATGCACCAACCTGCATGAATCATTCATACTTTTTGAAAACAAGAATGCAGTGTGATTTTGAATGCGCTGTTGATGACAATCAGGTTTTGCTTCTACAAGTATTAGCTTTTTTAAAAAGAAGCAAAGAAATCAACAATTAAGGGTACATATTTAAAGAGGTTAATTTTATCACAATGAAGGCCATTTACATTCCGGTGAGTAAGTGTTGTGATAGTTCTTGCTACAAAGTATGTAGAATGATAAATTTTGGTAATGACCTTGACCTGTACATAAAAAGGTCAAGGTCATTTTCTTAAAATCAGGACCAAAAACACATGTTTGCTGCTAATTTGTTTCATAAAACGAAGAAATCTGCACTCATCTGCATGAATCATTCATATTGCATTTTGAAAACAAGAATACAGTGTGATTTTAAATGCACTTTTGATGACAATCAGGTTTTGCTTCTACAAGTATTAGCTTTTTTAAAAAATAACAAACCAAATCAAAGAATTTACCTTACATGTTTAAAGAGGTTAACTCCATCACCATGAACGCTATTAACATTCCAATGAGTAAGATATTTGATAGTTCTTGCCACATGTTATATAAAATAATATATCTTGGTAATGACCTTGACCTATACATACAAGAAAGGTCAAGGTCATTTTCATAATATCAGGGCCAAACACACATTTTTGCTGCATTTGTTTTGAAAAGAAGAAATCTGCACAAATCTGCACAAATCTGCATGAATCATACATATTCAAAAAGCATACAAACTAAGAGTGTGGTGTTTGTATGTAATTTTTATGACAATCATGTGTCTGCTACAAGTATTAGCTTCAAAAAATAACGAAAACAAACGCAATAAAGTACATGTATTAAGCGGTTAATTTTATCATAATTTCATCACATTCAAGTGAGTAAGTATTGTCACAGTGATAGTTCTTGCCACAAGATATGTACACTGATAGATGTTTGTAATGACCTTGACATCTACATTAGAAAGGTGAATGTCATTTTCTTAAAATCAGGACCAAAACATGCTTTTGCTGCAAATCTGTTTCCTCAACTGATCTGAATGACTCATACATATTTCAAAATTAAATATGACTCGTGAAATTTGTAAGCACTTTGAGACAATCGCGTTTTTACAACTACACTGCGGGGCACTTCTAACGCAACACTTACCCTTTTGGACATAACTAAACAAATTAATGAACCATTTTTAATATATTCTCATCAAATTTAGTTCATCTTTTCTTGTTTACTTTCTAAAATTTTCAGACAAATCTAGGCACTGGAATGCAATAAATTTGATGTTTATATAATATGACTGAAAAACAAAAAGTCACAATACAGTCGGGCGAACTGATAACTAAATGTAAGTTATTCGGATATCACAGCAGTGAAGTTAATAAGTGTCAGTTAATATCCTGTATGTCCACAATGGACCTGAACGACACAAGGACACCTCCTCCTCATGGACCGAACATATCAATTAATTTCATAAAGAATTCGTGTGAGATGTTTCTCCACTTGTTCACAAGGATCTGCTCCAGTTACTGCAGGTTTCTTGAAATAACACGGCTTTTCTGCACACGACTGTTTTTAAACTCATACCAGAGATGACCAATTACGGTATTTCTTGGATTAAACACATGCACAGGATTTTCGTACTGCTTGAAAACTTATTATCAAGCGCGTTAGGCTGGGGATACGGGATATGCACTGGACATGATACATTGCTGAGACGCCGCTATGATACTATTAAACTCTTCAGTGGCGTGGCTTATGTGATTTTTCATTTTTGAGTCTTGTTAGATTAAATAATTATTTTATATGTCGTGGACAATCAATGTCAATGAAATTTACAGACAACAAGCAAACATAATTGATTTATATTTGGCCATTTAAATGGAATAAGTATGACTGCAGCGTGTTTCAATTATGCAAGTTAAGCTGCTCATACTGCATTGCAGCATAGTCTTATATAGTATAGCCATTATATGTCAATCATGCTGGTATAATACCGCACATCAGCGTGTTTCAATTATGCAAATTAAGCTGGTTTTATGCTGCTATCATGCTGCAATTTAGTATGGTCACCGTACTGCTATCTTTGCTTCAGCTAGAGTATATTAGCAGGGTACATCGCCCTGTTGATCTATTCTTGTGGCCTGATTTGCCCTTTTTCATGCATTTTCACACTGCCCTTTAATTTGGTAGAGATCATAAAAATCGGACACTTTAATAATATAATTGCCCCAAGTGAACCCACTTCAAATGAAGTGTGAAATCAGAACTAGAGAACTCAAAATCAAAAGAAACAAAGCAAACAACCAAATAATGGTCAGAAATATCATTATTATTATTAGTTTAAGATAAAGAATAAGTTCTAAAAAGTATAAACTTTATTTATTTTACTTCAATTACACAGAAAGCTCGTTGAACTTATATACGCGTTCTTGAAGGCGCAGATGTTGGCGTTATGTGGTCAAACGTGGTGGAGGAAACCGGAGAACCCGGGGAAAACCACCGAACCTGGACGGGCGACCACTACCCTGCCACATGCCTTGACCCGGATTCGAACCCGGATCGCCGTGGTGACAAGCGAGTGCGTTATCCACTACGCTATCCAGGCCCCCTAATAAGTTCTTTAGTACTGTGTTCCCTTCAAAAGTCCAATATTCATGAAAAGGTACCAGGCTCAGCAGTAAACAAAATAAAATAAATAGAAAATGAAAAATAAGTGTAAATAAAGAAATTGTTCCATCATGGTAAAGAATACATTATGATCATGTATTTATTTCGATTAGCTTTATTAAAAGTACTGATTAAGTGGTAGTAGCATTTGGAATTTTAGTAAATTTTAAAGTATTGTCATGGGCTAAAAGTACCTTTTTTTGCTATCTACCGCGCGCTGAAAGTGCCCTTTTCAGTATCAGTCTTTTCAAATTCTAGCTGGAGAACTGTGCAATCATTCTGGAAACATAAGGTATCAATTATGCAAATTAAGCTATTTTCCCGCTACAATCGTACTGTTATCATGCTGGAACCATGTTGCCTTGCAGCATGGATAAAATAATTACAAACGTCTTAGCCTTGTATGCTGCTTTCATGCTCCATTCATGCTATAATGAGGCGTACACTGAATTCATACTGTAATCATACTGCGTTCATGCTAGAAATCATTACCACTTTTTCCGACATACCTTCAATGTTACCCCACCTATTTCAGCGATACACTGAGAAGTTGCAAACATGAAAAGCTGGAGGAAAAACGTAAAAATATCTCACATGTATTCTGGTTTGATATAAAAATCATTCTTGTTTTAACAGGGCCTTCCAGCATGCAAATGCATACTTAAAAATTAAAACATCGCACCAGATTGGTTGTTGTCTGCTAATATATGTGTTGCTTTAAGTCAAACATTGGATTACCCTAAAACTATGAAAATGTGTTTCTAGATGCCCTCTCAAGTTCTGCTTATTTTCTTTGATTCTTTCTAGTTTTTTTTTTTTTTTTTTTTTTTTTTTTTTTTTTTAAATATTGTATTTGTAACCCCCACTTTTGGCAGCCATTTTTACCCTAATGCATTTGATGCCATGGCATCATTAATAAATCAATACAGTCATGTATCTGTAGACTATTAAGTTAGCAGCATGACTGCAGCTTATGCTTCTGTGTAGCATGAAATCAGCATAAATGCAGCATATACCTGATTTGATCATATTATTCTAAGTTACAGCAGCATGAAAGCAGCATGAATCTAGCCAAGTAAAAAAAATCTAAGACAGTGCAGTATGAATGCGGCGTACATCAAGCAGTATGAGTCCAGTGTATGCTGTCAAGAAGTATGACAACAGCACATAAGAAGCATAAATTTCAGCATACTTCAGTTTAAGCTGCAATGCAGTATGACTGTCGAGTAAACTGCCACTACCCTGCAGATATAGGGCAAATAGAAAGTTTGAAAACATCGTGGATGCAGTATGATATCAGCATATGCTGCATTCCTGCATACGCAAGGTTGGCAGAATATATACATGTTCGATTTTTTTGGTATACCTTAACATTTTTCCGAAGTTTCCTATGTTTTCAGAAGGATATCTAAAAAAAAACTGAAAGTTATGACTTATTTATGTATCAGATTTAAACGTTTATAGTGCATTATCCTAGATATCATGTGGCAACATAATCTGCACTCTGAGTTTACAAGTTGTCATGGTAGGCATAGTTTTATAAGTATACCCACTTAATTCTGATGAGATTTTCTTCAATTTCTAAAGTTTGTACTTTTTTTCATGAAACACAAGTATCCACTCAAAAGCCTGCAAATGTTTCGTTTTAAATAGCACATTACCCATTTAAACGCACGCTTTTATTTGGCTTGTGTAATGTGCATGATTCATCCAGACGTTTCGCTAATTGCCTGATAAAAGTCAATAACCTTGTAGCAAAAAGGTGCTTGTATTAAGCAAATGACCTTGATCTTTCTAATGTTAAGTCAAGAACATTCATAACAACTGTCAGTTTACATAGATTGCGGCAAGAATGTTTGCAATAATTTATCAGATGGATGTATATGATCGTCTTTGTGATAAAATTAACCCATTCATACATGCATGAATACACTGTACTCTGTTGACCTTTGACCTTTAAACTTGACCTTCATTGATCTTAAAAAATCGCAACAATCATTTCCGAAATCTTCTAACAGGATAAACATTTTGATGTATAATTATCATGGTAACGTGTGTGTTTTGTTTCAACACAGTATTAGGAAGCAAATATCATGACTATATAAATTACAGGAAAAAATGGTTTCAAGCTTTTTTTAAAGCTTGTACTTGTTTAAAGAAACATAAAAAAACTTGTACTTGTTTAAAGAAACATAAGCATCCAAGTAAACTCCTGTAAATGTTACGCACTTCAGGTTGGCTTGCGAAATGTACAGGGTTCATTCAGATGTTTTTTCTCACTACCAAACTAAACACGATAATTTATCAGCAAAATTGTGCTTTTTAACCCGAGTTTTAGCATTTGACCTTGACCTTTCAAATGTAAAGGTCAAGGTCAATCACAACAACTGCGCCTGTTAATGTCGCATGCTTTAATTTGGTTTGTGAAATGTACATGATTCATCTAGATAATTTGCTTATTGACGGATTAAATACTATTACTTTGAAGCAGAATTGCGTTTTTGGCCCAATTTTTGCAAATGACCTTATTATGTTGACCTTTGACCTTGACCTTCAGTGTGTTTAAAAATAAAACGCAACAATCATTTTCGAAATCTACCCGTCAAGCTTTACATTTTGGTATAAAGAAACCCTGATTAACAAACAAAACTGATAGAGTACATGAGAGACAAAGAAGCCACTATGTGTCCCGGTTGAGGTCACAGAACGTGCCCATAATTTGCTTGACCTTGACATTTGGAGCTGAATGTCACGAACATAACTGAAAAAATTAAAGTCACGTGCAAGGCAGGTTGCGACTAAATTATCATTTTGAAAGTTTATTTCGGTTACTTTCACAAACAAAGCGTGTTGCTGGTGGTATTGTAAAACGGTAGAAAATGCAAATCTAACTCTGCATTGCTGTAACGTAATTTTAAAGTGACCTTGACCTTCGTTTTGTTTCGGAACCAATGCTAAGACACTAATTCTTTAAACAGACATTACCTTGGATTATTTTAGTCATAAAATAATCAATTTTAGACAAAAAGGACATGAAATGTTCGACATGGAAATTAAAATAAAATGATTTTTACTACAAAAATCAACCAAAATGTCAACAAATGACCTTGACCTTTCCAAAACGAGGCTTAGCGTCATTGTAACTTTATTGACAATTTATAGCACAGAGTATTGTCTTCTTATTTCTATTGCAAGAGCAAGTCTTTTTGCACATTTTCTTATCTTAAAACAACAATCTATTCATGGGGTATGAAAATTGTACCAAATGACCTTTGACCTTTGACCTTGACCTTCAAACCATATAAAAAAATTGGCGACAACCATTATTTACACGAGCGTGTTATTGTGAACATTTTAGTATATAGAAACCTCGATTAACAAAGAAAAACTACGGGAGCATGTTTGCGTGACATAAGGGACTCCACTAATTTGGACTATAGGTGGATCCATGACATTTCGTCTAAAACCATTTCGTCTACAAGCCATTTCGTCTAAAGGACATTTCGTCTAAAGGACATTTCGTCTAAAAGACATTTGGTCTAAATGTCATTTCGTCTAAAGGACATTTCGTCTAATGGACATTTCATCTAATGGACATTTCGTCGAATACGACATTTCGTCTAAAATTCGTCTAAAAATGTCTAAATTCGTCTAAAATTCGTCTAAAACTCGTCTAAAACATAAATGATAAGGAAAATACTTTTGAACAACATTTTATTGGATATCAATTTCATTATTTAATATGACAAATTGTAGCCAATCCCTCCAGCGATGTTGCAGCAGCATCTTTTATTTAAAAAATATATAATGCTTTTATTGTTTACCAATCAACAACTGCATCAGACAACAATGGACCAAAACTAATCCTAAAAAGGTACAAGTAGGCAAAGATCAGGAAAAGGCGCAATCAGAAAAAGATTCCCACTCCAAAAACCGAGGTGGGAAAAAACCAAACTAACAATCAGGTACTTATACCATGAAACATATCGTAAGCCGAATGAGCAGCTATTTTCCCAATAGGTGGCCACTCAGCTACCTTAACTTAACTAAAAATATGAAAACATACATAAGGCGCCAACAGCACAAAAAATTTAAACACCAAGACATAAAACAAAAAGAACCACTACAGAAGTATCGACTTGGAACGATCAGTAACACAAAGTTACTGGCGGGCTTAAACCGGTTTTACAGGTACCTAACCTCACCCTCAGCTTCTGCAGTGGTTCACAACATTTAGTTAGTTCTTCGGTCCTCGTGGTGAATCTCTAACTAGTCAATGAATCATCAAGAACAAACAAATAAATCATGATAAACATCCTGATGAATCAAAAACCAGGACTCACAGATTGAGTAAGCTGCCCGACGATGGAGATCCCTGGGCGCCGAATAACCTACTAACTCCGGAGCAAAAGAAAAACACCAGTTGGACCCCGGTGGGCCAAGCAACAGACAAGAAGCTCCGGCCCCAACCAACTAAAATGAATAGCTTTAAGTCGGGGCCATCATAGAGTCTGACGCCCGACCCACCGGCGTGCAATTAAAGAAGGCAGCATAGTTATCAACCATGATTGGGTTAAAAACTAAGCATGCAGACTGTCGCATAACATTCAAGTTATAACCTATACGTCTGTAACGTGATATGATTTTTCCGAACTGAAGAGAAAAATCATTTATTCCTTTAAGTTTCTTTAATTTGTAAACCAAGTCACCATAAAATTCAGGTTCCGAAAGGCCCTCGCTTAAAAGTGTCTTTAACCCAACATTATATTTGGAAATCAATTCATAGTGTCTACGATAAAATTTAGAAAAGGTTTTTCGAAGTTTATGATACCGATAGCCCTGTTGGAGAAGTTTTGCCGTTAAACATTTATTTCGAGCGTTGAAGTCTGTAACATGATTGCAGACTCTAGCAAACCTAATAAGTTGCGAAATGTATACACCATAAGAAGCACGACGAGGAACGTCACCATCCAAAAAAGGAAAATTTACTATATCAAAATCAAAGTCATCGCGCTTATCATAAATTTTAGAAGAAACAAATCCATTTGCAACAGAAAGATGTAGATCTAAAAAGGGGGCTTCGGTATCTGAGATATTAGCTTTGTTCAACTGAAGTTCAGGTGGATAAATTTGATTGACCATACCTTCAAAATAAGGGTTGTCAATGTTCAAAAGGTCATCGAGGTACCTAGATGTGGAATTAAAAGCCTCGATAACATCAGCTTGATTATCATGGTTAAGAGAATCCATGAAATCTCTTTCGTAGCAGTATAAAAATAAATCAGCTACGAGAGGTGCCCAATTTGTACCCATCGGAATTCCAACAATTTGTCTGTATAACTTGGTCCCAAATCTAATATAAATATTATCAAGGAGATAGGATAAGGCGTCGCACACATTCTGACATGACCAAAGGGTATACCGACTTTGGTCAGAGGAAGTGAAAAAAGCCTTTCTGTCATTACATGCCAAATAAAGTGAACCATAGTTTTTTAATGCCCTTTTGAAGGTCCACTCTATCAAATCCAGAAGTTTTTCTTTAATTAGATTATGTGGTAATGTTGTATACAGAGTAGAAAAATCATATGTGGACAAGCTTGTCGCACGGAACCCTCTACACTTCAATTTACTGAGCACCTCACCAGAATTTTTTATTGACCAAAACCAATTTTTATTTGAAGTTTCATACACTGTCTCACAGTATCTTATAACATGAGATTTGATAGCAGTAAGACAAGAAGTTAATAATTTAGAAAGTTCAGTGGTAGTACAAGAGCTAGAATTTGCAATAAATCTGGTCTAAACACTGCATTATAGCTATAGTTCGGCAAATGGGTCACTGTATGGGTGGCAACTTTAATATTCATATCTGGGCGTGGTCGGCTAGTCCATCTGTTCATTATAAGTAGGGAGATAATAAAAAAGTCGAATTCAGTCAGCCTAGAGCGCTGTCACATATTTTACCGTTAAAGATCAGCTACCTATTTTGTCCAATCCAGTAAACTAGACAAACTCGGATTTTCATTCTAACGGACAACATGTGAGTTGAGTCTTTCAACTGTATACCTTTGGCTTTTACCTAGGTCAAAAGTAGACCATACCCAATAACGTATTCATAAGGTAACGCCCATACAGTGACCCATTTGGCGAGCTATACCAGTTTGATAACTGCTCACAATGACCAGTTAAGATAGATCAATATTATACATGTATTGTCACCATAAGCTTGCAGGTAAACGGAAATCATAAATAAATATTTCAAGTCACATCTCTGAAATTGATTTCCAGTTAAGGTGCGACATTTGGTCTAAAAATTCTTATTTTTTCTTAACTTTTTTTTAGACCAAATGTCGCACCAACTAGATTTTTTAGACGAATTGTCCATTAGACGAAATGTCCTTTAGACCAAATTTCCATTAGACGAAATGTCTTTTAGACGAAATGTCCTTTAGACGAAATGGCTTTTAGACGAAATGTCCTTTAGACGAAATGGCTTTTAGACGAAATGGTTTTAGACGAAATGTCCTGCACCCACTATAGGTACCCTATAGGGTATACCTGGGTTGGGTCCATGTCGTGCGGGGGGGGGGGGGGGGGGGGGGGGGCACTTGAGTTCAAGATCTAGGACATCAATACTTTTATTATTACTATTTTTTTTTTTTAATTTAGACTGACATTCTATTTTCATTTTCCATCTAGGACTGAGGACCTGACCCTCAATGTCCATGATTAAGTCCTAGATGGAGTACACAAGTCAGCTCTGTGTACTGCTCTAAAGAAGATATGTCACTCTAAAAACTACACTCACTCATGTCTGCGGTCAAAGTGCTTTAGAATGCACACTTCTATAAAGTATTTGATAAGGGTACTGTCTTTTGTTCGGGATTTGTGATTCAATGTCAGGGGTGTACATGTGCTGGGTGGTTGTGGGAGGGAGAAGGAGGACTGGGTGACCACCAGCCGGGGGTATACGTGCCTCTCAAGGCACTTTTTCTAGTTCTTTTATGTGTTGTGAAAACAAAAGAAAAGAAATGATGGGATGTGAAAAATGGACAGTAAAAAACGGAGAAACTTTTGAGATGACCATTTTTTTGTGATTTTTGAAATTATGGGTTGTCTGTTAATATACAAACAAATAATGGGGTGGCTGATTAAACAATGGCGCAAATTTCAAGAAAATTGCTTTGTCGGTTTTTGAGATGTTGAAAATTCATTATCGGGAAGCGTTGGAAGTGTCATTAAGTATATTTGTGCCCCTATTATTTTTGTTAACGCAGACCTTAAAATTTTTTTTTCTTTGCTATGCTCCTACCTACCCATCAAAATCAGCCCTACCCAAAAAATTGTTATGGCCACTCTGGGGATTATTTTTTTTTTTTCAATTTCAGATAAGTGCTCTAATCAAAGCTTCCTAATTTAGTGTCAAACAATATTTCAACAATGAATTCTCTTTAAATATATAGTGTTTTAACCATATTCATGTACTGATTAAGCAAAAGTGCTTTTTTCTGGTTTACAAAAAAAAAAAAAAAAAAAAAAAACACACAAAAAAAAAAAAAAAAAAACCACATATCTAGTTTAATATTTATGAATCATGAAAATGAATATAAAATGTTTATGAAAAAATAAAAGAGGTGTTGATTTATACTTCATTTAGTCTTGTAATTTTTTTTTAGTAAACCATGCACTCAGGTTGCTATAAAATTATATTCCATTCCCTTATTTGGGTGTGCAATATGAAATCTTAAGTCTTCTGCTTCCAATAGACACTGGTGACCACAAATCACATTCCTCCAGGCACCATATTGTCCAATAGACATCATAAATCAAAGACAAAACCACATGGTGGCTGTGTCATGAAAAAATTGGTTTTACATTAAGTACTGTCAGGAACATGTTTAGGGTGTTAATATATAATCTAGTAGAGGATGATATTGTAGGATAGGATAAACAAATCAATATATTTTCTCTTCACCACAAAGCAGAAGTTTTATTTTGACATCCTGTGCTAGGCATATTTCAATACAGGTCAATTCAAAACAAACCAATATCTAGAACTTTCTCTTTTAAACAATTCTAAACTTTGTATTATTTGCAATTTTCTAGCTGTTGAACACATCTGAAATAAACCACATAGATATCCACAAAGATTCAAACTCTATAACGTGGCGCCACTAACTACACTAAGTAAAACTAAACCACTAAGACTAACACTATAGAGTTTCTTGACAGCCAAATAATATTTGCTAAATTCCACAAAGACCACTTAGAAATATTTCTTCAGCATATTCAACACCTATTGCAATAAACTCTAATCATTACACTTCACACAGCACAACTCTGGAGAATACTGGTTTGTGAATTTCCTGATCACTAAGTACTCTGACCTGTATATAACAACAAAATATTAATCTAATCAAACTTATTCATTTTTGCACTGGCCAACTTGTTAAATATCCTGTATTCAAAATAAGCTTTCTGACCCATATGGTACACTATAGTTTGTGCAATATCTGGTATGAACTGTACAGAATCTTATATACAACAAAATCACTTCAACTGAAATTATTCAATGTCAAATTCAAGACAACTGTAGTCACTTATGTCAAAATATCTTTCATAAAGTTTATTTCATCAGTGTCACTCAGCATTAGTTTGCCTCGGGTAGTACACCATAGTTTTTCACTCAGTATTTCTATTTATGTAACTTCAATTGAATGTATCTGTCATGTAAGATCATCAAATAACAGTGTTTATTGACTTCATCACCACATACATCAGATCAATTAGCTTAAGTTTTTCCCCTTGTGGTACACTATAGATTTCTATTCAATGTTTATTTGTTTCACCTTACTCAAAGTGCAAATCTCAGTCCAATTCTGTCAATATCCCAATGAATAATTATTATACAAACAGTTCCATTGAATCGACTGAATATGTTTTATTTGTCATTCATCAACTGAAAATCTTAGTAATTTCTGATTTATGACCCATATAGAACACCATAGATTTATCATCTTAATGCCATTCTATTTTTACACTTCTGCAGTCCCACAGCTAACTTCAATTCATCAATGCACATATTGTGTTGGAAACATCTTCTGCTGATTTATAACAAGAGCTTCTTCTGATCATCTACCAAGAGGCCACCTAAAAATTGCAAGTTAGTATTACAATACTAAATTAAGCAGCCAAATGAATATTACTGAATTTCACAATTCCAGAATTTCACAATATTAACAAAATCAGCAGAGAATGAATTCAACATAAAAATTACTTACATATTTGAATAAAACAATAATTCCTTATTCTAACACTCAGTAGGATTTTACAGTCTCATTTCACATCTTCAAACATGTTTCCACTTTGAAATCTAAAACCTGAATGAACAATGTACTCAGTAAAGCCCACTATAGCTCATAAAAAGCTCACTCTAGGCTACACTCTAGTGACATTTGCAAATCTCACCTATTATTATTGTAAAACAACCAACTTGTAAAGTGAGGATTATACAGGTATAAAACAGTTAATATTCACAATAAGGAACAAGTTGCATCTTCGATAAAAAGTCAGAAGTACAGAAATGCATTTCCTGACAAGTACTTATAGAGAAATTTTAAGGTTGATTCCAGTCTCAATATTCACTGGTGGATCAGTATGTATGAATTTGTTTTTGCAAGTCTTCTTTATTTGAAGCAAAGTTCTAAATATAAATAGTATATATAGCAAAAACAGAGCAAATTGGATTAAATTTTCAGAACACAATAAAATAGGTTTTCACATGATATGAAACTAAAAGTGATAAAGGTATAGTCTTATTTTAAGTTGAGACAGTACAACAGGTAAATTAGTTTGTTTGTTTGACTGATTATCATGATAATAATTGCTGTTGTATTTTATATTGAGTATATTGTTTTTAAATAAATGAATAAATAAATAAATAAATAAATGAGATAATTAATAAATAAATTCTCATACAACTGGGAAATTATGAGAGGAAAAACAATTATATTGTAAGTACATGTATTAATATGGTTTTTGCTTGATTGTTTATAATAGGGTTTTAGCTTAATTGTTTATGTCCTTTGACTATGTTGGACAGTGACACTCAAAGAGTCATATCCTGACTGTTTCAGGGCAACCCTTGTGAGGCAAGTTCAGGATGTAAATCATGACTGGACTTGTTAGAACCCTTTTGATCTGATGTATTATGATAAAAACAAATGAAGAACTTGAATTCGCTGCTTTTTAGAGATATTATGTTCTGATTTGCTGAAGAAAACTGAAGAGAGTGACAATCTGCGCCTCCCCAGATGTGAGAAAATACTTGAGTCAGGGAAATGCAAATTGAGTCAGAGAATTGTCAGCGAATTTTGCTTCGCTAAAATTGTGGACACCCTGATCAGCTGTTTTTAAGTAGCACTTTGATCGAAAGACATATTCATGTGCAACACCTGCACCTGGGTGTATTTTTGCATCCAAGTGCAGATTTGCACCTGGGTGTTTTTTTGCCATGTGCACAGTGTTTTAAGAAAATACACCCAGGTGCCAAAATGCATTCGGGTACAAATTTGCCCTTGCTTTCAAGGTGCAGCGAATTGAATTTGCACCCAAGGTGTATTTTTTGTGAATTAACACCAACTTCCTTTAAGATATGGGAGTGCATATATACATGTAAGGGGGTGCAAATATGCACTCGGGTGCAAAAATTTACCTGGGTGCAAATGCTGCACATGAACACTGCTCTAATGTGCTATATGACAGCAACCATTGAAAATGTTGAAGAGGCTGACACATTTGTTGGGGTGTGATGAGGATAAGATATAAGTAAAGTTTCTTGGTCTGGTACCAGGTCAGTGTATTTAACCCATATGCATGGATCAGTGTGCATGTAGTGTCGAAAAAGAAAAAATAACAGATATTTTTGTAAAGGTTTGAAAAAAAAAACACAAAACTTTTTTAGTTACAATCTTTCAAATAATGTACCGTATTTGTTCTAATTAGTGCATAGTCGTGTCCGAAAAAGCACATGGATCAGTGTGCATGTAGTGACGAAAAAGAAAAAAATGACAGATATTTTTGTAAAGGTTTGAACAAAAAAAACACAAAACTTTTTTAGTTATAATCTTTCAAAATTTAATAATGTATCATATTTTTCTAAATAGTGCATGGTCATGTCCGAAAAAGCATGTGCATAAGCGCACACTGCTCGACTAGCATGTTGGTATGTTATAGCAATTTTACACATTAGTACTGTATTTACCAAGCAATCAGAAAGAAATTACCACTCCAAAAACCGAAGTGGGAAAAAAACTAAATTGTCAATTAGATACTTGTACTAAGAAAACATATTGTAAGCCAAGTGAGCAGCTATTTCCCAAAAGGTGGCCACATAGTTTCCTAAACCTAACTAAAATATGACTAGAAAATGTGTTTATGAAACACAATGCCTCATAGCTTTCAAGATGTGAAAATGTCCGAAAAATGACTTAAGTTCAAATTGCACAAAAGTGACAAAAATTAATCTGAGGAGTATATCCCAACCACATGCATATCTTCAAAGCATGGTCACATTGTCTGTAAAGTTTCAAAAGTATCGGTATTAAACTGTAGGAGTTGCACACACAAGGTACCTTCTATCTATTCACTAAAATGCAAAAAAATGACTAAAGGTTCAAATTGTGAAAAAAAAAAAAAAATGACCAAAAATAATCTGAGAATCTGAGGATTATATCCAAATGTCCAAAACACATGCATATCTTCAGACCATGCCCATAACTTATGTAAAGTTTTAAAGCAATTGGCATGAAACTGTATGAGGAGTTGCGCACACAAGGTACCAACTGTCCATTCACTTTCATTGTCAAAATGCCAGAAAAATGGCTAAGTTCATGCAAATTGTGAAAAAGTGACAAAAATTAATCTGATGATTATATCCAAACCACATGCATATCTTCAAAGCATGGTCACAACATCTGTAAAGTTTCAAGAGAATCAGTATTAAACTGTGGGAGGAGTTGCGCACACAAGGTACCCACTGTCTATTCACTTTATCAAGAATTAAAAAAGGAAATAACTCTCACATAATGGGCCCCTAGCCCCTTGAATTTACCTGAAAGAAGAAATACAGGTCCTATGAATTTTCATAATGAAACCATATACCAAATTTCAAGATCCTAGCTCTAATGGTTCCTGACTGAGTGCTAAGCGTAACAGACTCACTGGACTCACTCTACGGACAGACCCAAACCAATATGACCCTTCATCTTCTTCGTAGTTGGGGGCATGAAAGCGAACATAAGGTGCAAACAGCACAAAAATTGAACACCATGACATAAAACAATAAGAACCACAACAGAAGTATCGCATTGGAACGATCAGTAATATAAAATTACTGTTTGAACAATTGGAACACTTAAATGACATCATCATTGATATCCATATGATTTTTACAGCAGTTTGTGTTGTTTTCGTTCATAGTGTGCGCTAATTAGAACAATATTTTGTTTGAAAAGTTAAGTGCACTGTGTGCTAATTAGAATGAATATGGTAATATAGCTTTTTTTTCCCTACTGTGACGGGATAGCCTCCCTTTGAAAAATACGTTGGTGCAACATATTAGGCATATTGAGTGCTTGTAATATGCAAATTTTCAAACTCGAAACTTTGTGAATCGAGTAAGTGTTGAGTACATAGCACAGTAAACCACCCTTGGTGGATGAGCATGCTTTTCCACTGACGGGGTTTGCTGTGGCTTGTTCGGCCGTTCGTTACATTTGGTGGCAGCGGTGGGATAATGACAGCTGCCAGACCGGGGTTGCCTTACCCATGTAGTCCCCAGGCCAAGACTCGGGGTGAGTCTTCTCGGAGGGGGAAGTAATGTGACGGGATAGCCTCCCTTGGAAAAATATGTTGGTGCAACGTATTAGGCATATTGAGTGCTTGTAATATGCAAATTTTCAAACTCGAAACTTTGTGAATCGAGTAAGTGTTGAGTACATAGCACAGTAAACCACCCTTGGTGGATGAGCATGCTTTTCCACTGACGGGGTTTCTGTGGCTCAGCTCGGCTACACGTTACACTACCAGTACTCATATGCATATAAACTTATAAAGTACTGTTAGCCTGCCTTAAGATGGCTTAACCAGGAACAGTATATGGCTAGGTGACTGTCCCAACATGACTTCAGCTGTTGAATGTAAACATACCGTAAATCACTTACACAACAGACAAGTCTTTTTCTCTCTGGTGTGAGTGGGGATTTCATTTTTGAATAAAATTAGTTGCTCAACTTTTCTAAAACTTTAAATGAAAATCCTTTTTTTTTTAATTTTTTAATGTGAAAATATTCTGTCAATTTTCATAATTCTAAAATGATGTATAATACCCCTTCCTTTTATGTTCATAAAATCAGGTAATAAAGTATTGATCGCTTTATATGGCAGCCTGGGGCTATAATGAAACAATACCTGTGCATATACCTGTGCATTGGTTGCATCATGAAAAAACTATTTTAGGAGTTTCTTATCTGGTCAAACATTTATTTGGGCTGTGTAGCCATTGGAGTTGTTTCAAGGTTTGAAAATTTGCGTGAATGTGCTTACCACATGATGACAACAACAAACTGATCAGCTTCTTGTCTTTGTGCTGTTCTGCGCCTTTATTTAAATTTATCAATATATATGTTAAAACAGTTTTTCTCATGATGTAGCCCAGTTTTAACAATGTTGATTTTTTCTTCTTTATTTTAGTGAAAAGAGGGATGATTAAAGACTGACTGTCACACAGTACTGTAAGTATGTTTTAATGAATAACTAAATTCTGCAACATTTCATTCACATTTGATACCTGGAAGGAAGATAAAACATCTTGTTTCAACTGAATTAAAAATATAGGAATAAAATACAATATTAAAATCATACATACAGATATATGACTGACAAAAATATGAAGCAGTAATTTTTATCGCATCTGCTTATAGCAGGGTGCGATATAGGAGTCCAAATTTCCGTCTGTTTGAATTGATGTTTTATGCACCAGTCATTTGCATTCCCGGCTCCCCCGGGGCCGGGGAATAGCGGAGCTTTCAACTTTTCAATTTTTAAAGCTCGGTTAAAAGCCTGGCACTGCCGGGCAAGAGTTTTGGTAAAACCCCTGCTAAAAGCCCCGGCTCCCCAGGGGCTGACAATAACGTGGAACAACAGCTGGGAGTTGTTCTGATGAAACTGAAACATGGGAGATGGTCCTCATTTTATGCATGTAAATGTTCAGGTGCATTTGGAAATTAAATAAGTACCATAAAGATAATTAAATGTTAAAAATATCATTAAAATCTAATTTGAATTAATGTGACAGTGTATTGGCGGGAAATCATAACCCCCGCAAACCCCGGCACTGCTGGGACACATCAGAGGTTAAAGCCAGGCACTTTAGCCCCGCTATGTCCCAGCTATCCCCGGCCCCGGGGGAGCGGGGGGCCGGGGATACAAATGACTGGTGCATTAAACCTTTGTGTATATAGAGAGAAATGGAATATAATACTAATTGTGGACATTCTGGACTGAGACAGGAATGTGTAGCAAGTGAAAAAAAATACTGCTGTTTCATTAGTGGTGGTACAGTTTCAAAGAAGTAATAAATTATCATCTGACATTAAAGGCAAAGGTATATTTAAGTTCTGCTCTGAAAGTTGTTTGTGGGCATTCAAATCTGTTCTTAAGAATTTAAGATTTAGTGCCATAAAAAATAGAGGAGAGACCTTTAAATTCTTGTTTAAGTGTCCAAATCTGATAGGTTAGTATGATAAAACCCAAACTTTGCTACCTTTTGGCTATGACTTGTGATGATTATAAAGCTGAAGAACGGTATGATGTGTTACACTCAAATTTTCAACATATCATTTCACCATAATGAGAAGATTATAACTTGATGTAGATTGTATACACATAGCATAAAATACTGATTCTGAACATAATAACAACAGGCTCGAAATATAATTTTAAGTGCTTAAATTATAATTTCCTTCAAAGGTCTTTATAGTGACAATAATAGTGTTTTACTATTCACAACATTACAAGAATCGTAAGTTTACAGAAATTCAAGAACACTAAAATTCTGAAAGCATGAAAGCTTTTACCCAAACCATAACATACTTCTTATTTACTCATTTCTCTTTATTGATAAACAGCATGTGATATTTCTTTTCTTTTGGAAGATCTCCTTACTTTTGAAAACAATCTCTCCTTTTGGAATTTCAGAATTCCAAGTAATATTATATATCTGGATTTGAAATTTCAGATCAAGAATTCTTGCTATCAAGAATTTCTTCTTTGTTCAGTCTTTCTTTCTATTTGGAAAGAGGAATATATCTGGTTGGCTTCACAGATGTATCATGTGACTGGTGGCTGATAAACATTAATTTAGCTTGTTTTCTTCATTCTATCAGGGAAGTGTAAGAGAGGAGGAATAAGTACAGACTAATTGGATCAATTAGCACCAATAAGGCCACGTAGAAACTCAAGGGGGACTGCGTAGAGAGGTGCTAATCAATTTGATAACCTTGAACCCCATCATCGTAACCGCGCTACCTGGACAAAAGATAGAATCTTATCGCGTAGCCACTAATTTAACAAGTAAGGCACTTGTTAATTTTCTTAATTTTGTTAAAGTGGACAATTTATTAAGAATGCACATGATCATAGTCACAAGCGGGGTGTAAATCTGTGTCACGCAGACTTTTCATCGCCGAAATCGGCCGACAGATAGTGACACAACAGCGTTTCAAAGTATTTGTTCATGTGCGCAAATGAAAATTTAACTCAATTTAATATCAAGTTTTGGAGGCTTTCCGGTTAAGTCCGGAAAATGAAAGTAGGCTTGTATTTAAGAAGAATGTGTTACGTCAACAACAGTGATAGTGCCTTCAGTGCGCACAGATGCGCACATGCTGAAAATTTTAATTGAATTTGAGAGTTCATCAATGATAAAACCATTTTCCATGGTGTGAAGGCGCTTTAACGATCGGCAAGCCCATTTGGTTGCTTCTGAAGCGAGAAACATGCTAAAATTTACATGTAACATAAAGTATAGTTTGCATGGGCAGTATAAACTTTTTGTCTTAAACATCCACTATAATACATGTGCTTTTAGCGGGAATCTCATGCTTAATACATTTTTCTCATGAAAATCATCACTACAAAACTAAGTTTGCAGTCAATAAGCGTCTTCGAGAAGGTATATTTGGTATGTTCTGTTAACATATTAATCTATATTGTTTCGTCAGGATATTTGCTTTTCATATACTTAAATTGTTTTACAGTTTAAACGTGCCACATCAACGGTTATCTATCTATCTTCTGATACTGAGTCGATCAATTTCTGATCATCACCTCAGGTGTGGGGTGGGTGGCTAAATTTAGAATTTAGTCCAAAATAAATTCCTGGTTATAGTCATGTCGTGACGGCCAGTTTACCTACCCATACTGTTCCTTAATAGGCCTCCCAGACTCGGAATACTTGTGGTTAGCATGCACATTCCATTCATATTACATTGACAAAAACTCTTTAAATTGAAGAATGACCTAAAATCATGTATTTTCATGGATAATCGTCAAGGAATACTTTCGGATCTGCCTTGATCAATACAAATGGCACCATACTGGGCCAAACATGTTTTTTAAATATCGTAAATTTATATTTATTTAAAGATGAATATATGAATGATTCAAATAAAAGCGTGACAGGTTGCTCTTTCGGCCAGATAAGGGATTTTCGATACTGGATGGCGGAAAACGATGCAATATTGCGCAATTATCGCAAGTACTTATCAATTTATGTCAAGTAGGTGATAAACTGGCGGTTACAATGATGGGGCGTTTGAAGTCGCTCTGAGCTTATTCCTTGTATATTACACTTCCCTGATTCTATATACATCCTATTTTATCCTATATTTCTGACCTCGAAAAACCTATATTTTTGAACCTGACCTATATTTTTGACACCAAAAGTCACCGTGCACCCTGATTGTCATGCGTATGTTAATAATATCAGTGAACTTATAAAATACATGTTCAATATTAAAATGGAATCAACATGGTTATTATAATATGACTGACAAATGTGACTGGTCCCAAATTTTAGAAACGTTATGGTAATCCTGAGCAGCCAGGTAAAGCTTATCTCTAGATTTTATGACCTACCCTAAGGCCATCTAGTGAAATGTCAAATGTGCACTACATTTTATTAATTTATAATATTTCACCACATCAGTTCAGTGTGTGTGACTATATGGGTATGGAAAAATTGTCTTGTGTTATACATTTTCATTAAACTTTTTTCATATGAAAGAACTAAATCTTTATAATGTGAATTGTTAGTTTTTTGGTAAGTATTAGAAAATATAATTATATATATATATAAAAAAAACATATCCAATTGTGCAACAAAAACTTAGCATGCAACTTTTCTTTCTGTCTTTCTTTTGTTCTTTCTTTCTTTCTAATGTGGAGGTGTTTCTTTATTAATATAGCTAGGTTGGTGTAATATTTTTGTTGAGGTTGATCTCTGTCTTTCTTAAAATGTGTTTAAGGAAGTTTGGATTTCAAAGCCTGTCAATAAAATCTCAGATTCAAAATTACCTGGATATTATGTCAATAAAATCTCAGATTCAAAATTACCTGGATATGGCACTAATATTATTATACCCCCCGCAAAATGAAGTTTTAGAGGGGTATACTGTTTTCAGCCTGTCCGTCATTCCGTCACTCCGTGATTCCGTCATTCCGTCAACATTTTAACATCTTTGCTGAATAACTTGAGTAGCTTTTGCCTGATTCATTTCAAATTTTTAACACACTTGCACCATCAGACAATACATATGTGGTATGAATTTAGGGGCCAAAGGGTCAGTTTTGCAAGAGTTATGGGACTTTTTAAGTCTTCATATAACATGTTTGCAAGTACTGAAACTACATACTTTGTGAAATCAACTCCTATTACAGCTTTCAATATGTCTTTTTAATATTTTGCTGATATGTTTCAGATATATTGCAGATGTGCTTGAAGAATTATCATGCTGAAACAATCATTTTTGACAAATTTACAGCATTTTCAACATAGCAAATTTTCGATAATTCTTTATATTCAATAATGGTTGGTAGTGCATATTTTGTGAAATCAACTCCTCCTAGGGCTTTCAGAATTTCTTTTCATTACTTGGCAAACATGGTACAGACATATTGAAGATGTGCATGAAGAATTATAATGCTGAAAAAATAATTTTTGACAAAGTTACAGCATTTTTTAACTTTGCCATTTTCTTTACTATTGCACATATACAACAATGGTTGGTAGTGCATACTTCGTGAAATCAACTCCTCCTAGGGCTTTCAGTATTTCTTTTCATTACTTGGCAAACATGGTACAGACATATTGAAGATGTGCATGAAGAATTATAATGCTGAAAAAATAATTTTTGACAAATTTACAGCATTTTTTAACTTTGCCATTTTCTTTACTATTGCACATATACAACAATGGTTGGTAGTGAATAGTTTAAATCAACTCCTTCTAGAGATTTCATTGTTTGTTTTTAGCTCACCTGAGCCGTCAGGCTCACAAGGTGAGCTTATAGTATACCCATGCTCCGTCGTCCGTCCGTCCGTCCGTCCGTCGTCCGTCGTCCGTCCGTCCGTCGTCCACCATTTTCAAAGATCTTCTTCTCTGAAACAGCTTGGCCAATCAAAGCCAAATTTTACATGAAGCATCTATGGGAAGGGGGAACCAATGTGTATATAAATAATCCAGGTCACATGACCAAGATGGCCGCCATGCCCATATATGGTAAAAACCCTTCAAAAATCTTCTTCTCCGGAACCACTGGACCGATTTCAACCAAACTTGGCATGAAGCATCGATGACTCAAGTACTACAATGTGTATATAAATCATGACCTTGCGGTGACCTTGACCTATTTTACGGCAAGGTCAACATAGGTCGCCTTTGCATTTGAATGGGAAAAATTGTTAAATTGTCATTTAAAGGAAAAATCTTGCAGAAAATGAGCAGTAGGACTGAATATTAATGATTCTGAAAAAAATTGGGCACCAGGGGCTCATCCGCCCCCACCCCGGGGCAATATACATGTATATTATCATAATATTCAAACATCTTCTTCTCTGAAACCGCTTGGCTAATCAAAGCCAAATTTTACATGAAGCATCTATGGGAAGGGGGAACCAATGTGAATATAAATAATCCAGGTCACATGACCAAGATGGCCACCATGCCCATATATGGTAAAAACCCTTCAAAAATCTTCTTCTCCAGAACCGATGGACCGATTTCAACAAAACTTTGCATGAAGCATCGATGGCTCAAGCACTACAATGTGTATATAAATCGTGACCCTGTGATGACCTTGATCTTCTTTACGGCAAGGTCAACATAGGTCACCAATGCATTTGAATGGGGAAAAATTTTAAAATGTCATTTAAAGTGAAATCTTGCAGAAAATGGGCAGTAGGACTGAATATTGATGATTCTGAAAAATTTTGACCCCAGGGACTCATCTGCCCCCACCCCGGGGCAATATACCTGTACATTACTATCATATTCAAACATCATCTCCTCTGAAACCGCTAAGCCAATCAAAGCCAAATTTTATGTGAAGCATCAATAGGAAGGGGGAACCAATGTATATATAAATATTTCAGGTCACATGACCAAGATGGCCGCCATGCCCATATATGGTAAAATCCCTTCAAAAATCTTCTCCCGAACCGGTGGACTGATTTCAACGAAACTTGGCATGGAGCATCGTTATAATGAGGTTGAACTGTATATAAATCATGACCCTGTGATGACCTTGACCTATTTTTCGACAAGGTCAACATAGGTCGCCTATGCATTTGAATGGGGAAAACTGTTAAAATGTCATTTGAAGGGAAAAGCCAGCAGGAAATTGGCAAATGGACAGAATATTGATTATTTTGAAAAAAGAAAATGGCGCAAGGGCTTCATCTGCCCCTGCACTGGGGTTAAATACAAAAATATTCAAACATGTTTATTGGTATATGCAGCAAATCTCAGGTGAGCGTTTACAGGACCATTGGTCCTCTGGTTTTTTATTTCTTTGCAGATAGAATTATAATGCTGAAAAAAATAATTTTTGACAAATTTACAGCATTTTTTATACCCCCCGCAAACAAAGTTTTAGTGGGGTATACTGTTTTCAGCCTGTCTGTGATTCCGTGATTCCGTCATTCCGTCAACATTTTGACATCTTTGCCGAATAACTTAAGTAGTTTTTGCCTGATGTCCTTCAAAGGGCGATGTGCGCTTTTTGGCGTTTCCGGCCTATCGTTAGTTTGCTTCGAGATTTCGTAGATGTTTTCTACAATGTTTCAAGAAAACAAATCCGAAAAAATTAAATGAATACCTCAATTCACTTCCTCAAGAGCATTATTTCTATACACGAGGGTTATGTACATATCGGTGACATGACGCGTGGAATATGACGTCGTCATAATCAACAGCGTCGCGTTATTATTAGCTCACCTGAGCCGTCAGGCTCACAAGGTGAGCTTATAGGATGGCCATGATCCGGCGTCCGTCCGTCCGTCGTCCGTCGTCCACCATTTTCAAAGATCTTCTTCTCTGAAACCGCTTGGCCAATCAAAGCCAAATTTTACATGAAGCATCTATGGGAAGGGGGAACCAATGTGTATATAAATAATCCAGGTCACATGACCAAGATGGCCGCCATGCCCATATATGGTAAAAACCCTTCAAAAATCTTCTTCTCCGGAACCACTGGACCGATTTCAACCAAACTTGGCATGAAGCATCAATGACTCAAGTACTACAATGTGTATATAAATCATGACCTTGCGGTGACCTTGACCTATTTTACGGCAAGGTCAACATAGGTCGCCTTTGCATTTGAATGGGAAAAATTGTTAAATTGTCATTTAAAGGAAAAACCTTGCAGAAAATGAGCAGTAGGACTGAATAGTAATGATTCTGAAAAAAATTGGGCACCAGGGGCTCATCCGCCCCCACCCCGGGGCAATATACATGTATATTATCATAATATTCAAACATCTTCTTCTCTGAAACCGCTTGGCCAATCAAAGCCAAATTTTACATGAAGCATCTATGGGAAGGGGGAACCAATGTGTATATAAATAATCCAGGTCACATGACCAAGATGGCCGCCATGCCCATATATGGTAAAAACCCTTCAAAAATCTTCTTCTCCGGAACCACTGGACCGATTTCAACCAAACTTGGCATGAAGCATCAATGACTCAAGTACTACAATGTGTATATAAATCATGACCTTGCGGTGACCTTGACCTATTTTACGGCAAGGTCAACATAGGTCGCCTTTGCATTTGAATGGGAAAAATTGTTAAATTGTCATTTAAAGGAAAAATCTTGCAGAAAATGAGCAGTAGGACTGAATAGTAATGATTCTGAAAAAAATTGGGCACCAGGGGCTCATCCGCCCCCACCCCGGGGCAATATACATGTATATTATCATAATATTCAAACATCTTCTTCTCTGAAACCGCTTGGCCAATCAAAGCCAAATTTTACATGAAGCATCTATGGGAAGGGGGAACCAATGTGTATATAAATAATCCAGGTCACATGACCAAGATGGCCGCCATGCCCATATATGGTAAAAACCCTTCAAAAATCTTCTTCTCCAGAACCGGTGGACCGATTTCAACAAAACTTGGCATGAAGCATCGATGGCTCAAGCACTACAATGTGTATATAATTCATGACCTTTTCATGACCTTGACCTATTTTACGGCAAGGTCAACATAGGTCGCCAATGCATTTGAATGGGGAAAACTTTTAAAATGTAATTTAAAGTGAAAGTCTTGCAGGAAATGGGAAGTAGGACTGAAAATTAATGATTCTGAAAAAAACTGGACCCCAGGGGCTCATGTGCCCCCACCCCGGGGCAATATACATGTATATTTCCATAATATATATTCAAACATCTTCTCCTCTGAAATCGCTTGGCCAATCAAAGCCAAATTTTATGTGAAGCATCTATAGAATTGAGGAATCAATGTGTATATAAATAATCTAGGTCACATGACAAAGATGGCCGCCATATGGTAAAAACCCATCAAAAATCTTCTTCTCTGAAACCAATAGACTGATTTCAAGGAAACTTGGCGTGAAGCATCGATGGCTAAAGTACTCCAATGTATATATAAATCATGACCCTGTGATGACCTTGACCAAGTTTATGGCAAGGTCAACATGGGTTACCTATGCATTTGAATTGGGAAAATTGTTAAAATGTCATTTGAAGGGAAAAGCCAGCAGGAAATTGGCAAATGGACAGAATATTGAAGATTCTGAAAAAAGAAAATGGCCCAAGGGCTTCATCTGCCCCTGCACTGGAGTTAAATACCATAATATTCAAACATGTTTATTGGTATATGCAGCAGATCTCAGGTGAGCGTTTACAGGACCATTGGTCCTCTGGTTTTACTTTCATCTAGCATGCTGTTTTCCTTCGTAGAAACTTTAACATGGTAAATAGATCTACTTTTTGAAGTTCAAACCGTAATCGATGAAGAACTTCAGAATTTCCGTCAGAATGCGCAATAGAATAAAGTAGGCTATTTTGTTACATGATCTTTAGTCATTTTGAAAAAAGGCGTTGTGCGGTAATTGTTACACGAAAACAGTTATACCGCTTCAATTCAGACTAATTTTTGCATAAAGCTTTGTTTGTTGATTATTGCATCACATCACCATCAACAGCTATGATCATGTCGGGACGCACGATCTCCATTTTATAGCGGATTTCTACCTAATTTTGGATGTAAACAACTAATGTTTAATATATGGATTGCTGACTTAACCAGTTTTCCTGGGCAGTATCTAGATCTCGCATCGTGTGGACATACATGTGTAGGCGTGTCGGAGTGACGGTCTGGCCACATATCGGCCTGTCTGAGTGTCGAGTATAGGTCGTGTCACCTGTTGTGCATACACCATTTTTCTATTTACAAAGTCTACCGGATTACTCTTGAAACGCCGATATCTGCGCAATGCAAAACCGTTTTTTCGCTAGATTTTATAGTCACTGTGTGTCACTTTGTGCCACTGAAAGAATATTTTATAAGCTTTCCTATGCTAAGTAAATATTTTATAAGCTTTCCTATGCTAAGTAAATAGCGACTGGATTATGCCACGGGCCATTTGCATGCCGGAATATTGCAATAATGTCCAAAGTTCTTGTATCTACATCTTCTACATAACCAGCCAAATACCACGTGAAGCAAAACTATAATAGGAGAGTTGAAAAGACATGTGAAGATGAGCCACATCATGAGGAAAGGTTTTGAAGCAGCCGATCGAATCCAGCTTTAAATCCGGGTAGACAAATATAATGTGTCAAATACGAATAAGCTGACCCATTTTCGAACTGTTGAAGGCCATTGAGAACAAAAACAATTGTTGACTGTGGTGTGCAAATCTAAATTGTGCTACAGTGTATGTTGCGACACAATGCTACATGCTTACAATATATTGTAAACTGAGGGCGAGGTTTGGGTCCTGTAAAATCGGTTAAGCCCACCCCCAGTAACTTCATATTACTGATCGTTCTAATTTCTGTTGTGGTTCTATTTGTTTTATGTTTGGTGTCAAATGTCTGTGCTGTTTGAACCTTACGTTTTCATAGTTTTATTTAAGTTCGGGTAGCTGAGTGGCCGCCTACTGGGAAATAGCTGCTGACCCGACTTACGATACTTGACAATTTAGATTTTCCCACCTCGGTTTTTGGAGTTGGAATTTCTTTCTGATTGCGCCGTTTTCCTGATCATTGCCTACTTGTACCTTTTCATAAAACCACCCGGTTGGTGAGCAGGGGCCAAATATGTTAATGACGTTGAATACATCACAGAAACGGTTATTATTGCATATAGCAACACATAGAAGCCGTATTGGCTAAGTTTGGTGGTTACTTTTCGGAAGCACCTTTTGGATGTCATGACATTCTTATTTTGGGTACAAGTGCCTTAAAATGGAGGCAACGTCCCGACATGACTACAGCCGTGACTTGGTCATAACATAAATACGGTAAGATATATGAAAGAAATTACGAGGCTACCTCAATTGAATTGTACAAAATACAAGTACATGTAGCTGATTTCTGACGGTAGGAATAAACATGCCGTGACGGTGGTTTACGCTTTTAATTGAATTTTCCATTTTGATCTCTCTTTTTGAATAGATGGACCATCCGATCACGCACATTTCTGCCTGCACGGCTACCTGAATACCATAATGAAAACGGCCAGAATGTATGTTACCTGAAGTCGGCCTCACGATTTCCACGAGCTAAAATTTTCGTGATGCATGAAACATGACTGAAAACTGTGACATTTTATTTGAGCCGCTGCACAAGAAAACCAACAATCTGCATAAGCGAAAACAAAGACACAGACCAGCTTCGTAGTAACTGTGAATCTGAATCACGCCTTTGTTTTCGCTACACGGATAGTACATTTTCTCTTCTACTTATAGACACAAATTCAAGCATCGTGATTGTACAGCCCGGTTTGTGTCTGACCTGGTCGGAAACCAAAATTGTTGATTTTCTCATGCACAGGCTCATAAAAAGTATGCTTACAATTGCACATTGTTTGTAACCCCAGCGCTGTACAAAATATAGATCAGATTCTTCCAGCAAAACGGAAAAAACAGCAGTCGTAGGCTGTCTGACGTTCTCATTCCCGTTTTTTTTTGTTGTTTTGTTTGTTTGTTTTTTTTTTTTGTTTTGTTTTGTTTTGTTTATTTTTTTTTTCAAGGGAAACAACTGTAAATTATCTGATAGATCCTTAACGCCACACTCATCACATATTTTGAAAGTATGCATATGCAGAATAATTTTCAAATTCAATTACGTGTATTAAATAGTTTTCAAATCTTAATTCAAACCGAAATTCTAAACATTGCAGCTTGTTATTTGTAGACTGCGCTACCCACTAAATAAATGAATATGTGTGCTTATAAAGTCAAGTTAACAAAATAACATTCTGTTTAAAAACACGAAAACACACACACAGCAGAATTTAAGCAATATTAGCGACAAAACATGACTTTGCCTCTCCCCCCCCCCCCCCCTCTCAAGGTCCGGGGGAGGGCGTGAGATAGCCATGAAAATGAGCGTGGCTTTAACCACAGTTTTGCCGCGCAGTGCGGGGAAAATACCTGGGGTTTGCTTTATGGATGCAAATAAGGCTGTGAATGAAAAGATAGCAGGCTACCGGGGAAAACAGCCGTGGTTTTACAAACGAGCAGTCCCCGCAAGGTGGGGCTTTTAGCGGGAATTTGCTAGACACCAAAAGTCAAAGTCCCGGCTATTTCCCGGGCCTGGGGTCGTGGTTACAAATTCCTAGTGCATAAAAGTCGAAAAGTCCATCAGGTGTTCTTTAACTACGCCTATACTCAGGATCTAGCGATGGTAATCATGTGAACTTTTATCTCGAACTTTTATCTCTATTTCATACCAAAATGAATCTGGCCAGAATACAGAAGTTATGCCTCAAGTCGTACTCTTAATTTCCATGACCTATTATTTTGCGTGATTCACGAGACATGAATTTGTCAAACCTTACATACTTGAACGTGAACAGCATAATGTTACCCTTTATATTCGGTTCGGCGACTCTTTTATGAAATTTATGTGGAAATATGCGAGTTTTTCCGTTATTATTTGTTGTAAAAACTGTACTAGTTTTCGTGTGTAAGGGTGGTCGGGTGGGAATATGGGCCCCCGGCATTTTTTTTTTAAATTCAGTTATACGTCACTTTCAAGATTATTTCAGCTCATATGAGACATGGCTTATCAGTTGGTGGGGCGAAAACGGGAGATCCCCGAGAAAAACCACATGGCACACCCGCAAGCAGAACTTGGCTCGTCTCACATGTGGCCAGAGCGGGGCTCGACCCCACACCAGACACAGCGGTGAAATGATCGAGTGATTATGAAACAGCGTTCACGGGGCCGCTCCCGCCCATTTTGGCCTAGCAGAAATAGATGGACCGCTTGTGCCCCCAGGACCATCTGATTTACTGGTTAACTGTTCATGTCTGAGCCTGACCAGGAAAAGTGGTTTAGTCAAACCACCTTATTGGTTTAGTTGGGTGATTATATTTCCGGGAGCACATTGTGAGTGTCATGACATACTAATTTGGGTAAAAGTACAAAAAAAATGGAAGCAACGTCCCGACATGATCATTGCTGTTGACTTGGACTTAGGGCCTAAAGCATCAATTAAAACAAACATTTTCGTGTATGACTTTGACTCAACCAGCCATTTTTTCAGAGAAATTCAATATATTGATACACGCTTGCGCAACCCGTCTGTAGAAAGTCCATGGAACCAGTGGAACAAGTCCATGGAATCATTGGACAAAGTCCATGGAATCCATGGAAATTGTCCGGCTGGAGTATTGGAACGAATTCACTGGACAATTTCCAGTGAATCCATGGAAAATGTCCATGGAGTTTTTCCAGTATGTCCGTGGAATTTTTCCAGTATGTCCATGGAACTTTTCCATGGAATCCATGGAGTTTTTCCACGGAATCCATGGACTTTTTCCACAGTCCATGGAGATTGTCCAGGGAATCAGTGGACAAAATCCATGGACAATGTCCATGGAAAAGTTCAATGGACAATGTCCATGGAAAAGTTCCATGGACAATGTCCATGGAATATGTCCAGGTACACTGTGGACAAAATCCATGGACAATGTCCATGGAATATTTCCATGGACATTGTCCACTGATATATAGCAGATGGCTGTGCAGTGTAAACCCTGAGAAGACATTTGAATCATATTGCTTTCATGCACATTATGGCAAGATGCATCTCTGGTTAACACTAACTGTATCTCTTGTTGACAGTTGTTATTAAAAGCAAACACAATTCCAGTGCAAAAGAATTATATTTCAATTGTAATAAATTTGATTTCTATATTTCAATTGTAATAAATTTGATTATTCAAGAAATTTAAGACACAGAAATTGATCATAACATTAATTTTTAAAATCCCAAACCAGACACCAGGCGTGGAACAGAAAAGATGCACAATTAATTTTGTGATCAATTTTTGTGTCTTAAATGTAAGAATTTAAGACACAAAAATTGATCAAAACATTAATTTTAAAATCCCAACCCAGACACCAGTTGGGACAGAAAAGCTGGACAAATTAATGTTATGATCAATTTCTGTGTCTTAAATGTAAGAATTTAAGACATAGAAATTCATCATCAGATATTGATCATATCTTTATTTTTAAAATCCCAAATCAGACACTAGGCCGGACAGAAAAGCTGCACAATTATATGTACAACATAAATTCTTAAGAGATAGAAATTGATCTTAACATTAATTACAATGTAAGAAATTAAGACACAGAAATTGATCATAACATTAATTTTTAAAATCCCAAACCAGACACCAGGCGGAACAGAAAAGATGCACAAATTAATTTTGTGATCAATTTTTGTGTCTTAAATGTAAGAATTTAAGACACAAAAATTGATCTAAACATTAATTTTAAAATCCCAACCCAGACACCAGGCAGGACAGAAAAGCTGGACAAATTAATGTTATGATCAATTTCTGTGTCTTAAATGTAAGAATTTAAGACACAAAGATTCATCATCAGATATTGATCACATCCTTAATTTTAAAATCCCAAATCAGACACCAGGCGGGAGAGAAAAGATGCACAATTATATGTACAACATAAATTCTTAAGACACAGAAATTCATCTTAACATTAATTACAATGTAAGAAATTAAGACACAGAAATTGATCATAACATTAATTTTAAAATCCCAACACAGACACCAGGGGGCCAGAAAAGATGTACAAATTAATTTTATAATCAATTTTTGTCTTTAATGTAAGAATTTAAGACAGAAATTGATTAAAACATTAATTTCAAAATCCCAACCCAGACACCAGGCGGGACAGGAATGATGCACAATTTAATGTTATGATCAATTTCTGTGTCTTAAATGTAAGAATTTAGGACACAGAAATTGGTCATATTCTTAATTTTAAAATCCCAAACCAGACACCAGGTGGGACAGAAAAGCTGGAGAAATTATGTCATGTACTACATAAGAATTTAACACACAGAAATTGATCATAACATTAATTTTAGAATCCAGACCCAGACACCAGGTGGGACAGAAAAATCTTTTCTGTCCCGCCTGGTGCCTGGATTGGGATCTTAAAATTAAAAGACACATACACAAAAATTGATCATACAATTGATTTTAAAATCCCAACCCAGACACCAAGCGGGGCGGAAAAAAGATCTTTTCTGGGTTGGGATTTTAAAATGAATGTTATGATCATTTTCTGTGTCTAAATGTAAGATCAATTTCTGTGTCTAAATGTAAGATCAATTTCTGTGTCTTAAATATAAGAATAATTATTACATGTACAACATGCACCAAGAGCAAGATGACTAGCTCTTTCTCAACAAGGTAGCCAACAGTCTAGTATCAACCATGAAGCTAGAGGAATCTATGCACTTTCTACAGACAGGAAGTCTTTCTGAAAATGACTTCTCATTCAGGCCAAATTATGAAATCTAACATGCCCCAACCAGACACTTCTGCAGTATGATAAATAAGAACAACATGCACATACACTCCAACCTCGTTAGTACTCGCCTCAATATAACGCGTTGACCGGTATAACGCGGTGCCTGCTTGGACCTCAAAAAATTCTGATTGTGGGGGAAAACGATCTCAAAAAAAAAAAAAAAAAAAAAAACGATCTGAAAATCCCAAAACAAAAACGATCTCATTCATTCTCAAACCTGTATTGTGACAATCCACAATTCAGTTCCAATATACAAGGTGTCAAACATTAATCAATCGAATAAACAAGCTTTTAAATCCAATCAAAAGCCAATTAGTCTACATCAGTTTTATCCCCACGCATGATTGAGCAGTGTCATTGGGATCAACTTACGTAATTTATGCAAACATCCGGTCGTAAACACAACAAATTGGCCAGTGCGGAACAAAAGATTAATTTGGGCAATATAAGCAGGGAATGATCAGACCACCCTGTATGAATGGGTATCTGATAATTGTCAACTTTTTAAGCGCACAGTGAACACAGATCATTGGTAGAATATATATGAGTCTTTACCATGTTTACTGTCCCTCTCTCTCTCTCTCTTTTTTTTTTTTTTTTTTTTTTGTCATGTAGTACCTCAGTGAAAAACACCAATACAATGACCTTGATCTGAGTTGTTCAAGCGCATAATTTGATTACAGTTGCTCCCCTTTGTAAAACGTTGTATACGTGTTTTGGTAAAATCTATATTTATCCAATACGATCAGCTAGACTTACATTACTGACCATGGTGTATAACTTCATTTACATAATAATATTCAATTCAACAAAAAAATTTAGATTTGTAACAGCAAATCTATAAAATGTTGGAAGAAATTTACTGATAAAATATCAAAGGTACACACCTTAATACTGTTAAATTTTTGACCTGTAAATATATTATTGATGGATGGGTATACAATACATGAGAAGATACCATAGTAATAGGTGGTTCTTCAATCCAACAGCAGGCAAGGACCTGTTGATGTGTCAGTCGTTAGTACGCGACTCACTTATAACGCGGTCCAAATCAGTGGACCCCGACCGTCGCGTACTAACGAGGTTGGAGTGTACATGTTTTTTCATATTTTAACATCAATATCTAAAATGCTTACCCGCAAGGCAGCAAGTGTAACAATCTTGTTTTTGCAACTCCTAGCTTTTATCAATTTATCTGTCTAGAAATGTTCTTTCATTCCCTACATGCTTTCTACAAAAGCTTTATCTTGACCAGTTCCCATCAATGTTTTGCAGTTTTCTCTTTCATTTAGCATCTCTGAGTCTGTCTGCAGTATATTCTTCAAGTTTCTCGCTTGCTGGCATTCTGATGCCTTAGATGTTTGAAGATTTCTTCAGACTAGATTTCTGTTTACTTTTTAAAATTATGTGAAACAGGAAAAGGAAGTGATGTCAGATATCATGGGATTATGGGTAATTCTAAGAGTGGAAATTGTCCATGGACGACAGTGTACAATGTCCATGGAATTTGTCCACTCTTTCATGAGGAGATGCTGGAAAAATTCCATGGACAATGTCCACAGTACCCTGGACATTGTCCCTGGACTCCAAGGACATTGTCCACACATTCCATGGGTTCCATGGACATTGTCCACACATTCCATTGATTCTATGGACAATGTCCATGCATTCTGTGGAAAATATCCATGGATTCCATGGAAAATGTCCAGGATGTCCATGGAATCTATGGACTTTCTACAGACGGGAAGCACGGCTATGGAAACCTGCACATTTTCATCTCGGTGTTTGCCGTACCAATTCACATGATTTAAATGCATGTCTTTAGAATTCATAACACAAAAAAAAGTTTGAAGCAAAAACCGCGGTCGTTTCCTGATCCGACGTGCTAATCCCACTGAGATCGCACAGCAACGGGTGTATTTTGTGAAATCTGTTCAAGGGAAACAACTATAACTTATCAAAATGAAGTTGTTAATTTGATCATAAACTTCACATTCATCAAATAATTTGACTATTCATGACCAGACTAGCTTTTTCAAATCAAATGACGTGTACTTATAGTTTTCTCATTTAAATTCAAAACAAACTTTCAATGATTGCAGCTTGTTATTTGTAGACTGCACTACCCTCTGAATGAATGTTTATTTGTCACTATATAGTAATAAGTTACAAACTAGACCAAAATAGGGAAAAAATACAGTAATTATATGACACTTTCCCTCAAAATAGGCAGTCCTACTCACGTCCGCTAGCAGTGACTAAGTTAGATTTGTCATAAAGCCGTACAGGCGAACACGGTAAATAATTCATGTAAGTAAGCCAACCATTTGTAACGTTACACAATGCACAATGAAAAACAAAACTGTGAGCCACTTTCGTCAATGGGACGAACTAGTTACTTACTGTAGGCTAATTATTATATAGCGTAGGTGTGCATGGCCTTCGAAAAAAATGACACATTAATGTAAATCTAACAAAAAATTCTCTTACAGAAGCAAGTTGACAATGGTAAAAGTCTGTTGTCAAATACTCCGTCGATTTTTGCCTTCGATCTCAGTTCAGCAGTCAACGAATAGACGCGGTATAGGCGAGAAGCAGCTCACTTTTCATGTGGATTCTTGTACAGAAAAAATGCGAAAAGTTGATATTTCACTGTGAGGCCACGCAGGTACCAGAATGAAACTTCACTATTTTGCGTATTTCCCTCGTATAAATGTCTGTGCAAAATATCTTTTTGGTACCTGCATGGCCTCACTATGAACTTTGGAAAAGTTTGCATAAAATATCTGAATTTCTTGCAAAAGCGCGCAATCATGGCGTCTTCAGTCACTATTGGTGACGTAACGTGACGTCATGACGTCGATTCGAAGTCCATGCGTGCAAGAGTTGACGTCATGACGTAAATTGGCGGTAATAACATTATTGTTCAAAATTTCCAAATTCGTAGGCCGCTAGATGCCAGACTTGCCTCATGCCCTTTTCAACACACCTGCACCATTAGACAACACATGTGTGATATGAATTTAGGGGCCAAAGGGTCAGTTTTGCAAGAGTTATGGGACTTTTTAAACCTATACATAGAATGTTTGCCATAGTGCTAATAGTGCATTCTTTGTGAAATCAACTCCTCCTACAGCTTTCAATATTCTCTTTTGATACTTTGCAGACTTGTTTCACACATATTGAAGATGTGCATGAAGAAGTGTTATGCTGAAAAAATGAATTTTGACAAATTTACAGCATTTTGAACTTAGCCAATTTTCGATAATTGCCATATTCAATAATGGTTGGTAGTGCATAGTTTGTGAAATCAACTCCTCCTAGGGCTTTCAGTATTTCTTTTCAATACTTTGCAGACACGTTTTACACATATTGAAGATGTGCATGAAGAATTATAATGATGAAAAAATAATGTTTGACAAATTTACAGCATTTTTCAGCATAGTCATATTTGAGCATTGCTTATACAGTAATGGTTGGTAGTGCATATTTTGTGAAATCAACTCATCCAAGGGCTTTCAGTATTTCTTTTCAATACTTTGCAGACCTGTTCCACACATATTGAAGATGTGCATGAAGAATTATGATACTGAAAAATTAATGTTACAGACATATTGAAGATGTGCATAAAGAATTTTATTGGTGAAAAAATAATTTTTGACAAAGGCCTCGGGAATTTAAGGCCTGATTTCGGCCTCATGTGTTGGTAAAAAGTTGAATTTTGGAATTTTGAGGAGAGAAGTATTGCAAATAGCAGGTATAGGTCCCTGATTATTAATTCTAGCACAAATATCACATTCAAATTCCACATGTTGCCATGACAACGCTCCGAAAAGCATAGAAATGCCACTTTTTGCAATGTTGGGTCTATTTTTCACCTTTCAACATCATTTTCAACTACCGGCCCACGTGACGAACAATTTCTTATTATGAAATAATTATGAAGTATCACCCAGAGATATTGTATGCTAAGTATCATTTTGTTCGTCGTGTGGTCTGGCACTTAAAAATTAAAAACTGTGTTCAGAAATGGTCAAAAATAGACCAAAAAGTGCAAAATGTGCTCTATCTACGGTTCTTCTTGTAGAATAAATGAAGTACTTGTTCTTGTTTTTGATAGAGGAGATATATGAATGTTTCAAGGAATAGTTTCTCACCTAAATTCCAAAATTTAATTTATTTTTTAGCAAAATCTGAGGCCAAAATCAGACGTTAAATGCCCTAGTCCTTTACAGCATTTTTCAACTTAGACATTTTTCAACCATCCGCTAATATACAGTACGGCTGGTAGAGCATACTTTATGAAATCAAGTCCTCCTAGTGCTTTCATAGTTTCATTTGAATTCTTTGCACACTTGTTCCAGATATATTTCAGATGTGCGTGAATAATTCTTATGCTGAATAATTTATTTTTGACAAATTTACAGCTTTTTTTTAGCATAGCCAATTTTTGACCATTTCTCATGATAAATAATGATCAACAGTGTACAGTGAAATCAATAATAATTGTACTCCCTGAGCTTTCAGTATATTATTTAATACCTTACAGACATGAGTCAGACATACGGAGGATTTTCATGAAGGATTTTAATGCTGAAAAGATATTTTTGACAAATGTTTTGCATGTTTGACTTAAAGGAAGTTATTGGCCTTAGATAATTTTGCGGGGGGTATACTGAAAGCCTTGCTTGCAGCCAATTTCTAGTTGTAGATTTGTTCCAGATACATGTATGATTTGCATGAATATTTTTCATGCTGAAAAGTTAATTTTTGACAAATTTACAGCTTTTATTAACTTAGCCAATTTTTACCATTTCTCATGATAAACAATGATCATAGTGCATACAGTGAAATCAACCTCAAGCTTTCAATATATTCTTTTAATATCTTATAGATGTGACTGGCATACTGAGGATGTTCATGAAGGATTATAATGCTGAAAAGATATCTTTGATTAATTTTCTGCATGTTTGACTTAGGAAGTTATTGGCCAGCTTCAGATAATTTTGCGGGGGGTATACTGAAAGCCTTGCTTGCAGCCAATTTCTAGTTATAATTATTACACTATATTACACTTATTATAACCAATTAGTGATGAATGGACTTGCCCATCATCATATATACTGGACAAAAAAAGAAACACAACTGTAGTTATCAGAGGATTTTCGAGTTTAAGGGTAAAACGATGATATAAATTTCAGGTTCGTTGCTGTATGATTCCTACTCATGGGATATTAGGGTATAATATGGAAAACAGTGATTTTCATTTTGATTAAAATTGAATGAGAAATTTTTGTCGTCTTAAATAATTCAAATAAATTGAATCAGGAAAGATTTGCTTTGCACATGCACACACTTTTTAACCTCCAAATCATTAAGAAACAATGTCAGCTGCTCACTCTCTACAATTCTTGAAAAAGAAATAAGGATCCATGACAAAAAACAACAACAAGGGTACTGTCTTTCATTGAGGATTTGAGATTCAATGTCAGGGGTGAGCATGTGCCGACTTGTATGGGTAGGGGGTAGGGGAGTGGGGACTTGGTGGCTACCAGCCGGGGGTATACGTGCCTCTCAAGGCACTTTTTCTAGTGTGACCTACGTTGATCTGTCCTTAAAATTTGTCAAGGTCATCAAAGGGTCATTATCATTCAATCCTACTGCACATTTCCCTATGTTGATCTTGCCATAAAAAGGTCAAGGTCATCACAAGGTCATGATTTATATACACAATGTAGTAGTAGTACTTGCCTCATTGATGCTTCATGCCAAGTTTGGTTGAAATGGGTCCACCGGTTCCGGAGAAGAAGATTTTTGAAGGGTTTTTACCATAAATGGGCACGGCAGCCTTCTTAGCTATGTGAGATGGATTACTTATATACACATTGGATCCCCCTTCCTATAGATGCTTCATATAATATTTGGCTTTGATAGGCCAAGTGGTTTCAGAGGAGAAGATGTTTGAATATTATGGTAATATACATGTATATTGCCCCGGGGTGGGGTTATATGAGCCCCTGTGGTCCTTTTTAGCTCACCAATAGCCATCCTATAAGCTCACCTCGTGAGCCTAACGGCTCGTTAGGCTCACGAGGTGAGCTTATAGGATGGCCATGATCCAGCATCTGTCCGTCGTCAGTCCGTCCACAATTTCAAAGATCTTCTCCTCTTAAATAGCTTGGCGAATCAAAGCCAAATTTTATATGAAGCATCTGTAGGAAGCGGGAACCAATGTGTATATAAATAATCCAGGTCACTTGACCAAGATGGCCGCCACACCCATATATCTATATGATAAAAACTTTTAAAAATCTTCTTCTCCAGAACCGGTGAACCGATTTCAACGAAACTTAGTTTGAAGTATGGACGACTCAAGTGGTGCAATGTGTATATAAATCATGACCCTGTGATGAACTTGACCTATTTTATGGCAAGGTCAACATACACATGTAGGTCACCAATCTTTTGAATGGGGAAAACTTTTAAAATGTCATTTAAAGTGAAAGTCTTGCAGGAAATGGGCACTAGGACTAAATATTAATGATTCTGAAAAACAAATGGACACCAGGGGCTCATATGCCCCCACACCGGGGCAATATATATACATGTATATCTCCATAATATTCAAACATTTTCTCTAAAACCGCTTGGCCAATCAAAGTCAAATTGTATGTGAAGCATCTATAGGAAGGGATAACCAATGTATATATAAATTAATCCAGGTCGCATGACCAAGATGGCCGCCATGCCCATATATGGTAAAAACTCTTAAAAAATCTCCGGAACTGGTGGATTGATTTCAATGAAACTTGGCATGAAGTATTGATGACTCAGGTACTACAATATGTATATAAATCATGACCCTGTGATGACCTTGACCTATTTTAAGGCAAGGTCAACATAGGTCGCCGATGCATTTGAATGGGGAAAACTTTTAAAATGTCATTTAAAGTGAAAGTCTTGCAGGAAATGGGCAGTAGGACTGAATATTAATGATTCTGAAAAAAATTAGACCCCAGGTCAGCTCATCTGCCCCCACCCCGGGGCATTATACATGTATATTACCATAATATTCAAGCATCTTCTCCTCTGAAACCAATCAAAGCCAAATTTTATGTGAAGCATCTATAGAATGGGAGAATCAATGTATATATATAAATAATCTAGGTCACAAGACCAGGATGGCCACCATGCCCATATATGGTAAAAACCATTCAAAAATCTTCTACTCTGGAACTGGTGGACCGATTTCAAAGAAACTTGGCATGAAGCATTGATGGCTAAAGTACTACAATGTATACATAAATCATGACCCTGTGGTGACCTTGACCTACTTTACGACAAAGTCAACATAAGTCGCCAATGCATTTGAATGGGGAAAACTTTTAAAAAGTCATGTGAGGTGAAAATCATGCAGGAAAGGGGTAGTATGACTGAATATTAATGATTCTGATAAAAATGGGCCACTGGGCTCATATGCCCCCCACCCAAGGGCAATTTACATGTATATTATATTCAAACATCTTCTCCTCTGAAACCACTTGGCCAATTAAAGCCAATTTGTATGTGAAGCATCTATAGGATGGGGGAACCAATGTGTATATTAATAATCTAGGTCACATGACCAAGATGGCCGCCATGCCCATGTATGGGAAAAAAACCTTCAGAAATCTTTTCTGAAACCAATTGACTGATCTCAATGAAACTTGGCGTGAAGCATCTATGGCTGAAGTACTGCAATGTATATATAAATCATGACCCTGTGATGATCTTGACCCAATTTATGGCAAGGTCAACATGGGTTGCCCATGCATTTGAATGGGGAAAGCTGTCATTTGAAGGGAAAAGCCAGCAGGAAATTGGCAAATGGACAGAATATTGATTATTCTGCAAAATGAAAATGTCCCAAGGGCTTCATCTGCCCCTGCACTGGGGTTAAATACCATAATATTCAAACATGTTTATTGGTATTTGCAGCAGATCTCAGGTGAGCATTAACAGGACCATTGGTCCTATGGTTACCCTATATTGTTATTTGGCAAGTAGTTAGTGAATACATTCACAGTTTTAAACACATTCCATTGACATATTTTAGATATATTCCGTGAAAATTAAATAGAAAATATTGCATAAAATCTATTTTTTTCTCATTTTTGGAAATCAATAACTTTTTAAAAAACATGGATACCCCAACATGTTTATGCCCCCAACTTTGAAAAAGTTGGAGGGGCATATTGCTTTCGGCTTGTCTGTCAGTGTGTCTGTCTGTCTGAGTGTGTTAACTTTTGAACGGTGAATGCTAGGGTTTTGAAATTTCATATGCACTTTGTTCATGAAAAAATAGTTGACCCGTATTTTTTTTCATGTCTGAGTTATGCCCCTTTTCTTAGTTATGTCCCTTTGAAAACAAAATTTGAAAATCTTGTGTGCAAGATATCTAAAAAGTATTTGAGCTAGAGCCTTGATATTTGGTACACTAGAACTAGGGGCTGAGGAGTAGATCACCTGATTAACTTAATTACTTTTGAGAACTCTACCCCAAATTTGGACAAAATTTGGTGAAATTTGAAACTTTTAAACGGTGAATGCTAGGGTCTTGATATTTCATTTACAGATTCCTCATGTAAAAATAGTTGACCCGTATTTTTTTTTCATGTCTGAGTCATTTCCCCTTTTTGAGTTATGTCCCTTTGAAAAAAATTTGAAAATCTTGTGTGCAAAACATCTCAAAAAGTGTTTTAGCTAGAGCCTTCATATTTGGTTTACCCATTGGGGCGGAGAAGAAGGTTACCTGATTAACTTTTGAGGATTTTCCGTCAAATTTTGACAGAATTACGGAACTGTGAAATTTTAATTCCATTTTTAAGAGTGCATCTGTTATCACTGTTAGTCCTCAAGTTTGTATTTGTGCCCAGGTCTACTCTGTTTGCTTACATGATCTAATGCTGCATTTATGTGCAGAATTGGTGCAAAATACAAATATACTATTCATGCAGTGTGCGCTTATGCACATGGTTTTCAGAAATGGCCTGGGTTTGCGCTTATTGGAGCTTGTGTGCTTTTTAAAATGAATACACTATTTTGACAAGCAGCCCCACATTGGGTAAAGCTTTCATACCTAAATTTGCACCATTCATTTAATCGACAGTCACTTGCTTGTCATTTGACTGTTTCAGGATTCCCAATTTCCCATGCATATATAATAATTTTCTCTTTTGGTGATTAGGCCCTTACATGACCATATTACACTGAAAATAGTGTAACAATTGATAAAGTGCAAGGATTTTCAAAAATCTTAAACTTGTAGGGTCCATTAAAATTGAACAATAATGGGGAAAACTTTATGGAAATGGTAAAATGGACTGAAGACTTAATAATAAGTTATGATTCTGAAAAAAGGACCCCAGGGGCAGGTTTGCCTCCACCACGGGGCATTATACGAGTACATGTATACAGCTTGGTTTCAAAAATAACATACCCCTGCAATGTCGCAAAATAAATTGACCTCTTCATCTTCATTGCATCGATCATTGCTTGAGGACTGTTGACCTGGTTCGAATGAAACTTCTACATTTTGTGCATATGTTTGTGTGTGTTAAAATGGTATTAAATTTATATTGATTATGAGCAGTCCGATCGGATAGGAAGCTGTATTTGGCATATACCAAAATTCTGACAGACTTAAAGTCAAGTTTTCAAGTTTGGGCAATTGGTATGATGTATGTACTGTGACTATTGCCACTTTCAGACCTCCATGCTATTCATAGACATCTATTTTAGATACATTAAAGCTTGCATCACATTCGCTTTACATTTTAAGTACTGAAATAATGATTAAATAGACGCGTATCCATTCATTACAGGCGTGTGTTAAGGAAGCAAAACTGCTCTTACTGTCCATTTACATCTTACTTTGTTCTCTTGTGCATGGTAGTTGTTTCGTTGGAGTTTCTCTGGGATGATTTTATTATATAAACCGTCTTGATAAGATGACCAGTTACAGTATTTCAATTAAATATATTCACATACCAACAAATGTCTTTGATTAATACATTATGTTTAATAAGGTCATGGTATTACTTTAACATTGCCATAGGCATATGCGCATTGCATGGGACACAATTCCATATAAACTATCTATAAACAATCATTACGATTTACGATTATTACTGCTATTCTCAGATGCAAATTCACAAAATTGGATAACTTTGAAAAGAATTTTTGTGCTAAAAACATGCATTTGCAAGGTACTTGTATACAAGGTAGTGGGTACATTAAACTTCCACTTTCTGATTCAGTACTGTTTCGAGTGTGGTGCAAGTTTTAAGATGTCTCAAATAGGTGTCAATGCATAGCATTCAGGTCATAAAGTGGCAAAATTCACAGTACGTACACTATACCAATCACATAAACTTGAAAACTTGACTTTAAATCTGTCAGAATTTTGGTATATGCCAAAGGCAGCTTCCTGTCCAATCGGTCTGCTCATGATCAATATAAAATTGACATCATTTCAACACACATAGTCATATGCACAAAATGTAGAAGTTTCATTCGTACCAGCTTAATAACCCGCAAGCAATGATTGATTCAATGAAGGTGAAGAGGTCAATTTATTTTGCGACATTGCAGGGGTATGTTATTTTTGAAACCGAGCTGTATTACCATAATATTCAAAGATCTTCTCCTCTGAAACCGCTTGGCCAATCAAAGCCAAATGTTGTGCATTCTTAGGAAGGGAGAATGAAAGTTTATATAAATAGCCAAGGTCACATGACCAAGATGGCCGCCATGGCTATAAATAGCAAAAAACTTCTTCTCCAGAACCAGAAGGCCTACAATTTTGAAACTTGGCGTGAAGCATCAGGGAGAGGAGCTCTACAAAGTTTATATAATTCATGACCTTGGGATTACCTTGACCTATTAAATGGCAAGGCCAACATGGGTTGCCCATGCAGATGAATGGGGAAAATTAGTAAGATGTAATTAAATGGGGGGAGAACTTGCTGGGAGTATGCAAATGGACAGAAGATTTATGTTTATGAAAAACCAGAGGACCATTGGTCCTGAGAACGCTCACCTGAAGCCTGATCTTGGAGTATTAAGTCATCATGAAATGACTTGACCTTGAATACTCACACACCTTTATTGACTTCATAAGTTGTCTGCATCTAGCAACTTTCAGGTCTCAGGCTGCAACAGTTTCCAAAATATCCATTGTTTTCGCCTTTTCCCATGTAAAAGCCTATGTTTCCAAAATTGACTTTGCCGTATGATAGGTCAAGGTCATCCTAGGGTTATCATTTCAACAAACTATGATGGGCTGGAGTCCCAAATGCTACATACCAAGTTTCGCGTAAATCGGCCAGCCGGTTCTGGAGAAGAAGATTTTTGAGTGGTTTTTACAATAGTTGGGCATGGCGGCCATCTTGGTCATGTGACCCGAATTTCGCAATCAAAATTTTGTTCCCCCTACCCATGGACGCTCCACATAAAATTTCACTTTGATTGGCCAAGCAGTTTCAGAGAAGAAGATCTTTGAAAAGTGGGTATGGACGACAGACTGGCCAAGGTCAAAGATGACCTTGACCTAAATTAATCACATACCTTCATCTACTCCATTAGTTGTTTGCATCTACCACTTTTCAGGTCTCAGGCTACAACAGTTTTAAAAAAATCCATAGTTTTCACTTTTCCCGTGTAAAGGCCTATGTTTCCAAAATTGAAATTGCCGTAAAAAAAGATAAAGGTCATCCTAGGGTCATCATTTGATCAAACTATGATGTGCTGGAGTCCCAAATGCTACATACCAAGTTTCATGAAAATCGGCCTGCCGGTTCTGGAGAAGGAGATTTTTGAGTGGTTTTTACCATATATGGGCGTGGCAGCCACCTTGGTCATGTGACCTGGATTTCGCGATCAAACTTTTGTCTCCCCTACGCATGGATGCTCCACATAAAAGTTCACTTTGATTGGCCAAGCAGTTTCAGAGAACAAGATCTTTGAAAAGTGTGTATGGAAGACAGACAGGCCAAGGTCAAGAGATAACCTTGACCTAAATTAATCACATACCCTTATCTACTCCATTAGTTGTTTGCATCTACCACTTTTCAGGCCTCAGGCTGCAATAGTTTTCAGAAAATCCATAGTTTTCACTTTTTCCCATGTAAAAGCCTATGTTTCCAAAATTGACATTGCCGTAAAATAGGTCAAGGTCATCCTATGGTCATCATTTGATCATACTATGATGGGCTGGAGTCCCAAATGCTACATACCAAGTTTCATGAAAAACGGCCAGCCGGTTCTGGAGAAGGAGATTTTTGAGTGGTTATTACCATATATGGGCGTGGCGGCCATCTTGGTCATGTGACCTGGATTTGGCGATCAAACTTTCATCTCCCCTACCCATGGATGCTCCACATAAAATTTCACTTTGACTGGCCAAGCAGATTTTTGAAGTGTTTTTACCATATATGGGCATGGGGGCCATCTTGGTCATGTGACTAAGATATCGCGAACAAAATTACAATGGCACTACCCAAGGAGGCTCCACATAAAATTTCAACTAGATCAGCCAAGAGGTTTTAGAGAAGAAGATCTTTGAAATTGTGGACAACGGCCGGACGCCGGACGGAGGAACGCTGGATCATGGCCAAACTATAAGCTCACCTTGTGAGCCTTCGGCTCAGGTGAGCTAAAAATGTCCCCAGGGGGTAGTCTGCCCCTGCCTTGGGGCTATATACATGCATATGACCATAATATTCAAACATCTTCTCGGAAACCGCTTAGCCAATCAAAGCCAAACTTTATGTGGAGCATCGTTAGGGGAATGAATGTTAATAATGGTCCAGGTCGCGTGACCAAGATGGCCGCCATGGCTATAAATAACAAAAAAACTTTATAATTTTTTTTCTTCAGAACCGGAAGACATACTGTATGATTTTGAAACTTTGCCTGAAGCCACAGTGAGTGGAGCTCTACAAAGTTTGTATAAATCATGACCCCGGGATGACCTTGACCTATTTTATGGCAAGATCAGCTGAGGTCGCTTTTCCCAGCTCTCTGGTGAGCGTATACAGGACCATTGGTCCTCTGGTTAGAGGTTACTGGAATTTCAAAACTTACAGATAAAATGGTCATTTTTGGCATCCAAATAGGGGTATGGGCATTTATTAGAGTGTGGGCATTTCATAGAATTTTTATGGTATTTTGTATTTTTGTATAAAGCTTATAAATGCAATACATATTTTTTCAGAGTCCTGAGACGAGTTTCGGAGCCTGCAAGGAAAATAGGAAGGGTATTGCTATGGATAATAAGCTAGTTGATTAGACCCTCTCAACAGAAATGAGCCCAGAAATAGGACCAAGAGCCTGCCAAAGAGTGAGCCACTATGCAAATATGGACATATAAGAGGTGGTAAGAACATATTACTAGCTCACCAAAGCTGGAGGCTGACAAGGTGCTCTCAAGCTCTGTCGTCCATCCATCGTCCGTCCGTCATCCACAATTTCAAAGCTTAAATCAGTCTCTAGACATTAAAGCAGTAACGTTTCATCTACCTGATGTATTCATGGAAATGCAGTTTCTTTATTAATTGGAATAGAGGGTCCATATTTGGTGAAAATAGCTTCAAATGATACATGCATATCAATAAGTTTTGATTTTTTTATTCAGTTTAATGTCCCTTTTAAAGATTATTTCAGCTCATATGAGACGGGCCAAACAGTAGTTGGGGTGAAAACAGAACCCCAAGAAAAAACACCAGGCACTCTTGCAAGAAGAACTTGGCTTGTCTCACATGTGCCCCGTGCTGGGCTCAAACCCACACCAGGTACAGTGGTGAGATGATCAAATGGTTAAGCACAGTAATGAAATATCAGCATTCTTAACCACTCAGCCACAAAACGCCTAAGTTTGATTTGAATAAGGTTCCTGAAATAACTTGTATGCAATTGAGTAATCACTTACAAACTGTCATTCATTTTGATGTGTACTGTACTCATTGTGAAAAAAAAAATTTACAACACTATTATGGATTTGCTTTACAGGCAAGCAACATGGTTGACCTTAATGGAGGTGCTTCTAGTAGAAATTCTATGTAGCATTTGCTTACGTTAATTTCAACACGTTAACACGTTGCAACCGTTTATGTCAACATGTTAACACTTAGCATTGCAGTTGCAACCATTAGTGTCAACATGTTTACACTAAGCGTTGCAGTTGCAACCGTTAATTACAACACGTTAACACTAAGCATTGCGGTTACAATGCGTTAAAACTAAGCGTTGTAGTTAAAACCGTTAATGACAACACGTAAACACTAAGCTTTGCAGTTGCAACCATTAAAACCATGTCAACACGTTAAAACTAAGCGTTGTAGTTATAACCGTTAATTGCAACACGTTAGCACTAAGCATTGGATTTGCAACCGTTAATACCGTGGCAACATGTTAAAACTAAGGGTTGCAGTTAAAACCGTTAATGACAACACGTAAACACTAAGCTTTGCATTTGCAACCGTTAAAACCGTGTCAACACGTTAAAACTAAGCGTTGTAGTTAAAACCGTTAATGGCAACACGTAAACACTAAGCTTTGCATTTGCAACCGTTAAAACAGTTGCAAACGTTAGTGTCAACATGTAAGCACTAACCGTTACAGTTGCAACCTTTAATGGCAACACGTTAACATTAAGCGTTAGTGGCAACACGTTAAAGCTAAGCGTTGCAGTTGCAAACGTTAGTGTCAACATGTAAGCATTAACCGTTGCAGTTGCAACCTTTAAAGGCAACACGTTAACATTAAGCATTGCAGTTGCAAGCGTTAGTGGCAACAAGTTAAAACTAAGCGTTGCAGTTACAACCGTTAGTGTCAACATTACAGTAAGTGTAGCATTCGTTTACGTTAATTTCAACACGTTAACACGTTGCAACCGTTTATGTCAACATGTTAACACTTAGCATTGCAGTTGCAACCGTTAGTGTCAACATGTTTACACTAAGCGTTGCAGTTGCAACCGTTAATGACAACACGTTAACACTAAGCATTGTGGTTACAATGCGTTAAAACTAAGCGTTGTAGTTAAAACTGTTAATGACAACACGTAAACACTAAGCTTTGCATTTGCAACCATTAAAACCATGTCAACACGTTAAAACTAAGCGTTGTAGTTATAACCGTTAATTGCAACACATTAGCACTAAGCATTGGATTTGCAACCGTTAATACCGTGGCAACACGTTAAAACTAAGCGTTGCAGTTAAAACCGTTAATGACAACACGTAAACACTAAGCTTTGCATTTGCAACCGTTAAAACAGTTGCAAACGTTAGTGTCAACATGTACAGTTGCAGTTGCAACCTTAAATGCAACACGTTAACATTAAGCGTTAGTGGCAACACGTTAAAGCTAAGCGTTGCAGTTGCAAACGTTAGTGTCAACATGTAAGCACTAACCGTTGCAGTTACAACCTTTAAAGGCAACACGTTAACATTAAGCATTGCAGTTGCAAGCGTTAGTGGCAACACGTTAAAACTAAGCGTTGCAGTTACAACCGTAAGTGTCAACATTATAACAGTAAGTGTAGCATTTGCTTACGTTAATTTCAACACGTTAAAACGTTGCAACCGTTTATGTCAACATGTTAACACTTAGCATTGCAGTTGCAACCGTTAGTGTCAACATGTTTACACTAAGCGTTGCAGTTGCAACACGTTAACACTAAGCATTTCGGTTACAATGCGTTAAAACTAAGCGTTGCAGTTACAACCGTTATAACATTATAACAGTGTAGCATTTGCTTACGTTAATTTCAACACGTTAACACGTTGCAACCGTTTATGTCAACACTTAGCATTGCAGTTGCAACCGTTAGTGTCAACATGTTTACACTAAGCGTTGCAGTTGCAACCGTTAATGACAACACGTAAACACTAAGCTTTGCATTTGCAACCATTAAAACCATGTCAACACGTTAAAACTAAGCGTTGTAGTTATAACCGTTAATTGCAACACGTTAGCACTAAGCATTGGATTTGCAACCGTTAATACCGTGGCAACATGTTAAAACTAAGCGTTGCAGTTAAAACCGTTAATGACAACACGTAAACACTAAGCTTTGCATTTGCAACCGTTAAAACCGTGTCAACACGTTAAAACTAAGCGTTGTAGTTAAAACCGTTAATGGCAACACGTAAACACTAAGCTTTGCATTTGCAACCGTTAAAACAGTTGCAAACGTTAGTGTCAACATGTAAGCACTAACCGTTACAGTTGCAACCTTTAATGGCAACACGTTAACATTAAGCGTTAGTGGCAACACGTTAAAGCTAAGCGTTGCAGTTGCAAACGTTAGTGTCAACATGTAAGCATTAACCGTTGCAGTTGCAACCTTTAAAGGCAACACGTTAACATTAAGCATTGCAGTTGCAAGCGTTAGTGGCAACAAGTTAAAACTAAGCGTTGCAGTTACAACCGTTAGTGTCAACATTACAGTAAGTGTAGCATTCGTTTACGTTAATTTCAACACGTTAACACGTTGCAACCGTTTATGTCAACATGTTAACACTTAGCATTGCAGTTGCAACCGTTAGTGTCAACATGTTTACACTAAGCGTTGCAGTTGCAACCGTTAATGACAACACGTTAACACTAAGCATTGTGGTTACAATGCGTTAAAACTAAGCGTTGTAGTTAAAACTGTTAATGACAACACGTAAACACTAAGCTTTGCATTTGCAACCATTAAAACCATGTCAACACGTTAAAACTAAGCGTTGTAGTTATAACCGTTAATTGCAACACATTAGCACTAAGCATTGGATTTGCAACCGTTAATACCGTGGCAACACGTTAAAACTAAGCGTTGCAGTTAAAACCGTTAATGACAACACGTAAACACTAAGCTTTGCATTTGCAACCGTTAAAACAGTTGCAAACGTTAGTGTCAACATGTACAGTTGCAGTTGCAACCTTAAATGCAACACGTTAACATTAAGCGTTAGTGGCAACACGTTAAAGCTAAGCGTTGCAGTTGCAAACGTTAGTGTCAACATGTAAGCACTAACCGTTGCAGTTACAACCTTTAAAGGCAACACGTTAACATTAAGCATTGCAGTTGCAAGCGTTAGTGGCAACACGTTAAAACTAAGCGTTGCAGTTACAACCGTAAGTGTCAACATTATAACAGTAAGTGTAGCATTTGCTTACGTTAATTTCAACACGTTAAAACGTTGCAACCGTTTATGTCAACATGTTAACACTTAGCATTGCAGTTGCAACCGTTAGTGTCAACATGTTTACACTAAGCGTTGCAGTTGCAACACGTTAACACTAAGCATTTCGGTTACAATGCGTTAAAACTAAGCGTTGCAGTTACAACCGTTATAACATTATAACAGTGTAGCATTTGCTTACGTTAATTTCAACACGTTAACACGTTGCAACCGTTTATGTCAACACTTAGCATTGCAGTTGCAACCGTTAGTGTCAACATGTTTACACTAAGCGTTGCAGTTGCAACCGTTAATGACAACACGTAAACACTAAGCTTTGCATTTGCAACCATTAAAACCATGTCAACACGTTAAAACTAAGCGTTGTAGTTATAACCGTTAATTGCAACACGTTAGCACTAAGCATTGGATTTGCAACCGTTAATACCGTGGCAACATGTTAAAACTAAGCGTTGCAGTTAAAACCGTTAATGACAACACGTAAACACTAAGCTTTGCATTTGCAACCATTAAGGTCAACACGTTAAAACTAAGCGTTGTAGTTAAAACCGTTAATGGCAATACGTAAACACTAAGCTTTGCATTTGCAACCGTTAAAACAGTTGCAAACGTTAGTGTCAACATGTAAGCACTAACCGTTAGAGTTGCAACCTTTAATGGGAAGACGTTAACATTAAGCGTTAGTGGCAACACGTTAAAGCTAAGCGTTGCAGTTGCAAACGTTAGTGTCAACATGTAAGCACTAACCCTTGCAGTTGTAACCTTTAAAGGCAACACGTTAACATTAAGCATTGCAGTTGCAAGCGTTAGTGGCAACACGTTAAAACTAAGCGTTGCAGTTACAACCGTTAGTGTCAACATAACAGTAAGTGTAGCATTTGCTTACGTTAATTTCAACACGTTAACACGTTGCAACCGTTTAATGTCAACATGTTAACACTTAGCATTGCAGTTGCAACCGTTAGTGTCAACATGTTTACACTAAGCGTTGCAGTTGCAACCGTTAATGACAACACGTTAACACTAAGCATTGCGGTTACAATGCGTTAAAACTAAGTGTTGTAGTTAAAACCGTTAATGACAACACGTAAACACTAAGCTTTGCATTTGCAACCATTAAAACCATGTCAACACGTTAAAACTAAGCGTTGTAGTTATAACCGTTAATTGCAACACATTAGCACTAAGCATTGGATTTGCAACCGTTAATACCGTGGCAACACGTTAAAACTAAGCGTTGCAGTTAAAACCGTTAATGACAACACGTAAACACTAAGCTTTGCATTTGCAACTATTTAAACCATGTCAACACGTTAAAACTAAGCGTTGTAGTTATAACCGTTAATTGCAACACGTTAGCACTAAGCATTGGATTTGCAACCGTTAATACCGTGGCAACATGTAAAAACTAAGCGTTGCAGTTAAAACCGTTAATGACAACACGTAAGCTGCTTTGCATTTGCAACCGTTAAAACCGTGTCAACACGTTGAAACTAAGCGTTGTAGTTAAAACCGTTAATGGCAACACGTAAACACTAAGCTTTGCATTTGCAACCGTCAAAACAGTTGCAAACGTTAGTGTCAACATGGAAGCACTAACCGTTACAGTTGCAACCTTTAATGGCAACACGTTAACATTAAGCGTTAGTGGCAACACGTTAAAGCTAAGTGTTGCAGTTGCAAACGTTAGTGTTAACATGTAAGCACTAACCGTTGCAGTTGCAACCTTTAAAGGCAACACGTTAACATTAAGCATTGCAGTTGCAAGCGTTAGTGGCAACACGTTAAAACTAAGCGTTGCAGTTACAACCGTTAGTTTCAACATTACAGTAAGTGTAGCATTTGCTTACGTTAATTTCAACACGTTAACACGTTGCAACCGTTTATGTCAACATGTTAACACTTAGCATTGCAGTTGCAACCATTAGTGTCAACATGTTTACACTAAGCGTTGCAGTTGCAACCGTTAATTACAACACGTTAACACTAAGCATTGCGGTTACAATGCGTTAAAACTAAGCGTTGTAGTTAAAACCGTTAATGGCAACACGTAAACACTAAGCTTTGCATTTGCAACCGTTAAAACAGTTGCAAACGTTAGTATCAACATGTAAGCACTAACCGTTACAGTTGCAACCTTTAATGGCAACACGTTAACATTAAGCGTTAGTGGCAACACGTTAAAGCTAAGCGTTGCAGTTGCAAACGTTAGTGTCAACATGTAAGCATTAACCGTTGCAGTTGCAACCTTTAAAGGCAACACGTTAACATTAAGCATTGCAGTTGCAAGCGTTAGTGGCAACACGTTAAAACTAAGCGTTGCAGTTACAACCGTTAGTGTCAACATTACAGTAAGTGTAGCATTCGTTTATGTTAATTTCAACACGTTAACACGTTGCAACCGTTTATGTCAACATGTTAACACTTAGCATTGCAGTTGCAACCGTTAGTGTCAACATGTTTACACTAAGCGTTGCAGTTGCAACCGTTAATGACAACACGTTAACACTAAGCATTGCGGTTACAATGCGTTAAAACTAAGCGTTGTAGTTAAAACCGTTAATGACAACACGTAAACACTAAGCTTTGCATTTGCAACCATTAAAACCATGTCAACACGTTAAAACTAAGCGTTGTAGTTATAACCGTTAATTGCAACACATTAGCACTAAGCATTGGATTTGCAACCGTTAATACCGTGGCAACACGTTAAAACTAAGCGTTGCAGTTAAAACCGTTAATGACAACACGTAAACACTAAGCTTTGCATTTGCAACCGTTAAAACAGTTGCAAACGTTAGTGTCAACATGTAAGCACTAACCGTTACAGTTGCAACCTTAAATACTACACGTTAACATTAAGCGTTAGTGGCAACACGTTAAAGCTAAGCGTTGCAGTTGCAAACGTTAGTGTCAACATGTAAGCACTAACCGTTGCAGTTACAACCTTTAAAGGCAACACGTTAACATTAAGCATTGCAGTTGCAAGCGTTAGTGGCAACACGTTAAAACTAAGCGTTGCAGTTACAACCGTAAGTGTCAACATTATAACAGTAAGTGTAGCATTTGCTTACGTTAATTTCAACACGTTAAAACGTTGCAACCGTTTATGTCAACATGTTAACACTTAGCATTGCAGTTGCAACCGTTAGTGTCAACATGTTTACACTAAGCGTTGCAGTTGCAACACGTTAACACTAAGCATTTCGGTTACAATGCGTTAAAACTAAGCGTTGCAGTTACAACCGTTATAACATTATAACAGTTATAATTTGCTTACGTTAATTTCAACACGTTAACACGTTGCAACCGTTTATGTCAACACTTAGCATTGCAGTTGCAACCGTTAGTGTCAACATGTTTACACTAAGCGTTGCAGTTGCAACCGTTAATGACAACACGTAAACACTAAGCTTTGCATTTGCAACCATTAAAACCATGTCAACACGTTAAAACTAAGCGTTGTAGTTATAACCGTTAATTGCAACACGTTAGCACTAAGCATTGGATTTGCAACCGTTAATAACGTGGCAACATGTTAAAACTAAGCATTGCAGTTAAAACCGTTAATGACAACACGTAAACACTAAGCTTTGCATTTGCAACCATTAAAACCGTGTCAACACGTTAAAACTAAGCGTTGTAGTTAAAACCGTTAATGGCAATACGTAAACACTAAGCTTTGCATTTGCAACCGTTAAAACAGTTGCAAACGTTAGTGTCAACATGTAAGCACTAACCGTTAGAGTTGCAACCTTTAATGGGAAGACCTTAACATTAAGCGTTAGTGGCAACACGTTAAAGCTAAGCGTTGCAGTTGCAAACGTTAGTGTCAACATGTAAGCACTAACCCTTGCAGTTGTAACCTTTAAAGGCAACACGTTAACATTAAGCATTGCAGTTGCAAGCGTTAGTGGCAACACGTTAAAACTAAGCGTTGCAGTTACAACCGTTAGTGTCAACATAACAGTAAGTGTAGCATTTGCTTACGTTAATTTCAACACGTTAACACGTTGCAACCGTTTAATGTCAACATGTTAACACTTAGCATTGCAGTTGCAACCGTTAGTGTCAACATGTTTACACTAAGCGTTGCAGTTGCAACCGTTAATGAAAACACGTTAACACTAAGCATTGCGGTTACAATGCGTTAAAACTAAGCGTTGTAGTTAAAACCGTTAATGACAACACGTAAACACTAAGCTTTGCATTTGCAACCATTAAAACCATGTCAACACGTTAAAACTAAGCGTTGTAGTTATAACCGTTAATTGCAACACATTAGCAGTAAGCATTGGATTTGCAACCGTTAATACCGTGGCAACACGTTAAAACTAAGCGTTGCAGTTAAAACCGTTAATGACAACACGTAAACACTAAGCTTTGCATTTGCAACCATTAAAACCGTGTCAACACGTTAAAACTAAGCGTTGTAGTTAAAACCGTTAATGGCAATACGTAAACACTAAGCTTTGCATTTGCAACCGTTAAATCAGTTGCAAACGTTAGTGTCAACATGTAAGCACTAACGGTTAGAGTTGCAACCTTTAATGGGAAGACGTTAACATTAAGCGTTAGTGGCAACACGTTAAAGCTAAGCGTTGCAGTTGCAAACGTTAGTGTCAACATGTAAGCACTAACCCTTGCAGTTGTAACCTTTAAAGGCAACACGTTAACATTAAGCATTGCAGTTGCAAGCGTTAGTGGCAACACGTTAAAACTAAAACAGTTGCAAACGTTAGTGTCAACATGTAAGCACTAACCGTTACAGTTGCAACCTTTAATGGCAACACGTTAACATTAAGCGTTAGTGGAAACACGTTAAAGCTAGGCGTTGCAGTTGCAAACGTTAGTGTCAACATGTAAGCATTAACTGTTGCAGTTGCAACCTTTAAAGGCAACACGTTAACATTAAGCATTGCAGTTGCAAGCGTTAGTGGCACTAAGCATTGGATTTGCAACCGTTAATACCGTGGCAATATGTAAAAACTAAGCGTTGCAGTTAAAACCGTTAATGACAACACGTAAGCTGCTTTGCATTTGCAACCGTTAAAACCGTGTCAACACGTTGAAACTAAGCGTTGTAGTTAAAACCGTTAATGGCAACACGTAAACACTAAGCTTTGCATTTGCAACCGTCAAAACAGTTGCAAACGTTAGTGTCAACCGTTACAGTTGCAACCTTTAATGGCAACACGTTAACATTAAGCGTTAGTGGCAACACGTTAAAGCTAAGTGTTGCAATTGCAAACGTTAGTGTTAACATGTAAGCACTAACCGTTGCAGTTGCAACCTTTAAAGGCAACACGTTAACATTAAGCATTGCAGTTGCAAGCGTTAGTGGCAACACGTTAAAACTAAGCGTTGCAGTTACAACCGTTAGTTTCAACATTACAGTAAGTGTACCATTTGCTTACGTTAATTTCAAAACGTTAACACGTTGCAACCGTTTATGTCAACATGTTAACACTTAGCATTGCAATTGCAACCATTAGTGTCAACATGTTTACACTAAGCGTTGCAGTTGCAACCGTTAATTACAACACGTTAACACTAAGCATTGCGGTTACAATGCGTTAAAACTAAGCGTTGTAGTTAAAACCGTTAATGACAACACGTAAACACTAAGCTTTGCAGTTGCAACCATTAAAACCATGTCAACACGTTAAAACTAAGCGTTGTAGTTATAACCGTTAATTGCAACAAGTTAGCATTAAGCATTGGATTTGCAACCGTTAATACCGTGGCAACATGTTAAAACTAAGCGTTGCAGTTAAAACCGTTAATGCCAACACGTAAACACTAAGCTTTGCATTTGCAACCGTTAAAACCGTGTCAACACGTTAAAACTAAGCGTTGTAGTTAAAACCGTTAATGGCAACACGTAAACACTAAGCTTTGCATTTGCAACCGTTAAAACAGTTGCAAACATGTAAGCACTAACCGTTACAGTTGCAACCTTTAATGGCAACACGTTAACAATAAGCGTTAGTGGCAACACGTTAAAGCTAGGCGTTGCAGTTGCAAACGTTAGTGTCAACATGTAAGCATTAACCGTTGCAGTTGCAACCTTTAAAGGCAACACGTTAACATTAAGCATTGCAGTTGCAAGCGTTAGTGGCACTAAGCATTGGATTTGCAACCGTTAATACAGTGGCAACATGTTAAAACTAAGCGTTGCAGTTAAAACCGTTAATGACAACACGTAAACACTAAGCTTTGCATTTGCAACCGTTAAAACCGTGTCAACACGTTAAAACTAAGCGTTGTAGTTAAAACCGTTAATGGCAACACGTAAACACTAAGCTTTGCATTTGCAACCGTTAAAACAGTTGCAAACGTTAGTGTCAACATGTAAGCACTAACCGTTACAGTTGCAACCTTTAATGGCAACACGTTAACATTAAGCGTTAGTGGCAACACGTTAAAGCTAAGCGTTGCAGTTGCAAACGTTAGTGTCAACATGTAAGCATTAACCGTTGCAGTTGCAACCTTTAAAGGCAACACGATAACATTAAGCATTGCAGTTGCAAGCGTTAGTGGCAACACGTTAAAACTAAGCGTTGCAGTTACAACCATTAGTGTCAGCATTACAGTAAGTGTAGCATTCGTTTACGTTAACACGTTGCAACCGTTTATGTCAACATGTTAACACTTAGCATTGCAGTTGCAACCGTTAGTGTCAACATGTTTACACTAAGCGTTGCAGTTGCAACACGTTAACACTAAGCATTTCGGTTACAATGCGTTAAAACTAAGCGTTGCAGTTACAACCGTTATAACATTATAACAGTTATAATTTGCTTACGTTAATTTCAACACGTTAACACGTTGCAACCGTTTATGTCAACACTTAGCATTGCAGTTGCAACCGTTAGTGTCAACATGTTTACACTAAGCGTTGCAGTTGCAACCGTTAATGACAACACGTAAACACTAAGCTTTGCATTTGCAACCATTAAAACCATGTCAACACGTTAAAACTAAGCGTTGTAGTTATAACCGTTAATTGCAACACGTTAGCACTAAGCATTGGATTTGCAACCGTTAATAACGTGGCAACATGTTAAAACTAAGCATTGCAGTTAAAACCGTTAATGACAACACGTAAACACTAAGCTTTGCATTTGCAACCATTATAACCGTGTCAACACGTTAAAACTAAGCGTTGTAGTTAAAACCGTTAATGGCAATACGTAAACACTAAGCTTTGCATTTGCAACCGTTAAAACAGTTGCAAACGTTAGTGTCAACATGTAAGCACTAACCGTTAGAGTTGCAACCTTTAATGGGAAGACCTTAACATTAAGCGTTAGTGGCAACACGTTAAAGCTAAGCGTTGCAGTTGCAAACGTTAGTGTCAACATGTAAGCACTAACCCTTGCAGTTGTAACCTTTAAAGGCAACACGTTAACATTAAGCATTGCAGTTGCAAGCGTTAGTGGCAACACGTTAAAACTAAGCGTTGCAGTTACAACCGTTAGTGTCAACATAACAGTAAGTGTAGCATTTGCTTACGTTAATTTCAACACGTTAACACGTTGCAACCGTTTAATGTCAACATGTTAACACTTAGCATTGCAGTTGCAACCGTTAGTGTCAACATGTTTACACTAAGCGTTGCAGTTGCAACCGTTAATGAAAACACGTTAACACTAAGCATTGCGGTTACAATGCGTTAAAACTAAGCGTTGTAGTTAAAACCGTTAATGACAACACGTAAACACTAAGCTTTGCATTTGCAACCATTAAAACCATGTCAACACGTTAAAACTAAGCGTTGTAGTTATAACCGTTAATTGCAACACATTAGCAGTAAGCATTGGATTTGCAACCGTTAATACCGTGGCAACACGTTAAAACTAAGCGTTGCAGTTAAAACCGTTAATGACAACACGTAAACACTAAGCTTTGCATTTGCAACCATTAAAACCGTGTCAACACGTTAAAACTAAGCGTTGTAGTTAAAACCGTTAATGGCAATACGTAAACACTAAGCTTTGCATTTGCAACCGTTAAATCAGTTGCAAACGTTAGTGTCAACATGTAAGCACTAACGGTTAGAGTTGCAACCTTTAATGGGAAGACGTTAACATTAAGCGTTAGTGGCAACACGTTAAAGCTAAGCGTTGCAGTTGCAAACGTTAGTGTCAACATGTAAGCACTAACCCTTGCAGTTGTAACCTTTAAAGGCAACACGTTAACATTAAGCATTGCAGTTGCAAGCGTTAGTGGCAACACGTTAAAACTAAAACAGTTGCAAACGTTAGTGTCAACATGTAAGCACTAACCGTTACAGTTGCAACCTTTAATGGCAACACGTTAACATTAAGCGTTAGTGGAAACACGTTAAAGCTAGGCGTTGCAGTTGCAAACGTTAGTGTCAACATGTAAGCATTAACTGTTGCAGTTGCAACCTTTAAAGGCAACACGTTAACATTAAGCATTGCAGTTGCAAGCGTTAGTGGCACTAAGCATTGGATTTGCAACCGTTAATACCGTGGCAATATGTAAAAACTAAGCGTTGCAGTTAAAACCGTTAATGACAACACGTAAGCTGCTTTGCATTTGCAACCGTTAAAACCGTGTCAACACGTTGAAACTAAGCGTTGTAGTTAAAACCGTTAATGGCAACACGTAAACACTAAGCTTTGCATTTGCAACCGTCAAAACAGTTGCAAACGTTAGTGTCAACCGTTACAGTTGCAACCTTTAATGGCAACACGTTAACATTAAGCGTTAGTGGCAACACGTTAAAGCTAAGTGTTGCAATTGCAAACGTTAGTGTTAACATGTAAGCACTAACCGTTGCAGTTGCAACCTTTAAAGGCAACACGTTAACATTAAGCATTGCAGTTGCAAGCGTTAGTGGCAACACGTTAAAACTAAGCGTTGCAGTTACAACCGTTAGTTTCAACATTACAGTAAGTGTACCATTTGCTTACGTTAATTTCAAAACGTTAACACGTTGCAACCGTTTATGTCAACATGTTAACACTTAGCATTGCAATTGCAACCATTAGTGTCAACATGTTTACACTAAGCGTTGCAGTTGCAACCGTTAATTACAACACGTTAACACTAAGCATTGCGGTTACAATGCGTTAAAACTAAGCGTTGTAGTTAAAACCGTTAATGACAACACGTAAACACTAAGCTTTGCAGTTGCAACCATTAAAACCATGTCAACACGTTAAAACTAAGCGTTGTAGTTATAACCGTTAATTGCAACAAGTTAGCATTAAGCATTGGATTTGCAACCGTTAATACCGTGGCAACATGTTAAAACTAAGCGTTGCAGTTAAAACCGTTAATGCCAACACGTAAACACTAAGCTTTGCATTTGCAACCGTTAAAACCGTGTCAACACGTTAAAACTAAGCGTTGTAGTTAAAACCGTTAATGGCAACACGTAAACACTAAGCTTTGCATTTGCAACCGTTAAAACAGTTGCAAACATGTAAGCACTAACCGTTACAGTTGCAACCTTTAATGGCAACACGTTAACAATAAGCGTTAGTGGCAACACGTTAAAGCTAGGCGTTGCAGTTGCAAACGTTAGTGTCAACATGTAAGCATTAACCGTTGCAGTTGCAACCTTTAAAGGCAACACGTTAACATTAAGCATTGCAGTTGCAAGCGTTAGTGGCACTAAGCATTGGATTTGCAACCGTTAATACAGTGGCAACATGTTAAAACTAAGCGTTGCAGTTAAAACCGTTAATGACAACACGTAAACACTAAGCTTTGCATTTGCAACCGTTAAAACCGTGTCAACACGTTAAAACTAAGCGTTGTAGTTAAAACCGTTAATGGCAACACGTAAACACTAAGCTTTGCATTTGCAACCGTTAAAACAGTTGCAAACGTTAGTGTCAACATGTAAGCACTAACCGTTACAGTTGCAACCTTTAATGGCAACACGTTAACATTAAGCGTTAGTGGCAACACGTTAAAGCTAAGCGTTGCAGTTGCAAACGTTAGTGTCAACATGTAAGCATTAACCGTTGCAGTTGCAACCTTTAAAGGCAACACGATAACATTAAGCATTGCAGTTGCAAGCGTTAGTGGCAACACGTTAAAACTAAGCGTTGCAGTTACAACCATTAGTGTCAGCATTACAGTAAGTGTAGCATTCGTTTACGTTAACACGTTGCAACCGTTTATGTCAACATGTTAACACTTAGCATTGCAGTTGCAACCGTTAGTGTCAACATGTTTACACTAAGCGTTGCAGTTGCAACCGTTAATGACAACACGTTAACACTAAGCATTGCGGTTACAATGCGTTAAAACTAAGCATTGTAGTTAAAACCGTTAATGACAACACGTAAACACTAAGCTTTGCATTTGCAACCATTAAAACCATGTCAACACGTTAAAACTAAGCGTTGTTGTTATAACCGTTAATTGCAACACATTAGCACTAAGCATTGGATTTGCAACCGTTAATACCGTGGCAACATGTTAAAACTAAGGGTTGCAGTTAAAACCGTTAATGACAACACGTAAACACTAAGCTTTGCATTTGCAACCGTTAAAACAGTTGCATACGTTAGTGTCAACATGTAAGCACTAACCGTTACAGTTGCAACCTTAAATGCAACACGTTAACATTAAGCGTTAGTGGCAACACGTTAAAGCTAAGCGTTGCAGTTGCAAACGTTAGTGTCAACATGTAAGCACTAACCGTTGCAGTTACAACCTTTAAAGGCAACACGTTAACATTAAGCATTGCAGTTGCAAGCGTTAGTGGCAACACGTTAAAACTAAGCGTTGCAGTTACAACCGTAAGTGTCAACATTATAACAGTAAGTGTAGCATTTGCTTACGTTAATTTCAACACGTTAAAACGTTGCAACCGTTTATGTCAACATGTTAACACTTAGCATTGCAGTTGCAGCCGTTAGTGTCAACATGTTTACACTAAGCGTTGCAGTTGCAACACGTTAACACTAAGCATTTCGGTTACTAAGCGTTGCAGTTACAACCGTTATAACATTATAACAGTGTAGCATTTGCTTACGTTAATTTCAACACGTTAACACGTTGCAACCGTTTATGTCAACACTTAGCATTGCAGTTGCAACCGTTAGTGTCAACATGTTTACACTAAGCGTTGCAGCTGCAACCGTTAATGACAACACGTAAACACTAAGCTTTGCATTTGCAACCATTAAAACCATGTCAACACGTTAAAACTAAGCGTTGTAGTTATAACCGTTAATTGCAACACGTTAGCACTAAGCATTGGATTTGCAACCGTTAATACCGTGGCAACATGTTAAAACTAAGCGTTGCAGTTAAAACCGTTAATGACAACACGTAAACACTAAGCTTTGCATTTGCAACCATTAAAACCGTGTCAACACGTTAAAACTAAGCGTTGTAGTTGAAACCGTTAATGGCAATACGTAAACACTAAGCTTTGCATTTGCAACCTTTAAAACAGTTGCAAACGTTAGTGTCAACATGTAAGCACTAACCGTTAGAGTTGCAACCTTTAATGGGAAGACGTTAACATTAAGCGTTAGTGGCAACACGTTAAAGCTAAGCGTTGCAGTTGCAAACGTTAGTGTCAACATGTAAGCACTAACCCTTGCAGTTGTAACCTTTAAAGGCAACACGTTAACATTAAGCATTGCAGTTGCAAGCGTTAGTGGCAACACGTTAAAACTAAGCGTTGCAGTTACAACCGTTAGTGTCAACATAACAGTAAGTGTAGCATTTGCTTACGTTAATTTCAACACGTTAACACGTTGCAACCGTTTAATGTCAACATGTTAACACTTAGCATTGCAGTTGCAACCGTTAGTGTCAACATGTTTACACTAAGCGTTGCAGTTGCAACCGTTAATGACAACACGTTAACACTAAGCATTGCGGTTACAATGCGTTAAAACTAAGCGTTGTAGTTAAAACCGTTAATGACAACACGTAAACACTAAGCATTGCATTTGCAACCATTAAAACCATGTCAACACGTTAAAACTAAGCGTTGTAGTTATAACCGTTAATTGCAACACATTAGCACTAAGCATTGGATTTGCAACCGTTAATACCGTGGCAACACGTTAAAACTAAGCGTTGCAGTTAAAACCGTTAATGACAACACGTAAACACTAAGCTTTGCATTTGCAACTATTAAAACCATGTCAACACGTTAAAACTAAGCGTTGTAGTTATAACCGTTAATTGCAACACGTTAGCACTAAGCATTGGATTTGCAACCGTTAATACCGTGGCAACATGTTAAAACTAAGCGTTGCAGTTAAAACCGTTAATGCCAACACGTAAACACTAAGCTTTGCATTTGCAACCGTTAAAACCGTGTCAACACGTTAAAACTAAGCGTTGTAGTTATAACCGTTAATTGCAACACGTTAGCACTAAGCATTGGATTTGCAACCGTTAATACCGTGGCAACATGTTAAAACTGAGCGTTGCAGTTAAAACCGTTAATGCCAACACGTAAACACTAAGCTTTGCATTTGCAACCGTTAAAACCGTGTCAACACGTTAAAACTAAGCGTTGTAGTTAAAACCGTTAATGGCAACACGTAAACACTAAGCTTTGCATTTGCAACCGTTAAAACAGTTGCAAACGTTAGTGTCAACATGTAAGCACTAACCGTTACAGTTGCAACCTTTAATGGCAACACGTTAACATTAAGCGTTAGTGGCAACACGTTAAAGCTAGGCGTTGCAGTTGCAAAGGTTAGTGTCAACATGTAAGCATTAACCGTTGCAGTTGCAACCTTTAAAGGCAACACGTTAACATTAAGCATTGCAGTTGCAAGCGTTAGTGGCACTAAGCATTGGATTTGCAACCTTTAATACCGTGGCAACATGTAAAAACTAAGCGTTGCAGTTAAAACCGTTAATGACAACACGTAAGCTGCTTTGCATTTGCAACCGTTAAAACCGTGTCAACACGTTGAAACTAAGCGTTGTAGTTAAAACCGTTAATGGCAACACGTAAACACTAAGCTTTGCATTTGCAACCGTCAAAACAGTTGCAAACGTTAGTGTCAACATGGAAGCACTAACCGTTACAGTTGCAACCTTTAATGGCAACACGTTAACATTAAGCATTGCAGTTGCAAGCGTTAGTGGCAACACGTTAAAACTAAGCGTTGCAGTTACAACCGTTAGTGTCAACATTACAGTAAGTGTAGCATTCGTTTACGTTAATTTGAACACGTTGACACGTTGGAACCGTTTATGTCAACATGTTAACACTTAGCATTGCAGTTGCAACCGTTAGTGTCAACATGTTTACACTAAGCGTTGCAGTTGCAACCGTTAATGACAACACGTTAACACTAAGCATTGCGGTTACAATGCGTTAAAACTAAGCATTGTAGTTAAAACCGTTAATGACAACACGTAAACACTAAGCTTTGCATTTGCAACCATTAAAACCATGTCAACACGTTAAAACTAAGCGTTGTAGTTATAACCGTTAATTGCAACACGTTAGCAATAAGCATTGGATTTGCAACCGTTAATACCGTGGCAACACGATAAAACTAAGCGTTGCAGTTGCAACCGTTAATGACAACACGTAAACACTAAGCTTTACATTTGCAACCATTAAAACCATGTCAACACGTTAAAACTAAGCGTTGTAGTTATAACCGTTAATTGCAACACGTTAGCACTAAGCATTGGATTTGCAACCGCTAATACCGTGGCAACATGTTAAAACTAAGCGTTGCAGTTAAAACCGTTAATGACAACACGTAAACACTAAGCTTAGCATTTGCAACCGTTAAATCCGTGTCAACACGTTGAAACTAAGCATTGTAGTTAAAACCGCTAGTGGCAACACGTAAACACTAAGCTTTGCATTTGCAAACGTTAAAACAGTTGCAAACGTTAGTGTCAACATGTAAGCACTAACCGTTACAGTTGCAACCTTTAATGGCAACACGTTAACATAAAGCGTTAGTGGCAACACGTTAAAGCTAAGCGTTGCAGTTGCAAACGTTAGTGTCAACATGTAAGCACTAACCGTTGCAGTTGCAACCTTTAAAGGCAACACGTTAACATTAAGCATTGCAGTTGCAAGCGTTAGTGGCAACACGTTAAAACTAAGCGTTGCAGTTACAAACGTTAGTTTCAACATTACAGTAAGTGTAGCATTTGCTTACGTTAATTTCAACACGTTAACACGTTGCAACCGTTTATGTCAACATGTTAACACTTAGCATTGCAGTTGCAACCGTTAGTGTCAACATGTTTACACTAAGCGTTGCAGTTGCAACCGTTAATTACAACACGTTAACACTAAGCATTGTGGTTACAATGCGTTAAAACTAAGCGTTGTAGTTAAAACCGTTAATGACAACACGTAAACACTAAGCTTTGCAGTTGCAACCATTAAAACCATGTCAACACGTTAAAACTAAGCTTTGTAGTTATAACCGTTAATTGCAACACGTTAGCACTAAGAATTGGATTTGCAACCGTTAATACCGTGGCAACTCGTTAAAACTAAGCGTTGCAGTTAAAACCGTTAATGACAACACGTAAACACTAAGCTTTGCATTTGCAATCATTAAAACCATGTCAACACGTTAAAACTATGCTTTGTAGTTATAACCGTTAATTGCAACACGTTAGCACTAAGCTTTGGATTTGCATCCGTTAATACCGTGGCAACATGTTAAAACTAAGCGTTGCAGTTAAAACCGTTAATGACAACACGTAAACACTAAGCTTTGCATTTGCAACCGTTAAAACCGTGTCAACACGTTAAAACTAAGCGTTGTAGTTAAAACCGTTAATGGCAACACTTAAACACTAAGCTTTGCATTTGCAACCGTTAAAACAGTTGCAAACGTTATACCCCGGGAGCTAATTTGACCTACCTTGCACCCCCCCCCCCAGGACAATTTTTCATGGGTGCCAAATCGTTCATTGGGACCCCAGAAATGCAAAGAATTTTTGTCCTCAAAGATAAACTCAATTGCACTATAAAAAAATGCATGGTTTCCATGGCAACCATTAACACGATTCTTAAGCATGGGGGTGGTCCTAGCAAATTGATCATATCCCGACTGTTACTTACCCTAGACCACTGAAATTGGTATCATTTTAAAGCTTAGACATAGCCCTTTTGTCCTATAGTAAGTAATGCAAATTTTCGAATTGGCATATTCATGAATTTTAATGAAAACATTAAAAATGACAGAAAAATCGTTAAAAACCCACAAATAAACTAATTTCAGACCCAAACTGTCATTCTGACACTTTATTATTGAACCAGTAATATCATATGGGAAATTTATTGATGACCTAGGCCTAGATGATCATTATCTCATTTGCATATTCATGAATATTAATGAAATTGATAGAAATTGAGGAAAAACGAGGGAAAGAATATCTCCATTGCAAGGTATTGGATAGGTTATAAGGTCTATCTTTCATCCCTGGGACAAATTCTGAATGCTGCCAGTGTGGTCAGAGGGACCACCTTAATGCCATAAAATATTGTCCTCAATAATAAACATGTTTGCATGATGTAAAATGACCTAGTCTCCACTCCAACACCTAGTGTGATTCTACAGAATAGGGTGTACCTACAAAAAATACATCACACCAATAGCGTGCTCTAGGATACTATAATTGGTCTGATAGTGATGCATGAACCTAACAATTTAACCTTGATACCTTATATCTTTATCATTGAATTTGCTTATTCATGAAAATTAATAAAAACGACATTAAAAATGGAGAAATATCGTGGAAAAATAGGGGGTATACATACAAAATCGCTTGTACCAGAGCTATTAATAAACCCAAGATGCTGAAATAGGTTTCAAATGAATGCTATTGCAATGTACTATGACCCTGAAGTAAGATTTAAGAATAATCTGTTTTTCAGTTTCATGGATTTTCATAAAAACTTAAGAAATTTAAGGGTAAAAGTTAAAAACTTATATGGGTTAACCTACAAAATGACTTGCATCTCAGCAGTCAAAAGCCCTATAGTGCTAAACATGGTATCAAATGGTTTCTATGGCAATATTTAACCATCCTGTACTACAATATTTGAGTTATTAGATATTTTGTTTGAAGAAAATTAACACAACTTTTTGCATTTAGTGAAAAAATACAGAAAAATAATGGGGGTATACGTAGAAAAACGCACATATCTTGGCTACTGAAAGACCTAGAGAGCTATAATTGGTATCAAATGATTGCTTGGACAATGTTCTACGACCATGTAATCAGCAATATATAACATCAGCTATTGTTGTTGTATGGATATTAATGAGATTGTCATAAATAAGAGAAAAATCAATGAAAAATGATGGGGTACACCAACCAAATCGCTAATATCTCATTTACCAATAGCCATAGAGAACTGAAAATGGCATCAATTTATTGCTAGGACAATGTATTATTGCCAGGTACTCAGATATTTGAATCATCTTCGCTGGCAAGCAAGATTTAATAAATTTTGTTTAAGCACAGCCTTCAATTTTCTGTTATTTTCACAATTTTTCAAAACTTTATGTAACATTCAGAAAATTTTATAACATTTTATTAAACTATCAGACCCTATGGCTGTAAAGCATTCTCCTAGCTATCTATTGGTACCATTTTCAGCACTCTACGGATATTAGCAGTTGGGATATAAGCAATTTTGTTGGTGTACCCCTTCATTTATCGTAAATTTTTTCTCTTATTTATGACAATCTCTTTAATATACATACACCAACAATAGTTGATGTTTATATTGCTGATTACATGGTTATAGAACATTGTTCTAGCAATCATTTGATACCAAATATAGGTCTCTAGGGCTTTCAGTGGCCAAGATATGTCCGTTTTTCTACGTATACCCCCATTATTTTTCCGTATTTTTTCACTAAATTCAAAAGGTTTTGTTAATATTCTTCAAACAAAAAATCAAATGACTTAAATACTGTAGTACAGGATGGTATGATATTGCCATAGACACCATTTTATACCATTTTGAGCACTATAGGGCTTTTTATTGCTGAGATGCAAGTCATTTTGTAGGTTTACCCATATAAGTTTTTAACCTTTTCTCTCAAATTTCTTAAGTTTTCATTAAAATTAATGAAATTGAAATTCAGATTATTCTTATATCATACTTCAGGGTCATAGTACATTGCAATAGCCTTCATTTGAAACCTATTTCAGTATTCTGGGTTTATCAATAGCTCTTGTACAAGCGATTTTGCATGTACACCCCTATTTTTTCCACGATTTTTCTCCAATTTAGAATGTTTTTTTTTTATTAATTTTCATGAATAAGCAAATTCTATGATATAAATATAAGGTAGCAAGGTTAAATTGTTAGGTTCATCACTATCAGAGCAATTATAGTATCCTAGAGCATGCTATTGGTGGGATGTGGGTGTTTTTGTAAGTACCTCCTATTCTTTAGAATCGCACGAGGGGTGGGTGAAGACTGTCATTTTACATCATGCAAATGTGTTCATCATTGAGGACAATATTTTATGCCATTTAGGTGGTCCCTCTGACCACACTGGCAGCCATGGGAATTGGTTAAATGGATACAAGATAGACCTTATAACCTATCCAAATCCTTGCAATGGATATAGTTTTTCCCTTGTTTTTCCTCATTTTTTGACATTTTTATTAATATTCATGAATATGCAAATATGATAATTTTCATATAGGCCCAGATCATCAATACATTTGTCATATAATATTACTGGTTTAATAATAAAGTGTCAGAATGACAGTTTGGGCCTGAAATTAGTTTATTTATGGATTTTTAACGCTTTTTTCTGTCATTTTTAAAGTTTTCATTAAAATTCATGAATATGCAAATTCAAAAATTTGCATTACTCACTGTAGAATGAAAGGGCTATATCTAAGCTTTAAAATGAGACCAATTTCAGTGGTCTAGGATAAGTAACAATGGAGATGTGGTCAATTTTCTATGTACAACCCCATGCTAAAGAATCGCTTTAATGGTTGCCATGGAAACCATGCATTTTTTCATAGTGCAATTGAGTTTATCTTTGAGGACAAAAATTCTTTGCATTTCTGGGGTCCCAATGAACGATTTGGCACCCATGAAAAATTGTCCTGGGGGGGGGGTGCAAGGTAGGTCAAATTAGCTCCCGGGGTATTAGTGTCAACATGTAAGCACTAACCGTTACAGTTGCAACCTTTAATGGCAACACGTTAACATTAAGCGTTAGTGGCAACACGTTAAAGCTAAGCGTTGCAGTTGCAAACGTTAGTGTCAACATGTAAGCACTAACCGTTGCAGTTACAACCTTTAAAGGCAACACGTTAACATTAAGCAATGCAGTTGCAAGCGTTAGTGGCAACACGTTAAAACTAAGCGTTGCAGTTACAACCGTTAGTGTCCATATTATAAGAGTAAGTGTAGCATTTGCTTACGTTAATTTCAACACGTTAACACGTTGCAACCGTTTATGTCAACATGTTAACACTTAGCATTGCAGTTGCAACCATTAGTGTCAACATGTTTACACTAAGCTTTGCAGTTGCAACCGTTAATGACAACGCGTTAACACTAAGCATTGCGGTTACAATGCGCTAAAACTAAGCGTTGCAGTTACAACCGTTAGTGTCAACATTATAACAGTTAGTGTAGCATTTGCTTACGTTAATTTCAACACGTTAACACGTTGCAACCGTTTATGTCAACACTTAGCATTGCAGTTGCAACCGTTAGTGGCAACATGTTTACACTAAGCGTTGCAGTTGCAACCGTTAATGACAACACGTAAACACTAAGCTTTGCATTTGCAACCATTAAAACCATGCCAACACGTTAAAACTAAGCGTTGTAGTTATAACCGTTAATTGCAACACGTTAGCACTAAGCATTGGATTTGCAACCGTTAATACCGTGGCAACATGTTAAAACTAAGCGTTGCAGTTAAAACCGTTAATGACAACACGTAAACACTAAGCTTTGCATTTGCAATTGTTAAAACCGTGTCAACACGTTAAAACTAAGCGTTGTAGTTAAAACCGTTAATGGCAACACGTAAACACTAAGATTTGCATTTGCAACCGTTAAAACAGTTGCAAACGTTAGTGTCAACATGTAAGCACTAACCGTTACAGTTGCAACCTTTAATGGCAACACGTTAACATTAAGCATTAGTGGCAACACGTTAAAGCTAAGCGTTGCAGTTGCAAACGTTAGTGTCAACATGTAAGCATTAACCGTTGCAGTTGCAACCTTTAAAGGCAACACGTTAACATTAAGCATTGCAGTTGCAAGCGTTAGTGGCAACACGTTAAAACTAAGCGTTGCAGTTACAACCGTTAGTTTCAACATTACAGTAAGTGTAGCATTTGCTTACGTTAATTTCAACACGTTAACACGTTGCAACCGTTTATGTCAACATGTTAGTTTCAACAGCAAATGCTACACTTACTGTAATGTTGAAACTAACGGTTATAACATAGCATTGCAGTTGCAACCGTTAGTGTCAACATGTTTACACTAAGCGTTGCAGTTGCAACCGTTAATTACAACACGTTAACACTAAGCATTGTGGTTACAATGCGTTAAAACTAAGCGTTGTAGTTAAAACCGTTAATGACAACACGTAAACACTAAGCTTTGCAGTTGCAACCATTAAAACCATGTCAACACGTTAAAACTAAGCGTTGTAGTTATAACCGTTAATTGCAACACGTTAGCACTAAGAATTGGGTTTGCAACCGTTAATACCGTGGCAACTCATTAAAACTAAGCGTTGCAGTTAAAACCGTTAATGACAACACGTAAACACTAAGCTTTGCATTTGCAATCATTAAAACCATGTCAACACGTTAAAACTAAGCTTTGTAGTTATAACCGTTAATTGCAACACGTTAGCACTAAGCTTTGGATTTGCATCCGTTAATACCGTGGCAACATGTTAAAACTAAGCGTTGCAGTTAAAACCGTTAATGACAACACGTAAACACTAAGCTTTGCATTTGCAACCGTTAAAACCGTGTCAACACGTTAAAACTAAGCGTTGTAGTTAAAACCGTTAATGGCAACACGTAAACACTAAGCTTTGCATTTGCAACCGTTAAAACAGTTGCAAACGTTAGTGTCAACATGTAAGCACTAACCGTTACAGTTGCAACCTTTAATGGCAACACGTTAACATTAAGCGTTAGTGGCAACACGTTAAAGCTAAGTGTTGCAGTTGCAAACGTTAGTGTTAACATGTAAGCACTAACCGTTGCAGTTGCAACCTTTAAAGGCAACACGTTAACATTAAGCATTGCAGTTGCAAGCGTTAGTGGCAACACGTTAAAACTAAGCGTTGCAGTTACAACCGTTAGTTTCAACATTACAGTAAGTGTAGCATTTGCTTACGTTAATTTCAACACGTTAACACGTTGCAACCGTTTATGTCAACATGTTAACACTTAGCATTGCAGTTGCTACCAATAGTGTCAACATGTTTACACTAAGCGTTGCAGTTGCAACCGTTAATTACAACACGTTAACACTAAGCATTGCAGTTACAATGCGTTAAAACTAATCGTTGTAGTTAAAACCGTTAATGACAACACGTAAACACTAAGCTTTGCAGTTGCAACCATTAAAACCATGTCAACACGTTAAAACTAAGCGTTGTAGTTATAACCGTTAATTGCAACACGTTAGTACTAAGCATTAGATTTGCAACCGTTAATACCGTGGCAACATGTTAAAACTAAGCGTTGCATTTAAAACCGTTAATGACAACACGTAAACACTAAGCTTTGCATTTGCAACCGTTAAAACCGTGTCAACACGTTAAAACTAAGCGTTGTAGTTAAAACCGTTAATGGCAACACGTAAACACTAAGCTTTGCATTTGCAACCGTTAAAACAGTTGCAAACGTTAGTGTCAACATGTAAGCACTAACCGTTACAGTTGCAACCTTTAATGGCAACACGTTAACATTAAGCGTTAGTGGCAACACGTTAAAGCTAAGCGTTGCAGTTGCAAACGTTAGTGTCAACATGTAAGCATTAACCGTTGCAGTTGCAACCTTTAAAGGCAACACGTTAACATTAAGCATTGCAGTTGCAAGCGTTAGTGGCAACACGTTAAATCTAAGCGTTGCAGTTACAACCGTTAGTGTCAACATTACAGTAAGTGTAGCATTCGTTTACGTTAATTTGAACACGTTAACACGTTGCAACCGTTTATGTCAACATGTTAACACTTAGCATTGCAGTTGCAACCGTTAGTGTCAACATGTTTACACTAAGCGTTGCAGTTGCAACCGTTAATGACAACACGTTAACACTAAGCATTGCGGTTACAATGCGTTAAAACTAAGCATTGTAGTTAAAACCGTTAATGACAACACGTAAACACTAAGCTTTGCATTTGCAACCATTAAAACCATGTCAACACGTTAAAACTAAGCGTTGTAGTTATAACTGTTAATTGCAACACGTTAGCAATAAGCATTGGATTTGCAACCGTTAATACCGTGGCAACACGTTAAAACTAAGCGTTGCAGTTGCAACCGTTAATGACAACACGTAAACACTAAGCTTTACATTTGCAACCATTAAAACCATGTCAACACGTTAAAACTAAGCGTTGTAGTTATAACCGTTAATTGCAACACGTTAGCACTAAGCATTGGATTTGCAACCGCTAATACCGTGGCAACATGTTAAAACTAAGCGTTGCAGTTAAAACCGTTAATGACAACACGTAAACACTAAGCTTAGCATTTGCAACCATTAAAACCGTGTCAACACGTTGAAACTAAGCATTGTAGTTAAAACCGCTAGTGGCAACACGTAAACACTAAGCTTTGCATTTGCAAACGTTAAAACAGTTGCAAACGTTAGTGTCAACATGTAAGCACTAACCGTTACAGTTGCAACCTTTAATGGCAACACGTTAACATAAAGCGTTAGTGGCAACACGTTAAAGCTAAGCGTTGCAGTTGCAAACGTTAGTGTCAACATGTAAGCACTAACCGTTGCAGTTGCAACCTTTAAAGGCAACACGTTAACATTAAGCATTGCAGTTGCAAGCGTTAGTGGCAACACGTTAAAACTAAGCGTTGCAGTTACAACCGTTAGTTTCAACATTACAGTAAGTGTAGCATTTGCTTACGTTAATTTCAACACGTTAACACGTTGCAACCGTTTATGTCAACATGTTAACACTTGATAGTTCGTCTCTCACTAATGAGAAAGACCATCATTATTTCTTGAATAGTGCTGATGTGTGTTGGTGAGTTCTTTGATGGCTGACTAGGCCAATTCTGGCTCTAAACTGTCGGTTGCAAGTAGAGCAAGTCAATGTCATAGAGTCTGCTGGTGGCACATTTGTTTTGGCTTTGCGCTCTCTTCGCTTTCTTTCAGCTTCACAGATTCTTTTCTTTTCATAGAGAGCTGCTCCTTTGTTGATGAGACCTCGCCACTTTGATCGCTCCTGTGCAGTCTGTTCCCAGGACCCCATTGGTATTTTGAAATCCTTCAGAGAGGCTTTGAGGGTGTCTTTGTAGCGTTTCTTCTGGCCACCTTGAGAGCGCTTTCCCTCCTGTAGTTCTCCATAGAAAACTTTCTTTGGAAGTCGCGCATCAGGCATTCTTATAACATGGCCAGTCCATCTTAGCTGTGCTAGCTTTAAGACTGTATGCATGCTTTGCATCCCTGCTTTCCTCAGGACCTCTGTGTCTGGAATCTTGTCCTGCCACTTGATTTTTAACAACTTTCTCAAACAGCTTAAGTGGAAATGGTTAAGTCTCTTTGCATGGCGTTGGTATACTGTCCAGGTCTCACATGCATACAAGAGGGTTGGCAGTACCACAGCCTTGTAGACTTTCAGCTTGGTGTCAAGCTTGATTCCATTTCGCTCCCAGACATTTGCACGGAGTCTTCCGAATGCCACACTAGCTTTTGCAATTCTGGCAGTGATCTCATCATCAATATGCACTGCTCTGGAGAGAGTGCTTCCCAGGTAGGTGAACTTGTCAACAACTTTCAGTTTTTGCCCATTCACAGTGATGGTTGGTTCATTATATGGTTTTCCGGGGGCTGGTTGGTGTACAACCTCTGTCTTTTTTGTGCTGATTGTGAGATCATAGTTATCACATGACTGTGAGACTTGATCCATGGCTCTTTGCATTTTTGCCTCTGTGTTGGCATTCTTATCCATATCATCTGCATAGAGGAGCTCATCTAGCACATCAGTCTGGACCTTAGTTTTGGCTTGCAACCTTCTGAGGTTGAATATGTTGCCATCAAAACGGTACCTGATTGGAAAACCAGTGTCACTGTCCTGAAAAGCATCCATAAGCATGGCAGAAAACATCATGCTGAACAGTGCTGGTGCCAGAACACAGCCTTGTTTGACCCCATTTGTTACTTCAAATGGTTCAGAGAACTCTCCATCATTCTGCACACGTGCCTGCATGCCATCATGAAACTGCCGCACCATAGCTATGAATCTGGGTGGACAGCCAAACTTGGCCATGATTTTCCAGAGTCCATCACGACTAACAGTGTCAAAAGCTTTGGTGAGGTCAACAAACGTCATGTATAGATCTACATTCTGTTCTTGGCATTTCTCCTGAAGCTGTCTTGCTGTGAAGATCATGTCTATTGTCCCTCTGTCTTTTCTGAATCCACATTGACTTTCTGGGATAAGTCCCGTCTGATCAAGATGAGCATTCAGACGATTCAACAGAATTTTTGCAAGTATCTTCCCAGCAATTGATAGGAGGGAGATGCCTCTGTGATTGTCACAGACTTGAGGATTTCCTTTCCGCTTGTATAGGTGGATTATGGATGCATCCTTAAATTCTTGTGGGATAGCCTCCTTCCTCCACATACAGTGAAACAACTCTGTCAGTTTCTCTGCCATGGGTAGCCCCCCAGCCTTGTAAACTTCGGCAGGAATTGCATCTGCACCTGGGGCTTTGCCAGATGATAGTTGTTGAACTGCTTTTCTTGTTTCCGTAACGGTAGGAAATTCATCTAACAGAACATTGCACTCTATCTGTGGAAGTCTGTCGATTGCATCCTGATTGATGCTTGATGGTCGATTAAGCACACTATTGAAGTGTTCCGCCCACCTTTCCAAGATAGCCTCTTTATCTGTGAGAAGAGTGTTTCCATCTGCACTGAGCAATGTGGTGGCTCCAGAACTCTTTGGACCATAAATGGTTTTCAGTGCATCATGAAATTTCTTCATGTCCTTTCTATCCGCAAAAGACTGAATTTCTTCTGTTTTCTTCCTCAGCCAGGAATCTTGCATGTCCCTAAGCTTGGTCTGGACTGTCTTACAAATGTTGCTGTAGGCTGCTTTCTTGGATACTGAGCTAGTATCATCTTGATGTGCCTTGAGCAAACGGTGCTTTTCTTCAAGAAGCCTCTGAATTTCATCATCATTCTCATCAAACCAGTCTTGATGTTTGCGAGATGGATGGCCTAAGGTGCTTGCAGCTGAAGAAAGAACTGTTTTATGGAAAACTGTCCAGTTTTCTTCGGGGTCCTCTGAACTGAGATTCATTGCATCAAGTTGGTTGCAAATGTCTGTTAAGAAATTTTGTCTCATGCTGTCTTTATTCAGCTTTGAGACATCCAGTCTCTTAGGAGCTTTCTTGCCTTGAGGTCGCCTCGCAGGCTGTATTCTTAGGTTGAGTTTGCTGACAACCAGTCTATGATCTGTCCAGCAGTCTGCACCACACATAGTCTTTGTCACTTTAACATCCTGCCTGTCTGTTCTCCGCACTATGACATAGTCTATGAGATGCCAGTGTTTGGAACGGGGATGCATCCAGGATGTTTTGTTCCTATTAGGTAGACGGAAGACTGTGTTGGTGATTAGAAGATCATGTTCAGCACACTTCCTGAGAAGCAAGAGACCATTGCTGTTACACTTTCCAACCCCTTCTGGACCTATAACTCCTTCCCAGGTCTGGTGGTCTGTACCCACTCTGGCATTAAAGTCGCCAAGAAGGATAAGCTTGTCTGTGCGGGGTGTTGCAGAAATAACATTGTCTAGGTCATCATAGAACTTGTCCTTGACCTCATCTGGATTGGTCATTGTGGGTGCATAAGCACTGACAATAGTTGCATGTTTATTGCCTGACAGAGGAAGTCTCAATGTCATTAGACGGTCATTAATGCCTTTTGGCAATCCTGAAAGCTTACCAACAAGTTCTGTTTTGATGGCAAAGCCAACTCCTGCTTCACGCCTCTCTTCACTTTTGCGTCCACTCCAGAAGAAGGTGTATCCAGCACCAACTTCTTTGATCTCCCCAACATCTGCGAACCGAGTCTCACTCAATGCAGCTATCTGTAAATCATACCTCCCAAGTTCTCTGCCCACAAGGGCCGTTCTACGCTGTGGTCTATCTGACCCAGCACTATCCATTAAAGTGCGCACATTCCATGCGCCAATCCGTAAGGGGATTACTCTAGCTTTTTTCTTTGTATTTCGACCGCTTAAGGGGATCCCCGCTGATCGCGGTTAACCAGCCAGGGGGTTTGAAGCAGGCAATTGTTTAGGGCACCTTTTCTAGCCCCTTCCCCATGCTACGGGGGTGAGCAGTGCGGTCCTAAATAGGTCTGCTCAGTCACTCAGCCGACTGCCGAATTCTGCTTACTGCTTCTCCTCACAGAAAACGACCATTAGAACTGAGCCGCCTGTGTGCAGGTCTGCAACTACAGCTCCCAGTGTGTCCTACACCTGCTGCTTCGCCACTCGCCCATCGCCACAGGACTTTGTAGGTATGTGGGTGCAAGTGTGATGAAATTGTTGTGTATGCAAGTGCTTGTGTGTTGAGAAATAAGATGACATGCGCTATGAAATTGGATTATAGTGAGGAAGAGGTGCGCAACGTCAACCTCACTCTCTAGTCCTCGCCCAGCTGCGCCCAGAGGCAAGACACAGGTCAAGACGTCTGGAGTTGGGTTTGGATGCAGTGGATGACCGTAACATCTTTAGTGCCTTGTCACGCTCTGCATGTTCCACAACATGTTGCTGTATCGCTTTCTGAACCGTTGAATCAGATGATTTCTTCCGCTCCATCTACCGAAACAGTCTTTGCATATCTGGACTAGGCATATCCAGACACACAGGTTTGATTTTGGAGTTTCCTTCTCCTAGATGAATTGCTGGCCACAGCTGAAGAGCTCCATCTACCCTTTCTTAGGTTTTGTTTAGAGACCTGTAAACTCCTAGGAGGGCTGTCAACCAAGACTAATGAGTTCCCCCTGCCCAGCTAGATTTTGTGTAGAGAACTAGCTTAACTCCTAGATGAGTTGCCTTCCAAGGCTAACGAGCCCCATCTGCACCGCATGACAACAGGTAGTACTGATTACATGTTACAGTAGCAGTTAAACTGACCTGACCTTTTGTTAACACTTAGTGTGGTAGGTGGTCTGAAGTCTGGCTACGACGGACAGACGAACGGACGCCAAAGATGGACGGACGCACGGACACCAGAGATGGACAGACGGACGAACGCCAGAGATAGACGGACAGACACCAGACGAATACTGAGCCACCCAGAGTACACTTAACAATAAGTGCACTCCCGTGTATCGTATAGAGGTTCGATCACTAGAGTCTGAATGCGTTCGCTACACAAGAAATACAATTCAAAAGATTTCAATTTTATTCAATTTAGACAAGGAATTTCAAAATAGATGGCGTGATTAGGCGATGAAATGTGAAAATGGTTGAGAAAAAAATATACACTGTTTCCTAATTTAACCGTTTGAACTGTCAGCCGAATGAAAAATGCAAGATGCGAAAGCCAAAAAATATGAAGCCAAAAATTGTCCTTATTTCCTAAATTGCAGAAGAGAAAAAAAAAATATAATTTAGAAAACGTCGAGTTAATGAAAACTCGTTTTATATTTAAAAAAGTTTCGAATCTATAGTAGATTCGTTCAGTAAGAAGGAACGAGCACTCGTGAGTGCTCGATGACAGGTATCAGCGGATTTACCTCCGATAACCCAAACAAGACGCTGGAACAAGCGATAGAAGGACGACACTTCCAATTTAAACCTATCATTTAATATGCCTGTCATTTCAAGTGAAAATAGTGTGAACCAACTTCGCTATGCAGAGCAAAGCGACTCTTAATTTATGAAAGTTACTGAATGAAAGTTGATGAAAATCAACCCTGATATAAAGATTAACTAAATATTCCTTCAGGAAAATATAAAATGCTACTAGAGTAGCTAATAACAGAATTTATAGAAATAATGCTAATTCAGCACTATTTGAATAAACCGCCATTAAAATAAAGAAAAATAACTTTTGTATAACCAGACAAGCGGATTATTCATCTTAGCAAGAAAGTGCAAATGTACGAAACAACGTTCCTGATTGGTTCAAAATGTCCAAAAGTGACCAATCACAGAACGGCTTATAGAAAAGTTCGGTTGAATTCACAAAATGGTAGCCTGCAGTGTAAATAAATTTAACTGAAACAAATATTGAAAAATACGGCAAATTTAGACAAAAGTTAATGACCCTAGTTATTCAGACCTATTACATACGTCCTTCCTTTTTGAAAAAATATGAAGAATGAATATTTTTAGGAGAATTTTGAACCTAAATTTATAAAAAGAAAATATCAAAAACTATTCGGCTGTTACAAAGAATGGAAAAAAAAAAATTAACCCTAACATGTAATCACGCCAAATACTCAGTCCTCATAGTCCAGGGTAACATCCTCTGTAGACTCTAGGGTAAATGGTCTCTCCTCAGGAAAGATGTTATCTAACTCCCGGGTGGCCAGATGGTTGGCTGAGGAGGCAGCAGCTATCCTCTGACGCTCCCGGCGAGCTGCCTCCCTGGCTTCGTCTTTCTCTGTTTGAGTGGACACATCCTGCCCCTGCGGATACAGTACCTGGGACGGTATTGTCAGGATTCCCGGCATTCTTTCAGGCATAGGACCGCTTGGAGGAATGTATCGGCGGTTGGGAAAGTATCCCTGGACGACACAAGCTGAGTGGCAATCCCTCAAGTGCCGGTTGGCATCAGGCTTCCGGCTAAAGGTACGCCTACACACACTACACGTGTACAGGCTGATGACAGGCTGGTGAGTGACTTTCCAATGCTGAACCAGTTTGGGATATGTAGTATAAACCGCTGTAGAGCATGATGGCTCAGGGCAAGCCATCCCGCCAAATGGGAATCGTAACGGTAAACCTGCCATTCTGTAAATATATAAAATAACATCTCCCCATATAACAACATAACCCCCTTAAATTCTCAATTTTTGTTTTAAGCTGTGTGTTTTTGTTTGTTTGTTTTGTTTTGTTTGTTTCCAGAGAATGCAGACAAATAACTTATCAAGCTGTGTTGAATTCATCAGTGAATAGATCACATATCATAATCTATTCAAAATATTAATAATGCAATAATTAATATTTCCTGAAGAAGTACCTCAAACCAAAGGTCTAGAGGCCAAATTTAAAATTAAACTACAGAACTAGGTTCTAAGCTACATTTTTTTTTTATTTTTCATTTTTATGATTTTTTTTCTTGGGTTTTATAATGACAGTTTTAATCTAATTCTACTATTCTGGTGAATAAACTTCTCTTGGCTTCACCACTCTCTCCCGTCTACTTCTTATCTGTACAGGAATTTCATTGTAAGTCCCCCCGGAGCCCTCATGTTCATGGTCTGAGGGTAAATTGTTCCCCGGGGCAGGTTCTTGTTGTGGTTCAATGACCTCTTGGGGTTCAGTCAACCAATTTCTGGGATGTTTACTACCTATGAACGGTTTCAAATGGTCTACATGGACCACAATGGGGTTAGTCTCTTTATTTCTTTGAATTCTGTACGTCAAATATGAAAGACGCTGAATGACTAAATAGGGACCAATCCAACCCAACCCCAGTTTCTGATTAATAAGGGGAGGGTACCACCTCCAAACCCAGGACCCCACACTGAATTCCCTAGGTTTCAAGCCCCGGTCATAGTTGCTCTTTTGACGTTTTGCAGCTACACCTAACTGTCCCTGGGTGAATACGAATGCTTCCGTCATTGCCTGACGTACCCATTCGACATATTTAATGGGACATTCCTCGGTTTTCTGATTTGGCGGACCCCCTACTATTAAGTCTAAGGGAAAGTTGAGCTCCCGATTCAGCATCAACAGATTTGGTGTTACCCCTGTACTTTTGTGTTGAGTAGCCCTGTAAGCAGCCATTACATAGGGTAAATGGTCATCCCAATCAGTTTTGTTTTCATCAACGAACATGGAGAGCATGGTAGCCAAAGTTCGGTTAAATCTTTCGATCATACCGTCAGATTTTGGGTTATATGGTACAGTTCTAGTCTTTTCAACCCCAAATAAGTTACATATAGCCTTAAAAAGGTCACTTTCAAAGTTTCTTCCCTGATCAGAATGTAGCTGCGCAGGCACCCCGAACCTTAGAAACACCTCTTGTACGAGCTTATCAGCGACTGTGGCTGCTGTTTGATTAGGCACGGCAAATGCTTCTTTCCATTTTGTGTAATAGCAGCCACAGACAATGATATACTCATTGCCATTGTTAGTTCTCGGTAAAGGACCCAAGATATCAATAGCTACTACAGACATTGGTTGATACACCTTAATTTGCTGTAATGCTGATTTGCCTTTTCCAGGTCCTGGTTTCCTGCGAGCACACAACTGACATTCCTGACACCAACGTGCTATATCTTCACTCATTCCAGGCCAGTAGAACCGTTTCTTTACAGCCGTAATGGTACGGTCTCTTCCAAAGTGACCTGCATAACGTTGTTCATGTAAATGAGTGAAGATTGTGTCACGAATTTCTTTTGGGGTAATCAACTGAAACTGATCTGCACCTAAATCATTTTCAATTTTCCTGTACAACAATCCCTCACAGACTACCAACAACTCCCACTGATGCCATAGAGTAATAACGTCCCTATGAACTTGCTGAATTTCTGTTTTTAATGGCTTATTTTCAAAACTTTGCTTTAGTCTTAAAATTTCACCAATACAGACATCTTGCTGTTGAAACTGAACCAAATCATCTTTTGTCCAAACGTTTAACCAATTTGGAATCAATTCTTGTATTTCAGGTACATTTTCTATGGCATCGACCTGGGCAGATTGCTGCAAGCCATCGTTTTGAGTAGATTGGTTTCCTTGACTACAGTCTAGGCATTCTGGGAATGGACAATTTCGTTTCCTTGATAACGAGTCGGCATTAGTATGTAAATAGCCTTGGCGGAAGATAATGTCATAATCGTAAGCACCCAAGATGCTGAGCCATCTTGCCAGAATGCCTGTTGGTTCACGGAACCGACTAAGCCATAACAATGGTTTGTGATCAACCCTCAAGATGAATTTTCTACCCAAAAGATAGTTCTTAAAATGTTGTACGAAGTATACTACAGCATACAACTCTCTTTTGGTCGTACAGTAGTTTTGTTGAGCGGGGTTCAGAGTATGGCTACCGTATGCAATGACTTTTTCTTCATTATTCTGATACTGAGACAAGACACCACCAATGGCGGATCCACTGGCGTCCACGTCAAGCAAGAAAGAACCGCCATTTTCCATAGGAAATGCCAAAATAGGCGGCTGTGTCAGTCTTTCCTTTAACTCTTCAAAAGCAGTTTCCTGCTCTGTACCCCACTCAAATTGTACTCTCTTCCTGGTCAGTCTGGTTAATGGAATTGCAATCTCGGCAAAACTGGGAACTAACTTCCTATAGTACCCAATCAAGCCGAGAAAAGCTTTCAATTCTGTTTTGTCCCTGGGCTGCGGCCAGTCTTTTATTGCTTTCACCTTTTCAGGATCACAGGAAATGCCCTCTGATGAGACCAAATGACCCAGGAAGACAGTCTGTTTCTGCATGAGTTTGCATTTGGACACTTTTAATTTCAAGTTAGCTTGTCGGAGTTTCAAAAAGACTGCTCTCAAATTTTCAAGTGCAGACTCAAAATTGTGTCCCAATACAATAATGTCATCCAAGTAGACCAGACATTTGTCAAATTGCAACGAACCTAACACGGATCGCATCAAGCGAGAAAACGAACTTGGCGCATTTTTTAAACCAAAACACATAACTTTGAACATATAGGTTCCAATGCCAGGTATAGCAAAGCTTGTTTTCTCACGGTCTGGTTTACTTAGACCCAACTGCCAGTAGCCAGAAGCCATATCGAGATGACTGAAAAACTGTGAACCAGACAGTCTCTCAAGAGTCTCGTCAGTTCTTGGTAAAGGGTAAGTATCGAGCCGAGTAACAGAGTTAAGAGCTCTTAAGTCCACGCAAAATCTCCACTCCCCTGACTTTTTAGCAACTAAACATATGGGTGAGTTCCATGGACTAGTACTAGGCTCGATCACTCCCTGATCTAACATTTTCTTAATTTCAGTTTGTACGACCTCACGCTTGAACATGGGTATTCTGCGACAAGGCATCTTAAATGGTTTAGTATCCCCTGTATCAATATAATGTTCAGCCAGAGTTGTCTGCCCCAGCTGTCCATCAGGGGACATAAACACATCCTGAAATTCAGCAACCAGTGATGACAGCTTCTGTTTTTCTTCACAGCTCAAATCTGATGAGCAATTTTCTACCAGAGGCTTCAAGTGTTCAGGTAGCTCTGAACTATTTTGCTCGACCTTGACCTTTGATGAGTCAAGGTCATCACATTTACAAATTTGATCTATGGGATGAATTGTTCCTAAAGAAACATTCTGTTTTAATTTGATATTCTTATCACTAACATTCAGTACAGAAACCGTCATCTGATTGTGTGATGTATCTACTAATGTCCTCCCAATCAACAAGCCTTGATCAAGGAAGCGATTGGTTGGCTCTAATATGTTCAAGCGTGCTTCGCAATTTTGGACAGTATATGTCTTTATGTATGCCTCAGATTGAGAAGGAACTGTTATGTTTTCACAAAGCTGAAGTCTATTACAGACATCTGTACTTTGTTTATGCAATTTTATTCTGCCTTGATTTGTTTTGAGATTTTTTTTCCTGATTTTTACATCAGCCTGATATTGATCCAAGAAATTGATTCCCAAAATTCCCAATGACTCCTCAATATTGGCAACAATAAATTCTTGATTGAACAAGACATGGTCCAATTGTATTTGTAATGTACATGTACCCTTTATTCGCAGTAATGTGCCATTAGCAGCACGTACCTGGCGATGAGAGGGTTGTAAACTAATGTCATTTCCTTTGATTCTCTCATAGACTTTTTCAGACAAAACACAGATACTAGAACCTGTGTCTATCAGAAATTTTCCCCTTACATGACCTACTTTGCCATTTACATAATAGCATGCGGAATTTAACAACTGAACCATATCCCACTCCTCGGGCAAGTTTGTGTCTTCACTGTCAAATTCAAAGTCATTTGAAAATGGAAAAATTATTTCTGTATCACTCTGTGTATGGTCAGTAGAAGATGACTGATTACTATGGTAACCTTGATCTTGACACTCAATTCCAGAAGGCTCAATTCTATTTCCATTTGAGTTAAGTAAATGGTTCGATGAAGACTCTTTGACCCCGACAGTACTATTGCATTGGTGTTGCAAAAGAAGAAGCGAGGTACTTGATTTCTGATGACCTTGACCCATTCTTTCATGACCTTGACTCATAGTTTCATGACCTTGACTTACAGTATCATGACCTTGACTCATAGTTTCATGACCTTGACATTGACCTACAGTATCATGACCTTGAGTCATAGTTTCATGACCTTGACCTACATGTTTATGACCTTGCAGTTCTAAAGTATCTTCAAGTGAACTTGCTTTGAGTGTTGTATAACTCTTATCATAAGAATTATTTTCATGGGTTTCGTACACAAGAGGACATGCTATGTCTGTATAACCTTGACCTTGACCTTTAACCTCATTATCTGGGGAATAAATTCGAATTTCTGGTATCTGAATTTTCTGTTTTTCTAAGGAAAATTTACAAGTTGTTTCCTCATAATTTTGTGGCCTATTCAAAGAAGTATCAACTTGGGTTGACCTGCCGGCCCCAGGCACAACCCTAGTTAGTTTAAATTTTCTTTTGCTAATTTTTCCCTCTCTAAATCTCTCAACTTTGAATAGCATCTGTTTTCTACATGGCCAACCTTTGAGCAGTAAGTACAGATTATTTGTTTCGGGTCAGAGGATCGTTGGTCATAAAACCTGCCAGGGGAGCCGTCTCTTTTCTTAAAACCGGCGGGGCTTAAATCCCGCCTCCGTGAGGCGGACCTGCTTCCCGGGGCTCGGGACGCAGACCTACCCCTATTTTGTGTGTCTGACTCATTTCTGAGCGTTTCTCGAGAATTTCTATTTTGATCTGGAGACAATCGAATTGACTCCAATATTTTCTCGATTTGATTTTCAAGCTTTTCCCATTTTTTCGAGACGACACCCTCGACGGTTTGTTCCAACTCGGATTTGGAAAAATTCGACGAGCTGTCAATTGGCCTAAGGGAAGCTACTTTTGATTGCTCATGTGTTTCTACATTACAAGTTATTTCCCCTGACGTGTCAAGTGCAGGTTTAGTAATCTTATCGAGATTTCCGACAAAAGCCGTATATTCGATGGCCAAGTTGATTGCAGTTTCCAACGTTTTAGGATGTTGAAATTGAACAAATTTTTGTAATTCTACGGCCCCTAAACCTGCTATGAATTGATCGACAACATGCGTCTCTAGGGCGGAGTATGAAAGGGTCGGAAATGCCTTCAAACTTAAACGTCGAAGGGCAAATCCAAAGTCACTTGGGCTTTCATTTTTCATGCGCCGGCGGTTACGAAATTCGCACCTATAGGCAGATTCTCTTTCTTGTGGGTTAAACCTATGTGACAATGTAGCTTTCAAAATCTCATAATCATTGTATTGTTCTGAAGTCAAGCTACCCAATAATTTTTGAGCCTCTCCCCTCAATTTGATTGAAAGCATTTTGGCTTTTTGAATATTGGACCAGCCATTCCATTCAGCAATCTGTTCAAAATGAATAATGTATTCTGCCCATTCTGCACTTGATGTGCCATCGAACGTCTCGGGCTCTAACATTTTAATTTTCCCCGACCTTTCAGGTTCAGTAGATTTTTGCAAGTTTTGGAATTGCATTTCTGATCGTTCAGATTGCAAAACAGGCTGGCTGGTTTGTGTCACGGTTTCATTCAAAATATTACGATTCGGATCGTTGGTTCGAATGTTTACCCCCGACGGAACTTCAAGTGTCCGGAAGCAAGTACGGGGCACATTTTGATTCATGTCTGCTTGCTGCGGTGGTACATTTTGAAAACCCGTACTGCCTAATACTGGATTTCTTAACATGGGCTGGGGAAAGGAAACACTTTCCCGTGGTTCTGATCTATAATCTAAGTTTCCCATATAGGGCCTCTCCATTCTTGATTCCTGATTGACTGGATAGGGAACGAACCCAGGACCCACTTGCCGTAGGTCAAACCCTGTATTCATATTGCCAAAAGTGTTTGGTTGATTTGGGTAAGCATTAATTGTGCTAGGGTACGGTTGTAACGGTATTGCTCCGGTTACTGGGCGTGTCCCAACAAATGAGCCAGGAAAATGGTTAACCGGTGCATTATTGTTATACTCAAACTGAGGATAGACAAATGGTTCGACACAGGGCATTGAATAAGGCACTTGATACCCGCTATGCACGTACATGTTTGTATCTAAAGCCCTGGTTGTTGAAACATGCGGCATTCTGAAACTATTTTGTGTTGTAAAATTGTCAAATCCGACCGACCTCGCTTGTTGTTGCGTATAAGTTCGTGTGTCAGGAGGCATGTTATTGCTTAAATTCGGCAAAGTTTGATTGTTCATGCTGTTTCCTGGTTGCAAGCTACACCTAGTACCCATGCCTGGAATAGCAGTCGTTACCGACGGACCCGGTATATAAGCAGTACTATTAAACGGCTGTCTCGGTCCGACGGCACACGGAGTAACACTCCCTGTAACCGACGAATCGAAAGGCTGTGCTTGTGTATGAATATTTGAATCACTAGAACTCGACGGAACGGTTGTTCCGATGACACTAGAAGTCGACACAACCATATGCGACTGGATAGTCGATGACTGACTGCTGTTATTTCCAAACATGTTTACTGTACGGTTATTTGTACATGTACTTACTTGACACGTCACTGGGTTATTGCTAATAGGGTATGAGCATGATGCAGTCCCAGACCCAGGAATACGAATCATAAGTGTATCCGTAAGTCCTACAGGTGTATGAGGCATGTAATATTTGGAAGTAGTTTCATTCCCATATGTATACACGGAACCTAAAGGGTTAACAAGATCATTAGGTGTACTGGGTAATCTTTCGGGTTCGCTTCTGAGCCCGTTGAATGGTAACGGAGTCAACAGTTCAAAGTTTGAGCCTTCGGAAACTGAAGTGTCATGGCTTCTATCTATAAATGAAATTCCATAATTTTGTCCCCAAATGTCAGTCCCACCAACAGCCATCTGTTGCTGCTCTGGGCTCTGTAGCTTATTCATCATAATTGAATTCTCAAAGGCAGAGAAATCCTTTGAGCCTCCATTATGAAATGAGACGGACTTACCTCTCGTGTCTGTCTGACCTGTATAACTGACGTGGCGACTAAGACCATCACCCGTGTCGACTGTACATGTGGGAATTGTCCACGTATGTATATTCACACCGGTACAAGTTGGTGTATGTGCTACAGTGCTTACAGGCACCGTTAAAGAAGGAAAAAATGGGTGCTGGTATGCCCCGGTGCTCATGGGCACCGATGAAGGATCAGCAAAATCGCTGTCCTCTAAAACCATATCTGAACCAGTGTATGACATGATGAATGAATGTGACAGTTCTTCAGATTAAATTAACAAACTGTACTTATAACTGCATTAAAATATCAAGAATTAAACCCCTAAACATCACAAAAAATGTGTAACGCAACGCAAAACAGATCTCCGGTCAAAAGGCACCAAATGTGGTAGGTGGTCTGAAGTCTGGCTACGACGGACAGACGAACGGACGCCAAAGATGGACGGACGCACGGACACCAGAGATGGACAGACGGACGAACGCCAGAGATAGACGGACAGACACCAGACGAATACTGAGCCACCCAGAGTACACTTAACAATAAGTGCACTCCCGTGTATCGTATAGAGGTTCGATCACTAGAGTCTGAATGCGTTCGCTACACAAGAAATACAATTCAAAAGATTTCAATTTTATTCAATTTAGACAAGGAATTTCAAAATAGATGGCGTGATTAGGCGATGAAATGTGAAAATGGTTGAGAAAAAAATATACACTGTTTCCTAATTTAACCGTTTGAACCTATTACACTTAGCATTGCAGTTGCAACCGTTAGTGTCAACAAGTTTACACTAAGCGTTGCAGTTGCAACCGTTAATTACAACACGTTAACACTAAGCATTGTGGTTACAATGCGTTAAAACTAAGCGTTGTAGTTAAAACAATAAGTGCACTCCCGTGTATCGTATAGAGGTTCGATCACTAGAGTCTGAATGCGTTCGCTACACAAGAAATACAATTCAAAAGATTTCAATTTTATTCAATTTAGACAAGGAATTTCAAAATAGATGGCGTGATTAGGCGATGAAATGTGAAAATGGTTGAGAAAAAAATATACACTGTTTCCTAATTTAACCGTTTGAACTGTCAGCCGAATGAAAAATGCAAGATGCGAAAGCCAAAAAATATGAAGCCAAAAATTGTCCTTATTTCCTAAATTGCAGAAGAGAAAAAAAAAATATAATTTAGAAAACGTCGAGTTAATGAAAACTCGTTTTATATTTAAAAAAGTTTCGAATCTATAGTAGATTCGTTCAGTAAGAAGGAACGAGCACTCGTGAGTGCTCGATGACAGGTATCAGCGGATTTACCTCCGATAACCCAAACAAGACGCTGGAACAAGCGATAGAAGGACGACACTTCCAATTTAAACCTATCATTTAATATGCCTGTCATTTCAAGTGAAAATAGTGTGAACCAACTTCGCTATGCAGAGCAAAGCGACTCTTAATTTATGAAAGTTACTGAATGAAAGTTGATGAAAATCAACCCTGATATAAAGATTAACTAAATATTCCTTCAGGAAAATATAAAATGCTACTAGAGTAGCTAATAACAGAATTTATAGAAATAATGCTAATTCAGCACTATTTGAATAAACCGCCATTAAAATAAAGAAAAATAACTTTTGTATAACCAGACAAGCGGATTATTCATCTTAGCAAGAAAGTGCAAATGTACGAAACAACGTTCCTGATTGGTTCAAAATGTCCAAAAGTGACCAATCACAGAACGGCTTATAGAAAAGTTCGGTTGAATTCACAAAATGGTAGCCTGCAGTGTAAATAAATTTAACTGAAACAAATATTGAAAAATACGGCAAATTTAGACAAAAGTTAATGACCCTAGTTATTCAGACCTATTACACTTAGCATTGCAGTTGCAACCGTTAGTGTCAACAAGTTTACACTAAGCGTTGCAGTTGCAACCGTTAATTACAACACGTTAACACTAAGCATTGTGGTTACAATGCGTTAAAACTAAGCGTTGTAGTTAAAACCGTTAATGACAACACGTAAACACTAAGCTTTGCAGTTGCAACCATTAAAACCATGTCAACACGTTAAAACTAAGCGTTGTAGTTATAACCGCTAATTGCAACACGTTAGCACTAAGCATTGGATTTGCAACCGTTAATACCGTGGCAACATGTTAAAACTAAGCGTTGCAGTTAAAACCGTTAATGACAACACGTAAACACTAAGCTTTGCATTTGCAACCGTTAAAACCGTGTCAACACGTTAAAACTAAGCGTTGCAGTTACAACCGTTAGTGTCAACATTACAGTAAGTGTAGCATTCGTTTACGTTAATTTCAACACGTTAACACGTTGCAACCGTTTATGTCAACATTTTAACACTTAGCATTGCAGTTGCAACCGTTAGTGTCAACATGTTTACACTAAGCGTTGCAGTTGCAACCGTTAATGACAACACGTTAACACTAAGCATTGCGGTTACAATGCGTTAAAACTAAGCGTTGTAGTTAAAACCGTTAATGACAACACGTAAACACTAAGCTTTGCATTTGCAACCATTAAAACCATGTCAACACGTTAAAACTAAGCGTTGTAGTTATAACCGTTAATTGCAACACATTAGCACTAAGCATTGGATTTGCAACCGTTAATACCGTGGCAACACGTTAAAACTAAGCGTTGTAGTTAAAACCGTTAATGGCAACACTTAAACACTAAGCTTTGCATTTGCAACCGTTAAAACAGTTGCAAACGTTAGTGTCAACATGTAAGCACTAACCGTTACAGTTGCAACCTTAAATGCAACACGTTAACATTAAGCGTTAGTGGCAACACGTTAAAGCTAAGCGTTGCAGTTGCAAACGTTAGTGTCAACATGTAAGCACTTACCGTTGCAGTTACAACCTTTAAAGGCAACACGTTAACATTAAGCATTGCAGTTGCAAGCGTTAGTGGCAACACGTTAAAACTAAGCGTTGCAGTTACAACCGTAAGTGTCAACATTATAACAGTAAGTGTAGCATTTGCTTACGTTAATTTCAACACGTTAAAACGTTGCAACCGTTTATGTCAACATGTTAACACTTAGCATTGCAGTTGCAACCGTTAGTGTCAACATGTTTACACTAAGCGTTGCAGTTGCAACACGTTAACACTAAGCATTTCGGTTACAATGCGTTAAAACTAAGCGTTGCAGTTACAACCGTTATAACATTATAACAGTGTAGCATTTGCTTACGTTAATTTCAACACGTTAACACGTTGCAACCGTTTATGTCAACACTTAGCATTGCAGTTGCAACCGTTAGTGTCAACATGTTTACACTAAGCGTTGCAGTTGCAACCGTTAATGACAACAGGTAAACACTAGGCTTTGCATTTGCAACCATTAAAACCATGTCAACACGTTAAAACTAAGCGTTGTAGTTATAACCGTTAATTGCAACACGTTAGCACTAAGCATTGGATTTGCAACCGTTAATACAGTGGCAACATGTTAAAACTAAGCGTTGCAGTTAAAACCGTTAATGACAACACGTAAACACTAAGCTTTGCATTTGCAACCATTAAAACCGTGTCAACACGTTAAAACTAAGCGTTGTAGTTAAAACCGTTAATGGCAATACGTAAACACTAAGCTTTGCATTTGCAACCGTTAAAACAGTTGCAAACGTTAGTGTCAACATGTAAGCACTAACCGTTAGAGTTGCAACCTTTAATGGGAAGACGTTAACATTAAGCGTTAGTGGCAACACGTTAAAGCTAAGCGTTGCAGTTGCAAACGTTAGTGTCAACATGTAAGCACTAACCCTTGCAGTTGTAACCTTTAAAGGCAACACATTAACATTAAGCATTGCAGTTGCAAGCGTTAGTGGCAACACGTTAAAACTAAGCGTTGCAGTTACAACCGTTAGTGTCAACATAACAGTAAGTGTAGCATTTGCTTACGTTAATTTCAACACGTTAACACGTTGCAACCGTTTAATGTCAACATGTTAACACTTAGCATTGCAGTTGCAACCGTTAGTGTCAACATGTTTACACTAAGCGTTGCAGTTGCAACCGTTAATGACAACACGTTAACACTAAGCATTGCGGTTACAATGCGTTAAAACTAAGCGTTGTAGTTAAAACCGTTAATGACAACACGTAAACACTAAGCTTTGCATTTGCAATCATTAAAACCATGTCAACACGTTAAAACTAAGCGTTGTAGTTATAACCGTTAATTGCAACACATTAGCACTAAGCATTGGATTTGCAACCGTTAATACCGTGGCAACACTTTAAAACTAAGCGTTGCAGTTAAAACCGTTAATGACAACACGTAAACACTAAGCTTTGCATTTGCAACTATTAAAACCATGTCAACACGTTAAAACTAAGCGTTGTAGTTATAACCGTTAATTGCAACACGTTAGCACTAAGCATTGGATTTGCAACCGTTAATACCGTGGCAACATGTTAAAACTAAGCGTTGCAGTTAAAACCGTTAATGCCAACACGTAAACACTAAGCTTTGCATTTGCAACCGTTAAAACCGTGTCAACACGTTCGACAAAGACATTTTTCATTCTGCTCATTCTGCCAGTTTGCTAACTTTACCATTTCATTCTGCTCATTCTGCCAGTTTGCTAACTTTACCGTTTCATTCTGCTCATTCTGCCAGTTTGCTAACTTTACCATTTCGTTCTGCTCATTCTGCCAGTTTGCTAACCTTACCGGCTTTTAAATATGAACCTTTGTTACCACGGGCCAGGACGGACGATGAAAATAATATTTATTCTCGTGTTGCACACCCCCCATGCTAGGTGTTTTTATTTAGGCATTTCATGGTAATAAACTGTTGGGTGTATGTGTTAGGTAGTTGCTACTATCCATGAAGCTTAGGTTCCGGCCAAAAATGTTGAGTGGGATATTAATCAGTCGTTGAACACGAACAAATGAAAATGACTGCGGCTTCTGGGGTCATAACTTAGTCATCAAACCACATCTTTAGAGTTATGTTTAAAACCATGCGGTTTGTCGACGACTATGCACAGACAGCATTGGTAGATATGATAAATGTGTGTGTGTGTGTGTGTGTGTGTGTGTGTGTGTGTGTGTGTGTGTTTATACATATGTATCTAGTTTTGGTATAATCTAAAACTTCGACGAAACAATTGCATACTATATGCAACCAAAAAACGGGACCAATAAGAGACGAAATATGATAGAGGCCCGAGTATAGGTTTTGATCGAACTTTAAACTAGCAAAGCATGCATAGAAGATCAGCAAGATTATGTGGTTGAAAACATACAAACAATCACCCATGACATGAATGAAAGGGGGCACCACATTTTTCTGCATTATAACAAGTAAAACTATTATTTTGATTTAAGCCGCGAGAGTTCAAAGATGCCTTCGTGGTATCAGGTCAGGTAAGACACACAATATGTTGCACAGCCACAGAAATCTACCGAGCCCTCTTGATACTTTGGGTTCAGAAAACAGAGGGATTGTAGACCTACTATTTTTGTATTGTAACACAAGTACTGCTCAGCTGCTCAGCTCATCTATGCTAATATTAACGTATATACAAATGTCGGTTTTCCCATGATGCGGCTGATATGAAATATTGGAAGGAATTGCCTTCAGTTTGCTAACATTTCCTACTTAAGCGCAGTGATAAATGTGTGTGTGTGTGTGTGTGTGTGTGTGTGTGTGTGTGTGTGTGTGTTTATACATATGTATTTAGTTTTGGTATAATCTAAAACTTCGACGAAACAATTGCATACTATATGCAACCAAAAAACGGGACCAATAAGAGACGAAATATGATAGAGGCCCGAGTATAGGTTTTGATCGAACTTTAAACTAGCAAAGCAGGCATAGAAGATCAGCAAGATTATGTGGTTGAAAACATACAAACAATCACCCATGACATGAATGAAAGGGGGCACCACATTTTTCTGCATTATAATGCTACATACCAAGTTTCATGGAAATCGGCCCACTGGTTCTGGAGAAGAAGATTTTTAAAGGTTTTTGCTATTTATAGCCATGGCGGCCATCTTGGTCATGTGACCTGGACCATTTATTTCGTTCCCCCTTCCTAAGGATGCTCCACATGAAGTTTGGCTTTGATCGGCCAAACGGTTTCAGAGGAGAAGATCTTTGAAATTGTGGACGGAGGACGGACGGACGACGGAGCATGGCCATCCTATAAGCTCACCTTGTGAGCCCTCGGCTCAGGTGAGCTAAAAAGTAGGAAAACTTGTCAATCTTATCCAGTATTTTGAAACCTCCCATGTTCAAATGACATAGAAAAGCAAAGGGTGAAAAATGATTTGCTGCTGTTTTTTTTTTTTTTTTTTTTTTTTTTTTTTTTTTTGTGTGTGTGTGTGTGTGTGTGTGTGTGTGTGTGTTTTTTTTTTTTTTTTTTTTTCAAACAAAAGTAGTGTATTTCAAAATAATATAAGTGGTATCCACTTTTAATCCAACAAAAATCTGCCCAGAATTAAAGACAACATAAAACATAAAAGTAGGCAATGATCAGGTAATGAGAGAATCAGAAAAAAACTCAGGTGGGGCAAAACTAGATTGACAATCAGGTACTTATACTAAGAAAACAAATTTGTAAGCAGAGTGAGCAGGTTGAGCAGGTATTTCCCAATAGGCGGCCACTCAGTTACCCAAACCTAACCAGAAAATGAAAACGTAGATAAGGTGCAAACATCACAAACATTCAACACCAAAACAATTAGAACTTATCATCATCGAAAGACTGTATCTGGATTTTCTACATTTCCCTTCATGTTATTCTCCATCATAGTGTTCCAGTTAAAACTTGCTGGAACTTGCACCACTACCACTTCCCATTTATTGCTCACCGTTTACTGATGTACATCTTATATTATTAAGTCATACAGTGTCTTCCATACAGATCTTCTTATAATTAAACAAACATTGAAATATTTACGTTAACAATCACTGATTTTCAATAAGTAGGTCCAACTGCATAAAACAAAAATCCGATTTTCAACTTTTTAGAATATCTTTGTTTTAACTAAGGTCAGCCATTCAGAAACTATGTCCTAAAATTCTGAATGCAACAGTTTTCTAGATTTTTTACTACATCCATTTAAATTTATGTGATAAAATGGCAATTTTGTCCAAGGAAAAACCTTCGATACTTAGTACCCTATCTATTTGGTAATGTATAATTAAATACAATCCTTGAAAATCGGTATTGTCATGGTAGAAACGATTTGTAAGGACACTGATAAAACCAAATAAGATTTGAATTTTTGATTCTTCAAAATATTAGCGTATTCACTAGGGCCTAAAATCTTCCCCAGGTTTGTACACAAATCCTTTGACCTGGCTAACAAATTTGCCTAAACTTAAAGTTTAAATTACAACTGAACTAGGGAGTGTAAAAATAATCATGACCGAAAAATAAAATAGTTAAGGGTGCAGCACATGGTTTTTACCCATTTGTCCTAGGCAAAAAAGTCAATATAGAGGGGTACGGCTACATTTTGGTCTGTAAATGTGTGTAAAAATATTTTGAAGCAGTATTTGACTTTTATTTCACTCAAGCAGTTGTTATTTATGATTTAAATTGATTTTTGTCAGGTCACATGACCTTCTGTATTTTTTTTATTAGTGCAGAACTAACTTGCTGGATTTTACCCTCAACCCCGGAAATCAGCTGTTCAAAAATGGCTCTTTTTTGAAGTGGAATTTACTATGATAAGTCAACGGCTGGCAGGTATTCAAATGTGCATAGAAATTAAGCATTAGGGTGTATCTACACATGGGTATGCAGTTTATGGTCATTGCATGTGCCAGTGGCATGTCGCACTTCAAAGAAAATGTGTCTTTTGGTGCAAAAATTGCCCTTTTAGTAAGGGGGGTGGGGTAATGTTTACATTTGCACAGAGATGGCTCCAGTAAGCAGAAACTGTTTCTGTTACTTTAAGATTAATTGCTGGTCTATTTGTAATTGACTGTGAGTATATATGAAGGGCTATTAATGTTTTGTCTTGTTGCAATGGGTAATTTATTGAGTAGCCGTCGTAAAAACTTTGGCCGGCCATTGGAAACCGTGTACTGCCCCCTAACCGTTCCATATCATGTGCCGGTATCACTTTGAGTTATGTTTAATGATTATCGCCACGAGTCTTAGTTTATGCCAACACTGCTAAATATAACGAAGATTTTGATAGATTTTGAGGGATCCTCGTACTAGCTAAACAAAAAGTAATGTTAATTACAGTACTTAATTTTGAATAAGAGTGCTTCAAAATATAATAGAACACAAAAGAAGTTGAAAATGTATAGCATGTGGATCCTAGTTTTACCAATTCGTTTTCGTAACGAAAGTTTTTAACGAAGGTTTAAGTATCATACTATGCATGTTACAGTTCAGTTAAAAGAAGGTGTTTGCAAGCCTATTTAAAACATAGTACACACACGTCCGGCTTCTTTATTTGTGACAAAATGTTGAATTATCTGGAACACTGTAAGAGACACTGAACATGCCTGAAATATTGTACGGAAGATTTCATCTTTTCAATTTTATTTATTGTCTCTGTTATGGATAGCATGTGCTTTGTTTGGGTTCATGATTCATTTAAAGAATACAGGAATATTCCATACACACTCTCGTGCTAGATTAAGTACTAATTTAGTACAACGTTGCATTTTAAAGAACTGTTTTGTTACAAACCTAGCAGATCATGTGTTTATTTCGAGACATTTGCGCCCATACGTCGCTGAACTTAAAATAATGCAAATGAAAGCATCCAATAAGTTTGTTGTATGATATGATTTATATATTTGATTTTATGTCGATAATAGAAACACTTCCAGAAGCCAAAAGCTCCAAATACTGATGTTAAAACTTTTGTTACCGACCAGTAACGAAGGTTTGCTGTACTTAATGTGCAAAATACAGCATTGGAGGGAAATCATGCACGCCCTATGTTTTGCATCTCACTGAAAAATGTCCTTTGCTGTATATAGATAGAAAAAATATTCAGGATCGATGCTGTACTTCTTGATTGCTCTATCACTATAAATAACATTATTTTACCTAGTTTTCCTCAAAGTTAAAACCAAAATCTGTTGCTATGTCTACTTTCATTGGTCTCTTTTCGACGTTTTCTAGTCGGCAGGGGTAGGGGCCTTATATTGAGACATATGTAGACCTATTTCATACACAATCCCGATTATCGTATGCCATTGCATATTTCGATAACGAAAATTTAAATCTCGAAGGTTTAAAACCACCTTTGAAATACGTGTAACTGATTGTATTACAACATACGCTGTCAGTTTTTGGCTTAAAAATCCCGGGATAACATGTACATGTACAAAGACAGTGTGTATGTTGTAAACACCTAGCCACGAAAGCTTTGTCAATTTACTTTTGAAACATAGTAGGTTATTTCCAGCAGAAGCTAACATGTAGACAATGCCCTTATATGGAAAATATGTTAATATGGCAACATGGTCTAGTTTAGTGGTCACGTTGAAGTTACAAAGGATGTTTGAAACATAATATAAATGTCTTCCACAGTATGTTGCATATAGCAATCACGCAGGTTTTATACAAAAACCATTTTCTGGCGACACGTAAACAGGTGAATGGCTACCATTGCATTGTTTGCACACCTGCATAACAAATAAATAATTCAATAACTAGAATACCTAGCAGATATTTTAAACATATAAAACTGTATATAAGCATCCATTTACTAGAAAAATTTAAACAGGTATGTTTTGAGTTTTGTCTTGGCGACAGTAACGAAGGTTTAAATATCGACACATTTTGATATGTAAAAACAACAAATCAGCAGGCAGAAACACCATTTTTTCTGTGTTTGTGTACTATTACCTTTGCCAAGTTATAGGGCAATAAGATTGTCTATCCTAGTTATTGTGTGTCAGAAAATACCAAGAATGTGAGTTGGACCTACTTATTGAAAATCAGTGAATGCGAGTTTCTTTCTGTAACATGTGTTGTATTTCTTCTGGTAGTGTACTCTCAAGGGAGGCTCTATTGGTTTTAGTCTCTGGTCTTTGTCTGGGGAGAGACTCCAAAAATTTAATTATATACTATGTAAAATAAATTTAGCAATTTTTGATGTTAGATATATTTTTGATCATCTCAGAGCAATTTTGGATATTTCTTTAATTTAAATGACAAGAGCAGTGTCTTAGGCACACGATACGCTTGAATTTAAAAACGCCACCCTTTAAAGAGGCTTCTGGAACAACCAACAAATACAGAAAGGGTGTGGATGCAAAATTCTCAACCATTGAACACAATGCAAACAGCTGACTTTTGTTGAGTCCATTAGGCCCATCCTTTCCAACCCATATTTATGAACGTTATTGATTATGTGACAAGTGAGACTGGGCTTTTTTGTCCCCCGCCTTTTCGAAGAAAAGCGGAGGGACATAGTTTTTGGCTTTCCGTCCTTCCGTCCGTCCTTCCGTCCGTCCGTCCTTCCGTCCCCCTATAGGAGTATGTACCTTGTGTGCGCAACTCCTCCTACAGTTTTATTCCTATTCTTTTGAAACTTTACAGATGTCTTCATCATGCTTTGAAGATGTGCATGTGGTTTGGATATAATGTTCAGATTAATTTTTGACACTTTTTTCGCAATTTGAACTTAGTCATTTTTCGGGCATTTTGATAATGAAAGTGAATAGACAGTGGGTACCTTGTGTGCGCAACTCCTCCTACAGTTTTATTCCAATTCTTTTGAAACTTTACAGATGTCTTCATCATGCTTTGAAGATGTGCATGTGGTTTGGATATAATCCTCAGATTAATTTTTGACACTTTTTTTGCAATTTGAACTTAGTCATTTTTCGGGCATTTTGGTAATGAAAGTGAATAGACAAAGGGTACCTTGTGTGCGCAACTCCTCCTACAGTTTTATTCCGATTATTTTGAAACTTTACAGATGTCTTCATCATACTTTGAAGATGTGCATGTGGTTTTTCGGTATTTTGACAATGAAAGTGAATGGACAGTGGATGCCTTGTGTGCGCAACTCCTCCTTCAGTTTTTAATTCAGATTCTTTTGAAACTTTACAGATGTCTTGATGATGCTTTGAAGATATGCATGTGCTTTGGATATAATCCTCAGGTTAATTTTTGACACTTTTTCGCAATTTGAACTTAGTCGTTTTTCAGGCATTTATACAATGAAAGTGAATGGACATTGTGTACCTTGTGTGCAAACTTCTACCTCAGTTTTATTCTGATTCTTTTCAAACTGTACAGATGTCCTGACCATGATTTGAAGATTTGTTAATATTAATGATTCTGAAAAAAAAATGGACCCCAGGGGCTCATTTGCCCCAGCCCTGGGGCATTATACATGTATATTACCATAATATTCAAACGTCTTCTCCTCTGAAACTGCTTGGCCAATCAAAGCCAAATTTCATGTGAAGCATCTATAGAATAGGGAAATTAATGTATATATAAATAATTAAGGTCACATGACCAAGATGGCCGCCATGCCCATATATGGTAAGAATCTTCTTGGCGGCCCCCGTCTTGGCGGCCCCCTTCTCCGGAACCGGTGGACCGATTTTGAAGAAACTTGGCATGAAGCATTGATGACTCAAGTACTACAATGTATGTATAAATCAAATCATGACCCTGTGATGACCTTGACCTATTTTAAGGCAAGGTCAACATGGGTTGCCTATGAATTTGAATGGGTAAACTGTTAAAATGTCATTTGAAGGGAAAAACTTGTATGGATTATTCTAATAAAAAAAAATGGCCCAAGGGCTTCATCTGCCCCTATACTGGGACTATTTTCTATAACATTCGTATATACAGCAGATGTCAGGTGAGCGTTTACAGGACCATTGGTCCTCTGGTTTATAAAAACATGTCTTCTGTCCATTTGCATACTCCTAGCAAGTTTCCCCCCATTCAATTTCGTTTTACAGATTTTCCCATTCAGATGCGTTGGCGACCTATGTTGACCTTGCCGTAAAATAGGTTAAGGTCATCCAAGGTTCATGATTTATATAAATTTTATAGAGATCTTCCCTAAAATGTTCAAAGTGTAAAATCATAGGCTTCTGGTTCTGGAGAAGAAGATTTTTAAAGGCTTTTATGGCCATGGCTGCCATACTGGTCATGCAACCATAACCATTTACACTTCTCTTCCTAAGAATGCTCCACATGCACGGGTGGTAATCAGGGGAACTAGCTCCAAAAAGAGTCAACGAGATTTTGTTCCCTCGACACATCCGGGAACTCACGAGCTAGTCCTCTCGACGGAAAAAACAGTAAACAAAGGTATGTCTCGAAGCATTTTATCAATATTTATTTCTTTATAAGCTGTCTGCTGCAAAATCCGGCAATGGTAGTCTGTGTAGATATGATTTAACTCCACTCGCTGATAGGATTGGGCATTGGAATATGCACGGTGCGAATATGATTGTAGAAGAGCGTTGAAGACACGAATTGAAAATATGTCAACACGAAGATTTGGGACCACTATTTTTTCATTTTTCGTCAAATATATATCCTTCCAATCGCATGAAACATCACCCCTGATAAAACTAAGCCCCTGAAACCATATAAAAGCAGAATAATCTGGTGAAAACATTGTTTTAGGTGGATATTGACTAAATTACCGTCCGAGCTAGTTCCCACGACATGGAGCTAGGTGCCTCGTCAAGGAGATAGCACCCTCGCTGAGGTTTTACTGAGTCAAAAATGTCATTTCATCTGAATCTGAATCTAAATAGTTTACTGGTGACAGGCCAAATGACATTATTTCACCAGGGGGTTCGGATGGGGGGAAAATTAGTCCCTCGAACGCACGAGTGAAGCGAACTTGGACACACAGTCATCAGACATTTCTGCAGAGGAGATAAGTGAATCAGGGAGTTCATTCCAGTCCCTGATAGTCTGTGGAAAGAAACTACTTTTGTACGCTTCTTTGCTAGCTGATGGTATCTGAAAAGCCAAAGAGTGTTGATTTCTACAGCGCCTATTCTTTGGGATAAGGTGGTCTGTGGGTATTCTGGCTTTACCCTTTAGACCTTTGTATAGCAATATAAGTCTACTATCCTTCCTCCTTTTCTTAAGAGATTCCCATTTCAGTTGACCTAAAATGCCAGTCATGCTCCCAGTTTCAAAAACATAATTTCCCGTCACAAACCTTGCCGCACGATTTTGGACCTTTTCCAGTTCTTCCTGGAGGCCATGAGTGTGAGGGTCCCAAACTGAGCTTCCATATTCCAAGACCGGTTGCACCAGTCCTTTATAAGCTGCTTCTTTCACATCTGGGGGACAAGAATACAAATTTCTTCTCAAGAATCCGAGAGTTCTGTTAGCCTTTGTACAAACATTGGAAATATGAGTATTCCATTTTAAATCATTTGTGATAGTTACACCAAGGTATTTTATGCTTTCAACGTTTTCCAGTACAGTGCCCTCAAGGGTGTAGTTAGCCTGTATCTTACTAGACCGTTTATTTGTCAGCTGCATCATGTTGCATTTGACGGGTTGAAATCTCATTCCCCATTTCCTAGCCCAACTGCCTAAACGATCAATGTATCCTCTTCACGATAGCAAACACAATCATCAGCAAAGAGTCTTATTTCAGACTCAATGTCTGCTGAGATGTCATTTATATACAATGAAAACAGCAAGGGGCCGAGAACGGTGCCCTGAGGGACACCCGACACAACTGGAGCCCAATCCGATTTAATACCATTACCTTAACCACTACCCTTAGTTGTCTGAAACAAAGGAAAGCATTTATCCAACTCAGTGTTGTTCCACCTATTCCATAGCTAAACAATTTGCTTTTAAGGAGTTCATGGGGAGGAGTATCGAAAGCCATTTCAAAATCGAGTATAAAAGTGTCGACCTGGCCTTTTTTGTCTGAGATTTTTGCCCAGTCATTTATCACTGTAGTCAACTGAGTTTCACAGCTATGCCATTTCTTAAATGCGTCTTGCCTGTCCGACAAGAGTTCATGTTCATCAAGATGGGCCATAATATTTGAGCATACTATATGTTCAAGAAGCTTACAAGGAATGCATGTCAAAGAAACAGGGCGGTAATTGCGGGCAAGTGACCTGTCGCCCTTCTTAAACAGGGGGCAAATATTAGCAAGAGACCATTCTTTAGGAATTTCACCTGTATGAATTGACTGCTGGAAGAGATGGGCGAATACCGGACCTAATTCCATGGCCAGTTCCTTTAGGACTCTGGGATGAAGCTCATCAGGCCCTAAGGCTTTAGACGGGTTTAGACCTTTGAGAAGTTTGGTCACCCCTTCCTTTGTGACCACAATATCATGCATGAATGGGGCAGATCTATCTAGAAGAGGGACCTGTTTGTATTCACTTTTAGTGAAAACATCCGAGAACTGACCATTAAATTCTTTCGCCTTCATGATAGCTGTCGTTCCTGGTTTTAGCACCATAGATAGGAAATGATCATAAATTGTATACACAATTAGCACGGGCCATGATGGTATACTACTTTGTAACTTGGACATTAAAATAAAGCAACCCTTCGGATTGAGAGATATCAAATATTTTCTTAGTTTTTCACCGTCGCCAGAAAAAAAGATGGGGGTAGGGGATAATGGAAATACAACACGTGTAAATGTTTTCCTCCCGAAGTGAATTTTAAATCCTATGTAGCTTAAATCTCATACCTGATTTTATAAATCGGTTTGATTAATTTTTATTATTTTGAATTTCTAATGCTTACAGTTTTTATCTGTTTTACCGCATGAAAAACCACATGAAAATAGCGAGTTGAAATATTTTTATTATAAAATACACAAAACTCGTCAAAAAACAAAAGTGAGTATAGCTTTGGAGGCTTCAAATTTCATCTTTAGATATTCTTCACAGAAAAAATGGTAACAGAGCGCCTTCGATTCAAAATTGACATGGAAACGATAGTGTAGGGTCTTTATTAGCGCCAAAATCGCAAAAAGCCGCTATTTTGATAAAAACTATACTTTTATGAAGAATGCGTGGCAAGTTCGATTAATTCTACTATTTCCAATTAAAACAGCACATCGTGCACATTAACTGCAAAATTGGCAAAGGAAAATCGTAAAATATATAAAATACAGCAATTTTATGAATTGCACCGGTAAACGGTATACACCGGTAAACGGGTGAGTCACCATATGAAGCAAGAGAAAAAAAAATAAATAAAAAAAAAAAAAAAAAAGAAAGAAAAAAAAAGAAAAAAAAAAAGAAAAATAATAAAAAAAACATAATACGAATTTTCAACTGAAACTTTCATTTTTACTTATGACAAATCGCTGTATTTTGTATAGGCGTGTTTTCGTAATGTGTTGTTTTCGTTCGTATGTTTTTAGATAATACAGTAGCATAATGAATTGTGGTCTGCTGTGAGTTATGAAACGGTTAACATCTGTAAAACATCTGTAAAATTGCAGTTAACTGTCCCATTTCTCGTGATATTTATATTGTAAATCATAATGTCCAAGTTACAAAATAGTATACCATCATGCCCCATGCTAATTGTGTATACAATTTATGATCATTTCCTATCTATGGTGCTAAAACCAGGAACGACAGCTATCATGAAATGACATTTTTGACTCAGTAAAACCTCAACGAGGGTGCTATCTCCTTGTCGAAGCACCTAGCTCCATGTCGAGAGGACTAGCTCGGACGGTAATTTAGTCAATATCCTCCCAAAACAATGTTTCCACCGGATTATTTTGCTTTTATATGGTTTCAGGGGCTTAGTTTTATCAGGGATGATGTTTCATGCGATTGGAAGGATATATATTTGACGAAAAATGAAAAAAATAGTGGTCCAAAATCTTCGTGTTGACATATTTTCATTTCGTGTCTTCAACGCTCTTTTATTCGTACCGTGCATATTCCAAGGACCAATCCTATCAGCGAGTGGAGTTAAATCATATCTACACAGACTACCATTGCCGGATTTTGCAGCAGACAGCTTATAAAGAAATAAATATTGATAAAATGCTTCGAGACATACCTTTGTTTACTGTTTTTCCGTCGAGAGGACTAGCTCGTGAGTTCCCGGATGTGTCGAGGGAACAAAATCTCGTTGACTCTTTTTGGAGCTAGTTCCCCTGATTACCACCCGTGACATGGAGTTTGGCTTTGATAGGCGAAGCAGTTTCAGAGAAGAAGAGCTTTGATAAATGGTAATATACATGTACTTTGCCCCGGGGTGGGGGCAAACCTTCCCCTGGAGTCCAATTCTTTTCAGAATTATAAATCTTCAGTCCATTTGCCCAGTTCAATAAAGTTTTTCCCTTTTAATGACATTTTGACAATTTTCCCCATTCAAATGCATGGGCCACCTATGCTGACTGTAGTAGTGCGGCAAGGGAAGTATGTTGTATATAGTGTATATAGATTTATAGGGTGCATAATTGACCAGTCTAACTGGTCCGGACCTTTTAGCCTCATGGTTATGATGCTTGATTTTTACCCTGGCGATCGGGGTTTGAGGCCAGCTCTGGCTGGATGTTTTATTTACAGGCCTATATTTCTCCTACTACTACCTTTGGTGCCTGGTGCCAGGCTGACTACCATTGGAGCCTTAGGGCGAAGATATGTCTGCGGTAAAATTTTTGAAAGCCTGAAAAGAAAATGAAATTTTCTGCGTTTTTGCACCTACAAGGTGTCTTGGATAACAAAACTGCCATCTAAAAATGCCCCACTTAAAATTCATTTTTTGACAAAAGTGAAACCCAAATGTCCACCCTGATTGTGTTTTAGCTGTCAGCTTTGACTGGATCTTCATCACTCTTGGTAGTAATGAGGACAACCTTAATGTTGCAGACGAGGTTAATTTTCAAGCAGATCGACGCACGGACTGCTGTAGAGTTAGCTACCTTTGAGTGTTGGAAAAATAGATATACATGTATATAAATGGTTTGTTAACACTCTCACACCCTCATGTTTGATCAGATCTTGCTCATTCTTGGCAGTCAGGAGAACAACCAGAATAACTTGATTGAGTTTGAATTTTAACCAGATCCCACATCCACAACAGATTGCGGAGTTAGTTGCCCTTGAGTGTTTGAAAAATTGAAATTTAGTGTTGTTACCAGTTAAGCACCAATATTTTTGATTGTATCTTCATTCTTGGCACAACAAAGGACAACTATATAATATCTCGGCATTTGCATTTCAACTGGATCATGGACTGCATTTACCTGCCCTTGAGTGTCTTGAAAAATCTTGATTGATAACGGTAAAACTGCTTCATTTATGATTGTGTTCTCAATCTTGCAGGTGAAAGGGACAAGCACGAAATTTTCGATAAAATGGAAATGAACTAACCCAACTTAGAACTGCGGAATTGTTTGCCCTTTAGTGTTACAAAAATCAATCTTTAGTTTGCTACTGATGGTTCAGACACAATGGTTCTCAGGTGAGCGATTGTTGCCCAAAGCAAATACAACACAGAGGTAGACAGAATAAACGAAGAAAAAAAAAACAACATAAAGATAAGTCAGAACAGAAATGCCAAGGAATGGTCGATGAAGAAATTACTCAGTGGCTTTAATTGATTTTACCTGGCCTTAAATCTTGCCTTAAGACTTATTTATTTAAACAAAAGTTAATTATTTGTCTTAGATTTTAAATGAATAAGAATATTACCGAGATGCTTTAAAAGCAGTGAGCATATGAGAAAAAGGATGTGCCATACCGCGCTTTTGGCTACATAAGCCTCTTGAGTGACCCTGTAGTTTTGGCATTGTAGAAAACAACATATTTAGCTCACCTAAAAAGAACCAGAAGCCCTACAATTTTAAAACTTGGCATAAAGCATCAGTGGGAGAAGCTCTACAAAGTTTATATAAATCATGACCCTGGGATGACCTTGACATATTTTACAGGAAGGTCAGTGTAGTAGTAGGAGAAATATAGGCCTGTAAATAAAAACATCCAGCCAGAGCTGGCCTCAAACCCCGATCGCCGGGGTAAAAATCAAGCGTCATAACCACAAGCTAAAAGGTCCGGACCAGTTAGACTGGTCAATTATGCACCCTATAAATCTATATACACTTTATACTACATACTTTGCTTGCCGCACTACTACATTCCTCCATGCTACAATGAAACATTTGTATCAAATGTTTAGGATTCACATATCCACAATTAAATAACTATTCCCAGGCACTTTTTGACTCCGCAGACATATCTTCGCCCTAAGGCTCCAATGGTAGTCAGCCTGGCACCAGGCACCAAATGTAGTAGTAGTAGGAGAAATATAGGCCTGTAAATAAAACATCCAGCCAGAGCTGGCCTCAAACCCCGATCGCCAGGGTAAAAATAAAGCATCATAACCATGAGGCTAAAAGGTCCGGACCAGTTATTTATTGAACTGGGCAAATGGACTGAAGATTTATGATTCTGAAAAGAATTGGACTGCAGGGGAAGGTTTGCCCCCACCCCGGGGCAAAGTACATGTATATTACCATTTATCAAAGCTCTTCTTCTATGAAACTGCTTTGCCTATCAAAGCCAAATTCCATGTGGAGCATTATTAGGAAGAGAAGTGTAAATGGTTATGGTTGCATGACCAGTATGGCAGCCATGGCTATAAAAACCTTTAAAAATCTTCTTCTCCAGAACCAGAAGCCTATGATTTTACACTTTGAACATTTTAGGGAAGATCTCTATAAAATTTATATAAATCATGAACCTTGGATGACCTTAACCTATTTTACGGCAAGGTCAACATAGGTCGCCAACGCATCTGAATGGGAAAATCTGTAAAACGAAATTAAATGGGGGGAAACTTGCTAGGAGTATGCAAATGGACAGAAGACATGTTTTTATAAACCAGAGGACCAATGGTCCTGTAAACGCTCACCTGACATTTGCTGTATAGAAAATAGTCCCAGTATAGGGGCAGATGAAGCCCTTGGGCCATTTTTTTTTTTTAGAATAATCAATATACTGTCCATACAAGTTTTCCCTTCAAATGACATTTTAACAGTTTACCCATTCAAATTCATAGGCAACCCATGTTGACCTTGCCTTAAAATAGGTCAAGGTCATCACAGGGTCATGATTTATACATACATTGTAGTACTTGAGTCATCAATGCTTCATGCCAAGTTTCTTCAAAATCGGTCCACCGGTTCCGGAGATGAAATTTTTTTTATTTTTTTTTTTAATTCAGTTTAACGTCCCTTTCAAGATTATTTCAGCTCATATGAGACGGGCCAATCAGTAGGTGGGGCGAAAACGGGAGAACCCCGAGAAAAATCACCTGACACACCCGCAAGCAGAACTTGGCTTGTCTCACATGTGGCCAGAGCGGGGCTCGAACCCACACCAGACACAGCGGTGAGATGATCGAATGGTTAAGTGCGATAATGAAATATCAGCGCTCTTAACCACTCGGCCACGGGGGCCGCCAAGAAGATTTTTGAAGGGTTTATACCATATATGGGCATGGCGGCCATCTTGGTCATGTGACCTTAATTATTTATATATACATTAATTTCCCTATTCTATAGATGCTTCACATGAAATTTGGCTTTGATTGGCCAAGCAGTTTCAGAGGAGAAGATGTTTGAATATTATGGTAATATACATATATAATGCCCCAGGGCTGGGGCAAATGAGCCCCTGGGGTCCATTTTTTTCAGAATCATTAATATTCACTCCTACTGCCCATTTCCTGCAAGACTTTCACTTTAAATGACAATTTAAAAGTTTTCCCCACTCAAATGCATTGGCGACCTATGTTGACCTTGCTGTAAAATAGGTCAAGGTCATCCAAAGGTCATTATTTATATATACATTGTAGTACTTCAGTCCCTGATGCTTCATGCCAAGTTTTGTTGAAATCGGTCCATTGGTTCAGGAGAAGAAGAATTTTAAAGGGTTTTTACCATATATGGGCATGGCGGCCATCTTGGTAATGTGACCTGGATTATTTATAAACATCTTGATTCTCCCTTCCCATAGATGCTTCCTATAAAATTGGGCTTTGATTGGCCAAGTGGTTTGAGAGAAGAAGATCTTTGAATATTTTTGTAATATACATGTATATTGCCATGGGGTGGGGGCAGACCAACCCCTGGGGGTGCAATTTTTTTTTTTTCAGAATTACCTACCTTCAGTCCGTTTGCCGATTTCTTGCAAGATTTGCCTTTCAAATGACTTTTTAACAATTTTCCCCATTCAAATGCATGGGCGACCTATGTTGACCTTGCCGTAAAATAGGTCAAGGTCATCCAAAGGTCATAATTTATAAACACATTGTAGTACTCTATTTCCCAATGCTTCATGCCAAGTTTCGTTGAAATCGGTCCAGTGGTTCCGGAGAAGAAGATTTTTAAAGGGTTTTTACCATATATGGGTATGGCGGCCATCTTGGTCACGTGACCTGGATTATTTATAAACACATTGGTTCCCCCTTCCTATAGATGCTTCATATAAAATTTGGCTTTGATTGGCCAAGCGATTTCAGAGAAGAAGATCTTTGAAAATGGTGGACGACGACGGACGGACGAAGGACGACGGACGGACGCCGGATCATGACCATCCTATAAGCTCACCTTGTGAGCCCAACGGCTCAGGTGAGCTAAAAATGTCTTCAGGGGGTTGTCTGCCCCTGCCCCGGGGCTATATACATGTATATGACCATAATATTCAAACATCTTCTCTAAAACCGATTGGCCAGTCAAAGGTAAATTTTATGTGGAGCGTCGTTAGGAAATGGGAATGAAAGTTAATATAAATGGTTCAGGTCACGTGACCAAGATAACCGCCATGGTTATAAATAGCAAAAACCTTTATTAATCTTATTCTTCAGAACCGGAAGACCGATGATTTTGAAACATTGCCTTAAGCATCTGTGAATGGAGCTCTACAAAGTTTGTATAATCATGACCCCCAGATGACCTTGACCTGTTTTATGGCAAGGTCAGCTGAGGTCGCATATCCCAGATCTCAGGCGAACATTTACAGGACCATTGGTCCTCTGGTTTAAGTACTATGAAGAAGCAGTAGTGCAGTAAAAAGAAAAATTGGTATAATTCTTTTTGACTTCATGTTGCCAAATCATTCCTTTTCTCATTAATATGCTCACTGCTTTTAAAGGATCTCAGGGTTATTTTTATGTATCGTCAATAGAACTTATATTTTTTACAATATTTGCAGGTGTTCTTGTCTTTTCTCCTTGTGGGTCATACCCACGAAGATGTTGATGCAAGATTTAGTAAGATTGCCGAAAAGTTAAGGACAAATGACGCTGAAACCATTCCACAGTTAGCTTCATTGCTACCTAGTGTAACAGAACTTCACCATATGTTGGACATTAAATCGTGGATTAAACCGTATTTATGGGATATGGAGAAGCACACTGAACAACATCATTTTAAATTTACAAGAGTGGATGGTTCCCCAAGAACGTTCTACAAAAACCTTCAAGACCATGAGTGGTTAGTTGTTGAAGAAAGTGTCATCACAGCAACCCCCAAAGGCAATCCTGGAACTATAAAACCTGATCTATCATCTGTGAATATTGACAGACTATAAAGACAAGTAAATGTGATGCAATTTTTGTTCATAGATACAAATACTGTAAAGTGGTGGTCAGAATTTATAAAAACATTGAAGAAAGATGCTCCTGAAAAAAGAACTATACTAGGCAAATTAAATTTAGCAATTTTCGTAACATTCGCTTGTCTCTGCACATAATGAATAAAAAGGTACAAGTAGGCAAAGATCAGGAAAAGGCGCAATCAAAAAAAGATTCCCACTCCAAAAACCGAGGTGGGAAAAAACCAAACTAACAATCAGGCACTTATACCATGAAACAATCGTAAGCCGAATGGGCAGCTATTTTCCCAATAGGTGGCCACTCAGTTACCTTAACTTAACTAAAAATATGAAAACATACATAAGGCGCCAACAGCACAAAAAATTTTAAACACCAAGACATAAAACAAAAAGAACCACCACAGAAGTATCGACTTGGAACGATCAGTAACACAAAGTTACTGGCGGGCTTAAACCGGTTTTACATGGCCATAACCTCACCCTCAGCTTCTGCAGTGGTTCATAACATTTAGTTAGTTATTCGGTCCTCGTGGTGAATCTCTAACTAGTCAATGAATCATCAAGAACAAACAAATAAATCATGATAAACATCCTGATGAATCAAAAACCAGGACTCACAGACTGAGTAAGCTGCCCGACGATGGAGATCCCTGGGCGCCGAATAACCTACTAACTCCGGAGCAAAAGAAAAACACCAGTTGGACCCCGGTGGGTCAAGCAACAGACAAGAAGCTCCGGCCCCAACCAACTAAAATGAATAGCTTTATGTCGGGGCCATCATAGAGTCTGACGCCCGACCCACCGGCGTGCAATTAAAGAAGGCAGCATAGTTATCAACCATGATTGGGTTAAAAACTAAGCATGCAGACTGTCGCATAACATTCAAGTTATAACCTATACGTTTGTAACGTGTTATGATTTTTCTGAACTGAAAAGAAAAATCATTAATTCCTTTAAGTTTCTTAAATTTGTAAACCAAGTCACCATAAAATTCAGGTTCCGAAAGGCCCTCACTTAAAAGCGTCTTTAACCCAACATTATATTTGGAAATCAATTCATAGTGTCTACGATAAAATTTAGAAAATGTTTTTCGAAGTTTATGATACCGATAGCCCTGTTGGATAAGTTTTGCCGTTAAACATTTATTTCGAGCGTTGAAGTCTGTAACATGATTGCAGACTCTAGCAAACCTAATAAGTTGCGAAATGTATACACCATAAGAAGCACGACGAGGAACGTCACCATCCAAAAAAGGAAAATTTACTATATCAAAATCAAAGTCATCGCGCTTATCATAAATTTTAGAAGAAACAAATCCATTTGCAACAGAAAGATGTAGATCTAAAAAGGGGGCTTCAGTATCTGAGATATTGGCTTTGTTCAACTGAAGTTCAGGTGGATAAATTTGATTGACCATACCTTCAAAATAAGGGTTGTCAATGTTCAATAGGTCATCGAGGTACCTAGATGTGGAATTAAAAGCCTCGATAACATCAGCTTGATTATCATGGTTAAGAGAATCCATGAAATCTCTTTCGTAGCAGTATAAAAATAAATCAGCTACGAGAGGTGCGCAATTTGTACCCATCGGAATTCCAACAATTTGTCTGTATAACTTGGTCCCAAATCTAATATAAATATTATCAAGGAGATAGGATAAGGCGTCGCATACATTCTGACATGACCAAAGTTATATTTTGGAATATGGAACTATGGTAACCTTAGCAAGAACTTCCAGGTGAAACATTTCGAAAAATTCAAACCTTACGGCGATACTGACGTGACGTTACAATTAAGGCACATGATCAAAACTTGCAGGTCTGCTTAAAGTGGGAAACCAAAATCATGCGTAAGCAACTCTTTAGTCATCAAAACAAAGGAAAACATTTAAAACGTTTGGAAACAAAATTTTATCGCCGAGAAATTAAGATCGTAAGTTTTTGAATTCGACGTTTTTTTCTTTTGCTCCTACGTTATCGCCTTACAGTTACATTTCTAACTGGAATTTCCCAAAAATCAGCAATGAGTTTAAATGTTTGATGCATTCCCATATGTTAAAATAAAGAGAGTTTGCCAAATTCCCTATTTTGACCTTATAACGTGAGCTTAAATAAAGAGTTTAACGTCATCGTTATCTCACTAGCATGACGCGTTATGGCGCTGAATCTTTCAAGTACGTGTTCGCCAGTTGAACGCTATTTTTGTTTTTATTTAATTTTCTTACTGTATGAATTTTGCTGTCCCAGTTAAAATGGTTTTTGTTAATGATAATGATAATCGCTGTATTTCCGGTGTATTTGGTTGGTATTTGGGCTTGGTTTTATCAAAAAAGTTTTTGTTGCATGTGTTCGCCAGTTGAACGTTATTTTTGTTTTTATTTAATTCTTTATGAATTTCGCTGTCCTAGTGAAAATGTTTTTTGTTAATGATATAATCGCAGTATTTCCGGTGTATTTGGTTGTGATTTTCTTTGGTTATTTTTGTTTTTATTTAATTCTTTATGAATTTCGCTGTCCCAGTGAAAATGGTTTTTGTTTATGAAAATGATAATCGCTGTATTTCCGGTGTATTTGGTTGTGATTTGGGCATGGTTTTATCAAAAGTTTTTGTTGCATGTGTTCGCCAGTTGAACGCTATTTTTGTTTTTATTTATTTTTCTTTCTTTATGAATTTCGCTGTCCCATTGAAAATGATTTATGTAAATGATAATGATAATCGCTGAATTTCCGGTGTAACTGGTTAGGATTTTGGCAGGGTTTTATTTAAAGTTTTTGTTGCATGTGTACGCCAGTTGAACGCTATTTTTGTTTATTATTTAATTTTCTATTTTTATGAATTTCGCTGTCCCAGTTAAAATGGTTTTTGTTCATGATAATGATAATCGCTTTATTTCCCGGGTATTTGGTTAGATATTTGGCTTGGTTGTATCAAAAGTTTTTGTTGCATGTGTTCGCCAGTTGAACGCTAATTTTGTTTTTATTTAATTTTCTTACTGTATGAATTTCGCTGTCCCAGTTAAAATGGTTTTTATTAATGATAATGATAATCGCTGTATTTCCGGTGTATTTGGTTGGGATTTTGTCTTGGTTTAATCAAAACATTTTGTTGCATGTGTTCGCCAGTTGAACGCTATTTTTGTTGTTACTTTTCTAGTTTTATGAATTTCGCTGCCCCAGTAAAAATGTTTGTTTTTTTTTGTTTTTTTTTTTTGTTGTTGTTGTTTTTTTTTTTTCTTTTTTTAATGATAATGATAATCGCTGCATTCCCGGTGTATTTGGCTGGGATTTTGGCTTGGCTTTATCAAAAGTTTTTGTTGCATGTGTTCGCGGGTTGAACGCTATTTTTGTTTTTATTTAATTTTCTTTCTTTATGAATTTCGCTGTCCCAGTGAAAATGGTTTTTGATAACGATAATGATAATCGCTGTATTTCCGGTGTATTTGGTTGGGATTTGAGGTTGGTTTTATCAAAAGTTAGTGTTGCGTGTGTTCGCCAGTTGAACGCTATTTTTGTTTTTATTTAATTTTCCTTCTTTATGAATTTCGCTGTCCCAGTGAAAATGTTTTTCGTTTATGATAATCGCTGTATTTTCGTTGTACTTGGTTGGGATTTTGGCTTCGTTTTATCAAAAGTTTTTGTTGCATGTGTTCGCCAGTTGAACGCTTTTTTGTTTTTATTTTATTTTCTTGCTTTATGAATTTTGCTGTCCCAGTAAAAATGATATTTTTGTTAATGATAATGATAATCGCTCTATTTCCGGTGAATTTGGTTGGGATTTTGGCTTGGTTTAATCAAACGTTTTGTTGCATGTGTTCGCCCGTTGAACGCTAATTTTGTATGTATTAAATTTTCTTTCTTTATGAATAAGGCTGTCTCAGTGAAAATGGTTTTTGTTAATGATAATGATAATCGCCGTATTTCCGGTGTATTTGGTTGGGATTTTCGCATGGTTTTATCAAAAGTTTTTGTTGCATGTGTTCACCAGTTGAACGCTTTTTTTTGTTTGTATTTTCGCTGTATTTCCAGTGTTTTTGGTTGAGATTTTGGCATGGTTTTATCAAAAGTTTTTGTTGCATGTGTTCGCGAGTTGAACGCCATTTTTTTTTTTTTTTAATTTTCTTTCTTAATGAATTTCGCTGTCCCAGTGAAAATGGTTTTGTTAATGATAATGATAATCTCTGTATTTCCGGTGCATTTGGTTGTGATTTGGGCTTGGTTTTATCAAAATGTTTTGTTGCATGTGTGCCAGTTGAACACTTTTTTCGTTTTTATTTAATTTTCTAGTTTTATGAATTTCGCTGCCCTAGTGAAATGTTTTGTTGTTTTTTGTGTTAATGATAATGATGATCGCTGCATTTCCGGTGTATTTGGTTTGGATTTTGGCTTTGTTTTATCATTGCTGTATGTTTTCGCCAGTTGAACGCTATTTTTGTTTTGATTTAATTTTCCTTCCTTATGAATTTCGCTGTCCCAGTGAAAATGGTTTTTGTTAATGATAATGATAAACGCCGTATTTCCGGTGTATTTGGTTGGAATTTGGGCTTGGGTTTATCAAAAGTTTTTGTTGCATGTGTTCGCGGGTTGAACGCTATTTTTGTTTTTATTTAATTTTCTTATTGTATGAATTTCGCTGTCCCAGTTAAAATGGTTTTTGTTAATGATAATGATAATCGCTGTATTTCCGGTTTATTTGGTTGGAATTTTCGCTTGGTTTTATCACAAGTTTTTGTTGCATGTGTTCGCCAGTTGAACGCTTTTTTCGTTTATATTTAATTTTCTTTCTTTATGAATTTCGCTGTCCCAGTGAAATAGTTTTTTTGTCAATGATAATGATAATCACTGTATTTCCGGTGTATTTGGTTGGGATTTTGGTTTGGTTTTATCAAAAGTTTTTGTTGCATGTGTTCGCCAGTTGAATGCTATTTTTTGTTTTTCTTAAATTTCTTATTTTTTTAATTTCGCTGTCCCAGTGAAAATGTTTTTTGTGAATGACAATGATAATCGCTGCATTTCCGGTGTATTTGGTTGGAATTTTCGCTTGGTTTTATCACAAGTTTTTGTTGCATGTGTTCGCCAGTTGAACGCTTTTTTCGTTTTTATTTAATTTTCTTTCTTTATGAATTTCGCTGTCCCAGTGAAATAGTTTTTTTGTCAATGATAATGATAATCACTGTATTTCCGGTGTATTTGGTTGGGATTTTGGTTTGGTTTTATCAAAAGTTTTTGTTGCATGTGTTCGCCAGTTGAATGCTATTTTTTGTTTTTCTTAAATTTCTTATTTTTTGAATTTCGCTGTCCCAGTGAAAATGTTTTTTTGTGAATGATACTGATAATCGCTGTATTTCAGGTGTAATTGGTTGGGATTTGGGCATGGTTTTATCAAAAGTTTTTGTTGCATGTGTTCGCCAGTTGAACGCTTATTTTTGTTTTTATTTAACTTTCTTTCTTCATGAATTTCGCTGTCCCAGTGAAAATGGTTTATGATAATGAAAATGATAATCGCTGTATCTCCGGTGTATTTGGTTGTGATTTGGGCTTGGTTTTATCAAAAGTTTTTTGTTGCATGTGTTCGCCAGTTGAATGCTTTTTTGTTTTTATTTAATTCTTTTTGAATTTGGCTGTCCCAGTGAAAATGGTTTTTGTTAAGTAAAATGACAATCGCAGTATTTCCGGTGTATTTGGTTGTGATTTTGTTTGGTTTTATCAAAAGTTTTTGTTGCATGTGTTCGCCAGTTCAACGCTTTTTTGTTTTTATTTAATTTACTTTCTTTATGAATTTCGCTGTCCCAGTGAAAATTGTTCTTGTTAATGATTATGATAATCGCTGTATTTCCGGTGTATTTGGTTGTGATTTGGGCATGGTTTTATCAAAAGATTTTGTTGCATGTGTTCGCCAGTTGAACGACATTTTTTTTTTTTTAATTTTCTTTCTTTATGAATTTCGCTGTCCCAGTGAAAATGGTTATTGTTTATGATAATCGCTGTATTTCCGGTGTATTTGTGAGGGATTTTGGCTTGGTTTTATCAAAAGTTTTTGCTGTTTGTGTTCGCCAGTTGAACGCTATTTTTTTTTTATTTAATTTTCTTTCTTTATGAATTTCGCTGTCCCAGTGAAAATGGTTTTTGTTAATGATAATGATAAACGCCGTATTTCCTGTGTATTTGGTTGGAATTTGGGCTTGGTTTTATCAAAAGCTTTTGTTGCATTTGTTCGCGGGTTGAACGCTATTTTTGTTTTGATTTAATTTTCTTACTGTATGAATTTCGCTGTCCCATTAAAAATGTTTTTTGTTAATGATAATGATAATCGCTGTATTTCCGGTGTATTTGGTTGGGATTTTCGCTTGGTTTTATCACAAGTTTTTGTTTCATGTGTTCGCCAGTTGAACGCTTTTTTCGTTTTTATTAAATTTTCTTTCTTTATGAATTTCGCTGTCCCAGTGAAATTATTTTTTGTCAATGATTATGATAATCGCTGTATTTCCGGTGTATTTGGTTGGGATTTTGGTTTGGTTTTATCAAAAGTTTTTGTTGAATGTGTTCGCCAGTTGAATGCTATTTTTGTTTTTCTTAAATTTCTTATTTTTTTGAAATTTCGCTGTCCCAGTGAAAATGTTTTTTGTTAATGATAATGATAATCGCTGTATTTCCGGTGTAATTGGTTGGGATTTTGGCATGGTTTTATCAAAAGTTTTTGTTGCATGTGTTCGCCAGTTGAACGCTTATTTTTGTTTTTATTTAACTTTCTTTCTTTATGAATTTCGCTGTCCCAGTGAAAATGGTTTTTGTTAATGACAATGGCAATCGCAGTATTTCCGGTGTATTTGGTTGTGATTTTGTTTGGTTTTATCAAAAGTATTTGTTGCATACGTATGTTCGCCAGTTCAACGCTTTTTTGTTTTTATTTAATTTACTTTCTTTATGAATTTCGCTGTCCCAGTGAAAATGGTTTTTGTTAATGATAATGATAATCGCTGTATTTCCGGTGTATTTGTTGTGATTTGGGCATGGTTTTATCAAAAGATTTTGTTGCATGTGTTCGCCAGTTGAACGCTATTTTTGTTTTAATTTTTTTTTCTTTATGAATTTTGCTGTCCCAGTGAAAATGGTTTTTGTTAATGATAATGATAATCGCTGTATTTCCGGTGTATTTGGTTAGGATTTTGGCCTGGTTTTATCAAAAGTTTTTGTTGCATGTGTTCGCCGGTTGAACGCTGTTTTTGTTTTTATTTAATTTTCTTTCTTTATGAATTTCTCTGTCCCAGTGAAAATGGTTTTTGTTAATGATAATGATAATCGCTGTATTTCTGGTGTATTTGTTAGGGGTTTTGACTAGGTTTTATCAAAAGTTTGTGTCGCATGTGTTCGCCATTTTAACGCTATTTTTGTTTTTATTTAATTTTCTTTCTTTATGAATTTCGCTGTCCCAAAAAGAATGTGTTCGCCAGTTGAACGACATTTTTGTTTTTTATTTAATTTTCTTTCTTTATGAATTTCGCTGTCCCAGTGAAAATGGTTATTGTTGAAGTTTTTACGCCGTATTTCCGGTGTATTTGGTTGGAATTTGGGCTTGGTTTTATCAAAAGTTTTTGTTGCATGTGTTCGCGGGTTGAACGCTATTTTTGTTTTTATTTAATTTTCTTATTGTATGAATTTCGCTGTCCCAGTTAAAATGGTTTTTGTGTATTTGGTTGGGATTTTGGTTTGGTTTTATCAAAAGTTTTTGTTGAATGTGTTCGCCAGTTGAATGCTATTTTTGTTTTTCTTAAATTTCTTATTTTTTTGAAATTTCGCTGTCCCAGTGAAAATGTTTTTTGTTAATGATAATGATAATCGCTGTATTTCCGGTGTAATTGGTTGGGATTTTGGCATGGTTTTATCAAAAGTTTTTGTAACATGTGTTCGCCAGTTGAACGCTTATTTTTGTTTTCATTTAACTTTCTTTCTTTATGAATTTCGCTGTCCAGTGAAAATGGTTTATGATAATGTGAAAATGATAATCGCTGTATCTCCGGTGTATTTGGTTCTGATTTGGGCTTGGTTTTATCAGAAGTTTTTTGTTGCATGTGTTCGCCAGTTGAACGTGTTACGTGCCAGGCGTAACTAGAAGATTAAGAAAACCAACAAGTTGGTTAGCCAGCAACAAGCTTTGTTTAAAATTTAACAAATCTATTTAGAAGTGATTTGACCAGTAATTACATGTGAAACAATCAAAAGCATATATACAATCAAACAAAAATGAATGTACAATACCTTTCAAGATGTTAATTCCCTTAAAGAATGTCTGAATGTCCCTCAGTATTTTTTAACACAAGTCTGTATCAGTTTCTGATCCCAAGAATTAAAGTTTGTTTCAAAATAGCACTATGTCCCAATCCAGAATCAAATATCACAAAGTAATCCAAGAATAAGTTTAAATTCCAGTAAGATAGATTTTGACTTCTTAATAGTAATAGTACCCAAAGATTGTCCTTATGAAAATTTGTAGCCCTTATATAGCACTGAGGAACATTCAGGATTCTTCCAGCAAATTCTATGATATCATATACTAAAAATAACAAGTTGTTTACCAAAATTTAATGTTCTGGAATATTCTAGAGAGGCCATTATCCTTCCAGAAAATTCCACAATATTCTTTTGACATAAAAAAAGATTTTTCTAGAAGATTCTACATCTTTGGTTCTTCCAGATTTTTCCGTCAAAGAACAATTTGAAATTTCTAGAAAATTCTGAAGTAAACAACCTGTTTATGTCCAATATCTGGGACACTAAAAGTAAATAATTGCTAAGGACAACAAGTAAACATCATATGTATAACATCATACTTTCCTGGGCATACTCCCTTGGGAAGTTTACCAGTACTGAATGCACATCTTTCAACAAGTAACTGTCATACATAACACTTCCCCTCTTCAAAGAAAAGAAAGTTTTATAAAATAAAGCTTTCTTTTGCAATACTGGATAATTGTATACAATATGTTTAGCAAAATTTGTGCAAAACTAATCAAATACAACAGCACAAAGCTGAACATCAGCATTGTAGAGGCACTTAAGCTCTGCTTAGGGTGTCTGGAATGATATTATCTCTTCCTCGGATATGTCTGATGTCAAGATTGTGCTCTTGCAACATGAGACTCCACCTGAGTAAACGCTGGTTCTTGTTTTTCATTTTATGTATGAAAGTCAGTGGATTGTGGTCACTGAAGACAACACTTGGTGCATGTGAAGAAGCTAAGTAAACTTCAAAGTGCTGAAGCGCAAGGATTAGAGATAGGCATTCTTTCTCTATGGTAGAGTAATTTCTCTGATGCTTGTTAAACTTTTTGGAAAAATAACAAACAGGATGGTCAACACCATTGTCATCTTCTTGCAACAATACACTGCCTGCACCAACATCACTGGCATCTACAGCCAACTTGAACTCTTTGTCAAAACTTGGTGCTAAGAGAACCGGAGCACTTCTAAGTATGACCTTGAGCTTATCAAATGACTTCTGGCAGTCATCCGTCCAAACATACTTGGCCTTCTTACCAAGCAAGTTTGTCAGAGGCTCAGCTATAGCCGAGAAATTGTTGCAGAATTTCCTGTAATATCCAGCCATACCCAGAAAGCGCATCAGTTGTCTTTTGCTAGTAGGTACAGGAAAATCCGAGATAGCCTCAACTTTAGCTTCTACAGGTTTTACCTGACCTTGACCTACAATGTGTCCAAGAAATGTCAAGTTTGCATGGCAAAATTCACTTTTTGCCAAGTTCACAGTTAGTTTAGCATCACTTAGCCGGTCAAAGAATGTTCTGATTGTCTGCAAGTGTTGTTGCCACTCCTCACTGAAGATAATAGCGTCGTCGATATAGGCTTTACAGCCATCCAGATTGGAAATCAAACTGTTGACCAGCCGCTGAAAAGTCGCAGGCGAGTTCTTCATTCCAAATGGCATGACTTTATACTGGTACAGTCCATCTGGTGTAACAAATGCCGAGATCTCCTTTGCTCTGTCTGTGAGGGGTATCTGCCAAAATCCCTTTAGCAGATCGAACTTTGTAACATACTTGGCATGTCCAATATTATCAATGCAGTCATCGATTCGTGGGATGGGAAAAGTGTCTGTTTTAGTGACAGAATTGACTTTTCGATAGTCTGTGCACATTCTAAATGTCCCGTCTGGCTTTGGTACAAGAATACAAGGAGAACTCCATTCACTTTGGCTGGGTTCAATGAAATCATTGTCCAGCAAATATTGAACTTCTTCCCTGAGATATTGCTGTTTTACAGGGTTCATTCTGTAAGGATGTTGCTTTACAGGTTTTGAACCTTCAATAATGTCAACATCATCATAGATTTTGTCAGTTCTGGATGGAATGTCCGGAAATAAGTGCTCATATTCGAGAACTAACTGTTTCAGTTCAAGTCTTTTGTCTGAATCAAGGTGAGACAGTTTCTGATCAAGATTCTGTAGTATGTCAGAATTCTGGAGTTTCGATGACGAGGGATCAGATTTCTCTAAGTTGAAGTCCTCAGAGTCCATTTGATTTTGTTCATGAGGGACAGAATTAACTATATTTACTGATGAAATAACAGAACTATCCCTATCAATATACTTCTTGAGCATATTAATGTGACATAGCTGTTTTTGCTTGCGCCTCCCAGGAGTGTTAACAATGTAATTCACGTCACTTAACTTTTTATCAACAGTATACGGGCCATAATATCTAGCTTGTAAAGGTCTGCCAGGAATGGGCAAGAGAGCAAGTACCTTGTCTCCAGGTTCAAAATTTCTGTCTTTAGCATTTTCATCATAACGAATCTTCATTTTGCTTTGAGCAGATTTGAGATTGGACTGAGCTGCATCACAGGCCTTTGATAGTCTGTTTTTGAAATCAGACACATACTGAAGTAAGTTCAAAGAACTGTCATCATCTGAGAGAAATTTCTCTTTTAGAAGTTTTAACGGTCCACGTACAGTGTGCCCAAAAACAAGCTCAAATGGGCTGAACCCCAGAGACTCTTGTACAGATTCTCTTACAGCAAATAGAAGCAAGTGTATGCCTTCATCCCAATCTTTTTCAGTGTCAAAGCAGTAAGATCTGATCATGTTTTTCAAAGTTTGATGGAATCTTTCTAAGGCACCTTGGCTTTCAGGGTGGTAAGCCGATGACTTGTATTGCTTAATTCCAAGTTCGTACATGACTTGCTGAAAAATTCCTGACATAAAATTTGAGCCCTGGTCTGACTGGATAGATTTTGGGAGGCCTACAAATGTGAAGAACTTCACAAGTGCATTAACTATTGTTTTAGCCTTGATATTTCTGAGTGGGATAGCTTCAGGAAAGCGAGTTGAAGCACACATTATGGTCAGAAGATATTCACAACCTTTCTTTGTTTTGGGTAATGGACCTACACAATCAATAATCACTCTGCTGAAAGGTTCATCAAAGGCAGGAATGGGCTGCAATTGAGCTTTTGGAATGGTCTGATTGGGTTTTCCTACCATTTGACAAGTGTGGCAGGATTTGCAATGCTGTGAAACATCAGATTTTAATCCTGGCCGGTAGAAATGATTTAGAATCTTGTGATAGGTCTTATTTACACCTAAATGGCCTGACATGGGTGTTTCATGAGCCAAGTTTAAGATTTCAGGGCGATAAACCATAGGGATCACAATTTGGTGGTTAACAGTCCACCCATCTTCTGCTGAGACATCTGGAGGACGCCATTTTCGCATTAATATGCCATTTTTGACATAATAGCAAACAGGGACCTGGGATATTTCTTTTTCATCTAAAGCCCTTTCAAATAAAGGCGAGATCTCAGAATCACTGTGTTGTTCTTTACAAAGCTGTGACCTTGACATCTGGTCATGACCTTGATCGTTTGACGTTGAGGGTGAAAGGTCATTTTCTGACCCCGACCTTGGATTGCTAGGGTCAGTCTGAATATCAGACTGACTAGGGGAAAGAGATGTTGAAATCTCTTTATTAAAGGACTGACCTATCAAAGTGTCAGTTAAATTTATGTCCTGCATCCCATCATATAATTTGGCTTTCTTAGCCATTGCCATAGTAACAGCACAAGAAGGGTAAAGGTCAGGAATTTCCTGCTCAATGCGATCAGGCGGTTGTGCTGGTCAAAAGTGGGTTTACCACAACCTTATCTCCTGCCAAATCATTGCCTAACAGCAAGTGAACACCTTTAAAAGGTAGATAAGGTCTAGTACCTACAGCCACGGGACCTGTTACTAAGTCAGAGGACAAATAGATATTATGGAGGGGTACGTTAACAAATCCACACTCTACGCCCTGGATAAGGACACTTGTCCCAGAAGAAGACTTCTCGGAAAATGGCAAGGTATCTGCCAAGATAAGGGATTGAGAAGCTCCGGTATCTCGTAAGATTTTGATAGGGGTAGACTGGGCAGAGTCACTGTTAAGTGACACAAAACCATCTGATAAGAATGGTTCATAAATCTCCATAATAGAATCCTCAGAGACTGACTCTTTACAAGTTCTGGTCAGTATAGGGTTTTCTTCCTGGATACAAGACTGTGGTTTAGCCTTTAAGGAGGTGAGACCTGTCGGTTTAGCACTCTCTAGATTTTCTCTTTCTTTCTTTCGTTTCAGTGCCAAACATTCAGAAATAATGTGGCCAGTTTTCTTACAATAATTACAAATTGGCTGGGATAAGGGATTTTGTCCTTTGTTTTCACTAGAAAATTTGGGTTTTGGACTGGAATTGTCAGTTGGATTACTGGGATTGGCTTTGGGACCGGACTGAGGGGAATATGGTTTTGACTGAGGGGTAATTTGCTTTGATTGAGGGTTATATGGTTTCCTAGGATATGGCTTGTTGACAAATGAAGCCTTATGAGTCAAAGCATAGTAATCAGCTAAACGTGCTGCTGTTTCCAAGTTTTCAACTTCTCTTTCGTTCAAGAAAGCCTTAACATCAGAATTTATGCACCGTTTGAATTCCTCAACAAGCATGAGCTGCCTTAGCTTTGCATGATCAGAACCTACTTTCTTTGAAGAACACCATCTATCAAATAGTTGCTCTTTTGTTCTAGCAAACTCAACATGAGTCTGGTCATGTTCTTTTCTACAGTCTCTAAATTTCTGCCTGTATGCCTCAGGGACCAGCTCATAAGCCTTAAGAATAAATTCCTTTACTGTATCATAATCTGAGCTTTGCTCAAGAGAAAGCTGAGTGTAAATTTCTCGAGCTTTACCAATTACAACACTTTGCAAAAGCAAGGTCCAGTGCTCTCTTGGCCATTTCAAGTTTTCTGCCACCTTCTCAAAATGTAAGAAATATTTGTCAACCTCTTTTTCTTGAAATGGAGGAACGAGACGAATGTGTTTTGTGACATCAAATACTGTACTAGTAGCCAAAGGCAAAGATTTTGATTTTGATTTGTCATTAAGTTCCATTTCCTTCATTCTTAACTGAAATTGCCTTTCTCTTTCTTTTTCTTCAATTTCAAATTTAAATTTTTCTTTTTCAATTTCAAGCCTTTCTCCTCTTTCTAATTTTTCTTTTTCTAACTCAATTTTTTCTCGTTCTAATTCTCTTTGTTTTTCCTTCTCTCGTTCTTCCATTTCTAACTTTTGTTTATGCATTCTTTCTTCCCGTTCTGAAGTTTCCAATCTTATTCTTTCTTCCCTTTCGGCCTTTTCTGCCCTTATTCTTTCATCCCGTTCTAAAGTTTCCAACCTTATTCTTTCTTCATACTCAAATTTTAGTTTTTCCATCTCAATTTGTCTTTTGATTTCTAGTTCCCTCAACTGCAAGTCAGTCTGAGTGACTAGAATCTGAGAAGTAGCTGAGGAATCAAAAATTTCCTCGTCAACAAAAAACTGAATCAAAATGTTCTTAATTTCATGTTTTAACATGGAAGTCTTGATATTTGACAACCCATAATGATCAGCTATGTCTAAGAGGTCACTCTTTTTGGCCTTATCTAACAGCTCCTGAGAAGGCGCAGCAATAAAGTCACTTAGTTTGAATGACATGGTTGCTTTTTGCTGGCTTTAGCTATTTAAACAGCAAACAGTGAAGATACTTTAGAATTTTAAATAAATTTGGTGCACAAGAAATTTCAATACCGGACTCGAGCCCCCAATTCTGTTACGTGCCAGGCGTAACTAGAAGATTAAGGAAACCAACAAGTTGGTTAGCCAGCAACAAGCTTTGATTAAAATTTAACAAATCTATTTAGAAGTGATTTAACCAGTAATTACATGTGAAACAATCAAAAGCATATAATTATACAATCAAACAAAAATGAATGTACAATACCTTTCAAGATGTTAATTCCCTTAAAGAATGTCTGAATGTCCCTCAGAATTTTTTAACACAAGTCTGTATCAGTTTCTGATCCCAAGAATTAAAGTTTGTTTCAAAATAGCACTATGTCCCAATCCAGAATCAAATATCACAAAGTAATCCAAGAATAAGTTTAAATTCCAGTAAGATAGATTTTGACTTCTTAATAGTAATAGTACCCAAAGATTGTCCTTATGAAAATTTGTCCTTATATAGCACTGAGGAACATTCAGGATTCTTCCAGCAAATTCTATGATATCATATACTAAAAATAACAAGTTGTTTACCAAAATTTTATGTTCTGGAATATTCTAGAGATGCCATTATCCTTCCAGAAAATTCCACAATATTTTTTGACATAAAAAAAGATTTTTTTCTAGAAGATTCTACATCTTTGGTTCTTCCAGATTTTCCCGTCAAAGAACAATTTGAAATTTCTAGAAAATTCTGAAGTAAACAACCTGTTTATGTCCAATATCTGGGACACTAAAAGTAAATAATTGCTAAGGACAACAAGTAAACATCATATGTATAACATCATACTTTCCTGGGCATACTCCCTTGGGAAGTTTACCAGTACTGAATGCACATCTTTCAACAAGTAACTGTCAGACAGACAGACAGACAGACAAATACGTTTATTCATAGCTCTGAACATAACAATGTTATAAGAGCAAATTTACAATACACACATATCATGAGACATGTTAAGCAACAATAGATAAACAGTGTGGTAAATGACAAGGGAGACAAATCTTGAGCCTATACTAAAGCTTTAACATTCCAAGTTAGCTTACTTTACAGAAGTTTGTTTGTTTATTTGTTTGATTATCCTTTAGCATCCAGTCAACATTTTTCAGTCAGAAAGAAAAAAGGTGAGTCGGCAATTTCCCCATAGCTACATGTACATCAAGGCGTGCTACATGTATACAGTCCCAGATCAATCTGTCTTTAATTGAGCATACTGATCAGGCATGGTAGTTAATTTTGCTGCAATATACTATACATGTATACATACGGCTAATGTGTAAAGTGAAATAAATACATAAATAGAAGCTATGAGTCAATGACTAATCTCAAATGAACAAAAGCGAAAAAAGCGTGTCTAAAGGTCAACAAAAAGTTCATACATGAATTCACTGGGTCACAGCCGCGTATCAGGTTCATGATATCCACGTGCGATGAGGCGGTTCACGTGTTTTTATATATTTATGGTGGCTAGCACGTGTTACGGATCCGCAGTTGTGACACAGTAAAGTCTTAAATGGAATATATTCCGCCAGAAGGTTTTCAAGAACAAGTAGGTTTGTTAATGTTTCTATTAAGGTTTAACGTCCTACTAATTATTTCAGTCATGTCGGGCGCTACATGTTTTTGTATTTATCAACACTAGTTAGAGCATGGGTTAATAAACTAATGGTGAACCGTGTCTGCACAGCGTGGTGATCTAGAGGTTACCTTTATCTCCAGAATATGACCCTTATGTTCCACAAGAGTCATACCTATGGGGAGAGGGAATCATATACAAGTCAAGTTTGATATTTTCAGGTCACAGCCTTGTGCCCTTAACGAACTCGAAATTTTAAGGGCATCACCAGCTGTTTTATGGAGCAATCAATTATTGTTATAAATTGTTGGGCAAGTCGATGTGCAGATGAGTTCACATGCTTATTGTACATATAGACATTATGAAGCCTGACTATATAAGTAAATTTGATGTAAAAAAATAGTTTTGTCATTTTTAATCGTTGCAACCGGTAGGGGGAGAACCTCTCCGTCTATTTATTCAAAGTCGTAGAGGCCAACAGACCATGTTTATTATTCAGGCCTACAGAGATATTTGACTGCCCAAAATAGAGGGTGCCGGTCAGCATATGCCATGGTGCGACATATAATTATGGTCCGCACATATAATTATTTAATAAACAGAGAGGTAGTCCCTCGCCCAGTTTTGTTCCATTTTTATTCTGGTTTACAATATAATAAAAGGATATGCATCATACTTTCCTTTAACCCAGAACTCGACATGAGAGACGGCAGCCTGTGTGCGAAGAGGTGAGGGCAACTAATGTGCTTAGCGGCATTAGCCAAGGCAAATCATTTATGTCATGATGATTTAGTCTGTAAGGCCCGCTCTCTCATGTCAGTTTCCGGTTCCATGTGGAAACATAAAACAAATAACAAAGAAACATTTACAAAATGGATGGGCAAAAGATAATGTGTATTGGAAAGATTCTTATTGGCTAAATTTCAGTGTTAAATTCAGTATTGTAAGCCGTTAAAATATTATAGTTTACGCTGAGATCGCAGTTTATATTCTTATTTTTCTTTCTTTCTTTAATATTATTATTTGGTATTTAAACGTGAGATAAGTGGGTTCTAAAAATCACTTAACGGTCCTTAATAGAATATCTATAAATTGGCATAATTTTTTTAATTGTGAGAAATTCCGAATGTTCATAAGTTCTTTAAATTTCAAAATGTTTGTCCTTGTATAATAATATTTTCGAATGTATTTAGATCTATCTTTTTGAAAAAACGGGCACGTGAGAAGAAAGTGCATTTCGTCACCAACATCGTTCTTGTCACAGAGATTGCATTTTCTTTCAGAAAAGTCAGTGTCATCATATCTTCCGGTTTCACATGGGAAACGGTGATTACCGGTTCTGAATTTTGCAAACTTTATATACAGCAGTTTAGGTAGTTTTAAAAAGTAATCTTCCAAATGAATGTCATCTTTAAACAGCCTATAGTTTCTTCCTTTTGATGACTTGTCAAGGTCGGAGTACCAGTCTTGCTTGTATTGATCAATTAGGTTACTTTTAATCATATTTGTTAAATTAGAGTTACATTGCTGGGCATCCCATATGTCGGGTCTGCCGCAACGATCAACTTAAGGATATCTTTGATTTTACTAGCCCATTTGGAGTTCAGTCCTGGCGTGTGTATAAGTTTCTGGTACAATGCAAAAGATAATTTACTTTGTTTGCCGGAAACAAGTCTAGCCCAGAAATTAATCATTCTTTCTTTTATAGTAAGTTCAATAGGATAACGGCCAAGTTCCGCATAAATCATATAGAGTGGTGTACTTTTACGAGCGTGTAGTATAGAACGAAGGAATTGGTTATGGATTGGTTCAAGAAGGCTACAGCTTTCAAATCCCCAGATTTCAGACGCATATGTGATGATAGGTAAAATTGTATTGTCGAATAATTTAAGTTGTAGGTCGATAGGGAGATCAAGGTTAGCTATTCGCATATTCAGTAAATGCATCGCTTTGTTTGCTTGTATTTTAATATGTTTTTGAGCGGTATGAAAGCTCCCAGAGGGCGCGAAGAAAATCCCTAGATATTTATACGACTTAACAATTTCAAGCTTAGTATTTCCTAAATAAAAGCTATATCGAGGAGTTCCACGCGTTCCAAAAATCATAATTTTTGATTTATCTCTATTAATGGTTAGTTTCCATGCATTACAGTAGGTATAGAAAGAATTCAAACATGCTTGGAAGTCGGCTGCATTATCTGCAAGGATAATCGTGTCGTCTGCATAAAGTAGAACGAATATTTTAATGAAAAAAGCAAAGTCGTCGGATGCAATATCGATACTTATGCCATTGTGACGCTCTGTTGACATGAAATCTTCAAGATCATTTAAAAACATAGAGAATAAGATAGGCGACAGGTTGTCGCCTTGCCTGACACCGCAATTCGTTGTGAAAAAAGACGACAATGTATTATTAACCGACACGCATGATTTAATATTATTGTACATGTTGCGGATTACTCTTAAAAAGTTACCATTAATTTCCTCAATTAAAAGTTTTCTCCACAGACCTACTCGCCATACCGAGTCAAATGCCTTGGAGAAGTCAATATATGAGCAAAACAATTTCTTTTTTTCAAATGCCATGATTTCTATAAGTGCGTGTAACGAGAAAATATGGTCGAGCGTAGAATAATTTTTCCTAAAGCCAGCTTGATTTTCTTGGAGTATTACATTTTCTTCAACATATTCATTAAGTCGTTCGCTAAGAAGGGAGGTAAAGAGTTTTCCGAGGCAGCTTAGCAGGGTTATAGGTCGGTAATTTGAGGGGTCGGTCGATTCGCCCTTATTTTTGTATATAGGTTTAATAATTCCAATCAGCCATTGCTCCGGGATGTTACCAGTATTAAGTATAATGTTGAAAAGTGTTGTGTAAAGAGGAAGCATGCGCTCTTTAGTTAATTTGATATATTCGTTGAGTATGTTATCGAGTCCTGGTGACTTTGAGTTTTTCAATTTTCGGATGCATTTGTCGATCTCATAGGATGAGAATGGTCTATTTAAAAACTCTTCCGCGTTTGAAGGGTCAAATCCAAAATTATCTTGATTGTCATCATGAGTTTCCGAAGCAAACATATCCCTATAGTATTCAAAAAACTCGTTCGCATTGGGTGTTTCGTTATCGTTTTTATTCCGTTTTAGGCTGTTAAGATACTTCCAATATGATTTAGGGTCTTTACTAGCCATATTTCGTAACCTTCTTTGCTTAGATTTCACATACTTATTTATGTATTTATTCATGGTTCTTTTATACAGCTTACTGGCAGATATCAGTTTTTCCCTATTTTCGTTATATCTATAATAACGGTGAACACGTTTCGCGAGATAATAATTTCTTCGAGCAGTTTTACAGTGATGACCAAACCAGGGTTTATTGTTCGAGTCAGTAGCAGGGTTATGTTGCGGAAAATTTGATTTTGTGCGGAGGGCAGCTTCATGAAATGTTTGTGTGATTTGAGATATAAAATCGTTAATTTCGGTCGTACTCGCTTGTTCGTGTTCTTGCATATTTTGCAGAAGCGCATCCATCTTTTCATAGTCAAAATTTTCTACATAAATTTTGTATTCGGTCTGTTTTAAGCACGGTTTTTTCGACGTATTACAATTTCGCGGTGTCTCCGTCTTGCAATTAGTCATCTTGAGTTCCAGATGTAAAAGGCGGTGTCCATCGGAGAACACGCGGTCTAAGTCAATTATTTCAAAATCATGTAGCAAATTAAAGCATTTGGTTGTTACAATAGCATGATCGATGACAGACGCCTTGCGGAAAGTCAAAGCACCAGTATTTTTGTCTTTACCAAATCGTCCATTGAGAATGCATAGATTAAGATTTTTGCAAACGTCAATTAATTGATAGCCAGTATTATTTTTCTTTTTGTCCATTGATGAACGCTTTGTTTTAATGCCTAATCTTTCCAATTCACATTTTTGGTCGTAAAATCTCACAGTTTCGTCATCAAAATGAAAGTGGTCAGATAGAAAGTTATCAGCAGATATAAAATCATCCAGTGTGCCAGTCTGGGCGTTAAAGTCGCCGAGCATAAGAAAAAGATCATGCTGGCTACGTAGTGACATGATATCGCGTTCAAATAATTCAAATTCATCTTGATTAAAAAATCTCGATTGTTGTGGGGGTATATATACAGAAGCTAATATGATATCTTGTTCATAGTGGTGATATTGTCTAGACAAACTAAGGCATGCAATATAATCTGATTCTGTGTTAATGCGTTTTACGTACTTGGCTATACTATCATGTACTAGAAAACCCAGACCTCCAGATTTACGAATATACGACTGTCTACGAGGCTGGTTGAAATAAGTATATCCATCTATTGAAATAATATCATGAGAGTCAAGCTTAGTTTCAGCAAAGCATAAAATTTTATGGTTCTTTATAAATGTCAAAAACTCTGGATACTGTATCCGTCTTTTTAAGCCACAGACGTTTAAAAACCCAATGCAAAAATTAGAATCTGTAACGTTACTTGGTTTCGTTTGAACTTGGGTTTTTACATGGCCACTTTTCATTGTACAACGGTCATTATTCCGTATTTGGTTATGAGAGTTTGAACCGATTAAAGTGTTACTTATATTATTCAAATCAATACAGTTGTGTCTAGTACTATTTGTATTTACATGGTTTGTGTCACTCGAGGGGATTTCCCTTGGTACAACTGTTTGTTGGCTGAATTGGCTCTGCACGTTCGAATGATGCTCATATACACGTGACAGTTTTTCATTTTCACTCGTAGGTTTTGTGGTAGGTTTTTCCTGTAAACTCGTACGGGGATTATGTTCACTCGTACAATTTGCGTGTACACTCGTAGGTTTATCATGGACACTCAAAGGATTTTCATATGCATTATTTCCATATGAATACATTGGGCTTGTAGTGTTTTCATGTACTTTCGTAAATGATTCATGCACACTCGATAATTTTTCTTTTACACTCGTATAGTTTTGAAGAACGCTAGCTGTATTTTCATGTATACACATGGGGTTCATCATAGGGATTTCATTTTTGTTGGTTTTATGCTTTTTATCGGATTTCATGGTTCTAATGGGTTTCGAATCTGTATATTTTGTTTCACACATGGTGTGTTTATTGGTTATCATGGGGTTAACGCTCGGTCGTTTCTGGGTTCCATTGACATACATCTTGGGAATGTTCATAGGCTTGGCATCAGTTAATATAGAGCTTAGGTCACTCATATAATTTTCATTTTCACTTAATGAGGATCTTGTTTTAATAATCATTAAAGTGTACTTGTTTCAAATCATTTCTCGTAGCATATTGATTGGCACTAGTGTTTGTTTCATTTGAAATGTTTATATGATTTCTATGGGTATTTGCATGATTTTTATTGTCACTGTCCTGAATGTTGATCATTACCGTGGGGAATTTTGAATGTTTTGGGGGCAGTGTCATTGTGGGTGCCTCCCTCAGGTCTCATTTGTCTTTAGTTTTAGGGCTTGGATTGGCAGTATTGGTCGGGGTTTGGTTTGACACTTCTACATGTAACTTCATTGGGGCTCTTTGTTCGCTCTTGGATCTAGGTTGGGAATTGTCACTCATTTCAACAGGTCGGCTTTCCCTTTTTGATGCGCCTTGGCTGCACATATGCTCCAATAAGCGTCCCATGGCTACGTCGTACGCGGTATTTGTTGGGTCAGGCCCTCCGCTAGCTGTTGGTTCAACTGTACTATCATTGGGTGCAGGGGGTTCCGTTTCCGCAGACAAGTGTGAGCTTTCCATATCAGACTCCTGTGATCGATCGTCATCCGGCTGGGCATCAGGCTCGCCGGACGGGCCTGGAGCGGCAGAATCTCTTACTTGGGCATCTCTTGGCATTGGTGTTTTCCCGCCGCTACATCGTGACATACTTAATACCTCGCGCCAGTCAGGGAACAAGTCTTTTACTATACGGTTCCCAACCACCAGTTTTGCAGGAAAACCTATGTACACAGCAAGATTAGGGTGCTTATTACGTTCTGCCTTGTAAAGTGGCCATAATTCAGACCGGGCATCGTTGATCTCCTTCGGGAAATCCTTATTGATTCCGATTGATTTGCCTTGAAGTTTATTGGCATTGTCCAAGATTATTTGTACGTCTTTGAAATCCCTGAGGCAAACTATAATTGGTCGAGGGGAAGGGGGACGCTGACTTTGTCCCACCGTACGGCGACGTCGTCTATTAATCGGACCCAACCTGTGAGCCCGTTGTATGACGGGATCATAGTCAAGACGAAGATCATTCCTCAGAATTTCTCGAATTTTCTCCTCGCAGTCTTCGCTGTCAGGGTTTAGGCTCTCACCAACGCCTCGGAAAATTAAGTTATTTCGCCTGCTTCTAGCTTCGGCATCAATACTTTTATACTCAAGGAGTTTCAATCTATTTTCATTGAAGGACATTTGTTTGTTTATATGACTAATATTGTTCTCAGCCGTGGTCACTGAACTTGCACTCAGTCCCAGTTCAAAAAGTGCGACGAGCTTTTCGTCGCCGGACATAGCTATGAATTCTTCCTTCGTGATTTGAGGGCAAGAAGGGACTGTTTGAGCAGGGCTTTCGTTGTAAGAGTCCTTATATCTACCCCCTGTAGAACGCCGGCGTCGCTTACCCTCTTTTACAGTCCACTCATCACCACTAGCCTCATCAGAAAGAACGCTATATCTACCGCTATACCCTCCTCGGCCACGACCACTATATCCGCCATACCCGCCTCGCCTGTCTTGGAATGCCATTTTACCCTCAAAAGTCCGTAATTTCACAAGAATTCAAACGACCGTCAGCAGCTTAATCACTCTGGAACTGTCTGTGACACTCTAGTTCAAGCAATACCACACAGTTACAACGTAATTCACACAAATGTCCCAAAAAGTCTCAGAGCAAATAAAAACATGCCGCCATGTCTCAAGGGCCACAACTCTCATACATAACACTTCCCCTCTTCAAAGAAAAGAAAGTTTTATAAAATAAAGCTTTCTTTTGCAATACTGGATAATTGTATACAATATGTTTAGCAAAATTTGTGCAAAACTAATCAAATACAACAGCACAAAGCTGGACATCAGCATTGTAGAGGCACTTAAGCTCTGCTTAGGGTGTCTGGAATGATATTATCTCTTCCTCGGATATGTCTGATGTCAAGATTGTGCTCTTGCAACATGAGACTCCACCTGAGTAAACGCTGGTTCTTGTTTTTCATTTTATGTATGAAAGTCAGTGGATTGTGGTCACTGAAGACAACACTTGGTGCATGCGAAGAAGCTAAGTAAACTTCAATGTGCTGAAGCGCAAGGATTAGAGATAGGCATTCTTTCTCTATGGTAGAGTAATTTCTCTGATGCTTGTTAAACTTTTTGGAAAAATAACAAACAGGATGGTCAACACCATTGTCATCTTCTTGCAACAATACACTGCCTGCACCAACATCACTGGCATCTACAGCCAACTTGAACTCTTTGTCAAAACTTGGTGCACTTCTAAGTATGGCCTTGAGCTTATCAAATGACTTCTGGCAGTCATCCGTCCAAACATACTTGGCCTTCTTACCAAGCAAGTTTGTCAGAGGCTCAGCTATAGCCGAGAAGTTGTTGCAGAATTTCCTGTAATATCCAGCCATACCCAGAAAGCGCATCAGTTGTCTTTTGCTAGTAGGTACAGGAAAATCCGAGATAGCCTCAACTTTAGCTTCTACAGGTTTTACCTGACCTTGACCTACAATGTGTCCAAGAAATGTCAAGTTTGCATGGCAAAATTCACTTTTTGCCAAGTTCACAGTTAGTTTAGCATCACTTAGCCGGTCAAAGAATGTTCTGATTGTCTGCAAGTGTTGTTACCACTCCTCACTGAAGATAATAGCGTCGTCGATATAGGCTTTATAGCCATCCAGATTGGAAATCAAACTGTTGACCAGCCGCTGAAAAGTCGCAGGCGAGTTCTTCATTCCAAATGGCATGACTTTATACTGGTACAGTCCATCTGGTGTAACAAATGCCGAGATCTCCTTTGCTCTGTCTGTGAGGGGTATCTGCCAAAATCCCTTTAGCAGATCGAACTTTGTAACATACTTGGCATGTCCAATATTATCAATGCAGTCATCGATTCGTGGGATGGGAAAAGTGTCTGTTTTAGTGACAGAATTGACTTTTCGATAGTCTGTGCACATTCTAAATGTCCCGTCTGGCTTTGGTACAAGAATACAAGGAGAACTCCATTCACTTTGGCTGGGTTCAATGAAATCATTGTCCAGCAAATATTGAACTTCTTCCCTGAGATATTGCTGTTTTACAGGGTTCATTCTGTAAGGATGTTGCTTTACAGGTTTTGAACCTTCAATAATGTCAACATCATGATAGATTTTGTCAGTTCTGGATGGAATGTCCGGAAATAAGTGCTCATATTCGAGAACTAACTGTTTCAGTTCAAGTCTTTTGTCTGAATCAAGGTGAGACAGTTTCTGATCAAGATTCTGTAGTATGTCAGAATTCTGGAGTTTCGATGACGAGGGATCAGATTTCTCTAAGTTGAAGTCCTCAGAGTCCATTTGATTTTGTTCATGAGGGACAGAATTAACTATATTTACTGATGAAATAACAGAACTATCCCTATCAATATACTTCTTGAGCATATTAATGTGACATAGCTGTTTTTGCTTGCGCCTCCCAGGAGTGTTAACAATGTAATTCACGTCACTTAACTTTTTATCAACAGTATACGGGCCATAATATCTAGCTTGTAAAGGTCTGCCAGGAATGGGCAAGAGAGCAAGTACCTTGTCTCCAGGTTCAAAATTTCTGTCTTTGGCATTTTCATCATAACGAATCTTCATTTTGCTTTGAGCAGATTTGAGATTGGACTGAGCTGCATCACAGGCCTTTGATAGTCTGTTTTTGAAATCAGACACATACTGAAGTAAGTTCAAAGAACTGTCATCATCTGAGAGAAATTTCTCTTTTAGAAGTTTTAACGGTCCACGTACAGTGTGCCCAAAAACAAGCTCAAATGGGCTGAGCCCCAGAGACTCTTGTACAGATTCTCTTACAGCAAATAGAAGCAAGTGTATGCCTTCATCCCAATCTTTTTCAGTGTCAAAGCAGTAAGATCTGATCATGTTTTTCAAAGTTTGATGGAATCTTTCTAAGGCACCTTGGCTTTCAGGGTGGTAAGCCGATGACTTGTATTGCTTAATTCCAAGTTCGTACATGACTTGCTGAAAAATTCCTGACATAAAATTTGAGCCCTGGTCTGACTGGATAGATTTTGGGAGGCCTACAAATGTGAAGAACGTCACAAGTGCATTAACTATTGTTTTAGCCTTGATATTTCTGAGTGGGATAGCTTCAGGAAAGCGAGTTGAAGCACACATTATGGTCAGAAGATATTCACAACCTTTCTTTGTTTTGGGTAAGGGACCTACACAATCAATAATCACTCTGCTGAAAGGTTCATCAAAGGCAGGAATGGGCTGCAATTGAGCTTTTGGAATGGTCTGATTGGGTTTTCCTACCATTTGACAAGTGTGGCAGGATTTGCAATGCTGTGAAACATCAGATTTTAATCCTGGCCAGTAGAAATGATTTAGAATCTTGTGATAGGTCTTATTTACACCTAAATGGCCTGACATGGGTGTTTCATGAGCCAAGTTTAAGATTTCAGGGCGATAAACCCTAGGGATCACAATTTGGTGGTTAACAGTCCACTCATCTTCTGCTGAGACATCTGGAGGACGCCATTTTCGCATTAATATGCCATTTTTGACATAATAGCAAACAGGGACCTGGGATATTTCTTTTTCATCTAAAGCCCTTTCAAATAAAGGCGAGATCTCAGAATCACTGTGTTGTTCTTTACAAAGCTGTGACCTTGACATCTGGTCATGACCTTGATCGTTTGACGTTGAGGGTGAAAGGTCATTTTCTGACCCCGACCTTGGATTGCTAGGGTCAGTCTGAATATCAGACTGACTAGGGGAAAGAGATGTTGAAATCTCTTTATTAAAGGACTGACCTATCAAAGTGTCAGTTAAATTTATGTCCTGCATCCCATCATATAATTTGGCTTTCTTAGCCATTGCCCTAGTAACAGCACAAGAAGGGTAAAGGTCAGGAATTTCCTGCTCAATGCGATCAGGCGGTTGATCAACACATGGTGTGCTGGTCAAAAGTGGGTTTACCACAACCTTATCTCCTGCCAAATCATTGCCTAACAGCAAGTGAACACCTTTAAAGGATAAGGTCTAGTACCTACAGCCACGGGACCTGTTACTAAGTCAGAGGACAAATAGATATTATGGAGGGGTACGTTAACAAATCCACACTCTACGCCCTGGATAAGGACACTTGTCCCAGAAGAAGACTTCTCGGAAAATGGCAAGGTATCTGCCAAGATAAGGGATTGAGAAGCTCCGGTATCTCGTAAGATTTTGATAGGGGTAGACTGGGCAGAGTCACTGTTAAGTGACACAAAACCATCTGATAAGAATGGTTCATAAATCTCCATAATAGAATCCTCAGAGACTGACTCTTTACAAGTTCTGGTCAGTATAGGGTTTTCTTCCTGGATACAAGACTGTGGTTTAGCCTTTAAGGAGGTGAGACCTGTCGGTTTAGCACTCTCTAGATTTTCTCTTTCTTTCTTTCGTTTCAGTGCCAAACATTCAGAAATAATGTGGCCAGTTTTCTTACAATAATTACAAATTGGCTGGGATAAGGGATTTTGTCCTTTGTTTTCACTAGAAAATTTGGGTTTTGGACTGGAATTGTCAGTTGGATTACTGGGATTGGCTTTGTGACCGGACTGAAGGGAATATGGTTTTGACTGAGGGGTAATTTGCTTTGATTGAGGGTTATATGGTTTCCTAGGATATGGCTTGTTGACAAATGAAGCCTTATGAGTCAAAGCATAGTCATCAGCTAAACGTGCTGCTGTTTCCAAGTTTTCAACTTCTCTTTCGTTCAAGAAAGCCTTAACATCAGAATTTATGCACCGTTTGAATTCCTCAACAAGCATGAGCTGCCTTAGCTTTGCATGATCAGAACCTACTTTCTTTGAAGAACACCATCTATCAAATAGTTGCTCTTTTGTTCTAGCAAACTCAACATGAGTCTGGTCATGTTCTTTTCTACAGTCTCTAAATTTCTGCCTGTATGCCTCAGGGACCAGCTCATAAGCCTTAAGAATAAATTCCTTTACTGTATCATAATCTGAGCTTTGCTCAAGAGAAAGCTGAGTGTAAATTTCTCGAGCTTTACCAATTACAACACTTTGCAAAAGCAAGGTCCAGTGCTCTCTTGGCCATTTCAAGTTTTCTGCCACCTTCTCAAAATGTAAGAAATATTTGTCAACCTCTTTTTCTTGAAATGGAGGAACGAGACGAATGTGTTTTGTGACATCAAATACTGTACTAGTAGCCAAAGGCAAAGATTTTGATTTTGATTTGTCATTAAGTTCAATTTCCTTCATTCTTAACTGAAATTGCCTTCCTCTTTCTTTTTCTTCAATTTCAAATTTAAATTTTTCTTTTTCAATTTCAAGCCTTTCTCCTCTTTCTAATTTTTCTTTTTCTTTTTCTAACTCAATTTTTTCTCATTCTAATTCTCTTTGTTTTTCCTTCTCTCGTTCTTCCATTTCTAACTTTTGTTTATCCATTCTTTCTTCCCGTTCTAAAGTTTCCAATCTTATTCTTTCTTCCCTTTCGGCCTTTTCTGCCCTTATTCTTTCATCCCGTTCTAAAGTTTCCAACCTTATTCTTTCTTCATACTCAAATTTTAGTTTTTCCATCTCAATTTGTCTTTTGATTTCTAGTTCCCTCAACTGCAAGTCAGTCTGAGTGACTAGAATCTGAGAAGTAGCTGAGCAATCAAAAATTTCCTCGTCAACAAAAAAACTGAATCAAAATGTTCTTAATTTCATGTTTTAACATGGAAGTCTTGATATTTGACAACCCATAATGATCAACTATGTCTAAGAGGTCACTCTTTTTGGCCTTATCTAACAGCTCCTGAGAAGGCGCAGCAATAAAGTCACTTAGTTTGAATGACATTGTTGCTTTTTGCTGGCTTTAGCTATTTAAACAGCAAACAGTGAAGATACTTTAGAATTTTAAATAAATTTGGTGCACAAGAAATTTCAATCCCGGACTCGAACCCTCAATTCTGTTACGTGCCAGGCGTAACTAGAAGATTAAGGAAACCAACAAGTTGGTTAGCCAGCAACAAGCTTTGATTAAAATTCAACAAATCTATTTAGAAGTGATTTAACCAGTAATTACATGTGAAACAATCAAAAGCATATATACAATCAAACAAAAATGAATGTACAATACCTTTCAAGATGTTAATTCCCTTAAAGAATGTCTGAATGTCCCTCAGAATTTTTTAACACAAGTCTGTATCAGTTTCTGATCCCAAGAATTAAAGTTTGTTTCAAAATAGCACTATGTCCCAATCCAGAATCAAATATCACAAAGTAATCCAAGAATAAGTTTAAATTCCAGTAAGATAGATTTTGACTTCTTAATAGTAATAGTACCCAAAGATTGTCCTTATGAAAATTTGTAGCCCTTATATAGCACTGAGGAACATTCAGGATTCTTCCAGCAAATTCTATGATATCATATACTAAAAATAACAAGTTGTTTACCAGAATTTTATGTTCTGGAATATTCTAGAGAGGCCATTATCCTTCCAGAAAATTCCACAATATTGTTTTGACATAAAAAAAAGATTTTTCTAGAAGATTCTACATCTTTGGTTCTTCCAGATTTTTCCGTCAAAGAACAATTTGAAATTTCTAGAAAATTCTGAAGTAAACAACCTGTTTATGTCCAATATCTGGGACACTAAAAGTAAATAATTGCTAAGGACAACAAGTAAACATCATATGTATAACATCATACTTTCCTGGGCATACTCCTTTGGGAAGTTTACCAGTACTGAATGCACATCTTTCAACAAGTAACTGTCATACATAACAAACGCTATTTTTGTTTTTATTTAATTCTTTATGAATTTCGCTGTCCCAGTGAAAATGGTTTTTGTTAATGACAATGGCAATCGCAGTATTTCCGGTGTATTTGGTTGTGATTTTGTTTGGTTTTATCAAAAGTATTTGTTGCATATGTTCACCAGTTCAACGCTTTTTTGTTTTTATTTAATTTACTTTTTTTATGAATTTCGCTGTCCCAGTGAAAATGGTTTTTGTTAATGATAATGATAATCGCTGTATTTCCGGTGTATTTGGTTGTGATTTGGGCATGGTTTTATCAAAAGATTTTGTTGCATGTGTTCGCCAGTTGAACGCTGTTTTTGTTTTAATTTATTTTTTTTTTCTTTATGAATTTTGCTGTCCCAGTGAAAATGGTTTTTGTTAATGATAATGATAATCGCTGTATTTCCGGTGTATTTGGTTAGGATTTTGGCCTGGTTTTATCAAAAGTTTTTGTTGCATGTGTTCGCCAGTTGAACGCTGTTTTTGTTTTTATTTAATTTTCTTTCTTTTTGAATTTCTCTTTCCCAGTGAAAATGGTTTTTGTTAATGATAATGATAATCGCTGTATTTCTGGTGAATTTGTTAGGGGTTTTGACTAGGTTTTATCAAAAGTTTGTGTCGCATGTGTTCGCCATTTTAACGCTATTTTTGTTTTTATTTAATTTTCTTTCTTTATGAATTTCGCTGTCCCAAAAAGAAAGTTTTTGTAAATGATAATGATAATCGCTGTATTTCCGGTGTACTTGGTTAGGATTTGGGCTTGGTTTCATCAAAAGTTTGTTGTTTGCATGTGTTCGCCAGTTGAACGCTATTTTTTTTTTTTTTTTATTTAATTTTCTTTCTTTATGAATTTTGCTGTCCCAGTGAAAATGTTTTTTGTTAATGATAATGATAATTGCTGTATTTCCGGTGTATTTGGTTGGGATTTTGGTTAGGATTTATCACAAGTTTTTGTTGCATGTGTTCGCCAGTTGAACGTTATTTTTGTTTTTATTTAATTCTTTATAAACTTTTCTGTCCCAGTGAAAAACTTTTTTTTTTTATGATAATGACAATCGCTGTATTCCCGGTGTATTTGGTTGTGATTTGGGCATGGTTTTATCAAAAGATTTTGTTGCATGTGTTCGCCAGTTGAACGACATTTTTGTTTTTTATTTAATTTTCTTTCTTTATGAATTTCGCTGTCCCAGTGAAAATGGTTATTGTTTATGATAATCGCTGTATTTCCGGTGTATTTGTGAGGGATTTTGGCTTGGTTTTATCAAAAGTTTTTGCTGTTTGTGTTCGCCAGTTGAACGCTATTTTTTTTTTTTATTTAATTTTCTTTCTTTATGAATTTCGCTGTCCCAGTGAAAATGGTTTTTGTTAATGATATTGATAAACGCCGTATTTCCTGTGTATTTGGTTAGAATTTTGGCTTGGTTTTATCAAAAGTTTTTGTTGCATTTGTTCGCGGGTTGAACGCTATTTTTGTTTTGATTTAATTTTCTTACTGTATGAATTTCGCTGTCCCAGTTAAAATGTTTTTTTTGTTAATGATAATGATAATCGCTGTATTTCCAGTGTATTTGGTTGGGATTTTCGCTTGGTTTTATCACAAGTTTTTGTTTCATGTGTTCGCCAGTTGAACGCTTTTTTCGTTTTTATTTAATTTTCTTTCTTTATGAATTTCGCTGTCCCAGTGAAATTATTTTTTGTCAATGATAATGATAATCGCTGTATTTCCGGTGTATTTGGTTGGGATTTTGGTTTGGTTTTATCAAAAGTTTTTGTTGAATGTGTTCGCCAGTTGAATGCTATTTTTGTTTTTCTTAAATTTCTTATTTTTTTGAAATTTCGCTGTCCCAGTGAAAATGTTTTTTGTTAATGATAATGATAATCGCTGTATTTCCGGTGTAATTGGTTGGGATTTTGGCATGGTTTTATCAAAAGTTTTTGTTGCATGTGTTCGCCAGTTGAACGCTTATTTTTGTTTTTATTTAACTTTCTTTCTTGATGAATTTCGCTGTCCCAGTGAAAATGGTTTATGATAATGTGAAAATGATAATCGCTGTATCTCCGGTGTATTTGTTTCTGATTTGGGCTTGGTTTTATCAAAAGTTTTTTGTTGCATGTGTTCGCCAGTTGAACGCTATTTTTGTTTTTATTTAATTCTTTATGAATTTCGCTGTCCCAGTGAAAATGGTTTTTGTTAATGACAATGGCAATCGCAGTATTTCCGGTGTATTTGGTTGTGATTTTGTTTGGTTTTATCAAAAGTATTTGTTGCATATGTTCGCCAGTTCAACGCTTTTTTGTTTTTATTTAATTTACTTTCTTTATGAATTTTGCTGTCCCAGTGAAAATGGTTTTTGTTAATGATAATGATAATCGCTGTATTTCCGGTGTATTTGGTTGTGATTTGGGCATGGTTTTATCAAAAGATTTTGTTGCATGTGTTCGCCAGTTGAACGCTATTTTTGTTTTTAATTTTTTTTTCTTTATGAATTTTGCTGTCCCAGTGAAAATGGTTTTTGTTAATGATAATGATAATCGCTGTATTTCCGGTGTATTTGGTTAGGATTTTGGCCTGGTTTTATCAAAAGTTTTTGTTGCATGTGTTCGCCAGTTGAACGCTATTTTTGTTTTTATTTAGTTTTCTTTCTTTATGAATTTCGCTGTCCCAGTGAAAATGGTTTTTGTTAATGATAATGATAATCGCTGTATTTCTGGTGTATTTGTTAGGGGATTTGACTAGGTTTTATCAGAAGTTTGTGTCGCATGTGTTCGCCATTTTAACGCTATTTTTGATTTTATTTAATTTTCTTTCTTTATGAATTTCGCTGTCCCAAAAAAAAAGTTTTTTGTAAATGATAATGATAATCGCTGTATTTCCGGTGTATTTGGTTAGGATTTGGGCTTGGTTTCATCAAAAGTTTGTTGTTGCATGTGTTCGCCAGTTGAACGCTATTTTTGTTTTTATTTAGTTTTCTTTCTTTATGAATTTCGCTGTCCCAGTGAAAATGGTTTTTGTTAATGATAATGATAATCGCTGTATTTCTGGTGTATTTGTTAGGGGTTTTGACTAGGTTTTATCAAAAGTTTGTGTCGCATGTGTTCGCCATTTTAACGCTATTTTTGTTTTTATTTAATTTTCTTTCTTTATGAATTTCGCTGTCCCCAAAAAAAAGTTTTTTGTAAATGATAATGATAATCGCTGTATTTACGGTGTATTTGGTTAGGATTTGGGCTTGGTTTCATCAAAAGTTTGTTGTTGCATGTGTTCGCCAGTTGAACGCTATTTTTGTTTTTATTTAATTTTCTTTCTCTATGAATTTTGCTGTCCCAGTGAAAATGGTTTTTGTTAATGATAATGATAATCGCTGTATTTCCGGTGTATTTGGTTAGGATTTTGGCCTGGTTTTATCAAAAGTTTTTGTTGCATGTGTTCGCCAGTTGAACGCTATTTTTGTTTTTATTTAATTTTCTTTCTTTATGAATTTCGCTGTCCCAGTGAAAATGGTTTTTGTTAATGATAATGATAATCGCTGTATTTCTGGTGTATTTGTTAGGGGTTTTGACTAAGTTTCATCAAAAGTTTGTGTCGCATGTGTTCGCCATTTTAACGCTATTTTTGTTTTTATTTAATTTTCTTTCTTTATGAATTTCGCTGTCCCAAAAAGAAAGTTTTTTTTGTAAATGATAATGATAATCGCTGTATTTCCGGTGTATTTGGTTAGGATTTGGGCTTGGTTTCATCAAAAGTTTGTTGTTGCATGTGTTCGCCAGTTGAACGCTATTTTTGTTTTTATTTAATTTTCTTTTTTTTATGAATTTTGCTGTCCCAGTGAAAATGGTTTTTGTTAATGATAATGATAATCGCTGTATTTTCGGTGTATTTGGTTGGGATTTTGGTTTGGATTTATCACAAGTTTTTGTTGCATATGTTCGCCTGTTGAACGTTATTTTTGTTTTTATTTAATTCTTTATAAACTTTGCTGTCCCAGTGAAAATGTTTTTTTTTTTTAATGATAATGACAATCGCTGTATTTCCGGTGTATTTGGTTGTGATTTTGCTTGGTTTTATCAAAGGTTTTTACTGCATATGTTCGCCAGTAGAACGCTTTTTTGTTCTTATTTAAAATTCTTTCTTTATGAATTTCGCTGTCCCGGTGAAAATGGTTTTTGTTAATGATAATGATAATCGCTGCATTTCCGGTGTATTTGGTTGTGATTTGGGCATGGTTTTATCAAAAAGTTTTTGTTGCATGTGTTCGCCAGTTGAACGCTATTTTTGTTTTTATTTAATTTACTTTCTTTATGGATTTCGCTGTCCCAGTGAAAATGGTTTTTGTTAATGATAATGATAATCGCTGTATTTCCGGTGTATTTGGTTGTGATTTGGGCATGGTTTTATCAAAAGATTTTGTTGCATGTGTTCGCCAGTTGAACGCTATTTTTGTTTTATTTTTTTTTTCTTTATGAATTTTGCTGTCCCAGTGAAAATGGTTTTTGTTAATGATAATGATAATCGCTGTATTTCCGGTGTATTTGGTTAGGATTTTGGCCTGGTTTTATCAAAAGTTTTTGTTGCATGTGTTCGCCAGTTGAACGCTATTTTTGTTTTTATTTAGTTTTCTTTCTTTATGAATTTCGCTGTCCCAGTGAAAATGGTTTTTGTTAATGATAATGATAATCGCTGTATTTCTGGTGTATTTGTTAGGGGTTTTGACTAGGTTTTATCAGAAGTTTGTGTCGCATGTGTTCGCCATTTTAACGCTATTTTTGTTTTTATTTAATTTTCTTTCTTTATGAATTTCGCTGTCCCCAAAAGAAAAGTTTTTTGTAAATGATAATGATAATCGCTGTATTTCCGGTGTATTTGGTTAGGATTTGGGCTTGGTTTCATCAAAAGTTTGTTGTTGCATGTGTTCGCCAGTTGAACGCTATTTTTGTTTTTATTTAATTTTCTTTCTTTATGAATTTTGCTGTCCCAGTGAAAATGGTTTTTGTTAATGATAATGATAATCGCTGTATTTCCGGTGTATTTGGTTGGGATTTTGGTTTGGATTTATCACAAGTTTTTGTTGCATGTGTTCGCCAGTTGAACGTTATTTTTGTTTTTATTTAATTCTTTATAAACTTTGCTGTCCCAGTGAAAATGGTTTTTTTAATGACAATGGCAATCGCAGTATTTCCGGTGTATTTGGTTGTGATTTTGTTTGGTTTTATCAAAAGTTTTTGTTGCATATGTTCACCAGTTCAACGCTTTTTTGTTTTTATTTAATTTACTTTCTTTATGAATTTCGCTGTCCCAGTGAAAATGGTTTTTGTTAATGATAATGATAATCGCTGTATTTCCGGTGTATTTGGTTGTGATTTGGGCATGGTTTTATCAAAAGATTTTGTTGCATGTGTTCGCCAGTTGAACGCTATTTTTGTTTTAATTTATTTTTTTTCTTTATGAATTTTGCTGTCCCGGTGAAAATGGTTTTTGTTAATGATAATGATAATCGCTGTATTTCCGGTTTATTTTGTTGGGATTTTGGCTTGGTTTTATCAATAGTAAGGAATAAAAACATTTGATTCATCATCGTCATTATATCCTGCTCACATTTGATTATATGTTTTATATTGCGCATTATATGTTGGACCAGTTTTCGTTATGATGAGTAAACATCTTTATATTATGGTACACTTACATTATATGATGAGTAAACATCTTTATATTATGGTAGACTTACGTTATATGCTGATACAACCTCATTATATAATGTATGTTTCTCATTATATTATGGGCTATTGTCTTTTTATGCATTAAGTTGATTATATGGTTCGATAACTTCATTATATGTGCAAATTTCATTATATGCGCAAACTTCATTATATGGTGTGACAACTACATTATATGATGTGAATGATTTTGCGAGAAGAAAAACTACATTGACACCGTTTAGAGAGTTATTGTATACATTCCGGGCCTACCGGACATACTGCTGATTCTATCTATCTATATATCTATCTTTTAATCTATCTATCATGATCATGATCGATCATGATCATGATCGATCTTCATGATCATCTTCATCATGATCGATTATCATCATCATGATCGATCATCATGATCGATCATCATAATCATCATGATCTATCTTAATCAACAGGATCGATCATCAAAAAGATAATCATTATCGATCATCATCGAAAATCAAGATCGATCATGATGATTATGATGATGGTCGATCATAAAACTGATCGATGATGATCGATCAGGATGATCGATCATCATAATCGATCATGATGATGATCGATCATGATAATCGATCTTGACGATGATGATGATCGATTGTGATGATGATCGATTATGATGATGATCGATCATGACGATTGATCATGATGATGATTATCGATCATGATGATAATGATGATGATCGATCATGATGATAGATCGTGATGACGATCGATCATGACGATCGATCATGATGATGATGATCGATCATGATTATCGATCATGATGATAATGATGATGATCGATCATGATGATAGATCGTGATGATGATCGATCATGATGATGATCGATAATGATTTTGATCGATCATGATTTTGATCGATCATGTTGATGATCGATTTTGATGATCGATCATGATGGTGATGATGATCGATCATGACAATGATCGATCATGAAGATGATGATCGATCGTGATGATCGATCATGATGCTCGATCGTGATGATGATCATAATGATGATTGATCATGATAATGATCGATAATAATGATAATAATCGATTATGATGATCGATCATGATGGTGATGATGATCGATAATGATCGATTATGATGATGATGATGATCGATCATGATGATTATGAACGATTATCGTGTTGATGATCGATAATGATGATAATCGATGATTGTCGATGATGATAATGATCGATAATCATCATCATGATCGACGGTGATGATCGATGATGATAATCGATGATGATGATGATGATGATATATCGTCATGGTGATGATCGATGATGATGATGATCGATCATGATGATGATGATGATGATGATCGATATTGATGATGATAGATCATAATGACGATGATGATGATGATGGTGATGATCGATCATGATCATGATAATGATAGATAGATAGATAGATAGATAGATAGATAGATAGATAGATAGATAGATAGATAGAATCAGCACTTTGTCCGGTAGTCCCGGCATGTATACAATAACTCTCTAAGCGGTCTCAATGTAATTCTTCTTCTCGCAAAATCGTCCACATCATATAATGAAGTTTGCGCATATAATGAAGTTATCGAACCATATAATCAACTTCAATAAAACTTCAATAATATAAAGAATCTGGTCCAACAAATAATGCACACTATACAACATATAATCAACTGTGAGCAGGATATAATGTCGATGGTGAATCAAATGTTTTTATTCCTTACCATCAGACAGCTTTGCCGTTCCATACTTTTAAATTATATGAACAATTTATTATCGACGATTAGTTTTGTTTAAGTCTGGCTGCGAGCGCTTTAGAAAACGATGACGAATATCGAACTTTTCAAGACTATCCCACCTATGACCTTAATCAGTCCCAGCCAGCAGAAAAAGTGAAAAAAAAAAGTATAGAAGAATTTGTTTTTGCCAGCAGCAAAAGTGATAAAATTGTCATAGGTGGGATAGAAAAGTTCTGTTTTCGACATTCATCATCGTTGTTTATAGCCCTCACAACCGGACTAAAGCGAAAATAATCGGCAACAAAAAATTCGCTGCAGCAAAATTTCCGCTCAAACTTCACCGTTTTCGCTGCAGCAAGTTTGCTGCTAACTTGACTGTTTTTTTGTTTTTTTTTTAATGAAGCAAATTTTCTGCTAACTTGACTGCGCTCAAATCATCAATCACTCAATTCCAAAACGGACTATATCTAATCGGAGTCTTCTATATGTAAACCAGCTCCTGCTGTAGTCCAGACCAGTCTAAAGGGGAAATTCCACCTCGAGCCGTAAAATGCAAATAGGAAACCGGAAAATCGAGATGGTCACCCACCCCCTGGTAGTGGCACCATTGGGTAGGGTGTGTCTGGTCTTTAGGTCGCAATGACGACCGGCCATGATTTAGATTCCATGGCGCTCTGGAAAACTGTGATCCGCTCTTCCGAACGCCTCTTCGTCTTACAACACGGGACGGTGCTTTCGGAGACATGCTCTCGATACTTACAATTTATCCACGAAACTGCTCTTATGAAGTATTTTCATTCTTTAGAAACATCGAATATATATTATTGCTTTATACCCAATAAATTTCTTTGTGAAAATTACTACATGATGAAAAGACAAAAATGTGCATCAAATGAACCATAAGGCGAAAATTCATGCACTTTGTGTTCTTGAGATTAATTTGAACTAGTAACCTGCGTATCGGGGTTCACGGTGAGCAATGGATACACAGTTTTAAACTGCATGATGCCACCGGCACCGTGACACCGAACAGCCATCTGGGCAATCGTGTCTACGATATGAAATGGTGAGGCTGCTCACGCTAAGTCAAACTGTCCATACGAAGGTATGTCCCAGCATTTTCTGAGGCATGGGGCGCTCATATAGCCTAAGGTAGTCAAAAATATTTTCCGGTTTAAAAACCTTATAACCAAGCCCGGAAATCGTGTGCGTATTAGTCCGGAATCCCGTTCCCCGTATATGTCGTGAATCAAAAACGTAGAACAGTGTGTCGAATTAATGAAATTAAGCCCGAGAAATCTCGTGCACTTTTATCTTCTACGTATGGCATTCCAGTGCACTGAAATAGTGGTAGTACCTGAGCGAGAGGATTTGGATTTAAAGGGAATCATTACTATTTAATTCCCATACATGATTTTCATGAAACTTCCTATGCTACAAGATAATTGTATCCTTGGAATAAAATCGAAATAAAAGTGGGGAGTCACCGGCCTCGTTTCCATGGTATCAGAACTTTTTGGATGTTTCTCATGCATTTCAGAAAACAGCACTCGTAGCGGACATGTGTTTTTATAGATATATTTTTACTGCAAAAACAACTCACACGATGAGTGTTATTTTCTTACATTTTGATACTATTAGTTCCTAAATTGAGGAGATTACATGCAAAATTAACTTTCCCGCCATCTTTTCAAACCTGGAAAAAGTACGTATGTTTGCGGTATCTCCTAAACTACGCATATGATTTTGATTAAATTACACCAAGAGAAGGGAAACGTGGTAACCATTTAAAAGTTCAGATAAAAAGTGGGGGTCACCGGATTGCGTTGGAAGATATAGAGAAAAAAAAACGTTCGATATTCCCGCCTTTTTCGTTCAACGCCAAACGTTACACTGTCGTCGCGTATATTTATGCGACGTCATCAACAGCGAAATAAATGTTTTCACATATAATTAACCTTATACACGAACTTGGGTTTATCAATTGCCACAGAACTTCTTTAAAAATAAAAATTAACAATATGTATACCCGCTTTAGGACTTAAAGTTATGCAGAAACAAAAAGAATATGATTCTACAGCTTGCAACATCAAAACAAAACGACGTTAAAAACTACGCGTAACATGCAGATACTAAACGCCGACGTTGCGCAAACAGTGTGCTCATAAACAATAGTAATGTTTACCCTTAGACCTATCTCCGCGTAAATGTGACCTCTTGCCCTAGATGTTCACTTATACCACCCCCCCCCCCCCCCCGGAATTTCCCTTACCCCAATTTCTCTAAGTATCATGTATTCTGTAGCAAACACTTCAACAGAAAGTAATATGCCAATTAGTATGTGTGGGAGGAATCATTTTGATGCAAGGTACCCATTTAGTAATCTACCTGTCAAGTCGCAGAATTTGCTTTCAATCCATTCAGAAACGACGTCGGCACATTTTTATACAATCACTACAGGTAGTTATGCATTACATGGTCATGATTAACATACAATATTTGAAATAACCTACAGGGCGCTAGCGGGTCGAACGACTTATCTGACCCTTCTCCACAGCAAGACCAAACCGAGGCGCTGTCACACGATAGTGCACTAGAAACCCACGACGAAAACCGGGACATACTTATACAAATGGAAACACAAGAAAGTGTTAATGGTACTGAGGTGTCACATGGCGAGTCATGTGATAATACTCCGGGACAATAACGGCGTGCAGAGGGTGATAGAAATGCGTGTAGACGTAGACAATCTAATTCCAGTGACGCGACTATTGACATAGAAAACATATTTTCATCTAGAAAAGACGCTCATCATAACCGATTGGTGTCCATCAGAATTTTATCCCTAAACGTATGCGGCATAAAATCTAAACTTAATTGCCCTGAATTTTGTAGCCTAGTGAACGAATACGATATTATTGGGCTGCAGGAGAGTAAGCTTGACGATATAGACTATATTTCAGTACCGGGTTATTCAATCTACCATAATAATCGCAAAAGTGTCTCAAGATACAGATCTGGTGGCATTACTCTCTTCATCAAAGAAGAATTGTCCCCTTTTGTGACAATACTGAAAAATGAAAGCAAACTTTCTCTTTGGTTTAAAATTTCAAAACATATTATACAAAACAACATGGACTTAATATGCGCAGTGATTTACATTCCGCCAATGGGATCAAAATTCGCACACCAAGATCCGTATCTCGAGCTCCAGAACGAGTTTGACACTTTCTGTACGAACGACAAGAATACGTTGTTATTTGGAGATTTCAATTCCAGAACGGCATCACACCCTGACTTGGTCAAACTTGACAGTTTTATGTGTGAAGTAAATGGTAACGAAGACTTGCACAGAGAAAATTTAGAAATCATGCATTGCTTTGATAAATGGAATATCCCATTAGAACGCAAGAATATTGATGCTACATCAAACCCATACGGCCGGCAGCTCATAGAGTTTTGCAAAAATAACAATATATTTATGTTGAATGGAAGACTCGACCAGGACGACCTCAAACTAACGTGCAAAAACAAAAGCACTGTGGACTATTTTTTGTCAACAGCACATAACTTTGAGAATATTTCATCATTTAACGTAATGGATTTTGATTGCTTACTCTCAGACGCTCATTGTCCATTGTCTATAGAAATAAAAATGCCCGGAAATTATACCCCCAATGCTCATGAACGCACACAACAACAACACCCCGACGTAAAATTATGGGACGAGACAAAACGCGACAAATTTGTCGAAAACATCGATAAAGACGAAATATCGAAAATTAATGCGATGTTGAACAGAATACTGGTAAATGGTCAGACAAGTGTCGAGGCTATACACGAGATAATTAGTTCCATTGAACAGCTGTTTACAAATACCGCACTATTAACATTTGGGCGAACCTTTAAACATGAAAAATGTAAAACTGAAAGCACTAAGGCCAAACGCTGGTTTAATACGGAATGTCATAACGCAAGAAATACATATCACCATGTCCGAAAATTATACAACAAGTATAAAACTGAACAGTATAAAAACTTGCTAAAACAAGTTAGCAGAGAATACAAATCAAAAATGAAAAAATCATACGCAAAGTTTCAAAATGAAAATATCACCAAACTACGCAAACTGAAAAATGCAAAACCCCGAGATTTCTGGACGATAATAAACTCGCTTGATAACAAGAAACGCGAGTCAGCACCGCTGAAGGATCTGTTTGACTTTTTCAAATCCATAAATTCTAACGATAGGGGCGAAAACGAAACATTCGAATATAATAACTCGGCAGATAACAACGAAAGCATAAATAATCCGTTCACGGAGGACGAAATTTTAAAAGCAGTGAAAAAATTGAAAAACAACAAAAGCAGCGGCATAGATAAGATATTAAACGAACATATAAAGAGCACTATTCACATAATGTGCCCCATATATACTAGATTGTTCAATATAATCCTAGATTCGGGCATAGTCCCAGATAGCTGGTCTCTTGGCGACATTTTACCAATTTATAAAAACAAAGGTAGCATACACCAGCCAGAAAATTACAGACCAATTACATTATTAAGTTGCTTCTGCAAGCTTTTTACGGCCATTTTAAACACAAGAATAAGCTCATACTTTGACGAAAATTATATTATAGACTCATGTCAAGCCGGTTTCCGTAAAGGCTTTTCAACCACCGACAATTTATTCATAATACAAAATTTAGTCGAAATCGCAAAAGGAAACAAAAACAAATTATTCTGCGCATTTGTAGACTTTAAACAGGCATTCGACACTGTATGGAGAGATGGACTTTGGCAAAAAATGTTCGACTCAAGAATAAACGGCAAATGTTTTGAAATTATAAAGAATATGTATAGCAATATCAAATCTAGGGTATCAACAGCAGAAGGATCGACCGTCTTTTTCCCTTGTCAAACCGGGGTTAGACAGGGTGAAAACTTGTCACCACTACTTTTTTCTATCTTTCTGAACGATCTTCGTCATTATTTAAGTACTAATGGCGCACAGGGCGTCCTGTGCGACTCAGGCGACGACGAAAATATCCACGTTTTTATGCGGCTATTTGTATTACTTTTTGCCGATGACACAGTATTATTCAGTAAACGTAAAGAAGACCTCCAAACAGCGCTTAATATTTTTAGTGAGTACTGTACTACATGGAAACTCACAATTAACACAGCCAAAACAAAAGTGATGATCTTCTCTAGCGGTAGACAAGGGAAAAATCTAAAATTCCACTTAAACGGGGCAGAACTAGAAATCGTTAACGAATATAAATACCTAGGGATTTATCTTGCGCGCAGCGGTGCATTTGCTAAAGCCAAAAAACATATAGTTGACCAGGCAAACTATGCTCTATTTTCTCTCCAGAGAAAAATAAGGCACTTAAACTTACCAATCGATCTGCAGATCGAGCTCTTCAATAAAATGATAAAACCATTACTGCTTTATGGTTGCGAAATTTGGGGTCATGGAAATTTAGAGTCTACCGAACGAGTCCAACTTAAATTCCTGAAACAAATACTGAACCTTAAAAAATCGACACCATCTTTTATGGTTTACGGTGAAGTTGGTGCATACCCTCTTTACGTAGATATACACACAAGAATAGTATCATTCTGGACAAAACTAGGAGATAATGGTATTAACGATACAGCAGTAACGCTATACAAAATTATAAGTATCTTGAACGATAAGCAAATTTTTAAATCAAAATGGTTAAACAATATTAAAAACATGCTGTTTTCTAATGGTTTTGGCCATATTTGGGAGACACATGACGAAGTGAATAGAAAATGGTTTGTAGAGACATTTAAACAAAAACTAAAGGATCAGTACCTGCAAAACTGGAGCTCTCGTGTAGACCAATCATCAAGTGGTAAGAACTACAGACTGTTCAAAAATTCGTTTGAATTAAACCCTTACTTTACATATTTAAGCAACAAAGAAAGTAAGCTGTTAACAGCATTTCGAACTAGAAACCACCACCTCCCTATTGAAATCGGACGATGGACCAGTAAACCAATTACCGAACGGACATGCAACCTTTGCCAGGACGATATCGGGGACGAATACCACTATATTATGGCGTGTAGACATTTTACGGACCTCAGAAAACAACTGATAAAGCCTTACTATAGAACAAATATTAATACACTTAAATTTAACGAGCTTATGAACCATGGCAATAAGACAACCCTGAAAAATTTATGTAAATTCATAGACATTGTAATGAAAACCTGTAAAGAACGTAATACACATCAATAAACATAATAAAACAGACGTCAATGATTTTCAGCAAGAAATAATACAACCAAAACACGATCGAGGATCTCCGTATAGACCTTATTTTATACCTCTACGAACATACGAAACCTTGGTCTCCTACTTTCTTTTTCGTTTCGTGTAAGGGGCCGGCCAAGATCCATGGATGTCTATATACGTAAAATGGCAGACACTGGCTGATTATCTTGATTACTTTAAGATATCAGGTAGTTGTCAGCACTTCAGGTCATCGCTCAACTCTGCAAGATCCTCCGATAATCTCGACCTCCAATCTGCGTCTCGACGTGACTGAAAACTGTTTACTGGGATGTTAAACTCTAATACAAAGAAACAAAATGTGCTATAAATGCATAATGGCTAACTGGCGTACACAACCAGCTTATCTGCTCATCTATAGAATGGATATAAATATATAGCGCTCAAACATCATATAAAATTAAACCACCAAGCACGTGATGACGCCCCTAGGTACCCTTAGTGAAAAAAAGTGACTCCATTGAAATGGCGCCGCGCTTCTCATTCCACAAGAGGGCCTTCATAGTATGGTCCGAAAATCGCACCCGTCCCCTAAAAACAAAACAGAACGAAACAAAACCGAACATCTTTCTTTTACTTACGTGAAAATAGTATAATTCCATATGGCTTACTAAAGATACACAATTTGATACACTTTCACTTGAAGACCGGGTTATTTAGGCCAGCACGTGCAATACATGCGACCATTGCGCCTGGTAAAGTTGAGAACTAGGACGACAAAACCTACAACAGAAACGACGAAGACGGACTTGACCGTTCCCACTACATATACTAGTCATTCACCCCCCCCCCCCCCCCCTACACCACCACAACTCCGATTGGGGATAACCTCGGCGCGAAACGAGACTCGACAGCGCGAAGCGCGCAAATGACTTTGGTCAGACTAGCCGCACATGTCATTTATGTTGTTGTGTGCCGTCTCATGCGCAAGGGTTATTATTCATGACGACACGAGCTTTAAACAAGAAAACGCTTTTATAAAACATCTACCTACGATTTAACACATACTGCGTGTATATTGAACGATAGAACTGGATTGTACATAGAGCAACCAAAGTTTTTGAAGTGTCCATATTTCGTAAGATAGCCATTATAGATAGGCATACGTATATGTGTTTACCAAAATTATAAAACTGCACTGCTCTCTCTCTCTCTCTCTCTCTCTCTCTCTCTCTCAAGGTAAATCAGTCACATTTCAAGTGTACATTCAAACGCATGTTTTTCTTTTGTGTTTTGTATATGATCGGTTAGCTTATTTTACACGAACTGGTCATAATAGCTTTTCGGTAGTAGCATTATGCGGACAATGTCCTTTAGAACATTCCTCTACTTAGAGCTCATAATGAAAAGACCATTGAAAAACAATGAAAAGTTGTATAAGGACCATTTTGCTTATACATAAACAAGAATACATTTGCCTAATTTATTTTTATTCCATATAACATGTAGTACTGTGAGCTTCATAGAAAGTATAAGATCATTTAAGTATTCTTCATTGTCGACCTTATACAAGTTTAACTAAATGGTACAACACATTGTTATTTTTGTTGAATGCTACGCATCCATTGGCAAAATAGGTCAAATATGCATGTGTTAATGTATCTGTCTCTGATTCTACACTCTTCTTTCTCCCTCTACCCATCTGTCTGTTCATCTTTTCTTTCAAGTCGCCATGAAATTGTATCATATTTGTTTATTATATTGCTGCTCATGTTGTTATATCATTGTAACCTGAGCTTTAGAAATAAACTTGGAAACTTGGAAACTTGGAATATTTAAGAAAATATAGCGTTAGTGTGCATGGTAACATCGTAATTTTAGTAAAGTTTTGAAGTGTTTGAAATAACGGCCTTGTTAAATGGCATAAACTATGGACAAATATGTTCTAAATGGGGCTGAGTATTGACATAGCAATCAACATGCTCATTCAGAAGTTATTTTAAAAGAAAACAAAACTGATGACGTAATTTGTTTACATTTTGGCGCGCATGTATACATTTGCTGTCACATGATTACCAGCAGTACATGCTGTTATAGCACTGGAAGTCCTGTCGCCCATATGAACTTGGAGAAAGTGCATCTACATTGCGGGGTAACGTCTATGCAGCCATGCATAAAAAGTGCAAATTTTATACCCCAACTTGCGGAAAACGTTTGTAGGTATTCTGTTTTGGCCATATCTGTAGGTGACTGGGTGCGTCTGCCTGTCATAGTGTAAGTGTCTCAGTATTGTCACTTTTAGCTCACCTGAGCCGAAAGCTCACTAGGTGAGCTTATAGAGGTGAGCTTATAGCATGCCCATGCTCCGGCGTCCGTCCGTCGTCGTTCAAAATTTCAAAGATCTTCTCCTCTGAAATCGACACCCCAATCAAAGCCAAACTTCAGGTCACATGACCGCCATGGCTATAAAGAGCAAAAACATTTAAAAATCTTCTTCTGTATAAATCATGCCCCTGTGATGACCTTTACCTTTTTTACAGCAATGTCAACATATGTCGCCATGATAGTTTGTCTCTCACTAATGAGAAGTAATATTACAATATGTCGCAATATTATAAGTATAAAACCATAATATTCAAAGATTTTTTTCTAAAAAAACGCAAGGGCAATCATAGGGCGGGGAAACCAATGTGTACATAAATAATCCAGGTTACGTGACCAAGATGGCAGCCATGACCATATATGGTAAACACCCTTCAAAAATCTTCTGGGTGGATTTCAACCTAACTTGGCATGCATGTAGACTTGGGGACCGTGAGTTCTACGATGTGAAGATAAATTATGAACCTGGGATGACAAAGACACTGATCAACTGCACAGTTGTAACAAGCTGATATGGATCTTACATCACATAGGATGAAACAGATAATTATTAAACCACACTTTGAGCGATCTTCCATCACGACCTTCACTCGCCGCGCTGCATTTGAAGAAAAAATCAGTTGATTTTATCTATAAAAAATGCAGAATTAGAAGATGCAATGATTTCAGATTAGACCATAGCTTGCTCAGATTTTAGTGAAATATAATTGATCATAATTGGTGCTTTTTTAAATTACTGTCTGTACACCATCTTTCGGAAACTGCTTTTTTTCTTCAAAATCTCACTTTTCCGAAACACCACAAGAAAAATATTACCGTAACATCTTTTTGCAACCCAAAAGTCGTAAAAAGTGCCGCAAAAATTTTGAAAATCGGTTCACTAATAAAATAATCATGCCCAAAAATCATTTTGAGCATGCCTTTTGCTTTTGCAAGGGAGGTAATCCAAACACCTTAAAATTGAAAATCAAGCAAATCTGTGGAATAATTTTAAGAGTTTCGTGCTCAGATATGCATACAATACAATTTTGTTTTTGTTCGAAGCATTTTAAATGATAAATAACCAACAGATTTTTTCGGGAAAATAGTTACTGCCCTTGCTGACATTTTACGCAATGGAAAAAGCCCTCTTCAAAATTATTTTCTGGCATAAAAATTGATGTTTATTTGTAAACCGATTTACATTTTTTTTTTCTGTGGCATGTTCTACGACTTTTGAAATGCAAATTGATAGCATGGTCATATTGTTCTTGGGGTCTTTCAGAAAATTGACATTTTGAAAAATGCAGTTTCTTGAAGATGATGTATATTTTTGACAAATTATGGCAGAATAACGGAATTATAAAATTTAGACTCAACTTCACCTTGTCACCTCAAATACATTTTCTTTGGCAGCAAACACCCTTATTAAATTTCTAGTCAGATTTTCTATAACAGGATAACATGTCCGTCTCATTAGGCAGAGGACTTGGGGCCAAGTAAAAATCGAGTTAAACCCCAAAGTAATTTATTTACTAAAAAAAAAAAAAGTCTAAAAACCTGCCTCTGATAATGTTTTTTTCGCAGAAAATTTTTTGTATGGAGGACGACAGAAAAATTATTTTCATGTAATAATCTTGATCTTAGTTTGTCCTAATAGGACCTGCAAAAATTTTGAAAATCGGTGAACAAATAAAGTTTTTTATGGCCAAAATGAATTTTGCATAGGGATTTTGCATTGGCAAGGGAGATAATCGATGATCGTGAAAATGCATATTTTTCGAGAAATTTTACCTGATCATGAATATTTTGTCTCAGGTATGTCATCTGTGTCAATTTATAATAATTTTGAGCAATCGTGATTAAATAGTTAGAATTTAAAAGTTTTGCGGGAAAATATTTACCTCCCTTCCATGAGATTTTTGTACAGGAAATCCCCATTCAAAAAATGTTTTTGACTAGAATTTTTTTTTATTTGTAAGCCGATTTTCAAAATTTTTGCAGCACATTTTGCGACAAACTAGATGGTTGTGTCAAGAAAATGCTTCTTCTACATTTGAACAGTTGTAAAATATCTGCGGCTGAAGGTAGCGACCCGGCTAGTATCAATCAAAAAAACAAAGATAACGAAGACAACAGAGAGACAGACAAATTACACAGAAGATATATCATAAAGATAAATTACCTCACTGGGACAGTGACGTTTGACTGGACGGCGAACATGCCAATCTGGACGGTGAAGTTTTTAATGGGATGACAATCACCACAATGGGACGGTATCGTTTTTACTCGGACTTGCCAGTTACGATATTATTAAATAAAATTACGCATTGCGCTCATCAGTTAAAACTTCAAACTTACAATGTTTATCAACAAAATTTTAATATTAAAAAAAAAAAAAAAAAAAAAAAACGAAACAAAAAAAAAAAAAAAAAAAAAAAAAATCATTTTCCGTTGGTGGGGTTTGAACGAACTACCCATTTCCTTAACGATCGCAATGACGAACAAATGATGTTGCATTTGCGACCTTAACCACTCGGCCATGATATTGGGCCTGTTTACATGACAGAAAGATTATCCCTTTATATTAGATTCGAATCCAAGGGAAAATACTCAATTTTTCATTTACTCAAATGGTCCCACTATAAAACGGGCTACACACGATAGTTGTCTCAAATGTAAATGCAATTTAGCATATCAATATTTATTCAGATTTTGCAAAGAGCATGAACACGTGTTTAATGCCAACATTATCTAGTTTCATTATAAAGAATGAAACACTATTACACCTTGTTAAATTAATATTTGGTTCACCCATAAGCTTTGTTTTAACTCATATACGGTTAACCTGGTTCAATACCAATTATTTTACCTGTCCCGGCGTTACGCTGTGGGCGGTTCCATGCCAAAGAGGTAAATCCGAGGCCTGGTTATCGCTATTGCACTGCAGCAGGGCCCCGGAGAAGGTACTAGTTCGACACAAAGTTGAACTATACTCCGCTTAGACTTAGTCTAAGCGAAGAGCGTTGGTGCTGTGCCTTCGCTTCAACTAAGCGGTTCCCTCGGTGAGGGGCCGCACATCTGGGGTAAGGGGGTGGGTATGGAGACCTTCTGGGCCATGGGGACTGGTTTGGTGGGAACGATGAGGGAATGGGTATGGTGGGGGCCATAGGGAGGGATGGTTGGGAATGGGTGGCGGCGTGGCCCATGAGGTGTGGTTGAGGTGGATGGATGTTGCTTTATTTTGACGGACCCCCGTAAGGGTGTGTTGAGATTTTTAGAGATGGGCTTTTATTTAGTAACAAAATATATTACTCTTTTTTTGTCAGTTTTCTTCTATGATGCTTTTCTCTCATACAACATACGAGTGTTATGCCCAGTCTGCATTTAGTCATTCTATGGTTTCTTATTCGTCCGTTTAACGTGCCATGCTCAAACACAATATGGCGGCATTATGTTTTACCTCAATTAATACGCACGTAAATAATGATTCTGGCCGGTATTCACTTGTGGTATTATCCACCCTTTAGGGGTTATTCTGAACATTTAACGATACATAAGCTGTATTCAAGTTTCTGCTCTAAATACCCCCGAATATGTGGTCTGGGGTGCAGGACACACTTTTTACCCACATGGTCAATATATTAGGGTATGACTACATTTTGGTTTGTAAATTTGTGTAAAATTATTTTTAAGCAGCGTTTGATTTTTATTTCACTCAAGCAGTTGTTATTGGTTATTTAAACTGAATTTTGTCAGGTCACATGACCTTTTATATTTTCATTAGTGCAGAACTAACTTGTTGGATTTTACCCCTAAACCTGGAAATCGGCTTTTCAAAAATGGTTCTTTTTAAGTGGAATTTACTGTGAGAAGTCAACGGCTGCCATGTATTCAATAATCATTGCGCATATATTTAAAGCAGTAGGCTTTATCTACACATGATCATGCACTTTATGGTCATTGTATGGGCCAGTGACATGTCATAACTTCAAGGAAAATGTGTCTTTTTGGGGCGAAAAAATGCCCTTAAAGTGCAGGGGTGTGGTAGGTTTACATTTGCATAGAGCTTGTCCCAGTCAGCAGAAACTGTTTCTGTTACTGTGAGATGATTTTATGGTCTGTATTTTATTAACTGTGGGTATAATTGAATGGTTATTAAGGTTTTGAAATTAGGGTGTTCGTTTCAAGCATGTTGCCGTCTGCTCAGCCTCTATGACTACTCGCCAGTGATCGGTGCAATATATGCGAAGGGGTCAACTTCTTATGCGACATTGCAGAGGTATATTATTTTTGAAACGCAGCTGTAGACACCAGGCGAATGGGTTGTCATCAGTTCATCGAGATTATTGATGCGTCGTGGTTTGTTAATGGATAGTATACATATATAACGGGATTCATATGCGTCGGGAGATCGTTACTAATGCGTTACTCCATATCTTTTGTCCTTATAAGGTAAGTTCTAGATGTGTTGATTTTGCAAACGAAAACAATGTCGACTATGCAAAATCGGTGTCGGCTTTGATCTGTGAAAATCATTTTTCCACATGAGTCCAGTTAGTTAGAATCCTTGCATGCTCAACAATTTTAGCTAATGGTTTATAAATGTGGTCAGTAGGTACCACAGGGCCACGAAAACTGGTTGTTTCTTTTCTGCTCCTATTGTTTGAAGTCTTGAGTGTAAACTAGCAAGTCACAACACAGTCTTTGGGCATTTCTTATCAATCATACATCCAAGTTAGCCTTTAAAACTATTTTAAATAATGCGGGCTCGATAACCACCGTTTTAAGTGCCAAAGATAATGATTACAAGTTTTGTATTGGTCCAGGAATTCCATATGGAATACATAATTGTTAGCTTATCGATTCTGCATACGAAAATACGAAAACATGTGTATCGTCGCTAAATGTAACTGAATGGTCTATTTTCATACGTGGGGTTCAGCTAAGTTCCCTCGCATCTGTGAAATCAATATAAACTAGCATTTTTTTTGTTTGACGACAGAGAGGTATAATTTATAGATATTGTCACTTTTTGTAGCTTTTCGTCTACTGGTCGCGTTCATAAACGAATAGCTGAAAAACCACAGATGGCACAAGGATTCCGAATCATTTTCATTGACAAAATAGAAGATTTTTTGCACATCACATCGGTCGCTGATTTTGCAAACGCGACTTAATTTTCTCGCACGGAAGCAAAAAGTATGATTCTAACAGTCCACAGGCAAAGGATGTATAGAACGCATTCCTAACGATCACCAAGGCGCATACAAAGTTACTATAGAATGTATTGAGAAACCACGGCGCATCAATAATTTCGATTAACAGATGGGTCCCAATGAGACTGGAAAGAAAATAATCACAAGTCATTTTCCGACAGCACACTTGAAGAGAAAGATGACTAGCTCTTACCCATCAAGGTAGCGACCCGGCTAGTATCAATCAAAAACAAAGATAACGAAGACAACAGAGAGACAGACAAATTACACAGAAGATATATCATAAAGATAAATTACCTCACTGGGACAGTGACGTTTGACTGGACGGCGAACATGCCAATCTGGACGGTGAAGTTTTTAATGGGATGACAATCACCACAATGGGACGGTATCGTTTTTACTCGGACTTGCCAGTTACGATATTATTAAATAAAATTACGCATTGCGCTCATCAGTTAAAACTTCAAACTTACAATGTTTATCAACAAAATTTTAATATTAAAACAAAAAAAAAAAAAAAAAAAAAAAAAAAAAACGAAACAAAAAAAAAAAAAAAAAAAAAAAATCATTTTCCGTTGGTGGGGTTTGAACGAACTACCCATTTCCTTAACGATCGCAATGACGAACAAATGATGTTGCATTTGCGACCTTAACCACTCGGCCATGATATTGGGCCTGTTTACATGACAGAAAGATTGTTATGAACCACTGCAGAAGCTGAGGGTGAGGTTATGGCCATGTAAAACCGGTTTAAGCCCGCCAGTAACTTTGTGTTACTGATCGTTCCAAGTCGATACTTCTGTGGCGGTTCTTTTTGTTTTATGTCTTGGCGTATAAATTTTTTTTTTTTTTTTTTTTTTTTGTGCTGTTGGCGCCTTATGTATGTTTTCATATTTTTAGTTAAGTTAAGGTAACTGAGTGGCCACCTATTGGGAAAATAGCTGCTCATTCGGCTTACGATATGTTTCATGGTATAAGTACCTGATTGTTAGTTTGTTTTTTTCCCACCTCGGTTTTTGGAGTGGGAATCTTTTTCTGATTGCGCCTTTTCCTGATCTTTGCCTACTTGTATCCCTTTATATTAGATTCGAATCCAAGGGAAAATACTCAATTTTTCATTTACTCAAATGGTCCCACTATAAAACGGGCTACACACGATAGTTGTCTCAAATGTAAATGCAATTTAGCATATCAATATTTATTCAGATTTTGCAAAGAGCATGAACACGTGTTTAATGCCAACATTATCTAGTTTCATTATAAAGAATGAAACACTATTACACCTTGTTAAATTAATATTTGGTTCACCCATAAGCTTTGTTTTAACTCATATACGGTTAACCTGGTTCAATACCAATTATTTTACCTGTCCCGGCGTTACGCTGTGGGCGGTTCCATGCCAAAGAGGTAAATCCGAGGCCTGGTTATCGCTATTGCACTGCAGCAGGGCCCCGGAGAAGGTACTAGTTCGACACAAAGTTGAACTATACTCCGCTTAGACTTAGTCTAAGCGAAGAGCGTTGGTGCTGTGCCTTCGCTTCAACTAAGCGGTTCCCTCGGTGAGGGGCCGCACATCTGGGGTAAGGGGGTGGGTATGGAGACCTTCTGGGCCATGGGGACTGGTTTGGTGGGAACGATGAGGGAATGGGTATGGTGGGGGCCATAGGGAGGGATGGTTGGGAATGGGTGGCGGCGTGGCCCATGAGGTGTGGTTGAGGTGGATGGATGTTGCTTTATTTTGACGGACCCCCGTAAGGGTGTGTTGAGATTTTTAGAGATGGGCTTTTATTTAGTAACAAAATATATTACTCTTTTTTGTCAGTTTTCTTCTATGATGCTTTTCTCTCATACAACATACGAGTGTTATGCCCAGTCTGCATTTAGTCATTCTATGGTTTCTTATTCGTCCGTTTAACGTGCCATGCTCAAACACAATATGGCGGCATTATGTTTTACCTCAATTAATACGCACGTAAATAATGATTCTGGCCGGTATTCACTTGTGGTATTATCCACCCTTTAGGGGTTATTCTGAACATTTAACGATACATAAGCTGTATTCAAGTTTCTGCTCTAAATACCCCCGAATATGTGGTCTGGGGTGCAGGACACACTTTTTACCCACATGGTCAATATATTAGGGTATGACTACATTTTGGTTTGTAAATTTGTGTAAAATTATTTTTAAGCAGCGTTTGATTTTTATTTCACTCAAGCAGTTGTTATTGGTTATTTAAACTGAATTTTGTCAGGTCACATGACCTTTTATATTTTCATTAGTGCAGAACTAACTTGTTGGATTTTACCCCTAAACCTGGAAATCGGCTTTTCAAAAATGGTTCTTTTTAAGTGGAATTTACTGTGAGAAGTCAACGGCTGCCATGTATTCAATAATCATTGCGCATATATTTAAAGCAGTAGGCTTTATCTACACATGATCATGCACTTTATGGTCATTGTATGGGCCAGTGACATGTCATAACTTCAAGGAAAATGTGTCTTTTTGGGGCGAAAAAATGCCCTTAAAGTGCAGGGGTGTGGTAGGTTTACATTTGCATAGAGCTTGTCCCAGTCAGCAGAAACTGTTTCTGTTACTGTGAGATGATTTTATGGTCTGTATTTTATTAACTGTGGGTATAATTGAATGGTTATTAAGGTTTTGAAATTAGGGTGTTCGTTTCAAGCATGTTGCCGTCTGCTCAGCCTCTATGACTACTCGCCAGTGATCGGTGCAATATATGCGAAGGGGTCAACTTCTTATGCGACATTGCAGAGGTATATTATTTTTGAAACGCAGCTGTAGACACCAGGCGAATGGGTTGTCATCAGTTCATCGAGATTATTGATGCGTCGTGGTTTGTTAATGGATAGTATACATATATAACGGGATTCATATGCGTCGGGAGATCGTTACTAATGCGTTACTCCATATCTTTTGTCCTTATAAGGTAAGTTCTAGATGTGTTGATTTTGCAAACGAAAACAATGTCGACTATGCAAAATCGGTGTCGGCTTTGATCTGTGAAAATCATTTTTCCACATGAGTCCAGTTAGTTAGAATCCTTGCATGCTCAACAATTTTAGCTAATGGTTTATAAATGTGGTCAGTAGGTACCACAGGGCCACGAAAACTGGTTGTTTCTTTTCTGCTCCTATTGTTTGAAGTCTTGAGTGTAAACTAGCAAGTCACAACACAGTCTTTGGGCATTTCTTATCAATCATACATCCAAGTTAGCCTTTAAAACTATTTTAAATAATGCGGGCTCGATAACCACCGTTTTAAGTGCCAAAGATAATGATTACAAGTTTTGTATTGGTCCAGGAATTCCATATGGAATACATAATTGTTAGCTTATCGATTCTGCATACGAAAATACGAAAACATGTGTATCGTCGCTAAATGTAACTGAATGGTCTATTTTCATACGTGGGGTTCAGCTAAGTTCCCTCGCATCTGTGAAATCAATATAAACTAGCATTTTTTTTGTTTGACGACAGAGAGGTATAATTTATAGATATTGTCACTTTTTGTAGCTTTTCGTCTACTGGTCGCGTTCATAAACGAATAGCTGAAAAACCACAGATGGCACAAGGATTCCGAATCATTTTCATTGACAAAATAGAAGATTTTTTGCACATCACATCGGTCGCTGATTTTGCAAACGCGACTTAATTTTCTCGCACGGAAGCAAAAAGTATGATTCTAACAGTCCACAGGCAAAGGATGTATAGAACGCATTCCTAACGATCACCAAGGCGCATACAAAGTTACTATAGAATGTATTGAGAAACCACGGCGCATCAATAATTTCGATTAACAGATGGGTCCCAATGAGACTGGAAAGAAAATAATCACAAGTCATTTTCCGACAGCACACTTGAAGAGAAAGATGACTAGCTCTTACCCATCAAGGTAGCGACCCGGCTAGTATCAATCAAAAACAAAGATAACGAAGACAACAGAGAGACAGACAAATTACACAGAAGATATATCATAAAGATAAATTACCTCACTGGGACAGTGACGTTTGACTGGACGGCGAACATGCCAATCTGGACGGTGAAGTTTTTAATGGGATGACAATCACCACAATGGGACGGTATCGTTTTTACTCGGACTTGCCAGTTACGATATTATTAAATAAAATTACGCATTGCGCTCATCAGTTAAAACTTCAAACTTACAATGTTTATCAACAAAATTTTAATATTAAAACAAAAAAAAAAAAAAAAAAAAAAAAAAACGAAACAAAAAAAAAAAAAAAAAAAAAAAATCATTTTCCGTTGGTGGGGTTTGAACGAACTACCCATTTCCTTAACGATCGCAATGACGAACAAATGATGTTGCATTTGCGACCTTAACCACTCGGCCATGATATTGGGCCTGTTTACATGACAGAAAGATTATCCCTTTATATTAGATTCGAATCCAAGGGAAAATACTCAATTTTTCATTTACTCAAATGGTCCCACTATAAAACGGGCTACACACGATAGTTGTCTCAAATGTAAATGCAATTTAGCATATCAATATTTATTCAGATTTTGCAAAGAGCATGAACACGTGTTTAATGCCAACATTATCTAGTTTCATTATAAAGAATGAAACACTATTACACCTTGTTAAATTAATATTTGGTTCACCCATAAGCTTTGTTTTAACTCATATACGGTTAACCTGGTTCAATACCAATTATTTTACCTGTCCCGGCGTTACGCTGTGGGCGGTTCCATGCCAAAGAGGTAAATCCGAGGCCTGGTTATCGCTATTGCACTGCAGCAGGGCCCCGGAGAAGGTACTAGTTCGACACAAAGTTGAACTATACTCCGCTTAGACTTAGTCTAAGCGAAGAGCGTTGGTGCTGTGCCTTCGCTTCAACTAAGCGGTTCCCTCGGTGAGGGGCCGCACATCTGGGGTAAGGGGGTGGGTATGGAGACCTTCTGGGCCATGGGGACTGGTTTGGTGGGAACGATGAGGGAATGGGTATGGTGGGGGCCATAGGGAGGGATGGTTGGGAATGGGTGGCGGCGTGGCCCATGAGGTGTGGTTGAGGTGGATGGATGTTGCTTTATTTTGACGGACCCCCGTAAGGGTGTGTTGAGATTTTTAGAGATGGGCTTTTATTTAGTAACAAAATATATTACTCTTTTTTGTCAGTTTTCTTCTATGATGCTTTTCTCTCATACAACATACGAGTGTTATGCCCAGTCTGCATTTAGTCATTCTATGGTTTCTTATTCGTCCGTTTAACGTGCCATGCTCAAACACAATATGGCGGCATTATGTTTTACCTCAATTAATACGCACGTAAATAATGATTCTGGCCGGTATTCACTTGTGGTATTATCCACCCTTTAGGGGTTATTCTGAACATTTAACGATACATAAGCTGTATTCAAGTTTCTGCTCTAAATACCCCCGAATATGTGGTCTGGGGTGCAGGACACACTTTTTACCCACATGGTCAATATATTAGGGTATGACTACATTTTGGTTTGTAAATTTGTGTAAAATTATTTTTAAGCAGCGTTTGATTTTTATTTCACTCAAGCAGTTGTTATTGGTTATTTAAACTGAATTTTGTCAGGTCACATGACCTTTTATATTTTCATTAGTGCAGAACTAACTTGTTGGATTTTACCCCTAAACCTGGAAATCGGCTTTTCAAAAATGGTTCTTTTTAAGTGGAATTTACTGTGAGAAGTCAACGGCTGCCATGTATTCAATAATCATTGCGCATATATTTAAAGCAGTAGGCTTTATCTACACATGATCATGCACTTTATGGTCATTGTATGGGCCAGTGACATGTCATAACTTCAAGGAAAATGTGTCTTTTTGGGGCGAAAAAATGCCCTTAAAGTGCAGGGGTGTGGTAGGTTTACATTTGCATAGAGCTTGTCCCAGTCAGCAGAAACTGTTTCTGTTACTGTGAGATGATTTTATGGTCTGTATTTTATTAACTGTGGGTATAATTGAATGGTTATTAAGGTTTTGAAATTAGGGTGTTCGTTTCAAGCATGTTGCCGTCTGCTCAGCCTCTATGACTACTCGCCAGTGATCGGTGCAATATATGCGAAGGGGTCAACTTCTTATGCGACATTGCAGAGGTATATTATTTTTGAAACGCAGCTGTAGACACCAGGCGAATGGGTTGTCATCAGTTCATCGAGATTATTGATGCGTCGTGGTTTGTTAATGGATAGTATACATATATAACGGGATTCATATGCGTCGGGAGATCGTTACTAATGCGTTACTCCATATCTTTTGTCCTTATAAGGTAAGTTCTAGATGTGTTGATTTTGCAAACGAAAACAATGTCGACTATGCAAAATCGGTGTCGGCTTTGATCTGTGAAAATCATTTTTCCACATGAGTCCAGTTAGTAAGAATCCTTGCATGCTCAACAATTTTAGCTAATGGTTTATAAATGTGGTCAGTAGGTACCACAGGGCCACGAAAACTGGTTGTTTCTTTTCTGCTCCTATTGTTTGAAGTCTTGAGTGTAAACTAGCAAGTCACAACACAGTCTTTGGGCATTTCTTATCAATCATACATCCAAGTTAGCCTTTAAAACTATTTTAAATAATGCGGGCTCGATAACCACCGTTTTAAGTGCCAAAGATAATGATTACAAGTTTTGTATTGGTCCAGGAATTCCATATGGAATACATAATTGTTAGCTTATCGATTCTGCATACGAAAATACGAAAACATGTGTATCGTCGCTAAATGTAACTGAATGGTCTATTTTCATACGTGGGGTTCAGCTAAGTTCCCTCGCATCTGTGAAATCAATATAAACTAGCATTTTTTTTGTTTGACGACAGAGAGGTATAATTTATAGATATTGTCACTTTTTGTAGCTTTTCGTCTACTGGTCGCGTTCATAAACGAATAGCTGAAAAACCACAGATGGCACAAGGATTCCGAATCATTTTCATTGACAAAATAGAAGATTTTTTGCACATCACATCGGTCGCTGATTTTGCAAACGCGACTTAATTTTCTCGCACGGAAGCAAAAAGTATGATTCTAACAGTCCACAGGCAAAGGATGTATAGAACGCATTCCTAACGATCACCAAGGCGCATACAAAGTTACTATAGAATGTATTGAGAAACCACGGCGCATCAATAATTTCGATTAACAGATGGGTCCCAATGAGACTGGAAAGAAAATAATCACAAGTCATTTTCCGACAGCACACTTGAAGAGAAAGATGACTAGCTCTTACCCATCAAGGTAGCGACCCGGCTAGTATCAATCAAAAACAAAGATAACGAAGACAACAGAGAGACAGACAAATTACACAGAAGATATATCATAAAGATAAATTACCTCACTGGGACAGTGACGTTTGACTGGACGGCGAACATGCCAATCTGGACGGTGAAGTTTTTAATGGGATGACAATCACCACAATGGGACGGTATCGTTTTTACTCGGACTTGCCAGTTACGATATTATTAAATAAAATTACGCATTGCGCTCATCAGTTAAAACTTCAAACTTACAATGTTTATCAACAAAATTTTAATATTAAAACAAAAAAAAAAACAAAAAAAAAAAAACAAAAAACGAAAAACAAAACAAAAAAAAAAAAAAAATCATTTTCCGTTGGTGCGGTTTGAACGAACTACCCATTTCCTTAACGATCGCAATGACGAACAAATGTTGCATTTGCGACCTTAACCACTCGGCCATGATATTGGGCCTGTTTACATGACAGAAAGATTATCCCTTTATATTAGATTCGAATCCAAGGGAAAATACTCAATTTTTCATTTACTCAAATGGTCCCACTATAAAACGGGCTACACACGATAGTTGTCTCAAATGTAAATGCAATTTAGCATATCAATATTTATTCAGATTTTGCAAAGAGCATGAACACGTGTTTAATGCCAACATTATCTAGTTTCATTATAAAGAATGAAACACTATTACACCTTGTTAAATTAATATTTGGTTCACCCATAAGCTTTGTTTTAACTCATATACGGTTAACCTGGTTCAATACCAATTATTTTACCTGTCCCGGCGTTACGCTGTGGGCGGTTCCATGCCAAAGAGGTAAATCCGAGGCCTGGTTATCGCTATTGCACTGCAGCAGGGCCCCGGAGAAGGTACTAGTTCGACACAAAGTTGAACTATACTCCGCTTAGACAGTCTAAGCGAAGAGCGTTGGTGCTGTGCCTTCGCTTCAACTAAGCGGTTCCCTCGGTGAGGGGCCGCACATCTGGGGTAAGGGGATGGGTATGGAGACCTTCTGGGCCATGGGGACTGGTTTGGTGGGAACGATGAGGGAATGGGTATGGTGGGGGCCATAGGGAGGGATGGTTGGGAATGGGTGGCGGCGTGGCCCATGAGGTGTGGTTGAGGTGGATGGATGTTGCTTTTTTTCTCACCTCGAATGATAATCGATTTAAAATTTATGAAAGATGCTACACAATGATCGCGATTAACTTTTGAGTATAATTTTATAAACATTACATATCCTCACAGAATGTGACACCTCTGAACCACAAACGCATTGTGCATTGTAAGAATACACATCAACATTATTGTCGTAATTGCAATTGGTCCAATTAAAGTTTGCATTTCACACCTAAGTAACTCTTTTTACTCAATCTGATGACCAAACGATAGCGTCTCCGTGTCCCAGTTTGAACAAAGCAAAAACCGACATAAAAATTCTTAATTATCTTCATTCAAATCTCTCTCTCTCTCTCTCTCTCTCTCTCTCTCTCTCTCTCTCTCGTTAAAGCTGCAGAAAAACACTGAAACTGTACACTGTTTTCAATGAAATTAAGATTTGTTTTTACTGTGCTGCTACTTTTTACGCTGATTCGTTCTTATTTTCTCATTTTATTTCTGCTCTCAGCCACGGTCTAGATCATCCCGTTGAGTTTTCTGGAATCGCATATTCATTCATTCATTCTCAGTCACAAGTCGCAAGATACATCAATTCATTATTTTTGTTTTTTTACTTTTTAAAAATTCATTAAATGATTTTTGTTGTTGTTGTTTTTTATCAAAAGATTAGTACTAGATCTATAATTAATATTACACAAAAATGCAGATATTGACGATACGATTTTGAACAGTTCAGTGGCGCATCAATGTTGTTTTAGTTAATCTATGACCTAAGGGTATGATTTAAAGCGTGACTGATTTTATGACATGCAGTCTCGGATTATAAAACCTTAACCATTTCACATTTTAGCCGCGGCGTGAGAAAACCGGTATTAGGGGTTATCTTCATTCAAATCTCTCTAACCGGCTTTTTTTTTTTTTAAACAAAAAAAAAAAACAAAAAAAAAAAAAAAAAAAAAAAAAAAAAAGTACTATAATTCAATATTACACAAAAAATGCGACACGATTTTGATCACGATCAGTGGCGCATCAATGTTGTTTTAGTTTATCTATGACCTAGGGGTATGATTTAAAGCGTGCCTGATTTTATGACATGCAGTCTCGGATTATAAAACTATACCATTTCACATTTGAGCCGCGGTGTGAGAAAACCGGTACTAGGGGTTTCCGATCAGGTCTGACACAAACCGGCTTGTGTACTACACCATTTGGCAAGAAGCTTGAAAATTCGGATTGAGGAAGATAAGGAATTGTATTACCCGTGTAGCGAAAACAATGGCGCTGATCAGCTAGGCAACTGCTACACAGCTGACCTGAGCCTTTGTTTTTGCATAGTTAAATTCCGGTTTTCGCATGACGCGGCTCATTTTTAATGGAAGGTGTACTTGTTATATAAATATTGCGAAAATGCAAGGAGTCGATCAGCCTGTGCACTTGAAAAACTTGTCCAAGCGAGGTTTGACGGATTCAAAAGCAAACCGGTCTACGCATACATAAATACTTGAAAATTGGAAATAAAGATTAAGCTAGTCATCAGGCTGCGAGGTGGTTCTAATATGTGCCCACAATATATGTTTTGAGCAATAATAAGAAAAATATCAAATAATTTCTACTTTTACAATTTGGGAAAAATCTATATATTGCATGGGCGTGTTTTCGTAATGCTTACATTTAATATGTAACATATATCATATACTCATAGCATTTATTTTGAGGAAGCAATAAATAAATAAATAAATAAATAAATAAATACATGAATAAATAATTAAATAAAAATAATACAACTGAATGCTTACAGTACAAACTGGTCCATGAGTTTAACCGCGACGATGCGATTGTCACGGGTACCCACAATGTACATTTGAATGGGAAAAACACGAGTTTTCTTTCATTCGAAATCGTGTTGTTGTTTTTTTTACCGTCATCAAAGCCACAATTTTGTATTTCTTTTTTTTTTTTCATATTATTTCATAGTCGAAGTTTTGAGTTCATAAATTTTTAAGACAATTTATGATCAAATTTTATGGTTGCCCTTAGGCTAAAGTTACACAGGTAATTTTACGGACAGAGGCGCCAAGTAAATCGTAAATCACCGGAAAGAACCGAAGATGATTTACCTGTACCACTAATCCCCTAAGCTGATAATACGATAAGACGCGCTGAGGAGACTTTTTCCACATGGAAAAACCATTATCACACACTACAAAACAGACTTTAGTGTTCAAAGACGTTTCCATTGTACGTAATTTATCTTTACGTTGCCGACTGGTTTGTGTATCTGTTGCACTCCCCATCATTGTTTTGTTTGATGCAAGCCGGATGGCCACCTTGCTATGAAAGAGCTTGTCATATACATATACGTTGTTATAATTTATGTCTTTACCGCCTGGTGTCTAAATAATTTTAATTGCATCGATTCCTGGGGTCGGCAACAAAGTGAGTCTAGAACAAAATCAGTAAAAGATAAACGACCTATTTGAAAAATAGCTCATTTCCTCTGATTTCAAAGCTAAATGATTGGGTTTAATCTCTTCAGTTTGCTACATGCCACTTGACGATGAGGTTATGGTCAAACTAAAATTGTCAATATATTAGGCTCAGCGAATATTAAAACAATGCATTCATTTTTGAGGACTTATTTGCCCTGATTCAGCTTTCCCACATAAACCGTTAAATAGTTCTGCACACTCATTCCTGAATCTAGATGCGCAAGCAGCGTAAATTATAGGGTTAATCATACACTGTAGAAAGTAAGACCTCAGGAAGAATCTATACGCTGCTCGTCCCGTATCCGACATGTTGTCCACGAAATCGTCATTGAGTGCTCGCATCAACATTAACAGCAAGTGTGGCAGGTAACTTAGAACAAAAGCTAGCGAGATACAAAACATCAAAAACGCCGTCTTTCGGGCTCGTGCTTGTTTCAGATACTGGGTTTTACCCAGGGTGCTGATGTTTGTTTCAGATTGTCGACTGGTGATGGATGTCATTCTCGATAAGATGCTAGACATTTGGCTTGTGATGGATACCAGTCTCCCACCTAAGGATTTCCGCTCTTTATTTAAACTTTCCTCACTCGAAATAGGAGATTGGCCGTTTGGTTTATTTTGATCGTCCAGTTTTTCAGAAGACGAATTTGTGTCACCCGGCTTGTCTTGATTGTCGTTTGTGTCAGGCTTGTTTAACTCAAAACTATTCTTCAAATCTATTCCTTCCACATTTATATCATCCTTTTGTTTGTTTACTTGGTCCTTGTCGACATTTGCTCCATTTTCAACACAATGTTGCTCAACAGATGCAACGCTTGTCTGCCCAGAATCATTTTCTATTTGTTCGCCCTTTTCGTTTTCCTTTTGATAAGTTTCTTTCATTTCATACTGTTCACTTTTCTCATCTGGCTTTTCGCTCCATGATAACTCACTTGCAGATTTATGTTTCTTTTTAAATCTTTTCACACGTTTACGATGCTCCACATTCTTAATTTTTGCTTTTTCATATCTAGATAAGGTACTGACATCTATTTCCCCTTCGGCCTTAGATCCACGGTCTACCATTGATGAAGAAAGCATTGGCACCGAGTTGCTCGCCTGGATATACTCCTTCGGCATTCTGTTCACGTGCTCCTGTACTTCTCTCCCGATAAAACAGTAAAGAACTGACATTGAAATTATACCGGACAGAAATAATACTGCGTACATAGCGACATTCATGAATGGGTACATTGTGTCTGACATAGAATCATCAGTTGAGCATTCTGTGCCAACCAAATTATACTCTGGAATGTGGAAAGTTTTTTTCCCATAAACTAAAACCGCGGGCCACGAAAAGAATAATCCTAGTAAAACAGCTAAAGCACATAAAAATTTGGCAACTTTGGCGGAAATCTGTTTCTTGAATGGTTTACAAACTTTTCTGTAGCGATCAATGGCTATGAAGAGTAATAAGAATGAGGATGACAATGTACTGGTAGTATTGAAAAACCGAGACAGTTTGCAGAGCCAGAGATAGCGGAATGTATACTGGTTGATGACTGTAGTAATCTCAAATGGTATCACAACTAAACACGAGAACAGGTCTATTGCACCTAGACACAGAATAAAACACTGAGAATTAGACAGCCTGTACCGCGTACGGTAAATATGACAAACCAGTCCATTGCCAAATATACCAGTCACTGAAATTATTCCCAAATAAATTAATGTTGGGACCAGTCTGGCAACTTCCTCGTCATTTAATTCTGTCAGTGTCGGGCCAGCTTCCGTTATGTTTGTCATTGTAGGCGCATCCGCTGACAAGTCATGTGATAAGTCCGTTGTATGAAGGGTGCCAATGTTTTCTGTTACTGTGTTTGTCATAGTGTCGATAGGTCATAAACATCGTCCCTGCAATCTAAAAGAAAAAAATAAGTAAGAGCATTTTACATATTGTTGTCATTTACATTGATGAAAATTGGTTTGGTTAATCTCACGCTTTAATTTCTTGTTTAGTTGGTTACTTTGGCTTTCGATGTCAGGATTGTCTATATAATATGTGCCGCCACGTGGAAAAACCAACAATCTGCATAGGCGAAAACAAAGACGCAGATCAGCTTCGCGGTAACCGCGAAGCTGATCAGCGCCTTTGTTTTCGCTACACGGATAGTACACTTCCTCTACTTTCTAAATACAAAATTTCAAGCTTGTACCTGTCTTCTGTGATTGTACAGACTGGTTTGTGTCAGACCTGTTCGGAAACCACATTGCTGGTTTTCCCACGAGGCGGCCCATATTATAGTTGCGTCAGTTTCAGTCAACCTTAAAGAATGATTCCGTTTTGTTAATACCTTCTGTTTAATAATATTTCATAATGTTTTTCTACTTTGAACCAAAACATTTATTCATGTTGTTTTAGTAAGTAAAATATTCGTTTATAGTAGAATCAGTCACTCCTACATGTATAAGACCAATGAGCGGTAAGGTATTATACAACGTTCACAAATCGCAATTAAATTACGTACACCATTTGTAAAAGCAAATTGTAAACTATTCTTCTTCTTCTTGTTGCATTTACTCTTGTTGACACGCAAAGTCGGGACCTACAATATGCCTGTCGGGACCTACAATATGCCTGGTGCAAAACAAAAGACTGTGCACACTTGGAGTATCGAGGCAGAGGGCAAAGTTTGCTTGATGCAAGAGTGCCTTGGGTCTGAGCTATTCTGTTAAAGTGACAGTACTTTGACAGGTTTTTATGAGCTACTGGGCTATCCCGCCCTTTCGTTTGAACCGATCTAGCAATTTCGACTTTCGTGAAATTATCATATTCGACGCATGCGATTTGGACACGAGATGAATATACTACTGTAGGCAACTTCGAAACTTTAGCATATACTTAACCAAATTCCCAACGCACCTAGTAAGGTTTTTAAAAATATTTCAAATAGGAATCGATCGAAAATGTTCAAATTCGCTGCATGATAAGATACATCATTTTGAAACAATGTGGTGAAATTTCATTGCGATTAGTGATTTCTATCGAAATTTATTGAGCTTTTAGCACACCCATGATTCGAAAAGTCTGGAAAAACGTATTGAAAACAACGTTAGTGTAAGGTAAGGGGAAATCGTACATAACGTTATAAAAATGATTTGCAGAACAATTTTGATGTGTGATAGTGAGAATTTTATCAATAATTGAAACCCACTGCTTAAGTAAGTTTCCTAAAAGGGCACGTAAGCTGAACCTCGAATCTCTCAGTTCAATTCATCTAAACAAATTAATATCTAGTGTGTCCCCCATTAGCTCGAACCACTGCTAAACAGCCGCCTGTCGCATAGACAGGATGTGAATTCTTTTTACATTTTGTGGAAAGTTAGCCCACTCAGCAATGAACAGTTGCTCTGTCTGGCGACGGGTTTGAAGATTTGCATAAATTACAAAACACATTTATGGGCTATAACTGAGTCTTGGTACGGGTGAACGGACGGACGGACGGACAGGCTGAAAGTGAGAACGAATTTCACTTTCTGCCAAAATGGTTGCCTTTCAAACTTGAACTCGAAAAAAATACCAAATGGTTGTGTTTAAGAAAGAAAAAACGGCGAAAGTGAGACTTCCTTAATGCATTGACTTTAAACGTAGGCTGCGAAAAGACGTAACCCCTTGAACTAAACCGATCGCTCTAGCCCTTTGTTCAACAGATAGACGAACCATTTTTATTGACTTCCATTCCATACATAACCAGGCTTCCAATACAAGTTTCAGAATGAGAAAAACTACATACCACAAGGAGCACGTGCAGAAAACATGTTTTTCATGATTTCCTTATTGCACGATTCCGAGAGAAAAATTGTGTGAAAGAACCTAATAGGTGTGTGTAAATGCATAAGAGACAAGCGTGTGCCAAATTTCAAAGTTAAATCTTTGACGAAAGTGAAAGTATTCAAATTTTAAAAGTAGTGCGTTGGCATTTTTGCCAAGTGTATATCATAAAGCTAAATAATCAAAACACTGTTCATTTACCATGTCCGTTTCAAGTTAATATTACAGTTACTGTTCTTCCCGGAGAGACCGTCTGCTACCGTATATCAACATTACACTCAACTCTTTATCTATTATAATTACACAACCCCGGGTACTTACTGGGTACTGCGACGGATTAGCGATCATTTGCAAACGTCGAAACTCGACTTATTTTCTTCCTTTATCCACTGGTGACACTTGTGAATTAGCACTAACAACAGTCATTGTGACCTAGGCATCTTACCTCCCTAAGTTGAAGTGCGGGTCCTTTTTCGTCTGTCTAACATATCATCGGGCTTTTAAAATAAGAATGGTGAATATGATGTGCCGGAATATGTGAATATTTATACTCCTCCAAATGATAAAAGACACATTAAGTAGAGAAATCTAGTCCTGTTTCTACTGTATATTAAGTGACAAAGTTGACTTCTGACTGGCAATTAATGTATGTGGGATGACGTTAACATAACTAGACCGTAGCTTAAAGACAGCCCGTTAGGAGAAAATATACATAAACTAAAATGCTTACTATATATAATATGTACTATGTGTTTATTTTATCGGCATTAATGCATACACTGATTGTATTGAGAGAGAGAGAGAGAGAGAGAGAGAGAGAGAGAGAGAAAGACAAAGTATAAAAGGCGAAATCATTAGTATATATGCATTGTTTACACACAAAAAATACGGGCATAATAATGAAGTTACAACAGATATTTTGTTCAGCGGTGGCCTTCGCTATTTGACATTTGTGTTATTTACATTGGGAGAAAATCTTTTTCATCAAACTAATGCAAGAAAATTGACATTACGATGTATTTATTTGATAAATGAATATTTTCAATACCGAATATATAGATGTTAAGCGTTTAATTAAACCTGAATATATAGTTGAACGACCAGGAAAACAGAACAACAACGCCGTTCTCATCTGTTTGAGCCGTCACGTGGGAAAACCAGCAATTTGGTTTCTGAACAAGTCAGACACCGGTCTGTACAAGCACAGAAAATAGCTAGAAGCCTTTGCTTTCGCATATGCAGATTGTTGCTTTTCCCATGAGGCGGCTCAAATGAAGATTGTGGAAGCAGGAAACAATCATGTTTATAACAAAAATATCACACATCGCGTGGATTATAAGAGTTGCAGACACACTAATAAATAAATAAATAAATAAATAAATAAATAAATAAATAAATAAATAAATGCAGGTACATGTATTAAAATAGATTATTATGAAAAATCAAAATTTGTTGTTAGTTTCCTATTCGAGACGTTGACATGCCTTTTGAATAAAAATAAAACTGAGATCCTTTAAGAACAGTGAGCAACTGAGCATAGTTTCGAGAAAGGTGATGTGCCATACCGCGGTTTCGGCTATTCAAGCCTCGTCAGTGACCCTTTAGATTTGGCAACATGGAGCCAAATTTTTCAACTTTCATAGGGCTAGTCGATACAAAGACTAGTATTATCCAAATGGGGCCAAATGTTAGAATATGAATCTAAATCGATAATGATTTTCTGATTTCTCAAAATATCCTCTCTGATCTTAAAGGACCAAAAGGAAAATATAATCTGCACTATGGATGATGTACATGCGCGGATACAGAAATTTTAATGAGAGGGGGTCCAACGAAATTGGTAATTTTTGGTCACAGACGAGGGGGGTCCAACCCCCAAAAAATCCCGAAATTACCTTTTTTAGGTAAAATTTTCAAATTCCAGGGGGGGGGGGTCCCCCACCTCTGGATCCGCGCATGATGTACGGGGAGAGTTTTAGGGCCACCACACGGCACAACACCAGCTGCAGTGATAGCAAATGAAAATAAAACTCAGATCCTTTAAGAGCAGTGAGCATATTTTCGAGAAAGGTGATGGGCCATACCGCGGTTTCGGCTATTCAAGCCTCGATTAGTATGTTTCATTTGTTATTGTTGGGACATATGCATGATTTCGAGGACAGGTTTGCATGCTGTTGAATTCCACCGACAAAAGCACTATATAAGCACTATATGTGTCCCTACAAAAACCGATCATAAGCGTATTCTTTATGAAGTCGATTTGAAAATATAAGCCAGCATGGTCACGTCTTTCGAAGTGTCCCGCTTAAGTGCTCAGTGCTTAACTCGTGGCTAATTGGACCACTTCACGATCAAACCTGCTTTGAGCTAAGATATACCTACATGATACCTACACAAATATGTACAGAACATCATGTCTCACCAGCGTGTTTGACTTTCACTGCCTAGATAGTTTACAGTCTCTACAGTGTAAATGTATGTAACCCTTCAACATGAAATCTTGACCACTTTTAACTGGTGTTACGTATCGCGGAAAGGTATGTTCCCCCGTGTATATGTGAGACTGAATCTTTAAATCAAACAGTTGAACCGCCGCATAGGAAAACAAACAATCTGCCTAGGCGAAAACAAAGGCGCAGATCAGCTTCGCAGTAACTGCGAAGATAATCTGCGACTTTTCTTTTTCGCTACTCGGATAGTACAGTTCCTCTTCTACTTTAATCCGAAATTTCAAGTTTGTAGCCTGCTTCTTTTACTGCACAGACCGGTTTGTGTATGCCCTGTTCGGAAACCACATTGTTGGTTTTCCCATGAGGCGGCTCAATTATTAGTGTGAAGTGTCTCTTCCTCTTAATCTTGTGACTAAAACAAAAAAAGTTTCCTAGAAGGATCTTAAGCTTCCATTAACCTTTCATAAACCTTTCATAATATTAATATAGCGAACGACCTTATAGTGACATAACATCGAATTTGACAAAAATGTATTTATAAGAAATGCGTATGTCGGCTTCATGGTAATTTGGCAGTTTTAGAGTTTATCGGCGCCACTGTTTTCTTCACATTATCCATTTTGCTTGCACTGCAGCATCTATTCATCCCCGACCACTTGCTGTGCCACAAAGCGACGCCTGTCATGCAACACAGGTTATTTTATGACATGACCAGTCACAAACAGTTACGGTAATGTCGAAATGTCGCCCCCATACCAACTAACTCGGTTATACGGTTAACACAGAGGCGTCGAGATCCACACCTACATCTCGGAAGATAATACAGTTAGTACCATTAGATTTACATGGGAATTTCTTTTTTTAAATCTTGTAGTAAGTCGGATGAATTAAAAATGACATTCGGATGCCACGACATTTCTATGACATTTAAGCATGACATTAACAAAACTTTCAATACAATGTACTTTACAGTGCTCGCTCAGTTTATATAGTAATTTGAATAGGAAAACAGATTGCATAGGGTAAAACTTTATCTTATACATGCTACTGCGTCAAGAGAAAAGCATTTGTGGCTTCTTAGCGGAAGTCGTACGTGCGGTTGTCTTCATTCGTTAGACAGTAACCTCTGCTTTCTTCATCCGATACAGTGAACTCGACAATAGAGAATCATCGACAATAGCGAACCACTCGTAAAGATATTGCAGAATTTCTTGAAACTTAGACAAAATATTATTTATTATATTACTCAGTCATTTACTTTCATCTATGCCTTGGGGTTTGGTAAAAGAATGGAGTCAAAATTCCACCGGACAATAAAATCAGGGTTGCTGAAACGCTTGACCCCTTAACTAAGATGCCTAGTTTATTGTTCCACAAAAAGTAACGTTCAGATAAAATGTGTTTCATACCTCGTTTCTAAGCATTTAATGATGGCCGCTTTTGCATTACTTTAATGCCTAATATCCCTAGTTATGCAATATGCCTGTTTTTGATAAAAGTTTTGACACTGAAGGTAGATGTAAGCGGGGAAAGATGTACATGTAAATTCGACAATAGCGAATCATACTTTGTGTGGTGAAAAGAATGTGCACAAAATACTGATAATCTACCTTTTGAAGGCTTGCCCTGGAACCATTTGGTTTGGTTAATGGCGTAACTAATATTGGTGCAAGTCGTGGTTTAACCATCTTGCTTTTAGGCTTACATTGATTCGTTAAAGCAATAAGACATGCTTAAATCGGTAAAATTGACCTTTCCGATATGGCATTTGCTGTTGGCAGTAAACGTAAAGCACAAAAGCAAATTAACACAATATTGTCAAACACCATTTAGTTTCGAATGATGATGGCACCATTTGTGTGCAAAAATACTCTTCTAAAATGGTTTCTTATGGGCTATAGACTATCTGATTCGCCATTGTCGAGTTTGGTTCGCCATTGTCTAATGCAGGAGGTATCATATCAACAGAGTTATCTCCCATTAAGAAATTGAATGAATTAAAATTATTATTTTCCTGTAAAGCTGAGATATGTTAGATGTTCTTAGTATCAAATAGAATAACATTCCCATGGTCGTGTTTGAAATAATAGCGTTAGATCTCTTAGTGATTCGCCATTGTCGAGTAAACTGTATCTGAGGACGTATTTTATGCTTGGACTCGTACACTTTACATTACTGTAGGTGACGTTATGCACAGACAACCTTTTCCATCATAAAAAGACAGTGCACCAGTCTCGTCTGTACGAAAGTACAGGAAGAGCTATTGCACTCATGAGCTATTGCATTCATCCCGGTGGCGGCGTTTATGTATTAAGTCTATATCTCTTGCACATGTTGATGGATCAAGATGATAATTTGCACAGTATTAGATATTACTCTGAAGTTTTATGCTATACAACCGTGACCCACCTAGGTGACCTTCAGGCCAAGGTCACTTTTTATGTTAAAGTTTTTAAAACTCTTAAATATGTTAATGGTTCTAGTTGATACTTTGCCTCCTGTTAGATATTGGTTTGAAGTTTTTGCTGACCTAAGTGACCTTGAAGCCATGGACTTAGAAATTTGATGTTAAAATTTTGGTTTAAGTTTTTTAGAACTCTATATCTCTTGAACATATAGATGGATCAAGTTGATACTTTGCCTGTTGTTAGATACTTATACTTAGTCTGAAGTTTTATGCTTTACCATCGTGACCCAGCTAAGTGACCTTGAGGTCGAGGTCATGGACTTGGAAAGAAGATTTTAATAGTTTTAGTGGAAAAGCACAAGTCAGGTGAGCTACGCTGTCTTATGACAGCTCTTATTCTTACTAAAGTTAAGTATTTCTTATCCTCATGCCCCATCGTTTTTTTCCGTTTCTTCAAAGTATATATTTGACCATGTAACAACAGGAATGCGTTTGTAGACCTGCGCCTTTTTGTTATTTTGGAAAACTCGTACGCTTTAATCGTTTTCAGTACATATTATAACTCACGTTGCAACATGGAAACATACACATTTTATCGAGTGAGACGGTGAAAACATCAGAATTCAAGTTCACGAGTGCGCAGCGCGAGTGAAAATTTAGATGTGTTCAACTCACGAAATGCATTTTTTCTTTTATACGATGCACGGACATTTTCCCATTGACAAGACAGGCGTTGAAAATAAAATAAAATAATGAAAAAAATGAACACACACAAAAAAGTTTTTGATACCAATTCGTTCTTACTTAGAAAACGAATACCCACGCTTTATTTTTTTCAGAGTTATATGCGTTTGAATTTCTGAAGTGAGGCACATAAATGACGTGAATATGGTGAAGTGAATGGAATCGTCAGTGGTAATCCAAAATCTAGCCTCGGAGTGAAAATATCGGCTGATAATGATTCACTAGTGAAAGCGTCAATATCAATTCTGCGGTGAAAATATCACTTTTATTCATTTTTAATATATATTGGTTTCACTCATGTGCACTGCTAAGTATGAAATAAAACGTTGTTATATGTGCATTTTTTATCATATGAATAAATTATATATAAAAATGACTTCTTACCAAAGTATTGCAATCCTATTCTCATTCGTAAGCTACTTTAACCCGTACAGCAGACATTCATGATTGTCACTTTGCACTATGACTAAACAGCAGCACATACTTAAAACTTGTTTATCGTTCAGCAACCATGTATGACAAGTATAAATGTCACATAACCATGCATTGTATCCAAAAGTGGTTAAATATCAACTTCTTACGCTAAATAGGCGCCGAGAATTTTCCCAGTCAAATATGCCGTTTGTTTTGTCTTAGAATGGGTAGAATATTTACGTACTTGCATAAGGTAACCATTTGGTCACTCTCAGAGGTCGACTGTGGATGACCTTATAGTATTCTTTGACATGTTAACATTATGGCAAAACATAAAAATAGTTGCATATGAAGAGATTATAATAGTCAAAGTCAGATTTATCGGACAGCGTCAATACCGCAAAAAACTGGTCCCGGTCTAAATTCTTGGATGGGGTCTCAAATTTTGATCAAAATTTCAATAAAAAAAAAAAAAAAAAAAAAAAAAAAAAAAAAAAATGAGAGGAATTTTTCGGGAAAAGAAGATAAACATTATTGAAAACACTTTCTAAACTACACATGGTCCAATTTTAATCTTAGTTGTTGCACACAAAATGACTTTTTTGATGACCTAAAAAATTGGTCCCGGATTTTGGTTCCGGGTCCGGGGCGTTGGTCCCGGGTTTTACTCCTTCCCGTTATAGCCAACAACTTCCGGAAAAGGAAAAAGCTGTCTGCAAACAAACGAAACATTGAATATGTGAATTTTCTTGTCTTTTATTTGGCCAGAGAATTTAGCTAATAATGTCACCCACTTGAATTAAAGTAGTTATTATGATAGAGTATCAAGAGAATACCTGGGTATCTCATTTGAACGAAAATTAGGTAATTTGCAACCAGTTTTCGAGACTAAAAATCTAAAATGATATAAAGTTGAGTCCCCTGGACTCGCGCATGTCATAGTTTTATAGACAGGTACAATATTATTGTTTACATTATTTGACCTTGACCTCGATGACGTAGTGCGCGTTGCATTGTGGTTAAAACTTTCACTTCCGGGTGGCAAAAACATTTCCGGTTCAATGTTGTTTACATAGATGCGTCATGGTGTGATTGGGTAGTGGACAATAAAAAAGTACTTCTGGGGGCCATTTATAGGAGTCCATCCTCAAATGATTCATGTGTTACTATAAATAGACTTCTGAGTGAAGCAGCTAATTTAAGTCAAAACTTGTTGATAACTGGAGATTTCAATATGAAGGACATAAATTGGGGAAATTATACTACAATCCACAGTGAGACTCATTATGAATATAACTTTATAGAATGTATAAGAGATAATTTCTTGTTTCAACATATAAGTGACTTCACAAGAATCAGAGAAAATCAAAATCCACATATATTAGACTTGGTATTTACAAAGGATGAAAATGACATTGAAAATATTACTATCTTACCATCATTAGGAGTAAGTGATCATGTTCTCATTAAATTTGACTATTTATGCTCTTTCAGTGAGCATTATACAGGGAAACCAAGAGTAAAATATAGTAACTGTGACTTTGCAGCATTTACTGCAGATTGGGAAAGTGAAAATTGGGAAGAGAGATTTGAAGGACTGAACATTGACAATATGTGGAACTGTTTTGCGCAGAAATACCATGAAAGTGTTGAAAAATATGTACCAAAATATACTCCAAAGAAGGGATGTAAACCCAAACCTCAGTGGATGACAGCTGACTCTCTGAATAGTATAAGACAAAAACGACATGCATGGTCTCAGTATGTTGCAACAAAACGGCGATGTGACTTTGAAAGGTATAAGAGAATAAGAAATCAGTCAAATGAAGTTGTACGCACAGCAAAGAGGAACTTTGAAAGAAAAATTGCTGGAAAAGCTAAAACAGAGAGTAAAAAGTTCTGGAAATATGTGAGAAGTAAAGTGAAATCCCATAGTTCAGTGACTAATCTTAAGAAAGATGACTCTTCAATGACAAATACAGATCAAGATAAAGCAGAAGTGTTGAATGACTTTTTTGCGAGTGTATTTACCCGGGAAAATCAGGATGAAATACCAACTATTGACGATAAACAGTTTGATAAGCCTTTGGACAATATAACTATCAGTGCTGAACTAGTAGAGAAGGTCTTAAAAGGTTTAAACCCGGGAAAATCCATGGGGCCAGATGAAATTAACCCATTATTGCTAAAAACAATGTCAAGAGTGTTCTCTGTGCCTCTGGCTCGCATTTTCCAAGAATCTCTTACATCAGGAACATTACCTAAAGTTTGGAAAGACGCACGTGTAACGCCTTTGTTTAAGAAAGGACAGAAGTGTGATCCAGGGAATTACAGGCCTGTAAGCCTGACCTCCATTGTTTGTAAGTGTTTAGAAACAATTATTAGGGCTCAAATACTTGAACACTTAGTCAGAAACAAGCATATCTCTGAAGCTCAATTTGGTTTTCGTTCGGGGCGTTCGTGTATACTACAGTTGATTGATGTAATGGAAGATTGGTCACAGTACATTGAGGATGATGAAAGTTGGGACACTATATACTTGGATTTTGCCAAGGCTTTTGATTCTGTAGCTCATGAACGTTTGCTACAGAAAGTTTCAGCCTTCGGCATTAGAGGATCAGTTTTATCGTGGATAAGAAACTTTTTAACCGGCCGTAGACAGTATGTATCAATAAACGGTGAGTCGTCTTCATGGAAGGATGTTCTGAGCGGAGTTCCCCAGGGCAGCGTCCTGGGGCCAATCTTGTTTATTCTGTATATCAACGACCTTCCAGAGATCGTCAGCAGCATCGTCAAAATATTTGCTGACGATACGAAACTCTACAACAAAGACAGTAACTGTGATATTATACAACAAGATTTAGATGCCTTATTCACTTGGGCGGAAATATGGCAATTGAGATTCAATGTGAAAAAATGCAAGACTATTCATTATGGTAGAAACAATGAAGGTTACCAGTATACTTTGAACTTTGAGGATATAGAAACAGCTAGTGAGGAGAAAGATTTAGGTGTGACTTTTCAACAAGATTTGAAGTTTAGTGGCCATATAGCTGAAAAAGTCAATAAAGCCAACAGTGTTTTATCTCTCATAGTTAGAACTTTTGATTATATTGAAAAAGAATCATTTATTCTTCTCTACAAGGCCCTTATCAGGCCTGTTGTTGAATACGGTAATGCAATCTGGCATCCATTTCTAAGAAAAGACATTGAAAGTGTTGAGAAAGTACAGAAACGTGCCACAAAACTTGTACCTGAATTGAAAGATTTGACTTATATAGAAAGATTGAAAAGGTTGAAATTGCCTAGTCTAGCTCATAGGAGAAGAAGGGGTGACATGATTCAGACATTTAAAATAGTGAAAGGTCTAGAAGATATACCAACGGAAAGATTTTTCAAATTCTGTAAACAATCATCAACCCGTGGTCATAGTCTCAAATTAGAAAAACCGCGCTGTAGAACAACAACTAGACAACAACACTTTTCACAAAGAGTTATAAATGATTGGAATTCATTGCCTGAACGAGTTGTAGCAGCGAAAGACGTGAATGCCTTCAAAACAAGAATTGACCAACATTGGAACCATGAAGTTGTGTACGAATATTGATCAGTAATATGTCTACCATATGACATATTCCTACCAGTGAAAAAAATCTGCAAAACGAAAACCTGTACATGTAAGATGTGAATCAAAGTACTTAAGAAAATACCAAGACACAGTGACAGAATGATTTCTACAAGAAGTGGGCTTAAAAAGGAGGTATCTCCTTCCCTCATAGCCCAGAAACGATCGTCAAGGTATCGTCAAGGTATACATTACTGAGTTTAAATTAAAGTAAAATGTGTGCCGCCATCCCAATCAGGGAACAACGATGACATTTAAATACAAAATTACAAATTATTTTTTGCCTTTGGCTCTTTTATAAAGAATTTAATTTCTCACACCTTGGGCAAACGATGTTGGATCCACGCGCGCGAACGAAAATATGTATTACTTAGATATGACTTATAATTAAATAACAATTTGCGCCATTATGCGGCCACGTCTGCAATCAGACTAAAAAATTCATTCATAATGGAAAAATAAATAAATAAAATAAATAAATAAATAAAAATAGGTAATAAACAATTAAATAAATGATATGTTCTTGTTCCTTTTTCCGACCTTGTTTGTACCGAGCCTTACATCAATAAAAGTGCGTTTATCTTAGATTTTTGCTCCTTTTTCTCCATCTTTTTCATTCTTAAGAATATATTAATTAATTAATTATATTTGAATAATCAAATTGAAATATAACTAAGTCCAGTTTAAATAATAACTATTCAAAGGCTATACACATATTGATGATCATAATCAATTTGAAAGAAACGCGGTTTCAGCTACTGAAGACAGTTTTATGACACCTCAAATTACGATGCCCACAATCATGATAGTCGGCTTCTTTAATTATTATTTATTACACCGTCTTCAAAGAAATGACACATTCTTGGGGTACTATATGAATGAAATGGATTAATGAGTCCCCGGGGCAGCCAGCGTGTGTGTTCAGTCGGTCGAAATGTCATAACAGGTGTTGATATCGCATGGATTAGATCTAGAAAAAGATAATTATGATTCCAGTGTCGTAAATAAAAATGGATACACTTCAAAAAGTTATTATAACTTGTGGATAAATTATATTTATTCCACGGACTGAAAAAAGTGTCAGTGTTTTTATTATTTCACCGCATGCAAGGCATAATTAAATTGTGTGCTCTTGAGAGAGAGAGAGAGAGAGAGAGAGAGAGCACCCAATTTCTAACGGCTTAAGTTTTTTTTTTTTTTTTTTTTGTTTTTTTTTTCAATAAAACTCGTTTTTCATAAAACTTAAACTTGCTTCAAACACGGAAATTATTCAATGTTGACATCTGATCATCTGATTTCTACCGTATAAAAAAACAAACTTTTGATTGACTGAGATGCAAACCTTTTTAATCCCGCACGGGAAGTAAACGCTAAATACTTATAATACTAAACTAGAAACACACATCAATTAATGCGCTAAAATATTTGGAAATGTAATTTGTTATGAACAAGTAATATTTTGACATTATTTTACATTTGTAATACATCAAAACATTACAATTCATTACACATTCATTGAACCTCGAAGCAATTGTTGTTGTTGTTGTTGTTTGTAACTTCCTCCAATGTCTGGAGAACTTCACGTTAGTGAATAGATGTCCTTATTTTAACTTGTATATTTGTATATATTTTAAACTATTACTTTTTAATTTGCACCCCACCGATATTCAGAAATGTTTATTTCAATTCATTCAAGAGTCTAGTCCGTTTACAATGTAGAGCATAGCATAGTCCCCTGGCCACTGATTCGAATTTAGACAGAAAGTCCTCCCTTTGGGTTTCTCTCAGATTTAATTCAACTGCTGTGCAGTCCAAAATCAGCGCAACTAGCAGCTCGGAGTCGCGGCAAATACACTGTTGCACCTCATCTCCAAGATATTGTGATAAAACAGATTTAATTGTCTCGATAAAAGGATCACGGCTCTCCGCAAGCGAACCTCAGCAGGAAATGTTCATGGTCTTCTGGATTCTCACCACACAGCAAACACGTTGGGTCAACATTGTACTGATTAAACTTAGCACGAACAGATTGAAGAACATATGTGCCTGTCATGAGCCTTGCCTTAATGCCAGCTTTCTTAATTGCCATAGGATTGAAACCTGCATTTTTCCAAACACAATGTACCTCACCAATTTCGTAATTTTCAGTATTCAAAAACCTGAGTGATGATTTATCACTCGCCTCAAGTTTTATCTTATTAACCCAGTATGTATTGATATGCTCATCAATTGTCTGTTTCCATGAAGCCTTAGTCAATTCACTATTCAAAAGGTCTAAGGTACTTGGTAGGCTGTATTGAGACAAAATTGAGTTGACATAGACAAACCAGCTTTTGGATTTATGGTCTTTAATCAAAATTTGCCTTTCTGCAATATGTAGTGATCTTCCTTCGAGATTGAACTGGGGTCGCTTTTTTGCCACCCGGAAGTGGAAAAAAGTCACGTGAAAGTCACCTGACTTACCTGGATAATATAGACCACGTGGGTTGTGACGTATTGTTTGTATCTGTGTATAGGCTGCACTACTATAAATGCGTGCGTTCGTAGTTTTTTCCAATGGTAAAAATGGTACCATTCACCATTTTTGCATTATCGGCTGGTTACCTGCTGACAAAAATCAATATTGGAAATACAGGTAACCAGAACCCCCCTGAGGGTAGCCTGGTTCCCGTCGTCAAACCGGAAACCTTTCTTGACGCCTGGCACACACGAATCATGAAGGCCTTCAGTGGACAAAAAAACATGGCACCCTTCCCATTGAGACGGTAAGAAAATCGAAATTGTGAACAAACTGTGAGGCGGCATCCGACGGCATTTGAATTTTTAAGACAATTAGCATATGAGAAACTCGAAAATGAGGGTGGAAATGAATGCCGGAAATTGATATGTTCACAATCATCCCTGAAAAATCGGTAATCGATAGGACAAGTTAAAGCTTTTCTAAAAAGGTCAGGGTCTTTCAGGGTCAGGTATGAAAGACTATGCTGAAACGAGCGTTGATATCCGAGCTAGATTCTTTGATAAAAATCACTAGAAATGCTTTCTGTGTAGAATTTGTAGGTAAAAACTTTTTTTTTAATTTATAAGTGCACAATTAATCAGTTTACAGTGTGTAATTCACCTATCAAGGGGGGAAGGTGGACGTACAGGGGGAATTAGACAACAAATAAATCCCAACCCCTGAGAATTAAATAGAGCCTTATTATCTAGGTGTGGCGATTTAGATGCTATACGAAAAAACTATATAAAATATATAGCAAAATTGACAGCCAGCCCAGGGAATTTTGGATACCAAATTTCAATCTATGGGGAATTCTGGGGGAATTAGACCTCAATTTTTCAAAATTGTCTAATTCCCCCTTGGTATCCCGCCGTCTTTTGGTCTTTGTATTAGATAAAGTTGAATGGTGATAAAAAGGATGTTGAACATGGTCTTTAATTTTCACATTCCAGAAAACCATGGTGCAAAGAACTGTAAGAAAAACAGGGCCGGAAAATTGATGCCTGAATGGAGAGAAGCTATTTTGACGAAAAATCAACGCAGTATGCTGATTTCTATTGCTACATGTATGTTCATTATGACATGACATTTCACAGAAATATGGGCACGTTTTTTTTGTCCAGCCCTTTTTGGTTACATCATAAACCATTTCGTGTCCAACTTTTTCCAAAAAATTAACATGCTCTTCTTTTAAAAATATCTATTGCAGTGTCAAGTCAAAGTCATATACTAATGCTTTTTCAAAGAAAAAGCAAAACTTACTAGTAGTTTTGAATTTATTATGCGATTTAATATTCACAATAATTAGTGATGTAATGCTTGACGACACAATTAAAACAGGGTTGTAGACCAAAGAATTGCCTTTTCCTGATTTCATTTCTAATGTTTATTGAAATCCTTCTGTTATTGAATTTAAAATCTGGACAATTTATTTTAGTTAAAACAAAAATAAAGGATTGACTGTACCTTAAGCATTTGTGATGTAACTGGACAACAAATCACTAAAATTCCTTGTGTCCATGTTACAACACAAATGCTAGCAAATTGTGTCCCAGTTACATCTGAAATGAGAAGGTGTGCAAAACAGGGGGTAAAATTGTTTTTAAAAATGTGTAACTATTAGCAGTAGTGTTCCTTGATATTGTTTTTTAGTTTGAAGACTCTGCACTATGCTTGATTTTACTTGGAACAGGATAAATTCAGTTTATGAAAAATGATGTAACATGACCCCAAAATTGTGGAGTCTTCATTACATCTTTGCTTTAAATGTTGTATTTGGATAGGGTGCCAAATGCAAAAACCCAAAAACAAATGATGACAGACCCAGTTCCTGCAATTCTACTTTCTAGAAAGTTTCAAAGAAATAATCAAACTTTTGTCATCTATAAATTATACAAAAATGCGTTGAAGAGGTAACAGAGACGGCAGATCATTTCTTATAGTGTCTTTGTTAGTCTTAGTACCCCGACTTCTTTTGTATAAAGTGTAGACATTATAGATTGTCAAGGTTAGTTGACTATCTGCATTTTAAGAGATTTTATCATCACTTCATCATGTGTAAAGCATCCACATTTCGGTTATCCTCCATTGTAAGTTAAGATGTAACTGGACGAGAAAAAAATAATAAAATTTTGTTGTCCAGTTACATCTTTGCATCTGATGTCAATTTTGTCATGGATTCTAGTCACAATTAAAAAAGGTCTTTTAAGCTGAGGTGAAACTGCTTCCAGTTCAGCAATTTTACCTTAGCCCAAACGTACACGATTTATTTATCTAAAAAGATTAGACACAGTGCGTGACAATGGGTAGGGTAATTCAAGACCCTATTCAGATAAGAATTACCTTCTTAATGATGCATTTCTCTGCAAGATCAATATCTAAATAGATGTAGTAATGAGTATGTCCATTTATTTGAATGCTTCTGCTACACAGAAATCAATGTAAGAAGGTTTTTCTATTGTCCAAGATGTAACACTTTACCTAGCTTATACATGTGTTCTTTCTCCTTCCACCATCCTTATAACAACACAGGTGCTTACAATGCTTAAAAAAAGTTTGGTCGCTTATATCATTACAAATTAATGTAAACAAGTTTTTTAAGTATTTATAGAACAGAACCTACAATATATTGATTTTTCAAAAGGGCTATGATGTAACATACTGGACACCATTTATACCCCACTAGGTACTATTGATTATTTCTACTCTGTCTCAATGCTATAAGTCTATTTATATATCATGGTGACCTTTCTTACATATTTATCTCCATATTTGAACTGATACTGCATATGTATACCTATACATGGTGTGCTTTATGCACTTCTGTCCATGATGTAACATGTTGGACACGAAAAGTTACATCACCAATTTCTTTTTTAAAAAATGATTTTACTAACAAAATTACACAAAAATAGATAAATTTTATGATTCAGCCTAAGAGAGTAACCTTTAGAAATAAACATATAATTTTGATATTTACCTTAACAGTTTACATTATGTATGTATAAACATATATGGAACCCCCCCTACCAAGGTGGTCCACAAGAATGTCCAAAATAAACACTTTCGTATGTCTATTTCTTGCTCCATGCATGCACTGAACACTAGTTTTGGGGTTTGATGATCCGAGAAGATATTACTTTTTCTTATCCAAACAAATTGTGTATCATATGGTGCACCAGAGGAAAGATGTTTTCACTTTTGATAAATAATTTGGGATGTAACCAAAAATGGCTGGACAAAAAAAACGTGCCCATATGTAGAATTCACCCTGAATTTGAATTGAAACTGATTTGCTGTCTGGTTATTGGGAAATGCATGACTTGTTTAATTTTTTAATTAAATTATTTGAATTGCTTCAGCTGACAGTTAAGATATTTGTAGGCGCACCCACAGATATGGCAGAGGCATAATATTCTGCATAAGCTAAAACAGGCTGGGGTCCATCATCTATTGGGAAATGCGTGACTTGTTTAATTTTTTAATTAAATTATTTGAATTGCTTCAGCTGACAGTTAAGATATTTGTAGGCGCACCCACAGATATGGCAGAGGCATAATATTCTGCATAAGCTAAAACAGGCTGGGGTCCATCATCTACTCTTCACTGAAAAAAAAATGGGATCAGGCTCAAATTCAAACATTTGTGTTGCCTAATCTGTAAGTCATGTTGACAAAAAGTAGCAAGTTTATGTAGGACATGTAGTTGACTATATAGTTCTTTGAGGAGCTTTTAAAAATGTCTTACTCTAGGACACTACAGGGCCCTTGTGCTGTTCAAGGCCTGGACCTCTTGCTCTGGAGTCTGACGCTGTACAACTTAGCAGCTGCGCTAGCCGCTGCCCTCATTTTATGTGACAGTTATTGTGTGCATTTAAAATTATTTCATAGTCATGTCTGTGCAAAATTATTTAAGGCCATAGAAAATGATTTTTTAGATTCTCATTCCCACCTGCCGCTGTTCAAAATCCTCCAAAAATTTTTCATTTTGGTCAGAAAAGAAAAAAAATAATAAAAAAGTCAAGATAATGTAAAATATGAACCGTCTGTTAGAAAGTTAAATTTAAGCATTTAGTTCATTAGTTATTTTAATACATTTTGCAAATTATTGTAACTTTTGGTATAAATTTTTATTTATTAATTTTTTCTCTCATTCCAAAATTTTCTTCATATTTTAATTTCTTTCATGTGTCAGGTGCAAATGTTTGCACAAATGCAAGCCTATTAAGGATTAGTATCTTTCATCATCAATTCTTGTGATAACATACTTAATTTAATAAGGAGATTGAGACATTTTAATGTGATTAGGTAGACTGCAGTTTTAAACATATCTATGGCAGTTTTATTAATCATGATTAAAGAATAATGATGATAAAGCTGACTTTGTGTGGCATGCTTTTATAGCCCCTTGAGATAACTATTGGTCACTATGCTGACAAGGGGGTGTGGCTCATGCCCCCAGGTTTTGTGAGTTTGGAATTTTGAAAGTTAGTTAGGATTTTACCAACTAAGCGAAAACATTATATTTAGTATTGTGTGGATTATTCCAACTCTCAGTAATTATCAATTTAAAGCTTGGACATTACCAGCGACTTTATATTTGTAGAACTTTGTTAAATTAATTGAAAACTATATTATATATATTATGTGGATCTTCCAATCATTGTGTTTATGTTGAACTTTGAGATTGCGAAAGAAAAACTGAATAAAGTAATAATTAAGACTTCTGTATTCCTCCTGTCTTCTAAATCCATAGATAAGCAAAATACATCCCCGACAACATTCTTACAATTTGGTGCTAGAATTCGGAGTAATAACTTTTTAGCTTATTACGCGGTTAAGGTACCTTTGCTGCCAAGTGATACCCCAAGAGCAGAAGTGGTAACAATGGATTTTATTAGGAGGCAGGACTTTAATTATTTTTATGGCGGAAATTTAAGGCCATACTGGAAGCCATATCAGCAGCTGCCATCCAGCACTGCTTATTTCAAGAGGACATACAGATATGCCCCTTGTAAATTCAGGGACTTCAAAAATTCAGATCTACCAGTGAAATTCAAAAGTAGAGCACAGAAAGAACGTGACCTGAAAAGGAGAAAAACATTCTTTGAGAGGAAAACTGTGTGTGCAATGACACCCGGTGCTGAGCTGTCTGACAGAGAGTTTCAGAAGCTTTTCTCTAGGCCGGCCATACAACCAGAATTGTCTGTTGCAACTGATAGTCTTGTGTGCAGCTTGGAATTCGCTGAAAACAAAATCCAGGAACTTGAGAAGAAATTAGACCAGCTGAATACTTCAAATACTTCAGCCCAAAAAGTACATACAGTGGAAATGGAACAATCAAAAGAAACAATCAAAATACTGGAAACTGAGAATCAGTCTCTGTTGTCTGAAAATGCTAAGCTCAGTACTGCAGTGGCAAACCAAGAACAAAAATGTCATGAGCTTTCAACACAGCTCGACACAGCACAGAAAACTGTGGAACATTTGACAAGTTATAAACAGCACTATTTTGATGCAGAAGGGAGATGGTCATTCCAAATGGACAGGGCACAGGCCTTAGAACATCAAGTCAGTCAGCAGGCTAAAATGATCAATGACTTGAGGAGTTACAAACAGGACTATTATGACTCAGAGGCTCGCTGGTCAGAAGAACATGACAAGTGTCTGGCGTTGGAACAGAAGGTGCAACAGCAAGCCATGATGTTGGACAATTGGAGGAGATCTTCTACATGGAATGCTGGAGGTCCATGTCCCCATGGACACACTGACTGTAGCAGTTCTGTTAGGAGCAGGGACATAGACACTAGACCTGTTGAAATACCGGTGTTAAATAGCATATCTCCTATGAACAATGCTAAACAAAAGCAAAAGCATAAGGGCAGAAAGAAATGATCATAAACTGATTCAGAACAGTACTGTATTGTGAGTATTTTTGGTGACTGTGTATTTTGTATTTGATTGATTTATTGTTTTGAATTTAAGCAAAGAAAATACTTTGGTAAGTAACGACTGTTACTTCTTTAGTTATATCTGTTTACAAAACCTTTGTTGAAAAGTACATGTATCATGTAACATTTTCTTGTAGTCACCATGTTCTTAAAACATTTTGTGAATTAATTTTATGATTTTAATAGAAAAAGCTTTGTCTTGTAAGTGGAAGAGCCACTTTTGAAATATGGTATTTTGTTTAAATTGTAAAACAGCATCATTACACTTTTGATGATTCACCATGTAATGGAAAGCTTAAACATTTTGCTTTTTATCGTTCTGGATTTCAAATGCTAAGATAATGCAACATAATGTTGCTGCTATTAAATTTATCAAAGAGAAAAATTTCAATAAATAAATTTGTTTTAGGTAACCAAAATTGTAAAACATTTAATATTTTGGCATGTTAATCTTCAACATAGTCCTGACCAGTGGTATTATAATAATTATTCATCCAATGCAAAACAATATCTTTTTCACATGTTAGCTATTTTGCTTTCTTTATGCTTACATGGACTAAGTGAAAGAACAAAATGACTAAATGCTGTAACATAGGACTTTGACCTAACAATATCATTTTCTAAACATCTTGTTGTTTTTTTTTGTGTTCAGAACAGTGTAGTAAATTTAGGTATGAAAAAAAAAAATCCGCTTTCGGTCATTACACATGTATGTTTTTGTAATGTATGTTCATGTCCAATAGAAAGTTCCTGAATTGTCATTTAGCTTTTAGTCAAAGTTAAAGCTTGTAAGTATCACATATAAGTATCTTAGATGGAACAAATGATTAAAAGTATTTAGGATCATTTAGCCTTAGTTTTAGTATTTCAGTTAAATGTTTCCTATTGATGCCATGGTATTATATTTGTCTTTGTCATATGGTTGCTTATGCAATAATGTTTAGCCATATTTGTCTTTTTTGCATTAAGTTTATATGCCACCTATTAGGAACATTTAAAATGATAATGTATTTTATATGTATGTTTCCCTATGTCTATTAAAGGATAATATGAATCCAGCATCCAGTGCCGTGCAAATTGTTAAATTAGTGGGGTACAGCCACATATGATAATCAGTCAGTAATTTAATGGGACATGATTTGAATTTGATGAATTTGACCGCCATCTTCAGATTGATGTGCAGGTGTTATATAATTGGCGCCCTTAATCTACTAATGCCCAAACCACTAGCCTAGGCAAGAAAAAGAATCGGTGAAAAACTCTTTGTTGAGTACTTATTATAGTAAAGGGTAGAAAAATAGCTCATCCGCTTTGCAAGACAGTATCGATACTGCATTTTTGATTTCAGTTTTTTTTATTTTATTTTTTTGACAGGTAATTTTTCCCTAAAACTTTTAAAATGCTTTTCCATGTATGACAAGCAACCCTTAACAAATGTAAATTTGTTGTTTTATAGTGCTACTTGATGGTTGGCCGCCATCATCCCGCTTGCTCTACATGTTATGTTTTTGTGTGTTTCTTTTCTTTTCATTAAGTAGCAATTGGAGTAAGCTAAACTACCTGCTATAATTATCTGATAGTCTTTTATCTTGTGAGTTTGGATGACAAGTTATGAATTAGTATGATTTCCCAGAGACGAAAAGTCCTGATGTAATTTCATCATGATCCCCCTTAGCTTTGAACTGTAAGCAATAAATTTGCTAAAATCTTTGTGCTAAGGTTGTCGATAACCTAGAGAAGTTAGGACATGGCAGATACTGATTAATTATGCTGGTTTGATCAAAATAATCTGATGCTTGGATAAAAAAAAAATAGATAAGAATTATTTTAACATTAATAAGGAGTCAGCATTTGTCATATTGTTATTGGCACTTTTATGTGAAAAGTATATTTTGTTCAGGTCACATGACGATGACCAGAATACTGTTGATGAGGTGAGTACCAAGTGTATTTCTATGCAACCGTGCTAACACCTTTAAAATGAGTATTTATAAAGCTGAGTAAGTTACAGGTTAATGGAAACTAATTATCAGTGTAAGTGCTGATTGTATGTTTATTAGGCTGCTCCCTGGAAAATACCTTGTTGTAATTAAGGACGATAACTCAAGTTCGGTGTGTACTTACTAGAGAATATCAAACAAAGTTGAGTGATGAGTGTCACTGCAACAGTTTGCAGGTTAGAAACCTGACCTAGGGATAAACACATGTACAGAACAGCTGAGACACTGTCCAATGGGGGAAAACTATTAAATTAGATAATGTAGCTTAATGCATGCGAGAAAGATTCCTAGAATAACCTTTTATGTAGCTGACTTGAAACTTAGCTATACCTGGTTTTGAATGGTTTAGATGCTTCATGTATTAACCATATCCAGAGATAACTCATATGAGCTATTTGCATAAAATGAAAGCATATTAACTAATAAACTAATGCTGATTTCAAGAATTTAAGGGCTGTGTAACTGATCTTGCGAGATCAAATTCCGGTGAAGGACACTACTGTACCACATCATTCAATTGACAGCCGAATATAGCAGTCATAAAGATTGGCACTAAACTTTGGGCGTGCGTATATTGCATTCAAAAGGTCTGAGTAAATAAACACAACTCAATTTTTCATGTAAATAAATGAAATGAGAAAAATAAAATAAAAACAGAAAAATGGAGAAAAAGAAAAAAAAATATAGAAAGAACAAAAATGATAATTCATGTTACAAGCATATGATCTAGCACACATATCAAAAAAAAAAAAAAAATTCAGATTGGTTGTTTTCTTGTTTTCTGTGTCCGGGGCATAGTAAACTCAAAATTATGTAATGGAAAATGATCCTAATTGTAGGGATAATTTCATGTTTCACTTTATGAGAGCAAGATAAAATGATAAACAATTTGATTTTTTGAAGAATTTCTGTCCTGATCCTAAATATAATTGTTAGGATACCATTGTGGTAGCCCAGAAAACACTATAAGTGACATTTGGCAACGGACAAATATCTTGATAAAATGACATTGTGTCTCTCATTATCTTGTCTCTATGAGTACAATAATTTCTTCTATCAAAATGATTATTTGATTGAATCTTTTTAAGGTTAAATATGTTTTTTTGCCTATGCATTATTAAAGACAATCTGATCTATTTCTTAAATATTTTTCGCCTATTTATTTGTTTCTGGGCATTTAAAAAAAATTATCTTTATGGGACATGCATACATGTATTAGATAATTTTCATGATGCTATGTGAATAGCAATTATTAAAGACCATTTGATCTATTTGATGAGAAAAAGCCAGTTGTTCTTATGTAAAAAAATTTGTACTGTATTTTAGTTTAACAATTTATTCAGAATTCTGTAATTTCCTGTTATAATGAAATGGGTCCTAGATTCTGTGTTGACATGGAAACAGATCCATATACTTAAACCAGAGTGTTGCGTTCTAGGAGGGTAAACCTTCGATAATACCTTGTTGTAATAAAGGACAAACACGCTGGAAGTTCTTGTGGACCATTTCCAAGTATAATATTTGTGTAAAGCATCAAATCAAACAAACAAAGCATGACTAATATTGTTTATGCTACTTCTCAATTTTTGAAAAGTTGTTCAAGTATGTTTTAAAAGAAGTTAGCATTAAGGTTTTATATTTTATATAAAATATATATATTTTAACTCCTAGTTCAGATTAAGATTTGGATTTTTCTTCATCCTAGATGGGTAACCGTCAGACATACTAAGCAGTAATTTAAGGATGAAAACTTCATTTTTTTTTTTGGATCTTTTCCAAATATACATGTATTAGTGTTTATTTTAGTGTCAAGCAACAAATCAAATAAACAAACAAAGTATAAGTGTACTATTGTTTACAAGTTTCCAATTTCGGTCTCTTTCTCAGGTTAAACAACATGACCACATGAGATGCATCTTTTACTACAATATCAATCAATTTGGAAAGGTTATATCACAGCTTTTGAAAAGTTATTCAGTCACTTATATTGAGTTTATGTATTTTATAGAATATTAACTGATTCTTTGACGCAGAGGTTTTGTTCTTTTAAACAATCGAGGTCGATTGTTAACTAAGTAGGGAGTAATTGTTAGAAAGTTAAATTTAAGCATTTAGTTCATTAGTTATTTTAATACATTTTGCAAATTATTGTAACTTTTGGTATAAATTTTTATTTATTAATTTTTTCTCTCATTCCAAAATTTTCTTCATATTTTAATTTCTTTCATGTGTCAGGTGCAAATGTTTGCACAAATGCAAGCCTATTAAGGATTAGTATCTTTCATCATCAATTCTTGTGATAACATACTTAATTTAATAAGGAGATTGAGACATTTTAATGTGATTAGGTAGACTGCAGTTTTAAACATATCTATGGCAGTTTTATTAATCATGATTAAAGAATAATGATGATAAAGCTGACTTTGTGTGGCATGCTTTTATAGCCCCTTGAGATAACTATTGGTCACTATGCTGACAAGGGGGTGTGGCTCATGCCCCCAGGTTTTGTGAGTTTGGAATTTTGAAAGTTAGTTAGGATTTTACCAACTAAGCGAAAACATTATATTTAGTATTGTGTGGATTATTCCAACTCTCAGTAATTATCAATTTAAAGCTTGGACATTACCAGCGACTTTATATTTGTAGAACTTTGTTAAATTAATTGAAAACTATATTATATATATTATGTGGATCTTCCAATCATTGTGTTTATGTTGAACTTTGAGATTGCGAAAGAAAAACTGAATAAAGTAATAATTAAGACTTCTGTATTCCTCCTGTCTTCTAAATCCATAGATAAGCAAAATACATCCCCGACAACATTCTTACACGTCTCTTGGGAAAACCAACAATGTGGTTTTGGAACAGGTCCGACACAAACCGACCTGTACAGTCACAGAAAAGAAGTTGAAGCTTGAAATTTCTGATTTAAGAAGAAGAAGAAATTGTACTATCCTTATGGCGAAAACAAAGTTTTCTGCAAAGCTGATCTGCGTCTTTGGTTTCCCTTAAGCAGATTGATGTTTTTCTCATGAGACGGCGCATTATATTTCAGATACTAATAATTGCCTAAATGTGTCTTTCATTACCAAAACATGCCCATGCAATAAACAGAGATTTTTTTTGAGCTTTAAAAATTGAAAATTTTCAGCTGAAAAATTTTGATATTTACTTATTTTTGCTCAAAACATAGATTGTGGGTACATGTAAGAACTGCCCAAAAATGGAAATTTCCAGTAACACAATCTGTGTTTTGAGCAAAAATAAGAAAAATAGGTATACCCCTGCAAATCCCAGTTTTTCTATATAAAAGTGGGGGTTCAGGGGGGTAAGGCGGTATACATTTCATGGACATGTTTTCCTGATGCACCCCGGAACTTTAAAAAATTTGGTTGAGAATCAAACTTTCTCTGGTCTAACCGGTGGTTGATTTAATACAGCAATAACACCATCATGTTGCAGTCGTTACCCCCCCCCCCCCCCACTCTTGTTCAAACACACAGTAAACAAATTGATTACAATAGTGATAATACTAAAATTAATAACATTGAAACATTGAATAAAATATAAAGTAGTAAATGATAATCATTCAACATAAATCACAAGTAGTAATCTCATGTATCTTGGTTTTAAATTTCAGGGAAGAAGGTGGACCTTTCAGATCAACCAGTATTTGTACCAAGTATTTTCCCTAGAAACCTAGAAACAAGAAAACACCCTGTATGACCCATAGTGTCAGGAAAGCAGGTGAGACATCATGTATAATTATTTTAAAAACTGTACCATCACTTGCACAAATTTCAGTCTAAATTGTTGGATCTCATGACCACAAAAAGCATGACCATATTTTTATAGGCTCCAGACAAGATTTTGTTAACCAACAGTTCTCTGATTGAATAAACTTGTAAAACATGTAATTTGCTTGCGTGAATTGATGCTGAACGTCCCAGTCAACAGCAGAGGTCATGTCAAGATGTTGCATCCATTTTATGAGACTTCTATCCGAAATTAGGATGTAACGACATCCGAAAAGTGCTTTACATACAAACACCCTTGGAAGTAAGCCATTAAGTCTTATATGTATGGATGACTTGAACCACTTTTCTTGGGCAGGCTCAGACCGGAGTGTTTCACCAGAAATCTGATAGTCAGTCAGTAGCCTAATAAGCTTTCAATAGATGCAAAAGCAGCCTATCTATTTCTTTAGTACCCATTGGGCGGGGGCTTTATGCATAAATGAGCCGCGCCTTGAGGAAATCAGTCTTCAGGGTTTTCAACCAAGTTCGGCCTTAACCGTTCTGTAAAGTCACAGAAAAAGGCAAGAGGCTTGAAATTACATATTTAAGAAGAAAAGAAATTGTACTATCCCTGTAGTGAAAAAAGGTGCTGATCATCTGTGCAGTTACTGCACAGCTGATCTGTGCCTTTGTTTTCGGATAGGTAAAATCCGGCTTTCTTATGATGTGGCCCAAATATTAATTTTTTATATACAATAAGCTATTGAATCATTCTTCAATGTTCCTTCAAGTATCTGGTTATGGTATTTTACTTATATTTTCAAATTTTCTACGTTTAATTTAAAAGAAATAATTTCCTAGCAGAATTGTAGTCTCAAAATGTGCAACAAATATTGTAAAAATGGCTGAATTTTCAGATTAATAAGTATTTGAGCCAAAACAAAAGTACTGGTCAGTTCAGCTGTAGCTCACTCTATAAACCTGTGATGCAGCCAAATTTCTTACTTGCATTATATTGATGCAACATCACATCACATGACAAAATGGTGTGCGATGATAAGAAGCTGTATTAATTGGGCAACAACTGACACCAAAGAGTTACATGACATGTACTTGTTTTACTGTCAGTTGTTGCTTAATCAATCAAGTCTCATATCACCAGATTCGTTTTAGTCACATGTTATGCAGTGTTGCATCAATATGTCTTGAATATACTATTTCAGGATATGACACACTATCACCTATGAAGCAGTCATGCTCCCAGAAGAGGAAGCGAAATGACAGTGTCGGTGAAAACATGCAAGCTGGTCGCCCCAAAAGAAGACTTACTTTTTTGTTAAGCTCAACTGTGCCCAATCATGATTACAGTACAGGTGTCGCGAGACCTTAAGCGATTGTGCATCGCGAAATTTTTTTAATCCCTTCTAAAAACGTTTGGCGAGTGACTCACATGTGACTTGCCAGTTTTTACTAATAAATTGCGAGTTGCTCAACCCTTCGCGCAAAGTTCTTTTTGTTTGTCGCGCATGGATGTACATGTAGCATACATTTATCGTGCTCGATCGGCCTGATCTGCATCTGCAGTCAGTTGCTACATAAACATGTATACATGTAAATATTAACTGAGTCCCAAAGCCTTTTAACAGATTGAGCATGTGCATTATTGCGTATCGGTGTTTGATACGAAAGAAGTTAAGGACATGTACATACCTGTGGTATCTCTACGGGTCATGTTTAAGCACTTTTTGCGTAATGTAAACCTTGCTATATGTACATAATCCGGGATATGTTGCATTCGTGATTTGAATTGTGTATGCATGAATGATGGTATAAAAGAGTGATACATATATACGTGGATCAGAATGCACAAAAATGCACGCAGCAGTTTATAGTGTCTTAAATGATACTGCAAGCTCATGGAGTAAGCTGTACTGTCATCAATACCTGACATTTAGAAAACAACCTCGTGCAACATCGAGAAATTAAACATGTTTACTAAAGATACTGATTGAATACATGTACGTACATGTAGCTGACGTTGTACAATACAAGCAACTACATGGCACACTTCCAGTGTTACAGTGTAGATTTGTACATGGGATGCCACTTTGTATATTTACATGTCTGTTGTAAAAATTGAATTAATGAATTTAGGTGTTGTCTGTTATAGGCAAATTCATCATGTCCATACACTGAAAACGTCAATTTCAAATGCACCCTGAGTGACATGCAAGTTGTAAAATATGATGTTGATGACTACAAATTTTGATGCAGTTAGACGTCATGCTACATTTGCATGTGCATTGAAATACCGGTTTCTTTTAAACTTTATGTAGTCTACCACTGATACATTTTGTTTATTTGGGGAAATAAGATAAAAAGGTATTTTAATAGGAATCATCCATCCATCCACCCGTCTGTCTGTCCGTTCATATCTAGATAGATAGAATCTATCTAATCTAATCAAATCTAATCTAATCTAATCTAATCTAATAGGGTGTTATGCAGTCAAATTATCAATCAACAACATTAATCTTAATTGCACACATTTATTGTCTGATTATGAATGATGCAAATGGAACAATTTAAGATCAAAGCAATGATTTGGATAACTTTTTTAAACTTAAACGAATGTTTAACACGGCTCTTCTTTTCAGGTCAGGGCAATAATGGATTAGTAATTATGGTAATCAGTCTAACATAAACAAAGTAAACAATGTTTCTAAACCAAAGCAAAATTTATACATGTAAATAAATAGACTGAACTTATATATCGATCTCAAATTGCATCTGGCGAGTCATCTCGCAATCTCATTTACGTCGCGCATGTTAGAAAAATAGTTATGCGCGTTTGTGAGTGCCTCGTGAATCACTCACGAGGGCATTGGGAGTAAAGATAATCCCCTACATGCAACATCGTGCAACTGCGCAATCGCTCAAAGCATCGCGACGACTGTACTGTACCTCAAACCTGTAATCTTAAATACTGGAGAGGAGGTTCCACAACTAACATTAGTCACTGTGCAGCTGGTACTCTGATGAAGATTCCAGCTCGTAAATTCTCTTTTGAAGAAGAACTGTTTCTTTATTGGAAATTTAAATGAGAATCTGGCTCAGTCCTTTGACATTAGTTTTAGTCACATATCCAGTGTTTTCAGTATGTGTATAAATTTTCTGTATGTCTTGAGTTACTGTTTGAAATGCAAAGCTCAGATAGTGATATAGCGGAGGGCTATGACTAATTCTCAAACTTGAAAGTTGTGCTTGACAATATAGATTAGATGCCAAGAAAAAGACTTCTCCAATTACAAACATCATGATATGGTGAAGATTCTTGTGGGACTGTCTCCAAACCAAGCTGTGAATTATGTGTTAAGCGCCTGGGAATGAAGAGCATCTGATTAACGCATTACAAATTAATGTACATGTATATTTTGTTCCACTTCCCTAATGGTGCTCCTCGACATGAAGATGTCTTTGTTTCTTTGATTTGTGGTTAAACTGTTAACATCCCAGTTGACAATTTTTGGCTTGAGTCTATTGAGCTATTGTAGTCGCCTCGGTCATGCTTGTTCCCATTCTTGTGCATGTAACACTTGTGGTATAGTTTTCTAGAAGTCCATATCTTGACAACGACAACCACTCATCAAAAAGCATTCATACTTGGACCATAGATACCGTGTACGATTAGCTTTCATTCCATGGCATCAGGTCCCTGGGTCCAGGCCAATGGTGGGGCTAGAGGTTAAATTTAGAATACCATTAATAATGGCTTTTTAGCTCACCTGAGCCGAAGGCTCACAAGGTGAGCTTATAGTATAGTAGTCGAGCCGGCGTGTGTCTGTCCGTCCGTTCACATTTTCAAACTTGAATATCTCTAAGACAACAAGGCCAATTGTAATCAAATTTTATCTAAAGCATTATTGAGGAGGGGGAAAGGTTGTGTTAGGTTTTGGGTCAGGTCGGATCAGAACTCTGGTTTCCATGGCAACAGATAGCTCCCATAGACTTACAATGGGAAAAACATAAAAAAAAATCTTCTTCTCTGAAACCACAAGGCCTAGAGCTTTCATATTTTGTATGTAGCAAATATATAGACTTATAGGTCACTGTGACCTAGTATCATGGATCAGTGATTTTACCTTATATCTTTACACTCAGTATATTTTCTTACTTCTCTCAGATTATGGGTGAGTATGACCAGACCTTTGAACAATGTAATTATAGGTCATTGTGACCTAATTTCATGGTTGTGATTTTGCCTTATATGTGATTTTGCCTTATGCCTCAATTGGTATATGAACATATTTCTTTCACAGTATGTTTGCGTATGACAAATTTACAAGGCCTTTGACCTGTTGAAAGTAGTTTTTCATGGTTCAGTGATTTTGCATTTTATCTTGGCACTCAATTGATATATGAACATATTTCTTTCACAGTATGTTTGTTTATGACAAGACTTTTGACCCGAAATTAGTTGTAGGTCACTGTGACCTAAAATCATGGTTCAGTGATTTTGCCTTATATGTTGGCACTCAATTGGTATATGTTACACCCATGGGCGGTTTGCCTTTATTACGTCAGGGTGAACATTTGTCACCACCATGACAGGCATATGTACCAGCCAGGTTTCAAACCTGCAACCCCTTGATTGCTAAGAAAATACACTATCCATTAAATCACCATGGCTGCATGTATATGAACAAACTGCTTTCATAGTATGTTTGCATATGACAAGACCTTTAACCCTAAAGTAGTCGTAGGTCACTGTGACCTAATCTCATGGTTGAATGATGTTGCCTTGTATCTTGACACTCAGTTGGCACTGTATATTTTCATGCTTATTTCAGATTATGAATGAGTATGAAGAGATCTTGACCCCAAAGTACTTATAGGTCACTGTGATCAAGATTTTGCCTTATAGCTCAGTACTCAATTGGTAAGTGAAAATATGTTTGCATATGATCAGACATTAAGTAATGCTGGGTCACTGTGACCTAATTCCAGGTTCCAGTGATATTGCCTTGTATCATGGAAACTCGGTATATGACCATACTTCTTTCACAATATGAGTGAGGCCATTAAACCTTAGTTAGAAATAGTTCACTGTCACCTTATTTCATGGTTCAGTGATTTTATCTTATAGACATTACGAAAACTTGCCCATGCAATATACAGTGATTTCTAAAGTTGTAAAAAATGGAAATTTTCAGTAAAATATTTTTCGATGTTTTTCTTATTGTTGCTCAAAACTTAGATTGTGGGTACACGTTAGAACCGCCTCGGCGAGGCGGTTCTAACGAGTACCCTAAATCTATGTTTTGGAGCAAAAATAAGAAATATAGGTATACCCCTGCAAACCCCAGTTTCACTATATAAAAGTGGGGTTTAAGGGGGTATTCATTGCACGGATATGTTTTCCTGATGGAAACAAGGCAAAAGGGTGTGGTAAACCTCAGGTTTTGACGAGTCTTGACTCCCATTTTCCCATGTAATGTTTGCTTGTCTTCATGTTTTATGTATTTTGTGCATTGAATTTAGTATTTTTAGATAGTAGTTGATATAATGCACATTTCCTGAAGTTTTCACATTTATCGGACTGATTTTGACTGAGTTTTTTAGCCATTTTTATGTATGCAGTAATTAGACTTTGTTGTGACTCGTCCCACAAATACTTTTTCAGTCCTAGCAAACTTATCTTTTATGCAATTTTCATGATTTTTGGTAACAGTATAGACATTTATGTTATCTTTGCATTAGGCTATAAATCTTTTGCATACTCTTCATATTTTATATGTTATTTAAGGGAATCTTGAAATTTTAGGGCCTGTGCTTTTTAAGTAAATGACTGTATTATTTAATTAAATTGACTTTTTTCTGGTGAGAAAACTTTTTAAAGCATATACTTATAAAGTCAGTGTTTATACTTTTATAACATTTAAGGAAATCGTTGATTATGTGAAATTTACTTCAGTTTTTATCTTGCTTTCTGTAAACCTACGGGACCTTTTTGCCTGTCACCTTTAACACCTTTAAAGTTGCAAATGTGTAACTTTTTTTAGGTCTGGAACTGGAATAGTCCATTTTTACTAGGTTAAGCAGATATCTGATAAATATACTGATAAATATATAAACTTTAAAATGGCCTTTTAAAATGCTTTTTGTTCCATGTATTGAAAGTTTTTGTCATATTAAACACTGTAGTTGTAACAATTTTTGTATATTTTGCATATTTTAGCTTTAAAACCTGTTTTTAAACTCGAAGTGACCATTAATGTAATTGGTAAGACAGGTAGCATTTTTGGGTATATAAGGGGATGTCAATTCTCGGATTATTCACGTCCTTGAGGTGGGGACATGGATTAAGTCCGCTCGGCCCAGGATGACGTTAAAAGCCTGCACTATACTACTACTACTCGGATTATTCATTCTGTGTTTCATTCTCCTCTCTGGATTAACAGTGAAATTCCAAAGGATTTAATTAATTATTTATTTTCTTATTTTTGGACTTGGCAAATTTTTGGCTTTTGAACATTTTACTTAGAATTTGTATAAGTCCGCGGAACTTTTTAACTTAGTTATTTTTGCACCTGTTTATTTTCTTAGATATTCTAAGTCCACATAATTGTAAGAACTTTGTAGCTTTTTTCATAGCTAAATAAGTAATTAAGAAATTTAACCTACTTTTGGCTTTATTTCTAAATTAATTTACCCAAGAGTCATAATAGATTATGAAGCTTAAATTGCAATTTACTGCCTCTTTTGTAATTTTGGTTGCATACATGTAATTTGTCATTATTGCTGTTGTTCTGTTTACATGTTTGCTTTGACAATGCTTTTGATGAAAAAGAAAGATTATTAAAACTATATTTATGAACTTCATTTCCTTGTTGTGTGGTCATTTTTAAGGGCTTAACAAGCAAGGGCTAGACTTATAATTTCTATGAGTTTAAGCCTGGTTTGTTAGAGGAGGAATTTCGGACTTATCTTCAAACTCTTTCATGAAGATTTGGTCATCATTATTGACATTCTAAAACAAAGTCTGTGGTGTCGGCAATCCTGATAGAATCAATTTACCCTATATTTGGGGTAAAACCGCAAAAGTGCATACTGTGTCTGAATAAACCCCCTTAACTGTGCCTAAGATCATGAGCCTCAAAACCGTCTTCTGGTCTAGAGGCGCAGCCTGCTAATCTTCGCCAGAGTTTAAAAGACAGGCTCCAGCCAATTTTGGCAAGGTTTATTGCAAAAGTGTGAAAAGGGGCCTTGGCTCTGAACACATTAATCGGTCTTCAGCTCTCGAGGCTGAAGCCGGCTAATCTTTTCCGGAGTTTGAAGCGCAGACTCCTGTCAATTTTAGCCAGGTTTACAACAAGGGCAAGCTTAAAAGTCAAGTTTGCCCTAATCAGTAATGTTTGACAAAAGCCAGAAGCAGCAAAGTGTACTGTCTTGCGACAGCTGACGACAAATGGGCACCATATTATGAGTACAATGTAAGCTGACCTGGAGAGCCTTAGGCCCAGGTGAGCTAAAAATTAAAAGCCTCCTTGGCCAAGCTCATGTGCCGGTAAATGTCCTTTGTAGATATGCAAAAAGCTGTTATCAGCCATACTTGATAGGAAACATTCCAACACCGCCTCTACAGTCTAAAATCCTGTTACTTTCTCAAATTAGGAAAGTAAGAATAGAGGGACCAGAAATAAATGCTGCAGGCAAGGCTTTCAGTATACCACCCCAGCAAAATTATCTGAAGCTGGCCAATAACTTCCTAAGTCAAACATGCAGAAAATTTGTCAAAGATATCTTTTCAGCATTATAATTCTTCATGCACCTCCTCAGTATGCCAGTCACATCTTATATGATATTAAAAGAATATATTGAAAGCTTGAGGTTGATTTCACTGTATCGGGCACTGTATGCACTATGATCATTTATATTGCTTATCATGAGAAATGGTAAAAAATTGGCTAAGTTAAATTAAAGCTGTAAATGTCAAAAATTAACTTTTCAGCATGAAAATAATTCATGCACATCTTAAATATATCTGGAACAAATCTACAAAGAATTTGACAGGGACACTGAAAGCCCTAAGAGGAGTTGATTTCACAAAGTATGCACTACCAACCATTATTGTATATAAGCAATGTTCAAAAATGACTACAGTTATGTTGAAAAATGCTGTAAATTTGTCAAAAATTATTTTTTCATCATTATAATTCTTCATTGACATCTTCAATATGTGTGGAACATGTCTGCAAAGTATTGAAAAGAAATACTGAAAGCCCTTGGAGGAGTTGATTTCACTAAGTATGCACTACCAACCATTATTGTATATAAGCAATGGTCAAAGAATGACTATGTTGAAAAATGCTGTAAATTTGTCAAAATTCATTTTTTCATCATTATAAATCTTCATGCACATCTTCAATATGTGTGGAATATGTCTGCAAAGTATTGAAAATACTGAAAGCCCTAGGAGGAGTTGATTTCACAAACTATGCACTACCAACCATTGTTGAATATGGCAATTATCGAAAATTGGCTAAGTTCCAAATCACTGTGGCATAACTTGCTAATAAGGATTTCAACATTTCGTGAATTTCGGTCACAACAATTTCACGAAGGACACAACTTATTCGCGAATTACCTGGATGAAGATGTACCTGCTATGTTTGAAGCCACGCTTTGAAGTGATTAAGGTGAAATCTAAACTGAAATAGTTTCATATGCCTTGGCGAGACATATGGGTGAATGAATATGTACTTTTTATATTTGGGAAAGCTAATTAAGGATACACATTCTTATTTTTCTAACAAAATTAGTTGTTTTCCTAGTTTAACTGCCAATCCAGTAAAAGTGTCCTTTTGCACCAGAATTTGGGCATGCTATATGTATAAAAGGACACCTAAAGAACTTCTTGGTATAAATAGATTGAAACTTTTGTAACAATAGAGTCTGTAATACACCGAGAATCCCATGTACCAAGTCAGCAAGTGGACACAACTATTTCAGGAGTGAGCCATGAGAAAGCTACAAACATTTCTTGAGTCAGTCATAACTGTTTCTTGAGTCAGTCACAACTGTTTCTTGAGCAATACACGGTATTTAGCATACAAGTTTCAACATTTGTACACATAAAGCACTGGAAATAGACAGTGCGTACAGTTTGAACCAAAACAGAAAAATATACAGGCATGGTACAAACCATAATCGTGATGAGCACAGAAGATTTATAATTAAAAACCTCACATAGAACACGATATAACATACGACATTTGACATACGAATCACCGCAATATCGTTTTTTTTTCTATTGTTAATAAGATCCAAACTCTTTAAGAGGAGTGAATTTTCAAAGGAGGTGCGCGCAGTGCAGATCACTGTTCTTGTGCGGCCTTAACATTGCGCTGTACAATCTCCATACAACCGCACGGCTGACCACAGTGTTTGCAGAGCAACTTTCGTTTATGTCCGCCAAAAACCTTTTTTTTTTCTTCTTTTTTTGCGTTTTAAGGGGCCGTACAACGCGCAGTACAAACAGCTGAGCAGCCTGTAATAAATACATGTATTATATTGATCACAGGGCGCTGCTACCGTGATCACACGTCACACGGCTAGGTCTAATCAACCCACCGTGGCCTTCTATGCGACCTTATGGTGCTTATCGGCGATGTTACTGTGTTGCTTTTCAAGTATTGTAACAGACTTACTTGCGATCGTACTGCGCGCACCTCGGCGTCCCAATTTTCCTAGAACGCTGTACGTATGTGATCGCCGTAACAATGCCGTCCTTATGCGAAAGGGGTTTATATCATTTATAAGCAAACAAACAAACAAACAAAAAAGAAAGAAAAACCAGAGGATCAATGGTCCTGATATCGCTCACCTGAGATTTTGTCTTTGATGAATGACCTTTGGCTAAGGCCATGTTGGCCAACATAAAATATAAACTTGACCTCAAATACTCACATAATTATTAACACTATAAACTGCCTGTATCTACCAACTTTCAGATCTTTCTGGCAATATTTGACCTCAGTTTCTGTTTAAATTAACTGTTTAATAGGTCAATGTCAACCCAAAGTCATGATTTATATAAACTATGAAGGGCCAGAGCTCCCAATGCTACATACCAATCGGTCCAGCTATTCCAGAGAAATTTATTTTTAAAGGGTTTTACCACATATATGGACATGGCAGCCATCTTGGTCATGTGACCTGGACCATGTATTCAAACTTTGTTTCCCCTTCCTAAGGATAGTACATATAAAATGTGGCTTTGATTGGTGCAGTGATGACATTGACCTTGAATGCTCATAGGACTTCATTAACTCAATAAGTTGTATGTATGTACCAACTTTCAGGTCACGGGCCACAAAACGTTCTGAAAAATCCAATGTTTTCCATTTAGAAGCCTATGTGACCAATGTTGACTTTGCCATAAAATATGTCAAGGTCAACCCAAGGTCATGATTTATACAAACTATGATGGGCCAGAGTTCCAGATGCTTTGATTTATTGAAATCGGTCCAGCAGTTCCAGAGAAGAAGATTTTTTAAGGTTTTTACCATATATGGGCATGGCAGCTATCTTGGCCATGTGGCCTAGACCATTTATACAAGCTTTGATTACCCCTTCTTAATGATACCACATATATAAAATTTGGCTTTGATTGGTCAAGTGGTTCCTGAGAAAATTAAGTTTTAAATTTACTATGTAAATGATCATTGGCCAAGGTCAAGAGATGACCTTGACCTTGAATACTCCTATGACTTCATTTAATCAATAAGTTATATGTATCTACCAACTTTCAGGTCACCGGCCTGAAAAATCCAATGTTTTCACTTTTGTCCATTGAAAAGCATATGTTACCAAAGTTGATCTTGCCGTAAAATAGGTCAAGGTCAATCCAAGGTCATGGTTCATATAAATTATAGTGGGCCAGAGTCATCGATGCAACATACCAAGTTTCATTGAAATCGGTCCACCGGTTCCAGAGAAGGAGATTTTTTAAGGTTTTCACCATACATGGGCATGGCGGCCATCTTGACCTGGACCATTTATATAAACTTCAGTTCCCCCTTCCTAAGGATGCTCCACATGCAGTTTGGCATTGATTTGACCAGGGGTTTCAGAGGAGAAGATCTTTGAAAAGTGTGAACGACGACAACGACAGGCGACGGAGCATGGCCATTCTATAAGCTCACCTTTTGAGCCTTCGGCTCAGGTGAGCTAAAAACCCAGAAGACCAATCGTCATGTAAACTCTCACCTGAGATCTGAGATATATACCAATAAACTTGTTTGACTATAAAGATCTATAACCCCAAGACAGAGTCAGAATACCCCTTGGGGTTAATTTCTTTTTTGAATTCATAAATATTCCGTCCACTTGCCCATTTCCTGGAAGTTTTCAGTGTCATTTTAACAGTTTTCTGCATATGTGAATTATGATTACCTTGCCATAAAATCCGTCAAGATCATCACAGGATCATGATTTATACACACATTGTAGTACTCTAGTCGTGATTTTAACATATCAATTTCCGTTGCAATAGGTTCAGCAGTTCCTCTGAAGAAGATTTTTGAAGGGTTTTTACCATATATGGGCATGGTGGCAATCTTGGTCATGTGACCTGATATATTTATAATCACATTGGTTCTCCCTTTATACAGATGCTTTCTATAAAATTTGACTTTGATTGGTTTTAGAGACGAAGATCTTTGATGTTGGCCTTGCCGTAAAATAGGTCAGGGTCATCCCAGGGTCATGATTTATACAAACTTTGTAAAGCTCTATTGCCCGATGCTTCATGCCAAGTTTCAAAGCCATAGGCCTTCTGGTTCTGGAGAAGAAGATTTTAAAGGTTTTTGCTGTTTATAGCCCTGGCGGTATCTTGGTCATGTGGCCTGGACCATTTATACAAACTTTGGTTCCCCCTTCCTAAGGATGCTCCATATAAAGTTTGGCTTTGATTGGCCCAGGTGTTTCAGAGGAGATGTTTAAACATTGTGAAAGACGACGACGGACGACGGAGCATGGGTATACTATAAGCTCACCTTGTGAGCCTAACGGCTCAGGTGAGCCAAAAAGAAAAGAAAACCGAAAGCAAAAAATAGAACTAGAGCATTATTTCTGTACATTTTGCAAACCTTTTTTTTTGTGAAAACCGATACTTGATTATTATTGGCGGTAGTGGCATCTAAAATTCTCCATTTTCTGAAAACCAGGAATATCACAATGACTGTCATTCGATACACATAGCAAAAAAACCTTTGCGAGATTTCTAAATTTTGGTTGCTTAGACAGCATAAAATCTTAGATATGACATTGAGATATAAGGAGTTAAGAAACCTGAGCAGCAATGTCAGTCTTGCCTGGTCTACAACCCCAAAGACAATTTTATAGGCCAAATGATGATTTGAAATAGTGTAGTAAATCGGTATTAAGATAATTTCTTGCATTTAAGTATGTGATCATGTCAATACTATTGAAACTAAATGCGAAAGGCACATCATGCTTCTGAGTTGACTTAAATCAGAGTTTTTGCAAATCATTGATCACGAAACGTTTGTGTCCAACAGTCATTAAGATCAAGAAACAGTTGTAACAGACTCATGAAACAGTTATAGCCTTCTCAAGAAATAGTTGTAGCCGCATCAACAAAGGGTAGTCATCTTTTCTTCTTTGTTTCATGACTTATGCGTATTATTTTAAGACAGTTTTTGACAGGTGTCTTTGCAATTGATTTTTGTTCATTTTCAGTGCAAAATCATTATAGAAATGTCAAAGATATTCGTGTGTAACCCCAACAGAGCATGAATTACACAATTTTTCGCATAAAAAGGTAAAAAGAAAACATCAAATGCCACTGCAGAATGTTATTGCTTTAAAACCATAACCCAATGAGTATGTGCTACAGAAAAATAGGTGATTTAAACAAAAATATACCTTTAAAGCACAGAAAAACACGTAAAAAGAGATTCACATCCATGTTTCCACCTGCAATTCGCGAATAAGTTGTGTCCTTCGTGAAATTGTTGTGACCGAAATTCACGAAATGTTGAAATCCTTATTAGCGAGTTATGCCACAGTGCAAATGCTGTAAATTTGTCAAAATTCATTTTTTCAGCATAATAATTCTTCATGCATATCTTCAGTATCTCTGGCACATATCTGCAAAGTATCAAAAGAGAATATTTAAAGCTGTAGGAAGAGTTGATTTCACAAAGTATGCACTATTAGCACTATGGCAAACATTCTATGCATAGGTTTAAAAAAGTCCCATAACTCTTGAAAAACTGACCCTTTGGCCCCCTTAATTCATATCACACGTGTTGTCTAATGTTGCAGGTGTGTTGAAAATTTGAAGAACATCGGGCAAAAACTACTTAAGTTATTCAGCAAAGATGTCAAAATGTTGACGGAATCACGGACAGGCTGAAAACAGTATACCCCGCTAAAACTTCGTATTGCGGGGGGGTATAGTTAAATTTAAACTCCCTACATAAACATTGGGGTTAGTAACTCGAAGTCATTGTAAGTTCCCCTACTTAAAACATACTTATGATGGTCTTAAGATGAATACTTTATAATTTACGCCATTGCTGTTCAAGTAACTCTAAGCTTTCGTAGTTTTTTAGCTCGCCTGCACGAAGTGCATAGAGCTATTGTAGTCACCTTGGTCGTGCGCGTTTACGTGTGCGTCCGCGTCACACTTTCGGTTAAAGTTTTTTATAAGTCTATATCTCTTGACCATGTTGATGGATCAAGTTGATACTTTGCATGTTGCTAGATATTGGTCTGAAGTTTTACGCAGTACCATCATGACCCACCCTGGGTGCCTTGAGGTCAAGGTCACAGACTTAGAAATTTTGTGTTTAAGTTTTTGGTTAAAGTTTTTGTAAGTCTATATCTCTTGACCATATTGATGGATTGAGTTGATACTTTGCATGTTGCTAGATATTGGTCTGAAGTTTTATGCAGTACCATCATGACCCAATCTTGGTGACCTTGAGGTCAAGGTCACAGACTTAGAAATTTTGTGTTTAAGTTTTTGATTTAAGTTTTTGTAAGTCTATATCTCTTGACCATGTTGATTGATCGAGTTGATACTTTGCATGTTGGTAGATATTGGTCTGAAGTTTTATGCAGTACCATCATGACCTACCCTGGGTGACCTTGAGGTCAAGGTCACAGACTTGGAAATTTTGTGTTAAATTTTTTGGTTAAAGTCTAAATCTCTTGAACATGTTGATGGATAAAGTTAATACTTGCATGTTGATAGGTATTGGTCTCGGGTTTTATGCTGTACATCACAACTCACCTGGATGACCTTGAAGGTCAGGGTTACGGACTTGGGAGTTTTGTGTTTAAGTTTTGGTTAATGTTTTTAGAAGTCTATATCTCTTGAACATGTAGATTGATCAAGTTGATACTTTGCATTGGTCTGAAGTTTTATGTTGTACCATCATGACCCACCTGAGTGACCTTGAGGTCAAGGTCATGGGTCATAGATTTTAACAGATGTAGTGACAAAGCACAAATCAGGTGAGCTACGCTGTCCTGTGACAGCTCTTATTGAAAATTAAAGGTGCCACTTCTTGAGATAAAATGACACTGTGGTGGTCTTGAGTTGACCATAAAGTTACAAATGTCATTTTCAGTTAGTCATCATAATTCTTAAGAGATACGCAAGTTTGTTGTACACTGATCTTATTACGACTTAAGCTTAAGATGGCTTTGAGTTACCAACCCCAGGTGGGAAAGAAAGACTAGCTCTTTCCCAACAAGGTAGCTATCCAGCTAGTCTCAACGAAAAGCAAAGACAACAAGCACAACAGAGATTTGATTGTGTCTTACCTAGTAGAAAAAAATTCAGTTTACAGTACACATTGTTTGAGCCGTGACATGAAAAAAAAGCTGTTTTTGAGATCATTTTGCAGGTCCTACACAAACCTGGCTATGCAGCTTCAGAAGATAGAATGAGGCTTAAAATTTGTTATGAGGCTTGTACTATCCACAAAGCAATACCAGAGGTCCAATGGTCCTGTAAACTCTCACCTGAGATCTGCTACATATTGCAGGGGCAGATGAAGCCCTTGGGCTATTTGTTTTCAGAATAATCAATATTCTGTCCATTTACCAATTTCTATTTTATTTATTCCCTTTAAACAACATGTTAACAGTTTTCCCCATTCAAATGCATTGGCAACCAATGTTGACTTTGTCGTCAAATAGGTCAAGGTCACCACAGGGTCATGATTTATATACACATTGTAGTACTTTAGCCATCAATGCTTCATGCCAAGTTTCTTTGAAATCAGTCCACCGGTTCCGGAGAAGATTTTGAAGGGTTTTTACCATATATGGGCATGGCGGCCATCTTGGTCATGTGACCTGGATTATTTATATATACATTGGTTACCCCTTCCTATAGATGCTTCACATAAAATTTGGCTTTGATTGGCCAAGTGGTTTCAGAGGAGAAGATGTTTGAATATTAAGGAAATATACATGTATACTGTCACGGGGTGGGGGCATATGAGCTCCTGGGGACCAATCTTTTTCAGAATCATTAATATTCAGTCCTACTGCCCATTTCCTGCAAGACTTTCACTTTAAATGACATTTTAAAAGTTTTCCCCATTCAAATGCATTGGCGACCTATGTTGACCTTGCCGTAAAATAGGTCAAGGTCATCACAGGGTCATGATTTATATATACATTGAGTCCCTTATGCTACATGCCAAGTTTCAAGATCCTAGGCCTTTGGGTTCTGGAGAAGATTTAAATTTTAAAGGTTTTTACCATATATGAGCATGGCGGCCATCTTGGTCACATCTTGGTGACCTGGATAATTTATATACACATTGGTTCCCCCTTCCTATAGATGCTTCATATAAAATTTGGCTTTGATTGGCCAAGCGGTTTTAGAGGAGAAGATCTTTGAAAACTGTGGATGATGACGACGATGACAGAAGGACGGACGACAGACGGACGCCGGATGCCTACCTATCCTATAACCTCACCTGTGAGCCTTCGGCTCAGGTGAGCTAAAATTGCTTATCATTTGGGCAGCTGATCTGCATAGATCTTTGTTTTTGTATTTCTCGATGCAGCTCAAATTACTTTCGTTGCCTTCATTTTTACATGGAAATTGATAAAAGCCACAACAGGGGTTTTGTTTTTATCGGTTACTATTTATTTTCTTCTCTTTTTTTTTCCTCAAAAATTGATTGATTTTTTTTAAACCAGAGGAACATTGAACCAGAGAACACTCACCTGATCTTGGAACATTTAGTCATAATGAAATGACCATGAATACTCGCATACCTTTATTGACTTCATTAGTTGCCAGCATCAGCCAAGTTTCAGGTCTCAGGCTGCAATAGTTCCAAAACAAATCCACTGTTTTCATTTTTTTTTCATCTTAAAGCCAGTTTCCAAAATTGACCATGCCATAAAATAGGTCAAGGTCATCCCTGGGTCATCACGTCAACAAACTACGATTGGTTAAGGTCCCTGATGCTACATACCAAGTTCTGTAGAAGATTTTTGATCATTTGTGAGCATGCAACCCCCATTTCATGAGCAAAATTTCATCCCCCCTATGCATGAAGGCTTCCAATAAAATTTCCAATTCATAGGCTGAGAGGTTACTGAGAACAACAGTTCTTTAAGGACCTCTGACGGTGGTAATGGGGGCCATAATGCATAGCTGCCTCAGATTTTGATAAAAATAAATGTTGGTCAAATGCTTCTGTTTTTGTATACATGTTTGCTGGTAGTCCATAGTTTATGATATTGGATTGAGGTTCTTGTTTCAAAAGAAGTACTGCTTTATTTTTGGGTTAAAATGGGCATATTTTGTATTAAACATATAGAAAAATAGAAAAGTATTTATTTAACATTGTTCCCCCCCCCGAGTCCCAAGAAATCCCTTTGCATATGAATGAATTGTCATATTATACATAATATATGTGAATGGCGTTCTGGGACTCGGGGGGGGGGGGGGGGGGGGAACAGTACCCTACAGCCCAAAATGTTATCTCAGTACTAGAGCCCAAGTATGTGAAATTGTTTTTAACTTAAAATTAAAAAGAAAACAAAACAGCAGTTAAGATGTATGCCATATATTAAGTACAAAAAATGGATATACACATTTGTTTCCAAAATTAACCCAAATCTGCTTGATTTATAACCACTTTTTATGTTCCATTCCCCAGAAAATAAGGGTACTGTACATTCTGTGGAACAAACTTTTGTAATCATTCTATACTAATATTGTCCACTTGTTTACACGGCCAATAACCTCTTGCACCACAAACAGTAACACTGGTGGACTGTTTTCCTATTTTTTTTTTCAAATGTATTAGCTTCCAAATCAACAACTTTTCAGTCAGGTTGGTACGATGCCAACACTGTCTTGGTATTAGCCAGTACCATTGGAACTTAAAATGTCTTTGTCATTGGTACAATACAGTTTCAAATCACCAATTTTAAGGGTGTTTACACAATTTTCCATTCATTCTCATAAAACTATTTGAACCCCAACGTGACAAAATGTACCTTCGGACATTCTGACGTTACTAATAGATAACTGCTCAAATGCTGAAAAATCATGACATAAATGTTTTAGTCGTAGCACAGTATTTGTAATCTTTGAACACTGGGCTACCAAATGACTGCGTTTTAAAACATATTTAAGTTCAATATTCGGAGTTATCTGTCCTTGTTTTTGCAAATTATATACTTAATTTTCCTATATCTACAGTCAAGCCGTAACCATAGCGACCACATAGTCTCAGAAATAAACAAAACAATTTCGACAGATTAATTGTAAGAATGATATGCTTCTATCTAAACAATATGTACTAGCGAATGCTTCAACAATTTTAAGATTACATCGAGTTTTGTAGGCACTACTTACATACAGAAATGCAATTACGCAACTTTGACGTCATTTTTCAGGACAATCACGTCTGAAGAGTCCATATAGAAAATATGTCATAACACACAAAATAATTTGAATAATCTGGTCAAATAAAGACTATTAGACTATAGAAACGTAATACATTCAAAGTAAGATTGTTTTTCTAATAATCAAAAAATTGTCCGAAGGTAAATTTTCTCATGTTGTGGCCCATTTGCTTATTATATCACGTTAGGCACCAAAACAAGAAGTTAGGCATTCAGTTCTTTAATGAAAGTGATTCTAAATTATGGGTTTGATTCAATCGTGGGGAGCCATGCTGTGCCCGAGACACACTAACCCCCCCCCCCCCCCCCCCCAGAGTACTGGGTACAGGAAGTAATACATGGCTCAATCCCAAAATGACTGAAAAACTGTTCCTATTAAAGGATGCTCGGCCATAATCTAATCGAATCAAAAATAACTTTTATGATTATAATCACTTGGACACAACCATTATACTGAAACGAGACACATGTAAGACAAGCCAAGTTCTGTTTGCGGGTGTGCCTGGGGTTTTTAGCTCACCTGACCCGAAGGCTCACAGGTGAACTTATAGTATACCCATGCTCTGTTGTCCGTCGTCCGTCCGTCCATAATTTCAAAGATCCTCTCCTCTGAAACCGCTAGGCCAATCAAAGCCAAACTTCATATGGAGCATCCTTAGGAAGGGGGAACGAAAGTTTGTATAAACGGTCCAGGTCACATGACCAAGATGGCTGCCATGGCTATAAATAGCAAAAACTTTTAAAATCTTCTTCTCCAGAACCAGAAGGCCTATGATTTTGCAACTTGGCATGAAGCATCAGGCAATGGAGCTCTACAAAGTGTGTATAAATCATGACCCTGGGATGACTTTGACCTTTTTACAGCAAGGTCAACTTAGGTTGCCCACGCATTTGAATGGGGAAAATTGTTAGGGCAAAACTTGCAGTAAATTGGGCAAATGGACTGAATCTTTATGATTAAAAAAAGAAATTGCCTCCAGGGGTTGCTCTGGGGTTAAATACATGTATATTACCATTCTAGTGGTATAAATCTCAGGTCTCAGGTGAGCGTTTACAGGACCATTGGTCCTCTGGTTTTCTCTGGGTTCTCATGTTTTCGTCCACCTACTGAATGGTCAATCTCACATGAGCTGAAATAATCTTGAAAGGGACATTAAAGTGAATCAGAAAAATAAATACATTGAAGGCCGTGTTGTAACAGGTTTATACAGGTAAACAAATATTCATGCAAGGTTGCTCAGTGTGACTAAGTTTTGTCACAATGGGCCATGTCTGGAGAAAATGTTTTTGGTTAAGATCGAACTCTAATCAAGCTGTGCAAGACATAGAAGATGGATTGAAGTTTTGTTAATTAATGAGTAGACGCAATTCTGAGTAGCTGGCTGGTCATCGCTGATCTGGGAATAAGGTTTTGCATATAACAGATAGCAGAATTTCTCATCAGTTAACAGTGCCTTGTATAATGTTTGGTAGTACTTAGATAATAATATTATACAGGTAACTGCTAAAGGTTTGTACCCAAAATGTTGACGTTGTAATATTTCAATTTTATTTCAGTGGCATTATGCATGTTTATCGCACTTTACACAGTGTTGCATGCACAAAATATGATACAATAGTGGAATTAAAGGACTACAAGCAAGGAAAAGCGAAAAATAAAAATTTTCTCACATATGAAATTTTGACCCCCACCCCCGCTAAAATCGCATTTTTTACACTATATGGAGGAAATAGTCAAAACTTTTAATAGTTATAGGTTCAGAATACATTGGGCTTTTGCCCTAATCATGAAATACCACTACCAGAACCTTTGATACATTGTTATGGTATTTTGAAAACGAGGCATAAAACCCCTAAGAATGTCACTGATTCTTTTGATATTTCATTGGACTTTGGCCTTAATTTATGGCATACCTTAATTAATTGTCTGCTCCTGCCAACTTTCAGGTCTCAAACTACAAAAGTTACCAAAATATCTATTGTTTTCACTTCACTTCTTCTCATGTACAAGCCTATGTTTCCAAAACTGACCTAGCCATAAAATTGGCCAAGGTCATCCTAGGGCATCATTTGAACAACCTATGATGAGCTGGAGTCCCAGATACTACATACAAAGTTTGGTGAAAATCTACCCACCAGTTCTGGAGAAAAAATTTAGCATTTGTGAGCATTGCAGCCATGTTGAGCATTCCATCCAGATTCTGCGCATAAAATTGTGTTCCCCCCTAAGTATTGAGGCTCCATATAAAAGTTCACTTTCATAGGCAAAATGATTTCTGAGAAAGCATGATCTTAATTTTTATATTTCAGCTACCTTGGGTCAAGGTCAAGAAACTACCTTGACTTTAATTCATCACAAATTTTCATTGACTCCATTAGTTGTCTGCATCTAGCAACATACAAATCTCAGGCTGCAACAGTTTCCAAAATATCCATTGTTTTCTCTTGTTCCCATGTAAAAGCTTATGTTTCTGAAATTGACCATGCCATAAAAAAGTCAAGGTCATCCCAGGGTCATCATTTGAGCAAACCACGATAACATTGAGCCCCTGGTGATGCATACCAAGTTTCATGGAATTCGGTCATGTGACCAAGAAATCACAAGCGAAATTTCAATGCCACTATCCTATGAGGCTGCACATAAAATTTCACTTTGATCAACGGAGCAGTTTTAGAGAAGATTAAGGTTAAGAAATGACCTTGGTCAAGGTCATCACAGGGTCATCATGCTACTGATGCTACATACCAAGTATTGTGGAAATCAACCCACTGGTTCTGGAGAAGAAGCGTTTTGAAGGATTTTTACAATATAAAGGGGTTGGGGCCATCTTGGTCGCGAACAAAAATTTCAATCACACTACCCAAGGAGGTTCTGCGTAAAATTTTAACTTGATCGGTCAAGCGGTTTCTGAGAAGATCTTTGAAATTGAGGACGACAGACAGATACCGGAGCATGGTCATCCTATAAGCTCACCTTTTCAGCCTTCTGCTCGGGTGAGCTAAAAACTATTGCTTTGAAAGTACATGTATAAATTCTATATAAACATATATATATATATATATATATATATATATATATATATATATATATATATATATTATCCCACTTTTATACAGCAAAACTGGGGTATGCATGGGGTATACCTATTTTTATAAGTCTAGCACTGTCTGAAGCTCTTGATCATCATCATCATTATCATCTTGTCTAACATCTGTTCATTAATCTGAAAAGCATATGTATCATTTATAATAAAATAATATAATAAAATTGGCAATTCGGATGGATTTAACATACATGATGTATATGAGAACAGTAATAGTGAAATTGTTGAACAAATAAATTTGGCAAACCATCCAAATCAAGGCAACAAAAAGAAACACGAAATTCATGCGGCTCTAATAAGGGTTTAGAACTACATAGTAAAGGCAGCCTCTAGCACAAAATTAATGAAATCATGTACATATGTACATGTACTAGTATGACATTACAATGTTTGGTAAATTGGAAAAATTCCATTCAATTTGAACAATTTGTGAATTACCTGATGTAATAAAGTTCAAACAAATGTTTTGAACAGCTTTAACATGTTTGGCTACTGGGGATCCTTTTGTCTAGAAATCTGCCAAATATGTTGACCTGTCTTGGTAACATTCTACTTGTCTTAAGTGAAGACACACAAGCTTCAGTCTGAAACAGAAAAGATAACCAGATTATGATAAAACAAAAAGAAAAAAAATATGGTGTAAAAATTAAAGCAAAACAAACATAAACTAGCAGCCAGAGAAGACTTGGGCTAGTATGAACCCAGAACCTATCCACTCTGAGCCTATAATGATCTAGTCTACCACCAGGCCACCACGCTTCACAAAATTATTATTTTCTAATGAATACTGTACATGTATATATATCATTGACAGTCTATTATGAACACCATTTTGGTCCAGCTGATAATTATTAAATATTTTTATTTTATGTTGTTTTTTTTTTTGTATCCAGGCTTACCATCCCAGCCAACAATTTTTCAGTCATGTCAGAACAGAGATTATTTAGCCTACTGAAGTCTTAAGTACAATGGTCCAGGACAAAGTGGATTTGGTCCAATCAAAAGCCTATGAAGGCGAAAGCCTGCATCGGCAATAGTTTTCGGAAACACATGTGACTAATTTCCCCGGCTTCCCGCGCAGATATTTGTTCTATAATTAGAAAAAGCATTACGAAGAGAACATGTCGACTTAGCAGCAGGAGTTAATCAACGATTACATGGACTCGTATAAATAATAATTAGCATGTACCTGATAATCAGCGCTCGTGGTGGTATGGCTCGATATATAAATGAATGTAAATAAAATATTTAAATATCAACTAACGCACCCCAAAACTTCGGAGCACGATAAATCGTTGCAACTGCATTTAAATAACTACATGTAATCACAAATGGCGGAAGATTTAAGGGCGTATATGAGTGAGCATCTGTCTAAAGAGATGTATATAATCAATGAAAGAATGTTGCATTATGACAAAGTTATTAATTAAAACAGTTTTAGTGAGATTGTGACTACTTTTGGTGAAATGTATGCCTGCAATGTAAAAGAAGCAAGAAACAATCTCCGCTCTTCTGTTCCACCAACTTACATTTGCATTGTGGGAAACACTGCTTGACATTTTCAAAGGAAATGCAAATTACACAATATACAAATGTATGGCGGAAGGTGAAATGTGCGATTTGCTTGCGTTTTTCATATTTACTGTGCAATGTTTTTTTTTCTCTGAGAAACAGATCAAGTCAATAGGAAGCGCAACAACAGCCCAGATAGATAAAACGGGAAAAGAGACTGAAACTGAATGCATGATTAAACAAGAAAATGAGAGAGGAAAGCTTACTCTTGGCGGTGGACGTTTAGATATCTGTCCAAGCCACACTTGTTTTAATAACACCTTCATTTTTCTCAAAACGAATTAAATTGCAGTGCATTTCTATGCTACGTTAGGATTTATGATAACGGTCTGGACACAACATTAATTAATCTAACAACAGGATCATTTATCGCCAATTTTATGCCTGCTGTGCGATACAGATGGCGCTACTGAGATGCGATTTACCTATCCCATGAGCCGTTTCTATTTATAGCAACACCGTTTCAGCCCTGCTACGTCATCACATGTTATCGGTATGGGGGAAATTAGTACTGTGCCTTTCCAATACCTATTGACAGTAGATGCAGACTTTCTCCTATTCATCTACTTTTGGTCCAATGTAATTACTCATTTTTTTTTTTTTTTTGAAAAGCTTAACACTTGTACTTGTGTCCTGAATCAAGCCCCCCCCCCCAAAGCCCCCCCAAAAACAGAAAAAAAAAAACTTTCTGTAACAACAGCCAGGGACTTATTTCCCTCTTGGTGCACCCCTGTAGAGACATTTGGGGTGTCACCAGTAAACCATAGGTCATTGATGCTTACTCAATATTGTATATACTTGGGGTAGTACGGCTGCGAAGTACATTGTATATAGGTATATAGGGTGCATAATTGACCAGTCTAACTGGTCCGGACCTTTTAGCCTCGTGGTTATGATGCCTGAATGATTTCCACCGTGGCAATCGGGGTTCGAGGCCAGCTCTGGCTGGATGTTTTAATTTACAGGATTATATTTCTCCTACTACTACATTTGGTGCCTGGTGCCAGGATAACTACCGTCAGAGCCCATGGGCAAGCTGTGTCTATGGAGTCAGAAAAGAGCCTTGAAATTCTTAAACATTTGTAACAAATGTTTCATTGTAGCATGGAGGAATGTGGTAGTGCGGCTGCGAAGTACTTTGTATTACAGTATATAGGGTGCATAATTGACCAGTCTAACTGGTCTGGACCTTTTAGCCTCGTTATGACGCCTGATTTCCACCCCGGCGATCGGGGTTCGAGGCCAGCTCTGGCTGGATGTTTTAATTTATAGGTTTATATTTCTCCTACTACTCAACATACTGATTGCTTTGAATACCCAAGTATGTCCCAAATACTCGAATCTAGAATCACTAAATTTCGGCTATTTAGACTGTTTAATGGTTATAGAGCGTCAATGACCTGTGAGTAAACTATTCAGATTCAGATTCGATTGAATGTGTCTTGCACTAAACAAAATAAAATACAGTGTATTATGTTGAAAGCAATCAGCCTCGGTTTTTGTGTATTCTTTACATTTTACTTGGGCCAATGTATGGTAATTTACCAGCAACAATGCCTTTTTCATTATATTGTATATCATTTCTATAGAGTTTCCATAAAACAAGAGGTCAAAAGCGATGACAAGCTTTTTAATATATATATTTTTTTTGGAAAAGCTTTAACTTGTACTTGTGTCAGAATCGAGCCCCAAGGAAAAAACATAGTTTCTGTAATAACAACGAATCTGAAACAAAGTTAGCATCACAGATTTCAAAAAGAAGGTTGGAAGAATAAAATACTTCAGTTCCTCACATTTGCCCACGCCAGAAAAAAGGCTACACACGAAACAAATTGGTCTGTGTGTTGTGACTAACGGCGCCGCCATGTTTTTATTTACCCAGTGGCTTCTGACATTATACGCATGTGCCTGACTCCGAGAATGATAATGAAGGAGTCGGGTACCAGACTACCCTGAGGGGGGTTTCTGGTTACTTGTTTTTCCAATATTGATTTTTTAAAGCTGGGAACCAGCGGATAATGCAAAAAAGGTGAATTGGTAGACAAATTCCGTTCAAGGTTTTACCAATGGTACCAATGGTACCAATGTTACCAACATACGGCAGCAAATGGTGCAGACAGACTACAGCGTGGGTAATTCTACCAATGCGGGAAAAGTCACGTGATTCAATATGGCGAGCCTAAAAATATATCATGAATTTCGTAAATAAGCAATACTTTTGTCATACATGCAAGTGTAAATGTTATAAATAACACAATATACATGAAGTAAGTAAGAAAGACAAAAACAAGTGAGCTGTATTGATCAATATGATAAAAATTCCACCATGTGATCTACCAATGGTACCATTGGTACCAATGGTACCATTGGCAGCAGAGAACGTTCAGGGTTTTCTGGTTACCATGGGTAAAAAAGGTACCAACAGTACCATTGGTAGATTTGCAGATTTTACCATTGGGAGAACCCCGAACGTAGCCTATATTTACTCATTATGCAAGCGCCGCCTCTTTTGGGGAGAGCATTCTGTCACACACTGCAACTTTTCTGGCTGCTGATTATTGTTATTGGTAAAAGTGAAATATTTTTGGGAAAGCTATTCAAAGTATTTAATAAAATAAATAAAATTATTTTCAAACACCATTTTCAACCTCTCCAGTGAGAAAAATATATTGCATATGGCCCAATAAAATCTCAGCTCGGAATTTACTGCGGACCAGCATTGTTTACATTGGATGACAGTTTGCTAAAAAAAATGCCGCATAACCCCATAGTTTTTTGACTGCTACCGGTAAGTAATGTTCTTGTCCGCTGAATGTTACAGTTCATAATAGTGAATTTTGCCCAGACAAAATTTGACAGGTTGGTGAAATGACCTGATTTTGCATTAGTAGCAATGGATTTTTTTTTTAAATAGTAGTACTACCTTCAAGTCTCAGATCTAATGCATGAACGTTTACCGTTGTTTGTTTGTAACATTTTGTCAATAAACTTCATTACAAAAACCAAAAATGTAAAATAATAGACTGAACAGAACAGACGGAGATAGTTTAAGTATCTTCCACTACTACTTCTTAACCTCATCAGAGGGTGGAACACCGGTAAAAAATATCACTCCGCCGTACCCCACGAAAATAGTGCATTTAAAAATTTCATCCACACATGTTTGATGCTGAATAGTGAGAACATTTCCTACATTCTGTGTAAGATCTCGCATTTACTACAAAGTATCGCCATAATACGACATGTTAGTGCACAAACCCCCATGCCAAAACGGACTATATCTCATCGGAGGCTTCTGTTTGTACACTACCCCCTCTAAAATGCGGACCATTCTAGAGTGTAAAATCCACCCATAGGTATATTGCAAAATGGAATGCCGGAAAATCGAGATGGTCAGCCCCCCTCGGTAGTGGCACCTTTGTATAGGGGTGTGGCTGGGCTATCAAGTTAGAGAAGACCTTTTGGTCGTGCAATGTTGGGTACTAGCTGGGAGTGTCACAAAGTGAGGGAATTTGCATTGCGGCCTATGGGAGATTTTTTACTGGTGTTGGACCAGAGGACTTCAGAAAACAAGTAAACATACCTGCCATTCATTTTGGTTATCTAGTATATTGCATTGGCCTAATTATTTATCCATGGGGCTGCTCTTTCCATTTATTCTGGTCAGTTAACTAGAAAAATAACAAAACTTCCCCAATTATCATTTTGACTACAATATTTCTTGAGGAAATCCCTCTGCCAATGTCAATCAAATCAAGAGTGAAACGCCATGTGACCTTTGACGTCCATGATACACATGGGAGTATCTTATGTTGAAATTCCAAGAATTCTTTCAATATTTTCATAATTTCTTTTGGTTATTTTATGTATAGGATGTTCATGCAAAAAGAGGATGATTTGTTTCATTCAGACCAGGCTTCTTTTCTAATCTAAAGTCAAACAATGCTTAGGTGCGTAACTCCAGGGGACAGCATCGTACACAAACAAGACACAGATATGCTGGAGCTTCTTACTTCTTCAACGATCAGTATAAAAGAAGAAACATAATAGACAATTAAACCATGATTAAATTATCGAACCTTTTCTATAAAATAAGGCACTACCTTTGGCGCGACGCTCTGCTCCTATTGCGCCAATAATTTACATCAGGAAAACATGTCCCTGCAATGAATACCCCCTTAAACCCCACTTGTATGTAGTAAAACTGGGGTTTGCAGGGGTATACTTATTTGTCTTATTTTTGCTCCAAAACATAGATTGTGGGTACTTGTTTAGTTGGGTGGTTATATTCGAAACACATGACGTTTTGGATGTCATGAAGTCCTAATTTTGGGTAAAAGTCCCATAAAATGGAGGCAGGGTCCTGGCATGACCATTAGCTGTTTACTGGGACGTTAAGCATCAATTGAAACACATTAACAAATATTTCTTTTAAAAGGGTCCAATGTTATAATTATAACCAAAAATTTAGCTACATGTTGTACTTGCCATTTTGAGGTATTGTTTATGAATATATTAGTTCCCTGTCATTGCTTGTTATGTTTTTTGAAAGCATTCATAATTATCAGGGAATAGCCTACAGGGCAACTAGGGAGACATAGTCTCCCTAAATGAACAAACTTCTCCCTATTTTCAGATGCGGGAGAAGTGAAAATATATAGAATATATAGGCAAACCTGAAATTTAAAGAAGCCTCTGTGGTGCAGTGGTTACGTCACTCGCCTTGTAAACCAGGGGCCGCAGGTTCGATCCCGGACTTCTTCAGTCCTTCAGATGGGACTATAAACCGAGGTCCCGTCTCCATATGACCTTAGCTGTTGGTGGGATGTTAAACCCCAATCAACCAACCAACCTGAAATTCAAGTAAAACTTTGAAATTTTCTTGGGGAGAGACAAAACTTCTCCCTAAATTTCTTGGCTAGTTTGAACCCTGATCATATTTTGGCTACTTTAGCAAATTCAAATAAATCCTTCATTTATTTATGGTGTCTGCTCTGACATATTCATGTACTCTGTATAAGGCCTGTCAGAAACGCCAAATTATGCCAACAAATGCCGGATTATTCGGGCATATGCCAGTAAACGCCAACGGCATGGACTATTCTCATAAATGCCAGCATTTTCCTAACCCTGATAGAGACACTCAGTATTTTCTCTTCTTAGTACAATGTATTTGACATCTCGTGTATAATCTCGCATTATTGGGTAGTATGTGAATAGTGTGTAGACCTATTAGTATATTTGTGTTCAATGGGGTGAATCGTTTCATTCCCGCCACATAGGTGGATTATGTCTATTCTTTTTAGTTTCCCCATATGAAATTTTGGGGCCGATTTTGCCTGTAAAATAGGCATAAACTCTGTTTTCTGGGTGGAAATGAAGGGGAAATCATAATTCCGTCCATAAAGTTGAAAAGCACTGAGTTTTTCCAGGCGAAAATTTCTTCATCCCACCCGTAAAAACGAGGCATATTTTTTTCCGCCCGTAAATTAGTCAAGCAAGAAATTACAACTTCCTGTTCTACAGTAGTTGCACATATGCAGTTTTAAGACTGATTTAAATAAGCTCCAATAAGAATGTTTAAAAGAGTCTTTCTATTTACTTGAAAAATAATAAGAAGCATTAATTGGAGAAAATGAATAATTCAGGTTAGTGTTATTTATGTATCTTTGAATTTTGGAGCATGTCCGATTTAGATTTGAATTTTTGCAATATCTTATTCTAAACCTATCCCACCCTACTACCTCTTTGCATGCAAAGTTTAAGGCCTCGTCACACATAAGCGAAAATCTCTCAATGTAGACTTGCGTTTTATTTCGAAAAGAGATTCTTGTTTGTGTGATTTATTGCTTTACGTCCCTTTCAAAATCTAACGTTTCAACATGGCCATAGCTGTCGACTGAGACGTAAAGCAATAAATCAATTAAACAACACCTACTTTTCGCAATTAAACGTAAGTCTGCGTCAAGCGATTTTCGCTAAGGTGTGACGACTCCTTTATTAAGAATAGTTAAAATCAGGTAAAAACAGGCATCAGGGATTTGTCTCTTCTATATGCTATAATTGGAGGGGTCTACCTGACGTGCTCATGTCGGTTCTCATCCTTGTATAAATATATACTCAAACAATGATAACAAGAAAAATATAATATGAAGTATTCATATTATATATGGCGTTGCTACATGCAAAATGAATTATCTCCATCATATTACTAGAAAGTTTTTAGAAACGAAGGCAGATTTGACATAGTTTATAACCCAGAAAGTAGTGGCTTTTCACTATGACAAAATAATTTGACTGGAAAGTTAAATAAGCCATCATTTAACTAAAGTAAACCAAACAAAACTGGGAAAGCAGTCACTATTGGATCCAACGATGACTTTACCCCATTTTGTGGCGATGTCAAATTTTGTTTCTTAGGCATTTCTAAGATATTACTGTGGGAAACGTTGTAACAAATTGGAATAAGATTTTGATTTGAAAGTTGGTTAATATACACCATGAGGTTTAGAGGAGATTTTCATTTATCATGTACAAATAAAATTGACAAAGCCGACTGACGCCAAGACATGCCAATCCTTTTAGCTTAACTAGCACCTATTAGCTCACCAGTGAGTCTTTGGCTCAGTTGAGGTAGAACTTGTTTTTGAGTTGGCATATGTGTTGGACTTATTTCCCTCCTGGTGCACCCCCTAGTGAAGTATTGTCAATTTGGCGAGTCACTGGTAAACCATTCAGATTCAGATGCAAACTTCTGTGGTGCTTCTTTTTGTTTTATGTCTTGGTGTTTAATACTTTTGTGCTGTTGGTGCTTTATGTATGTTTTCATATTTTAGTTAATTTAACTGATTGGCCGCCTATTGGGAAAATAGCTGCTCATTCGGCTTACGAAATGTTTTCATGGTACATGTATAAGTACCTGATTGTTAGCTTGGTTTTTTCCCACTTCGGGTTTTTGGAGTGGGATTCTTTTTCTGATTGTGCCTTTTCCTGATCTTTGCCTACTTGTACCTTTTTTAAAATACTGTATGTGTTCTGTGAAGAATGTTATGATATGTAATCAGATTTTTAGAGTTCAATATCACAGACATTGCCAGTTTTAATAAGAAAATGACACAGTATCCATTTATCATTTACTTAAACTGAGCATTTCAGCATTTCAATATTTTCTTTTGTACTGGACATTAATGTGTAGACCAAGAATAGCCGCGTTGTCTGAAGCAATCTCATCATACACTCTTACTATTTCAGTTATGTTTGCAGTCCATCTCAATTCATATTTTTTCACCATTTACTAAAACTGTCATGGTTTTTGGTATACTTGTCATTTTCAAGCCAATGAGCTCAACAAATTTTGAAAATTATCATCAAATTCCATGAATGACAAAGTAATTTCTTTCAGTCATCTTTTCCAAGGAATATCTCTGCATTTAGCACTGCCTGAGTTGATGAGCTGGTGGTTGAAGGAACTGGCCTAATTTGAGACTGGCAGGTTCTCTGAAACGAAAGGGTCAATGGTCTAGTAAATGATAACCTGAGGTCTGGTATATACATGTATAACAATATTAAAACATGTATGAATACTACAAATGGTCAAATGCATGTATATAAATCCAAGGTGCTGACAGATAAATTCTTGGGATCCTTTTTTTTTGTTGTTGTTGTTGGTCAGACTCCTGCAGCATATTCTGTCAATTTGCTAATTTTGTGCAAGATTTTCCCTCTCAATGACATTTTCTTCAGTTTTCCCAAACCAAATGCCCAGGGAACCTAGAGTTCACTATTGCCTCAAGTAGGTCAATGATGGTGAAAGTCGTAATTTATAAGCATAGATTCTTTCCGCCTGCAACATCCCAAGTTCTGTTGAAACTGGTGCACTAGCTCTGGAGTAGAAGATTTTAGATACTTCTGTGGTGGTTCTTTTTGTTTTATGTCTTGGTGTTTAAAATTTTTGGTGCTGTTGTCGCCTTATGTATGTTTTCATATTTTTAGTTAAGGTAACTGAGTGGCCACCTATTGGGAAAATAGCTGCTCATTTGGCTTACAATACTTTACCGGTCCCCCATGGTAAACAGCTAAGGTCCATTCTATCCTATAAACCCTCCCTCCAGTTCACAGGTTAGCTTCCCATAGGCAAGTTACTAGTGTTTAATGCAAATTTCTTTCACAACAGACAAATGTTACATTTGTATGAGCAGAAGAGGAATAATATTTTCATGAGCAAATCTACATACCAATAAAAGATTTGCTGATTTAGGGCTGTTCTTGGGTTCACCTCAGTGCTAATCAAACATATTACCATGAAGTTGCAACATTATAATTGCAGGAAGCAGAAAAATGTTCTCCAGCCTGAAATTAAAAAGTTACTAATTTTGAGTGTCTATCCATTGGACTTTCTAACTTTTGACCCAGGCTCAAAATTATCTGTACATGGCATTTACAGCATTTGTAATGACACTCTTCTTCTAATCAAATTAGGAATCAATATGATTTTAAACAGGTTTTTACAAATTTTCAGTTGAGATTAAAAGCTGAGTTAGTATATGATATTAGTTTTGGCCTGACATCGCAGCTACATCCTGTCTGAAATACCAGCAACACCCCTTGTGAAAAATATTTAAAGGTGCTTTAGAATCAAGTAACTCATTCATAGGAATTAGGAATCTCAACAAGTAGCCCAAATGCAATGAACGCTCTCCTGAGAGTCAAAAAATACATTCACTGGACAAAAGAAAAGAAGTCGTGGATTTTACCATGCATGGGCATGGCAGCCATCTTGACCAGGATTTTTTGTTTACACATTGGTTCCCACTTCCTTTAAGTTGGCATTGATAAGCCAAGCAGTTTCAGAGAAGAGGTTTAAAAATTATGGTTGTATACATAATATTGCCCCCAGGTGGAAGCAGATGAACCCCTGAGGTCTAATCTTTTTTAAAATCATTGATATTCAGTCCTACTTCTTCACAAAATGGGGGGAGGGGCAGATGAGCCTGTGGGGGGGGGGGGGGGAAAGTTATCAGAATCATTTATATTCAGTCCTGCTGCCCATTCCATGCAAGATATTCTTTTTAAATGACATTTAATCAGTTTTTCCCATTCAAATGCATAAGTGACCTATGATGATCTTGCAGTAAAATATGCCAAGGTCTAAACAGGGTCATGATTTATATATACTTTGTAGTACTTTAGTGATTCATGCTTCACGCAAAGTTGAGCATCTTGGTCATGTGACCTGAATTATTTATATAGACGTTGGACTTTGGTCTCAACATCCTATAGATGCTCATACGAAATTTGGCTTTGATTGGTCAAGCTGTTTCGGAGAAGAAAATCTTCGAAAATGTGAACGCACACATGCAGGGATGCCGGCTTGAGTATCATCCTATAAGCTCCCCATTAGCCTTCAGCTCAGGTGAGCTGATAAGCTTTGACAAAAGCTTACCATTTCCATCTGAGAGAAAACCTCTTCCTGACTCTCTTCTCTGGCATATCTTCATCTTTGTGTTCTCAACCATGCTTGAAATAGCATCAATGATGTCAGTCATCTTCTTCATGGTGATAAAACCATTCTTGTCAATGTCATACAAATTGAAAGCCTCTGGAAAAATCAATGAATGATATATGAGCCACCACATGGGAAAACCAACAATTTTTATAGTAAAAAACAAAGGCACAGGTCAGCTTTGCAGTAACTGCTGATCGGCGCCTTTGTTTTCGCTACTCAGATAGTACAATTCTTCTTCTACAGAAATCTGAAATTTCAACGTTCTAGCTCTTGTCTGTGCTTGTACAAGTCGGTTTGTGTCAGGCCTGTTCGGAAACCACATTGTTGCTTTTTATTCAAGGCAGCTCATATAAAACAGTAAAATAAAAAGTTACTAAAACTACAGCTAAAGAGTTTACAAATGTCATGAACATGTACATTATATCAATATACCTACCTTTGCAGAAGTTCTTTGTAACTACATGTATTTGTTTATAATTTAAGACTAAAGTAGCATGCCATTATTTTTTTCAAAAAGATTTTTATCAAATGCTTCATTTAATATGATGCCACAAAATATCAAACTTCCAGTCCCCTTAGGTCCTGTACGATATGTTTGCTATATGCCTTTCATCATTAGGTCCCATTAAATGAGATGCTAACATTTGAATGAAGTCCTGGAATTACATTGTCAATATGCATGTATTTAGATTACCTCCCTTATATATATTAGATGCATGGTTAAGCTCACTTTTAGCCTTTACTGATTATTTGATAACCATTTTCAGATACATTGGCAGTTTGGTGAATTATATTTGTCAGTAACTATTTCTGAAGAAGGTGAAATACAAAAGGTGGTTTCCAAACATTTTATATTACTATACTGATTGTTCAAAGGCCATACTTCTGTTGTGGTTCTAATTGTTTATGGTTATTGGTTCACATTATGTGCTGTTTGCTCTTTATGCATGTTTTCATATTTTTAGTTAAGTTCAATTTGCTGAGTGACCACCTTGGAAGCAGCTGCTCATTCGCTTACCATATGCTTTCTTGGTACAAGTACCTGATTGTCAATTTAGTCTTTTCCAATTTGGGTGGGAATTTCTTTCCAGTTGTGCCATTTCATGACCATTGCCCACTTTTGCCTCTTTATAAAAAAGAATCTGATATAGAACTATACACTTGTTGCTCTATATTTCACCAATAAATAAACTTCATGACCATCTTCACTTTCCAACATGCTCTTACCCATTTACTACATCTGTGCCACCCATCAAACAAATTCCTTCATGTGTTCATGTCAGATAGTAAACTGTCTACAGACTCTGTATGACTGATTGACCTGAAAAAAGAGAATTAGAAATGCGTGTTTGTAAAACACCATGCCCCCAACTGTATGCTTGTCCCTAAGCTGGCACTTTGTATGATTCATTTATTTCATATGAATGAATCGAAATTTAAGTTCCTGAAGAAGTTGTTCGGACCAGAAACAGAATGTAAGCTTTTTGCAGACAATTTAGAAATGGAGTAAAAAATCAAAAAAGGAGTAATTTTGTCGAAATTTGACTGAAAGTCCTCAAAAGTTTACCAGGTGAGCTTCTTCTCAGCATCAACCAGTATACCAAATATGAAGACTCTAGCTCAAGTACTTTTTGAGATATCTTGCACACAAGATTTTCAAATTTTGTTTTCAAAGGGACATAACTCCAAAAAGGGGCATAACTTAGACATGAAAAAATATGGGTCAAATATTTTTTCATGAGGAATTTGTATATGAAATTTCATAACCCATCATTCACCATTCAAAAGTTTCAAGTTGACCGAAAAGTGGAAAAAAAAATCAATTAAATTTTCAAAATTGCATAATTTTGTCAAAATTGACAGAAAGTGCTAAAAAATTATTCATGTCATCTACTCCTCAGCCCCAATCAGTGTACTCTAGCTTTAATACCTTTTGAGATTTCTTGCACACAAGATTTTCAAATTTTGTTTTCAAAGGGACATAACTCCTAAAAGGGGCATGACTTAGACATGAAAAAATATGGGTTGAATACTTTTCATGAGGAATATACATTTGTAATTTCAAAATCCTAATATTCACCATTCAAAAGTTCCAAATTTGACTGAAAAGTGGAATAAATCAATGACATTTTCAAAATTTCATAATTTTGTCAATTTTAAAGAAAGTTCTCACAAGCTAATCAGGTCATCTACTCCTTGGCCCCAACCAGTGTACCAAATTTGATGGCTTTAGCTTTAATACCTTTTGAGATATCTTGCACACAAGATTTCCAAATTTTGATTTCCAAGGGATAATTCAGAAAAGGGACATAACTCGGGCATGAAAAAAAATATGGGTCAACAATTTTTTAATGAAGAATATACATACAAAATTTCAAATCCCGAGCATGCACCATTCAGAAGTTTTAAAAAACGGTGACTTACAGACACACCCACTCACACATGCACAGACAGACAGACAAGCCGAAAACAATATGCCCACTTTCAAAATTGGGGTCATAAAAAACAACTAAATACATTGTGTTTATCATACATTACCTAAACAGAAACTTAAAATCATGATAGCATTATTTCTCCCACAAATTTATATATGTATCAGGCCTAAAAAAAAAATAGCTGTGTTTCAGCTAACGGTCTGAAAAAAATTAGGGTAGGTAGGTAGGAAAATCTTTTTATTTTCATTTTAATTTTTACGCAAAAAAATCCAGGGTAGGTAGGTAAATGTAATTTTTTTATACGCAGTTTTTATTGAAAAAGGTCAAAATGATCAATGCCGGGCAAAGGTATGAGGTCTACGTTCTTCAGCCATGTGAACCCATCAATGTCAAAGACTGGCAACATATTTTATAATAAGATTCAGTCTCCTTGCCTCAAATGAGGTTGATAAACTTTCAGTCTCATCTTGTTCATAGACCACTATCTGAGAGCAGGGTGGCCTAGTGGTAGAGCTCACTGAACTGTAAAGTACTGTGTTGGAATCCCACCAGCACTGGGTCTTGTCCTCCAGAAAGAAACCTTCTCTCAGATATGCATCCCAACAATGGCAACATGACCTAAATAAAGTTGACTGCGATGCAAAACCCCAATACAAACAATTTAGGGGATGGTATAATCTGATATATTTCACACAACAATACTTATTGCATGCAACTTAGCAGGAAAGGCCAGTATTGACAAACTAATAAGAAATAAACAGCTTTATTTTCAAAACGAAATCTGAAGAACACAAACCATAAACATGTAAATTTCGATAAAAAGACTACTCCCAAATTCAAAACTATAACTGTAACTGCATATCTGTTCCGGGTCACCTCAGCCCATTGTACAACTGCAACTGCAACTGAACCAACGAAAATGCCAAATGCATGGGGATTACTGAATCTGAATACATGTAGTTTACTGGTGACATTATTTTAGTGTTGTAGTGAAAACTCAATTAAAAACTACGCCGAAAGGTGGTGCGCCTCTATATACTGTAAATACGGAAATTTTCGCGTGACTTTTATTTCGCGAATTTTCTATTTCCGAATTATTAGCGAGTTTTTGAATTCGCGAGTGAGTGTCCATGTATTCTATAAAGTTTATAGTGACTCTTTATTAGCGAGAACTTTGAATTCGCGAGGCAACCAATTCGCGAATATTAGCGAATATTAAGTTCTCGCGAATATTTCCGGATCTACAGTAGGCGGAATATACATCCGAAAGAAAGGTGACACGCCAAATGACATCATTTCACCAGGGATTTGGATGGGGGAGTATTTAGTCCCTAGAAGGCACAACTGAAGAATTCTCTGAAAGCAACACCTGTTTATTCTGATTGTATTATCCTCCAACCGCTAGGAGGTCTCTGCTATCCCCGAGTTACGGTATGATTACCATCACAAGTCTCCGATGATAGAACTACATTACCCGCCACTTACTATCATCTTAACATATTTACAGTATGCCATACTCTATCATTGAAGTCATTTTATTTTGCGAGGGAGGTAGGAGTAGGTGGAGAGAAGCCAGTGTTCGCCTTATAAATGCTGAGCGCATTTTAGCAAGATAGCCACTGGTACCATTTTTTAACGTCTTTAGAATGACACAGCCTTGGATCGAACCCACAGCCTCCCGCTTCTGCAGCGGACCCTGTAACCATTACGCTATCGGGACCGGTATATCATATTGCAGAAAGACAGGTTAGACCCAGATGAGAAAAGTTTGTTTAATTAAGAACAGTTTGAAGTGTTGTGACATGCCTTCGGTATATTCACTTTTAGAACAAGACATTTCTAATTCACAGTGGAATAAAACTCCTGAATGGCTCAGTTAACTCGTATGCCAGTTGAAGAAGCATGAATTCAGTGTGAGTGCGTGTGGGTACAGATTTTGTCTGTAAGTCATGTCTGAAGACTATTAACAGCACAGTCTTCAGCCTCGTCACAGTATGTCCTTGTGAGCAGTTTGTTCTGGAAAATTGTCATGGGGCCTCGGTTTATAGTCTCAATACGAAGGACTGGAGAAACACGGGATCTTATCTACAATCTCTGGTTTACAAGGCAAATGGCTTAACCACAGCACCACGGTGGCTTCTAAATGACACCAAATTCTACGTCATTTCGACGGAGTCTCGCTAAATAATCGGGGGAACTCTTCGATACAACAGAATAGACGCTGAAACTATCAGAGACATATCAGAAAAACCAACAAAACCCGCGACACGAAATGCTTGGGTCAGGCTACAGAAAATGCTGGGTCGGATGTTGTTATTTTTATTTTTTTATTTTGACCATAAAAATAGCAGAGTCGGCGGCTTGAGACAGGGTCGGTCGGGTTAGCGGAAACACAGCTTTTATTTTTTTACGCCTAACTCAGTTTAATAAACTGATGCGTTAGGCTATTAAATAAACATATAAACACTTTGAAAAAACACAGGCATGCATCTCGAGAAATCTGTAAGCCAAACAATGCATCTTAGCCCAAGTTCTATTGCCCCAGGATGCCAAATAAAACTAGAGGACCATTGGTCCTGTAGCTCACCTGAGAGATTATCACATTGTAAGCTCATGAGATTTAAATTAATTGAGAATCGACCAATGAAAGTCTATGCATGGACACTATTGACCCCCAGGGCATGGCCGAATTTGACCCAGGGGCATGACTGGCACAATTTATAATGGGGACTACCAAACATTGATACATACAAAATATAGAAGCTCTGGGCCTTTTGGTTTCAGAGAAGAAGATTTTTTTAGTTTTTCCCATTGTAAGTCTATGGAGACTATCTACCCCCGGGGCGTGGCCAAATTTGACCCCAGGGGCATGGCTGGCACAATTTATGTAGAGGACCATTAGCCATTGCCACATACAAAATATCAAAGCTGTGTGCCCTGTGCTTTCAGAGAAGAAGATTTTTTAATTTTTTCCCATAGCTAGTCTATTGAGACTATCAACCTCCGGGGCCTGGCCAAATTTGACCCCAGGGGCATGAATGGCACAATTTACGTAGAGGACCATTAGCCATTGCTACATACCAAATAACAAAGCTGTGGGCCTAGTGGTTTCAGAGAAGAAGATTTTTTTAGTTTTTCCTATTGTAGGTCTATGGAGACTATCTACCCCCGGGGCGTGGCCAATTTTGACCCCGGGGACATGATTGGCACAATTTATGTATAGGACCATTAGCCATTGCCACATACAAAAAATCAAAGCTGTGGACCCTGTGGTTTCAGAGAAGAAGATTTTTTTAGTTTTTTCCTATTGTAGGTCTATGGAGACTATCGACCCCCCGGGGCGTGGCCAAATTTGACCCCAGGGGCATGATTGGCACAATTTATGTAGAGGACCATTAGCCATTGCCACATACAAAATATCAAAGCTGTGGGCCCTGTGGTTTCAGAGAAGAAGATTTTTTAATTTTTTTCCCATAGTAAGTCTATGGAGACTATCAACCCCTGGGGCGTGGCCAAATTTGACCCCAGGGGCATGAATGGCACAATTTATGTAGAGGACCATTAGCCATTGCTACATACCAAATATCAAATCTGTGGGCCTAGTGGTTTCAGAGAAGAAGATTATTTTAGTTTTTCCAATTGTAAGTCTATGGAAACTATCCACCCCCGGTGCGTGGCCAAATTTGACCCCAGGGGCATGGCTGGCACAATTTATGTAGAGGACCATTAGCCATTGCCACATACCAAATATCAAAGCTGTGGGCCCTGTGGTTTCAGAGAAGAAGATTTTTTTAGTTTTTTCCTATTGTAGGTCTATGGAGACTATCAACCCCCGGGGCGTGGCCAAATTTGACCCCAGGGGCATGAATGGCACAATTTATGTAGAGGACCATTAGCCATTGCTACATACCAAATATCAAAGCTGTGGGCCTAGTGGTTTCAGAGAAGAAGATTTTTTTAGTTTTTTCCTATTGTAGGTCTATGGAGACTATCGACCCCCGGGGCGTGGCCAAATTTGACCCCAGGGGCATGATTGGCACAATTTATGTAGAGGACCATTAGCCATTGCCACATACAAAATATCAAAGCTGTGGGCCCTGTGGTTTCAGAGAAGAAGATTTTTTTATTTTTTTCCCATAGTAAGTCTATGGAGACTATCAACCCCTGGGGCGTGGCCAAATTTGACCCCAGGGGCATGAATGGCACAATTTATGTAGAGGACCATTAGCCATTGCTACATACCAAATATCAAAGCTGTGGGCCTAGTGGTTTCAGAGAAGAAGATTTTTTTAGTTTTTCCGATTGTAAGTCTATGGAAACTATCCACCCCCGGGGCGTGGCCAAATTTGACCCCAGGGGCATGGCTGGCACAATTTATGTAGAGGTCCATTAGCCATTGCCACATACCAAATATCAAAGCTGTGGGCCCTGTGGTTTCAGAGAAGAAGATTTTTTAATTTTTTTCCCATAGTAAGTCTATGGAGACTATCGACCCCCCGGGGCGTGGCCAAATTTGACCCCAGGGGCATGAATGGCACAATTTACGTAGAGGACCATTAGCCATTGCTACATACCAAATATCAAAGCTGTGGGCCTAGTGGTTTCAGAGAAGAAGATTTTTTTAGTTTTTCCCATTGTAAGTCTATGGGACCTATCTGTTGCCATGGAAACCACAATTTTGATACAATCTGCTCCAAAACCTAATGCCATCAATCCCCCAACCCAATTATGGTTCACATTAAATTTGATCAAGATCGGCCTACTAGCTTCAGAAATATTCTTCTTTGAAATTGTGGACGGACGACGACGGACGACGACGACGGACGCCGGATGCCTGCCTATCCTATAAACTCACCTGTGAGCCTTCGGCTCAGGTGAGCTAAAAATGTTCATACAATCACAATGCAAAACAGTGCAGAGAAGTATAAAGCATTTGCGAAAAGTTTTAACTTGTCATTCGTTTTGTTCGACTTCACTGACTCTGTTAAATAAACTGATCATCGAGCAGATAGAAACTCACAAATATCAGCTACTTCAAGCATCATTATGCTTCAAGCTGACATAAACCATAAAAAGAGCTACTCGGCCATGTGTTATTTCCGGTCAAAATGAAAGTAGAAAACGAACCACATCGGAGCGATTTTTAACAAAATTACAAACGATTTTCTGCCTGTTAAAACACACCCTTAATCAAGGCTGAGGTAGTGATCTAAAGTAGTGAATGAAAAATAAATGGGCCAATTAAGAAAATTAGCCAGATACTCATTTCACTTCTTTCGACCACTCTATTGACGTATTTAGCGTATCAACAGTAAACCATTCAGATTCAGCATAAACTGTATAATGTGGTAAACTTGTTAGATTGAATTGACATCGAAGAAAACTTAGTTAATCATAATGTCATTACAAGCCAGTCTGAATAAAATCAGAAATCATGTTGTTACATTATAGTTCAGGTCACAGCAGCTTGACACACATTCTTCACGTCAGTTGTGCATTTGATTGGTCGACAGAGCCACACCTCCAAATCGACGGCATTTGATTGGTCTACAGAGCCGTAGGTGATTTAACGAAACCAGGTCAAACACAAATCGAGACCCAAATCTAACGTTTTATACCCTCGTTTGCGAAAAACTCACTAAACATGCAAAGAAAAATTTACTCACCGCACGTCAGTCCAATAAACACACAAATTCGCCAATTAAAAGCACGAAATTTCCGTCGAGGATAAGCTATGGAATCATCGACTCGAGAAAACAAAATGGCGACGTAAGTCAAGCTTGTCATGAATCAAAAACCCAACTGATTGGTTCCCCGCAGCAGGTATTGAAACCCATTGTAAAATTATTGAAACAAGTACCAGAGGGCTCTCTATGGCGTAATTTTGGACTGATCCATTTAAAAGGGGACAACAGGTTATTTTAACTGTATTTCAATACATCAAATAACGAATTCATAGTGACTAACCATAGTAACATCCTACAAAATAACAATATAAAGCTGCTCCGACATTATAGTTCTCTATCTTCTTCGAATTTTATTAAAATAAACAGCTAGTCAAATCTAAACACCCACCAAGAAGATACCAATCGAATTTTGATTATAAGATTAGGCACTATAAGACTAATTCTTTAAATAATTATTCTATTAATTAATCTAGAGAATTATTTATATTTTGAATAATTATAACAGTAATAATTAACGCCTAGAAAACAGTTTCCGTCTGGTTTCACAGTGACCTCTGAATCTGGTGTTACGCCAACTTGACATTGCCTTAACAGGAAATTTTTCCGAAAATTTGAAAAATTATTATAGTGTTTTCACTTCTTACACTAAAAAAAAAGCCTACATGACCAAAATTGACTTTGCCATGAAATTGGTCAAGGTCAACCCAAGGGTATAATTTATACAAACTGTGACGAGCCAGAAGCCCAGAGTCCTTGATGCTACATTCTAAGTTTCATTGAAATGGGTCCACGAGTTCCAGAGAAGAAAATTTTTTAGGTTTTTACCACCATCTTGTGACGGTCATGTGACCTGGACCATTTATAGACACTTTGGTTCCCCTTGTCTAAGGATGCTTTGATTGTCTCAAGTGTTTCGGAGGAGAACATTGTGATGGAGCATGGGTAAACCTTATACCATATACATTAAGGCTCAGGTGAGCTAAAAACACCAACTACTTTTCTTTTGTCTGTACTTCCTGACTTTCAGGTGAGTGATCATTGCCTAAGGCCATGCTTCAGGTGAGCATTCTCATGACCAATGGTCCTCTGGTTAATTTTATATGCATAATGTAAAGGAGACCTGGAATTTAAAAACAAACAAGAGGACAGGGTTTATTCAGAAAGGTTTAGTCTTTTAAAAATTATTAGTAATATGAGGTATCAGATTACTGATAAGTAATCATTGAAAACACTTTGACATGTTTAGATATGTGTCATTTAAAATAAAGTTTGGAGTATCATGCAAAGACCTACAGGAATACGCAAATTGATGTATAAATGATTTAAACACAAATGTGGAAAGTTTTTCGGCACCTATGTCATCACTGCATAGATAAAACAATCCCTCTTTTGTCTAAATCCAAAATTTGAAGCCTGTAGGTCAGGCAGCTTTTGTTGGTACAACTAATTTGTTAACAAATTGTTCTTTGTTTCTACTTTAGATTCAACTTAGATCTGTATCACAGTTGTTGGGAGATGTCCTCATTCTAGAAGATGGTGTGTGAATTTAAGGTAGGTAACTGGGCCATGTTGCCGTCTCTGTGGTACACAGCTATACTAGGTGGGTAAGATAAACAACTGTTGGAATGTTTTTTGTTTTTTTTTGTAAACAAAGCCAGTTATTGTGGTTACCTTTGTGTAAAGAAATTTCGAAAGAGGTCAGTAATAAAGGTAAATACCTTATTGACAATTAGCAGCGATGAAGGCGCTACTTAACGTCGATCTTGAGGCCAAGTGGGCGCTAGAACAGGGCCATTGACAGTATCGACAGCCGTAATACCCGGACAACAGAGATATATGCAGTAACGTCTCGGACAACAGCACAGGTGGTATCAATTGTATCACCCCCGTGATTTTGACTGTACAACGTGCCTAGAAATATTGTAGAAGGTCCATATATTGCATATCCACCATCAAACCTTTTTTGGGAGGTAAGTTGTGATAGCTTAAAAACTAAGGTTGGTACAGAAAACAACTCCTGGTCTAAAAATCTCAATGTTCATGTATTGCAGCCAAGAGAATGAAAGACAATGGCAATGAGGAAGAAGAGAAAAAAGTTCACTCAGAATGTGTTCAGCCGCCACAGAATTGTTCACACCAGATACCACTGCCAGTACATCTACCCAACATTGCTGCTACTGACAAGGTACGTAAAACTCATATTTAGATTAAATATGAGCCACTGCATGAGAAAACCAATAATTTGGGTTTCCGACCAGGTCTGACACAAACCGGCCTGTACAGTCACAGAAGCAGGCTAGAAGCTTGAAGTTTTTAGGATTTAAGAAGAAGAGGGATAGTAGTATCAGTGTTGAGAAAACAAAGGAGCTGATCTGCGGCTTTGTTTTCACCAATGCAAATTGTTGGTTTTTCCATGCACAGGCTCATATAAGATATGACAACTGAATGGAGAAAGAGGCAAACAACTTCAATTTATTGCTAGCAAACATCTGGATGCAGTTTGGAAATTTATGAAAATTGTTCATTTTTCTTTTTGAAACAGTAGGAAAAAATATTTGGCCCCTTTATTCTAATACCTTTTTTCTGGTTTAAGAAGATAAGAAAAATTGTCCTTGAATTAATTCAAGTATTTTTGCAACACTTGGTTATCCTACTTCAGACCTTATATTTTTACCAAACCTAATAAAGTTTGTATTTATATAGCACTTTAAATGTTTTATTTGATCAATTAGAGAGCAGTACTGGTTAATGCTTCTGTGTTTTAATTCCTATGATAGCCTCCCACAAAACAAAGTATATAATATACTGCTTTCAGCCTGCCTATCTGAAATTTTCCGAAAGTGCATTTTAGACATAAAAGTTTCAACATTTCGATTATCAAAAGAGTTTTGCATTTGAATGAACCAGTAAGAGGGGGTGAATGAGAAATTTGGATAGATTATGGAGAAGTGATCACTTTAATTTTAGGGGTGTATAAAGCATTGAGTAAATTGTGATTTTGTTTGCTGTATCAACAAAGACTTTATAGCATCATATTTGCTTTGAAGTCTTTAGGCTAGCTTTAATTGTCTGCTCACCCATCATGGCTGACATAACCTTTAATTCATGGATTTTCATGAGATGATAAAGTCAGAACAGAAAGCCCAGGAATGGATTGGACACAGTTAAATTTAAAATCCTAACTCAGACACCCAGAGGGAAAGAATAGAACAAAAAGGAGACAGACAAAAAATGAAAAATTGCAATATATATGAACAGCAAGATGACTAGCTCGTTCCCAGAAAATGTCACACGTACAATAAAAAGTAGATAGACCAAACATTCAACGTAAAGAATTACAGCAGAACGGCCTTGGAACAGTCAGTAAAAAATTTACTGGAGGCTTAAACATGTTTTACAGGGCCCAACCCTTGCCTCTAGGCTACTGTGATTCAATAGCAAGATTTTTTTCGGTTCTCATAGAAACTGCCTAACTCATAAATGAAGCATCACAGAAAACAACAAATGTTAACACTGTGATGAAGCAAAAAAAAAAAAACACTTGTTCCAGAGATTTAGCTTTTACATAATGATAAACAGAGTGTAATGTTCACCATATATAGAAGTGAAGCCCAGAAAAAGTCAGCCACGTAAATTGAAAGAGTAACTAACAAGGATAAACAAAACTATTGGCAAATGGCACAGCAACCTGCTGCACATCCATCCACTGAGGCAAATGGCTGACAGATTTAATATCTCAGAGAGAGCATCACAAAGTTACAAGTAAAATGGTTAAAATTAAAAAACAAACTAGTTTTATCAGTTTTATTTCCATCAGTGTTTTAAGATGTCAAAACAAAACTGTACAAGTAAACAACTAAAGTTAAGGCTGAAAGATAAAAGCTGTAAAGCTACATAGTGTTATTATATAAACTAGTCAACCGATTTTGATTCGATTATTAGTCACTTGCTTTGAACCGATGATCAATATTATGAAAATCCAGCCGATTCCCATCACTAATGTTTGCACAGTGATGGTTCTGCAATCTATTAATTATTTGGGTAGAAAAAATGATACCTTTTGCAATGAAATTGAAATAAAATCCATATCCCTCAATTGTTTTGCTAAGTATATTTGCATATATATATATGTGTAATAAAGCACAGATCATCTTTGTTGATCTCGCTTTGACCTGGTCCATAGATCAACAGTGTGTCCTAGAGAAGCAAAATAGATTCGCAAATGCCACATAATCCCTAGCTTTTTATCGCCAAGCTACTCAAATAAAAGGGTTCTATGGCATTTGAGATCATTTAATTAAAAATCATTTTTGCTACATTATTACTCACAAAATGTGGAATAAAATTGTCAGGACCAAATTTTTCGGAAAAAAAATATCCAGGACAAGATAAGTTGTATTCTACACGTTGTACCATATACGGGGGATGATCCAAAATAACGTAGACTTTTGCTGTAGCTTCTATACAGATCAATCAAATGCTTATAACATAACATGAACATAAATCGGAATGTGTCTAGAGTATTGTAGCAAAATATCAAGCAAAAATAACTACCTGTTAAAAATCTACAGCCAAAAGAAAAAGGTTACTGTGGTCTACCCGGCGCATGTCAGCTTTGATTTCGTAATGTCGTTGGCGTTTGTATTAGCTCCCTCTCAGCGCTTGCAGCCATCTATTTAACAGGTACCATAGATAAAAGAATTTTAACTTATTGTGCTCTGTACTTCACATATAGTCTGTCAATGTCAAAAACTCGAAACAAATTCTAACTTTAAATTGCTTTAAAATCGCCTCATCCATAGCCGTCTGCATGCAGGCAGTGCATTACGCATTTACGTCACCAGTCATGGGCGTTATTTTTGTTTCTTTTTCCTTCTTTGTTATGCTATTTTAGCGTCAGAATCACAAGGGTAATATTTTTACACAGCTGATTTATTTATTGACTCTTCTTATTTTCTCTACATTAAGTTATTTTCGGTGTTTGTGTTGGCGCTTTTAAAAATCGCGGCAATTTTAGTAATCACATACATTTAACCAATGTCTGGTGACGACGTTTTTTACGTTAAATGCAGACTGAAAAGCACACAATTGATATTAGTAATTCAAAAACGCATGACTCAAATTTGTTGAAAATTAAAACACAGCATTATCTAAACGCCAAGCTTTTACTGTACTAAATTTGGTGCCATTTGCATGCCTATTTTACATTTATAGCTCAACTGAGCCGAAGGCTCACAGGTGAGCTTATAGTATGTCATAGTATACCCATGCTCCGGCGTCCGTCCGTCGTCGTCCGTCCGTCGTCCGTCATCCACATTTTCAAAGATCTTCTCCTCTGAAACCACGTGGCCAATCAAAGCCAAACTTCATGTGGAGCATCCTTAGGAAGGGGGAACGAAAGTTTATATAAATGGTCCAGGTCACATGACCAAGATGGCCGCCATGGCTATAAATAGCAAAAACCTTTAAAAATCTTCTTCTCCAGAACCAGTTGGCCGATTTCCACAAAACTTGGTATGTATCATCGGGGACGCAGGCCCATCATAGTTTATATAAATCATGACCCTAGGATGACCTTGACCTATTTTACGGAAGGTAGTCAATGCATTTGAATGGGAAAAAATGGTAAAATGCTATTTAATGGGTAAAACTTACAGGGAATAGGCAAATGGACAGAAGATTAATATTAATGGAAAATTTTAGCCCCTGGGGGGGGGGTTGTCTGCCCCTGCCCCGGGGCTATATACATGTATATTTCCATAATAATGAAACATCTTCTTCCCTGAAACCGCTTGGCCAATCAAAGCCAAACTTTATATGGAGCATCTTTGGGAAGGGGGAATAAAAGTTTGTATAAATGGTCAAGGTCACATGACCAAGATGGCCGCCATGGCTATAAATAGAAAAAACCTTTAAAAGTGATTTTGAAACTTGGTGTTAAGCATCAGGCAATTGAGCTCTACAAATAGTCCAGCAGGAAATCAATTTGACCTGGTAATGAGGTATAAAGTTTTTAGCTCACCTGAGCTGAAGGCTCACAAGGTGAGCTTATAGGATGGCAATGATCCGGCGTCCGTCCGTCGTCCGTCGTCCGTAATTTCAAAGATCTTCTTCTCTGAAACCGCTTGGCCGATCTAGTTGAAATTTTATGTGGAGCCTCCTTGGGTAGTGGCATTTCAAGTTTGATCGTGAAATCCAGGTCACATGACCAAGATGGCCGCCACGCCCATATATGGTAAAAACCCTTCAAAAATCTTCTTCTCCAGAACCTGTGGGCCGATTTCCACGAAACTTGGTATGTAGCATCGGGACTTCAGCCCATCATAGTTTGATAAAATGGTGACACTAGGATGACCTTGACTATTTTACGACAAGGTCAATTTTGGAAATATAGGCTTTTACAAAGGAAAAAGTGAAAACTATAGAATTTTTAGCTCACCTGAGCCGAAGGCTCACAAGGTGAGCTTATAGGATGGCCGTGATCCGGCGTCCATCCGTCGTCCGTCCGTCGTCGTCGTCGTCGTCCACAATTTCAAAGATCTTCTTCTCTGAAACCGCTTGGCCGATCTAGTTGAAATTTTATGTGGAGCCTCCTTGGGTAGTGGCATTTCAAGTTTGATCGCGAAATCTAGGTCACATGACCAAGATGGCCGCCACGCCCATATATGGTAAAAGCCCTTCAAAAATCTTCTTCTGCAGAACCGGTTGGCCGATTTCCACGAAACTTGGTATGTAGCATCAGGGACTTCAGCCCATCGTAGTTTGATAAAATGATGACCCTTGGATGACCTTGACATATTTTACGGCAAGGTCAAATTTGGAAACATAGGCTTTTACATGGGAAAAAGTGAAAACTATGGATTTTTTGAAAACTATTGCAGCCTGAGGCCTGAAAAGTGGTAGATGCAAACAACTAATGGAGTAGATGAAGGTATGTGATTAATTTAGGTCAAGGTCATCTCTTGACCTTGGCCAGTCTGTCGTCCATTCAAACTTTTCAAAGATCTTCTTCTCTGAAACTGCTGGGCCAATAGAAGTTAAATTTTATGTGGAGCATCCATGGGTAGGGGAGACGAAAGTTTGATTGCGAAATCCAGGTCACATGACCAAGATGGCTGCCACGCCCATATATGGTAAAAACCACCCAAAAATCTTCTTCTCCAGAACCGGCAGGCCGATTTTCATGAAACTTGGTATGTAGCATTTGGGACTCCAGCCCATTATAGTTTGATAAAATGATGACCCTTGGATGACCTTGACCTAATTTACGGCAAGGTCAATTTTGGAAACATAGGCTTTAACATGGGAAAAAGTGAAAACTATGGATTTTTTGAAAACTATTGCAGCCTGATGCCTGAAAAGTGGTAGATGCAAACAACTAATGGAGTAGATGAAGGTATGTGATTAATGTAGGTCAAGGTCATCTCTTGACCTTGGCCAGTCTGTCGTCCATTTACACTTTTCAAAGATCTTCTTCTCTGAAACTGCTGGGCCAATCAAAGTGAAATTTTATGTGGAGCATCCATGGGTAGGGGAAACAAAAGTTTAATCGCGAAATCCAGGTCACATGACCAAGATGGCTGCCACGCCCATATATGGTAAAAACCACTCAAAAATCTTCGTCTCCAGAACCGGTTGGCCGATTTCCACGAAACTTGGTATGTAGCATCGGGGACTTCAGCCCATCATAGTTTGATAAAATGATGACCCTTGGATGACCTTGACCTAATTTACGGCAAGATCAAATTTGGAAACATAGGCTTTTACATGGGAAAAAGTGAAAACTATGGATTTTTTGAAAACTATTGCAGCCTGATGCCTGAAAAGTGGTAGATGCAAACAACTAATGGAGTAGATGAAGGCATGTGATTAATGTAGGTCAAGGTCGTCTCTTGACCTTGGCCAGTCTGTTGTCCATACACACTTTTCAAAGATCTTCTTCTCTGAAACTGCTGGGCCAATCAAAGTGAAATTTTATGTGGAGCATCCATGGGTAGGGGAGACGAAAGTTTGATCGCGAAATCCAGGTCACATTACCAAGATGGCCGCCACGCCCATATATGGTAAAAACCACTCAAAAATTTTCTTCTCCAGAACCGGCAGGCCAATTTTCGCGAAACTTGGTATGTAGCATTTGGGACTCCAGCCCATCCTAGTTTGATCAAATGATGACCATATGATGACCTTGACCTATTTTACGGCAAGGTCAATTTTGGAAACATAGGCTTTTACATGGGAAAAGGCGGAAACAATGGATATTTTGGAAACTGTTGCAGTCTGAGACCTGGAAGTTGCTAGATGCAGACAACCAATGGAGTCAATGAAGGTAAGTAATTAATGAAGGCCAAGGTCATTTCTTGACCTTGACCCAAAGTCATTTAAATATCAAAATTAAAATTGTGGTTTTGTGGCTTGTGCCGGGTACCAGTGAGATATGGACACTGTTTTTTCTTCTCTCCAATAATTTTGTCAAAATTATGTGTTAAAACTGGAATTTTGTTCACTTTGGAATGCTGGATTAAGTGGAATCGATCCGGTAACTTTTTCATCTCTATATACTGTATTGTTTTCTGAAATGTCTTAGTGTGAAGGATGGGAAACTTGTAAAATCTCTAGTCGGGAGAGGTGAATGGGTGGTGCCATTTTAAACCCAATGCAATTGTAAACAATTAACAGGTTCCCAGCTTCGAAAATGCTCAGATAACGGGTCACGCTGAAAGAAATAATAACTATACTGTTCGAAAAAAGTATGGCAGATACAGAAAAGTATGGGTCTGCAAGGGTTGAAGTTGTAGAGAAGGAGTCAGAGAAAGACAATCCCCGTAAGAGAAAGGACATCAGTAGTGTGAGTGAGCTCGACACTAGTGGTGCCGTGGGTAACTCACCAAGCACAACAGCAAAGGCAAAGAAAAAGAAAAAGAAATCTAAGGCTGGTGATGCAAATGCAGAATCTGCAGAATCTACAGTACCATCTGACCTGAAACGACAGCTGACAGAAATCAACAGCAAGCTGTCAAATGTGATAACGAGAGACGACGGATTCCTACGAGGCCTTATCAGAGAAATATTTCAGCAAATGAAAGATGAATTTCTAAATTCAGTAAACAAAAGAATAGATATACTTGAGGGAAAGTTGTTTGAAAAAGATCAGGAGAATGACAAGCTAAAAAAGAACATTACTGACTTAAAGAAAGAAATTGCAGATAAGAAAGCAGAAATTGACGAGCGAAAAGCTGAAAACGTGAAATTGAAGGAAGAAATAGAAACCATGAACATCAGCATAGAATCTAAAATGAACGATATAGAACAATATAGCAGGAAAAATAATATCAGAATAAGTGGTATGCCTGAAACAGGAATAGAAACAGCGGAAGCTACAACTCACAGGGTAGTGCAGAAGATGAACGAAGTATTCCCGGATTTGGATCTACAACAGAGCCACATAGACATTGCTCACAGAATGGGAAAACATCAGAAAGACAAACATCGCCAGATAATAGTGAAGTTTAACTCGCGAATGAAAAAAGACCAAATCATCCGGAAAAGAAAACTTTTGAAAGGAACTGACATTTTTATAAGTGAAGACTTAACACCCACAAATCAGCTTGTTCTGGCATGCATTAGAAGGAAAATGCCAGATGAAGTAGAACAATCATGGTCTAAAGGCGGGCGCCTATACTACAAACTTAAAAGTGACTTGGATACGGTTATAGAAGTTACGTACAAAGACTTCCAGACATGGATAAATTTGCCCTTGCCAGAAAAGAAATAAGTATTTGACAGAAATAACACGAGTGGTCTAAGGTCTAGATAATGATGCAAATATAGCACGTTTGGTTTATGTATAACACTTCGAACACACATACACACACACACACACACACACACACGCTTGCTTGCTTATATTCTCAAACGAAATGTAATTTTTCAATGTAAGCATATGGTGCATTTGTAATTGTATTATGTATAGCTCTTAAACCAGAGATCTTTTCAATATAGGACGGTCCATTGTAAAAAGGCATTCAATATTATGTTCCAGGATTGTACACAAACTAAAACCAAAGCTCAGTAATATGTACATATTAGCCTTTCGATTGACTTTGACTAACAAATAAGTAGTTTATGTGATAATAGCAGCTATTTGGTCTGATATATATCTACTGCACTTACTATGCAATACTTTTTGTCAAGACTGGACCCAAATGAATAAGCGTGAAATGTGAACAGATCGACCGCAAACTGAAGTGAATAAAATGTATTGTCACATAAATTCAACACATTTATATAAATAGCATTTATAACAGTCACTTATATTGTATGTACCAATGACATCTTACAGTTACCTTTTAAGCATGCATGGTCAAAACTATGACGATACATGTAACACTGTTTTAGTCAGATTATAGTCTATAGAGTACAATACCATACTATACATATATCTCTCAAAGAGAGAAATACACTACAATTGAAAAGCGTACTTGATGCTTTCCTTACTTTGTCAACCTCTTTACTTTAGCAACGGGGTGGTAAAGCGTAAGAGAAACTATAACCTGCGTCTGAGAAATCTTGTTTTTAAACGTATCAATGTATAGATCTATAGGCGCAAATTGGATTTTGTTGCGAATGTTGTGGCCACAAACGACAACAACAGGTTTTCTCAAGCGCAGATATTCACAAGTATTAGCTTTCGAAAGCCAGAATCTTCACTGTCTCTTTTTCTTTTCGCCTTTCGTTAGAGGCAAGAAGATGGCGAAAATTGTACACTTGATAAATATGAGTTTTTTTTGTTTTGTTTTTTTCTCTATGAACATGGAAACACAGTTTGTAGTTTCTGTCTTACACAAATTATGGAGACAATATGCAACGAAACACATGTTTTGCAACTATCCATAGACATGTTTATGTTTGTGCTGTCGATAAATTTTGTTCATCCTTTTTTCATACATACATACATACATACATACATACATACATACATACATACATACATACATACATACATACATACAAAATACATACATACATTCAAAATACATACATACATACATACATACATACATACATACATACATACATACAAAATACATACATACATACAAACAAACAAACAAATATACATACATACATACATACATACATACATACATACATACATACATACATACATACATAGTTGAATATGATATGTTATTTATACCCTAGATTGTGCATATATATATGGAGCATAAACCAAGTATATTTGGGTAACCAAAAGCACAGAAAATAGCCCGTATGTCTTAAAGAATATAAACATTGACTACTCGTTTCACCTTTCCTCTTTATCATTTGTAATTTTTTCTAAGAATGGACTTATCATATCTTATTGTTTATCTCTACTTCTTTCAATTATATTTCATCCTGCTGCCTTTTTGCAATTCACATATATTTTGTAAAAACACTCACAAAATACGAAATTAATTTATCTATATGTACCTATAATGTTAGAGGTCTGGGCAATAAAACAAAACGTGAACAAATATTTTCATGGCTAAAGGAAAGCAATCATACAATTTGTCTTCTGCAAGAAACACACTCTGGCGACGGCACTCACGATATCTGGAAATCAGACTGGGGCTACGATGCTTTTTTCAGTGGTCATAGTAAAAATAATGAAGGAATAGGAATCCTCTTAAATCCAAACATCTCCTATACAATAAGACAGCATACTAACATCGTGGATGGCAGACTCCAGGCTTTGGATATATCAATCAATGACAAAGAAATAACGCTAGTAAACATCTATGGACCTAACAATGATGACATTGAATTATTGAACAGGTTAGAACAATATATGAAGGAAAACCAAGAAAAATCATTTATCATAGGAGGGGACTTCAACACAGTATTGAATGAAAATATAGATAAACGAAATGGTAGAATAAACACTCATGTTTCATGTAGAAATAAAATAAAACACATAGCAGAAACTTGTGATTTAATAGACATTTGGCGTGATATGCATCCACACTTGAGACAATATACCTGGCATTCATCTCACAATCCACCTATATTTTGTTGACTAGACTATTTCTTGATTTCACAGAATCTAAAACATTGTGTAGAATCCACTAAACATAGCATAAGCTACAAATCAGACCACACACCAGTAATACTAAACATTAATATATTAAACATTAAACGTGGACCAGGCTATTTTAAATTGAACAGCAGCTTACTATTAGACTCTGTATATCAAGAAAACATTACACAAAGTATCAATGAAACAAGTGTAATAAACAAAGATGCCAATCCGAATACTCTTTGGGAATTAATTAAAGGTACTATTAGGAACGAAACTATAAAATATGCAACAAAGAAAAAGAAAGAATCACTAATTCGCAAGGAAACCCTTTAAGTCTGACATTCAAAAATTAACTAACACCTTAAATACTTCAAATAGAGATACTAGAACAGATGACATACAGACAGAATTAAAAAACAAACAAATTGAATTAGAAGAACTAACTGATATAAAACTAAATGGACATATATTAAGGTCAAAGGCAAACATGGTCGAACACAGCGAGAAAAACAGCAAGTACTTCGCAAGTTTAGAAAAGAAAAAATCTGAGACCAAACATATTTCGAAACTGCAGATAAATAATAAAATAAATACAAACCAAGAGAAAATATTAAATGAAACCGAAAAATACTACAAAAGTTTGTACGCCAAAAGAGAATCACGAAGCTCAAGATACAATTTTTTGACGAATCAACTCCAAAACTGAATAATGCGGAACAAGAACAATGTTAAGGACTTGTAACTGAAGCGGAATGTTTAAAGGCACTTAAAGAAATGAAAAATCAAAAAAGCCCTGGCTCTGATGGGATTACTGTAGAATTTTATAAACTATTTTGGAACACAATAAAGCCATACTACATCAAATCAATAAATTACTCATTTGAATTAGGATCATTAACTGAATTACAAAAACAAAGTATCATTACACTCATTCCAAAACAAAATAAAGATATTACATGCTTAGATAACTGGAGACCTATAAGTTTACTAAATGTCGATTATAAGATAGCTACAAAGGTAATTGCAAATCGAATTAAACTAATAATCAAAACAATTGTAGACAATTCACAGACTGGGTTTATAAAAGGAAGATACATTGGAGAAAACATAAGGCTACTTTTCGATAAGAAGTTTTTTTTAGTTTTTCCCATTGTAAGTCTATGGAGACTATCTACCCCCGGGGCGTGGCCAAATTTGACCCCAGGGGCATGGCTGGCACAATTTATGTAGAGGACCATTAGCCATTGCCACATACAAAATATCAAAGCTGTGTGCCCTGTGGTTTCAGAGAAGAAGATTTTTGAATTTTTTTCCCATAGCAAGTTTATTGAGACTATCAACCTCCGGGACCTAGCCAAATTTGACCCCAGGGGCATGAATGGCACAATTTATGTAGAGGACCATTAGCCATTGCTACATACCAAATATCAAAGCTGTGGGCCTAGTGGTTTCAGAGAAGAAGATTTTTTTAGTTTTTCCTATTGTAGGTCTATGGAGACTATCGACCCCCGGGGCGTGGCCAATTTTGACCCCGGGGACATGATTGGCACAATTTATGTAGAGGACCATTAGCCATTGCCACATACAAAATATCAAAGCTGTGGGCCCTGTGGTTTCAGAGAAGAAGATTTTTTATTTTTTTTCCTATTGTAGGTCTATGGAGACTATCGACCCCCGGGGCGTGGCCAAATTTGACCCCGGGGACATGATTGGCACAATTTATATAGAGGACTATTAGCCATTGCCACATACAAAATATCAAAGCTGTGGGCCCTGTGGTTTCAGAGAAGAAGATTTTTTATTTTTTTTCCCATAGTAAGTCTATGGAGACTATCAACCCCCAGGGCGTGGCCAAATTTGACCCCACGGGCATGAATGGCACAATTTATGTAGAGGACCATTAGCCATTGCTACATACCAAATATCAAAGCTGTGGGCCTAGTGGTTTCAGAGAAGAAGATTTTTTTAGTTTTTTTCCTATTGTAGGTCTATGGAGTCTATCGACCCCCGGGGCGTGGCCAAATTTGACCTCAGGGGCATGATTGGCACAATTTATGTAGAGGACCATTAGCCATTGCCACATACAAAATATCAAAGCTGTGGGCCCTGTGGTTTCAGAGAAGAAGATTTTTGAATTTTTTTCCCATAGTAAATCTATGGAGACTATCAACCCCCGGGGCGTGGCCAAATTTGACCCCAGGGGCATGAATGGCACAATTTATGTAGAGGACCATTAGCTATTGCTACATACCAAATATCAAAGCTGTGGGCCTAGTGGTTTCAGAGAAGAAGATTTTTTTAGTTTTTCCAATTGTAAGTCTATGGAGACTATCGACCCCCGGGGCGTGGCCAAATTTGACCCCAGGGGCATGGCTGGCACAATTTATGTAGAGGACCATTAGACATTGCCACATACCAAATATCAAAGCTGTGGGCTCTGTGGTTTCAGAGAAGAAGATTTTTTTATTTTTTTCCCATAGTAAGTCTATGGAGACTATCGACCCCCCGGGGCGTGGCCAAATTTGACCCCAGGGGCATGAATGGCAAAATTTATGTAGAAGACCATTAGCCATTGCTACATACCAAATATCAAAGCTGTGGGCCTAGTGGTTTCAGAGAAGAAGATTTTTTTTAGTTTTTCCCATTGTAAGTCTATGGGACCTATCTGTTGCCATGGAAACCACAATTTTGATACAATCTGCTCCAAAACCTAATACCATCAATCCCCCAACCCATTTATGGTTCACATTAAATTTGATCAAGATCGGCCGACTAGCTTCAGAAATATTCTTCTTTGAAATTGTGGACGGACAGACGACGGACGGACGACGACGGACGACGGATGCCTGCCTATCCTATAAGCTCACCTGTGAGCCTTCGGCTCAGGTGAGCTAAAAATATAAGCGTCGATAAGATCATACCGTGAAAGTTTTAGGTATTCTGTGAAAAATACAGCAAAATAACTTACCCGCCAAAACGCACGCGTTGACATAAACATCTGGAATTTGACGTACCAGTTGGAATTTGACATGCCGTATGTACGGTGTGACAATTAGATGTCTAAAATCATCCCCGAGATATGATCGGTCAACATGACCCTCTAATTCCATTTCTTACAACAAAGTTTACTCAACTGTTACTGTCATAAACTGTCAAATAATAAATCCTCTTTTGATAATATTACATTGAAACTTGCTAATCAAAGTAAATAATTGAAACTTGCTAATAAAAGTAAATAATTAAAGTGGTTTAATTTCGATTTTATACTCTGAAAGGAGTCATGTTGAATAGCAAATCAGAATGTGAAACAAGTCACGTTTCACTTTTGGCAGCTGGAGTAAACTAAGGCTGAGCTTCCTCTATAAATAAAGTCATTATTATTATTATTATTATTATTATTATAGGCGGCGCACGCGAATTTTCGGTCGTGTCCTATGTCATACATGTCTCAATACCAGAGGACCAATGGTCCTATAAACGCTCACCTGAGGACTGGGATATGTGACTTAAGTTGACCTTGCCATAAAATGAGTCAAGGTCATCCCAGGGTCATGATTTATATAAACTTTATAAAGCTCTATTGCCTGATGCTTCATGCCAAGTTTCAAAATCATAGGCCTTCTGGTTCTGGAGAAAAAGATTTTTAAATGTTTTGCTATTTATAGCCATGTCAGCCATCTTGGTCATGTGACCTTGACCTTTTATATAAATTTTCATTCCCTCTTCCTAACAATGCTCCACTTAAAGTTTGGCTTTTATTGGTATAGCGGTTTCAGAGAAGTAGATGTTTGAATATTATGGTCATATACATGTATATAGCCCCAGGGCAGGGGCAGACAACCTCCTGGGGTCAAATTTTTTCCATAAACATAAATTTTCTGTCCATTTGCATACTCCCAGCAAGTTTCCTCCATTTAATTCCATTTTTGCTATTTTTTTCCCATTCAAATGCATTAGTGAACTAATTGACCTTGCCATAAAATAGGTCAAGGTCATCCCAGGGTCATGATTTATACAAAATTTGTAGAGCTCCATTGCCTGCTCAGTGCTGCTTCATGCCAAGTTTCAAAATCATAGGCCTTCCGGTTCTGGAGAAGAAGATTGTCAAAGGTTTTTGCTATTAAAAGCCATGGCGGCAATCTTGGTCATGTGACCTTGACCATTTATACAAACTTTCATTCCCTCTTTCTAAGGATGCTCCACATAAAGTTTGGCTTTGATTGGCCAAGCGGTTTCAGAGAAGAAGATGCTTGAATATTATGGTCATATACATGTATATAGCCCCGGGGCAGGGGCAGACAACCACCTGGGCCCAAAATATTTTCATAAACATAAAGTTTCTGTCCATTCGCTCATTCCTAGCAAGTTTTCTGCCATTAAATGAAATTTTCCTATTTCTCCCATTCAAATGCATGGGTGACCTAAGTTGACCTTGCCATAAAAAAGGTCAAGGTCATCCCATGGTCATGATTTATATAAACTTTTAGTCCGACAGGAATATGGGATATTTTCACTGGACCTGGTAATCAGGTATAAAGTTTTTTTCTTGATGGATTGTCTTTCAAGAATCTGACTGATGACACTTTGTCATCATTGGGGGTTTTGAGAAATTCAAGATGGTGTCCAATATGTTTGCCAAATACAGGGATTTCAAATATAATTTTAGTTATAATAATTTTAAAGTATTTCTGTGCTTATTTTGTCATCAAATCATGACTGATGATTAAAGGTGAAGCTTCACTCTTTGTAAGAAAGCTGTAAACATCAATCTTTTCAAGATGGCATCCAAAATGGCCGCCAGAAATATATTTTTCAACCAAATCATTATTCATTGACCTAAAAGTATTGTTGTTTTTATTTTAATGACATTAATAATGGGGGACAATTAAAGGTGAAGCTTAATTCCTTTTAAGAAAGCTGTTAACATAAGATCTTTCAAGGTGGCATCCAAAATGGCTGCCAGAAATATGCGATTTTTCTTTAGATTTTCATGTCGGTGCAAAATTGGCAAAAAAGGCCTGGGTATGATGATGCCATATATCTTATTAAGTCCATTAACAAGTGTTTTGCCTACATTTTAATGAATAAAAGTTTTGATGCATCTCATAGTCGCTCAGCTGAAACTGATTTTGGAAAATAAAATTACCTCATCGTTCGGAAAGATGAATTTGGTCTCAAATTAAAGATAATTGATTGTACTTTCAAAATCCGGTTGTCGTAGTGTCAAAAAAGTGTAGCGTCATATCAGAAAAAGGGGAGATAACTCTGTATTTAGTAAAATTAAGAATTGCCCGTTGCGATGGAAAAATGTAAAACTATTTTTATTCGATTTCGGTTTTGAGCCTTTGATTATATTTTCTAATTGTACATTGATATGTCGACACACTGTGGTTGTTTTGATTTTTTGTGCCTTTTAACACACGCTTGAACGGCCGGTAACGTACGTAACACGGTAGGAATTTTGATTTTGACGCCTTGCGTTTTTTATACAGAGTACAGTATTTCAGATATACCAATAATGTTGTATCTATGTAATGTTCAGTTAATGGGCAGTGTGTAGGTGTTTCCATTTTTTCGCTATTGCATCCCTCCATGTTGTCAGTACGCTTTTAAAAACCCAACCCATTCTTGAAAAGTAACGTTTTTTTTTCAACATTAAATCGCCTTTTGATAGAAAATAACTGATAGATTCACGTGTATATCTTTCGAATTACCAAGAGAAAATTGATAAACTTGATAGAATTGTTTTATTTTCCAGTTTAAAGGGGAATAAATTATAAAATAGGCTTCTTGGTGTATATGGTCACGTAGACTACGTGCCTGCAGACAAATATAAACACAATTAGTAAATACAATATGAATTCAGCATTCCCTATAAAGGCGTTATGCTGATCCGGGGCTCAATATGAAACATAACCTTATCGTTCGGATGGGGAAGTTTAGTCTAAAATGAAAGATGTGTGTCGCCTGGAATATTTGGTTGTTTTGCGCCCCAAAACATTGTAGTGTAATTTGACAAATATGGGCACACATCTCTTTCTCAAGCGTATTCATTTTTGGTGCATGGTTACGAAACCAATTAAAAACCGATTCGTAAATTGTCTTTTCTTACCAATTCTTCCTGACTCAATAACTATATAAGAAATATGTATAGAGCTTCAAGGTGCATTCTGAGATGTTACATATGTTACTTTATAAAAAGGACTTGGGTCGGCCGATAAAAACAGTTTTAAGTTTTTACAATTTGCGTTTTTTTATTTGTTCTAGTATTCATGTTATTCATATCAAAGTACAGTTGTATCAGTTACATAATAGTTAAATAATGGAAACACTTCAAACAAAATACTACGAATCTATCTTTGACATATATTTCATAATATGTCGTTGAACACTTCGATTCTTATTGAAAAGCTGGAAGATTTAAAGTCGCCCTTCAACCATTTTGCACAAATAACACCTACTTTTAATATCTTTCGTCTTTCGTCTGGGACAGTTCTCTTACAACGTTTAAATAATTTCAAGAAAGAGGTCTCCTAGAGAAATAACGTATTTCAGTAAGTGCTACGCCATGTAACATACGTAACATTTCTTCATTTTGAACATCAATGCATGTATTGAACATACGGTACCCAATAGGATGCGTCTACTTAGCAAGAACCTTAAACTGTGACTAAATATATTATATCGATTTATCAGGAAATTTTATTGTTTTAACTAAAACCATGTGTAACACTGAATTTGATTGAAGCAGAATGAGTAAACGGGATCAACCTTGCTTACATCATACAGACATGCGAATAATCAAAGAACATGTTGCTTGCAAAGATATCGTTTTGAGATATATTATATAACGTTTAACGAATGACTTAATGGTAAAGTGTATTTTATTTGATAAAACCGAATAATTGCATCGATTTCTCGGCTTTCTGTACTTACTAAATTGAAAATGTAACGCGCGTAACACCATAAAGTAAAATGACAAATAAAAAGCATAACATGACATGAAATAAACAGCAAAAGAAAGAAAGAGGGAAAAAATGAAAGAAAGAATTTAACAAAGAGGGAAAAACACTTTATTGAATTTCTTTTAAAGGTAAATTGTACGCATATACAATATAAAACAATATACATGTACTCTGGGTGATATTAAGATCTACTTTGCACCCCAGGATAATTGCTTATGGATGCAGATTTGTTATTCTGAATACAAAATAGATACCAAAGATACTTTGAGTTAGTTTCTTATATCAAGTTAGGAATTACTAGTGCTGCCATTTTATAGACACCGCCAATTAACAATTTATTTGCTTTATAAATGCTGTAAACATATAATATTTATATGAAGTCATTGAGTTAAATGTATTTATCTTTGGATAGCCATACCATTTCCCAAATTGACACTCTTCCACTGGTATCACTGAAGTAATGCGCACAATATTCAAATATTATTCCCGAAATCTCAATCGTTTTTAACAGAATGATTTTGTCTTAAGTATAAACAATTGAAAGCCCAATCTTTATAATATTTTCCTTTATGTTCAAAATGCTACGTGTATAACACATTTATTAGAATTTCATAATTGTCTCACTACGTTTTTCCCTTAAAACACTGTAGAGCAATAAGGTGGTCCCTCCTGTATCGGATTAAAGCCGTCACTTCATATGCCAAGATAGTTCATTTCATATCAAAAGAAAGAATTAAATGATACAATGATACTTTAATTAATAAAGTTATCCAAATTTGCGATCTCGTATCATGGTATATAATATTAGCCTTGATAATAATTATCAAGGGGATGACTTTCCTTCTTACCATACTAAAAACTTTCTATTCAGGAAACATGAAAGGTAGCTTTTCGGTTTCCGTTTGCCTACTTTTACCTTTCTGTGTATCATGGGAGTATCACAATTGGAATGAATTCCTGTTTGTAATTTATTTTTTCACAAAAATGCTTTGTTACAAGCTATTATATCAACAGGTGTTTTGCTATTAAAGGTTTTACATACAATGTATGTTGTATTGCTAAATTATGAAATTCTGCTTCATCAAGAGCAACTTTGTCATATTCAAAGGGAAATTCAATAAATATCATTTTATTTGTAAGCAGTATCATTTTATTTGTAAGCGTTAATGAGGGGTTCAGTAATGTGATTTGTGTGAAAAATGACTTACAACACATACGGCTTTTCCTTATTCTTTAACTCGTTTGCTAATTCTTCTATCCCGGCACTCCAATGCATTTCTATAACGTTGTAGCTTTACTTAAAATTACATAACAACATAAAAAGACAGATAAAATACTTGCTCAATTTCATTAAAGTCAATGAAATAAGAATCCTTATTCAATAGCACCATTTAATAAAAAAATAAGCTTCTGTATTATTATTGTGTATCAGACGTAACATAATTGAGTAATGAACATACAAGTCCCGTTTGCTTAATCATGTCGAGAACTTAAGGAGCGCATTTAATGTAAAAGAGGCCATTCTTACACAGAGACGATAATTTCATCCCAATACTTTATAGTTAGTGTTACACGTTAGTGATGTGGCTGATATTGTTTCAATACTGCTTGTTTCATATATACCTGTTCGTTACCTTCACTTTATCTACAGTAAATTGACTAAAATCAAATTTATTAAGAGGTTAACGTCAGTGGATTGGAAACAATTGTTCCCAAAGTGGCTTCTCTTATTTTGTAATAAAGTTTAAGGTTCTATTGATATGATATAAAACATGAATGTGTAAACAATTAACAGTGCAAGGTTATCTACGATACGCATAGGAATATTATATACTAAGTAAACATCTATCAAGTAAACATCTCTTATTAAGTAAACATCTCTTTGAATGTACGTTTTGAAATGATTTCAAGTTTTTGCTATCATGGTAACAGCGTGTGGTTAGATTCAGATTAGTAATATATCAAACTATAACCATATCCGTATCTCTAGTTGCTGATATTAGGCCCTGACATGCCAGTTGGAAATTATTGCGTACAGTAAACCATTGCTATCATTCTTGATAAAAACGGAACAATAACTGCACACAGTAAACCTAAGATTGAAACAACGAATCTTATATTTGGAAAGGGCACAGGAATACATTTTATTCTAAATATTTTAAAAAACTCCAATGACTCCACACAATGAACATATCGTGTTTTGTGTGTAACGTATGTAACACAAATTAAAATGCTGTCTCAGGACATATCGGTTTCATTGAACTCCAAAATAGAACCAATTTACAAAGAAAAAAACTATAGAAATAAGAATAAAATGTAGGTTTTATAGACATATTCTTATTTGGGTCTAAATTTCTATGTTAGGCTATACAAGTCTTCAAACCACTTTTATGCTACAAAATAGTGTAGAGGAAAATACAAACGACGACGACAACAGCAACAACGACAGATTGCATTTAAATGAAAGAAGTATATTTTGGTAAACGGAAACTGCATTAAATGATTGAACGGACCTTAAACTTACTTTGATCCTGAAATTAAACTGTACAATATGCAATACTTAACTGTTTTATTAATGCGAATGTAGTTTACGTAACCATTTGAATAAGACTACTTTGTACTTTACACTTCAGCTTTTTTTCTCATCCGTCGCGGTCGCGGACCGTGTTCTGGCAAAGGCCAACATTTTTATTTAATAACTTTCTATAGTGGCGAAGTATCCATACACACAGAAAGCTGTATAATTCAAGACTGTGGTAGGTGATTTAACAATGGATAACAATATTAAAAAAAGACCATTGGTAAAGAAAATTATTCATTGCAAAGGCTTATAAACAGCATTTACATGTACATTTTATTTTAGTACGCTATGAAATATTTTATCTAATAGAGAAATCGCATCGCATGGCGCCAATTCAGTGTATAATAATGTGTTACGTATGTTACGCTTCGTTATGGCAGTAGCGTACGTTCTTAAAATGTTAAAACCAGTTACAATGTGTAGACAAATGAATGTATGATGAAACAATTTAACATAGTAATCAAAATTGAAAAGAATAACTGATATTTCAACTTTCCAATATTCCAACGTGTCATTTAGGATTTAACCCAATAAAGAGGTATCTATCTGCACTGTCCTGGTTTAGTGTTACACCTTTTTTTTTTCAAAGAACAACCACTTTTCTTTTATTTATGACGAAATGTCTCCTTCTGGACGATGAGGTATAGTTTCGTTTCAAAATCATGTTCATGAATGGGCATATCTATGGGGGCCTGAATTTTTAGCGTTTTGTCTTCTGTATGCATACATGTAGTCTACGTGACCATATACATTTTAAAGCCTATTTCATTATTTATTTCTTCCAAAAATGTTAAAAAGAATTTAATTTGAGCCATTATGTCCATTCCTCGCAGTAAATTAAAAGACATACATGTTTATCCATAAGTTTTTCTTTTCTGAATGAGAGATTTAACTTCGTAAAACGGCATTTTTCAAGAATGGGTGGGTCACTTTAAAACGCACTAACAAGATTTAGAGATGTCCTGGCGGAAATATGAGAACATTTACGTGCTTCCCACTGACTGAGCCTTATATAAACAGAAAATCATTGGTATACCTAGAATACTGTACTTTGTATAAAAAACGCAAGACGTTAAAATCAAAATTTTTGCAAGGTTACATACGTTACCGGCCGTTAAAGCGTCATTGAAAAATCGCAAACAGTTTAAATCAACCACATTATGTCGACAAATTATTGTACAATATGAAAATATAATCAAAGGCTCGAAACCGAAATCGAATAAAAATATTTTTGACGTTTTCGTATCCCCATGGGCAATTCTTAATTTTAACGAATACAGAGTTATCTCCCCTTTTTCTGATATGACGCTACACTTTTCTGACACTACGACAACCGGATTCTGAAAGAACAATCAATTATCTTTAATTTGAGACCAAATTCATCCTTCCGAACGATGAGGTAATTTTATTTGCGATTTAGGGCTTGTTTGAATTTCAGCTGAGCGGCTATCAATATCTAATGAAAAGTACAGATTTAACACAATAGAAGACTATATTCAGTTCTAATATTGTATTACTGAACATGAAATGACAAGTCGGGGAATACGATCCACGAATAAATGGCTTCAATGTAATTGTATATTTAACACAAAGCAATTATTGTTAGGCAATAACTTCAACAGTAGCATAAACATAAACAGTGTAGCATAATAGGTTGACACAAAGATTTGTTAGCTTGTATATGTCTGTCCAATTTGATCAGATTCTTTGCTCCATACGCGGAAATCATAGTGACAATCTACTAAGCACACAGTGGGTACTTATATGGTTTATAATGTCCAGGTTTCCATATTAATAAGTAATGCTGTGTATGAATTGTTATATTCTTACCAGACCAGATGCATCTACTGAAAATTAGAATGAAGGGTCTGGTTTCCTGTGGTTTGACTCAAAACTCAACTATAATTGAGCGGCGACGTGAAAAAAAAAACAAAACAGTCTTCGGGGTTTCCGACGAGGTCTGACACAGGAACAGCTTTAGCTTGTAAATTTGCTTTTAACTTAATTTCACGTTGAGGTAAAGAAGACTTTATTACAATAGAACTTCCACCAGAAGCTCTGGCACAATCACAGTGGCTGTGATTGTAAACATTAATGACTTTGAAAGTAAAGTTGTCGTCAGTTTTCAGAAAAGTTTCTTGAAGACAGAAAACAGACGGTCCTAGCAGAGTTAAGAGTAACATCAATTCATCATAACATGGTTTAATTCCTCGACAATTCCACTGTATACATGTAATTCTTTGTTTATTCTTTCCATCAAATAATTTTCAGAAAATTAAGAACTTGACCTTTCTTTATTATAAAAGACAGGAACCTACTTTCAGTATTGGTAATTCTTGGAAGATGCAATTTGCGAGGACTAGGAGGAGTGATATCCTCTTCCATGCTCTTACCAAGACAGTCATAGTAATTCTCAGATCTAAAGAGGTCATCAGCCCCTTTAGGTATTTTCTCGGACAGAATATTCTGTTTTTTTTCCTTTGCTGAGTGAGGATTTGATGGTGGAAGAGGCTTTCCTCCAGCAGCTGAAGGTTTACCCCTTGCTTTGCACATGGGAAGGATTGCCTCCTGCTAGTGCAGGGGATACTTTACCTCCTGCAGTCTGGTTGGTACCAGAAGGGGCATCGCCTCCTGGATTTTTATGTTGTTTTTTTTTATCTGAATGTCGTATGTTTCATCAGTTTGCTTCATGGCATCAACTTGTTTGACTTGTGTGCCAGCACTTTTTATGATGCTGGCATAGTTCTTGTTTGCCGTGGACGATTGCTGTTCTACAATTTTTCGCGCTTCGAAGAAGGGCAGATTTCTTGTATATTTTATCTTAAGGCGCTCCTTTTCTTTGTGCCAAGTCGGACAGTCTTGTGAAAAAGTTGGGTTTGGGCCACTGCAGTTGACGCACTTTGCTGCTTTCTCAAAGTTGCGATCATCAGTGCAGTGTTTCCCTTCTCCACAGTTTGAGAAGCCTTCGTGGTGCAGTGGTTATGCCACTCGCCTTGTAAACCAGGGGTCGCAGGTTCTCCAATCCGTCGGATGGGACTATAAACCGAGGTCCCGTCTCCATATGACCTTAGCTGTTGGTGAGACATTAAACCCCAATCAACCAACCTCTACATAGTTTGCACATACTTTTTTCCTGGTACATCTGCTTTCATGATGGCCGAAAACTGGCAATTGTAACATCGTAGAGGATTTGGTACGCATATACCTCTACGTTCACAGATATATATATGCTGCTTTTATTTTCTTTGGCAATATGGGTGTATTGAAAGTCAAAACTAAGTGTTTGTTCGTTTGAGGACACCGTTTCTGCGAACGTGAATGTTTTGAATCTCTTTGACACCTTGAGTTTTCACCTTGAGACTGCACGACTAAGAAGCGCGATACGTTCGAAGCTGATTGTGACGTTGATTGTGTAATGGGGTGTTGAGTTGATGGTTCAGAATCCGAAGATTCAACCGACTCTTCATAGAATTTCTTACTCTTGGATGTAGTTTGTGACGATTGTTATTCGGATCTCTCATAATTAAATAGATGGATGATTCATCTCAAATGCGCTCCGCCCTCCATTTAGCACTACAAGGGAACACATAAAATGAGTGGCTTTTCAACTCAAAAGTGTTAGAAATACACAGAGATATACTCGTACAATCTTGATGCTTATACGATTGGCCCGTTGAGCCGCCGCCTTCTAGGAATGATAAAGATAGAAAGACGTTTATGGGCATATGGTAGGTATCAAGGACGATACTGGTTCCGCAAGAGGGGGGCGACCGGCCAATTCTAACACGGGTCTGGCACGGGACGGATTTAAATCATGTTTTGTTTTTAATCATGCACCTTATTGGACACATTTTTCTATGTAATGGCTGAGAAGTGCTTATATCTGATGAGTTCATAATCTCCCTATTGTCAAAACTATTAAACATCACAGACTTTCCACATTATGGCAGCCATCTTGGACATCATCTATGATTAACAAATGTTAATGCCAAGACTGTTGAGTTAAAAGCACTATGAATGAATCCATAATTGCTATTAACAATATCACTGAAAATCTGACAATATTCCCTGAGCCATCTTTGAAAACTATTGGCAATCAAATAAGAACCATATTGTGGCAGCCATCTTAAACATCGTGATTCAACGACAAATCTGTGAAATTATGACACAATCAGATATGTGAATCTGGACAGTTTTTATAGAAAACAATGTATGTTGATATGCTAAATGCATTGTCAAAACTGTTAAAATTACCGAAAATCGATATTCTGGCAGCCTTCTTGGACACCATCTTTGATACACCAGTATATTTAGAATGGCTACAGTCAGATAAATTGCTGTGTGCAATATGTGAAGGAAAAATGCATTTTTGATTCATTTACAGGGCGAAAAGTACCATTATATCAAAACTTTGAATTTCAGGAAGACCTTTTGGACGCCATCTTGATTTTCTCAAATTCCCCAATGATGACAAGGTGTCATCAATTGGATTCTTTGAAGACAATGCCTAACCAACACGAATCAGTAAAGAAAACCAGAGGACCAATGGTCCTGAGAACGCTCACCTGAAGCCTGTTCTTGGAGTATCAAGTCATCATGAAATGACCTTGACATTGAATACTCACACACCTTTATTGACTTCATAAGTTGTCTGCATCTGCCAAGTTTCAGGTCTCAGGCTGCAATAGTTTCCAAACCCAGTGATTTCTAAGTTAAACATAATCTTAATTTTGATATTTAAATGACCTTGAGTCACGGTCAAGAAATGACATTGGCATTAATTTATTACTTACCTTCATTGACTCCAATAGTTGTCTGCATCTAGCAACTTTCAGGTCTCAGGCTGCAACAGTTTCCAAAATATCCATTGTTTTCACCTTTTCCCATGTAAAAGCTTATGTTTCCAAAATTGACCTTGCCGTAAAATAAGTCAAGGTCATCCTAGGGTCATCATTTGATCAAACTATGATTGGCTGGAGTTCCAAATGCTACATACAAAGTTTCGTGAAAATCTGTCTGCCAGTTCTGGAGAAGAAGATTTTGAGTTGTTTTTTACCATATATGGGCGTGGCGGCCATCTTGGTCATGTAACCCAGATTTCGCAAGCAAACTTTCATTCCCACTACCCATGGATGCTCCTCATAAAATTTCACTTTGATTGGCCAAGCAGTTTCAGAGAAGAAGATCTTTGAAAAGTGTGTATGGACGACAGACTGTCCAAGGTCAAAAGATGACCTTGACCTAAATTAATTACACACCTTCATCTACTCCATTAGTTGTTTGCATCTACCACTTTTCAGGTCTCTGGCTGCAACAATTTTCAAATAAATCCATAGTTTCACTTTTTCCCATGTAAAAACCTATATTTCCATAATTGACCTTGCTGTAAAATAGGTCAAGGTCATCGTAGCGTCATCAAACTATGATGGGTTTTTACCATATATGGGCGTGGCGGCCATCTTGGTCATGTGACCCGGATTTCGCGATCAAACTTTCATTCCCCCTACCCATGGATGCTCCGCATAAAATTTCACTTTCATTGGCCTAGCAGTTTCAGAGAAGAAGATTTTTTAAAAATGTGTATGGACGACAGACTGGCCAAGGTCAAGAGTTTCCATGGCAACAGATAGGTCCCATAGACTTACAATGGGAAAAACTACCTCTTCTTCTCTGAAACCACTAGGCCCACAGCTTTGATATTTGGTATGTAGCAATGGCTAATGGTCCTCTACATAAATTGTGCCATTCATGCCCCTGGGGTCAAATTTGGCCACGCCCCGGGGGGTCGATAGTCTCCATAGACTTACTATGGGAAAAAAATTGAAAAATCTTCTCTGAAACCACAGGGCCCACAGCTTTGATATTTGGTATGTGGCAATGGCTAAGCTAATGGTCCTCTACATAAATTGTGCCAGCCATGCCCCTGGGGTCAAATTTGGCCAAGCCCCGGGGGTGGATAGTCTCCATAGACTTACAATTGGAAAAACTAAAAAAATCTTCTTCTCTGAAACCACTAGGCCCACAGCTTTGATATTTGGTATGTAGCAACGGCTAATGGTCCTCTATATAAATTGTGCCATTCATGCCCCTGGGGTCAAATTTGGCCACGCCCCGGGGGTTGATAGTCTCCATAGACTTACTATGGGAAAAAAATTCAAAAATCTTCTTCTCTGAAACCACAGGGCCCACAGCTTTGATATTTTGTACGTGGCAATGGCTAATGGTCCTCTACATAAATTGTGCCAATCATGCCCCTGGGGTCAAATTTGGCCATGCCCCGGGGGTTGACAGTCTCCATAGACCTACAATAGGAAAAAAACTAAAAAAATCTTCTCTGAAACCACTAGGCCAACAGCTTTGATATTTGGTATGTAGCAATGGCTAATGGTCCTCTACATAAATTGTGCCATTCATGCCCCTGGGGTCAAATTTGGCCACGCCGGGGGGTTGATAGTCTCCATAGACTTACTATGGGAAAAAAATTCAAAAATCTTCTTCTCTGAAACCACAGGGCCCACAGCTTTGATATTTTGTATGTGGCAATGGCTAATGGTCCTCTACATAAATTGTGCCAATCATGTCCCGGGGTCAAATTTGGCCACACCCCGGGGGTCGATAGTCTCCATAGACCTACAATAGGAAAAACTAAAAAAATCTTCTTCTCTGAAACCACTAGGCCCACAGCTTTGATATTTGGTATGTAGCAATGGCTAATGGTCCTCTACATAAATTTTGCCATTCATGCCCCTGGGGTCAAATTTGGCCAGGTCCTGGAGGTTGATAGTCTCAATAAACTTGCTATGGGAAAAAAATTAAAAAATCTTCTTCTCTGAAACCACAGGGCACACAGCTTTGATATTTTGTATGTGGTAATGGCTAATGGTCCTCTACATAAATTGTGCCAGCCATGCCCCTGGGGTCAAATTTGGCCACGCCCCGGGGGTAGATAGTCTCCATAGACTTACAATGGGAAAAACTAAAAAAAACTTCTTCTCTGAAACCAAAAGGCCCAGAGCTTCTATATTTTGTATGTAGCAATGTTTGGTAGTCCCCATTATAAATTGTGCCAGTCATGCCCCTGGGTCAAATTTGGCCATGCCCCGGGGGTCAATAGTGTCCATGCATAGACTTTCATTGGTGGATTCTCAATTAATTTAAATCTCATGAGCTTACAATGTGATAATCTCTCAGGTGAGCTACAGGACCAATGGTCCTCTAGTTCTTATAAGACTTTTGTGCAATGTTTTCGCCAATCCAAGGATAAGCTGACCATGACACCTGTATGTACAGATGCGTGGGTGTCCACACAAGACTGCCGATTATTATTTTCTTCTGAAACCGTTATCTAAAGTATAATAAAACAAGAAAAAAACAACAAAATTAACTTACCCGCCAAAACGCACGCGCTGACATAAACATCTGGAATTTGACGTACCAGTTGGAATTTGATGAGCCGTATGTACGGTGTGATTGTCAATAAACTGAAAAAGCTTGGAGGAAATGTAGATATAGCTCGGCAAATAGGTCACTGTATGGGCGTTACCTCATGAATACGTTATTGGGTATGGTCTACCTTTGACTTGGGTAAAAACTAAAGGTGTACAGTTAAAAGATTTAACTCACGTTAAAGGTGTACAGTTAAAAGATTAACTCACGTTTTCCGTTACAAAATAATTAAGAATGAAATATGAGTTTGTCTAATTCACTGAATTGGACAAAATACAGGTAGCTGATTTCTAACGGTAAATATGTGACAGCGGTCCAGGCTGACTGAGTTCGATTTTCCTATAAACCCCCTACTTGAACAGATGGACTAGCCGACCACGCCCAGATATGAATATTAAAGTTGACGCCCATACAGTGACCCATTTGCCGAGCTATACTGGTGCGGTTTCGCGAGGTGCATATACTTGTGTTTCAAAACAACTGGGAATTCACAAATCAACAGTCATGCGTATTTGGAGATGGTTTTGTACAACTAAGAGTGTCAAAGCCGCACCGCGTTGTGGAGGTCGGCAGTATGTGACGTTGAAACCAGACCACCACCGGTATATATTGTTTCTTGTGCGAGAGACACCATCAATCTCTCTTGGAGATATAAAACAGAAACTTAATGAAACATGCAACATTCAAGTGTCTAAACAAACAATATCAGCATTTTTGCAAAAAGATCGCCAGACCAGGAAACGCCTTGTTCGTCTGGCCGCCGAAAGATTTACTGACAGGAATTTAAGATATTCCCAGGCTTTTGTGGACATTTTGCATCGCACGGATCCAAACAGAATTAAATTTTTTGACAAGAGTGGTCTTAAGTTACCAGATGTCTGCAATCCTAGATATGGACATTCACTTATAGGAGAGCGGGCGATCGAGGTGCTCAGATACACGCAGACACCAAATGTTACTTTAAATCTTTTAATTAGTTTCACCGGGATTTCCTATGCAAATGTCATTGAAGGAGCCAGCAACACAGATACTTATACCCAATTTTTCTTTGACGCGCTTAATTTGACAACAAATCAAGGTGATTTTTGTTTAAAACCTGGAGATATGGTGATAGTGGACAACTGTCCGATACATAGACACAGGGCTGAAAACATTTTAGCCCCTTTCCTAGATTGTCTAGGTATTGAATACATTTTTAAGCCGACATACTCGCCGAATTTAAATGCAGCAGAATTGTGTTTCCAGCATATAAAGACGCTCTTTAAACGCGAAGATATTCGAGAAATGGCGCTGAACAATCTTCAATACACAATCATGAACTGTGTGAATTCGATATCCACCAGTGACTGTAAAGAATACTACAAGCATATTGGATATCTAAATGTCTAATTTCACAAGCTTAGTTCTTTACCAGGTCAGACACCGACTTGTTTGTACGAGAGACAAGATACATACCGGACCATAGATACGGATATGCATATTACTATCCAGGCAGCACACGTTATATAGTCGCTGATCAGACAGCGCATGTCTCCCCATTTGCATAGCCGCTAGCTGCTGGCTATAGGAATGTCTTTAACAGATTATTTTAGATTTCTTGTGCAAACTGTTGTTTCTTTGTCTCTCTCTGTTGTCTAATACCAAAACATCAAATAAAATAAATGACAAATCTTGTGTGTTAAGAAATAGTTTAGAGTGATTATTAGCTCACCTGAGCCGAAGGCTCACAGGTGAGCTTATAGGATAGGCAGGCATCGTCGTCCGTCGTCGTCCGTCCGTCCGTCCGTCCGTCCGTCCGTCGTCCGTCCACAATTTCAAAGAAGAATATTTCTGAAGCTAGTAGGCCGATCTTGATCAAATTTAATGTGAACCATAATTGGGTTGGGGGATTGATGGCATTAGGTTTTGGAGCAGATTGTATCAAAATTGTGGTTTCCATGGCAACAGATAGGTCCCATAGACTTACAATGGGAAAAACTAAAAAAATCTTCTTCTCTGAAACCACTAGGCCCACAGCTTTGATATTTGGTATGTAGCAATGGCTAATGGTCCTCTACATAAATTGTGCCATTCATGCCCCTGGGGTCAAATTTGGCCAGGCCCCGGGGGGTCGATAGTCTCCATAGACTTACTATGGGAAAAAAATTCAAAAATCTTCTTCTCTGAAACCACAGGGCCCACAGCTTTGATATTTGGTATGTGGCAATGGCTAATGGTCCTCTACATAAATTGTGCCAGCCATGCCCCTGGGGTCATATTTGGCCACGCCCCGGGGGTGGATAGTCTCCATAGACTTACAATTGGAAAAACTAAAAAAATCTTCTTCTCTGAAACCACTAGGCCCACAGCTTTGATATTTGGTATGTAGCAATGGCTAATGGTCCTCTACATAAATTGTGCCATTCATGCCCCTGGGGTCAAATTTGGCCACGCCCCGGGGGTTGATAGTCTCCATAGACTTACTATGGGAAAAAAAAAAAAAATCTTCTTCTCTGAAACCACAGGGCCCACAGCTTTGATATTTTGTATGTGGCAATGGCTAATGGTCCTCTACATAAATTGTGCCAATCATGCCCCTGGGGTCAAATTTGGCCATGCCCCGGGGGTTGACAGTCTCCATAGACCTACAATAGGAAAAAAAAACTAAAAAAATCTTCTTCTCTGAAACCACTAGGCCAACAGCTTTGATATTTGGTATGTAGCAATGGCTAATGGTCCTCTACATAAATTGTGCCATTCATGCCCCTGGGGTCAAATTTGGCCACGCCCCGGGGGTTGATAGTCTCCATAGACTTACTATGGGAAAAAAATTCAAAAATCTTCTTCTCTGAAACCACAGGGCCCACAGCTTTGATATTTTGTATGTGGCAATGGCTAATGGTCCTCTACATAAATTATGCCAATCATGCCCCTGGGGTCAAATTTGGCCATGCCCTGGGGGTCGATAGTCTCCATAGACCTACAATAGGAAAAACTAAAAAAATCTTCTTCTCTGAAACCACTAGGCCCACAGCTTTGATATTTGGTATGTAGCAATGGCTAATGGTCCTCTACATAAATTGTGCCATTCATGCCCCTGGGGTCAAATTTGGCCAGGCCCCGGAGGTTGATAGTCTCAATAGACTTGCTATGGGAAAAAAATTCAAAAATCTTCTTCCCTGAAACCACAGGGCACACAGCTTTGATATTTTGTATGTGGCAATGGCTAATGGTCCTCTACATAAATTGTGCCAGCCATGCCCCTGGGGTCAAATTTGGCCACGACCCGGGGGTAGATAGTCTCCATAGACCTACAATGGGAAGAACTAACAAAAATCTTCTTCTCTGAAACCAAAAGGCCCAGAGCTTCTATATTTTGTATGTAGCAATGTTTGGTAGTCCCCATTATAAATTGTGCCAGTCATGCCCCTGGGTCAAATTTGGCCATGCCCCGGGGGTCAATAGTGTCCATGCATAGACTTTCATTGGTCGATTCTCAATTAATTTAAATCTCATGAGCTTACAATGTGATGATCTCTCAGGTGAGCTACAGGACCAATGGTCCTCTAGTATTTTTATTCAGCTATACTCCTTTTCAAGATCTTTCGTTCAAATCGACCGTGACAAAAATCAGTCAGTGGTGCAATCACCTTACACACCCACTACCTTTTAGAAAACATGCTCATGAATGCAATATAATAGAAGCAAAAATTGAACATTTCATTTGAAAAATTTGATTTTTTTTAAATAGTTTCACTCAAAACATACATTGTGGGTACTGGCCAGAACCGCCGCAGTTCTAATGAGTACCCACAGTGTTTGTTTTGGATCAAAAATTTATATAAAAAAATAGGTATACCCCTGAAAAAACATTGTGGGGGTTTAAGGGGGTATATATTTCACAGACATGTTTTCCTGATGTTGTCCCACGTGACCTGATCGAGGCTCAAACCCATTTAGCGGTTAGATGATTGAGAGCACGGAGGTCACTGACTATAACCACTCATTGATCAAGACCTTTTTTTTCAGGGGCGCGGTGGCATAGTGGTAAAGCCTCAGGCTCCGAATCGAGAGGTCCCGAGTTCGATCCCCACAAGGGTCACCGTTTTGTGTCCTTGAGCAAGACACATTAACTCCCTAGAGTACTGGTTACCCAGAAAGCGGTGGCTATGTCCGGACATGACTGAAAAATTGTTGACTGTGACGTTAAACCTCAATACAAACAAAGGCTGCCATTAATGTACATTGAGCATGTCGATCAAATTGTGGATGAACGATTCATTTCAACTGTCAGGTCAGCTGACCATTCTTTCATGGATATTTTTTTCGTACAGCTGATAAGGATAGCGGTGATAGCAAATGAATTTAGACAGCTATAATGTAATGCTTTAGCTGCATTCACCTTCCCATCATGTCCTATTAAGGATTTCATCCTATACACCAATTTTTGCAGCAAAATTTCTTGACGCGCAGACCATTATGAAAACTTGTCCATGCAATATACAGCAAATTTTTTCAGCTGTAAAAATTGAAAATTCTGTTAGAAAAAAAAATGTTTTACTTTCTCAAAACATTGATTGTGGATACACAGAAGAACCACCTCGCCGAGTATGGTAGCAACCAGAAAAAAATATGTTGGTTTGTTGATTTGGGGTTTAATGTCCCACCAACTGCTAATGTCATGTGGAATTTTGGGGGATAGGATTTAAGATGCTTTTGATTGGCTGATGATGACCCAGTATTAGTGCTTTTCTTTTAATTGTGGGTACTGATTAGAACTGTCTCAGTGTTCTAATGTGTTCCTGCAATACAACCAAGCCATGTCATTAGAACTCTGGTAGGGAGCGCGGTGGCGTAGTGGTAGAGTGTCGGACTCCGAATCGAGAGGTCCTGGGTTGGAACCCCACAAGCGTCTCCGTGTTGTGTCCTTGAGCAAGGCACATCAACTCCCTACAGTACTGGTTAAACCCACTTGTTAAACCCAGGAAGCGTTGGCTCCATCCCGACATGACTGAAAAATTGTTGACTTGGACGTTAAGCCTCAACACACACAGAACTCTGGAATTTTCACTCAAGCCTCGACCGACAGGGGAGCATTATTGTTCAGTGGTACTCTTAAGAAAGAGATTGTAGTGTTGCTAAGTATGGTTGCATGGGCGCCATATTGGTCATATTTGACATGAGCCATAATGCACTAGTCTTTTTAACCCCCCCCCCCCCCTCGTCTTTCCCAGAGAGTTTTGACTTTTCATCTAGCAAAGACCTGTACATTAGTCTATTAGGTTTTCATTGCACTGTTGTTTTGGCAAATATGTATAATGCAAATCCTGGATAGTAATGTTTCCCAGTTTCCCTGCATGCCCTTGGGGATTCAGGTAAAATCACTGCTCATTCGGACAGCCCTAACCTAGGACTGGGGCCCCTGGTTACAAAAGACTAGTGTATGATGTTCCCACATGAACTTTGGCTTCCATAGGCCAATTGGTTGCAGAGAAAGAGAATCTTAAACAAGGATGCTCCACATGAAGTTTGGCTTCGATTGGTCCAGGGGTTTCAGTCCAGGGGTTTCAGAGATGTTTGAAAAGTGTGAACGACGTCGACGGAGCATGGCCATCCTATAAGCTCACCTTTTGAGCCTTCGGCCCAGGTGAGCTAGAAATTGTTGGATGACGACTGCCAGAGCTTGGTTATTCTATAAGCTCACCTCTGTCAACCTGAAGGCTCAGGTGAGCTACATGTAATGTGTTCAACATCCATGCATTTTTTCGCATATCATACAAGTTTTCTCATGGAGCAGGCTCAAGCTGCTCACTACGACAGATGACTGTTATTGAGTTTTACGTCCCTATCAAAATTATTTTACCCATATTGAGACAAAAATGTAAACCAGAGGACCGTTGGTCCTGAGAACGCTCACCTGAAGCCTGATCTTGGAGTATTAAGTCATCATGAAATGACCTTGCATGCGCGGATCCAGAGGGGGGGACCGGGGGTCCGGACCCCCCTGGAATTTGAAAATTTTACCTAAAAAAAGGTAATTTCGGGATTTTTTCAGGGTTGGACCCCCCCTCGTCTGTGACCAAAAATTACCATTTTTGTTGGACCCCCTCTCATGAAAATTTCTGGATCCGCGCATGCCTTGACCTTGAATACTCACACACCTTTATTGACTTCACAAGTTGTCTGCATCTGCAAAGTTTCAGGTCTCAGGCTGCAATAGTTTCCAAACCCAGTGATTTCTGAGAAAACCATAATTTTAATTTTAAATGACCTTGGGTCAAGGTCAACAAATGACCTTGGCCTTCATTAATTACTTACCTTCATTGACTCCATTAGTTGTCTGCGTCTAGCAACTTTCAGGTCTCAGGCTGCAACAGTTTCCAAAATATCCATTGTTTTCGCCTTTTCCAATGTAAAAGCCTATGTTTCCAAAATTGACCTTGCCGTAAAATAGGTCAAGATCATCCTAGGGTCATCATTTCAACAAACTATGATGGGCTGGAGTCCTAAATGCTACATACCAAGTTTTGCGTAAACCAGCCAGCCGGTTCTGGAGAAGAAGATTTTTGAGTGGTTTTTACCATAGTTGGGCATGGCGGCCATCTTTGTCATGTGACCCGAATTTTGCGATCACACTTTCGTTCCCCCTACCCATGGACGCTCCACATAAAATTTCACTTTGATTGGCCAAGCAGTTTCAGAGAAGAAGATCTTTGAATAGTGTGTATGGACGACAGACTGGCCAAGGTCAAGAGATGACCTTGACCTAAATTAATCACATAACTTCATCTACTCCATTAGTTGTTTGCAGGTCTCAGGCTGCAACAGTTTTCAAAAAATCCATAGTTTTCACTTTTCCCGTAAAAGCCTATGTTTCCAAAATTGAAATTGCCATAAAATAGGTCAAGGTCATCCTAGGGTCATCATTTGATCAAACTATGATGGGCTGGACTCCCAAATGCTACATACCAAGTTTCATGAAAATCGGCCTGCCGGTTCTGGAGAAGAAGATTTTTGAGTGGTTTTTAGCTCACCTGAGCCAAAGGCTCACAAGGTGAGCTGATCCGGCGTGCGTCCGTCCGTCCGTCCGTCGTCCGTCGTCGTCCACAATTTCAAAGATCTTCTCTGAAACCGCTTGGCCGATTTAGTTGAAATTTTATGTGGAGCCTCCTTGGGTAGTGACATTTCAAGTTTGATCGCGAAATCCAGGTCACATGACCAAGATGGCCGCCACGCCCATATATGGTAAAAACCGCTCAAAAATCTTCTTCTCCAGAACCGGTAGGCCGATTTCCACGAAACTTGGTATGTAGCATCGGTGACTTCAGCCCATCATAGTTTGATAAAATGATGACCTTTGGATGACCTTGACCGTTTTTACGGCAAGGTCAAATTTGGAAACATAGGCTTTTACATGGGAAAAAGTGAAAACTATGGATGTTTTGAAAATTATTGCAGCCTGAGGCCTGAAAAGTGGTAGATGCAAACAACTAATGGATTAGATGAAGGTATGTAATTAATTTAGGTCAAGGTCATCTCTTGACCTTGGCCAGTCTGTCGTCCATACACACTTTTCAAAGATCTTCTTCTCTGAAACTGCTTAGCCCATCAAAGTGAAATTTTATGTGAAGCATCCATGGGTACGGGAGACGAAAGTTTGATTGCGAAATTCAGGTCACATGACCAAGATGGCCGCCACGCCCATATATGGTAAAAACCACTCAAAAATCTTCTTCTCCAGAACCGGCTGGCCGATTTCCACGAAACTTAGTATGTAGCATTGGGGACTTCAGCCCATCATAGTTTGATAAAATAATGACCCTTGGATGACCTTGACCTATTTTACGGCAAGGTCAAATTTGGAAACATAGGCTTTTACATGGGGAAAAGTGTAAACTATGGATTTTTTGAAAACTATTGCAGCCTGAGGCCTGAAAAGTGGTAGATGCAAACAACTAATGGAGTAGATGAAGGTGTGTAATTAATTTAGGTCAAGGTCATCTCTTGACCTTGGCCAGTCTGTCATCCATACACAATTTTCAAAGATCTTCTTCTCTGAAACTGCTTGGCCAATCAAAGTGAAATTTTATGTGGAGCATCCATGAGTAGGGGAGACGAAAGTTTGATTGCGAAATCCAGGTCACATGACCAAGATGGCCGCCACGCCCATATATGGTAAAAACCACTCAAAAATCTTCTTCTCCAGAACCGGCTGGCCGATTTTCATGAAACTTGGTATATAGCATTTGGGACTCCAGCCCATCATAATTTGATCAAATGATGACCATAGGATGACCTTGATCTATTTTACGGCAATGTCAATTTTGGAAACATAGGCTTTTACATGGGAAAAAGTGAAAACTATGGATTTTTTGAAAACTATTGCAGCCTGAGGCCTGAAAAGTGGTAGATGCAAACAACCAATGGAGTAGATGAAGGTATGTGATTAATTTAGGTCAAGGTCATCTCTTGAGCTTGGCCAGTCTGTCATCCATACACACTTTTCAAAGATCTTCTTCTCTGAAACTGCTTGGCCAATCAAAGTGAAATTTTATGTGGAGTGTCCATGGGTAGGGGGAACGAAAGTGCAATTGCGAAATCCAGGTCACATGACCAAGATGGCCGCCATGCCCAACTATGGTAAAAACCACTCAAAAATCTTCTTCTGGCCGATTTACGCGAAACTTGGTATGTAGCATTTGAGACTCCAGCCCATCATAGTTTGTTGAAATGATACCCTAGGATGACCTTGACCTATTTTACGGCAAGGTCAATTTTGGAAACATAGGCTTTTACATGGGAAAAGGCGAAAACAATGGATATTTTGGAAACTGTTGCAGCCTGAGACCTGAAAGTTGCTAGATGCAGACAACTGATGGAGTCAATGAAGGTAAGTAATTAATGAAGGCCAAGGTCATTTGTTGACCTTGACCCAAGGTCATTTAAATATCAAAATTGAAATTATTGTTTTCTCAGAAATCACTGGGTTTGGAAACTATTGCAGCCTGAGACCTGAAACTTTGCAGATGCAGACAACTTGTGAAGTCAATAAAGGTGTGTGAGTATTCAAGGTCAAGGTCATTTCATGATGACTTAATACTCCAAGATCAGGCTTCAGGTGAGCTTTCTCAGGACCAATGGTCCTCTGGTTACCATATATGGGCGTGGCGGCCATCTTGGTCATGTGACCTAAATTTCGCGATCAAAATTTCGTCTCCCCTACCCAGGGATGCTCCACATAAAATTTCACTTTGATTGGCCAAGCAGTTTCAGAGAAGAAGATCTTAGAAAAGTGTGTATGGACGACAGACAGGCCAAGGTCAAGAGATGACCTTGACCTAAATCAATCACATACCTTCATCTACTCCATTGGTTGCTTACATCTACCACTTTTCAGGCCTCAGGCTGCAATAGTTTTCAAAAAATCCATAGTTTTCACTTTTTCCCATGTAAAAGCCTATGTTTCCAAAATTGAAATTGCCGTAAAATAGGTCAAGGTCATCATATGGTCATCATTTGATCAAACTATGATGGGCTGGAGTCCCAAATGCTACATACAAAGTTTCATGAAAATCGGCCAGCCAGTTCTGGAGAAGAAGATTTTTGAGTGGTTTTTACCATATATGGGCGTGGCGGCCATCTTGGTCATGTGACCTGGATTTCGCAATCAAACTTTCGTCTCCCCTACCCATGGATGCTCCACATAAAATTTCACTTTGATTGGCCAAGCACTTTCAGAGAAGAAGATCTTTAAAAAGTGTGTATGGACGACAGACTGGCCAAGGTCAAGAGATGACCTTGACCTAAATTAACCACATACCTTCATCTACTCCATTAGTTGTTTGCATCTACCACTTTTCAGGCTGCAATAGTTTTTAAAAAAATCCATAGTTTTCACTTTTTCCCATGTAAAAGCCTATCTTTCCAAATTTGACCTTGCTGTAAAATAGGTCAAGGTCATCCAAGGGTCATCATTTTATCAAACTATGATGGGCTGAAGTCCCCGATGCTACATACCAAGTTTCGTGGAAATCGGCCCACCGGTTCTGTAGAAGAAGATTTTTGAAGGGTTTTTACCATATATGGGCGTGGCGGCCATCTTGGTCATGTGACCTGGATTTCGCGATCAAGCTTGAAATGCCACTACCCAAGGAGGCTCCACATAAAATGTCAACTAGATTGGCCAAGCGGTTTCAGAGAAGAAGATGTTTGAAATTGTGGACGGACGGACGCCGGATCATGGCCATCCTATAAGCTCACCTTGTGAGCCTTCGGCTCAGGTGAGTTAAAAATGCTAAGGAAGACTTTTGTGGTTTCATCACAAACTAGAGAGCCACTGGTCCTATAAATGCTAACCTGACACCCGGAATTTCCTGGATGTCCTTGTATTATTGTATTTAATGAGCATGATGAGAGTAATGCCCTGGTGACATTTTGGACAAGATGCATGCAGCAGCATATTGCCGAGAAGGTCTATGCTAATCCAGCTGTTTTCGCAACTTGGAATAAGTTTAGGTAACTGAGTGGCCACCTATTGGGAAAATAGCTGCCCATTTGGCTTACGGTAAGTTTTCATGGTATAAGTACCTGAATGTTAATTTAGTTTTTTCCCCATCTTGGTTTTTGGAGTGAGAATCTTTTTCTGATTGCGCCTTTTCCTGATCTTTGCCTACTTGTACCTTTTCATTGTAAATACTTTGCCAAATGTAATATATATGTGGTTCCCAGTATCCCAGCATCTACATTAAGGTAGTCATATAAATGATTAAATTTTAATTAATTTGATGCATGGTAGTAACTCAGTAATGTTGTACTCAGTTACTACTCGTGTGTATCAAGTTAAGCTAATAATCAAAATTGTTTTTACTTACACAGGAACCAAATATATATTTCACTGTCCAAAGTTTTGTTTTGGTCTTACAAGTAACACTAGCTATATATAACGATATAAGTAAAGGACTTTATCAGAAAGGATTTTAATCAAGGAAATGACAATAAAGTTGAAACACACACACCAAATTACAGGCATTCGTATTTCTAAAATTGTTTTCTTTCTTAGGCGGCATTTCACCCTCTGCTGAACAGCCAACATTAGTTCATTTTTTTCTAAATATGTATGATGCCTGTGAAACAGCAGTTCTACAGGCATCACTCATATTTCAGAAAAAAATCCTAAGGCTTGTAACAGTTAAGTAGGTGGAATATTATTTCCACATATGCATTACGTCTCTTTCGAGAACAACATAAACACCAAACTAAATTTTTAAATTTTAAGTCACAAATGTTCTGAGGCACGTCGTTAGAAAACCAACTTGAATATTTCGCGTATGCCAAAACAAAGGCACTGATCAGCTGTACAGTGACTGCATAGCTGATCAGCTCATTTGTTTTCGCTTAACAGATAGTCCAATCACTCTGATTTTCAGGTTCTATGCATGTTCTTTCGCTGCACAGCCCTGATTTTGTCCGCCCTGGTTGGTTGGTTGTCAGCCGGGGCTCAGTTTGCATCATAATAATTAAGGATCTCTGACGGTGGTAATGGGAGTTATAATGTATAGCTGCCTCAGATTTTGAGAAAAATAAATGTTGGTCAAATGCCTCTGTTTCTGTATAGATGTTTGCTGGTAGTCCATAGTTTAAAGTATTAGATTGAGGTTTTTGTTTCAATAGACGTACTGCTTTATTTTGGGGTTAAAATGGGCATAGTTTGAATTAAACATATAGAAAAACAGAAAAGTATTTTTATAACATTGTTCCCCCCCCCCACCCCCCACCCCCCCGAGTCCCAAGAAATCCCTTTGCATGTGAATGTATTGTATTATTTTACATAATATATGTGAATGGCGTTCTGGGACTGGGGGGGGGGGGTGGACACTACCCTACAGCCCAAAATGTTGTCTGTGTAACAGAGCCCAAGTATGAGAAATTGTTTTAAACTTAAAATTAAAGAAAACAAATACAGCAAATAAGTTGTAAGCCATGTATAAAGTACATAAAATGGCTATATACATTTGTTTCCCAAATTAACCCAAATCTGCATGATTTATAACCACCTTTTTTGTTCTATTCTCCCAAAAATGAGGATACTGTACATTCTGTGGAACAAACTTTTGTAATCATTCTATACTAATATTTTCCACTTGTTTACATGGCCAGTAACCTTTTGCACCACAAACAGTAACAGTGGTGGCCTGTTTTGCTTTTAATGTATTTTTAACTTCCAAATCAAAAATTTTTCAGACACGTCGATACAATGTCACTACTGTCTAGGTACTAGTATTAGCCAGTGCTATGGGAACTTAAAATGTCTTTCTCATGGGTGCAATACAGTGATGTCTTTCTCATGGGTGCAATACAGTGACGTAAAGTTTCAAATCAGTAACTTTTGGGATGTTTACATAATTCTAATATAATAATAAAACAGTCTGCTTATTATATCATGATAGGCATCAAAACATGAATTTTTCGATTCTTTTATGCATCCGACTCTAAATAGAGGCCCTGGGTTGATCCAATCGTGGGGAGCCTTGCTGTGCCTCAGACACATTTACACAGAGTACTGGGTGCAAGAAGGAATATGTGACTCAATCCCAAAATGACTGAAAAAATTGTTAATATTAAAGGCTGTTCGGCAATTATCTAACAAAACCAAAAAATAACCTTTATCATTAGCATCACTACGACACAACCATTACACTTAAACGAGGCGCATGTAAGACAAGTTCTGTTTGCGGGTGTGCCAGGTGTTTTTTCTCGGGGCTCTCCGCCCACCTCATGATTCGTCATCCACCTAATTGGTCTTTCACCCATGTAATGATTGGTCGTCTCATATGAGCTGAAATAATCTTGAATGGGACATTAAACTGACTTAGAAAAATAAATACACTAAAGGCCGTGTTGTAACAGGTTTATACAGGTAAATAAATACTCAGTGTGATCAAGTTTTGTCACAACGGGTCGTGTTTAGAGAAAATGTTTTTGGTTAAGATCAAACTCTAATGAAGCTGTGCCTCACATATAAGAAGGTTTGAATTTTTGTTAATTAATGACGCGATTCTGATAAGCTGGTTGATCATGGCTGATTTGTGTCTATTTTTTTTTGCTTAAAACAGATAGCAGTTTTTTTTCATGAGGTAACACTGTCATGTATATTAAATGTTTGGACAGTCAGGTAGTACTGAGACAATAATATTATACAGGTAACTGCTAAAGGTTTGTACCCAAATTGTTGACGTTCTGATATTTCAATTTTATTTAAATGACATTATGCATGTTTATCACACTTAATACAGTGTTGCATGCACAAAGTATGATTCAGTAGTGGAATCAAAGGACTACAGGCAAGAAAAAGCGAAAAAATTCATTTTTTTTCACATATGAAATTTTGACCCCCACCCCCGCTAAAATCGCCATTTCTACACTATATGGAGGAAATAGTTAAAACTTTTAATAGTTATAGGTTCAGAATACATTGGTCTATTGCCCTAATCATGAAATACCACCACCAGGACCTTTGAGACATTGTTCTGGTCCTTTGAAAACGGGGCATCAAACCCCCAAGACTGTCACAGATTCTTTGATAATCTGGCATCATTTAAAGAGTTTGATAATCTGCCATTCTGGCATCATTGAAAGAGAGTGCTAACTGGCATCAATAATCAAGATTGTCAGTTGGCATCATTTAAATGCTCCTCGTCCGGATCCAGTGGTGGTGGTCCGGGTGGTGGCAGGGGACTGGCAAGTGGATGCCTGCCATCACTGCTGGGCAATGTAGGGTAAAACTGAGCGCCAGGCATTCCCAACATGAACTGTTGCCCTTGCCCAAACGCTACAGGTTGTTGGCTCCACATTACCAGGGCTATAATATGGATATGATGAAGACGGCATGTTTGGTGTGTTATTTGGCCATGTGACCCCACGTATTTCCAACTCTTTAATGACACTATTTTTTGGCCTGGTTTTCTTTGCTTTCTCCTCATGCGATTGGATTATTGTTTGGAAAAGTTCACTTTCAGAATAAACACTTTCACTATCAGGGATCCTCTCCCCATAATACTTCTTCAAAATGTATGTATCAGCCAGTATAATGCCTTCCTTTGGTCCGTTGTTTTCAGTCAGGTATTTCTTAGGATTGGACCGAATCTAGGCATCATGTATTCTTGCCTCGAAACTTTGAGAAACATTTTTGGAAAGAAGCTTAATTCTCCTTTCAGTGCTTTGAGTTCTCCCTCGGCCCTTAGTTTGCGTTTCCCCAGTTCCTGAACTTCTTTTTTCTCGTCAGCATGTCGGTCAAGGTTACCACAAACACTAGCAGACGGACATTCCTGCATGTGGCATCTGAAATATAATGTAAAGGGGTCATGTCATTGGAATGTATGAAAAACTTAAAACGCTGATTAGAGCAATTGTTTTCGCCCCTATCTCACTGGAATGCGACAACTGGAGACTATAGTTTGCGACTATTTCATGACAAAGATTGACAATATAAACACGACTTTCACGTTGCAGTCTCATTGAATAGATATTTATGCGACGCAAATTTCGGTCTAATTTTGAAAATATATCTCGTGCCTGTGGCGCGATAGTCGCGCAACTGTCGCACGACATTCGTGAGAATGTCTCCACTTTCCTGTTATGTAGCTTTTAGTTTAATTTTAATTCTTACGACAGTTGCGCAACATAAGTGCGAGTGTCGCACGACATTCGTACGAATTCCGCTTTGTTTTATTTTTTCGCCAGATAGTCGCGATGTTTACGCATGTTTTCTCAAGACTGTCGCTGTAAAGATAAAATAAATCAGTTAAAAATGATATTTTTATTACTTTTGCTTAAAACATAGATTGTGGGTACAAGTTAGAACCCGGCCGCCACAATCAATATTTTAGAGCAAAAATAGGTACACCCCAGATTTACTATATGAGAGTATAAACAAACGTAATGATTTAATGAAACAGGTAAATATTGAAATAAATAAATAATTAAATGACCACAAAAACTGCCAATGTTGTTTCGATATTCATAAGCGACAATAAATGACAGAAATGAAAATATATACATAAATAAATAATATAAATAAATAAATAAAGCTTATAAATTAATAAAAAATAAATAAACTAGAGGACCATTGGTCCTGTAGCTCACCTGAGAGATTATCACATTGTAAGCTCATGAGATTTAAATTAATTGAGAATCGACCAATGAAAGTCTATGCATGGACACTATTGACCCCCGGGGCATGGCCAAATTTGACCCAGGGGCATGACTGGCACAATTTATAATGGGGGACTACCAAACATTGCTACATACAAAATATAGAAGCTCTGGGCCTTTTGGTTTCAGAGAAGAAGATTTTTTTAGTTTTTCCCATTGTAAGTCTATGGAGACTATCTACCCCCGGGGCGTGGCCAAATTTGACCCCAGGGGCATGGCTGGCACAATTTATGTAGAGGACCATTAGCCATTGCCACATACAAAATATCAAAGCTGTGTGCCCTGTGGTTTCAGAGAAGAAGATTTTTGAATTTTTTTCCCATAGCAAGTCTATTGAGACTATCAACCTCCGGGGCCTGGCCAAATTTGACCCCAGGGGCATGAATGGCACAATTTATGTAGAGGACCATTAGCCATTGCTACATACCAAATAACAAAGCTGTGGGCCTAGTGGTTTCAGAGAAGAAGATTTTTTTAGTTTTTCCTATTGTAGGTCTATGGAGACTATCGACCCCCGGGGCGTGGCCAATTTTGACCCCGGGGACATGATTGGCACAATTTATGTAGAGGACCATTAGCCATTGCCACATACAAAATATCAAAGCTGTGGGCCCTGTGGTTTCAGAGAAGAAGATTTTTTATTTTTTTTCCCATAGTAAGTCTATGGAGACTATCAACCCCCAGGACCTGGCCAAATTTGACCCCAGGGGCATGAATGGCACAATTTATGTAGAAGACCATTAGCCATTGCTACATACCAAATATCAAAGCTGTTGGCCTAGTGGTTTCAGAGAAGAAGATTTTTTTAGTTTTTTCCAATTGTAGGTCTATGGAGACTATCGACCCCCCGGGCGTGACCAAATTTGACCCCAGGGGCATGGCTGGCACAATTTATGTAGAGGACCATTAGCCATTGCCACATACAAAATATCAAAGCTGTGGGCCCTGTGGTTTCAGAGAAGAAGATTTTTTTAATTTTTTTCCCATAGTAAGTCTATGGAGACTATCAACCCCCGGGGCGTGGCCAAATTTGACCCCAGGGGCATGAATGGCACAATTTATGTAGAGGACCATTAGCCATTGCTACATACCAAATAACAAAGCTGTGGGCCTAGTGGTTTCAGAGAAGAAGATTTTTTTAGTTTTTCCTATTGTAGGTCTATGGAGACTATCGACCCCCGGGGCGTGGCCAATTTTGACCCCGGGGACATGATTGGCACAATTTATGTAGAGGACCATTAGCCATTGCCACATACAAAATATCAAAGCTGTGGGCCCTGTGGTTTCAGAGAAGAAGATTTTTTATTTTTTTTCCCATAGTAAGTCTATGGAGACTATCAACCCCTGGGGCGTGGCCAAATTTGACCCCAGGGGCATGAATGGCACAATTTATGTAGAGGACCATTAGCCATTGCTACATACCAAATATCAAAGCTGTGGGCCTAGTGGTTTCAGAGAAGAAGATTTTTTTAGTTTTTCCCATTGTAAGTCTATGGGACCTATCTGTTGCCATGGAAACCACAATTTTGATACAATCTGCTCCAAAACCTAATGCCATCAATCCCCCAACCCAATTATGGTTCACATTAAATTTGATCAAGATTGGCCTACTAGCTTCAGAAATATTCTTCTTTGAAATTGTGGACGGACGACGACGACGGACAACGGATGCCTGCCTATCCTCAGGGTTCCCACGGTCAGGGAAAAGTCAGGGAAAAATCAAAAAAGTTCAAGGTCAGGGAAAAGTCAGGGAATTTTGTTTTTGGTCAGGGAAATTTGATATTTTGGCAAAAGTCAGGGAAAAGTCAGGGAATTTAAGAATCAAAAGTCGGACCATATTTTTCAGTGATGATAATTACAGTTCTAAATCAATAAATTCTAATGATTTCCAACTTTTAGGTGAGCTATGCTATTCATGAAGCCATATCAGTGGCATTATTGAGTGCTCTAGATAAGGATTCTTACCTAATGTGTATTTACGGGGCTATTTTTCACCTTTTTTGGAATTTTAGTACCGATGAACTTCAGAAATAGTGGAAAAATGCCACTTATTTTGGTCAGGGAATTTTGGAATTTGGTCATTGAAAAGTCAGTGAAAAAGTCAGGGAATTTTACTTTTTATGATTTGTGGGAACCCTGTATCCTATAAGCTCACCTGTGAGCCTTCGGCTCAGGTGAGCTAAAAAGTGAATGACCACAAGAACTGCTAATTTTGTTTCGATGAACAGACTTTTGTTCAAAATCAGATAAAGCAACAATAAAGTGTATTAATAAATGAAAAAAGAATGAAAGTTTTTATGAATGACCACAAAAACTGCTAGATTTATTGGATCCGAGTGAGCACCGAGTGGGAAAAAAACCAAAAACATCCGACACACATCAGGATAACATGTCTGTGCAGTATTAACCCCCTTAAACCCCACTTTTGTATAGCAAAACTGGGGTTTTTAGAGGTATACCTATTTTTAGCTCACCTGAGCCTTGAGCCGAAGGCTCACAAGGTGAGCTTATAGTATAGTAGTCGAGCCGGCGTCCGTCCGTCTGTGCGTCCGTGCGTCCGTTCACATTTTTAGCTCACCTGAGCCGAAGGCTCATAGGTGAGCTTATAGTATACCCATGCTCCGGCGTCCATCCGTCCGTCAGTCCGTCCATCCGTCCGTCGTCCGTCGTCCACAATTTCAAAGATCTTCTTCTCTAAAACTGCTAGGCCAATTGTTCTCATATTCCACATACACCATCTACAGGTAAGGGGAAAGAATAATTGTGTTTTTTGTTTTGATCGGATAAGGACTCTGGTTGCTATGGCAACTTATGCTTCCCATAGACTTATAATGGAAAAAAGTGGAAATTGCCAGTTTTTGCTGTCTTGTTGGAGATATTTGAATTTTGATTTTGCAGAAATGTTTATTTAGTAGTCCTCTACGTTTCATGTGACTTTTGTCCTAATCCTTCATTTTGATTGGTTGCAGGGGCCCCATATAGGGCAAAATTTCGAAAAACATTCAAAAATCTTCTTCTCAGAAACTGTCAAGGGGATGAAGCCTGTACTTTGTATACCTGTTCCTGACAGTGGCCTATACATAATTTGTGTTTTTTATTCCAGGCAGATAAGAATTCTGGTTGCTATGGCAACTTAAAGTTTCCATAGACTTATAATGGGAAAGGTGGAAATTGGCTATTTTTCCGCTAAAATTGCAGACATTTGAATTTTGTTTTTGCAGAAATGTTTATTGAGTAGTGTTTGACGTTTCTTGCGAGTTTTGTCCTAATCCTTTATTTTGATTGGTTGCTGGGGCCCCATAAAGGGCAAAATTTTGAGAAAAAAAACATTCAAAAATCTTCTCCTCAGAAATTGTCAAGTGGATGAATCCTGTACTTTGTATACATGTTCCTGACAGTAGCCTCTACATAATTTGTGTTTTTTATTCCAGTCGGATAAGAATTCTGGTTGCTATGGTAACTTTTAATAGACTATAGACTTATAATGGGAAAAGTGGAAATTAGCTATTTTTTGAAAAGTATTGCAGCCTGGGATCTGAAAAGTGGTAGATGCAAACAACTAATGGATTAGATGAAGGTATATGATTAATTTAGGTCAAGGTCATCTCTTTACCTTGGCCGGTCTGTCGTCCATACACACTTTTCGAAGATATTTTTCTCTGAAACCACTTGGCCAATCAAAGCCAAATTTCATATGAAGCATCTGTACGAAGTGGGAAACAATGTGTATATAAGTAATCCAGGTCACATGACCAAGATGGCCGCCATGCCCATATATGGTAAAAACCCTTAAAATATCTTCTTCTCCAGAACCGATGAACCGATTTCAACGAAACTTTGCATGAAGTATGGATGACTCAAGTACTACAATGTATATATAAATCATGACCCTGTGGTGACCTTGACCTATTTTATGGCAAGGTCAACATAGGTCATCAATGCATTTGAATGGGGAAAACTTTTAAAATGTCATTTTAAGTGAAAGTCTTGCAGGAAATGGGCAGTAGGACTGAATTTTAATGATTCTGAAAAAAAAAAAAAGGACCCCAGGGGCTCATCTGCTTTTAAAATGTTATTTGAAGGGGAAAATCAGCAGGAAATTAGCAAATGGACAGAATATTGATTATTCTGAAAAAAGAAAATGGCCCAAGGGCTTCATCTGCCCCTGCACTGGTGTAAAATACCATAATATTCAAAATGTTTATTGGTATATGAAGCAGATCTCAGGTGAGCGTTTACAGGACCATTGGTCCTCTGGTCAAAGATCTTCTTCTCTGAAAGCGCTGGGCCGATCAAAGCCAAATTTTATGTGGAGCATCCATGGGTAGGTGGAACGAAAGTTTGTGTTTTTTATCTTGATCGGATAAGAACTCGGGTTCCTATGGCAACTTATGCTTCCCATAGACTTATAATGGAGAAAAGTGAAAATTGCCTATTTTTGCTGTCTTGTTTGAGATATTTGAATTTTGTTTTTGCAGAAATGTTTATTGAGTAGTCCTCTATGTTTCATGTGACTTTTGTCCTAATCCTTCATTTTGATTGGTTGCAGGGGCCCCATATAGGGCAAAATTTCGAACCAGAGGACCATTGGTCCTGAGAACGCTCACCTGAAGCCTGATCTTGGAGTATTAAGTCATAATGAAATGACCTTGACCTTGAATACTCACACACCTTTATTGACTTCATAAGTTGTCTGCATCTGCAAAGTTTCAGGTCTCAGGCAGCAATAGTTTCCAAACCCAGTGATTTCTGAGAAAACCATAATTTTATTTTGATATTTAAATGACCTTGGGCCAAGGTCAAGACATGACCTTGGCCTTCATTAATTACTTACCTTCATTGAATCAATTAGTTGTCTGCATCTAGCAACTTTCAGGTCTCAGGCTGCAACAGTTTGTTTTCGCCTTTTCCCATGTAAAAGCCTATGTTTCCAAAATTGACCTTGCCGTAAAATAGGTCAAGGTCATCATAGGGTCATCATTTCAACAAACTATGATGGGCTGGAGTCCCAAATGCTATATACCAAGTTTCATGAAAATTGGCCTGCCGGTTTTGGAGAAGAAGATTTTTGAGTGTTTTTTCCCATATATGGGCGTGTGACCTGGATTTCGCGATCAAACTTTTGTCTCCCCTACCCATGGATGCTCCACATAAAAATTTCACTTTGATCGCAGTTTCAGAGAAGAAGACTGGCCAAGATCAAGAGATGACCTTGACCTATATTAATCACATACCTTCATCTACTCCATTAGTTGTTTGCATCTACCACTTTTCAGGCCTTAGGCTGTAATAGTTTTCAAAAAATCCATAGTTTTCACTTTTTCCTATGTAAAAGCCTATGTTTCCAAATTTGACCTTGCCGTAAAATAGGTCAGGGTCATCCAAGGGTCATCATTTTATCAAACTATGATGGGCTGAGGTCCTCGATGCTACATACCAAGTTTCGTGGAAATCGGCCCACCGGTTCTGGAGAAGATTTTTGAGTGGTTTTTACCATATATGGGCGTGGCGGCCATCTTGGTCATGTGACCTGGATTTCGGGATCAAACTTTTGTCTCCCCTACCCATGGATGCTCCACATAAAATTTCACTTTGATTGGCCAAGCAGTTTCATAGAAAAAGATCTTTGAAAAGTGTGTAAGGACAACAGACTGGCCAAGGTCAAGAGATGACCTTGACCTATATTAATCACATACCTTCATCTACTCCATCAGATGTTTGCATCTACCACTTTTCTGGCCTCAGGCTGCAATAGTTTTAAAAAAATCCATAGTTTTCACTTTTTCCTATGTAAAAGCCTATGTTTACAAATTTGACCTTGCCGTAAAATAGGTCAAGGTCATCCAAGGGTCATCATTTTATCAAACTATGATGGGCTGAGGTCCTCGATGCTACATACCAAGTTTCTTGGAAATCGGCCCACCCGTTTTGGAGAAGATTTTTGAGTGGTTTTTACCATATATGGGCGTGGCGGCCATCTTGGTCATGTGACATGGATTTCGCGATCAAACTTTTGTCTCCCCTACCCATGGATGCTCCACATAAAATTTCACTTTGATTGGCCAAGCAGTTTCAGAGAAGAAGATCTTTGAAAAGTGTGTCTGGACAACAGACTGGCCAAGGTCAAGAGATGACCTTGACCTATATTAATCACATACCTTCATCTACTCCATTAGTTGTTTGCATCTACCACTTTTCAGGCCTCAGGCTGCAATAGTTTTAAAAAAATCCATAGTTTTCACTTTTTCCTATGTAAAAGCCTATGTTTCCAAATTTGACCTTGCCGTAAAATAGGTCAAGGTCATCCAAGGGTCATCATTTTATCAAACTATGATGGGCTGAGGTCCGCATTGCTACATACCAAGTTTCTTGGAAATCGGCCCACCGGTTCTGGAGAAGATTTTTGTGTGGTTTTTACCATATATGGGCGTGGCGGCCATCTTGGTCATGTGACCTGGATTTCGCGATCAAACTTTCGTCTCCCCTACCCATGGATGCTCCACATAAAATTTTACTTTGATTGGCCAAGCAGTTTCAGAGAAGAAGATCTTTGAAAAGTGTGTATGGACAACAGACTTGCCAAGGTCAAGAGATGACCTTGACCTATATCAATCACATACCTTCAACTACTCCGTTAGTTGTTTGCATCTACCACTTTTCAGGCCTCAGGCTGCAACAGTTTTCAAAAAATCCATAGTTTTCACTTTTTCCTATGTAAAAGCCTATGTTTCCAAATTTGACCTTGCCGTAAAATAGGTCAAGCTCATCCAAGGGTCATCATTTTACCAAACTATGATGGGCTGAAGTCCCCGATGCTACATACCAAGTTTCGTGGAAATCGGCCCACCGGTTCTGGAGAAGAAGATTTTTGAGCGTTTTTTACCATATATGGGCGTGGCGGCCATCTTGGTCATGTGACCTGAATCTCGCGATCAAACTTGAATGCCACTACCCATGGATGCTCCACATAAAATTCCAACTAGATCGGCCAAGCGGTTTCAAAAAGAAGATCTTTGAAATTGTGGACGACGGACGGACGCCGGATCATGGCCATCCTATAAGCTCACCTTGTGAGCCTTCGGCTCAGGTGAGCTAAAAAGGTGAAAATGGGTGAATAACTTAAACAAGTAATTCAAGCAAAACTTAAAACCAGAGGACCAATGGTCCTGTAAACGCTCACCTGAGATCTGCTGCATATACCAATAAACATGTATGAATATTATGGTATTTTATTCCAGTGCAGGGGCAGATGAAGCCCTTGGGCCATTTTCTTTTTTCTGAATCTTCAATATTCTGTCCATTTGCCAATTTCCTGCTGGCTTTTCCCTTCAAATGACATTTTAACAGTTTTCCCAATTCAAATGCATAGGCAACCCATGTTGACCTTGCCATAAACTTGGTCAAGGTCATCACAGGGTCCTGATTTATATATACATTAAAGTACTTTAGCCATCGATGCTTCATGCCAAGTTTCCTTGAAATCAGTCTATTGGTTTCAGAGAAGAAGGTTTTTGATAGGTTTTTACCATATATGGGCATGGCGGCCATCTTTGTCATGTGACCTAGATTATTTATATACACATTGATTCACCCATTCTATAGATGCTTCACAAAAAATTTGACTTTGATTGGCCAAGCGGTTTCAGAGGAGAAGACGTTTGAATATTACGGAAATATACATGTATATTGCCGCGGGGTGGGGGCACATGAGCCCCTGGGGTCCAATTTTTTTCAGAATTATTAATATTCAGTCCTACTTCCCATTTCCTGCAAGACTTTCACTTTAAATTACATTTTAAAAGTTTTCCCCATTCCAATGCATTGGTGACCTATGTTGACCTTGCCGTAAAATAGGTCAAGGTCATCACAGGGTCATGATTTATATACACATTGTAGTGCTTGAGCCATCAATGCTTCATGTCAAGTTTTGTTGGAAATCGGTCCACCGGTTCTGGAGAAGAAGATTTTTGAAGGGTTTTTACCATATATGGGCATGGCGGCCATCTTGGTCATGTGACCTGGATTATTTATATACACATTGGTTCCCCCTTCCCATAGATGCTTCATGTAAAATTTGGCTTTGATTGGCCAAGCGGTTTCAGAGAAGAAGATGTTTGAATATTATGATAATATACATGTATATTGCCCCGGGGTGAGGGCGGATGAGCCCCTGGTGCCCAATTTTTTTCAGAATCATTAATATTCAGTCCTACTGCTCATTTTCTGCAAGATTTTTCCTTTAAATGACAATTTAACAATTTTTCCCATTCAAATGCAAAGGCGACCTATGTTGACCTTGCCGTAAAATAGGTCAAGGTCACCGCAAGGTCATGATTTATATACACATTGTAGTGCTTGAGTCATCGATGCTTCATGCCAAGTTTGGTTGAAATCGGTCCAGTGGTTCCGGAGAAGAAGATTTTTGAAGGGTTTTTACCATATATGGGCATGGCGGCCATCTTGGTCATGTGACCTGGATTATTTATATACACATTGGTTCCCCCTTCCCATAGATGCTTCATGTAAAATTTGGCTTTGATTGGCCAAGCGGTTTCAGAGAAGAAGATCTTTGAAAATTGTGGACGACGGACGACGGACGGACGGACGACGGAGCATGGGTATACTATAAGCTCACCTTGTGAGCCTGACGGCTCAGGTGAGCTAAAAACATTCAAAAATCTTCTTCTCAAAAACTGTCAAGGGGATGAAGCCTATACTTTGTATACATGTTCCTGACAGTGGCCTCTACATAATTTGTGTTTTTTATTCCAGGCGGATAAGAACTCTGGTTGCTATGGCAACTTAAAGTTTCCATAGACTTATTATGGGAAAAGTGGAAATCGGCTATTTTTCCGCTAAAATTGCAGACACTTGAATTTTGTTTTTGCAGAAATGTGTATTGAGTAGTGTTTGACGTTTCTTGCGAGTTTTGTCCTAATCCTTTATTTTGATTGGTTGCTGGGGCCCCATAAAGGGCAAAATTTTGAGAAAAAAAAAATTCAAAAATCTTCTCCTCAGAAACTGTCAAGTGGATGAATCCTGTACTTTGTATACATGTTTTTGACAGTAGCCTCTACATAATTTGTGTTTTTTAGCTCACCTGAGCCGTCAGGCTCACAAGGTGAGCTTATACTATACCCATGCTCCGTCGTCCGTCTGTCCGTCGTCCACCATTTTCAAAGATCTTCTCCTCTGAAACCGCTTGGCCAATCAAAGCCAAATTTTACATGAAGCATCTATGGGAAGGGGGAACCAATGTATATATAAATAATCCAGGTCACATGACCAAGATGGTCGCCATGCCCATATATGGTAAAAACTCTTCAAAAATCTTCTTCTCCGGAACCACTGGACCGATTTCAACCAAACTTGGCATGAAGCATTAATGGCTCAAGCACTACAATGTGTATATAAATCATGACCCTATGATGACCTTGACCTATTTTACGGCAAGGTCAACATAGGTCGCGAATGCATTTGAATGGGAAAAATTGTTAAATTGTCATTTAAAGGAAAAATCTTGCAGAAAATGAGCAGTAGGACTGAATATTAATGATTCTGAAAAAAATTGGGCACCAGGGGCTCATCCGCCCCCACCCCGGGGCAATATACATGTATATCTCCATAATATTCAAACATCTTCTCCTCTGAAACCGCTTGGCCAATCAAAGCGAAATTTTATGTGAAGCATCAATAGGAAGGGGTAACAAATATGTATATAAAAAATCCAGGTCACATGACCAAGATGGCCAACATGCCCATATATGGTAAAAACCGTTCAAAAATCTTCTTCTCCAGAACCGGTTGACCGATTTCAACGAAACTTGGCACGAAGCATTGATGGCTCAAGCACTACAATGTGTATATAAATCATGACCCTGTGATGACCTTGACCTATTTTACGGGAAGGTCAACATAGGTCACCAATGCATTTGAATGGGGAAAACTTTTAAAATGTCATTTAAAGTGAAAGTCTTGCAGGAAATGGGCAGTAGGACTGGATATTAATGATTCTGAAAAAAATTGGACCCCAGGGGCTCATGTGCCCCCACCCCGGGGCAATATACATGTATATTTCCATAATATTCAAACGTCTTCTCCTCTGAAACCGCTTGGCCAAACAAAGCCAAATTTTAAGTGAAGCATCTATAGAATGGGGGAATCAATGTGTATATAAATAATCTAGGTCACATGACAAAGATGGCCGCCATGCCCATATATGGTAAAAACCCATCAAAAATCATCGAGAGCGGTGGCGTAGTGGTAGAGCGTCGGACTCCGAATCTTGAGGTCCTGGGTTCGAACCCCACAAGCGTCACCGTGTTGGGTCCTTGAGCAAGGCACATCTACTCCCTACAGTACTGGTTAAACCCAGGAAGCGTTGGCTCCGTCCCGACATGACTGAAAAATTGTTGACTGGGACATTAAGCCTCAACACAAACAAACAAAAAAATCATCTTCTCTGAAACCAATAGACTGATTTCAAGGAAACTTGGCGTGAGGCATCGATGGCTAAAGTACTCCAATGTATATATAAATCATGACCCTGTGATGACCTTGACCAAGTTTATGGCAAGGTCAACATGGGTTGCCTGTGCATCTGAATTGGGAAAACTGTTAAAATGTCATTTGAAGGAAAAAGCCAACAGGAAATTGGCAAATGGACAGAATATTGAAGATTCTGAAAAAAGAAAATGGCCCAAGGGCTTATCTGCCCCTGCACTGGAGTTAAATACCATAATATTCAAACATGTTTATTGGTATATGCAGCTGATCTCAGTACCAATGTATATATAAATAATCCAGGTTACGTGACCAAGATGGCCGCCATGCCCATATATGGTAAAAACCCTTAAAATATCTTCTTCTCCAGAACAGGTGAACCGATTTCAACGAAACTTTGCATGAAGTATGGATGACTCAAGTTCTATAATGTATATATAAAACATGACCCTGTGGTGACCTTGACCTATTTTATGGCAAGGTCAACATAGGTCGTCAATGCATTTGAACGGGAAAAACTTTTAAAATGTCATTTTAAGTGAAAGTCTTGCAGGAAATGGGCAGTAAGAATTTAATGATTCTGAAAAAGAAATGGACCCCAGGAGCCCATCTGCTTTTAAAATGTTATTTTTTGAAAACTATTGCAGCCTGAGACCTGAAAAGTGATAGATGCAAACAACTGATAGAGTAGATGAAGGTATGTGATTAAAGGTCGATTTTGGAAACATAGGCAAACATGAAAACATGGGAAAAAGTGACAACTAGGTCTCGGGTAAGCATTTACAGGACCAATGATCCTATGGAAACCATTGCAGCCATAGGCCTGAAACTTGACCAAGATGACTGTCATACCCATATATGGAGAAAAAAAACCCCACTTTGTCCAGTGACTGCACTTGTTGACTCTCAGGTGAGCGATCGTTGCCCTTGAGCTACTTGTTCTTAGCTTTGCTACAAAACATAGATTGTGGGTACTCATTAGAACCGACTCGGCGAGGCGCTTCTACCGAGTACCCACAATGCATGTTTTGAGCAAAAATATATATATATAAAATAAAATCCAATGAAAATTTAAATTTTTGCTTCTGAAAAAAATCACTGTATCAAATGTTTTCATGATGCACCGCAAGTAGACTTGGTTTTTCTTTCATGTGCCCAGAGGGGGCCGGGGGCTCGAACCCACATTTGACACAGCTGTGAAATTGTCGATTGAAGAGCGATAATATGAAATATAAGCTATTTTAACCACTCTAAGGTCTACCACGGGAGCCGGCTATCCTGCGCTGGAAATTTCAGATGTATCGGTCTACTACATTTGCGCACCTGATTGTTGGTCACACATTGCAGAAGCAGGTTACTAAATTCACTAGATGCAATGTGGGAACAAGAAACCGTGTAAACAATGATTTTCAAAATTTGGAAAAATGTTGCGACACAAACCAGCACAAAGAAAATATAAATTCAAATACCTGTTTTTGGTATGCCCCATCTGAAGATGACATTTTTTTACACACGTTCTGGCTGGTATCAATATATTGGTTGCTTATGGTATATTCCCTCGTCAATTTATCGTATTTGTCCAGTAGAATGTTGACTTCTTTCTCCTTTGAAACTATTTCTTGCTTTTTGAGCTCAATTTCCATTTCAATGGGACTTCTGTAGCATGTTTGACTATACTCCGTAGAATCAAAAAGATTCTGTTTTGAATGCACCCCGGCAGTCTCCTGCTTTTCACATTCTTGTCTTTTGAGAGGCGCCCTCCAAGACCTTAATGTTTATTTTCGGGACGTCTGTTTTGAATGCATATGTCGATAGTCTGAGGAATCTATGGCAATTTTTGGGGGTCAAGTCTATAAATGTTCCCTCATCATCTTGAAAACACACTCGCAACGCATTCAGTTTGAACAATTGTGGTATCTCCTCTTTAAGAAAATCCGTAAATGACGTGTAGTCCATTCCATATAAAGCATTAAAGTTCGTATCAATCAAAGAACATCTTTCTCCTCAGTGGTAATTATAAAAGACTTTGATATCCAGCGAATCTCCTGGAGCTGCTTTTGAGCAAGCCATTGTGTTACTGTTAGAATCCAAGTCGGATGCGAGCACTCTGACATGTAACTGTGACCAGTTTTTGGAGATATTGATCTCTAGTTCTCTTTATTTTTACCTTGTCATAAGAATAATTTTGATTGGCTGGAGAGGTCGCAAGGTAGCAGGATGGGCTTGACTTTCATCCTTTTTCAATGTCAATCAATTTGCCCAACTGGTGATACACCAAAAATAGGAGATCAAAGGACAGCAATTTTGCGGGACTGTTTTAGAAGTGACAGATAAATGAAACAGATTACAAAAATGTTAAAACGATCGTTTGTTGCAGTTGTCGCTGGACGCGTGTTATTAGCTCACCTGAGCCGAAGGCTCACAGGTGAGCTTATAGGATAGGCAGGCATCCGGCGTCCGTCGTCGTCGTCGTCCGTCGTCTGTCGTCCGTCGTCCGTCGTCGTCCGTCGTCGTCCGTCCACAATTTCAAAGAAGAATATTTCTGAAGCTAGTAGGCCGATCTTGATCAAATTTAATGTGAACCATAATTGGGTTGGGGGATTGATGGCATTAGGTTTTGGAGCAGATTGTATCAAAATTGTGGTTTCCATGGCAACAGATAGGTCCCATAGACTTACAATGGGAAAAACTAAAAAAATCTTCTTCTCTGAAACGACTAGGCCCACAGCTTTGATATTTGGTATGTAGCAATGGCTAATGGTCCTCTACGTAAATTGTGCCATTCATGCCCCTGGGGTCAAATTTGGCCACACCCCGGGGGGTCGATAGTCTCCATAGACTTACTATGGGAAAAAAATTAAAAAATCTTCTTCTCTGAAACCACAGGGCCCACAGCTTTGATATTTTGTATGTGGCAATGGCTAATGGTCCTCTACATAAATTGTGCCAATCATGCCCCTGGGGTCAAATTTGGCCACGCCCCGGGGGTCGATAGTCTCCATAGACCTACAATAGGAAAAACTAAAAAAATCTTCTTCTCTGAAACCACTAGGCCCACAGCTTTGATATTTGGTATGTAGCAAACGCTAATGGTCCTCTACGTAAATTGTGCCATTCATGCCCCTGGGGTCAAATTTGGCCACGCCCCGGGGGGTCGATAGTCTCCATATTCTTACTATGGGAAAAAAATTAAAAAATCTTCTTCTCTGAAACCACAGGGCCCACAGCTTTGATATTTTGTATGTGGCAATGGCTAATGGTCCTCTACATAAATTGTGCCAATCATGCCCCTGGGGTCAAATTTGGCCACGCCCCGGGGGTCGATAGTCTCCATAGACCTACAATAGGAAAAACTAAAAAAATCTTCTTCTCTGAAACCACTAGGCCCACAGCTTTGATATTTGGTATGTAGCAATGGCTAATGGTCCTCTACATAAATTGTGCCATTCATGCCCCTGGGGTCAAATTTGGCCACGTCCCAGGGGTTGATAGTCTCCTTAGACTTACTATGGGAAAAAAATTAAAAAATCTTCTTCTCTGAAACCACAGGGCCCACAGCTTTGATATTTTGTATGTGGCAATGGCTAATGGTCCTCTACATAAATTGTGCCAATCATGCCCCTGGGGTCAAATTTGGCCACGCCCCGGGGGTCGATAGTCTCCATAGACCTACAATACGAAAAAACTAAAAAAATCTTCTTCTCTGAAACCACAGGGCCCACAGCTTTGATATTTGGTATGTGGCAATGGCTAATGGTCCTCTACATAAATTGTGCCAGCCATGCCCCTGGGGTCAAATTTGGCCACGCCCCGGGGGTGGATAGTTTCCATAGACTTACAATTGGAAAAACTAAAAAATCTTCTTCTCTGAAACCACTAGGCCCACAGCTTTGATATTTGGTATGTAGCAATGGCTAATGGTCCTCTACATAAATTGTGCCAATCATGCCCCTGGGGTCAAATTTGGCCACGCCCCAGGGGTTGATAGTCTCCATAGACTTACTATGGGAAAAAAATTAAAAAATCTTCTTCTCTGAAACCACAGGGCCCACAGCTTTGATATTTTGTATGTGGCAATGGCTAATGGTCCTCTACATAAATTGTGCCAATCATGCCCCTGGGGTCAAATTTGGCCACGCCCCGGGGGTCGATAGTCTCCATAGACCTACAATAGGAAAAAACTAAAAAAATCTTCTTCTCTGAAACCACAGGGCCCACAGCTTTGATATTTTGTATGTGGCAATGGCTAATGGTCCTCTACATAAATTGTGCCAATCATGTCCCCGGGGTCAAAATTGGCCACGCCCCGGGGGTGGATAGTCTCCATAGACCTACAATAGGAAAAACTAAAAAAAATCTTCTTCTCTGAAACCACTAGGCCCACAGCTTTGTTATTTGGTAGGTAGCAATGGCTAATGGTCCTCTACATAAATTGTACCATTCATGCCCCTGGGGTCAAATTTGGCCAGGCCCCGGAGGTTGATAGTCTCAATAGACTTGCTATGGGAAAAAATTAAAAAATCTTCTTCTCTGAAACCACAGGGCCCACAGCTTTGATATTTTGTATGTGGCAATGGCTAATGGTCCTCTACATAAATTGTGCCAGCCATGCCCCTGGGGTCAAATTTGGCCACGCCCCGGGGGTAGATAGTCTTTATAGACTTACAATGGGAAAAACTAAAAAAATCTTCTTCTCTGAAACCAAAAGGCCCAGAGCTTCTATATTTTGTATGTAGCAATGTTTGGTAGTCCCCATTATAAATTGTGCCAGTCATGCCCCTGGGTCAAATTCGGCCATGTCCCGGGAGTCAATAGTGTCCATGCATAGACTTTCATTGGTCGATTCTCAATTAATTTAAATCTCATGAGCTTACAATGTGATAATCTCTCAGGTGAGCTACAGGACCAATGGTCCTCTAGTATACACAATCATACAAACAAAACAGACAACATTTTCTTGCACACCAGATAGGGAAATCCTACGTTTTACCCTACGTGAGAAATTCTTATCCCACCCTCGTTATCTCACCCCAGTCACACTCTGCGTTCAAGTGTTCTTTTTTACCATTGGTTGTATAGGACGTCACATAATTTCGTCGCTAAGCGCATACGTCACAATGACGTCAAAACGTTTTAATTCAAAATGGTGGACGCCACGTTTGTAGCATTTTTCTAGGTAAATAGTATAAAAATCAAGCTTCGCCGCATTAAGGCGTGCAAGAAAAAGAATCCATCATTCGTGTAAGGTATGGATAGAAAAATCTATCCCTCGGGTCACAGTTTGGCATCACTCGGCGAGCCTCGTGATGCCAAAATGTGACCCTCGGGACAGATTTGTCTGTCCATACCTGACACTCATGTAAGATTCTTGTAATATATAGACTATGCGTCACCATGGTTTTAAAATGGCGCGGCGTGTTTGCGACACTTACCAAAATCTTATCTTGATATACGAATGTTTTGATTTATCGCAATATGCATGCATTTTTCTAAAATTAATCTGCATATGTTGAAGCTACAGCAAAAGTTTACGTTATTAGCTCACCTGAGCCGAAGGCTCACAAGGTGAGCTAATAGGATGGCCATGATCCGGCGTCCGTCCGTCGTCGTCCGTCCGTCCGTCCGTCCGTCCGTCGTCGTCCACAATGTCAAAGATCTTCTTCTCTGAAACCGCTTGGCCGATCTAGTTGAAATTTTATGTGGAGCCTCCTTGGGTAGTGGCATTTCAGGTTTGATTGCGAAAACCAGGTCACATGACCAAGATGGCCGCCACGCCCATATATGGTAAAAACCCTTCAAAAATCTTCTTCTCCAGAACCGGTGGGCCGATTTCGACGAAACTTGGTATGTAGCATCGGGGACTTCAGCCCATCGTAGTTTGATAAAATGATGACCCTTGGATGACCTTGACCTATTTTACGGCAAGGTCGAATTTGGAAACATAGGCTTTTACGTGGGAAAAAGTGAAAACTATGAATTTTTTGAAAACTATTGCAGCCTGAGGCCTGAAAAGTGGTAGATGCAAACAACTAATGGAGTAGATGAAGGTAAGTGATTAATATAGGTCAAGGTCATCTCTTGACCTTGGCCAGTCTGTTGTCCATACACACTTTTCAAAGATCTTCCTCTCTGAAACTGCTTGGCCAATCAAAGTGAAATTTTATGTGGAGCATCCATGGGTAGGGTAGACGAAAGTTTGATTGCGAAATCCAGGTCACATGACCAAGATGGCCGCCACGCCCATATATGGTACCAGAACCGGTGAGCCGATTTCCAAGAAACTTGGTATGTAGCATCAAGGACCTCAGCCCATCATAGTTTGATAAAATGATGACCCTTGGATGACCTTGACCTATTTTACGGCAAGGTCAAATTTGGAAACATAGGCTTTTACATGGGGAAAAGTGAAAACTATGGATTTTTTGAAAACTATTGCAGCCTGAGGCCTGAAAAGTGGTAGATGCAAACAACTAATGTAGTAGATGAAGGTATGTGATTAATATAGGTCAAGGTCATCTCTTGACCTTGGCCAGTCTGTTGTCCATACACACTTTACAAAGATCTTCTTCTCTGAAACTGCGCGACCAATCAAAGTGAAATTTTATGTGGAGCATCCATGGGTAAGGGAGACGAAAGTTTGATCGCGAAATCCATGTCACATGACCAAGATGGCCGCCACGCCCATATATGGTAAAAACCACTCAAAAATCTTCTTTTCCAGAACCAGTTGGCCGATTTCCACGAAACTTGGTATGTAGCATCAAGGACCTCAGCCCATCATAGTTTGATAAAATGATGACCCTTGGATGACCTTGACCTATTTTACGGCAAGGTCAAATTTGGAAACATAGGCTTTTACATAGGAAAAAGTGAAAACTATGGAATTTTTTTGAAAACTGTTGCAGCCTGAGGCCTGAAAAGTGGTAGATGCAAACAACTAATGGAGTAGATAAAGGTGTGTGATTAATATAGGTCAAGGTCATCTCTTGACCTTGGCCAGTCTGTTGTCCATACACACTTTTCAAAGATCTTCTTCTCTGAAACTGCTTGGCCAATCAAAGTGAAATTTTATGTGGAGCATCCATGGGTAAGGGAGACGAAAGTTTGATCGCGAAATCAAGGTCACATGACCAAGATGGCCGCCACGCCCATATATGGTAAAAACCACTCAAAAATCTTCTTCTCCAGAACTGGCTAGCCGATTTTCACGAAACTTGTCATGTAGCATTGAGTACCTCAGCCCATCATAGTTTGATAAAATGATTACCCTTGGATGACCTTGACCTATTTTACGGCAAGGTCAAATTTGGAAACAGGCTTTTACATAGGAAAAAGTGAAAACTATGGATTTTTTGAAAACTATTGCAGCCTGAGGCCTGAAAAGTGGTAGATGCAAACAACTAATAGAGTAGATGAAGGTATGTGATTAATATAGGTCAAGGTCATCTCTTGACCTCGGCCAGTCTGTTGTCCATACACAGTTTTCAAAGATCTTCTTCTCTGAAACTGTGCGGCCAATGAAAGTGAAATTTTATGTGGAGCATCCATGGGTAGGGTAGATAAAATTTTGATCGCGAAATCCATGTCACATGACCAAGATGGCCGCCACCCCCATATATGGTAAAAACCATTCAAAAATCTTCTTTTCCAGAACTGGTGGGCCGATTTCCACGAAACTTTGTATGTAGCATTGGGGATCTCAGCCCATCATAGTTTGATAAAATGATGACCCTTGGATGACCTTGACCTATTTTACGGCAAGGTCAAATTTGGAAATATAGGCTTTTACATAGGAAAAAGTGAAAACTATGGATTTTTTGAAAACTATTGCAGCCTGAGGCCTGAAAAGTGGTAGATGCAAACAACTAATAGAGTAGATGAAGGTTTGTGATTAATATAGGTCAAGGTCATCTCTTGACCTTGGCCAGTCTGTTGTCCATACACAGTTTTCAAAGATCTTCTTCTCTGAAACTGCTTGGCCAATCAAAGTGAAATTTTATGTGGAGCATCCATGGGAAGGGTAGACGAAAGTTTGATCGCGAAATCCAGGTCACATGACCAAGATGGCCGCCACGCCCATATATGGTAAAAACCTTTCAAAAATCTTCTTCTCCAGAACTGGCAGGCCAATTTTCATGAAACTTGGTATGTAGCATTTGGGACTCCAGCCCATCATAGTTTGTTGAAATGATGACCCTTGGATGACCTTGACCTATTTTACGGCAAGGTCAATTTTGGAAACATAGGCTTTCACATGGGAAAAGGCGAAAACAAACTGTTGCAGCCTGAGACCTGAAAGTTGCTAGATGCAGACAACTAATGGAGTCAGTGAAGGTAAGTAATTAATGAAGGCCAAGGTCATGTCTTGACCTTGGCCCAAGGTCATTTAAATATCAAAATTAAAATTATGGTTTTCTCAGAAATCACTAGGTTTGGAAACTATTGCAGCCTGAGACCTGAAACTTTGCAGATGCAGACAACTTGTGAAGTCAATAAAGGTGTGTGAGTATTGAAGGTCAAGGTCATTTCATTATGACTTAATACTCCAAGATCAGGCTTCACACCCTCTGTACCCGTGATACAATCAGTTACCTAACGTCGGAGACTGATACAACTAAACGCGGAAGATGGAGTCAGGTGAGTGGACGATTATTTTAATTTTACAGGCATTTATGCGGGGGAGTTTGGGTCAAGAGTCGGCAGAGAAATAAAGTGCACATACCTCTGTTTGTTTGCCATCAACAGTATTCTAAACAACATCTCCTTGCCACAGAAACAATAGTTTTCTCGGCGGAACATTCCACCATCGTCACGAAAAATGATTGCATTTGCTAATTTCTCCAATCTTTCGTCACCTATTGACATTTTTAACGTTTCCATATAGACCAAAAACATTCTTTGTTACATACAAGCAGAAAACAATAATGAAGTCAGGCTGGTTTGTTCACAATATGGCGTTGAACACACACAGGGAAGATCGATTAGGATACAACTTACCCATATGAGCCAATTACCTCGATACAACTAACGTATAAGATTTTTGGATAGAAAATGATGCTCCTTACGTCAGAGAATAGAGCAAAAAATGATACTACTTACGTCAGAAGACTATTGTACATTGAACAGCCCACGGACTAGCGAGCACGAGTGTGTCAGGCAGGGCAAGTTTGCATGTGTTCCTTATATCAACATGTTCCAAGGGCTCTTGTTTGTGTAAATTTAACGGTTGGTAATACGAAATGCTACTTATTTGTTTATTTATTTATTTATTTATTTGTTTTAGTCACAACGCATCTAAGGTTGACCAACAGTTCACACATTTCCACCAACAAACACATAAATTGTATCAGCAGAATGTATCTCAATCTCAATCTCAAAAAAAAAAACAAAAAAAAAAAAAAAACAAGCAAATTCAGAGAATTTATGTCGCCCGCCTTAATTGTTTAGTTACACAAATATAATCTGAGAATGATGTATATCCAAACCATATGCACTTTCTTAGTGTAAATGTCCGAAAAACAATGAAGTTCAAATTGCAAAAAGAAGTGCCAAAAATAAATCTATGTATTATATTCAAACCACATGCACAGTTTCAAAGCATGGTCAGGACATATGTACATTTTCAAAACAATCGGAATAAAACAATAGGAGGAGTTGTGCACATAAGGCACACACTGTTCATTCATTTTCATTGTAAAAATGCCTGAAAAATGTTCAAATTGCAAAAAAGGTCAAAATTTAATCTGAGGATTATATCCAAACCACATGCATATCTTCAAAGCATCATGAAGACATCTGTAAAGTTTCAAAAGATTCGGAATAAAACAGTAAGAGGAGTTGCGCACACAAGGTACCCACTGTCCATTCATTTCCATTGTCAAAATACCCGAAAAACGACTAAGTTCAAATTGCAAAAAAGTATTAAAAATTAATCTGAGGATTATATCCAAACCACAAGCGCATCTTCAAAGCAAGGTCAAGACATCTGTACAGTTTCAAAAGAATCGGAATAAAACTGTAGGAGGAGTTGCGCACACAAGGTACCCCTGTCCATTCACTTTCATTGTCAAAATGTCCGAAAAAATGACTAAGTTCAAATTGCGAAAAAAGTGTCAAAAATTAATCTGAGGATTATATCCAAATCCATATACAAGGTGTATGGGGGAGGGGGGGGGGGGAGATGGGGGCTACGTGAAGAACATCAATCGGATGAACAATGCAGACATTTCCCCTTTTTTTCTTTTTCTTTTTTTTTTTTTTTTCTTTCTTTTTTTTGAGATTGAGATACATTCTGCTGATAAAATTTATGTGTTTGTTGGTGGAAATGTGTGAACTGTTGGTCAACTTTAGATGCGTTGTGACTAAAATAAATAAATAAATAAGTAGCATTCCGTATTACCAACCGTTAAAATTGCACAAACAAGAGCCCTTGGGAACATGTTGATATAAGGAACACACGCAAACTTGCCCAGCCTGACACACTCGTGCTCTCTAGTCCGTGGGCTTTTCAATGTATAATAGTCTTTTGACGTAAGTAGTATCATTTTTTGCTCTATTCTCTGACGTAAGGAGCATCATTTTCTATCCAAAAGTCTTATACGTTAGTTGTATCGAGGTAGTTGACTCATATAGGTAAGTTGTATCCTAATCGATCTACCCTGTGTGTGTTCAACACCATATTGTGAACAAACCAGCCTGACTTCATTATTGTTTTCTGTTTGTATGTAACAAAGAATGTTTTTGGTCTATATTGAAACGTTAAAAATGTCAAAAGGTGACGAAAGATTGGAGAAATTAGCAAATGCAATCATTTTTCGTGACGACGGTGGAATTTTCAGCCGAGAAAAATATTGTTTCTGTGGCAAGGAGATGTTGTTTAGAATACTGTTGATGGCAAACAAACAGAGGTATGTACATTTTATTTTTCTGCCAACTCTTGACCCAAACTCCCCCGCATAAATGCCTGTAAAATTAAAATAATCGTCAACTCACCTGACTCCATCTTCCGCGTTTAGTTGTATCATTCTCCGACGTTAGGTAATTGATTGTATCACGGGTACAGAGGGTGTTCAGGTGAGCGTTCTCAGGACCAATGGTCCTCTGGTTTTTTATTTTCCCTCGTACAATTAAACAGACATGATCGTGTCATGAAGAAAAAAAATCCAAGCCCAACAATTCCCTCCCAACGCCATAAAAATCAATGATTGCTCCCGAATCATAATATCCATATGCATAGCATTTTATGAGGACTATACGCAACCCCCCAACACCAACATATTAAGAGAGTTGTGACCCTATGTGATCTCCCATTGCAACAATATACTGTAGATCCGGAAATGTTCGCAAGAACTTAATTTTCACTAATATATGCGAATTGGTTGCCTCACTAATTTAAAGTTCTCGCTAATAAAGAGTCACTATTAATTTCATAGAATATGTCATGGACACTCACTCGCAAATTCAAGAACTCACTTATAATTCGGAAATAGAAAATTCGCGAAATAAAAGTCACGCGAACATTTCCGAATTTACAGAATAGCTATTGCATCAGACAATTCGTGACATTTGTTGGCTTCATGACCCAAAAATGAACAGGGTACAAGAACAAAAACGAAAATGAGCTGCATGGTAATAAAACCTTTGTTTAAGTGAAGACAAAGAAGCAGATCAATTCTGTTGTAACTACACAGCTGATCAGTGTCTTTATTTTGGCCTCACAGACAGTACAGACTGTACAATCCCTCTTCTTCTGTGACTTTTCAGGCAGGTTTGTGTAGGACCTGTTCCAAACCCCCTTAGACCTGTTTTCTAGCTAAAATAATGTCAGTTTTTCAAGACTACATGCAAACAGGTCTATGAACAAGAAATTTAACCACAACAAAACACAGACCAGCTATACATCCACATAGGTTTATTGGAGTGAAGGAAGTTTTTGATCTGGCATAAAAAAGGCTGTAACCTGACACCAGTTTTTCTGTTGCCTCATGTCTAGATCCAAGATTTCAAGCTTCTAGTCTTTGTGGCAGTACAAGCTGTTTTGTGTTGGTTATGTTCGGAATTTTAACGCTGAGCCAAAACATAAGCAGTTTAGCTACATAAGGGCAACAAAAACACAGAATCTGATCAGCTTTACAACTACATAGGCTGGTGGGAGTGCCCTTGATATTCAAAAGTATTTCTGTTTTGCTTATTTGTTTAACAGTGCATATTTCACTATAAAACCTATTTTGTTTGTGTTTTGTTAAGTCATGATTACTTTCATAACGAATATGATCAGATCTGAGAGGATACTCAAAAGTTAAGGTATGACCAAAAGTCATAAGAGGATTTTTATATAAATATGAAAAACAGACTTCCATAATAAACCAACCTTAGTATGTATGCTTTCGCAAAAGCAAACAAAAACTAGTTCTCTTGGACAAAATACCATATATATGAATTTGTTCATGCCTTTCACTATTTTGCTTTTTTGTTTTCTATTTTAAATACTGGACAAACATTCCTTTTAAAAGGAAACTTTTATTTCCTTTTTAGTGACATCAGGAACGATTTTTATATTTTATTTTATACCAAGCAGTGAATTCTGTGTATATAAAAAATGAATAAAAGCGATATTTTCACTAATGATTGATATCGGCCGATATTTTTTTACTGTAAAGTTTGGATTAATTCTGACGTTTTTCATTCACTTGATGTCATTTTGATGTACTTCACTTCAGAAATTCAAATGCAGTTATTTATGAAGGAAAACATGACGTGGGGTATTATTCATTTTCTTAGAATGTAAGGAACAAATTAGGTACCAGAATTGCTTGTGGTTCCATTTTTTTTTTTGTTTTTCAATGGGAATTGTATAAAATAAAAAGAAAAACTTTTATTTCAGTAAACATCAAATATATTTTGTCTTGTGTGTTGAAAGCATTGCAATTTTTACTTACGCTGTGCACTCATGAAAATTCTGATGTTTTCAACACACTTGATAAAATATATAAAAAAAAGTAAATATCCTGTATTTCATATTTGGATAGAATTCCTATCAGCAGAGAAGAATAGCGGCAGAACATGGGGAGCTGTTTTCTTTATCATCACAGCTGTGCTGTTTGCTTATGTCCCATATATTTAACACCAGGCTCGTATGTGTTATTAGCTCAATGGCAAGGTCAACTTAGGCCGCCCATGCATTTGAATGGGAAAAAATAGGAAAATGTCATTTAATGGCAAAAAACTGGCTAGGAATAAGCAAATGGACAGAATATTCATGTTTATGAAAATATTTTGGGCCCAGAGGGTTGTCTGCCCCTGTCCCGGGGCTATATACATGTGTATGACCATAATATTCAAACATCTTCTTCTCTGAAACCGCTTGGCCAATCAAAGCCAAACTTTATGTGGAGCATTCTGAGGAAGAGTGAATGAAAGTTTGTATAAATGGTCAAGGTCACATGACCAAGATGGCCACCATGGCTATAAATAGCAAAAACCTTTAAAAATCTTCTTCTCCAAAACCAGAAGGCCTATGATTTTGAAACTTGGCATGAAGCATCAGGCAATGGAGCCTTACAAAGTTTATATAAATCATGACCTTGGGATGACCTTGACCTTTTTTACAGCAAGGTCAACTTAGGCCGCCCATGCATTTGAATGGGAAAAAAAAGGAAAATGTCATTTAATGGTTGTCTGCCCCTGTCCCGGGGCTATATACATGTGTATGACCATAATATTCAAACATCTTCTTCTCTGAAACTGCTTGGCCAATCAAAGCCAAACTTTATGTGGAGCATTCTGAGGAAGAGTGAATGAAAGTTTGTATAAATGGTCAAGGTCACATGACCAAGATGGCCGCCATGGCTATAAATAGCAAAAACCTTTAAAAATCTTCTTCTCCAAAACCAGAAGGCCTATGATTTTGAAACTTGGCATGAAGCATCAGGCAGTGAAGCTCTACAAATTTTGTATAAATCATGACCTTGGGATGACCTCGACCTTTTTTACGGCAAGGTCAACTTAGGTTGTCCACGCATTTTAATGGGGAAAATTGTTACAATGACATTAGAAGGGCAAAACTTGCAGTAAATTGGCAAATGGACTGAATCTTTATGATTTAAAAAAGAAATTGACTCCAGAGGTTGCTCTGACCCTGCCCTGGGGATATATACATGTATATTACCATACAAGTTTATTGGTATATATCTCAGGTCTCAGGTGAGCGTTTACAGGACCATTGGTCCTCTGGTGGATATAAGTATGCTTTTTAGCTCACCTGAGCCAAAGGCTCACAGGTGAGCTTATAGGATAGGTAGGCATCTGGCGTCTGGCGTCGGCGGTGTCCGTCCACAATTTCAAAGAATATTTCTAAAGCTAGTGGGCCAATCTTGATCAAATTTAATGTGCATCATCATTGGATTGGGCAGATTGATTGCATTAGGTTTTGGAGCAGATTGTATCAAAATTGTGTTTTCCATGGCAACATATAGCTCCCATAGACTTACAATGGGAAAAACTGAAAAAATCTTGTGCCATTCATGCGCTTGGGGTCAAATTTGGCCATGCCCCAGGGGTCGATGGTTTCCATAGACTTACTATAGGAAAACCTTCAAACATCAATATCTCCAAAGCCAGTAACAGGATCTTGATCAAATTACACACACAGTATCACTGGGCAGTAGAGCGGCTTAGTGAGAGATTTTGAGGAAATACTTCAGTTGATGATACAAGCATGAAATTTTCACCATATGTTCTTTACATAATACACATTAAATTCTGATCCCTGGCCACTTGAAATTCCGCCATTTTCAAGATGGCGGCCAAAAAACAAAATGGCCGACAGTTGTGAAAGGAGTACATGTAGTAAATTGCTCATATCTTAGGTTCTTTTCATCATAGAAGAACAATATTGATACCAAAATGAAGCTAGATGATTGTTCTTTCAAATAAAGTTCCAATATGCAAATTACTTACTTTGCATATTTATGAATATTAATGAGATCTTTCTTTTTTGGCTAAAAAATGAGAAAAAAACGCATCTTATTTTCTCAACGATGTAAAATGTTAAATAAAATGGATAACTGTGGCTTTGGTATTGCTAGACCATAAATTTTCATAAATTGACATAAGCTAATTAGCATGTTCATGAATATTAATTTTAGAATATTTCAAGAGTTTGCATGTCCTTACGTATCAGTTTGGTTTAGAAAGTATATACAGTAAATTGCTCATATCTTTGGTCCTGTTCATAATAGAACAACAATATTGATACCAAAATGAAGCTAAATAATTTTTTTTTTCAAATAGAGTTCAAATATGCAAATTACCTCATTACCTCATTTGCATATATGTGAATATAAATGAGGTTTTTGTTTTGCTAAAAACTTGAAAAAAAATCACATCTTATGAAAAATGTAAAATGTTCATGGTGAAGATTGTCTATAAATATCACTTTCATTGTAAAATAAATGTCATTAATATAAGATCTATGCCATTGTGCTTTCCTTCAAAAGGTGGGAGCTAAGAGTCTTGAAGAATTTAATATCTACATTGCAAACAACATCATTCCTTTCTGTCACTATGACCTGTGCATAATTCTGCGCAAGATAAAATTTATCTACAAGAAACCCAAATATTTCTGTTTTGTTTTCATCATATCTGATGAAATTGTTCCATGATTTTGGATGTCTGCAGTTACCATTTACTTTTCGGTATACACCAGTTACTATTTTCTGCCTGGTCTCATCCTTGAGTCTATTTCGGAGATAAATAAAAAAAACATACACCTTGGAATGTTTTCTGGCATATGACTCAATATGAGGTACGATCGCCTCCTTGGCATAAAGTTTTTGATGCTCCAGGTTAGACTACTGTGCTCATGTGTATTTGGAGAAAGCAATTAGCTAATAACTTGCAAGTATGTTGTTGCCCATTCTGGTATGCTTGAAATGAGCCGTACTTGCAATTATAAATTATGACTTTTTTATTTAACTGACTGATGTGTTTATCAAATACAAGAGAAGCACTTGGGCACTAACAAACTGCTCTACATGGCCGTTGTTGATCTGAAGAAAGCAATTGATCGAGTCCTGAGGGATGTAATCTGGTGGGCAATGCGAAACCAAGAATTTACAAATGACTAGTGCGTCTGGTCCAGTCCATGTATAAGATCATGAGAAGCAATGTTAGAGTGGGCAGTGGATACAGTGAGGAGTTTGGTGTCAAAGAAGGTGTTCATCAGGGCTCTGTCCTTAGCATCATTGTGCTATAGGCTTTATCCAGGGAGTTCCGCACAGGCTGTCCTTGGGTTCTGCTGTATGCAGATGACTTATGATATGACACTGTCGAGTCCACGGAAGAACTACCTGTTAAGTTGAAGACTTGGAAAGCAGAGATGGAGGAAAGGTCTTTGAGTGAACATGGGGAAGACAAAGATCATGGTCTCTGGCCTCAAACTGAACCTTCTGAAAAAAATCTGGAGAGAACCCTAGGTGTTGGAAGAAATGCCGTCTTCTGTGGTAGATACTTGTCCTGGATCCACAAGAAATGCAGTGGCATCAAAGGCTCTTTGTGCCGTGATCCTGATTTCAGCTGTGCTGCCTGCCTAGGAAAGGCGCGTCCCATAGATGGAAGGCTAGTGAAGGAGGTTCTAGTTGATGGCGAAAAAGTTGAGGCTGTACCAGAGTTCTGTTATCTGGGAGACATGCTTTCTGCTGGCGGAGGTTGTGAACTGGCTACAGTCACGCACTGCAAATCGGCTTAGGGCAAGTTCTGCTAACTACTCCTTATCCACATCAGTCTGCCACGTTTGACCAGAGGTCGAGTGTATTCAACTTATGTACTGCCACATGCAGCAGAAACATGGGCAATAACTGGCTAAACTTTGTTGCCTGCAGCGCAATGACCGTGCAATGATGTGCTGGATCTGTAATTTCAAGGCGAATGATGAAGGAAGCTCAGACTCCCTTCTCTCAAAGCTTGGACTTCAGGATATAGATGTAGTGCTTCGCTCCAGCAAGATGAGATGGTATGGACATGTAGAGCGCATTAAAGGCTTTATTTCTCAAGTACGCAAGCTAAATGTAGTTGCGCAGAATACATCCAGCAAGCTAAGGAAATCATGGGATGAACTGTTGTTGGACGACGAAAAGAAGGTTAGAATGGATACTGCCGAGCCGTAAGAATCGCTCAGAGTGGAGATGTCGTCTAAGAATAAAGACAAAACTGAGATCCGTTAAGAGCAGTGAGTATATTTGTGAGAAAGGTGATGGGCCATACCCCTGTTTCGGCTATTCAAGCCTTTTCAGTGACCCTTTAGAATTGGCAACATGGAGCCAAAGAGAATTGCTGTAATTTTGCAACTTTTAACAGGGTAGTCAATAATAAAGACTTGTTTGTTTAATCAAAATGGGGCCAAATACAGTAAACGTTGGTACTAATTTTCTGATTTCTCAAAATAACCTCTCTGATCTCAAAGGACCAAAAGGAAAATATAATCTGCACTATGAAAGATGTACAGGGAGACTTTTTAGGGCCGCCACACGGCACAACAACAGCTGCAGTAATAGCAAATAAAATGAAACTGAGATCCTTTAAGAGCAACGAGTATATTTGTGAGAAAGGTGATGGGCCATGCCGCGGTTTTGGCTATTCAAGCCTCTTCAGTGACCCTTTAGATTTGGCAACATGGAGCCAAAGAGAATTGCTGTAATTTTGCAACTTTTAACAGAAGGAGACTTGTCAAACAAGTGAGGACAAAGGACCATAAAACGGATATGATGATGATATGATCAGTCGACAGACTTAGTAGATGCAAGCAAATAATTGATGGGAAATAATGTAATCGTTGGAAGCTCACTACAAACATAAATTGTAAATTTTTAGTTTGAATATATACATAGGAGGGTATGCACTATAGGGATCAAACATGTGTTTTTATATGATTAATACGTTTTGATATTCATTTAGCCAGTGAACACGTGCGAGCTTAGAAAGAAAGTACAATGACATATGCTTGTAATGACATTTATTTTACAATGAAAGTGATATTTATAGACAATTTACAGAATGAACTGTCTTAGCTAAACTGATACAGTCTTGAAGTATTTAAAGATGAATATTCATGAATATGCTAATTGGCTGTTGTTAATTTATGATTCTTTATGGTGTAGAAATATCAAAGCCACAGTTATCAATCTCATTTAACATTTTACATCATTAAGAGAATGAGATGTGATTTTTCCAAGTTTTTGGGCAACAAAATAAGATCTTTTAATATTTATAAATATGCAAATGAAGTAATTTGCATATTTGAACTTCATTGGAAAGAACAATCATTACGCTTCATTTTGGTATCGATACTGATGTTCTATGATGAACAGGACCTAAGCTATAATTAACTGTAGGAACTTTTTAAACTAAACTGATAGATAAGGGCATACAAAGTCTTAAAATGTTTTAAAATGAATATTCATGAACATGCTAATTATCTTTTGTTAATTTCTGATACTATATGGTCTAGCAATATCAAAGCCATACATGAAGTTATCCATTTCATTTAACATTTTACATCGTTCAGAAAATAAGATGCGTTTTTTTTTCAATTTTTAGCCAAAAAAGTAAGATCTCATTAATATTCATAAATATGCAAAGTGAGTGATTTGCATATTGGAACTTTATTTGAAAGAGCAATCATCTAGCTTCATTTTGGTATCAATATTATTCTTCTATGATGAAAAGAACCTAAGATATGAGCAATTTACTACATGTATTCCTTTCACAACTGTCGGTCATTTTGTTTTTGGCGGCCATCTTGAAAATGGCGGAATTTCAAGTGGCCAGGGATCAGAATTTAATGCGTGTCATGTAAAGCATATATGGTGAAAATTTCATGCTTGTATCATCAACTGAAGTGTTTTCTCATTAAGCAGCTCCACTATATAGGAAAGATTACATGCTGTTTTTGGCAGATCAGAATGGAACTCTGGTTGACATGGTAACATATACATTTTAATGGGAAAAAATAATAAATTCTTCTTTGAAACCACTAGGCCCACAGCTTTGATATTTGTTGTATGGCAATGACTAATGGTTCTCTACAAAAATTGTGCCATTCATGTCCCTGAGGTCAAATTTGGTCATGCCCTGGAGGTTGATAGTCTCAATAGACTTACTACTATAGGAAAACCCATTGACTCTTTGTTCTTATGCAAGTAAAGATGTCCAGATCAGGTGAGCGTTTACAGGACCATTGGTCCTCTGGTTTCCTTATTTTGCAGGACTCTGCAATAATATAAAGGTATAAATTCACAGAGGTTACTTTGTTAGCATAGTGTAGTTTAGAAGCTGTTTTAAGTATTCTCTGTTTTACAATCACCTATTAAGGTAAAGAACCATAAAAACCGTGGCGCTTAAAGGTCCATGTGTCGCGAAGGACGAAATGCCATAACGTCGCGCCAATGACGTCGTATTCAAGATGGCGTCGGGTGTAGGTTTGCGGTCGGAACACACAGTACATATGGACAGAAGCAAAGAAACGGATCGCTTTTATCGGTTAATTTACGAACAGACGCATAATGATGATAGAAAATGATAACGGCGATCGTCAAATGTTGTTTCCAATTTTATGCATATTTCTTTATTTAGATTACTAGCGTGTGCTTTCGGTTTATAGTATAAAACTGGTGACAAAAAGACTAAAAATTTATAGAATTTCCAGAAAGCTGGTGTACGTAATTACGTGCATCCATTCATTTTGCATGGCTCAATCATATGGAAGGTGAGGTGCAGGAACGGGAGGATCAAACTCGCCAACGCCTCATTATCATTTATTTATACATATTGTTCATTCACCTGATTATTTATTTATTTATTTATTTATTTATTTATTTATTTATTTATTCAAGGTGTTTTGTGGCTTATCCGATCAAGCTTTCAAGCCTCGTGGAAGAAGAAACTTGAGCTTTGCAATCAGTCTCTTTGTGAGAAAAACAATAATAGGGGTTTCACAAACCAGACTGTACAATCACAGAAGCAGGATAGAAGCTTGAAATTTTGGATTCAAGTAGAAGAGAAATTGTAATATCGGAGTGACGAAAACAAAGGTGCTTATCAACAGTGCAGTTACTGCATAGCTAATCTGCGGCTTTGGTTTTGCATACGCAGATTGTTGGTTTTCTGATGCAGCGGCTCGTTTATAGGTACAGAAAAGAGAGACATGTGGCAAAAAAAAAAAAAAAAAAAAAAAAAAAAAACCTAACGTATTAAACAGAATCCAGCGGTTTAGTGGTTAAGAGCGCTGACTTCATTCGCGCGTAACCCGCGGCATTCGATCATCTCACGGCTATGTCTGATGTTGGTTCGAGCCCCACATCAGGCACATGTGAGACTAGCCAAGTTCGGATTGTGGGTGTGCCAGATTTTATTTTCTCATCCCACCTTCGTCTGTAATAAGTTAAAGAGAGATAATAAAACTAAAGCAGACAAACATTATTTACAATAAATGGTTTGTACAAAAAGACATACCTTACATCGCATGCATTGCACGTTTGATGCAATGATATTATGAATAATTGAATAAGTTTAATTGAAGGCCATCTGATTACTGGTTAACCGCTCAGGTTTGAGCCTGCCCAGGAAAAGTGGTTTTAAGTCAAACCATCCATACATATACGCCTTATTGGCTTAGTTTAAATGGGTGGTTATAATTTCAAGCACTTTTTGTATGTCATGACATCCTAATTTTGGGTAAAAGTCCCATAAAATGGAGGCAACGTCCTGACATGACCATAGCTGTTGGTTGGGATGTTAAGCATCAGTTCAAACACACAAACACGTTTGATTGAAATTTAGGGTCAAAGATTTTGAACAGTACCTCCATGTACAACTGTTGGACTTAGGCACGGGTTCGACCCATTCACTGTTTGTGATATGACCGAAAGGTCGTTGAACATTCGGAATCGAGTTGAAAATTAATTCAGATATAAGCACACGTTAATATCTTAAAGGGCCTGTTACAGGGTATGGGAAATTAACATGGGAGTTTGCCCACGCATGGAATTTTATGAAATTATGTGCATTAATTGTCTTGGTTATGACTGCTATAATAATGGTGTATTCCCTTGTAAATTCAATTCCACTGGCAAATTATGACGTAATATATACTCATCAAAAGAAGTTTTGCACCATTAAGATTTTTTCATATTTTTAAGTGACATTTTAACTAACAAATTTATAACCTAGCTTTTTGAATTTGCACAGTCTGAAAGAGTTTGATAATGTGTTTGAAAAGACTAAAAATCGTTGCAGAAACAATTTTAGGAAAAATTGAAAATTCCCATTTTCTGTAAATGCTGAAAATTGGTAAATCGAAAAAATGCCACAAAAAATGCCACAGCATTAAGAGCACATTTTTGTTTCCAAATTTACACACAAGAGCTCTAAAGCTAATGATTAAGCCTAAAAACAATTTTAAAAATCTCAAAATTTTAGTAAAAAATCATTTTTTGACAAAATTGCAATTTTTGAGACAAAATGATAAATATTGGAAAAAATGAGTAAAATCGAAATTCATTTCAATTTTGGATCACTATGAGATGTTTTGACACCAAAACCTGCCTCATGTGTTCTTTCAATTAAAGGCAATCTCATGTCAAAGATGCTGCATGAGTACTTTTTTGATATGCAGCTTTTTAAAAATTCTGAACTTGGATGGATTGAAAACCAGTACCTCCAGTTAAAAATTAATGGGTGCTGCATGCTGTGTTTGAAAGAAAAACAACCCATTTTATTGGAGAGATGAGTTACTAAGCATTATCTTACAATTTAAACAAAATCTCAAAAATAGTTATTTTTTGTCAAAAATAGTGTTTTTGCCCCAAAAATTCGATTTTTAGTTTTTTGCTTTAAATGATTGCTTTCAGTATCTCGAATGAGGATGTGAAACGAATTCGGGTTTGGAAGCCCAGAAATAAAGATGTGGGCTTTTTACTGCATCCCAAATGTTGGTGTTTTCAAAAACATGCATTTTTGCACATTTTTATTTAATCTCTTTAAGAAAAAATATTGACTTGTTATTCAGGAAGTCCAGAACTTTAAGATGGTATTAAGTTTTAAAAGTTTATTTGAAAAAAATCTATACTAGACATTATTTTAAAATGAGAAAAATATTAACTGGTGCAAAACTTCTTTTGATGAGTATATGACGTCACTACGATAGCTAAGAGCACCCCACTTTAAACGTTTCTATAGTGGTCAACGATTCATGAAGCAAATGTTGGAAGCTTTCCAGAAATAAAGTAGTCATTGGTAAGTTTGCTGATACTATAAATGACTTTGTTGGTATCAAGAAGGTGGCGGAGCAGTCATTTTCATGTACATGTAACCCCTATTTTCACGTGGTTATTTTAACAGAGGTAGAATTTGAATTAAAAATTTTCTGTGTTCCAGTCTTTGTCAAGACACCATTTTAATATAAAAACTGCCCACATATGTTAAGAATATATTTGTGAAATTTCACGAAAATCGTGGACCGTTAACATGGTGTTTTGTTACATTCATTACACATAACCCTTATTCATCAAAATGTTAACTTGTTCACTAATAATTACAAAGTACTTAAATAAATGATTTATGACTGTAGGAGTTTTACTGTAGGCTTATTATAAGCAATTTATATTATTATAGCATGATTTTTATGAAACCCAACACACAGACCTTATACCCTGTTACATAAGTTACCGTTTGGACAGTCTTAAAATAATTTAAAGAGTTCAATAAAGTTTTGTGTTTAAACATCACATTAGTATAATTGCAGGGTTTAAAATGCAATATTATTTATCTTCCTGAATTCAAAGTTGTCTCTCAGTACCCTTTCCATTTGTTACATATGTTACATTTAGCGCAAACATGTAATGTGGACAATTTTCATATGATCCGATCTTTAAGAGCTGATTTTTTTCTTCTTATTTTAAATGGATGTTAAATGTTACTAATTAATACACATGCTTAATCATGGGGCTGTTCAATTACATTAATCTTATCCTTATTTAATTAGCATGTTACAAAATTATAAATTAAGAAATTACATTTCATTGAACATCACAATACATGTACTGCGATATTAATCTCAAGAAAAGATTATAAGTTCATAACCCAATCTGTTTTTCTGACATTTATTCATCATTCACCATGTTTTATTTTGATGCAAACCCTATCTTAGTACTTTTGCAGGCTTGTGCAACCGATAAGAACACATAATATGCAAGATTAATGTTTGTATAAATTTGTATGAAAGGAAGCTAGTTTGTCTACAAGACGTTTGTCATGATATGACACAACTTACTTTATAAAATCTAATTTTTACCAAGAAAATATTATCTTTAATATTCAGTTCTGAATGATGTAATGTATGTAACGTACAATATACGTTTAATAGGCTGAATAAGATCCAAAGGAATGTGAATATAGGAAGTGGACTTGCTTCAACGATGAAACATACTTCATAATCAGCCTAAATGCATATATTTTATAGGAGAGTTTGTTTTGATGTTACAAGCATTTATGTGGGTAACATATGTAACATATGTAATGCAGTGATGTTGCATTTGACTGAAGGCTAAATGCTTTAAATACTTATGGCATATGACTACAGAATTTTTGTCTGTTTTTATCTCATTTAAAGATCAAAATCAGATCGTTTGTTGAAAATCAAAGTTATAAAATTTGGGTACAGTAAGCGATATAGGAGGTACTCTAGCTTTCCCTCTAAAAAATAAAACATGGAATTGGTATGTTAAAGTAATATACAGTGAACATTTGTCTATATTTTCACTTGTGTCTTTTACAATAAAATACTATTGGTCCAAGAGTGAGAAATAATAATATCAGATTCAGTTTGTCACTACGAGACAATTCCACATGGACCTCCATGTCTCACTCCTATATGAGAAGCATAACATATGATTATCAGTTAAACAAATTTAAACATCCTCTATTATTTCCTCATTAGAATAATTCAGAGCTTTCAGCATTGATTCAACTGAAGGCAAACTGTAAGTCATTTGGACTCACTGCTGTTTTAGAAATACTTTATATCGTTCTAAACCTAAAGAAAACAGTCAAGTGTGAAAACAGATAGTAGAAAACCATCATGAATAACATCTTTTTGGCAAAAGTAAGCAATGGCCAGGAGCTGCTGCAATAAGAACCAAGGTTCAACCTAATATCCCACGTGGAAAACAAGCGAAATAACAAATATTTACTTGTACAAAGAGAATGTACAGTTTGACAAGAGAATAGCTATTTCCCAACAGGTGGCCACTCAGTTACATAAATGTAACTACATGTATGCCATTCTGGATTGTCTTAGCACAATGTGTGTCAGAAATGTGCATTATGGTCATAATCTTAAACCTTTTTTGCGATGTTTTGGATCAATTTCAATATTTTGTTAAAATTATGAAAAGTGACATACATGTATACAATGTAAAAAATGACAATGTTACCGGCTTTGAATTATCATGAAATTTTGCTCATATCAAGAGGATATACATGGCATGTTTTTATGCAAATATGGTATCTTGACAAAGACTGGAACATATTTATTTTTTAAGTTGAATTTGGTATTTTTTGTAGATTTTCGAGAAAAAAATGAGAAATTTTATAATTATTTAATCAGGAAATTAATCTAATACTTCTGTAAAATGATTTTACTGTATACGTATAATGCCTGGGATGTTCTCGAGCCAATCCATTTGACAAATCTTAGAAAATTATAAAACTTAAATTTTAGGACACACAAAGATGAGGGCAGGTATCATGTCATTGTGGGAGTGAGCCAAGGTTGTCTCCTGAGTCCTATAATTAATTATTTAATTCAATATATACATTTTCGTAGCTTATATATGATGACCTACTTATGTGTAAAATTTAAAGAAAATCCATGCGTGGGCACATTTGTAACACCCCCTTTGCCACCTAAAGCTCATTCTAATAAACCAAATCCGCACGCTTCTGAAACATGTCCGAAAAGTCAAAAGGCGTAATCCTCATGGCGTCAACGTCAGTTACGGAAAATTAAGAGTCTTCATTCGTTGACAAATACCGCCGAAACCAACCTGGTAGTGAAGGACTATACTGAGTTTTTAAAAAAATTCTATGGATTAGTTCTCTTGTAAATGGCGCTCATGTGCAAAAAGCGACACGTTTTTATTACTTTCCCATTGCGTCACGTACACATAAAGGCATTTTTAGCCATTTTAGAAGCGCGATTTGCAGGAAAACCAACCTGGTAACTATGTTTTTTTATTACACGAATCGATAGATCTAAATGTTTTCTCTAAAATATCAAAAAATAAAAGAATTCTATGGATCAGCATTTTTATGGTTCTTTACCTTAACTACTAATGCTGTAGCTTCCAATTTCTATTTGGTTTTGCATAATGTGCTGCTAGTAATGATGGGGCTAGTTTGTTGTGCATGTCAGACGGATTTCAAACCCAGTCTAACAAAAACAACCACAGAATATTATGGCATCATAGATTACAGAAAAAGAGGAATTCTTACATACCATTGTTAAAAAGATAGAAGGATTCTGTTGCTTACTATTTGTGCACAAAGTCTTATCGCATCACTAATATGTTGCTTAAATACAAGATCAGAAAAGCCTGGGACAAAAGTCTCTGTCCTATGCAACCTCTTTCAGCCATGGATTTTGACAAAATATGTCAAATCCAAGTTAAAACAACTATGATGAGAATCCATAGTGCATACTGTTGAGTATCAAAACAACATCTCTGCTGACTTTGACGATTTATGTACTTGCATTCAGGATTAACCCAAAATAAACATTTTGCAACAAAACGTTCATATATAATTTCTGTGTGAAATCTGAGAAATTAAAAAAATATATATTTCTAAGTGGAAAATTATCCCTAAATTATCATGAACTGACAGTGCAATTGTGCTTGCAACTATGTCAACTTTGCATGGCTAGTGTTACAAGAGTTGTAGTTCTTGCATTTAAAAGATCTGTTTATTCATTCCACTTGCAGTGTTCTGAAAACACTGTTCAATGGCAAGCCTCCCACGGGCAGATTAGTAGATTTTAGTTTCTGTCTTTCATTTGATCAGTGACCACCCTATCTGAATAGTGTGACAAAGAAAGATTCATTTAAAAAAACTAGTTTGTTGATAGATTTTCAATTATAGGTTTTGCTTTATGGCTGAAGACAGAAGTTTGTTCAACCATTGACAGTCTGCTGCACCCACACAGACATGAATGACAATTAGTCCAGTGTTTACTTTACTCTCTCATATCTTTTTACCATTAATTTACCATACACTCCAACAATGTTTGAATTTGTTCATTTTTTGAAATGAAAAAATAAGAGAAAATGTTGAAATCTGATTAAAAAGAGATAGAGAAATACTTCCTGTCTATGACAACCAACATTGTTGAGCCTGATTAGTCTCTAGTTATGCCCAATACTGACTGCCTACACCTGCTGATCCAGACATTGACAGTCTATGACAAATTGTTCTTTTTTCTGGGATGATTATAACATGGAGAGTCAAATTACATGAATGTTGTATTATATTACTGAACATTTCAATGAGGTCCTCTTTCTATGACTGTAGGTTATATTTGTGACGCTGCATGTTCTGCCTATATATGCTGGAACAAGCAACAAGCTGATGTGAAAGTCAGACCTGTCAAGGAATAACAAGTTAGATTGCTCATGGAGTGTTAGACATCATGATAAACTTTATTTAGATTTAACAGACTTACCATGGAATAATAAATTAAATTGTAAGTCAGACATCATGGAAAAATATAAGTGAAGATGTAGCAAAAAGTAAGACAGATTATGGAAAAGCAAATTAAAGTTGGACATATCGTGGAAAGTTTACTGCAGACTTTATTTACTTGAGGTTTGTTTTCCGCACCTGTAATGTTGATCGAGTTGATACAGGTTGGTATGGGCAATATAGAAACGTCACCATGGCAGCCTAATAGCCTTACTATTTACAACCAACAGGTAAGTTCTTACTGCACCTGCTTATTGCAGTGTGATATAGGAGTTGAACTTTCCATCTTGTCTGTCTGACGACAATATGCGCCCAGTTATACCCAGTTTTGCCTAGTCTAGAACTTAAGTGTATGTCTCTGTGGCAATGATAAAATAAATTATAATGGGTATAGTAATTATTATCATAGCCCTGCTTTGGAAAGTTGTGCTTCATTGGATTCACCCTGTCCTCATATTATGTTGTACCATCCTTCTGTGAACTACTTTTACGGGTCTCCACTCAAAATCTCGAAAATAAATGAACAGAATCTGACCAAATTTTGTATGCACATCAACATTGACAAGATAAAGCTCGGGTTTGTTACCCGTCAAATTTTGCAAAACTTTAACAGAGTTGCGGCCTTTGTTTTGTGTCAGAATTTCGTTACTGCTCAATAACTTGAGAATAAATTAACGGAATCACACCAAATTTTTATACAAATTAACATAGACAAGATCTAGCTTGGGAACATTACCAGTCATATTTCTAAAAACATTAAGTTATTTTTTGCGCATCACCATTGACAAGATCTAGCTTGGGATTGTTACCCTTCATATTCCGCAAAGTTTTAAGGGAGTTACGGTCCTTGACTAACATCAAAATATTGTTTGAGAACAAACATACAGAATCTGATATTTTTTTGTATGCACATAAACATTGACACGATCTAGCATGGGATTGTTACCCATCGTAAGTTCTAATGGCCTTATGGCCCCAAGATAGAATTTCGAGATGTAGTTTAGGATTGTAGGGTTGCTGCAAATTTATTTTGTTTTGTATGAAAGGTGGGTGGGGCTGGGGGGGGGGGGTAAAAAGCCCAGAAGTGGTGCTATAGAAAGATCCTCTGACAATTCTATTTTTTGATTATACTCTTTAGCTCGCCTGTACGAAAGTACAGGAAGAGCTATTGCAGTCACCCCGGCGTCGGCGTTAGCGTCGGCATTAGCATTAGCGTTGGCGTCGGCGTTGCTCAAAATGTTAAAGTTTTTGGTTAAAGTTTTTATGAGTCTATATCTCTTGAAGTTGGAGATGGATCAAGTTGATACTTAGAATGTTGGTAGATATTGGTCTGAAGTCTTATGCTGTACCATCATGACCCACCTGGGTGACCTTGAGGTCAAGGTTACGGACTTAGAAATTATGTGTTAAAGTTTTTGGTTAAAGTTTTATTATAAGTCTATATCTCTTGAAGTTGTGGATGGATCAAGTTGATACTTTGCATGTTGGTAGATATTGGTCGGATGTTTTATTCTGTACCATCATGACCCACCTGGGTGACCTTGAGGTCAAGGTTATGGACTTAGAAATTTTGTTATAGAGTTTTTGGTTAAAGTTTTTGTAAGTCTATATCTCTTGGATATATTGATGGATCAAGTTGATACTTTGCATGTTGGTAGATATTGGTCTGAAGTTTTATGCTGTACCATCATGACCCACCTGGGTGACCTTGAGTCCAAGGTCACAGACTTTGAAATTTTATGTTATTTTTTTTTGCTTAACATGTTTTGAACTGTATATTGCTGGAACAGATGGATGGATCTAGTTGATACTTTTCTGTTAGATATTTTTCTTAAGTTTTATGCTGTAGCATCTTGACTCACTTGTGGTCAAGGTCACAGGCTTAGAAATTTTATGTTATAAGTCTATATCAAATATGTAGATAGATCAAGTTGAACTTGGCATGTTGTTAGATATTGTTCTGAAGTTTTATGCTGTACCATCATGACCCACCTGAGTGACATCGAGGTCAAGGTCATGGGTCATAGATTTTAAAAGATTTAGTGGCAAAGCACAAGTCAGGCGAGCTACGCTGTCCTGCAACAGCTCTTATTAAACCATGCACCTTCACCCTTGTTACCCTGTCTGTCCTTCATTCTGTTATAGAATTCAAACATAGTTTGTATATTTTATTGATATTGTATAGAGTTTCAGCCCATGATATTAAAAATGTCAGGAATTATTTCTACTTCTAGTATAATTTCTTATTCATGTACAGTGCAGTATTTACATAATGTTTTCAGTTCTTTCTTGTTCTCTAATACCATAATTCTATTGTTTTGGTAACACCGTTCACCTTTAACCAATAAAGCTGCTACTAGATTTACAGAAGTAGCTAATCCGTAATCCCTTTAAGACCAAATGAGGCTTTAAATCTGCTGTAAACATTACAAAACTTTCAGTTTTAATACTTAGTTTTTTATTGTATGATTTTTCTTCGTTTTTTTTTCTTCTTTTATTTTATTTTAATATATTAAACTGTATTTCTTTTTTATATGTGTACACATGACTGTATATAGTTCGTACAAATGTCTGTATGATAATAACATGGATTTTATTTTTAGACATAAGAAGCTGCTTTTGTAATGGTTATAGAGAAAGGCAAATTATCAAGCCAACAGTGGAATATTTTAGATATTTTTCAGCAGACTTTCATGTTACTTGGACAAATAAAGCAGTGTTTATTTTCAACAATGCAGATTAAAATTTGATATGATTTCATTAAATTTTTATTTGAAAGTGATCATTATAAAAAAATAATTGTTTTAGAAAGTGAATGGATATTTATTTCATATCATTTTGGGTTTCATAATTAAATTTTTGGATTTATGCTTCATTAGTGGAGCAGTTAAACAGTCTATCTTTTTTATATATATTTTTTTTGGCTTCCACTTCAACAGAGTTAAATAGAAAACATAATATTGAGTGGATACTATGTGAAAACTTAATTAGTAGTACAGTCATGTAGTGTTGCAATCATACATTATTGTGAACAGAGATTTTGATATTGACAATTTTCTGCACTGGTCACAAAATGCAGACTGCAAACTTCTTAAAAGAAAATATGGAAATAAAACTATGAGTAGATGAGACTGAAGTTCAATATTCAGATCTGGTGCAGTTTTGTGATATAAGAGTAGAAGATGTATGATTCCAACAATTTAATGTTGGAGTCAGAAAAGTCCAACCTAGCACCGTCTGAAAGATCCAACTTGACATACAAACGCTCTCACTCTAGGAAGGTAAGCTATCTCATGCTAGCACTGTCTGATTCATCTAACTTGACACACAACCGCTCTCACTCTATGTCACGCTAGCATCGTCTGATAGATCCAACTTGACATACAAACACTCTCACTCTAGGAAGGTAAGCTATCTCATGCTAGCACTGTCTGATTCATCTAACTTGACACACAACCGCTCTCACTCTATGTCACGCTAGCACTGTCTGATTCATCTAACTTGACACACAACCGCTCTCACTCTATGTCACGCTAGCACTGTCTGATTCATCTAACTTGACACACAACCGCTCTCACTCTATGTCACGCTAGCATCGTCTGATAGATCTAACTTGACACACAACCGCTCTCACTCTATGTCACGCTAGCACTGTCTGATTCATCTAACTTGACACACAACCGCTCTCACTCTATGTCACGCTAGCATCGTCTGATAGATCCAACTTGACATACAAACGCTCTCACTCTAGGAAGGTAAGCTATCTCATGCTAGCACTGTCTGATTCATCTAACTTGACACACAACCGCTCTCACTCTATGTCACGCTAGCATCGTCTGATAGATCTAACTTGACACACAACCGCTCTCACTCTATGTCACGCTAGCACTGTCTGATTCATCTAACTTGACACACAACCGCTCTCACTCTATGTCACGCTAGCATCGTCTGATAGATCCAACTTGACATACAAATGCTTTCACTCTAGGAAGGTATAAAGCTATCTCAACCTAGCATCGTCTGATAGATCCAACTTGACATACAAATGCTCTCACTCTTGTAGGTAGATAAGCTATCTCATGCTAGCGTCACTGAGAGATTCAACTTTACATACAAACGAAATGTGAGGCTTCTTGAGCCGAAGGCTCACAGGTGAGCTTATAGTATACCCATGCTCCAGCGTCCGGTGTCGTCCGTCGTCCACAATTTCAAAGATCTTCTCCTCTGAAACCACTTGGCCAATCAAAGCCAAACTTCATGTGGAGCATCCTTAGGAAGGGGGAATGAAAGTTTGTATAAATGGTCAAGGTCACATGACCAAGATGGCCACCATGGCTATAAATAGCAAAAACCTTTAAAAATCTTCTCCAGAACCAGAAGGCCTATGATTTTGAAACTTGGCATGAAGCATCAGGCAGTGGAGCTCTACAAAGATTGTATAAATCATGACCCTGGGATGACCTTGACCTTTTTTACGGCAAGGTCAACTTAGACCGCCCATGCATTTGAATGGGAAAAAATAGGAAAATGTCAATTAATGGCAAAAAACTTGTTAGGAATGAGCAAATGGACAGAATAATCATGTTTATGAAAATATTTTGGGCCCAGAGGGTTGTCTGCCCCTGCCCCGGGGCTATATACATGTGTATGACCATAATATTCAATCATCTTCCTCTCTGAAACCGCTTGGCCAATCAAAGCCAAACTTTATGTGGAGCATTCTTAGGAAGAGTGAATGAAAATCTATATAAATGGTCAAGGTCACATGACCAAGATGGCCACCATGGCTATAAATAGCAAAAACCTTTAAAAATCTACTTCTCCAGAACTAGAAGGCCTATGATTTTGAAACTTTGCGTGAAGCATCAGGCAATAAAGCTCTACAAAGTTGGTATAAATCATGACTCTGGGATGACCTTGACTTTTTTTACGGCAAGGTCAACTTAGGTTGCCCACGCATTTAAATGGGGAAAATTTTGCAATCTCATTTGAAAGGCAAAACTTGCAGTAAATTGGCAAATGGACTCAATCTTTATGATTTAAAAAAAAAATTGACTCCAGAGGTTGCTCTGACCCTGCCTTAGGGTTATATACATGTATATTACCATTCTAGTCAAACAAGTTATTGGTATATATCTCAGGTCTCAGGTGAGCGTTTACAGGATCATTAGCTCACCTGAGCCGAAGGCTCACAAGGTGAGCTTATAGGATGGCCATGATCCGGCGTCCGTCCGTCGTCCGTCGTCCGTCGTCCGTCCGTCGTCGTCGTCGTCGTCCACAATTTCAAAGATCTTCTTCTCTGAAACCGCTTGGCCAATCTAGTTGAAATTTTATGTGGAGCCTCCTTGGGTAGTGGCATTTCAAGTTTGATCGCGAAATCCAGGTCACATGACCAAGATGGCCGCCACGCCCATATATGGTAAAAACCCTTCAAAAATCTTCTTCTCCAGAACCGGTGGGCTGATTTCCACGAAACTTGGTATGTAGCATCGGGGACTTCAGCCCATCATAGTTTGATAAAATGATGACCCTTGGATGACCTTGACCTATTTTACGGCAAGGTCAAATTTGGAAACATAGGCTTTTACATGGTAAAAAGTGAAAACTATGGATTTTTTGAAAACTATTGCAGCCTGAGGCCTGAAAAGTGGTAGATGCAAACAACTAATGGAGTAGATGAAGGTATGTGATTAATTTAGGTCAAGGTCATCTCTTGACCTTGGCCAGTCTGTCGTCCATTCACACTTTTCAAAGATCTTCTTCTCTGAAACTGCTGGGCCAATCAAAGTGAAATTTTATGTGGAGCATCCATGGGTAGAGGAGATGCAAGTTTGATCGCGAAATCCAGGTCACATGACCAAGATGGCTGCCACGCCCATATATGGTAAAAACCACTCAAAAATCTTCTTCTCCAGAACCGGCAGGCCGATTTTCATGAAACTTGGTATGTAGCATTTGGGGCTTTAGCCCATCATAGTTTGATAAAATGATGACCCTAGGATGACCTTGACCTAATTTACGGCAATGTCAATTTCGGAAACATAGGCTTTTACATGGGAAAAAGTGAGAACTATGGATTTTTTGAAAACTATTGCAGCCTGATGCCTGAAAAGTGGTAGATGCAAACAACTAACGGAGTAGATGAAGGTATGTGATTAATGTAGGTCAAGGTCATCTCTTGACCTTGGCCAGTCTGTCGTCCATACACACTTTTCAAAGGTCTTCTTCTCTGAAACTGCTGGGCCAATCAAAGTGAAATTTTATGTGGAGCATCCATGGGTAGGGGAGACGAAAGTTTGATCGCAAAATCCAGGTCACATGACCAAGATGGCTGCCACGCCCATATATGGTAAAAACCACTCAAAAATCTTCTTCTCCAGAACCGGCAGACCGATTTTCATGAAACTTAGTATGTAGCATCTGGGACTCCAGCCAATCATAGTTTGATAAAATGATGACCCTAGGATGACCTTGACATATTTTACGGCAATGTCAATTTTGGGAACATAGGCTTTTACATGGGAAAAAGTGAAAACTATGGATTTTTTGAAAACTATTGCAGCCTGATGCTTGAAAAGTGGTAGATGCAAACAACTAATGGAGTAGATGAAGGTATGTGATTAATTTAGGTCAAGGTCATCTCTTGACCTTGGCCAGTTTGTCGTCCATACACACTGTTCAAAGATCTTCTTCTCTGAAACTGCTGGGCCAATCAAAGTGAAATTTTATGTGGAGCATCCATGGGTAGGGGAGACGAAAGTTTGATCGCGAAATCCAAGTCACGTTACCAAGATGGCCGCCACGCCCATATATGGTAAAAACCACTCAAAAATTTTCTTCTCCAGAACCGGCAGGCCAATTTTCGCGAAACTTGGTATGTAGCATTTGGGACTACAGCCCATCATAGTTTGATCAAATGATGACCATAGGATGACCTTGACCTATTTTACGGCAAGGTCAATTTTGGAAACATAGGCTTTTACACGGGAAAAGGCGAAAACAATGGATATTTTGGAAACTGTTGCAGTCTGAGACCTGGAAGTTGCTAGATGCAGACAACCAATGGAGTCAATTGAGGTAAGTAATTAATGAAGGCCAAGGTCATTTCTTGACCTTGACCCAAAGTCATTTAAATATCAAAATTAAAATTATGGTTTTCTCATAAATCACTGGGTTTTGAAACTATTGTAGCCTGAGACCTGAAACTTTGCAGATGCAGACAACTTATGAATTCAATAAAGGTGTGTGAGTATTCAAGGTCAAGGTCATTTCATGATGACTTAATACTCCAGGATCAGGCTTCAGGTGAGCGTTCTCAGGACCAATGGTCCTCTGGTTGGTCCTCTGGTTTATGCTCCATATAGAAAGGCCTGGTCAGTGTTGCTTTTTCAAACTGGTGTCTTAAATGCTTAGGGTTATCATGGTAGATCTTTTAGTGCCAGTATATGGAGTTTTTAGCTCAACTGCACGAAGTGCATAGAGCTATTGCAGTCACCCCGGTCATCCACGTTCCCGTTCCCGTTCCCGTGCACGTTCCCGTGCGCGTGCGCGTCACACTTGCGTTAAAGTTTTCTAGAAGTCCATATCTTGACAACCACTCATCAGAAAGCATTCATACTTGGACCATAGATACCCTGTAGGGTTAGCTTTCATTCCATGGCATCGGGCCCCTGGGTCCGGGCCAGGGGGTGGGGCTGGAGGTTAAAATCTAGAACACCTTCAAAAATGGCAATTCTTGTGTTAAAGTTTTCTAGAAGTCCATATCTTGACCAACACTCATCAGAAAGCATTGATACTTGGGCCATTGACACCCTGTAGGGTCGGCTTTCATTCCATGGCATCAGATCCCTGGGTCCATGCCAGGGGGTGGGGCTAGAGGTTAAAATCTAGAACACCATTAATAATAATGGCTTTTCTGTGATATAGTATTCTAGAAGTCTATATCTTGAAAACTTTTTATCAGAGGGCTTTCATACTCGGACCATAGGTACCCTGTAGGGTTGAGTTTCATTCCATGGCATCGGGCCCCTGGGTCCATGCCTGGGGGTGGGGCTGGAGGTTAAAAACTGGAACACTAAAAAATAGATGTACTGCTGTGTAACTTTTACAAGGAGGCATATCTTGACAACAACTTATCATAAAGCATTCATACTTCATACACTTTAGGTTCCATGACATCGAACCTCTGGCTCAGAGTCAGGAGGGGCGGGGCTAGAGGTCAAAATCTAGAACTCCCCAAATTTTTTTTTCTTTTTATTTTTTAATAGAAACAACTTAGGAGGATGGTTGGTCATTCATCCTTTGACTTTGTGACACTGACTTGTGTGTCATGACGGTAAGGGTCGGTTGACCTACTTTCCATGGTTCAGTGATTTTGCCTTATATCTTGACACTCAATTAGTATATTTTCTTACTTCTTTCAGATTATGAGTTAGTACGACCAGGCCTTTGACCCCAATATACTTATAGGTCACTGTGACCTAATTTCACGGTTCAGTGATTTTGCCTTATATCTTGACACTCAATTAGTATATTTTCATACTTTTTTCAGATTATGAGTGAGTATGACCAGACCTTTCAATATACTTATAGGTCACTGTGACCTAATTTCACGGTTCAGTGATTTTGCCTTATATCTCGGTACTCAAATGGTTTATGAACAAACTTCTTTCAAAGTATGTTTGCGTATGACAAGACCTTTGACCCTGAAGTAGTCCTAGGTCACTGTGACCTAATTTCATGGTTCAGTGATTTTGCCTTATATCTTGACACTCGATTAGTATATTTTCATTCTTTTTTCAGATTATGAGTGAGTATGACCAGACCTTTGACCCAATATACTTATAGGTCACTGTGACCTAATTTCACGGTTCAGTGATTTTTGCCTTATATCTCAGTACTCAAATGGTTTATGAACAAACTTCTTTCAAAGTATGTTTGCGTATGACAAGACCTTTGACCCTGAAGTAGTCCTAGGTCACTGTGACCTAATTTCACGGTTCAGTGATTTTGCCTTATATCTTGACACTCAATTAGTATATTTTCATACTTTTTTCAGATTATGAGTATGACCAGACCTTTGACCCCAATATACTTATAGGTCACTGTGACCTAATTTCACGGTTCAGTGACTTTGCCTTATATCTCGGCACTCAAGTGGTTTATGAACAAACTTCTTTCACACTATGTTTGCTTATGACAAGACCTTTGACCCTAAAGTAGTCCTAGGTCAATATGACCTAATTTCATGGTTCAGTGATTTTCCTTTATATCTCAGCACTCAGTTGGTATATGAACATACTGTAACGGCACTGGCTATTTTTCTGTAATTCGTATGGATACACCATTATTTTAGAAGCTTTTGTATTTTATTTGTTTACGAGTATCAAAATAGAACCTGAAACGAACCAGGGCCGAACCAAATATGTGCCAACTTCGCATCGGTTTTCCCGAGTAAATACGCGATGACATCGGTTATTGACGGTTAGAATAAATCAAGCATACACTAAATAATCTAAGCATACCGTTCTTATTCCGCTAAATCATGTTTTGTGGCTGTATTTTTCATCGAACCCCGTCCCGAAACTCGATTTATAAGCTGTCATTCGCTGCCTTTTAGTCGTGTTGAACGTAGATATCCGAATGTTCCGAACGTTATTTTGACGACAGCATTTCTGACGTCACTGCGCGAGGCACTTGTTTGGTCGTGGGTATAAATAGGAAATCCTAGGCGCAGTGCGGCAGTTGCGAAATGGCTGGCAACTCACGCTGAAGGGTCTCCACCTGAAATGCTGAGGCGTCTGCGCCTAGATCGTTGTTGATACGCCTTGGTGCACAAACTTACGAGTTTGTAGGCAGAATGTGTCAACAAATATGCCGATCTTGGTGCATGGATGCTCTCTCATTTTGGGTGGGTCCCAGGTTGGAAACTTTACTCCCTTTGATATTTACCGTACAAATAAATAATTCTTAGGCGAACTTGGCACATGTTTACTAATGATTATTTCTTATCATAATTTATTCAGATTATTTGCCATGCTAAGTGTTCAAAACGGTTGCGCCACGATACACGCCTCGATCAGCCAAGTATGGAGTAGACTCTGGCGTAGACCCAGGCGTAGACTCTGGCGTAAACCCAGGTGTAGACCCGGGCGCAGCACAAATGCATTGACAGTTTGGTTTGTAATAGTGCTGTTGGCTTATCTAAAGCGTGTTGATGATGATTTACAAACTGTCAATAGTAAACGAACTGTAAACACAAATCAGATTTACGTGTTATGAGTCTGATGCATTAATTAGATGAATTTAGCTTAGCCTAACTTGGATTATTTTCTTTTTCAATACGAAGACTAAGATAACAAAACGAACACTTGATTTATTATTATTAAATTGCATCTCAGGTACATGTTTAACGTATTAATTGACCTTTGTTAGAAACAATGTTCTTACGCCTGTTAAAGAATAATGCAACTTTGACTACGTCAATCAGGGCGTCAACCTAGGAGATAACCCAGGCGCGCCTTGGTACGCGCCTGGCTGTATGAATGTTGGTTGGCGTTGCCTGTTGTTTGATAGGTATTATTTATATAGACAATTTAGGGTTCGGTATTCAGCTTACGTAGGGGACATTCACCTTGGCAGATAAAGACAGTATGCCAACAGACTGTTGTGTTGGAAGTCTTACGTGTCAGAATGGACTCAATGATGACATTAGACTGAGTTGGTCGGATAGTGGTGATTTTCTCTACCTCGGCATTATAATACTGAACATAAGAAATTGGTTAATGCCATCCTTTAAAATACTAAGGGTAACGTTAAGACAATTTCATACGAATATTCTCGAGAGTTTTATTGTATTGAAGGTAGAATTGAAGGTAGACATACAGTATCTATATTCTGAAGCATGTTCTTACATTATCACTTATAATTAAGAATTGTTACTTTTACCGAATCATTTAGTATGATAACTCATTTAGGATGCTGAGTTGTATAACTTCAATTGTTAAGGGTTAGTCCTTAAGCTAAGGAGTAAGAGACTACGTACGTTATACAACTTTCTCAACATGTTTTGCAACTATATTCAAGTATCAAGTCAATTCTATTCATTTACTATATGACTGCAACTATATATAATTGTACATCTAAGAATACATTTCTGTGTAATAAGACTTTTGTTTGTAAAGTAAAGTTTATGGTGTATCCATAATAACAGTAATCGATTTCATCAATCGTTTATTTTACTTGTAACATGTCTTCATGATTCAACTATCTACTTAATTGTTAAGGGAAATATGGAATAAATTAAGAAAACTAAAGAATGGCTCGGTATCATTTCACTCCCAAATAGCAGAGTTATCAGCCCAGGTCGGATCCACATATAATTCCTTGTGAATTCATTGTGACTGGCCACCTATCCTGACTACGATATAAAGAGAGTATACACTCGACCAGGTGGTCCCGTTGCAATACTTCTTTCACGATATGTATGAGTATGACAAGACCTTTGACCGTAAAGTATTCCTGGGTCACTGTGACCTAATTTCATGGTTCATTGATTTTGCCTTATATCTCGACACTCAGTTGGTATTTTTTCATACTTCTTTCTGATTATGAATGAGTATGACCACACCTTTAACCCAAACATACTTATAGGTCACTATGACCTAATTTCATGGTTCAGTGATTTTGCTTTATATCTCGACACTGAATGGGTATATGATCATTTTTCTTTTACATTATGAGTAAGTATCACTAGACCTTTGACCCTGCAATACTTATAGGTCAGTGTGACCTTTTTTCACGGTTCAGTGATTTTGCCTTGTGTCTTGGCACTCAGTTGGTATATGAACACACTTCTTTCACAATATGAGTGAGATCTTTAAATCTTAGGTAGTTATAGTTAACTTTCATGGTTCAGTGATTTTGCCTTATTGCATCAAGGCAAAAAGATGTATGAGCATAATGCTTTGGGTTACTGGTCGGGTTTGGCCTTATGTTTGACAAAGGTAGGAAGCAGTCGAGCATGCTGTCCTGCGACAGCTCTTATTAAGATTTTTTGCCAATTTTCAGTTCTTACCATCGGGAGAAAGGACTATTCCACTGCTTTAAAATGAGACCATGTTCAGTAGTCTAGGATAAGTAACAGTGAACACATAATCTATTTTGTATGTACACCCCCATGCTCAAGAATCATGTTAACCGTTGCCATGGAAACCATGCAATTTTTCATAGTGTAATTAAGTTTATAAGTTTATGTTTGATTACAAAAAATCTTTGCATTTCTGGTTCCAATGAATGACTTGGCACCCATGAAAAATTGTCCTGGGGTGAAAAGGTATGTCAAATTAGCACCCAGGTTACCTAGGTTTTGGGCAGTTCTAGAAGAAAAATGTATGTCCAACATATGCACGAACGGACGTAAGACTGGATTATATATCCTTTGACCAATCGACTTCTTGTGTGTATTATCAGATGCATTTCATACATTTTCTTTGCAAAATAAGAAACCATGCAATGTTTTCAATTGATTTTGATAGAAATACGAATAATTCATATATCACGGCTAACAAACCTTTAAATGCGTAACCGCGGTTAAGAAAAGAAATCTGATTCACGTCCTTCCGATTTCGCATCAGATGACCAACAAAAGGTAAACAAACTTTTGCAGCTCGTGTTTCCGAGTAAAATATTTCGATTCGAAGACAGATATTATAATTCTCTCAATGCTATTTTATCAGTTAGACATTATTATGTCTCCCCCCGACAGGGTCGGGAGACATATTGTTTTTCCCCGTGCGTCTGTCTGTCTGTCTGTCTGTCTGTCTGTCTATCTGTCTGTCTGTCTGTCTGTCCGTCACAAATCGTGTCCGCTCTATAACTTGAAAACCGTTAAAGATTTTTCAATGAAACTTGGTACACTTGTAAACCACGACGAGACGATGTGTCGCGCACAAGAACCATAACTCTAGCTTGAGTATTATTTCCCTTTGATTATTTTCGATACAATTTCGTGTCCGCTGTATAACTTGAAAACCGTTAAAGATTTTTCAATGAAACTTGGTACACTTGTAGACCACGACGAGACGATGTGTCATGCACAAGAACCATAACTCTGGCTTGAGTATTTTTGGAGTTATTTCCCTTTGATTATTTTCGATACAATTTCGTGTCCGCTGTATAACTTGAAAACCGTTTAAAATTTTTCAATAAAACTTGGTACACTTATTGAGCATGATCAGACGATGTGTCATGCACAAGAACCATAACTCTGGCTTGAGTATTTTTTGAGTTATTTCCCTTTGATTATTTTCCATACAATTTCGTGTACGCTGTATAACTTGAAAACCGTTAAAGATTTTTCAATGAAACTTGGTACACTTGTAGACCACGATGAGACGATGTGTCATGCACAAAAACCATAACTCTGGCTTGAGTATTTTTGGAGTTATTTCCCTTTGATTATTTTCGATACAATTTCGTGTCCGCTGTATAACTTGAAAACCGTTTAAGATTTTTCAATAAAACTTGGTGCACTTATTGAGCATGATCAGACGATGTGTCATGCACAAGAACCATAACTCTGGCTTGAGTATTTTATGAGTTATTTCCCTTTGATTATTTTCCATACAATTTCGTGTCCGCTTTATAACTTGAAAACCGTTTAAGATTTTTCAATAAAACTTGGTGCACTTATTGAGCATGATCAGACGATGTGTCATGCACAAGAACCATAACTCTGGCTTGAGTATTTTATGAGTTATTTCCCTTTGATTATTTTCCATACAATTTCGTGTCCGCTTTATAACTCGAAAATCGTAAGAGTTATTTCAATGAAACTTGGTACACTTATAAAGCACGATGAGATTACGTGTCGTGCTAAAGAACCCTTAACTCTTGTTTGCATATCTTTGGAGTAATTTCCCTTTGATTATTTTCCATACAATTTCGTGTCCACCCTATAACTTGAAAACCGTAAGAGAAATTTCAGTGAAACTTGGTACACTTATAAAGCATGATGAGATGATGTGTCGTGCACAAGAATTATAACTCTTGCTTTCATATCTTTGTAGTTATTTCTCTTTGATTATTTTTCCATACAATTTCATGACCACTCTATAACTTGAAAACCGTAAGAAATATTTCAATGAAACTTGGTACACTTATAAAGCACGATGAGATGATGTGTCATGCTAAAGAACCATAACTCTTGCTTGCATATCTTTGGAGTTATTTCCCTTTGATTATTTTTCATTCAATTTCGTGTCTGCTCTATAACTCAAAAACCATTAGAGATTTTTCAATGAAACATGGTACACTTATAAAGCATGATGCACAAGAATCATTACTCTTGCTTTTATATCTTTGGAGTTATTTCCCTTTGATTATTTTCCAAACACTTTCGTGCCCCCTCTATAACTTGAAAACCCTAAGAGATATTTCAATGAAACTTGGTACACTTATAAAACAGAATGACAGGATATGTGATGCACAAGAACTATAACTCTTGCTTGCATATTTTGGACATGCACATACATGTAGAAAGGGGGGAGACATCAGTTTTCACATAGAAAACAAATTCTAGTTAAATTTGGACCCCAAAGGATTTCCAGGAACTTTTCTTCATAATCATGATTTTTATTCCCTTCCCCCCAAACACGTGTTGGGATTGCATTGTACCGGATGAAAATGTGGGTCAGTCGCAGGGATATTTTTAGCTTACCTGAGCCGAATGCTCACAAGGTGAGCTTATAGGATGGCCATGATCCGGCGTCCGTCCGTCCGTCCGTCGTCCACAATTTCGAAGATCTTCTTCTCTGAAACCACTTGGCCAATCAAAGTGAAATTTTATGTGGAGCATCCATGGGTAGGGGGGACTGAAATTTGATCGCGAGATCTGGGTCACATGACCAAGATGGCTGCCACGCCCATATGTGGTAAAAACACTTCAAAAATCTTCTCCAGAACCGGTGGGCTGATTTCCACGAAACTTAGTATGTAGCATCGGGGACTTCAACCAATCATAGTTTGATAAAATGATGACCCTTGGATGACCTTGACCTATTTTACGGCAAGGTCAAATTTGGAAACATAGGCTTTTACATGGGAAAAAGTGCAAACTCTGGATTTTTTGAAAACTATTGCAGCCTGAAGCCTGAAAAGTGATAGATGCAAACAACTAATAGAGTAGATGAAGGTATGTGATTAATTTAGGTCAAGGTCATCTCTTGACCTTGGCCAGTCTGTCGTCCATACACACTTTTCAAAGATCTTCTTCTCTGAAACTGCTTGGCCAATCAAAGTGAAATTTTATGTGGAGCATCCATGGGTAGGGGAGACGAAAGTTTGATCGCGAAATCCAGGTCACATGACCAAGATGGCTGCCACGCCCATATATGGTAAAAACCACTCAAAAATCTTCTTCTCCAGAACCGGCAGGCCGATTTTCATGAAACTTGGTATGTAGCATTTGGGACTCCAGCCCATCATAGTTTGATCAAATGCTGACCATAGGATTTTTTGACATATTTTACGGCAATGTCAATTTTTGAAACATAGGCTTATACATGGGGAAAAAGTGAAAACTATTGATTTTTTGAAAACTATTGCAGCCTGAGGCCTGAAAAGTGGTAGATGCAAACAACTAATGGAGTAGATGAAGGTATGTGATTAATTCAGGTCAAGGTCATCTCTAGACCTTGGCCAGTCTGCCACGCATTCTGCATTCTATGCATATGTGGTTAAAAGCTGCGTCAACATTTCGGTTACGAATTTAATCATTAGAATGATAGTAATATAATCAACATAAAACACATGTATTGAAGTTTTTGTTTTTGTTAATGGTTTTACGCTGAAGTTTTAATTGTCACATTCTCTCATCCTCTCTTAATAGGTGCTAACTCAAATTGGTGTGTTTGTGATATTTGCAGTGAGAAATGTTTGAAATAAAATAATACAAACTGTCTATGCAATAGATGTAATACAATAATTCACATGCATGATATTCCTGTTCATGAAGACGATTTTACAGAATTCTGTATACTTAAATTTGCCTGTTTCCTGCTTTTATGTCATTCAAAACGCTTTACAGAGAAAATGAAATGCCACAACTTGAACCGGTATAGGTTTTCAAATGTATCTTGAAATATAGCCTTCATATTTTAATGATTAAATGCGTAACCATCTTTTCCTTCCCTTCAAATCGGTAATGCCAGGCACTAACACAACGAAATACTGGCACAGACATCAGTTGCAATTTATTTAATATATTTTTGTAAATTTGTCGTGGAACAATCACTAAAATTTGACATTTCCCAGCAAATTGTCCAATTTTTAGTTGTATTTCGCCGACTTTGGCCGTGTTGTAACACCAGGTTCGAAGAAGGGAATAAATAATTCGAAGACCATCAAATTATTTTGCGAGCTATTTCGGTGCTGACTTACAACAGTAAATAAGTGACAAAATAGCATTCATAGATAATCGATATATTTCTGTACTAAAATATAATCATCAATCGATCCTAGTAGTGTATGTTTTGTTTACATTTTCTTGGTCTTCATTTGCGGAACCGGAAGGGCGTGAATCGGATTTTCTTTCTTAACCGGCGGTTACGCATTTAAAGGTTTGTTAGCTGTGTATATAGGCAGATAGCCGCTATATTGATGACATCAGAAATCGACTCTCACGCCGATGTAAGTGCGGCGAACAGGTTTAATGTTATATATATACCCAATAGATAAGTTTTATATAGGTCGTCATAAATCGTAAAAAAAAAAAAAAAAAATGCAGGAGATTCCCATTTGAAATGGACTATATTTCACAGATGTGCACTATACGAGGTATGGCAGGAAAGTTCGTAGACACCATTTGTATTTTCAACAGTAAAAGAAATTCAGTCAAAATGAATATTGCTGGGTTTGCAAAAATATTTCATGAGCAAATAGACGAAATTTTATGAAAATCTGGCCAACACGACATCTTCTACAGCCTTTTATGTGCACCTCCCTAACCGGGAGCGGGGCAAGGGTCAACGTCTCAGTGACGTTACTTGAAGTTTATTGCTGTCAGTGCTTTATATATTTGTAACAAGTTTAACCATGTTTCAGAGTTATTCCACATAGGGTCCTTGGATATCGCTACAATTTTATTATGTGTATCCAGCTGTCAAATGCAGATCTGTGCCAACTGTCCTCAGGTTCTCTGATGACCGGTTGAACATATGAAACCATTTTCATTCGCTGAGAATGTAAGACGAGTGCCCTTCCGCCGCCGTTTATCATCTTAGATGATCTATCGAGCATCCAAAAATCAACCCTGCCACTTGTTAACTGGCGACAGACAAGCTGATAGTTTTTATGTTGTTGTTTATATCATTTCCATCATGTTTGTTGGCCATTTCCATAACATAAACACACAATTTTATGGTTATCGGCTGTTCTCCGACGTCAAAATTACGCCTTTTTTTCAAACATTTTTTTCGGACTGCATCTGAAATTTTATTCACAAATATCAAACACCACTGCCATTCAGAAAACGTTGTTGATTGAACATTCTTTCAGGATCAAAATATCTTATCGTTACAGCACACTTCCATGCCGTTTCACAAGCAAAAACAGAATGTGAAAATAGTCACATTTTATCACGTTTTGACACCTGCCCCGCACGGCCCTACCCTCAAACAGAAAAGTGGCCATACCAAGCGTGTTATTACTTCAAATTGCACAAAATTTCTGAAATATACCCAAAAGATATTGCTGCTTGAAATTATGCAAAACGCTTCTTCAACAACGCGTTACTTTTTCTGATAGCTGAAGTGTCTATGAACTTTCCTGCCATACCTCGTATAATCTCTGGGTGAGACCTTGGTTGGTCATGACTTTTGCATAGAGATTGTTTTAGAGTGCCGTGTGAACACTGTGAAAGAGTAGTGTTTGCAGCACTGCAGCAAAAGCAAAGTGAAAGCATCATGAGACAGTACTGATACTGCCAGTTAGTCCAGTAGCCATCAGCATAACCTGGAAGATGATGCCGCATAAAATTTTATTGTGGTTTCTAGTTCACTAGGGCATGCTTGTTTTGAAACTGCATGATGCCACCCTGGCATCATTGAGCGTTTTGAAAAAATCAAGATGGCGTCCAAGAGGGTTGCCATAAACAATAAAACAACACCCACGAGTTTATTATACCCATTGCTTTGTGTTTAAAATGCTCATTTTATGCTATAAACATCATTAAAATGATTGTTCTAAGTTTTGACCCCCACATTATTGTTATGAGGCAAGGTGGTGGCCAAGATGGCTGCCATAATCATAATAAGCGGTGTTTTCTCCATAAGACGGCAATCAACTGCTGCATAAAAACAGTGCCTTGTGCTTGAAAGTTCATTTTTCCTGTATACATAATTATATTCTTCACTGATCAAAACATCCTTTCAATGTAATTGTTACATATTGATTTAGCAGGTTAAAGGGAGGGAAGTAAAGTAATCTACACAACAAAATGAAGTTACTTGTAAAATTGACTGTTTAAATATAGGGAAGAAAGAGGACTGTATCTATTTTTTTTTAAAGATAATTTACTGTATCCCTAAATAGAGGTATATAACGCTGGGCTCGTGGTCTCTATGTCTGTAGTGAATTTGGAAAGGAAGTAGCAGACTGAGAAAAACATATAAAAAGGTACAAGTAGGCAAATTGATTGATTGATATTTATTCGGTAAAATCAACACATACATACATACAGGTCACCTGCGCTATCTCAAACTCGGTTGTCTCGAAAACCCCACTTATGTCGAATTGATCCCTCAATCCCAAGCATCTCTCCCTATATGTTATTGTATTTTAACCTTGCTTGTGTCGAACACGGTTATGACGAAAACTCGGCTGTGTCGAAGTGATAATTCGCTCCCCACAGAAAAAGAACATTAGTTTCACCCTTCCTGTGTCAAACTTTGAAGTAAAAAATCGGTCTTTGATATATACACACAACCTTTCATCACTGGAATTGTTAAAGAACGTTTTGAAATCATGTGTCAGGTCAGGGAATATACGTTTGAAATCACTATCGATGTGGTAAACATGGTGGAAAGGAGAACCACTCAGTCCGAGAATGTGAAAGAGTTGAGATTTTTAGCTCACTAACGGCTCACAAGGTGAGCTTATAGGATGGCCATGATCCGGTCGTCCGTCGTCCGTCCGTCGTCCGTCGTCGTCCACCATTTTCAAAGATCTTCTTCTCTGAAACTGCTTGGCCAATCAAAGCCAATTTTTATATGAAGCATCTATAGGAAGGGGGAACCAATGTGTTTATAAATAATCTAGGTCACATGACCAAGATGGCCGCCATGCCCATGTATGGTAAAAACCCTTCAAAATTCTTCTTCTCCGGAACCACTGGACCGATTTTAACGAAACTTGGCATGAAGCATCGGTGACTAGAGTACTACAATGTGTTTATAAATTATGTCCTTTGGATGACCTTGACCTATTTTACGGCAAGGTCAACATAGGTCGCCCATGCATTTGAATGGGGAAAATTGTTAAAATGTCATTTGAAAGGCAAATTTTGCAGGAAATGGGCAAATGGACTGAAGGTAGGTAATTCTGAAAAAAATTTGGACCCCAGGGGTTGGTCTGCCCCCATCCCGGGGCAATATACATGTATATTACAAAAATATTCAAAGATCTTCTTCTCTGAAACCACTTGGCCAATCAAAGCCCAATTTTATAGGAAGCATCTATGGGAAGGGAGAATCAATGTGTTTATAAATAATCCAGGTCACATGACCAAGATGGCCGCCATGCCCATATATGGTAAAAACCCTTCAAAATTCTTCTTGTCCGGAACCACTGGATCGATTTCAACGAAACTTGGCATGAAGCATCGGGGACTAGAGTACTACAATGTGTTTATAAATTATGACCTTTGGATGACCTTGACCTATTTTACGGCAAGGTCAGCATAGGTCGCCCATGCATTTGAATGGGGAAAATTGTTAAAATGTCATATGAAAGGCAAATTTTGCAGGAAATGGGCAAATGGACTGAAGGTAGGTAATTCTGAAAAAAATTTGGACCCCAGGGGTTGGTCTGCCCCCATCCCGGGGCAATATACATGTATATTACAAAAATATTCAAAGATCTTCTTCTCTGAAACCACTTGGCCAATCAAAGCCCAATTTTATAGGAAGCATCTATGGGAAGGGGGAATCAATGTGTTTGTAAATAATCCAGGTCACATGACCAAGATGGCCGCCATGCCCATATATGGTAAAAACCCTTCAAAATTCTTCTTGTCCGGAACCACTGGATCGATTTCAACGAAACTTGTCATGAAGCATCAGGGACTAGAGTACTACAATGTGTTTATAAATTATGACCTTTGGATGACTTTGACCTATTTTACGGCAAGGTCAACATAGGTAGCCCATGCATTTGAATGGGGAAAATTGTTAAAATGTCATTTGAAAGGCAAATTTTGCAGGAAATGGGCAAATGGACTGAAGGTAGGTAATTCTGAAAAAAATTTGGACCCCAGGGGTTGGTCTGCCCCCACCCTGGGGCAATATACATGCATATTACAAAAATATTCAAAGATCTTCTTCTCTGAAACCACTTGGCCAATCAAAGCCCAATTTTATAGGAAGCATCTATGGGAAGGGGGAATCAATGTGTTTGTAAATAATCCAGGTCACATGACCAAGATGGCCGCCATGCCCATATATGGTAAAAACCCTTTAAAATTCTTCTTCTCCTGAACCAATTGATAGATTTCAACAAAACTTGGCATGAAGCATCGGGGACTGAAGTACTACAATGTGTATATAAATTATGACCTTTGGATGACCTTGATCTATTTTACAGCAAGGTCAACATAGGTCGCCAATGCATTTGAATGGGGAAAACTTTTAAAATGTCATTTAAAGTGAAAGTCTTGCAGCAAATGGGCAGTAGGACTGAATATTAATGATTCTGAAAAAAGTTGGAACCCAGGGGCTCATTTGCTCCAGCCCCGGGGCATTATACATGTATATTACCATAATATTCAAACATCTTCTCCTCTGAAACCGCTTGGCCAATCAAAGCCAAATTTCATGGAAAGCATCTAAAGAATGGGGGAATCAATGTGTATATAAATAATCAAGGTCACATGACCAAGAATGCCGCCATGCCCATATATGGTATAAACCCTTCAAAAATCTTCTTCTACGGAACCGGTGGACCAATTTCGAAGAAACTTGGCACGAAGCATCGATGACTCAAGTACTACAATGTATATATAAATCATGACCCTGTGATGACCTTGACCTATTTTAAGGCAAGGTCAACATGGGTTGCCTATGTATTTGAATGGGTAAACTGTTAAAATGTCATTTGAAGGGAAAAACTTGTATGGACAGTATATTGATTATTCTGAAATAATGGCCCAAGGGCTTCATCTGCCCCTATACTGGGACTATTTTCTATAACATTCGTATATACAGCAGTGAGCGTTTACAGGACCATTGGTCCTCTGGTCTAAGAACATTGGCAAGTCTCAATTTGCTTATCTCAAACTTCGCAAAACTCGAAGTAGTTTCTCCATTCCCCTTGATTTCGAGATAGCAAAGGTGGCCTGTATATAGAAATATAAAAAGTATAACGCACATTGTCTATCACAGTTAATTGTTATGAATAAATTAATCTTAAATATATAAAGACATTTTGAAAGACCCTATTTATAAATCAATCTAAAATATATAAATAAACATTTTTGAAAAACACTTTTTATAAATTAATTTAAAAAGTATAAATATACATTTTTGAAAGACGTCACTGTATAAAAATAGTTCTGGGAGAAAATACATTGCTAAAAATAACAAGTTAAAGAGACAAATTTAGATACCCCAGTAATTAAAAATTATCACAGCATAATCATGTCTCACACTCCTGGACCAAAGGAGTGTAGCAAAGCGTCACGTCAAGCTTCTTCGCCTACACCCACCGTCTCTGGAAGTGACCAAGCCTGGTGCCGCCAGCAGAATGGTGCCCAAGTGTATGAGACATGAAAAAAAAAAAGAAAAAAAAAAATACATAAAATATATTGTTATGTATGCGTGTTGAAATAACCCAGGATAGCCCATGAAAGCCCAAAGGCTTATTTCCAATGGGGTCCTGATGGTTAGATCCAAGACTACCAGACAACAAGCGCACAAAAAAAAAAAAAAAAAAAAAAAAAAAAAAAAAAAAAAAAAAATGAATCCTAAGTTTATATTCCAAGTTCTGATAAGCCAATTAATAGTATATGAAATGATCTCTGTTTCCATAAGTTTCAGTTGGGTTCTAAGGTATTGCTTTGCAGCACTTTTGAATCCATTGAAACTATGCTTTTGTTTGACATCTAAGGGTAGAGAATTCCAATCTTTAATCGCATTATAATAGAAAGTTGTTGCTGCTGCACCACATACTGAAGGTAATACAAAATTTTCAATGCTATTCCTAGTGAAATGATGATGAACCTCCGAGGTTTTGATAAAATGTTCAGACATGTATGACAGTCCAGTTTCATTGTCAATTTTGTGTACATGACTCAATCGTAATTGTTTAACCCTGAAATCGACATTTAACATTTTCAGACTATCAAGTTCCGAGAAGCCAATGTGTGATCGAGGGCCAAGATTTTTTATGAAAAGCACTGTTTTGTTTTGACAAATCTGAAGTTTTTTCTTGAGTTGTTTATTCAAACCGGAGTACCAAGATGAGCATGCATAATCCAAGTGACATTGAATAAGTGCCGAGCATATTGATTTCCTAAGTTTCTCTTCCAAAAAGCTGCATTGCCTGTAAAGAAATTTAAGCCTACCATTTACCTCTTGAACAATGGATCAGGAAAAGGCGCAATCAGAAAAAGATTCCCACTCCAAAAACCGAGGTGGGAAAAAACCAAACTAACAAGCAAGTACTTATACCATGAAAACATTTCGTAAGCCGAATGAGCAGCTATTTTCCCAATAGGTGGCCACTCAGTTACCTTAACTTAACTAAAAAAGCTTGTTTACAAAGAAAAAATAGGAAATGTTTAAAATGTGCATACAACTCTGAATTGTGATTACACCATCACCGCTTTATATACAATATAGCCACATTTCAAATAACCACATGTGTAAACCATGACCTAGTCTTTTTAGCACATGGATTCAAAAGTGATGGACGAGTTTGAAATTGTTGGCTGGAAAGTTATTGATCGCCTCTACAGCGGGGACATGGGGATTACCAACACAAAATGTTTTGGATGGAAAAGTACTAGTTGAGAAATCCACATACAGTGCGCTGGCCAGTTACAGTTGTCATCGATGGGCTGTGCTATTCTGTGGACGACTCGTAATAACTGCCAAATAATTATCTGTATGCGGTCGTGAATTGGTACTTTGGCTGTAGCATTAAAACATCACTGCATCAGGTCCTGCTCCAGCAGGACCAGATGTTTTACACATGCACTTCTATAGCAGTCACTCAACACTATGCGAACTTCTCAGCAGATGACACCTTTTAAACCACTGTTGAAAAGATACAATGATTTCGGTGTTTCATGAGCAAGTAACTGTGACTATCTCAGAGCTGTGATACCAAAGACTGATGAAAAGCACACTTACTGATCGTGTTCGGGCCTAACGCTAACTCTGTTGATGTGAGACCTGATGTGACACTAGCAAGAAGTGAGATTGCGAACTAGGGGGAGGGGAATGTGTAAGCGTCATACACAAACGTCTATGTACTGCTCAAGATTAAAATGCTACAATCATTGTAACGTAAAAAACAGCTTCTTTATATAAAAGACATAAGAGGAAGGAAAGAACCGTAAATAGTGGGTTAACCTTTAGCATGCTGAGCAATATAGTGAAATCGATATCGCAGCCCACTGACGTTTTTTCCAATTTTTTTCCGTGTTTTCTTAATTTTTGAACCATAAAAACAGCTGAATAAATTCAACAAACGCAGTAAACAAATCTACTTTCGGTTTCGGAAGTCTTTGTTACGCCGATTTCTAGCGTAAAAATTCATCATACGTACCGTTACGATGTCATATTTCGGGTGTAAATGCACCCAATTTTCCATTTACCAGCGAAAAAAGCGCTGAAAATGCATTTCTAATGCAAAAATAACGAAAATCCGATCAAAATCGGCCGACAAATCGGTCCCAAAACCACAAGCCGCCATGTTGTTTTCATGCGCAACTGTCTGGGCATCGCTCATTAATATTCATAAGTAGGCAGTGGGCGAAAAGTGCGGGAAATTTGAAAGCGGTTTTTCTTGTCGACCGCAGTCGCCTCTAGTTGGCACAGATAGGTATTCCACGGTCGACCGCAGTCGCCTACAGCATGCTAAAGGTTAAATGGTAAAACATAAGACCGTAATTTCTTTCCTTCTTGCAGTCCATGCTGTTTCTGTCAGGATGCATAGTGATGAAGTCAGTCTTAAAACAATTTCGAAGGGCTTCATACCTGACAAGCTCAGTGAACTGAGTATGCCTTTACCAGATAAGATCAGGGGAGTTATCGCAGCAATGAAAAAAATCTCTGCAAGACATATGGTTTGATGTAAAACCGGTAAACATAGGCTAACAAACACTCCCCAGCATAAGCCATATGACCATCATATACACATTAGGTTACCAAAACAAAGTGAAACCAGGACATGTGCAGACATCCATTTGAAAATCCGCTATTGATCAATATGAATGGTCTTAGTTCCAACTAAAGTCGAAATAATGTTGAAGGGTTCTGCCATTTACAACAGCCAAGTGCGTGACTCAATCAAAGGATGTTAGAATGAACTGCTGTGAATATGCTTCAGAACAACCCTGCTCATCATCAAAATATAGGCGCTTTATTAAACAACTAGCCTGTATAGTGTTTTGCAAATGCCATTGAAGACACAGCTGTTGCAATAGTTGACCAATATAGCTGATGACATTGTTAGTTATTACGAGGATAATGACACAGACGAAATACCTAGTCTCGGTTTTAGCTTAAAATGCCTAGATTTGCATCCCTCTTTTTACTCTCTTTATTCTGCTTACTTAAAACTTAACAAATGAGCCTCATCATGAGAAAAACCAACAATTCATATAAGAAAACAAAGGCGCAGACCAGTTTCGCAACTGCAAAGTGACCATCGCCTTTGTTTTCGCTAAATGGATAGAAGTTTCCTGTACTTTCTAAATCCAAAATATCAAGCCTCTATTCATCTTCAGTGTTTGTATTGCTCATTTCATGTCTGACCTGCTCAGAAAACCATGTTGTTGGTTTTCTAATGACGCGGCTTAAAATATATTTTGATAAGATTTTTGAATCAGAGGCCATTTTCCCTTTAAATATATCATGATTAAAGTGGCAATTTGGCCATCATTGTTGGGACAGAACTGAACAAAACTCTCACTTGTACTTAAAACAAAATATATTGAAAAATTGAAACAAGACGTTGGTTATATGCAGCACATGAATGCTGTATTAAACAGAGAACAAGTTCTCTATATGATTTCGGCGGCCATCTTGACCACCATCTTGCGTCATCGTTTGGTCAGAGCTTAACAAAACCTCTAACCAGTACTGTAAACAAAATATGAACAACTCAAACACCAGACATTGGTTATATGAAGCACATTAATGTTGAATGTATCAGAGAACAAGTTCTATATATTATGCTTTTGGCGGCCATCTTGATCACTATCTTGCCTTTTTGTTATGAATGGAGCGTCAAAACATAAACAAAACTAAATCATGGTGTTTATGTTATTTATAGCATTAAATGAGCATTTCAAACATTAAACATTGTGTATATGCAACTCTGGGATGCTTCTTTCTTGTTATTCTCAACCATTTTGGACGCCATCTTGAAAATTGATTTTTTAAACCATTTAATGATGCCAGAATGCTATCATGCAGTTTTTGAACTGGCATGGTCTGGTGAACCAGAAAAAGACAACAAGGACAACTAGAGAAGTGATCTTTTTGTTTCATATACATAGTATATTATGTTTTTGCGGTATTTTCCGCCATTTGTCGGCCATTTTGAATATTTCAAAATGCTCAATGATGCCAAGGTGGCATCACTCGGATTCTTCATCTGAAAGGTATCAAGAAGTGAAATCCATAAAAATATTTTATGCCGCACATATTTCCAGGTCACAGGCCAAATTCATGTTTGGCAACTGGACTAAGTATTAAAGAATATGATAGAAATAGGAGCCGTCTCGTGGGAAAACCAACAATGTGGTTTCCGAACAGGTCCGACACAAACCCACCTGTACAAGCACAGAAGCAGGCTAGAAGCTTGAAATTTCGGATTTAAGAAGAAGGGGAACTGTACTATCCGTGTAGCGAAAACAAAGACACTGATAAGCTTTGCGGTTACTGCGAAGCTGATCTGCGTCTTTGTTTTTGCATATGCAGATTGTTGGTTTTCTCATGAGGTGGCTCATAATAGAATGCCACACAGCCTCCACGGCAATGAGTAAAGAATGTTCAGTGTTAAGGGTGCCATTACAATGTGGAAATGTGGCTTCAACTGTCAGAGTGGTCTGACCACGGGCATCTGGAATTACTTGTCCAGGGCTGCACACTATCTAGCCTGTTTATCTAGACATAGGATTTCTTTTTGTAAAACATATTTTTTTTTTTAGCCATGAAATGGTTTAATTATGTGCACATGATTGTAAGAAAAGACATCTTTGTTATTTCTACTGTTAGGATACAAACCAGCCAGGTCATGAGTACTGCACAGATCAGTTTTTACATCATATTGACTCTGAGTTATCACTATATCCATACAAGTACATATTTAGAGTGCTGATTTGACCTACCGGGCCACATAGGACATATTTCTCCTGCTATTATGTTTGGTTTGTAAAGGTACTTCATTGATTTGTTTTAACATTCTCAGATTCGCTTTGAGATGAAATTAACAACAATAAGAAAGAATGATTTGGATTTACAATCTTAGTCAATATCTCAGGCAAATTATGAATAAAATTTATATCACCAACAGTGTGTATGGTTTAGACTTATAAAACTGCATTTGAAGTAGTGAATATTAAAGTTTCAAGAGCCTTGTGAACAGAAAAATAACCATGGATGTGATTATTGTGCTTTACATTCTATGAATTACATGAAATGAGGCTTATTACATGTTAGTCCGAAAAATTAGTGGACACCTGAGCTAACGGAAAAAGTAACTCATTTTTTTTGTTTATACAATTACAAGCAGTAATGTTTCATGAGAATATATTAGAAGTTTGGTTCAATTTGAAATAATTACGTGCTTGAGATGACTAGTTCTCCACTTGACGGTAGGGTCGCGCGGGGCTGGGGTCAAAATGATTTAAAATGTGACAGTTTTCACATAGTGAAAATTGTGAAAGGGCGCTTAAATATGCTACATCATTCAAAACTTTTTACCCAATGCTCAATGAAATAAAATATAAAATAAAAAAATATAGATTAAAATAATAATAATATTAAAAAAAACCCTTAAAATTACAGCATAAAAATTTTCCTAAGTTTTTGGTCTGGCAAAATAGCATATAAGTCCATTACAGCTATTTTAATGGTCCGGTCCAGCAAAATAGCCACACCTATTTTTATTGTGTGAAACTGAAAGGTAATTTATGATGTCTGTTAGAATTTCTACTTAGAGGTTTGCACAGCTCAACCGATTTCATGCATATGATATTCCCTGTTTCAGAGGGATCACCATAGTTTTGAGAAAAAAAAAAAAAAAAAAAACAAAAAAAAAAACTAACTTCTATTTGAAATTTTAAAGTTTTCATATACAAGTGCATCTTGTACATCTCCCAATCTGGAACTTTATATAGAGCTCCCTATTCACATATATACTGGTTTACTAGCTTACCGCGGCATTAATGATTGAATGGCTCACTAAATATACGCAAGATAATCAACCTTTTGTTCACACCCTGTTCGATTTTTATCATTACCTCCTACGTTTTTCTAAAAAGAAAAAATAGAATTTCCATTTGTTTTTTATTTTGCAAATTCATTCTTATTGCCGTCATATCGTTCAAGGTCGGTCAATTTTTGTTTCCTATATTACCGCGGAGTTCATCTTAATGGAAAACTGATCGGTTTGAGATGTCCTTACAATGTCGGAAAGTTATAGATTAGAAGAACAGATATTTCTCAAACAAAATTCAAGGTCATCAACATCTTTGAAATTCTTTTAGAGATTTAGGCAACATTAACATTTTCATGTTTGGACTTTTTATAGCTGTTACGTTTTTTTCACTAATTAACACCGAGCAATGCACTGAGGGCAACTGAATTCATGGCTATATTATAACATAAAAGCATGATAAATTGTGTTGTTTACACAGAAAATAAATGTTTAAGGTTTCTGTTAAAAAATAACGCGAAATCGCGGTCTAAATACATGTATGCGTAATTATTGTTCTGTTCTATTCTATTCCTACTATACGATGAACTCGTCTATACTTTTGCAGGTTTCCCGTAAAACTTACGGACATTTCCGAATCATTTGAGGATACTTCCAAATAAGGCGATAATGTGACCTATGCTGCATTCGTATTGTGACAGACCCTGCCGACATTCCCGGTATAAAAATAAAATACAAACATCTATTTTAAGAATAATAGAGGAAGTTTAGGGGTAGAGGGGGTCTTGATTATGGGTAAAATCTATGTTTTCATATGACTTTGACAAAAATATTATTTTAATAACCAGTTATCTAGACATGTCTACCAAAAAGGCCTCAAACACGGGGTTTACGTTTGCGTCGTACGATCTTGAATGTAAAAAACCACTAGGGCCCGAAGCACGCTAGAAATCACGAGATATGCAAATGCGTCGGTAACGTAGCATCCGCGGTAAAGTAGGGTCGGAGTATAATATCACTAATTTTCTTTTTTGGCTTAATCATTTGCTTTGGAGCTCTTGTGTATAAATTTGGAAACAAAAATGTGTTCTTAACACTGTGGTACTTTTGGTGGAATTTTTTTTGATTTTCCAATTTACAGTAATTACAGGTGCGTTCACTTATTAATATACCCCTGCGATATTCATAAATAAATTGACAACTTTTCTTGTTTAAGAACAATCGTCACTGGCAAGAAATAGACAACTGGATGAATTTGTTTATATAATATGTTAGGTATGTCTATAAATATTTTCTCTGTTTAAAAAACTTCCAGATCTTCTGATGTTGTATGCCTAAATTGATTACATAACATATGGAGCCAAATTTTTAACAAAAAGTTCACTGATATTCGAGTTTCAAAGATTCCACATGGAACCATGGTAAATAGTTTGTAATTTTGTTTATAAATTATGAAAGAATAGCCATTTTTGTACTATGGCTGAAAATTTGGTGTCTTTATGGGCACTATTTACAGAGTTACACCCTGATTTTCATTCATTGTGCATTTTAGAATTTTGTAGTAAGAGTTCTCACAATATAAAACTAAACATGTCAGTGTTATTTTGCAAGAAAACTAATATTCTACCTGTTTTACGAACAAAACTTGCTAGTTGATTTCTTAATGAGGTAAGCATGCCTTAAGGCACTGTGCAGTCACATATGGCTTTGTATTCTGCCAAAACGTGGGTTGACATTTCATCATACAATTCATTGTTTGTTTCTCGGCACAGAATAACATAGGGGACTTAGTCCAGCAGGAAATAAGTTTGACCTTGCAATGAGGTATAAAGTTATTTTCTTTGCTGATTCTTAGAGGTTAGACCTTGTCTTTGAAGAATCCAACTGATGACATTTTGTCATCATTGGGGAATTTGAGAAAATCAAGATGGCATCCAAGGGGTCAACCACATAATGAAAATATACATACTGTTAAATATTTCATCCCTAAATTAATGGAAAGATGCATTTATTTCCTCTGAATATTACTATCATCAACATATCTGACTCATGCTGTTATTTAAAAACTTTCCTATTTAAGATGGCATCAAAGATGGCCGCCAAAACTTGAAAAACATGGACTTTTGTGCTTTGTACAGTTTTGGCCATGAACAGCAGACTAATGATAAGTTGTTAACTCCAATTATTGTTGGTATCAATGTACATGTATCTAGCTGCAGCTATTTTTTCTAAACACATGCACCGATAATGGTGCCCAAGATGGCTACCAGAATAAAGATATGAATTTCAAGATGGCATCCCACATGTCTGCATGATAACAATTCTTGCGGTATTACTATAGGATATGACCTAAATGAAATTTTTATGAAATCATTCAGTGAAAATAATTTGCCGTTTGTCTGTCATTTGGAAAGATGTCATTTACAAAAATTTTAAGATGGTGTCAATGATGGCCAATAGATTATGTGCTATGGAGATGTAAAATTGACTTTTAAATGTTGCATACACCTTTCTAGGATGATTTAAAATGACATTAATGATATCAGTTTTACATAACTGACATATATATGACTACAATGTAACCGGTACAGATGAAATATAGAGTTCAGTAGCAATACCTGTACAGAGGTTAAAAATTTACCAAAATAAAGACACTGTACATTATGAGTGAGGTAAGAATAGAAGGCGAATAAAAATATTCCAGAAATTGAATTAAAATCCAAGCCCGGACACCAGGCGTGAAGGACAGGGCATCACAAGATATCAAAATCTATACCTGATCGAATAAATAAATATATCCAACAAAACTGGGTGTGCTTTTTGCTTGACCATATCACTGGTGGTTGATCAACACTAAGAACGTATTTTTAATGTGCAAATTATGGTTGTTGGAGATTTTTTTGTTCAATTTTACAAATTTTCGAAATTTTACTTCCTGTCACATATCAATAGGTCGGACAAAAATGATAGAACCCTAAGGAAAACACCTTGCATACCCACAAGAAGAACTTCACTTGTCTTATGTGCCCCATACAGGGCTCGAACCCACACTGGAAACAACAGTGAGATGGCTGGATAATAGATAGCGGTAATGAAATCAACAACCATAACCACTTGGCCACATGAGCCAAGACAAGATTTCAATCACTTGTACCCATAAACAAACCAAAACTAATAATACAGTACAGGATGAATAGGATATAGAGTTGCTCTTGGTATGCAACCACCCATTCAAAATGTTGTGCTTGCTATTACTGAGAACAACAAGTAGTTTGCCGAGTTGATATGTAAAATGCAGTGACCAATCTATTTGCAATAATACTGATTGTCGTAAAAGCAAAAATATTATGGGTACAGATTAGATTTAGCATTGATACAGATCAGGGACTGAGTACAGTTTAGTCATGCATATATGCAAAGCTAACTGTGGTGATTAACAGCCTTTTGTTAGACATGTCCAAGACAAGTATGTGAAGGTTGGAAAGTAAAGGTCAGTCAATTGTCTTTAAAATCGTCCACAAAAATGTACCCACTCCCATAATAATGCCAACTGGTCTAATTTGCAAATTTGCACATGGATGTATGACTGATATTTGATCTGTACTCATTGTAAAAATAAAGATACAAGCAAGGTTAGTTCATTTTGGAAGCAGTGACACTGAATGAAGAGCTTTGAGTAGGCTTAAAAATTTCTGGTTAATTGATATATGCATTTTTATTGAGAAAAGCTGTTGAAAAATAAAATACATATTGTTAGTCATCTTAAGTCCAATTCGCATGCGCCAAAAATACACACGTGTAAATATACTCCGGTGTGCAAATTTTACCCGGGGTAAATAAATGGCGCATGCGAACGCAAATACACAGCGGAGTATATTTACATATGGGTAAATTTACTCCTGGGTCTGACCAGATGCAAATTTTATTTTTACAAATACACACGTGTAAATTTACTATTATGTCCCATGCGAACGCAAAGTAAAATTTACCCATGAGCATTTTTATTTCAAGTCAATATTCTGCTTTAAGATAATGAATTTTCTCTTTTTTTGTTCCTAACTGATTATATGACAGTTGCTGAAACTGTGGACATTGTTGCTAAATAAGAGCTTAGGTGTAAACAAAAAACAGCTGTGTTTCCGCTAACCCGACCGACTCTGAGTTTTTGCGCCGACCCTGCAGTTTTTATTGCCAATAAAAATAAAATAGAAATATTTTCATGCAGACCGACTCTCAACATTTGAAGTGGAAAACAGACATTATGATTTAAAAACTGCTATAATTTCAACAATACTAGGTCAACTCGCATTCAGCTTCCTACTGGTTTTAAACTTCATCGCATGTTTGTTTTGTGTACTTATGATTAATTTTAGCACGTTTCTACCTTTTTACCCATTTTCAAGAAAGAAAAAAATACACAAAAAATAAAAAGATTTTCCGACCTACCGACTACCCCGTCTTCGGCATCTTAGCGGAAACAAGGCTATTTTTATTTTACGCCTTATTGCCATTCATAACATTTTAGATCATATGGAGTGCACACGTCAGCCACACCATTTCTTCATCATTCTTGGTTAGGATTCTTGGGGCATTTTAACAGTAATTCCTTGTGAAAGGATGAAAAAAGGGAACTGTATAACTGCTAAGGTTAAGCCTGACCATTACATGATTCCCCTCTGCTGCCAAAGTCTACATGAACACCTTGAAGCAGCCTCTTCTTGTTTTGCAAATACAGAAAACTTAAATGAACAGGTTTTAATCCAGAAATGATAAATTTACCTACAAAAATACTCCTGGCGATAAAACCCATGCGAACGCAATTTAAATTTACTCTCAGGTTGATTTGCACACTGGAGTATAAATACACACCGGAGTATATTTACGCGCGTGTATTTTTTGCGCATGCGAATTGGACTTTAGACACCACCTATGATGCAAAGGTCAAGAAAAGATACATCAACCAGAAATACTGATGCTTTTTATTGTCAAATTTGTGAAAAATCACTGAAAATCCATTGTTATTGTTTTAGCAGCCATTTTGGATGCCATCTTTAATATTTATGTCTAGACAGGATAATATAGCTTCAGTCCTGATATGTTGATATTTACATTATTTAAAGGAACACAATGCACATTTTATTAATTTTGGAGTAATATGACAACATGAATACTTGTATTATATTGTAGAACACATGGTCGCCGTCATGATTTTTTTAATTGATGACCAGATGACATCAATGTGATTATTTTGAGACAATGAATCAGTGAGAAACAAGAATTTAAGAATCAGTGAGAAACATTGTATAGTTGTATCTCACTAGTTAAAATCAAATATTTTTGTTGCTGTACTATTTGATGTCATGATGATAATCTGGCGGCCATGTTGGACACCATCTTAAATATTATGACGAAACGTCTTTTCCATTGACTGTTTGTGTTACATTTTATACTTATTTGATCATTTGACGTGAAAACAATACAGAAAGTGTCATTTTGAGTTCCTTTTAGTCTGTAATATACTAGGAAATGATATCTGGTAAACATGTTGGATGCCATCTTGAATTTTTCAAAACCCCCAATGATGACAAAGTGTCATCAGCCAGATTCTTGAAAAGCAATGCCTATACTACAAGAATCCATCAAGAAAAAAACTTTATACCCAATTACCAGATCCATCGAAAATCCACCAAATTCCTGCTGGACTAACTGGGACTTTCACAGAGAAACTTTCATACTTAGGCTATTTCTCACTGCTCATATTCATGATATTTATATCCTCTTGTTTAGGCATAAAATCAAGGAAATCGCCCGGACATTCAAAGACAGGCGTTCCTCTAATATCAATAATATGGATGAATACAAAGAACATTTGCTTTGCATAAATACCATTCTGACATCCTTTATTGGCGTGTTAATTTGCGTGACCTAATCGCTATAGAAGAGGTTTGGAATATCACAAAGAGAAGCTGTGAGTCATTGTCCAACAATAAATTTAGCGCACTTAGCCCCTCGGTGCGTAGGAAACAATCATGAATTGTATGATGAAATGCCAACCCACGTTTTGGCAGAATAAAAAGTCATGGGTGACTCCATAGTGCTTTAAGACATGTTTACCTTAAGAAGGAACACACTAGCAAGCTTTGGTCGAATAACCACCCCAGTAGAATATTTGTTTTCTTGCAAAATAACACTGACATGCATAGTTTTATATTGTAAGAACCGCTTTATCATGAAATTCTAAAATGTACAATAAATGAAAATCAGGGTGTAACTCTGTAAATAGTGCTCATAAAGACACCAAATTTTCAGCGGTAGTACAATAATGGCTATGATTTCATAATTTTCAAACAAAATAACAAACCATTAATCATGGTTCCTTGTGGAATCTTTGAAACTCAAATATCAGAGAATTTTTTGTTAAAAATTTGGCTCCATATGTTATGTAATCAATTTAGGCATACAACATCACATGATCTGGAAGTTTTATATACAGAGTAAATATTTATAGACATAACATATTATATGAACAAATTCATCCAGTTGTCTATTTCTTGCCAGTGACGATTGTTCAAAAACAAGAAAAGTTGTCAATTTATTTATGAATATCGCAGGGGTATATTAATAAGTGAACGCACCTGTACAGATAATGGGATTTTTCAGTTTTTAGCTCACCTGAGCCGTCAGGCTCACAAGGTGAGCTTATAATATACCCATGCTCCGTCGTCCGTCCGTCCGTCCGTCATCCGTCGTCCGTCCGTCGTCCACCATTTTCAAAGATCTTCTCCTCTGAAACCTCTTGGCCAATCAAAGCCAAATTTTACATGAAGCATCTATGGGAAGGGGGAACCAATGTGTATATAAATAATCCAGGTCACATGACCAAGATGGCCGCCATGCCCATATATGGTAAAAACCCTTCAAAAATCTTCTTCTCCGGAACCACTGGACCGATTTCAACCAAACTTGGCATGAAGCATTAATGGCTCAAGCACTACAATGTGTATATAAATCATGACCCTATGATGACCTTGACCTATTTTACGGCAAGGTCAACATAGGTCGCGAATGCATTTGAATGGGAAAAATTGTTAAAATTGTCATTTAAAGGAAAAATCTTGCAGAAAATGAGCAGTAGGACTGAATATTAATGATTCTGAAAAAAATTGGGCACCAGGGGCTCATCCGCCCCCACCCCGGGGCAATATACATGTATATCTCCATAATATTCAAACATCTTCTCCTCTGAAACCGCTTGGCCAATCAAAGCGAAATTTTATGTGAAGCATCAATAGGAAGGGGTAACAAATATGTATATAAAAAATCCAGGTCACATGACCAAGATGGCCGCCATGCCCATATATGGTAAAAACCGTTCAAAAATCTTCTTCTCCAGAACAGGTTGACCGATTTCAACGAAACTTTGCACGAAGCATCGATGGCTCAAGCACTACAATGTGTATATAAATCATGACCCTGTGATGACCTTGACCTATTTTACGGGAAGGTCAACATAGGTCACCAATGCATTTGAATGGGGAAAACTTTTAAAATGTCATTTAAAGTGAAAGTCTTGCAGGAAATGGGCAGTAGGACTGGATATTAATGATTCTGAAAAAAATTGGACCCCAGGGGCTCATGTGCCCCCACCCCGGGGCAATATACATGTATATTTCCATAATATTCAAACGTCTTCTCCTCTGAAACCGCTTGGCCAAACAAAGCCAAATTTTAAGTGAAGCATCTATAGAATGGGGGAATCAATGTGTATATAAATAATCTAGGTCACATGACCAAGATGGCCTCCATGCCCATATATGGTAAAAACCCATCAAAAATCATTTTCTCTGAAACCAATAGACTGATTTCAAGGAAACTTGGCGTGAGGCATCGATGGCTAAAGTACTCCAATGTATATATAAATCATGACCCTGTGATGACCTTGACCAAGTTTATGGCAAGGTCAACATGGGTTGCCTGTGCATCTGAATTGGGAAAACTGTTAAAATGTCATTTGAAGGAAAAAGCCAACAGGAAATTGGCAAATGGACAGAATATTGAAGATTCTGAAAAAAGAAAATGGCCCAAGGGCTTATCTGCCCCTGCACTGGAGTTAAATACCATAATATTCAAACATGTTTATTGGTATATGCAGCTGATCTCAGGTGAGCGTTTACAGGACCATTGGTCCTCTGGTTCTTAAAATCATTTCCATAATGTTTTTTGGTCTCATCACACACATTATCAAACTCTTTCAGACTGTGCAAATTCAAAAAGGTAGGTTTAAATTTGTGTAAAAATATGAAAAAATTTGAGTGGTGCAAAACTTCTTTTGAGGAGTATATGTGTAGAACTTAAAAAATAAGGAAAAAGGTATACCACTGTTCATCCCAGTTTTACTGTAGAAAGTGAGGTGTAAGGAAATATGGATATGTTATCCTGGTGTAGTATAGAGGGATCTCTCACTCTCTTTATATGAATAAACAATATTATTGTAGAACATCCTCTGATCATATAGTCTATATTTGAAACTGGTTGCTAAGCAGCAGACAGAAATCTCCTTTCATCTTCTCAAACTGCAAGAAAATAATGGTCTTCTGTGATTTCTTATTGGCAAGAGTTTGTGTGTAAATTATCACCTTCATATACATCTTCATCCTAATAGGAGCTTTGAACATGTTTTATTAATGGTAGTTACTATTACAGGATTATTATTGATGTACATTCTACAGTCATATCAGGGGGTACACAACCAAGTGTGATACATTTCCAAAGTTAACCACTGAAAACCTTGATTGTGATTTATGCAACAGTCATTTGTAGCCACACCCTGCAGCCCTGTTGGTTTTAACCTTTTGCACAGGCCCCACAGTACTGGGGAAATATCCGCTTTTCCCAGGGGCTGGGGGCCGTTATAACAATTGACTGTAGCACAACAACAATTGTTTTTACAGACAAAATCAGTTATCAAAGTAATCAAATAATACTATATACCTGACAGACTAATTTTGGAAGAGAAAATATTTTGATATGGTGCTTTTTGGCAAGGTAAACAATAATTCAAGTATTCAAGTTGCTTCATTAATTTACTTCTTCAGACAACAATAGGCAAATATTTCAATAGATTTAAATAAGGATAATGTACATGAAGGATTTGGCTTGTAAATGATCTGTGATAACAAAACAAAATTGTGAAACTCTCTGATAAATTGTATCTATATTGTCCATAAGATTTTGAAAATTAAAAAGACTGTTTTGTGTTTATGGTGGATAATTCTTATAGAGTTAAAGGTTAATGTTAGTGGAAGTGATCTTTTTAATACAAAAGTTTTTCCATCAGACAACAGCTCATCAGGATAACATGTCCTTGTGGTGTATACCCCTTACACCTCACTTTTATATACTAAAAAAGTAAAAAAATTGTGTGTACAAGAAATACATTTTTTCTGAATTTTGCTTGAAATGATAGATTGTAGGCACTTGTTAGAACTGCCTCACTGAAGTACCCAGGATCTATTGTTTAGAGCCAGAATTAGAAAAAAAATGTTATAAAAATTCAACTGAAAATTTTCAATTTCTACAGCTGTTAAAAAATCTGTATATTGCTTGGTGTGTTTTTGTAAGCAGTGACATAGATTAAACTACTCTTTACCAGCTATGAGGTGCTGAACTATGTAGATGTTAGAATGTAATTTTAAAGAAAGATAGAGATTGTGGATTGCATATGGTAATTGCTACTGGATATGTGTGCAGTTCAGCAGTTGAAGAGACGCTGTGTGTGAAATGGAGTATGGTATGCGTTTGCCTGTCGTGGGCAGTGAGAAGAGGCGTGTTCCCGCCATACCGGGTATCCCCGCAGTGCCAGGGGTCATACCAGGTGTACCCGGCGTGCCGAAGCTTGATCTCTCTAAAGCAAGACATGTAAGAATACACATTTAATATATTGATAATGCTTGACCATGGTCACTTGCTATTACATTCATCCAGGCTTTGGCATTGGTGTCAGGATTGCTCAAATGTTAAAGTTTTTGGATAAAGTCTATAATTCTTGAACCTGTTGATGGATCAAGTTGATACTTTGCATGTTGGTTGATACCTTCTTGCCGTTTGATATTATTCTTAAGTTTTATCCTGTACCATACCGACCAAGCTGATATGAGTGACCTTTTGATTAAAGTTTTTATAAGTATATATTCCTTGATGGATCAAGTTGATACTTTGCATGTTGATAGATAATCTAAGATATTGGTCTGACATCATGGTCATTCACATTGTCATAGATTTTAATAGATTTAGTGGCAAAGCACAAGTCGAGCTATGCTGCACTGTCCTGCTGTCGAGCCTTTAAGGCCAGGGTGTTGTAAAACAATGTTATGAAACGTTATGCGAGACGTTGCTTTGCGACGCCAGAGGAACCAGAATCAACGCTCATATGTTGCGCTTTTGTGAACCGTAGAAAGCTATAGCTTTTACGTCATTTAGTACGAATTTTACTTTTTTCCCCATTGCAGACTCAAAAAAAATCACCAGAAAATGAGAATTCTTGCAGTAAAAGGCATTTATTGTAATTCTTGCGCCAGTCGCACATTGAAATGCGACCCATGTTCGCACCACGATGTTACATTACGTTGCGGAAAATACCAAAAATGCACTACCATACATAGCACAACCTCAAATAGCTTGAAAACAAGCATGGTTGTCAAGGACTTATTTTCAAGCAACCTGTTACATGCAGATAACATCAGTTTTTAAAAAAAATCTGTTGTGAAATTTAGGAGAAAAATATGTTTATGTGCAATATCCGATATCTATTTCCCTTTTCTCCATTCTACAGTACAGTTGTCGCGATGCTTTGAGCGATCGCGCAACGCGCAAAAAATTTTAATCCCTTCTATATACCTTTTGCGAGTGACTCGCGCGTCACGTCACTCGCGAGTGACACGCGAGTTTTACGTAATATAGTTTGCGAGTGACGCGCAAAGTTCATTTGGTTCTTTGCGCGATGCGCGACGTGATTCATCGCTCATTCAAGTACATGTACTTATAAAAAGTATTTGTAAATTACTACTTTTTTTGCTTAGTTTCAACACGATTTTGTAAATGACGCTCAATTTAACTACAGCTACGTGTACGTTTGGCTATTAATCAATTGTATTGTCCTTTATGTTTGGGGCTATTTCGGACATGAAAAAACACACAAAACAATTAACTTGTTTGATGTGAAGAACATGCTAGCCAATTAGCCAGGCTACTGTATGACAGTGAGTTGGTGTTAGTCAAGCATCAAATTTCTTTGAAGCATAACAAGTCATTTTTATCAAATGAAAAAAAAAATGATTGAGGCTCATCTTGCTTATCTTATTTTAACCATCATCTAAGTAAATTAAACCACAGCTCATCTCGTAAAATTGCATTCGCGCAAAAAGTTTAGACTAGTATTCGCTTATGAACTTGCTGGAGTTTTATTAGCTCACCTGAGCCGTTAGGCTCACAACGTGAGCTTATAGGATGGCCATGATCCGGCGTCCGTCCGTCCGTCGTCCGTCCACAATTTCAAAGATCTTCTCCTCTGAAACCACTTGGCCAATCAAAGCCAAATTTTATATGAAGCATCTATAGGAAGAGGGAACCAATGTGTATATAAATAATCCAGGTCACATGACCAAGATGGCCGCCATGCCCATATATGGTAAAAACCTTTAAAAATCTTCTTCTCCAGAACCCAAAGGCTTAGGATCTTAAAACTTGGCATGAAGCATAAGTGCCTCAAGGTCCACAATGTGTATATAAATAATGACCTTAGGATGACCTTGACCTATTTTATGGCAAGGTCAACATAGGTCGCCAATGCATTTGAATGGGGAAAACTTTTAAAATGTCATTTAAAGTGAAAGTCTTGCAGGAAATGGGCAGTAGGGCTGAATATTTATGATTCTGAAACAAAGTGGACCCCAGGGGCTCATCTGCCCCCACCCCGGGGCAATATACATGTATATCTCCATAATATTCAAACATCTTCTCCTCTGAAACCACTTGGCCAATCAAAGCCAAATTTTATATGAAGCATCTATAGGAAGGGGGAACCAATGTGTATATAAATAATACAGGTCACATGACCAAGATGGCCGCCATGCCCATATATGGTAAGGACCTTTGAAAATCTTCTTCTCCAGAACCCAAAAGCCTAGGATCTTGAAACTTGGCATGTAGCATAAGTGACTCAAGATCCATAATGTGTATATACATAATGACCTTAGGATGACCTTGACCTATTTTACGGCAAGGTCAACATAGGTCGCCAATGCATTTGAATGGGGAAAACTTTTAAAATGTCATTTAAAGTGAAAGTCTTGCAGGAAATGGGCAGTAGGGCTGAATATTTATGATTCTGAAACAAATTGGACCCCAGGGGCTCATATGCCCCCACCCCGGGGCAATATACATGTATATCTCCATAATATTCAAACATCATCTCCTCTGAAACCGCTTGGCCAATCAAAGCCAAATTTTATATGAAGCATCTATAGGAAGGGGGAACCAATGTGTATATAAATAATACAGGTCACATGACCAAGATGGCCGCCATGCCCATATATGGTAAAGACCTTTAAAAATCTTCTCCAGAACCCAAAAGCCTAGGATCTTGAAACTTGGCATGTAGCATAAGTGACTCAAGGTCCACAATGTGTATATAAATAATGACCTTAGGATGACCTTGACCTATTTTACGGCAAGGTCAACATAGGTCGCCAATGCATTTGAATGGGGAAAACTTTTAAATGTCATTTAAAGTGAAAGTCTTGCAGGAAATGGGCAGTAGGTCTGAATATTAATGATTCTGAAAAAAATTGGACCCCAGGGGCTCATCTGCCCCCACCCCGGGGCAATATACATGTATATCTCCATAATATTCAAACATCTTCTCCTCTGAAACCACTTGTATTGGTGAATCAAAGCCAAATTTTATGTGAAGCATCTATGGAATGGGGGAATTAATGTATATATATATATAAATTATCTAGTGCACATGACCAAGATGGCTGCCATGCCCATATATGGTAAAAACCCGTCAAAAATCTTCTCCGAATCTGGTGGACCGATTTCAAAGAAACTTGGCATAAAGCACCAATGGCTGAAGTACTGCAATGTATATATAAATCATGACCCTGTGGTGACCTGGACCTATTTTACGACAAGGTCAACATAGGTCCCCAATGCATTGGAATGGGAAAAACTTTAAAAAAGTCATTTGAGGTGAAAATCTTGCATGGGTAGTAGGACTAAATATTAATGATTCTGAAAAAAATGGACCTAAGGGCTCATATGCCCACACCCCAGGGCAACATACATGTATATTACCATAATATTCAAACATCTTCTCCTCTGAAACCACTTGGCCAATTGAAGCCAAATTTTATGTGAAGCATCTATAGGATGGGGGAACCAATGTATATATTAATAATCTAGGTCACATGACCAAGATGGCCGCCATGCCCATATATGGTAAAAACCCTTCAAATATCTTCTTCTCTAAAACCAATAGATTGATTTCAACGAAACTTGGTGTGATGCATCCATGGTTAAAGTACTACAATGTATATATAAATCATGACCCTGTGATGACCTTGACCAAGTTTATGGCAAGGTCAACATGGGTTGCCCATGCATTTGAATGGGAAAAACTGTTAAAATGTCATTTGAAGGGAAAAGCCAGCAAGAGCCAAGAAATTGGCAAATGGACAGAATATTGATTATTCTGAAAAAAGGAAAACCGCCCAAGGGCTTCATCTGCCCCTGCACTGGGGTTAAATACCATAATATTCAAACTCAGGTGAGCGTTTACAGGACCATTGGTCCTCTGGTTTATATTTTCCTCCTTTTTATAATTTTTGTTTTTCGTGTAACTGAAATTGTTAATGTGGACATAAAACCACAAATCAAAATAACACAGGTTTATGTTGTAACAAGTTGGTTTTACAGCTGCATATAAATACACATACACGACATACTGCACATGTTTGTGTGTTTAAATTCAATGGTGTTTAGAGATTCACCACGAGGATCAAACAACTTCAATGTAACTAATTTATGCACCTTTTTATAGTCATTACGAAAACATGCCCATGTAATATACTGATTTTTCCAAAATTGTAAAAATTGAAAATTTTCTGTTGATTTTGTTTACTTTTCTTATTTTTACCTAAAACATAGAATGTGGATACACGTAAGAACCGCCTCCGCACGGCGAGGCGGTTCTAACGAATACCCACTATCTCTGTTTTGGAGCAAAAAATAAGAAAATTAGGTATACCCCTGTATACCCCAGTTTTTGCTATTAGAAAAAAGTGGGGTTCAAGTGAGTATACATTACACTGAAATGTTTTCGTGATGTTTAGTTAAGTTCGGGTAACTGAGGGGCCGCCTATTGGGAAGTAGCTGCTCACTCGGCTTATAATATGTTCTCTAAGTATAAGTACCTACATGTAATTGTCATTTTTTTTTCTCACCTCGTTTTTTGGAGTAAGAATTTCTTTCTGATTGCGCCTTTTCCTGATCATTGCCTACTTGTATCTGTTTAATTACCAAGACTGAGAAAAAGAATGCTTGGTTTAATAGAAAAAATCTTCTCCATACGATAGCTACATGTAAGGTATGTGACGGGGCTCACCGCAGACCTTCTGTTTACACTATTTTCTTCTCCTTATTTAGATAGAAAATATACAGTGTATCAATTTTCCTTCGGGGCAGACGAATATTGTACATGTATCTCTAGCCTAGTCGCTTTGTCCTACCTTTGTACGAAGCATATCTACATGTATTAAGTATGAATACTTGGAGGGACCAGGCAGTAATCAATGCAACCAAAGGCCTAGGTACAGGAACCATCGAAATCGGCCCTGTAAACGCGTGAAAAATCAAAATTAATTATGACTAGGTATGTTGATGCTAGTCACACATTCAAACATTCTAGTTTCAGAAACCGTTTAAATTTTCAGGCTGCGTCCATTGACATGTATGTAGTTTGCCCTCAAATTTACCTAGTTTAGGGCATTTTTGTGATTTTCCGTCGATTTCGGGCCATTTGGGACCTAAACAAACATAGAGCGCATCGAGGTTACAACACCATTTTTTCACAGTCAAGTCTATTTAACGATAGAAACCGGTAGCCAAAATATAAAATTGTAACCTACATGCGCTCATAGTTAAAAAAAACTTTCCCCATATTTTTCCGTCTATTTCAGCACACGTAACGTTACAAACGGCGCGGAAAAATAACGCGCTAATAATGGACGTCACGCGATATTATAATTGACGTCAGACTCGCGTTCACGCACCTTGCGCACCTTACGATAAGAAAGTATTGATAGAAAGATAATGTTTGCCGTATATACCTACCATCAGGTAGAATTCTGTCTTTCTTTTGTCTGAGGTGTTTTTCTTTCGATCCATGATAGTTAGGTACTTTCTTATCGCAAGGTGCGCGATTTTTAATTGTTTTCTAAAACCATCGCAAAATATGCTCCTGTCTATGATTTGAGAAACACACTTCAATGTAGCTTTACAAAATCACCATAAAGGCTTTTTAACGAAACTTTTACTCAAACTCAATAACTAGAAACAATATGTTCATTGTCAGTGCGCCCATTGCTACAAAGACAGATTGCTGCTACACGATCACCAATTTCGTGATTTTACTGCTTAGTTTCCGCCTCGGTTACATTTGGCCTAAGATTAATTTGCAATGATCATACGATGCCATGCCCATTGCTACAAAGACAGATTGCTGCTACACGATCACCAATTTCGTGATTTTACTGCTTAGTTTCCGCCTCGGTTACATTTGGCCTAAGATTAATTTGCAATGATCATACGATGCCATTTTTTTTTATTTTTTTTTTTTTTTTTTTTTTTTTTTTTTTTTTTTTTTTTGTGTGTGTGTGTGTGTGGGCTGTCTCCTCCGCAATGTGACCCTACGATGCCCCTACGATTCTATGGCTTCCTACGATCTCCGTAGCTTCTACGATTTTGTAATAGTCTGCATTTTGACAATAGTTTAAAAATCGTACAACGGTAGCCCGTAGTGGCATAGCACGGGTGCTGTACGGAGACCCTGCGATGATCTTGCAGTCACCGCACGATTTTTGTATTTTGATTTTGGGACAAAAATCGTACGACGGTCGTAGGGAGACCGCAAGGGTTCAGCCAGCATTCATTGGGACTCCGTACCGGGACATCGCACGGGCTCCGTACGATCGCCACTTAAAGTGTGCGGAGACCATACGATTACCGTACGATCTCGTTGCGATTTTGTCAGAGAACTTCGACGAAAACCACAACAAGAAATCGAAGGCATACGATGCCTGTGTATTGTTACCACAGACGTCGTAGCACAAAGACACCTACGATGTATACACGACACTCGTACGGCGGTAGGGGCATGCAACCTAGGTATAAGCCATTGCTTAAACACAATGTCTTGGTACAGTGGTCGCATTGTTTATTATCACCTCCACGTGACCAGCATTGTCCCGTTCATCTGTTTAATTGACGGAAGACGGTACCAAAATGACCTTGGCCACGATACGTATTGGCATTATACCACGCTTTTAGTCTTAACTAACTTGTACTATGCATGTCACCGTATTGGCTAAAATTATATACAAAATGAAACAAAACTGTCCCACTGAAATCACATAGATATTTCACCAAAAGAAAAAATATCATTTGCAAATAATTGAATATTGAACACAACAAAACAACGAAAGCTGTTTTGTTCCCTCCTTCCTGGTGTTAAGGAAACGGTTTGAGATATGATAGGTGTGCGTACGTGTGATGGTTTGCTCTTGTCTCACATTTATCGAAACCATCCATAAAACTAAGCGTCATGTCACTTGATCGGCCGGCTGAACAACTTTTTGTTTTATTGAATGTTTTGTAAATAACTAGCCCCTTTGTTTTCGCTATACTCTTCTCGTTAAATCTGAACTTCTAAACGCTTCTAGCTGTTTTCTTTGGTTGTACAGCCTGGTTTGTGTCAGACCTGATCGAAAACCTAGATTGCTGTTTTTTTTCTGAATTAGATTAACAAGTGTCATAGAAAAATGTTCAGTGTCTATGACCGTCCTCGGATTTTACTTGTTAATAATTTTCAAGGGAGGCAATAACTATCTCTAAAAGAATGTGTTACAAAGTGAAAAATATATGTTAAAATGCTGTGCATACTGGTATATATAAATAAAATCGTTAATAAAAAATGAGCAAGATAATAATTTAGAAGAACCTAGAGCTTTGGACAAGCATATGTGAACAATCCATTTACCTTCACCATTTTCATTGGAAAACCATTTTTGTGAAGTCTAAAGGGAAACAATGTTACTCAGCTTGCTATATCTTGGTTGAGTTTTCGGGTGCACAACAAACAGCTTCCTACTACTGTCAACACAGGATAGGTAAAAGTAAGCATTATATAGCATCTCACCATGTTTGTATTTACATGTAGCTGCAAACTGTCAGTTGGAAGTACATTACATAGATCAAACATGCCACTGAACTCAATGTCAAGAAGATTTGGATGAAGACACGTTGTTTCTGGATTTGTGATCGCTGTGATGACAACTCAAGTTCTCTTTGTCAAGATTTTAGTTACTATACGAGTATTGCGCAGCTTCATTGATGTATTTACGAGTCAAAAATCATGTTTGGCATGTGCACAAAGAGTGATACCATATTATTGCATAAATACCCGCGTCACAGGATATCAACAGCCGTTTATTAATGAAGAGAGAGTCATGCGTTCATATTGCAATTCACGCGCACACGTGCTGTTAAACATGGCTTTTACTCATGCTCGTTACCGGGCGCCACGCAAAGCACGTGCTAGTAATGAGAAACTGAAGTCCGCCCGGAACGGGCATAAAAAAGAAAGCGTTTACGCGTATGAAAATGTGATGAGGCTGTAAAATATATAGTGCACCATATTTCTTTTCGTTTCTGCACTCGTTTCTGCAGAATTTATGCAATAATAGCGATCAAAAATGATTTTGTCATTCATTAACATTCGCTAGGTCCCTCGGGGAGTGATGAAAACCTCGGGCTACGCCCTCGGTTTTCAACACTCCCCTCGTGACCTAGCAGATGTTAATGAATGGAAAATCATGCTTGATCCCTATAATGACATTAGCCGGAACATGACAGGCATATGCCAGTTTTTAAATCACCACCGAGTATATCTATGTAAATGCTCCAATACCCGACAGCAGCCGGAGTTGAGCAGCGAATCTTGAATAGACAAAGTAAACAGTAAGGACTATGTCTAGTCACAGGAACCTTACCGTTTATATTATAATACATCGGATTAACTTGAGTGCTTCGAAAGGGCTTAGGGTTGAATGTCTCACCAACAGCTAAGGTCATACAGAGACGAAACCGGATTAAAGTAACAAATCTACCAGACAATGTAGGCATTTTAAAGTTTTTTTCAGTCAGCGTTGAGAATTTACGCCAGACCAAGAGATTGCGATGTGGTCATCTTAAAGCATGATTGTCGTCATTTATACATGTATACATGTACTTCCTGAAAAAAAGAGGCGCAATTGGAATCTCTGAAGTGATCGTATCTATACCAGTCAGCATAGATACCCACACCATTAAAGCTCTGCTAGTGGCACGGATAATTCTCCATGATAGCGGTTCTCTCCTTTGCAAATCTCCATTTAGGATTTTTAGCTCACCTGAGCCGTCAGGCTCACAAGGTGAGCTTATAGGATGGCCATGATCCGGCGTCCGTCCGTCGTCCGTCCGTCCGTCCGTCGTCCGTCCGTCGTCCGTCGTCCACCATTTTCAAAGATCTTCTTCTCTGAAACCGCTTGGCCAATCAAAGCCAAATTTTACATGAAGCATCTATGGGAAGGGGGAACCAATGTGTATATAAATAATCCAGGTCACATGACCAAGATGGCCGCCATGCCCATATATGGTAAAAACCCTTCAAAAATCTTCTTCTCCGGAACCACTGGACCGATTTCAACCAAACTTGGCATGAAGCATCGATGACTCAAGTACTACAATGTGTATATAAATCATGACCTTGCGGTGACCTTGACCTATTTTACGGCAAGGTCAACATAGGTCGCCTTTGCATTTGAATGGGAAAAATTGTTAAATTGTCATTTAAAGGAAAAATCTTGCAGAAAATGAGCAGTAGGACTGAATATTAATGATTCTGAAAAAAATTGGGCACCAGGGGCTCATCCGCCCCCACCCCGGGGCAATATACATGTATATTATCATAATATTCAAACATCTTCTTCTCTGAAACCGCTTGGCCAATCAAAGCCAAATTTTACATGAAGCATCTATGGGAAGGGGGAACCAATGTGTATATAAATAATCCAGGTCACATGACCAAGATGGCCGCCATGCCCATATATGGTAAAAACCCTTCAAAAATCTTCTTCTCCAGAACCGGTGGACCGATTTCAACAAAACTTGGCATGAAGCATCGATGGCTCAAGCACTACAATGTGTATATAATTCATGACCTTTTCATGACCTTGACCTATTTTACGGCAAGGTCAACATAGGTCGCCAATGCATTTGAATGGGGAAAACTTTTAAAATGTAATTTAAAGTGAAAGTCTTGCAGGAAATGGGAAGTAGGACTGAAAATTAATGATTCTGAAAAAAATTGGACCCCAGGGGCTCATGTGCCCCCACCCCGGGGCAATATACATGTATATTTCCATAATATATATTCAAACCTCTTCTCCTCTGAAATCGCTTGGCCAATCAAAGCCAAATTTTATGTGAAGCATCTATAGAATTGAGGAATCAATGTGTATATAAATAATCTAGGTCACATGACAAAGATGGCCGCCATGCCCATATATGGTAAAAACCCATCAAAAATCTTCTTCTCTGAAACCAATAGACTGATTTCAAGGAAACTTGGCGTGAAGCATCGATGGCTAAAGTACTCCAATGTATATATAAATCATGACCCTGTGATGACCTTGACCAAGTTTATGGCAAGGTCAACATGGGTTGCCTATGCATTTGAATTCACACTGGCGACTTTCTCCACCAATCTCCCCCAATTTTGGGGTTCTCAAATCTCTCTGATTTTGTTTTATCTCAACAGCTCTTGCAGTTTAATTACCTTCAGTTTAAATCTACTTATAAGACAGGTAATATTACAGCCAGTCTGCTGCTTTTAACATCACTCTTTAACTATCATGTAGTTACATATAAACAAATCACTGCGGATTTCATGATATATGACCAGTTTATCAAAACACTCTTGCAGAGAAGTGTAGAGCTCTAGATAAGTCAAATTGGAGAAAGTCGCCTGTCTGAATTGGGAAAACTGTTAAAATGTCATTTGAAGGGAAAAGCCAGCAGGAAATTGGCAAATGGACAGAATATTGAAGATTCTGAAAAAAGAAAATGGCCCAAGGGCTTCATCTGCCCCTGCACTGGAGTTAAATACCATAATATTCAAACATGTTTATTGGTATATGCAGCAGATCTCAGGTGAGCGTTTACAGGACCATTGGTCCTCTGGTTATGTTTCTATTCGCTTTGCTGCAATGAAGCTGTCTTGTCATGATGCGAGAAAGGAGCGCCGGTTGCAGGAATCAATCGTGCAGGCAAAAATCATGATTAACGCTGAGCACGAGAATAATGAGAAAAGCACGATACGTTAGAACTGGTGTTAGTCTTGTTTGGCAAAGCAAATACTTGTTGTATCTTCTTCTTTACCTGATACTCCGTAGGAAAAAGAATAAAGCACAACGCTTTTTCAACGCTTTTACAACGCTTTTACAACGATTTTATTAGAATATGGACCCGACGACTACTTTTAAGAACACCATTATAACGCTTTTAATATTTCAAGTTTTAAAGTCAATATGGTGAATATTAAACACAACTTAGTCATTACTTCAGGGTTCGTCTGTCCAGTTTTAAACATATTGTTTTAAAGTTTTAATGATAATTAGGGGCCTTAATAAATTAATTTAGCCCTTTGACAATATATCGACATCATGAAAATGAATGTGACCACGAATTTTGCTACAAGGGGAAAAACTCAACAAGACAATCAAAAGTCAAGAAACGTTTTTACAAAAAGAGGGAATACTCCTACATGTAGGCCTATGCAGTAAACAATAATTATTCGATCATCAGGAAAAGATGTCCGCTAAAGGTATAAACTTATATAGAATAAAACTGGGGTTTACAGGCGTATTATATATTTTTCTTACTTTTGCTCGGAAACATAGATTGTGCGTACTCATATACGAGGGGTGATCGGAAAGTACGTTGTAAGTATGTTGTCATTTCTTTATCTTTTGTTATTTCGAGATGAAATTTCATCAAATAATGCAGCAATATATATGCAGTTATTCCACTGCAATAACGCATGCATAATACGCACACGTGCGTTGCAGCTGTCGCTATGGAAACACCGCCTAACTTTATGCGGCGCAACGTAACGTCGAAGTTTTATTCTTATTTCAAAGAAATTCTTAGTTCAAAGTATTGTAACACCCGTACGTTTTGATTGCGTACGCCCACATTTTATTTAATACTTATTTACTGCAATGTACACGGCTTATGTTTATCAAGTTACGAGGTTGCTTATCGAATGGATTTGTCTGTATAGTCTTGCAAATACCGACTGTGTCAAATAGACAAAACTGTTAAGATTTTCGAAAATATGTTGCTTTTTGGGGAAGTCATTTATAAAAAGTATAGATTTACTGCAAGCTCGAAACATATCTACTCTTGACATTGTCTCTACCAGTTGTAGTTTATGCCAGTCTTTTTATCATTTCGTTAAACATCGGCCAGAAAACAACGTATTGAATTTAAGTTTACAAAATGAAATCGACGTTCTTGCATATTTTACGCTAACCGGTTGAATTCGATTTCACCGTATAAGTAGATAAAGCATCAGAATGCCGTATGTTTTCGAAAAAAGGTCAGTTAATGTTAGAAAATTATCTTTTATTAAGAAATGTCGATCAACTTTCCCACACCCCACAAATACACTTATAAAGTTAACCCAGGGGTACATGTGCGCCGGGTCACGTGAAGTGACGTCATTACGCTGTCTCGTGCATGAACGTCTGACGTCATTGTTTTAAAATGACAATGACATTCAATTGCAAAAAGATCAATGTTTATTCGTACAAAATTTCATATCAATCGGTTGACGCAAACTTATTTTACAGCATTTTTATACGTACTTTCCGATCACCCCTCGTATACTGTATATTGTATGAAAACATATAGCCGCTTTTCGAGGACCGCATCTAAAGATTGAGAAAGAAGGTGAACTTTGATTTGTTATCATCTTCTAAATGAATAAATAAATAAATAAATAAATACATAAATAAATTAATTAATTAAAAACGAACAAAAACATATGACATAGGGCACCCCATTTTATGCAATTGTATACTGTACCTGCGTGCGACGACTGATGGGTGGCCTACAATACTTGCTTTCAAAATGATTAATTTTTTTACGCCATTCCGGCGAGACGCTATCTGAACCCTACACAGCGATGACTTAGATGAGACTGCGTAGATTATAGGAATTATTTTGCTAACCGCAATTATTTTTATTACGGAATGGTTGCCGTGTCCCTGTATATGTCCGTGCAACTGAGTCTGTCATAATTTAGAAACGTGACAACAGAATTATAAGAACGTTTAAACTATCCTCATATTCTCCATTTTATTAATAAATTGTACGGATGTGGGTGTGAACATGTATGAGAGCGTCGGAAGTTCAACGGTAATCAGGAAACATTGCCAAAATCGACTGAAAAATAAATGCTTCTGATGGGGAACTTCCGTGTCACGGGGCACTTTTAAAGGCGGGTAGGGCTTATCGATCAGGGTGCTGGCGATCATCTCACGCCAACTGTACGCATTTCGCAAAAGTCTTGATTCCTCGCAGACACTTTAGTATCGGTTATTGTGCCGAATCACAAATGAACCTTCGTAACGTCTATGACGTTAACATTTACACTATACATTACGTTATTTTACGTTGCAAAAATGGATAGGGGTATGTCTCTTTGTAACACCGTAGCTCTAACAATTTAAGTGCAATTTCAATAAAACAAGCATTTTTCTCCCTCAAATTGACCCCCTTAACACATATAAAGAAAATATGCGTTTCTGAGACAAGGCCGATTTCGACGGTTCGTGCACCTAGGCCTTTGACATACATGTTGACATCAGGCGGGCATGAAAATTCAACATGAAACATTTTTTACAACACACCTTACGAGCAAAGATTGTTTAAATTGTATAAATCGCGTATATCTGATTCACGTCGCGTGTGTTTGACAAATGGTTTTGCGCGTTTGCGAGATGATCACGCAAGATTGCGCGAAGTTTGCGAGTGACTCGCGAGTCACTCGCGAGTGACTCACGAGTAAAGATAATCCCCTACGCGCAACCATGCGCAACGTGCATTTGCGTGTACGCTCAAAGCATCGCAACAACTGTACTGTATGTATAAATGAAACATGTGCGCACGATCCCACGCCACAAGTTAAGCATAGGCATTACAGACAATAATGGGGTGTATTTTAAGTAAGTATGATTCATTGATAGAAATACAACCAAATTTTGAGAACAAAATTGGGCTTCGTAGTTGGTATTATCTCTTCTCCAGCATTTCCTTTGGCTGCAGTCTTATTTTACTCCGGCGTAAACATTACCCTCATTTCCTCACTAAAGAGGGTCTGTTAATTTAATGTTTGTAAATGCTCAAAAGCCTGCTTCATTTCTGTTAATGGCAGGTACAGATTGTTTCTTTTTCCATTTGCACAATGTCTTCCAGGGGCGTAGCCAGGAAATGTGTAATGTTGAAGCCCAACACCTTTTTTCAGTTAAAATTACTTGTTTTTCATAATTTTTTCTCAGAAAGACCCGGGGAAATACCATACTTGAAAAAATCATGTTGAAGTCTGGGCTTCCAGGCGTCCGCCTGGATACGCCCCTGTCTTCGTACAGAAAAACATGTGTAGCTGTTTGAAGTAGGTTGTTGTATTAACATATATTTTTCATAAATTTAACAATTATACGAATATCTCTGTGTCTATAATTGTTTTGAACACAAAATCAATGTCATGGCCGGGAAAATACAGAATCAGTGAAACTGAGCAAATTGACCATATCTACATTAATTACTGGTTTCCAGCTTATAAATAATCAATATTGGAAAACCAGGTAACCAGTAAAACCACCCCAGTTAGTCATTGGTCATTATTTGAAGGTGTGTCCAATTTTGACCAATGGCTAACTGGGGTGGTTTTACTGGTTACCTGGATTTCCAATATTGATTATTGGAAACTGGGAACCAGCAAATTAATGTGGATTTGGTGAATAGCAAGTTTTTTAAATTTATTTCGACATTTTTAGAAGAAAGACACTTTATTTTCCTCAGGCATAGGCATTCTCCTAGGAGTTGGCTATCTCACTCCAGCGTTGGTCAAATATTGATATTTGGCATGCAGAGTGTGATTAACATTAATGTAGAATTGATTCTTTTGTTACAATTGAATTTAAAACATATTATTAGGATTTTCCTTTGGCAAGGGTCATTTAAAAAAAGTACATGTATATGTATGATCGATCACAACACCATAAGTAGCTTACCCTCTGTGAAAATAGAATTATGTTATAGGTTCTATTTTGCATGAAAGCTTGAGCTTCTCTAGGTAGTCAATCATTGTAGAGAGGGTGACCAGGCTGCTCTGTCTTGTAGGATCATTTGAATTGCTTTGTCTTACACCAAACCTTTTAATCTCTTAATCTTGTTGTACACACAATTGATAGGAATAATAGCATTAATTTGACAATATCATTAGATCAATATTTCGAATATGTTTTTAGATCTGCCCCATATGGCACAAATAATGTACATCATAATAAATATTTTACATGAGTTGAGCAGTTCAACTTGTCTACCACAGAGGCTGAGCTCAATCTGCTCTTTCCTTAAACCAAGTTTATATGAACATGCATAGTTGCACAACTGTTCATCACTTTGCTTTATTAGGCTGATATTGGGGTACCTTGTTTGAAATCAGACCACTTACCTTTAGATACAAACCAGACAATACAAAGGCCTGGTTTGGCTACTGGGTTTCACAAGACTAGTGTTGATAATGCGAGGAGCATACCAGAAGTATGAGAAAGCAGTTGATTAGTAGTCAGTGCATCAGACTCGGGATCAAGCAAAACCACTTTGGCGCCTGGTTGTGTCCTTGAGCAAGACACAAGACACATTATACTCCCTTCAGTAGTAACTGGCTCCTCGCAAAAACAAAGTTGCCTAACATTAATTTATAATTTCTTCCAGTGCATAAACATTATTGACATGCCAGACACACCCCGGTGCTAGTGGTTTTCCAACCCAGGACTTCTTGATTTGCGGTCAGATGCTCTACCTCTACGTTATATAACCAAGCTCCCCTTACGAAATTTAATGAACTGTTGGGGAAGAATTGTGCTGTGTTTGGGAATTCTGACTGGGCCTCACACAAATTAAAGATGGTTCAGAGACTTGACATTTATTGATCATACAGAAACTGCAAAGACTGTGTACAGTTAACTGAGTCCATGTTTCATATATACAAATCAGGTTCCAGGGGCGGATCCAGGATTTCTGGAAGGGGGGTTCAAACCCATCGAGAGGGGGTTCGTTTTCAACATTTTGCCAGATTTTTCATAAATTTCCCCGTGAAATTAAAATAATTTGGTCCCAGAGGGGGGTTCAAGCGAACCCCCCGAACCCCCTCTAAATCCGCCACTGGGTTATGATAATGCAGCTTTAATTAATAGTACAATATAATATGTAAACTGGTCAAAACAAGTTGGGCCCATAGCATAGTGCTACATTGTTTAAGTTCAGTTGCCCTAAAGGGACTGAAAGCTCTAACTAAACTCCAAGTTAAAAAACAATATTCTTTAAAATTATTATTACTACATAATTCTTGATTGTCTTTTGATGTTGTGACCATACTTTGAAGATATGCATGTGGTTTGGATATTATCCTCAGATTAATATTTGTCACTTTTTTAGCATTACGAAAACATGCCCATGTAATGTATACCCCCTTCAACCACAATTTTATACAGCAAAACTGGGGTATATCTGTTTTTAGCTCACCTGAGCTGAAGGCTCACAGGTGAGCTTATAGTATACCCATGCTCCGGCGTCCATCCGTCGTCGTCCGTCCGTCCGTCGTCCGTCGTCCACAATTTCAAAGATCTTCTCCTCTGAAACCGCTTGGCCAATCAAAGCCAAACTTCATGTGGAGCATCCCTAGGAAGGGGGAACGAAAGTTTATATAAATTGTCCAGGTCACATGACCAAGATGGCCGCCATGGCTATAAATAGCAAAAACGTTTAAAAATCTTCTTCTCCAGAACCAGTAGGCCGATTTCCACGAAACTTGGCATGTAGCATCAGGGACGCGGGCCCATCATAGTTAATATAAATCATGACCCTAGGATGACCTTGACCTATTTTACGGCAAGGTCGACTTAGGTCGCCAATGCATTTGAATGGGAAAAAATTGTAAAATGCTATTTAATGGGTCAAACTTACTGGGAATAGGCAAATGGACAGAAGATTAATGTTAATGGAAAATTTTAGCCCCTGGGGGGTTGTCTGCCCCTGCCCCGGGGCTATATACATGTATATGACCATAATATTCAAACATCTTCTTCTCTGAAACCGCTAGGCCAATCAAAGCCAAACTTCATGTGGAGCATCCTCAGGAAGGGGGAATGAAAGTTTATATAAATGGTCAAGGTCACATGACCAAGATGGCCGCCATGGCTATTAATAGCAAAAACGTTTAAAAATCTTCTTTTTCAAAACCAGAAGGCCTATGATTTTGAAACTTGGTATGAAGCATCTGGGAATGGAGCTCTACAAAGTTTATATAAATCATGACCCTGGTATGACCGTGACCTATTTTACAACAAGGTTAACCTAGGTCTCCCATGCATTGGAATGGGAAAAAATAGGAAAATGTAATTAAATGGCAGAAAACTTGCTAGAAATGAGCAAATGGACAGAGAATTTATGTTTAAGAAAATATTTTTGGCCCAGGTGTTGTCTGCCCCTGCCTCGGGGCTATATACATGTATATGACCATAATATTGAAACATCTTCTTCTCTGAAACCGCTAGCCAATCAAAGCCAAACTTCATGTGGAGCATCCTTAGGAAGAGTGAATGAAAGTTTGTATAAATGGTCAAGGTCACATGACCAAGATGGCCGCCATGGCTATAAATAGCAAAAAATTTTAAAAATCATTTTCTTCAGAACCAGAAGGCCTATGATTTTGAAACTTGGTACGAAGCATCTGGGAATCAAGTTCTACAAAGTTTATATAAATCATGACCCTGGGATGACCGTGACCTATTTTACAGCAAGGTCAACTTAGGTCGCCCATGCATTTGAATGGGAAAAAATAGGAAAATATCATGTAATGGCTGAAAACTTGCTAGGAATGAGCAAATGGACAGAAGATTTATGCTTATGAAAATATTTTAGGCGCAGGGGTTGTCTGCCCCTGACCTGGAGCTATATACATGTAGATGACCATAATATTCAAACAGAGCTTTTTCTCAAAAACTGCATAGCCAATCAAAGCCAAACTTTATATGGAGCATCCTTAGGAAGAGGAAATGAAAGTTTATATAAATGGTCAAGGTCACATGACCAAGATTGCCGCCATGGCTATAAATAGCAAAAATTTTTAAAAATCTTCTTCTTCAGAACCAGTAGGCCTATGATTTTGAAACTTGGCATGAAGCATTTAGGAATGAAGGTTTACAAAATTTATAAAAATCATGACACTGGGATGACCTTGACCTATTTCAAGGCAAGGTCAACTTAGATCGCCCATGCATTTGAATGGAGAAAATTGTTAAAATGTCATTAGAAGGACAAAACTTGCATTTAATTGGTAAATGGACTGACTTTTTAGCTCACCTGAGCCGTTAGGCTCACAAGGTGAGCTTATAGGATGGCCATGATCCGTCGTCCGTCCACAATTTCAAAGATCTTCTTCTCTGAAACCGCTTGGCCAACCAAAGCCAAATTTTATATGAAGCATCTATAGGAAGGGGGAACCAATGTATATATAAGAAATCCAGGTCACATGACCAAGATGGCTGCCATGCCCATATATGGTAAAAACCCTTCAAAAATCTTCTTCTCCAGAACCGGTGGACTGATTTCAACGAAACTTGGCATGAAGCATTGATGGCTCAAGCACTACAATGTATATATAAATCATGACCCTGTGATGACCTTGACCTATTTTACGGCAAGGTTAACATAGGTCGCCAATGCATTTGAATGGGGATAACTTTTAAAATGTCATTTAAAGTCATTTAAAGTGAAAGTCTTGCAGAAAATGGGCAGTAGGACTGAATATTAATGATTCTGAAAAAAAAAAAATGGACCCCAGGGGCTCATATGCCCCCACCCCGGGGCAATATACATGTATATTACCATAATATTCAAACATCATCTCCTGATCAAAGCCAAATTTTATGTGAAGCATCAATAGGAAGGGGTAATCATTGTGTATATAAATAATCCAGGTCACATGACCAAGATGGCCGCAATGCCCATATATGGTAAAAACCCTTCAAAAATCTTCTTCTCCAGAACCAACCTATGGAAACGGTGTATTAGAAAAACGGTGAGACAACGGGGGTTAATCGGAAAAATGTGAAGCATCGGGCGATGTGTCGGTGAGACATCAGGATTTACAATGGTGACACGGTACGTAGTTTTAATCTTCTTTTTGTTTTGTTCCGACATGGCTGGGTGACGTTGCATATTAAAATTCTGTTTGCTGCAGGAGCTGTAGAAATCATTATTGTTCTTTATTATGTAAACAGTTTGTAAATAAATAAATATTCCAAGAAACGCGTGATTGTGCACCCCATTTTGGAGGGCATGCCTTTAAAGGCCACGAAAACACATTTTCGTTTGATTTTCTAGTAAAAGAAATGGACCAAGAAGGCCAGGTTGGTATTTGCAAATGAATAATAGTATACTTAAAAATTCCCACAAAAAATAAAATCTCGCCAAGCATTGCAAAGGTATTTAATGCTAGGTGCATTTACATAATGTGAGGCACCGGGCAAGTTGTGTGAGACAACTGGGCGAATTTTGTGAGTCATCGGGCAATCAAAACTTATTGCATTAATTTCCGATTATAAACACTCTACAGCTATTTTTGATCAAGGTAATTTCATATTCCGTGTCATCTTCGACCCGGTAATTTCATATTCCGCATCATCTTCGACCCTTTCTTGTTGGGAAATTTAAGTGCTAGACCGACAAGTGTAAAACGCTAGCGTTCACCTGAGTCACTGCCAGTGCCAGACGCACTTGTGTGAAAATGTATATTCATTTTAAACTCAACCCCAACTGTAGTAATTTTGTAAAGTCCAGTAATATTTTGAGCAATTACATAGCGTCATCACCAAATTGCAATTTTAGTTCCAATGAGCCGTCCGTTATACTGCGTTTACACTATGTTGCCGGTGGCCCCGGCAGCCCCGTTTGCTAGAAACGTAGCGTGCCTTGGAGTTTGGTAATATATTTCTCTGATTTTCAAGATCTATTACGTTTTGTTACGTTTTTTTACGTTCTATTACGATATCCGTAACACGCCGTGGTATTGATTAGCCGGTGTGTCACGGAGGCGCTAAGGTACGTTACGGTTATCCACGATCTATCACGATTAGTAGCACGTTCTATTACGGCCTGTTACGTTCTGTTGCGGTCGGTTGCGTTTTGACCAAGGCGTAACACGTTTCTTCGGTCCTTCAAGGTCAGCTACGGACGAAACGTAGACACCATACAATATAAAGCACATTTTTGCCTTTTGTATACGAATAAGTCCTTTGAAATAATAGCAATCGCGCTCCACAACAACCGACTGCAGAGTTGATTAAGAAAGTTCGGGATTGTAATTCTTCTTCAATTGCATAGTGCAGCGTATGGTCTGTATTGTTCACTATAGTGACTGCTCCAATATGAAGGAACATGTCCCCATGATATGCCATTTTATATCTATAAACTTCACGCGCCGTGATAACCGTACCAGAACGTGACATACGTAGTAGAACGGGGTGAACACCATCAAAGACCGTAACGCACCGTAACTTAACGCAACAAAACGTGTTGAGTATTCCGTAGGAAACGGGACGAGACGTGAGACGACCGTGATCAAACGCAACAGAACGTGGAAGATCCGTAGCTTGCCGGGCTATTGACTAGCTTCCCGTTGCACTACGGACCGCCTCCATGTTTCGCTATGTACTGTTACGTTCTGTCACGGTGTGTTATGTTCAGCCCATTTTAGCACGGCCCATTACGTTTCTCATTTCCGCCGTGACTGCCGTGGCAGATTTTTAAACTGTCAAAAAATTTGTCACGGTGTCCACGGTTATCCCGGCGTGCTACGTTTGCCTATCCCGTTCCCCTGCGTTGCCTCACGGTTATCCCGTTTTGCTCACGGTTGTCTGAAACGTGGCCGCCGTGACCGCCGGGAACATAGTGTAAACGCAGTATTAACTGCTAACGACATCTGGAAATATTTTCGGAAATATTAGTTTGTTTCTTTGTTTGATTGGTGTTTTACTACCCACTCAACAGCTATCAGGTCATATGGAGAATGGGCCTCGGTTTAAAGTCCCATAGGAAAGACTGGAGAAGCCCGGGATCGAACACACGACCCCTGGTTTACAAGGCCAGTAGCTTGGCCACCATGCAACGGAGGCTTCTAAGGAAATATTAGTGATGGCCGTGAAACTACAAATTGCAGTTTTTCAAACATCACTCATATTTCAGAAAAATTTGAAGCCTCATTGGCATGTATATAAACGGCCCATGCCAAAGGCGGCCGCCACGTCCATATATTGGTAAAATCCTTTAAAAATATTCTCCAGAACTCAAAGTTCCATGATCTGAAAGTGGTTCAAGTCATAACCCTGTTTTGACGTTGAATTGCGAATATCGAGATTGAATGGTGTTGTTGTGTAACGTCCTAGTCAATAATTTTTCATTGCCACCGCTTCCGGGGTAGTTGGCATATACTTTGGGGAGATTAAAGTGTCACGCTCAAGGACACTACAAGATGATCATGGTGTTCGAATTCCTGACTTCTCGCTCTGGAGTCCGACGCGCTACCACATAGCCTCAGTTTACCAGGTATATTCTAGAGGACCAATGGCCATGAGAGCGCTCACCTGAAACTTTATATACTGTCTTTTATGTCCTCGTTTATAGGCCCAGAGCTTGGGTAGTAACACCCCCCCCCCCTTCTGACTGATACGCATTTCTGCATGCTATGTTATTCGTAACAACAGAGAATCTGTTTTGTTTTTTTTCAGCCTGCTGAAAATAGGAGTACTCCAGGAAAAAGCACCTGACACTCCTTCAAGCAGAACTTGACTTGTCCAACATGTGACCCATGCGGGGCTCAAACCCTACACCCACGCGGCGCTCGTGGGGATCGAACCCAGGACCTCTCGCTCCAGAGTCTGACGGGCTACCGCTTCAGCTACCGCGCTCTAGCGGGGGCTGTGACTGTGGTATCTTTGTCCCTAGATCTCACAAGAAACGTTAAGCTTCGACACACAATCATCTGGCACCTCAGGGGTAGACATCAGAGAGGGCATTTCAGGCCCTGATAATTTTGGGAAAGAAGCTACCCCAATAGATACTGTTCCATATTATTTCCAAAGACTGGACCTGCGTTTACTGTTATAATTTTCCCAGTCTTCACATCGGCAACCGACCAGTAACCACTGGTGACATTCCAAGTGACAACCAACACTCCATTGAGACTGGGGCGTCATTACGAAAACTTGCCCATGCAATATACAGAGATTTTTTTTCAGCTGTAAAAATGGAAAATTTCATCGGAACAATTTAGATATTTTGCTTATTTTTGCTCAAAACATAGATTGTGGGCACACGTTAGAACCGCCTCGCCTCGTTTTCCTGATGGTGTTTGTGTGATGGCGAGATTAGTCCTTAAAATTTAGATCTCACAAGAGATGCGAATTTTGAACTGCTTTGGTCCGCAATTTCAACTGAAGAAATTTAAGAATTGGAGACAGTATCTTTTCCAATTATTTCTTACACGTTTTCATTTGCTTCAGCTTCATTTAACCAGCAAAATAAAAACTATATATATGCGAACAGTGCGATATGACGGACGCCGCGGACGAGGAACGTCCGAGTTCTCATCACTGCCGGTGATTAATGCGTGTTTATAGCATCCGTAATTGGGATAGATATGACCCCACTCAAACTAAAAGTTAAAAAAACAACAATCATGTACTGGCTAGAATTAAGAAATTAAAGTTTTATTCCATCAAAATTTGGTTGCTCCCCGGCGACACACACAACTTGCCTGCAGACTCACCGAATAATCAATCACCCGGCTGAATCTCGATTTTCCCAGTCTTTTTTTTGCACATTTTCTGAAGGTTGATAATCAGGAGCTTACTTTTCTATATTCACCAATCTGAATTAAGGTTGTTTACATTCGTAATTCGATGTAAGCATCAAAATTAAACAAAAAATACAACCGAAAGTCAACTGAAATGTTTGAGTAGTAAAATGGGGCGCACTGTGGCGATTAAACAAAATATATTTTCAACAAATTTAGGGTTTCCGGGGCTGCATCAAAGACCCTTACAGCTCCTGAAAGTGTTCGATTTGTTTTTAGTTTCTGCAGTATTTTTAGCTTTCGCTTCAAAATAGAAGTAAACAAACAACATACCTTTTATCTAGTGCAAATCCCGATGTCTCACCGACACATCGCCCGATGCTTCACATTTTTCTGATTAACCCCCGTTGTCTCACCGTTTTTCTAATACACCGTTTCCATAGGTTGAGAACCAGTGGATCGATTTCAAAGAAACTTGGCATGAAGCATCGATGGCTCAAGTACTACAATGTGTATATAAATCATGACCCTGTAATGACCTTGACCTTTTTTAATGGCACGGTCAACATAGGTCGCCAATGCAATTGAATAGGGAAAACTTTTAAAATGTCATTTAAAGTGAAAGTCTTGCAGGAAATGGGCAGTAGGACTGAATATTAATGATTCTGAAAAAAACTGGACCCCAGGGGCTCATCTGCCCCAAGCCGGGGGCAATATACATGTATATTAGCATAATATTCAAACATCTTCTCCTCTGAAACTGCTTGGCGAATCAAAGCCAAATTTTATGTGAAGCATCTATGGAATGGGGGAATTAATGTATATATAAATTATCTAGTTCACATGACCAAGATGGCTGCGATGTCCATATATGGTAAAAACCCTTCAAAAATCTTCTTCTCCGAATCTGGTGGACAGATTTCAAAGAAATTTGGCATGAAGCACCAATGGCTGAAGTACTACAATGTATTTATAAATCATGACCCTGTGGTGACCTTGACCTATTTTACGACAAGGTCAACATAGGTCGCCAATGCATTGGAATGGGGAAAACTTTTAAAATGTCATTTGAGGTGAAAATCTAGCAGGAAATGGGTAGTAGGACTAAATATTAATGATTCTGAAAAAGAAAATGGACCTAAGGGCTCATATGCCCACACCCCGGGGCAATATACATGTATATTACCATAATATTCAAACATCTTCTCCTCTGAAACCACTTGGCCAATTGAAGCCAAATTTTATGTGAAGTATCTATAGGATGGGGGAACCAATGTGTATATTAATAATCTAGGTCACATGACCAAGATGGCCGCCATGCCCATATATGGTAAAAAACCTTCAAATATCTTCTTCTCTGAAACCAATAGATTGATTTCAATGAAACTTGGCATGAAGCATCCATGGCTAAAGTATTACAATGTATATATAAATCATGACCCTGTGATGACCTTGACCAAGTTTATGGCAAGGTCAACATGGGTTGCCCATGCATTTGAATGGGAAAAACTGTTAAAATGTCATTTGAAGGGAAAAGCCAGCAAGAGCCAAGAAATTGGCAAATGGACAGAATATTGATTATTCTGAAAAAAGAAAACGGCCCAAGGGCTTCATTTGCCCCTGCACTGGGGTTAAATACCATAATATTCAAACATGTTTATTGGTATATGCAGCAGACTCAGGTGAGGGTTTACAGGACCATTGGTCCTCTGGTTTTGATTTGAAAAAGACATTGACTGCAGGAGTTATTCTGACCCCTCTAATATTTTGGGGGCCTCACTTGCTACTGCAAATTCGTTTGGCCTTTTTACCCCAAAATATCATGCTTTATCAAGCAAGTATGCAAAAGTCAGGCTAACCTGAGTATGGGATTTACCTACGCAGTAGCAATGTTCAGGTCACATGCAATTCTTTCGGTTCAACAATTCAGTACCATGTCTGATACGGCAATTCGGAGTCGAGCTTATATATAAAAGGCAAGCAAGCATTAACAATCAAAGTCTAGATGACCTATTCACATCTGTTCATACTCAGACAATACCATGACATGCATCGCTATTATGCTTGGAAAGACCACTTTTCATGCACCGTCTCATGCTTGCTACAGCCTAAAAGCAGAATCAATTCACTGATGCTGAACGGCATTCACAGTTTAGTAGTCCGACTGTAGGGTTGATCCCCAGGTTAGCCAAAGCAATTCGAGATAGTAGAAGTGAGCTGCCCCCAAGAAAGAGCCAAAGTTGTTATTTTTATTTTATGTAAATCACGGGTGGTAATCAGGGGAACTAGCTCCAAAAAGAGTCAACGAGATTTTGTTCCCTCGATACATCCGGGAACTCACGAGCTAGTCCTCTCGACGGAAAAACAGTAAACAAAGGTGTGTCTTGAAGCATTTTATCAATATTTATTTCTTTATAAGCTGTCTGCTGCAAAATCCGGCAATGGTAGTCTGTGTAGATATGATTTAACTCCACTCGCTGATAGGATTGGTCCTTGGAATATGCACGGTGCGAATATGATTGTAAAAGAGCGTTGAAGACACGAAATGAAAATATGTCAACACGAAGATTTGGGATCACTATTTTTTCATTTTTCGTCATATATATATCCTTCCAATCGCATGAAAAATCATCCCTGATAAAACTAAGCCTCTGAAACCATATAAAAGCAAAATAATCCGGTGGAAACATTGTTTTGGGAGGATATTGACTAATTTACCGTCCGTGCTAGTCCTCTCGACATGGAGCTAGGTGCCTCGTCAAGGAGATAGCACCCTCGTTGAGGTTTTACTGAGTCAAAAATGTCATTTCATGATAGCTGTCTTTCCTGGTTTTAGCACCATAGATAGGAAATGATCATAAATTGTATACACAATTAGCATGGGTCATGATGGTATACTATTTTGTAACTTTGACATTATGATTTACAATATAAATATCACGAGAAATGGGATAGTTAACTGCAATTTTACAGATGTTTTACAGATGTTAACCGTTTCATAACTCACAGCAGACTACAATTCCTATTATGTAAACATGTCATGGCAAAGGCCCGAGTTGAAAGGTCACTTTGGTTCCGTGTTCCGTTAACTTAACAGGTAAACGGGACACAGGTGGTCAAGGGGAGGTGACAATCAACAATGCAAGGATTACATGTACACTGTATTATCTAAAAACATACGAACGAAAACAACACATTACGATTTTGAAACACGCCTATACAAAATACAGCGATTTGTCATAAGTAAAAATGAAAGTTTCAGTTGAAAATTCGTATTAGGTCGTTTTTTTTTTTTTTTTTTTTTTTGTTTTTTTTTGCTTCATATGGTGACTCACCCGTTTACCAGTGTATACCGTTTACCGGTGCAATTCATAAAATTGCTGTATTTTATATGTTTTACGATTTTCCTAAAAATGCCATGTTTTGGCAAAAATTTTACTGATTAGCGGTTTTTGAGAAAACATATTTTACTGATTAGTGATTTTTGGGCTAAACTTTTACTGATTAGCGATTTTTGTGCCAAAATTTTACTGATTAGCGATTTCAGAGGTACCCCATTGAAACCTCATATAAGAGGTTTGTGTACAAGGAATACTAGACGAAATGTTCGGTCGGTGTTCCGTGATACCTCCTTTCTAAGAGTGAACGAGGTACCGAAGTGTAGTGGAGTGCAGGTTAGCCAGCTGATCTATCGATCGCCGGTTTGGGCGTCAACAAAATGCATCAACGGGAAGGGGGGAGCATAATTTAAAGAAATCGATTGATTAGATTCAAACAGAGATCAGCTGGCTAAGCTGCACCTTGTTACACTTCGGCGGCTCGTAAAAACATTTGCACAGAGGCAATACGCACGGAAGACCGACGCGAGGATTCCGTCTAATTCCAACATTAAAACCTCAACGAGGGTGCTATCTCCTTGACGAGGGACCTAGCTCCATGTCGAGAGGACTAGCTCGGACGGTAATTTAGTCAATATCCTCCCAAAACAATGTTTCCACCGGATTATTTTGCTTTTATATGGTTTCAGGGGCTTAGTTTTATCAGGGATGATTTTTCATGCGATTGGAAGGATTGGAAGGCATGGCATGCGATTGGAAGGGTATATATTTGACGAACAATGAAAAAATAAGGGTCCCAAATCTTCGTGTTGACATATTTTCATTTCGTGTCTTCAACGCTCTTTTACAATCATATTCGCACCGTGCATATTCCAAGGACCAATCCTATCAGCGAGTGGAGTTAAATCATATCTACACAGACTACCATTGCCGGATTTTGCAGCAGACAGCTTATAAAGAAATAAATATTGATAATATGCTTCGAGACATACCTTTGTTTACTGTTTTTCCGTCGAGAGGACTAGCTCGTGAGTTCCCGGATGTGTCGAGGGAACAAAATCTCGTTGACTCTTTTTGGAGCTAGTTCCCCTGATTACCACCCGTGTAAATGGTAGAAGTGTATGTACATATTGTTTTTTGTGTTAAGTTTTAAGCTTTAGAGAAATGATTTATAGTATAATTTTGTTTGTGATAATTGAATAAACCATGCCTAAATTTATCAACTTGTTTTTTGTGTATAAACTGCAGGAGTTATTCTGACCCTGCCTTAGGGTTACATACATGCATTGTATGTAACCCTCATTCCAGTCTAACAAGTTTATTGGTACATGTATATATCTCAGGTCTCAGGTGAGCGTTTACAGGACCATTGGTCCTCTGGTTTCTTATTTTTGCTCCAAATCATAGATTGTGGATACTATTTGAGCAAAAATAAGAAAAAAAAAAAAAAAATTTCTACTGAAATTTTTCATTTTTTTACAACTTTAAAAATCTTTGTATATTGCATAGGCATGTATTCGTTATGAGCAATTTCAACGTAGCCATTTTTCAGGCATTTTGACAATGAAAGTGAATAGACAGTGGGTACCTTGTGTGTGCAACTCCTCCTACAGTTTCATGCCATTACATGTGTTATGGGCATGGTCTGAAGATATGCATGTGGTTTGGATATAATCCTCAGATTATTTTTTGTCACTTTTTTTTGCAATTTCAACTAGCCATTTTTCGGGCATTTTGACAATGAAAGTAAATGGACAGTGGGTACCTTGTGTGCGCAACTCCTCCTACAGTTTCATGCCAATTGCTTTAAAACTTTACATGTGTTATGGGCATGGTCTGAAGATATGCATGTGGTTTGGATATAATCCTCAGATTATTTTTGGTCATTTTTTTTACAAAATTTGAACTTAGTCATTTTTTCGGGCATTTTTGTGAATGAATAGAGGGTACCTTTTGTGTGCAACTCCTCCTACAGTTTAATACCGATTCTTTTGAAACTTGACAGACATTGTGACCATGCTTTGAAGATATGCATGTAATTGGGATATACTCCTCAGATTAATTTTTGTCACTTTTTTGCAATTTGAACTTAGTCATTTTTCAGACATTTTCACATCTTGAAAGTGAGATACCAGTTGGGGGCATAGTGTTTCATAAACACATTTTCTAGTTCCAAAATATTCAAGATTTTGCAATTTTACTATAGTTAAAAGAGAATGATTGGGAATGGCTACTTAAATGTGTTATTCTCTACTATATATACAAAATAAAAACAAGCACATTGTTGGACAAGGCATTGCTGCTTCAATGCTGAAAATTACATGCAAAAATATTAATTTGATTTAATATTGATTTGATTCTATTTATGACAAAATAGAAAATCTTTAGCTGGGGCTTAAATTATTTTGACCATTTTATATTACTGCTTGTATGAGTGTAGGTAAAACTTAATTTTCTGTTCATTGAACTTTTGCTTAACTTGTCTTTGTATGCAGTATAATAGTAATTGGTGTCTTGCCTTTTCAAAAATTTAGATTATTTGTATTTTGAATTGGGATAATGCCTATGTTTGACACATTTGTACAAACTTTCATATCTGTTTGGATTTGGATTTTGTTACATTATTTCAACATTTGATATTTGAAAAATTACCAGAAATTATATGAATTATAGAATTAAGATTATATTATTTGATGAGGCTAAGTGCTTAATCTGTTAATGGTTGTTGAATCAACAATGTGAAAAAATTCTTCAGAAACAGATTCAGAATTGTTGGAGGACTTGGAGGGCATGTGCTTTCTGGTTTTTGGAATATTGTTTCCAGGATAATATTCAATGTTCTGATTTATGCCTGAACACTATTTTGGCATCATGGTTTATTTATGTATTTATTTGTTTTCAAATATTAAAGACAGATGTACGTAATTGAAGGCTCTCAAAAGAATGTGCATATCTAAGGGTCGAAACGTCATTTTACGCCGCATTGTAACGTCAGTTTTCGCTCAAAACGTCATTTCTAGCGTCAGTTTACGTTCGCAATACGAAACTATATCCATACAATTATGCAAAGGACTTCAGAAATGTAAAAAGTTTGATATTATTTATTATTTTTTGCTCAAAATATAGATTGTGGACATGTTATCCCGAAGAAAACAACATTTCCGCGACAGTTAGCAATATTGAAAAATTAACAGTGTCGGAAACTTTGGCGCAAAATCGACGACGCGCGTAAAATGTACTGAATTCAGCAACGACTACCTATCTTCGCACGCCTGTGGCAGGAAAACGATTACAGTAACTAAGGACTTTCTCGTTATCTATATTTAGATTAGGAATTTCTCTAATACATATCAGTTTTTTAGCTCACCTGAGCCGTTAGGCTCACTAGGTGAGCTTATAGGATGGCCATGATCCGGCGTCCGTCTGTCCGTCGTCCGTCCGTCCGTCCGTCCACAATTTCAAAGATCTTCTTCTCTGAAACCACTTGGCCAACCAAAGCCAAATTTTATATGAAGCATCTATAGGAAGGGGGAACCAATGTGTATATAAGAAATCCAGGTCACATGACCAAGATGGCCGCCATGCCCATATATGGTAAAAACCCTTCAAAAATCTTCTTCTCCAGAACCGGTGGACTGATTTCAAGGAAACTTGGCATGAAGCATTGATGGCTCAAGCACTACAATGTATATATAAATCATGACCCTGTGATGACCTTGACTTATTTTATGGCAAGGTCAACATAGGTCGCCAATGCATTTGAATAGGGAAAACTTTTAAAATGTCATTTAAAGTCATTTAAAGTGAAAGTCTTGCAGGAAATGGGCAGTAGGACTGAATATTAATGATTCTGAAAAAAATTGAACCCCAGGGGCTCATATGCCCCCACCCCGGGGCAATATACATGTATATTACCATAATATTCAAACATCATCTCCTCTGAAACCGCTTGGCCAATCAAAGCCAAATTTTATGTGAAGCATCAATAGGAAGGGGTAATCAATGTGTATATAAATAATCCAGGTCACATGACCAAGATGGCTGCGATGCCCATATATGGTAAAAACCCTTCAAAAATCTTCTTCTCCAGAACAGGTGGATCGATTTCAAAGAAACTTGGCATGAAGCATTGATGGCTCAAGCACTACAATGTATGTATAAATCATGACCCTGTGATGACCTTGACTTATTTTACGGCAAGGTCAACATAGGTCACCAATGCATTTGAATGGGGAAAACTTTTAAAATGTCATTTAAAGTCATTTAAAGTGAAAGTCTTGCAGGAAATGGGCAGTAGGACTGAATATTAATGATTCTGAAAAAAAATGGACCCCACGGGCTCATATGCCCCCACCCCGGGGCAATATACATGTATATTACCATAATATTCAAACATCATCTCCTCTGAAACCACTTGGCCAATCAAAGCCAAATTTTATGTGAAGCATCAATACAAAGGGATAATCAATGTGTATATAAATAATTCAGGTCACATGACCAAGATGGCCGCGATGCCCATATATGGTAAAAACCCTTCAAAAATCTTCTTCTCCAGAACAGGTGGATCGATTTCAAAGAAACTTGGCATGAAGCATCGATGGCTGAAGTACTACAATGTGCATATAAATCATGACCCTGTGATGACCTTGAACTTTTTTTACGGCAAGGTCGCCAATGCATTTGAATAGGGAAAACTTTTAAAATGTCATTTAAAGTGAAAGTCTTGTAGGAAATGGGCTAAGGACTGAATATCAATGATTCTGAAAAAAATTGGACCCAGGGGCTCATATGCCCCCACCCCGGGGCAATATACATGTATATTACCATAATATTCAAACATCTTCTCCTCTGAAACCGCTTGGCGAATCAAAGCCAAATTGTATGTGAAGCATCTATGGAATGGGGGAATTAATGTATATATAAATTATCTTGTTCACATAACCAAGATGGCTGCCATGCCCATATATGGTAAAAACCCTTCAAAAATCTTTTCCGAATTTTGAGGACCGATTTCAAAGAAACTTGGTATGAAGCACCAATGGCTGAAGTACTACAATGTATATATAAATCATGACCCTGTGGTGACCTTGACCTATTTTACGACAAGGTCAACATAGGTCGCCAATGCATTGGAATGGGGAAAACTTTTAAAAAGTCATTTGAGGTGAAAATCTTGCAGGAAATGGGTAGTAGGACTAAATATTAATGATTCTGAAAAAAAAAATGGACCGAAGGGCTCGTATGTCCACACCCCGGGGCAATCTACATGTACATTACCATAATATTCAAACATCTTCTCCTCTAAAACCACTTGGCCAATTGAAGCCAAATTTTATGTGAAGCATCTATAGGATGGGGGAACCAATGTGTATATTAATAATCTAAGTCACATGACCAAGATGGCCACCATGCCCATATATGGTAAAAACCCTTCAAATATCTTCCTCTCTGAAACCAATAGATTGATTTTAATGAAACTTGGCGTGAAGCATCCATGGACAGAATATTGATTAGTCTGAAAAAAGAAAACGGCCCAAGGGCTTCATCATTAATACCATAATATTCAAACATGTTTATTGGTATATGCAGCAGACTCAGGTGAGCGTTTACAGGACCATTGGTCCTCTGGTTTAAAAATCCTACCGTGGATTTTTTAAAATATATAAGAAATTTAACAAAAAAGGGGTCTAAAAATCGCATTTTACGTTGACATCAATGTATTTTCGCTCTCAAATTTGACGATTTGAAAGGCCGATATCTCGAAAACAAGCTCGGAACGGTATCGATTTCTTTTCATTTTCGTATGTAGGACATCAAAATACACTCACATGCAAAAAATAAAAAAATTCTACCGTGAGGTCAGTTACGTACATCTGGCTTTAAGAAAACTAATTTGATAGTACACTACAACCTCGTTATAACGCCCCTCATTATAATGGGGTTTTCAATATAACACGGTCATGTCATGGCTCCCAAATTGATTATTTTACTATATATCTATAGAAAGTAACCTCATTATAACACGGTTCACTTATAACACGGTCTGTTTCTATGGACCCCAAAGATAGCGTTATAATGAGGTTGGCCTGTACCTAAATGTTCTAACAGATAAACAGTTTTTTGTTAAAATACTTCATGGATAATTATGAAGAGAACATTTTTTTCCAACTGGGATTTTTGGATTCTTTGCTTCTCCCAAAATGATGGCAGTTTGATTTTGTTTTTCTCTGCTGCTTCAAAAGATTGGATATGCTTCCAACAGCTTGTGGACTTGTGTGGAAAAAGGACTTGTTGTTACAAAATTGGAATTGTTCTGAAATAGAGAATAAATAAGTCTGCAGGATGGTTTGTTCTGATCTCTAGATAAATAAAATGAATGTTGATCTGTCATCACGAGCATTGTTTTCTGCTCTCAACAGGAAATACAGAGATGCCCCTAGTTTAATTAAACATGTTGAGCTCAAGGTAATTACACCACGGTGACAAGGTACACCACCTCCTTTCTTTAAAAACGCATTGCATTTGGAACTACTTCCTTCACAGTAAGAATCATCAAAAAACCAGTTGTGGAGGGAGAAAAAGCCAAAAGAAAAGTCAGAGGAGGGAGAGATTATAAAGCTTTGTAAATTACACTGATCGGTTTGTTTGCAAGACTAATTCATCAATGTCTACAGAAAATTATGTTTCTGTGTGAGTATTATGTGGGGGAGGGAATGGGGGTTGGGGCATATTTTTTTCTACTGGGCCATGTTGATACACGCAGACTGAAGTTCCAATTGGCATTTATAAGAAAATCGCAAAAGGTAGGGTAATTGAGATGAAATTGTTTCTCACCTTTTATAAATAAGGGAATACCAGTAAAAGATACAATACTGGTCATAAAAAATACATAATTGAAGAAGTATAGTAATAAAATTTGAACAAATACACACCATATATAAATATGCAAAAGATGTCAGTTTGTGGAAAACAGTTATAGTTGTAAGACTGGCTATAGTTGTTTAGATAAAGCCTGGGACTGGCTATTGTTGCTAATGCTGCTCTCACATATACCGAATATCCCTTGCGAATCCTAAAATTTGAAATTCGCGATGAAATTACCGAATATGATGCGAATGGACGGGGCGGGGCTTGTACTAAACGACGTCTTTGCGAAAGCGTTAAGAATGCTTGCGGATCCTTACAAATTTCTTAAGAATGTTGCGATTGATTGCCATGCTCACTACCGAATTCTTGAAAATGCCTTACGAATGTTCCGAATGCTTACAAATGCCGTTACAAATAATACGCACGTCTTGCAAACACCTTACAAATGAAGCGAATGTGTAGCGAATGTGTAGCGAATGCTTGCCGAATTCTTTTGATTTTTTACTCATTCGCAACAATTGTAGCCAATAATATCAATGTAAAACGAAATCACCCACAATGCCATGGGGCATGTCATTATTGGCCCAAGTCTACTCTTGAAACACATACCACTTTGTTGTTTCTCTCAAATTGCGATTTACACAATAAAAAAGAGCATTTTACTGGGCAAACAAAATTTTCACGGGACTTTAAGTTGTCTGTCATACATTGATGGATAGCTTAAAGCCAAACACCATAAATAATGGCCTTTACTTGAAGGATAGGGCCAGAACAAATAAAGTATGCTAAAAACTGAGGCTTGAATGTGATAATGTTGCGATTCACCAGCGATTCTTTAAGGACATCAAAACCCAATAGAATTTAATGAGACAGAATCCTTGCAAATGGCTTGTGAGTGTTACAAATGTCTTGCAATCAATCCGAATTGTTAACAAATTCTTAACGAATATGTTAAGAATATGATTTCCTTGCGAATTTTAGGAGCATGTTCCTAATTCTCGCAACGACTCGAAATTTTCACCGAATGCTTACAAATGCTACCGAATGCTTCCGAATTTCTAGCGATTAATGCGAATTTGCTCAAATTTGCATTCGGAAGCGCATTCGCAAAGGAAATTCGGTATATTATGTGAGAGCAGTATAAGATAAAGCATGGGACTGGCTATTGTTGCTAAGATAAAGCATGGGACTGGCTATTGTTGCTAAGATAAAGCATGGGACTGGCTATTGTTGCTAAGGTAAAGCATGGGACTGGCTACAGTTGTTTAGATAAAGCATGGGACTGGCTATAGTTGTTTAGATAAAATATAGGTCTGGCTACAGTTACAGGATATAACATTGTCAGATTTTAATCGTAAAGCATAGGACTGGCTATATTTGTTTAGATAAAGGATGGGACTGGCTAAAGTTGTTTAGATAAAATATAGGACTGGCTAGGCTACAGTTGTTTAGGTAAAGCATATGACTGGCTAGGCTACAGTTGTTTAGGTAAAGCATAGGACAGGCTACAGTTGTTTAGATAGAATATAGGACTGGCTAGGCTACAGTTGTTTAGGTAAAGCATAGGACAGGCTATAGTTGTTTAGATAAAATATAGGACTGGCTACAGTTGTTTAGGTAAAGCATAGGAATGACTGGCTATATTCGTTTAGATGTAGCATGGGACTGGCTATAGTTATCTAAATAAAGGATGGGACTGGCCATAGTGCCTGTAGTTAACATAAAGCATAGGACTGGCTTAAGTTGTTTTCATAAAGCATAGGACTGGCTATAGTTTTTTTTTTTTTCATAAAGCCATAGTAACTGTTGTTTACATAAAAAATAGTACTGGTATAGTTGTTTAGCTAAGCATGGGACTGGCTATAATAACTGTTGGTTTACTACTTTCAGCATGCCCATGGTCAGCATAGCATAACTCTGTAAATACTCATCAAAATGAAAATCGGTTTCTTGCATTTGGAAGCCTGCCATCTAATGAAGTAGAAAATGCAATGATTTCTGTATGTATCATGCCTTCCACTCTAGATTGGTCTATTTTCAGATCTTTAATTAACATTGACTTAAGTTTTTCAACTACATTCTCATTTGGCCCCTCCGGAAATCCGTAGAAAATCAGATTATATTTCCTATCCTGTTTTTCTAATAGTAACAGTTTTTGATTCAATTGTTCTATCTTGGAGTCCATTTCTGACTTTGCATTCTCAAGGTCATCCGATTGTTTTTGCTCGTTATCAGTTATCTTGTCATTGTGGAAATCTAAGTTTTTCTCCAATTCCTCAACTTTACTCGCCACATTTGCTATGGTGGATTTTGACTCTGCAAGTTAAAGTTCTCCCATATATACTGACCGACAAAAGAAACCCGACACTTACTTTGGGGGGTAAAAATCCGTAAAACAAGTGCACAATGGAAATCTGGTTTATACCACATTTAAGACAAATCATTGTTCTACCATTTCATGCAAACATTTAATTTTTTCAATCAAACGACTATCAGTAATTAAGTAAGATTAAAGGTAGGGTCCGTTTACAAAATTCACAAACCTAATCTTTAGAGTAAATGATGTATTGACTTGGAGAATAACTGTCCCAGGAATGAAATCACACGATTAGCTTAGAGATACACCACAGAGAAATGGATAGAGTCCTCAATAGCGGGTGTGGCAACTCCATGCTCGCCCAGTTCAACCACAGACTATCCGCCAATTGGAAATTGCTCTCAGGCAGGAATGGGCAAGCATTCCTCAGAACACTGTTCGCCGTTGCGTTTTGTCAATGTGACGACGTTGTGTAGCTGTAACTGGTGCGTTATTGAGGACTCTATACATTTCTCTGTGGTGTATCTCTAAGCTAATCGTGCGATTTCATTCCTGGGACAGTTATTCTCTAAGTCAATACATCATTAACTCTAAAGATTAGGTTTGTGAATTTTGTAAACGACCCCTACCTTTAATCTTACTTAATTACTGATAGTCGTTTGATTGAAAAAAATTAAATGTTTGCATGAAATGGTAGAAAAATGATTTGTCTTAAAAGTGGTATAAACCAGATTTCCATTGTGCACTTGTTTTACGGATTTTTACCCCCCAAAGTAAGTGTCGGGTTTCTTTTGTCGGTCAGTATATTTGTGAACTTCCTATCTAGTTCATCAATTCTGCCAGTCACCTTACTATTCAGGGATTGGAACATTTTTTTATGTCTGACTTAAACCCATCAAAATCTGTATTGGACTTAATTCCGCCACTCGCTACTTCTACCTTGGGATCTTTCACCTTTTTGGGGCTAGCTTTGGGGCTGTCCACCTTTGGGGCTCTACTACTTTTTGACCCTGTTTGCTTGTCTGTTTCTGGCATTTTCTTTGATGTTTTAGATGTTTTGGGTGTTTCCACAGTCACTGAATCTCTCAGCTGTAGATATCTCAACATGAGACAAGCGAGAATATAAATATGTATTTAGTATACACGTATATGTAGTGTTTTTCAGTTTTTACATAGACCAGCAGTGGGTAGGGTATTTGTTTACACTTTGCCGTCGTACGATTTCAGTCTTAATTACTGTCTGTCAGCGCTGTTTTCAACTTAAATTACCGTCTTTTAACACTGTTCATACTTTCTCATGACTTTTTGTCACACTAATGTCTATTGTACCACAACATTTTATTTTTTTCACTTTTCAAAAAATTTTCATGGCCACCGCTGTATAACGATTTACCGGAACTCTGTTTGTATTATAGTTTGATAAAAATTTAGTGGAATATAATTGTTGTGTTTCTTTTTTTTGTTCAGTATATTTTTTTTTATAGAGTGTTTTACCCCCAATTTGTTATCCACCAAAAACAGAGTGGTAATTATATGAAATTTTCAAAATAAGCCTTTGGCAAGTTTAATTAATTTAATATGAAATGATCTATTGACCATGAGCATAAGATATGTTTTTATCATATGACTTCTAAAATTTGATTTTACACATACTTTCAATAAAAATTTTCATTGTTGTAATGGACTTTTTTAAAGTTTACGCATTCCCGCAAAAGTGTTATTAATACAGATGTGATCATAACTTTTTTATTACATAACATCACCCACTGGCGAACAGCGACAACATGTGAATTCCATAGGTATTCTGCACAATCATACTGAAGCATCCTACTGTATAATTTATGTGTTATGCATTAAGAAAACTTGCCCATGCAATATACAGTGATTTTTAAAGTTGTAAAAAATGAAAATTTTCAGTGGAACATTTTTGATATTTTTCTTATTTTTGCTCAAAACATAGATTGTGGTTACATGTTAGAACCGCCTCGCCGAGGCGGTTCTAACGAGTACCCACAATCTATGTTTTGGAGCAAAAATAAGAAAAATGACTATACCCCTGCAGACCCCAGTTTTACTATATAAAAGTGGGGTTTAAGGGAGTATTTATTGCACAGATATGTTTTCCTGATGGTATTACAGAGTCCCACCCATGTGAGCAGCCATCGTAGTCACAAGACGAAGCACAGTACCGTAGAGAGCCAGGAGGGTCCACAGTCAGGGACGACAACAACCAAGTCCACCAAGGAACATCATCACTCCTCTCATCACCATAGCTCAGGAAAACACAACAAAAATAATGGCATCATTCACACAGAGGTATATACAGACACACCCTATCTTTGCTATGGAGTCCCCCTTTCTTTAAAAAATGTTACATGGGCGGTTTGCCTTTAGTACGTCAGGGTGAACATTTGTCACCAACATGACAGGCATTAGTACCAGCCGGGTTTCGAACCCACAACCTCTTGATTGCTAAGTGAATATGCTATCCATTACATTACCGTGGCTGTACAAGAAAAAACAGCATCTTTAACCCCCAGGTAAACATGGTTGGCTTGTGACAGTGAATGTAAACTGTCAGGGAATTTCAGATTTATTGGTAAATGTCTGAGAATTGTCAAAAAAACTTTGAAAATCAGTACAAATATTGAATAACAGTGCTCTTAACTTATACAGATTATCACTTGCAAATCCCAAATTATGAAATTTGCTCTGAAATCATCGAATATGATGTGATCATGGGGCGGGGTTTGCTGAAAATGATGTATTTGTGAAAATTCTTGCAGATCCTTACATTGTTCTATGAATCTAGAGATTGATTGCCATGAAATTTGCACTGACTTGCATTCGTAAACCCATTTGCAAGTCATATTTGGTGTATTGGAGATCACTGTCAGTGCCTCATTGGAAAAGGTCCCTCAGGACCTTTTCCACAGTGTTTACTTTGAATATGAAGAAAATTGTACCCATGATCGACTGCTCTCTCTCAATTACGCGTTTTGTCACATAAAGCGCTTAATAAAAACTAGTAAACCCGTCTATGTTGACTAGACAATTCACCACAAACAATTTAATTTATCCATTGTTGACACTCCCTGTCAAAAAGCTGTAAATATCTAGCAAGCAGTCTCGATCGTGGCGACTTCTTATCATAGCGCATCTAAGTTAAGATCCTAGATACCCTGATGAGGGGTACAGAAACTATAGGAACTCTATATGGCTGACTTTAAGTCCATCACATCGGACCCATGGGTCTCTTTCCGGTAGTGTGGCTGCAAGTCAAAATTCAGAACTCTGTCACAAATTGACTGCACTGCAAAATGGTTTTCTACACTGTGACATATCGACATATTTGATTGTAATCGTGTTCTCTTTAGAATTAGCTTTGATTCTGTAACATCAGAAATTTTAGTCAATGCCTTGAGTGACAGATACACACACTGGTCAAGCGTTTATAACAAGAAACGATATTTATACGAAACTGAAACGTATGGGAATCGAAATTAATGACAAACCAGAGAATCAACAACACTGAAATCTAGAGAAAAGGGAAGTTCTTATATCAAACTGCTGCTGACCTTTTCATTGGTTTCTTTTTAAAGAAGCCAACTTGTCCAACAATATGTTTTATTAGCTCGCCTGCTGTACGAAAGTATAGGAAGAGCTATTGCAGTCACCCCGGCGTCGGCGTTAGCGTTGGCATTGCTCAAAATGTTAAAATTTTTGGTTAAAGTTTTTATGAGTCTACATCTCTTGAAGATGTTTGTTTGTTTGTTTGTTTGTTTTCCTGTTACTCCCATCAATCAATTTCTGATTATTCTTGGGAGGTGTACATTGTACACTCCTGTGTGTTTGCAGATGGATCAAGATGATACTTTGCATGCTGGTAGATATTGGTCTGAAGTTTTATGCTGTACCATCATGACCCACCTGGGTGACCTTGAGGTCAAGGTCACGGACTTACAGAAGGTGGACAAAAGTATTTGTCACTTTTCAAAACTCCATAGACTTCAATGTATTTTCATGTTTACAAGAAACATTATCCTGTCTCTTCTGGTCAACATATTTTCATGATTTTGGTGTCATTTAAAAGTAAAATAAATAAAGCAATAAATAAAGGTCATTTGACGAAGTTCCGACATTGCATTTTTGAAAAACAACAGTTTAAAGTTTCAGGAAATTTCGAAAAAGTCATTTTCCCATTGACGTCAATGGTGACGTCGCCCAAAAATTGTCAAAAAAATTTCACAACTTTTTAAAAATTTGTAGCTTGAAAACACATGCATAGAATTAAATGAAAATACCTTATTTATTGCTTAATGCATTTACCATTCAAATGACACCAAAAACATTAAAATACGTTAACTAGGAGACACAGGATATTTTTAGCTCACCTGAGCCGAAGGCTCATAGGTGAGCTTATAGGATAGGCAGGCATCCGTCGTCGGTCGTCGTCCGTCCACAATTTCAAAGAAGAATATTTCTGAAGCTAGTAGGCCGATCTTGATCAAATTTAATGTGAACCATAATTGAGTTGGGGGATTGATGGCATTAGGTTTTGGAGCAGATTGTATCAAAATTGTGGTTTCCATGGCAACAGATAGGTCCCATAGACTTACAATGGGAAAAACTAAAAAAATCTTCTTCTCTGAAACCACTAGGCCCACAGCTTTGATATTTGGTATGTAGCAATGGCTAATGGTCCTCTACATAAATTGTGCCATTCATGCCCCTGGGGTCAAATTTGGCCACGCCCCGGGGGTCGATGGTCTCCATAGACTTACTATGGGAAAAAAATTCAAAAATCTTCTTCTCTGAAACCACAGGGCCCACAGCTTTGATATTTTGTATGTGGCAATGGCTAATGGTCCTCTACATAAATTGTGCCAGCCATGCCCCTGGGGTCAAATTTGGCCACGCCCCGGGGGTCGATAGTCTCCATAGACTTACAATTGGAAAAACTAAAAAAATCTTCTTCTCTGAAACCACTGGGCCCACAGCTTTGATATTTGGTATGTAGCAATGGCTAATTGTCCTCTACATAAATTGTGCCATTCATGCCCCTGGGGTCAAATTTGGCTACGCCCCGGGGATTGATAGTCTCCATAGACTTACTATGGGAAAAAAATTCAAAAATCTTCTTCTCTGAAACCACAGGGCCCTGAGCATTGATATTTTGTAGGTGGCAATGGCTAATGGTCCTCTACATAAATTGTGCCAATCATGCCCCTGGGGTCAAATTTGGCCACGCCCCAGGGGTCGATAGTCTCCATAGACCTACAATGGGAAAAAAACTAAAAAAATCTTCTTCTCTGAAACCACTAGGCCCACAGCTTTGATATTTGGAATGTAGCAATGGCTAATGGTCCTCTACATAAATTGTGCCATTCATGCCCCTGGGGTCAAATTTGGCCACGCCCCGGGGGTTGATAGTCTCCATAGACTTACTATGGGAAAAAAATAAAAAATCTTCCTCTCTGAAACCACTAGGCCCACAGCTTTGATATTTGGTATGTAGCAATGGCTAATGGTCCTCTACATAAATTGTGCCATTCATGCCCCTGGGGTCAAGTTTGGCCAGGCCCCGGAGGTTGATAGTCTCAATAGACTTGCTATAATATAACTGACAGCATGGAAGAATTCAAAATCCTTAATATTTATGAAAGAATATATCTTAAAAAAGCTAAATTCATGTTCAAAATTTCTAACTCTCTAACACCAGATTATATAAATGAAATGTTTCACTTGAGGTCTTTGAATAATACTCTTCAGTCCCTCAGATCATCAGCAGCCATAAATTATGTGCTACCAAGACCCAATAAAGAACTCTTCAAACAAAGTTTAATTTACTCTGGTCCATTGATTTGGAATAATTTACCTGATAATCTAAGACAATTAGGAACCATAAATAGTTTTCATAGAAATTGTATCAAATGGATGAAAGGAATTAATGATATTCATACATAAAACATTATTGTATAGTTGTACAGGCTACTATGTGTGTGTGAGTGTGTGTGTGTGTGTGTGTGTTTTGTGTGTGTGTTTTGTGTGAGTTACTGGTGACTAGGCAATTTTTTTTTTTTTTCCACTTTCTGTATATAATGTAAATAATGGAGGGCCTCATGGAAGATTAGCTTGTATTTTGTTGCTAAATGTGTAACCCTCTGAAAATAAAGTCTATTATTATTATTATTATTATTATTTTATGGGAAAAAAATTCAAAAATCTTCTTCTCTGAAACCACAGGGCACACAGCTTTGATATTTTGTATGTGGCAATGGCTAATGGTCCTCTACATAAATCGTGCCAGCCATGCCCCTGGGGTCATATTTGGCCACGCCCCGGGGGTAGATAGTCTCTATAGACTTACAATGGGAAAAACTAACAAAAATCTTCTTCTCTGAAACCAAAAGGCCCAGAGCTTCTATATTTTGTATGTAGCAATGTTTGGTAGTCCCCATTATAAATTGTGCCAGTCATGCCCCGGGTCAAATTTGGCCATGCCCCGGGGGTCAATAGTGTCCATGCATAGACTTTCATTGGTCGATTCTCAATTAATTTAAATCTCATGAGCTTACAATGTGATAATCTCTCAGGTGAGCTACAGGACCAATGGTCCTCTAGTTTCTCACAAACAAGAAAATACATAGAAGTCAATGGAGTTTTACAAACGCGATGAATACTTTTGTCCACCTTCTGTAGAAATTTTGTGTTAAAGTTTTTGGTTAAAGTTTTTATAAGTGTATATCTCTTGAAGTTGTGGATGGATCAAGTTGATATTTTGCATGTTGGTAGATATTGGTCTGACATTTTATTCTTTACCATCATGACCCATCTGGGTGACCATGAGGACAAGGTTATGGACTTAGAAATTTTGTGTTAGAGTTTTTGGTTAAAGTTTTTGTAAGTCTATATCTCTTGTATATATTGATGGATCAAGTTGATACTTTGCATGTTGGTAGATATTGGTCTGAAGTTTTATGCTGTACCATCATGACCCACCTGGGTGACCTTGAGTTCAAGGTCACAGACTTTGAAATTTTATGTTATATTTTATGCTTAAAGTGTTTTGAACTGTATATTGCTGGAACAGATGGATGGATCTAGTTGATACTTTGCTGTTAGATATTTTTCTTAAGGATGTTCGCTGCTAACATTTGACATTTCGGAACTTCCGGTTTTTCTTTTCTTGAATATCTCGTAAACGGTTGCAGATATTTTCCCAATATTTTATATTTGGATACATAATGATAATATGCATTGAACGAGCCATGAAAATTGTCAATCTAAGAAACTTCATTTTTTCACCCCATTTTCTGCAACTTTTCAGAAAAATTTAGTTGTCAGTGAAATTTAGGGGGTAGGGTAGATTAAACTTGAATATTACACATTTTCAAATTAATTGCACTATTTCTTTGTTTATTTTAGCTGCAGTATATGTGTACATGGTCTTCTAAGTCAGTCTTTGTGTCTTTGGGGTGCTGGTTTTAAAATTTTAGGTGGTTTTATGAAATGGGCTTAAAGAAACAAAACACCTGAAAAAAGGCTGAAAATGGTGATTTTCAAGTTGTTGGTTCTCTCCTATATGCACACTACCCTATATATTTCTTTCTTTTATTCGAACAGTATTACAAAGTTCTATGTTGTGTGAAAATACAAGAAAAAGTTTGAATAAACAAATATGGGTTTAGCACATTTCAAAATATTGATTTTTTTCCGACTTTTCAAGTATGGGGGTAGGGTTGGAAAAATACTCGAAAATTTTTGCCATCCACTTCCAGTTGCAAATTTTTCTATGCGTTATGGTCCAAAATAGTATGCGTTACGTAAATATTATGACTTTTGAAAGCATTCTAGGTGTATTTTTGTTGAAGACAGGTTTGTTTCAAAGAATTAAAAATTAAATTAATTTTAGTAAATTTAAAACATGATGTTCAGAGGTCTCATTCAGAGGTCTGTAGCTTGAAAAAATGCACACTACCCTATATTTATTTTGTTATCAAATGTCTTATATTGTATTTTGGAATCAAAAAAGAGTGGTTAGAAAAAAAGTTTGAATACTTTTTCATTGGCAGGGAACATCCTTAAGTTTTATGCTGTAGCATCTTGATTCACCTGTGGTTAAGGTCACAGACTCAGAAATTTTATGTTATAAGTCTATATCAAGTATGTAGATGGATCAAGTTGAACTTGGCATGTTGTTAGATATTGTTCTGAAGTTTTATGCTGTACTATCACGACCCACCTGAGTGACATTGAGGTCAAGGTCATGGGTCATAGATTTTAAAAGATTTAGTGGCAAAGCACAAGTCAGGTGAGCTATGCTGTCCTGCAACAGCTCTTATTGGTATATGAGCCGCTACGCGAGAAAACAGGTCTTCAGGGTTTCTGACCAGGTCTGACACAAACTGGCCTGAGCAGCTACAGAGGATGGTTAGAAGCTTGAAAATTTGTATATAAATCAGTTACTGCGAAGCTGATCTGCGCCTTTGTTTTTGCGCATAGGCAAAAATCCAGTTTTCTCCTGACGCGGCTCATATACATTGATGCTTTACGTCCATGGTCAACAGCATAAGTCATGTCAGAATGGTCAGTTTGAAACACTGTGCCTGGTCAAGCCTTAGAAATTTTTTGTAACTCATAATCCCGACCACTGTCCGAGTTCTTAGAAATGTCTCATAAAATGGCATGGAGATCAAGTGCCATGATGACAAAGCAACAGTCTTAACCAGTAAGTTTTATTGGGCTGGCTCCCAAGCCAGTGCTATTTGTTGTTGACCATGGAGGTAAAGCATCAATGCATATGAGCCATGTCAGGAGAAAATTGGATTTTTGCCTATGCGAAAACAAAGGCACAGATCAGCTTTGCAGTAACTGGGAAGCTGATCAGCGCCTTTGTTTTCTCTACACAGGTAGTACAATTCATACAAATTTTCAAGCTTCTAACCATCTTCTGTAGCTTCATAGGCCAGTTTGTGTCAGACTGGTCGGAAACCCCGAAGACGTGTTTTCTGGCGTCGCGGCTCATACAAATAAAACCTATTGATGGATGATCTCCAATATAGTCCTGCAGATTTATGGGGTATTTTATCGAACCCGGAAATAGGGTTCAAACTTTTTTTCTTGACTGATTCTTGTAGCCAAGACCTTGCCCTTCAAGAATCTGACTGATGTCACCTTGTCATCATTGAGCATTTTGAGATATTCAAGATGGCCTCTAGCATGGCTGCCAAATATTTTGCTATGCCTAGGGCATGAATACTTGTTTCTATTTGCCTCATTTGGCTGTTAAAACATACATTTGAAGTTGCCTGATAAATTGCATACCTTAAATGATTTTTAAAAAAATAAGCATGGCATCCAAGATGGCCGCCAAATGGAATTTTTGCATAGAATAGAATGTAATGCGCAGTACTCGTGCGTTTTGTCTTCATTTTATCCTGTAAGTTAATCTTATATTGTATTGTCATGTGCTGATATGACTTAAGACCATAATTAGAACATTCTGAACCTAAGATGCCATCCAAGATGGCTGTTCTGTATGACAACAGCCTTAGTATGTGCTTGGCTGGCATACGTATTTGCTTTTCTAGACCGTATCAAAAGCAGGATCCACATTTATATGTTTCGACGGTGTTATGATTAAGCTATCAACATGTATGTCAGGGGTCTTGGGTTCAAGCCTTGGCTTTTCCAGTCCTTTGAATGAGACATTAAACTGAGGTCGCGGCTCCACATGACCTTAGCTGTTGATTGGAGTATAAAACAAAAATTAACCACCAAATACAGAAAGATTTCCCTATGGCAGTGGTATTTCTTGAATATGCACATATCTTGAAGTTATATTCAACTTAGTGAGGCTAAAATAACATAAGTTATAACATTAATAGCCAATTTATACACAACACAAAAATGTTCAGTTTCTTGATTTATTAAAACATTTGTCTACAATTACTAATAAACTAAGAAATATACTATCAAAGAAACATTCCAGTTATACTATACTACTATATATTTATATCAACATTACAATAAACAATAAACTTTATAGGGGGTTGCTCATCTGATAAGCTTGCTGTATACTGGTCTGATTCTGTATAAGCGAAATGTGTAACTGATGCCTTTTACTCTTTATGCCTGTTAACTGCACCTGTCAGACATGTGCCTATCATTTCTATGAGTTGGTGGGTAGGCAATCTGTTTGCCCGGAATGTAAACGCCCAAGGTCATGGTCCTTGAGCATGGACTGCATAGACCAAGGAAATGCTCCTTGGCCACCAAGAAAGTGTACATTGGCGAGGAATTGATCCTCTGACAGCCCATGCTGTGACGTGATTGTTGACAGCAAATGGCAACTTGTTTGCCTGGAATGTACATGCCTAGGACGTTGTCCTTTGACATGTACTGAGTAGACCAAAGAAATGATCCTTGGCCACCCCTAGGATGATTGATGTTGAGGAAATGCTCCTCTGATAGTCTGTATAGTGATTACTCACTTGAAAATGATATTGTGGCTTGTCTGTGGACAGGAACACATTATCTGCAAATTCTTGAATCTATTTCTGGCATTAAATATATAGAAGATGGTTATCTTTTGGGGGAGTAAAAAGCCATGTAGATGCATGTTAAATCTGAATGAAAATACTAAACCTGTAATAAATGCTTTACATTGTGTTATGTATAGAAGAAACCAATTCAATTACAAACACATATGGACAACATATTGAGCTTTAAATCTGCTAAATTTAACACAAATAGTCTAAAATAATGAGCAACCCCACAATATATGAAATGATGCATGTATAACATATGACTAAAAGAAAGCATAAATGAAATTCTACACAAGTTATTCAAGATATGTGATGAAGAAAATACAATTCATTCAATATCAAGCACATTTGTGCAACATAATACATAACTCTACATATACATTATTAATTGAACTGGAGGTGCTGGGGACTTGGATGGTGGGATAGTCAGAAATGATGCTTCCAATCCAGTTTCACTTTGCAAACTGACAAGGTAGTAAGCAATGACAGTTCTTAATTGCCCCAGTATATAAGCCAATCTGCAAATTTTACATAACTGACACAAATAGCACAATGCTACTTCTTCTAGAATTTGAAATGACCATATCTAACTGACAGCAGTTCCTTCTGGTCTTATCAAAGTCATCAATACACTATACAACAAGGGTGCATAATTGAAGATGCTAGCAAGTGATTAAGTACCACCTATACTCTGGTTGTGCTACAGCACAAAATTTGGATACTTATGTTTTAGCTTTGTCTCTTTAAATTTTATGTGTATAAACTTCAATTATAAATTGACATTTTATACACAACACAAAAATGTTCAGTTTCTTGATTTATTAAAACATTTGTCTACAATTACTAATAAACTAAGAAATATACTATCAAAGAAACATTCCAGTTATACTATACTACTATATATTTATATCAACATTACAATAAACAATAAACTTTATAGGGGGTTGCTCATCTGATAAGCTTGCTGTATACTGGTCTGATTCTGTATAAGGGAAATGTGTAACTGATGCCTTTTACTTTTTATGCCTGTTAACTGCACCTGTCAGACATGTGCCTATCATTTCTATGAGTTGGTGGGTAGGCAATCTGTTTGCCCGGAATGTAAACGCCCAAGGTCATGGTCCTTGAGCATGGACTGCATAGACCAAGGAAATGCTCCTTGGCCACCAAGAAAGTGTACATTGGCGAGGAATTGATCCTCTGACAGCCCATGCTGTGACGTGATTGTTGACAGCAAATGGCAACTTGTTTGCCTGGAATGTACATGCCTAGGACGTTGTCCTTTGACATGTACTGAGTAGACCAAAGAAATGATCCTTGGCCACCCCTAGGATGATTGATGTTGAGGAAATGCTCCTCTGATAGTCTGTATAGTGATTACTCACTTGAAAATGATATTGTGGCTTGTCTGTGGACAGGGACACATTATCTGCAAATTCTTGAATCTATTTCTGGCATTAAATATATAGAAGATGGTTATCTTTTGGGGGAGTAAAAAGGCCAAATGAATTTGATAGCATATCAAATGAGGCCTCCAAAAGAGCACAGTAATATATAAAATTGTTGTGGTTATAGCTACTAATTACTGTGATGATGTACATCTGTACCTGGGAGTAGTTATGCTCAGTTATGCATTAGATATGCTGAAGACTATACTAATTAAGTGTACCAGATTCCTGGCATAGTGACTCCTTATAATCACTGTGTATTATAAACAACTGGTGTATTGTTTCTCATTGAGCAAAGTCATAAATTAAGGCATTCAAGTACCTGTAGGAACCTACAACTAAGATAATTGAATCATTGATGTGTCTTGTGCTAATTAGTTAATGACCAGCAATTGGCTAATTGTTTAATTGTAAAAGTGGTGTGCTAAATGTAAAGTACATGATGGATTGTGACCAGACTTGACCTAGCTTGAATTGTATGACTTTTAGTTTGGTAGGATATTAAATCCAAAGTACTACACAGATGCATATCAAATCAGTCAACGACATGCCATGCTCATTCTGTTTTGAGCTTCATTGATAGCCACTTTAGAGACTCTAATATAACGCTTATAACATGAAGAATTCCATCTTCCCAGCACTTTGATCAAGTGGTCCTCGATCCCCACCGCTGCTGCTGTTGAAGCGGCACAGATACGAAACGAATGACCACTGTAATCATTCTCCTTATAACCAAGTCTTCCTAAAAGCTCTCTCAGATAATATATGAATTGTTGTCTGCTGAAAGGCTGTTTAAGACTATCCACAAATAAAGGAGCTGTACTATCAAATGGTTCTTTCCTATAACTGCTTATATAAGACAACATACACATAACAGGACATTAAATTTGCTTTTCTTGAAATATGAGATTTGTACACCTTTTCTGAAGGGGTCAGTTTTTGAGGATCACAATGTTAAAATGAACATGGTATAACAATCAGAAAATGAGATATCACATATTCTGAGAACTGAGTAGGCTGAATTAACTGCCTTGATTGTGAATTCTGAACATCTTAGAAAACCATAAAATGCCAAGAGACACATACATTCTAAAGTTTTATCTAAGTTTGGTGTAAATACACCATGTTGGAGTAAACAGCATATGTTTGAAAGTATTTTCATATCAATGGGTAGACGTGGTTTAGTTGTTGTATGCTGTGAACGCTTAATTCATCGTAGGATACACTGTAGTCTATCCGCCGCAGAAAATGGGTTTTCATATCCAGCTTGTAGGTAATGAAATCGTATTCCAGCAAGATACAATTTAATAGTTGTCCATTTCAACTTTAATCTAGTGTGACAGTGTGTCACAAAATATATGAGCACATCTTCATTTAACACTGGCAGACTTGACTGCTCAAACACAACACCAGACAACAATACAAAATTTAATAAACACTGTAATCCTGTATTATACACTGATCTGGTGTTCACAGAAACTGATGCTATCCACAATTTGTTGACACTTTCCTCTAGAACAGCATCAGATCGGAAGCCGGCAGGCATGTTGTTGGTTCTGGGTCTGCTAGAGGTGCCAGCTGTCGAAACTTTGTGATCTGAAAGCGAGATAATGAATCTGCAATAGTGTTCGAGGATGTTTCAATATGCTTAGCTCTTATCAGTCTTACCCACAGCCTCAGATTTCCCTTGAAAACAAGAAAACATGCAGTTCATAAAAGATAATTAAGTGGCTACTTATCACAGCATGTTGTTCTGCTCTGGGGATATAATAATTAGAGCATATCTACTACATGTGGTCAATACCATATGGCACAGATAAAACTTGCATTGTACATGTATAAGATAACCATTCAGGATGCTCCATACCTCAAAGTTATTGGTTTTGGTGTTTTGAAGATATTTAGCAAAATATCAATTTTAATAGAAAGACAATGCATTATGCCCTCAGTTGCTTTTCATTAAAGAGTACACTTTTGAAAACAAGAAGAAAGCAACAAGAAGAAAGCAACAATTTTACAAATAGAGCCAGAAACAAAATGTCCCTAAAAATCAGCATATGATGATCTCAGAGCATCTATGACATTGTTATGCACTCAACTCACAGTCATGTGATCATGGCGTTCATGTTCATCCTTTACATGGAAGTTCATAAAATTTCACTTTCATAGCCCCAGTGATTTCTGAGAAAACCATGATCTTAATTTTGATATTTTTAAAAATGACCTTGGGTCAAGTTCAAGAAATGACCTTGGGCCTTAATTAATTACATACCTTTATTGACTCCATTATTTGTTTGTATTGAGGTTTAACATCCCAGTCAACAATTTTTCAGTCATGTCGGGACGGAACCATCGCTTCCTGGGTTTTAACCAATTCTCTAGGGATTAATGTGTCTTGCTCAAGGACACAACACGGTGACCCTTGTGTGGATCGAACCCAAGCTGACCCTTCGATTCGGAATCCGAAGCTCTACCACAAGGCCACCACGCTCCCTCTATTGACTCCATTAGTTGTCTGCATCTAGCAGCTTTCATGTCTCAGGCTGCAATTGTTTCCAAAAAATCCATTGTTTTCGCCTTTTGCCATGTAAAAGCCGAAATTTCCAAAATTGACCTTGCCGTAAAATAAGTAAAGGTCATCCCAGGGTCTTCATTTGAGCAAACTATGATGAGCTGGAGTCTCCAATGCTACATAACAAGTTTCGTGGAAATTGGCCCACCGGTTCTGGAGATGAAGATTTTTGAAGGGTTTTTACCATTCATTGGCGTGGCGCCCATCTTGGTCATGTGACCAAGATGTCGTGAGTAAAATTTCAATGGCACTACCCAAGGAGGCTTCGTATATAAAATTTCAACTTGATTGGCCTAGCGGTTTTATCTTTGACCTTCTGCTCAGGTGAGCTAAAAACGTTTTTTTAGGTTATGACTGGTTTACACACGCCCGGTAAAGTGCAAATTGACCACCGCCGGTGGTCAACGTAAAAAAAGTTGATATACATCCGGTGGTCGTTTTGAGCGTTTCCTGTTATTAGTTTTCGCGAGTTTGATGGATGTGGAAGGTAAGATATTTTTTGATCAAAAACGTATTATAAAAATCAAAGAATGTCAGGCTATCAGTTTTTTGCCGTTGAATGTCTAGCCGAAGTGGTAGTTGAAAAAAATAAACCGTTTTACTGCAATCCTTTCCGGCCCGTTTGATCGGTAGTGAAAACGAAAGTAGAATCTGGTCAAACACACCCTGATCGTGACTTTGCAAGCTTTCTGTAACCAATGGTTGTTGCAGTTAGTTAAACTGACACTAAATTAGCTTTTCAGACATAATTTTAAAATATTTCAAGCTTTCCTTTCAACACTTAGATCGATTTTGTATCGGCGGTCAACTTGAAGTTGCGGTGGTCGTATTGATCAATGGGGATTACAATGTAAATTTTCATCGTGAGAGAAAGCCAGCAAGGAGGCACGGCAACATTAATGGAGATGCATTCTAGACACAACCAAATCCAAATCAATGCCGTCGGTGTCCTCATAATTCAATTTCGTTTGTCCATTAACCATTCAGTCACATACTAGTAGTTTAGCAATATTGGATATATTTATTACTAATTTTTGGTAACCCCAACAATACAAATACTACCTCGTGCAAGATGCATTGAATTTATATACATAATTCGCATTGCCTCGTAGAAAAACCACTAGAAAACAGTGTGGTCAATTTGCAAACTAGGTGGTCAATTTGATCTTAAAATGAGCAATTTTGAAATGATTTACTGACCAATTTAAAAAGTATTGAAGGACATGCCTGCTGTTTAATGTTGAGCAGGCTCAGCCTAGCAGGCTCAGTCTTGCAGATTCGACAATTATAGGAGTAACACTAAGCAAAGCGTTCATTGTGTTGTTCGTATGAAATCTATCTCCTTGTTTTGCAATATCAATTCTTTGAATATGTAAAGGTGAATAACCACGTGGTTTATATCAATTTCAGACGAAATATTTAGAAACATTGGTCATAATAAGATTGTCAATGCTAGATGAATTGGCGTGTATATTACACATGCATGTACCTCTTCATCACATTGTCACGAGCAGTTGAATTAATAGGTTCAGAATGTTTCTGGATTTTGCCAGCAGTCGATTGGTTCGCTGATTAAACCCAAACGCTAGTTCAAACGAGTCGAGATCACGTGATTGTCCACTGCAAAGTGTAGAATGAACGCATGTATTAATGCTGAAGAATAACTGGCCTCGTCAGTTCTAGGTGCGCCTACTGACCTTATGTTTTCCTTTATACGTTTCCAGATGGATCGATTTAAAGGGAAACGAACCAAGCGTCGTTACCTGACGAACAAAAAAAAACATATCTCTGGCGTGGACAGGAAATCCAAGACGTTGTCCAGAGTCCGTTCAATTCGCCATCTAAGAAAAAGCCAAAATATAGTCCATCACCCTATAGAGCTATTGGTTCATCACCCCAAAAGACAATTTGTTCTTAAATCTATACACTGAAAGGAAAATTCGGATTTCCTAAGAAGAAAAACATAAAAACCGGGACTAAATCAAAAGTATTAAGGATGTTCGCTGCTAACATTTGACATTTCGGAACTTCCGGTTTTTCTTTTCTTGAATATCTCGTCAACGGTTGCAGCTATTTTCCTAATATTTTATATTTGGATACATATTGATAATATGCATTGAACGAGCCATGAAAATTGTCAATCTAAGAAACTTCATTTTTTCACCCCATTTTCTGCAACTTTGTAGAAAAATTTTGTTGTCAGTAAAATTTAGGGGGTAGGGTAGATTAAACTTGAATATTACACATCTTCAAATTAATTTCAATAGTTTGATGTTTATTTCAGCAGCAGTATATGTGTACATGGTCTTCTAAGTCATTCTTTGTGTCGTTGGTATGCTGGTTTTAAAATTTAAGGTGGTTTTATGAAATGGTCTTTTAGAAACAAAACAGCCGAAAAAAGGCTGAAAATGGCGATTTTCGAGCTGTTGGTTCTCTCTTATATGCTCACTACCCTATATATTTCTTTCTTTTATTCGAACAATATTACCAAGTTCTATGTTGTGTGAAAATACAAGAAAAAGTTTGAATCAACAAATATGGGTTTGGTACATTTCAAAATATTGATTTTTTCCTACTTTTCAAGTATGGGGGTAGGGTTGGAAAATGAATCGTAAAATAATGTCATCCACTCCAAGTTGCAAATTTTTCAATGCTTTTGGTCCAAAATTGTCTGTAAATATTATGACTTTTGAAAGCATTCTAGGTGTATTTTTGTTCAAGACAGGTATGATTCAAAGAATTAAAAATTAAATTAATTTTACCAAATTTAAGACATGGTGCTCAGAGGTCTCATTCAGAGGCCTGTCTGAATCTGAATCTGAATAGTTTACTGGTGACACGCCAAATGACATTATTTCACCAGGGGGTTCGGATGGGGGAGAAATTAGTCCCTTGAACGCACGAGTGAAGCAAACTTGGACACACAGTCATCAGACATTTCAGCAGAGGAGACAAGTGAATCAGGGAGGTCATTCCAGTCCCTGATAGTCTGTGGAAAGAAACTACTTTTGTACGCTTCTTTGCTAGCTGAAGGTATCTGAAAAGCCAAAGAGTGTTGATTTCTACAACGCCTATTCTTTGGGATAAGGTCATCTGTGGGTATTCTGGCTTTACCCTTTAGACCTTTGTATAGCAATATAAGTCTACTATCCTTCCTCCTTTTCTTAAGAGATTCCCATTTCAGTTGACCTAAAATGCCAGTCATGCTACCAGTTTCAAAAACATAATTTCCCGTCACAAACCTTGCCGCACGATTTTGGACCTTTTCCAGTTCTTCCTGGAGGCCATGAGTGTGAGGGTCCCAAACTGAGCTTCCATATTTCAAGACCGGCCGCACCAGTCCTTTATAAGCTGTAGCATATAAGGCACAAACGAGCACCGGGCATATGAAAAATCACAACACGCTGAAGATTTTGGATGTATAAAAATTAATTTGCCTCTTTAAATTTAATATGCAGTCACACATTAGGATGACACCGGCGTGTGCCATCTTTACACGCTGAAAGATTTGGAGTACCTTTGTGTTATGTCCAAGATACGCTACAGCGCGTATCAAACATTTAACACACGTCTTATACCTGCTCAGGGCATGCTAAAGAAACATTCGGCATGTGCCCAAACCAAAATGTCTAAAAAAAAACAAAAAAAAAACGGGACACGCATAAAGCGTACGCTAACGTTCCCAAACAGGTTCAAAGCGTATTTGATGTGCCCGTAATGTGTGTTGCGCTTATTCAAAACAAGTAAGACACACGCTAGAGATGTGACAAGCTTCAAGAAAATTTTAAAGCATGCTTAAAAATCTTTTGAGCCCAAACGCACATAGAACACGCATCGACCTATAGTGACTTCCATCAAAGTACACCAAATGTACAAGACGCACATGTAACACGTTTCGGACATGCTCCTGACATCTGTTTAATTTTGCATTTTTTCAACACGCTCAGAGTGTGTTTGGCATTAATGCAAATGTGTGACTACAGTGCTTTCAAAAGAAACTTTTTTTGTCAAATAATTCTACTGTAAAGTTAAAAAATTCAAAATTTTAAATTACAAAATTTTAATGCATAATTAGGTTCTTTAACTACTACAAAAATAAGCAGATTGTTTCAGTTCAGTACACCTAATTCTAAATAGTATATCATGTTTATTAATCACAGACAGTGTGGCTCAATATCTCCATCCCAAATGGACCTAATTAGTGACCCTAATTGTAAGGCAATAATATGTATATCCCTGCTGAGATTATTAACTTCTACCAATTATCTCACAGCCTCAAAAATGAGCCAGGTATTGAGGCTGTGGTTAGGACTGTTATTACAAAATTGTTTTGTGCTTGATGCCACACTAGTTTCCTCACAAACTTCATTATAAATGGAATTTTTGACCTTCTCTTGTTTATAATTTCCACAGATGCTGAATTGTCACAATGAACAACAATGCGCTTTCTACGCCATAAGTCTCCCCAGAGCACTGCTGCCATTACTATTGGGTAGAGTTCAAACAAAGCCATTGAAGCTTTGCAGCTCTGTGGCACAAGGTCCTTATCAAAGTTACCATAAAACCATTTTCCCTGAAAGTAACCACCGAAACCTACAGGTGTAGCATCTGTGTAAAATTCAAAGTCCTCAGCATAGGTTTCATTTTCATCCAGGAAGAATGAAACTCCATTCCACTGACTCAAGAACAATGACCACATTTTTAAATCCAGTCTGCACTCTTGAGACAGTTTTATATGATGATGAAGGGACTTCACAGTTGTAGACAGAGAGATCAAATATGATACAAAAGCTCGGCCTGGATATATCACCCTACAGGCAAAATTAAGATGGCCAAGCAAGCTTAGAAGTTCTTGTTTAGTACACGTTTTCTTGGTCATTAAAGATTTCAAAATTTCTGAAATTCTGAGAACTTTATCCGATGGTAGTTGAGCTTCCATACGGCAAGAATCTAGTATTATTCCCAAATATTCTAAGACAGTTGTAGGACCAACTGTTTTATGGGTTGAAAGAGGAATACCTAATTGCTTAAATACTAGAGTAAGAATTGCCATAGTTCTTTCTGGTACTGAATCTGGGGCATCGATTGTCAGAAAATCATCTAACAAATGTAACACATGCTGAATACCATAGTTGTTCTGTAAAATCCAGCACACAGCTTCTGATAGTGAATCAAAGATTTTTGGACTTGAACGGCTTCCGAACACAAGTCTTGTATAAAAATAGTACTTATTGTTCCACTTCACACCATGAAATGGCCACAAACTTTCATGGATAGGTACAAGCTTGAAGGCGTCACGTATATCGACCTTACAGAGCCAAGAATTCTTTCCAAGTTTCCCTAATAGTGAAAATTCTTCTTTGTCTATAAGTTCGTTTAAACTCTTATGCTGTTCATTCTGGTGTGGAGCTGATAAATCCACTATCAAACGTTTTTTCCCTGAATATTTACCAATGGCTATACCTAAGGGGCTTACACGGTATGTCTCATATGGCGCAGAATGAAAGGGTCCAATTAGATATCCTCTTTCTAATTCAGTTTGAAGGAGCTCTGATGTTGCATTAGGATCCTTTTTTGCTGAAAGCAAATTGTCACATTCAAAAGATACATTAGGCAAGACACTTAGCCCTGTATCAAATCCGTTCTGGAAACCCTTAGTCAGACATGTTACAAAAGTTCTATCTGGATGATTTGTTAATTCTTCCTCCAACTTTGAAACATTAATTGGACTTCTTTGATGTTTTATTTCTTGGAGTTGGAGGCTGGAGTTTGAGAGTTTTTTGAATCACAACTTATTTGTGAATGATCCTTTTTACATGTCAAACATACATGTACACGTTTACATGGGTTGAATTTACATCCTGAGTTTGAATTAAAGTTATTACATATTTCCTTCCCCTTGAACTTTATCCTTGATCTGCCTGCAACATCAGTGGTGAGCTGATTTTGATTGTATACTTTTGTATTAGTGTCTTCCAACTGTTTAGGGCAGAATGCTGCCAAGTGCAGAGAGCTAGAGCAAAGTGAACATGAATTGGCCCTGTGGTTTACAAATATGCTTGTAAATAGTTTGTTGTTGCGAACCGACCAGTCAACTTTCTTGTTAGAATACCGTAAGTGAGCAGCTGCTTCAGCAGAGAATTTGTTTTATGATACTCATAAAAACCCCTGCCTTGGTATCTGGTCACATGTCAACTATATCTCTCTCATACAAGTCAAGTTCAAGTCGGCGCAATGGATAGGATTCACACATTATGCTCTTGTAGATGCCGAATGCTTGTATGAATTGAGCTAATGTTAATGTGTTATTTAGTCTTGGATCTGGCTTTTCTTTGGATGTTGTAGATGGATTGGCATGTGGGCCAGTATAATAGGGTATGAGCAGCGCAGCCAAGTTGACATCCTTACCTTCAGTAATCTGTTTCCTTATTGAAGGATGGATTCTTTCCACGAAAGATAGAGATTCCGCTGAGTAGCCAAATCTAGTTGGTACTCCATTTGTGATATTGTTCATTGTCATTGTATTTGAATGTCCTGCAAGCACAGTATTAGTAGGGTCTACTGGTGTCAAAATACTGGGCAATCTGTTGGTGGCATGAACATCTAAAGGAGAATTGTCTGATGTCAAGAATGTTCCTGTATTGTTCATGAGACTGTATGTCACTCTTGGAAGAGTAGACGAAATGGATGTCATAGTATCCGTGATAGGCACTTGTGTGTTTTGCTGAGTTTGAGTATGTGAGATAGCTGATGTAGTATCCACATTAGGCACTGATGGGTTTTGTTTTGCTGCACCTGAATTTTCCATTAATTTCTGCACATTTCCTGACAAAATTTGAACAGTTTTCTGTAACTCTTCTAATATAGATAGATCAACCTGTTTGTTTGTTTCCTCATCACCAGTTGTGCCACTATCCTCATTGATCAATCCATGCTCTCTACATAACTGAATTAGTCTAGACTTTTTGTCAGCCTTGTTAAAGCTTATATTGTTTTGTTCAAGCTCGGCACGGAGCTGAGACACTGTCCAATTCTGTGGAAAGCTCATGTCATAGCGAGAGTTTATTTGCTGTGTAGGATTTATTCCAGGATTCAAAACACTGTCATTCAAATGTGCAGTTGTATGTCTCCTTCTAGCTCGGTTAGCCATGTTTAAAGTTAATATGTACAGTTCTGTTTGTATTATTTCACAGGTTGGTTAAAACATAATAGTTCCAAGTGTTTATATTAATATCCAAGAGCACACTTTGATAAAACTTGTGACTTTTTCTAAGTGATTATTTATATCCAAGAACTTGAATAATAGTCAGAAATGATGCTTCCAATCCAGTTTAACTTTGCAAACTGACAAGGTAGTAAGTAATGACAGTTCTTAATTGCCCCAGTATATAAGCCAATCTGCAAATTTTACATAACTGACACAAATAGCACAATGCTACTTCTTCTAGAATTTGAAATGCATATTATTTATCAATCAACAATGACCATATCTAACTGACAGCAGTTCCTTCTGGTCTTATCAAAGTCATCAATACACTATACAACAAGGGTGCATAATTGAAGATGCTAGCAAGTGATTAAGTACCACCTATATGTATACTCTGGTTGTGCTACAGCACAAAATGATACTTATGTTTTAGCTTTGTCTCTTTAAATTTTATGTGTATAAACTTCAATTATAAATTGACATATATATGTTCAACTTTCACAAAATGATCAAGGTTTAGCTTAGCATATTACAAATGTATAATGGTTATCAGCTTTATGGAAAATCATTCAGAGTTCCATGTTTCATTGTTGATGTTAGCAATATGATGATACTGTCTGCTCATTCTTACAGATATTGCTACTTTTGGTGGTAATATGCCTTAAGCGTGGGAGTTTTAGCTGTTGTTTACCATTTTCACATCAAACAATATATATGACGTAGATGTTTCTATGTTGCTGCCATAACATCATCCAAAGCAGTCGTTTCCTTGATATTATTTGGTAAAGACTAACTCAGTTCACCAAGCTTGTTAGGTATGAAACCCTTTGAAAGTGTTTTCAGACTGCCCCCTTTCCTATGCACCAACAACAATAGGTTACTGTATCACATCCTGGCAGAAACAGTATGGACTGCAAGAAGGAAGGAAACTCATTCAGACGTTTTACCATCTTACCCAAAACATTTATGGTTCATCCCTCCTCTGATGTCCCTTTATAAAGCGGCTGCATTTCAGTTTACATTGACTTTTGAAATTTTATTTGAGCAATGCATAGACGTCCCTGTATGACACTTACACATTTTCTTTTCTGCTTGGAATGTCTTGAATCTTTCGTATTAGTTCTTGCTACTGTTACACAACATGTAGGTCTGAACCTGATCAGTGCGTGTGCTTTTCATCAGTTTGACCTTATCTAGCACATGTAAGCATCCTTTCTTGAAAGTTATTATTTATGCATATAGACCAAGACCAGCATTTTATAGCTCTATTGAATGATAGAGTTAACTATTTTCCAATAAAAATGGATGAGGTCATCTTCTCTTCTCACTGAATGACATTTGGTGACGTTAAATTTCATTTGCCCATCAGGCTCTCATTTGCAAGGCTGTTCAGGTCATCTTGTAGAATCTGGCAATCCGTGAGTGAATTAATATTTCTATACAAAGCACAATCGTTAGCAAACAGGTGATAAGATGACCTGATATTGTCCAGAAGATCATGAATGAAAAAGTACAAATAGGCAATGATCAGGTAATGGCGCAATCAGAAAGAAATTCCCACTCCACAAACCGAGGGATGGGAAAAAAATAAAATGAAATAGTACCGAAGTGAAAAGGTAATTTAAATCAAGAACATGACCGGTCCCAAGACCTATTCTTGAGTGACACAAGATAAGACTGGTACTGAATCTGAGGCATGTCATCTGACACCACTTTTTGATAGTGCTCAGAGAGCCATGAAGCGATTCACTTGTGAGTAGATCCTCTAATCCTGTAGTAGTTTAGTTTGTAAAGTAGTTGCCTGTGTGGTACCTGTGGTATTTCACCAATGACACATGTAAGTCTGCTGACCCCATGTGCTGACTGCTTCTGCATGATAAGAAATTAGTAAGATCATACCGAATGTTGAAATTGTGGATCTCCCGGGCCCACGTCCCCAGGAAACATTACTGTATTAACTGAGAGAACATCATTAAGAACTTGTTATTACCATTTGATATCAGAAGCAAAGGCACGTCTAACGCGATCTATCACGCCGTCTATCGACAGAGCCTCCCGAGGAAAGAGTGGACAAAATGAGACCGCTAGATCGTCCAAGTTAAAGTATGTATATCTTGCGAACATGAAGTGGGGAGTTTTGCCCAACGACGTGTTCTTTTATCCATATGCTGCCGTGTTCAAGCGTATCTTTAGATCCGGTTCAAATTCAAAGAAGGGTGTCCTCTGTTGTGGTTCAACCAGATACTCTGTAGAGTTACACCTTTCATCCCATAAATATAGGGCTAAACGAACCCTAGCTTTTGTAAAAGCTAATGCTTGTGTCCTGATATTGTAAGATTATGGCGGCTACCTTGGCTCATTGTTTTTATGCGAGAATAAACACTAATTATTCATGCTGTTCACAGCATTATATATTATATGAGCATTTCAAAAACCTGACATTTTGGTATATGCAGCACATGAATGGTATTTTAATAAGATAACATGTTCTTTTAAATCATAATTATGGCGGCAATCTTGGTCATCATCCTTCTTTGTTTATATAATGTGGGGTCATAACTAAAACCATAGGACTTCACTATTATGTTATAAAACAAGAAATGGGCATTTCAAACACAATACACTAGTTATATGCAGCAATTGAATGTGTTTTTAATAAGAGAATACCTTTTATATTATGATAATGGCAGTCATCTTGGTCACCATCTTGCATTATTATCATTGCACATGTATTATGTGGGTGTCAAAATTTAGAACAATCATTATTATGAAGTTTACAACATAAAGGGGGCATAAATCACAAAGCAGCGGGTATATTCAACACTGGGGTTCTATATTCTTGCTTATGGCGATCATCTCGAACACCATCATGATTTTTTCCAAAACGTTCAATGATGCCTGCAGGGTGGCATCATGCAGTTTCTGAACAAGCAAATTGGAAACCACAATAAAATTTCATGCAGCGCTGTCTTACAGGTTATGCTGATGACAACTGGAATAACGCCATCTTATATTCCAAAAATATAAAAGAAACAACTTCTAATCAAAATCACCTACTATACAGATATAAATGTAAAATTTTAGTCACCTGCTATACATATAAATGTAATATTTTCAGTATTTAAAGTAAACCAATTTGAGATAACGCTGATTAATGTCATTTAATATTGCATTCTGGCAGCCATCTTGGAAGCATTCTTGATATAATTGACAATGCTAGCAGGAAATGGTCTTTGACATTCAATTTATAGAATTATGTCAAACATTTGTAAATAAAATATGCTCCGAGTGTAAATAGTAGCTTTATTATGATCATCCCATATATTGAGCCGCCATCTTGGATGCCATCTTGTTTTTCTCAAAATGCTCAATGATGTCAAGGTGACATCAGTCAGATTCTTTAATGGTAACATCTAAGCAACAAGAATCAGCCAAGAAAAAAAGTTTGAACCGGGTCAAGCTGGATATCTGCAGGACTAATACACCAAATATCACTTGTAAATGGGTTTGCAAATGCAATTCAGTGCAAATTTAATAGCAATCAATCTCAAGATTCGTAAAACAATGTAAGGATCTGCAAGAATTCTTTAAGTTTTCACATAAATACATCATTTTTAGCAAACCCCGCCTCATAATTCAGTATAGGACAGGTTTTGCTCTCTTTCTCATCAGCAGGGCAAGCTGGTTGCTACGGTCGCCCCGACAACATTACCTCATCTCAACCAATCAGATCACAAACATCATCATCACAAACATGACAAAGACGAGACGAATACTCTACCCTCCCTCAAACAGTCGGACTCGTTCACCCGACAGAACACATACTCAACGATTGGCACCCCGGACAGAGGGAAGAGAGATCAATACGGCAATAAGCTGCCACTGACACCAGCAGGTAAGTCTGGAAATAAATTTGTATGATGATGTCAACAGAGTGTCCCATTTAGAATGTCAAAATGTCAGGAGAATGTATCAATGACATGAGCGTAAAAGAGAGCTCCATGAAGGAAATGGTCACTAGCATAATTCTGTTGGGTATGAAACAATTATATCTTGCTGGTACACATATAGAGCCATGTAGTATGCCCTATCATGCCCGTATGCATATAGAACCATGTAATACGCCCCTTAGTACCATGAACAGGTCAAGCCACCAATATTGCATTGAGCTGTCTACAGCACCTAAGGGCATAGTTTTAACTACAGGCCAACCTCATTATAACGCTATCTTTGGGGTCCATAGAAACAGACCGTGTTATAAGTGAACCGTGTTATAATGAGGTTACTTTCTATAGACATATAGTAAAATAATCAATTTGGGAGCCATGACATGACCGTGTTATATTGAAAACCCCATTATAATGAGGGGCGTTATAACGAGGTTGTAGTGTATTTGCATTACAGTATACTACAAGGCTTGTCCCATAGTGGAGATGGAAACGTCAGGATTTTGAGACAATCCTGCACTTCCGGATACAAGTATGAGACTTTCAGAATATGTTCTTTAATCCTTTCTAATAAATATTTTCTCGTTAGCCATCTCAAATTTTTCCATTTTCAAGGTGGCTAACGCAATTTTCAAGATGGCCGTCAAAATAATTTGATTTTACGATTAATTGACAAACTATACTACTGGAATTTGTAAATGGGTGGATTTTATTGCACTACTGATTGTCATTGCTTAAACCATTGTTCTGGGACTCATCAACGTGTCCAACAATGCCATAAAAGTGCTTTTATGAAAATATAATACGGTAAATTGCCATAATTTAAGCATCACTCAACAAGTACACATTCATATAGATCATTACAGGCTCCTGTGTGAAAAGACACAAGATTAATATGAATTAAGCATTACAAATATTTATTATATACTCGACTGATCTTTCAAAGTTGAACAACTGATATTTTTTTATTTTAATCATAGTAGTATAGGGGTATATTTAGCTACAGTCAACATGTACGGATGGTCAATATTGTTTTTCTTCTTTGTATTGCGTCAACATTTTTGCAGTCATGCCTGCACTGAACTAACACTACTTGGTATGATTCAGTTCTGTAGTGAGTAAATGTGTCTTGCTCAAGGACACAACACGACGCCCCCAGTGGTGACCAAACCCAGGACCTCTCGATGCAGTCAATCCGCAAGGCTACCACTCTCCCCTGGTCATAATTGTAGGGAAACATAATATTTAACATGAATTTACGTAAAGCACCTTTATTATGCAGTCAATATTGTCTCCAAAATACTGAGATGTTAGTCATACCATTGAAGATCGGCAGAGGAATGTTCGCCCCTTAATAGGTAATCCTGGGTCGACTGGACAACAGCGTAGAACAGTCACTTCTTAGTCACAGTTTTGCAGATACTGTACTGAGTGAGACTTAGCTTGTAGAGGTTATGGAAAAAGAGTTGATGCCGACAGTACTTCCTAGTGTGGAGGCCAAAGTGAGAAGAGCCATAAAGGAGAAGTTGGCTTGTGTAAGCTGTCAGGATTGCCATAAGGCATCAATGACCACCGAATGACTTCGATACTTCCTCTGACGGGCGATAAATAAGTCAATATTGTCCATCTCATACACCTACCATGATCAGTCCAGATGAAGTGATATACAAGTGAACATCATGGGTGCATCTGCGATCCAAACACGGGTGTCTCATAAACTGTATGTCATAGTGTGGAGGAAAGACAGACAGGGTGTCAGAGTGACAAATGTAATGTAGAGCAGGGTGCTGGATAGATTATAGACACATGTCATCAAACACAAGCCTTAGAGGCGACTTTTAAGCAAGAAACCACCATAGAGACTGGGTGTCTCGAAATTGAACCAAAATAGAATGGTACATTTGCATCCAGCTGGGTGCAATCAATCTCAGTTTGGAAGACACAGAAGAAAACTGGAACATTCTTCAGCTGTAGAACTTTGCGGACATCCATCTCAAAAACTCAGTTACTGGTCGATGAGAATGGTTAAGGAGGCTTCTAGAATCTTGAGAAACATCACAAGCATTAAGATGATACTAGCTCCTTATTAAAGTAGACAAACCAGCAGCAATATTTGTCAACCTATATCAAAAGTCAGAGACATGCAAGACTCTTGAAAGAAAATAGAAGAAATTCAGTTTGTTTGCTTGATAAATACCAAACGTCATAGATGAAAGACAATAAAATACTAATAAATCGTCATCAGTGATCTCTTATAAATCTGCAAGGATAACCAGAAAATATACTTCAAATTAAAATCAAATATGCAAAGGTAGTTTAAAGGAGTCTCTAGCAGTTCAACAGACTCTCAGCTGGCAAATTTCCATGTTCAAATGCAAGTTCCGCTGCCGTCTGGGGGCTATCCATGACAGAGAGACTGAGAGAGCTGTTTCACCGCGGCTGCGTGGAGGAAGGAAGAAATCCCACTAAACATTCATCTTTACACACAGAAAGGAAATCCTGAAGTCTTTGACAGACAGGATTTATTCCGGAAAGTCAATGCTGGTTCAGAGATGACAGGAAGACAATAGATGATTTTCATATAGCAAGACAACTTCATGAGAAATGTCAAGAATTGAAAGTAGACCTATATATGGCGCTTGTCAACTTCACCAAAAATTTAAACAAAGTTGTGAGAGACTTGCGAAGATATGGCTGTCAAAGTAAATCATGGTCAAATGGTAAACCTGTGGGAATGATGATATGCATGCACAGGACGATTGGGAGTTCTATTAACCTTGTGATATGACAAATGAGGCCAAACAGGGTTGTGCTAGGGGACAACACCGTTGTGTATGATATCATTTGCAATACTCATTGAAGCCGTTTAAGTCTGTGATACTCATTTTCCAATCAGGAACGTTTTTGATGGAAAGTTATTCAACCAACGGAAGTTGAAAACTAAAACTAAGGTGCACATAGATGTGCTGGATGAGATACTCTATGCAGATGACAAAGATAAGAGAAATGGCGAAGAATACCAGCTCATAGGTATAAATGCATGGTGCAACAGATCCACATGGATTACCTGTGATAGCTATAACCTTACAATCAACAAAAAAGACAAATATTGTGCTCCAATCGGCACCGGAAAGCAGTACAATAATCCGCTAATCACTACGAATAGACAAATACTTTTTTAATTCAGTTTTACGTCACTTTCAAGATTTTTTCAGCTCACGGACCAATCAGTAGATCGGTGAAAAAGGGAGATTCCCGGGAGAAAAACACCTGGCACACCCGCAAGCAGAAGTTGGCTCGTCTCACATGTTGCCAGCGTGGGGCTCGAACCCACACCAGACACAGAGGACAAATACTGATTTGTTTAATACATCCATCTACCCGAGAAGCAGTTTCTCCAGAACAGTGCGTATTTATGACTAAAACAGCAAAAACCAGTGTGGCATTTGGAAGAATATGTGCAAATGTATAAGCGAAATGAAACAAAGGTCGATACCAAGCTGAAAGACTACATGGCTCAGTCAACTCTCCTATATTCATGCGTGACATGGCTATTATATCAACATCATTCATGGAGATCACCATGTCTACTTAAGGTGCTTGAGAAAACTTAAAATCAAGCGTTAAAACAAGCTTACAGACACAGTGGCCTGGAGAAATCAAGGACGCAAAAATGCAAATGGTATTATAGTTCCACAGCTAAGATGCACCAACTTTATATAGGAATGCATCTAAAGAAATGTTTTCTACAGAGACTTATAGGATTGAATCCACTCTCAAGGCGAAAAAACGGAAATGCTACAAAGACACCCGTAAAGTCTCATTAAGAATTGAAGACACTGATAGAGTCTGGCGACCAGGCTGAACCAATCAAGCTGGTGCTACTCCTCCAACAGAACAGTAGCACATTATGAAGAAAATAGAATCTGTGACGATGCAAGCATATAGATGAAATCCAGAATGAATGAAAACTTTCTAATAGACTTCCTTAATTTTCAAGCGGGAGGTTAGAGCTTAAATTGTCCTATTCATCCACTATCAAAATGTACAACTAAAGATTAAAAATGTGCACAGAAATTTGCATATGATACATTAAAGATAAAAAGTATTAGTAGTACATGCACTTGTTGTTGTTTCTGTTGTCGTCGTTGGTGTGAACGAAAACTATTTGGAAGCATCAGTAGCCAGCTTAAGTTTATTGCAATCCTAAGTAGCAATGTTTGGCTGTATATAGTTCATTTCATGTTAAAATCGTTTATCATGATATTTTATAATAATAACAATAAGAAGAAGAAGAAGAAGTAGAAGAATTGTATTATCAAAATGTGCAGAGCAAAGTGTATTTGCATTATAAATTTTCATATTTCCCAGTAAAGATTAGAAAATTCACGATTCTTCATAAAAGCCATTCTAATCAGTTTCAAATTTTGCCCCTCAGCAACCCCAAAATTCAAATAGACCTTATTTCCAGTACCCATTAAAACTGAAACTATGTTATTCATGACTTGAGTAAAGGCAATAATGACAATTGAATTTAGTTTTTTTTTTCACTTAAGTATAAAAAGAGTTTTGTTGCAAAACAGCTTTTTCAGCAAAATTGCCTTACTTTTCCCCATTGTGGGCCCCTTCTAAAATTCCACAAAAGCAATATTGACTCAATTAAATATTTATTTATTTGCAAATAATACAGAAATACTATTTTCAGCATTATTAAGTTTTTTCTCACTGAGTAGAACACCATTTTCTAATTTAATATTTATTTTGGCAGCCATCTTGGAATTTCGATCCGCCATCTTGAAAATTGGAGTAATTTTGATTGGCTAACGAGAAAAAATTTCAAATAGTTCATGCTTATAAACATATCTGCCAAGTTTCATGCTTGTATCCGGAAGTGCAGGATTCATGTCATTTCCATCTCCACTACCAGAAAATCATAGATATTTGTAATAACACAATACTGTGTATGCAGAATTGTATGAAATTTATTTTATGTATTTTTGTGCATCTAAAAAATGTTTTGTGCAAATATGGTTGGATTCCCCTATACAAAGCAAGTTTATATTCACCAGTCATTTGTAACCACACCCTCACCCCGTCAGCTCCACATAAGGGGGAAGGGTTTGGTATAGCTTGGCCAAGTGCGGGGCAAACAGATGACAGGGTTTTGACATTAGGATCCTTACCCAAGGAAGATTTTCTATTGTGAAAGGCAGGGCAAAGAGCAAATTTTTTATCTCCAGTTTGTCCCCTGGGGATGGGGTTCTTAGCAGGGCACTGCAAGCTGAAAAGTCATAATCCCCACCCTCCCCAGTATGTGAGTGGGGGGTTGCAGTGGTTACAAATGACTAATGCATTACAGCAAGTAGGGTCAGTATCTACATAGCATCTAAATAATTGCATTTTCTAGGAGATGGGATTTATTTTTTCACTGATTGCTCTTTGGAAAAAACAACAAACAAAAAAAAACTTAGTGGCATGAAACCTTTTCTTCATTTCAACCAATGGTTCACAAGTTAAAATTTTCAGGGACATACCTGTACCATGATTTTATGGGATATGCCATGTATATTTTAGATGCATTGAAGTTGCAACGTGGTTATTCAATATTCTAGATACATGAAGTTGTACCATGGTAAACTTTTCTATATTCCAGATGCGTTAAGTTGTACCATGATAAACTGTTCTATATTCCAGATGCGTTAAGTTGTACCATGATAAACTGTTCTATATTCCACATGCGTTAAGTTGTACCATGGTAAACTTTTCTATATTCCAGATGCGTTAAGTTGTACCATGGTAAACTTTTCTATATTCCAGATGCGTTAAGTTGTACCATGATAAACTGTTCTATATTCCAGATGCATTAAGTTGTACCATGATAAACTGTTCTATATGTTCCAGATGCGTTGAGTTGTACCATGATAAACTGTTCTATATTCCAGATGCGTTAAGTTGTACCATGATAAACTGTTCTATATGTTCCAGATGCGTTAAGTTGTACCATGATAAACTGTTCTATATTCTAGATGCGTTAAGTTGTACCATGATAAACTGTTCTATATTCCAGATGTGTTATGTTGTACCATGATAAACTGTTCTATATGTTCCAGATTCGTTAAGTTATACCATGATAAACTGTTCTATGTTCCAGATGTGTTAAGTTGTACCATGATAAACTGTTCTGTATTCCAGATGCGTTAAGTTGTACCATGGTAAACTGTCCTATATGTTCCAGATGTGTTAAGTTGTACCATGGTAAACTTTTCTATATTCCAGATGTGTTAAGTTGTACCATGATAAACTGTTCTATATTCCAGATGCGTTCAGTTGTACCATGGTAAACTGTTCTATATGTTCCAGATGCGTTAAGTTGTACCATGATAAACTGTTCTATATTCCAGATGCGTTAAGTTGTACCATGATAAACTGTTCTATATTCCAGATGCGTTAAGTTGTACCATGATAAACTGTTCTATATTCCAGATGTGTTAAGTTGTACCATGGCAACCTTTTCTATATGTTCCAGATGCGTTAAGTTGTACCATGATAAACTGTTCTATATGTTCCAGATGTGTTAAGTTGTACCATGGTAAACTTTTCTATATTCCAGATGCGTTAAGTTGTACCATGATAAACTGTTCTATATGTTCCAGATGCATTAAGTTGTACCATGATAAACTGTTCTATATTCCAGATGCCTTAAGTTGTACCATGGTAAACTTTTCTATATTCCAGATGCGTTAAGTTGTACCATGATAAACTGTTCTATATGTTCCAGATGCATTAAGTTGTACCATGATAAACTGTTCTATATTCCAGATGCCTTAAGTTGTACCATGGTAAACTTTTCTATATTCCAGATGCATTAAGTTGTACCATGATAAACTGTTCTATATTCCAGATCTGTTAAGTTGTACCATGGTAACCTTTTCTATATGTTCCAGATGCGTTAAGTTGTACCATGATAAACTGTTCTATATGTTCCAGATGTGTTAAGTTGTACCATGGTAAACTTTTCTATATTCCAGATGCGTTAAGTTGTACCATGATAAACTGTTCTATATTCCAGATCTGTTAAGTTGTACCATGGTAACCTTTTCTATATGTTCCAGATGCGTTAAGTTGTACCATGATAAACTGTTCTATATGTTCCAGATGTGTTAAGTTGTACCATGGTAAACTTTTCTATATTCCAGATGCGTTAAGTTGTACCATGATAAACTGTTCTATATGTTCCAGATGCGTTAAGTTGTACCATGGTAAACTTTTCTATATGTTCCAGATGTGTTAAGTTGTACCATGGTAAACTTTTCTATATTCCAGATGCGTTAAGTTGTACCATGATAAACTGTTCTATATGTTCCAGATGCGTTAAGTTGTACCATGGTAAACTTTTCTATATTCCAGATGCGTTAAGTTGTACCATGGTAAACTGTTCTATATGTTCCAGATGTGTTAAGTTGTACCATGGTAAACTGTTATATATTCCAGATGCATTAAGTTGTACCATGATAAACTGTTCTATATTCCAGATGCGTTAAGTTGTGCCATGATAAACTGTTCTATATCTTCCAGATGTGTTAAGTTGTACCATGGTAAACTTTTCCTTATTCCAGATGCGTTAAGTTGTACCATGATAAACTGTTCTATATGTTCCAGATGTGTTAAGTTGTACCATGGTAAATTTTCTATATTCTAGATGCGTTAAGTTGTACCATGATAAACTGTTCTATATTCCAGATGCGTTCAGTTTTACCATCGTAAATTCTTCTATATTCCAGATGTGTTAAGTTGTACCATGGTAAACTGTTCTATATTCTAGATGCTTTAAGTTGTACCATAGTAAACTGTTCTATTTCCAGATACGTTAAATTGTGCCATGGTAAACTCTTCTATATTCCAGATGCGTTGAAGTTGTACCGTGGTAAACTGACAGCATTTGAGCAGACAGAGATACTGGACTACCCTGAGATCTGGTTCCTAGGACTGGAAGCTAAGAAGATAGAGGGTGTGCCAGGTGGTGCTCAGAATAATGGCTATGATGACGAAAATGGCTCATATATCAAGGTGAGCTGTAGTCACTGGGTGCTTCCTTGGTCCCGATATAAAAAGGTTTTGTTTGACTTTTTGGTAACGGATTTTGTTCTACTTCTTTAACACAGTAAATCTCCACAAAACAGAGTCGACAATAACATAAATCGCTTGATTTATATCACTATTTAACGAATCAAATAAAATCTTACTATAAAATTGCATTCAAATGACAATATTATGACTTGAAATTCTTTCAATGACGTCATAAATTTGAATCAAATCAAATCTTTAACACAGTAAATCTCCACAAAACAGAGTCGACAATAACATAAATAGCTTGATTTATATCACTATTTAACGAATCAAATAAAATCTTACTATAAAATTGCATTCAAATGACAATATTATGACTTGAAATTCTTTCAATGACGTCATAAATTTGAATCAAATCAAATCTTTGACCAAATTCTAGGAATTATTGTAGAAAAAAATCTTATACCGGAATCAAACAAAACCAAATCCTATCGGGACCTATAGTAAAAGTCAAACAAAATCTTTTTATATCGGGACGAAGCAAGCACCCAGTGGTAATGTCAACAAAATAAATGAGGAAATTAACCATAGTTACTTTTTAAGAGGGGGCCCTTGTTTGAACATAAGACAAAAGTAATACCAGGGCATTTCATTGTTAATCTTAATATCACCAGACTGTTGTGATGTGGTCATATCTAGAATGCTGGATAGTTAAGATCATCATTGGACATCAACAATGTGGATGCTGGCTTGGTACTTGAGCCATTAGGTTAACAAGACAAAGATGAGTTTTCTTAAAAACCTATTTCCTAAATCTGCATATTTACAAAACATTGGAGTTAAAGGCTAAATTATGAAAGTTTGTGTGACTTTGATCCTGTTAACTAACTACAGTGTAATAAGGTCTTCAGAGTTCTTGTATTTTTGCTGTTGAAGATTGTTGGGGACCATATTGCATTTCGCTATGAAATCATAGAAGTAATTGGTGTTGGATTTTACGCTGAAGTATTGATGGTCAAAGACCACAGCAAGGGGTCATTATTGGCCCTGAAGTTTCCTCAGACCAGGAAACATAAGAGGTACACTTGCACAGTGCCAGATATGTAGGGCTTATTTTTCGTGTTCTGGTGAAGGCTGAGGATCTATAGCCTGTATCTGTTGTAGGAATTGGGTGCACATTCATTTTATTTAGATGCCTTAGTTTTTTGGTTTACAAGTGCATTAGAAATTATAGCTTCAGTATAAATATGCTGCTAAATAGATTCTGCATAAGATACTGCTCCATAGAATTGGCATGCTACTTTTATATACTAGATTATCATCATATATAATCATATCTGTTTTATAGTCGATTGCCTTCTGCAGAGGCCAGAGAGCCAATGCTTATAATTCTCATCATTGTGTAGATTTCAATTAGAAAAACTGTTTGGTTGCTTTTGTTTATAGAAAATTTGAAAATGGCATTATTGCTTTTCCCTATGAACCTATGTTTTGTTTTTGTATTTGTCTTTTTTTTTTTTTTTTTTTTTTGGGGGGGGGGGGGGTATGTGTGTGTGAATAAACAATAATATGAGAGATGGCAGAAATATATGAATTTATTCATTTATTGTCCCCCGCCTTTTCGAAGAAAAGCGGAGGGACGTAGTTTTTGGCTTTCCGTCATTCCGTCCGTCCGTCCGTCTGTCCGTCCGTCCGTCCTTCCGTCCCCCTATAGAGTATGTACCTTGTGTGCGCAACTCCTCCTACAGTTTTACTCCGATTCTTTTGAAACTTTACAGATGTTTTTACCATCCTTTGAAGATATGCATGTGGTTTGGATATAATCCTCAGATTAATTTTTCACACTTTTTTCGCAATTTGAACTTAGTCATTTTTCGAGCATTTTGACAATGAAAGCGAATGGACAGTGGGTAACTTGTGTGCGCAACTCCTCCTACAGTTTTACTCTGATTCTTTTGAAACTTTACAGATGTTTTTACCATCCTTTGAAGATATGCATGTGGTTTGGATATAATTCTCAGATTAATTTTTCACACTTTTTTCGCAATTTGAACTTGGTCATTTTTCGAGCATTTTGACAATGAAAGCGAATGGACAGTGGGTACCTTGTGTGCGCAACTCCTCCTACAGTTTCATTCCGATTCTTGTGAAACTTTACAGATGTCTTAACCAGGCTTTGAAGATATGCATTTGGTTTGGATATGCTACTCAGATTAATTTTTATTACTTTTGCTCGCAATTTGAACTATAATCCTCAGCTTAATTGTTAGCACTTTTTTGCAATTTGAACTTAGTCATTTTTTGGGCATTTACACTTAGAAAGTTCATGTGACTTCTCAGATTATATTTGTGTAACTAAACAATCAAGGCGGGGGACATAAATTCTTTGAATTTGCTTGTTCATTTATGTTCTCATAACATGAGTCTATTGCAAAATAGTGCAGACCTTTGCCATTGACATTCTAAATAGCGTCCTACACAGAGTTTTGCCTGTTACTCTAGCCATGCTGATTCCCTTATCAAATGCACTGTTGCCTGAACCCAAAGGCTCACAGGTGAGCTGATAGAGCTTGCAGTATACCCATTCTAGTCATTGTTGTAGTTATAAACGTTGTTGTCGTCCACAATGTTCAAACATCTGCTCTGAAACGGCTGGGCCAATCAAAGCCAAACTTCCTGTGGAGCTTCCTTAGTTAGGAAGGGGGAACCAAAGTTTGTATAAATGGTTGTGGTCACATGACAAAGATGGCCCCATGCCCATATATGGTTAAAAACCTTTAAAAAAATCTTCTTCTCTAGAACCGGTAGACCGATTTCAACAAAACTTGGTATGTAGCATCAGGGGTTTTGGCCAATCATGGTTAGTATAAATCATGACCTTGGGTTGATGTTGACCTATTTTAACAGGGTTTGCACAGGCTTGAAAAGTACTTGAAAATGAAGGGCTGTCTTGAAAAGTACTTGAAAACCAAATTTGCCTTGAAAAGTGCTTGAAAATTAGCCATTGACCTTGAAAAGCACTTGAATTTCACTTATTCTGGTATTCCAGACAATTAGATACGGTTTCAAAAATTAAATGTGAGCATTGAAGAAGAAGTTTGGCACGTTTGAATACAAAAAGATCGGCGAGAGTGCCATAATGAAGAAACAGGCCGAATGTGTATGGCGCGAATCGGTAATTGAGTTGCTTCCCTTGCGAAATGGTCGCGAAAACTTGGGCCGAAAATATATTGCGCGAATCGGCTCGTACCGTAATTGAGTTGCTTCCCTTGAGGAATGGGTCACGATCAGGGCTCAGGAAATCCGATAATTTGTCGGTTTAGACCGATTTTGAATTCATGGGACCGATTCATTTTTCAGAAAATGCTTTTTTATCGGTCCGAAAAAAATGCATTTTGGTCGATTATAAATGTATTTTCCAATACTGTATCATAATAAAATTTGCAAGACCGGTTTTTGTTTGTCTTTTTTTTCCTTAATCGGTCCATAATTCACAGGTTTTCCCAATCAACACCCCTTGATTACTCACGTGTCAAGCTGTTAATTGTCCAATTATCAAACTACTGAATCGTGTCCAAATTGTTTGTCTCGTTTCGTATCGCTGCACGGCTTGCAAACAAGCAAGTTTCTGATTGGCTCACTGACAATCGTGAGGGCGGAGCTATACGGTAAAGACCGGCAGAATTGAGATCAAGGTCGCTTTGATCTTTAATTTTTTTGTTGATCTGTTTTGCTCAAATGACCGTCAAAGAAGCGGTCCGTTTTAAGAAAATTATGCTGTTTACAAACTCTTTCAAATGTTACTGAAAATGACATAATAGGTATTGCATTTTCATTGATTATGTTGACTATATAAGCTACAGCACTTCGATCTTATATTGTCATTCAATTTATATTGAAATGACACAACGTAGCATTTTGTCGATGTTTAAAAAGACAAATGTTCAAGACACGATCTGTCGGCCTGGCAAACTGACAGATACGCTGTCAAAAAGTCGGACTGCTGACCCGTCATTTAACCGGCTTGGGACAACGTAGCATTTTGTCGATGTTTAAAAAGACAAATGTTCAAGACACGATCTCTCGGCCTGGCAAACCGACAGATACGCTGTCAAAAAGTCGGACTGCAATAGGTATTGTTTTGCCAGTTAGCTCAGTTGATTCTCAAAACAAAATGTTATTAAGACACGGCTCAGATATAGCCTCAGTATTGAGAGATTGGAACAGTTCATGCGTACATCATTGAACAGTCCAAACCTAGAGGAGTTCGATCATGTGCCCATTTTTCGCACGTGGTGTTCAAAAAGGTTGTCATATCTTCAAAAATACAAAAGAGCAGGGCAAATTAATTGAATAGAGGACAGAAGAAGTTTTCCAACTGGCCAATTTACTGTGAAAACAATCGTATGCTAAACGCACTTTGTGCTCAGTACAACCTTGCTGGATCTCTTAATAATAAAAAAAAAAAAAAAAAAAAAAAAAAAAAACCTGTCGAAGTCGGATGTGCTTGGCCTCGACGTGGTACAGGGGCGAACACTTCAGCCAATTTACTTTGGTGGCCAGCTGCAGCACAACGCACCAGTATATTCGTCTGAGGTGTGCCAACAATGGCAGAATTTATGCAGTACAATACAATGATGCTGGGTACCAGCATACTTATAAATAAATGCTGGGAAAACCTGATAAAAATTGGATTTGATCACGGAATAATATGAAAGAACAAACTACAAATTTCAAAGTATTCTTGGCATTTTTATTTCAGTTTGAAACAAGCTATTTACAATTAATTCTACATATACATAAGTAAGTAACCCTGAAATAATAAATGTCATTGGATTTCGTGACTATGTATCAATATATGACAATGCACGTTCGTATGTCGCCGATGACGTCATCACTTGGCTGGACCGATTTGGAAATCAAAATTTCCTGAGCCCTGGTCACGATTTATTGCATCTGTTTTATCGGCAGTGAAAATCCATGATGAATACAGACTAAGCGGAACCAAAATGTCGTCGAAATGATATTTTTTCGAGCACAAATTTAATTTCAACATTTCTCAACAAAATGGGAAAGTGCGTGTACAGCAGAGACTGGCCGAAACGTTATCCTTGGGTCAAGGAAACGGACAATAAACACAAGGCACATTGTCATGCATGTAAAAAAAGATATTGCGTGTGGCTCAAATGGGTGAAAGTGCTTTGCGCTCACACGCGAGTGGAGATAGACATAAGAAACATGAGCAGTCTTTATCTGGGACTTTCACAAACTCCTTTAGACTTTATCAAGAAGAGAACTAAAGTTAAGACCATAAGGATGTAGAGACAGTTCCAGAATTGTCCAATATGTGTAAGTATTTCACAATAATAAGCCCTCGAAAATGGTAAGATTTGTCCTTGAAAAGTCCTTGGATTTCCTGTATGAACCCTGTTTAAGGCAAGGTCAATTTTGGTTACATAGGGTTTTCTATGGCAAAAAGTGAAAACATTGAGTTTTTCAGGAAGCTTTGTAGTATGTGACCTGACAATACACTGAGTTGATAAGGTTGTGTGAGTATTCAAGGTCAAGGATATTATTTGACCTTGGCCAAAGGTCATTTACATATTAAATGTGAAACTTAATTTTCTTCTAACACTGTTGATCCAAAGTGAAACTTTTTAGGGATCTAATAATAACAAATTCCGCTGTTTTCCAAGGTTTTTCAACGTTTCAGCCATCTAGTGGCCTTTTTCAAGAACATAGTCACATATAATTTTACATTTTGAAAAGTAAATGCACTTAGAATCACAGAGAATTAATTAATTTGTTAAAATGATACTTCTTTTTTATGAGCAACTTCCTATTGACTTCAGCAAAACAACATAACATCAAACTTTTTCCCTCCAAAACGTAATTACGCCAAAAGCAGTCATTATTTGAGGTAACTAAACTTTTTTGCATCAAAAACAAATAAATAAATAAATAAATAAATAAATAAATAAATAAATAAATAAAAATAAATAAATAAATAAATAAATAAATAAATAAATAAATAAATAAATAAAAATGAATAAAAAAAAAAAAAAAATGTGAATAATGAAAAACAGAAAATATAAATAATCAATATCAGAATAAATGATTAAATAAACAATTAAATATGAAAAAAATATCGAAGATAATGAATAAGTAGATACCAAAATGAATCTACACATAATACATAATTCCAATTCTAAGTTCACATCAACAAAAAAAAAAAAAAAAAAAAAAAAAAAAAAGAAAGAAAGAAAGAAAGAGAGACACATTATGCATACATAAAGGTAATGAATTATGAAATTTAGCAAAACAAAACAATTTCTACAGCCGATTCACCAGAGTTTTTGCTCAATGACCATCTTGAGGCGCTATAAAATATATATAAAATCATGCATTTCCATAATATACATAGTTAAGTTTGTGTCGGATCTGGTCCCGAGGTATGAAAGCCCCCCTCACGCTCAGCCCAGCCGAGCACAAAATTTATCCTGCTCATAAATGTCGTTGTTGGCATTTTAAAATTTATGAGCGAGCAGGACAAACCACAGCTTTGGTGATCTAAATCTGAAGTTATAGTTTATTTGGGCTATTTTGTCATTTATGAGGAGTTTAAATTCTATGCTCAGCTGAGCTGAGCACGAAAAAAGTTTTACAACCTCAGGGCCTGTTCGCCACATTCAAAAATAGGTTTTTCTTTTACATGTAATTCAGTGAGATACCAAAAAACTGTTACGATTGTCTATATGCTTTTTTGTGACATTGTCTACGTTTTATCATTCAGTCCATCAGGTTTCACAGTGTGCAACAGTTTCATCCAGAGTTTCTCCCTTTCTCGTCTATAAATGTCATTCTTCTTTCTTGATTTTTCAACCCCTATCACTTTCAAATCACTTAGGTTGTGTCCATTTGAAGTGAAGTGATTCGACACTGAGCAATCTTTCCCTGTCCTAATACTGGAACGATGTTCTATTATACGATCCTTCAGTCTTCTGTTTGTTTCCCCCACATATACAGTTTTTTCGCAACACGCGCAGACAATGGCGTATATGACATTGTCCGACTCACAGTCTATGTGGCATCCGATGTTGAATTCTCTCTGCTTGTCTGATGACTGTAGTTTGTCTGTCTTTATAATGAGTGGACATACACTGCAGTCCTTACTACATCCCGTCGATCCCTTCTCTTCCTCTCATCTTAGAGCTCTGTTCGTCTTGCTATGAACCAGTATATCTGCCAGGTTTCTCTGTCTCTTGAATGCTATGATTGATGGCTCGGGGAAGACATTCTTCATCCTTTCAGACCTATGAAGAATTGACATTCTGTCCTTTACTATTCTTCTTACATCAGGTAGAGAGCTGGAATATGTGATGACAAAGGGAACTCGGTCATACTTCTTCTTGTCTGTTTGTCTGTAAATCATCAGGTCCTCTCTTTTCATGGAGTCAACCTTGGATAGTTGACCCTTGATCAATTTCCCTGGATAGCCTCTTTTTCTAAGCTGTTGTGTTAGCTTTTTCTTCTCCTTTTGATAGTCCTCATCCCTACTAGATATACGTTTTAAGCGTATTGCCAGTCCATATGGTATGGCCTTCTTCACAGATGATGGATGTTCAGATTTAGTGTGGAGGTATGTATGCTTGTCTGTTGGCTTTGAATAGAGGCTTGTCTCCAGCTTTCCATCAACTAGCTTCACCAGTGTATCCAGAAAAGCTATTTCCCGACGATCCCATTTTAGCTCTATCTTGATGTTTGGATGGATGTTGTTGGCTTCCTTTTCAAACTGTAACAGAGCATCAACCCCGTGGTTCCAGGTACCAAAAATGTCATCTACGAATCGGACATACATTGTTGGCCTCTTTTTTGCAGATGTCAGGAGTTGCCGGTCCCAAGTACGCATGTATGTGCATGCATAATTTTTACCCAGTCTTGACCCAATTGCCGTTCCGTCTGTCTGTTTGTAGTGTTTGTTGTTGAAATCAAAGATATTGTTTTCCAGCACCAGCTTTATCATATCAATGACAGCCTCTGTTGGAATCGAAGGACTGGATCTTAGATTGAGCGCCTCCTTACATGCTTCAATTCCCTCTTTCTTTGGGAAACTGGGGTATAGCTTTACAACGTCCATGCTGAATAAGATTGTCTGGTCGGTCACTTCCCCAATCTCTTGAACTTTGTTCAGAAAATCTGTAGTATCCTTAATGTAGCTAGGGGAAGTTGTCACGTAGGTTTCAAGTTCTTTTTCAGCTACTTCTGCCATATTTTCAGTCGCTGTCCCAATGCCACTTACGATGGACCGATATGGATTTCCTACCTTATGCACCTTTGGGTTTCCCTTCAATTTCCCAGGCTTTGGTAACTTTGGTACCAAGTATGATTTCAAGTTGACAGAGATATATCCTTTTCTATATAGTTCTTCTGCAAGTAGTTTTACTTTCCTATGACCCTTAGAAGTAAGATCCTTTTCAGATTGTTCATACATCTTAGATTCATTCATTTCTTTCTCTAATTCATCTACATAATCTTTTCTATTCAACACCGTGGTGCCAGACCCTTTATCCGCTGGTCGTATAACAATCGAATCATCTTTCAGTAGATCTAGAAAGGCCTTTTCTTCCTCCTTTGTTATGTTTATGATGGGATCTTTTCTCAGACCTTGTACGATGTCATCCCGCACTCAGTCTATATACATATCTAGCCATTTATCTCTTCCTTCGTTTGGGGTGAAGTCACTCTTTTTCTTTCTCTTATCATAAGTAGTTTCCTCATCTTCCTTCCCTTCTTTGTCAAAGAAGAATTCTCTCAGACGTAATCTTCTTTCCCACTCCTTGATCTCAGTAAGTAGACCTGTTAGATCCATCTTTCGGTTAGTTGGTACAAATGTCAAGCCTTTTTCCAAAAGGGAAATTTCTGCTTTAGTGAGCTTTCTTTCTGAAAGGTTGATAACCCCTTTATCATCTGACTGTTTATCCACCTTGCCATTGTGTTGAGGTTTCGGAATGGTACTTCTTGGTTGATCCTGTTTTCCCAATTCCTCCATTCGGGTTGTAGCTGGTGGAAACTTGTCTTTCTTTCTCCTTGGATAACCTGACTTTGTTGGCTGTTTTAGCTTTCTAACCCCTTTATCCAATGTACCAGATGAAAGCGAGAGTGACCGATCATCCATAATGTTTGCTGTTGGTCCTTCCTGTGGATTCGCATGTGGGATACGAGTCTCTTTCATCAGATGTCTCGGTGTACAGTCCCACCAGTCTATCATTTCTGCTACCGGTGAATCTGTTAACAACTGGAGCCTGCATGTGCACCATCTGTTTGGTGAAATGTTCATTGGTGTATCTCAAAATTATCCTACTGTTTCTGTTTTCCTTATGGCCACCATTGTTTGGAGAATTGTTTGCCTCTCCATCTCGCTCACTACCTCCTTCCTGATAGTACTATGAAACTGTTCTGTTCCAAACAAATGCTTGCTGATGCAGCGGAAATAGCAATTACCGTCTCCTATAACACTGTCTTCTCTTAACATAGATGGGTCTACATCTTGATCTGGACAAAAATATTTTACCCTATACTTCTCTTCTACATTAAATACTTTACAGGCATGTTTTAAGTCACATTTACATATTTCATACAGTTTTTTGGATGGTTTTGTCTGTCTTTTTAATTGAGCTAGTTTTTTGTTTTTCCTGTGAGTAAGCTTTCTGATTTCTTTAACCTTGAGCTCTTCACATCTTGTGATGATCTCTGTAGCTTGTTCCTGATTTAATGACTGTAATATCTCCTGTTTACATTCATTTACATCCCTGTCAAGCATGTCCACTGTCTCACTGCAGCCGTCAATTAGTTCATTGATCAACATAAGAGAAGCATCTTTTAAAATGTTGTCACATCTTTGCTTTCTAAACTGACTGACAGTCATGCATATGCCTGTAGATAAAGTCATACCCTTTGGAATAATTTCTTTGGCCATGCGTTTCTTTAAAAAGTCTCTGTGTGATAAATATCTTACCAGTTTTGATGTTAATGTCTTTAGTCTGTTCAAGAACATCCTGCTTTTCTCCTGTAGAATCATTGTTGACCATTCTCCTTGGAATGAATAAAATCTTCTAACACTGTTGATCCCACAGGCGCTTAAAGTTATATTAGTGACCCAAAAACATCAGATTTAAGGTAGTGTCTAAGGTCAATATATATATTCTATATTGACGTACACTATGATTATAATTATATATAGGACTTCAAGCGCCTGTGGTTGATCCAAAGTGAAACTTTTTAAGGATCTAATAATAACAAAATCCGCTGTTTTCCAAGGTTTTTCAACGTTTCAGCCATCTAGTGGCCTTTTTCAAGAACATAGTCACATATAATTTTACATTTTGAAAAGTAGATGCACTTAGAATCACAGAGAATTAATTAATTTGTTAAAATGATACTTCTTTTTTCTGAGCAACTTCCTATTGACTTCAGCAAAACAACATAACGTCAAACTTTTTCCCTTCAAAACGTAATTACGCCAAAAGCAGTCATTAATTGAGGTAACTAAACTTTTTTGCATCAAAAACAAACAAATAAATAAATAAATAAATAAATAAATAAATAAATAAATAAATAAATAAAAATGAATAATAATAATAATAATAAAAAAATGTGAATAATGAAAAACAGAAAATATAAATAATCAATATCAGAATAAATGATTAAATAAACAATTAAATAATTAAATATGAAAAAAATATCGAAGATAATGAATAAGTAGATACCAAAATAAGAAAGAGAGACACATTATGCATACATAAAGGTAATGAATTATGAAATTTAGCAAAACAAAACAATTTCTACAGCCGATTCACCAGAGTTTTTGCTCAATGACCATCTTGAGGCGCTATAAAATATATATAAAATCATGCATTTCCATAATATACATAGTTAAGTTTGTGTCGGATCTGGTCCCGAGGTATGAAAGCCCCCCTCACGCTCAGCCCAGCCGAGCACAAAATTTATCCTGCTCATAAATGTCAAAATGCCAACAGATACTTAATTTTCTCAGATACTTCTTGATCAATCATTATTTGACCTTGGCCAAAGGTCATTTACATATTAAATGTAAAACTTAATTTTCTCAGATACTTCTTGATCAATCATTATTTGACCTTGGCCAAAGGTCATTTACATATTAAATGTAAAACTTAATTTTCTCAGATACTTCTTGATCAATCATTATTTGACCTTGGCCAAAGGTCATTTACATATTAAATGTAAAACTTAATTTTCTCAGATACTTCTTGATCAATCATTATTTGACCTTGGCCAAAGGTCATTTACATAATAAATGTAAAACTTAATTTTCTCAGATACTTCTTGATCAATCATTATTTGACCTTGGCCAAAGGTCATTACATATTAAATGTGAAACTTAATTTTCTCAGATACTTCTTGATCAATCATTATTTGACCTTGGCCAAAGGTCATTACATATTAAATGTGAAACTTAATTTTCTCAGATACTTCTTGATCAATCATTATTTGACCTTGGCCAAAGGTCATTTACATATTAAATGTGAAACTTAATTTTCTCAGATACTTCTTGATCAATCATTATTTGACCTTGGCCAAAGGTCATTTACATATTAAATGTAAAACTTAATTTTCTCAGATACTTCTTGATCAATCATTATTTGACCTTGGCCAAAGGTCATTGACATATTAAATGTAAAACTTAATTTTCTCAGATACTTCTTGATCAATCATTATTTGACCTTGACCAAAGGTCATTTACATATTAAATGTGAAACTTAATTTTCTCAGATACTTCTTGATCAATCATTATTTGACCTTGACCAAAGGTCATTTACATATTAAATGTAAAACTTAATTTTCTCAGATACTTCTTGATCAATCATTATTTGACCTTGACCAAAGGTCATTTACATATTAAATGTAAAACTTAATTTTCTCAGATACTTCTTGATCAATTAAAGTCAAATGTTATATGTAGTATTGTTTGGAAGGTAGACCGAAAATTGGTATAAATTGTCTAGGTCACATGACCAAGATGGCCACCATGCCCATATGTGGTAAAAACTTAAAAAAAAGGTACAAGTAGGCAAAGGTCAGGAAAAGGCGCAATCAGAAAAAGATTACCATTCCAAAAACCGAGATGGGAAAAAACTAAATTTACAATCAGGTACTTATACCATGAAAACATATCGTAAGCCGAATGAGCAGCTATTTTCCCAATAATCTTCTTCTCTGGAACCAATGGATCAATTTCAACAAAACTTGGTATTTAGAATCTGGGACCCTAGCCCATCATAGTTTGTATAAATCATGACCCTGGGTTGAGCTTGACCTATTTTATGGCAAGGTAAATTTTGACTACATAGGCTTGTCGATGGAAAAAAAACCCCTGATTTTGTCAGGAAGTTTTGTAGGCTGTCACATGAAAGTTGGTACATGTAGGTACAAAGAACATGTTCAGCTAATAAAGTTAAGTGAGTATTCAAGGTCAAGGTCATTTCTTGACCTTGGCCAAAGGTCATTTACATATTAAATGTAAAATTTAATTTTCTCAGATACTGCTTGACCAATCATTATTTGTCAAAGTCATTTATGTATTAAATGTAAAACTTTATTTTCTCATAAACCGCTTGACCAATCAAAGCCAAATTTTATATGTAGTATCCAAGTAAGGGGGAAGTTTATATAAATCAGATACATGTCACATGACCAAGATGGTCACCATGCCCATGTATGGTAAAATCTTGAAAAGTCTTTTTCGCTGGAACCAATGGGTCGATTTTAATGAACAAAAATTAAAACTGAGATCCTTTGAGAGCAGTGAACATACATGTACGTGTATTAATGATAAAGGGCCATACCATGGTTTCTGCTACTTGAGCCTCATCAGTGACCCTTTAGATTTGACAACATGGAGCCAAAGAGACTTACTGTGATTTTGCATCTTTCAATAGGGTAGTAGATACAAAAACTTGTACTATCCAAATGGGGCCAAATATATTCAATATTAGTTAGAAAATGTATCTAAACCGATAATAACTTTTATATCCTCGCTGATCTCAAAGTACCAAAAGGAAAATATAAGCTGCAGTGTGGATGATGTATGGGGAGACTTTTTAGGGCACAACACCAGCTGCAGTTATTGCAAATAAAAATTAAAACTGAGATCCTTTGAGAGCATTGAACATATTAATGAGAAAGGGGATAGGCCATACCGCGGTTTCGACTATTCAAGTCTCGTCAGTGACCCTTAAGATTTGGCAATATGGAGCCAAAGAGAATTACTGAAATTTTGCAACTTTCAACAGGGTAGTCGATACACAGACTAGTATTATCTAAATGGGACCAAATATTATGAAAATTGGTTAGAAAATGAATCTAAACGGATAATAAATTTCTGATTTCTCAGAATATCCTCGCTGATCTCAAAGGATCTTAGTTTTAATGAGAAAGGGGATGGGCTATACCATGGTCAACTTAGTATGTAGCATAAGGGACTCTGGCCCATCATATTTTATAAATAATGACCTTAGATTGACCTTGACCTGTTAAAGAGCAAGGTCAAATATTGTTACATAGGCTTTTCAATGAGAAAAAGTGAAAATATTGAATTTTCCGAAAGTTTTGTAGCCTGTGACCTAAAAATTAGTACATACAGACAGTTTAAATATTATGTGAGTATTAGAAGTCAAGTTTACTTTTTACCTTGACTAGCATGACCTTAGCCAAAGGTCATTTGTCATAGACCAAATCTCAGGTGAGCGATATCAGGACCATTGGTCCTCTGATATGTGAAAAATAATCCCCATAATTCAATAGAAAATTTGTGTAGTTTGCACTGTTTTGTTGCAAATTAATATTTGAAATAATTCCAACAAACATGGTGAAAAAACTGCACAATCAAAGCCATTGAGCATTATTGAAATCTGTCACTTTCCGGTCACATGGGGCGCCTTATCATATCGGCTGAAATCCCGTAGAGAACAGCGTAACTTTCCCATTTGTTGTCGAAGCTTGTTTTTAGCTCACCTGAGCCGAAGGCTCACAAGGTGAGCTTATAGGATGGCCATGATCCGGCGTCCGTCCGTCGTCCACAATTTCAAAGATCTTCTTCTCTGAAACCGCTTGGCTGATCTAGTTGAAATTTTATGTGGAGCCTCCTTGGGTAGTGATATTTCAAGTTTGATCGTGAAATCCAGGTCACATGACCAAAACGGCCGCCACGCCCATATATGGTAAAAACCCTTCAAAAATCTTCTTCTCCAGAACCGGTGGGCCGATTTCCACGAAACTTGGTATGTAGCATTGGGGACTTCAGCCCATCATAATTTGATAAAATGATGATTCTTGGATGACCTTGACCTATTTTACGGCAAGGTCAAATTTGGAAACATAGGCTTTTACATGGGAAGAAGTGAAAACTATGGATTTTTTGAAAACTATTACAGCCTGATGCCTGAAAAGTGGTAGATGCAAACAACTAATGGAGTAGATGAAGGTATGTGATTAATTTAGGTCAAGGTCATCTCTTGACCTTGGCCAGTCTGTCGTCCATTCACACTTTTCAAAGATCTTCTTCTCTGAAACTGCTGGACCAATCAAAGTGAAATTTTATGTGGAGCATCCATGGGTAGGGGAGATGGAAGTTTGATCGCGAAATCCAGGTCACATGACCAAGATGGCCGCCACGCCCATATATGGTAAAAACCACTCAAAAATCTTCTTCTCCAGAACCGGCAGGCTGATTTTCATGAAACTTGGTATGTAGCATTTGGGACTCCAGCCCATTATAGTTTGATCAAATGATGACCCTAGGATGACCTTGACCTAATTAACGGCAAGGTCAATTTTGGAAACATAGGCTTTTACATGGGAAGAAGTGAAAACTATGGATTTTTTGAAAACTATTACAGCCTGATGCCTGAAAAGTGGTAGATGCAAACAACTAATGGAGTAGATGAAGGTATGTGATTAATGTAGGTCAAGGTCATCTCTTGACCTCGGCCAGTCTGTCGTCCATACACACTTTTCAAAGATCTTCTTCTCTGAAACTGCTGGGCCAATCAAAGTGAAATTTTATGTGGAGCATCCATGGGTAGGGGAGATGGAAGTTTGATCGCGAAATCCAGGTCACATGACCAAGATAGCCGCCACGCCCATATATGGTAAAAACCACTCAAAAATCTTCTTCTCCAGAACCGGCAGGCCGATTTTCATGAAACTTGGTATGTAGCATTTGAGACTTTAGCCCATCATAGTTTGATAAAATGATGACCCTAGGATGACCTTGACCTAATTTACGGCAAGGTCAGTTTTGGAAACATAGGCTTTTACATGGGAAAAAATGAAAACTATGGATTTTTTGAAAACTATTGCAGCCTGATGCTTGAAAAGTGGTAGATGCAAACAACTGATGGAGTAGATGAAGGTATGTGATTAATTTAGGTCAAGGTCATCTCTTGACCTTGGCCAGTCTGTCGTTCATACACACTTTTCAAAGATCTTCTTCTCTGAAACTGCTGGGACGATCAAAGTGAAATTTTATGTGGAGCATCCATGGATAGGGGAGACGAAAGTTTGATCGCGAAATCCAGGTCACATTACCAAGATGGCCGCCACGCCCATATATGGTAAAAACCACTCAAAAATTTTCTTCTCCAGAACCGGCAGGCCAATTTTCGCGAAACTTGGTATGTAGCATTTGGGACTCCAGCCCATCATAGTTTGATCAAATGATGACCATAGGATGACCTTGACCTATTTTACGGCAAGGTCAATTTTGAAAACATAGGCTTTTACATGGGAAAAGGCGAAAACAATGGATATTTTGGAAACTGTTGCAGTCTGAGACGTGGAAGTTGCTAGATGCAGACAACCAATGGAGTCAATGAAGGTAAGTAATTTATGAAGGCCAAGGTCATTTCTTGACCTTGACCCAAAGTCATTTAAATATCAAAATTAAAATTATTTTTTTCTCATAAATCACTGGGTTTGGAAACTATTGCAGCCTGAGACCTGAAACTTTGCAGATGCAGACAACTTATGAATTCAATAAAGGTGTGTGAGTATTCATGGTCAAGGTCATTTCATGATGACTTAATACTCCAAGATCAGGCTTCAGGTGAGCGTTGTCAGGACCAATGGTCCTCTGGTAATTGTATGTTTATACGTTTCATACTGCTGTGTGAATCTTTTATAAATCAGTAGCATTTTAAACACTGGGACCTCCAGTGCAGCGGGGTAGGTGTTATGAAGTTGCCATTTATTGCATATTACATGTATATATGTATATATACCATTTCATATGCTACATACAATAAGTGTAGGCTAATTAATTGGCTTAACCGAAGCAAGTCAATTTTCACAAACTAAATCTGAAACTTACAATTTTGCAACCTGTTTGACCAGCACACATATAGAGCTATTTCTGCTATTATGTAAAGCTAAATATTACACACCTAGGCCAAAAAAAAAAAATATAAATGTTTCTCAGGCCCCGCCGCATCTCTTTCAGACCCACCGCATTACCCTTTTTTATTGCTCAAAATAAAAAAAATACAGAAACCACCGCATTTAGATGTAGATATTCTGATGCTTGTTTCAGCTGTTTATATCATAAGGTTTAGGATAGCCACTGAATAATTGTATTAAACATGTAGATACCTGTACAGTACTGCTATATAGCCTGGTAAACCAAAATTTCATCCACTCAAATATCGCGACGGCGGTACCAAGGCGCCGTTTTACCCTTGTGTTCCTTTATACTAATTTATTTATGTGCAAGTAAAAAATCAAAACTCGTGGAGAGGAAAAATGAAATATTGTTTCCCGGGCATTCGCCAAGGCGCAGTTTTCTTACAGTTTCTCTTTTAAGTACTGTAAAAATGAATAAACACATTTGAAGCGGAAAATTGTGTTTTTGATAGCCTAATGTGTATGAACCATGCCGTCTGCTCAAAATTCGTGTATACATACTCGTGAGTGATAATTGTCATCTCACTAATGTTTAGGTGACACAATCCATTGCTCGCGAAGCGTGAATGACACTCAAGTTATATTAATCCACAATAGTTTTGAAAATAAGCCAAGCGATACATGTTATCGCACTCGTGACTAGGGGATTATTGGTAGACCGTAACGTTACTGTAAACATTGGGTTATTATAGGCTATTGATGACACGTTGGTCAATGATTTCGTCAACAATTATTGTGGTCCAAAACATTAGGACACCTACATTTAATATTCGCGATTGAGAACGGTAATGTCCGGGAAGGTATGTAAAAGTTCACGCTGAAAAACAAATGTGATTTCTTCACTTTCCCGCTGGGAAAATGAGTGTTTTGAGCATCCGCAAGAATCCTTTGTGGAATAATATAATTAGTCATGCGATGTACGTTGTATGTTCGTATAGTGTTCCGCCGCTGACTTACCGGCACACCTCATTTTAACCCCGAGTAAGGGTATTGCAATCACCAGACTCTAATCATCTAATGATAGAACTAAACTGCCCGTTACCAACCACCACCTCAATAATTGTATTCCCATCACTGAAGTTATCTTTTTGGGAGAAGAGATGCCAGTGCTTGCTTTAAGAATGATGAGCGCCAAGCTAGCAAGGTATTTTTTGGTACCATTTTTAACGTTTTTGGTATCACGCGGCCCGGGATCCAACCCGATACCTCCCGTGCCCGAAGCGAATGCTCTAATCATTTCGCTATCATATGATCACCGATGTGTGATCGGTACAATGTTCAAACTTTCATTCGAGTGAAATTAGAAAATAAGGACAATAATAGAATGTGTTACTTGCTGACACAACATACAGTGGATTTCGATTCTTTTCCGACAAGTTATAAAATGTCTTGACAATAATTACTAATTGACGTCGTCATTCGCTATCTCATGGGCCAATGGGCGGAGATTATGACTTGTGTTGAGATGTACTCAGAGAGCGTGATAATTGTAATATCCGGTCTAACGTGACGACGTTACGTATCGTACGTTGGTTACTTGGTTACGTTGGCTTTGTCATTCCGGTTCACACAGCATGTATTAAACTTGTAATTCGTAATTTGTCTAGTTATTACATTGGCGACGAGGATTAAAACGAAATAAGCAGCAGCAAGAGAAAGAGGGAGCAACCGGAAAATTGAAAACTACGGCGCCTGTTGAAGGAAGTAGTTAAAAGCTGAATGACGAATTATGTTATCGACATGAGAATACAGGAGTCACAGTTATGACAGAGACGAGAAATTTACGGGCACTTCCATTCTGACCCAGTGAAGATCAATTGTTGACAGGTAAAGCATGGGAGGAATGCCTTGAGGATATCGAGAGAGAGTTCAGGTATTTCCGAATCAGCAGCCCTGCGGACAGAAAAGATGGGATGATCATCTACGGAGGTAAGGAGATTGCCAGACTGGAGAAGAGTCTTTCAGACCCCGACGACCCCGACGGCCAGTTGAATGAATATGAGAAAATGCGCAAAAAGCTTAACGATTATTTCTCACCAAGACAGAATAAACATTATTCACGGTACATGTTTCTAAAGCTTAGACCATTTGCAGGGGAAGCTACAATTGCCTACGCAGCTAGGTTGAGGGAAAGAGCATACGACTGCGATTTTGGTGACACATTCGATGATAGGATTCTGGAGCACCTGATCCAGACTATAGAAAATAAGCATTTGATACAAAAATGCATAGCGAAATGCTGGAACCTGACACAGTTTCTATCAGAAGCAGCACAAATTGAGGATATATCCCTGCAAGTGCATGACATGAAAGATAATCCAGATGACCGATATATTGCCAGGGTACGCAGATCTCGTAAACAGAAAAGCTATCATAACTATCGTAGCAGCGACGAAGATGATGAAATAAGATGCAGATACTGTGGATATTGCAGAAAACATAGAAAGATCGAGGACTGCCCAGCATATGGACAGAAATGTCATAGTTGCCAAAAGCTAAATCATTTCGCTTCAGTATGTAAATCACAAAGAATTACGGATGGCGCCTCAAATAAGAACAACAGTGTTAAGAGCACCAGTGAAAGCAAACGATTGCAAAAAAATTTTCGATACGGAAGATTCGGATAGCTCAGATGATGGTTCTGTTTCAAATTCTGCAGCACACATGTTGAGAATCAAAACAGTAAAAACTAACACAATATCTTCGGAGGAAGAAGAAACCAGTGCACGTTCTCTCCATCACGAGGGTTCAAATATCAGGGACCAACGCCAACAGTGCAAGAATCATATAGAGCTTATTCGACACGAAATACAGCGGCATACGAGAGAATTGGAAATGAAATTTGAGCAGAAATTGAATGCGTTAATTGATCAAATGAGTGCCGTAAGAAACGCACTCTTAAGTAGTGTTTCAAGATTTGATATCGCAAATTTGCAGTTGAAAGATGGAATAGACGATGTTGAACAGAGTACGAGCCCAGTGAATGAGATGAATGGGCAACCACAGCGACATACAGAAAATAGCACATGCGCGAGAAACAATCTCACAGCTAATGTTCATAGCTGTGATAGCAGTAACGACGGCACGGGAAAAGACGACAGCGACTTAGAGGAGGAAGTCTAACAACTCAGGTCAAGCCTTTTCGAAAAGGCAGAAGGAGAAGGCATACTAGAAAGTCCCATTTTTAATTAAGAGAACTCTGACTCTTAACATTCAGTGTGCATGGTTTCATAGACCAATGTTTTATGATTTTCTGATTATTCATTCAAAACGCAACGTCGTTACCTTAAATTGAAATTATAAACGCGTGTTACTTTTAGCACATCATAGTCATATTATCAACTCGAATATTGCAGGCTTTTGTGTAGAAAATTATCAATCACAAACACTAATTGAAAACAAGGGAGATATGTAATATCCGGTCTAACGTGACGACGTTACGTATCGTACGTTGGTTACTTGGTTACGTTGGCTTTGTCATTCCGGTTCACACAGCATGTATTAAACTTGTAATTCGTAATTTGTCTAGTTATTACAATAATCATGATAATTGGGGGGAACTCGTGCTGACTGATGTTCTCAAATCTATTGTTTGATTTTGGCAATCACAAATTAGGTGTGAAATATCGATCATAAATTAAACGAGAGTTACCGTACGGTGACTCGGGCATAGATTGCCGGAAGCATATTGTCCGTTTATCACTCACTCGCCATATCTCCCCCTCCCCCCAGAAAAAAAAAAGTTAAAAAAAAAAGTTAAAAAAAAAAAAAAAAAAAAAATGCCGTCGCCCGCATTCGTTTTTGTTCAAATAAAAATTAAAATAAAAAACCTGATGAGAAACAATGGTATTATTTTTTTTTGCCTTACAATCATTTTATTGGCATCCATTGGTAGTTATTGTATGAAAAATAAGGATAATTTTGTTATTTGCTAGTTGCGTAAACCAGCCTACCCATTGATTTCAAGGCCACAATTATGCTGTTGGCAAAAAGTGTGGAGCACAAAACCAGGGCCAGTCTGTTTGAGCATTTAAGATAACTTCCAAAGTAACTTTGGTGGTTATTAGGTGGCTGGAGTTAGTGTTAAGTTTTGCGAAAAATCAAGAAACCAACTATTACTCATTCGCTACTGCTTTGCATTTGAGAAAACATGCATGTTTCTCTAAACTTTGCCGACAAACCACCATATGTTAATAAGTACTGGTTAGAAATCAGTGTATGTTGATTTTTGTCGCTTCTAAATGTTTCTGTTGTTATTTCACCTTCATTCATTGATGTTGACAAAGCCAGCTGATACAGGCAGAGCCATTGTTTATTTGTGCTCCATTGTCATCATTTTCATTTCTTTTTAACTTTTCGCAATTGGAGAAGGATCAGACAATAAATTCATACATTTGGACAATCAAAACACTTAGATTACTATCTTTTAAACAGGAACAGCCATGAAATACTTGCAGTCATTATACACATTGACCTTTGTTTACCTGTCAACACAATTGAGCCGCCTCGTGGGAAAACCAACAATGTGGTTTCTGAACAGGTCCAACACAAACCGACCTGTACAAGCACAGAAAAGAGCTAGAAGCTTGAAATTTCGGATTTAAGAAGAAGAGGAATTGTACTATCCGTGTAGCAAAAACAAAGGCGCTGATCAGCTGATCTGCGCCTTTGTTTTCGCATATGCAGATTGTTGGTTTTCCCATGAGGCTGCTCAATTGATTTAGACAAAACCATGTTCAGTTTTGAATTAGCAACAAACAAAAAAGTAAGTAAAAAGTCCAGCATCCGGAACCACATTCTCCTTTTTTCGCTAAAACATACACTTAAAATAAACCCTGAAAACAAATGGAAAACTTACGCTGTTCTCTCCGCGATTTCAGCCAATATGATACGGTGCCACACGTGACCAGAAAGGCTGACATAAGATTCCATTAATGGAGCCAATGGCTCCGATTGTGTAGTTTCTTCAGCGTGAACAAATAACCAGGTTAATTTTGAACAGGCAGTGATTTTGTTGTTGTCTAGGTGCTACACGATCATATGGTCTATCGCTATGAGATATTTGAGGTGCTGGGTAAAGGGTCGTTTGGTCAGGTTGTCAAATGTTATGATCACAAGACAGACCAAATGGTGGCAATAAAGATTATCAGAAATAAGAAAAGGTTGGTGGATCATATCACACACATCTGTACTTAAACAATACAAAACAAGTTGAGCCACGACATGAGAAAACCAACAATGTCGTTACCAAACAGCTTTGACTCAAATCGGGCTGTGTAGCTACAGAAGATGGATAGAGGCTGGTGGAGATTTTGGATTTAGAAAGTTTTCGCATATGCAAAATGTTGGTTTTTTCATGACACAGCTCAGTTTATTTTGCTTTCCAACAATGTAAGCAATGATATGTACTGTAAACTAGAATATACGAAGGGTGGCCCAGTAAATTGTGGACTGTGCTTGCTGTATAAAAACTATTTAATGCACAAGCTTTGAATTTACAAGTATATTACGTACACATGTGGGTGTGCACACAAAATTTCAGAAAAATACACCGAAGAATAAAATCTCAGTACACAATACAAAACTACAAGTCATGCAGACCCTGCACACGCTGACGACGTCATCTACTGGTATGCGTCAATTTAATGTACTACATGTACTTACGGCTCACGCTTTATAGAGGTACGCTCTGTTGTGTGCAATACACAAGCGATGGTTGTATGAAATTTTTGAAACGTCACTGAACCATAAACTATGTAATGACCTGTTGAATTGCTTACATGAACCTCTCTCCGCCCCGAAAACATTTACACTGAAGATGCAGTTTCATCTGCGGAAAGTATGTTACGACGTTCATGAATGGTTTCTGTCCTGCTGTGTACTTTCTGTCCACCCATCTCTAAATCGACCATGCCATTTAAAAAAAGGGCTCCTCGAAATACCACTATTTATGTTGATGCTTTTCAAATGCTTGAATGAACCATTTGAGGCCATAACGGTCTGCACACAGAACTAGATTGCCTTTCGTCTCGCTTTCTCTTCCTCTAATGTCGCCATTTTCATTAGGTTGTAAGTTTAAAAGACAGCATTTAAATGTGTGCCATTTTCAAACAGATGATATGTTACAATCGAAATTTTCTCTGGTGATGTTAAAAGAATATTGTTATGAGCAGACAGCTCGTTTTGGCGCTAAAAACACTGAAATGGCTGAAAAATATTACTTTATTGAACACACAGAAGATTATTTAGATGTGTTTGTTTGGGCTGCGCTGGGTTCGCATACACTGACCTAATCAACCATGCACATTTTACAAGTTGTACATAAACTTATACTTTTATGCACCTCTTTTCACTGAATTTGAATTGCGGAAGGTATTTGAAAAGTTTAATGGCAATAGGGCGTCAAATAATGAAAATATCAACGAAGTACACAATTTACCGTGCCACCCCTCGTACATGGAACTGTAAGACATTCAAAAGAAACAATGTGGGCCATATTTCAAGTAATGAATTCTTATCATTGACAAAGTGCTTTTTACTGCCTACTTCCTATTGTTTCTTACCACATTGACAATCAAAGACAAAAGTCTTCCTTGCTGGTGAAATTACGTACAAGTTTGAAATAGTACTGCATAATTTGTTTTCTATGTTTTGTAGAATTTTGAGGTGTTAGCGGTGTCAGTTTGCACTTGTAGTTGTTTGCTGTTTCAGACAAAAGAGAGAAAAACACCATATTTTTAGCTCACCTGAGCCGAAGGCTCACAGGTGAGCTTATAGTATACCCATGCTCCTCTGAAACAGCTTGGCCAATCAAAGCCAAACTTCATGTGGAGCATCCTTCGGAAGGGGGAACGAAAGTTTATATAAATGGTCCAGGTCACATGACCAAGATGGCCGCCATGGCTGTAAATAGCAAAAACCTTTAAAAATCTTCTTCTCCAGAACCAGTGGACCGATTTCCACGAAACTTGGTATGTAGCATCAGGGACGCGGGTCCATCATAGTTTATATAAATCATGACCCTGGGATGACCTTGACCTATTTTACGGCAAGGTCAACTTAGGTCGCCAATGCATTTGAATGGGAAAAAATCGTAAAATGCTATTTAATGGGTAAAACTTACTGGGAATAGGCAAATGGACAGAAGATTAATGTTAATGGAAAATTTTAGCCCCTTGGGGGTTGTCTGCCCCTGCCCCGGGGCTATATACATGTATATGACCATAATATCCAAACATCTTCTCTGAAACCGCTAGTCCAATTGAAGCCAAACTTCATGTGGAGCAACCTTGGGAAAGGGAAATGAAAGTTTATATAAATGGTCAAGGTCACATGACCATGATGGCCGCCATGGCTATAAATAGCAAAAACGTTTAAAAATCTTCTTCTTCAGAACCAGAAGGCCTATGATTTTGAAACTTGGTGTGAAGCATCTGGGAATGGAGCTCTGCAAAGTTTATATAAATCATGACCCTGGGATGACCTTGACCTATTTTACAGCAAGGTCAACTTAGGTCTCCCATGCATTGGAATGGGAAAAAATAGGAAAATGTAATTAAATGGCAGAAAACTTGCTAGAAATGAGCAAATGGACAGAAGATTTATGTTTAAGAAAATATTTTGGGCCCAGGGGGTTGTCTGCCCCTGCCCCGGGGCTATATACATGTATATGACCATAATATTCAAACAGCTTCTTCTCTGAAACCGCTAGGCCAATCAAAGCCAAACTTTTTGTGGAGCATCCTAAGGAAGAGGGAATGAAAGTTTATATAAATGGTCAAGGTCACATGACTAAGATGGCCGCCATGGCTATAAATAGCAAAAACGTTTAAAAATCTTCTTCTTCAGAACCAGAAGGCCTATGATTTTGAAACTTGGTATGAAGCATCTGGGAATGGAGCTCTACAAAGTTTATATAAATCATGACCCTGGGATGACCTTGACCTATTTTACGGCAAGGTCAACTTAGGTCTCCCATGCATTGGAATGGGAAAAAATAGGAAAATGTAATTAAATGGCAGAAAACTTGCTAGAAATAAGCAAATGGACAGAAGATTTATGTTTAAGAAAATATTTTGGGCCCAGGGTGTTGTCTGCCCCTGCCCCGGGGCTATATACATGTATATGACCATAATATTGAAACATCTTCTTCTCTGAAATCATTAAGCCAATCAAAGCCAAACTTTTTGTGGAGCATCCTTAGGAAGAGGGAATGAAAGTTTATATAAATGGTCAAGGTCACATGACCAAGATGGCCGCCATGGCTATAAATAGCAAAAATGTTTAAAAATCTTCTTCTTCAGAATCAGAAGGCCTATGATTTTGAAACTTGGTATGAAGCATCTGGGAATGGAGCTCTACAAAGTTTATATAAATCATGACCCTGGGATGACCTTGACCTATTTTACGGTAAGGTCAACTTAGGTCGCTCATGCATTTGAATGGGAAAAAAATAGGAAAATGTCATGTAATGACAGAAAACTTGCTAGGAATGAGCAAATGGACAGAAGATTTATGCTTATGAAAATATTTTAGACCCTGGGGGTTGTCTGCCCCTGCCCCAGAGCTATATACATGTAGATGACCATAATATTCAAACAGCTTTTTTTAGCTCACCTGAGCCGTCAGGCTCACAAGGTGAGCTTATAGTATACCCATGCTCCGTCGTCCGTCCGTCGTCCACCATTTTCAAAGATCTTCTCCTCTGAAACCGCTTGGCCAATCAAAGCCAAATTTTACATGAAGCATCTATGGGAAGGGGGAACCAATGTATATATAAATAATCCAGGTCACATGACCAAGATGGCCGCCATGCCCATATATGATAAAAACCCTTCAAAAATCTTCTTCTCCGGAACCACTGGACCGATTTCAACCAAACTTGGCATGAAGCATTAATGGCTCAAGCACTACAATGTGTATATAAATCATGACCCTATGATGACCTTGACCTATTTTACGGCAAGGTCAACATAGGTCGCGAATGCATTTGAATGGGAAAAATTGTTAAATTGTCATTTAAAGCAAAAATCTTGCAGAAAATGAGCAGTAGGACTGAATATTAATGATTCTGAAAAAAATTGGGCACCAGGGGCTCATCCGCCCCCACCCCGGGGCAATATACATGTATATCTCCATAATATTCAAACATCTTCTCCTCTGAAACCGCTTGGCCAATCAAAGCGAAATTTTATGTGAAGCATCAATAGGAAGGGGTAACAAATATGTATATAAAAAATCCAGGTCTAATGACCAAGATGGCCGCCATGCCCATATATGGTAAAAACCGTTCAAAAATCTTCTTCTCCAGAACCGGTTGACCGATTTCAACGAAACTTGGCACGAAGCATCGATGGCTCAAGCACTACAATGTGTATATAAATCATGACCCTGTGATGACCTTGACCTATTTTACGGGAAGGTCAACATAGGTCACCAATGCATTTGAATGGGGAAAACTTTTAAAATGTCATTTAAAGTGAAAGTCTTGCAGGAAATGGGCAGTAGGACTGGATATTAATGATTCTGAAAAAAATTGGACCCCAGGGGCTCATGTGCCCCCACCCCGGGGCAATATACATGTATATTTCCATAATATTCAAACGTCTTCTCCTCTGAAACCGCTTGGCCAAACAAAGCCAAATTTTAAGTGAAGCATCTATAGAATGGGGGAATCAATGTGTATATAAATAATCTAGGTCACATGACCAAGATGGCCGCCATGCCCATATATGGTAAAAACCCATCAAAAATCATCTTCTCTGAAACCAATAGACTGATTTCAAGGAAACTTGGCGTGAGGCATCGATGGCTAAAGTACTCCAATGTATATATAAATCATGACCCTGTGATGACCTTGACCAAGTTTATGGCAAGGTCAACATAGGTTGCCTGTGCATCTGAATTGGGAAAACTGTTAAAATGTCATTTGAAGGAAAAAGCCAACAGGAAATTGGCAAATGGACAGAATATTGAAGATTCTGAAAAAAGAAAATGGCCCAAGGGCTTATCTGCCCCTGCACTGGAGTTAAATACCATAATATTCAAACATGTTTATTGGTATATGCAGCTGATCTCAGGTGAGCGTTTACAGGACCATTGGTCCTCTGGTCTTAGAAACTGCTTAGCCAATCAAAGCCAAACTTTATGTGCAGCGTCCTTAGGAAAAGGAAATGAAAGTTTATATAAATGGTCAAGGTCACATGACCAAGATGGCCACCATGGCTATAAATAGCAATTTTTTTTTTTTAAATCTTCTTCTTCAGAACCAGAAGGCCTATGATTTTGAAACTTGGCATGAAGCATTAAGGAACGGAGGTCTACAAAATTTGTATAAATCATGACACTGGGATGACCTTGACCTATTTCACGGCAAGGTCAACTTAGATCGCCCATGCATTTGAATTGAGAAAATTGTTAAAATGTCTTTTGAAGGACAAAACTTGCAGTTAATTGGCAAATGGACTGAATTTTTATGATTTGAAAAAGACATTGACTCCAGACCCTGCCCTAGGGTTATATACATGTATTGTACCATTCTAGTCTAACAAGTTTATTGGTACATGTATATATCTCAGGTCTCAGGTGAGCGTTTACAGGACCATTGGTCCTCTGGTTTTTAAAGTTTTAAAGAAAATAATTAGAGAATTCAACTGTTTTAGGATATACCAGTAGACACTGTAAAATCCCATCTACTTTGTTACCTGGTTCTTGATTATAATTGCTTTGTAAAAAGAGAAGATAAGTTTTAAAATACAATTTTGATTAATATTTAAACCCACAAAATTGACTTGAAAAACTTGTATTTTTTCACTTTGGGAACTCATTTATGGCGATTGAGTGTATATTAACTATGACTGTATGTTTTGTCTGTGTCACAGGTTCCATCACCAAGCCCTGGTGGAAGTGAAAATCTTGGATGCCCTACGGAGGAAAGACAAGGATAATCAGTTCAATATCATACACATGGGAGAGTACTTCTACTTCAGAAACCACTTGTGCATTACTTTTGAACTCATGGGGTTAGTACATGTATATACAACAAGTTAAACTTTCACAGCTGTGTCTGGAGCGGGATCTTGCAGGTGTGACAGGTGATTTTATTTGTCTGGAGTTACTCCAGTTTTCACCTCACAAACTGATGAGCTAAAATAATCCTGGGAGGTTTAAATCTAAATAATAAAATTATAGCCACAAATGCTTAGAAAAACAGTTGAAGGACACTAAAGTTATGTTGATAATATTACAAGGGAGACCATTCATTTTCCAACCTATTACTTTATACAACCATGCAAGATTAGCAATTCAGGTACTCCTGGCATCACAGTAACAGTCAAGATGACTGCCTTGGACATTTTTATGATGGATATGTTCATTAATGTTATTTTATCATTTAATTTATTATTTTGAAATATAATTTTCTAATTTTTTAATCAATCAAATTTTCAGAGTCCGTTATTATATCTGTGTGTGATTGTGATCGCATTTACATGATTTTTCTCTATCATTGACTTCACATTTGAGCCACCCCATGGGAAAACAAATAATCTGCATAGGTGAAAACAAAGACGCAGATCAGCATCGCGGTAACCGCGAAGCTGATCAGCGCCTTTGTTTTCGCTACTCGGATAGTACAATTCTTCCTATACTTAACTTCGAAATTTCAAGCTTCTAGCCTGCTTCTGTAGCTGTACAGCCCGGTTTGTGTTGGATCTGTTCGGAAACCACAATGTTGGTTTTCCCACAAGGTGGCTCATATATTTGTATGCCCTTGCTTGGCCCAAGGAGTTTCTATACCTGGAGTTCGTGCTTCATTATCAGCTTATTTAGCACATTTAGTCACATGCTGTGAGCGCAATGCAAGTCAACGGAAAACATCTAATCTGAAGGGTTATTATCATCTAATTAACAATTCCTTTGAACACCATGTCCGGCACCGCCTCCAACAGTGAAAATGGATAAAATCGCTACTTCAGTTTTATAACAGAAAATTACAGACGTAAATGCGCACTTGTCACAGCACAATGACACTTGCAATAAATTATGCGCACTTGATTATCATTGAAAGTAGATATATAGCTCTACACGATAATTAAGAAATTATTACCGAACAGGTGCCAGTAATCTTTTGATCGCTGAAATAAGTAAGTTGTTTATTTTATTTGCATCATCAAATTTATTTAATTCCTAATTTACAAAATGTTCCGAAGGTTTCCTAAATTTTAAAACCATATGTTAAAAATGGAAATTTTCTCAGCTTTCGTGTAAGCTAAGCAGCAATATGTCCAAAATTATCCGAAAGTGTGTTTTGAAGGGTAAAAAGAAAAGCACTAGGGTATGCTTGGTGTTTTCCTATGAGAGCGATTCTAAAGCGCATTACAATATTTAAGTCTACATTTCAAATCTTCATTGTTTTTCGCATCAGCAACTTACGTAAATGGGGATAGATCTAACTGTATTCATTTTAATATTAAATAAGTTTTTATTTTGAAACTAATGGAATTTAAAATTCCAGTATCAAAGATATTTGTGCTGTGCCAAGACAACAATTTAAAGCTCATTACAGCTTGCCCATGCTCTTCGATGCATATGCTACAGTATTTCGTACATGTTTACCTAACAGGCAAGACAAGTAAAAGTAGGCAATGATCAGGAAATTACACATTCAGAAAGAAATTCCCACTCCAAAAACCGAGGCGGGGAAAAAAAAACTAAATCAAAACTTATACGGAGAAAACATATCGTAAGCCGGAGAAAAACATATCGTAAGCCGAGTGAAGGAATACATTGTCAGCAATTTTTGTTACATAGTCAAATCTTAAATAATCTCATTTCGCTCTATTCGGGTTCTTAACAAAACATGCAAACATATAAAAAAAAGACCCTGTGAAGTGGTTCTAATGAGTACCCTCAATCTATGTTTTGAGAAAATTTGAGAAAAAAAATGTTTCAAATTTTAAGATATCATTTTTTCGAATGAAATTTTCATTTTTTTACCGATGAAAAAATCTCAATATATTGCATGGTTTTCGGAATGAAAAGTTGTTTGTTCCACTTCTCCTTCCCCCACCTCCACATACAAAAAGTATCATTGATATTAATCGTGTGTCGAGGTGAACATATGTTTATGTTTAGATCTTCCGTACAAGATTTTAGCCTTTGGATGAGGTATAGTCGGAAAGTTCCCGGTCCAAATGATGAAACTTTTGAAATAACAAAGCCAATCCGTTTTCTTTAATTTGCGGATAAATTTAGTAAACTTTTGCAAGAATTATTTAAAAAATGTCGATTGACATACGGCATTTAGAAGGGTACGGAGCACAAGTTTGAAAAATCTCTCATTCAGATGTTTTTGATGTTTTGAAACTTTGTCAGCACTGTCATTAAACGGCGCCACGATGTGGATTTTTTGATGATGTCATATTAACATTTGTTTTGATAAGTACAAAGAATCAGCTTCGTAACATGAAATTTAGAATTTTGACATCTTTTCTAAGACAAAGGCATGGATAACTTTTCGAGCGTAAAACGCCGACGTTGTTGAAACGTACGGAGCAGCGCGCGGTAGTCAAGCATCATATAAGAGCAGTTGAGACCCCTACAAACACTTAGAAATTTGTGAAACATATGGACAGTGTATAGAAAATGTTTAGTTAATTTACTCGTGAATACTATATTATAAGAATTAAAAAAAAAAAAATCTTGTGCACACATTGAAAGATAACCTGTAGTTATTTCCATGCTGTTATCTGCTAGCATTGAGGCCGTGTTCATCCTGGGTACATAATTAGGTGTTAATTTATTATGGTACTTGACTTATTAAAAGGTGTCGCGGTGCCGGACATGGAACCTTTGATGTGGGGAAGCACAAACTCCAGGTATAGAAACTCCTTGCTTGGCCCAAAATTGGTCAAATAAAGCCTTGTATCTTATATCATCAAGGAATCTAGTCAACACCTCTGTGTCTGTTAAGTAAGTGCTCGCTGTCATATTCATGAACTGTCACATTCAGAAAGAACACAAGCAAATGTTTGGCAAACTGTTGCATTGTTGAATGCACCTAAGTTGGAAGGTGAAATTGACATTTCTTGTTCAATAAGTCCAAGTACTTTGAAGTGTACAACAGCACATAAATGTCTGTGGTTCATCACAATAATCAAAGTTGACACAAATTGGCTTGGCTGTTTGGTAATTTTGAGACAGACTGAAGTCATGATTTTACATAAATGGACTTCAGAAATATGAAGATATTTTTCCAAATTTAAATCGCACCTGAATAACTTAACTGCAGAATCTTTGACATCTGATATTGAGATGTTTGAAACTTCTGAATTCTTGTACAATGTACTTGCATGGTTGTTAATCTAATAGAGAAATGAGATGCAGAGCTGCTCACCCTGCTTTCTGTTATACATGTTATAGGTTGGTACCTATATTTTATAAATCTTAACATGATTTCCTTATTGCTTGTTTATATGATTGTATATCAGAGCCACTGCAGAAATTAAGGGTGAGGTTATGGCCATGTAAAACCGGTTTAAACCCGCCAGTAACTTTGTGTTACTGATTGTACCAAGGCGATACTTCTGTGGTTGTTCTTTTTGTTTTATGTCTTGGTGTATAAATTTTTTTGTGCTGTTGGCGCCTTATGTATGTTTTCATATTTTAAGTTAAGTTAAGGTAACTGAGTGGCCACCTATTGGGAAAATAGCTGCTCATTTGGCTTACAATATGTTTCATGGTGTAAGTACCTGATTATTAGTTTGGTTTTTTCCCACCTCGGTTTTTGGAGTGGGAATCTTTTTCCTGATTGCGCCTTTTCCTGATCTTTGCCTACTTGTACCTTTCAATTCAATTCAAAATTGGTTACTTTACAATAATATTCAATATGTATCAACCTTCTTCTGTCTTCTGTTAACTGCATAAACAAACCTTAAAAAAGCTCCTGCACCACTCATTAAGCAAATGAATGCCTGTCAGTATGTGTTCAATGAAGATTATTTTCTTCTAAAATGAGCTGTATACCATAACATTGGAACCTGTTTTAGTCTGCCAATATTTACATTTTTATTGTGATCGCCCTAAACGAAAGATGTTTTTCATTTCCCAGTGAAAAGCATTAAGTCACATGATCTAGTGGCCACCACTTTGGGCGAGGCGACATCGAAACCAATCAGTGACGTTGTTTGTTTATTCTTGTTGGCGTGACGTCTGTCGCATATCACAATGACTTTAAGCGCAGAAATTTGACGTTTTGGCTGTTCTTAAATTACCTTAAAATGGATTTAATGTCAATTCTAACACATGTTATTGTCTTTCCCATTGAACCTAATGGAAACATCACTGTTTGCAAATAAACAATAATTCACTGTAAACAAAATATGCATGAAAGGTGGCGTTTTTGTGACGTCGCACATAAACATTCATGTCCGCCAAGAATGAGTCTGGTGGGAAACATTTTGAAATGTAAGCATTTACGTCGTGTTAGAATCGAAATAATTTTACTTTACGGTGAATTATCTTTGATTAATGCATGATGTTGTCGGGCAGATGCGATAGTTAATTCACTCCGGCTGTGCCGTCGTGAATTAATACATCGCAATCTGCCCTCCAACAACCCGTGTTAATCATGATAATTCACCATTAAGTAAAATTATTTCTTAAATAACATGAAAATCTGATACTTGATTGATTATATAAAATGTAAATATAAGTATTGAAATTCAGATTTTAGCTTTCACTGGATGATGAAAAACATTAGCTGTTTTAATGTCTCCGAGAAGCCCTCACAGACATTAAAACAGCCTAATGTTTTTCATCATCAAGTGAAAGCTAAAATCTGAATTTCAATCCATAAGCGAATGTCTCTAACATGCCTGTCTGTGTTTTCAGCATGAGGTCAACATCTCTGACATGCCTCTCTGTGTTTTCAGCATGAGATCAACATCTCTGACATGTCTCTCTGTGTTTTCAGCATGAACCTGTATGAGCTGATCAACATCTTTGACATGCCTCTGTATTTTCAGCATGAGGTCAACATCTTTGACATGCCTCTGTGTTTTCAGCATGAGGTCAACATCTTTGACATGCCTCTGTGTTTTTAGCATGAGGTCAACATCTTTGACATGCCTCTGTGTTTTCAGCATGAGGTCAACATCTTTGACATGCCTCTGTGTTTTCAGCATGAGATCAACATCTTTGACATGCCTCTCTGTGTTTACAGCAATAACATGTATGAGCTGATCAACATCTTTGACATGTCTCTCTGTGTTTTCAGCATGAACCTGTATGAGTTGATCAAGAAGAACAATTTCCAGGGCTTCAGTATTGCCTTGATACGAAGATTTGCCTTCTCACTACTACAGTGTCTTAAGCTCTTACAAAGAGAAAAAATAATCCACTGTGATTTAAAACCGGTAAGTTGAGTTTGTATCAGGAACAATGTTACAGTTGTTGCAGTTTCTTATACCAGGTAATAAATAAATCACTTTAGCTTCAACATAGTAGGTCACAGCTAGACCTGGATTTCAAGAAAAAATAAATCACACATTTTTTCTCTGTATCTAGTAAAATGGTAAAATGAGTAATTGTGTATTTTCTCTAACACATTTCATTCCTAGACCATTATACTACACCCAAAATCAATTACAAAACAATGGATGAATATGAAGATGCTATGGGATGGGTATACGATTGCCTATTGGCATTGAACTCAAGGTCTTATGTTGTGTCCTGGAGCAAGACACATTAACTCCTCATTGTACTGGTTAATACCTAGGGAGATGTGTCTAGGTCGGGACATAAATAAGAAATTCTCAACTGGCATGTTTGTCCACAAATCAAACTGAACCAAACAAAATACAGTGTTATAAATGTATTAAGAACTTGAATAAGTGACTGCAGACAGGGCCCCTGTACTTGTTCAGTTTAATGGTGAAGTGTAAGCCATAAGGTGTAACTTGCTGGATGATATAAGCTAATTGTTACATACTGTTCTATTTCAGGAAAATATATTATTACGTCAGCGAGGTCAAAGCTCGATAAAAGTGATAGATTTTGGCTCTAGTTGTTACGAACACCAGAGAGGTAATACTGCTAAATACAACATGATTGGTTTTGAAACATTCTTGCTACAAAGGCCTGGGCAAATTAATTTTAACTTGTTGGCCCTGTTTGTTTGTGTTTCTGGGCATTGGACCTGGGCATTGGTGTCGTTCCAGTGTTTAAACTTTTTGTTAAAGTTTTTAGATTAAAGGATGGATTTACTCTTGTGATACTACATCTTCAGGCTGTCAACTGATTCCTATATTCCTATTAAACTCCTATATTTTGGGTCCAAATCCTATATTTTTAAGCACCTCCTATATTCCTATAAGTTCTCCTATATTTTGAAAATATTTCCTATATTTTTAGGAAAATTTGTTGCCGATGAATATATAGTATATAGCAGTGCTCTGATACTGCCTTTTGCCTCTTTATTTTTCATTCTTTATTTTTTAAAGTAAAATCATACTCATACTGTTTAGTAAATAGTGCATAAAATTTAATGGTCATCATGTCACTCCTTAGTCAGGGTAACTTTTAAGTCCAAAGCATGTCCCATTTTCATAACTAGTTTCCATGAAAGTTGTCATTGTGTCTTTTTTTATCTATTTTCTTTCTTCCTTTGCTTTAATTTTGTGATAACTTGATGCAACTGTACAGTGTACAATTGGTCCCAGGAAAGGCTGAGATCACAGAAGACAAAGGTATGTACTCTAGAGCTTCTGGGGGCCTAGGCGGCCCCCATACCCCCACCTAATTACATACTGTACATGTATTAATAACATTCTGTTTCTACATTTTCAGCTAAGATTCAGAGTTGTGGATTTATTTTACCTTTGAGAAAGAATATGAACCTCAACGTGACAAAATGTACCTTAGGACATTCTGACATTACTAGTAGAAAGCAGTAAAAAGCGGAAAAATGATGTTATATACGTTTTAGAAATAACACTGTATTTGTAATCTTTGAACACTGGGCTACCAAATGAATGAGTTTTAAAACATATTATTGTTCAATATTTGGAGTTATCTGCCCTTGTTGTAGCCCATAATACACATAATTTTCCTATATCTATCGTTAAACGGTAACCATAGCAACCGCATCATCATAAAAATAGACAAATTAAATACAACAGATTGCCTGTAAGGATGGTATGCTTCTATCTTAACAATAGATTCTGACCAGTGCTTTAACAGTTTTAAGCAAATGCATCGAGTTTTGTAAGCTCTACTAACATGCAGAAATGCATTACGCAGCTTTGACGTCATTTTTCAGGACAATAACGTATGTAGGGTTACATATAGTAAATTGGTGATAACTCACAAAATAACTGAAATAATCTGGTCAAATAAAGACTAACAGACTCTAGAAACATCATACATTCAAAGTAACTTTGCTTTTCTTATAATCAAAAAATTGACCGAAGGTACATTTTCTCACGTTGTGGCCCATATGATAACACACTCTTTCACTATGAAATTTTTATGACTCAAAGCTCTTCACTCCATAACCAATTATAGATGTCATTATGTATTGCAAAACTTACTATAGATATTCGTCCGAGGGACAAAATAGTCCGTTTTTTGAAAGACTGTTTATTTGTCGAAATTATTATTTTTTGGAAATAAAATTATAACCCTATTAATGAAAATCAATTGTTTGGTCAATTGTGCTACTTAACAATTTGAATGGTATTGAAGTTTTGAATTGAAAAGTGAGATTATTGGCCATAATGCGTAAATTGTCCAGCCATTTCAGTTCACGGTCTGTGGGAGACTTATATTTTTCGCCCCCATCTATTTCGATACAGATTGTTGTTTTTGCTTTCTAAAGTATAATTACAGAATGCCCAAAACATTATTTTTAGCTGTTTTATAATGTTAACATTGACTGTCTATTCGTGAGAATAATTATTCATAATGGTTGTTTTTCGTGATGCCCTGTTGGCTTCATTAATTTGTCCTTTTGTGATATTCTTTATTTTATATTGGGTCGAAACGACTCAATACTCTGCTTTAGTACAGATTCGCGGATTAGTCGATATCTATTTTTAAGACGAGGAATCATGCGTTCATATCTATTTTTAGAACATTACGTCACGGTTATCGATAAAAACCATAACCGGGCCGGGAAACGACCGAATTTACTGAAATTTCCTAACATATTAGCGGCATCTGGATTGCTAGTGAAATCACACATTAGCGTGTAAGTGTAACGCGCGCCGAGCGTGTTTAAAAAAATTGCAAAATTCCAAATACGCCTGACGCCCGTCGGAGACACGTTCAAAACGCGATACGAGTGCGTTGGGTATCCTTGGTGTACGTCCGGTGCGCGACGCTGCACGTCGCTAAAAACGGTGTGTGTTTCGTGCGCGTTTGGGATAAAAAATAAACATGCTTAAAAATTTTCTAGAATCTCTGCGTGTTTCGGACCTCTGACATACACGTTTCGAATTAGTTCCATGCGCGTTCCAGGCACGTTGAACATGCTTGTTTGGTGCACTTTTAAGGCACGCCAGTGTACGCTACATGCGCGTTCCGATTTAATGAGATATTGCTTCAGTAGCGTGGCCTAAGCGTGTGTGAGACGCGCGTTGAACGTTTTTGCTGCGCGCCTACAGCTCGTGCTTAGCGGCGTGTCTGGGACGTAACACAAATGTACTATAAACCTTTGAGATTTTTAGCTCACTGAGCTTATATAAGTTATAAGAGGCCACTTTTCAAACCCGTTTTTGGTTTCTTAGCGATGTTCAAAATTGCACGATTCTTTGCCTAAAGACGTCTCTTTCAAGTAAGTAAAGTTTCAAAGTTTTCAGAAATACTTTTCCTTAACTAAACGTGTTTTGGAGTAAAAATGCAAAAAATAATTGTTTTAAATAAAAAATTGGATAAAGCACAACATTTATTGAAATTATGAACGGGTGTCATCAAAGGGGCCCTTGCGGCTTGGAAAAACACCCAACATTCGAATTTTCTCTACTGGTAGATGTTTTACGCATTTTTAAAAATCGCTATTTTTTTAGATTTTTTGGAAAATTCATCAACATGCCTCTTAAACATGTTAATCCCTGTTAAATTCACTTGATGAGGCCTAGAAATGAGAGCTATAACTACAATGAGTTGTTTAAGACTTTTTTCGAGGACAAACAGGTCACGGCTGCCGCACACTTCCGGTTTCAATGCCAATAATAACAAAATTTGTGGACGATTTTTTTTTAAATTTTCAAAGTTAATCAGAGTCTAGTATTAGACTTTAATAATCGCTGAAAATTTCAATGACATACTGCTGATAATAACGCAACCGTAGAAGGACAAATTTCGTATGCAAATTGAATGCAAAAGCTGAATTCCTGTTATTCATGTTGCTGTCTTCTTGCATGTACAAAACAGAAACGAAGATTCTTATTGCAGCAACAAATCTGACTTAATTTTATCTGGCAACATGGCAGTCAGCAGCACTTTCAAGTAAATTCAAATGTAAAAAGTATCGTCATAATATGACATTTAATTTGATGTTAATAAAGTGTGACTTTATGAAAAGAGGGTACCTTTACTCATGCTTCGTCTGTGTGAGATATATTACGCATTTTTGAATGCAGAAAGTCACAGAGCCACTGTTAGATATTGAATTATTCATATGATCATGAATTTTAATTGATCGTTTTTCATTTTCCGAACTAGAAGAAAAAATAAGAGGCGGCCTCTTAAAACTTTTTTCAGTGTAGTATACCCATGCTCCGTCGTCCGTCGTCGTCGTCGTTGTCGTCCACACTTTTCACCCTCTCCTCAGAAACCGCTTGGCCAATCAAAGGCGCATCCTTAGGAAGGTGGAACGAAAGTTTGTATAAATGGTCCAGGTCACATGACCAAGATGGCCGCCATGGCTATGAATAGCAAAAACCAATACCAAGTATAGACTACTACAAATTATCACATTTGAACAAAAAAGAGGTTTTTTTTTATTTAAACCATAGGATGAGGGGCGGTTAAAACAGACGAGGGAGGGGCATTTTTTGAGAAACATTTTTCGGCCTTGTAGAAGAGTGACTGCAGAAAATCTTCTTCATAATTGAGTCAAACGATATGACACTTTGTGTCATAGCTTTTCTTGTTATATTTTTTACTATTATAAATGATCAGTGTGAAAAATTAAAAGCAGGTCTAAGATGTAGAGAAAAAGTTGACCTTAATTTTCTATTTATTCTTTGTATATATATATTTTCAATGAAAAAGCCTGTATTTTGCCAAAAGAATGCTTTTATTTACAAAAAAAACCCCACTTTAATTCTGTGAGAGTCACCTAGTGGGCCTGTGTAGTATCACCATCCTGCATAATGCTTCATCACACATCATCACATGAATGGTCACCTGTCTGGATTGTGATGCTTTGAAACTGAATGGTTATCTAGATATTTTAGACATTAATTAATGTAGAAAAAGTGAGTGTGGAGGTAAGGATTGTTAGTATAAGAGCATAGAATGAAGTGATTTTCACGATAAAACTCCTATATTTTTCCCTTAAAATGAGCTAAAACCTCCTATATTTCCTTGAAAAATTTCCTATATAAACTCCTATATTTTTTACAAGACTTGGTTGACAGATCTTGGTCTGAAGATTTATGCTGTCCCATCCCAGCTCACCTGAGTGACAATAATGTCAAACCTCAAGGTCATAGACTTCAAGGTGTCTTTTAAAGTGTTTAGAAGACTATATCTCTTGAACATGTGGATGGATCTAGTTGATACTTGCACTGTTATTAGATATTAGTCAGAACTTTGAAATGTTGTTTTGTTGATTTTTATTAACTAAAGTTTTTAAATCTATATCTCTTAAAGATCTGCATAGATCTAGTTGGTAGCATGCCTATTTCATCTTAGTTGAAAGTTTTATGCTGTACCATCACCCCAACCAACCTGAGTGACCTAGAGGTCAAGGTCATCAACTTCAAAATTTCAATTTAAGGTTAAGGTTAAAAGTTTTTAGAACTCACTTGGTCTGAAGTTTTATACTGTACTATCCTAATTCAGTGATCATGGGGTCAAGGTCATAAACTTCAAAATTTGAGTTTTTGTGTTAAAGTTTTTCAAGTGATTTAGGTGAGCTATTCTGTCCTATGTCCACCCCCCCCCCCCCCCCCATCCGAAGAGGGGGACATTGTTTTTTGTGCAGATTCCTTCAGCGTCCGCATTATAACTAAGCTTCTATCTAATGCAATATCTTTTGAACCAGTGTGTGGATTTTGAGGAAACTTTCATGGATGTGTGATTGGGAGGAGGGAAGTAGTTGATTAGATTTTGGTGACCTTGACCTAACTTTCAAGGTCACCAGCCCATTAAAAATGTTGAAATTAGCTTTTCTGATGCAATATCTTCTGAACAAATGCATGCATTCTGACCAGACTTACACAGAAACATTGTTAAGAAGAGACCTAGAGTCTTACATGTGATCCATCTGAGAAGCCAAATAGGGAGATTTGCTTTTCAAAATAGGGAGAATGATTAAACAAAGAAGCAATTTCTTGATTTTAAATAGGGACTGAAATTCCAAATAGGGATAAGATATATAAGGAAATTCTGAAATTCCAAATAGGGAGATTTGCTTAAAAATAGGGAGATCCCTCCGAAATAGGGAGATATCACATGTGCCTAAAGTTGGTTAGATTTTGGTGACTTTGACCTAATTTGTATTCAAGGTCACCAGACCATTAAGAATGTTGAATTTAGCTTTTCTGATGCAATATCTTCTGAACAACTAGATGGTTTCTGACCAAACTTACAGAGAAATACTTTTGTCAGCAGACCTACAGTTGATTAGATTTGGGTGACCTAGACCTAATTTCCGTGTTCACCAGCCCATGAAAAATGTTGAAATTAGCTTTTGTGACACAATCTGTCTTCTGAACAAATGGCTGGATTCTGATCAAACTTACAGAGAAACATTATTGTGAGGAGATCTACAGTAGAATAGATTTGGGTGACCTTGACTTAATATCAAAGGTCACCAGCCCATGAAAAAGTATGAAATTATCTTTTCTGATGCATTATCTTCTGAACCAATGGATAGATTCTACCCAAACTTACACAAAAACATTGTTGGGAGGACGTCCAGCGTTGGTTAGACTTTAGGAACCTTGACCTAATTTTCAAGGCCACCAGCCCATGATAAATGTTGAAATTATTATTTCAAAGCTATGTCTTCTGAACCAATCTATTGACTTTGACCAAACTTGCACTGAAACATTGTTTGGAGAATCTTAAGAGTTGATTAGATTTTGGTAACCATGACCTGATTTTCACCAGCCCATGATAAATGTTGAAATTATTATTTCCAATGCTGTATTTCCTGAACCAATCAATTGATTTTGACCAAACTTGCACAGAAACATTGTCCGGAGAAACTTAAAGAGTTAATTAGATCTGGTGACCTTGACCTAATTTTCCAGGACGGCAGAAACATTTCTGGGAGAAGATTTAGAGTTCACAAAATGTTGGTGACATTTACCTAATTTCAACTAAACTTACACAGAAATATTGTTTAGAGAATTATGTGTTTGTTAGATTTAATGGTCGGTTGCCGGGACATAGTATTCTTAAGAAAACACTGTTTTGATTTATCCCAACTTCTGTTCTTCCTTACTGTATACTATGTGCTGAAAGGTTTTGCATATATCACCACAAATGATTTATACAACAAAACTTATACAGAAATTGAAGATTGTTGTTAAGAAAGTTCGAAGACATCATTCAAAAGGACACTAAGTGTTAAATAAAGCATTTATATATCAAAATATACTGTTATTTTAATCTTGAAAAGATGACATACAAGATATAATGGATAAAACTTTTGTTTTATATCAAATTGATAAGAAAACTATATTTGGAAATAAGCAACCCCTCTTCTGAATTGAGCGTCATAATATGCAAAATGTGGGTTTAACCAGTGCATGCCCAAGAAACTGTTTAAATTTCTAATAACAGGGGATTTATATTGAATACATTGATTACAAATATTGTCAGGAATGTTTTTATACTCATTTGAGTCATCATTTCCTATTGCCTAGTAAACTTTATGGAATTGCTCAACAAAGTCTTAGGGTACCCCCATTTTTGAAGTAGGCCACAAATAATAAGGGAATAGGTAAATATTTTATGAACATTTGAAACTGTGTGGCTATTGTCATTTCTTTTTCTAATATAATGCTATTAGATATGTTGTGCCATAACGGAAACTCATTTTTTATAACGGCCCTTCCTTATCTTTGAAAAAAACTTAATGTACAACACCTTATACCTAAACCTGTCCTTCACTTTCCTCAACATGAAATTTTGCCTTAAAAACTATTATTTTGAATATAACATACACATACAGTAGTTTATTCAGTTTTGCGTGGTAATATTTGTTGCAGATGTGTGTATTGTTGTGGTTTAAGGTGCCCATGCCAGTAAAAAAAATTATATTGTTAATAAAATTCTCAATTTTCCATCATTTTATGCTATTTTGCAACTTTTTGGGGTCAAACTTAATGTATGTTAAGTTTTAACCACATAATCTACAAAATGAACAATTTTGACAATTCCGCACAATACAGACACTTAATACATAATATGAAATATTTTATGTCGGTTATTTGCTTCATTTTTTGTTTCCATTACGTCTTGATTACCCCTACCCCCTATAAAAACACCCACAGCTTTTCTGTTCGAAAATCATGTTTTTCATCTGATGAAAAAAAAAATGTCCTGAACTATCTTGAAATAACTTTTATGTTAATGGTAATGTTAAGGGCAGTGACTATCACTATAGGGATCAAACATGATTATCCATTCATTAACATTGGGAGTGTTGAAAACCTCGGGCTATGCCCTCGGTTTTCAACACTCCCCGAGGGACCTAGCGAATGTTAATGAATGACAAAATCATTTTTGATCGCTATTATTGTATAAATTCTGCTGGAATGAAAGAAATAAGGCTTCGAACTTTCTTAACACCCTGTAATCATTATCAAATCCCCAGTGTAGCTTGTCTACATTCCCTTGAAGGTATTCTGATGTTGTATGATGTTATGTTTCAGTGTACACATATATCCAGAGTAGGTTCTACCGCTCACCTGAGGTGATCCTGGGCCTACCTTACTCTATGCCTATAGATATGTGGTCATTTGGCTGTATCCTAGCAGAGTTGTACACGGGCTATCCTCTGTTTCCGGGAGAGAATGAGGTAGAACAGCTGGCCTGTATCATGGAGATACTGGGCTTACCACCTAATCTAGTCCTAGAGCAGGCCACACGACGCAGGCTCTTCTTTGGTGAGTGTCAGCCTGCCATGTGAAAATATGTTGTAGGTATACAGTTCTTTCATACCATTTTGTGCAGGTCAAAATTATCATCTGTGCTATGGATGACCTGAGTTGAAGCTTATAGGTTTGGCATGCTCTGTCGTGGTTGTTGATGTTGTCGTTCACAATGTTCAAACATCCACTGAGCCAATCAAAGCAAAACTTCATATGCAGCATCCTCATGAAGAGGGAACTAAAGTATATATAAATGGTCCAGGTCACATGTCCAAGATGGCTGCCTGGGCTATATATAACAAAAACCTTTAGACCTTTTCTTGACCTTGACTTATTTTAGGGTATGGTCAAATTTGGTCACATAGGGTTTTCAGTGGAAAAAAGTGGAAGCATTGGATTTTCAGAAACATTTGTAGTGTGTGACCTGAAACTTGGTAGACACAGACAACTTATTGAGTTAATAAGTTTTGTGAGTATAAAAGTCACGGTCATTTCTTGACCTTGGCAAAAGATCACTTACACATTAAAACCAAAACTTTATTTTAATAGCTTGACTAATCAATGCGAAACATTATGTGGAGCTTCCTTGTGTTGGGGGAACAAACATTTATGTCAATTGTCCAGGTCCATTTTCAAACAGCTTCTTCTCTGAAACCCCTTGGCCAACCATTGCCAAATTTTATATGAAGCATCTATATGAAGGGGGAACCAATGTGTATACAAAATCCAGGTTACATGGCTGCCATGCCCATATCTAGTAAAAACCCTTCAAAAATTTTCTTCTCCAGAACCGGTAGACAGATTTCAACAAAACTTGGCATGAAGTATGGTTGACTCAAGTACTATAATGTATGTATAAATCATGATCTTGTGATGACCTTGACCTATTTTACGGCAAGGTCAACATAGGTCCCCAATGCATTTGAATGGGGAAAACTTTTAAAATGTCATTTAAAGTGAAAGTCTTGCAGGAAATGGGCAGTAGGACTGAATATTGATGATTCTGAAAAGAGTTGGACCCCAGAGGCTCATATGCCTCCACCCCGGGGCACCGCGAAGCTGATCAGCGCCTTTGTTTTCGCTACTCGGATAGTACAATTCCTCCTCTACTTAACTCCAAAATTTCAAGCTTCTAACCTGCTTCTGTAGCTGTACAGGCCAGTTTGTGTCAGACCTGTTCGGAAACCACATTGTTGGTTTTCCCACGAGGCAGCTCATATATTATCATAATATTCAAACATCTTCTCCTCTGAAACTGCTTGGCCAATTAAAGCCAAATTTTATGTGAAGCATCCATAGGATGGGGGAACCAACATGTATATTAATAATTTAGGTCACATGACCAAGATGGTAGGTCACATGACCAAGATGGCTGCCACGCCTACATATGGTAAAAACCCTTCAAAAATCTTCTTCTCTGAAACCAATTGACTGATTTCAACGAAACTTGGCACGAAGCATGGATGGCTAAAGTACTACAATGTGTATATAAATCATGACCCTGTGATGACCTTGACCCAGTTTATGGCAAGGGCAACATGGGTTGCCTTTGCATTTGAATGGGGAAAACTGTTAAAATGTCATTTGAAGGGAAAAGCCAGCAGGAAATTGGCAAACGGACAAAACATTGATTATTCTGAAAAAAGAAAATGGCCCAAGGGCTTCATCTGACCCTGCACTGGGGTTAAATACCATAATATTCAAACATGTTTATTGGTATTGCAGCAGATCTCAGGTGATCATTTACAGGACCATTGGTCCTCTGGTTGGCAACCTAAGGTTTGCTAAAAATCCAATTGATCAATATGACAAAAATACACCAGTTTTGACTTAGCAGCATAGAAAAACAGTTAGGTGATAATATTTGCTGTTGGTACTTTCTTTTGAAAAAGACATTATTCGCACTTCAAAAGTAATTATGAATTATGCATAATATCGTCTTCAAAAGAAAACACCAGCGCCAAATAATATCACCTAATTGTCTTCCTATTCTGCTAAGTCAAAACTATGTAAGTTCAAAAGTAGTTATGGTCATGATAATTTCACAGGCCACAAACAGGCAGGACTAAAACCAGCAACTCTGAGTAAAGCTGGTATTTGCTGCTCAGGATAGATTTTAAATAGGCAGATTCTTAAGCTTGTCTGTGTATACATGCAGGGAAGAAATAGAATACCATTAACAATTATCAAGCTTGTCTGTGTATACATGCAGGGAAGAAATAGAATACCAATTATCAAACTTGTCTGTGTATACATGCAGGGAAGAAATAGAATACCATTAACAATTATCAAGCTTGTCTGTGTATACATGCAGGGAAGAAATAGAATACCATTAACAATTATCAAACTTGTCTGTGTATACATGCAGGGAAGAAATAGAATACCATTAACAATTATCAAACTTGTCTGTGTATACATGCAGGGAAGAAATAGAATGCCATTAACAATTATCAAACTTGTCTGTGTATACATGCAGGGAAGAAATAGAATACCATTAACAATTATCAAACTTGTCTGTGTATACATGCAGGGAAGAAATAGAATACCATTAACAATTATCAAACTTGTCTGTGTATACATGCAGGGAAGAAATAGAATACCATTAACAATTATCAAACTTGTCTGTGTATACATGCAGGGAAGAAATAGAATACCATTAACAATTATCAAACTTGTCTGTGTATACATGTACATGCAGGGAAGAAATAGAATGCCATTAACAATCATCAAACTTGTCTGTGTATACATGCAGGGAAGAAATAGAATACCATTAACAATTATCAAACTTGTCTGTGTATACATGCAGGGAAGAAATAGAATACCATTAACAATTATCAAACTTGTCTGTGTATACATGCAGGGAAGAAATAGAATACCATTAACAATCATCAAACTTGTCTGTGTATACATGCAGGGAAGAAATAGAATACCATTAACAATTATCAAACTTGTCTGTGTATACATGCAGGGAAGAAATAGAATACCATTAACAATTATCAAACTTGTCTGTGTATACATGCAGGGAAGAAATAGAATGCCATTAACAATTATCAAACTTGTCTGTGTATACATGCAGGGAAGAAATAGAATACCATTAACAATTATCAAACTTGTCTGTGTATACATGCAGGGAAGAAATAGAATACCATTAACAATTATCAAACTTGTCTGTGTATACATGCAGGGAAGAAATAGAATACCATTAACAATTATCAAACTTGTCTGTGTATACATGCAGGGAAGAAATAGAATGCCATTAACAATCATCAAACTTGCTTTTGTTTGCCGACGCACAAACAAAATCAAAACTTGAGTAAACGTTAATTGATTTTTTAGGCTTTCTTCAGACTACTGTAAAAGTGGCACTAACGAAAAATGGTTTTAATTAGTACCATTTTTATATTACCATTTTGTTCGCATGTAAATACATTTTCCCAAATTGAATGACATTTTGTTTAGGCATCACATCAGCAGCAACACAAGCCAAGTTCTGCAACTCTTGATTATGAGTGTTTTTTCAAGGGAACACTCAATTAAGATAAATGTAGCCTCCTGGTACCATATCTCGAACCACTTTTATAACATTGTTACTTGCAATAATCTTAGAACATGCAATAAAATTAATTTAATCCTCAAATTTTGTAGACACAACATTGCCAACGTCAATGACCTATTAAATTATGTGTGACGTCATATGGCGCGTGCACAGCACAGTCCGTTGCATCACCACTAAAAATCATGTTTCCTTCAGTTAATGGAACCAACTCTCGAACAGACTATTTGAGCTCGTTTTCATATATAATAATGCGAGGGAATCAGGGAAAAACAGTGTGTAGTCACCCAGGAGGTATTTAAATGTAAGATTATATGGTAAAATGCAGGCATGTTACCACGTAGGTCATTATGAATAGGTCCAACCTAAACACTGGTCTCTTACTACACTTTGTTTCCTTGTATTTTTGCCAGCACCAAAACTGAGCAGACTTAGCCAATTTCTATTTGATTTTTTGGGATTAAACAAGTGATCACACTAGAGAGAGCCACTAGGAATGGGAGGTAGAACCAGTAACAAAAGAAAAACGTTTTTGTTGCTCATGCGATTTTCACGGACACTGTATTTTCACAGGGGTGTAAACAAACATTTGTAAAGCTAGAAGACGCTAGATGTGTTTCATTCGTCCAAAATTGATTTGAATACATAGAAGATAGCTTCTGGCATGCGATAGAAAATAAAATGGAATTCAGGAATGTTTTTGAGCAAAGAAATTTTTTTCAGACAATCAGAGTAGATGCATTTTGCTTTGATTTTGGGCGGTTTCCATCGTCTGCTAGGGAAATCCAAAACGAGGCTGTCACTTGGCACTGTGCCTGTTTCGTCGCCCATTGACTGACGAAGAAAAACCCGTCCAAATTGTTTTTTTGTGGACCAGAGTTTATGTTTTATTTAGTGTAAATCAAATTATTGGTCGAGAGTTGGTCCCGTTCGAGAAATGGTACCAGGAGGCTATATGTAGTGCAATAATCTGGTCTGATCTATGACCTGAAGGTTTGAACCATCCAGATGTTTGTTTCAGAACTTCTAAACCTTTAATCTGACACCCAATGACATCCCTAATTATTTGTGGTCAATATCTTGAAAAGGAATTGGCAGAATTTGACCAAAGTGTATAAGCACAATAACATTGACAAGATCTATCTTGGGATTCTTGTGCACCCTTGTTTACTAATTTGCAGCTATGTACAGAATTAATATTTCTCATTTCCACTTGTTAATAATATTTTCAGATTGACAGATGGTTCTAGTTTTTTATTAATTATAAAAACTTTTTTTCAGATTCGAAAGGCAATCCAAGATGTATAACAAACAGTAAAGGGAAGAAAAGACGAGTCGGCTCTAAGGATCTTCAGCAGGCTATCAAAACTAGTGATGCCAACTTCCTGGACTTCATTAGGAGGTGTCTCGAGTATGTAATAGTACACTGCAGTATAGTCTTGTACACTTGTTTTTTGTTGACAGGGAAATTATTTATAAAGTAAGAAATGGTCAGAAACTAATGCAGTCAAAACAAAAAAATCCCACTCAGTCACCTGAAAGTAACATCCAATTGATTGAGACAATCACATTGGCAAATAGTATCACTGCATTTACCTGTTTGGATACTCTGTTTTGAGGAATTTCTTTGAAAAATTATATAAGACTGAAAAAGAACTCCTTTATTCCCTAAAACTGAAAGTGAGCTCATTGAAATGAGTTGGGGAAGGTGTGAGCTAGTTGAGCCACATCATCAGAAAAACGGATTTTTCCCTGTGCGAAAACAAAGGCGCAGACCAGCTTCGCAGTAACTGTGAAGCTGATCAGCACCCTTGTTTTCGCTACTCGGATAGTACGACTCCTCTTCTTCCTAAATCCGAATTTTCAAGCTTCTAGCTATTTTCTGTAACTGTACAGATCAGTTTGTGTAAAACCTGTACAAATATCCTGAAGACCGGTTTTATCGCGTCGTGGCTCAGTTTATGATGGTTGCTGTGTTTCAGCTGGGATCCCAACACAAGGATGACTCCTGAAGAATCTCTACAACATGAATGGATCAAGGAGGGACTGGTCAGTAAGAGAAAGGAGCAACATAAACACAAACATCACGGGACAACAGGAACAGAGCCACATGCTGACCCTTACAAAGTACCAGCTCAGCCTGTCAAAGGTGAACAAAAGGAGCTGCCGCATGGGAAAACCAACAATCTGCATAGGCGAAAACAAAGTTGCAGATCAGCTTCGCAGTAACTGCGAAGCTGATCAGCGCCTTTGTTTTCGCTACAAGGATAGTGCAATTCCTCTAAATCCAAAATTTCGAGTCTCTAACCATCTTCTATGACTGTACAGCCCGGTTTGTGTCAGACCTGGTCGGAACCCAAATTGTTTGTTTTCTCAAGCAGAGGCTCATAGATACAATCATTGGCACCACAGTATAGGACAGGAGAAGAAAGATGTAAGGAAAGGCTAACGTGTGTGACTTGGCCAAGCATCTTACAGTATTTGCTCAAGTTTCATAAATTTCATTCATAACATCTCGTGTCTTTTTAGCTTACCATAGGCTTGGAAGGCTCATTGGTGGGCTTATAGAATGGACATACTCTGCTGTAGTTGTCGTTATTGTTCACAATGTTCAAACATATTGAAGCCAAATTTCATGTGGAGTCTCAGTGTGAAGGGGTAACAAAATTTTGTATAAGACCAAGATGGCTGCAGTTAATAGAGAAACCTAACTCTTCTTCTCTGGAACCAGTGAAATGATTTCAACCAATCTTGATATTGTAGCATAGGGGACTCCTTTCCATCATAGTTTATATAACTCTTACATTGGGTTGAGCTTGACCTATTTTACTGAAATAAAATTTGGTCACATAAACTTTTCTAGGGACAAAAGTGTAAACATTGGATTTTTCACAAAGTTTTGTAGCTTGTAACCTGAAAGTTGTTAGATACAGATGTCTTATCTAATTGATGAAGTTATGTGTATGGCCTTTGTCTTGACTTTGACCCAAGGCCATTTACATGATGAAATAAAAACTTAATTTTCTCAGAAACCACTTTGCCAATCAAAGCCAAATTCTATATGCATGTAAATGTTGAATATAAATTATCCAGGTCACATTACCTAGATGGCTGCCACACTCATACATGTGCATGTGTGATTTTGCCTTACATCTTTATACTAATTTGATATCTGAATATACTTCTTTCAAATTTTCATTAAGTATTATCATACCTTTAACTTGAAAATAATTTAAGGTCACTTTGATATAATTTCATGGTTAAGTGGTAGCATTAAGGATGTATTGAGGCCAAGGGATGTATGAGCCTGATGATTTGTGTCAAGTTGGCCATAATAGTTGACCATGTCAGATGCAGTTGAGCAGGCTGTTATATGACAGCTCTTATTGACCTTAGAAGAATGATTTTGACCAAAGGCCATTTGAAAGGACAAAATCTCAGGTGAGTATTCTCGGAACCATTGGTCCTCGGGTGTCTGTGTTCAAAAGTTACCTAATATATACAAAGGGTGTTCAGTAAATACACAGAAAGGTGCTGTCATGTCCTTATTTTGAAAATTAGCTGAATAAAACTTGTACAATTATATAGACAAACATAATTTGTACATATACAGCAAATTTTGCTGCTGGGACATGAATACAATGTTAACAGAGGTCACTATGGAAACATACATCACGATTACCAGCCCACGTTTGTTCATCTTTGCAAATAATGATGTTGCATTGACTTTTTTCACGAAACTTTGCATTAGTAAAGATCAATATGTTGGCGTTAAGCACATGACATCATATAAGTGTATGACACAGTCTACAAATAGTATGCATGATTTCTGGATGGCCAGAAAAGCATTCATGATGACTCCTGCAGTTTAATGTCAAATAATGTCCTAATGTCAAGAATGGTAGAATTCTCGAAATAGAAATTATATTGAATCATAGTTTCGGTACAGTTCACCACATTATACACACAGAACTGACAATTGACGCCTGTATGTCAGATGGATTCCAAAAATGCATTGTAAACCAGGGATTGTGAGCTTCATAAAAACAATAAATAACATGATGATGGTAATATTGTTGTCAAACATATTTCTCACTACAATCTTTATTTTTGTGTCTAGAAAAGTCTAAAACAGATGAATGGAAGTTAACATTAAAGGAGAGACACAGCTCTAAAGTAAAGGGGGAGCGTGTACCCCCGGTAGGTGCTAGTGCTGATCAGAGTCATGATGATATCAGCTTGCGAGGTGAGTATGTAGGGTGGTGAGAAAAGCTATATGTATTACCCATCCCATAGCATTCACTTAGTTTTGAAGGATGACTTAAATTATGAGTACAGGGTAGTAAATAATGAAATGAGGCCACAATTTGTGGCCAATCAGTCAATTTGTTACCTTTCTTGAGAAGAGGGAATGAACATGTAAATAAACAGTGAAGGTTACATGCTGTTATTAATGTGCTATATGGTAACTTTTGAAAATCTTCCACTATGAACTTATAGCAATGGAGACTCTACAAAGTTTATACATTACGAAAACTTGCCCATGCAATATACAGGTGCAGCTATTTTTTAAGCTTTAAAAATTGAAAATTTTAAGCTGAAAATATTTGATATTTTTCTTATTTTTGTTCAAAACATAGATTGTGGGTACTCATTAGAACTGCCTCGCATTGTGGGTACACGTTAGAACTGCCTCGCCGAGGAGGTTGTAACGAGTACCCACAATCTATGTTTTGTAGCAAAAATAAGAAAAAATAGGTATTTCCCTGCATACCCCAGTTTTACTATACAAAAGTGGGGTATAAGGGGGTATACATTATACGGACATGTTTTCCTGATGTAAGACCACAAAAATAATAATTCCTTAAGGGTGGTATGGTGGGAATATGGGCCTTCACATTTTGGGGCCTAAAGAAATAAATGGGCTGCTTGTGCCTCCATGCAAAGCTTCTCTGGTACTGACTAGCCATCTGATTACTGGTTAGCCGCTCAGGTCTGAGCCTGCCCAGGAAAAGTGGTTTCAAGTCAAACAGTCCATTTGGTTAAGTGGGATGGTTATATTTGAAGCACTTTTTGGATGTCAAGTTCACTAGTACGTCATGAAAACATGTCCGTGTAAAGTATACCCCCTCAAACCCCACTTTTATATAGAAAAACTGGGGTATGCAGGGGTTTACCTACTTTTGTAATTTTTGCTTTAAAACATAGATTGTGGGTACTCATTAGAACCGCCTCGGCGAGGCGGTTCTAACGTGTATCCACAGTCTATGTTTTGAGCAAAAATAAGAAAAATATCCAAATTTTTCCAATGAAATTTTCACTTTTTTTAAGCTGAAAAAATTCTTTGTATCCATGGGCAAGTTTTCGTAATGTAGAAAAGTTGTGAATGTGTGAGGTCTTAGCAATTGTATTACCTACTATGGTGTACATTTTCATCTTTGGCAAAACAACACTTATTGGGCTCATAGATAGGCATGACGTGGATTTTGAATCAGGCATTGTGACATTTCAACATCCAGATAGAAGATTAAAATTACATTACGAAAACTTGCCCATGCAATATACAGAGATTTTTAAAGTTGTAAAAAATGGAAATTTTCAGTAGAAATTTTTTGATATTTTTCTTTTTTATGCTCAAAACATTGATTGTGGGTACAGGTTAGAACCGCCTCACAGAGGCGGTTCTAACGAGTACCCACAATGTATGTTTTGGAGCAAAAATAAGAAAAATAGGTATACCCCTGCATACCCCAGTTTTGCTATATAAAAGTGGGGTATAAGGGGGTATTAATTGCAAGGACATGTTTTCCTGATGCTTATTGAAAATTGTCATCATAAGAGTCTTAATAGATAGGTAATAAAAATCTTGATAATTCATTTTAAGGCTATCAAAACTCAGGAATGTTGGCCTTGGTTTAGAATTATCAAAGTATAAGAATTTTCCCAACCACCAAGCTGAATGCAGGAGATAAATGTATTGGGAATCCTAGGCTTATGTTTATCACTAGTGATTGATATTTCTTGCACACCAGATAGAGAAATCCTACAATTTACCCCGTGTGAGAAATTCTTATCTCACCCGTGGCGCACCTGCAAGCACATGTTCCGTTTGAACATTGGTTGTATAGGACGTCAGGTAATGTCGTCTTTAAGCGCACATGTCACGCCTACGTCAGAAAAGTTCAATTTCAAAATGGCGGACGCGATTGCAGTGTTTTTCAATGCAAATGTTATGAAAATCAAGTGTAGCCGCATTAAGGCATGCAAGAAAAAGAATCTATCATGCATGTAAGGTAAGGATAGACAAATCTGTCCCTCGGGTCACAGTTTGGCATCACTCGGCTGAGCTTCATGATGCCAAAACGACCCTCAGGACAGATTTTTCTATCCATCCCTGACACTCATGTAAGATTCTTATGTTTACACTCTATTTTTGCTGTATGTATTTTAGCTATGAGAATATAATCCATGTGCAATATTTGTTTCTGCAGAAAAAAGCCTTGTGCTGTAGAAATACCTGTTATGATTCCCTGATTACAGGTAAAAGTGCCAAAAGTAGTAAAAGTGCTAAGAAGCCAGCAAGTGGTAAACAGGACAAGGATGTTATTGAGGAGGTACAGATCACCAAGTTAAACCTACAGGGACAGTTACAGGCAGCTCAGGCTCAGAAAACTGATGTTTCTATAGACTTCAGTAGCTTACCACCCATAGCCAAATAACACACACTCAACCTCTTTATAATGTAGTTAGCATCAGTATGCAGACCTGTCAACCTCCTGAAAATTCTAAGAGGGAGATTGCGCGAAACAGTGATGTTTCGACCAAATTATCATGCAACTTATGCGCGCGCTTTAAGACCCATAAAATTTCAAGGAGGGAGATTTTTTCTTTAGGAGGGAGATTTTTTGCAGCTTTTCAAAAAGACAAAACTTGTTATTGGCAAAAAAAGGAGTATACCGCTAGCATTTACCGATACTAAACCCATAAAACAAGGAAAAATTGAGACGGTGTCATACCTTAGGTATTGAAAATTCGTTTGTGCAATTTTCTATAAAGCCTATGATGCAAAAACCGCGAAGAAACAATGAAATTCGATCGAAAAATCAGTTTCGACATTATTTCTACCAAGGGCGCGGCCATATTGGTAGTTTTCCCAACGATCATTTGTTACATGCAATCTGATTGGTTTCGAAATCAGCCTAAAAAGTTAATGGCCAATCACAAAGATTGTTTTATCTTTCACCGATTTCATGCTTAAGATAGATCAGAGAACCTCGATTACACCTGAGACTTGCCGAATAGGCTAAAAATAGAAATCGGAACGATCGAAAATTTTCGAACTCAACCAGAAATTTGCAATGACCTTGACTTTGTTTGTGTAAACACGGAAAAACCGGGATATGTTTTCTTTTTTGTTTCGGATGTTAAAATTAACCGGTAGAGAGCCCGAAATCCGTTAGTTTGGCGTTTTAAATTGAAATCGGACGGGAGGTCGTAAGCGGGGTCATAAGTCCATGGCAAAACCGTTAGAATAACAGGATACCCGGGAGAGTTGACAGGTCTGTCAGTATGTGGTGAGTGAGTGGATCAGTGGTGTGTTGATATACCAATAACAATGAATCATATATAGAAGACTAGATAAGAAGCATAATTCCATGTTGATTAAAGGATTATTTTGCATATTTATTCACAAGCCAACCTATGTTTAGCACCCAGAACATACAATTCTGTGAAAATCAAATGTTATCTTTCAATAATACCATCAAATACTCCTCTAGTCTTCTGTCAGCTGAACAAAGCCATTGTTGGCTCACTGCTGTTTGGTGATAGTCAGCATAGCCCGAGAGCCAGCAGTATGTTTATTCATGTTGTTGAGGCCAAAAGGTTTGAAGGCATGTTCTGAAGCAGAAAAGTATGCTGAATTCAAAAATCAAAGTCTTAGAAAAATCTGACAGTACACAAGTTGGCAATATGCGAATGAAACCCCCGGCATGACCCCCTTTTAAAATAGCGCCGAAAAGGGGATATACATACAAGATCAAGAATATCTCAGCAACTACTTGCCCTAAACCATTGAATATGGCATCAAATTAAAGCACAGATATACCCCTTTTATCTCATGGTAACATTTGCAAATTATCTAATTTGCATTTTCATGAATATTAATGAAAACATGGAAAATAACTGTAAACACCATGGTACCCAGGGAGCTAACTTGACCTACCTTACACCCTCAGGACAATTTTTCATGGGTGTCAAGTCGTTCATTGGGATCCCAGAAATGCAAAGAATTTTTGTATTCAAAGATAAACTTGTTTTCACTATGAAAAAATGTACGGTTTCCATGGCAACTGTTAACATGATTCTTGAGCAAGGGGGTGTACATACAAAATTGGTCATATATCTGTTGCTACTTACCCTAGACCACTAGACCTGGTCTCATTTTAAAGCTTAGACATTGGCCTTTTATTTATGGTAAGTAATGCAAGATATCTAATTTGCATATTCATGATTTTTAATGAATTCATTAAAAATGACAGAACAATTGTTAAAATCAATAAATAAACCAATGTCAGGCCCAAACTATTATTGTGACACTTTGTTATTGAAGCAGTATTATCATGTGACAAATCAGTTGATGACATGGGCTTAAATGAAAAATAGCTCATTTGCATATTCATGAATAAAAATGTCGAAAATCGAGGAAACACTATAGCCATTGCAAGGTTTTGGATGGGTTACAAGATCTATCTTGCATCCCTGAAACCAATTTTCATGGCTGCCAGTGTGGTCAGAGGGGCAATCGAAATGCCATAAAATATTGTCCTCAACAATGAACACATTTGCACATTCTAAAATTTCATGGTTTCCACACCCACCCCTAGTGTGATTCTAAGGAACAGGCTGTAATCACAAAAATATTCATATACAAACAATGGCATTCTGTAGAATACTAAAATTGGTCTGGTAGTGATGCTTGGACCTAGTTATTTAATTTTAATACCTATTTTTCAAATCATTGAATTAGCTTATTCATGAAAATTGATAAAACACACAAAAATTGGTGTAAAACCTTGGAAAAAAATAGGGAATATACATACAAAATTACATTAACCATAGCTTTTAACAAACCTTGGATACTAACAGAAGTATCAAATGAATGGTATGGTACTATACTAGAACCCTAAAGTCTCATATAAGAATGATCTGATTTTCAATTTCATTAATTTTAATGAAAACTTCATAAGTAGGAATGAAATAATGGAAAGATGAAACGGGTTAACATACAAAACGGCTTGTATCTCGGCAAACAAAAGCCCTAAAATGCTGACAATGGCATCAAATGATTTAGCAATATATACCATTTTGTACCAAAATATATAAGTCATTTGATATTTTATTTTATGAATAGTAACAGAACCTTTCGAATTTAGAGGAAAATAACGGAAAAAATAAAGAGGTGTTCAAAGAAAATCACACATATCTTGGCTACTGATAGACCTAGAGAGCTATAATTGGTATCAAATAATTGCTGGGACATTGTTCTATAACCATATAATCTGATATTTAAATCATAAGCTATTTCTGTTGAATGCAAATTAATGAAATTTATGTGAAAAGTCAACGAAAAATGAAGGGGGTATACCAACAAAATGGCTTATATCTCGACTATCAATGGCTGTAGAGAACTCAACATGGTATCAATTAAAATTGTATTGCCATGCATTGATATATACAAGGCTTGCTTTCTGGCAAACAAGATTCAATAAATTTTGTTGGAGCACAAGCTTCAATTTTCTGTTAATATTACAAATTTTCGAACTTTTATTTAACATTTGCAAAATTAAAAATATGGTTAGGCTATCAGACTGCATGGCAGTAGTGCATTATCCTTGCATTCTACTGATACCATTTTCAGTGCTCTAAAGAAATTGACAGCTGAGGTATAAACGATTTTGTTGGTACACCGCTTCATTTTTCATTGATTTTTCTCTTATTTATATAAATCTCATTTATACCCATACAACAAAAATCACTGATGGTTTACATATCAGATTATATGGTTATAGGACATTATTCCAACAATCACTTGATACCAGTTATAGCTCTCTAGGCATATCAGTAGCCAAGCTACATGTGATTTACTATGTATACCGCCTTAATTTTTCCGGATGTTTTCTCTAATATCGAAAGGTTTTGTTTATATTCATGAAACAAAAAATCAGATGACTTATATTGTAGTATAGGATGGTATAATATTGCCATAGTAACCATTTGATGCCAATTTTTAGCATGTTAGAGCAAGATATTTTGTAGGTTTACCCGTTTGATTTTTCCACTTTTTATGAAGTTTTCATTAACATTCATGAAATTCAAAATCAGATCATTCTTATATGAGACTTTAGGGTCCAAGTACACTGCCATAGCATTCATTTGATACTTCTTTCAGTATCCTATATTTGTTAAAAGCTATGACACGAGTGACTTTGTGCGTATACCCCCTATTTTTTCCAAGATTTTTCTCCGCTTTCTTGTTTGTTTCTTTTTAATTAATTTTAATTTTGATTCAATGATTTGTATAATAGGTATTAAGGTCAAACTGCCAAGTACATGCATCACTATCAAAACAATTTTAGTATTCTAGAGCATGCTATTGTTGGTATATGAATATTTTTGTGAGTACAGCCTATTCTTTAGAATCACGCTAGGGATGGGTACGGAAACTATTTTATTCATGCAAACGTGCTCATTGTTAAGAACAATATTTTATGGCATTAAGGTGGTACATCTGATCACACTGGCAGCCATGGAAATTGGTTTCAGGGATGCAAAATGGATCTTATAACACATCTAAAACCTTGCAATTGTCGCAGTATAGTTTTTTTCCTCGTTTTTCATTGATTTTTTGACATTTTTATTAATATTCATGAATATACGAATGAGATAATTTTCATTTAGGCCCATGACATCAATAAATTTGTCAAATTATATTACTGGTTCAATAACAAAGTGTCGCAATGATAGTTTGGGCCTGAAAATAGTTTATTTATGGATTTTTCTGTCATATTTAATGTTTTTATTAAAGGAATCGATTCGGAAACGCATATTTGGCCCTGTACATATTCATTTAGATGTTACAGTACGTGTTACAAATCAAATTCCACCGATTTACCCCATAATAAGTACACAATCATCGTTTGAATATTACGCTAAAATGCGTCTCGAATCACGAAGGTTGCCGCCATATTTGTTTACCTGTGACGTCACTCACTCACTTTTGGTTGAGAGCCATTTACAAGCGATCGTACTCCACTTCATTTTATCGATAAAATTCCCACATTAAGGTAAGAAAAAAAAAAAAGAAAAACAGAAAAAAAAACTCTGTCACAGGGATCTCGCGGACGCAGGACCCGGCGTCCCAGGACAAGTAAATCTGGGCTCAGACACATGTTTTCCTCAGTGGTGATTCCCGGGGCGCAAGTTGTTTTTGCTGCGATACGTCCCAATATTTACCTGTGTTTTGTTGTCTATGAGCCAAAAAAGCATCTTAGAGACATCCATCCGAGTGTATTTCGCACCTTTATGATGTAAATCCAATCAAAATTATGTAACGATAGTTAGGTAGTCGATAATCTTTCATACGTACATGTATAATAGCGATCAAACGATTTAAAGAATGGCGGTCGCATCTTTTGATGGCGCGTGTCTTTATGTAAACAACTTATAATTGCGATCAAACGATTTAAAGAATGGCGGTCACATCTTTTGATGGCAAACAACTTTGATTGCAGTCATTGTTGACAGGTCAGCTGACCGTTTGAGGCGTGTTTACCATGTCACATGCTAAAAATAATTATCCGCATGAATGAAAATCTTTTCTGGATTAGTGGTTAACAAATTAGAAACGCATGCGCATTGAAAAACAATTAGTGATGGGCGGTTCACCTCCGATTATAAATTTAATAAAATAGATAACTGAAGCAAATTGATCAAATTATGTAAAAAAAAAAAAAGTGAGATTACCCCTTGAGTGTGTACCGATTCCGTTTTGGAATAAAATGGATGAAAAATTTGCGAATTCCTATTCTTTTTCTATTGTGCGCGATTCTTTGACGAATTAAATGTGAAATGCCAAAATTCGGAATAAAAAATTCGGAATAAAAACTTCCGTGCGTAGATACATGTAACAGTAATTCCATTCCGTTCAAACTGGATTATTAATATTTATTAAGAATTAGTGAAAATGTCTACACCTACGATTTTTTATCGCTTTGAAGGAAGCGAAAAGCCGACGACAGGTATCTGGAAAAAACTTTTACCTTATTTCTGTGGCTTGTTTTTACAATTAATCGCCTGGCACTGAGGCATCTTCGGTAAAAATTATTCTCCGGTATTATCACATAAACCCTTCTGTCAAGTTAAACGTAGAAAATATCCACAAATACAAAATAAAATAACGAAATTATCGCGAGAATATTCGAACGTCTTTCAATTGAAATGAGCGGCTTAAAGAGAAAGTGAGTGAGTGACGTCACAGCTTTATACTGGTTACCGCGTTCACCGTGTAATAATCGATAAACCGGTAACCATACCCGATAAAGATGGCGATTCACTCAGATGCAGGAAAAAACGAAGGTTTCCCAACTTTGAATACGAATATTTTGCGTAACAAACCCGATATGCATTCTCTTGTACCAGGAATGAATTTATGATGGTATTTTACGTATACATACGGCGTCTTATGCGGTTCCGAATCCATTCCTTTAAAATTCATGAATATGCAAATTAGATATCTTGCATTACTTACCATAGATTAAAAGGGCAATGTCTAAGCTTTAAAATGAGACCCGGCTTAGTGGTCAAGGTTAAGTAACAGCGGATATATGATCAATGTTGTATGTATACCCGCATGCTCAAGAATCACGTTAACAGTTGCCATGGAAACCATACATCTTTTCATAGTGAAAACAAAATATATCTTTGAAAACAAAAATTATTTGCATTTTTTGTGATCCCAATGAATGATTTGGCACCCATGAAAAATTGTCCTAGGATGCAAGGTAGGTCAAATTAGCTCCCTGGGTACCATGGTGTTTTTCAGTTATTTTCCATGTTTTCATTAATTTTCATGAAAATAAGATAAATGTAAATGTTACCATGAGACAAAAGGGATCTGTGCTTTAATTTGATACCATATTCAATGGTTTAGGGCAAGTAGTTGCTGAGATATTCTTGATCTTGTATATATATCCTAATTTCGGCGCTATTTTAAAAGGGGGTCATGCCGGGGGTATTCGTTTGCATATTGCCAAGTTGTGTACCGTCGGATTTTTCTAAGACTTTGATTTTTGAATTCAGTATACTTTTCTGCTTTAGAACATGCCTTCAAACCTTTTGGCCTCAACAACATGAATAAACATACTGCTGGCTCTCGGGCTAGCAGATCAGCACACATACAGCTCAGATAATTGGTATTAAAAGAATTTGTTCCTTCTACCAATTTTAAGAAGAGCCTGTTTCAATTACTAGCAATAGAATGTGCACTTTTTTCTGGGAAATTACCTCTGTGAGGTTTGCTGCGTGTGTGGGGTAGCAGTTGACCATAGACATAAGGCAACAAGACTGCCTAGTTTCAGTACAGGTACACAACAAGACTGCCTAGTTTCAGTACAGTTACACAACAAGACTGCCTAGTTTCAGTACAGGTACACAACAAGACTGCCTAGTTTCAGTACAGGTACACAAGACTGCCTAGTTTCAGTACAGCTCCAAGCTTTGTTCAACAGTTATTGTCCACAGTTAAGCTACACATTTTTAGCTCACCTGAGTGGAAGGCTCATAAGGTGAGCTTATAGGATGGCCATGCTACGTCGTTGTCGTTATTGTTGTCGTTGTCATCGTTCACACTTTTCAGAGATCTTCTCCTCTGAAACCCCTGGTCAGTCAATGCCAAACTTCATGTGGAGCATCCTAAGGAAGGAGGAACTAAAGTTTGTATAAATGGTCCAGGTCACATGACCAAGATGGCCACCATGCCCATATATGGTAAAAACCTTAAAAAGTCTTCTAGTCTGGAACCAGAAACTTGGTATGTAGCATCAGGGACTCTGGCCCATCATAGTTTATATAAATCATGACCTTGGGTTGACCTTGGCCTATTTTACGGCAAGGTCAACTTTGGTCACATAGGCTTTTCAATGGAAAAAAAATGAAAACATATGATTTCTCAGGAAGTTTTGTGGCCTCATAGATTCATCACCTTTCTGGTACCAATACACCTCTGAGGTTTCTTAATGAGGGGAATTACGATCTACAACGTTCCAGAAATAATATCATGATCATTGAGACAATCTGGGGAGTTAATTCTACAAACTGATTGGGAAGAGAAGTGATAATCAAGTCCAAAGAATTTATTTCTCTAGTCATGAGGGAAGTGGACTAATTGTTGAACTATCTGCAGAGGGTGAATTGAATTTATGTTTCAAAGAAAACTAAATCAAACTTTAATAACATGTTCAAACCAAAAATTACAGTCAATATTGCATTACCTATTGAAAGACCTAATCTAATTTCATGGTTCAGTGATTTTGCATTGCACTCAGCTGGTATATAAACACACTTCTTCCACAATATAGTTATATGTGGTGGAATCATGGATTAAGTCCGTTCAGCCCGGCATGACGAAAAACTGCCAATTTCTACTACCACTACTACTACAATATAGTTATATTTCACTCACCTGATTTCAAGGTTCAGTGATTTTGCCTTATTGCATCAAGGCAAAACGATGTATGAGGATGATGCTTATAAGGTTACAAGTCAAGTTTGCTCTAATGTTAGACAAAGGCCTGGCCCGTACGAAATTGTCCAACAGGAACTCAGCAGTATTACCACAGGAAAATGAGACCAGATTCCTGGCAGGAATCCCTTTGACTATTTGATTTTTCTTATAAAGATTACGACAGGAGTCTCAGTGTGGACTCCCTGTGGAATCTGGAGCCAAATATTTAAATTAGCAGGAATCCTGCCAGGAATCTGAACCAGATTCCTGGCAGGAATCCTGCCAGGAATATGAACCAGAAATTTTGGCAGGAATCCTGACAGGAATTTCGAGCAGATTCCTGGCAGGAATCCTGTTAGGAATATCGAGCCAATTCCTGCTATATGTCTGCATAGAAATGACCTCTTTGAAAACACATGCATATGAAAGTTTTTGAACAAAGGAAATGTAAGGGGCTAGTGTATCATATATTCATAGACGCAGCCATTATATTTTGTTATAAAAATGCTTTTATCGATGAGTAGTAATGATAAATGTCATTTTCAATTACAATTCTTAGAAACTTCCTTAAATAGACTGATTAAAAATTGTACATGATCAGAGGTGGGTGGGGAATATTTTGAAAACGAAAAGCATAAAGAATTTAGTTAATGATTACAAAGATCAGTGAATGAATAAAATGGAAGAAAAACATACCTTACTTTTACTAAAAAGTGTTCCTCATTTATTTTTACCAAAATTTGATAGCAAACATAGTGTCAGTATCAAACAAATTGAATAATGACTATCTTGTTTAAAAAAGCCCATCCTCATGGCTTCCTATGTGTACCACCTAATTGTTTACACATTTATGAAAGACAGATTTAGGTCGGCAGTATTTTTGCCAAGCAGGAATCCTAACAGGAATTTTGTTTATTTTCCACGTGGAAAAGTCAAAAATTCCACGTGGAAAATGCAAGCATCTCACTGTCCTGTTAGGAATCAGGCTGAAAATCAGATTCCACACTGACTCCTGTCTTTGTCCAACTGGACTACCAGTGGAATCCTGTTGAATTTTTCGTACGGGGAAGCACCTTTGACAGTTTTTTATGGAGCAATTTCATATAATACATTGGCATAAAGAAACATTATTTCAAAGAAATTATTGTTGACAAAATGACAGCTATGAGAAGTTACACAACTTTTATTGATGTTTTTTGTTTTTGTTTTTGGTTAGGACATTTACAAGCTGATCAACTACCATACTTTTTTTTTCAAGGAACAATTTTATAATATGCCTACATGATTAAGAGTAATTGGGAATTTGCATGAAGAAATTTTATTGACATTTTTTTAACAAATTGACTGCTATGGGAACATAATGAAAATACATGTAATTGTTTACAACATGACTGCTCATGTTATGGAGTCCAAACAGACCATATATCTGGCTAGGATCCTAACAGAGGATCCGGCTAGGATCCTAACAGAGGATCCTAATGTGATATTGTACTGTGATAGTGTAGATATCATCTGTATATACATGTAGATAGGATTGTCAGATTATATACATACTGAAAGGCAAATGAAAGCATATCCTACTTCTTTTGTGTAAATAGACCAACAGTAGGCCTTATAATTATGCTGATGTGATAATTCAATGATTTCAGTATGCAGCAGTTTAGAACACATAAATAAAAGTCTCCCCATACATCATCCATAGTGCAGATTATTAGCTCACCTGAGCCGAAGGCTCACAGGTGAGCTTATAGGATAGGCAGGCATCCGTCGTCCGTCGTCGTCCGTCCACAATTTCAAAGAAGAATATTTCTGAAGCTAGTAGGCCGATCTTGATCAAATTTAATGTGAACTATAATTGGGTTGGGGGATTGATGGCATTAGGTTTTGGAGCAGATTGTATCAAAATTGTGGTTTCCATGGCAACAGATAGGTCCCATAGACTTACAATGGGAAAAACTAAAAAAATCTTCTTCTAGTTAGAGCCCCAGCCATCAGAAAAATGGTAATAGGTGGTCGGAAAGTAGCAGAAATTTCATTCATACCCCCTTATAGGGGAACCCACTGGAAGCTTGAAAACCAATGTTTGGTCAATTTTAAGTCTTGCAAAAGTGTTGAAATGATGGGCTGTATACTGCTACACATGACATATCTATAATACGATTCTCCAAAATGAGGGTGTACATACGAAATTGGTCATATCTCCGCTGTTACTTATCCTACATGACTGAACCTAGTCTCATTTTAAAGATTAGATATAGCCCTTTCATCCTATGATAAGTAATGCAATTCATCTAATTTGCATATTCATGAATTTTAATGAAAATATTAAATGACAGAACAAACAATAAAATTCCTTTAATAAACTAATTTCAGGCCAAAATGGTCAATGTGACACTTTGTTATTGAGCCAGTACTATCATATGACAAATTTTAGATGTCAAGGGCCTAAATTAAAATTATTTCATTTGCATATTCATGAATTTTAATGAAAATGCCAAATCGAGGAAAAACAAGGGAAAAGTATAGCCATTTCAAGGGTTTGGCTGCATTATAAGATCTATCCTGCACCCCGGGGACCATTCTATAATTGGTCTGATAGTGATGGACCTAGCAATAAATCCTTGATACCTAATATTCAAATCATTGAATTTGCTTATTCATGAAAATTAACAAAAATACCCCATAAGATATTGGTGACAAATCATGGAAAATACATCACTTGTTCCAGAGCTAAAAATAAACCCAGGATACTGAAAGAGGTATCAAATGACTGCTATGGCAATGTTCTATGATCCTAAATTAGGATATAAGAATAATCTTATTTTCAATTTCATGAATTTTAATGAAAACTTACAAATTGGAGAGAAAAAGTGAAAAAAAATAAACGGGTAAACCTACAAAATGACTTGTATCTCGACAATCAAAAGCCCTAAAGTGCTGAAAATGACATCAAATTGTTGCTAAAGCAATATTATACCATCCTGTTCTACAATCTATAATTCATTTGATTTTTAGTTTTAAGAATATCAGCAAAACCTTCAGAATTTAGAGAAAAAAAAAATACGGAAAAACTAAGGAGGTATGCATGTATCTTGGTTACTGATAGACCTAGATTGCTATAATTGGTATCAAATGATTGCTAAAACTATGTTCTATGTCCATGTAATCTCATATATAAATCATAAGCTACTATTGTCGTATGGATATTAATGAGATCCTTATAACATAGGCAAAAAGCAACGAAAAATGAAGGGGTACACAAACCAAATTGTGTATATTTTGAATGCCATGAGCCGTAGAGAACTTAAAATGGCATCAATTTATTGGTAGGACACTGTTTTATTGACATGTATTTCGATATATAAAGCATGCTTGCCAAATCTAAAGGGTCACCGACGAGGCTTGAATAGCCGAAACCGCGTTATGGCCCATTTCCTTTCTCGAAAATATGCTCACTGCTCTTAAAATATCTCTGTTTTATTTTTATTTGCTGGCAATCAAGATTTAATAAATTATGTTGGAGCACAATCTTCAATTTTCTGTCATTTCCGCAATTTTTTAAAAAAAAATTGTGTAATATTTAGAGAATACAGTAGCATATGTTTAAGCTATCAGACCATGTGACAATAATGCATTGTCCTAGCATTCTATTGGTACCATTTAAAGTTCTCTAAGGGTATTGGCACCTGATATATAAGTGATTTGTTGGTGTACCTCTTCATTTTTCATTGATTTTTCTCTTATTCATAAAGAACCTATTAATATCCATACACCAAAACTAGCTGATTATCTATTTATCAGATTACATGAATATGGAACACTGTCCTAGCAATCATTTGATACCAATTATACCTCTCCAGGTCTATAAGTAGCCAAGATACATGTGATTTTCTATGTATACCACCTTAACTTTTCCGCAATTTTCCTCTAAATTCTAAAGGTTTAGTAAATATTCATAAAACAAAAAGTCAAACGACTCATATTTTGTAGTACAGGACGGCTTAGTTTTTCCCTAGCAACTATTTGATGCCATTTTCAGCATGTTAGGGATTTTGATTGTCGAAATACCAGCCATTTTGTAAGTTTACCAGTTTTATGTTTCCTTTTTTCATTCTTGTTTCTAGAGTTTTCATTAAAATTCATGAAATTATTACTATATCAGACTTAAGGGACATAGTACATTACCATAGCATTCATTTGATACTTTTTTCGGCATCCTGAGTTTGTTACCAGCTCTGGTACATGTGATTTTGTATTATTTTATATTATCTACCTCTATTTTTCCAAGATGTGTCACCGATTTCTTATGTATGTTATTAATTTTCATGAATCATTAAGCAAATTTAACCCTTTGAATAATAGGTATTAAGGTTAAATTGCTTGGTCCATATATCACTATCAGACCAATTATAGTATTATACAGCATGCTATTATCGGTATATGTATATTTTTGTGAGTACAATGTACCATATTTATTAGAATCACACTATGGGTAGGTGTGGAAACTATGTAACTTTACATCATGTAAATGCATTCATTGTTGAGGACAATATTTTATGGCATTAAGGTGATACCTCTGACTACACTGGCAGACATGAGCATTGGTCCCAGGGATGCAAGATAGATCTTACAACCCATCCAAAACCTTGCATCATGGCTACATTGTTTCCTTGTTTTTCCATGATTTTTGACAATTTCATTAATATTCATGAATATGCAAATGAGATATTTTTATTTAGGCCCATGCCATCAATACATTTGTCATATGATATTACTGGCTCAATAACAAAGTGTCACATTGATAGTTTGGTCCTGAAACAGTTTATTAATGTTTTTTAACATTTTTTTTTTCTGTCATTTTATGTTTTCATTTCAATTCATGAATTTGCAAATTAGATAACTTGCATTTCTTACCATAGGTTGAAAGGGTTATGTCTTAAGCTTTAAAATGATACTGTTACTTATCTTCAGTGGTCTGGGATAAGTAACAGCGGGGATATGATCAAATTTGTATTTACATCCCCATGCTCAAGAATCATGTTAATGGTTGCCATGGAAACCATACATTTTCTCATAGAGCTTGACAACAAAAATTCTTTGCTTTTCTGGGGTCAATTAATGATTTGGCACCCTTGAAAGATTGTCCAGGGAGGGGATGTGCAAGGTAGGTCAAATTATCCCCTTGGGTACCCGCAGATAAATGTCCTTAATGTCACTATTCAAGCAAGCTAGGGTACTTCATTTTCACCCAGAATAAAAGTACTTTTGCAAGACCGGAAAAAAATAAAACATTGGTTTTCATACTTCCCAAAGACAGTACTAAACATCTATACCAATGAAATTTCTGCTAAACAGGTGGCCACCAAAAGTGTTTTTTTGATGGCTTTTTACAGTCTGGGGCTTTAGCTATTCTCTGAAACCACTAGGCCCAAAGCTTTGATATTTGGTATGTAGCAATGGCTAATGGTCCTCTACATAAATTGTGCCATTCATGCCCCTGGGGTCAAATTTGGCCATACCCCGGGGGTCGATAGTCTCCATAGACTTACTATTGGAAAAAAATTAAAAAATCTTCTTCTCTGAAACCACAGGGCCCACAGCTTTGATATTTGGTATGTGGCAATGGCTAATGGTCCTCTACATAAATTGTGCCAGCCATGCCCCTGGGGTCAAATTTGGCCACGCCCCGGGGGTCGATAGTCTCCATAGACTTACAATTGGAAAAACTAAAAAAATCTTCTTCTCTGAAACCACTAGGCCCACAGCTTTGATATTTGGTATGTAGCAGTGGCTAATGGTCCTCTACATAAATTGTGCCATTCATACCCCTGGGGTCAAATTTGGCCGCGCCCCGGGGGTTGATAGTCTCCATAGACTTACTATGGGAAAAAAATTAAAACATCTTCTTCTCTGAAACCACAGGGCACACAGCTTTGATATTATGTAGGTGGCAATGGCTAATGGTCCTCTACATAAATTGTGCCAATCATGCCCCAGGGGTCAAATTTGGCCATGCCCCGGGGGTCGATAGTCTCCATAGACCTACAATAGGAAAAAAACTTAAAAAAATCTTCTTCTCTGAAACCACTAGGCCAACAGCTTTGATATTTGGTATATAGCAATGGCTAATGGTCCTCTTCATAAATTGTGCCATTCATGCCCCTGGGGTCAAATTTGGCCACGCCCCGGGGGTTGATAGTCTCCATAGACTAATTATGGGAAAAAAATTAAAAAAATCTTCTTCTCTGAAACCACAGGGCCCACAGCTTTGATATTTTGTATGTGGCAATGGTTAATGGTCCTCTACATAAATTGTGCCAATCATGTCCCCGGGGTCAAATTTGGCCACGCCCCGGGGGTCGATGTCTCCATAGACCTACAATAGGAAAAACTAAAAAAATCTTCTTCTCTGAAACCACTAGGCCCACAGCTTTGATATTTGGTTTGTAGCAATGGCTAATGGTCCTCTACATAAATTGTGCCATTCATGCCCCTGGGGTCAAATTTGGCCACGCCCCGGGGGTTGATAGTCTCCATAGACTTACTATGGGAAAAAAATTAAAAAATCTTCTTCTCTGAAACCACTAGGCCCACAGCTTTGATATTTGGTATGTAGCAGTGGCTAATGGTCCTCTACATAAATTGTGCCATTCATACCCCTGGGGTCAAATTTGGCCACGCCCCGGGGGTTGATAGTCTCCATAGACTTACTATGGGAAAAAAAAAATAAAAAATCTTCTTCTCTGAAACCACAGGGCCTACAGCTTTGATATTTTGTAGGTGGCAATGGCTAATGGTCCTCTACATAAATTGTGCCAATCATGCCCCTGGGGTCAAATTTGGCCAAGCCCGGGTGTCGATAGTCTCCATAGACCTACAATAGGAAAAAAACTTTAAAAAAATCTTCTTCTCTGTCTGAAACCACTAGGCCAACAGCTTTGATATTTGGTATGTAGCAATGTTTGGTAGTCCCCATTATAAATTGTGCCAGTCATGCCCCTGGGTCAAATTTGGCCATGCCCCGGGGGTCAATAGTGTCCATGCATAGACTTTCATTGGTCGATTCTCAATTAATTTAAATCTCATGAGCTTACAATGTGATAATCTCTCAGGTGAGATACAGGACCAATGGTCCTCTAGTATATTTTGAGATCAGTGAGAATGTTCAAAGTATTAGAAGTTTTATGTTTAGAACCATCTTCTAAACAGTGTTTAATTAATTGACCGCATTTTGGCATGAGTCTTTGATTTAGACTTGGCTTGTGTAAATTTTTGAAATTGCATTATTTATCTGGCTATCGTCGCCATACATGTTATACATCTGAGAAGCCAAATAGGGAGATTTACTTTTTGAAATAGGGAGAATGATTAAACAAAGAAGGAAATTGTTGATTTCAAATAGGGAGATCTGAAATTTGAAATAGGGAGATATATAAGTTATATAGGGAAAATTTTAATTTCCAAATAGGAAGATTTGCTCAAAAGTAGGGAGATCCCTCCAAAATAGGGAGATATCACATGTATGATCGTCGCCAGCTTAAAAAGGGTCACTGATGAGGGTTCAGTACCTGAAATTGCGCAAAATGACCCATACTACCTACATTTGCACGTAAGGATCAAATTTTTATATTTTAATAACAAACAGATGAGAGTGAAAATGGCAGGAAAATTCATGAAATTTTATTGAAAGGTTGGGCTTGATGAATATTGATTTCAAGCTTTAAAAGAAATATGATCATGCAATTTCTAAATTAGAAAAAAAACGTGTGCTAAATTTGATGTGGAAATTGTAATCACCCGACATCCCCAATCACTTATTTCACTGATATCACTTATTTAGCAGTAAAATTGTGGGGTGAAAATGTCAAGTTTAAGAAAAAAGTTGCTTAACATTTAAATGATTCATTTACCAAAAATTTCATTTCATGATTTAATTGCTGTCATTTAAATTATATTGAATTTTCTTCTGACCTGTAAGTACTTCTTTACAATTTTAGATTTGCAAAATGGATATACAGCCTGAGTATGACGATTCAAGCATTTCAAAGTGCAATTTATCAAGATAATTTTATTGGTATAAAACATGCTGTGCAACATTAATAGCCAGTATGATTGAAATCAAGAAAAATATGGACAATCAAAACATGTACTTTCTTTTGCCTCTGAGTATATTTTTGTTAAAAATATGTTTTATTTTTTGTCTCTTGTTAAATAAATTGTTGGTTTTTGATATCACTTGTTGCTCTGATTTGTGGACCAGTAGTTATATCCTGCTATGACAGTGTGTCTGAAAGTTCATTACGAAAACACATCCATGCACTATACAGAAAATTTTTTGGTTGTAAAAATTAAAATTTTCACTGTAAAAATTTTGAGGCGGTTCTAACAAGTACACACAATCTATGTTTTGGAGCAAAAATTAGAAAAATAGGTATACCCCTGCGTACCCCAAATTTACTATATAAAAGTGGGGTTAAAGGGGGTATACATTGCACGGACATGTTTTCCTGATGTGTTACTCTAGTCTAATTGAATATTGGGGATCCTTTCGGATTTTGGGTGATGTTTCAACTGATTTTGATACCAAATGACCTTTACTTATAATAACAGCAGGTTCCGTCCTATCATCTTGTGGCAACTCAAGATATTCAAGATGGTTTCCAAATAAATGTTTAGCTTACCTGAGCCGAAGGTTCAAATGGTGAGCTTATAGGATGGCCATGCTTCGGCGTCCATCCGTCATCATCTTCCGTCGCCCACAATTTCAAAGATCTTCTCCTCTGAAACCGCTTGACCAATCAAAGCCAAACTTCATGTGGAGCATACTTAGGAAGGGGGAACGAAAGCATATATTAATTGTCCAGGTCAAATGACCAAGATGACCGCCATGCCCACATATGGTAAAAACCATATACAATCTTCTTTGGTTGACCTTGACCTATTGCACAGCAAACTCAATTTTCAGACGAGAGAGTTTCATAACTAATGTGTCCCAACAGCAAAGGACATCAGTGGTGCGCGCAACATTTAACTCCACGAAGCACTGATTGTGAATGATATAACTATGCAAATACATGCGCGGATCCAGAAAATTTCATGAGAGGGGGTCCAACGAAAATGGTAATTTTTGGTCATAGACAAGGGGGGGTCCAACCCCCAAAAAATCCCGAAATTACCTTTTTTAGGTAAAATTTTCAAATTCCAGGGGGGGTCCGGACCCCCCGTCCCCCCCTCTGGATCCGCGCATGCAAATACGTTTTTTATTTTTTTTTTATTACTCCCAGATGTTTTCAGTCCCACATTTTGCGCAGCAAGTAGGCCCCTTATACTTCATCACCCTGAGAAAGCCTAGTCGTCGAAACATGCATTCTAGTCTAGTCTAGTCTAGTCTAGTCTTCGATACTTCCATTCCTCTTCAGACCAACTATCTACTTGACAGGGGACTAGACTATCAGTAAATACGGTAGTACTCGATGTCATGGTCCAAACATAAACATCAAGCCTTTTGCATGGATATTTAGGAGAAAAGTCATACATCTCCTCGCAGACAATGCCGCTGGTCAAAACAATGAGGCATGAATCACAGGGCATGAACGGGACGCATATTTCAATCGTATATTCTAGTGTTTTAACTTCTTAACAGCACCACTTCATATTTACCTTTACATATGGGATTGTATTTACAAACGCTACATCAACAGCGGTAGAAGAAAGAATTGTTTTATTAAATTGATGTTTTTCTGAAATAACAAATGTTGTTATAGACCAGGAGCTGTTTTCTGTACCAGCCTTAGTTTTTGATCTGGCACAACTTACCTCCCAGAAAAGGTTTGACGATGGATATGTAATATTTGAACCTTCTACAACATTTTCTAGGTACGTCTTACGGTCAAATTGCGGTAACAGTTTTTACCTATCTTTACGCACACCCAACATAGTTTTTGTAATGGGCAGAAATCAGAGGAAAATGCGCCTGGTGCTCCCGTTTTGATATTTTTCTGAACAATTTCTTTTTAGAATTATACTTTACACTCAAACAATAGCATGAGATTGTACTCAAGTAGAAAACTGTAGGTTTAAACAGAATATTAGATGGAAACTTGTCTCTAGTATGGGGTAATGTTAACCTACCTCAGTGGTAGTCGTTGGCGCTGTCAAAATGTTGTTGCTCTTTTTTTTTCTTTTTTTTTTTTTTCTTCTTTTTTTTAGTTTACAACATCATCCATTTATAATTTTTTTTTTATTTTCAAAGAAAACTTGTTTGCACTATGAAAAAACAAAACACATAGTTTCTACAGCAACCATTAACAGGATTCTTGAACGTGGGGTGTACATACTAAATTGGTCAGGTCTCCCAGACCACTGAACCTGGTCTCAATTGAATGGTAAGACATAACCCTTTTTTCTTATGATACATAATGTAAATTATGTCTCTTGCATATTCATGAAAATTAATGAAATAAAAAATAATAGTAAAAGACAGAAAAATTGTTTTAAATCCACAAGTAAACTTATTTCTGGCCCAAACTACCATTAAGTCACTTTGTTATTGACCAAGTAATATCGTGACAAATTTATTATTTCATGGGCCTAAATGGAAAACCTTCTCCTTTGTATATTCAAGAATATTAATAAAAACCAAGTTTTTGCAAGATCTATCTTGCATCCCTGAAATCAATTCTTATGGCTGCAAGTGTGGGCAGAGGGACGACCTTAATGCCATCCCGGAATGCCATAAATCTTGTCCTCAGCAATTTTCACATTTGCATGATGTAAAAGTACATAGTTTCAACACCCATTTATAGTGCAGTGTGATTCTAAAGAATAGGGCGTACTTACAAAAATAGTCATATACAAGGGTCATCCAATAAGTTCTGACAATGGTCTGTAGCAACGATAACTGTCCATCAACGACACTTCTGTTCACCATGGACAATAGTCTTTGCGGCCGCAACAACTTCTGTCCACAAGCTAAATGGACAAAAGTCGTTGAGCATGTATATATAAAATTTATTTTCAACGATTACTGTTCATTTTTAGAACACTGCGAAAAAGGTTTATAACAGTTCTGTTTAAACATTTCGGTAAATACATATTGACACCCATTTAGCAGACAACACTCATTCTAAGTTATTTCTATTTAGAAATAAAAAGTAAAACAACTTTTGAGGTGTTCATGACTTTGACCTCTACCCCCACCCCCACTCCACAAACAGGACCAATTGTCATATATCATATGATGCAGCATATAGATTACTTCATGAACACTTTATGTTCAGTTGTAAAGATATTGACTTCATGCAGTTGAGTTGCGTATGATGGCCCCACCCAGGCATGGATTAAGGATTTCTGATGCTACGACCTGAAACCTTACTCTATATGGTACGTATGATCCAAGTATGAACACTGTCCAAAAGTGGTTTGAAGATATAGACAGACTTCTATTATGGCTGCTCCACACACCATGTCCCCCAAACAACTAAGGTATTTCTTTCTAATCCTTTTGTTGAACTATCAAATGAACCATTTATATTCATTCATAGCCCACCAAGTTGATTTCATACTTTCTTTGTTAACCTCTTAAACAACTTCTTAAGCAAGTTCTCACAAGGTGTTGACATGACAATAGAGTTAGATTTGGCCAGGGGAGTTTATGTGTTGGGTTAACAGAGGTACAGCTAAGGTCTGTATTTGAAGATGATGATATAATAATGCATTGTTTTTACCTGTAAGTAAGTATGTTGTAGGTACTCATTGAAATCAATGTGTTGATGAAGTTCTTATTCTCATTTGTCCTTTGAAAAGTGCTTACACCCATTAAACTCAACATGTCCCCCAAACATTGTTAATACTTCTTTTCTAGTCTCTTGATTGTCTTCCAATATTCTTTCCAAACTATGAAAAGAATCATATAGATGTGTTCCCATATCTTGGGTAAGATCTTCATTGGTGATAGGTTAACAATTGAAGTGTGATAAGTCCTTCACATATTTTCAGGATAGGAAGAATAACTTTCCCAGGTGACTGATTGATTCTTTGTAGAGCTTTTACAAACTTGTTGGAAATTAGTTAGGCAAGTTAAGAAAGAAGTTGAAACTAATCTCCATATAAAATCTTGGTACATGATTTCTTCACAATGGAAAGTGGCAAACAAAGGACACCCCTGAAATACTAATCATTTTCCTTTTGTAAACCTATCACATGAAGATCGAAATGAAGATAAAGGAAGGTAACTTGCTATGTTCCTAACCAACTTCTTAAAGGATTTCATAGTTCATTTCATGAAGTTTTGAAGCTTATCTTCCCAGTGATCTTCATCACAATATTTTAAAAACAATCACGAATCTTTTGTCATGTCAACACCCTTTGAGAAGTTCCTTAAGAAGTTGTTTGAGAAGTTATAAAACCATCTATGAAATGTTTTTCTATACCCTCATTTCTAACAACATTAGAAAGTTTTGATTTTTTGTTGATGCTCTGGATTTAAGTACGGACACAATTATGGATTATAATATATTATAAGATCAGTAATGGTGATGTTATAGTTTATATGGACAATTTTCGATTTCATCATGGAAGAAAAAAACAGAACCTCAGCTAAGAGCAATAAGTGCTTGCAAATATATAGGAATGTTTCTCTAGTTCTTCAGTCGATATATCATCCACATGTGAATACATGTGAATACTGTTTTTGTGTTTTGAAATCATATCTATGTGATCATGAGGAATATGCATTATGTAACTAGAAATTTTCAGAGTATCTCCCTGGGGAAGGGACTTGCAAAGACTGTACTTTCTTAAAACTTCTTTAATCATTATCTGAGACACTTCATGAGAAAACAAATATTTCACATATGAGGAAAAGGCGCAGACCAGGTGCACAGTAACTGTGAAGCTGATCAACGCCTTTTTGTTTTCACTACATGGCTATTACAATTCTTCTATGTCCTAAATTCAAAATTTCCAGTCTCTGGCCATCTTCTGTGCTTGTACAGATTGGTTTGTGTGGAACCTGATCGGAGACCACATTGTTGTTTTTTCTCATGATGCGGCTCATTTGAAATAACTTCACATAGAATCAATCAGTCACCTGAGAAAGTTATTCTTCTTTACCCTGAAAACCTGTGAAGGACTTCTCACACTTCCATTGTTAGCCTATTACCAATGAAGATCTCACCCAAGATATGGGAACACATCTATATGATTCGTTTCATATTTTGGAAAGAATATTTGAAGGCAATCAAGAACTTAGAAAAGAAGTATTACTTCAAATACAGACCTTAGCTGTACCTCTGTTAACCCAACACATAAACTCCCCTGGCCAAATCTAACTCTATTGTCATGTCAACACCTTGTGAGAACTTGCTTAAGAAGTTGTTTAACTCATTACCCCCTAGTGCCACATTTATGAGGCAGATAAATCTTATCTCATATCCCTAGCGCCACTTAATTGGGGCATCTGGAATTTTTATCCTCTTCCCTAGTGCCACATTTAAGTGGCACAATAAAACAATAAACTATGGCTGTTTCTGGTCTTATTTTGAACTGACCAATCATATTCCATGTTATGATTAGGACATCTGGAATTCACATTTCAAAATAAACAGAGGGAAAAACTAGCAAAAAAGGGTATTTTAATGGTTAAAATCTTATGTAACTGTGTTGTATTAGGAAGAACCTTCATTCTAGGACATGAATTAAAGTGTTTTTGTGCCTAATAACTCCAAAATATGTGAAAGTCTTGCTTAAAGAATATGGATTATTTATTTTGTGGATGATATTCTGCTTCTTTTTAGTGTTCTTCACTTAAAACAATGGATTTTAATTGGATTATTTTACATGTAAGTTTTTTCTAGTATTATCAAAGCATTTTCTGTCAGAAATTATTTAAATTTCATAGATACTAGTGTATAATTCCCTTCTACAAATTCTTTCTAATTTCAGATGTTTTTTGTTTCATTATTTTTATTAAAACACAGGCATTTATTGAAAACACTACCCTCCTTTTGATACCTAAGAAATCTGCCTAGGGAGACACAGTAGTAAAATTGATAATGTGGCCAGGGGATGAGTGGAGATAAGGTCTCAGGGGATAATGAGTTAAGAGGTTAACAAAGAAAGTATGAAATCAACTTGGTGGGCTATGAATGAATATAAATGGTTCATTTGATAGTTCAACAAAAGGATTAGAAAGAAATACCTTAGTTGTTTGGGGGACATGGTGTGTGGAGCAGCCATAATTTTTGCATCTTGCTCAAGTTTCAGGTTTTTAGCTCACCTGAGCCGAAGGCTCACAAGCTTATAGTACAGTAGTCGAGCCGGCGTGCGTCCATCCGTCCGTCCGTCCGTTCACATTTTCAAACTCAAATATCTCTAAGACAACATCATTGAACATGGCTGATCTTAATCAAATTTTATCTAAAGCATCATTGAGGAGGGGAAAAGGTTGCATTAGGTTTTGGGCCAGGTCGGATTGGAACTCTGGTTTCCATGGCAACAGATAGCTCCCATAGACTTACAATGGGAAAAACATAAAAAATCTTCTTCTCCGAAACCACAAGTCCCAGACCTTTCATATTTTGTGTGTAGCAATGTATAGTGGTCCTCTTTATAAATCCTGCCAACCGTGCCCCTGGGGTCCATACAAGCCCCGCCCCGGGGGCGTGATGGGGCAAAACATAAAAAAATCTTCTTCTCCGAAACCACATGGCCCAGAGCCTTCATATTTTGTATGTAGCAATGTGTAGTGGTCCTTTTTAGCTGACCTGAGCCGAAGGCTCACAAGGTGAGCTTATAGTATAGTAGTCGAACCGGCGTCCGTCCTTCCGTGTGTCCGTCCACATTTTCAAACTTGAATATCTCTAAGACAACAAGGCCAAACGTGACCAAATTTTATCTAAAGCATCATTGAGGAGGGAGGAAAGGTTGTATTAGGTTTTGGGCCAGGTCGGATCAGAACTCTGGTTTCCATGGCAACAGATAGCTCCCATAGACTTACAATGGGAAAAACATATAAAAAATCTTCTTCTCTGAAACCACAAGGCCAAGAGCTCTCATATTTAGTGGTCCTCTTCATAAATCCTGCCAACCGTGCCCCTGGGGTCCATACGGGCCCCACCCCGGGGGCGTCTTTGGGAAAATATAAAAAAATCTTCTTCTCTGAAACCACAAAGCCCAGAGCTTTCATACTTTGTGTGTAGCAGTGTTTAGTGGTCCTCTTTATAAATCCTGCCAACCATGGCCCTGAGGTCAAAAATGACCCCGCCCCGGGGGTCATTAGCTCCCATAGACTTGCAATGGGAAAAACATAAAAAAATCTTCTTCTCTGAAACCAAAAAGCCCAGAGCTTTCATATTTTGTGTGTAGCAATGTCTAGTTGTTCTCTTTATAAATCCTGCCAACCGTGCCCCTGGGGTCCATACGGGCCCCGCCCCGGGGGCGTCATGGGGAAAATATAAAAAAAATCTTCTTCTCCGAAATCACAAGGCCCAGAGCGTTCATATTTTGTGTGTAGCAGTGTATAGTGGTCCTCTTTATAAATCCTGCCAGCCGTGCCCCTGGGGTCCATACGGGCCCCGCCCCGGGGGCGTCATGGGAAAAACTTTAAAAAATCTTCTTCTCCAAAACCACAAGGCCTAGAGCTTTCATATTTTGTGTGTAGCAATGTATAATGGTCCTCTTTATAAATCCTGCCTACCGTGCCCCTGTGGTTCATACGGGCCCCGCCCCGGGGGTGTCATGGGAAAAACATAAAAAAATCTTCTTCTTCAAAACCACAAGGCCCAAAGCTTTCATATTTTGTATGTAGCAGTGTTTTGTGGTCCTCTATATAAATCCTGCCAATCATGCCCCTGGGGTCAAAAATGGCCGCGCCCCGGGGTTCATTAGCTCCCATAGACTTACAATGGGAAAAACATAAAAAAATCTTCTTCTCCAAAACCACAAGGCCCAGAGCTTTCATATTTTGTCAGTAGCAATGTATAGTGGTCCTCTTTATAAATCCTGCCAACCGTGCCCCTGGGGTCCATACGGGGGCCCCGCCCCGGGGGCGTCATGGGAAAAACGAAAAAAAAATCTTCTTCTCCGAAACCATATGGCCCAGAGCTTTCATATGTTGTGTGGACCAATGTATAATACTCTCCTTTATAAATGCTGCCAACGGTGCCCCTGGGGTCCATACAGGCCACACCCCAGGCATGTCATTATCTACCATAGACTTATAATTGAAATCTTCTCTGGAACAGCATGACACAAAGCTTGTATATTTGATATACAACATTGTCATGTGGAGCTCTACATAAATCCTGCCAATCTCGCCCCTGGGGTAAAATATGGCCCCACCACGCGGGTCATTATAGGACCCTGACCTTGTTAGATGATTTTTTCAAGTGAACCAAAATGGCAGAAAAGAGGATACACAATCCAGACAAGAGCTCTTCTGCTGATTAAGTAGGGTTTCAAGGTCACATGGCCAAGATGGCCACCATACCCATATATGGTAAAAACCCCAATTACTTTGTCCAGAGACTGTACTTGTTGACTCTCAGGTGAGCGATCGTTGCCCCTGGGCTACTTGTTTGTTTTTTGTTTTTTTTTTAGAAATGGACAGTTATCGTTGACACTGCAGGTCATATCAACCACAGCAACGACTTCTGTCCACAATGGACAGAAACGGTTGAAAAATCAACGATTACTGTCAAGTGGACAGAAGTCGTTGCGGCCGCAACGACTATTGCCCATGGTGGACAGAAGTCGTTGATGGACATTTTTATCGTTGCTACAATGGTCTTATAAAACAAATTGTTTTACACTAAGGTGTGATTTAGTTATATTCACGTGTATCTGCATATGTATTGACCTACACCATCAAGAAAAATATTAATCATGCTGTCACTGAAATGGTTGCTAAGCAACTAAAGACTTTAAGATAAAGTACCATGGCCACGACCTTATATGCCATTTTCATGACTTGATTTTATAGGAATAGCAGATTCTTCTTTTAAACTTTGTATATAAATGGATAAAGACTATATGTGTGTTTGGTTTGACTGCCATAGTGAGTGGTCTTGCCTACAATTGCAACTTAAGTAGGTTTTTGTTTTCGACATGTGGCCGTTTTGGCAATATATTTTTACCATAAAAATAGGGTCATACTACAAAATATAGTATATCTCATTATCTCGATTGTAAGGGTCATTGAAAGTCACCTTTTATTGGGTTTCAAAAAACTTTACAAGTAACAACAGCTTTAACAAAACATGCATCAAATAATATGTTATATGGCAAGCTGTTTTATTTATTATGCTTATTAGATATCTTGAATAGAAAATAAGATATCTTAATTAGGATAGAAGATATCTTATTTTGCAATAAAGATATCTTCTTTTTATCAAAAAAGATATCTTATATCCTAAATTAGATATCTTATATCCTAAATTAGATATCTAATATGCTAAATAAGATTATCTTATTAGATATCTTATTTGATCCCACAATAAAGATATCTTATATAGCATATATGATATCTTATTTGATGTCTAGATATCTAATATACTATATAAGATATCTTATATACTAAATAAGATATCTACTATACCTAAATAAGATATCTTCTTTAAAAAATGAAGGACGCAGAAATAATGCTACCCTTGGTCGGTATTTGTAACATTTTTCATAATTATATCAACAAAGGATGTCAAATTTCTCAAAACTGATTTGTCTTGATGATTCATAAGTTCAGACATCTTACATGTATTTGGGCGATTCCTATAGTAGGGCTTAAGGTAGGGTAAGTCTAAGACTTTCGTTATCAAAAAAGGTCCATTTAAACAGAAATTGGAACTCGTCGCCAATATCGGCTTGGCATAGATGGCAAATTCTATTGTTCCGCTTCGTGTTGTTCCAGCGACCTATTTCAATTGGCAGTCTGTGGTTTCGCGTTCTGAAAGCTGTTAGTATTCTGCACTGCTTATTGCTTAACAAAAGAAAGTGGCTATGTATAAAACCTGTAAGCATGACCTTTATGTCAATAACTTGGTAGGGGACGTTAAGGCTAATCCCAGGGATTTTTATAGGTATATCAATAGTCAGAGGAAAGATACCCAAGGCATTCCCCCTTTGAAAAAGAAAAATGGAAGTGGTATTGCTCAATCAGATTTCGAAAAAGCAGAAGAATTTAATGGACAGTTCACAGATGTATTCACCAAAACGGTACACAACCAAGTCCCACTTCTGGATAGGTCGGCCCCATTCATGGATGAAATTGTTGTAACAAAGGAAGGAGTAACAAAACTCCTTAAAGGTCTGAACCCATCTAAAGCCTTAGGACCTGATGAACTCCATCCTAGAGTCCTTAAAGAATTGGCAAAAGAATTAGGACCTGTATTTGCACATCTCTTCCAGCAGTCAATCAATACGGGTGAAATCCCCAAGGAATGGTCACTTGCTAATATTTGTCCACTTTTCAAGAAAGGTGACAGGTCCCTTGCTTGTAATTACCGCCCAGTTTCTTTGACTTGTATTCCTTGCAAACTTCTAGAACATATTGTCTGCTCAAATATCATGGGTCATCTTGACCAGTATAATCTTTTGTCGGACAAACAGCATGCATTCAGGAAATGGCATAGTTGTGAAACTCAGTTAATTACAGTGATAAATGATTGGGCAAAAATATTGGACAAAAAGGGTCAGGTTGACACTTTTATTTTGGAAAAAGCTTTTGACACCCCTCCACATGAACTTCTTAAAAGCAAATTATTTTGTTATGGTATAGGTGGAAAGACATTGGAATGGATAAATGCTTTTTTGTGCTTCAGGCAGCAAAGGGTAGTAGTTAATGGTGTTAAATCTGACTGGGCCCCTGTTGTGTCTGGTGTCCCTCAGGGCACCGTTCTCGGTCCATTGTTGTTCTCCTTGTACATAAATGACATACCCGTTGGCATTGACTCTCAAATCAGGCTTTTTGCTGATGACTGTGTTTGTTACCGTGAAATTAAAACAGTAGAAGATACATTGAAACTTCAGAAAGACATTGACCTTTTAGGGAGCTGGGCCCGAAAATGGGGCATGAGATTTCAACCTGTCAAATGCAACATGATGCAGCTGACAAATAAGCGGATAAATAAAATTGAGGCCTCGTACACCCTCGAGGGAACGGTTTTGGAAAATGTTGATAGCATTAAATATCTAGGTGTAACAATTACAAATGACCTCAAGTGGAATACCCATATCAATAATATCTGTACTAAAGCCAACAGAACACTTGGATTCTTGAGGAGAAACTTATTTTCTTGCCCCCAAGATGTTAAAGAAGCAGCTTATAAAGGACTGGTGCGCCCAGTCATGGAATATGGAAGTTCTGTTTGGGATCCTCATACTAAATGCCTCCAGGAGGAATTGGAGAAGGTTCAGAATCGTGCCGCTAGATTTGTAACTAGGAATTATACTTTCGAGGAAGGTAGTATGACTGGCATTCTTGAACAACTCAGATGGGAATCTCTCAAGAAAAGGAGGACGGATAATCGACTTGCCTTACTGACACTGGCTATCCGCACGACGGTCGTGCCGATAACGCCGCTTATCGGCACGACCGTCGTGCGGATAAGCGGCGTTATCGGCACGACAGGGAAATCGATATTAAAATGTTAAAACTGTTTAGAAATGGGTACATTTTAAGTTGATAAATATTATACACTGGCTTCAAAACTGAAACAGAATATTACCCATGCAGGAATGTTTTACTTTTTAATTAACAAAATTATTATTTTGCTGAAATTGGCTTACCTGTGAATTTACCAGGACCTGAATTTACCTGTAAAAATCAGTCATGCGTATGCGTAAATGAGAAAATAACTATCGACTCGTAACCTAAATAATAAAAGAATGTGGTAATCCAACAGAATAAATAGCCTTTGATTTTAACAATGGAGTATGGAAACATTTCAGTAACACAATTAAAAAGCATTTTACAATAGTTATATTTTTCTCCGCTGTTAGAAATCTACTGTGATTCAGTTAACATCAGCTGGAACAATCAAAACAAACTAGTTTTCTTATTCGTAATTAACACAAATGTTATTTTCGAATGTATACATATAGCTGAACACATAATTAATTTATTTAATGACAAATTAATAGCTTAATGCATACATGAGCTTGTTAGAAAATTTCATACTCCCGTCGTGCCGATAGCCAATACCTGTACCATTGGCTATCCGCACGACGGTCGGGCCGATAACGCTTCTTATCGGCACGACTGTCGTGCGGATAAGCGGCGTTATCGGCACGACCGTCGTGCGGATAGCCTCAGCCTATATTACTATACAAAGGTCTGAAGGGTAAAGCCAGAATACCTACAGATGACCTTATCCCAAAGACTAGGCGTTGTAGAAATAGCCACTCCAAGGCATTTCAGCTTCCATCTGCTAGTATAGAGGCCTATAAATGTAGTTTCTTTCCCCAGACTATCAGGGACTGGAATGACCTCCCTGACTCTCTGTTTTCTACTGCTGAAATGTCAGATGATTGTGTGTCCAAGTTCGCTTCACTCGTGCGTTCAAGGGACTAATTTTTCCCCCCATCCGAACACCCTGGTGAAATAATGTCATTTGGCGTGTCACCAGTAAACTATTCTGATCTGATCTGATCTGATCTGATCTGTAACCGAACCAAACCGAACCGAACCTACGGAAATTACCGAACATATCCGGCCGAACCTACGGAAATTATCGAACATCCGGACCGGACCTATAGCAAATATGATCTTTCGATACCGGGAATTAACTGCATTACCTGTTAAAATGACCAAAATTTTGAAGTTCAAGCACTTATTTCACTATAATTTACAAAGGATTTTATGTAATGTTACCGCTAAGTTAAGCTTAATGAAGGATCATAAAGGTCTGTTGTTTGTTTATTTATTTGTTTGTTTTATAAAAATTGAAACTGAGATCCTTTAAGTATCTATTTTATAATGGCGTTATAGTATTTGCTTTTCCTTTCCTTTTGTAATCGTGCGGTTGTATTTAATACTTCAAAGATTACTTAGAGCAAAATCTTTCTATACACAGTGAACCCCTGCTGTGATGCATGACCGCTGATGGTATCCAATTACTGTTAATAAACGCAGGTGTCACTTTCATAATCATGTCTTTCACGCCCTCGTCAAACATAGCTAATTATCGGATTGATATCGCGCTTATTATTCTTTTAATTGATACTAGATGTCAATTAACTTTAACAAACAATCCAAATAATAAAATCATACAAATTTTGATAAAAAAAAATAATGAAAAAAAAAAAAGATGTTTATGAAACACTATGCCCCAACAGATACGCCACTTTCAAGATGTAACCGAAAAACGAAAAAATCAAATTCATATAACCTGTTAACCGAACTGGGTCCGAACTTGTTATCCGAACTGTGTCCGAAAATGTAAACCGAACTGAGGCCGAACATGTTTACCTAACTGGGACCGAACCTGTCAGCCGAACTGTGACCGAACCTTTCAACCGAACCTGTTAGCCGAAATGGGTCCGAACATATAAACCGAAGAATTTTATAAATTCTTTTGGGTCGATTTGAAATATTTTATATTAAGGTCATTGAACTATGGTTATCATACAGGAACTCTATCCGTCACGCAAAAACAAGGACTTATTACGTGTTTACCAAAACCAAATAAATCAAGACATTATTTGAAAAATTGGAGACCAATATCTTTATTAAATGTAATTTATAAATTAGCCTCATCTGTAATAGCAAATAGATTAAAACTTACATTAGATAAACTTATAAATGGCGATCAGAAAGGTTTTATTAGTGGCAGATTTATAGGAGAAAATGTTAGGCTTATGTATGATATATTTTATTCGAAACTAAAAACCAAGATATACCGGGAATGATTCTTTCAATTGATTTTGAAAAGGCATTTGACACAGTATCGTGGAAATTTATTAAACGAGTTTTACAATATTTTAATTTTGGGCCTTCAATTATTTCATGGATAAATATTTTTCAAAAAGGATCGGAATCATGTATAATACAAAATGGATTTATGTCAGACTTTTTTAACCTTAAAAGAGGATGTAGACAAGGCGATCCAATTTCACCGTATGTATTTATTTTGTGTGCCGAAATCTTAGGAAAAATGATAAGAGATAATAAAGTTTTAAAAGGTATTTGTATCAATGGAAAAGAATTTCGACTAAGTCAATATGCTGATGATACTCAGCTTTTTCTTGACGGTACAGAACAGTCTCTAAAAGAGACACTAAAAATTTTAAATCTATATTATTCCATGTCAGGGCTAAAAATAAACATCGAGAAAACAAGAGCAATTTGGATAGGATCACTAAGTCACTCAAATAGGCAACTTTGTAGAGAATATAAACTCGACTGGACGCAAGGAGAGTTTAAAATATTAGGGGTTACCTTTAGCGTAGAGGTGTTTGATATATGGGATTTAAATACAGGGCAAATTTATTCTAATATTGAAGCACTCTGTAAAGTATGGTCCAAGAGGAAGTTAACACTGTTTGGAAGAATTACATGTACTATTATTAAATCATTGGCGTTAGCTAAATTTGTCCATTTATTTTTAGCACTTCCAAATCCACCAGGGGAACTTATGAAAAAATTAGATAAAATATTTTATAAATTTTTGTGGAATTCAGGTCCTGATAGAATTAAAAGAAATATAATTATTAAGGATGTTACGGCAGGAGGACTTAGAATGATAAATACAAAAACTTTTATAAAAGCGCTGCATATCTCATGGTTAAGAAGAGTAGTTAAACAATCTGAGAATATCTCATGGTGCTCTATGGCAAACATTAATTTTGAAAAACTGTTTAATTTCGGACCTGGGTATGTAAGAGTAGTGTTATCAGATATACAAAACCCATTTTGGAGAGACATTTTAACAGACTGGGGGTCATTTTGTGACTGTATTAACATTGAAAAAGTTCAAGATATTTTGAATGCACCTTTATGGTATAATAAAAAATTAATAAACGGACATAGTTTCTTTATTAACGAATGGTATAAAAAAGGTATTCGGCAAGTATCGGATCTTCTTAATGAACAAGGAAATATGTTTGATTTTGAAGCTTTAAAAACACGTTATGGAATAAGAGGAACATTTTTAGAATATGAAGCTCTCAAGAATAAAATCCCAAATAGATGGAAAAATACGCTAAACGATAATACAACAACTTGCATTACAAACAGATTCAATGTTACATGCAATATATATCTCCAGTTTGTTTTAAAAGATAAAAAAGGATGTAGACGATTTTATGATTTAATGCTACAGTCAAAGAAAATAGAATTAAATGATAAATGGATGCAAGAATTTGGATTTATTGATACTGATGAGTACAAACACTATAATAAAATAATAGCGTCCGTTAAAGAAATAAAACTTAAAGACTTTCAATTCAAAGTAATAAATAAAATACTAGTCACAAAATCCTTTCTATATAGAATTAACAAAACCGACAATAATATTTGTGAATATTGCAATCAACAAACCGAAACGATATATCACCTTTTCGTAGAATGTGAAATAGTTAAACAATTTTGGAACGAATTACAACTCTGGTTAAATACTCACTCAACACTAACATTAAATTTAGATGGGAAGCAAATTATATTCTCAAATCAAGATAGAAGAAATACAATAAGAAATTATCTATCCATAATTGCAAAACATTATATATATACCACCAAGTTTACTCAAAAAACCTTACGTATCGATAATTTTATCAACTTACTGAAGAAAAAATTTCAAAGTGAAAAATATATTGCTCTGATGAACAATACTATGACTAAATTTTTCGCTAAATGGGCGCCCCTATATAATTATTTTAACACCAATGCCAGAGGGTAATTCCTTTTAAAATATAAATAGTTATATATAACTACCCCTACAGTTTTTGAAAAGGATTGAAGGTCTGTACTCGGAGGACATGAGCAACGTTTCTTTTTACATTTGTTATTTGTTGTAGAATTTCAACATAGAAATGTATAAACACATCTTATTAGAGTCTCTTAATTATGCTGAAATTGATAAACTGTTGTTGTTTTTCTGACATTATCTTCTGTCTATCTACCCTTTCTCTTTCCTGTTCTCTTAAATAAGAAAACCAAAACTTGTGGAAAAAAATATATGTAGTTTTCTGTTTGTTTTTTTTTTTTTTTTTTTTTTTTTTTTTTGTTTTCTCTTATATATATATGTGTTTGTAATTGTGGATCAAAAATTGTTTATATGTTGTATTGATATTCGAAATAAAAATTAGAAAAAAAAAAAAAAAAAAAAAAAAAAAAAAAAAAAAACATATAAACCGAACTGGGGCCGAACATGTTAACCGAACTGGGGCCGAACCTGTCAGCCGCATTGTGACCGAACCTGTTAACCGAACCTGTTCGCTAAACTGAGTCCGAACCTGTCAACTGAACTGTGACCATACCTGTTAACCGAACCTGCCGAACTCGTGCCGAACCAGTCAACCGAACTGCACTTGCACAAGACACTATACACACGAAACACACATATACAGCGTATTTATTTATTTATTTATTTATTTATTTTAGATTCTATTTCTTTTTCCCTTTCTGCCATTTCATATCAATGTTGTATATTTACTGTCAGCCTGTGAAACACAAAACCCGTTTCAAGACATTACATGTGGCTTATCATCCATACATGTCTCTTGGTCTTCGAACCTTATTGCTCGTATTACTCGTTGCCCAAGGGGTGGAACCCAACCCAGGTCCTCCAAAGCCGTCGGGGCGCGGAAATCGTGGGTCGGCTCAAGGTGTGGGCGCTCCAAGAGGGCGCGGCTCCAGGGACTGTTAGCCGGTTCGGCCACAGTTCGGTTAACAGGTTCGGTCCCAGTTCGGCTAACAGGTTCGGCCTCAGTTCGGTTTACATGTTCGCACTCAGTTCGGTTTACATGTTCGGTTAACAGGTTCGGTCACAGTTCGGTTTATATGTTCGGACCCAGTTATTTATTTATTTATTTATTTATTTATTGCCGTATTTAGCCGTATACAGTTTTAATTCCCGAGCATTCCACGTTTTTCAAATGAGAATATTACAAATAAGAAACTAGCTGCATGAAAATTTGTCTAATAATTCAACTCAGTTATGGTCCGTTATTCATTTAATGAACATATTATGTATTTTGATTTTCTTACTTTGTGTTGATCGGTTTCGTATCAAGTACTCCTTGCGTTTATATATAAGAATCGCTCTTCCATACATCTATCTTTTATTTTTCCAACAACCGGTATTGATGCTAAATTCCAGTATCGATATATCGGCATTTTCCGTAGGTTCGGTCCGGAACGTTCGGTAATTCCCGTAGGTTCGGTCGGGCAAGTTCGGTAATTTCCGTAGGTTCGGTTTGGTCTGGTTCGGTTACAGGTTTTATACATACCCAAAGAAGGTAATTATTTAAACCGAAGTCGTTTTTGAAAATTTTGTAGTTGGTTGCGCTGGAAGATTTACTAACGAGAGAACTCCATGTTTGCAAGTATTGGTCCTTAACTTTTTGTTTAAAGGCTAATCGAATCCATTTTCTGGAGAATTCATTTGGATCGGTCCAAATGTTTCCGAATCCATTCTTTGTTCACTGTGGCATAACTCGCTAATAAGGATTTCAACATTTCGTGAATTTCGGTCACAACAATTTCACGAAGGACACAACTTATTCGCGAATTGCAGGTGGAAACATGGAGGTGGCTCTCTTTTTACGCGTTTTTCTGTGCTTTAAAGGTATATTATTTTTTTAAATCAACTATTTTTCTGTGGCACATACTCATTGGGTTATGGTTTTAAAGCAATAACATTCTGCAGTCGCATTTGCTGTTTTCTTTTTACCTTTTTATGCGAAACATTGTGTAATTCATGCTCTGTCGGGGTTAAACATGCATATCTTCGACATTTCTATAATGATTTTGCAATAAAAATAAACAAAAATCAATTTCAAAGACTCCTGTCGAAAACTGGCTTAAAATAATACGCATAAGTCATGAAATAAAGAAGAAAAGATGACTACCCTTTGTTGATGCGGCTACAACTATTTCTTGAGAAGGCTATAACTGTTTCATGAGTCTGTTACAACTGTTTCTTGATCTTAATGACTGTTGGACACAAACGTTTCGTGATCATTGACTTGCAAAAACTCTGACTTAAGTCACCTCCGAAGCACGATGTGCCTTTCGCATTTAGTTTCAATAGTATTGGCATGATCAAGTACTTAAATGCAAGAAATTATCTTAATACTGATTTACTACACTATTTCAAACCATCATTTGGCCTATAAAATTGTCTTTGGGATTGTAGACCAGGCAAGACTGACATTGCTGCTCAGGTTTCTTAACTCCTTATATTTCAGTAAATGTCAATGTCAATTCTAAGATGCTATGCTGTCTAAGCAACCAAAATTTAGAAATCTCGCAAAGGTTTTTTTTTTTTTTTTTTTTTTTTTTTTTTGCTACGTGTATCGAATGACAGTCATTGTGATATTCCTGGTTTTCAGAAAATGGAGGATTTTAGATGCCACTGGCACTACCACCAATAATAATTAAGTATTGGTTTTCACAAAAAAGGTTTGCAAAATATACAGAAATAATGCTCTAGTTCTATTTTTTAGTTTTCGTGTTTATTTTCTTTTTGGCTCACCTGAGCTGTTAGGCTCACAAGGTGAGCTTATAGTATACCCATGCTCCGTCGTCCGTCGTCGTCGTTCACAATGTTTAAACATCTCCTCTGAAACCCCTGGGCCAATCAAAGCCAAACTTCATATGGAGCATCCTTAGGAAGGGGGAGCCAAAGTTTGTATAAATGGTCTAGGCCACATGACGAAGATAGCCGCCATGGCTATAAACAGCAAAAACCTTTAAAATTTTCTTCTCCAGAACCAGAAGGCCTATGGCTTTGAAACTTGGCATGAAGCATCAGGCAATGGAGCCTTACAAAGTTTATATAAATCATGACCCTGGGATGACATATTTCATGGCAAGGCCAACATCAAAGATCTTCTTCCCTAAAACCACTTGGCCAATCAAAGTCAAATTTTATAGAAAGCATCTGTATGAAGGGGGAACCAATGTGATTATAAAATATACCAGGTCACATGACCAAGATGGCCAACATGCCCATATATGGTAAAAACCCTTCAAAAATCTTATTCACAGGAACTGCTGAACCTATTGCAACGCAAATTGATATGTAAAAATTAAGACTAGAGTACTACAATGTGTGTATAAATCATGATTCTGTGATGACCTTGACAGATTTTATGGCAAGGTCATCATAGTTCACATATGCAGAAAACTGTTAAAATGACGCTGAAGGAAAAAACTTTTAGGAAATGGGAAAGTGGACGGAATATTTATGAATTTGAAAAAGAAATTAACCCCAAGGGGTATTCCGACTCTGTCCTGGGGCTATAGACGTTTATAAATAGTCAAATAAGTTTATTGGTATATATCTCAGATCTCAGGTGAGAGTTTACAGGACGATTGGTCTTCTGGGTTTTTCACTCACCTGAGCCGAAGGCTCACAAGGTGAGCTTATAGTATACCAATCAGTCCGGCGTCCGTCCGTCCGTCGTCCACAATTTCAAACATCTTCTTCTCTGAAACCGCTGGGCCAATCAAAGTGAAATTTTATGTGGAGCATCCATGGGTAGGGGGGACGAAAGTTTGATCGCGAAATTCAGGTCACATGACCAAGATGGCCGCCACGCCCTTATATAGTAAAACCACTAAAAAATCTTCTTCTCCGGAACCGGCAGGCCGATTTTCACGAAAACTTTCAATGGAAACTTGGTATGTAGCATTTGGGACTCCAACCCATCATAGTTTGATAAAATGATGACCTAGGATGACCTTGACCTATTTTACGGCAAGGTCAATTTTGGAAACATAGGCTTTTACATGGGAAAACGTGAAAACTATGGATTTTTTTGAAAACTATTGCAGCCTGAGACCTGAAAAGTGGTAGATGCAAACAACTAATAGAGTAGATGAAGATATGTGATTAATTTAGGTCAAGGTCAATTTTGGAAACATAAGCAAACATGGAAACATGGGAAAAAGTGACAACTAGGTCTCAGGTAAGCGTTTACAGGACCAATGATCCTATGGTAACTATTGCAGCCATAGACCTGAAACATGACCAAGATGGCCGTCGTACCCATTTATGGTAAAAAATAAAATAACAAAAAATCACTTTGTCCAGTGACTGTACTTGTTGGCTCTCAGGTGAGCAATCGTTGCCCTTGGGCTACTTGTTAGCTCACCTGAGCAAAAGGCTCAAAAGGTGAGCTTATAGGATGGCCATGCTCCGTCGCCTGTCGTTGTCGTCGTTGTCGTCGTTCATGTGTACACTTTTCAAAGATCTTCTCCTCTGAAACCCCTGGTCCAATCAATGCCAAACTTCATGTGGAGCATCCTTAGGAAGGGGGAACTAAAGTTTAAATAAATGGTCTAGGTCACATGACCAAGATGGCCGCCATGCCCATATATGGTAAAAACCTTAAAAAATCTTCTTCTCTGGAACCGGTGGACCGTTGGTATGTAGCATCTAGGACTCTGGCCCACCATAATTTGTATGAACCATGACCTTGGGTTGACCATGACCTATTTTACGGCAAGATCAACTTTGGTCACATAGGTTTTTTCAATGGACAGAAGTGAAAACATTGGATTTTTCAGGAAGTTATACATATAACTTCTTGATTAAATTAGCCAAAGGTCATTTACATGATAAATTTAAAACTTAATTTTCTCAGGAACCACTTGACCAATCAAAGCCAATTTTTTATGTGGAATCCTTAAGAAAGGGGAATTAAAGTTTATATAAATGGTCTAGGTCACATGGCCAAGATGGCTGCCATGCCCACATATGGTGAAAACCTTAAAAAAAGCTTCTTGTCTGGAACTGCTGGACCGATTTCAATAAAACATAGTATGTAGCATCGGGGTACTCTGGCCCATCATACTTTGTATAAATCATGACCTTGGGTTGACCTTGACCTATTTTATGGCAAAGTCAACATTGGTCACATAGGCTTCTCAATGGAAAACATTTTGAGAACGTTTTGTGGCCTGTGACCTGAAAGTTGGTACATACATACAACTTATTGAGTTAATGAAGTCCTATGAGTATTCAAGGCCAATGTCATCTCTTGACACTGGCCAAAGGTCATTTACATATTACATTTAAAACTCAATTTTCCCAGAAACCACTGCACCAATCAAAGCCAAATTTTATATGTGCTATCCTTAGGAAGGGGAACCAAAGTTTGTATAAATGGTCCAGGTCACATGACCAAGATAGCCGCCATAACCGTATATGTGGTAAAATCCTTTGAAAATAAATTTCTCTGGAATAGGTGGACCGATTTCAATGAAACTTGGTATGTAGCATTGGGAGCTCTGGCCCTTTGTAGTTTATATAAATCATGACCTTGGGTTGACATTGACCTATTAAACAGTTAATTTAAACAGAAAGGTCAAATATTGCCAGAAAGATCTGAAAGTTGGTAGATACAGGCAGTTTATAGTGTTAATAATTATGTGAGTATTTGAGGTCAAGTTTATATTTTATGTTGGCCAACATGGCCTTAGCTAAAGGTCATTCATCAAAGACAAAATCTCAGGTGAGCGATATCAGGACCATTGGTCCTCTGTTTTTTCTTTCTTTTTTGTTTGTTTGTTTGTTTGCTTACAAATGATATAAACCCCTTTCGCATGACGACGGCATTGTTGCTCGATCACATTCGTAGCGTTCTAGGAAAATTGGAACGCCGAGGTGCGCGCAGTACGATCGCAAGTAAGCCTGTTACAATACTTGAAAAGCAACACAGTAACATCGCCGATAAGCACATTAAGGTCGCATAGAATGACAAACTTAAAAATGAAACGCCGTGGAAACATCTTTGTCGAAGCGCTGACAAGAACACGGTGGGTCGATTAGACCTAGCCGTGAGATCACGGTAGCAGCGCCCTGTGAGCAATATAATATTTATTACAGGCTGCTCAGTTCTTTGTACTGCGCATTGTAAGGCCCCTTAAAACGCCGAAAAAAATGGTTTGGTGGACATAAACTAAAGTTGCTCTGCAAACACTGTGGTCATGCGTGCGGTTGTATGGAGATTGTACAGCGCAATGTTAAGGCCGCACAAGAATAGTGATCTGCACTGCGCGCACCGTGAGCACCAAAAAGTTAGGTTGATTGATTCTTTTATTTCCTCCTTTGAAAATTCACTCCTCTTACAGAGTTTGGATCTTATTTACAATAGAAAAAACGATATTGCAGTGATTCGTAAGTCAAAACAAGGTTATGTCGTGTTCTATGTGAGGTTTTTAGCTCACCTGAGCCGAAGGCTCACAGGTGAGCTTATAGTATACCCATGCTCCGTCGTCCGTCCGTCGTCCGTCGTCCGTCGTCGTCCGTCGTCCACAATTTCAAAGATCTTCTCCTCTGAAACCGCTTGGCCAATCAAAGCCAAACTTTTGGAGCATCCTTAGGAAGGGGGAACGAAAGTTTATATAAATGGTCCAGGTCACATGACCAAGATGGCCGCCATGGCTATAAATAGCAAAAACCTTTAAAAATCTTCTTCTCCAGAACCAGTGGGCCGATTACCACGAAACTTGGTATGTAGCATTTGGGACGCTGGCCCATCATAGTTTATATAAATCATGACCCTAGGATGACCTTGACCTATTTTACGGCAAGGTCAACTTAGGTCGCCAATGCATTTGAATGGGAAAAAATGGTAAAATGCTATTTAATGGGTAAAACTTACTGGGAATAGGCAAATGGACAGAAGATTAATGTTAATGGAAAATTTTAGCCCCTGGGGGCTTGTCTGCCCCTGCCCCTGGGCTATATACATGTATATTTCCATAATAATGAAACATCTTCTCCCCTGAAACCGCTTGGCCAATCAAAGCCAAACTTCATATGGAGCATTCTAGGGAAGGGGGAAAGAAAGTTTGTATAAATAGTCAAGGTCACATGACCAAGATGGCCGCCATGGCTATAAATAGAAAAAACCTTTAAAAATCTTCTTCTCCAGAACCAGAAGGCCAATGATTTTGAAACTTGGTGTGAAGCATCAGTGACTGGAGCTCTACAAAGTTTATATAAATCATGACCCTGGGATGACCTTGACCTATTTTACGGCAAGGTCAACATAGGTTGCTCATGCATTTGAATGGGGAAAAAGTGTTAAAATGTCATTTTTAGGGAAAAACTTGCAGGAAATTGGCAAATGGACTTATTATTGATGATTCTGAAAAAATTTGGACCCCAGAGGTCTGTGTGCCCCCACCCCGGGGCAATATACATGTGTATGACCAAATTATTCAAACATCTTCTTCTCTGACACCACTTGGCCAATCAAAGTTAAACTTTATGTGGAGCATGCTTAGGAAGAGTGAATGAAAGTCTGTATAAATGGTCAAGGTCACATGATCAAGATGGCCGCCATGGCTATAAATAGCAAAATCCTTTAAAAATCTTCTTCTCCAGAACCAGAAGGCCTATGAGTTTGAGACTTGGCATGAAGCATCAGGCATTGGAGCTCTACAAAGTTTATATAAATCATGACCCAAGGATGACCTTGACTTTTTTTTACAGCAAGGTCAACTTAGGCCGCCCATGCATTTGAATGGGAAAAAATAGGAAAATGTCAATTAATGGCAAAAAACTTGTTAGGAATGAGAAAATGGACAGAATATTCATGTTTATGAAAATATTTTTGGCCCAGAGGGTTGTCTGCCCCTGCCCAGGGGCTTTATACATGTGTATGACCATAATGTTAAAACATCTTCTCTGAAACCGCTTGGCCAATCAAAGCCAAACTTTATGAGGAGCATTCTTAGGAAGAGTAAATGAAAGTTTGTCAAGTTGGTCAAGGTCACATGACCAAGATGGCCACCATGGCTATAAATAGCAAAAACCTTTAAAAATCTTCTTCTCCAGAACCAGAAGGCCTATGATTTTGAAACTTGGCATGAAGCACCAGGCAATGGAGCTCTACATTATAAGTTTGTTTAAATCAAGACCCTGGGATGACCATGACCTTTTTTACGGCAAGGTCAACTGAGGTTGCCCACGCAATGGAATGGGGAAAATTGTTACAATGTCATTTAAAGGGCAAAACTTGCAGTAAATTGGCAAATGGACTGAATCTGTATGATTTAAAAAAGAAATTGACTCCAGAGTTTGCTCTGACCCTGCCCTGGGGTTATATACATGTATATTACCATTCCAGTCAAACAAGTTTATTGGTATATATCTCAGGTCTCAGGTGAGCGTTTACAGGACCATTGGTCCTCTGGTTAATTATTAATCTTCTGGGCTCATCACGATCATGGCTTGTACTATGCCTGTATGTTTTTCTGTTTTGGTTCAAACTGTATGCACTGTCTATTTCCAGAGCTTTAAATGTACAAATGTTGAAACTTGTATGCTAACTACCGTGTGTTGTTCAAGAAACAGTTGTGACTGACTCAAGAAACAGTTATGACTGACTCAAGAAATGTTTGTAGCTTTCTCATGGCTCACTCCTGAAATAGTTGTGTCCACTAGCTGACTTGGTACATGGGATTCTCGGTGTATTACAGACTCTATTGTTACAGAAGTTTCAATCTATTTATAACAAGAAGTTCTTTAGGTATCCTTTTATACATATAGCATGGCCAAATTCTGGTGCAAAAGGACACTTTTACTGGATTGGCAATTAAACAAGGAAAACACCTAATTTTGTTAGAAAAATGAGAATGAGTATCCTTAATTAGCTTTCCCAAATATAAAAAGTACATATTCATTCACTCATATGTCTCGCCAAGGCATATGAAACTATTTCACTTTAGATTTCACCTTAATCATTTCAAAGCGAGGCTTCAAACATAGCAGGTACATCTTCATCCAGGTAATTCGCGAATAAGTTGTGTCCTTCGTGAAATTGTTGTGACCGAAATTCACGAAATGTTGAAATCCTTATTAGCGAGTTATGCCACAGTGTTGTTAGTAGTGATTTTATATTTTCTAGCCATTTAGACTTACAACTTTTCATTTCATTTAATGTATTCAGGATGTGGTATATCATATTTGATAGCCTATTTGTATTAAAATCGATAAGGTTTGTCCAGTAAGAAATTATTCTTGATTCTATGTCAATTTTTAGAGGAAAAGTGCCTGTTTCTCCATAGACCATAAAAGAAGGGGTTGACTTTTTCTGGAGGGTAGCCATTAGCCGTAGTATTGACCTCTCCATATGTTTTCAGTATTCTGTCAATCATTTTGACGTAATAAGGCTCCTTAGGGGTTTATGAAGGTGCATTTTCATTTCTGTTTCTATACACGATATTGAATTCCCTTTCTTGGGCCTCACTCTTCGAGGCTAGACTAGGCTAGTGTTTGTTTTGTCGGCCATTTTTTGTCACTTTCACTTCGATAAATAAATATATTTTCTTCACGCTAACAAGATCAGTACATACGATGCTTATGATAAAATTAAAATGGAGATGTATTGTTTAATGATATTAACTAGGGTTGCTTAGTTTCAACAAATGTTTTTAAATTGTAAGATTTGGACGGACTCTCTCGTTGACCTATTTATCGGTTTTTATCGGAAAACGAGGCTGAGGCTATCCGCACGACGGGCGTGCCGATAAGCGGCGTTATCCGCACGACGGTCGTGCCGATAAGCGGCGTTATCGGCCCGACTGTCGTGCGGATAGCCAATGCTACAGATATTGGCTATCGGCACGACGGGAGTATAAGATTTTTTAACAAGCTTACGTATGTATTTAACTTTTAATTTGTCATTAACTAAATTAATTATGTGTTTAGCTATTGAGATACATTCAAAATTAACATTTTTGTTAATTATGAATAAGAAAACTAGTTTGACTTGATTAAACGGAATCACAGTAGATTTGTAACAGCGGATAAAAATATAATCATTGCATTTATTATTGTGTTACTGAAATGTTTCCATACGCCATTGTTAAAATCAAAGGCTGTTTATTCTTTTTAGGATTGCCACATTATATTATTATTTAAGCAACGATAATTACATTCTCATTTACGCATACGCCTGACTGATTTTTACAGGTAAATTTACAGGTAAGCCAATTTCAGCAAAATAACAATTTTGTTAATTAAAAAGTAAAAAATCCTGCATGTGTAATATTCTGTTTCAGTTTTGAAGCCAGTGCAATATATTTTTCAACTTAAAATGTATCAATTTCTAAACATATTTAACATTTGGATATCGATTTCCCTGTCGTGCGGATAACGCCGCTTATCCGCACGACGGTCGTGCCGATAAGCGGTGTTATCGGCACGACCGTCGTGCGGATAGCCAGTGTCGGAAAACGATCCTTATGGCATTACAGACAGACAGACAAATGATTTATTAACGTCTCATTTTCATACATACATGAGTATAATAGAATATAAAATACATCATGATTAAAAGTATGAAACCACTCAGTTTGAGTTATAAGAGACAAGTTGTAAAACCTTAAGAAGTACAGTGTACTTTACAGTTATAAAACCTTAAAATGTACAAATATACTTTACATATAAAAACATATGAAGAGGCAAAGCTTTATACATATTTACATTTAAGACTTATTTATACAGAAGTTTTCTACGTTGGTTTAAAATCTCATGGCAGGCTTTGGCACTGTAATTAATAATACTGCTCGCTGAAAGCAAATGACAAACTTTATCATTGTTACTGAGGGCGTCAAAGGTAAAGGCCGGTATTTCAACTTTACTATAAAGTTCTTGACGGATATCTCTGTATAGTGGGCATTCCAGTGACATTGAACGGCTCTAGCAGGGCTGCAACGATCTGTCATAAAAGTTAAAGAATCTGAACAGTTTTTCTGGTTTGACCTTCCCCCACCCACTTTTTTTCATATAGTGATTGAAGGTCTTTTTGTTTAATCATTTGAATTGGAACTCATGGCTTCAGGTTTTGTCGGTCCAACTGTGGGGCGGTTGACTTGTCGGGGTGGAAAAGAGCTGGTATGTTGTTTCCATACACCGAAGTCTTGTCCGCTGCTCCTCAGGTTGGCTTTGTTGTTGGTTTTCGGGCTCTGTGTTTGGAAGTGGACAACATCAGGAGATATTTTAGATTCAAACCAGGACTGCAGCATAGGATTTGGAATGTCAGTTGGTAGAATTGCTCAGAGCTTGGCTTTCACAAGGAAAATTGGTAACCGAAGAGGCTCCGAAGGATTACGCAGTTTCAATCCTTCAAAGGGAACAAACTTGTTGATTCTTATTATTTTGGCTGGAGATATCGAAATGAACCCAGGCCCCAGGTTCCAGTGCCGCACGTGCAAGAAGTATTGCAAGGCGGGCGAGAAAGCAGTTAAATGTGAAGATTGCGAGAAACGCTTCCATGCGTCTTGCGTAAATCTTGGTCCCGTTGAGTTACAAAAGATTGAGTCGGGTAATGATTCTTGGTATTGTTCAAACTGCAAAGCTGAGTGCAGCCTATGCAGTGGTGCTGTTTTGAATTTCCATAAGGCTGTCCAGTGTGACAAATGTGAAATGTGGGTGCACAAAAACTGTTCTTTTATGTCAGACTCAGAGTATGAAACGATGCAAAACTCAAACTGTACATGGATTTGCCCAAAATGTGACTTTTTCAATTTCTCAGACTCTTTTTTTCAATGAACAGTTTAACTTGGAAAGTGAAAATAGGTTTGACCTACTTGGAAAAGGTCATGAAACCAAGTCCACTGAAACCTTGACTAGCAAAAACAGTTTTATTAGTGGTCTGAAATTTTCCAGTATCAACATAAACAGTATAAGAGGCAAAAAACTTGAGTTGTTGGCCTTCATTGATTTTCATCAATCTAAGATTTTGGCGATTCAGGAGACAAAAATTGACAATTCCATATTAACGTCTGAATTATTTCCGGAATCCTTTCCATACAGCGTGTACAGAAAGGATAGAACCTTAAATGGTGGTGGTGTTATGCTTCTTGTACATAAGGACATCCCACACATGCCCCTCACAGAATTGGACAATGACTCAGAGTCAGTTTGGGTCAAACTTTTTGTAAATAAGAAAACTCACTTTGTGGCTAGCTGGTATCGACCACCTGTCGATGGTCATTTACCAGTTTCGGACAATGGAAATGACTTATTGAATTCCCTGGAAAAGTTTGACAATTTATTTAGAGAACAGCTTGACAAAATCAAAAATATTAACAAAGGCAACAAACCCCCCTTAATTCACGTTTTAGGTGATTTTAATTTTAGAGATATTGTATGGCCGGACAGACTCAGCAAATCTGGGTCATCATTGAGTCAGACAGAGGGTCAGATTTTGATAGATATCATGAATGACCATGGTTTGGAACAATTAGTCAATTTCCCCACCAGAGAAAGAAATACTTTGGACTTAATTTTGACCTCTCTTCCTGGTCAGTTTGCAGACATTCATTCCCCGGATAAGCTCAGTGATCATGACATTGTTTCTGGCACATTGAAAATTGCTATCCCCCCTATAAAGAAACCTAGGAGAAAAGTGTATCGTTATCAGAAAGGTGATTATGAATCTATGAGAGCAGAAACACTTAAATTTGCAAAGGAAAGATACTTCAACGGTTACTCAGATACTCGGTCGGTCCAGGAAAATTTCAATCTCATTACATCGTTCATACAGGAATCGGCAGATAAACATATCCCCTCAAAAACTAGTCGCTCAGTTTCCTCTGTCCCTTGGATAACACCTGAAATAAGAAGGAAGATTCGCAGAAAAAATGCAACTCATGCAAAAGCTAAAAAGACTGGTAGTGCAAAATTTAGATCTAAATTTGAATCTTTACGGAAAGAGATCAAAGCTGATATCAGGAAGCAGCATGATCTTTACGTAAACAACTTGGTAGGAGATGTTAAGGCTAATCCTAGAGATTTTTACAGGTACATAAACAGTCAGAAAAAAGATACCCAAGGTATTCCCCCGTTGAAAAAGAGAAATGGAAGTGGAATTGCACAATCCGAATTTGAGAAGGCGGAAGAATTTAATGGTCAGTTCTCGGATGTTTTCACTAAAAGTGAATACAAACAGGTCCCTCTTATGGATAGATCTGCCCCATTCATGCATGATATTGTGGTCACAAAGGAAGGGGTGACCAAACTTCTCAAAGGTCTAAACCCGTCTAAAGCCTTAGGGCCTGATGAGCTTCATCCCAGAGTCCTAAAGGAACTGGCTATGGAATTAGGGCCGGTATTCGCCCATCTCTTCCAGCAGTCAATTGATACAGGTGAAATTCCTAAAGAATGGTCTCTTGCTAATATTTGCCCCCTGTTTAAGAAGGGCGACAGGTCACTTGCCCGCAATTACCGCCCTGTTTCTTTGACATGCATTCCTTGTAAGCTTCTTGAACATATTGTATGCTCAAATATTATGGCCCATCTTGATGAACACGAACTCTTGTCGGACAGGCAACACGCATTTAGGAAATGGCATAGCTGTGAAACTCAGTTGACTACAGTGATAAATGACTGGGCCAAAATCTTAGACAAAAAAGGCCAGGTCGACACTTTTATACTCGATTTTGAAAAGGCTTTCGATACTCCTCCCCATGAACTCCTTAAAAGCAAATTGTTTAGCTATGGAATAGGTGGAACAACACTGAATTGGATAAATGCTTTCCTTTGTTTCAGACAACAAAGGGTAGTGGTTAATGGTATTAAATCGGATTGGGCTCCAGTTGTGTCGGGTGTCCCTCAGGGCACCGTTCTCGGCCCCTTGCTGTTTTCCTTGTATATAAATGACATCTCAGCAGACATTGAGTCTGAAATAAGACTCTTTGCTGATGATTGTGTTTGCTATCGTGAAATCAAGAATGAAGAGGATACATTGAAACTTCAGAGAGACATTGATCGTTTAGGCAGTTGGGCTAGGAAATGGGGAATGAGATTTCAACCCGTCAAATGCAACATGATGCAGCTGACAAATAAACGGTCTAGTAAGATACAGGCTAACTACACCCTTGAGGGCACTGTACTGGAAAACGTTGAAAGCATAAAATACCTGGGTGTAACTATCACAAATGATTTGAAATGGAATACTCATATTTCCAATGTTTGTACAAAGGCTAACAGAACTCTCGGATTCTTGAGGAGAAATTTGTATTCTTGTCCCCCAGATGTGAAAGAAGCAGCTTATAAAGGACTGGTGCGGCCGGTCTTGGAATATGGAAGCTCAGTTTGGGACCCTCACACTCATGGCCTCCAGGAAGAACTGGAAAAGGTCCAAAATCGTGCGGCAAGGTTTGTGACGGGAAATTATGTTTTTGAAACTGGGAGCATGACTGGCATTCTAGGTCAACTGAAATGGGAATCTCTTAAGAAAAGGAGGAAGGATAGTAGACTTATATTGCTATACAAAGGTCTAAAGGGTAAAGCCAGAATAGCCACAGATGACCTTATCCCAAAGAATAGGCGTTGTAGAAATCAACACTCTTTGGCTTTTCAGATACCTTCAGCTAGCAAAGAAGCATACAAAAGTAGTTTCTTTCCACAGACTATCAGGGACTGGAATGACCTCCCTGATTCACTTATCTCCTCTGCTGAAATGTCTGATGACTGTGTGTCCAAGTTCGCTTCACTCGTGCGTTCAAGGGACTAATCTCTCCCCCATCCGAACCCCCTGGTGAAATAATGTCATTTGGCGTGTCACCAGTAAACTATTCAGATTCAGATTCAGATTCCAGTAGCACATGCTCCTCTGACTCTACTTTTGTTAAACAGTGGAAACAGTATCTCATGTCACATGGTATCCTTTCGTATCTTCCAGTTTCAATACGAAGAGGCGCAACACCGCACCTAAATTTAGCTAATGAACTTCTTCTTGCCCTTGACATTGTATGATTTTTAACATACATGTATTGCTCCGTTTCGTAGGCGTGTTTAAAGAGTTTGTATGTCCGTAATTTGTTTCCTCCGTCGTTTTTAGATATACTCGTGTGATTTGTAACATTACTTATCCACTTTTGTTTATATTCTGAGAATAAAACACTTTGTAGAGATTCAATAATTGACTTTCTTTGTGACTTAATATACACACTACCTATACTTAGATTCTTATCTGAACTCTGCAGAATTTTATCTATATGAAAACACCAATTTTTATGCTTCATCCTGGTATTATAAGACCACAGAAAAACACGCTTGTTTAACCTGTCATCCTCCATAAGGTTGAGACGAAACCAGTGACACAATACATTTTTGACTTGTTTTACATGTGTCCCATGTCGCCGTTTACCGCTGCGTTCGGTGTATATTTTCCCACACCTAGGAAGAATCTACACGCTTTGTTCTGAACCGTATTGATCACCGAATAGTCCTTTATCCCCCATATGGCCGCCCCGTAGCTGATGACCGACCATACCGTAGTGTCAAATAACTTTTTAAAGACATCAAACGGCATCCCCCCGGCCTGTTTAAACTTCGATATCAGTAAACCTAGTGCTCGTGTCGCTGATTGAGCCACATACTTAGCCGTGACACTGTAGTCTAGATTCTCGTTCAGAATAAGTCCAAGATATTTATATTTGTCCGTATATTCAATGACCGTTTCTCCACACTTAAACATGACTTTAGAACGCGTCACAGACTGGTTTCGAAAGTGAATAACATTAGTTTTGGTATAATTAATCCGCATACAGTTTCTGTTACACCAAGCATACATAACATCCAACAAGTACTGTAAATCACTTTCAGACTCTGTTATTAAGGCTAAATCGTCTGCATAGAATAAATGGTTTATATATTCATCCTCTATCAATATCCCTTTATTCAACTTGGAGAGTGTCTCACTGAGATCGTTGATATAGAGATTAAATATCAGAGTTGACAAAATGCAGCCCTGCTTTAACCCAGACTTTACACTAAACCAGTCCGTTTTGTCGTTGTTTACTTTTACAGCACATTTAACACTAGTGTAAAGTGACCTTAGAGACTGGAACATTTTTCCTTCTATTCCATATGATGCGAGTTTTGTCCAAAGTAATTCTCTATTTATGGTATCATAGGCTTTGCTAAAATCAACGAAGGCAACAAATGTGGACTTTTTCAAAGCCTTCCTGTTTTCTATTATGGATGTGATAGTAGAAAGCTGGTCTATAGTGCTCCTTTTTTCTCTGAAACCGTTTTGCTGGTCTGCAATTATACCCGAATTCTCTGCCCATTTTGTTAGCCTTTGGTTCAATACTTTACAGTAAGCTTTATATACGGAGGAAGTAACTGTGATACCCCTGTAATTCATTGGTTCCCTTGGTTCCGATGCCGTATCCTTTAATAATGGGGTTATGATTCCATATTCCCATGCTTCTGGGATCTTCCCGGTTTCAAAACAGACACAAAAGAGTCTGTGTAGAAAATAGATACACGAATCAGACTGAAGCACTTCCGCTGGAATATTATCATGTCCTGCAGATTTATTCATATTTAAGGTTTGGACGTCTTTACGAACTTCTAATATTGAGATACCTCTATTCAGGTCGCAGTTTTCGTTTTGCGATATTGATTGTCCCTGATGACTGCTATAACTATGCTGAAAATTTGACGCATTATTTAAGTTTGAAAAATCTGTCTTCCATTTATGAAGGACTTCTTCCTTCGAAGCAATTACGTCACCATTTTCAGATATTATTTCCATGGGTATAGTCCTATTTCTTTCATTCCCAATTCCCGTTTTGCCAATGGTTTTCCAGAAAATATCTGAGTTTTCACAGGCATTCAACAGCTCATTTTGTTTTTCCACCCAATATTGCCTTTTTCTTCGTTGTACACATCTATCAAATTCCTTTCGCTTCTTCACATATTGTTGTTTTTGTATTGTCTTTATGCCTTTATTTTTACATTTAAGCCAAGCTTTTTCATGAGTACATAAATCGTTCCAAAGCTGTGTCAATTCATCATTCCACCATGGTTTTCTAGTTCTTTTTTTTCTTATTATTCAGACCATCAACTTTAATAATCCTTGGATTCAGGTATTTATTCATTTCACACTCAAGAACATCCTTGAAACTTTGATATATACCATCTACATAGGATTGATTTTCTTGATTTTGTTCCAATGTAATAATCAGTTCATTCAACTTAGCATAAGTATCTTCATTGTTCATAAATTCTGAGGGTATATTCTGTTTGTCGTACTTAGTGTATGTCGAACTAACATCTGATGTTTGTTCATTTTGTAATAATGCTTTCACCGATATTTCCCATACCAGAAACGAATGATCGGGGATAACTACATTTTCCAAAGTGCTCACATCAAAGTTTTGTTGTATTAGTTCTGTTGCTAATAAAACTTCAAATTGCTTGAATCTGTTCAGACATTCATATGGTACCAAAACATAGTCCACGACAGCAGAACCTTTCGACGTTACACTGGTAAAGTCATTGTGTTTACAATTTCTACCGTTCAGTATACACATATTTGTACTGATGAGGAAATCAATAAATAGGCTACCATGTTGATTTTTGCTGTAATCCACTACGTCACGCTGTGGTAAAGTGTCTACTCCAGTAATAAAGTCTTCTTCATCACCGACGCGTGCATTGAAGTCCCCAAGAATGGTGATCAGTGACTCGTTCTGAAACTCATATATGTCACCCATTAGCGTCTGAAGAAATTCTTCTGCATTAATTGCTCTGGACGAATTATTTGGCGGCAAATAACATACCCAGAAATGAAGGCGTTCTTTAGTCCGTTTGTGTTGTAATTCTATCCATAGGATTCCTTCTGTTTCAGCCCTTAGTTTCTCAACATGAAATTCAATTAAGATACTTTTTCTTACAAAGACTCCTACTCCACCGCTGCCTTTAACAGCTCGAACGTGTATGTTATTTCTATTGTTGCCGTACCATTGATAATTATCTAGCTCTATTGTTGCATTGCCTTTTAGATGTGTTTCAGCTATTCCTATTATGTCAAGGTTTAAAGAGTCTATACAAGTGTGTTTCATCATATCACTGTCCGATTGTTTGTCATTCTTGAAACCATTGGGGTTCCAAAACCCACACCTGACCTATTGCCTGTACCCATTTCTTTGGTTGTGATAATTTTTGTTTCGATTTTCACGCCTGCCACGTCTACCGTAAGAATAATAATTATCTTCATCTCGACGGTCCTCATAACGATTATGATATTGTTGACTATAGTCCGATCGACGAGAGTCGTATGAATCGCGAGTGCTATGCGATGTTTTATGCTCTCCTCTGCCCGCATTTCTTTGATCTTGATTATCCGGGGCTACATCGCTATTGAAATCGGCTTTTATAACCCTTGATCCATGTAGTTTCAGCTTTTCTCCGCCTAATGTGTTCACTATTGTTTGTATATTATTTTTTAGCTTGCGCTGATGAGCGGGTACATCATTCTCAATGTACACATCATGATACCTTGTGCCCTTTTTTAGATTTTTCTTAACATCCATAACTTTGTGCTTATCCTCGCTGCAACTGAAGGTAGCTATAACCACTCCAGGTTTCGAACTATAATTGTTTATCTTTCGTTCTGCCTTTTCAACTGAAACATCACTGATCTTCAGATAATCAATGACATTTTTTACTTTGTCCTTTATATTTTCATTTTGCCTTTCTTGTAGGTTCCGTATCACTATTCTTCTTTTCCTATCTTTATCTAATTGATTACCCTCCTGTGTGCATGTTGCTGCCCTATTCTTTTCAAGGGATATCACTCTTTCTGTTAAACTGTCAATTTCATCGCCGAACCGTTCATGAATCGATGGCAATTTCGATTCCGATAACCTTTTTACTTCTGTTTCAGTTTTATCAATGTGTGATTTCATTTTATCTAGGTCTTTTTTTATATCCTTTTCAAGCCTTTTTATTCTTTCTTTTGTATCTTTTTTTACTGCGTTCAGTACACGTAACTCTACTTTTTGGCAAGTCCTTCTAGTCTTTGGTTAAAACCTTCTCTGATGTTGCTCATTTCATCTCGAATTTGATCAAATTTTAAGTTATTTTCTTTATCCATTTTGTCAATCTTGTTTTCAAGCCCATTTTTCATATTGTCAATTGCTTGTAGAATTAACGTGGTATCAGGGGTAATGTCTAATTTGGTATTAATTCCAGCTGTGTCTAAGTGATTACTATCATTATTCTGTCCTACTCCTTTGACATATGATGTATGAGGACGGCTTAATTCCCGCCTTGCATGAACTGTCCGCCTTGTATTTGAACCTGACAATATTACTATATCATTGTCACAATCATCCTCACTTTCAGATTCTGAGCAATCTGTTTTTCTGTCACCATCCGCTGCATTATGCTTATTTTTCAATTTTTTGACCGTACTGCCTGGAGATGGTGCCGATAGGTAACGTTTGCGCCTTCCCCTTATCGGCGTTCTCATAACGGCACATATGGGTTGAACCATGACGTTATTAACATACGAGTTTGCTTCTGATACCAATCCTGAGGTAAAATCGGGTCCCGATCCCTGTTTGTCGTAATGTGGCAACCCTGCAGTGTCGCGTCCCACGTCGGACCTCGGGGCAACATTAAGGCCTGATCCCTGACTACGTCCCTCGTCGGACCTTGGGGCAACATCAAGGCCTGATCCCTGACTACGTCCCACGTTGGACCTTGGGGTAACATCAAGGCCTGATCCCTGACCGCGTCCCTCGTCGGACCTTGGGGCAACATCAAGGCCTGATCCCTGACCGCGTCCCTCGTCGGACCTTGGGGCAACATCAAGGCCTGATCCCTGACAGCGTCCCTCGTCGGACCTTGGGGTAACATCAAGGCCTGATCCCTGACTGCGTCCCACGTTGGACCTTGGGGTGACATCAAGGCCTGATCCCCGACTACGTCCCTCGTCGGACCTTGGGGCAACATCAAGGCCTGATACCTGAATGCGTCCCTCGTCGGACCTTGGGGTAACATCAAGGCCTAATCCCTGACCGCCGCGGTGTGACAGCCCGGCAGTATCGCGTCCCACGTCGGACCTTGGGGCAACATCAAGGCCTTCGCCTGAATCTGTTATCTTTTGTTTTGGCATCATATTTTTGCTCTTTGCCGATACACCTTTCCGCTTGTTTCCTTTCTCTTTTGATTTATCAGCATCTGATGGACGTGATTGTGGAGATTTTTCTGGTTTCCCCATCTTTACGGAACTATCCTTTCAGAATTTACACACTAGGGTGAGATAAGTCAAAGCGCCTAATCCACTTGCGATTCGAACCACCCATGCACGGAGCGCGCCAACCAAGCGTGTCGATTAGCGACACATATACTGGTGACAGTGGTATGTCCTATACACGTGACACGTTGGACAACCGGCTAAATATAGCACAGCTATTTTAAATAACAATAGATATACAATGGCTTCCCTTTTTATCGATAACGAACAGAATGAACCGAGGCTACTGCCAAATTTTAAAACTACAAATTCTATCACAATTTTGAAGTAAAAGACTTTATAAAACTACCAAAGTGTTGTGAATCATATAATTCTGCTGGATAAGTTGTATGAAGCTGGAATACACCCCTCACTATGGACAATTGTTAAAAATATGTATACTGGACTTACCTCTAAGGTGAAATGGATAGGTGAACTTAGTGAAAGTTTCAACATTCAACAGGGGGTCAGGCAAGGGGGGATTTTATCACCGTTTTTATACAAGACTTACATAAACCCTTGCCTAGTGGAACTTAAGCGTCATGGACTGGGACTCTGTATTGGAACTGTTTTCTGTGGTTGTCCAACCTGTGCAGATGATCTGGCCTTTCTATCAAACTGTGAAAATGAACTCCAAGTAATGATGAACGTGGCCATAAGAAACGCCAAAAAAGACCATGTTACAATCCATCCCGACAAATCAAATGTAGTGTTATTAAACTCGCACAAAACTGTGTCAAAAAAGTCGTTTTCGTTGGATATGGGTGATAAAAAAGTGCAGTTTTCATCATCGACTACTCATTTGGGACTTTTACGATCTGAAGTGAATGAGAATATTATAAATATTGAAGAACGGCTAAGCCTAGCACGTAGAACTCTCTATGCTTTGATAAATACTGGTGTACATGGATCCAATGGACTTAATCCCAGAGTTTCTTATAAAATTTACCAATGTTATGTGATTCCAAGACTTTTGTATGGATTAGAAGTATTACCATTGACGCAAACTCAGATAAACATTTTATCAAAATTTCACTTGGACAACCTAAAGAGATTCCAGTCACTCCCCATCAGAGTCGCAACCTGTGCTGTTTTTCTTCTTCTGGGTGCACTACCGTTGGAGGCAGAATTGCATAAAAGACAATTAGGCTTATTATACAACATACTCATCTCGGACAATGAAACCGTGAAAGAACTAACTGAAAGACAAATTGCTGTAAATCTTGATAACAGACTTAGTTACTTTAGTAAAGTGCAAGATCTTCTGGATCAGTACCAACTTCCACCACTAAAAGACTTAAAAAACTGTATGACAACTAAAGAAAACTGGAAATACCAAATTAGAACTGCTATATATAATTACTGGTCAGATGAACTGAAAAGTGAAGCATGTGACAAGTCCACCTTGTGTTATATGGACATCGACTCGGCCAGAATAGGATTTACTCATAAAGTCTGGCTGGCATTAGAATCCACTGTTGCTGATGTACGGAAGGGCATTGTGAAATGTCGCATGGTTACAGGGACTTATATGTTGCAAACTAGTAAACATAAATTTAGTAATGCAACGGTTTGTGCAAGGTGTAGATGTTGTGGACTAGCCGATGAAGATATATCACATATGCTATTAGACTGTCCTGCTTTGTTTAGTCAGAGGAAATTGTTCTATCCTAAAGTCAGATCATTAACTATCAATTACATAGGCATAGACCTATGGAAGAAAATATTCAACTCAAAACCGAATGTGGTTAGGTTATTACTTGACTGTACTATATTCCCAGTGTTCAAGTGTGAGTCTCAGATCAAAGAAATCTCTAAAGCCTCAACAGAACTTTGCTACAGGCTACACCTGAAACGGATACATAAAATGAAAGATATGTGACAGACTGGTCAAAGTTGGGGTAACAGTTACGACCGCCCTATGATGTAAATAAGTTTCTGGAGGATTATATAGTGTCATCACTTGTAAATATTTCACGTGCTTTAAGTTACGTTTTACGCCCTCTAATATTTTAAAGACTTTGAAAAAGTATATGTGTGCTCAAGAAGACTTTAGTCGACGTTTTACCAGATGATCTCTGGGTGTCCCAACCTTGGGAGTTAATACGAAGACAAGAAGAAGTTGCCCGTACCTTAAAATATCATATATCCATAAAAATTCCTTCAAATAAAACTAAAAACACTTTTAAAACACTGAAAATTGTCTCTCCCATAAAAATACAAACTGTCCACAAGTCACGTGATCACTCAATTATGTTGTTTCCAATACAGTGTCCTCTTTCACGTCCGCTGTACATAGATGATTGACATGCGGTATCACGAATTACCGGATTGGACCGAAACGGACCGATACTGTCCGGAGCGGACATAGATAATATCAAAGCTTTAAAGCTAATCATGGGTCACCACATAGTAGCTTGTGAAGAATTTTATGTACACAACAATATTGTGATTCAATTAGAATTTTATGTTTTTTATGTTTTTAGAACGCAAGAAAACCGTACCCGAACCGGATTACTTACAGTACGGATTTATGCTACATCACACGACGCCACACAAAAATGTATTGATATTGATCGAACTTTTAAAATACAACCATTTGTAATTTCAAGTGGTGACAAAATATTTAAATTGCTGTAGTGCAAAAGTTCACAAAAGATACATGTATATCAGATTTTAGGCAAAATTTGGGGAATTCGGAAACTATTGATTCATTTCTTTTCTGTTTCATCTATGTGACTTTTATAAGTTTTGAAAGTATGTGCACAGAAAACGTCAACTTGAAATGTAACATGTCTACAGACATGTATTATTTCACATTTTTGTCACGGAAAATAGAGTGGCGTTCAACCCCTTAAAGTCGATACACCCCTAAAGTCGATACCAGGTTTTATTTTGTTCTGTGTCAAGTAGGAACATCACCTTTCGCCATGTGACATTGGTAATTTTTTCATTGTCATATTATCTTCACTTACAAATCAAAACGAAATAAAATCTGTTTCAAACAGTAAAGTTTCAGATCAAAAACTTATTTGCATGCCTATTTTCAGTATTTCTTCTATTACTTTATGTACCCCAGGGTAAGTATTGATATTTTCAGTCATAAACATCAGAAAGATTTTGCTCTCTGTACACATGTTTTTGTTAACATTTCATCAATAACAGTCTTATACAAAATGTCAAAAAATAAAGCAGTTAAAGAAAAAATATGTGTTTATTGGTCCTGTGCTGCTTATTAGTATGAGGGAAAATTTCGGATCCGGAGAAGTAAATTTCCACATATTTCAATTCATCCCATAATAGAAAGCTAAATTCCGCCAAGTATATGACATTTTTGTGATAATTTAGAGAAGTAACTTTGCGTTTATAGCTTGATAAAACATAGTTTGCAGCTATCCTTAATAACTATGCTCACCCTCAAGCGGAACGGGCAGAATTTTAGGCACACTTAACAAAGTACTGCTACTTTGGCATGAATACTTGCCCATATTCATGTTTGAAACAGTTTTTATTTGGTTTCTTGTTATGTGGTGTGTAAACACTTTAAACTAAAAATAGTTTGATTAGCACCTACAGACAGAGTAACGTCCTGGGGTATCGACCTTAGGGGTGCAGCAAGTCGCCATTTTGAATTTAGGGTCATCCAGATCAAAGCTTGCATTGGGGTGTCTTATGGGGTTATGTCAAGTTTATTGATGGAAAATAATTGGCTTATAGTTGATCTTCTTTGGTGAATGTGGTTAACTTTTTTATCATTTGTCTTTTATTTTTAAAAGCAATTGCTTCTTATGGTATCGACTTATGGGGGTTCAAGGATATATCTAGGTGAATATCCTAGATATTTTGCCAGTGTTATTTACAAAACAAACAGCCATGGATCACACTCTCCCTAACCAAGCCTCATGGATGAAGATTTCAGTATGGGGTGTCAGTTTAACCTCACTTTTAAAATTATACCATTTTGGTCACGTGCTAGCAGATTTTGGCTTATGTCACACAACCTTAGATTTAAATTATATTTATAGCACAGGTTTATAAAATTCGAACCATACTGGATTCACACTGTTCTTCCATTATTGCTCGATTCTGTGATATTTAGTATTATTCTGATTGGCTCTAGCAAAATCAAACTTTCATCATGTATTTTAAATCTTTGTTTGGAGACTCAGAGAATCTAATCAGGTTAGGCGCAAGCACGCTATACAACTTTGGGTCACTCAGACAGCAAGAATACATGTTTGAAATTTTGAATAAAACTTGCTTTGCTGATGGAATTTTACATATGTTTGTTTGTTTCTTTTTAGTTTTAAAGGTCAAGTTAACAATTTTTCAGACGTGGTGATGAAACCATTCACGGTTTAACAGAGTATATGTTTTATTTGGGATCAAAATGCACTATACGTTACTAAAGGAATCATTCTTCTTGTCAGTGTAGACTTCTATCACAATCTCATATTATTTTAAACTTCCAAATTTCTATGAACCCCTCCATATAGCATGTTACTAAGAGCATGCTATAATTTTCTTTTTAGATTTAATATCATTTTGAGAAACTTCAATTGGACTCTCTCAATAACTTCAATATTTCCTATAGCCCAAATTTCACATCCGTATAAAAGAATAGGTTTTTTAAGTTTGTTGAATAAATCTATTTGCATCTCGATTGGGAGGTTTAATACTCGAATTTTTCTTAGAAGTGAATACATCACGTTATTTGCCTGTTCAGCTATGTGTTTTTTACAACTCTGGACAGAATCGCTTTTTGCTAGATAAATGCAGAGGTACTTATATTCTGTCACTATTTCTAGCTCAGTACCTTTAAAGAAAAACTGGGGATTTGACGCTTTTTTCGCAGATGTGAAAATAAGGATTTTTGTTTTAGAAATATTGACGGTCAATTTCCATTCATCACAGTAGTTTTCAAATGCGCTTAACATGCTTTGTAAGTCATTTTGGCTGTGACTGAAAAGTACAGTATCTTCAGCGAAAAGAAGGATAAATATTTTAAGATAGGAATACATATGTTCAGTGTTTGCGTCAGCAATAATGCCTCCCGCATTGTTTACCATAAAAAAGCGCTCTAGGTCATTCAAGTAAAATGAAAACAGGAGAGGAGATAGGTTTTCACCTTGTCTTACACCCTTACAGCATAGGAAGAAGACCGAGCTACCGTCAGCTGATGAAACTCTAGATTTAATATTTTCATACATGTTTTGTATTAGTTTCAAACATTTGCCGTTTACGTTGTAACTGCTCAATTTCGTCCATAGCCCACCCCGCCAAACATTGTCAAAAGCTTGCTTGAAATCTATAAAAGCACAAAACAATTTCTTTTTATATGATTTGGTTATTTCGATTAAGCTTTGTCAGGAGCATATAATCTTCTCACGGAGCAAGTAGCTTTCTCTATAGTATTGTGAAAGCCTAGTGTGATGGTAAACTCTCCAGCATTGGATTTCTAGAGAAGAGTTTTATCAGCACACTATCAGCATCATTTGTTTTATTAGCCATTTTGAAGTTCATGACATGACTAGTGTAAATATATTTTAATGGATAATCCACAGCCGCAGCATCTTATTGGCCACAGCCAAGCAAAACAATCTTTTATGTTAGAACAGTCAAAGTCAGAAAAAGCACCATAACCCAGCAGACATTTGACGTCAGTTGGACGTCAGATAGACGTCAGACCCCGACGTCATAATGACGTTGGATTTAGGTTGATTTTGAAAGTTTGTTTGACGTCAAAAACAGACGTCATTCTGACGTCAAAAGCAGACGTCATTCTGACGTCAGAAAACAACGTTGGTTTGATGTCTCAAATGTGACGTCATAATGACGTTGGGGTTAGGTTGATTTTGAAAGTTTGTTTGACGTCAAAAACAGACGTCAATCTGACGTGCTAAAACCGATATCGTGAATGTTTGTTCGCAGTTTAATTAACATTCTGAAATCCTGAAGTGGATTCAGTAGTGCGTTGATGCACTATTGTTATTCCCTTTCACTCCTTTGATAGAGTTATTCGGTTTTTTTCTTCCTGGGAACCAACCAGTACTAGGGTTTGCTTTTAGTTACCTTTCCTGGGTAGAACCAGTACTTGGAGGTTGCTTTTCCCGGCGAGCACCCGAAGGCTCAAACCGGGGTTTGCTTTTTGTAATACCGTTCCTGGGTAAAAACCAGTACTAGGTTGATTTTTTTTTTGTTTTTGTTTTTCGTTCCTGGGTCCACCTTAACCAGTACTTGGATATACATAATGTATTCGGTTTTTAGCTCACCTGAGCCGTCAGGCTCACAAGGTGAGCTTATAGGATGGCCATGATCCGGCGTCCGTCCGTCGTCCGTCGTCCGTCGTCCACCATTTTCAAAGATCTTCTTCTCTGAAACCGCTTGGCCAATCAAAGCCAAATTTTACATAAAGCATCTATGGGAAGGGGGAACCAATGTGTATATAAATAATCCAGGTCACATGACCAAGATGGCCGCCATGCCCATATATGGTAAAAACCCTTCAAAAATCTTCTTCTCCGGAACCACTGGACCGATTTCAACCAAACTTGGCATAAAGCATCGATGACTCAAGTACTACAATGTGTATATAAATCATGACCTTGCGGTGACCTTGACCTATTTTACGGCAAGGTCAACATAGGTCGCCTTTGCATTTGAATGGGAAAAATTGTTAAATTGTCATTTAAAGGAAAAATCTTGCAGAAAATGAGCAGTAGGACTGAATATTAATGATTCTGAAAAAAATTTGGCACCAGGGGCTCATCCGCCCCCACCCCGGGGCAATATACATGTATATTATCATAATATTCAAACATCTTCTCTGAAACCGCTTGGCCAATCAAAGCCAAATTTTACATGAAGCATTTTTGGGAAGGGGGAACCAATGTATATATAAATAATCCAGGTCACATGACCAAGATGGCCGCCATGCCCATATATGGTAAAAACCCTTCAAAAATCTTCTTCTCCAGAACCGGTGGACCGATTTCAACCAAACTTGGCATGAAGCATCGATGGCTCAAGCACTACAATGTGTATATAATTCATGACCTTTTCATAACCTTGACCTATTTTACGGCAAGGTCAACATAGGTCGCCAATGCATTTGAATGGGGAAAACTTTTAAAATGTAATTTAAAGTGAAAGTCTTGCAGGAAATGGGAAGTAGGACTGAAAATTAATGATTCTGAAAAAAATTGGACCCCAGGGGCTCATGTGCCCCCACCCCGGGACAATATACATGTATATTTCCATAATATATATTCAAACCTCTTCTCCTCTGAAATCGCTTGGCCAATCAAAGCCAAATTTTATGTGAAGCATCTATAGAATTGAGGAATCAATGTGTATATAAATAATCTAGGTCACATGACAAAGATGGCCGCCATGCCCATATATGGTAAAAACCCATCAAAAATCTTCTTCTCTGAAACCAATAGACTGATTTCAAGGAAACTTGGCGTGAAGCATCGTTGGCTAAAGTACTCCAATGTATATATAAATCATGACCCTGTGATGACCTTGACCAAGTTTATGGCAAGGTCAACATGGGTTGCCTATGCATTTGAATTGGGAAAACTGTTAAAATGTCATTTGAAGGGAAAAGCCAGCAGGAAATTGGCAAATGGACAGAATATTGAAGATTCTGAAAAAAGAAAATGGCCCAAGGGCTTCATCTGCCCCTGCACTGGAGTTAAATACCATAATATTCAAACATGTTTATTGGTATATGCAGCAGATCTCAGGTGAGCGTTTACAGGACCATTGGTCCTCTGGTTTTCTTCCTGGGAACCAACCAGTACTAGGGTTTGCTTTTAGTTACCTTTCCTGGGTAGAACCAGTACTTGGAGGTTGCTTTTCACGGCGAGCACCCGAAGGCTCAAACCGGGGTTTGCTTTTTGTAATACCGTTCCTGGGTAAAAACCAGTACTAGGTTGATTTTTTTGTTTTTGTTTTTCGTTTGACACCGTTCCTTGGTCCACCTTAACCAGTACTTGGATAAACATTTCGGGATATACAAAATGTTTAAGATGTTAACTTACTCTGATGTTGGTATATCTTATTCATGTCAAATTTTATTGTTATATGGTGCTAAAACAAATAAGACATTAGTGTAAATAATAAGACTATTGTGAACAATCAATAATTTAAAATGGTGAAATAAGTATTAAAATATACAAATTTTATTTTCGTCTTAATAGAAGGTTTAATAATTTAGTGAAAGACTTTATTTTGATTAACAAATAATTATTTTTTTCTAAATTAATTAAGCATGGTGATTTCCGATACGAGACCTAGATATGGCTTTTTTAAAAGTGGCAATGTTGAAATTATTATTTGAATTTGATGTTGTTACATTTGCGCAAGAAATTATGTCAGTTCAAGGGCAGCTAACTCTGTCGACATATGACGTTAGACTTACGTTTGAATCCGGCGTCATTTCGACGTCATATCAATACGTCCACTGACGTCAGGACTGGACGTCAGGTGGACGTTGGTTATTGGTTGTATGACGTCGTGACCAAAATACAACCAATATCCGACGTCAAGTTGACGTCAGATGCCTGCTGGGGACGTGTTTTTCATATATGTCAACAGAGTTAGCTGCCCTTAAATTGACATAATTTATTACACATATTATGTATTATCATATGACGTCGCTGTTTTCCAGTGGATAACGTCATGTCATAAAAATCGTATGACCACACGTGTAATAACACTTTTGCGGGAATACGTAACGTCATTGACGACGTCCGTAACAACAATGTAAATTTTCATTGAAAATATGTCCACTTCGAAGGCGATAAAATCCTATTTTAGAAGTCATATGATAAAACGAATCTTTCACTCGTGGTCATTTCATATGAAATTTATTAAACTCGCTGAATGCTCGTTTAATAAATTTCATATGAAATGACCACTCGTGTAAGATCCTCTATATAATATCAAATTCAAATAATAATTTCAACCTTACCACTTAAAAGTCATATCTGAGTCTCGTATGGGAAATCCCATATTTAGCCCTCATGCTTAATCAATGTAGAAAAAAATGATTATCTATTAATCAAAATGAAGTCTTTCACTAAATTATCAAACTTTCAATTAAGATGAAAATAAAATTTGTATATTTTAATATTTATTTCACCATTGTTCAGAATAATCTTATTTCTCACACTAATGTCTTATTGGTTTTAGCACCATAAAGCAATAAAATTTTGCTTAAATAAGATGTACCAACATCAGGCTGAATTAATATCTTGAACATTTTGTACAGTAAATTATCCAGTTCCGGGTCACTTTTTTTTCGAAGTGGTTTCCAGATAATTGCTCAGAGCAAATTAGGTTTCGACCTTACCATTAGAAGTTCCTTCTTCTAAATAATGAACTTCAATCTGATTAATTATGAATATTCTGTGTGCCACACGATGGCTTTGAAGCAGACCACCAATTTATCCAGTTCCGAATCATTTGTCCAGTTCCGAATCACTTGCGATAATTTTTAAACAAGAAACTCTCTGGCGCTATTGCGTTATGATTTTGAGTTTGTAGCTTCATTACTTCTTTATAAAACAAGACTTACACACAGTTTACCATTTCAGATAGACAAAGTGTCCAAAAACTGTGTACATGTATACGACGTATAACTTACGTTCTGGATATTGGCGATAATGGCGTAACTGGTTCCAGATTTTTGCAGTTAAGTGCTGGTAATCATGGGCTGTGCATTGGTTATTTTCATTTTTTTTTGTTTGTTTTGTTGTTGATGTTTTATGAGTTTAACTTTCACCTGTTTAATTAACATTGAATTTCAAACACAGCTTTAGTGTTGCACAAACAGGGATACCTAACAGGAGTATATCAAGTAGACTAGAAGTCCAGACAGCATGTTTTGTTCGTGATGCAGATCGACTGCTCAAGGAATCACCTACGTAAGGAAACGACCATTTGATTTTTAATATTTGGGGGGGGCGGGGGGGGGGCTGTAAGATTTTTTGAATAAAACAAACAGGATCAAATTTTGGCCCAAAAACATATATCTAGGACAAAGTAAATTCTATTTTACTATCTTACGTATTGTAATATATACCAATAAAAAGACAGGACCGCGTCGTGAGAGAAAAATAATATCCAAGCCCGGAAACATCTTCCAGCCCCCCCACACCCCTCTTAAAATTCATTCATTTATTTATCTATCTATTTTGGGTCAGTTTACGTCACTTTTAAAATCATTGAGACGAGCCAGTCAGTTGGTGTGGTGAAAACGGGCGAACCCCGAGAAAAAAGGAAAAAAAAAACACAAAAACTGGCAAATCTTCAAGCAGAACTTGTCTCACATGAGCCAAACAACAAACACAGCGGTGAGACGATCGAATGAAACGCGTTAATGAAATCAGCTCTTCACCACTCGGCAACGGGGTGGGGGGGGGGGGGGGTTGGCATTCATTTATTTAGTTAAGTTTTGGTAACTGAATAGCCACTTTTAGGGAAACAGCTACTCACTAGACTACTGTGTCAAAAGAAGAAATCAAAGTAATAGATAGAACAATTTTGAGAGAGAGAGAGAGAGAGAGAGAGAGAGAGAGAGAGAGAGAGAGAGAGAGAAAGAGAGATGCTAGATTCCTTATATGAGGACCAAACAGCATAAATCGGCGCTCAACGTGAGGATGTCCTTGTGTGTTTATATTTGAAGCACGTTTAGTTTAGGATGTCAGGGCATCCTAACTTGGGGCTCATTTTTTTCAGTTTAACGTCCCTTTCATGATTATTTCAGCTCATATTAAAATATGAGACACGCCAATCAGTAGGTGGGAAGAAAACGGGAGAACCCCGAGAAAAACAAAACCACCTGACACGCTCGCAAGCAGAACTTGGTTTGTCTCACATGGCCAGAGTGGGGTTCGAACCCACACTAGACACAGCGGTGAGAACTTTGGGCACAAGTCCCATAAAATGGGGGCAAAGTCCTGACATGACCATAGCTGTGGACTAGAACGTTAAGCATCAATTCAAACAAACTGCATTGCAAATGAAAGACTGTGGTATTGTGGCGACACACACGCACGCACGCACGCACACACACACACACACACACATCAAATAAAATACTTACTGAGATTTAAACACTCCCTTCTCAGTTCCTTTACGTTTAGCGCTAAGACGTGTACTGCGATATTAATAGATTTACGAGTACATGTACTATGTCGACACAATTAATTTTTACTGACCCGAAACTAGCTAAATTGGTAGTTAAAATTAACAAGCTCCTACGCAAGTAAGTAATGGTTTATTTAAGTGTCACATATCAAATACAGATACATATACAAATATAACAAAATATACATTTGATACCCAGCCTGTTTAATAGGCTTACGAGACACTATAATTTGGCATTTTGCTTGTCATAATGATGATGATAATAACTTTAAATAACACGAAGGCAAGTCTAAAATATGACATTTACGTTAATTGTCCATGGTATTTACACTATGTACAGAGTTTGTGAATTCTCCGTACATCGAGCCGACTGCGAGCGGGCTACCCAACCCTACTCCAGTGGAGGGGGAGGTACGATTTATCCAGGCTCCAGATCAGTCAGTTGTTAGCAGACGCACACCGAGACAGGCGACGACGCACCTGTCTCGGCGTGCGTCTGTTAACAACGGAGTGTTGACTCACTCACTCGATGTTGATTTAAAAATCTATGTACAAGCTTTTTACAGTAATTCATGCATAAACCATTTGCAGCCATTTTCTGTTTCCGTATGACGTTAGCTATTAGTGGGACGATGAAACACTTTCATCCATGCATGTATCACTAGAATTGTTTAAAGGCATATCTATTACAGATAACGTTATATATACAATTGTACATGTACATGTAATAAAATAAATTCTGTTTTAAACACATGACCAAGCAAGAGACAACTATTTAAACAAATACTGCGTTGTTGATATTCTTACTTTAAATATGAAATAAAGTAAATGACAATAAGGATGTACCGCAATTGAATAAGCTCGAGTTATAGGACTCGTAGTCTATTGCTGGAACCGGAGCGTCACGTATAGCTTCTCCACGATCCAGCCCCGTATCTCCAGGAACCGGTTGTGCCCGGAGCATACAGGGTACTAAGTACGTGCGGACAAGATACGTTTGTTAATACATTTGTACTAATTATACGTAAAGGAACGTTTGCGTGAAAGTATGTCATAAAGGATTTTGGCAGTAGTTCTTACTAAGTGACAATTTGAGAGCACAGCAATCATTTTCTCCTCTGAATTTAAGAAATCAAAACTTTGGATGACATGTTTAGCTTTATCAAATAACGAATTTCGCAAGTCTTCATATAATGGGCATTCACATATTACATGTTTTTCACTTTCGACGACATTGCAATTAGTACATAATCTATCCTCTAATGCCAATCTCTCGTATCGACCCGTTTCGATTCTTATTGGCGCAACCCCACATCGAAATTTTGCGAGCGCGCTTCTGTGATGAATTGGAAGATTTGCAGTAATATAGCTTTCACTTTTGTATTCTGACTTAAAGAGTCGATATGAACGTAGCTTGCTTTGTGCGCCGTTTGCTCTGTTAACATTATTAAGATTTTCTGTCCCATTCTGTTTAAACAACTCAAATTCTTTTATTGGATCATTCGCAATATGGCATTTTTAGTGTTGTTTTGGTTATCGTCAAATATACAGTCTAGTTCTAGCAAAGACATATGATTTCGAAATTTATAGAACCAATTTTTGCACCTATTTTCACCATGTTTCATGCACCATTTGGAAGTACGTTTGTTGAGGCGGTTATCGTCCATTTCCCTAAATCTAACCCACCGGCTTCCCATTGATTTCCAGATTTTGAACGACGTTGGCGTCCAACCCATATCTCCTTGGACTGCAATATTTGGCGTATACTTTCCCACAGCCATAAAATAACGACATGCTCTGTTTTGAACGGCCTCTATGCATGACCTCTTGCTAGTCCCCCAAATACTTGACCCATATTCAATGACAGGCCACACCAGCGAGTCATACAGCTTAGTAAAACATTCAAAAGGAAAGCCACCGTTTTGTTTACTTTTATGAATAACTAAACCGAGTGCCCTGCTAGCAGACTTTGCAACATTCGATGCCATGATATCATAGTTCAAGAATTCTGTGAGTGTAAGTCCTAGATAGTTATACTGATGGGTAATTCCCAAGCTGAGATCTCCGCATTTAAAACTGAAAGATGACCTTTGGACAGAAGGCGTTCTGAAATGGACAATGTTCGACTTTTCACCGTTAACACATATGTTGTTGTTTCTGCACCATATACCCAAAGTATCTAACATAAGTTGTAGGTTTGTTTCATTTTCAGCTATTAAAACCAAGTCATCAGCGTAAAGGAGGATTCCTACTTTTTCTCCGTCAATATCAACGCCTACATTCAATGAGTTGATTGTTTGAACTAAGTTATTAATGAATAAGTTAAACAAGAGTGGTGAAAGCAAACAACCTTGTTTCAGGCCGGTTCTAACATTAAACCAATCAGTATGGAGCCCATTTAGACGTATGCAATATTGAACATCCATATATATAACTTTGATGACATTTAAGATATTCCCAGCCAGGCCTAAGTCTTCTAGTTTAGACCATAACAAATTGCGGTTGATGGAATCGTACGCCTTCTTGAAATCTATAAAAGAGGTGAAAGTTTGTTTGCGTTTCAACTTGCGTGTTTCAATTATGTTCGTTAAAGACGAAATGTGGTCAATAGTGCTTCTTCCACTGCGAAAACCATTTTGCTCATCTGCTAAGATATTGTTACTCTCTGTCCACTTCGTTAACCTATTGTTAATTAAGGCACAAAACAGCTTATAAGATGCAGGCGCGAGTGCTATTCCCCTATACGACAATGGATCATGTTTGTTCAAATTAGAAGACTTTGGAATTGGGTTTAATACACATTTAGACCATTCTTTAGGAATTTTTCCAACGGAAAAACATATATTGAAAAACTTAACTAGGAAAAGACACATGGCTTCATTCTTCAAGACGTCAACTGGAATTTCGTCGAATCCCGGTGCTTTGTTGCATTTTGCGCGTTTGACAACTTTTTTAAGTTCATCGCAAGTAAACATACCATTCATTTCAGGGTCGTTCATCATAGGTTGTGCAGCGCCTATAGCATGTAAAATATTTGCCTCATTGTCTAGAATCTCATTTTCATTCGGGTTAAACAAATTAGAAAAATCATTTTTCCACTTTTGCAAGACTGTTGGGATATCATTGGTGATCGAACCATTTTCAGACTCAACTTGCAACGGAATAGTAGATTGACGAGCATTTGCAACCCCAGTAGAACCTATTTTCTTCCAAAATTCTCTCTGGTCTAAATTTTGTGCTGCTATAAGGTCATCATCTTTACGTTTTTTAAAATTTCGTTTATTACTTCTTACAGCAAGATCAAATTCTTTTCGTTTTGCAATAAAATCTAATCTAAGTTTTTTCTTTGCTGTAACACATTTTGATTTTAAACATTCCCTTTCCATAATACATGTTTCATTCCAAAGTGCCGTAAGTTCTTCATTCCACCAAGGCTTGTTTAACCTGCGCTTTTTATTTGAACTTCCGTGTTCAATTTTAATAGTTTTCTTCTCTAGCTTGTCTTCCATATTAATTTTGATTACATTGCAAAACTCATTATATGCGTTATCAATACATAACTGATCTTGAATGCTTGATTCTAACTGAAAGATAGTTTGTCTAAGTGCGTCTTTCGAGCTATCATCCGCTAAAAAATCATTTGGTATATTCCTAACATCATATTTTGTTTTAAAGGTTGTGTACGGGGCATTTGCAGGAGTTATAAACGAAAAGTCAAGAGAAAACGTCCATTGAAGAAATGAGTGATCTGGGATTTTAGACACAGGGTCCACTTGCCCTATTGCGCCCGTCTCAGTCGCAAGAGTTGATGCCCTTTTCACCGAAAAGTTCGATATACTTTTTAAGTTTTCGTATGGTACTAAACAATAATCTACCACTGACGACCCCCTTGTTGACACATATGTAAAATCGTCCTTAACAGAGTTTCTACCATTAACAATACAACAATTAACATTGATAAGAAAGTCTATAAAAATATCAGAGTAAGCATTACTAGTAAAATCCAAAACTGTTCTTTGAGGTAACTGATCGACGCCTTCTATAAAATCAGTAGCGTCTCCACAGCGAGCATTAAAATCACCACATATGTAAAAAGAGCCTAATCTTGATATTGTGAAATCTGGCACAATAGGTTATCAAAGAAATCATTGGCATTAACTTGATATGACGAATTAGCTGGTACTAAATAGCAAACACATGCTAAAAAGGAATACTGTTTTTGTTTATGTGTAAATTTAAGCCATAAAATTCCTTCTATGGTATCATCAAGAGTCTTCACATCAAATTCATTTAAAAGTTCTTCCTTTACAAGAAAACAGAAAATCAATAAATGAAGTTCAGTTTTCCTGGTGTGTTATAATTAATGTTCGAACGCATGTTGGAACCAAAAGTGTAAAAAAAATAATGTTCCAGGTTCATGCATTTTGCGGAAACGTGCAAACTGCGGATAATTACACAAGTGCAATATACATTCTAATTCGACAGGTCATCTCGAAGAACAGATTTATGTTTAGCATGCAGATAAGTTTTCAAAATCTGACTTCGTGCAGAGGAAGAGAAAAAGATAGACTTCATGACCATACAAAATATATATTTGTTTTTTAATTGAACAGCTGCTGTGTAGTTCGTGACGATACGACCACTTGATTCGGAACTGGATAAGATTCGAAACCGGATAAATTACTGTATGTTCCGAAAAACTCTATCAAAGGAGTGAAAGTGCATCACTGCTCTTCTGAATCCACTGTTATTCAAAAATGCGAAAAAATATACACCTTAAACTATTTATATGACATGAATTCAAACGTCGTTTTAGGACGTCAGATTGACGTCAGTTTTCAGACGTTAAACCGACGTTGGCTTTAGCACGTCAGATTGACGTCTAGTTTTGACAACAAACAAACTTTCAAAATCAACCTACTCCAACGTTATTATGACGTTGGAGTCTGACGTCAATCTGACGTCCAACGGACGTCAAATGTCTGCTGGAAGTAACACAGAAAAAAAGAAAGGAAGAAAGCAAAAGAAACACACGAAACGAATGATCTGATTTTTACCCAAAGTGAAGTTTCAATAATTTGCACACCACACATGGTCAGAAGTATGAAAAACACAAGGTCTAAATCACGTCTTGATTACGACGTCTAACTGACGAACTAGTTTGACGTCAAAACAACGTCCAATCCAGACGTCCAAAAGACGTCAGGAAATGACGTCTGATAGACGTTGGAAATTGGTTATATGACGTCGCGACCAAAATATAACCAATATCTGACGTCAAACAGACGTCAGGTGCCTGCTGGGAATGCACTTTTTACATCACCTTTCACGTGAAGTCGATTAAAGTTGCGGAATACAACATTATTCAACCATAATTATCAGAAAACACTTTGAATTAAATGCTGGAAAAGTTCCCAGGACACGACTTTCTTTGAAATGAACCTTTTAAACTGACAGATACATTGCAATCCCTGCTGGGAACAACAGCCAATAGATATCTGTCTTCCTAAGCCTAACGCTTACACCAGGTGATAGTATGGTGTACCGAGAGGGTCAAAAGTCAGTTCCAGTGTGACACTATAATTATTTAACGTGGCACGTAAATTATTTACGTAGCACGTTAAATATTTAACGTAGTACGTAAAATATTTAACGTGGCACGTAAATTAATTAACGTGCTACGTTAAATAATTATAGTGTGACACTGAAATTGACTTTTGACCCTCTCGGAACCCCTTTGCTATTCCGTATCACCGCATTCGCATGTGACCAATCAAATAATTTGTTACAAAATAATGTCTCCGCCCACAAGTGAATAAATACCGGTATCGTAAGTCTTGTATCGTTTCTAAGCGCAGGTCCATATATACTGATGTCGCCCAACATTTAAAACGTTACTTTTTAATCCAATTTTTATGGGTGTTTTTCGTTTCTATTGATCTGTTTATTAGATGATATTGAGCCAAATATGTTTTAATGCTGTGTGCACGTTTTCGCCGACCTCTTTTAGTCTTGCAGGGTAATGAAATCGGCATTTCTCAGGTGCTCATGCTTGATTAAGGGCTATTCTTTTTAGTTGTTGACGAAAAGATGAGCAAACGCGTAGTCACAAAGTTTGCTAGTATTTAAAAACCGTATCATCAAAACTGTTTAATACTTGAACTGTGTGTTGTTTTTCTTACTTTCTTACAGGTATGGAGCATTGATCGCCTCTTCTTAAGGATCGGAACAGTTCTCGTCATGTGTCACCATAAAGTAAAAGAACGAAAATGACCAGCTTGACAAGAATCATTTGCCAGTGCATGTACTTGACGACACGCTATGTTATACATTACGAAATATATATGTTTTGGCGCAATTAGTAAAGAATATACTTCCCAAAATAACCGATTAATATAATTTACGTGGTACGTTAAATAATTTACGTAGCACGTTAAATAATTAACGTGGCACGTTAAATATTTAACGTGCCACGTAAATTAATTTACGTAACACGTAAATTATCTTACGTATAACATAAAAATATTTAACGTGCCACGTTAATTATTTAACGTGATACGTAAATTATTTAACGTGCTACGTAAATTATTTAACGTGCCACGTAAATTATTTTAATCGGTTATTTTGGGAAAAAGGTACAAATGGGCAAATATCAGGAAAAGGCGCAATCAGATTGTAAAACCAACCCCAAAAACCCAGGTTGGGAAAAACAAAAATGACACTACGGTACTTTGAAAACATATCGTAAGCCGAGTGAGCGGCTATTTCCCATTAGGCGACCACTCAGTTCCCCGAACTTAACTAAAATAAATGAAAACGCACATAAGGCCAAAACAGCCCAAAAATGTTGACTCGACAACATAAAACAAATAGAACCACAACAGAAGTATCGCATTGGAACGATCAGTAGTAGATTCCGTTATAATTTGATATTGCAGACTTGCTGCTAAATAACGACGCATTCTTGAAGACCCAAGTGTTGGTCTTAGTCGAGGAAGCAAGGAATCAGGTGAACACCACTTATCTTGGACTGACGACCAGCTACCCTACACAAGCCAAGCCTTAACCCAAGTTCGAACCTGAGCTGAAAAGCGAGTGTTTTATCCCAACGAATATCCAGTCTTGCAACAACTTATTGAACCTCTGTGAAAATCAACTTATCATTTCTTGGGAAACATAAGATAAAGGGTTGTAGGCGTTTTTTAACAGTTTGAATGCATGTATTTGAGTGAGTGTGTGGGCGAGTGCATATGCGCAGCGGATCCAGAGGAGGACCCTTTACTGCAAAGTATGTTCTAAGCCGAATATTTACTTCGAGTGGTTGCGCAAGACAAATACACTATTTTAGAATTCATGAAATAACGCATCAAAACTCTTGCAGGCCAAGACAATCGAAGAAATTGGTTACTTCCCTTATGTCATATAATGTTGTTACATAGTTAAGTACGTGTTCGACAAATCACGAACGCGTCGGATGTGATTTCCCTAACCATGACGAGCTTGAGCTTAGATGTCAAGATGCCAACACGAACTTTTTCCTTCAGTTCGCGTCATAGATGATTATCAGTTACATTTTGATTGAAGTTTTTAACCGTTCGCTACAGTTTATTCAGTGATTAGAATCGGAACATTTGTTTAGGAACAGACCATTTGATGGAAGGGGTCTAGGTTGTTTTTCCCAGAATACATTTTTCGCCTGCCAGAAAAACAGGATAATTTCTAAAACCGCTTTTATGTCAGGTTTTTTTTTGTTTTTTTTGGGGGGAGGGGGGGGGGGGTTCGGAAAAATGGAAGCATTTTGTTTTTCATATTATTACATGTTTGATCAAATTTATTATTTAGGCCTATTATATACTGAAGTATCGAAGGTGTTCAAACTTTGTGTTCAATGACATTGTAAGGTCAAAATGTTGCCACACTATCTAGAGTTTCTTAAAAATTTGAGCAGATATGTAAATTAAGTAACTATATAAAATATCTTAAATGCTATATCATATATCTAATATAATAATCTTATATCCCGTACACGATAATAATAGTGGTCTCTTATTCTTTATCGTTTAGATGAGAATTTATTTCGACTGGGGCTGAAAATGTGACTTCAATGACACAAATCGGCTATTTGTAATGTAATAATCATCCTATCAGCTTTTCGAAAATAAATTAATGAAAAAAGGGGGCAAGCCACCATCTTCCATAATGCCCATGATGCTCTGACGTCGCGTCGGATATTCAGGCACAATTTGCGATTTTTTCACGTTCTTTGTGCTAAAATACAGCCAAATCAACATTTTTGAAGTAGCGTTATGCAAAATACATTTAAATAAAGATCTTTAACCGAATGTCGGTAATTTGTGTAACCCGAACCCGAGTTCCGAGATAGCATACCCGAGTTGAAAATTTAAATCTTATAACACAACCATAAAAAAGAAAATAAAGAATATTTAACTATTTGCTTTAACTAAATACACCATTCTCCATTACTTTTATACCAAATATTCCAAATATGTAATCTTATTTGCTTTTACAAGCATTATTTCGGTTTTGAACTTGGTAAAATGTGTAGGCGGAATTTACTAAGGGAAGTAAATCGCGCATAACTAAACAGTAATAAAACACGGTACCGACGGCGGGAACCCGGGGACCAAATTAATATTGCGCGCAAAGATAAGTATGAAAATTACAACAACTGTAGTTTACAGTATCCCCCCACCCCTGTTTTTATAGGGTGTTTATGCTTCCTCAAAGCAGTGATTGTGGATACACGTAAAAACCGACTCAGTGAGGCGGTTCTAACGAATACCCACAATTTATGTTTTAGAGCGAAAAAAGGAAAGAAAACAGAGAAAGAAAAAATAATATGTACTCGAATTAGAGTGAAACAAAACACATATAATTGAGCCACCGCATAAGAAAACCAACAATCGGCATATACGAAAACAAAGGCGCAGACCAGCTACTCAGTAGCTTCGAAGCTGATCAGCGCCTTAGTTTTCGCTACATGGATAGTACGATTCCCGCCTTTACATTTTAAAATAAAATCATCAATTTAAATAATCCAGCCTTAAGCCATCCCCAGTGCTTGTACAGCTCGGTTTGTGTCGGACCTGTTCGGAAACCATGGGCATATTTTCAGAAGAAAAAACGACACAAGCGAATGCCGTTTTCGCTATGTTCAGTCAGGGTCTCTAAAGACCCTGGTTTAGTACACAGCGTGCTCAACTCCTTTATTCTAATTGAATGATTAGTGGTGTTTATCGTTCCAACAAACAATTTTTCAGTCATGCCGAGACAGAATCACCGCCTCTTGTGTATTCAGTTTGGGGTACATTTGTGAGTAGCGCTACTCGCTGTAATAAACGGATAGTATTTGTTTCTGATAAACAGCCATATAGGATGATTATATTTCACCGGAAAGCTGTTATTTTATTCTTTTACAAAATATATCTTTCAAGTATTTAAGGCAACTATGACTGTCATTTTATTAATGAAATGTTTGCACAGTACAACAAAATAGACGTTGTAACTTGTAGTAAAGAAAAGAATATAGCTGTTTAGTTTAAACTTTATTTCTTTTGTATACATGTAACAATCAATGTAATACACATAAATACAACCAGTCACAATATACAAATAGGATTCAGTAGAAAGTCCTGAGACTTATATAAACTGTTTACCATTGGTGCTCTGTTAATATTACAGTACATGTAACACGATGACTAAGTAGTTTTTGAATATCAAATGATAGTACCAAGTAAATAAAGTGAAAACAGAAATAAACAATATGCATGTATAACAAGGTAGCCTATACAAAGATATACAACATATACATAGAGGGGCGGGGGTTGAGGCGAGGTGGGGACGGGGTAGGGGGAGAGTGGTGCCTTAGTCGTTACAGGAAATTGTTGTGAGTTACTTAGTTTGACAATAAGCTTAAGCCGTACGCCAAATTATTTTTAATTTAGAATTCTATTGGATTTTAAATCTTCTGGATTTGATTATCAATTCTTGGACACATAACATAATTGCTTTATTTTGATCAAGGGTAGCTCTAGGATCACCGTAGAGCAGAGTTCGCAGTGTGGGATCACAGAAGGCTGAGAGTGTATCAAGCATCTCTTGTCGTATTTAAGCATATATTGTACAGTTTAACAAGTAATGATTAGTGTTTTCAACTGAACCGCAAACACACAGAGGACTATTTATTGTATTTTTTGAAACCAGGTGTTGATTTAAAGAGATGCAGCTAAGAATAGTAGCGGGCCCAAAATGGAACCCTGAGGGACGCCTGCTTCAAGAGTTGACCAGTCTGAAGAAACACCAGGGAGAACTACCCGCCTGTTCATTTCACTGAGATAGTCGGCAAACCACTCCAAAAGAGTTCCAGAAATCCCTACACATTTTAATTTAAATAAAAGATTTATATAATATGGTTTATCTATAAGACTATATGGCAATGGTACATTGTTATAGCGTTATACTGATACCATTTTCAGGGCTCTCATGGCATTTGTAGCCGAGATATAAGTAATTTTTTTGGTATTCCCACTTCATTTTTGGTGATTGTTTTCTAATTCATAAAGTCCTCATTCATATCAATACAAAAATATCTTATGATTTATATATCTGATTACATGATTATAGAACATTGTCCTTGCAATCATTTGATTCCAATTGCAGTCTTAGTAATAATTTGATTCCAAAAACAACCATGTAGGTCTATCAGTAATCATGATACATGTGTTTTACATGGTCTCCTTCTTAACTCTTCCGCATCTATACTCCGATTTCTAACGATTTTATTAAGGCGATCGCTACTGACAGCCGGCTGTCAATAGCGAAAGTTCGCTACTGACAGCCGGCTGTCAATAGCGAATGTTCGCTATTGACAGCCAGCTACACATTTTCATATAAATTAATGTGCATAAGTTTATTTCTCTATATTTATATCTAAAATGAAATGGCTTCATAAATCCTAGTAACAATCAACCCCATGGGAGTCAAACACATCACAAGGAAAGTGAATAACTTGAAATTCAGTATTTATTATTTTCATTATCAAAATATAAAATATTCTGTCAGAGCTGCACCAATATATTGTTATCACATTTATTATTGAAGTGTTTAAGATTTATAAAGTCATTTATTTATATACAAATTTATTTATTCATTAGATTACCCAGCAGTTTATTCTGAAAAAGATGTAGAAACATGATGTTAATCTGTTATGAACATTTGTACAGCACCGAGTCACGGACAAAATTTCAAATTGTATTCAACAAGATAAACTTTTATCTATTTCCTGCAACTTTATTACCATTTTAATCACTTTGTATCAGTATTCCTCCATTTTATACATAAATGTCTGAATGAAGTAGTTTTCAAATCGAGATCATAGTCAGAATTTACCACATGCAAGAGTTTCAACAAGATGTGATCCGACATGAAAATTATACAACATTTTGTATCCAATTTATGAAGAAATCTGTAATTTTGATGATTTTTTTTGCTTCCAAGCAGATAAAAATGTTTAAATTATCATGTTTTTGTTAAATACAAAGCACATTCAAAATCTGCAGGAATTTATTTATTTCATTCCCAATAAGTGTTATCCCCAGTATGAATTATTCCCCAGTAAGACCTAAATGTGTGTGGACTTAGCCATGACCCCTGTTTATGCTAGTCTGGATGATTCAACTCACCTCAGGCATCATTTAAACCCTGGAGTTCAAGTCTGACATGATACAGGTACAAATGGTACAAGAGTAAATGACTTCAGGACTGTATTGATTTAGAATTTTTAAGATCTAGATTTTGGCCTTTTGTCCCAGTCACCTAATCCCATTTCCAGATCAAAAGACTAGTCCCTTGGATTTGATGGCATATATGGAATACAAGCCCTATATTTAGCCTACTTTTTCCAAGTAAAATGTATGCAGTTGTCAAAAGATGGACTTTAAGAAACATTAATATGAAGAGAGTACCATGTTCAAAAGATATTTCAGATTATTTTTATCTCTAGCCCTACCCCAGGTATGTACCATTTAGCGTCATGTCATAGACTATAAGCTAGAATCATAAGGCTTTAATGTTATTCATTTGTCTGACAATATTGACATTAAATCTAAATCCATATCAGAAACCAACAGAAATAAATTAAATCAGAAATATATAGCTGGCTGTCAATAGCGAACTTTCGCTATCGACAGCCGGCTGTCCATAGCGAACTTTCGCTAATGACAGCCAGCTCACCTAGTTGTTTATCAAATTGGTTTATAAATCACTTAAAGTCTATCTGCCATACTAGAGTTATAACAAGATGTGATCTGACATGGAAATGTTATGAAGAAAGTGTTATATTTAAAAGATCTTGGATTATTTTTATCTCTATTTCTATTCAGGTATGGACCCTAAACTAAAGCTCCATGCCATTGAATGAAATCTACCCTTAAAAGTACTTATAACTTAAGGAATGCCTTATAAGTCACAAAGGGACTGTCAGAATATGGAAAACTTGAATAGAAAAACATTAATTTAGTTATTATATGTACCACAAATTTTAATGTTTTTTGAAAGTCCGACTTCTGGCCCAAATCCCAAACATACTTACAAAATATATGCTTAAAGGATACATGTGATGAACCTAGGGTCATATGATTTAATGCCATTCATTTATCTTATAATATTAAAGATAAGTCACCTGTTAGTAACCCACAAATATAAAGAAATATATAGCTGGCTGTCAATAGCGAACTTTCGCTATTGACAGCCGGCTGTCAGTAGCGAACTTTCGCTATTGACAGCCGGCTGTCAGTAGCCACTTCCTTTTATTAATGGTCATGAAAAAAAATCTAATGACTTACATATTTTAGATTAAATGCTTTAATATTACCTAAGCAACCATTTGATACCACTTTTAGGACCTTCGCGCTTTTGGTTGCCGAGATACATGTCATTTTGTAGATTTACCTGTTTATTTTGTTGTTGTTTTTTCTCTCATATTTCTAAGGTTTTCATTAATATTCATGAGATTGAATATCAGATTACTCTTTTATCAGACTTCAGGGTGATTATATACATTGTCATAGCATTCGTTTGATACCTCTTTCAGTATCCTAAGTTTATTCACAGCCCTTGAACAAGTGAATTTGTATGTATACTCAATATCTTTTTCTTATTTTCTTCATTAATATTCATGACTAAGTAAGTTCAATGATTTGAATATTATTTTTACATTTCAAATTGCTATGTCAATGCATTACTATCAGACCAATCAAAGTGTCTTAGAGCATATTCTTGGTGGGAAAGGTATATATAACCTACCTAAAATCCTTAAATGGCAATAGATTTTCCATTGCTTTCCCCAGATGTTCATCATTTTAATCAAAATTCATGAATATGAAAATGAGATTATTATCATATATGCCCAAGACATCAATAAATTTGTCATTATACTGTATAACTGGTGCAGTAACAAAGTGTGATAATGATAGTTTAGGATTAAAATCAGTTTATTCAGGATATATAAACATTTTAAATCACTTTTAATGTTTTCATCCGCCCTGGGACACTTTGTCATACCCCAAAGAACATTTCTAGCATGGATGCCGAGCATTAACAAAAAATGCCATCAAAACTTTTTTCTAGAGGCCCTAGAAATTAAGCATGGCCGACTATAAATGAAACACTGCTAACCACTGGCTTATCGCCTGCGTGTGTAACCGACAAAAACCTGTATTCGGGGTTAATGTTAATGCAGGCGTCATACATGTACCTAGCCGATTTTGGCACACGATGGCCACACGAATATGAAATTTTGAATTTCGCCCGATTTTCGTCACGAATTTGGTAAAAATGCTAAGACACACAATAGGTTGCACAGCCACAGAAATCTACTGAGTACTCTGGGTACTCTTGATACTTTGGATTTAGAAAAAAGAGGGATTGTTGACCTTCTATTTTTGTGTTGTCGCATATACAAAAGTCGGTTTTCTCATGATGCGGCTCATATGGAAACATTGGAAGGAATCGCCTTAAGCTTTCTAACGTTTCCTACTTAAGCGCAGTGAACGAATTTCCTAGATAAGCGCAATTTTCTTTCTTCACCTGGGCGGCTTTTCCCTACTTAAGCGCAATTCCTACTTAGTCGCCTCACACACGTATATGTATATGTACCAAAACACTGTAAACTACAGTTGTTGTAATTTTCATATTTATCTTTGCGCGCAATATTTATTTGGTCCCCGGGTTCCCGCCGTCGGTACCGTGTTTTATTACTGTTTAGTTATGCGCGATTTACTTCCCTTGGTAAATTCCGCCTACACATTTTACCAAGTTTGAAACCGAAATAGTGCTTGCAAAAGCAAATAAAATTACATATTTGGAATATTTGTTATAAAAGTAATGGAAAATGGTGTATCTAATTAAAGCAAATAGTTTAATATTCTTTATTTTCTTTTATATGGTTGTGTTATAAGATTTAAATTTTCAACTCGGGTATGGCTATCTCGGAACTCGGGTTCGGGTTACACAAATTACCGACATTCTCTTTAACCCAACTTTTAGACCATGTGCAATGTCGATATGTCTTGTGACGTATTACTGAATACACGGTCAATGAATGATAAAAAACGCTAACAACGCTAACGATGTCATGTCAGGCATTAAAAATTAATATTCTCCGCGAAAACGAGTCTGAGTTATCTGCAAGCTGCAACTGCAAGCTGCAAGTTGAAAATTGCGTAATTCCTTATATACTAGTTTCCAGTGTGAATCTAGGTGAAAGGTAAAATAAGTTGACACATTATAATTAAGCAAGAGGTCACTGCTGTGTGTGCTGCTGTTATTTCTTAATGAGATACTACAGTTGGTCCCATGGGAGGCAATGTTACAATTGGTAATGAGATGGTCAGAGATTGCATTTATATTGTAGTATGTGTAAACATTCATGTTTGAGTCAAAAATTAAATGTATAGCTCGAATTTGACCTCTGCGGCGTCAATGAGCCGGCGTCAATAGATCGCCGAGTCCACTTTACAGCACGTGAAATAAGCACTATTGAAAAATTGGTTCATTAATATATATGAAAGTTACATGTAGAATCATCAAGGTATGTAGCGCTGTCGGTAAGCAGGTTATGTTTGCATCATAGACGATGGAAACGTAGGTCGTGAGTTCGAGTCCGGGTAGAACTCTTTTTTTTTTTAATTTTTCCCTAATTTAAGTTTCATTTTTACAGTGTTTTCGGGTGGCGCTGGTGGTGCATTTATGCCTTTAAGGGGGCGATTTCTTTTTGACTAAAACATTTTATATTATTTTTTCATAATGTATCTTTTTATAATTTATATTCATAGATGAGTTCTTCATCGATGAGTTCTTTGACTGCTGTAAGATTGAATGAAAAATTCTTTCTGGCAATGAAACCTGAAATATATGATTTATACGTTTATAACATGGAGAACAAAAATATTTTACAGCAGTCAACAAACTCATCGATGAAGGCTTTGGACAAATAGCACCTGCTGATTGGGCGAGATGCGCAGACCATGTAAAATCAAATGAGCTGACATACTGGAAGAGGGAGGTTGCTAAAGAAGAGCAGCATGAGCCGGTGGTGATTGATCTGGCATCCGTGTCTGGTTGTAGTTCCGACATCGACACCGCTAGCGAGACTGAGGGATTATGAAATTTATTGTACTTAAAAATGTGAAATTATTCGAAATATAAATTATAAAAAGATAAAGATAAAAGAAAAAATAATATAAAAATGTTTTAGTCAACAAGCGCCACCCGAAAACTCTGTAAAAAAATAAACTTAAATTAGGGAAAAATTAAAATAAGAGATTCTACCCGGACTCGAACTCACGACCTACGTTTCCAACGTCTATGGTGTAAACATAACCTGCTTACCGACTGACCTAAACTTCGGTCTAAATTGCAGTGTGTGTCACCCGATCATTTATTGGTTTGTACCATATGTTTGTCAGCTGTGAAAAGAAAGCTTATTTTCTAAAATTGAAGTCTTGATATGGCTGAACGTGTTAGTACATTCGTAGGGTATATTGTTTAGCGTATTGTATGTCATCCTCCAATCACCCACACGTCTTATTTCTTTCAGTCGAAGATCCGCTGGTATGTTTCCTTGCTTAGACCAGTGTGAAAACGGACATACAACCTAATTCCGGGAAAGTTCAGGGTGCAGGGTAGAGGAGGGGTACTGCAAAAAGGGAATCCCAAAGCGGTGGGATCGAATCCCGTTGCTATCTCCATTTCTCTCTCTCTCTTTTATTTTCTTCTTTTTTATTTTCGTTGAACTACTTTATCTATGTAAGGAAGCTCGAATATCGAAAAATTCATCAAAAATACATAAAAAACTAAATGACACTCAAATACTTATAATTTGAAAACATATCGTAAGCCGAGTGAGCGGCTTTTTCCCACTAGGCGGCCACTCAGTTACCCGAACTTAACTGAAATATATGAAAACGCACAAAAGGCCAACCAACCCAAAAGTTCGACTCGACAACATAAAACAAACAGAACCACAACAGAAGTATCGCCTTGGAACGATCAGTAATATAAAATTACTGGGGGCTTAAACCGGTTTTACAGGGCCCTAACCTCACCCTCATCTTCCGCTGTGGTTCAAAACATTTAGTTAGTTGTTCGGTCCTCATGGTGAATCTCATACTAGTTAATGAATCATCATGGACACCCAAATAAATCAAGGTAACCACCATAATGAATCAAAGATGAGGACTCAACAGATTCAGTAAGCTGCCCGACGATGGAGGTCCCTGGGCGCCCAATAACTTATGAAATCCGGAGCAAAAGAAAAACATAAAAAGTCTCCGGGAGAGAAAAAAAATTGTGAATTCAGAGATAGACTACAGATTAAAGATAGAAAGGGAAATTAAAACAAATGTTCATAAGTAGGAGACTTGCACAAGTGTGTGTTTTCTTTACAAGACTCATTTAATTTCTGTCCAGTAGTTTTGAATCATGCAAATATGAATCGCTGCATCAGAAAACCAACAGTCTTGTTGCAGACCTGGTCTGACACAAACCGGGCAAAAAATTTCGGGTTTAGAAATTTCGGGTTAAGGAAGTGGAGGAATTGCACTAGCCATGTAGCGGTGATCAGCTTTTCGTATATACAAATTGTCGGTTTCCTCATGCGGCGGCTCATTATAACAGCATATCAGTATTGAATTTATCTCTAAGCACTGGCACTGCTCAGTGCGCATGGAAGCCTCCACAGGTCATATAGACAGTGGATTATGTAACGATCCAGACATATGATGCAATGGACTCTGTTAGAATGTCCCTCTTGAACTGGAGCCCTAAACTTAGTCTACTAAATAAAACAATATCACTTAATGAAAAAAAGTAAAGAAGTAAAAAATATCCAAAAGTATACAGCCATTTCTTCTCAGTGAGTATTTAGTAGACTGGGAAAATACTTTGATGCATGAATTGGCCAATGATTTGCACAGCTTGGAGTGTTTATCTAACCTCTAGCAGTCATGCTAATTAATGGTCTGTGAAAAATCAGATTTTTATGTCTTCTGAAATAGTTTAGTGAATGCTGTTTGAGTATTGGTTTTCTTGTACTCTTAGGCGCTGTTTCATTTTAAGTTTATTTATTTATTTATTTATTTTTGAAAGAAAGAAAAAATAAAACAACAACAATTTTTGACCATTTTGTTCACCATGCATCTCTTAATTGTAACTTCAAATATATAATAATTAGTAACGATTATAATATAATCATGATGGTTCGTCAGTCTACCATGCGGTCCTTCAGTAAACAAAGGCATAGGTTATTATCAAAGTTTTGTTTTCAATGTCAAATGTTCATGTCAGCACATTAGGTCAAAGTTTTCTTTGAGGTATAATGTCGGATATGCGGTCGGAAATTTTGATTAACGGTGAAGCATCAGCGGAGTCATATAACATAATTTTCAAATGTTCTCCCAAACGAAATGTTTGATTATATGGCAATCCTTCAATTATGAGTTTTATTTTGCAAGGCTTTGTGGCCACCCGAATGTCATTCCCCCTGCATTTTCTTCTGTCCAAGCTAGCACACTGTGACCACCTCACGTCAATAACTGCTCACTTTGCTCTGCGAATGTTGGTTATATATTTTTCAACACATTTTTCTTTATTTTTTTGTTTATATATGTATACAACTGAGCCATTGCAGAAGTTAAAGAGCGAGGTTGGGGTCCTGTAAAACCGGGCTAAGCCCTTCAAGTAATTCTTTACTGACCGTTCTAACTTGAGGCGGTTCTGCTGATATCTAATTTTACGTCCACTGTTTTCTACCTATTTGTAAGTTGAAGTTAGCCAGATGGCCACCTCAAAGTGAAAGAGGTAGCCGTCTCGTATTGTCATATTTTATATAGTGTCTGTCGTGTGCTGTCCTTTTCTTTCCCGCTTTGTGTCTGGATCGGAATGTTGAATATTTGTTGTTGTTTTTTTTGTTAAATCCGGACTAAAACATGCATTTAAGATATGATTTTCATCAGATAGATGAAAACTCGATCATAATATTTCTATATCATCATGCTACGTTTAGCACCTCGCGGTTTAATACGATGAATATTAAGTAGCCTAAACTTGTCACATAACAATGAAACGAACAGAATGATTTGAAGGGAAACCCTACATCTTGTACAATACTAGTATTACATGTAGTTTGTCTTGGAACTGTTGGAAATTATGACCTCCACTGTTTACCCTCTCTAAGTAAAGTATCAATTCAAAAGTTTTTCACTGCCGTTAAAAGAAGTCGCTTCTATATACGTGATCTATGTTTCACCCGAGTTTTTTTTACCAAGGAGGCATGTCCAAATGCCTCCAAATTATACATGCTTCTTTGGGACCTTTTCAAACAACAATTCAGCTACAGGTCTCTTGCCAATTATATGAGCCTCCATATGAAAAAAGAAAGAAAGAAAAAAAGAGAAAAAAAAACAAACAAAACAATTTGCCCATGCCATAACAAAGGTGCAGATCACGGTAACAACGGTTGAACCACGGTAACCTAAATCCGAAGCCATCTTCTCTAGTTGTGCAGCTCGGTTAGTATCGGATCACACCGGAAACCAAAATGCTGGTTTTTTCGTGCGGCGGCTTATCCAGTGTCACTGGTTTCATTACCGCTCTTAACCATTCGATCGTCTCATCACTGTACTTGGTTCTGGTTCTAGCCTCACACGGGTCACGGGTCACTGATGGGACAAGCCAAGTTCTGCATGTGGGTGTGTCAGGTGGTTTTTCCAGGGGTATTCCCGCTTTTGCTCCACCTACTGATTGGCTCGTCTTGGTATGGGTGAAATAATCTTGAAAGATTTTGTATAAAAAGTAAATAAAATTATACATTTTAAGGAACATGACGTTAGATAGGACCAAAAGAATAGCCCAGTCTTGAGATCCAGAAAGCGTTACGGAGGTAATACAGACGATACTGCCTGTGTTGTCGACCGAGACGATACTGAATATAGGGTTAAGTATTACGGCCTCTGTAGACCGACTCATGACGGTAAATGATATTAGTGATTTCGTTGTCGACCAAGGCTACAAATGCGGTTGTCGGTCGTTACGGTTGTCGATGACTCGTTCGACAACAAAATTGCACGTATGGTATACGACTGTCTCTGTCGACAACGGTCTGTGATGCTTCATTAACGAGGTAGGAAACTTCTATGAGAACCGAACAAATTCTTGATACATGTAAGATTCACATCAGCCAAAGGGTAAGGTTTGGTGCCAATAAAATCCATTTAAGCCCCCCCCCCCCCCACACACACACACACAATAAGTAATTTACTGACCGGTCCAATGCGAATCTGTTGTGTTTCATCTTTATGTTTTCTGTTTGTATATTTGTTTGCTTATCATTCTTGGGTTGAAAGTAGCCGGATGGCCACCTTCCTGGGAAAGAGCTGTTCATCTTGCTCTTCATACGTATACGTGATGTTTTTATATCAAGTTTTTTTGTGGTGTATATCTTATTTTGTCATAATTCTTTCCCGTTTGTTGTCTGAGTTGGGATGTCTGAGTTGGGAGCATCCATTCCTGTGCTTCTTTCTACTTTACAGGTAGTACTATTTGTATAACTCCGTGATAACATTTTTCAAGCTATTTATGTACTGACGTCAATAAAAACGCCTCATTGAAAATGTTGCATAACTCGGCCAAGAGATACGTGTACATTATGAACGAAATTTGCAGTTTTCTTATTTTACATGGTCTCTCATGGAATAGCATAAACCTAGAACGGTTACGGTGCGTAATTTTCTCAAAGCGTGTGTGGGTGCACCACCTTTATGATTGCATCCTGTCGTCAACGTACAGACGTTTTTGACCTGAAAATTTGTGAATGACCGGCAAAGTCATTTTACAGACCCTAAAACAGCAAAATTTTGAAATGTAACATTACTGGACTACGAGAAGTTGAAATACTGAAAACAACACAGGGACGTTTCAAAGGAAAAGAAACACTAGACGGAACCAAAAACTGATACAGCGCGGTATCTTAAGTTCGAAGCGACTCCATAGTCGGGGACCATCGTTTCCCTCGGTATAAGAATCCCTCTATCGATTTTGTTATTGTAGCGTTTTCGCTTACGCTCCTGCAGCAAAATCATTTTGACGTCGACGTCTTTCATCCTTTCAATATCTTATGATGAAGCGTTTCACAAGCGACACAGTTTTATTCGGATGTACACGTTTAGTCTATTTTCACAACGTAGTCGCATTATTTCTGCTAAATAACCGAGAATGAAGCAATGGTAATCTGACGCTTATTTCCATAGACGTCAAATACACGTTAACCTTAAAGAAGTTCGATTCACGTTGAAAGGCAGTAGAATTAACAATGAAAACATTCTTTGTCAATTTGTGATTTCCAAGATAGGCTTGACTTCAAATCCACACCGAGGTACTTTGTGGTATCTTGAGCCTCCAGAGTATGTCCTTTAAGTGAATAAGGATGCTTAATGGTACTTGAACGAGGTCCAGAGATACTAAGTACACTGCATTTTTGTGGGTGAAACTCCATGCCCCACTTGGTTTCCCAATCCGCAAATGTGTAGAGATCTTGCTGTAGGTTGGTACAGTCTTCAGGACTTCTGATTGGTCGGTAAACAATACAGTCGTCGGCAAACAGTCGTGTTTGAGAATTGATCTCGTCTGGAAGGTCGTTAATAAACAGCAGGAAGAGCAGGGGGGCCAAGTACAGAACCTTGAGGGACTCCGCTCACTACTGGTACGCTGTCTGATGCACAACCCTCGACGACCACACACTGAGTTCTGTTACGCAGGAAGGATGAGATCCAGAGGTGGGTAGATCCTCGTATGCCATAATGGTGTATCTTCTTGAGAAGCCGACCATGTGGGGCACGGCCAAAGGCTTTAGAAAAATCTAAAACCACCATGTCCATCTGTGTTCCCATGTCTAAAGTGGAAGCCAGGTCGTGAAGGATGGTAACAAGCTGGGTCTCGCAAATTCTTCTCGCTCGAAACCCATGTTGGCTATCTGTATTTATATTTGTCCACGTGCTTCATGACGTTGCTGACAATGATATTTTCCAACATCTTGCAGCATATGCAGGTTAATGACACAGGGCGATGGTTAGCTGGATCATAACGCTGGCCTTTCTTGAAGACTGCTGAAACGTTGGCGGTTTTCCAGTCATCTAGGACGGTTCCTGACTGAAGGGACTTGTTGAAGACAATACCCACTATTGGTGCTAGGTCCTCGATACATTCTTTCAAATACCGTGCTGGGACCATGAACCGTGCTGGGATTTTCTTTCTTAAAAAACTCAGCACAGGACCAACAGTGTCTCACCCCACTGTAAAACAATGGCAAGTTTACAACTGACATTACAAATGAATGTAATGTTCATAATCAACAATTTTAGTCTGTTTTCATCCCCGGGTCTCCACTAAACTTATCAAGATTGGCCCGGATGAAGTAAGAGGATGACTATGCGAGCCCTGATGCAATGCCATTAAAATTTCAAAACCAAAACAAGATCATGCCACAGATTGAAATATTTAAGGTATACTTAAACTTATGTGTAACCTGAAACCTGGTAAGGCTGCTGGTTATAACAAAACTGGACCACTAATCCTGAAGGAGTTATTGGGTGGACTAGTCCCCATCATAAAGGCATCTTTGAAAGACCATAGAGACAGGTACTTTTCCGAGGGGATGGTGTCGAGATAATGAAACACATATAATTTACAAAAAGTGATTAGCTACTGGCATACTACTACCGACCAATTTCCCTTACCTGCATTTTGTCTAATATAAAGTCCTCGAACACATTCTTGCTTCAAACATTGTAAGGAGACCTTGACGAGCAGTGACTCATGTATGATCTTCGACGTGGCTTTCAGTCAAGTGAGATCCGATTCGTCATGCTGGTAGAGGATCTTTCTATGAAAGCTAGTAATGGAAGGCAAACTGATCTGATCTTCTTGGACTTCTCCATAGCGTTTGACAAGGTCAGTCAATCAAAAATGATATGGAAACTGCATTACTATGCAATACAATCTAGTGTGCTGAGCTGGACCCGTGCTTTCCTTGCTGACCGAGCTCAGCAGGTCGTTGTTTAGGGTGAGAAGGCTGACACGGCCCCTATTACATATGGGGTACCCCAGGGCTCTGTTCTGGGGCTGTCTTGTGCCTCATCTACATAAACAACGTTACATCCGTCTTTCTCTGGTGAAACTGCAAAGACCCCTGGGCTGCAAAGTATCTCTCCATGGAAGGCTCGGATAATAGCTCCGTACTCCAACATGATTTGGATAGACTGTCTATGTGGGAGTCTGGCTGGGACATGGAGTCTTCCCCTAAAGTGCCAGGCAGTACAGGTGAAAGGCTCAAAAACATATTAATGCCGCCTACAGGCTGTATGGTGTGGTCCTGGAGACTATTACATGTGCTAGGTATCTGGGGATCGATATTTCCAGCAACCTGTCTTGGGACCCTCACATAGACGGAATTACAGGCACTGCCGATAAAACTCCGCTTTGTCAAAGGGAATATTCAAGCCAAGATGTCAGATATAAGAGAAGTAATCTATACTACGCTGGTCCGTCCGCAGCTAGAATATGCTGAATCCATCTGGGACCCCAACCGTAAGGGCAAGATCAAACAGATTGAGAAAGCCAAGCGGCGGGCAGCACGTTGGACAGTATGTAACTTTAAAAGAATGGCAAATGTTTCAGACATGATTGAAACTTTAGCTAGGTTGGCGAACTCTCGAGCAAAGACGTGCTGATGCACGCCGTTGCCTCTTGTACAAAATAATCAATTTCCTGGTTGTTACACCCCTCCCTGATCATGGCCAGCCAAACCCTTGTTTATTCAGGCGTGCAACTGCACACCTCAAAGAACTACTACAAATACTCCTTTCCCCAATTGCAATTGTGCAGTGGAATCCACTCCCAAAAGATGTTGTTAGCTCACCAAGTCTTGGAGGTAGTAAATTTTTATCATAACAAAACCTCTGCATTAAATAATTCCGAACGGTCTACGGTCAAAGTAACATTTAATAACTATTTTATGTGCGAATCATGCACCGAGAAATCCACCCGAGACCCAAGTTCTGGCACCCGAAGTGTCACTACTTGGCATCATGCCACTGGTTGGTTCGAGAGATGCCAACATGTAAAACTGATGGCGAATATTTCTTCCATCCATACCGAGCATCTATGATAGATTGTTTCTTCCGTTTAAAAAGGTTCAAATAGGCAATGATCAGGAAAAGGCACAATCAAATGAAAAAAAAAAAAAAAAAAAAAAAAAAAAAAAAAAAAAAAAAAAACCGAGGTGGGAAAAAAAACTAAAATGACACTCCGGTATTTATAATTTGAAAACCTATCGTAAGCCGAGTGAGCGGCTATTTCCCACTAGGCGGCCACTCAGTTACCCGAACTTAACTAAGATATATGAAATGCACATAAGGCCAAAACAGTCCAAAAATTCGACTCAACAACAGAAAACAAATAGAACCACATCAGAAGTATCGCCTTAATTTAAATTACTGGGGGCTTAAACCGGTTTTACAGGGCCCTAACCTCACCCTCAAGATTCATATATAAAAAACCCTATTTTGAACCTCAACTTAAGATTACACTAATAACAAATTGTAAATAACAAGATTCAGTCTGATTTGTTTAATATTGCATTACAAGGCAAATTGAGTTCATTTTTATAGCTTCAACCCTTCAATGTATTATTCTATAGCTATATTTGTAATGGAAAAGTTCCATGTAGATATCCATCCGAGAAAAAAAAGAAGTCCGGTTTTAAAAGATTGTTTATTCGTCAATATGATTATTTTAGGATGTAAAGCTGTAGACATACAAAAAGTAAATAGATTGTTTTGTCAACTGGGACACTTAAAAGTTTGAAAGTTACTAACGTTTCAAATTAAAAAGTCTGCTTAGAGGCCATTGGTAGTGATTCGGTCGGCGGTCATCAGTCTGCGGTCTTTGCAAGCCTTAGGCACATTCGTCCCCAATTATTTCGATACAAATTGTTATTTCGGTTTCTAATCTATAAACGACATGCTTAAGACATGATTTCTATCATCGATTATGCCTGTAGTGCCTGTCTGTTCTTCATAATAATAATAGTTCATCGCGGTTTGTATTTAGCGCTACACTGCCGTGGTCACTTCAATAGTTTTTTTTTTATGATAACCTCGAAGGTACGAATGAAGCCGAGATAGCCTGATTCTCTTTTCTCTTCTAATCAAGGGCGGGAAAATGATTCGGTATCAATTAAGCATGGCACTGGTTCCTATTCCGAATATATTTACATATAACATAAAATTGATAACGGGAAACCAGCCGATAATGGCAACTATTTTTAGATTATTATTTATAGACCATAAATATTAATGATAACATGAGTAATGCCGTTAAGAGTCTGTCGGCCCCATTAGCTCAGTGTGTTAACCATCGATCTTCTAATCAGACTCTTACAGGTTCGAATCTCGCCGAGTATCCGCTATTCATTTTTTTTTTTTTTTTTTTTTTTTTTTTTTTTTTTTTTGTTATCATAATAAGCCTCTTTTCTTTCTTCATTCGTTTTTATTCTTCCTTTTTTATGGAGTCTATTTAGCAGTACGCTGAAAAAAGTTGTTCAGTACTTGCGATTACTGGTAGACCCAGACAGATGAATGTTGCATTATCAAATGAGCCGCGTCACAAGAAAACCGGATTTTTGCCTATGCGAAAACAAAGGCGCAGATCAGCTTCACAGTAACTGCGAAGCTGATCAGCGCCTTTGTTTTCGCTACACGGATAGTATACTTTCTCTTCTTATTAAATCCGAAATTTCAAGCTTCTATGCTGCTTCGGGGACTGGTCATGTTGGGATGTTGCCTCCATTTTACAGGACTTTTACACAAAATGAGGATGTCATCACATCCAACAAGTGCTTGAAATATTATCCAACTAAGACACAAACGGCTTATACGTATGGATGGTTTGACTTGACATGTTTCCTCGGCAGGCTCAGACAAGCGCGGTTAACCAGTAATCAGTCAGGAGTGTATTTAGCTTTACCTGAAGGCACAAGTAGCCTATATCTATTTCTTTAGGCCCCTATGGGAGGGGGCCCATAGTCTCTATGGTGAAAATAACAGTCACAAATGATTAGCGTGTGTCTAAGGTGTGTACAGGTCGTATAATAATCTCAGCATGCTGAAAATTTTGGATTGCATGTACTTTTGTACAGTTATGTTAAGCACACAATACAGTATAGGCGCGTATCAAACGTTTAATGTAACGCGTGTTGAACTTATTCGTATAAGACACATACCCGAGACACGTCGAGCTTTAAGCATGCTGCATGCTTAAAATACTTTAACGTACACCAAGCGTACAGAACGCACATGTACGAGGTTTGTGGACTCTGGAAAATATTCTGTTTACTTTCGTATATTGGTTACATCAACCTAGATCGATCCATCAGTGTTTATTTTTAACTATCGGGTCGTAGTAAATCGGTCAGCGACACAGGTAAGATATTTTTAGACGCGTAGTTTCCTAAATGAATACACTGTGATATTTTTAAACCAACTCATTCTGCCTCTCGCGACCTTGAAATAAATGTGTCAACATGGCCATTCATGTCATTGTCATGGGGAACAGATTGAATAAGTCATTATGCTTCCGTTAGGTTCGTTACGAAAGCCGTTATAATACCATGATGAAAATAAGATTTATTTTTTTCCGAACTCTTGATAACAAAGTGAGTAACTTAACCACTGCGCCACGGAGGCTTTTAACATCGTCGACCTGACCACAGTGAGATTGGAAACATTGTGTCCCATAAAACCATGATCAGGCTGGATAATCAACCAGGACATTCAATTATTCTAGCCACAATTTTATGAACAAACCTAGCAGATGCAGAAAGAAGACTGGTGCAGCCAGTCGCTATTAGAATGACGGACACCGATATCAATCCAATCGTCCTACAAAATTTTTTCGTCAGACTTGGTTATGGCGAATTTTCAACGGTTCACAAACTGTGTCCAGCATTCTTGTGTAACCACAGCTCACCAACCTACGGGAAAGGGTGGGGATTATGACTTTCCAGAGTTTTCAATGCCCTCAGCTAGAGACCTCTAGTCGAAACCGTGCTGTTCGTCCTGCCCTTCACGATAGAAAATCTCCTTGGGGCGGGGATCTTAATACCCAAACCCCATCATTTCCCCTGCATTGCCAGGACAATGAAAAACTGTCCCGCACTTTAGACCGGCTATCCCTCACCCTTCCCCGTAGGTGAGGCGTGATTACAAATTACTGGTGCGTTATGACTATAATCCTTGCATTGTTTATTGTCATCTTCTCGTGACATGCTTTGTCCAGCCTTCGAAACACAGACACAAAATGTGACCGTTGACACGCCATGCTACTGAATCGCATTTAAATATTAAGAATATGCAAGTGGTATTTTGTCTTCAAAGGCGCTTTGTTTAACTGAACACATACAAAAGCATCAGGAAAACGTGTCCGTCATGGATACCATGCATCTTCAACCCCGCTTTTATTTAGAAAAAAAAAAAACTGGGGTTTGCAGGGGTATACCTAATTTTCTTATTTTTGATCCAAAACATACCTTGTGGGTATTCGGTTCTAACGTGTACCCACAATGTATGTTTGGGCAAACATATTAAGAATTTCATTTTTTGTTTGGTGAAATTTCAATATTCACCACTGAAAAAAAAATCTCTGTATTGCATGGCCATGTTTTTGTAATGGGTTTACTGTAAATAATCCATCCAGTTTTATGTACATGTAGGATAAACTTGACCTTACAAACACCAAAGCTTCCTCCTTTTGAAGTAAACAATAAAGTCGTTAACTTTAGGAAAATATGAATACTTTGTAACACAATTACACAACACCGTATAGTGAATGGACCCTGAACCACAATTCAAATAATGACTGGTCATTATTTAGCATGGTTGTCACGAATATAAAACTATATAAGGTCGTTCAATAGGAACATGAGCCATTTTTTTATATTATCTTAATATTTGTTTACCATGGTTATGATGGACATTCTAGTTGAAACTTGTCTTTATGCCTTTTAAAGTTATTCCCTTTTGAATTTCAAGAGGGAGAGAAATGATAATAAATAGTTGTATCTGTTAATTAAAAAGCCGACATGCCAGCGACAAATGAATCAGTGTAAAGATAAGTTGAAGATAGTAGACTGATGGTTAGTTTTGTCAGACTGGTAATGGCTTAACATCCCAGTCAACAAATGTCCATTTGTGTCGAGACGGAGACATAGCTGCAGGCGAGTTAATGAGTCTTGCTCAATGACACAACACGCCGCCGCATTTGGGGGTCTCGATACGGAGTCCGATGCACCCTACGACACTGTTTCACTACGCAAAACGTCTGGCAAGTCTATGTGGTTTTACACGACAGCTGGCCCGGTTAAAATTTACATTGTTTCTAGTCTATGTCTTCGTTTAACACAGCCGTTAACACAACAAATGTCCCAACAAATCGTTCGGTCAATTCGATTAGCTTTGGGGTTTAATGTCAGACAAATCTTCATGTTGTCTTACGGAAGTTCAGTTCCCCTCTTTCTAATACCATCAAGTATTTGAAAATAAAATCTGAAACATGACATCGCTGGTCCGAGAAGTTGTCTACGGAAAAGCCTCATGTGCAATATGGTGTTCAGAAGCTGGGAGAGTCCATCACGAAAACATGTCCGCGTTAACCTTTTATATAGCAAAAATAGGATATGCAGGGCTATACCTATTTTTCTTATTTGTGCTCCAAAACATAGATTGTGGGTCTCGGCGAGGCGGTTCTAACGTGGTTCGACATTCGATGTTTTTTAGCAAAAAATATTTAAAATCTGTATAACGCATGGGCAAGTTTACACAGATAGTACATTTCTTCTTCTACTTAAATCCGAAATTTCAAGCTTCTAGCCATCTTCTGTGACTGTACAGGCCGGTTTGTGTCAGACCTGTTCGAAAACCACATTGTTGGTTTTCCCACGAGGCGGCTCAATTATAACCACCAAGTAACAACTATGACTTTTATGTTTGGATGATTTGACTAAAACAACGATGGCTGATCACACATGCTAAATATCTGATTACATTGTAAACGAAGCAAACAATCGATCCCAAAATACTTCGTTGTCACTCTCTGGCTAAAAATAAATATTAGCGCGTATAAAGTACATCAGGGTAAATTTAAGGTCGATCGATAGTCTAACGACGATATCGAGGGTATATTGAAAGTAAACAGAATTATTTCCTCAGGCTTAGCAGGAAAAGTAAAGTGCTGTTGTTTAAGTTTTTTTTGTTTTTGTATAAATATAAGCAGCAATATCTTATGAGCATATTTGAGGAATTTGTTTCAATTTGAAGTATCAACACGTTAAATATGACATATTTTCTACTTAAGCGTACGTAGGGCCACACGGGACAGGTGCCAAAACGTCAACAAAATGTGACGATTTTCATATTGTGTTTTTTTTCCCTGTCAAACGGCACTTAAATATGTTATAACATTAAAACATTTCGTCCTAAAACCAAATAACACTGACTTCAGTTTCAGAAAGATTCCGACTTGGCGGCAGTGTTGTTTGATTTATGTGAAAAAAATCAGAAGCAGACCGAAAAATCTGTTTGAAATAATGGCGTAATTTGACGTCGGAGAACAGCCGACGCCGATTGTATGTTCCGTTAAGGAAATCACCCACAGATACGATGAAAATGTTACAAACAACAGAAACGTCATCGGTCTGTCAGTTACTATTTAGTTCTCAGTAGTTGTGGCACAGCCGATTTTCAGCTGCTCAGAAGTCCACCTATGATGATAAACGGAAGATCACCTGTCTGGCATGCTCGCCGCAAGAAATTGTTACACATGTTCAACAGGTGGACGAACAATTTTGCGAGAATTGGTATGGCGTATCTGCATTTGACAGCTGGATACACAGAGATAAAAATGTTGATAGCCAAGGATCTTTTGTTAAAAAAAAAAAAAAAAAAAAAACACCCTGAAACAAATGTATAACGTGCTGGTGGCGGCTTAAAATGTCAAGTAACGTCATATAGAGACGTTGACCTTTGCCCCGCACTCGGTTCGGAAGTGCAGGGAAAAGGCTGTAGATGACGTGTTTTTGTCAGATTTCAATAAAATTTCTTGTATATTTGCTTATAAAATACTTTTGAATTTGCGGCATATTTTTCCACACGCTCGGTGCGCGCTTTGTCTTATACGTTATTGACTGCGATAGAAAATTGAAGCTATTGATATGACACTTGTGTCATATCTTTTCTTGTTATAATAAAAATAGAAATGTGTATCTAAACATGTCCCAGCAAAGCATCTGGGTATATTTCAATATTACTTGTCACGAATACTAGTACAGCTTTTGACTTAGGAAGTATCTCTTCTTGCAGGTAAATCACACAAAAAAAGTTGTTGCCATTGACCAAAATTCCTGAGGTATTAAAATCTTTATTAGCGAGTTATGATACAGTGATCGATACAGTGACCGGAGAAGCTCACAAGAGCCACGTCATTGAACAGCTCAACAGAGGCGATGTCCTTTTCAGCCAATCAATCTCTGATCGCCAATAAATCACCACAAATGAATCGCGAATAATTAAAACGATGAAACAAAAGTGAATACTAAACAGAAGTGTCGTGAGATATGTTGAGACAGTACGGTGTCAGGTTTAATTTGAGTTCACATCCTTCCAATGCCCCCACTCCCCCGATGTCCAGATTACCCCCCTCCCCCCAATGTCCACATTAACCCCACTCCCCCAATGTCCAGATTAAAGTAATGAACCGCGACATGCAGAATAGTGAATGCGACAATGGAGAATCATAGACAATGGCGAATCACTCCTAAAGATATTGCAGAATTTCGTGAAACTTAGACAAAACATTATTTATTTTGTAACTCAGTCATTTACTTTAATCTATGCCTTGATGTTTGGTAAAAGAATGGAGTCAATATTTTACCGGACAATAAAATCTGGGTTGCTGAAACGCTTGACCCCTTGAATAAGATGACTAGTTTTTGTTCTGCAAAAATGACGGTCAGATAAAATGTGTTTGTTATCCCGTTTCTGGGCTTTTGATTTTGACCATTTTTGCTTCACTATAATGCCTAATACACCGCGTCCAATCGAAACGCCGGACGAACGGTCGAAACGCCGGATCTGCGTTGTTTTAACTCCGGATTGCGGTAGTTTCTTCTGGATTTGCCGCCATTTTCGAAGGAAATTTTTTCGACCAGGTAACAAAAACGTTTATTATAAATATTGAAAGAGTTTATGTCAACGTAAGCCGACTAGTCTGTTCGGATCTACATACATGTCTCTAACCGCCGATTGTTCTGCTGATGCATAAGCTCCGCTAGGATATGCAAACATTCGAGGAGATTTTTGTTTTACATGTTCGGCCATACCCTAAAATAGTGTTCGCCCCAAAAAGTTTCGTACTATTGTCATTTTCTACAAAGTATTGACAAACTGCTGGTTGATTTTGCATTTGTTCACGAGACTATATCGTTAGAAGCCAATTGCTCGTGATTTTTGCCCGAACAAGCGTACGTTTCAATAAAATACCGCAACATCAAAGTAACGCCGGATAATACGGCAATCTGAGTTTTCAAACTTGGCAAGTAACTGCATAGATTAATGTCTTTTAAGGTCTAGTAAGCAAGTGGAATACTCATTTTTGAGCAGAATCACTTATTTGCACATGTATGAAAGCTTGGCTTATTAATATTTACACCAGATTAATAACAAGAGATAGAGACATCGATGTTCATTAATCGTTCTTAGCTAGAGCTTTGGGTCTTGCAATAATAAATCAGATACTGTTTAAGTAGATCAAACATGATAGAACATCTCCCGTTCTCTCTGATATGAAATAGAATATTATAATAAAATACTATAAATGAAATTAAAATTGATTTTAACAATTATTGCATTACGTTTTTCAGCGAAATGCGCAAACAAATCAAACTTGGCTCTATATGCGTCGAGACGGCGTCGCAGGGAGCCAGCTTTCCCTTACAAGGCCGACACGCGTGTAAGAGCTGTGTTGTAACAACACCGGCGACAAACAGGAGGGAGACAAGTGTACTTATCCGTTCGGCTATTAGGACGTTTCTATTCAAAACCAGGAGAAAATCACCTATAAGTACGTATAGCAAATCAGAAGTAAGATAGGATACATGTATGTTATCTCAAAACCGTGTACTGTAAAAGCACGATAACATCATGATACTAATGGTTGTGTTCATTGCCTAAATTGTGTGGTCAGTAGCCTAGCTCCACATTACAACCTGCTGGTATGTAGCACAGCATCAGGAAAACATGTCCATGAAAAGTATACCCCCTAGAACCCCTTTTTGCTCCAAAACATAGATCATGGGTACTGGTTAGAACCGCCTCGACGAGGCGATTCTAACGTGTTACCACAATCTATGTTTTGAGCAAAAAAAAACCTCGCCGAGGCGATTCTAACGTGTTACCACAATCTATGTTTTGAGCAAAAAATAAGAAAAATATGAACACAATCTACTTAAAATTTTCATTTTTTACAATTTAAAAATCTCTGTTAATTGCATGAGCATGTTTTCGTAATGGAGTTGAATTTTTAAATCATCTACGTAAGTAATAACACAGCTGAGAAACACGTGGTATTGTATACCAACAAATTGATAAATGATCGGGTGACGCACAATGAAATTCTGTTCAATGTTGAGATGAGAAATTTGAGTTTTCTCCCATTACGTTTACTCTATTGACTGATAGAAATGTGCAGTCAATGCAGAAATTGAACATTTACTGAATGAAAGTAACATATGCAATCCAGATTATTTCGTTTTCACAAACACTTCCGTCCCATGAACATATAGTACTTCCCATACAGTAGTATTGAAGTGTTTGCGGAAACGAAATAATCGGGATTTCTTATGTTAGTTTCTTTCAATACATGTTCAATTTCTGTATTGACTGCACCTATCAATCAGTCAGTAGCAGAAACGCTGTAGGAGAAAACTCGAAAATATAACGTCATATTCATTCTCATTGTAGTGTGTGTCACCCGATCATTTACCTGTTTGTATGTAAACAATACCACGTGATTCCCAGTCTCAGCTTCTGCAGTGGTTCATAACATTTAGTTAGTTGTTCGGTCCTCGTAGTGAATCTCTAACTAGTCAATGAATCATCATGGACAAACAAATAAATCATGATAAATTCCATGATGAATCAAAACGAGGACTCGCAGAATGAGTAAGCTGCCCGACGATGGAGATCCCTGGGCGCCCAATAACTTACTAACTCCGGAGCAAAAGAAAACCACCAGTTGAACCCAGGTGGGCCAAGCAACAGACAAGAAGCTCCGGCCCCAACCAATAAAAATGAATAGCTTTATGTCTGGGCCATCATGTCGGGGCCATACAAAGACTAGTATTATCTAAATGGGACCAAATATGTTAAACATTGGTAAGAAAATGAATCTTAACCGATAATAAATTTCTGATTTCTCAGAATATCCTCGCTGATCTGAAAGGACCAAAAAGAAAATATAACCTGCACTATTGATGATGTACGGGGAGACTTTTTAGGGCCGCAACACGGCACAACACAAGCTGCAGTAATAACAAATAAAAATTAAAACTGAGATCCTTTAAGAGCAGCGAACACATTAAAGAGAAAGGGGTTGGGCCATACCGCGGTTTCGACTATTAAAGTCTCGTCAGTGACCCTTGAGATTTGGCAACATGGAGCCAAAGAGAATTACTGACATTTTGCACCTTTCAAAACTCAAGTAAAACTCTTTTACAAAAAAAAAAATCTATGTGTTTCAAATTGCAAACATATGGAATAAACAATGTTTTTCATCGCTTTCCTTGCGAAATAAATGAACCACAAATCACAGCCTGTATTCAGACAAACAAACCGTATTTATTCTATTTAGCGCATGGTGCACAAACGTTGTACTTAATTCTAAATGATAAAGTTTAGACCCAATTCAGCAGCACACATGATAAACAACAACAACACAAAAAACAGCAAAAATACGTAAGCCTTTCGAACATTTGATTATCATGCAATTTAAGTTTTCCAGCCTTGAAAGAATTGTCTTCATAGGTTTTACCACATTTACGCCGAAAGGTTTTGACACACCTACGCCGAAACAAGTGTAACATACGCATGACTATGTATTGAGCACTCATGCACAAGTTGTTAAAAAAAACATTGATGCGCTCTTCTTGGTACACGTGCGCTTAATATAACGAATACGGATTAAATGTCATCCACACAATCTGAAAAACCCATCCTCAGTCATAGGTCGCCTATGCATATGGATGGAGAAACTGTTAAAATGTCTTTTTAAGGAATGTCTTGCATGAAATGGGCAGTAGGACTGAATATCAATAAGTCTGTAAACAATCGGACCCATGGGGTTCATCTGCAATATACATGTATATTATTATCATAATAGTTAATCCTCTTCTCCCATGAAACCCAACTATTGTTCTTTTGTCCAGTGACTGTACTTCCTTACTCTCATGTGAGCGATCGTTCCCCTTGTGCTACAGTATTAAAAGAGAAACGAATTCTTAATTCGATGTCACCATCTGAAATTCCTGTTGTTTTTTTTTTCTTTAAACCCCTCTGAAAGTGCTCAATGCTTCCAAAGGGTCATATGGTAACTAACACTTAATTCACTTGACTGGGCAAATATAGGCATTTTTGGCATATATCTGAGGGTTAATTTGTTGTAGAGGTAGTATATAAGAGACCGACCTACACATAAATACCATTCCATAATCTATCGAAGTATTGCGGAAACCATACTTCCAAAACAGACTTAAAACCTATCAACCACTTTTATCTTACATGGCTTATCTTCACTGAGAAGCAACAAGTCAAAGATCATCCATTCTCAATGATGACAACCGAACGTCGAACTTATTTCTGGAGGTCACAGTCAGAAAGCAAAGTTCTCACTTCTAAGAAAGCGATGCTGCACAAAAATGAGTATGTCACTTGCGTACTAGACCTTACAAGACATCAATCTATGCAAATACTTGCCAAGTTTGTAAACTCAGATTGCCGTATTATCCGGCGTTACTTTGATTTTGCGGAATTTTATTGAAACGTACGCTTGTTCGGGCAAAAAATCACGAGCAACTGGCTTCTAACGATATAGTCTCATGTACAAATGCAAAATCAACCAGCATTTTGTCAATATTTTGAAGAAAATGGCAATAGTACGAAACTTTTTGGGGCGAACACAATTTCAACCTATGGCCGAACATGGAAAACAAAAATCTTCTCGAATGTTTGCATATCCTAGCGGAGCTTATGCATCAGCAGAACAATCGGTGGTTAGAGATATGTATGTAGATCCGAACAGGCTAGTGCTTACGTTGACACAAACTCTTTTAATATTTATAATAAACGTTTTTGTTACCTGGTCGAAAATATTTCCTTCGAAAATGGCGGCGAATCCAGTGGAAACTACCGCAATCCGGAGTTAAAACAACGCAGATCCGGCGTTTCGACCGTTCGTCCGGCGTTCCGATTGGACGCGGTGTAATATCTCTAGTTATGCAGTATGGCTGTTTTTGATTCAAATTTTGACATTGAAGGTATATATAAGCGTGGAAAGATGTACATGTACATTCGACAATAGCGAATCACGTATTGATAATCTAACTTTGGAAGGCTCACCCAGGGACAATTTGGTTTGGTCGATGACGTAACTAATATTAATCCAAGTCATGGTGTAACCATCTTGCTTTTAGGCTTATCTTGATTCGTTAAAGCAATAAGACATGTGTAAATCTGTATAATTGACCTTTCCGATATGGCATCCGCTGTTGTCAGTGAACGTAAAGCACCAAGGCAAATTAACATGATATTGTCGAACACCATTTAGTTTCGCATGATGATGGCACCATTTATGTGCAAAAATACCTAAATGGTTTCTTTGTGCTATATATAGACTTGTTGATTCGCCATTGTCGAGTTTGTCCAAGTTCGCCATTGTCTAATGCGGTAGGTATCATATCAACTGAGTTATCTCCCATTAGGAAATTGAATGAATTAAAATTATTGGTTTCATGTAAAGCTAAGATATGTTAGATGTTCTTAGTACCAACTAGAATAACATTTCCTTGGTCGTGTTTAAAATAATTGCGTTTGAAACTCTGCATATCATGTTTTGCAGCAACTACTAGCCGACAGAGTATTTTTCGAAGAAGGCTGGGTCACTCTGAAAATTGAAGGTACCAGCACGTGTTTTTGTAAAACAGAACAGGACCGTCTTTGATAGCAACAAAAGACATTCATGGAAAATGCCAAGTAGGTCACTGAAGGTGGGTAACGCTGCCTTATCCCGACGGCATTTGATGATCTTACACTTTCTCGGCTTGAGCGTTCTGTCTGAAGGTTGCCCAACGCATTAGTTGGTATACAATGACACTTGAAAGACCCATCGACACCATCTGAATAACCCGAGACGCGTCTTGCATAAGAAGCCATATTCTCAATTTTACTATGGAAATTCACTTGTTGTGAATACGAAGAAAACCTGTCTTGGCAAGTTTCCACACAAGTAAGGGACAGACCGGGCTGTGCAGCTACAACTCATGATAAGAGTCTTGAAAATATGTCATAGAAATTATAGAAAATGAAGAAGTCTACATGATCGCTTAGCTTATCAGAGTCTACGTTTATTTTTTTCTTGCTCAAACAAGTATTCTGATTGACAGCTGATCAGTGTCTACATTTATTTTTCAAACAAGTATTCTGATGCGCAGCTAAACAGTGTCTAACTTTATTTTTGCTGTTGCACACAAGTATTCTGATGCGCAGCTGATTAGTGCCTACATTTATTTTTTGCTGGTGCAAACAAGTATTCTGATGCGCAGCTGATCAGTGCCTATATTTATTTTTGCTGGTGCAAACAAGTATTCTGATGCGCATATGATCAGTGCCTACATTTATCTTTGGCATATACTAATTCATGGAGTCAAGAGTCTTGGAGCGGAGTGTATTGTTTTAAGTGTATTGTCTGGAGTCAAGGTCATGTCATTTAAGGTCAGCGGTTGACCTATGCTTGACTCCTGAACTAGAAACCAGACCTTGCCATTAAGGGTTATAGCCTGGTCAGTGTAGATATACACATGGCAAAAAATTAGTGAACACCTCTGCTGGTCTGAGGGCGAAATTGAAAATATGTACTTTATATATGTGGATACGCAGTTGTTCTACGAGCAAATCACATAGTGCCAGTAGCTGGTACTCTGCCTTAAAAACTTTGACCAACCTTCATTATCTTTTTTCTGAAGGGCACGAGTGGTCGGTTTTAAAGCCACATTTCCTTCTTTCGTACATGATAACAGTCTGGTAAATTTGTGTATCAGAAATTACTTTAGGATGTTCCTGTCAGTGAACCTTCTTCCAATAGTAATGATTAAAGTGTGTTCCCTAGTGTCTGATAATGGGTTTTCGTTGATATTTTGAAACTGTTTGTATAGATGAAAAAATTTCTTGGTACAAATGACCATTTTATTTTGTCGCAAAGTGTGCAGCAAACATTTTGAAAATCGGTTGACAAATAAAAAAACGTTCTGGTCAAGACAATTTTGATTAGGGATTTTCTGTACAAAAATCTCATGAAAGGGAGGAAAATAATTTACCACAAAAGTCTTAAATTCTCGGTGCTCAATATCACTAAATAATAAAATGACACAAACGACTTACCTGAGACAAAATCTTCATTTTCGAAAGTATCCATTTTCATGGATTATCTCCCTTGCCAATGCAAAATTCCTATTCCACAACTAATTTTTCCAATGAAAACTTTATCTGCTGACCGATTTTCAATTTTATTTTTTTGCATGTCCTATTAGGACAAACTCAGATCAAGAAGATAACGTTCAAATCGTCATCAAAAAAAAAATCATGACTTAATTCAGTTAAGAGTTTTGGTCTCTCCTTAAAAAGTGTTCTTAGTACATTGCAGATTTTATTGATTGACAGATGGAGGTTTACTAGTACAGTGTGTTTTTAATCAAAATTAATTTGGTTATCAGTAATAGCAGTATAAGCCAAACGTGCGCCGGGCGTGTTGACAAAAATGTAAAATTCAACATACGTTAGGAGCACGTCGGAGATGTTGGAAACGTGTAACAAGTGCATTTTGTACGCTCGGTGTACATTGATATACGTCGCTGTAGGTCGGTGCGCGCTAAACACGCGGCGTTTTGGGCTCAAAAGATTTTAAGCATACTTAACAATGTTATCGAAGCTCGGTGTGTTTAGGGCATTATACTTTCTGAATAAGTGCCACATGCGCCGGACGTGTTGACAAAAATGTAAAATTCAACATACGTCAGGAGCACGTCGGAGATGTAGAAACGTGTAACAAGCGCGTTTTGTACGCTCGGCGTACATTGATATACGTCGTTGTAGGTCGGTGTGCGCTAAACGCGCGGCGTTTTGGGCTCAAAAGATTTTTAAGCATATTTAACAATGTTCTCGAAGCTCGGTGTGTTTAGGACATTATAAGTTCTGAATAAGTGCCACGAGCATGACAGATTCCGAGTTTACGAGATATAATTTCAGGAACGTGCCCGAAGCGTCTATGACATACTCCAAATTTTTCAGCGTTTTGAGATTTTTTTCATACGTCCGACACACGCTTCAGTCACGCACTAATGTGTGACTTGCTAAAACGAGTTTAAGAAACAAATTAATTTTATACGTCCAAAATCTTCAGCGTGTTGAGATTGAGATTTTTAATACGCGTTTGGATTATATGCTTAAGCCACTGTCTCACTGGAATGCGACAACTGGAGTCTAGTTTGCAAATTGTTCGAGACTATTTCGCGACAAAGATGAACAATATAAACACAACCCTCACGTTGCACTCTCATTGAATGGACATTTATAAGACAAATTCGCGAATTTCGGTCTAATTTTGAAAATACATCTTGCGTCTGTCGCTCGACAGTCGCGATACATTCGCGAGTGTCTCACGATTCCCACAAATGTAGCTTTATTTTCTTTTCCATTCGTACGTCAGTCGTGAGACATTAGTGCGAGTGTCGCATGACATTCGTACGAATGTCATGACATTCGTACGAATGTCGCTTAGTTCTATTTTCTCGCCAGATAGTCGCGAGGTGTTCGCATGTTTTCTCAAGACTGTCACGCGACTGTCGTACGACATTTGTACGAGTGTCGCGAAGATATCGCATTGTAAATTCTCCTAAAATTTACGGCGACAGGTTTGCGACACACTGGGTTATGACTACTACGGCTTGTCATGGATATCGTAATACAGAGTGAGTAAACATAACAAGACGTAATAACCCTATTTAATTTGTTCATCCACTATCCAGTCGTTCGTTTCATGCTGATTTGGCTTTCCAAAAACCTGTGTCGTGTGTGTTGATAAGCAAAGGCAAAAACTTATTTTAGGAAATATTATATAACAGCATATTGGATATTTGATCATACCTGGTTACTTCAGTAATTCATTCTGAATCTAGACAATGCAAAAAACATTATCAACAAGCTTCCAAAATAAAAATTGATCTTGTGAAAAGTGTTCCTTAACATTTTTCCATCTGTATACCTAAACTTTATGATTCTGTTGGCAAATAAATGATGTCAAAACAATTTCCAAATAATAGCCATTAATGGGCTCAGCACAGCTTCATGCCATAATAGTTCTCCCATTTTCAGCTACCATGTTTCCGCTATCTTCAATGATTTATCTATCAGGGCTGACTGATTTGTTTATACAAACATGCCAAACCAGAAAGGCATTTTATCATGGACACTAATGATCATGGTATTGAAGCGAAGGACTCTCTCCCACTAATTAACTAAGTATAGGTATTTTCTATTATATAGACATGTCAAAAGAGTTGCTTCAAATGACAATCAGATGTGCATAGACTTACTGATTATCAAGAACTCAGGCAGAGGCTTATGGTTAATTGAATCAAATCATCTGACTGTAGCAAACAGTCTGGAGTTCTAATAAACCCTACCCTTGCTTAGTTGTGTCTAGTTATGTCCTCAGTCAAGACACTCGGACGCCTCATAGTGCTCTGGTGCCCAAGAGGACATGTAGCTCCATCTTGCAAAAATGAAGCTTATTGATGATGGATCATTGATGGGTCCAAGAATGTGATTTGGATCTGAATCTGAATCTGAATAGTTTACTGGTGACACGCCAAATGACATTATTTCACCAGGGGGTTCGGATGGGGGAGAAATTAGTCCCTTGAACGCACGAGTGAAGCGAACTTGGACACAGCTATAGTGATTTAATGTTACTTGTATCTACCCGTGTATATACACATGCACATACATGCTATAAATACAGGCAGAATTTAGCTTGATTGGCAGCGTGTCCAATTCGTAATGAAGCGGACCCGCGATGGATTATCGCATCCTGCACATTTCTTTCATAAAATATTGGCCGTTAAATATTTCTACAGCCGCTGATTCAAGAAGATCAATAATGGTGAAAGAAATTTGCACAAAATACTGGTAACATGCCTCTGGACGGCTTGAACAGTGTGGCTGACATTGACTGTCTCGACATTAGTTTGGCTGTCAACTGTAGATGTTAAGCACTTAAACGCAAACAAGCAAACAAAAAAAAAATAATGTTTAATACTACGTAGATGTATTATTTCTGTTGAAGATTTTTTTTTATATTTTTTTCTCTTCACTGTTTGCGTGTGTTCAGTGGAGGTACATCCTTGATACCACCGCTTTTATGTCCAACATCAAATTAATTGCCATTCTAGAGTATTAATTAAACTGTGCAAAGTGGTTCAATGGTCTGGCACATTTGATCACATTGCCTATTTTACTGCTAAAATAGTATGCACAGTTTGAATTTCAATTCACCCCAGACAGAATAAATGGGAAAGTATGTGAGTTCTGACAATTATGTCACAACTCTGGCAAGGTACAATGTTGTGTCACGGTTTAACTTCATTACTGGAAAGTCCTTTTTCCACATATTGTTGAAAACTTGTATAATTATGTCAAAACAGCAAACCCATATGTACATCACACGAAATAGAATATTCATTCTTATATGTGCACAGTTTTCTCAACTAAGAACTTCACACTGACAATGGTGAAAACACTTTCAGGAGCTGATTATCCTGCACAAACTGCATATTTGATCTGCAGCTTTGTTTTTCTTTATTCAACATACGAAATTTCAAGTGACAACTTTGGTAACATAGTTTTCACAACTACTGAATGGTAAACAGAAAGACAGGTTTTCTCACGAAGACGCAGAGTCAATCAGGGCTCAATGAGTTTATCAAACATTCAGGTCAGTCATGGCATGCAAATATTATATAAGATGACCTTATGTGACCACTAGTAATGGGGGCAGTACTGCTAATTTAATGTGTTTAGTTATATAATAAAGATGCTTCAAAATTTCCAAGAAGGTCAAGTCCAAGTATGAGCTATACCGAAGAAAAATCTCAACATGTGTAGCTTTCTACATGCTGTTTGCAAGAATGCTAATCATGGTCACTTTATAGGTTTTTTTTTTTACATATATTGTCTTGATAGGAACAGAGTATTTTTGTTTTAACATGTCCTCGATCTCTTCTCCTCGCCCCAGTTGTTTATAGAGAACATAGTCAGTTTACCACAGGCAGTCAGGTTATGCATCAGCATGGAGCACTGAAGACAGGCATAGCCGCATAAACTGTTCCCTGTCAAGTATTCCAGCTGTATTGGGAGGGAACAATAGTTTCCTCAACTGTTTATCTATAGTTGTTTGGACTAGCTTGCTTTAGGGACAGTGTGGTTATAGGTTTAGAACCCCTGATTTTTCACTCTGAGGACCGATGCGAAACAAATCAAACACTGCAATTAGGAAGTAGAATGTCCTGGTTTTATGTCTTAAAACTACATGTATATGTATCGCAGGTAATAATGATAATAATTAAAAACAAACCATTAAAAAGGTAAAAGTAGGAAATGACGCAATCAAAAAGAAAATTGAGGCGAGAAATAACTAAATTGACAATCAGGTACTTGTACTAAGGGAACATATCGTAAGCCGAGAGAGCAGCTGTTACCCATTAGGCGGCCACTCAGTTACAGGCACGCAACTAATATATGAAAATGCCATCACAGAACAGTCACATATTAGCATATAACCCAAACGTTCACCGGGAGTAAGAGAAATCTCAACACGAGGAGATGAACTTTATAAGCCATAGGCTTTCGTTCAAATCCTCTTATTCTGATATAGTATGTTACATATCGTATATGCATGTATACTGAATTTGAAATAAATACGTTAAAACCAATCTCAACACGCTGAAGGTTTTGGACATATAAAAATCATGTTAATTTGTTTCTTAAACTCGTTTTATCAGACACACATTATTGTATGACTGAGGCATGCGCCGGGCGTATAAAATCACAAAACGCTGAACATTTTGTTGTATGTTTGTGTTACGACCTAGACACTCTAAGCACGTGCTACAGGCAGGCATCAAACGTTAAACGCGCTTGGGGCACATTACTAAAGCAATATCTCATTAAATCGGAACGCGCATGTAGCTGAGCTTACACTGCATACCTAAAACGTGCGCCAAACACTTTCCAAGCATATTCAATGCACATGTAACGCACGTGAAACTTGTGCGAAACATATATGACACTGGCCCGAGACACGCCAAGCTTCTAGAAGTTTTTAAGTATGTTTAAAAAGCCCAAACGCGCCTAGAACGCGCACCGACCTACAGCGACGTATATCAACTTACACCAAGCGTACAAAACGTCAATCTAACGTGTCTCGGACGTGCTCCTGACGTGTTGAATTTTACATTTTTGTCAACACGCTGGTCGCAAGTTTTGCTTATAAGCTAATGTATGACTGCTAATTAAGGTGCAAACTACACTAAAATCAACACCAAAACGCAAACCAATTAGAACCATGGTAGGGTCTACGGCACTTAGTCTCGTGGTCCATGTGACTCTATTTATTGGTGTACTGATTCATAGTCACATCTCGGTAACCAATAATAAAATTATTACAGAAACGTGTTACGACGATGACGTTGACGGGTGACGTTATCCTGTCTCACGGCAGGTAGGCGTGGCACAGCGGGACATAATATATCAGTACATGTAACATAGTTTCAGTCGTGAAAATTTTGAGCTTACCTCTTACAAACATGAAGCTATTTCATTTTCATTTAACATTGCTAAAGCTTGAATGATGTTTTCGTTATTTAGCATTTGCTTTGCACCATACAAACACTGTCCTCGCATTTTTGGCAAACATTTGTTTTTCGATTGGCACAAGAGATTTAAAGAAGTCATTGACATCTCGACAGCGTGGTAAAACATGCACATGCATGCATTTCTAAAGCATCGTGCAGCATTAGAGCTCACGACCACGGGGTCCTGGGTATGAATCACATTGAATGCGAACTTCTTTGTACATGTAAATGTGTCATTCATTCCGCAGAGCCTTTCAAAATCAACAATCCAACTGAAATACACTTGAAAAGTGTTAAAATAACTATCATCACCATCATTACCCCTCAGTCACCGTTTTCTTAATCTCATCCTTGAAGATGTTTTGCATTGTTATATGCGCCTTTTCTGCAATTGGCCTTAAGCAGTATCCCCCTTTCATATGGGAAGAATATAACACCCTTTTGCACTGTCATTTTTTATAAACGATAGCTTACATGGCTGTATCTTTTGCCTTGTGTGATATCGAAGATCATCTTCTACTTAGCTGAACCTCTTTTGAATTGAATCATTAGAAAAACCGTTGATTTTGTCACATATGCGAAAACGGGAACGCAGATCACCTGTGCAGTAACTGATCAACACCTCTAGTTTTGCTTCATAGACAGCACGTTCCCTCTTCTGGTCAAGTTCGACATTTAGAGCTTCCAGCCTATCTCTGTAACTGCACAGTCCAGTTTGTGTCGAAGATGGTTAGAAACTTTCTTGTGACCCAGCTTAATTCTTGCAGATCATCTCAAGGAAGATCTTAAGGGACCACAGACCAAATGCTTCTTAGGTAAACAATGTTCATGCTTGTTTTGATAGTAAACACTAAAGAACTGACAATGGTTGTTCTCTGACCTCTGTGCAAGACCTTTAATTAAGGCCGTGACAACCTGGGAGTCCGTCCCGCTAGTCCATCCCTAAGTTTCTAGTATGCTCAGTTTATGCACATCAGAATTCACTACTGACACTGCCTCCCTTGGGACATCAGGTGGTTTCTAATTAAGAAATCACAGCACTACACAGTAACATTACCTAACCTAACTGTTATTTTTTACCCTTCACTGTCCATTCACCAATGCAATTTTCAACTTGCAATGCGTTTCGCACTTTGTAGATTACTGTTCTGAAATAAAAGCACATATCATAGATTTGTATGATATGATCTTAAACATTTGTTCTTTAAGCAAAAGGTGGGTTTTCACATGATGTGTCATCAATAGAGATGTGACCTCTAAGTTCCCTGTATAATTAATGAGCTGACCAAAGAATGGCAATGCTTGTTTATTTTCATGGGGTGTCTGGCATTTTTAATTGGTGGCAGCTAAGTTCATGTTAAGGTTGAGATACTAAAAATCACTGGAGTCACATAAAGGTCATCCTTTGACCTTAAACGGCTTGACCTTGACTCCAAACAATACACTCCAACAAAAACAATACACTCCACTCCAAGACTCCAGACTCCATGAATTAGTGTATGCCTTTATCTTTCCAACTCGGACACTGCAGATAAATCTTATGATCATGTTTGGCAAGTTGTGCCATGAATGTGGTCTCAGTGGAGTTGTGCGGACAGGTAATTTAGGGTAATTTATCAAACATCTGGTTTCTGACTGATTTTCCTCCAGCAAGAAGGCTGTTGGTGTTTAAAGTAATGTCGAGGCATACAGAAAGTTTCAAATGATGCACTGGATTTCATCGTTTAACAAAAATAGTAGGTGATAAAGCACAGGATCAAGTCCCCAATGAAAGATTAATACCTTCCGTGTAAATGAGATAATGGCTAAAGCTTAAAACATATAAAATAAAAGGATTCTTATCACGACAAAATTTGTTTTTAATGCCCTTCCATCAATGTGAACTTGCTTGATAGAATTTATTATCTGTGTCTCAGCTTTGGCATTGTGTGAACTGCATTTGCTCATGACAAAGTCAGCCAAAATTAAATTTGAGCCACCGCATAAGAAAACCAACAAATTCTTAAGCGAAAACAAAGGCTCAGATCACCTGTGCCGTAAACGCACAGCTGATCAACGCCTTTGTTTTCGCTAGACAGATAGTAAAGTGCCTCTACTTCTAGTATCTAAAGTATCAAGCTTCTAGCCTTCTTCTGTGACTGTACATGCCGGTTTCTGTCAAGTTCAGGTTGTCTCATACGAAGTCTCATTTATTATTTACGTGGCAAATACACGCATGACCCATGTAGCATAATGGGTTCAACAAAAATCATGTCATAATGTTTCTCCCATTTTCATCTGCCATGTTACCATGATTGGAGAATAAATACCATATATCAGAGAATAAAGACTATTTATCAGTAGGACAGAATATATAGCCATGCCAATCAACAATAAAGGCCTAATGGTTTGCGCACAGATTGCAGTATGCACTGTTGAAAAATAATTTGAATGTTTGAAATATTTGTATTTTGTATTAACAGTCAACAATTTTTCAGTCATGTCGGGACGGATCCAACTCTTCCTGGATTTAACCAGTACTGTAGGGAGTTAATGTGTTTTGCTCAAGGACACAACACAGTACCGCCTGTGGGGATCGAACACAGGACCTCTCGATTCGGAGTCCGATGCTCTACCAACAGGCCGCCGCACTCCCTACTTTTGAAAGACCTGAGCATGACCATGTCGTAAAAGTCTGCTCAAACAGTGCTGCCTCAGAACGTCCTAGTAAAATGTAACCCCGACTTAAAATTTTTAATGTTAGATGGCTGGGACCGGAGTGTCTTGTTTGTTGCTTGGCCCACTGGGGTTCAACTGGTGTTTTTCTTTTCCTTCGGTAATCATTAAGTTATTCGGCGCCCAGGGATCTCCATAGTCGGGCAGCTTACTGAAGCTAAGAGTCCTCGTTTTTTATTCATCATGATGGTTATAAAGATTTATTTGTTTGTCTTTGATGATTCATTGACTGCCGGCAGTTAGAGATTCACCATGAGGATAGAACAACTAACTAAATGTTGTGAACCACTTTAGAAGATGAGGGCGAGCGCCTGTAAAATCGATTTAAGCCCCCCCCCCCCCATCAGTAGTTTTGTATTACTGATCGTTTGAAATGGCGATACTTCTGTTGTGGTTTATTTGTTATGTTTTGGTTTCGAATTTTTATGCTGTTTAAACCTTATGTGCGTTTTCATAGTTTTAGTTTATGTTCGGGTAACTGAGTGACCAAAAAATGGAAAAAAGCTGATCATGCGGCTTATAATATGTTTTTTTGTAAGTATAAGTAACCGAGTTTCAATTTGGTTTTCCCCCAACTCGGGTTTTTAGCCTGGGAATTTCTTTCTAATTGCGCCCATTCCTGATCATTGCCTACATGTACATTTTTTCAATATTTTGCTGGTGTGGAATTTTTGCTCAAAATGAACACCAACCCTCTGCGTTCTTGGCGCTCGCATAGCCCGCTGACCATGCCATCTCATTGGAACCAGCGGCATTGCTGGCTTTCGTATCGCACTCAGTTCGGCGTTTAACTTCAGGACCATGAGAGCGCCGTGAGAAAGCTGCTCTGGAATGACAGGTGTTTTAATAATCTAACAAAAAAGTCAACGAATAGTCCGTATGTTGCACCCTATCAAAAACACAATATTTTAAGAAGAAAAACAAAACATTTTCTTCATAGTGTCACATATTTTCTGCTATTAAGATTTACGAGGTACTGTTCATCTATTTTCTCATGATGTGACTTAGTTCAGTGTGGTTTACTGTGCAGAATAACATTGAGAATATTAATTAGCTGTGAGTTGCATGCGTCATAGATAAGACATTCCAGTTGAAAATTAGTCTGGGCTGGCGACGGTTGGCATCAAGTGTTATGTCATCAATTAAGTTGTTATGTACAGCTCATATTACATAATCGGGACAGGACAGACCAGGTAGGCTAGGTTAGAAAATTAGAACCGTTGATGCCGAAAATGTAGACACTGGCATTGATTCCTCTGCTTTTATTCTATATATGTGTATTAGACATCATTGATGACATGGCTACTGTCGTAAATGATCTTTTACTAGCATTGGTTCAAGATATAAGTTTCAGACCAGCAGTTCTTGAGTTTTGACAGTAACATCACCTTTCATACGGTGTATATGTTATACATTTCAACTTTGGTGAATAAAGGATTATCACTATGTGCTTTACAGATAAGACATTTAGGCAAAACATTTGCTATATGTGAATCTGTTTGCTGTTATTTTACGTGGCGCGTGAAATAATTAACGTAGCACGTAAAATAATTAACGTGGTACGTAAAACCAGAGGACCAATGGTCCTGTAAACGCTCACCTGAGATCTGCTGCATATACGTATACCAATAAACATGTTTTAATATAATGGTATTTAACCCCAGTGTAAGGGCAGATGAAGCCCTAGGGCCATTTTCTTTTTTCAGAATAATCAATATTCTGTCCATTTGCCAATTTCCTGCTAGCTTTTCCCTTCAAATGACATTTTAACAGTTTTTCCCATTCAAATTCATGGGCAACCCATGTTGACCTTGCCATAAACTGGGTCACGGTTATCACAGGTCATGATTTAGATATACTTTGTAGTACGTTAGCCATCGATGCTTCACTCCAAAGTTCATGGAAATTTGTCAAATGGTTCGGAGAAATTGATTTATATGGGCATGGCGGCAATCTTGGTAATGTGACCTAGATTATTAATAAACACATTGGTTCCCCCATCCTATAGATGCTTCAGATAAAATTTGGCTTTAATTGGCCTAGTGGTTTCAGAGGAGAAGAAGTTTGAATATTATGGTATTATACATGTATATTGCCTCAGGGTGGGGGCATATGAGCCCTTGGGTCCATTTTTTTTTTTGTTTTTTTTTTCAGAATCATTAATATTTAATCCTTCTGCCCATTTCCTGCAAGATTTTCACCTCAAATGACTTTTTAAAAGTTTTCCCCATTCAAATGCATTGGCAACCTATGTTGACCTTGTCGTAAAATAGGTCAAGGTCACCACAGTGTCATGATTTATATATACATTGTAGTGCTTGAGCCATATATACTTCATGCCAAGTTTCGTTGAAATCGGTCCACCGGTTCTGGAGAAGATTTTTGAAGGTTTTCTACCATTATTGGCATGGCGGCCATCTTGGTAATGTGAACTAGATTATTTATACACATATTGATTCCCCAATTCTATAGACACTTTACATAAAATTTGGCTTTGATTTGCCTAGCGGTTTCAGAGGAGAAGATATTTGAATATTATGGCAATTTACATGTATAGTGCCCCGGGGTGGGGGAAGATGGGCCCCTGGGGTCCATTTTTTTTTCAGAATCATTAATATTCAGTCCTACTGCCCATTTCCTGTAAAACTTTCACTTTATATGACATTTTTGAAGTTCTCCCCATTCAAATGCATTGGTGACCTATGTTGACCTTGCTGTAAAAAAGGTCAAGGTCATCACAGGGTCATGATTTATATATACATTGTAGTGCTTGAGCCATAGATGCTTCATGCCAAGTTTCGTTGAAATTGGTCCACCGGTTCTGGAGAAGAAGATTTTTGAAGGGGTTTTACCATATATGGGCATGGCGGCCATCTTGGTCATGTGACCTGGATTTCTTATATACACATTGGTTCCCCCTTCCTATTGATGCTTCACATAAAATTTGGCTTTGATTGGCCAAGCGGTTTCAGAGAAGAAGATCTTTGAAAATGGTGGACGACGGACGACGGACGACGACGACGACGACGCCGACGCCGACGGACGGACGTCGGGTGCCTCCCTATCCTATAACCTCACCTGTGAGCCTTCGGCTCAGGTGAGCTAATAATTAACGTAGCACGTAAAATAATTAACGTGGTACGTAAAATAATTAACGTAGCACGTAAAATAATTAATGTGGCACGTAGAATAATTTACGTAGCACGTAAAATAATTAACGTGGCACGTAAAATATTTTTTCATAAATATTATATAACCCTCATTCTAAAACTGCAAATCTAATAAATGTAAGCCAAGTGTGCACTTTATACATGCACAGGAGCAAAAGTGACGGGCTACTTAAAAATCTTGTAGGTAATCCACACATGATCACGTTCACTTGTCAAGTAGTTTATTGTTTTTCATTTGTTTTTGTTATTCTGTCAAAACCAGCTAAGAAAAGACAAGAATATGTTTAAAACGTTTCGTTATAATCCAATTTAAACACTGTGTCTCATAAATGTTTATTTAATATTTGATGTGTAATATTTTAACTAAGGCGAGCTTAACACGTCGTTACGCAATATCGAAACCGGTAAGATGGAACTCAATTAGATGTACAATATAAGTTTTGGTACTGAATAATATTGATGAGAAGAAATGAAGGCCGAATAGAACATGAATTTATGATTAAAAAAGATACAGTCCATCGACTAGAAACGTTTGTTTTTTGGTGGCGCATTAACCTATAAATTCTAAGCATTCCATTATTGTCACCAGCTAAACCGAATTCAGGGCTGAGCTAGCGGCACCGGAAAAAAAAGTTTACGAAACCAGCTTTTGTTCTCGTAGGCGGAGCCAATTGTTTGTAACAGTTAATTTGATTGGAGATTTTGTAAAATGATTTTACGTAGCACGTTAATATTTAACGTGGCACGTGAATTATTTAACGTGATACGGAATAGCTTAGGCGTTCCGAGAGGGTCAAAAGTCAGTTCCAGTGTGACACTATAATTATTTAACGTGGCACGTAAATGATTAACGTGGCACGTTAAATAATTAACGTGGCACGTTAAATATTTAACGTGCTACGTAAAATCATTTTACGTGCCACGTTAAATAATTATAGTGTCACACTGGAACTGACTTTTGACCCTCTCGGTACACCATATGATAGCCCCGTGAGATATTATAGGCACCTGGCTTTGTAGAATGAACAGATTGTCTATGGTTGAGAGTCCTTTGCGAAACCCGGCTTGATTTGGACAGATAATTTCGTATTTTTCTGCGAATGTGTAGAGTCTGGTATTTATTATTGATGTGAATACTTTACCCAAACAGCTGAGTAACGTAATAGGTCGATAGTTTTCAGGCGAGTTAATGTTTCCTTTGTTCTTATAGATTGGCAGTATATCTCCGATGGTACTATCCCCGATTCAAAAATTGTGTTGAAGAGTTTAGTGTATATAGGCAGAAATATGTTCATCGTGGTCTTGATATGCTCATTCAAAATACAGTAAATGCCAGGGCTTTTGTTGTTTTTTAGTTTTTTTTTATTGCACAAATTATTTCTGACTCAGAAATGGGTTGGTTTATTTCGTATATAAGATAGGATATTGAATGTCAAAATAAGAAATTTGACCCCAATTCGAATGTCAAAATAAGGATTTTGAATGTCAAAATAAAAAATTCGGTCTCAGGTTGAATGTAAAAAATAGGATTTTCAATATCTAAATAAGAAATTTGGCCCCAGTTCGAATGTCAAAAAAGGGGTTTTGAATGTCAAAATAAGAAATTCGGTCCCAGTTCGAAAGTCAAAATACGAAATTCTGTCCCAGTTCGAATGTCAAAATAGGTCTTTGAATGTCAAAATACGAAATGCGGTCACAGTTCGAATGTCAAAATAGGATTTTCAATGTCAAAATAAGAATTTCGGTCCAAGTTTGAATGTCAAAATAGGATTTTGAATGTCAGAATCTACGAAATTCGGCCCCAGTTCGAATGTCAAAATAGGATTTCGAAAGTCAAAATACAATATTCGGTTCATGTTCGAATGTCAAAATAAGATTTTGAATGTCTAAATAAGAAATTCGGCCCCAGTTCGAATGTCAAAATAGGATTTTGAATGTCAAAATAAGAAATTCAATCCAAGTTTGAATGTCAAAATAGGTTTTTGAATGTCAAAATTTTACGAAATTCTGTCCCAGTTCGATTGTCAAAATAAGGATTTTGAATGTTAAAATAAGAAATTTGGTCCTTGTTCGAATGTCACGATAGGATATTGAATGTCAAAATAAGAAATTTGACCCCAGTTCGAATGTCAAGATAGGATAGTGAATGTCAAAATGCGAAATTCGGTCCCAGTTCGAATGTCAAAATAAGGATTTTGAATGTCAAAATAAAAAAAATTCGGTCCCAGTTCGAATGTAAAAATAGGATTTTCAATGTCTTAATAAGAAATTTGGCCCCAGTGAGAATGTCAAAAAAGGGTTTTGAATGTCAAAATACGAAATTCGGTCCCAGTTCGAATGTAAAATAAGGATTTTGAATGTCAAAATAAAAAAATTCGGTCCCAGTTCGAATGTAAAAATAGGATTTTCCATGTCTTGATATGATACTCCAAAAGGGGGTAAGCCAATTACGTAATGGGTCTAGCGCAGGGCCCGATTTTTTTTGAATGAATTTTTCAAAAACGGAACAAACGGACTGATCTCCTATATACATAGCTTGTTCAACAAAATGTACGATATAGGTTATTTTCCAGAACGATGGGCGGAGGGTCATATAATACCAATTTTCAAGAAAGGGGGTAGAAATGAGGCATCGAATTATAGGGGTATTACGCTGCTAAGCATTATCGGTAAACTTTTCACTCGAATTCTAAATAATAGATTAAACACATGGGCAGACAATTATAGCATTTATGTAGAAGCGCAATCGGGGTTTCGTAAAGGCATGAGTACGACCGATAATATCTTTATTTTGAATAACCTGATCACGCATTGTCTCAACAATGATTCTCAATTATACTGCGCTTTCGTTGACTTCACAAAAGCATTTGATTATGTAGTTCGTGATGTTTTGTGGTTTAAACTAATTAGGTTAGGAGTAAGGGGTAAAATGTTAAATATAATAAAATCAATTTACTGTAATGTTAGATCAAGAGTAAAGTATAATAATAGTCTTAGTACCCCTTTCGATTGTAACATTGGAGTTCGCCAGGGTGAATGTCTGTCGCCATTCTTATTCGCAATGTATGTTAATGATTTAGAAGCCGAATTGGATGTAAATGGTATATCTGGTATAAATATTGGCAAGATTAATATAAGCATATTGTTGTATGCTGACGACATAATTCTGTTTGGTAAAACACCCGAGGATCTGCAAAAATCTTTATTAGTTCTGGAAGAATACTGCACAAGGTGGAAGTTAACAGTCAATACTAACAAAACTAAAATTATGGTATTTAGGAAAGGTGGCCCTTTGCCAAATGCTTTAAATTTCACTTACAAAAACGAATACATTGAAATTGTCAATAAATTTTGTTACCTAGGAGTGGTTTTTACTACAGGTGGATCAAGTTTTGAAACACAGAAAACATTGTCAGGGCAAGCATTGAAAGCCGTGTTTACATTAAATAAATATCTATACAATTTTACATCACTGTCACCCTCGCACTCACTTCAGTTGTTTGATAAATTAGTAACGCCAATCTTAAATTACGGAAGCGAAGTTTGGGGTTTTCACAAAGCAACATCCATTGAAACTGTTCATATGCAATTTTGCAAAAATTTATTAGGTGTCAAACAAACAACACAAAATGACTTTATATTCGGTGATTTAGGTAGAATAAATTATCAATCAAGGCGATTTGTAGCTATAATAAAGTATTGGTTTAAAATTATTTGCTGTGACGGAACAAAATACATTAAACAAGTATACGAAATGATGCTGAATGATTTAGAACAGCAACCTCGAAAACAAAATTGGGCATCATGCGTAAGAGATTTGTTGAGTCGATTGGGTTTTATGAACGTTTGGGACGCGCAAGGCGTAGGTGATATAGAAATATTTCTAAGAATTTTTAAACAAAGGGTATCAGATTCGTTTATTAAAAATTGGCATGCAAGATTGAATGATTCATCACGCGCTAGATGCTATATTACTTTTGCTAGTTTCGAACATAAGAAATATTTGGAAGTTTTAAACGTTGCTAAATATCGCAAAAGTCTTAGTCGTTTACGCTTGTCCTCTCATAGACTTGAAGTCGAGGTTGGTCGTTGGACTAAACCTAATAAAACACCTATTCAAAATCGTAAGTGTAAGTTTTGCCATGTTCTCGAAGACGAGTTTCATTTTGTATTGGAATGTCCTTTCTACACTGAATTACGAAAAAGATATTTGCATAAATATTATTGGCGAAGACCAAATATGCCAAAATTCATAGAATTATTATCGACAGAACATGTCAAGACTTTGAAAAATTTGAGTGTCTTTATTGATAAAGCATTTAAGTTGAGGAAAGATGCTGTTTTAACTTAAAGTTACTGGTCCGGTTTAATTTCATTATACAGTGTATGTGTATTTGTCTTGAGCTATTCATTTGTATATGTATATGTTTTACAAATTTGTATATAGAGCACCTCTCCCATTGATTGATTTGAGTGAGCATAGTAAGTAAGACTCAATAACATTGTATGTGTACAAATTGTTGCTATCCTGCATGTTTGTAAATTGTATATGTTTATATGCTCATGGGCCGTAATGGCTTTTTGCATGAATAAAGTATCAGTATAAGTATCAGTATCAGTATCAGTATGAAATTTGGCCCCAGTTAGAATGTCAAAAAGGGTTTTGAATGTCAAAATAAGAACTTCGGTCCCAGTTTGAATGTCAAAATAGGATTTTGAATGTCAAAATTTTACGAAATTCGGCCCAAGTTCGAATGTCAAAATAGGATTTTGAAAGTAAAAATAAGAAATTCGGTCCTTGTTCGAATGTCGAAATAGGATTTTGTATGTCAAAATAAGAAAATCGGCCCCAGTTCGAATGTCAAAATAGGATTTTGAATGTCAAAATAAAAAAATCAATCCAAGTTTGAATGTCAAAATAGCATTTTGATCGTCAAAATTTTACCAAATTCTGTCCCAGTTCGATTGTCAAAATAAGGATTTTGAATGTCAAAATAAGAAATTTGGCCTCAGTTCGAATGTCAAAATAAGAATATGAATGTCAGAATAAGAACTTTTGTCCAGTTCGAATGTCAAAATAGGATTTTGAATGTCAAAATACGATATTCGGTCCCAGTTCGAATGTCAAAATAAGGACTTTGAATGTCAGAATAAAAAATTCGGTCTCAGTTTGAATGTAAAAATAGGATTTCCAATGTCTAAATAAGAAATTTGGCCCCACTTGGAATGTCAAAAAAGGGTTTTGAATGTAAAAATAAGAAATTCGGTCCCAGTTCGAAAGTCAAGATACGAAATTCCGTCCCAGTTCAAATGTCAAAATAGGTCTTTGAATGTCAAAATACAAAATTAGGTCACAGTTCGAATGTCAAAATAGGATTTTCAATGTCAAAATAAGAACTTAGGTCCAAGTTTGAATGTCAAAATAGGATTTTGAATGTCAGAATCTACGAAATTCGGCCCCAGTTCGAATGTCAAAATAGGATTTTGAAAGTCAAAATACAATATTCGGTTCCTGTTCGAATGTCAAAATAAGATTTTGAATGTCAAAATAAGAAATTCGGCCCCAGTTCGAATGTCAAAATAGGATTTTGAATGTCGAAATAAGAAATTTAATCCAAGTTTGAATGTCAAAATAGGTTTTTGAATGTCAAAATTTTACGAAATTCTGTCCAAGTTCGATTGTCAAAATAAGGATTTTGAATGTCAAAATAACAAATTTGGTCCCTGTTCGAATGTCAAGATAGGATATTGAATGTCAAAATAAAATAATTGGGTCCCAGTTCGAATGTAAAAATAGGATTTTCAATGTCTAAATAAGACATTTGGCCCCACTTGGAATGTCAAAAAAGGGTTTTGAATGTAAAAATAAGAAATTCGGTCCCAGTTCGAAAGTCAAGATACGAAATTCCGTCCCAGTTCAAATGTCAAAATAGGTCTTTGAATGTCAAAATACAAAATTAGGTCACAATTCGAATGTCAAAATAGGATTTTCAATGTCAAAATAAGAACTTCGGTCCAAGTTTGAATGTCAAAATAGGATTTTGAATGTAAAAATTTTACGAAATTCGGCCCCATTTTGAATGTCAAAATAGGATTTTGAATGTCAAAATAAAACATTCGGTCCCAGTTCGAATGTCAATATACGAAATTCCGTCAGAATAAGAAATTTGGCCCAGTTCGAATGTCAAAATAGGATTTTGAATGTCAAAATAAAAAAAATCGGTCTCAGTTTGAATATAAAAAATAGGATTTTCAATATCTAAATAAGAAATTTGGCCCCAGTTCGAATGTCAAAAAAGGGTTTTGAATGTCAAAATGGGAAATTCGGTCCCAGTTCGAAAGTCAAAATACGAAATTCTGTCCCAGTTCGAATGTCAAAATAGGTCTTTGAATGTCAAAATACGAAATGCGGTCACAGTTCGAATGTCAAAATAGGATTTTCAATGTCAAAATAAGAATTTCGGTCCAAGTTTGAATGTCAAAATTGGATTTTGAATGTCAGAATCTACGAAATTCGGCCCCAGTTCGAATGTCAAAATAGGATTTCGAAAGTCAAAATACAATATTCGGTTCATGTTCGAATGTCAAAATAAGATTTTGAATGTCAAAATAAGAAATTCGGCCCCAGTTCGAATGTCAAAATAGGATTTTGAATGTCAAAATAAGAAATTCAATCCAAGTTTGAATGTCAAAATAGGTTTTTGAATGTCAAAATTTTACGAAATTCTGTCCCAGTTCGATTGTCAAAATAAGGATTTTGAATGTTAAAATAAGAAATTTGGTCCTTGTTCGAATGTCACGATAGGATATTGAATGTCAAAATAAAAAATTCAATCCAAGTTTGAATGTCAAAATAGCATTTTGATCGTCAAAATTTTACCAAATTCTGTCCAAGTTCGATTGTCAAAATAAGGATTTTGAATGTCAAAATAAGAAATTTGGCCTCAGTTCGAATGTCAAAATAAGAATCTGAATGTCAGAATAAGAACTTTTGTCCAGTTCGAATGTCAAAATAGGATTTTGAATGTCAAAATACGAAATTCGGTCCCAGTTCGAATGTCAAAATAAGGATTTTGAATGTCAGAATAAAACATTCGGTCTCAGTTTGAATGTAAAAATAGGATTTCCAATGTCTAAATAAGAAATTTGGCCCCAGTTCGAATGTCAAAAAAGGTGTTGAATGTCAAAATAAGAATTTCGGTCCCAGTTCGAAAGTAAAAATACGAAATTCCGTCCCAGTTCGAATGTCAAAATAGGTCTTTGAATGTCAAAATACAAAATTCGGTCCCAGTTCGAATGTCAAAATAGGATTTTAATTGTGAAAATCAGAATTTCGGTCCAAGTTTGAATGTCAAAATAGGATTTTGAATGTCAGAATCTACGAAATTCGGCCCCAGTTCGAATGTCAAAATAGGATTTTGAAAGTCAAAATACAATATTCGGTTCCTGTTCGAATGTCAAAATAAGATTTTGAATGTCAAAATAAGAAATTCGGCCCCAGTTCGATAATAAGATTTTGAATGTCAAAATAAGAAATTCGGCCCCAGTTCGAATGTCAAAATAGGATTTTGAATGTCGAAATAAGAAATTTAATCCAAGTTTGAATGTCAAAATAGGTTTTTGAATGTCAAAATTTTACGAAATTCTGTCCCAGTTCGATTGTCAAAATAAGGATTTTGAATGTCAAAATCAGAAATTTGGTCCCTGTTCGAATGTCAAGATCGGATATTGAATGTCAAAATAAAAAATTGGGTCCCAGTTCGAATGTAAAAATAGGATTTTCAATGTCTAAATAAGAAATTTGGCCCCACTTGGAATGTCAAAAAAAGGGTTTTGAATGTCAAAATAAGAAGTTCGGTCCCAGTTCGAAAGTCAAGATACGAAATTCCGTCCCAGTTCAAATGTCAAAATAGGTCTTAGAATGTCAAAATACAAAATTAAGTCACAATTCGAATGTTAAAATAGGATTTTCAATGTCAAAATAAGAACTTCGGTCCAAGTTTGAATGTCAAAATAGGATTTTGAATGTAAAAAATTTACGAAATTCGGCCCCATTTCGAATGTCAAAATAGGATTTTGAATGTCAAAATAAAACATTCGGTCCCAGTTCGAAAGTCAAGATACGAAATGCCGTCAGAATAAGAAATTTGGTCCAGTTCGAATGTCAAAATAGGATTTTGAATGTCAAATTAAAAAATTCGGTCTCAGTTTGAATATAAAAAAATAGGATTTTCAATGTCTAAATAAGAAATTTGGCCCCAGTTCGAATGTCAAAAAAGGGTTTTGAATGTCAAAATGGGAAATTCGGTCCCAGTTCGAAAGTCAAAATACGAAATTCTGTCCCAGTTCGAATGTCAAAGTAGGTCTTTGAATGTCAAAATACGAAATGCGGTCACAGTTCGAATGTCAAAATAGGATTTTCAATGTCAAAATAAGAATTTCGGTCCAAGTTTGAATGTCAAAATAGGATTTTGAATGTCAGAATCTACGAAATTCGGCCCCGGTTCGAATGTCAAAATAGGATTTCGAAAGTCAAAATACAATATTTGGTTCATGTTCGAATGTCAAAATAAGATTTTGAATGTCAAAATAAGAAATTCGGCCCCAGTTCGAATGTCAAAATAGGATTTTGAATGTCAAAATAAGAAATTCAATCAAAGTTTGAATATCCAAATAGGTTTTTGAATGTCAAAATTTTACGAAATTCTGTCCCGTTCGATTGTCAAAATAAGGATTTTGAATGTTAAAATAAGAAATTTGGTCCCTGTTCGAATGTCAAAATAGGATATCGAATGTCCAAGTAAGAAATTTGACCCCAGTTCGAATGTCGAAATAAGATTTTGAATATCAAAATACGAAATTCGGTCCCAGTTCGAATGTCAAAATAAGGATTTTGAATGTCAAAATAAAAAAAAATCGGTCCCAGTTCCAATGTAAAAATAGGATTTTCAATGTCTAAATAAGAAATTTGGCCCCAGTTAGAATGTCAAAAAAGGGTTTTGAATGTCCAAGTAAGAAATTTGGTCCCTGTTCGAATGTCAAGATAGGATATTGAATGTCAAAATAAGAAATTTGACCCCAGTTCGAATGTCAAAATAAGATTTTGAATGTCAAAATAAAAAATTCGGTCTCAGGTTGAATGTAAAAAATAGGATTTTCAATATCTAAATAAGAAATTTGGCCCCAGTTCGAATGTCAAAAAAGGGGTTTTGAATGTCAAAATAAGAAATTCGGTCCCAGTTCGAAAGTCAAAATACGAAATTCTGTCCCAGTTCGAATGTCAAAATAGGTCTTTGAATGTCAAAATACGAAATGCGGTCACAGTTCGAATGTCAAAATCGGATTTTCAATGTCAAAATAAGAATTTCGGTCCAAGTTTGAATGTCAAAATAGGATTTTGAATGTCAGAATCTACGAAATTCGGCCCCAGTTCGAATGTCAAAATAGGATTTCGAAAGTCAAAATACAATATTCGGTTCATGTTCGAATGTCAAAATAAGATTTTGAATGTCAAAATAAGAAATTCGGCCCCAGTTCGAATGTCAAAATAGGATTTTGAATGTCAAAATAAGAAATTCAATCCAAGTTTGAATGTCAAAATAGGTTCATGTTATATTACCATCTCTCTCTCTCTCTCTCTCTCTCCTAATAGATATTGATATAAGAAATGTATAGATACGTCTTAACAAGCTTCAGTATATAAAGACGTCTTTTAAAACGAGGATAATGTATACATATATAGGGAAATAGTACAAGAGGTCCCGGGTTCGATCCCCACTGGTGGCATCGTCTTGTGTCCTTGGGCAAGACATATTAACTCTCCCAGAGTGCTGGTTTAAACACCGGAAGCGGTGGCTCCGTCCCGACATGAACGAAAAATTGTTGACTGGAAAGTTAATCCTCATTGCATACAAAGCATTTCTGTTGTATTGATTTTTCATGCATTATTAGACATTTTTCACTTTTGAACGCAAGTTATGCTGGCGCGCGCGGTTTCGACTTTCTTTGTGATGGGGAACGACTCGTGAGGGTATATTTGAGACGAAGACGAGGGGTGATATGAACAATTACTCAGTCAAAACTACCAACAGCTCAACGGAGACGAATTAGATAAAACAGGGGAAAAATGCAACAGTCTAGAACGTCTAGCTATGTAGCTCAGTAGGTAGCGTGATATACTTCAAAACCAAAGGGTCTGGGTTCGAGTCCCGATCGGACCACTTTTTTTTTTCTTTTCTTTATTTTTCTCCCCTGTGACAATAAACTTATAAACTTTGAATAAAGCTTAAAAATAAAAATATATATTATCAGCTTATTATATTTATTGGCTACTACAAGAATCAGGAAATGACCTAGTGCATTAAATACTTAAATTGTAAAAGAACTGAAGTGTTAGACGGCAGCCCACATATATGTTTTGCTCTTGTTGAATTTTAACCTATTGAAATCGGGAGCTCGATCGTATTTTTTGGTAGAAGAGCTGATCTTCAAGCGATCCTCACGTCAATATTTGTTTTTTGGAGACACAGAAATATTTATAGGGCTTGTACAGGAATAGTGTGGCTAGGATAAGTTAGCCACCCTGAATGACTTAAAATGTTTTTCGCGGCCGTAAGGCACTAACTGAAATGGTATAGTGTACATGTACAGATACATATACATGCATATTTATCAGGTATAAAAACTACAGTTTCACGTGCTGTCTTGTGAGAGAACACAATTATACATGTATTTCAAACAGATACCCGAAAGCTTGATGGGGTTTATTTGATGTTTCGTTTTGAGACTATTCAACAGTCATCTGCATGTCATAAGAGCGATATCCTAGCTACATTATGCATAGCCATACAAATAATTTGAGGTTTTGTAGACCTTCAGCAGTATTTCAGCCATATCGAGTGCGATAATTACGATTTTTGAGAAGATTTTTGCAAACCATATGCTTTCTTTCTGTTCCTCATTTATTCTCTTGTAGTATGCGTGCTGTTTGTCTGATTGAATTCAAATAAATATAAATAAACTTCAAACTAACACAATTTATTTTTAAGAAAATAGAAAATAAATGTTTACAAAACTGAGAATCATCAAGCTCTTTTCATTTTTTTTCTTTCTAAAGTTACGTGCTGCGAACCTTGCTTAACCCTAAAACAGGACTACAATATTCTGAATTTTACGCGCGCATACACACTGACACTCACAAACACACACTGACACACGAACGCACGTTCCGTAGAAGACTTCATCTCGCAGTGACTCAGTCAGTTGCCTCGTAAAATCACATGGCGAGAATAAATACGTTGTTAATATTAGACATTGATAAGGACATTTTAGACATTGATAAGGACATTTGGCTCGTTAACTCAGCAGGTTGAGCCTAAGGGCCTGGATTCGAGTCCTGGTCGGACCTATTTATAATTTTTGTCGCATCTTTGACATTTTTTGGTTAGAAAACAAATGAAAAAGAAAATAATTAAAACCTATATGCATTGGTAAAATGCAAAAAAAGAAATCCATAAAGCCATTTAATATGTAAATCGTAAACAATCATATGCAATGGTAACAATGATGATTGTTGTCTTTCCGTTTAACTGTCTAATTCTAATGGAACAAAGAACCAGAAGTGACCTTTGACACGACATGTTTACAAAATCGCATCATATATATCAACTTTTATGTATGTCATTAAAGATACATGCTAGTCGGCTTTACAAATGCTTGGCGCGAATAAAATGCCACCATTGTAACAGCTTCTAATACATAATTGGATTATTTTAGACACTCGTGTGTATAACTAGGGGTCGCTTGTTCGATTCTGAGCTACTCATGCCTTTATGGTGACACTATAAACCGAGATCCCGTCTTCATATGACCATAACTGTTGGAGGGAAAAACCGATATCAACTATTTGTTATCGCCATGTGACTTTTTACATACTGGCACATGTATATACGTACATTGGTTCTGTTTAGCTACATTTTCACGTGTTTGTCGTGAACGCACAGAAAACTTTATAGATGTATACATGTACATGGCAAGATTACTTTTGAAACATTTATTTGATCTTTAATTTTATGTGCATTGTTTGATTCTACGCCTTACAACATTTTGACACATTTCAAGTCATATCGAGCATGGTCGGTTATCCACATCAGGATAACATATTCCGTGACATGGGGTAAACAGGGGTATACCTATTTTTACCTCACATGAGCCATTGAGCTCAAAAGGCGAGCCTATAGGATGGCCATGCCCCGCCGTCCGTCCGTCGTCGTCCGTCAACAATTTCCATGATATTCTTCTCTGAAACCGATTGGCAAATCAGTTAAACTTCTTGCGGAGCATTCTTAGGAAGGGGGAACGAAAGTTTGCATAAATGGTCCAGGTCACATGAGCAAGATGGCCGCCATGGCTATAGATAGCAAAAACCTTTTAAAACATGTTTTCTTTAGAACCAGAAGGCCTATGATTTTGAAACTTGATATGAAGCATCAGGCAATAGCGTTCTACAAAGTTTGTATAAATCATGTCGCTTGGGTGACCTTGACCTATTTTACGGCAAGGTCAACTTAGGTTGTATTTAAATGGGGTAAATTAGTTAAAATGGGTGAAACTTGCTTTGAGTATGCAAATGGACAGAAGATTTATGTTTATGAAAACTTTTAGTCCCCAGAGGGTGTCATCTTCGGCCCAAGGGCTATATACATGCATATGACCAAAATATTCAAACATGTCTGCAACTGCATGACCGATCAAAGCCAAACTTCATGGAAGGGGTACAAAAGTTTGTATAAATGGTCAAAGCAACTTGACCAAAATGGCCGCAATGGCTATAAACAGCAAAAAAAAAAACAAAAAAAAAAAAAACAAAAAAAACAGCATGTTCTTCTTCAGAATCAGTAGGCCTTGATTTTGAAACTTGGCATTAAGTATCTACACAGTTTAATTTTGACCTAAATCATGACCCAGGGATGACATTGACCTATTTTACGACAAGGTCAACTTCGGTTGCCCATGCATCTGAAAACACATATTGTGAGTACTCGTTAGAACACCGAGGCGGTTCTATCGTGTACCCACAATCTTTGTTTTGAGCAAAATAAGAAAATATAAAAATGTTGAACTGAAAATGTTGAACTGAAAATTTAAAAAAGAAATACTGTATATTACTTGTTAAGGTTTTGTAATGCTAGCGTCATGATACAAGGCACCATGTATTACACATGCTGACGACAGAGCTACATGTACAACACCTTGATCATTCTGAACCTTACTCATACGGGCCAATCTTTGCATCCGGAATCGGGCGAGCATAAATGCACACAAGCTTCTTACTCAATCTGAATTTACGTAAATAATAAATTTAACCGGTTTGTTGATTTTAGGTTTAACGTTAATCCAACAGCGAAGGTCATATGGAAACGAGACCTCATCCGACAGACTTAAGAAGCCCGGGATCAAACCTGCGATCTCTGGTTTAAAAGGACGAAAGAACACATGCCCTTAACACCAACTGCTTTCGGCTTGCCAAGCAACAATGTGGTTTGATAACTGATCCTGCCAGCACCATGGTAAATGCCTGCGATACAACAAAAGTCCTTACAGCAAATATTGATGCAACATCACACAACATATGATAAAATGAAGTAAATTGATTGAAACAAGCAATATCGCTTTGGCAACAACCAATCACTTCGCCGTACATGTATGTTGCTGCCCAATTGATCAGTCTACAATCACAGGTGACACACACCAAGTCATGCTTGTGGGTGTAACAAGTCGTTTTCTCAGGGTTCTCCCATTTTCCCCCTGTTACTGATTTACCAGTCTCATATGAACTCTTGAACTGGGCGAAAATTGTATTAAAAACGAATCTGCTCAGAAATTAGCACAATCAGACCCTTATCTGTAATTAAGTAATAACAGAAGGACCAGAAATCGATACAATTAAATTTCACAACCTAACATAGACACCAGACGGGAGAGACATGACGGCGCAACACATCACAAACAGTTCAACAATACGCATGAAAAACAGGACTACTAGCTCTTTCCCAACAAGGCCAGCGTCCATTCTGTTAAAAGGGACAATACACATGACAATAATCTAAGAGAACTAAAGTAGACGTACGCTTTTAGAAAGCACTGTAATTCTGAGCCCTGATTGTTTTGTAACATATAGCAAAACTTCTCCGATGTTACTCGCGCGTTTCAGAAAAAAAAAATACATTTATATTCCATCATGCACGCATGCTAAATGTAAACCATATAACGAGGAATTTTCGAGATCTCACGTGCAAATAACAACTATTAACATACTGGACCTTGGTCTCGACCGAAATACGAAGTTACGCGTTGGATTGAACGCGCGACCCGTTTTACGAGGCGACTGAATGAACCACTACGACATGGAGTCCTCTATGGAAACACTCTAGAAACTCATTAAAATATTATTGTATTAGTTTAACTTTAATTATATTTATTTGAATTCCACCAGGTAAAGAGCATGCATACTATCACACAGAATAAATGAGGATCAGAACGAAAGCTTATCTCTTGCCACATTAATTTCCTACATCGTAACCATCGCACTGGGTATGGCTGAAATACTGTTGGAGGTCTGCAATAAACAAAATTAGTTGTGTGGCTCGGCAGAATGTAGCTACGAGTACATGTCGGATATTGCCTCCATCGCACTTCGTATTGCATGATGACTGTCGAATGGACTCAAACCGAAACATCGACAAAATAAGCCTCATCAAGCTGATAATCTGTTTTAAAATACACGTATATACATATCAGAATGAATTATGTTCGCTCACGAGACAGCACGTGAAACTGTAGTTTTTACATCTAATAAATACACATATATCTGAACATGTATTTGATTTTTTAATTCAGTTATACGTCACTTTCAAGATTATTTCAGCTCATATGAGACGCACCAATCAGTAGGTGGTACAAAAACGGGAGTACCCTAAGAAAAAAAAACCTGGCACACCCGCAAGCAGTACTTGGTTTGTCTCACATGTGGCCAGTGTGGGGCTCGAACCAACACCAGGCACGGCGGTGAGATGATCGAGTGATTAAGAAACAGCGCTCTCAACCGCTGCTTGCGTAATTTTTAAATCATTAGAGGCGATCAACTTATCCTAGCCACATTATCTGTACCCGCATTCAAGAAATAAATGTTCAAAGAAGGATTGGTCGCGGATCCGCTCTTCTGTCGAAATTTACGATCGAGCTTCAGGCTTCAATCGTAAAAAAATCAACAAGAGAAAATCATATACATGCGGACTGCCTTCTCACTAGACACTTTATCCACAAATTTACGATTTTAGTATTAAATGGTGATTCTTGCGTTTTTTTTTTTTTTTTTTTTTTTTTTTTTTTTTTTTTTTCTCTTATTTTCGTTTGCATTTTCACAAAGGCGAAAAAAAGGAAGAAATAAAGATTAGAAAAAAGAAAGTTTTGTCCCACCCGGCCTCGAACCCAGGACCTTCGGGTTTTATTCTTTACACGCTACCTACTGAGGTAGACATCTTGGACAATGGACTATTTCATTGTTTGCCTGTCTTATTTAATTCATCTCCGTTGTGCTATTGCTATTTTTGACCAAGTAATTCTCCATATCGCCCCTCGCCTTCGTATCAAATATGCCCTCACGAGTCGTCGCCCATCACATAGAAAGGCGTAACCGCACGCGCCAGCAAAATTTACGTTCAAAAGTGAAAAATGTCTAATTGAAATTATTCATTTTATAAACCTGCCATTCTATTTATGTGTTGCCTCTGTTACGAAAGTACCAAAATGCAAGTTGATTTGCACAAACATGCATTATAAAATTTTGATTTCATGTGTGTGAAGCCACCGTAGCAGCAGAGACTGATGATGTAATTGACTGCCCAACAAACTGGGGTAGAACCGAAACGCCACTGAAACATACCGTAACGCGACCGGCAACCGTGAACAACCGGTGCAATACCGGGCCTTACCGTAGTAGAACCGGAGCTAACCGGCATGCACCGGGACGAATCAGGGGTAAGACCGGGGAAAACCGTGGCTCCACCGGGGTCCTTCGTTTCTCAAACCGTAGCTTCGACGGGGTAACACCAGGACTGTGAGAACAAAATCATTTTGTTTAGAAAATGTTCCCCGGTTTACCACGGTAAACCGGCTTGACTTAACCGGGGTAGAACCGGGACAGTGAGAACGGGGCTTTAATAAATGCTACAATGTTTTTGTGTTTTTTTTTTTCACCCGATCATCATCATCATCATCATCATCATCATCATCCAAGTGAAGGGTTGAAAATCCAGATAAGATTGTCGAAAAACACGTTATAAGTCTGTGCAGTCAAATATACGAATTGTGTGTGCAATCTAAGACAAGTCTGAGAGTGAGAATGTTCTTTTTTCGTTATGATTTTGAAAAAAGAAATTACTCCAGGGTGTTGGTCTGACCCCACCTCGGGGTATATTACCATAAAATTCAAAACTTTTCTTCTCTGAAACAGTTTGGCCAATTTAAGCCAAATTTTATCAGAAACATCTATACAAAGATGGGACTAATTTGTTTATGAATAATCCTGGTCACATGACCAAGATGGCTGCCATGCCCATATTAGTCAGGGGTGGTCGGGATTCCCGTTCGACTTTGGTGCCGATTTATGGTGACCTATGCCAAATTGTATTTGAGGGTAAAACTAATGAAAATAGGCTGGTCACCCATCTAGATTTTACTTCTGAACGGAATGATGACGTCATCAAAATGGCACATATTGCGTATTTACTACGTATATGTGTTTTCCATTGTATCTTATGAGGATCGGGCTCTCTTGCAACCTCCTTATGATTACCGATGTCAAATTGTACCTTTGGAGACTACTAATGATAATCAACAGGATAATCATCTGGATTGTACGTCTGGGCAGAATTGTGACGTCATCAAAATTTTGTATATTACGTATATATGTCACATATGCATTATTCATTAAATACTTTTGTGATCGGGACCTCTTGCAAGCTGTTCTTGGTGATCTACGTCAACTTGCACGTTATTGGATAATGTATGAAAAACAGTGGATCAACTATTTGGGTTTGACGTCTGGACAGGATGATGACGTCATCAAAATTGCCTTAAATACGTATATGCTATATACAATTGTTGCCCATTGTATCCTATGGTGACTCTCTTGCAAGTTGTAATCGCTGACCGATGCCCAGTTGTGCTTTAGGACATAACTAATGAAAATCACTAGGTAATCTTTCTTGGTTTCACGTCTGGGCAGAATGATGACGTCATCAATATTGCGTCTATTGCGTAAATGTCATGTGCATGTATATCCATTACAATCCTATGGTATCCGTGACTCTTCTGCAGCATATTGTTTTTGATCTATGCAGAATTTCAATTTTGGAAATAACATCAGCGTGTCACCTATCAGAGTTTGATATCTTAAAAGGATAGTGACGTCATCAAAATTGTATATTTAACGTAGATGCCATTTATTTAAATTGTCTATTGTATCCCGTGCGACCGGGACTCCCTCTTTCTCAATTTAACGCAGGTAGATATACCTATTAATACCTAAAGGCATGTAAACAAATAGAACCTGTTGGCGTAATCAAGTCATTCATGTGCTTTCTCAATCGCCAAGTGTTTAACATTGTTCAAAAGTCATACGCTTACACACCACCAGCAATATTTTTACACAAATCATCTTCAGCTCCACAGTAGCACAAATCAGTGCAAACAAATTGTTTGCTTTGCACTTGCATCGAGAAGTTTCGCACGCAGTCTTGTTGCAACCACATTTGACCAGCTGCAGAAGTGTATCGGGGGCTGGAGGCAATGTTGTCATAACGGGAATATATTTACTGTCGAGAAATTTTCGATCCGAGTAGAGTCTGCAATATGATAGGCATTGCTTGCTGGCCCCCTAATCGTAAAGAGCGTGTTTCAGTTTTCAGCGATCTTTCCACGTCATATCTGTCAAAAATGAGATGAACCGTTTCATAGCGGTCAAACATCCTTGTGACTTTGGTGCAAAAATGATCTGAAAGGTCTTTGCAAGTTTTGATAGATTTTGGTTTGTCCAAACTCTGTACAATAACCATTGCATCTACAACAGCAACCCTATCTGTCTTTTCAATATTTTCTGTACAAGCATTTGTCGTCGTCATGTCTGTTTTCTTTTCTAGAATCGCCATGAGCTTACTCTTCTCGGAACAATGATGCATTGAGCCGTCCGCGGCAAACAAGGCTCTTGGAACAACAGATAACTCATATGTACCTACAGTATCTTCAAGGCTGATTTCTGGTCTGGAATTTGCACTAATTAGCATTCTTGCAAAAAGGCCTCTGTCTTCTTTCAGTTCAATAGTTTTGTCCCCAACTTTGAGCTTGGTTTCTTTCAATGAGCTTTTCCAAGTTTTGAGAGACAGTTTCTTCATAGGGTCCCAGAAAATTGTGATTCTTGTTTTCAATCTGTATTCAACTAATTCATCAAATTTACCTGATCCTTTTTGCTCAAGGGTTTCAATGTCTCTCTGAATATCAACAGCTACTACTGCTTTTGACAAAATATTGATAATATCATCACCGTCACATTCAAAGGGATTAGTGAAACCTTGCAAAGTCGTTGTCAGTGACAGAGCTGACACAATTACCTTCGTTCGCGCTGTGTTTGTAAGTTCATAGTGCTTGGAAGAAAGATTTTTATCGACGTCAGCGTTCTGTTTTGATTCAACTTTGAGCCTTGCCAATTCAGGGGCCACTAAGAAGAATCTTGTCCGGGCCGTCTGATTCTGTGTTATCCCAACAATGCACCGGCTACCTTCATCCATCGGTTCACCTGTTCTAACGCATGATCTGCACGTAGCACACAAACTGCAATCTTCGACTTATTTACAACCCAATTATACCACTTACAAATTCTTCCAGAGAGTAGGATTGATCTTTTGCAGTGACAACATTTCTGACAGGTATAGTGGGATCATTCTTCCATAGTTCAGCCTGTCTGTTGCAAAGAAGTACTAAGTGAACTGCTCTAGTGCATTCAAATAAAGAAGTACTAAGTGAACTGCTCTAGTGCATTCAAATGCATTGCCCAGTCGCCATTTTGAACAGCCTTGATAAATTCTAGCATCAACATTACCATCCGATAATACCAACATTGCCTGATATATCTTTTTGCCCTCCTGCTGAAACTAGAAAATATAGTCTCAAAGTTCGATGCCGTCATATACTGTTGCAGCACCTCATGCCCCTTAGAAATCTTCTCGATGGAAGAGAGATTACTGCAGTTGTCAATGAATTTTCCAACTTCCCCACTACTTTCACAGAATAATTCGGCGTTGTGCTTAGAAAAAGCCTCCATGTTCATGGAAAACAGTGATAAGAGGGTGATGGTGTGCACTTTTACTCCTCACTTGACATGATTCCCATCTATGGTTTGCTTAATGGTTGTCTGATCACACAAGTCGACATGAAGCCACGCTGCGTCTATTCCAGAACTGTCAGTGTAGCATCCAATTGTTCTTAACATTGCAATAACTACATGAAGTTCGCCAGGTCGAAGAATGATGTTGCTACATTCATTTTTATTGCCATTAGCAATTTTTGCGCTGGCTTATATAGACCCAGGTCAAGTGATATAACTGTTTTTCTTTCTTCTACAATTACTGCACTTATACCCTGTGCTTGTTTGAGAACCGTCAACAGTGTGGACAACTCATGCGCCGGTGCAGCAATTAATGGTGGGGTTGATACACGAGTTAACGGCAGTAATTTGCTTATAATGGAATTCAGAGCTAACCAAGTCGGTGGACCTGCCACACTTTGTTCAGTGTCTGGTTCCACACTGCGTGTAAGGCCACAGATAGCCGCTAAAAGCCAGCACAGATCGTTAGAATCCGATGTCTTATTTACAGATGTTGGAAATTGTCCTAGTTTCGGACATTCTGGCTTTGCATTATTTGAAAAGTTGATATGATTTGTGTAAAAATATTGCTGGTGGTGTGTATGCGTATGACTTTTGAGCAATGTTAAACAATTGGCGATTGAGAAAGCACATGAATGACTTGATTACGCCAATAGGTTCTATTTAATTACATGCCTTTAGGTTTTAATAGGTACATCTACCTGCATAAAATTGAGAAAGAAGGAGCCCCGATCGCATGGGATACAAAAGACAATGTAAATAAATGGCATCTACGTTAAATATACAATTTTGATGACGTCACTATCCTTTTAATCATCAAATTCTGATAGGTGACACGCTGATTTTATGTTATTTCCAAAATTGAAATTCTGCATAGATCACCAACAATATGCTGCAAAAAAGTCACGGTCACAATAGGATTGTTATGGATATACGTGCACATGGCATTAACGCAATTGACGCAATATTGATGACGTCATCATTCTGCCCAGTCGTGAAACCAAGAAAGATTACCTAGTGATTTTCATTAGTTATCTCCTAAAGCACAATTGGGCATGGGTCAGCGGTTACAGCTTGCAAGAGAGTCACCATAGGATACAATGGGCAACAACTGTATATAGCATATACGTATTTAAGGCAATTTTGATGACGTCATCATCCTGTCCAGACGTCAAACCCAAATAGTTCATCCACTGTTTTTCATACATTATCCAATAACGTGCAAGTTGACGTAGATCACCAAGAACAGATTGCAAGAGGTCCCGATCACAAACGTATTTAATGAATAATGCATATATGGCATATATACGTAATATACACAATTTTGATGACGTCACAATTCTGCCCAGACGTACAATCAAGATGATTATCCTGTTGATTATCATTAATGGTCTCCAAAGGTACAATTTGGCATCGGTAATCATAAGGAGGTTGCAAGAGAGCCCGATCCTCATAAGATACAATGGAAAACACATATACGTAGTAAATACGCAATATGCGCCATTTTGATGACGTCATCATTCCGTTCAGACGTTAAATCCAGATGGGTGACCAGCCTATTTTAATCAGTTTAACCCTCAAGTACAATTTAGCAAAGGTCACCATAAATCGGCACCAAAGTCGAACGGGACCTATTTTTGGTCCCGACCGCCCCTGACTATATATGGTAAAAACCCTTCAAAAGTCTTCTTTTTCAAAACCGCCTGTCCAATTTCAATGAAACTTGGCTAGTAGGATCGGCGAATAGAGCAATGCAGTTCGCGTTTATAAATCATGACCCTGTGATGACCTTGACCTATTTTACGGCAAGGTTAACATAGGTCACCCATGCATTTGACTTTCGACTGACGGTTCAATGTAAGCCGTTCCCGTCGGTGTGGAGTATAACGAAACACCGACGGGAATATCCCGTCTAACCTAACCACTGCGCAAACCTTGCTTCAGCAGGTTACCAGTTTGTTTCATTCCTATCTGACTGTTGCTTATGGCAAGCCAAATGCACACTAATTCCAGAAACCTAGGATATGTCCGTTAAACCTGGTTTATCTATTACATAAACCAGGTTTAACGGACATAAACCAGGTTTAACGGACATATACTAGGTTTCTCGATCGTTATCCTAAGTTTCATTACATAAACCAGGTTTAACGGACATAAACCAGGTTTAACGGACATATACCAGGTTTCTCGATCGTTATCCTATGTTTTCGATCGTTATACCAGGTTTCTCCTTGTGAAACCTAGTATATGTCCGTTAAACCTGGTTTATGTAATGAAACTTACGATAACGGTCGAGAAACCTAGTATATGTCCGTTAAACCTGGTTTATGTCCGTTAAACCTGGTTTATGTAATGAAACTTAGGATAACGATCGAGAAACCTAGTATATGTCCGTTTAACCTGGTTTATGTCCGTTAAACCTGGTTTATGTGCGTTAAACCTGGTATATGTGCGTTAAACCTGGTTTATGGACTGTTATCATAGGTTTTACTTAAAACTTGCGATATCACAGGTAAAAAGTGATAAACCTGGTTTAACAACCTTTCGTAAAAATCTCTATTTAGGCTGCAAGCCAAATGCACACTAATTCCGTTAAACCTGTCCTCCGGATAGGTTTCCTTCCCTAATCCTGTGCGGAGGACAGGTTTCCATAAACCTATCCCGAGCATAGGTTTTTCTCCCAGGTCACGTGTTTTCATATCACAAGTTTCTCGGTATTCCCTCGAAGGAAGATCATACATATTGCTTCGAGGTATTCCATTGGTCGGATCGTTCATCCAGGTAAATATGTCACGTGTTTCGTTAAACCAGGTTTCTCACAATCTGATTGGTCAATGTGCTTGTCCATGCGATTTCTTTACAAAAAAATATCAATGAACTCTTTAAAAGAAAGAAAGAAAGAAAGAAAGAAAGAAAGAAAGAAAGAAAAATAAATAAATAAATAAATAAATAAATAAATAAATAAATTTCGATACACTATATAATTCCATGAATGAAATACGCATTTTCAGCAAGTGGCAATTTTAATACATCTTGTTATGTTCCGCAAACTTCGACAACTTTTAACGAGCGGTTTGGAATTATTAGATGTTTGTTCGAGTTTTACTCAATGAAATATCTCAAGCCGGGAGCTATCGGCACGCGTCACGTGTCAAAATTATTGTATATTCAAGCAGGCCAGCCAAGTCGACCGTTTAATCCTGATCTTGACTCGATATACTACAGAATTCCAATTCGTTTCTGTTGCTGTATGCTGTACAATCATAAAGAATCATAAAGAAGGCAAAATTTATGTTGTTTTTTTTTTTTCTTTCCCGTTTATTTTTTTTCTTTCCGCGGCTTTTCGCTTTTCGCGAGTTTCTATAAATAATGAAATGTTAGCTCTTTAATATAAAATATAAAATATCTTGGATACACTCAGTGTTGTATGCGAAGCCCGGAAGAAAGAAAGAAGAAAGAAAGAAAGAAAGAAAGAAAGAAAGAAAGAAAGAAAGAAAGAAAGAAGAAAGAAATAAAGAAAGAAAAAGTCACAAAGGAAGAGCATAGACGCAAGAATTGATTTACTATGATACTAATTTTAAGTTTGGCTGTCCACCCAGATTCATAGCTATGGTGCGGCAGTTTCATGATGGCATGCAGGCACGTGTGCAGAATGATGGAGAGTTCTCTGAACCATTTGGAGTAACAAATGGGGTCAAACAAGGCTGTGTTCTGGCACCAACACTGTTCAGCATGATGTTTTCTGCCATGCTTATGGATGCTTTTCAGGACAGTGACACTGGTTTTCCAATCAGGTACCGTTTTGATGGCAACATATTCAACCTCAGAAGTTTGCAAGCCAAAACTAAGGTCCAGAATGATGTGCTAGATGAGCTCCTCTATGCAGATGATATGGATAAGAATGCCAACACAGAGGCAAAAATGCAAAGAGCCATGGATCAAGTCTCACAGTCATGTGGTAACTATGATCTCACAATCAGCACAAAAAAGACAGAGGTTGTACACCAACCAGCCCCCGGAAAACCATATAATGAACCAACCATCACTGTGAATGGGCAAAAACTGAAAGTTGTTGACAAGTTCACCTACCTGGGAAGCACTCTCTCCTGAGCAGTGCATATTGATGATGAGATCACTGCCAGAATTGCAAAAGCTAGTGTGGCATTCGGAAGACTCCGTGCAAATGTCTGGGAGCGAAATGGAATCAAGCTTGACACCAAGCTGAAAGTCTACAAGGCTGTGGTACTGCCAACCCTCTTGTATGCATGTGAGACCTGGACAGTATACCAACGCCATGCAAAGAGACTTAACCATTTCCACTTCAGCTGTTTGAGAAAGCTGTTAAAAATCAAGTGGCAGGACAAGATTCCAGACACAGAGGTCCTGAGGAAAGCAGGGATGCAAAGCATGCATACAGTCTTAAAGCTAGCACAGCTAAGATGGACTGGCCATGTTATAAGAATGCCTGATGCGCGACTTCCAAAGAAAGTTTTCTATGGAGAACTACAGGAGGGAAAGCGCTCTCAAGGTGGCCAGAAGAAACGCTACAAAGACACCCTCAAAGCCTCTCTGAAGGATTTCGAAATACCAATGGGGTCCTGGGAACAGACTGCACAGGAGCGATCAAAGTGGCGAGGTCTCATCAACAAAGGAGCAGCTCTCTATGAAAAGAAGAGAATCTGTGAAGCTGAAAGAAAGCGAAGAGAGCACAAAGCCAAAACAAATGTGCCACCAGCAGACTCTATGACATTGACTTGCTCTACTTGCAACCGACAGTTTAGAGCCAGAATTGGCCTAGTCAGCCATCAAAGAACTCACCAACACACATCAGCACTATTCAAGAAATAATGATGGTCTTTCTCATTAGTGAGAGACGAACTATCAATTTTAAATGCGAACATTATGGTGCACATTAGCACCGGGAATCTTAAAATTGAATCAAACTAAAACAGCAGTCACACTGTAGCGTATAACCCAAACGCGCGCTGGGCGTATGAAAATTCTCAACATGCTGAAGATTTGGGACGTATAAGAATTAATTTCCTTTTACTCGCTTTAGCAGTCACACAGTAGCGCGTGACTGAGGCGTGTGTCGGACGTATTAAAAACTCTCAAAGTTTTGGAGTACGTTTGTGTGTACAGTCAATAGACATAATTGTTCGTCACTTTTGAAAACCCCATAGACTTCAATGTATTTTCATGTGGCCTCTTCTGGCCAACATGTTTTTATGATTTTGGTGTCTATTGACTGCGCGCAACAAACGTCCAACGCCCGTCTCACACACGCTTGGGGCACGCTACTGGAGCACTATCTCATAAAACCGGAACGCGCATGAAGCGTACATTGTACACTGGCGTGCCTAAAACGTGCACCGAACGCGTTCGAAGCGTATTCAACGCGCCTGTAACGCGCGTGAAACTTATTCGAAACGTATAAGACACACACCCGGGACACGCTGAGCTTCTAGAAAATTTTTAAGCATGTTTAAAAAAAAAAAAAGAGCCCAAACGCGCCTGGAGTGCGCAGCGACTTACGGCGACGTATATCAACGTGCATCAAGCGTAAAAAAAAAAAAAAAAACGTGCGTGTAACGCGCTTCTAACGTGTCTCCTGGCGTATGATTTGTCAACATGCCCGGTGCGCGTTTGGCTTATACGTTAATGTGTGACTGCTGTTTAAGAGAGAGAGAGAGAGAGAGAGAGAGAGAGAGAGAGAGAGGGGGGGGGGGTTATATATGCATTGTTATACAAGAATCGGCATTGAGCAAATTTGTGCTCAAATACGTGTAATGCTGTATATAGCATCAAGTACATGTAGCAGCGTCCTTGGTTTTGTTACAAACATTCTTTCAAAACTACGTTGTTAATTTATAGTTTCATTGCATACGTTCTACCTAGTCAAAGTCAAATCTCGGGAACCTACATTCTATGTTACAATTAAACAATTAACATCCTCAAAACACTAAATCGCAATGAAAGCCATAAAAATTATCAACATCCCGGGGCTTATAAAAACACTAGAGATAAATGGATTAGAGTCATCATCGGGAATTCTCGTGAAGTCTCGAGATAGTATGCTTTGATAATTAACAGGACTAGCTCAGGTAAGGCCTGTCATATAACATGGTGCAGATTTCCCGAACAGATTGTTAGCCAATCGGATTTATGGAAACTAGGTTTAACGTTTTCGGCGATAGTCTAGGCTGGAACCAATGAAAAACCGAGAAACCTGGTATATGTAATCACGTGACGAAGGATAGGTTTCCTTCCTTAAACCTAGGCGGAGGATAGGTTTCTCGAATTATTGTGCATTTGGCTTGCCTATTATATAAATGAATATGACAATGTTTGTAAAACCTGGTTTATCTCCACATTTTCTACATGAACCTGGTATATGTGCGTTAAACCTGGTTTATGGACTGATATCATAGGTTTTGGCAGAAAAACCTACGATAACGGACATAAACCAGGTTTATCGCACATAAACCAGGTTTAACGGACATATACTAGGTTTCTCGATCGTTATCCTAAGTTTTGTCACTTAAACCAGGTTTAACGGACATATACTAGGTTTTACAGCAAAACCTATGATAACAGTTGTTAAACCAGGTTTATCGCACATAAACCAGGCTTAACGGACATATACCAGGTTTCTCAATCGTTATCCTAGGTTTCATCACTTAAACCAGGTTTAACAACTGTTATCATAGGTTTTGTAGTTAAACCTAGTATATGTCCGTTAAACCTGGTTTATGTAATGAAACTTAGGATAACGATCGAGAAACCTAGTATATGTCCGTTAAACCTGGTTTATGTGCGATAAACCTGGTTTATGTAATACATAAACCAGGTTTAACGGACATATCCTAGGTTTCTCGAATTAGTGTGCATTTTACAGTTACCAATGGTCCTGTAATCGCTCATCTGAGATCTGAGATATATACCAAAATATTTGTTTGACTATAGAGTTCATATACATGTATGTACAGTATAGCCCAAGGGCAGGGTCAGACTGACCCCTGAGGTCCAAATTTTTTTCAGAATCATAAATCTTCAGTCCATTTCCTGCAAGTTATTCCATTCAAATGACATTTTAACAGTTTTCCAATTAATATGCATGGGCGACCTATGTTGACCTTGTCGTAAAATAGGTCGTCATCACAGGGTCATGATCTTAAGCACATTGTAGTACTTTAGTCTCCGATGCTTCATGCCAAGTTGTTTTGAAATCGATCCAATGGTCCCGCACAAGAAGATTTTTAAAGGGTTTTTACCATATATGGACATGGCGGCCATCTTGTTCGTGTGACCTGGATTATTCATGTACACATTGGTTACCCCATCCTATAGATGCTTCACATAAAATTTGGCTTTGATCAGTCAGTATCGCCGTACGGTTTGATTTTTTTTTATTTTTTTTTTCGAAAATTTTCGCTAGCAAGTTCTTGACTTAAGCCCATATTCCAAAAATTGACTTTTATTCATTATATGCAGTGACTGGTGAATGTTAAGAAAATTGCTTAATAAATTCAATTTGCATAGTATATAATGATCACCACACAATTTTTCATATGAAGTGAAACTACTTATTGATAGAAATAGAAAGAGTGCGGCAATGTCCATGTGACAAAGCTTGATTCGCCAAGTGGTTTTAGAGGAGGTGTTTGAATATTATGGAGATATACATGTATATCGGTGGGGGCAAATGGGCCCCTGGGGTCCATTTTTTCAGAATCATTAATATTCAGTCCTCCTGCCCATTTCCTGCAAGACTTTCACTTTAAATGAAATATTAAAAGGTTTCCCAATTCAAATGCACTGAAGACCTATGTTGGCCTTGCCGTACAATAGGTCAAGGTCATACTTCATGCCAAGTTTCTTCGAAATCGGTTCACCGGTTCTGGAGAAAAATGTTTTTACCATATATGGGCGTGACGGCCATCTTAGTAATATGACCTGGATTATTTATAAACACACTCCCACATCCTATACATGCTTCATATGAAATTTGGCTTTGATTGGCCAAGTGGTTTCTGAGGAGAAGATCTTTGAAATTGTGGAAGGACGGACGGACGAACGCCGGATCAAGGCCATCCTATAAGCTCACCTTGTGAGCCTAACGGCTCAGGTGAGCTAAAAATGGTCAAAGAAACATTTTCCATGACCAAAGTTTCATTAAACATACGTGTACCTGCCGGACGTTGTTGGGGTTCTGGTTACTCAAATGATTACATGATCAAACAAATACAATAGGAATATGCACTTTATTGCACTTCAGTGTATTAAACCAAACAATAAAAAAGTTTTTATACAATAACATAAATGATTATTGTCTATTTAAATGATACAGATAAACTTAAAAACAAATAAAATATCTATACCTTTGATGTACGCAAATTTAGGTATAAAAATGAGTTTATTAGTGCAGACGCAGATCGGATCTTATCTATCAACTTTGACAAACTGAAAATATCAGAACATAGTTTCCCAAATATTGTGTTGTTTAAAACTGGTTCGTATTTAAGAAAAAAAAAAGTCATGCACCGAAACAATTTTGAATAGTATTTCCGAACCATTACATGAAAGTCTTGGATAAAATGAACTTTTCTTAATAATATATAAACTATGCAAAATAAATTTGGCAATTTTTGATATTACATATATTTTTGATCACCTTAGTGCAATTTTGGACATTTCTTTAATTTAAATGACAAGAACAGTGCTTTAGGCACATGATACGATGATATTTAAAAAACGCCACCCTTAAAAGAGGCTTCTGGACTAACCAAGAAACACAGAAAGGGCGTGAATGCAAAATTCTCAACCACCGAATACAATGCAAACAGCTGACTTTTGTTAAGTACATTAAGTACATTAGGCCCATCCTTTTTACCCCTTCTTGATTAATTTGACTAGATTAAGCTTTTAGGTAGCAGAGCATTTTTCAGTTAATTTAGCTAGATCTGCCAAAATTGATAATAGCGCTGTCCAATCTGGTGAACAATCCGAATCATTAAATCAAATGTCTAACAACAAAATAGCCTCATATAAATCGCCTAGCACTGACTATCACCCTACCTGTATTGGGGATATTTTCCCCTACCCCCTCTTTCAGACCAGTGAATTTTCGTAAAATATGCCTAAAGTCTGGGCCCCCATGCATATTCTGTGCAAAAGGAAGCCCCATAAATCTCATGCAAATACTTAGAGAATCGACCCAGGATCATAATGAGCAGTGCACAAATATGTGCCATCCATCTACTTTTTTCGCTATTTGTGAACAAAGATAACCCCTGCAAAGTCGATAGTGAAGAGCGTCACCGGCTATGACTGGCGAACGATCCGGGATCCTTATATAATCCCGGTTTTTACCAGTTTAAAAATAGAAAATAAGTATTTTCATAATTGATCCGATTTGGGGAAAGATGTCGGCAAATTATTGAAAGAGGATAATTTACTGCCCAATTTCATGCCCTACCCCTTAATATTGAAATTTTTGGCCACCTCAAAAGTACGAAACTGTGAATGGAACCTTACTGTAAGAACGTTACCTGAAAAAAAAAACGACGTCAACGCGCCGTCAAGTGGTCGAAATCGTCTTAATTTCGGGTTACTTGGTTTCCATTGATTTCCATAAAACAAAAGACAAACGTAGCACAATGTAGCGAATACCGTGATCAGTAACACTTGAAAGTTTCAGAGCCATAACGCGTCATGCTAGTGAGATAACGCTGACGTTACACTCATTATTTAACCTCACATTATGAAGCCAAGACAGGGAATTTTGCAAACTCTCTTTAACATTTTGTATGCATCAGACATTAAAATTCATTGCCGATTTTCGGGAAATTCCAATTAGAAACGTAACTGTAAGACCACAATGTAGAAGAAAAAGAAAAAAAAACAAACAAAAACGTCTAATTCAAAAGCTTACGATCTTTAATTTCTCGGCGATAAAATATCGTATTGTTTCCAAACGTTTTAAATGATTTTTCTTTGTATTGATGACTTAACAGTTGCTTAAGTATGATTTTGGTTTCCCACTTCTAAGTAGACCTGCAAGTTTTGAGCATGTGCCGACGATAAACTGAATTTTATTCTTGCAAGTCAAAGTGTATTTAAAATTAGTGCCAAAACCTGCTTTTCAATTTTAGGTTGGCATAAGGCCTTTAATATTCATAATTTAAAGTTTACATTTTTAACTACTTTGTTGGTTGTATACAATGTTTCACTGTTTTGTATATAGGCACTTTTTGTTTTACATTGTACATGTTTTTACAAAGTAGGTCATAGAAAACCAACGACCATCGTGTTTTAAGGATATAAGTCACCTGGAGAGACGGGGTGGTACGTGGAGAAGCTTCTCGTAACGCTCCGGTACCTGATCCGTTCAGTGAGCAAGCATTCTGGAACGGTTCATAGGATCGGCCCATGGTCCATTTGAGTGCATGGATTAAAGTTCATTAAGAAGTGCTACTTTTACAGTGTGAGGTCATAACCATCTCTCATAGCTCAATTGGGAGCGGCAATTTTACAAATTTGTTTATTATATGTATGTATATATATGTGTGTAAAATTGGTGAGACGTTAATTAAATTATGTTTCATATCATTGTGACGTCTGCCAGTATCGCAGTAAGGTTTGATTTTTTTTTCGAAATTTTTTTGCTTGCATGTTACCACTTACGCACATATTCCAAAATATGACTTTTACTCATTATGTGCAGTGAATGGCGAATGTTACGAAAATTGCTAAAATTAATTTGCATAGTATATAATGATCACCACACAATTTTTCATATCCATGAAACCACTTATTGTTAGCTGCAGAAATAGAAAGAGTGCGGCAATGTCCCTGTGAGAAAGGTAGCTAGAGGCTTGTAAGTCAATGGAGTATTGTGTTTACATAAATATGCACCTCCATTATAAAGTATTATAACAATAAAAATACTATGTACAAAATATACAGATTTTTACTACTACTTACAAGGCACTAAATAAAATTCATATACAATGAAAATAAAATTTAACGCACGTGTAAAAAAAAGCATTTGTGGTGTTAAACGATTGTGTTGTATCGTTTACCAGCTAGAAAGATCCTAGTAAACAGTAAAAACAATTCGAGCGTTGTCGGTATACATCTTCAAAGAATACATATTGCTTGAAACAATGAGATCATGATGTAAACATACTCAAACAATAGAGATGAGCAAACAACAGACACCTTTCTGTAAACTCGTGCAAACAATAATAATGGCGACAAGATCAGACATTTCCTTTTCTCTACAAGAATAATACTTGTTTGTTCCTGTTTAAACTAGATCTATCATAGATCTTATACACTTGTTTCTAAAACGGCGCCGAGTCCAACATGGAGCGGAGATCCTCATCACAACACCTAGATAGCCACATTTACCTCTCAGTCAGAAGCGATTTGTTTAGACTTCAGATTGTCCCCACTACATTTCAAAACGTTATTTTGGAAGTTTGGGCTCTGAGGTTATAAAACATTTTTCAGGCTATTCTCAGCTGAGACTAAAATTTATCTGGCTCGTAATTGTTTAAACGGTCAACTTTTGTTATTATTGGCGTTTCAGCATAAATAACTGTCCTGAAATTTCTATCAATTTCGATTACTTGATGGTGTAATAGCAGTTAAAATTTCATGCTCAGCTGAGATGAGCATTTAAAAGTAATAATCTCTGCAATCGCGTTTAGATTGCGGCCTATGATGTGAAGTGTCTAACGAAGCACAATAAACTATTCTGATGGTGATGATAAGTCAACACTTGATGAAATCCTCAATCTCTTGGATGGCTGTTCATAGTCTTCCTCTTTCCCACCGCTCCAATAGTTTTGTCTTTCAGTCATCTTCTCTTCCCGCTCGTACGACGACTGTGTGGAACAGATCTGTGAATGCGACTCGTATGGGGGCGGAGGAGGGTAACTGCTCTTGGGTGGCATATTAGGAAAACTATTCATGCCACTGAATGGCGTAAATAACGGGTTATTTCCTTGAGCGTAGTAATCCTGTAGCCTACTGGCGTCAGTCGCCGTAAAAGTGCCGTTAGGAATGTATCCCGCGTTCTCCGCCGTTTTCTCAGAGTCAGGTGCAGGGTATGGGAGCTGGGCGGTGGTTCCCGCTGATCCCCGCCAATATGTATTCACTGCCAACTGTTGCAGCTCCTGTGTACCGCCTGTGTGATAACCCTGCTTGTAAAGACGATTGGCTGATAGTCCCCTGTAAAAGCACAAAACGAGAACATCACTTGAAAGTGCGTTATAAAAGGAAAATTTCAGGTTTTGACACATCAACAGGCATTTTAAACTTATGACAGCCAGTATAATATACAAAACAAAAACAAAAACAAAAAATAAATAAATAAATAAAATAAAAGCGCTGCAGGCATGCATGATACCCCGCCATGCAAATTTAATTTAGCAAAAATGCTTGTCAATAATTTCTCAAGATAAAGAGCAGAACAAAATTTTGTCATAAATGAAGGACAATAACTCTGTATACATTGATAAAATTTACCCATCTTCAATCCCAAACCACTACTTCCTGATTTGAACTTTTATACAAAGTTTGAAGAAAATCGGCTGATAAATGCACAAAACAGAGGCAGGAAACGAAATTTTAATGTAAATCATGGGCCATAACTCTGTACTTATTTGACGAAATTTACCCATCTTCAATCCCAGACCACTCCTTCCTGATATGAGCTCCTATACAAAGTTTGAAGAAAATCGGTCAATAAATGCTCAATATAGAGTCCGGAAAATTTTTAACGTAAATCAAGGGCCATAACTCTGTACTTATTTGACAAAATTTACCCATCTTCAATCCCAAATCACTCCTTTCTGGTATGAACTCCTATCCAAAGTTTCAAACTTCGGAAGAAAATCGGTCAATAAATGCACAAGGAAAAATTCTAACATAAATCAAGGGCCATAACTCTGTACTTATTTGACGAACTTTACCCATTTTCAATCCCAGACCAAACCTTCTTGGTATGAACTCCTATACACAGTTTGAAGAAAATCGGTCAATAAATGCGCAAGATAGAGCCTGTAAACAAAATTTTAACGTAAATCAAGGGCAATAACTCTGTACTTCTTCGACGAAATTTACCCATCTTCAGTCCCAGACCACTCCTTCATGGTATGAACTCCTATACAAAGTTTGAAGAAAATCGGTCAATAAATACTCAAGATAGAGCCCGGAATCGAAATTTTAACGTACATTAAGGGCGATAACAGATGTACTTAGTTGACGAAATTTACCCATCTTCAATCCCAAACCACTCCTTCCTGATATGAACTCCTATACAAAGTTTGAAGAAAATCGGTCCATAAATGCTCAAGATAGAGCCCGGAAACGAAACGCTGACGGACGGACAGACGGACGGACTGACGGACAGACAGACAGACAGACAGACAACGGACGGACGGACGGACACTCGAACGCAATTTTTTGGAGGGTATAACTTAGTACCCCGCACTTTTTTAAGTGGCGGGGTATAAAAAGAAAGAAAGAAAGAAACTTTCATTTTTATTTCACTTATTCGTTGTAGTGACCACCAGAATCGTAGTGGTAGCACTTGTTATATTACTATCCAATGAACAGTCATTGCATACTGGTGATAAACCTTATACCATAATTGAGGATACTTTTGCGGCCCAATCTTATCAAAATGTTTTAAAACAGACATAAAAGCAGCATATCTGGTTTAACGAATTGCAACACATAGTCACTCTTTGTGGCATTTGTCGTCTACCTGTCGCATTTATAAGTCAGAAGCTGAAAACCCACAGATACTGCTCTAAGCGCTCATTCTAAAATAAGTAGCGCACCCCATGTCTCATGGTGTTGAATAAAAACTGGAGCGACATTGTTCAATATATCGGCAGGGTTGGCTGTAATTTGAAAATCTCAATTTAGACAGAACAAAGTATGATACACAATTATGTTTTTGAGATTCCTGGTAGTAGTGAATAATTCATGACCCCACCAAAAACGGCATGCCACAAGCCTTATATGCAAAAATTCAAAAGGAAACAGAATGAACAAATTCTAATTTACACGAAACAACATCGTTTGGCTTACTTAATTTGACATTATCTCATGGTAAATGGTTATTTTATATCTGGTAAACAAACCAAAATATCAAACATCAAAAGTCGAAAAAAAAAAACAAAAAAAAAAAAAAACATGTCACAGAGTTTCTGTAATTTACGTGACGCTATAGAAGATTGTCTAAATATTTATGGTGATTTGCCTTATTGCAGACCAAACTGTGCCAGTAAAATAGTTGAATATGTCCTTTATATGGATAACATATAGATTTTTCATTTTGATTTACTATTTTGGTCAAATAAATCTAATTCTCCTGCTTAACCATTGCGTCCCTTCTAAGATGTAATCATACGTGACACTGTTTTTCTACAAATCCAACATGGTATTTGAAACAACGTTACCTGAATATGAAAGTATGGGGGCCGAATACATCTCACAAAAAAACAAAGTTTATATCAAATGACCAATATTTTGTTTATTTGGCCCCTTTGGGAATACGAGTCTTTGATTTTGACTACACAGATATAAATTCTTGAAATTGCAGCAACAATGTCTGGCTTTCGCTGCCGGTTTTTAAAGGGTCACTGATGAGGGTTCAGTACCCGAAATTGTACAATATGACCCATCTTCTCGCTTTGAATGTTTTACTGCTTCCAAGGGATCTAACAATTATTTTCATTTGTTATTTATATCAAATGACCAGAAGGTGGTATTTTTGGGTGCTAAAGTTGAAAATGTAATTAACGTCACAGTAATTTACGTGACGCTACTTACTTTCAAAACGCCAATACTTGGACAAATACCTTTAGTGATTTCGGTTATTAGTAGTGCTATCAATTTTTGGTTGCATACGATTTCATCAAATAGCAATTCCCTTTTATTTAAAGCATATCTAGAACAAATATACTCGTCTTGTGAAAATTCACCACTCCTTAATTTCGTCAAAGAAGCCCTCAAGGAAATTGGATTTTCTCATGTTTGGAAAAATCATGGCACTTTTGATCATTCGTCGCTTATGTACAATATAAGAAATAAATTAAAAGAGTATTACATTTCTTTTTGGGAAAACTCTTTGAAATCAGAAAATGGTAAATTACGTACATATAAACTATTTAAGTCTACATTTGGGATAGAGACGTATCTGGATGCGATAAATGATTAAAGTACAAGAAAATATTTATGTTCTTTTAGAATAAGTGCTTATCGTCTTCAGATAGAAAGAGGCAGGTACACTCGACCCCGTACACGAGTTGAAGACTGTTTATGTATAGTTTGTAATGAAGTAGAAGATGAATTTCATTTTATGTTCGAATGTGAAAAATATCGTAGTTATCGTAATAATTTATTCGAAGTATTTAAAGAATCAAACATTATTCTTTCGGACTGTAACCAAGAAAATCTTGTTACCTTATTACAGTCTACAAATATTATAATTCTGAAGGCAATTGCAAATTATTTAGAACAGTGTCAGGTCACATAGATTTTTAAAGCTTCAAACTTGAACAAACAAGGGTTCATACACTCCAAACCATTTAATAATAATATTTTCAATATTATGTAATGTGTATAAAAAATTATGTTTTGTAGACTTTGTTTGTATTGTATGTATGTATGTATGTTATATTGCCTTTAACCCAGTACCTGGGTACAAACGAGCAATAAAATATATTCTATTCTATTCTATTCCAATATGACATATTAAATAGGTAAGATTCTGTATATACGAAATGTTTTAATGTCCACTTAATACTTATCAGTAGTAAAGTTTACAGAATATGAGATTTTTCAAGCAGTGTCACGTAAATTACGCATTTCAGGTAAAATACAAAAGTAGTTTAACTCTATTTATCGATTATAGTTGAACATCAACGCGACAAGATGTACCTTCGGATATTCTTACGTTATTAGTGGAAAACTACAAAAAAGCGGGAAAATCATGTAACATATGATTTTATGCCTTCCATATGATTTAGAAATAACACTGTATTTGTTATCTTTGAACACAGTGCTATAGCTTAAATAGGGTGTAAAACATATTTATTTTCAATACATGTATTTAGAGTTGTCTGCCCTTGTTTTAGCCAATAATTTACTAAATTTCTATATCAAGCGTCAAACGGTTACCATAGCAACCACATAGTCACATAAATAAACAAAACAATTTTGACATATTGCCTGTAAGGATAGTCTGCCTCTCTCTAAATAATAGGTTCTGGCCAAAGCTTCAGCAATTTTAAGCAAATGCGTTAAGTTTTTGGGCTCTGCTAACATGCAGAAATGCGTTACGTAACTCTGACGTCAGTTTTCAGAACAATGACGCCTGTAGGGTTTATAAAGTAAATATGTCATATCTCGCAAAATAAATTGAATAATTTGGTCAAATAAAGACAACTAGACTCAAGAAACATTATAAATTAATATTATAATTGTTTTTCAAGTACTCAAAATCTTGTCCGAAGGTACAATTTCTCATGTTGTGGCCCACTTGAAAACAACAGAGTCTAAAAGGATCAGACCTCCTTCTACATAGCAATACTACATTTGTAACATTTGTTATTCGCATATGTCCATTCCAAAATATTGACCAACTGTAAAATATCAATATAAAACAATTATGTTCTACTAAATAATTATGTGGTTATAAGCATCGAAAGATTTACTTCTTGTGCAGACTGCTTCCAATTTCATGCTTCATTTCAAGTCGCTAAAAAAGAAAACATAGCTAAGTTTGGAAATAATGTAGCTGACTTTAATATTACCATCACATAAATTACAGTATTCCGTCCGTATCTTACATTTTATAGAATGTTGTGCAAGCTGTAAAAAATGTTCAACAGTGAAATAGGAACACACTAGATTGCCTGTTAGGAGTAAAAGTATCCAGATAAAGTCTTTTAGTTAATATTTAATGTCATTGTGTGTCTGTATTGCAAAAATAATTTATGTTGCCGTTTGCAAGTAATTTACGTGACGCTAAATAACTAGAGGACCATTGGTCCTGTAGCTCACCTGAGAGATTATCACATTGTAAGCTCATGAGATTTAAATTAATTGAGAATCGACCAATGAAAGTCTATGCATGGACACTATTGACCCCCGGGGCATGGCCAAATTTGACCCAGGGGCATGACTGGCACAATTTATAATTGGGACTACCAAACATTGCTACATACAAAATATAGAAGCTCTGGGCCTTTTGGTTTCAGAGAAGAAGATTTTTTTAGTTTTTCCCATTGTAAGTCTATGGAGACTATCTACCCCTGGGGCGTGGCCAAATTTGACCCCAGGGGCATGAATGGCACAACTTATGTAGAGGACCATTAGCCATTGCTACATACCAAATATCAAAGCTGTTGGCCTAGTGGTTTCAGAGAAGAAGATTTTTTTAGTTTTTCCTATTGTAGGTCTATGGAGACTATCGACCCCCGGGCGTGGCCAAATTTGACCCCGGGGACATGATTGGCACAATTTATGTAGAGGACCATTAGCCATTGCCACATACAAAATATCAAAGCTGTGGGCCCTGTGGTTTCAGAGAAGAAGATTTTTGAATTTTTTTCCCATAGTAAGTCTATGGAGACTATCAACCCCCGGGGCGTGGACAAATTTGACCCCAGGGGCATGAATGGCACAATTTATGTAGAGGACCATTAGCCATTGCTACGTACCAAATATCAATGCTGTTGGCCTAGTGGTTTCAGAGAAGAAGATTTTTTTAGTTTTTTTTCCTATTGTAGGTCTATGGAGACTATCGACCCTCGGGGCGTGGCCAAATTTGACCCCAGGGGCATGATTGGCACATGATTAGAGGACCATTAGCCATTGCCACATACAAAATATCAAAGCTGTGGGCCCTGTGGTTTCAGAGAAGAAGATTTTTTAATTTTTTTCCCATAGTAAGTCTATGGAGACTATCAACCCCCGGGGCATGGCCAAATTAGACCCCAGGGCCATGATTGGCACAATTTATAATGGGGACCACCAAACAGTGCTACATACAAAATATTGTAGCTCTGGGCTTTGTGGTTTCAGAGAAGAAGATTTTTTTAGTTTTTCCAATTGTAAGTCTATGGAAACTATCCACCCCCGGGGCGTGGCCAAATTTGACCCCAGGGGCATGGCTGGCACAATTTATGTAGAAGACCATTAGCCATTGCCACATACCAAATATCAAAGCTGTGGGCCCTGTGGTTTCAGAGAAGAAGATTTTTTAATTTTTTTCCCATAGTAAGTCTATGGAGACTATCGACCCCCGGGGCGTGGCCAAATTTGACCCCAGGGGCATGAATGGCACAATTTATGTAGAGGACCATTAGCCATTGCTACATACCAAATATCAAAGCTGTGGGCCTAGTGGTTTCAGAGAAGAAGATTTTTTTAGTTTTTCCCATTGCAAGTCTATGCGACCTATCTGTTGCCATGGAAACCACAATTTTGATACAATCTGCTCCAAAACCTAATGCCATCAATCCCCCAACCCAATTATGGTTCACATTAAATTTGATCAAGATCGGCCAGCTAGCTTCAGAAATATTCTTCTTTGAAATTGTGGACGGACGACGGACGACGGACGACGACGGACGACGGATGCCTGCCTATCCTATAAGCTCACCTATGAGCCTTCGGCTCAGGTGAGCTAAAAACAAGACCTGTCATAAAACAAGATGTATTTGGAAAAGTTCAAAATGCTGTAAAAATTGCAAGAATATCGGGAGGATGGTGAATTTCACAGGATGAAGCCTGAATGATCCAAAATAGTGATGGTACGCAGAAAACGTGTAATTTTAAAAGTTTGTTTTTCTTCATTTTTTTTTCTACAGGATCCACACCTAATTTGAGATTGGAATGAGTATAGATCTACTAGAATTCTGAATCATTTAAAACAAAATGGAAGAATTTTGAAGATCTAGTCTAATCCCAGCGCATGTCGATCGACCTTAATTTCTTACACGGAAGAAAAGTATGTTCTTATCGCTGAATAGCAAAGGTTAGGATGTGTAGTAGGACCCATTCATAACGTTCTCCACAACGCAGTTTCATTATAGCATGCATATCTAGTCCAAGAGGATTCTGAGGTTATAATAAAATATTGGTGTATTTACACATTTCACGCAAAATATTACCATTGCATTTCCTTTCTTTTCTTTCTTTCTTTAATTTTTTTTTCGAGTATACATATGGGCAATTCAAAACCGATTTTGACGAGATCAAATGAGTGATTATGACCAAGCCATACATGACAAGGGATGTACTTAAAGAACTTACAAGTCACTGGTTTCTCGGAATCCTTTAGCAAACGGATTGTGGTCAATCTTCAGCTGGGTAATCTGTAAACAAACATTGTACTGAATTACGAAAACACGACCAATGTACAGAGTTGGTTGGTTGGTTGGTTGGTTGGTTGATTGGGGTTTAACGTCCCACCAACAGCTAAGGTCATATGGAGACGGGACCTCGGTTTATAGTCCCATCCGACGGACTAGAGAAGTTCTAAAAAATGTGTTAGCGTTATATTTGCGCTTGTATCTGTGCATTTTCATTGGCTAGCTGGTAATATTTCATCATGAATAGGAAAAATAAATAAAGTCTCAGCACTGTAATCCCTAGTCTATTCAGAGTATACACAGTAAATTTGAACTACATGTATTTACAATTCATGTGGCAGTGCACTGCATCATTGTCATGTATACCTTCACACGGGTATTTCACAACAATCATTCATTTCTAAGTCTTAAAGCCGTTGGTTTACCACGATAAGTTTTAAAAATGTTCTTGATTTTGTTAGCGCAAATATTCCATTTACCTTAGAAAAGCTGTTCAGTACAAATGTAATGTTATTTTGGAAAATTGTGCGCGCAAGGGCACCAACCTTTTTTGGAAAATGGGCACAAACGTGATGTCACCTCGTATATTATTTAGATTTTATACCCTGTGCCATTCGAATACTTACATCTGTATTTTGATAGGCTGTGACAGTAATGAATTGTGTTTCCGGGAAAAAGTGGGTCTGAAGAGTTTTCGGGTCTCCTGTCTTACACGGCCCAACCTCAATCACATTTATCCGTGGCTGATACTTGTGCATCGAGTGGATCACGATCTGAAATATACAGGTTGTCACCAAGTGGATCACGATCTGTAAATATGCAGATTGTCATCGAGTGGATCACGATCCGAAATATACAGGTAGTCACCGAGTGGATCACGATCTGAAATATACAGGTTGTCATCGAGTGGATCACGATCTGTAAATATACAGGTGGTCATCGAGTGGATCACGATTTGAATATACAGGCTGTCATCGAGTGGATCACGATCTGTAAATATACAGGTTGTCATCGAGTGGATCACGGTCTGAAATATACAGGTTGTCATCGAGTGGATCACGGTCTGAAATATACAGGCTGTCATCGAGTGGATCACGATCTGTAAATATACAGGTTGTCATCGAGTGGATCACGGTCTGAAATATACAGGTTGTCATCGAGTGGATCACGATCTGAAATATACAGGCTGTCATCGAGTGGATCACGATCTGAAATATACAGGTTGTCACTGAGTGGATCACGATCTGAAATATACAGGTTGTCATCGAGTGGATCGCTATCTGAAATATACAGGTTGTCATCGAGTAGATCGTGATCTGAAATATACAGGTTGTCATCGAGTAGATCACGATCTGAAATATACAGGTTGTTATCGAGTGGATCACTATCTGAAATATACAGGTTGTCACCGAGAGGATCACGATCTGAAATATACAGGTTGTCACCGAGTGGATCACGATCTGTAAATATACAGGTTGTCATCGAGTGGATCACGATCTGTAAATATACAGGCTGTCACCAAGTGGATCACGATCTGTAAATATGCAGATTGTCATCGAGTGGATCACGATCCGAAATATACAGGTAGTCACCGAGTGGATCACGATCTGAAATATACAGGTTGTCATCGAGTAGATCACGATCTGTAAATATACAGGTGGTCATCGAGTGGATCACGATTTGAAATATACAGGCTGTCATCGAGTGGATCACGATCTGTAAATATACAGGTTGTCATCGAGTGGATCACGGTCTGAAATATACAGGTTGTCATCGAGTGGATCACGGTCTGAAATATACAGGCTGTCATCGAGTGGATCACGATCTGTAAATATACAGGTTGTCATCGAGTGGATCACGGTCTGAAATATACAGGTTGTCATCGAGTGGATCACGATCTGAAATATACAGGCTGTCATCGAGTGGATCACGATCTGAAATATACAGGTTGTCACTGAGTGGATCACGATCTGAAATATACAGGTTGTCATCGAGTGGATCGCTATCTGAAATATACAGGTTGTCATCGAGTAGATCGTGATCTGAAATATACAGGTTGTCATCGAGTAGATCACGATCTGAAATATACAGGTTGTTATCGAGTGGATCACTATCTGAAATATACAGGTTGTCACCGAGAGGATCACGATCTGAAATATACAGGTTGTCACCGAGTGGATCACGATCTGTAAATATACAGGTTGTCATCGAGTGGATCACGATCTGTAAATATACAGGCTGTCATCGAGTGGATCACGATCTGTAAATATACAGGTTGTCATCGAGTGGATCTTGATCTGTAAATATACAGGTTGTTATCGAGTATATCACGATCTGAAATATACAGGTTGTCATCGAGTAGATCACGATCTGAAATATACAGGTTGTTATCGAGTGGATCACTATCTGAAATATACAGGTTGTCACCGAGAGGATCACGATCTGAAATATACAGGTTGTCACCGAGTGGATCTTGATCTGTAAATATACAGGTTGTCATCGAGTAGATCATGATTTGAAATATACAGGTTGTCATCGAGTAGATCACGATCTGAAATATACAGGTTGTTATCGAGTGGATCACTATCTGAAATATACAGGTTGTCACCGAGAGGATCACGATCTGAAATATACAGGTTGTCACCGAGTGGATCTTGATCTGTAAATATACAGGTTGTCATCGAGTAGATCACGATTTGAAATATACAGGTTGTCATCGAGTAGATCACGATCTGAAATATACTGGTTGTTATCGAGTGGATCACTATCTGAAATATACAGGTTGTCACCGAGAGGATCACGATCTGAAATATACAGGTTGTCACCGAGTGGATCTTGATCTGTAAATATACAGGTTGTCATCGAGTAGATCACGATCTGTAAATATACAGGTTGTCATCAGAGTGGTAATGTATCTCGATCAAAGACCCGAGGATATTGTGGTTCACACGTCATGTCGCACTCTGTCGTGATACAGAGCACCAGTGACCTTCTCCATATTATCGAAGATGGATATCTATTCGTTACCACTTCGGTCATTTCGTACCCACCTTTATTTTCATTTTGGTCGTTTCGTACCCACTTTAGTCAATTCGTATATATAACTACAATGGTCATTTTGTACTTAATTGTTTTCTACAATTATTTTGGTCAGTTCGTGACTATTGTTTTTTGTTCTACATTTTCGTACACAGGTCATTTCGTACCTAGTCATAATGACGTTTTGCTCCCACTTTGTTCATTTCGTGACTATGTTATTTTATACCTAGGTACACTTTTTTTAAGCATGAATTGACATATATGTTTAATATTGGTGATGAAAATAAGCATAATTGACATTTGAACTCCAATCATTTTTTTTGTGGTGGATTTTACCTTTATCCCTTCTAACCCCTTTTTCCTGTATAAGCTGAGGTAAGTGAATCTTGACCCGTTCCGAATTACGTGGACTTATTGTCACCAACTACACGACAGCGGTATGCTATGATTTTAAAACATTTTTGTGTGATTTTGAAGTCCATCTTTATCTCTTTCTCTGCATGAAGTCAAAGGCCTAGGGGATTTACATGTAAGGCCTGATTTCGGCCTCATGTGTTGATAAAAAACTGAATTTTGGAATTTTGAGGAGAAACGTATTGCAAATAGCAGGTATAGGTCCCTGCTTATATACTCTAGCACAAGTATCACATTCAAATTACAAATGTTGCCATGGCAACGCTCCGAAAAGCATAGACTTATCACTTTTTGCAATTTTGGGTCTATTTTTCACCATTCAACATCATTTTCAACTACCGGCCCACGCGACGAACAATTTATTATTGTGAAATAATTATGAAGTATCATCCAGAGATATTGTTTGTTAAGTATAATTTTGTTCGGAGTGTGGGCTGGCACTTAAAAATTAAAAAATGTGTTCAGAAATTGTCAAAAATAGACCAAAAAGTGCAGAATGTGCTCTATTTATGGTTCTTCTGGGCATTGCCATGGCAACGCTTGTAGGATAAATGAAATATGTGTTCTTGTTTTTAATAGAGGAGACATATGGCTGTTTTAAGAAGTAGTTTTCTCACCTAAATTCCAAAATTTATTTTTTAGCAAAATCTCAGTGAGGCCGAAATCAGGCGTTAAATGCCCTAGGCCTTTTTAAAACTCGTTGATCAGCATTTTGGCACTGAATGATAATTACGTAAAGATTTGTGATGACCTTTCGAATGAGAACTTATTTTGCCCCAGTCGACTTTATCTGCATGCTGCGTGTTTCTGCAAAATGTATTGATCTGAAAGGGAACTTTTGGTTTCAACATTAATTCCAAGATTAAATAAAACGCATCGAGAAACAATGACATCGTTTAATTGTTTTGCATTCTGTGAGATCCACGTAAATATTTACGAAATGACCTGGTTTATAAGTGGTTGTATCGGGACACGAAATGACCAAAAAGTAAGTACAAAATCACCTGGGTACGAAAGGGCCGGTCACCATGCATCAGGAAAACATGTCTGTGTAATGAATACCCTCTTATATTCAAGTTTCATAAGGTAAAACTGGGGTATGTAGGGGTATACCTATTTTTCTTATTTTTGCTCTAAAACATAGATTGTGGGTACTCGTTAGAACCGCCTCGACGAGGCGGTTCAAACGTGTACCCACAATCTATGTTTTGAGAAAAATACAAAATATATATAAAAATAATGTGAAAATTTTCCATATTTACTGGTGAAGAAAATCGCTGTATATTGCACGGGTGTGTTTTCGTAATGGGCCAGAATATGGACGTTTGAAATTGTTAAGTTCATTGGAATTCCGAAGTGCAACCTGAAAGGATATCTATCGTATGTAGCTGGATTGGTGAGAAAGACTTACGTTTCCTCCAGCGTTACTCTTGTTGTTGGTGAGCTTGAGTTTATTGAAGATAATATCCTGTTTCATCCAGTGAGCCCCGGTGTTAGGAGAGTCGGGGTGCAGGTAGATACGACCAGCTGGAATAATAATAATAATAATAATAATAATAATAATAATAATAATAATAATAATAATAATAATAAATAAATAAATAAATAAATAATAATAATAATAATAATAATAATAATAATAATAATAATAATAATAATAATGAATTGACCAATAACAGCAACAACAACGACAACAGTAATAATAACAACAATAATAATAATAAGGACGAATGGTCAAAGTATTTTTTTTTTAAATTTAAGCACAAAACGTAGGAATGTATGTAGCATAATCCATATAAATGGCCAGGATCACTGATAGTTTATTTTAGACGACCATTAGAGATGTCATGCAATATATGATCATATATACCGAGAGTTTTCATTCTTGATAATCATGCCGCGTAGCAGTTTCCGAACAGTCATTGTAAGAATTCGAGGAACAGAATTTGTTTCAACTTACTTTTCTGCAGCTGTTCCGCCTCCCCGACCGGGATCCATTTCCCGTTCTGAAACTTCCAGTGGTGGTTGTCGGCCAGGATCATATCAACATACACGTTGTACATCTTGCAGGGACTCAGTCCTGTCAGGCTGAACTCTAGGACAGGAAACATACGCCTGAAACAACGCAAACAAATCATAACTTTTCTTCTCAAATAGCGGTGCTACGTTAACGATGGATCGCTCCATCTACGTACGCTTAATGAATTTCGCAAATTCTATGCCAAGTTTTTGTATAAAATCTTGTGATCGTCTCAAAAAGCTTATGTAACGAACGGCCGAGCCGAGCCACAGAAACCCCGTCGGTGGAAAAGCATACTCATCCACCAAGGGTGGTTTACTGCGCTATATACTCAACACTTACTCGATTCACAAAGTCTCGAGTTTGAAATTTGCATATTTCCAAGGGAGGCTATCCCGTCACATTACTTCCCCCTCCGAGAAGACTCGTCCCGAGTCTTGGCCTGGGGACTACATGGGTAAGGCGACTCCTGTCCGGCAGTTGAAATTTGCATATTTCCAAGGGAGGCTATCCCGTCACACTAAATACCTTTACGTTTCGATATGATCGAAAAATTAAGCGCAAACTTAGGCACCAACCCCAGAAATATATAAGCATTATAGATGGGGTCTGGAGAATAACTCTCGGGAGAAGCCCGGTATTTCATAACAGGCAAGTTCATTATATAGGGCTATTAAGGCTTGAACACCAATCGTTGTCTTATTTTTACTGATCTCCCACATGGAAACAACAATTTCAGGAGTGGGGTATAATATTTCTTGAGTTATAACGAATGATTAACAAATGCTCCCGATGATAAACTCTATGAGTGGTTTAACTCGTTGTAAAACAGACGTGTCTGTGTGACCTAGTTTGTGACAAGAAAATTACTTTTATTCTTGGCCTAAATCCAAATGATTCCCGGTGTCGGAGTTTAACAATGTCTTTAATTTCCACTGCTTAAGTTTCTTTTGCTTATGCGAGCTAGAGACTAGCCCCAGGATCGCCACCGTGACTCCGCCATGTATCTTTTTTTACCGAAACCACAAGGCCTAAGGCATTCATATTTTGTGTGTAGGAATGTGTAGTGACCCTCTTCATAAAATCCTGCAAATCATGCCCAGCTCGGGGGTCATTATACATATTCGGCACTGAAGTACATGTATGTACATGTATTTCCCGGTTGGGACCGGTGTTGTCCAGGAGAAGCCCGGCGTGGATACGGTTCTCGCCGGTTGCCGTACCGGGTACCACCAGGTCCCGAGGTAATAAAACTTTTTTCATGCTCAGCTCAGCCGAGACTAAAATTTCTTCTGCTCATAAATGTGTTAAAATGCCAGCAATCGTTGGCATTTTAACATTTATTAGCAGGATAAATTACAGGCTTTGGAGTTCTAAACCTTCAATTTCAAAACATTTGGGCTATTTCAGTATTTATGAGTTGTTGAAATTTCATGCTCAGCTGAGCTGAGCTTGAAAATAGTTTTATAACCTCGGGGCCAGGACATAAATAAGAGCTGTCGCAGGACAGCCTAGCTCGCCTGCCACTAAATCTATTAAAAACTATGACCCATGACATTGACCTCAAGGTCACTCAGATGGGTTGTGATGGTACAGCATAGAACTTCAGACCATTATCTACCAACACGTAAGGTATCAACTTAATCCATCTACATATTCAATATAGACGTAGAACATGGAATTTCTAAGTCTGTGACCTTGACCTCAGATGTGTCAAGATGGTACAGCATAAAACTTAAGAAAAGTAACAGCAAAGTATCAATCTGTTCCAGCAATATACAGTTCAAAGTCTTTGACCTTGAACTCAATGTCACTCAGGTGGGTCAAGATGGCACAGAGTAAAACTTCAGACTAATATCTGCCAACATGCAAAGAATCAAACTCGATTCATGAACATATTCAAGAGCTTCAGACATATAAAAATAACAAAAAGAAACTTTAACAAAAAACTTCTAAGTCCGTGACCTTGATCTCATTGTCAGCCAAGTGGATCATGATGATACAGCATAAAACTTCAGACCAATATCTACCAACATGCATAGTCATCAACTTGATCCATCAACATGTTCAAGAGATATAGACTTATTAAAACTTTGACCAAAAGCTTTAACACAAAATTTCTAAGTCCGTGATCTCGAACTCAAGGTTATCGAGGTGGGTCGTGATCTTCAGACCAATATCTACCAACATGCAAAGTATCATAACTTCAAAAGTTATAGACTCATAGAAACTTTAACCAAAAACGTTACCATTTGAGCAACGCCGACGGCGACGCTAACGCCGACGCCGGGGTGGCTGCAATAGATCATTATATGTACTTTCGTATAGGCAAGCTAATAAGTTATACGTTTTATCATGGTATACAGATATTCACAGCCGGGGACAAACCAGGGTGTACCGTGCCATTGAAAGCGGGGCTTGAACTGATTATCAAAAGAGCCACCTCATGGGAAACCCAACAATCTGCATACGCAGATCACCTTCGCGGTAACCGCGAAGCTGATAAGCGCCTTTGTTTTCGCTACACGGATAGTACGATTCCTCTTCTTAAATACGAAATTTCAAGCTTCTAGCCTGCTTCTGTAGCTGTAAAGGCCGGTTTGTGTCAGACCTGTTCGGAAACCACATTGTCGGTTTTTCCACGAGGCGGCTCAAATATTGTCTAGAGAGAAAGAAATAGGATACAAATACTCCAACTCACCGCCCTTGTTTAGTTACTATCATCTCTGTTTCATGTGCATGGAATTTCGACCATAATTCTCTATTACACAGAAATACACAAGCTTTGGATGCATGTTGTCCCTCCATATTCGCCCCGTAACCCCAATTCTCGGGCGTTGGAGCCCCTGTCCCTCGGCGAGCAGCAATGCCATTCGTAGAAGTTGGATAGTAAGGAATTTCTTGCTTTATTTCAACAGGAAAATGATATGGAAATGGATTTCTTTGAGACGAGTTATCATTGTAGTTTTGTGTCCCGCCTTGAGGAGGTGAACCATAGTTGAGTGTCGGTGATGGCTCTGTTTTGTTCTGATACAGTGCCACTGGGATGTTCTGATAGTCTCCTGCCCTTGTTAGTTGCTGCGGCGACTGGTCGGCACTGTACCCATAGTCACTGTGAGTGTACGATGGAGCTGGCGGTGATCTGTAGCTGTTCTGAGAGGATGGAGCTGGCGGTGATCTGTAGCTGTTTTGTGTGAGATAAGTCCCGCTTACTGTCTGTAAAGTGGTGAACTGTCCGTCGTCATCACTACCAGAGTAGTCTTGTCCCTTGTCTTTGTCTGCGTCATCAGCGCTATAAGAGTCATCTCCACTTGATTCATTAGGGCCCTCACAATGTCGGCTAGCCTCCTCCTCGGCGAATATATCTCCTCCCTCGTTCTGTTGTGGTACACCACTTTTGGACTTCTCATCATAATATCCATTGTTTATTTTATCACTATAGTAGCCACTCTGTTCCGCGTAAAACGCATCTCTCATGATCTCATTCTGCATCACGACTGTGTTAGACATAATTCCTGATAAATCTAGTATTCGCGATTATCACTATTTTTCCTCACAAGTTCGAATGGTACACAAAAATTAGCACTTATCCCAAGTTAATGTTAGCACATTTGGACACTCCAAAAACTGGTTTAAAAATCAACCGTTATTTTAATCTCAATCTGGGTTTAGACAATATTAACTGTTCTTTAAAAGCAACTATTCAAATAGGGTAACGGTCTCCAAACAGATTGACATCCTGAGTTCAAAAATGCTGTGTGAGCTTTGGTCTGAACATTAATGGCACTAGTTAACTGCTTTTACCGCAGTGTCATCAGTCTGGCAGGTGAGCTGCGCTGTCCCTTCTATCCGGGCTCTTTTGTTCATTCTGTCGGCGATTACGTCAATAACTCAAAGGTGTGATCAACCGGCACGCGCCTTGCTCTACGGTCATTAGCGACAATTAGCGAAAAGAAAGAAATCAATTTTGTTTACCTATGTCAGTATTTGGTCAATGCTAAAAAGTTGTGACAAACATCTGTCCTTTATTTCTGAGTTTGCAACAGTTGGAGAAAAATTGAGAGAGAGAGAGAGAGAGAGAGAGAGAGAGAGAGACGCGACGACGTGAATCTAACGATTATCCACTATGTATGGTGTTTTTAGCGAAATAAGCAAAACTGTAAACCCATGTACACCCCAGGGTTTCACTAGTTGAAGGGGGTATACACCTCACGGATATGGTATCCTAAGGGACGGACCATTTGATTTTACGGGGGGTGGGGGGTGGGGAGGGGGCTGGATTTATTTTCTTGAACCCATTTTTATTTAAATATTTATTTTATTTTTATTTTTTTGCTTGGCAAGGAAAAAAAAAGTTTGGTTTAACATGTGTTTTAAAGTTTAAAACCAATATTTTATATTTCGTGCCGCATATTGTTCAAATGTCTCGCAAATATGTATTTTATGTATGATATTATAGTATCACAGGAAGACAACTGAGGTGTAGAAATGAAATCGATAGTAGTGAACCAGTTTTGAGCACCAAATGTGCAGGCGCAAAGCTTTGATAGGGGGGTCCGGGGGCATGCTCCCCCGGGAAAATTTTGAAATCTTGGTACAGTTTCGTGGCATCTTGTGCGTCTTTTTGTATTTTTGGTGAGCAGATAGATCTGTCTAATCCAGAGTATTACAGAGCATATTTTGATAATACAAGAGAAAATCCCAGATTTTCATTAACTCATACCAACATGCATTTTGCATATTTTTCTCATGAAGCCATTTCGGGGTGTTAAGTTCACAATTTTACGAGCACCAAATGCTCGAAGGCCGAAGGTGGGAAGGCAACCGCCACAGGTACAAAGCCTTCAAGTGGCTAGGGGGTGTCCGGGGGCATGCTCCCCCGGGAAAAAATTGAAATCTTGGTACAGTTTGGTGCATCTGGTGCGTAATTTTGGTATTTTTTGAGAGTACATGTATACAGAACTGTCTAATCCAGTGTTTTTAAGAGCATATTTTGATATTACAAGCCTTATGAAACCAGAGGACCAATGGTCCTGTAAACGCTCACCTGAGATCTGCTTCATATACCAATAAACATATTTGAATATTATGGTATTTAACCCCAGTGCAGGGGCAGATAAAGCCCTTGGGCCATTTTCTTTTTTCAGAATAATCAATATTCTATCCATTTGTCAATTTCCTGCTGATTTTCCCCTTCAAATAACATTCTAAAAGCAGATGAGCCCCTGGGGTCCATTTTTTTTTCAGAATCATTAAACTTCAGTCCTACTGCCCATTTCCTGCAAGACTTTCACTTAAAATGACATTTTAAAAGGTTTCCCCATTCAAATGCATTGACGACCTATGTTGACCTTGCCATAAAATAAGTCAAGGTCACCACAGGGTCATGTTTTATACATACATTGTAGTACTTGAGTCATCCATACTTCATGCAAAGTTTCGTTGAAATTGGTTCACCGGTTCTGGAGAAGAAGATATTTTAAGGGTTTTTACCATATATGGGCATGGTGGCCATCTTGGTCATGTGACCTGGATTATTTATATATACATTGGTTCTCACTTCCTATAGATGCTTCATATAAAATTTGGCTTTGATTGGCCAAGTGGTTTCAGAGAAAAAAATCTTTGAAAAGTGTGTATGGACGACAGACCGACCAAGGTCAAGAGATGACCCTGACCTAAATTAATCATATACCTTCATCTAATCCATTAGTTGTTTGCATCTGCCATTTTTCAGATCTCAGGCTGCAATAGTTTTCAAAAATAGCTAATTTCCACCTTTCCCATTATAAGTCTATGGAAACTTAAAGTTACCATAGCAACCAGAGTTCTTATCCGACTGGAATAAAAAACACAAATTATGTAGAGGCTACTGTCAGGAACATGCATACAAAGTACAGGATTCATCCACTTGACAGTTTCTGAGGAGAAGATTGAATGTTTTTTTCAAAACTTTGCCCTTTATGGGGCCCCAGCAACCAATCAAAATAAAGGATTAGGACAAAACTCGCAAGAAACGTCAAACACTACTCAATAAACATTTCTGCAAAAACAAAATTCAAATGTCTGCAATTTTAGCGGAAAAATAGCCGATTTCCACTTTTCCCATTATAAGTCTATGGAAACTTTAAGTTGCCATAGCAACCAGAGTTCTTATCCGCCTGGAATAAAAAACACAAATTATGTAGAGGCCACTGTCAGGAACATGTATACAAAGTATAGGCTTCATCCCCTTGACAGTTTCTGAGAAGAAGATTTTTGAATGTTTTTCGAAATTTTGCCCTATATGGGGCCCCTGCAACCAATCAAAATGAAGGATTAGGACAAAAGTCACATGAAACGTAGAGGACTACTCAATAAACATTTCTGCAAAAACAAAATTCAAATATCTCCAACAAGACAGCAAAAACTGGCAATTTTCACTTTTTTCCATTATAAGTCTATGGGAAGCTAAGTTACCATAGTAACCAGAGTCCTTATCCGATCAAAACAAAAAACACAATTATTCTTTCCCCCTACCTGTAGATGGTGTATGTGTAATATGAGAACAATCGGCCCAGCGGTTTCAGAGAAGAAGATCTTTGAAATTGTGGACGACGGACGGACGGACGGACGACGGACGGACGGACGGACGGACGCCGGAGCATGGGTATACTATAAGCTCACCTATGAGCCTTCGGCTCAGGTGAGCTAAAAAGCCATGTCATATCGCAATTTTCTATAACTACTGTAATTTTTTGATTTTTCATAAACTCATAAAGAGACTGGAGTTCGAATCTTCTTGCATTATTCCTTATATAAATTATAATGCACCTGTTGTCGTTTGGCATCTGGAAGCTCAATTTTATTATTCATTTAAAAAATGGTGTTATTTTAAGATTAAGGTTGTAAGATATAAGTACATGTATATACTTGGAATACTATACTTAGAAAAACAATTGAAGGATATTGAACATATTTCTATTTTATTGCAAAGGTATATTTCTTCTATCTACCAAAATAATAGATATCTATTAGCAGAACCATCACTGTGCAAACATGCCATTGTGCGAGCTTCTTGCAGAAACGATGGAACACCCCTGAAATTAAAGTTATCACCGCTCCCTTCTCTATCCAAATCTGTCATTCACCACCCCCCCCCCCCCACTCCTTACTGCTTCAGTCAACTGCAAAACTGTTTTGATAATCGAAATGTCGATACTTTTATGTCTAGATTTTTCTTTTTTTTTTCATTTGCACGATGAGTATGCAACTGAAATCCGTAAATTTGAATGCGCACTCAAGTTTGCGCAAAACAGCGTTTTTAAGATGTGTTGTCAAATGCTTTAATCACATAATGCAACTTGATGATTTCCATTAGGAATGATGCTCAGTCCTTTTACTCGTGTTTTAACCAAAAATCACAGATGTCTGAAATTCTCCCAAGGTGCATTTTAGACATAAAAGTACCGGCATTTCGATTATCAAAACAGTTTCGCAGTTGAATGAAGAGGGAATGAATGACAAAATTGGATAGGGTAGGGAGGGGTGACAATTTCAGGGGAGTTCCATCGTTTCTGCTTGTCTGCGAGAAGAGCTCCCAGGCAACGCGAGAAATTGACGAAATTATTGCACAGTCTGCTACATAGGGAGTCTGTTAGTCTGTATTCGACCAGCTTATTCGACCAGCTTATTGCGAAGTCACTTTTTAAAAGTATATAAGGATTAACTGCAATGTCGAAACGTTTTTATTCTTGACATTGTCTCTACTAGTTATGGTTTATGTCAGTCTTTTTATCATTTCGTTGAACTTCGGCCAGAAAACAAGGCGTTGAATTTAATATTACAAAATGAAATGGAAGTTTTAGCATATTTTAGGCCTACCTGTTTAATTCAATTTCACCTTATTAGAAGATAAAGCATCAGAATGCCGCATGTTTTCGAAAAATGGTCAACCAATGTTAGAAAATTAGTTTTCATGAAAAAAAAAATGTTGATCAACTTTCCTAAACCACAAAATACGCTAACAAAGTCAACCCAGGGGTACAGGTGCGCCGGGTCACGTGAAGTGACGTCATAAGGCTGTCTCGTGCATGAACGTCTGACATCATGGTTTTTAAATGACAGTGGCATTCAATTACAAAAGGATCAATGTTTATTCGTACTAAATTTCATATCAATCGGTTGACGCAAACTTATTTTACAGCATTTTTATACGTACTTTCCGATCACCCCTCGTATATGAACCCTACAGACGTCATTGTCCTGAAAATTGACGTCAGAGTTGCGTAATGCATTTCTGCATGTTAGTAGAGCTTATAAAACTCAATGCTTTTGCTTAAAACTGTTTAAGCGCTGGTCAGAACCTATTGTTAAGATAGAAACATATCGTCCTTACAGGCAATCTGTCTTAATTATTTTGCCTATTGGTACGATGATGCGGTTGCTATGGTTACCGTTTTACGATAGATATAGGAAAATTATGTGTATTATGGGCTAAAACAAGGGCAGATAACTCCAAATTTTGAAAAATAATATGTTTTAAAACTCATTCATTTGGTAGCCCAAAGTTCAAACATTACAAATACAGTGTTATTTCTAAAACGTATATTACATCATTTTTCCGCTTTTTGCTGATTTCTACTAGTAGTGTCAGAATGTCCGAAGGTCCGAAGGTACATTTTGTCGCGTTGAGGTTCAATTATTTTGGTAAATAGAGTTCTACCTTTTGCAACGAACTCGAAATAAGTTCAATATCCCGCAATTGTTTTTCTTAGTATATATTAATATCTCTGCAAGCTGTTAATACTATTTATAGACATTGATTTAATGGGAATTCCTAATCTGATTGGTTGATGGCTGGGTGCTGAGGTCATGCACTCTCCGAGAGCCAATCAGAAGCTCGCAATTAGAATTGTCTCCCCTTTCAAGATGACTTTTTTGAAGAAAAACATGTCAGCCATGATGGATTTGTACTGGAACAGCTAACAGGAAACAACCTCCGTGGTGCGAACACCGTGAATATCGCCGTTACGTTTTTGGTCCTGTAAACGTTAAACGTAAACGTGCAAGACTAGACTTGGCATCACATCAAACCTTATAGGCCTACTAAGCGAATATTTTCTCGTGAAAGCGAAATCGCACGTCATTTCAGCAAATGAACACATATGGTTTCACCTCGGGAGAAAGACCAGGGAACAGAATGACGTCAGTTACGTCATACACCGGGGGCGTTACCTGGTACCATAATGGAATCAACTCTCTACGACCATGGTACTGTACTCTTTTTGAGCACAAGAAGATGTTTAAATGACTGTTTTTGGGAATAAAAGGGTTAACTTTTTATATGCCGAGAAACAATGTGAATTTTGAGGCGACACCCCTGTAAACTGACGTAGCGTAATTGTGTCCAGAGAAGATGGATTTCCGATGAAAAGTAAAAATTGTGGTTCCTTAAGGATTAAAGATTGATGGGTTGAAGTGTTTAGTTCAGTTCATCTTTATGCCACTTTGCAATTTCGAAATCAAATAAAAATTGCTAAACTTAAGTCTTATAGTATATTGTTTACCCAGTTATGTACATTATTTAAGCTCAAGTAAACTAGGAAACGCTGTTTTTTCTTGCTTTGTTTGTTTGTTTTGTATGTGTTTTTTCGGATAGATAGGTAGGTTTTGCTGACTGGGGTGGATGCTAAACATAGAAAAAATGGAATGACCTTTAGCTTATGGACAGGTCGTATCCATTGCTTATACCTCAACATCATCACTTGTGACTGCGGAGATACTGCAACAATTCTAAGGCCGCCACCATTTCTGAAAAATCTCAAATCCCGTTCACATGACCAGATTTGCACACGTAAGCAAATCTGCCCACGTGAACGCAATTTTCCACTTTAATTGCATACATGCGAAATTTGCGTATAAATTTAACCTGCTCTAGTCCAAGTGCAAATCTCATTTTGTGTATGGTATATGCATTTTTAGCGAATATGCAAATCTGTCCATGTGAACGGAAAGCAAAATTTGCATACTTGAGTATATGACATCAGTCTACTGGTTCCAGTGAAGACTTTTGAAGAATGTTTACTATGTATGGTCATGATGATCATCATGGTCATGTGACCTGGATTATTTATGTACAAATTGGTTTCTTCTTCCTATGAAAGAAACTTGGATTTGATTGGCCAAGCAGTTACAGAGATCTTTGAAAATGATGGAAGACAACAGATGGACCCCTGGTACCTGCCTATCCTGTAAGCTCACCAATACCTACATAAGAGTGCCCATTACTGCTAACTCTGCTCAATCTCTCACATTAGAGGCTTTGTGGGATCTAGCGGCATCGAGCTTACCCAGACCACGGGTCGGTTTATAGAGAGAATCAGCCGTTCAAGTATTGCAAATAAAAACTTAAGTTTACTATGTCTTGTGGATACACCCCCCTATTGCTCCCAGCCATTTAAGGGCTGTGTAAATCTGGATTTTAGATGTTAGCATCATGTCATCTTTATGTTAGGCGGTTGAAACAGGAAAACACAGAGTTTTACATATCTTCTTTAATATGTTTTCTGTCTTTTAACAATTAAATTATCATGATTTGAGATACAATTCATATCAAGTTCATAATATTTTTAATGTTCATACACAAAAGCTCTGTGAGCACACACCTTACACATTTAAACAGCACATCAATTGAAGGCACATACAAATAGTCAAATAAACCAGAGGAACAATTGTCCTGTAAAAGCTCACCTGAGATCTGGGATATGTGACCTAAGCTGAACTTGGCATAAAATAGGTCAAGGTCATCTGGGGGTCATGATTTTACAAACTTAGTAGAGTTCCTGATCTTTGCCTACTTGTACCTTTCCATTCACTGATGCTTCAGGCAAAGTTTAAAAATCATAGGTCTTCTGGTTCTGAAGAATAAGATTTATCAAGGTTTTTGCTATTTACAGCCATGGTGGCCATCTTGGTCATGTTACCTTGACCGTTTATATTAACTTTTATTCCCCTTTCCTAACAATGCTCCACATAAAGTTTGGCTTTGATTGACTAAGCGGTTTCAGAGTAGAAGATTTCCATATTCAAATGCATGGGCAACATAGGGGCAACCTATGTTGCCCTTGTCATAAGATAGGTCAAGGTCATCCCAAGGTCATGATTTATATAAACTTTGTAGAACTCCTCTCCCTGATGCTTCATGCCAAGTTTCAAAATCATAGGCCTTCTGATTCTGGAGAAGATTTTTAAAGGTTTTTTTTTTGCTATTTATAGCCATGGTGGCCATCTTGGTCATGTGACCATGACCATTTATATTAACTTTCTTCCCTTTTCCTAACAATGCTCCACATAAAGTTTGGCTTTGACTGACTAAGCGGTTTCAGAGAAGAAGATTTTTGAATATTATGGTATACTCCCAGCAAGTTTCCCCCCATTTAATTACATTTACTAATTTTCCACATTCAAATGCATGGGCAACATAGGGGCAACCTATGTTGCCCTTGCCATAAGATAGGTCAAGGTCATCCCAAGATCATAATTTATACAAACTTTGTAGAACTCCTCCCTCTGATGCTGCATGTCAAGTTTCAAAATCATAGGCCTTCTGGTTCTTTAAAGTTTTTGCTATTTATAGCCATAGCGGCCTTCTTGGTCATGTGACCTTGACCATTTATATCGACTTTTATTCTCTTTTTCTAAGAATGCTGCAAGTGAAGTTTGGCTTTGATTGGCCAAGCATTTTCAGAGAAGCATATCTTTGAATATTATGGTAATATACACATATATTGTCCCTGGGTGGGGGCAGACCTGCCCCTGGGGTTCAATTTTTTTTCAGAATCAAAAATCTTTTATCCATTTGCCCATTTCCATAAAGTTTTTCCCTTCAAATGACATTTTGACAATTTTCCCCATTCAAATGCATGGGCGACCAATGTTGACCTTGCCGTAAAATAGGTCAAGGTCATCCCAGGGTCATGATTTATATAAACTTTGTAGAGCTCCTCCCCCTGATGCTTCATGCCAAGTTTCAAATCATAGGCGAAGAAGATTTTTAAAGGTTTTTGCTATTTATAGCCATGGTGGCCATCTTGGTCATATGACCTTAACCATTTTTTGTAAAATAGGTCAAGGTATGATGGGCCAGAGTCCCCATTGCTACAAAATCTCAAAAATGATATTTTTGGTCAAAAAATAGTGTTTTTGTCCAAAAAATTCAATTTTTAGTTTTTTGCTTTAAATGACTGCTTTCAGTATCTCGAGTTAGGATGTCAAAGGAATTCAGGGTTGGAAGCCCAGAAATAAAGATGCAGGCTTTTTGCTGCATGCCAAATTTTGGTGTTTTCAAAAACATGCATTTTTGCACATTTTTACTCAATTCTTTTAAGAAAAAATATTGATTTGTCATTCACGAAGTCCAGGCCTTCAACATGGTATTAAGTTTTATAAGGTTTTTTGAAAAAGATCTATACTTAACATTATTTTAAAATGAGAACAATAATAACTGGTGCAAAACTTCTTTCGATGAGTATATACGTTCTGCGCAAAGTAGGAATCGGTGCAATTTCAGAATTGCTCTTGTGCAAAGTAGGAATTCCTACTTTGTCCGCCGATTCTAGAATTGTACCGTACAATTCTAGAATTGTACAAGGGATTTAGTGAGCTGATGAACTGTGTGCGCAAAGTAGAAATTGATTTGGACAGAGTAGAAATTGCTATTTTGCTCAAGAAATGAGCAGGACAATTTCAGAATTTCACAGATTCTTGCTTAGGTATGGACAAAAAAAGGAGAACAATATGCATATAAAGAGGGGAAAAGAGTCAAAAGATTTGAAAAAGACGCTATTTTGAAACAAGTTTGGGCATGAGGAAGATAAAGATATCATACCCATTGTTTTTTTTTCATATTGAAAAGGCTTTGATTTTGCACTTTATTTTATGTCCGGACTTTATGTGTATTGACCAGATTCATCATTTTATTTATTTATTCATTACGAAATTTTGTGTGTGTGGTTTTTTTTTCAGCTGTAATAAAATGAAAATTTCACCAGAAAAATTATGTTTTTAATATTTTTGAAAAAAAAAAAAACACATTGTGGGTACACGTAAGAACGCGCATCGACCTACAGCGACGTATAACCTGATGCACATGTAACGCGTCTCCGATGTGCTCCTGACTTTGTTGAATTTTACTTTTTTGTCAACACGCCCGGCACTTTTTTGGATTATACGTTAATGTGTGACTGCTATTTAAAGGATGTAGACAAGTTTGTTTTTCCCCTCTTTTATGACAAATCATTTTGACTGGCATTGTAAGTGACATTTGACAGGAGATTCCAGTCAACACATGTTTTTCTAGTGACTCTGACTGTTTACAGCATCTTCCAAAATTAAATGTTACAATTAGAACAAAAACAAAGCAATGGTCAGCAAAACTCAAACCGCTTAAACGACAACAAAGAAATGAGAACAAAGGTTTGGTCTGTGTTGGTTTGTTATTTTGATATAACTTAAAACGCTCGGAAGAGATAATATTCCTACTTTGTCCCAAAATTCCTACTTTGTGCAAGGCAAATGATATATTCTTACTTTGTGCCATTTTCCTACTTTGCGCACGGACAATTCCGAAATTGAACCGTGCAAAGTAGGAATCCTATATTTGTCCGACAAAGTGAGAATTCCTACTTTGCGCAGGTGCAATTCTGAAATTGTAACGATTCCTTCTGTGCGCAGAACATATATACTACAGTATCATTAAGCTTAATTTAAATCTGATTTTAAAATAGATTTCTTGTTTCAAGTGTTATTATCCAAATAGCTAATAATTAAGAAAAAAATCACAATTAACGGCAATGTCATTAGACCTGCTCTGGTGCAGTAGGGGTATAAGGGTTCAAACCGCCACTGCATTTTAACAAATACATGTGGCAGTACGAAAATTTGCCCCAAAAACCCTAAGATATAGTAGTTGGTGACCATAAGTGTTGTAAACTCTGACATGCTGTTATTGTGGCAAAACAATGCATGTAATGGAACTTTTGGGACGACCCTCGTACACATACAAATGAAAACAGCAATCAGCATTGCACTAAACAATCTAGTGTAAGCTCCTAAAATCTTCTATTCCTGAGTAAATGACTAACATGCATACTGAATTTTATGAAAATTGAATGGAAAATCCTCATTTCTCTGAAATCACAATTTTGAGGTGCCATTGAGAACATTAGTTGGGTTTTATTTGTTTGATTAAGTGATTTATGTCCTAACACCAGGACAGTCAATTTATTCTAGACACATAATGATTCTGCTCTTAGATTACCATTACTCATTGCCCATGACAACAGCTGTTTTTGAATCACAGCAATGCTTTAATTAAGTTGGTAGTTCTAAGTATAAAGAATAACTAGAGGACCATTGGTCCTGTAGCTCACCTGAGAGATTATCACATTGTAAGCTCATGAGATTTAAATTAATTGAGAATCGACCAATGAAAGTCAACCTCCGGGGCCTGGCCAAATTTGACCCCAGGGGCATGAATGGCACAATTTATGTAGAGGACCATTAGCCATTGCTACATACCAAATATCAAAGCTGTGGGCCTAGTGGTTTCAGAGAAGATTTTTTTAGTTTTTCCCATTGTAAGTCTATGGGACCTATCTGTTGCCATGGAAACCACAATTTTGATACAATCTGCTCCAAAACCTAATGCCATCAATCCCCCAACCCAATTATGGTTCACATTAAATTTGATCAAGATCGGCCTACTAGCTTCAGAAATATTCTTTTTTGAAATTGTGGACGGACGACGACGACGACGGACGACGACGACGACGGACGACGGATGCCTGCCTATCCTATAAGCTCACCTGTGAGCCTTCGGCTCAGGTGAGCTAATAATGCCTAGTGCACCTATCAATGTTATCCCCAGGAGGGAGAGCAGCAGGACACCAATGGGTAACTATACAATTTTGAAAATCTAATGTCTAAGTCCTTACCAATGAGTAAAATAGTAGTGTCTATAATCCCCACTGTAATCAACCATTGATCTGGTAACAATTTATTTAGAACAGTATGAAACCGTATCCAATTTTCCACTACTGGGTTTATGTGCACTGTCTAATTCCTGATGGTGGAGAAATCTTTGGTGTCTAATTTTCCCTACATCCTGTCAGTAATATTGATATGTGCATAAATGGAGTAAACAGTATGACAATGCTGACAACTGTTTCCAGAAAATAACTTGTTCAGTTACTGCAAAGCTGATCTGCATGTATGTTTTGGCATTACAAAAAGCTCTTATTCTATAAATGTAATCATAAAAAATGTCAAGAACTTGAACTGCCCTTTGCCACAAAAGTAAATTTTTTAACAAATAGTTCTAGGCAAAGATTTTAGCCCAAGAACTGTAAGATCAAATCACTGAATTTCTTTACAACTTTGGCAAATTTCATCAATAATTTTATAATTTATCTGAATTATAGTAATAAAATGCCTATGAACTTTAGCGTGTCAACTAAAGTGCTAGGAGCCAAGTGGATCATCAAAGATGTCCTCGAGTGATTTCCCTCTGTCTTTAGTTGTTGTTGTTTTTGCTGGAGTTTTCTTCTTCTCCTTCTTGTCTTTAGGTTTGGCTGGGGCTGTGTCCGCAAATATATCATCTGAAATACAACACAAATAATTTCTCTATTTTTAATGAATGAAACGCAGCATACTCTATGTAGCATTTTTTTCCACATACAAAATTGTACTACGACCATCAGCAAAATATCAAGCTGTCTAGTTGAAGTTGTACAAACAGCCATATTTAAAAGACCAATCCTACAAGTATTGACTAAATCAAACTTTGATCTAGTCAACTTTAGTTATTTGTTAAAGCCTGAACAAAAGTTAAAAGATAAAAAGTAAGCAATTGATGTGCAACCCAGGTGCAAAGTTCAAGGATTTGTTTGCCTCATGTGCTAAACAAGTCCACAAATGTGAACAGCTTAGTTCAAACTTTACTGTAACTGAGGCAAAAAGTATTAAAACAAACCAACAGAACTATACCTATATCATCTTTAAATATAGTTTTCTTGGGAGTTGCTGTAGTGGTTTTCTTCTTCTTCTTTGTCTCCTTCTCCCTGGGTTTAGGAATGTCAGCAAATATATCAGTATCATCAGTGAACAAATCCTCATCACGGGTCATTACCTTCTTCTTCTTGGTTTTAGTTGGTGTGGGGCTACCATCATCAGCCTGACAACAGATAGATATAGCATTAACACACAGCTAAGGTGCTTAAAGATTAAATCATATGAAGGACCTGACCATGTGTCTGATGAGTTACATTGGTCTATAAAAAGTTCACTCTAGTATAACACATTGAGTATTACAGTTGAGTCCCCCATGTCATGATGCTGCTTAAAACCAGAGCAGCTTTCACATGATGATCCCAGTGTGTTCACCAAAAATGCTGAATACGGAGGTGTGCAGATCACAGAAGCATCAAACGGAGGGTCAATGAGGTACGCTGCACATTTTGACATCCTAAAGTCTGTTTTGTAGTGTGTGATAATGTTTTTTCCCAGATATTTTACAACTGTTCAAATGTAGAAGAAATATATTCTGGGCACAATTAAGCATCTAGTTTGTGCAGCAAAAATTTCGAAAATCGGTTGACAAATAAAAAAATTCTGGTCAAAAACATTTTTGAATAGGGATTTCCTGTACAAATATCTCGTGGAAGGGAGGTAAATATTTTCCCGCAAAAATTTTAGATTCTAACTATTTAATCATGATTGTTCAAAATTATTATAAATTGACACAAATGACATACCTGAGACAAAATCTTCATGATCAGGTGAAAATTCTCGAAAAATATGCATTTTCACGATCATCGATTATTTCCCTTTCTAATCCAAAATCCATAAGCAAACTTCATTTTTGCCATAAAAACTTTATTTGTTCACCAATTTTCAAAATTTTTGCAGGTCCTATTAGGACAAACTAAGATCAAGATTTTGACATGAAAATATTTTTTCTGTCGTCCCCCATACAAAATTTTTTTCTGCGAAAAAACATTGTCAGAGGCAAGTTTTTAGACTTTAAAATCAAATGTTAAATGAGCTCTTGTCTGAACACAATCTTTCAGAAACTGCAGTTTTCAAAATCTCAGTTTTCTGAAACACCACAAGAAAAATATGACCATGTCATCTTTTTGCAAACCAAAAATCATAAAAATGTGTGCTGCAAAAAGTTTGAAAATAGGTTCACTAATAAAAAATGTATGCCCAAAATTATTTGACTAGGCATTTTGCTTGTTAGGGAGGTAATCCAATCACCTTAAAATCTGTGAAAAAAAATAAATAAGAGTTTGGCGCTCAGCTATGCATACAATAAAATTTTGTGTTGGTTTGGCGCATTTTAAATGAAAAGTACCCAATTTAGATTTTTTCCCTTACAAGTTAAAAAGCCCTATTCAAAATTATTTTCTGGCATAAAATTTTTATTTGTTAATGGATTTTCTAATTTTTTGTGGCACTTTTAAAGATTTTTGGAATGGAAACTGGTGACATGGTAATATTTTTCTTGAGGTCTTTCAGGAAACTGAGATTTTGCAAAATACAGTTTCTGGAAGATGGTGAATAGACAGTAGGAGCCTGAGGCCATGCTCTTTTACAGCATTCACACTGAGCTGCCACACATTCTTTGGATTCTAATTGTATCAATCTAATGCTTGACTTTGTGTCCTTACATTAATGTACCAGTACAGAGCCACTGCTTCCTGGGTATAAACCAGTGGTCTAGTACTATTGGGATGTCTTGCTCTAGGACAAGACCTGGTACTGGTGGGTGTCAAACCTCTGACCTCTTGAGCCTGTGAGGTGCTCCACCTCTAGACCATCATGCTACTCCACATTTAAAAGCACAAGACAACCTCATTATAATGCTGTGTTTGGGGCTCATTCACACATACCATGCATATGAAACTGAGGTATAGTGAGGTTACATTCTATGGACATATAGCAGTTTGGGAGCCATGACATGGCCATTGAAAAACAGATTATAGTTAGGTGCATTGAAATGAGGTTGAACTGTACATATTATTTCCAAGCTTCAAGAGAAGCAAAAGCTGTCAGCAAGTACAGAGGTAACTTGTCTGGGTAGACTACTATAATCCTGTACCTGTGTTTTGATTGTTTGTTTGTGTTGTTTAGGTTTGAGTGAACTATCAGCAAATATATCCTCATCATCAGGCTGTTTCTTCACATCTACAATAAAATAGGAGCCTCCTCGTGGGAAAACCAACAATGTGGTTTCCGAAAGGTCTGACATAAACCAGTCTGTACAAGCACAGAAAAGAGCTAATAGATTGAAATTTTGGATTTAATTAGAAGAGGAACTGTAGTATCCGAGTAGCGAAAGCAAAGGCGCTGATCAGCTTCGCAGTTGATCTGCGCCTTTGTTTTCGCCAATGCAGATTGATGGTTTTCCCATGTGGCGGCTCATATAATGGTTTGATCCTTTGGCAGCAGTAAAACATTCAAAGGGAGATGAATGGACTATAATGCACAATTTCAGTACATAAAGCTATGTTAATACTTGCAAAGGTTTTTTTTTTCAAAAATCATTTGCTGTAGAGCCTATTTTTTTCATAAAATAAATAAAACTAGAATAGTCAGAGAATCTGACTATAGCCCCGCTTCTCAGCTTTTTTGCAGGGTGAAAAAAAACAATGACAGGTAACTATCACAAGCTAGATCTCGTCAATATTGATGCGCATACAAAATTTGGTCTGATTATGTCTATTCGTTCTCAAGATATTGAGCAGAAACGAAATTCTGACCTCAAAAAAGGGCCATAACTCCGTCAAAATTTTGCAAAAAATGACAGGTAACAATCCCAAGCTAGATCTTGTCAATGTTGATGTGCATACAAAATTTGGTTGGATTCTGTCAATTTGTTCTCAAGATATTGAGCGGAAATGAAATTCTGACATCAATCAAGGGCCGTAACTCCATCAAAATTTTGCCAAAAATGACGGGTAACAATCCCAAGCTAGATCTTGTCAATGATGACGTGCATACAAAATTTGGTCGGATTCTGTCAATTTGTTCTCAAGATATTGAGCAGAAACGAAAATCTGACGTCAATCAAGGGCCGTAACTCCTTCAAAATTTTGCGAAAAATGACGGGTAACAATCCCAAGATAGATCTTGTCAATGTTGCTGTGCACACAAAATTTGGTCGGATTCTGTCGATTTGTTCTCAAGATATTGAGCGGAAACGAAATTCTGACCTCAATCAAGGGCCGTACGTAACTCAGTCAAAATTTTGCGAAAAATGACGGGTAACAATCCCAAGCTAGATCTTGTCAATGTTGATGTGCACACAAAATTTCGTCAATAAATTTTGAAATGAAATTCTGACGTCAATCAAGGGCCGTAACTCCGTCAAAATTTTGCCAAAAATGACGGGTAACAATCCCAAGCTAGATCTTGTCAATGATGATGTGCATACTAAATTTGGTCGTCAATCAAGGGCCGTAACTCCGTGAAAATTTTGCGAAAAATGACGGGTAACACTCCCAAGCTAGATCTTGTCAATGATGACGTGCATTCAAAATTTGGTCGGATTCTGTCAATTCGTTCTCAAGATATTGAGTGGAAACGAAATTCTGACGTCAATTAAGGGCCGTAACTCCGTCAAAATTTTGCAAAAAATGACAGGTAACAATCCCAAGCTAGATCTTGTCAATGTTGATGTGCACACAAAATTTGGTCGGATTCTGTCAATTCGTTCTCAAGATATTGAGCAGAAACGAAATTCTGATGTCAATCAAGGGCCGTAACTCTGTCAAAATTTTGCGAAAAATGACAGGTATTAATCCCAAGCTAGATCTTGTCAATGATGATGTGCATACAAAATTTGGTTGGATTCTGTCAATTTGTTCTCAAGATATTGAGCGGAAACGAAATTCTGATGTCAATATAGGGCCATCCAAGGGCAATAATTAACTCTTATGCAAATTTGGGGAAACTGACAATATACATAAGTTAATATTGTCAATATTGATGCATATGCCAAATTTGGTTAAAGTCTAACGACTGGTTCACAATTTATGAGTGGTTACAGATTTATGGACGGAATAACGGAATATCGGAAGGACAGAACGACGGAAGGACAGGGTGAATCCAGTATAGCCCCACTTTTTCAAAGCAGGGCTATAATGAAGGGTAACAATCCCAAGCTAGATCTTGTCAATGTTGATGTGCACACAAAATTTGGTCAGATTCTGTCAATTCGTTCCCAAGATATTGAGCGGAAACGAAATTCTGACGTCAATCAAGATATTGAGGGGAAACGAAATTCTGACGTCAATCAAGGCCCATCAAAATTTTGCGAAAAATGACAGGTAACAATCCCATGCTAGATCTTGTCAATGATGATGTGCATACAAAATTTGGTCTGATTCTGTCAATTCGTTCTCAAGATATTGAGCGGAAACGTTGCGGGGTCCGAATTGACCAGTGGTCGAGGTTCGAATTAGCCAAGGTCCAAATTAGCCAAGGTCCAGTTACCTGTTTTCTTTCCCACAGTTGAGACAGCAAATATATCTTGATCGTCGTTGTCAATGTGAGCACCAGTTTTGTCTGCAGTCTGAGGTGGTAAACCATTCTCCTGTATTCTGTCTGTAGACTTATCCTCTCCAGTTACAGGGTCTGACAGTGTATTAAATAGCACTGGTGATGAAAATAAATCATCATCATCCATTATTGCAACTGGTTGTGACTTTTGTTTTGTTTTCTCATTAGTTTTAGTGACTGATACATGTTGTTTAGTTTTTGTATCCATGATCTTAGGCACTGTATTAAAGATGTCAGAATCATCATTTTCTAGACTATCAGCTTTATGCTTTGTTCCAGAAAATAAAACATCAAAATCACCAACTTTTTCTGTCTGCCTTTGAGTTTTAGCACTGAACAATGTATCAGAAAATATATCACCAGAACTACTTTTATTTGTGTCTGTATCACTCCTCTCTATCACAGACTTAGCACTACCTTTAGGTAAATCACTACTAAACATGTCCTCATTCCCAAACATGTCAACCGCAGGCCGAGACTTTGTCGTGTCCAACACATCAGTAGGAGAGGGAACATGCGGTGGTGACAGAGGGGAGGTAACTATGGGAGGAATGTCAGCTGAGCTTCCTGTTGGTGAAGTGGGACTCTGGGGACCAAAGAAGTCATCAGAGAGGCCACCAGAACTTTGTGCTGCTGCAGTTTTCCTGGCAGCTCTTGATGGAGGTCGTCGGCGCGACTGTATCTTGGCTCGGTCCTGAATTGCAGAAAAAGAAAAAAAAAAATAAGGTCCTCGTGATCAGTCTTTGGGACACCTTGCAATTTGGCAGAAATGAAAAAAAAGTGTCAATAAGCAATGCTTATTAAATACCCCCAGCAGTGTAACTGTTTACCACAAAAAATATTTTTTTTTTTACAACAAAATTTCTTCATGCAAATGTCCTATAGACCTGTAGGCATATTAAAATCAAATATTTCCATCAAAAACTGTGGTAGAGTTGATCGGCATGTGAATGCCTATATCTGTAAAAAGGCTAAGAAAACCATGCCCTCACCTGTAAAAAAGGAAAGACAAATTGTCTTACGACAAAATGAATTGTACTAGGACATATAGCCTAAGTTCTCATAGCTGTAATTTTGTCAGAATTTCATTTTCACAATAAAATTTCTTCATGCAAATGCCCAGTGGGTGTACATTATGTAGGCATAATATCAAATTGTTCCATCAAAAACTGTAGTAGGAGTTGATCCACCCATGAAAGCCCTTACCGCTAAAAGAACCAAGAAAAATTGTCCAAGTTCTCATGGCTGTCATTTTGTCAAAAATTATTTTTTCGCAATAAAATTTCTTCATGCAAATGTCCAAAGAGTGTACATCATGTAGGCATAATATCAAATTGTTCCATGAAAAACTATAGTAGGAGTTGATCGGCCTGTAAAAGCCCTTACCTGTAAAAAAAAAATAAGAAAAATTGTCTAAGTTCATATAGCTGTCATCAAAAATTATATTTTCACAATAAAATTTCTTCATGCAATGTCCAATTGGTGTACATCTTGTAGGCACAATATCAAATTGTAGTAGGAGTTGATCGGCCCATGAATGCCATTACATGTACCTGTAAAAAAGTAAGAAAAATTGTCTAAGTTCTCATAGCTGTCATTTTGTTAAAATTATATTTTTGCAATAAAACTTCTTCATGCAAATGTCCAATGGGTCTGCATCATGTAGGCATAATATAAAAAAAGTTCAACCAAAAACTGTTGATTGGGCCGTGAGAGCTATAAAAAACTAAGAAAAATTGTCTAAGTTCATATAGCTGTCATTTTGTCAAAAATTATTTTTTGGCAATAATATTTCTTCATGCAAATGTCCAATAGGTCTACATCATGTAGACATAATATCAAAAAGTTTCAAGAAAAACTATGGTAGGAGTTGATCGGCCCTTAAATGCACTATCTTCATTGTATACAAAAGCCATCAAAAACTATAAAGGGAAGTAACTCAAAAGGGACTGACCCCTAGCCCTTTTTTTGCATGTACATATTTGCCCCATAGATATGCAGATGCCTGCAAAGTTTCATGAAATTCCATCAATAGGTCTCCAAGATATTAAAGAAACAAAAAATTATGGACAGACGGACGGACGTGAAAACAGTATATCCCCCTTAAAACTTTGATTTGGCGGGGTATAAATACAACATAGTTATTAGACCTGCTGTCCATGTGCCTGTAATGTTTCCCCATTATAATCTGTGCATTGTTGATTGTCACCTGTGTCCCGTTTACCTGTTAAGTTAACGGAACACGGAACCAAAGTGACCTTTGCCACGACATGTTTACATATTATTGTAAGGCCTGTCGATATCAATAAATAAGACAACTGCAATGACCTCAAAAAGCAAGAGTTATCATATTTGGTTCTTGTAAATTTTGTATTATTTAATATAGATAACACATACTGTGATGAAAATTATACGGTTGAAGAAATTTGCATATCTCATCAATAGAATGAATAAAAAGAATGGTAAATGAAAATGCATCGAAATTGTTTGTATTGTTCTTTTTGATTTAAATTTGTTTGATAATTGAACATATGTTTTAAAATCTCTAACTAGAATGCCTCATTTGACTCAGATCCAGTCGGTATTGAAAGGGAAATAATAAGTTTACATTCAAGTTGAAGCTTTTAAAAATGTTACTTTGGCATACTAATTGTCGGGACTAAATGATCACGGTGTACGACAAGTGGTGGTTTGGGCCTTATATCGTATCTAATGTTTATAAGAATTTAATAATTTTGGTATCATCACATTGGCAATTTTCGAATCTAAACATCCATACATAACAAGCTTTAAAAAATATTTTTGAAAAAAAAGTTTTAATGAGGTTTGATTATATGCCGGGATATGCATCTTTGTGATGGGTGGGTGTGAGAAAATGCTTATAGCAGCTTAAAAAGCGTGGAAACACCAGTCCTATCAATTTATGCATTATCTTATTTGATAATCATTTCCATGTTTAAAAATCAGTTTTTTGTTATTCTATGTATATTCTCGGAGATGTACTGGACAAATATGTTCGAAAATTTAATAAAAATATTTTCTGCAAAAATTTATATTTTGCCCTTGAATATATATTCATTTTTATCTTTCAATTTTGTTATTTGGCAAGTAGCTTATGATTACGTTTACAGTTTAAAACACATTCCGTTTACATATTTTATTCTGTGAAAAATGAAGTTGAAAATATTATAAAAAGTATATTTTTCTCAATTTTGAAAATCTGTATCTTTTTAAAAAGCATGGATACCCCCACAAATATTTTGCTTTTTGAGTAGCATTCCACCTACATTTTATGCTGTCTAAAAATTATAATTTATCAACAAATATTGGTATCAAGCCACCTTAAATGAATTTCTACTATTTTACCCATCCAAGTTCTTAGAAATCTAAGCTGATCTTGCTATAAAACAGGTCCAAGTAATTTCAGGATAATCCTTGTCGTCTAGCAGCCTTTTTCTCAATAATCAAATTAACATTGGCAAATTTATAAACATTCTCTGATCTATGTTCAATATATTTTTCCTCTTTAGAAAAGTTACAGTATGATTTCTGTAGCTGCCCAAGTCTCTCACCTTGTTAGCACTGGTCAATGTTTTAGCCTCAGCAGGTACATCAAACCCTATCTCTAATGGCTCAGGTTCCTTCACAGGGGGTGCTGCCCCGGGTAACATGGCTGCTGGGTTGAAATTCAAGGATGCCTACAAACATAGTGGAACATTGTAGTGATATGACAAAACTGGGAACAGTAATACATCCCTTTGCTATAGGAGAACACTTACTTTAAAATCCCATCATTTTTCTCTATTTTATTCATTCTTACTTTCTCATTTCAACAGTTAAATGTAAACTAGAAGACCAATGGTCCTGTAAACTGTCATCTGAGATCAGAGATATATACCAATAAATTTGTTTGACTACGTATAATGGCCATATAAAAGTAAATAGCGCCAGGGCAGGGTCAGAATAGCAAGTGTCCATAGACATCCCAACAAGGGAAATATTCACTGATATCAGTGAGATAACCCTTTATTATATATACGAGTAGCTATAAATATCTGCTTCTAATATTTGATGTTCTGTTGCTAATTAATAAATTAATCTAAACAAATTGAAATTTCTACACGAAGGCTGTGGTAATATCCATAAGTGATATAATTGTTGCACTAGTGTGATATCAGATGATATAATTTTTGTACTGTTACTTTTTTGAAGCAAATGTTGCAATTAAATCAACAGTTCTGACATTTTTTTCCCTTTTTGGGCCTAAATTACTTAAATCTGAAAGTGTCAAACTTAGATGACGTTTCCGCCATTTTCCACTGAAAGTCAGATGAAGATTACTTTATTAGAGCTGACTTTGCATGAACACCATCAAATAAAAAATTTGGCAATGTTTTAAGAAAAGGATTTTTCGCTTTTAACAAAGTGTGCAATACCTAGTAAGTGTGCCAATTTTGTCTGATATCTGCACACTTGTAACTCGGCTTTTATCCCTATAATTTATTCATTTGATATTTACAGCTAAACAACAGGCAGTGTTCTATGAGCCAGGCTATATGAATCACTTTTAGAAAATGTAATGTAACACATCATGACAATCTTAACAGTATGTAGCTTTTCTTTGCATGTTGTTAAAGGTTTTGTGATGTTTTATGCTGACCTTTCTTTCCAGCATGGTGTCTGTGTTAGGATTCTAATTTGAATCATACCGATTCCTGGTGCTTCTATTCTTACTTAAACATTCATCATTTGCAAAATTTAGTTACAATATATTAGTGACAACTAGTTGCTGTATGTTTGACTAGACTAAACTTACATGTAGATGGTGAACAGTGAGAGTCAGGTAATTGTTATCACATTATAGGTCACTGGCCAGATATGGTTCCGCTACCCCCCCCCCCCCCCCCCCCAGGGGGAATTTCGCAGACCATGATTTTCATATAGCCCAATGTCTAAGAAGTTTTTTGAAACATGTTAGCCCTCTGTAAAGTGTAGCGTAATCGTGTAACATTGAGTTACGTACGTTACCTACCGAAAATCTAGATATTACTGTTGAATTTAAATATGCCACAGAAATTAAAATAAACATTCCTCTATTGATCAAAACTGGGTTTCAAATAGTAGCAGACATTCTTAGCTACAATATGAGACCTTTGATTTTCATGTCACTCTGTCACAGTGTAACATATGTAACATTTTTTCACAAAGTTTATCTTAAATGCATATGTGTAGCTAAGTTATCCTCTTGTGGTTCTGCGCCCCGTTAGATGGAATTGCGTAGACCATCATTTACATGTAGCCTGATGTTTTAAAAGATTTTTGAAATATGTTAGCCCTCTGTAAAATGTAGCATAATCGTGTAACATCGAATTACGTACGTTACCTACCGAAAATCTAATTTCCACTTTTGAATTTAAATATTTAAATATGCCATAAAATTAACTTTATTTAATTGACCAAAACTGGTTTTCAAATAATAGCAAATATTCTAAGCTACAATATGAAATCTTTGACTTCCATGTCAGTCAGTCACAGTGTAACCTATAACATTTTGTCACAAATTACATTTTAAATGCATATGTGGAGCTGGGTTATCATTTTGTGGTTCTGTGCCCCATTATAATTTTGTAGACTATTATTTTTATATAAGCCTGATGTCTAAGAAGGTTTTTGAAACATGTTAGCCCTCTGTAAAGTGTAGGGTAGTCATGTTATATTGAATTACATATGTTACCTACCGAAAATCTAGTTTTTAATGTTGAACTTAAAAAGTGGAATAAAAATTAAAATGAACATTTTTCTATTGATCAAAATGGGTTTAAAATAAAAGCAGATCTTCTTAGCTACAATATAAGACCTTTGTTTTTCATATCAGTCAGTCATAGTGTAACGTATGTAACATTGTTTTTACATAATTCATTTTAAATGCATATGTGAAGCTATGTTATTCTTTTGTGGTCTTGCTCCCTATTAGAGGGAATTTTGTAGACCATGGTTTTCATATAGTCTGATGTCTTAAAAGATGTTTGAAACATTTTTGCCAGCTGTAAAGTGTAGCTTAATCATGTAACATCAAATTTCACATGTTACCTACAGAAAATCTATTTACCATTAAATTACAAAATGCAATAAATATCAAAATAAACATTCGTCTATCAATCAAATCTGGCAGACATTTTAGCTACAATATGCCACCTTTGATTTCCATGTCAGTTTGTCTGTGTGTAACATATGTAACATTTTTCAATTTAGGAGGACAAATCATGGTATTGATACTAAAATATATTGATTTACCTTTCATCATCCTAAAAAACCTTTAGAACACTGCAACATTATTTAGTATTATAATTATTGGCTTATATACATATACATGTATGTACATGTATACCCCATAAGACTCTCCAGGAGTCCTTTTTCTATAATGTGTTGAATGAAGCAGTGCTACAAATAACGATTGATAAGCATGCTGCCATAATGCAAAAGGTAACATACGTAACACCAAAATACTTTTTTCTATTCTTAATCTAATAATTGAATGACATAAACATCAGATTTCCATGTACATACAAAGCAATGGGAAAATATATAATGAAGTCTGCCGAACAGTGTCACACACTGTACATCTTGTAACATATACAGCACATAGCAAATCTAAACAAAATCAGTAACATGTGTAACATACTGGGGAAAAACTTTCTTAGGGTAAAAAATGAAAAAGTGTTGAATTTCAGCATTTTATATGAGTCTATGGATTCATGGCCAATCTTTTTCATCTGTGTCAGTCTCGAACACCTCATCTAACAAATATGTCATTACCTTAATCAACAGTCATCATCAGCTGATCACCATCCTACTTGGCACTCTGGTTACAAAAAATCTCAAACAGTTGCCCAGGTTCAATTTTAAAAGCTTTCCTTTGTCCATTCACATTCAATGTCCTCTCCTCACCCTTTTTACCCACTTAAATGTTTCAGAGTTCTTGGTGTTATGCATTTAAGCTAATTGACATGTGGGAGCAAGCTCAAACCAGTGTCATCTGAAACAGTACATTGATGGCACTATCACTTCTCATAACCAAATTTATTGATGCTGTTTTGTATGCATTTTGACTATGGTAGCTTGTTGAAGACATGTTCGACCAATTCTTCAAGTGAATCTGGAATTGGTTTTAAACTTTGGAGCTTTGCAGCTCTACTTGAACAGAGTCAGATGGTCTATTGTTACATGTTCTCTGCCCAGTTGAGTCCCCCGACAAACCACCCATCATTAGTATTCATTTAATATTGACCATTCAAATCAGCACATTAGCTGCAAATCAGCACATTGGCTGACGGTCAGTGACGGTTAGACAAGGGGGTTAGACAAATAAACCAACACATGCTTTGTACAGGTAAATATAGGCGCAAAAACACAATGTTTGTCTAAGGAAATAGGGATAGGTGTGGTTATACCTTGCTGGCGGAGGAGTCAATTTCAAATTATGTAGGGGTGTGGACTTGTCTCTTTGGTTGACATGCCAGCCGGTGTTACAAGAGACCATGGTACAGGACCTAGAGGATATGAAAGTTTCAGTTCAAGGTCAGCATCATGCTCAACTGCAAGAAGCATGCGCTGGCCAAAGCATTCCTTTCAGCTTTATTCTGGGTTATCTGAATTTGGGAATGTGTTACCTTCTTTTGTGATTTGACATTATGTAAAGGTTTTTTTATTTAATTTATGTGTTTCACTGGGTCATCAAATCCAGTGGATTTGTCAACTTGATAAAGTGTTCCATATTGCTTTTACCACTTTAGGGTGCTTTTAGCAGATCTTGTTTCACATCCGGCTTTGCTGGAACACCTGATGACAGATTGTCTAGTTGACTGGGAGTATCATCTAGGCAAAATAAGTGAGTGAAGCTGGATAATGCACAAATGACATATTGCTCACTACTTTATAGTAGTGCTGTTCCTTACAATGTCTTTCTAAATTGACACCTCATCATTACTTGTTTCAGTATGTTGTAACAGGGAACTGTTATACCTGGAATTCGTACTTAATTATAGCGGAAATTAGCACCTTTAGCAGCATGCTGTGTGCTCCATACACTTCAATGCAAAAAGACCAACAGTCGAGAGCCATTATCACCTAATTGTTATCGCCTTTGATCCCTATCTCCTGCACCGAGGTAGCTTCTTAAGAATTCCAGAACTTCGCCTGAATTTTATTACCGGAAATAAGAGTGCCGTATGCGCAAGTGTCACCACAGGGTGACACCTGTCTTCATGTATGCGCACTCAATGAAATTTAATTACGATTAAGTGTCTGAACCATAATTAAGATGATATGCGTAGATACAACTTCGGTGTTCGGTGGAATAAAGACGAAAAGCCTAGAACTGACATTTCTAATTTTCAAAAAAAGTGGTGTTTTTCTTTTAAAATTTAACATTGTTCCGACGCTTTGCGACAAATTTTCATTTAATACTTACGTAGGACAAACTTTGCAATTTAATCTAATGAACCTCGCATTTATGCCGGGAAGTGCCGTATTGCTGTTTTATCGCATTTTAAAACATGGTTCTGTGGATTTTTGTGTCTTTATCTGTTGAATACGATATGTACCACATAGGCCTATCGCTGTTTTGGATTTCATTATGACGCATCCCATACAATGTCTAATACATGAAAAAATAATATAAGACAAATATATATATAAGAGCTGTCGCAGGACAGCATAGCTCGCCTGACTTGTGCTTTGTCACTACATCTGTTAAAATCTATGACCCATGACCTTGACCTCAAGGTCACTCAGGTGGGTCATGATGGTACAACATAAAACTTCAGACCAATGCAAAGTATCAACTTGATCAATCTACACTGAAAAAAAGTTATAAGAGGCCACCTCATATTTTTTCTTCTAGTTCAAAAAGTAAATTACGATCAATTAAAATTCATGATCAAATTAATAAACCAATGTCTAACAGTGGCTCTGAGAGTGTCTGCATTCCAAAATGCGTGATATGTCTCACGCAGTAGAAGCATGAGTAAAGGTACCCTCTTTTCGAAAATCACACTTTATTATCATCAAATTAAATGTCATATTATGACGTTGTGTTTTACAATTTAATTTATTTGAAAGTGCTACTGACTACCATGATGCAAGATAAAATTAAGTCAGATGTGTTGTTGCAATAAGAATCTCTGTTTCTGTTTTGTACATGCAAGAAGACAGCAACATGAATAACATGAATTCAGCTTTTTGTATGCAATTTGCATACAAACTTTGTTCATCTCTGGTTGCATTATTATCAGCAGTATGGAATTGAAATTTTCAGCGAGTATTAAGGTATAATACTAGATCCTGATAAACTTTGAAAATTTAAAAAATCGTCCAAAATTTCGTTATTTTTTTCGTTAAAGATTGGCATTGAAACCAGAAGTGTGCGTCAGCCGTGACCTGTTTGTCCTCGAAAATAGTCTAAAATAGCTCACTCGGGTTATATCTCTCATTTCTATGCTTCATCAAGTGAATTTAATAGCGATTAACATGTTTAAGAGGCACATTGATGAATTTTTCAAAAAATCTCAAAATTAGCGATTTTTAAAAATGCGCAGAAAGTCTACCAGTAGAGAAAATTCGAATGTTTGATGTTTTTCCAAGCCGGAAGGGCCCCTTTAATGACACCCGCTCATAATTTCAATTAATGTTGTGCTTTATCAATTTTTTTCTTCAAAAACATTGATTTTTGCAATTTTACTCCAAAATCGCGTTTAGTGAAAGAAAATTATTTCTGAACACTTTGGAACTTTACTTACTTGAAAGACACGTCTTTTGACTAAAAATCATGCAATTTTGAACATGGCTTAGTTACAAAAAATGAGTTTGAAAAGTGGCCTCTTATAACTTTTTTTCAGTGTACATGTTCAAGAGATATAGACTTCTAATAAAAACATTAACCAAAACTTAAACACAAAACTTCCAAGTCCGTGACCCTGACCTCAAGGTCATCCAGGTGAGTTGTGATGTACAGCATAAAACCCGAGACCAATATCTATCAACATGCAAGTATCAACTTTATCCATCAACATGTTCAAGAGATTTAGACTTTAACCAAAAAATTTAACACAAAATTTCTAAGTCTGTGACCTTGACCTCAAGGTCACCCAGGGTAGGTCATGATGGTACTGCATAAAACTTCAGACCAATATCTACCAACATGCAAAGTATCAACTCGATCAATCAACATGGTCAAGAGATATAGACTTACAAAAACTTAAATCAAAAACTTAAACACAAAATTTCTAAGTCTGTGACCTTGACCTCAAGGTCACCAAGAGTGGGTCATGATGGTACTGCATAAAACTTCAGACCAATATCTAGCTACATGCAAAGTATCAACTCAATCCATTAATATGGTCAAGAGATATAGACTTACAAAAACTTCAACCAAAAACTTAAGCACAAAATTTCTAAGTCTGTGACCTTGACCTCAAGGCACCCAGGGTGGGTCATGATGGTACTGCGTAAAACTTCAGACCAATATCTAGCAACATGCAAAGTATCAACTCAATCCATCAATATGGTCAAGAGATATAGACTTACAAAAACTTTAACCAAAAACTTAAGCACAAAATTTCTAAGTCTGTGACCTTGACCTCAAGGCACCCAGGGTGGGTCATGATGGTACTGCGTAAAACTTCAGACCAATATCTAGCAACATGCAAAGTATCAACTCAATCCATCAATATGGTCAAGAGATATAGACTTACAAAAACTTTAACCAAAAACTTAAGCACAAAATTTCTAAGTCTGTGACCTTGACCTCAAGGCACCCAGGGTGGGTCATGATGGTACTGCGTAAAACTTCAGACCAATATCTAGCAACATGCACAGTATCAACTCAATCCATCAATATGGTCAAGAGATATAGACTTACAAAAACTTTAACCAAAAACTTAAGCACAAAATTTCTAAGTCTGTGACCTTGACCTCAAGGCACCCAGGGTGGGTCATGATGGTACTGCGTAAAACTTCAGACCAATATCTAGCAACATGCAAAGTATCAACTCAATCCATCAATATGGTCAAGAGATATAGATTTACAAAATCTTTAACCAAAAACTTAAACACAAAATTTCTAAGTCCGTGACCTTGACCTCAAGGTCACCCAGGGTGGGTCATGATGGTACTGCGTAAAACTTCAGACCAATATCTAGCTGCTAAGCAACATGCAAAGTATCAACTCAATCCATCAATATGGTCAAGAGATATAGACTTACAAAAACATTAACCAAAAACTTAAACACAAAATTTCTAAGTCTGTGACCTTGACCTCAAGGTCACCCAGGGTGGGTCATGATGGTACTGCGTAAAACTTCAGACCAATATCTAGCAACATGCAAATTATAAACTTGATCCATCAACATGGTCAAGAGATATAGACTTACAAAAGCTTTAACCAAAAACTTAAACACAAAATTTCTAAGTCTGTGACCTTGACCTCAAGGTCACCCAGGGTGGGTCATGATGGTACTGCGTAAAACTTCAGACCAATATCTAGCAACATGCAAAGTATCAACTTGATCCATCAATATGGTCAAGAGATATAGACTTTTAAAAAACTTTAACCAAAAACTTAAACACAAAATTTCTAAGTCTGTGACCTTGACCTCAAGGTCACCCAGGGTGGGTCATGATGGTACTGCGTAAAACTTCAGACCAATATCTAGCAACATGCAAAGTATCAACTTGATCCATCAACATGGTCAAGAGATATAGACTTTTAAAAAACTTTAACCGAAAGTGTGACGCGGACGCGGACGCACACGTAAACGTAAACGCGCACGACCGAGGTGACTACAATAGCTCTATGCACTTCGTGCAGGCGAGCTAATTAATCGTAAATCGTTTAGTAAGAATATGTATGTCCGAGTTCGTTTAAAATTATGAGATTAAACAGTCAAATAAGCTTGAAACCTTATAATGCATTAACAATCTTTTTCAACAGTGGAGGTACTCTGTGAAATTTCGACACATAGCTATGTCGAGTGTTTGGTAATGTTTTGACAAAACAGTCCTACCAAAATGAATTTGAAATAAAGCAGACTGCTAGTTTGCATTTTTTTCTATGATAATGATGACGTGTACACACAGCCACCGTATGTGTGTGACACGTGCAAACGAAAGCTTTTACGACATTACTAAGAAAAATAAAATGAAAGCGCTTGAAAACAAATACATCCACATAAAATACATGTACAAAGTAATACAATTTGTAAAATTTAATGCAAAATTTATTTCTTATCTTTTCTATACATGTTTTTATTCTCGTCAGCAACGAAAAGGAACTAATTGAAAAATAAGGAATTATTTGAAGTACTGACAGAGCGAAATGACGTCAATTTAATTAAAGTATGTTTCCGATTATTTTCGTTGTCAAAAATTAGATGTTTTCGACGCCAGAGCAAAAGTTTTTACATTTATCATGTCGCTCAGTCAATCGCTTTTGACAACTGAATGTGTATGCAACGTGCATTTTTTTTTATTTTCATAAATCCGGGTAGTAACTGGTTGTCAGCACATGCATGTAAATGATAGTCTAAAACGGGAACCAGACAAGTAAATTATCCGCAGATTTTGCTAATTGGTGCCAAATAATAATGACACTTGACTTATTAAATGGTGTGGCGGTGCAGGAGATGGAACCTTTGATGTAATTGAGTACGAACTCCAGGTTAACAGCTCCCTGGTTGTAATGTGGCTTCAACATACAGCGTAGTACAGGTAGCGTTCTGATTGGCAGGTGTTGAAACTGTTTGAAACTGTGCTGGTCATCACAAAAAGGGAATGATGTTTGGTAATAAAATGGGTATCACAATGGTACATATGTTTCTAGATTTCCACTGCTCAGAGTTCCACTGTCATAAAGTTGATTGAAAATTTTTTGTTTGCTTTTACTGCAGCTGCTGTTGTGCCATGTAGCGACCCTAAAAAGACAACTGATACATCATCCATGGTTCAGATAATGGTCATTTTGGTCCTTTGAAACCAGCAAGGATATAGTGAGAAAGCAAAAGGAGCTAAAGTGAAATACTGTTATTTGTGAAAATTTTAACAGGATAGTGGATGCAAAGACTAGTATTGACCAAGGGATCCAAATATTTTAAATTTTGGTCAGAAGTTTGCCAAATCTAGAGGGTCAATGAGGAGGCTTGAGCAGCCCAAACCGTGGTATGGCCCATCCCCTTTCACACCAATATGTTTGCTGCTCTTAAAGGATCTCATCATGGTATAAGTACCTGATTGTTAATTTATTTATATCTACAGTTCTATCATAAAACGTTCTTATCAATTTGGCCTGAAACAAAGAGTGTGGGTACTGCTTTTATGGGCATAATTCCACATTTTGTCATGAAAGATTACCATGTGTGTCAAAAACTGCTCCATTCAAGTCTATGAATCCAGTAAAATGCTTCTAAAGTACATATATAATATATGTTAATTTACAGTAACGTATGTAACGGCACATTGCCATATAAATATGTCCTTATTGTTTGCACATCATTCATTTCAACATACATTTGTGTGATAATGCCACAATATTAATACTACTTGGTAAGAATAACTTGGTGAAGTCTACTTGGTGAGCTCAGTTGCAACATAAATCATGCCTATCACATCTATCACATTTTAAAACAGCATTGTAACACATGTTTATGAGCCCAAAAATCAAAATAAATATCATTGCAGAAGTCATTGTGCTTTTAAAATGTTTAAAATGCTGACCTTTGCAATTGAAAATAACTAAAACACATGTTCCTGCATGAAAAAGGATGAAAACATATATCTAGGTATCAATACTGTATATTGTAACATATGTAACACGCCCTTACATATGTAACATACCTTGGATTAAGGCAAATAATTTCAAAGGCTAATTAGTGATGTTATGAGAACATTTAAGGTCAAAAGCAAACATGGAATTGGTTTTGAGGCTACTTGACCATTGACACAAGACGCTCATTTAATGAAATTTGGGTAACATATGTAATTTTGATGTAACACAGTAACGCGACACTTCTCAGAAGGCTAACATGTCTCATTTTGTGGCTTAGATAATGCTCTATAAGGAAATCATAATGGCCAAAATTCCCCCGGGGGGGGGGGGGGGGGGGGGAGGGGGTCTATAGCCATCCCAAGGACTATTATACCATATCAAATAATTTAAAGGGGATTCTATGGTCAATTACTCTCCCTGACCCTCAGAAGTAATGGAGAGAACTCCTGTCAGAAAAGCTTGTCAGTCCATAACATTGATATAACGACCATCACGTACACAGTTTTCTTGTGACAGTACACAGTGTAGACACAGGAAGCAGAAGATTATACAGCCAGTGTTCTATGAGCCAGGCTATATGAATCACTTTGAGATATTTTTCTGCTTAACTCTAAAACTGGATTCATTTAAAGCCAGATCAGATGTGCGTAATTGTCCCCACGCCTCACGGTACATTTTTATTTTTTGCATGTGAGTGTACTTTGATGTCCTACATATAACAATGAAAAGAAATTGATACCGTTCGGAGCTTGTTTTTGAGGTATCGGCCTTCAAATCATCAAATTTGAGAGTGAAAATACATTGATGTCAACGTAAAATATGACTTTTAGATCGCCTTTTTGTTATTTTTCTTTATATATTTCAAACCAGAGGACCAATGGTCCTGTAAACGCTCACCTGTGATCTGCTGCATATACCAATAAACATGTTTGAATATTACAGTATTTAACCCCAGTGTAGGGGTAGATGAAGCCCTTGGGCCATTTTCTGTTTTCACAATAATCAATATTCTGTCCATTTTTGAATTTCCTGCTGGCTTTTCCCTTCAAATGACATTTTAATAGTTTTCCCCATTCAAATGCATGGGCAACCCATGTTGACCTTGCCATAAGCTTGGTCAAGGTCATCACAGGGTCATGATTTATATATACATTGTAGTACTTTAGCAATCAATGCTTCACGCCAAGTTTCATTGAAATCAGTCCATTGATTTCAGAAAAGAAGATTTTTGAAGGGTTTTTACCATATATGGACATGGTGGCCATCTTGGTCATGTGACCTGGATTATTTATATATACATTGGTTACCCCATCCTATAGATTCTTCACATAAAATGTGGCTTTGATTTGCCAAGACAGTGCTTTCAGAGGAGAAGATGTTTGAATATTATGGAGATATACAAGTACATTGCCCTGGGGTGGGGGCAGAAGAGCCCCTGGGGTCCATTTTTTCAGAATCATTAATATTCAGTCCTACTGCCCATTTCCTGCAAGAGTTTCATTTTAAATGACATTTTAAAGGTTTTCTGCATTCAAATGCATTGGCAGCCTATGTTGACCTTGCTGTAAAATAGGTCAAGGTCATCACAGGGTCATGATTTATATATACATTATAGTACTTGAACCATCAAATTGCTTCATGCCAAGTTTGGTTGAAATCGGTCCATCGGTTCCGGAGAAGAAGATTTTTGAAGGGTTTTTACCATATATGGGCATGATATGACCTGGATTATTTATATATATGTAGGTCGTTCAGAAAGTTTGTGTAATTTTGTTATATCTCTCATTATAGTCATCCAATGTATTGGAAAGTTGGTGTGCGTGAACTTCTTCTTATTCTGAATGTTTGTTAGAAAAATGAACAAAAAATAACCAAAGAAATCAAAAGCACAGGTTGTCATGGCAATGTCATCATCGGTACCCGGAGCAGTCTGAAAAATACTTCTTTTTTTTAAACAAAGTCTCAAATAAATAAACTTAATATCTGACTGTTTGCTCATCGCCAGAAAAGCATGGACTCGTCATGTAATATTTCAACAACATTACATTATTTCCTGAACATTTAAAATCAATTTGTTGTTCAAAAAAAAAGTAATGACCCTTTATTTTGAGGGTCGTATGGGAAAACCATGACGTTGCGTTGGGAAGGTTTATGAAATTCTGTATGTTCTTCATAAAACACCCACAGAAACACTTAAGGTGGTCAAATAAACTGGAAAACTATGAAAAATGTAGTCCGATGTTTATGTACATGTAACTCTCATGTTTTAAGAGTGGAATAAAATCAACTGATGACAATTTTAGAAGTAACCAACCAGCAGTGGAATTGTGTTCCATTAAGAATTGAGAAAAATTTGACGATTCAGCACAGAATACTAGCAGAATGGGCTCAGGGAGCTGTATCACCACATACTGACGCTGGTTACGGAACTTATTACAAAAGGATGGGCAGACAGATGAAATATGTAGATATTGTTAGTGTTTATGCTGGGAAAAGTCATCATCGCTAACAGGATTAAAATAATGTTTGACATTTTTGCAACATCGTTTTGACTTTGGCTTGCTGCGGGTATCATACCTCACTTGTTTGTATTGAACATATCTTAATTATGTCTCAGTGCATCATCTTGATTTTCACAGCATTTATAGAAAATAAATTGAAGTTGAAATATGTATATTTTGTTTAGTTGTACTATGAATATTATTTGAATGGTCAGACAATTGTTGGAACTTTCCGAACGCCCCTCATACTTTGGTTTTCCCTTCCTATTGATGCTTCACATTATTTGGCTTTGATTGGCCAAGCGGTTTTAAAGGAGAAGACGTTTGAATATTATGGAGATATACATGTATATTGCCCTGGGTTGGGGGCACATGAGTCCCTGGGGTCCAATTTTTTTTTTGAATCATTAATATTCAATCCTACTGCCGATTTCCTGCAAGACTTTCACTTTAAATGCATTGGCGACCTATGTTGACTTTGCCATAAAATAGGTCAAGGTCATCACAGGGTCATGATTTATATATACATTGTAGTGCTTGATCCATCAATGCTTCATGCCAAGTTTCATTGAAATCTGTCCTCTCGAATCTTGAGAAGAAGACTTTTGAAGGGTTTTTACCATATATGGGTATGGCAGCCAACTTGGTCATGTGACCTGGATTTCTTATATACACATTGGTCCCCCCTTCCTATAGATGCTTCATATAAAATTTGGCTTTGATTGTCCATGCGGTTTCAGAGAAGAAAATCTTTGAAAATGGTGGACGACGGACTGACGACGGAGCATGGGTATACTATAAGCTGGCCTGTGAGCCTCGGCTCAAATGAGCTAAAAATCCTCAGTAGGGTTTTTTGAAAAACTGATATGTATTAGAAAAATTCAGTATTGCTAACTGTCGAGCAAATCATGTTTTCCTCAGGATAACATGTCCACAAACTATATTTTGAACAAAAAATAATAAATAATAACAATTTTTTTACATTACTGAAGTCCTCTGCATAATTATTGAATGGACATAGTTTCATATTTCAAACGTAAACTGAGGCTAGAAATGATGTTTTGAGCGAAAACTGATATTACGAATGCGGCGTAAAATGACGATTCAACCCTTATCTACGCATGTTCCTTTGAGCGCCGTCAATTATGGCGGAACCTTCGAAATTCGGGGCAATTCGAAATTCGGGGTAATTTATGTTTCTCACAGTTTCTCTCTCTGTGTGAAGTGTCTTGAGAAGTTTTTAACCCCAGTTGAAACTTAGATGTTTCCACTTAATAATGGTATGAAAGTTATATCTGAACAACAATTTTGTACAAGTTCACAAGCATTTATATTCGCGCACCCATTTTTTCAGCAATGAAGAAAAGGGAATTCTTAATCAAATATAGTCCCTTAGATTAAATTTAACTCAAATACAAACCAGGCAGGATAGATAATTTCATGTACCAGGAATTATTTGGGGATGCCCAGCTCTACAAAATACTGAAACCCTGGCTTTTCTTGCACCACTGGATAATTTTAATTTGACCTTTGTTTACTACTACACCGAATTTAGAAAGGACTTTTCGTCAGGCTGAAAATCTTGCCTGGGCAATTCTTATCAATGATACTTATGTTGACGATTGAAAGTGATCAATTTCTCAATTATGCACTAGTACATCACATATCACTGAACATGTGCAAGAACAATTTTGAACCCGAGATTTAAGAGACAGCTGTACCTTGGAAATGAACATTAACTACCCCGAATTTCGAAGGTACCATCATACATACATCTGGCTTTAAGTGCCAATGTTTAGTTGTGTGGCGGCGTTATACAGTATTTTTTGTATGAGGTGTAAAGAATCACCTGTAATTTTCCTATTTTCCCAGCAGCTGGAGGAGATTTAGCTGCTGTCTGTTTCTGGTCTGCAACATCTTCTTGGGGGATGGGAGGTTTCTATAGCAACAGCAACACAACAAAAAAGCAACTTTAACACAGCAACCAATAAAATCAAAGCAAGCTATATAACACCATGATTATGAATGTATTACCTACAAATAATTACAAAAAATAAAGAGGAGAAAAAATTTCAATTTTAAAACTGGTTTTGTAAGTTTTCACATTCAAAATCATGGTTAACATAATTCTGTAAAGTATAAAATAGCATAAGGTCAACCATTATTATTCTTTATTGTTTGTAAAGCCTGGTGTAACATGCCAGAGAAGAATATAAAATAAAGTTTTTTGATAGTGTATACTCTGATGTATGGGTCTAGTCAAAGCAAAAACAAAACTGACAAAATTAGGTATGGCGTCTAAACTTATTGAGATATGTGTATAATTGGGCAAATAGGTCACTGTATAGGCATTAACTTTAATATTTGTATCCGGGCATGGTCAGCTAGTCCATCTGTTCATGTAGTGAGATTATAGAAAACTTGAACTCATTCAGCCTAGAGCGCTGTCACATATTTACCGTTAAAAGATCAGCTACCTGTATTTTGTCCAATCAAATGAAAAGACAAACTCGTATTCCATTCTAACGGAAAGCATGTGAGTTGATTCTTTCAACTGTATACATTTTGATTTTACCTAGGTCAAAAGTAGAACATACCCAATAACGTATTCATGAGGTAACGCCCATACAGTAACCTATTTGCCAAATTATACACATTATATCAAGAATCATCTGACATTTATATGAAATTTGAAGAGCTTGCATTGTTAACCTCCATATCAAAACTCAAAAGACATTTGGTTTTAGAGATGACTTTCACCAAATAAGGCAAGTCATATTGTTTTTATATTTTTAGAAGGATAACATACATACTTGTATTCAGCATGAATGCCAGTCTTTCTGGTTATTGCATTATACTAATCTTCTATCTTTTTAAATTGAGACTTTAGTTTCTTGTTACTCATGTAAGACATGTAATGTATGTGATCTGTACCACTTTTGTTCCATGATTGGGACTTACATGTAATGTCCTGAGCAATAGATATAAAATCAAGATAATAAGAGCAAGGTTCGGCTGATGTGTGTTACTGGGTTGGTAATTGCTGCCACCTCCTACCCCAGGCTAGCCTCTATAGCCCAGTTACCTGCTCAGTATTGGTACTGCCACCTCCTACCCCAGGCTAGCCTCTATAGCCCAGTTACCTGCTCAGTATTGGTACTGCCACCTCCTACCCCAGGCTAGCCTCTATAGCCCAGTTACCTGCTCAGTATTGGTACTGCCACCTCCTACCCCAGGCTAGCCTCTATAGCCCAGTTACCTGCTCAGTATTGGTACTGCCACCTCCTACCCCAGGCTAGCCTCTATAGCCCAGTTACCTGCTCAGTATTGGTACTGCAATATGGTATATTCGGGAGGTCGACAGGTAGGCAGGCATGTGTTTATCCAGCAGGGTAATTATCAATGCTGGATATGGAGTATCGATTCTGCTGCAGGGGTCTGGGGGCTTGCCACTCAGGCGTCGTGTAATGACAGGGCCACTACCAAAAGATGGCGTCGATCCCCGGCCAACATACTGGTGCCGACTTGCCGACCCACCCCATATTCATACTTTATAATGTATATGTAGGCCCATATTAGTGCCGACTTGCCGACCTTCCGACCTGCCGACTAGATCTACTTGCTTTGTCGTCACTTATTCTTGTTGATATGACCGAATATTGTATACCCTTACATAGCCACATAGTTAAATTGGTGCCGACCTGCCGACCTACAGGCACATATCCAATTCCAAGACTTTGTAATATATACTTAGATCCATATTAGTGCCTCTATCAGCTGCTAGGTCAGCAGGTCGGCAATAAGACAGATCTAAATATAGATATATATTTATATGCATAGCCATATACAATGTACTTAAATTGGTGCCGACTTGCCGACCCACCCCTTATTCATACTTTGTAATGTATATGTAGGCCCATATTAGTGCCGACCTGCCGACCTCCCTACTATTATGTTCTTGGTCTTTGTATATGTGAGATGGCGTCGACCCCGGCCAACATACTGGAGCCGACCTGCCGACCCACCCCATATTCATACTTTGCAATGTATATGTAGGCCCATATTAGTGCCGACCTCCCGACTTGCCCCCAGGCGTCGTGTAATTACAGGGCCACTATTGAAATATGGCGTCGAACCCCAACCAACAAACTGCTGCCAACCTGCCGACCCACACCTAATTCAATACTTTGTAATGTTTATGTTGGTCCATATTAGTGCCGACCTGCCGACCTGCCGACAACATCTACTTGGTAAAATGACCATTGAGTTAATATGGATATTTTTTTAAGTGCCGACCTGCCAAAGTGCCGACCTGCAAACCTCCCTACTATATTGTTCAGGTTCTTTGTATATAGGAGGGCATATATCTCAAAATGGCCATTGAGTTATTATTTGCCAGTGTCGATCTGTAAACGTTCTGTCTTAGTCACATATGCGTTGTCTATTTTTAGCTTCATGTATGTTATTTCAATATTCTTAGTCATTTATTTAGTAGATCTCTCAGTACTCAGTCTTTTTTAACATAGAGTATATGTTTATATGTAGATCTATATTAAGTATACTGTAGTATACTGGAGTAATATTGTATTTAGTTGATTTATAAAGGTTGCCTTTGTAGGTTGTTATATAGTCTGAGTGTTTCCGCTTTGTATGTGTGTGTATTATGTAGTAGATAATAGGTAGTAGGTATGGCCAACATATATATAGCACATATAGTAGATATGTTATATAGTAGATAAAGATATGTATAGCCTCTAGGTATGTAGGCTAATATATCTGTATGTTGTCATATTGTCTTGGGTCCCCAATACTGTACATGAGCCGTTACCTGCTCAGTATTGGTACTGCCACCTCCTACCCCAGGCTAGCCTCTATAGCCCAGTTACCTGCTCAGTATTGGTACTGGCACCTCCTCTCCCAGGCTAGCCTCTATAGCCCAGTTACCTGCTCAGTATTGGTACTGCCACCTCCTACCCCAGGCTAGCCTCTATAGCCCAGTTACCTGCTCAGTATTGGTACTGCCACCTCCTACCCCAGGCTAGCCTCTATAGCCCAGTTACCTGCTCAGTATTGGTACTGCCACCTCCTACCCCAGGCTAGCCTCTATAGCCCAGTTACCTGCTCAGTATTGGTACTGCCACCTCCTACCCCAGGCTAGCCTCTATAGCCCAGTTACCTGCTCAGTATTGGTACTGCCACCTCCTACCCCAGGCTAGCCTCTATAGCCCAGTTACCTGCTCAGTATTGGTACTGCCACCTCCTACCCCAGGCTAGCCTCTATAGCCCAGTTACCTGCTCAGTATTGGTACTGGCACCTCCTCTCCCAGGCTAGCCTCTATAGCCCAGTTACCTGCTCAGTATTGGTACTGCCACCTCCTCTCCCAGGCTAGCCTCTATAGCCCAGTTACCTGCTCAGTATTGGTACTGCCACCTCCTACCCCAGGCTAGCCTCTATAGCCCAGTTACCTGCTCAGTATTGGTACTGCCACCTCCTCTCCCAGGCTAGCCTCTATAGCCCAGTTACCTGCTCAGTATTGGTACTGCCACCTCCTCTCCCAGGCTAGCCTCTATAGCCCAGTTACCTGCTCAGTATTGGTACTGCCACCTCCTCTCCCAGGCTAGCCTCTATAGCCCAGTTACCTGCTCAGTATTGGTACTGCCACCTCCTACCCCAGGCTAGCCTCTATAGCCCAGTTACCTGCTCAGTATTGGTACTGCCACCTCCTACCCCAGGCTAGCCTCTATAGCCCAGTTACCTGCTCAGTATTGGTACTGCCACCTCCTACCCCAGGCTAGCCTCTATAGCCCAGTTACCTGCTCAGTATTGGTACTGCCACCTCCTACCCCAGGCTAGCCTCTATAGCCCAGTTACCTGCTCAGTAGTGGTACTGCCACCTCCTACCCCAGGCTAGCCTCTATAGCCCAGTTACCTGCTCAGTAGTGGTACTGCCACCTCCTACCCCAGGCTAGCCTCTATAGCCCAGTTACCTGCTCAGTAGTGGTACTGCCACCTCCTACCCCAGGCTAGCCTCTATAGCCCAGTTACCTGCTCAGTATTGGTACTGCCACCTCCTACCCCAGGCTAGCCTCTATAGCCCAGTTACCTGCTCAGTATTGGTACTGCCACCTCCTACCCCAGGCTAGCCTCTATAGCCCAGTTACCTGCTCAGTATTGGTACTGGCACCTCCTACCCCAGGCTAGCCTCTATAGCCCAGTTACAGTGGTGTTATGGCTAAAAATCCAAATTAGCCGTTTTAACGGCTAATTTGTTAACGGCTAATTGTAAAATTTCGCGGCGAAATTGTGTGTAAAATAAAAGTCAGCGCGGAATTTCACCGCGAAATTCCGCCGCGAAATTCCAGATTTCGCGGCGGAACACGGCGAAAAAAAAAAATACCTGTTATTACGCATAAAAATCAATTAACCGGTATTTCGCGGTGTTTCGCGGCCAAAAAGACGACAGTCACAATTTTTTTTGGTTGTTTAAATAATATTTTAAATTGGATGTTTTTATTTCATTTCAAGTTGTATCAATATTGTTTACGTCTCAATTTTGTATAATTATCTGTGTTCGATTCCTATATTCGCTGGGTTTCGTACTTGAGCAAAACCGGTATACATGTATTACCCTGAAAGTGTTGTCACCATGGGACTTTTGACGGTTAAACTGATCTTCGCTAGTTGTACTTCTACAAGGCAAGTATAATGCATAAATCGATATGATTGCGATTAGTCTTATGCTGGCATTCATATAGGGTGCCCAAATGTCAATATGCCTCTTTTTGTTTTGTCGTTTTTACATGGTTGAGCTCAAATTAAGTTATCGTAGTTCAGGAAAATTTACAAAAAGAAAGTACGGAATCTAACTGTTTATTTAGCATTACCCTTAAGACAATGTTTGTGCTACAAAACAAGGCACAAAGTTAATTGGCCCCTGCCTTTCGGGACTTAACCAAATATATAGGCTGCTTGTGCCTCCAGGCAAACTTATATGCTATTGACTGATCATCTGATTACTGGTTTACCGCTCAGGTCTGTGCCTGCCTAGGAAAAATGGTTTCAAGTAAAACCATCCATACATATAAGCAGTATTGGCTTAGAGGGATCGTTATATTTCAAACACGTCCCATAAAATGGAGGCAGCGTCCCGACATGACCATTGCTCTTTATTAGGACGAAACGCATCTATTCAAACAAACAAACATCAAAGTTAGATTCAACGAGCTGGCGCATTACATTATAATTATTTCGTCTATCCGTGATTCCGCCATCGTACCACGTACGAAAAACCATTGGCAAAGTCACGTTATGCACGTTTTCCATTTCTATACATGTTTAATCGTACATATTAATCATAATTAACGATCTATACATGGAACAGATGAATCAGAGTGTTGTCATTAAATTAAAAATTAATTATTTTATGTTAACATTTACAGGTATTTCGTCGTGTTTCGCGGCGAAATAGGAAATTTTATCTTGCCTGTTGTAAACGTTAAAAAACAAATTTCGCCGCGAAACACGGCGGAATTTCACCGCGAAAATCGGATTTTCGCGGCGAAAAAATTAACCGATTAAACATTTAAATTTTCCCTTGGCCGGTGAAATTTCGCGGTGGTTTCGCCGCGAAAAATCACAAGTGATCAGCGCGAACTGTGCAAAAGTGGGTTTTTAGCCATAACACCACTGTACCTGCTCAGTATTGGTACTGGCACCTCCTACCCCAGGCTAGCCTCTATAGCCCAGTTACCTGCTCAGTATTGGTACTGGCACCTCCTACCCCAGGCTAGCCTCTATAGCCCAGTTACCTGCTCAGTATTGGTACTGGCACCTCCTACCCCAGGCTAGCCTCTATAGCCCAGTTACCTGCTCAGTATTGGTACTGGCACCTCCTACCCCAGGCTAGCCTCTATAGCCCAGTTACCTGCTCAGTATTGGTACTGCCACCTCCTACCCCAGGCTAGCCTCTATAGCCCAGTTACCTGCTCAGTTGGTACTGCCACCTCCTACCCCAGGCTAGCCTCTATAGCCCAGTTACCTGCTCAGTATTGGTACTGGCATTGTTTTTCATACTCAAATTAGCTCAGTCTAAAATTTATCTTGCTCATTGATGTTAAATTGCCAACATTTGCTGGCAGACTAGATTTCTGTCAGAAATTTCTACTAAATTGTTTATTTCAGTACTTATGAGCTGTATTACAATAGTGCTCAGCTGAGCTGAGCATGAATGCAGATTGATAACCTCAGGACCTGGGTTTGACACTGTGGAGACACCCTGATTTCCCCTATGTTGTACCTTGTTGTTCATATCCAGTGTGGGTGAGGGCTTTTTCTTCATGAGAGCTGTGGGGTCCATGCCACCAAACATAGAGACAGCTCCCGCTGGTTTCCTGGGCTTCACCTCAACAGGGGACTCACGCTGGGGAACAAACACGTGCTTAGTGGGGTATAATTATATGATCAGCAACGTGACAAAATGTACCTTCGGACATTCTGACTTTTCTTGTAGAAAACTGCTCAATAGCAGAAAAATCATGTAATATATTGTTTAAAAATAACACTGTATTTGTAATCTATGAACACTGGGCTACCGAATGAATGAATTTTAAAACATATTAATTTTCAATATTTGGAGTTATCTGTCCATGTTTTAGCACATAATTTACTTATTGTTCCTTTATCTATTGTCCAATGGTAACCACAGCAACCGCAAAGTCACAAATTAGATAGAAATATTTCGACATATTGCTTGTAATGATTATATGTTCATATCTATACAATAAGTTCTGGCCAACGCTTGGACAATTTTAAGCAAATGTAACATGTTTTGTAGTCACTACTAACCTGCAGAAATGCATAACTTAACTTTGACGTCATTTTTTTCAGGAGAATGATGTCTTTAGGGTTCATGTGGTAAATTTGTCAAAACTCACAAATTAACTTGAATATTCCACTCAAATAAAGACTATTAGACTCTAGAAATAGTATTCCTTCAGAATTAAATTGTTTTTATAATACACAGAAAATTGTCTGAAGGTACATTTTCTTGTGTTGTGGCCCATATAGTATACTAGAACTCAGCCTGATTCTGCTCTTCCCAGACTACCATGCCTGTGAAGGTTATAAAATAGGGTAGGATTGTTGTTGCTAATATTGCCAAGGCAATGATCAAGACATTGACACTATGCTCATATGGATCCCTACAATTGCCGTCTGTCTCAATAGTTTGTACAATGTTGTTACTCAAAAGAAACACTTTACAAAGCAGTAGTTACAAAATTACAACACTACTACAATTCTTCAGATATAGCCATATGATAAAAGAAGCCAACCAAATGAATCTAATCATACAGAAATCATAGCAAAAGCCAACCAGCAATATGAAAAACTAAACAGCAAATGTTAAAACCAGAGGACCAATGGTCCTGTAAACGCTCACCTGAGATCTGCTGCATATACCAATAAACATGTTTGAATATTATGGTATTTAACTCCAGTGCAGGGGCAGATGCAGCCCTTGGGCCATTTTCTTTTTTTTTTTTATTCTGTCCATTTGCCAATTTCCTGCTCGCTTTTCCCTTCAAATGACATTTTAACAGTTTTCCAAATTCAAATGCATAGGGAACCCATGTTGACCTTGCCATAAACTTGGTCAAGGTCATCACAGGGTCATGATTTATATATACATTGGAGTACTTTAGCCATCGATGCTTCAAGCCAAGTTTCCTTGAAATCAGTCTATTGGTTTCAGAGAAGAAGATTTTTGATGGGTTTTTACCATATATGGGCATGGCGGCCATCTTTGTCATGTGACCTAGATTATTTTTATACACATTGATTCCCCCATTCTATAGATGCTTCACATAAAATTTTGCTTTGATTGGCAAAGCGGTTTCTGAGAAGAAGTTTGAATATTATGGAAATATATATGTATATTGCCCCGGGGTGGGGGCATGAGCCCCTGGGGTCCAATTTTTTTCAGAATCATTAATATTCAGTCCTACTGCCCATTTCCTGCAAGACTTTCATATCAAATGACATTTTAAAAGTTTTCCCCATTCAAATGCATTGGCGTCCTATGTTGACCTTGCCGTTAAATAGGTCAAGGTCATCAAAGGGTCATGATTTATATATACATTGTAGTGCTTGATCCATCGATGCTTCATGCCAAGTTTTGTTGAAATTGGTCAACCGGTTCTGGAGAAGAAGATTTTTGAAGGGTTTTTACCATATATGGGCATGGCGGCCATCTTGGTCATGTGACCTGGATTTTTTATATACATATTTATTACCCCTTCCTATTGATGCTTCACTTAAAATTTGGCTTTGATTGGCCAAGTGGTTTCAGAGGAGAAGACGTTTGAATATTATGGAGATATACATGTATATTGCCTCGGGGTGGGGGCACATGAGCCCCTGGGGTCCAGTTTTTTTTCAGAATCATTAATATTCAGTCCTACTACCCATTTCCTTCAAGACTTTCATTTGGTTGGCTTCTTTTATCATATGGCTATATCTGAAGAATTGTAGTAGTGTTGTAATTTTGTAACTACTGCTTTGTAAAATTTGGCTTTGATTGGCCAAGCGGTTTCAGAGGAGAAGATCTTTGAAATTGTGGACAGACGGACAGACGGACGGACGGACGCCGGACGACGGATCATGGCCATCCTATAAGCTCACCTTGTGAGCCTAATGGCTCAGGTGAGCTAAAAATGAAGTACATCTAACATACAAAACTGTCAGAAAGGAAACCATGCTTTCCCGGCAAATAATTTAGAATTGTATCACTCTTTGTGGGTTTTACTGGTGGGAAGTCTAAGTAGACTGTGCATTCTGTTTTTTGATTTTTAGATTGTATATCATTACGACAACATGCCCATGCAATAAACATGAAATTTTCTGAGCTTTAAAAATTGAAAATTTTCAGCAGAAAATTTTTGATATTTTTCTTATTTTTGTTCAAAACATAGATTGTGGGTACATGTTAGAACCGCCTCGCCGAGGGGGCTCTAACGAGTACCGAGGCGGTTCTAACGAGTACCCACATTCTACGTTTTGTAGCAAAAATAAGAACCAGAGGACCAATGGTCCTGTAAACGCTCACCTGAGATCTGCTTCATATACCAATAAACATATTTAAATATTATGGTATTTAACCCCAGTGCATGGGCAGATGAAGCCCTTGGGCCATTTTCTTTTTTCAGAATAATCAATATTCTGTCCATTTGACAATTTCCTGCTGATTTTCCCCTTCAAATAACATTTTAGAAGCAGATGAGCCCCTGGGGTCCATTTTTTTTCAGAATCATTAAATTTCAGTCTTACTGCCCATTTCCTGCAATACTTTCACCTAAAATGACATTTTAAAAGTTTTTCCCATTCAAATGCATTGACGACCTATGTTGACCTAGCCATAAAATAGGTCAAAGTCACCACAGGGTCATGTTTTATATATACATTGTAGTACTTGAGTCATCCATACTTTATGCAAAGTTTCGTTGAAATCGGTTCACCAGTTCTGGAAAAGAAGATATTTTAATGGTTTTTACCATATATGGGCATGGCGGCCATCTTGGTCATGTGACCTGGATTATTTATATACACATTGGTTCCCACTTCCTATAGATGCTTCTTATAAAATTTGGCTTTGATTGGCCAAGTGGTTTCAGAGATAAAAATCTTTGAAAAGTGTGTATGGACGGCAGACCGGCCAAGGTCAAGAGATGACCCTGACCTAAATTAATCATATACCTTCATCTAATCCTTTAGATGTTTGCATCTACCACTTTTCAGATCTCAGGCTGCAATAGTTTTCAAAAAATAGCTTATTTCCACTTTTCCCATTATAAGTCTATGGAAAGTTAAAGTTACCATAGCAACCAGAGTTCTTATCCGACTGGAATAAAAAACACAAATTATGTAGAGGCTACTGTCAGGAACATGTATACAAAGTACAGGATTCATCCACTTGACAGTTTCTGAGGAGAAGATTTTTGAATGTTTTTTTTTTTTTTTCAAAATTTTGCCCTTTATTGGGCCCCAGCAACCAATCAAAATAAAGGATTAGGACAAAACTCGCAAGAAACATCAAACACTACTCAATAAACATTCTGCAAAAACAAAATTCAAATATCTCAAACAAGACAGCAAAAATAGGCAATTTTCACTTTTCTCCATTATAAGTCTATGGGAAGCATAAGTTGCCATAGCAACCAGAGTTCTTATCCGAGGCCACTGTCAGGAACATGTATACAAAGTATAGGCTTCATCCCCTTGACAGTTTCTGAGAAGAAGATTTTTGAATGTTTTTCGAAATTTTGCCCTATATGGGGCCCCTGCAACCAATGAAAATGAGGGATTAGGACAAAAGTCACATGAAACGTAGAGGACTACTCAATAAACATTTCTGCAAAAACAAAATTCAAATATCTCAAACAAGACAGCAAAAATAGGCAATTTTCACTTTTCTCCATTATAAGTCTATGGGAAGCATAAGTTGCCATAGCAACCAGAGTTCTCATCCGATCAAGATAAAAAACACAAACTTTCGTTCCCCCTACCCATGGATGCTCCACATAAAATTTGGCTTTGATCGGCCAAGCGGTTTAAGAGAAGAAGATCTTTGAAAATGTGAACGGACGGACGAACGCACGGACGGACGGATGCCGGCTCGACTACCATACTATAAGCTCCCCATGAGCCTTCGGCTCAGGTGAGCTAAAAACACAAATATTTGTTCCCCCCACCTGTAGATCCTATATGAACCTCAACGCGACAAAATGTACCTTCGGACATTCCGACCTAAATAGCAGAAAATTGCACAAACGCGGAAAAATTATGTAATACATGTTTTAGAAATAACACTTTACTTCTAGTATTTAGACATTGGGCTACAAAATAAATGGGTTTCAATACATGTTTATTTTCCAAATTTGGTGTTATCTGCCCTTGTATATATCTGTCCATATTATACATATTTTTCCTGTATCCAGCGTCAAACAGTAACCATAGCAACCAATTAGTTACCCAAATAGACAAAATAATTTCGACATACTGCCTGTAAGGATGATATTCTTCCATCTAAACAATAAGTTCTTGCCAACGCTTAAACAATTCCAAGCAAATTCATCTAGTCTTGTAAGCACTACTAAATGTAAAAATGATTACGCAACTTTGACGTCAGTTTTCAGGACAATGACGTTTACAGGGTTCATATAGTAAATTTGTCATAACTCACAAAATAACTTGAATACATCGGTCAAATAAAGACTACTCGACGCTAGAAATATTGTACATTCAAAGTAAAATTGTATTACTATTACTCGAAATATTGTCCGAAGGAACATTTTCTCATGTTGTGGCCCATATGTGAAATATGAAAAGATTCCGCCTGGCAGCTTCAGAGGAGAAGTCGTTTGAAAATGTTGACGACGACTGACAACGACGGACGGATGCCGGATGCCTCCCTATACTATAAGCTCACCTTTGAGCCTACGGCTCAGGTGAGCTAAAAATAGCTATACACCTGCAAACCCCAGTTTTACTATATAAAAGTGGGGTTTAAGGGGGTATACATTTCACGGACTTGTTTTCCTGATGTTGAGTAATAATTATGTAACATGACAGTACCTCATTGGATATTTTTTCCTCTGTTTTTGTCTCCAACAAACTTTCTTGCCTTTTCTTTACTTCTGCTGCACTAAATAAATCATCATCTTCATCATCATCCATAAATGGGTCCTTCACCTTGACCTGTTTGCTGGGTTTTCTTGTTATATCTGGTGGCCCAAACAGGTCTCCATTACTGTCAGGAATGCTCCTAGAACCAATCTGCTTTGGTTCCTGGCTACTTGCTGGTTTCTGTGGCTTTACTGAGAACAAGTCTTCCTCAGGAGACATGGAACCAAACAAGTTGACTGGTTCTGATTTATTATCTGGCTTAATCTTGACTGGTTCTGATTTAGATTTTGGAATGTCTGTTTTCTTTTGCTTATCAGGAGAACCAAACAAGCCTTTGTCAGGAGAAGGGGATCCAAATAGATTGTCAGACTTTGATGAGGCTGGTACAGCCTTTATAGCAACTGACTCTGTTTTGGACTTTACATCTTTTTGAGCTTTAGGTAGATCAACATTTTTGATGTTTTCAGAAGATGTAAACAAGTCTTTCTCTGGTGAGGGTGAACCAAACAAACTGCTCTGCAAACCCTTGCTGGATCCTGATTTAATTGGCACTGCCTCAGTCTTTGGCTTGGCAGCTGGCTTCTTTGTTCCACCACCAGCAAACAGGTCATCATCATCATCACCACCACCAAACAAAGGGTCAGCTGAAATGTGTAACAGTGTACTAGTTTAGACAGCAAAGTGCACTCTCGATAATTACAGATAATTGTTTACTTTTTAAAACAATACAAAATGTAGACATTTGCTAAATTGTCTAACTTTTGACAGGATTTTAGAGTGTGAGGATGAAAATCTTGGAGAAGCTGAAGGCTTTAAATGTATTTGTATTGAAACAAATTTAATCTACTCCCTCTAAAGTGTATTTTTTTATATTTGAAGGCTTTAAATGTATTTGTATTGAAACAAATTTAATCTACTCCCTCTAAAGTGTATTTTTTAATAATTAGTGCAATTCACTTTAAGGTTATCAGTTACATGTATGCTATAATCAATGTACCTGATTTTGCAGTTTTCTTGCTCTCCGAGGGTGTGTGCTCTGTTTTGCTATCACCATCTTCAGATTTCTTAAGTCTGTTGGCAAACGGGTTAACACCACCAAACATAGATACCCCACCCACTGGCTTCTTAGGTTTAGGCTCTTCCTACAGGGAAACAATATAGCATTACGAAAACACGCCCATGCAATATACAGAAAATTTTTTGTTTGTAAAAATGAAAAAATTTCACTGGAAAAATTTTGATATTTTTCTTATTTTTGCTCAAACATAGCAAAACATAGAGGCAGTTCTAATAAGTACCCACAATCTATGTTTTAGAGCAAAAATAAGAAAAATAGGTTTACCCCTACATACCCCAGTTTTACTATATAAAAGTGGGGTTTAAGGGATTATATATTGCACGGACATGTTTTCCTGATGGGAGCTGCTGTAGGAGAACAACCAGGGAAACAATAGGACACAACATGGTGCCAACGATGGAAATCAAACCCAAGACCTTTGGATTCAGCGTCTGATGCTCTACCACAACACCACCAGGCTTCCCATAGAGTGATTCACAACAGTAATGATTAGATTGATTTAATAAGCAACAATATAGCAATATCAAATGTGTTAAGAAATTCAACACATTTTTCAGTACAAGTCATATAATTTCTTCACAAATGATCTGTGCTGTAACAAGAGTAGTGTAATTGTCACTATGGTATCATACCTTATGTTGTTCTTGAGCATCTGTTGATTCTGTTGTAGTGGCTCCCCTTATCTCAACTGTATGGGCTGGCTTGGAAGCCTAGAAATACGAGGAAAAAATCGAAAATAATGTAGACTGTCACTTCAACATGTGCGGTTTGATTTAAGAATAAGAGCTGTCGCAGGACAGCGTGCTCGACTGCTTCTGATCTTTGTCAAACATAAGGCCAAACCCCACCATTAATCCAAAGCATTATGCTCATACATGTTTTTGCCTTGATGCAATAAGGCAAATTCACTGACCTAAGATTTAAAGGTCTCACTCATATTGTGAAAGAAGTGTGTTCATATACCAACTGAGTGCCAAGATACAAGGCAAAATCACTGAACTGTGAAATAAGGTCACACTGACCTATAAGTATTTCAGGGTCAAAGGTCTAGTCATACTAACTCATTATGAGAAAGAAATATGATCATATACCCATTCAGTGTTGAGATATAAAGCAAAATCACTGAACCATGAAATTAGGTCATAGTGACCTATAAGTATGTTTGGGTTAAAGGTCTGGTCATACTCATTCATAATCAGAAAAAAAGTATGAAAAAATACCAACTGAGTGTCGAGATATAAGGCAAAATCACTGAACCATGAAATTAGGTCACAGTGACCCAGGAAAACTTTACGGTCAAAGGTCTTGTCATACATAAACATATCGTTAAAGAAGTATGTTCATATACCAATTGAGTGCCTAGATATAAGGCAAAATCACTGAACTGTGAAATTTGGTCATAATGACCTAGGACTACTTTAGGATCAAAGGTCTTGTCATACGCAAACATAGTGTGAAAGAAGTTTGTTCATAAACCACTTGAGTGCTGAGATATAAGGCAAAATCACTGAACCATGAAATTAGGTTACAGTGACCTATAAGTATGTTTGGGTTAAAGGTCTGGTCATAATTATTCATTATATGAAAGAAGTAGGAAAAAATACCAACTGGGTGTCGAGATATAAGGCAAAATCACTGAACCATGAAATTAGGTCACAGTGACCTAGAAATACTTTAGGGTCAAAGATCTTGTCATATGTAAACATATCGTGAAAACAGTATGTTCATATACCAATTGAGTGCCGAGATATAAGGCAAAATCACTGAACCGTGAAATTAGGTCATAATGACCTAGGACTACTTCAGGGTCTAAGGTCATGTCATACGCAAACATACTTTGAAAGAAGTTTGTTCATAAACCACTTGAGTGCCGAGATATAAGGCAAAATCACTGAACCATGAAATTAGGTCACACTGACCTATAAGTATATTGGGGTCAAAGGTCTGGTCATACTCACTCATAATCTGAAAAAAGTATGAAAATATACTAATTGAGAGTCAAGATATAAGGCAAAATCACTGAACCGTAAAATTAGGTCACAGTGACCTATAAGTATATTGGGGACTAAGGCCTGGTCGTACTCACTCATAATCTGAAAGAAGTAAGAAAATATACTAATTGAGTGTCAAGATATAAGGCAAAATCACTGAACCATGGAAAGTAGGTCAACCGACCCTTACCGTCATGACACACAAGTCAGTGTCACAAAGTCAAAAGATGAATGACCAGCCATCTTCCTAAGTTGTTTCTATCAAGAAATAAAAAGAAAAAAAAATTCAGGGAGTTCTAGATTTTGACCTCTAGCCCCGCCCCCCTGACTCCGACCCAGAGGTCCGATGTCATGGAACCTAAAGTGTATGAAGTATGAATGCTTAATGATAAGTTGTTGTCAAGATAAGGACTCCTTGTAAAAGTTACACAGCAGTACATCTATTTTTTACAGTGTTCTAGTTATTAACCTCTAGCCTCACCCAGAGATCAGATGCCATGAAATGAACCTCAACCCTACAGGGTACCTATGGTCCGAGTATGAAAGCCCTCTGATAAAAGGTTTTCAAGATATAGACTTCTAGAATACTATATCACAGAAAAGCCATTATTATTAATGGTGTTCTAGATTTTAACCTCTAGCCCCCACCCCCTGGCATGGGCCCAGGGATCTGATGCCATGGAATGAAAGCTAACCCTACAGGGTATCTATGGTCCAAGTATGAATGCTTTCTGATGAGTGGTTGTCAAGATATGGACTTCTAGAAAACTTTAACGCAAGTGTGACGCGCACGCGCACGGGAACGTGGACGACCGGGGTGACTGCAATAGCTCTATGCACTTCGTGCAGTCGAGCTAAAAATGTATATTGCCATGAAAAGGCACAAGCGCTTAACAAGATAAGTTAAAAACCGGTATAGCTAGTTCCTTTCGCGAAAGGAAGATTTTCACACGAAAGGAAGATATTATTTCGATTTTTTGAACTCATTTGCTATAATTGATCATGTTTTAAGTTTTAAACGGTTCAAAGAAATAGGTAATAGCCTTTGTATGACGTTCACTGAACTCTTTAAAGTGACTTTATAAAACCGTAAGGCAGCGATGAACGCCCGAGATGAACGTTCCTTTCGTAGCAGAAAATCTTCCTTTCCCCAGTGCGGCTAATGTCAAATTTCATTTGCTGTCCTCCATTTCGACCAAAATGTCTGAACAGTAAAATCGCAGTTTGCTTTCTTATTATGTTATTTGAGAATGTACTAAAAAGCTTGTTGGCAGCGATGATGATATAAATGGTATTTAGCGTTCCTTTCGTAGGCAAACCTTCCTTTCATCACCTAAATTTAGCCTGTGCTTTTTTAGCTCACCTGAGCCAAAAGGCTCACAAGGTGAGCTTATAGGATGGCCATGATCCGGCGTACGTCGGTCGTCCGTCGTCCACAATTTCAAAGATCTTCTTCTCTGAAACCGCTTGGCCGATCTCGTTGAAATTTTATGTGGAGCCTCCTTGGGTAGTGGCATTGTAACTTTATTCGCGATATTTTGGTCACATGACCAAGATGGCCGCCACGCCCATATATGGTAAAAACCACTCAAAAATCTTCTTCTCCAGAACCGGTGGGCTGATTTCCACGAAACTTAGTATGTAGCATTGAGGACTTCAGCCCATCATAGTTTGATAAAATGATGACCCTTGGATGACCTTGACCTATTTTACGGCAAGGTCAAATTTGGAAACATAGGCTTTTACATGGGAAAAAGTGAAAACTATGGATTTTTTGAAAACTGTTGCAGCCTGAGGCCTGAAAAGTGGTAGATACAAATAACTAATGGAGTAGATGAAGGTATGTGATTAATATAGGTCAAGGTCATCTTTTGACCTTGGCCAGTCTGTCGTCCCTACACACTTTTCAAAGATCTTCTTCTCTGAAACTGCTTGGCCAATCAAAGTGAAATTTCATGTGGAGCATCCATGGGTAGGGAAGACAAAAGTTTGATCACAAAATCCAGGTCACATGACCAAGATGGCCGCCACGCCCATATATGGTAAAAACCACTCAAAAATCTTCTTCTCCAGAACGGGCAAGCCGATTTTCATGAAACTTGGTATGTAGCATTTGGGACTCCAGCCCATCATAGTTTGATCAAATGATGACCATAGGATGACCTTGACCTATTTTACTGCAATGTCAATTTTGGAAACAAAGGCATTTACGTGGGAAAAAGTGAAAACTATGGATTTTTTTAAATTTATTGCAGCCTGAGGCCTGAAAAGTGGTAGATGCAAACAACTAATGGAGTAGATGAAGGTATGTGATTAATTTAGGTCAAGGTCATCTTTTGACCTTGGCCAGTCTGTCCTCCATACACACTTTTCAAAGATCTTCTTCTCTGAAACTGCTTGGCCAATCAAAGTGAAATTTTATGTGGAGCATCCATGGGTAGGGGAGATGAAAGTTTGATCGCGAAATCCAGGTCACATGACCAAGATGGCCGCCACGCCCATATATGGTAAAAACCACTCAAAAATCTTCTTCTCCAGAACCGGCTGGCCGATTCTCATGAAACTTGGTATGTAGCATTTGGGACTCCAGCCCATCATAGTTTGATCAAATGATGACCATAGGATGACCTTGACTTATTTTACGGCAATGTCAATTTTGGAAAGATAGGCTTTTACATGGGAAAAAGTGAAAACTATGGATTTTTTGAAAACTATTGCAGCCTGAGGCCTGAAAAGTGGTAGATGCAAACAACTAATGGAGTAGATGAAGGTATGTGATTAATTTAGGTCAAGGTCATCTTTTGACCTTGGCCAGTCTGTCGTCCATACACACTTTTCAAAGATCTTCTTCTCTGAAACTGCTCGGCCAATCAAAGTGAAATTTCATGTGGAGCGTCCATGGGTAGGGGGAACGAAAGTTTGTTCGCGAAATTCAGGTCACATGACCAAGATGGCCGCCATGCCCAACTATGGTAAAAACCACTCAAAAATCTTCGTCTCCAGAACCGGCTGGCCGATTTACGCGAAACTTGGTATGTAGCATTGGGACTCCAGCCCATCATAGTTTGTTGAAATGATGACCCTAGGATGACCTTGACCTATTTTATGGCAAGGACAATTTTGGAAACATAGGCTTTTACATGGGAAAAGGCAAAACAATGGATATTTTGGAAACTGTTGCATCTTGAGACCTGAAAGTTGCTAGATGCAGACAACTAATGGAGTCAATGAAGGTAAGTAATTAATGAAGGCCAAGGTCATTTCTTGACCTTGACCCAAGGTCATTTAAATATCAAAATTAAAATTATGGTTTTCTCAGAAATCACTGGGTTTGGAAACTATTGCAGCCTGAGACCTGACACTTTGCAGATGCAGACAACTTATGAAGTCAATAAAGGTGTGTGAGTATTCAAGGTCAAGGTCATTTCATGATGACTTAATACTCCAAGATCAGGCTTCAGGTGAGCGTTCTCAGGACCAATGATCCTCTGGTTTATATATATAAGTTCCTTTATTGCACCAAATAACTTTTCTAGACTTTTTACACATTTTACTTGATATTATTTTTGTACAAAATGTATAACAAAACAATTAAAAGCTGTTAAATACCAATGGCAATAATGATAAAATGTTCCTTTCGTACAAAAATCTTCCTTTCGCGAAAGGAACCTTCCTTTCGCTATTTAGCTATACCCGTTAAAAACATTACACATTTTGCAAGTATCTTAACCATGCCATGCTATTTTAAAACCATGGTGACGCGTAGGCAGCACACGCGAACTATCAGACATAACAATAGGCCATCAAGAATAATTTAGTTTAAGTGTAAAATGTTGATAATTTCAGGCCTGTTGCCTGATTCCCATTCACAAGATATTAGGGTATATCATGCATACATGTGATGAGTTTGAAAGTGGCATCAGGGAGATTTTTCTTTCATTTCAGGGAGGTTTTTGAAAAATGTATAGATTATATAGGAAAATTCTTGGTTCATTTCAGGGAGGTTTTGAAATTTTCTTGAAAAATGGGGGTATTTTGGACAAATTTTAGATCATTTTAACGCTCATTTCCTGGAGTCTCCCTGATGATGAGGGAGGTATCACATGTATGATCATGCAAAAAACTGATTTTCATTTCAATAAAAATTGAATGAGAATTTTTTGTCGTCTTAAATAATGCAAATTGGGAAAGATTTGCTCTGGGCATCCAAACATCAAGAAACAATGTCAGCTGCTCCCTAATTAAAATTCATGAAAAAGAAATAAAGTTCAACGACCTACAAGCTCATAATTAAAACCATCAAAATCCCTATATGTTTAAATGAAAGGAAGATAATTTCATTTTTATTCCTTTTATTTCTTAAAAATGTGAGTTATCTACTGACTGGTACATTGTAATTTTGAATGGCGGTTTATTGCAGATTTATATCATATCATTATTTTAATGCTTGCGCATGTGCACTGTGTAGTTTACTACTTTCAGCATGCCCATGGAGGGAATCGAATTACTCCGTAAATACTCATCAAAAATGAAAATCAGTTTCTTGCATTTGAAAGCCTGATATCTATTGCAGAAGAAACTGCAATGAATTCTGATTGTATAATAGTTTGCTAAAACTTTAGTGGAATATTATTGTTTAAATTCTTTTTTTGTTCAGTATATGTTTCATATATGAGACAATAAAATGCTCATGCAAATTGCACAAAAATAAGCCCTGTAGAAGGATAGTGTTACGACAATCTCATGCTGAAGTTTGAACTAATTTGAAGTGTGCTTTTATATGAAAATCAATATAATTGTACACTTTTTGCAATATATAAAACGTTTAAAAACATCCTGGACAGACTAGGCTTGATTCTCATGGATTTCAAAAAATTGCTGGGATCTTTGAAAACGCCTAAACAAAGACTGAAAATAACTAAATGTAGATGAAACAGAAACATTCAATGAATCATTTTTTTTTTGAGTAAAAATAGTCCTGTTGTGATTCTGATGATAAAATAACTTAATATAAATAGGAAAAGAAACAAAAATAATGCATGATGCTGGTACGTTAATAAGTAAAGCATGGACAGCATGCAGAGAGCTGGCTTCAGGGGATTTGTGAGGCAACATCAAATGTGGATTGGTTTTGAAGAAAAAACTACTATGGTCAATGCACAAAATACCAAAATTTCTTTTGTCTAATGTTATAGTATAGTAGTCGAACTGGTGTTCATGTACATGTTGAATAGATGGTCCTATTCGATAGGCAGGAATTTATTTCAAAATCATGAATAAATACGTCAGCGACGTTACGAAATGAACATTGGTGTGTGCCAGGTATACTATATTGACCTTTTTGTTTTGACTGTAAAATTTTAACGGGTTGTTATTTTACCCTAATATTTTGACAGGATATTCTAGACATATTCCAATTTATGTTTATTTTATAAACATTAGATTGTTCTGTATATGAGCTACAACAGAAGTGTACATTATTTTAGATCAAACCCCGGATATAGTATCATTGTAGGGAAAGGCATCACAAACTTCCTCATATCTGATAGTTGAAGTTTGTCAGAGAACTGTCAGACTAACTGATTCAGCAAACATTGTGTATGAAAGGCTGATTTCAACAGGTGAAAATTTGGTAACACGACAACTCACCGACAGACAACTGACCGAATAACAACTGTTTTTTGTCTCAAATGGACGAATTAAAACTAAAATTTTCCATTTTCCACATTCCTTTACTAGGAAATGCCTTGTCGGTGAGTGTCAATGAGCGTCGACGAGTGTTGGCGACTTTTTCATTTTTTTGTCGGTGACTTGTCCAGTCTGTCAGCAGTCGTGTCGGTGAGTTGGTTGTCGGTGAATATTTGCTGTTGTCTGTCGGTGAGTTGTGATAGATTCGAAAATTTTGATCAAAGACAACTTATGCTGATTTTAACTGTGTGACCAAATCCTCTATTACTGTACATGATTTCTATACTAATTGACAAATGTTCCACTTCAATCACAGAAGAGTGATTATAGCTAATATTTCACAATCAGTGTAAATGAAAGGAGATTGCACAATCCTTCAATCTCCTTTATGATAGGCTAGACCAACTTCTCACACCCATCAAAATCCATCAAAATCGTAAATGGCCAAAAAGCGATCACTTACAAATGTACCCCTTACAACAATTATGCCTCAATCTTTTGTTTAGTTTATTTTTTATTATTTGTGTTACTGTAAATTCAAAAATTTTCGCTTGACTTTTATTTTGCAAATTTTCTATTTCCGCATTATTAGCAAGAACCTTGAATTTGCGTATGAGCCTCCATGTATTCTATAATGTTTTTAGCAGGGGTGGTAAACTTTGGAACGACCTCCAAAAAGAGGTAGTGAATTTCTGTTCAAATCGCACATCCGGGAACTCACGAGGTTGGTCCAAAGGCTAGAAACGGATAAACAAAAGTAGGTGTCGGTGGTTCTTTTGATTTTTTCTAAGTTTCTAGCAAAGAATGGATAATTATGGCAATGCTGTTTTGTGTAAAGATGACTTCTTGATGCATACGGCTCAAAACTGCAATTGAAACTGAAATAATTCCCGCTGGGTTGTTTTTAAAAGGTCGAACACGATGTTGCTTTTTAACAACAGTTTGTCAACAACTGACACCTTTTTGCAAAATTTGTAGTTGTCCACAAAAAATACAGCCCCGGTACGCTCGCCCTGGGGAAACGAACACTCTGTATTACATATCCTGTTAAAAATGGCAACGGGGAACATTATTTAAACAAATGATTGAGAAAATTCCAGTAGAGGTCGTTCCAATAAGTTGGAGCTTGTTCCAATTTGAATGAGATCGTTCCCAGTGCTTTCCTGTTTTATACAATGAAATTAATATCTGTGATATCAGACCAGCAAAACTCAGACAAAAATGGGCGGTTCACATTTATTGAAACCGGATGAACATTGTGTCACCAACATGGCAGGCTTATTATCCCTGATCAGGTAAAGCTGGCAAGCTGCATAGGCTAAAATTGGCGATCCAGAATTGTATAATTTGCCAATGATGATTGATAAGTAGCAAATGTTACATAGAAATGTATTTGTATTAAACAAGATTGTCAAATATTGCTTATATTGACTTTTTTCTGTGTTTTAATTGTCCATTTTTGCCTTTTTTACATTAGTGTTGTGAAAAACACAGCAAAATAGTCAATAAAAGCAAATTTTTGATAATTTTGTTTAAGCAAATACTTTTCTGTGTTACAATTGCTCCTTCTCAGGCCTCATTGACTAAGTATATAATAGAATAAAAATCATCTGGCCTGGGTCCTCAATTTCAGCTCGCTGGCTCGCCAGCTGAGCCAGTATTCCAGCCGGGGATTGAACTCATAGCCTCTCATAGTCCACTTGGAATGATTGAATATTTGATGCAAAATTGTTCCAAATTAAATGAAATTGTTTGCAGTGTTTCCTTATATAGAAATGAAATTGTTGTCTACACCCCTCTTTGGTACTTCTTATTTTTATTTGTTTTATTATATTTTACTAGACATCTCACATCGAAGAATGATTCATTCATGTTTCTTAAACTCTACGTTTGGATCCCTTGAATTGCATTTTTCAGATGCGTGTTTTCAAGGTTTGACGCAAAAAGGTAATCTTCTTGGCCACCAGAAAATGCTATCTCCAACTTATTGGAACGACCTCTACTGCAATTTTCTCAATCATTTAAAAAAAACTCGCTTCAGGCTATTCTCTTACTGTCAAAAGAAATAGAAAGTCTAAATCACAGAAAGTATGCCATTCTAAGAGTGTAAAAACACTATTTAGTCTATCACCTTTGAAAAGAAGCACTCCTATTTCCTATGGTAAAGAGAAGGCTTACAGGCTCTGCCAAAAAATCTGTCAAATCACCACTTGTGTAAAAAAAAATCAAGTATATGTATGTATCGCCTGTAGATGACATACTAGTAGATGACATATTAGTAGATGGTATACTAGTAGCTGGCAGACTAGTAGATGACATACTAGTAGATGACATATTAGTAGATAGTATACTAGTAGCTGGCAGACTAGTAGATGACATACTAGTAGATGACATATTAGTAGATGGTATACTAGTAGATGACTAGTAGATGACATACTCATAGATGACATATTAGTAGATGGCATACTAGTAGCTGGCAGACTAGTAGATGACATACTAGTAGATGACATATTAGTAGATGGCATACTAGTAGATGACATACTAGTAGATGACATATTAGTAGATGGTATACTAGTAGCTGGCAGACTAGTAGATGACATACTAGTAGATGACATATTAGTAGATGGTATACTAGTAGATGACATATTAGTAGATGGTATACTAGTAGCTGGCAGACTAGTAGATGGCATACTAGTAGATGACATATTAGTAGATGGTATACTAGTAGATGACATACTTGTAGATGACATACTAGTAGATGACATATTAGTAGATGGTATACTAGTAGCTGGCAGACTAGTAGATGACATACTAGATGATGACATACTAGTAGATGACATACTAGTAGCTGGCAGACTAGTAGATAACATACTAGTAGATGACATACTAGTAGATGGTATACTAGTAGATGACATACTAGTAGATGACATACTAGTAGATGACATATTAGTAGATGGTATACTAGTAGCTGGCAGACTAGTAGCTGGCAGACTAGTAGATGACATACTAGTAGATGACATATTAGTAGCTGGCAGACTAGTAGATGACATATTAGTAGATGGTATACTAGTAGCTGGCAGACTAGTAGATGACATATTAGTAGATGGTATACTAGTAGATGACATACTAGTATATGACATACTAGTAGATGACATACTAGTAGATGGTATACTAGTAGCTGGCAGACTAGTAGATGACATACTAGTAGATGGCATACTAGTAGATGACATACTAGTAGATGACATACTAGTAGCTGGCATACTAGTAGATGACATACTAGTAGATGACAAAATCAATAAAAATTATCTGAAAATAAAACATCAAATACAAATACAAATATAGTTATATGGAAGCATCAGGAAAACATGTCCCTGTAAAGTATACCCCCTCAAACCCCACTTTTATATAGCAAAACTGGGGTATGCAGGGATATGCCTATTTTTCTTATTTTAGCGACAAAACATAGATTGTGGGTACTCGTTAGAACCCCCTCAGCGAGGTGGTTCTAATGTGTACACACAATCTATGTTTTGAGCAAAAATAGGAAAAATATCAAAATATTTCCGCTGAAATTTTTAAATTTTTAAAGCTCAAAAATCCCTGTGTATTGCATGGGCAAGTTTTCGTAATGGTCTACACACACACACACACAGATAGAGAGAGAGAGAAAGAGAGAGAGACCTAACCCAATCTCAAAGTGTGATTGAAACCTTTCCCAAAAAAATATCACAAAACCCCGTCTTAACTCAGGTATTACTTTAATCTGCAGAACTCATTAATTATATACTGAACAAAAGTGAAAACGCTGTGCACATATATTATTACATGAATTTCTATCAATTCATCCCATTGTAAAACTTTTATAGCACACAACTTTCTATTCCTTTTTGGCAACATCTTGCACTAAGCTTTTGTTTCTGTTCATGATACCAGTATCGTGCCACAAGCATTTGAAAAGGTAAGGTGTGACAAAAATGACGGTGTCGAATCCGTACTACATCACGGTTTTCAACCGAAATGGCAAGCACGAGCTCATGACATGGGCAGATGGAACAATCCATGTCCCATGTTGTGAGCTTATTTAGGTGAGTTTTGTTACAGGTACCATTGAATTGACACAAACAGGTTTGTGACCCCTTTGTCAATTTTTTTGTTGGAGTGTATGTGTAGCCTTTTTCACTTTTGTTTTTACGACATGAAAACCCGACAAAGCAAGAATCGCATGTACTGTCTTTGCAATAGTTTTCTGATACTTTTTTTTTTCAAAATCATTCTTTCCTGAAATACATCAAGAAAAATATGATTGTGTCACAATCCTTTTGCATTCCAAAAGTCTTAAAAAGAGCAACAAAACATGAAAATCGGTTTACACATAAAAGTAGGAATAAGAAACTATCTGAATCTCTGCAAAGAACAATTCAAGTTTAAATAACAAGCCAGAAACTGCTTACAAGCTGTCATTAGCAAGCTATCAGTCATAGGAGGATCGCTTTAAACCCCCAAAATATTACAGTATTTCAAACACCATCATTTTTGCCTGAGTTTGGCTGGTCTGATATTACAGATATTGATTTCATTGTATAAAACAGGAAAGCACTGGGAATGATCTCATTCAAATTGGAACAAGCTCAAACTTATTGGAACAACCTCTACTGGAATTTTGTCAATCATTTGTTTAAATAATGCGTCCAGTTGCCATTTTTAACAGGATATGTAATGCAGAGTGCTCGTTTCTCCAGGGCGAGCATGCCAGGGCTGTATTCTTCGTGGAAAAACATAAATTTTGCAAAAAGGTGTCAGTTGTTGACAAACTGTTGTGAAAAAGCAACATTGTGTTCGACCTTTTAAAAACAACCCAGCAGAAATTATTTCAGTTTCAACCGCAGTTTTGGGCCGTATGCATCGAGAAGTCATTTTTACAAGACACAACATTGCCATAATTATCCATTTTTCACTAGAAACTTAGAAAAAATAAAAAAGAACCACCGACACCTACTTTTGTTTATCCGTTTCTAGCCTTTGGATCAACCTCGTGAGTTCCGGGATGTGCGATTGGAACAGAAATTCACAACCTCTTTTTGGAGGTCGTTCTAAAATTTACCACCCGTGTTTAGTGACCCTTTATTATCGAGAACTTTGAATTTGCGAGGCAACCAATTCGCATATATTAGCAACAATTAAGTTCTCGCATTCCGGATCTACAGTATTTCCAAGATTGGTCAAATATTTCAATCATGCTGAGCTGTAATATAAAACAAACACCCCCTTACATTTCATAGGACTGGCTCATCTGAAAATCGAAATATTTACATATGACATATGTTTGAGTGGTATCTTTTTTTTTTATTCAGTTTTATGTCCCTTACAAGATTATTTCAGCTCATATGAGACAGGCCAAGCGATAGGTGGGGCGAAAACGGGAGAACCCTGAGAAAAACCACCTGGCACACCCACAAGCAGAACTTGGCTTGTCTCTCTTGAGTGGTATCACCTACCTTCTTAGATCCTGCCCCAAACAGATCCTCGTCTGAGCTGTCATCATCAAACAATGAGGCTGATGGTTTAGCTTTAGCGGCTAGAGGTTTGTGGAGGGCAGGGAGAGGTTTGGAGGGTATAGGCTTGGTAATGGTGGTTATATTGGGGACCTTCTGAAACACAAGCAGGTAAAGCAAGTTTACAAAGCTCTAATGTTGGGCAAGGATGTAAGCAATGTATTAAGCTAGATTTTCAGCTATATCTGTTTCTTAATAGAAACAAGAGCTGTCGCAGGACAGCGTAGCTCACCTGACTTGTGCTTTGTCACTAAATCTATTAAAATCTATGATCGATGACCTTGACATCAAGGGTTCTCAGGTCGGCTGTGATGGTACAGCATAAAACTTCAGACCAATACATGTATCTACTAACATGCAAAATATCATCTTAATCCATCTACATATTCAAGAGATATAGACTAAAAAAAACTTTAACCAAAAACTTTAACACAAAATTTCTAAGTCTGTGACCTTGACCTAAAGGTCACTCAGGTGGGTCATGATGGAACTAATATCTATCAACATGCAAAGTATCAACTTGATCCATCTACATATTCAAATGATACATGTACCTAGACTTACAAAAACTTTAACCAAAAAACTTTAACACGAACTTTCGAAGTCTGTGACCTTGACCTAAAGGTCACTCATGTGAGTCGTGATGGTAAAGCATAAAACTTCAGACCAATATCTATCAACATGCAAAGTATCAACTTGATCCATCTACACATTCAAGAGATATAGACTTACAAAATCTTTAACCAAAATTTTTAACACAAAAGTTCAAAGTCCGTGACCTTGAGGTCAAGGTCACCCGCGTGGGTCGTGATGGTACAGAATAAAAATTCAGACCAGTATCTATCATCATGCAAAGTATCAACTTAATCCATCCACATGTTCAAAAGATACAGACTTATGAAAACTTAAACATTAAAGCAACGCTGACGCTAACGCCAACGCTAATGCCGACACACTGGTGACTGCAATAGCGCTTCCTGTACTTTCGTACAGGCCAAATCAAACAGGAAGCTACAGTATACAGTCAAGTCCCATGTAGTTGCCGGCACATGGACTTTGGCACATTGTAGTTTCATCTCTCATAGATGTAATGTATTAACGCTTACAATAGTTTGCCAGTGACATTTTGTTAATAAATGTCACTATATAAACCAAAGATGTAAAGTATCATAATAGGATGAAGACAATAAATGGATGAAGATTAAGTAAAACATTGATGTCAGTCGTTTTGTTTACCTATCTTGCATTGTCCTAATGCATTATTCATGGGGCTGCCCTCTGACCCATTTGCTTTCTGGCCAATCAACATCAAACATGATAAAATTCTCCAATTACCTGTTTAAATGCCATATTTCTTTAGGAAAGCCCTCTGTTGATGACAAATAAACCAAGTGCGCAACTCCATGTGACCATTGAAATATGCATTAATTATGGGTGTTTTGATTTAATACTTTAATTCCTAACAGCCCGAAGGCCACTAGTAGGTTTCCTCAGTTTGTTTTTAGCTCACCTGAGCCGAAGGCCATTCTCCAAAGTCTGTCCGTTGGCGTCCGTCTACATTTTCAAAGATCTTCTCTTCTGAAACTGCTGGGCCAATCAAAGCCAAACTTCATGTGGAACATCCTTAGGAAGGGGGAACCAATGTTTATGTAACTGGTCCAGGTCACATGACCAAGATGGCCACCATGCCCATATATGGAAAAAAACATAAAAATCTTCTTCTCTCGAACCGTTGGACCAATTTCAACAAAACTTGTTATGTAGCATCATGGACTTTGGCCCATCATATAAATCATGACCTTGGATTGACCTTGACCTATTTTATGGCAAGGTCAATTTGGGTTACATAGGCTTTCAATGGGAGAAAGTGAAAACATAATTTTTCAGGAAGTTTGGAAGCCTATGACCTGAACGTTGGTAGATACACACAACATGTTGAGCCAATGAAGAGTTGTAAGTATGGCAAAGTTGACAAAGGTCAAGGTCATTTTTTGACCTTGGCCAAAGGTCAGTTATAAATTAAAAGTTAAACTTAATTTCCTCAGTAACCGCTTGACCAACCAAGTCATATTTCATATGTAGTATCCTTGGAATAGGGGAATGAAAGTTTATATAAATGGTCAATGTCACATGGCTATAAATTGCAAAAACCTTCTTCTCATTTTGAAACTTGGCATGAAGCATCAGGGGGAGGAGCTCTACAAAATTTATATAAATCATGACCCTGGGATGACTTTGACCTATTTTACGGCAAGGTCAACTAAGGTTGCCCATGCATTTGAATGAGGAAAATTGTAAAAATGTCATTTGAAGGGAAACCAGAGGACCAATGGTCCTGTAAACGCTCACCTGAGACCTGAGATATACACCAATAAACTTGTTTGACTAGAATGGTAATATACATGTACATGTATATAACCCCATGGCAGGGTCAGAGCAACCTCTGGAGTCAATTTCTTTTTTAAATCATAAAGATTCAGTCCATTTGCCAATTTACTGCAAGTTTTGCCCTTCAAATGACATTGTAACAATTTTCCCCATTCAAATGCAAGGGGAGCCTAAGTTGACCTTGCCGTAAAAAAGGTCAAGGTCATCCCAGGGTCATGATTTATACAAACTTTGTAGAGCTCCATTGCCTGATGCGTCATGTCAAGTTTCAAAATCATAGGCCTTCTGGTTCTGGAGAAGAAGATTTTTAAAGGTTTTTGCTATTTATAGCCATGGCGGCCATCTTGGTCATGTGATCTTGACCATTTATACAAACTTTCATTCACTCTTCCTAAGAATGCTCCACATAAAGTTTGGCTTAGATTGGCCAAGCAATTTCAGAGAAGAAGATCTTTGAATATCACTGTAATTAGACGGAATATTTCCATCAGTATTCCGTTAGACCTCTCCATACCGACGGAAATGACTTCTTAGTCGAAAATGAAATATCATCGAAGACTCCAAAGAAGTTGAAAATTATGTTATGTCATATCTTTCTGACTGATAGGACTTAATTTATATATATTCCAGATGTAAAATGACGCAGGTTCATAAAATACTTCATGTTTTCTGTTGAAAATATCACATATTACTATAAATAGATTAGGGGAGACTACTGTAAAATATGAGACAAAAAAGTAGAAAATTGATTGCTTTTTGCAAATTTATTGAAATTCGGCAGGCTAGCCAGATGTTTACTAAAAGATTTATGCATTTTCTATCAAAACATAACATTAATTCTAACAATCATCACCAAATAAAGCAGTGATGGGCTTCTTACGATATTCATAATCTGTTCGACCATAGTTTAAAGGCAACCTATGCTAAGCTGTCACGAGAGAGGAGCGAGGTCACGAAGTGTATCGGAGTGCAGGTTAGCCAGCTGATCTACACTGTAATATACATGTATATTGCCCCGGGGTGGGGGCAGACAGACCCCTGGGTCCAAATTTTTTCAGAATCATCAATCATAAGTCCATTTGCCCATTTCCTGCAAGTTTTTCCCTACAAATGACATTTTTAACACTTTTCCCCATTCAAATGCATGAGCGACCTATGTTGACCTTGCCGTAAAATAGGTCAAGGTCATCCCAGGGTCATGATTTATATAAACTTTGTAGAGCTCCAGTCACTGATGCTTCACACAAAGTTTCAAAATCATTGGCCATCTGGTTCTGGAGAAGAAGATTTTTAAAGGTTTTTTCTATTTATAGCCATGGCTGCCATCTTGGTCATGTGACCTTAACCATTTATATAAACTTTCTTTCCCCTTTCCCAAGGATGCTCCATATGAAGTTTGGCTTTGATTGGCCTAGCGGTTTCAGGGGAGAAGATGTTTCATTATTATGGTCATATACATGTATATAGCCCTGGGGCAGGGGCAGACAACCCCCCAGGGGCTAAAATTTTCCATTAACATCAATCTTCTGTCCATCTGCCTATTCCCAGGAAGTTTTACCCATTAAATAGCATTTTACTATTTTTCCTATTCAAATGCATTGGCAACCTAAGTTGACATTGCCGTAAAATAGGTCAAGGTCATCCTAAGGTCATGATTTATATAAACTATACATCCTAAGGTCATGATTTATATAAACTATGATGGGCCCGCATCCCCTATGCTACATAACAAGTTTCATGGAAATCGGCCCACTGGTTCTGGAGAAGAAGATTTTTAAAGGTTTTTGCTATTTATAGCCATGGGGGCCATCTTGGTCATGTGACCTGGACCATTTATATAAACTTTCGTTCCCCCTTCCTAAGGATGCTCCACATGAAGTTTGGCTTTGATTGGCCAAGCAGTTTCAGAGGAGAAGATCTTTGAAATTGTGGACAACGGACGGAAGACGGACGACGACGGACTGATGCCGGAGCATGGGTATACTATAAGCTCACCTGTGAGCCTTCGGCTCAGGTGAGCTAAAAATTTATGGAAATGGGCAAATGGACTGAAGATATATGATTCTAAAAAAAATTATTGGACCCCAGGGGCTGGTCTGCCCCCACCTCGGGGCAATTTACATGTTTATTACCATAATATTCAAAAATCCTCTCTGAAACCTCTTGGCCAATCAAAGCTAAACTTCGTGTGGAGCATTCTTAGGAAGGGAGAATGAAAGTTTATATAAATGATCAAGGTCACATGACCAAGATGGCCACCATGGCTATAAATAGCAAAAACCTTTAAAAAGCTTCCTCTCCAGAACCTAAAGGCCTATGATTTTGAAACTTGGCATGAAGAATCAGGCAATGGAGCTCTACAAAGTTTATATAAATCATGACCTTGGGATGACCTTGATCTATTTTACAGCAAGGTCAACATAGGTGGCCTATGCATTTGAATGGGGAAATTTAGTAAAATGTTATTTAATGGGGGGAAACTTGTTGGGAGTATTCAAACGGAAAGAAGATTTATGGTTATGAAAAATGTCCTCAGGTGGTTGTCTGCCCCTGTCTTGGGGCTATATACATGTTTATGACCATAATATTCAAAGATTCTCATCTCTGAAACCGCTAGGCCAATCAAAGCCAAACATTAAGTGAAGCATCGTTAGGAATGGGGAGTGAAAGTTAATATAAATGGTCAAGGTCACATAATTAGGATGGCCACCAAGGCTATAAATAGTAAAAACCACTATAAATCTTCTTCTTTAGAACCGGATGACCTATGATTTTGAAACTTGGCCTGAAGCACCAATAAATACAGCTCTACAAAGTTTGTGTAAATCATGATTCTGGGATGGCCTTAATTATTTTACAGCAAGGTCAGCTAGGTTGCATATCTTAGTTCTCAGGTGAGCGTTTACAGGACCATTGGTCCTCTTGTTTATTTATGTTGAAATTCAGAGAAATATTTTCAATATTTCCCTAATTTCCTTTGCTAGTTGTATGTATAAGACGTTCATGCAAAAAATTTGTTTTATTCAGACAGGGCTTCCATCATCATCTAAACTGTCCAAAGCTGCTTAGGCACACATGTCTACGGATGCATGACATAATTTTTGAACATGTGACTAGCAACAGAATGGGATACAGATTTCAAGCATTTTGATTCCTGGTCCCTCTATTCTTACTTTATACCTTATAACATATTCATTATACATGTATACCCTGCATTTCAAACATTGAGGTTGCACATGTAAAGCCAATAGGTGTACATGATATTGCTGACAGGTTGCTCCTCTTGAAGCACACTACTCTTGATCTGTGTTTGTTGGGCAATATCCTTATACAACTAACAACTTTACAATTTATCTTTTTATATCTGTACAGTTCAGGCATGTAATATAACTCACACATTGATAAAAACTTTGTCAAAACATAACAATTACCTGTGATTCCTGTGAGGGTGCAGGTTTAGCTAGGGCCAGTGTCACAATTACCTGTGGTTCCTGTGAGGGTGCAGGTTTAGCTGGAGCCAGTGTCACAATTACCTGTGATTCCTGTGAGGGTGCAGGTTTAGCTGGGGCTGGTGTCACAATTACCTGTGGTTCCTGTGAGGGTGCAGGTTTAGCTGGGGCTGGTGTCACAATTACCTGTGATTCCTGTGAGGATACAGGTTTAGTTGGGGCCTGTGTCACAATTACCTGTGATTCCTGTGAGGGTGCAGGTTTAGCTGGGGCCAGTGTCACAATTACCTGTGATTCCTGTGAGGGTGCAGGTTTAGCTGGGGGCTGGTGTCACAATTACCTGTGGTTCCTGTGAGGGTGCAGGTTTAGCTTGGGCCAGTGTCACAATTACCTGTGATTCCTGTGAGGGTGCAGGTTTAGCTGGGGCCAGTGTCACAATTACCTGTAGTTCCTGTGAGGGTGCAGGTTTAGCTGGGGCCAGTGTCACAATCACCTGTGATTCCTGTGAGGGTGCAGGTTTAGCTGGGGGCTGGTGTCACAATTACCTGTGGTTCCTGTGAGGGTGCCGGTTTAGCTGGGGCTGGTGTCACAATTACCTGTGGTTCCTGTGAGGGTGCAGGTTTAGCTGGGGCTGGTGTCACAATTGCCTGTAGTTCCTGTGAGGGTGCCGGTTTAGCTGGGGCTGGTGTCACAATTACCTGTAGTTCCTGTGAGGGTGCAGGTTTAGCTGGGGCTGGTGTCACAATTGCCTGTGATTCCTGTGAGGGTGCAGGTTTAGCTGGGGCTGGTGTCACAATTACCTGTGGTTCCTGTGAGGGTGCAGGTTTAGCTGGGGCTGGTGTCACAATTGCCTGTGATTCCTGTGAGGGTGCAGGTTTAGCTGGGGCTGGTGTCACAATTACCTGTGGTTCCTGTGAGGGTGCAGGTTTAGCTGGGGCCAGTGTTAAAATTGTAATTGTAATTAATTGCAATTTAATTACATTTTTCAAAATAATTGAAAATAATTGTAATTCAGTCTTTACTTTAATTACAATAATTGAAATGTAATGAATTACAGTGTCAAAAAGGGGTGTGATTAACAATTACTTTCAATTACTTTAAAGAAAACATCTCTTACATCTACATTGTATATTTAGAGCTTATTATTTTAAGAGTGTACTGCAGATTATTCTGTTGAATCTTGTTTCCTTGCATGTATCATTGAAGTATATGGTAAATTATACAGTACTCAAATAAAATTGTTTACCATTGAGATAAGTTATGTTACAACAGTACTCAAATTTTGTCTCTTCATCTATAAAACATGTTTCTTCATTTACTGATAAAATAAAGTCTTGGGCACTTTTAACATGTTTTATCCTTCCCTAAAAACGGATGACCTTAGAGCTATTTATCATCTTATACACACAATATAACATTAAACAATAATCATCAAAGGAAGTGTGAAAACTCAAATAATCATTATCTTTTCTTTTTTGTCCTTGATTGGTGTACTGTCTACAGGATTCCTTGTTGTTAGTTTTTCACACCTCATTGACAGATTCATAATTTAACTGGTCACAAAATTAAACTGCTTCTTTTTAAAGTCATATTGAATTTCTAATTTATGAAAGATGGAGTGAACATAAATACATGTACATGTATCATGTTTTCAAAATAGGAAACCGATGGAAATTTTGGCAGGTACTTCATACTCCGGGTCCCGAAATGTGTCCAGGCATGTGCACATACTGTTTTACTTTGAAGAAAGCACATCTGATTATTTGTCTTGTGTTTATAAGAGCGTCTAATTTCGGGGCACAGAGTATGAAGTACGAAGCCAAATGGCAAACATGTATTTTGTATGGGCCAAAATTTCGGGACAATCATAGCTATAGGCGCCTAGCTATATAGGTATATAGAGATTGTGTCACACATTCATTTGATGATGGTGTCTACTTAATTCAGAGCTATCTGGCAGTTAAGTTGCGTGAGTTGTGTAAGTTATAATAGTTACCTTTGTTAGGACGACATAAACGAAATGTAGATGTAAAAAGCTATAAATAACAGAATTTTTTGCGTATTGTCATCTTGTTTTAAGGCCTTACGATAGTCCTGAAGCTCTAACTATTCCTTTCCAAGGAAACGGCCGTCAAACATACTTATGATAGACCACTATTGTAAGCTAAGTTCTGTTAGTTGTCATAGCTGACAGTGATAAAAGATGAGCTTAAGAACAATAGATTAAAACAACATGGCAAGGCAGTTATACGGTTACATCCAGGGCTGAGCTAAGTTCGTTAAGTTACCATAGTTGTACACAATAGCAAAGCTAAATGCACGTACATGTCTGCATCTAAGTTAAGTTTGATGAGTTGTATAAGTTAAGCAAGCTGAGTTATATAGGTTTTAGATTATTAACTTGGATGAGTTAAGTTAAGCAAGTCGAAGTCTGGGTTTAATTAGCTAAATGAGTAAGATATGTTCTTTAGCGTGAGAGACAACAACTTTTCAGTCATGTGAGAACAGATATACTGCTTCTTAGTTATTAAATGATGATATGGGGAGTTATTATATTTGCAAATAATCTTTTGACATTTGATGGGATACATATGTTAAATTTACAACCATATCATTGTATACACCAGTGGATTCAAACATCTCCGTGCAGTGGGGGCAAAAAGAAAAAGGAGACATGCAGTACAAAAGGTTCTCGGTCTGTTTAATTTCCATTTATGAATATTTTTGGACTTAAAAGTTTCAAGCATCTCAACACTCGATGCAAAGTAATTGTATGTAATGAATTACATTAGGCTAAGTAATTGTATGTAATGAATAACTTTCCTAAAATGCCTAGTAATTGTAATTTAATTGAACAAATGTCAATGTAATTGTAATTCAATTAATTACTTTTCAAAGTAATTGACCCCAAGCCTGTTCCTGTGAGGGTGCAAGTTTAGCTGGGGCTGGTGTCACAAATAGCAACGTTCATAGTGACGTTGCATTTTGATCCTTTGATGCTGGCTCTTCCTATCATTGCAAAGCAGAATTCGCCAAGGGTTGGATTGTTCATCCACTTATAGGGAACGTGAGCTGGGTTTAGACCGTCGTGAGACAGATTAGTTTTACCCTGCTGTTGAAGAATTCCTTGCAACGGTAATCCTGCTCAGTACGAGAGGAACTGCAGATTCAGACATTTGGTTTATGTTCTTGGCTGAAAAGCCAATGGTGCAAAAGCTACCATCAAGGGGATTATGACTGAACGCCTCTAAGTCAAAATCCCACCCAGAATACGGTTACGATACTCTGCGCACCGCCTCGTTGGTAGGCAAGAATAGATGTGTCCATCCTCCTTCAGGACTGGGTGGGATGGTAAAGCCACAGTTACGGGCCATCAGGCGAGTTGCGGACTCTCAGCACTCACCGGCCACAAAGAGATTCACCCGATACAAGGAAGCGGTGTTAAATCATTCGTAGACGACCTAGCCCTTGATAGGGGTGTCATACTTAGTAGAGCAGCCACCACACTGCAATCTATTGAGACTAAGCCTTTCGACTGGAGGTTTGTCCGCACAATTACCTGTGATTCCTGTGAGGATGCAGGTTTAGCTGAGGCCAGTGTCACAATTACCTGTGATTCCTGTGAGGGTCAGGTTTAGCTGGGGCCAGTGTCACAATTACCAGTGGTTCCTGTGAGGGTCAGGTTTAGCTGGGCCCCAAGTTGCGACACCAGCCCCAGGTCAGGTTTAGCTGGGGCCGGTGTCACAATTACCTGTGGTTCCTGTGAGAATGCAGGTTTAGCTGAGGCCAGTGTCGCAATTACCTGTGATTCCTGTGAGGGTGCAGGTTTATCTGGGGCTGGTGTCAAAATTACCTGTGGTTCCTGTGAGGGTGCAGGTTTAGCTGGGCCGGTGTGACGGTGTCACAATTACCTGTGATTCCTGTGAGGGTGCAGGTTTAGCTGGGGCCAGTGTCACAATTACCTGTGGTTCCTGTGAGGGTGCAGGGGTAGCTGGGGCCGGTGTCACAATTACCTGTGATTCCTGTGAGGGTGCAAGTTTAGCTAGGGATGGTGTCACAATAACCTGTGATTCCTGTGGGGGTGCAGGTTTAGCTGGGGCCAGTGTCACAATTACCTGTGATTCCTGTGAGGGTGCAGGTTTAGCTGGGGCCAGTGTCACAATTACCTGTGATTCCTGTGAGGGTGCAGGTTTAGCTGGGGGCCAGTGTCACAATTAGTAATAATAATGTCTGTGATTCCTGTGAGGGTGCAGGTTTAGCTTGGGCCAGTGTCACAATTACCTGTGATTCCTGTGAGGGTGCAGGTTTAGCTGGGGCCGGTGTCACAATTACCTGTGATTCCTGTGAGGATGCAGGTTTAGCCGGGGCCGGTGTCACAATTACCTGTGGTTCCTGTGAGGGTGCAGGTTTAGCTGGGGCTGGTGTCACAATTACCTGTGGTTCCTGTGAGGGTGCAGGTTCAGCTGGGGCTGGTGTCACAATTACCTGTGATTCCTGTGAGGGTGCAGGTTTAGCCTGGGCCGGTGTCACAATTACCTGTGATTCCTGTGAGGGTGCAGGTTTAGCTGGGGCTGGTGTCAAAATTACCTGTGGTTCCTGTGAGGGTGCAGGTTTAGCTGGGGCCAGTGTCACAATTACCTGTGATTCCTGTGAGGGTGCAGGTTTAGCTGGGGCCGGTGTCACAATTACCTGTGGTTCCTGTGAGGGTGCAAGTTTAGCTAGGGATGGTGTCACAATAACCTGTGATTCCTGTGGGGGTGCAGGTTTAGCCGGGGCCAGTGTCACAATTACCTGTGGTTCCTGTGAGAGTGCAGGTTTAGCCGGGGCTGGTGTCACAATTACCTGTGGTTCCTGTGAGGGTGCAAGTTTAGCCAGGGCCGGTGTCACAATTACCTGTGGTTCCTGTGAGGGTGCAGGTTTAGCCAGGGCTGGTGTCACAATTACCTGTGGTTCCTGTGAGGGTGCAGGTTTAGCTGGGGCCGGTGTCACAATTACTTGTGGTTCCTGTGAGGGTGCAGGTTCAGCCGGGGCCGGTGTAGCTGCAGAGGCTGGGGCAGATGTCTGTGTAGCTGTTGGTGGTTTGTTGAAAATATCCACGTCAGGATTTTCTTCTTCAGCAAACAGATCATCATCATCAAACAGACTGGCCGTCTTGGTGCTGGAGACAGCCTGAAATATTGTCAGTGACATACTTCACCTACACAGGCAATGCTGTAAAATAAGATATAGCACAGTTTGTATGCATGCGCTAGCTTCAACAGCAGTTTCCGCAATATATAGATATACAGATGGTGTAACTTTGAGATCTTGCTTTATAACAGCTATAACAAATGTGCTTATTATCAACATATATTTTTACTCGATGATCGAAACATTTTATTCTTGACATTGTCTCTACTATTTATAGTTTATGTAATTCTTCTTAAAAAAAGTTCTTATCATTTCCTAAAACATCAAAAAGAAAACAAGGTATTGAATTTAAATTTACAAAATAATATCTATGTTCTGACATATTTTACGCTAGTCTTTTGAATTCAATCTCATTGTATTAGTAGATAAAAGCTCTGCTTTCGTTCTAATACACTGAAAAAAAAGTTATAGAAGGCCACTTTTCAAATTCATTTTTTGTGTCTAAGCTATGTTCAAAATTGCTCGATTTTTTTGTCAAAAAAGACGTGTTTTTCAATTATGTAAAGTTCCAAAGTGTTCAGAAATAATTTTCTTTCACTAAACACGTTTTGGAGTAAAATGCAAAAATCAATGTTTTTGAATAAAAAATTGAATATTGCACAACATTTATTGAAATTATGTACGGGTGTCATCAAAGGGGCCCTTCCGGCTTGGAAAAACATTAAAGATTCGAATTTTCTCTACCGGTAGACTTTTTACGCATTTTTAAAAATCGCTATCTTTGAGATTTTTTGGAAAATTCATCAATTTGCCTCTTAAACATGCTAATCCCTGTTAAATTCATTTGATGAGGCCTGGAAATGAGAGATATAACCCGAATGAGCTATTTTAGACTATTTTCGAGGACAAACAGGACACGGCTGCCGCACACTTCCGGTTTCAATGCCAATTTTTAACGAACAAAATAACAAAATTGTTAAATAATTTCTTAAATTTTCAAAGTTTATCGGAGTCTACTCATAGACCTAAATAATCGCTGAAAATTTCAATACCATACTGCTGATAATAATGCAACCAGAGATGATCAAAGTTTGTATGCAAATTGCCTGCAAAAAGCTGAGTTCCTGTTATTGATGTTATTGTCTTCTTGCAAGTACAAACAGAAACGAAGATTCTTATTGCAACAACACATCTGACTTAATTTTATCTTGCATCATGGCAGTTAGTAGCACTTTCAAATAATTAAAATGTAAAACACAAGGTCATAATATGACATTTAACTTGATGTTAAAAAAGTGTGACTTTTTGAAAAGAGGGTACTTTTACTCATGCTTCGTCTGTGTGAGAAATATCACGCATTTTGGAATGCAGAAACTCACAGAGACACTGTTATACATTGTTGTTTTCATTTGATCATGAATTTTAATCGATAGTATTTTACTTTCTGAACTAGAAGAAAAAATATGAGGTGGCCTCTTATAACTTTTTTTCAGTGTACTTTTCATCTTGTACCTTTAGCCAATGTATGGTGATATAATAATTGTGAATCTGAATAAAACTGTTTAAACTATTAGAAGACAAGTAGCCCAAGGGCAACGATCGCTCACCTGAGAGTCAACAAGTACAGTCACTGGACAAAGTGTTTTTTTTCCATATATGGGTATGACGGTCATCTTGGTCAAGTTTCAGGCCTATGGCTGCAATGGTTTCCATAGGATCATTGGTCCTGTAAATGCTTACCCGAGACCTAGTTGTCACTTTTTCCCACGTTTCCATGTTTGCCTATGTTTCCAAAATCGACCTTTACCTACATTAATCACATACCTTCATCAACTAAGAAGATATTTTAATGGTTTTTACCATATATGGGCATGGCGGCCATCTTGGTCATGTGACCTGGATTATTTATATACACATTGGTTAACACTTCCTACAGATGCTTCTTATAAAATTTGGCTTTGATTGGCCAAGTGGTTTCAGAGAAAAAAATCTTTGAAAAGTGTGTATGGACGATAGACCAGTCAAGGTCAAGAGATGACCTTGACCTAAATTAATCATATACCTTCATCTAATCCATTATTTGTTTGCATCTACCACTTTTCAGATCTCAGGCTGCAATAGTTTTCAAAAAATAGCTAATTTCCACTTTTCCCATTATAAGTCAATGGAAACTTAAAGTTACCATAGCAACCAGAGTTCTTATCCGACTGGAATAAAAAACACAAATTATGTAGAGGCTACTGTCAGGAACATGTATACAAAGTACAGGATTCATCCACTTGACAGTTTCTGAGGAGAAGATTTTTGAATGTTTTTTTTTTTTTTTTTCAAAATTTTGCCCTTTATGGGGCCCCAGACAAGACAGCAAAAATAGGCAATTTTCACTTTTCTCCATTATAAGTCTATGGGAAGCATAAGTTGCCATAGCAACCAGAGTTCTTATCCGATCGAAATAAAAAACACAAATATTTGTTCCCCCCACCTGTAGATGCTATATGTGAAATATGAAAAGCTTCGGCCTGGCAGCTTCGGAGGAGAAGTCGTTTGAAAATGTTGACGACTACGACGGACGACGCACGGATGCCGGCTCGACTACTATACTATAAGCTCACCTTGTCAGGTGAGCTAATAAAGCATGAGCATGCCTGACAATGGTCAAATGTTACACAGTTCAACCTGTTGTTTATGCTGTGAAGGTTTAGGTGGGCCGGCACCAAACAAATCTCCCTCATCATCCTCATCATCACCTCCAAACAGGGAGATTGACTTGGTCTTAGGGCGTGTTGTCACTGGCTTAACAAGATGGTCTTCCTTCTGTGGGGAAATATAGTTTTTTTTTAATGTCTCAGTCAACAATTTTGAGTCATATCAGGATAGAGTCACCACTATCTGGGTTTTTACTGGTACTAGACTATGTGTCTTATGCCAGGACACAACCTGACACAAGTGCCCTTTGAACCCTTGATCTGGAGTCTGATGCCTTAACAACAAAGCCACAGTGCTACAAGACATATAGATGTAGTGTACAGCAATATCATAATCTTATCAGCGCCTTTGTTTTCACTACTCGGATAGCATAATTCCATCTCTACTTAACTCCAAAATTTCAAGCTTCTAGCCTGCTTCTGTAATTGTACAGCCCGGTTTGTGTTGGACCTGTTTGGAAACCACATTGTTGGTTTTCCCAAGAGGCGGCACAAATGTCTCTGTACATGTATATCAAAATATCATGTAAGTTTTATATTCAGTATACATGCAGATCTTTGGCGCACTGCACAACTAGCATATACATCTATTTTGTCACCCTGGATAACACAATATCGGAGCCACCTCATGGGAAAACCAACAATGTGGTTTCCAAACAGGTCTGACAAACATCAGGCTGTACAATCACAGAAGCAGGCTAGAAGTTCGAATTTTTGGATTTAAGTAGAGGAGAAATAGTTCTATCCGTGTAGCGAAAACAAAGGCGCTGATCAGCTTCGTGGTTACCGCGAAGCTTATCTGCGTTTTTGTTTTTGCATATGCAGATTGTTGGTTTTCTAACGAGGTGGCTCATATCTTATAAGGTGTATAAAACTTAGCCTTAAATGATCTAACAATATTTTGCAATGGTTGAAACACTTATTTGACATCATCATTTGCCTCTGAAAAGAATTTATATGTTGTTTTCGTTTGTAATAAGCACTAATAAGGAAGAAATTTTACAAAGCTTTTTGGAGGTTATTCCCAACAATTAAGTGAATGAAGCACCAAATACAAGGAATACAGTATCGGCAGCATCTTTTAGGTGCAGACTGATTAGAACTATACACAGTACATAAAGCACAAAGCTTATATTTTTAGCTATAACTTGTACAATTTTAACGATAACCATTTCAAATTTTCAGGAATCAAATACTGACATGTTTCCTATCAGCAGACTGAAAGCCATAGGAACCTGTAAATGTTATGTTTTTCTGTTAAGAAAAAGTGGTGATAAAAACTCTTTTTTACTCCTTTAAACAAACTTTTTATGGTCACTTTGTTTTTTAAAATGATATAAATCATTTTCTGATTGCCTCTCGTGAATCAGAATTGAGTTTGTGAGTCATTCAGACTAACTTGGACTGCTATAGTTAACAACATGAATAAGAAATGCCCAAAACGGTGGCCAATCTGGCACACTAAAGAAATTTGTTTTAAAAGTTTGAGAGTCATTCAGACTAACTTGGGCTGCTATAGTTAACAACATGAAAAAGATATGCCCCAAAACAGTGGCCAATCTGGCACACTAAAGAAATTTGTTTTAAAAGTAAAATTCTGGCTTGGCTGCACATGAAATGCCAAAAGAATAATACTGTCTAAAATGCAGTTGTATACTGTCCATAAAATGTAAGGCACCTAACATTTTGCAAAAAATTGGCAAAACTTCAAGAACCTCCAAAAATTAAATTCGGGGTAGCAGCAAACTGCAAATTACTTTATATTGACCCGTAATAAAGTTTTAGGCTGTCAACTTTTAAATGTTTGCCTTAACCTGGAGAAATCACTAAGAAATCACTTATCACTAAGAGAAATTGTTTTCAATAAACCGAAAGTTTTGAAAAACAACTTGAAATTTTAACTGAGGGTAAGCATTAAGAGAGTAGCATGTATGTAAACTGATGTTATTTAATCAAAAGACGGACATACTTTTCGAAAAATTTTATCAAAATGCTGAATCTCCAAAGCTTGAATTTTTTTGTAAAACACATTTTTAAACAAGTAGCCCAGGGGCAACGATCGCTCACCTGAGAGTCAACAAGTACAGTCACTGGACAACTTAATTGGGGTTTTTAACATATGGGATTGGTGGCCATCTTGGTCATGTGACCTTGAAACCCTACTTACATCAGCAGAAGAGCTCTTGTCTGGATTGTGTATCCTCTTTTCTGCCATTGTGGTTCACTTGAAAAAATCATCTAACAAGGTCAGGGTCCTATAATGACCCCCGGGGTGGGGCCATATTTGACTCCAGGGGCAAGATTGGCAGGATTTATGTAGAGCTCCACCTCCACATGACAATGTTGTATATCAAATATACAAGCTTTGTGTCATGCTGTTCAGTGTTGCAGAGAAGATTTTTTCATATATTTCCATTATGGTAGTCTATGGTAGATAATGACATGCCTGGGGCGTGGCCTGTATGGACCCCAGGGGCACCGTTGGCAGCATTTATAAAAGAGAGTATTATACATTGGTCCACACAACATATGAAAGCTCTGGGCCATATGGTTTCGGAGAAGAAGATTTTTCTATTTTTTTTTTTATTTGCTTGTTCACAATGATCATACTAAAAGCATAATTCTGTTTAATTGCATTTCTATTTGTACTGTGTATACTTAGCATCAACATTTACAATCATCACCGAATTGGGATATGTTTTGACGTAAATTGTAAGTTTGTTTGTTTGTCCACTTTGATGCTTTATATCCAATTTAAAAAGATGAGATCATAATGAGATGAACAGTTATCCTAGCATCACTGTGCCTGTGTGAGTGTCTTAGAAACAGATTACCAGGATTTAATGCATTAACTGCTCTAGCCTTGTAAGAAGAGTGGTCGTAAAAGATTTTCATGACCAAATCATTAAAGAAAGGAGGGCCAAACTTGGGTGCACATCAAATCAGACACTCTACCAAATAAGCGACTGCAACACTATATTTCTGGATAAAAGCCCAATAGGCTATGCTTTGTTTACATGAACTAAAATAGTACTGTATACTGGGTTCCTACTGTATCGCCCTCAATTTTATTCTCCCTCAACAACTTCCAAATTCCTTCCCCTCGGACCTTTTTATGAAGAAAATTACAACAAATTTGTTAATATTGTGTGGCTTCTGCATTTCGTGTGACCATGTTGTTTTATACCCAAGTGGCAAAAGTGACTTCCCTATTGTGGGGCTCACCTAAAAAGGGAATGTCAAAATTTTCATATAAGGAGATGATGTGACCTAGTGATGCTACGTGATCTCTGACATCCAGTTGACAGATACGACTAGTGATGCTACGTGATCTCTGACATCCAGTTGACAGATACGACTAGTGATGCTACGTGATCTCTGACATCCAGTTGACAGATACAACTAGTAATGCTACGTGATCTCTGACATCCAGTCGACAGATACGACTAGTGATGCTACGTGATCTCTGACATCCAGTCCACAGATACGACTAGTGATGCTACGTGATCTCTGACATCCAGTTGACAGATACGACTAGTGATGCTGCGTGATCTCTGACATCCAGTTGACAGATACGACTAGTGATGCTACGTGATCTCTGACATCCAGTTGACAGATACGACTAGTGATGCTACGTGATCTCTGACATCCAGTTGACAGATACGACTAGTGATGCTACGTGATCTCTGACATCCAGTTGACAGATACGACGTGATGCTACGTGATCTCTGACATCCAGTCGACAGATACGACGTGATGCTACGTGATCTCTGACATCCAGTTGACAGATACGACTAGTGATGCTACGTGATCTCTGACATCCACTTGACAGATACGACTCGAAGAAAATCAAAACAACACATTTTTAATGGTAACCAGTATTTGCAGAAACAAGTTTTCTACATAATTTTTTGTAAAGGTACACATTTATTTACCAGAATTCTTGACAGTTTGCTCAATTTTCGCTAAATTTAAGTGTTTGACTTTTGCCTCGAAAGATGCCGAATGTAAAAAATCACAAGGGGGGAATGCACTCGACCATTCATGTGATATGCAAATGCTGTGATACAGAACATGCCGTGATACAGTAGGGTCTGAGTATAAGTTCAAAAACTTTTGAGTAACAGTGTTTTAGGTTTCTTTTTCTGTATTATTATCCAGTTCTTAATTTGTGAGCGCGTGCTCATGCAGTCTATAAGGCTTGTAGAAGGTTCATATGATGAGCTCAAAAGAGGAATCAGGGAGATTTTTCTCCCATTTCAGGGATATTTTTCTAAAATGTATAGAATATATAGGGAAATTCCTGATTCATTTGAGGAAGATATTGAATTTTTGTTTAAAAAGTGGTACTTTTTACATGAATTTTCACCAATTTTACGGCTCATTTCCTGGTGTCTCCCTGATGATGAGGGAGGTATCACATGCATAAGCCAGAACTTGACATGTGTGAAGCAATGAATTTGCAAATATTTTTTTTAAATACATGTACCAGTCAGAACAGCTACTGACTGCTCTTAACATTTTTGGAAAGGTGTGTTCAGTAAAACCAAACCACAGATGGAGACTGGACTGTGAGAATGAGACTAACCGGAAAAATGGTACTTTGAGGGAACCTATGTGGTTTCGTCGTATATAGAGAAGGAAATGTGGAAACCTTAGTCGTAAATCATATTTCAATATCTCAACTTCATATCTTATATTAAGATACATCAGCCTGGGCGAAAAAGTTCAGTTTTTTTGATGTTTAAAAAGTTGAGGTCGATGCGTGTTTTGGGTTGTCGTTTTTACAATGTTTGTCCTTTCTGCGCAATCGCATTAAGGGTAAAACATGAAACCTGTTCGTTTGCTTAAGGTCGCTTTGGGGAAGTTGAAGAAGGTCGTTTCGGTCCAGACAATTAACACAACCGGTGAATACCCCTTATTCCGTTATTGTTTCCACATTTCTAGCCCAGGCATTATAACACTAGAAAAAGAATGGTATCCACATTTTCGTCTCTATATAGGGAGGTTTCCACATGTTTTAGATAAACGACAATTCATTGGAAAGCCCAGAAATGTGGATACTTTACTATATAGGGAGGTTTCCACATTTTTTAGATATACGACAATTCATGGAAAAGCCCAGAAATGTGGATACTTTACTATATAGGGAGGTTTCCACATTTTTTGATGGGAAACCCTCACATTGTCGTATATCTAAAAAATGTGGAAACCTCCCTATATACAGTAAAGTATCCACATTTCTGGGCTTTTCCATGAATTGTCGTATATCTAAAAATGTGGAGTTACCTCCCTATATAGAAAAGTATCCACATTTCTGGGCTTTTCCATGAATTGTCGTATATCTAAAACATGTGGAAACCTCCCTATATAGAGACGAAAATGTGGATACCATTCTTTTTCTAGTGTTATTATGCCTGGGCTAGAAATGTGGAAACAATAACGGAATAAGGGGTATTCACCGGTGGTGTTAATTGTCTGGACCGAAACGACCTTCTTTAACTTCCCCAAAGCGACAACCTTTTGACATTCACGGAATAAGGACAATCCTTGATCAGTTGTACTTGATCGAAACGACATGATCTCAAATGACCAGATCATCCTTAATGAAGCAACCAGACAAGGTTCATGTTTTACCCGAGAAAAGCCCGGAAACAGTTCTACAAAATGGCTGCTAAAGATCGCTTTACGGAGACATGCTGAATAAAAAAGGCCGACAGGAGGTTAATTTTGACTGCTTTTCCGATCTAAATATCTCTATACCAAGTTGAGATATTGATATATCATTTGTGACTAAGGTATCCACATTTTCTTCTCTATATCCTTAGGAGCACCAGGCATTTTACAAAATGCTCATAAAAAGGGGGTAGGGTTGGTAAATCGTCCATAAAACCATTTCTGTGAGACTTAGAAACACGCCTTATGCCTGTATTAAAAGTAGAAAGACCGCTCTTTAACATAGTGTAAGCTGTTTTGGTTCTGCTACTGAAAGGTCACGGCGCAGGGGTCACCGTGGAAAAATCGATGCGCACGGACTTCTTTTTTTTTTTTTTTTTTTTTTTTTTTTTTTTGCGATTTGATTCCCGATTTTTTCCTCCTTTCTATCTCTCTTTTTTCTCTCTTTTCTTGTGTCTTTTTTCAACCCTAGCAGTTTAGTCGCACTTGTTTGGTTTGAGCGTGGTGGCGATTCAAAGATAACAGGGTAAACTCGACCTTTTTAGCACAGAAAAATCACGTTTTTTTCCAACTTTCTGGACCTCTTACTCGCTTGTTTGATGTACTGTGCAATTAAGCTTTATATCGGTTAAAGCCTACTTACTGGGCAATTGAAAAATATAAAAAAGATCGCACATGCTAGCTTTAACAATGCTGTGAGGGTCGATCAAAAAGTGTTTGTCAGCAATTACGCATAAATACGCTCTGGTAGTGGAAAGGATATGGAAAAGTTCTAAAACGGGTACAAATCCTAGTTTTAAGCGACATTTTCTTGTTTTGTATGCTGTTTGGTCAGTTTAAGGCCAAAATCTGGACGATAGAGGCAAATTTTACGTTTTCACCATATCCTTAGGAGCACCAGGCATTTTACAAAATGCTCATAAAAAGGGGGTACGGTTGGTAAATCGTCCATAAAACCATTTCTGTGAGACTTAGAAACACGCCTTATGCCTGTATTAAAAGTAGAAAGACCGCTCTTTAACATAGTGTAAGCTGTTTTGGTTCTGCTACTGAAAGGTCACGGCGCAGGGGTCACCGTGGAAAAATCGATGCGCACGGACTTCTTTTTTTTTTTTTTTTTTTTTTTGCGATTTGATTCCCGATTTTTTCCTCCTTTCTCCTCTCTTTCTATCTCTCTTTTTTCTCTCTTTTCTTGTGTCTTTTTTCAACCCTAGCAGTTTAGTCGCACTTGTTTGGTTTGAGCGTGGTGGCGATTCAAAGATAACAGGGTAAACTCGACCTTTTTAGCACAGAAAAATCACGTTTTTTTCCAACTTTCTGGACCTCTTACTCGCTTGTTTGATGTACTGTGCAATTAAGCTTTATATCGGTTAAAGCCTTCTTACTGGGCAATTGAAAAATATAAAAAAGATCGCACATGCTAGCTTTAACAATGCTGTGAGGGTCGATCAAAAAGTGTTTGTCAGCAATTACGCATAAATACGCTCTGGTAGTGGAAAGGATATGGAAAAGTTCTAAAACGGGTACAAATCCTAGTTTTAAGCGACATTTTCTTGTTTTGTATGCTGTTTGGTCAGTTTAAGGCCAAAATCTGGACGATAGAGGCAAATTTTACGTTTTCACCATATCCTTAGGAGCACCAGGCATTTTACAAAATGCTCATAAAAAGGGGGTAGGGTTGGTAAATCGTCCATAAAACCATTTCTGTGAGACTTAGAAACACGCCTTATGCCTGTATTAAAAGTAGAAAGACCGCTCTTTAACATAGTGTAAGCTGTTTTGGTTCTGCTACTGAAAGGTCACGGCGCAGGGGTCACCGTGGAAAAATCGATGCGCACGGACTTCTTTTTTTTTTTTTTTTTTTTTTTTGCGATTTGATTCCCGATTTTTTCCTCCTTTCTCCTCTCTTTCTATCTCTCTTTTTTCTCTCTTTTCTTGTGTCTTTTTTCAACCCTAGCAGTTTAGTCGCACTTGTTTGGTTTGAGCGTGGTGGCGATTCAAAGATAACAGGGTAAACTCGACCTTTTTAGCACAGAAAAATCACGTTTTTTTCCAACTTTCTGGACCTCTTACTCGCTTGTTTGATGTACTGTGCAATTAAGCTTTATATCGGTTAAGGCCTACTTACTGGGCAATTGAAAAATATAAAAAAGATCGCACATGCTAGCTTTAACAATGCTGTGAGGGTCGATCAAAAAGTGTTTGTCAGCAATTACGCATAAATACGCTCTGGTAGTGGAAAGGATATACGAGGAAATCAAGGGTTCCCCTATAATACAATTGATCCACTAACCTTCATATCTGTGTCTGTGTTCTTGTTGACAGGAGGTTCTGGGAACAAAGATACCCCACCCACTGGCTTCTTTCTCTCCCTGTAACAGTACAATTGACTGGAGGATGTTGATTACCCATGCAATACCAGCTGTCGTGGCATATCACACAGAAAACATGAACAAGAGGACAAATGGTCCAATATATGCTGACCAGCTAACCACTTACTAAGTTGTATTATATATATAGCTCAGCTTTAGGTTAGAATTTACCTGGTACATGTGTGTATTTGGTAAATTCCTACATTTTGTCATTTAGGTCTGAGTACACCAATAAGAAACTTCCTCATTGTCAGCAACAGGTAGCACTCTATGCACTGCCCTGTCACCTCTGGAAAATTCATGTGGGGTGCTCATGCCTTCTTCATGTATCACAATTAACCAAAATTAGCTATATCCCACAATTCAAAGCATCACTTGTGAGCTGTTAATAAGAAGTCTTGTCTGATGAGCCCTACTTACGGTGACTTAGGTTTGGGTACACCAAACAAATCATCCTCCTCCTCTTCACCAAATAGTCCTGCACTTGCTAACTTAGGCTTGGACTCAGTCTGGAACACAGTGAAATCAGTGAGCTCAAGGAATTGGTAGGATCAACTTATCACTAATTGTTTCGTAAATGACATAATGGTCTGTTTAAGTCATTATTTAGCTTTTTTTAAACAAGTCTGGGTGCAAATAACATCTTTAAAAGGAGACAGAGCAAGTTTTAAATGCTTTTCACATACACACAAAAAAAGAAATATTGAGATCTCAGCGAAGTAGATAACAATGCCTACTGTGTATGTACGCACCATTTTTCACTTTGAACGCATAAAAAACTCACACCTGTGAGTACCATGTACAGAGTAAAACTCAGTGGTACACATACAGTTTTCGGTTTTACGCCTACTCAGATATAAATACCTTTAAAATTGTCACAAAATGACACTTTTTCAACTAGTTTTGTCTGGCTGCTCTGTCAACAATCGGTTTGCTGGTTTTACCTTGTTTTGAGCAGGTTTCAGAGTAGTTTTGCTGGTGTTACCTCGTTTTGAGCAGGTTTCAGAGTAGTTTTGCTGGTGTTACCTCGTTTTGAACAGATTAAGGAGTAGTTTTGCTGGTGTTACCTTGTTTTGAACAGATTAAGGAGTAGGTTTGCTGGTGTTACCTTGTTTTGAACAGATTAAGAAGTAGTTTTGCTGGTGTTACCTTGTTTTGAACAAATTAAGGAGTAGGTTTGCTGGTGTTACCTTGTTTTGAACAGATTAAGGAGTAGTTTTGCTGGTGTTACCTTGTTTTGAACAGATTAAGGAGTAGGTTTGCTGGTGTTACCTTGTTTTGAACAGATTAAGGAGTAGGTTTGCTGGTGTTACCTTGTTTTGAACAGATTAAGGAGTAGGTTTGCTGGTGTTACCTCGTTTTGAACAGATTAAGGAGTAGGTTTGCTGGTGTTACCTCGTTTTGAACAGATTAAGGAGTAGTTTTGCTGGTGTTACCTCGTTTTGAACAGATTAAGGAGTAGTTTTGCTGATGTTACCTTGTTTTGAACAGATAAAGGAGTAGGTTTGCTGGTGTTACCTTGTTTTGAACAGATTAAGAAGTAGTTTTGCTGGTGTTACCTTGTTTTGAACAGATTAAGGAGTAGTTTTGCTGGTGTTACCTTGTTTTGAACAGATTAAGGAGTAGGTTTGCTGGTGTTACCTTGTTTTGAACAGATTAAGAAGTAGTTTTGCTGGTGTTATCTTGTTTTGAACAGATTAAGGAGTAGGTTTGCTGGTGTTACCTTGTTTTGAACAGATTAAGGAGTAGTTTTGCTGGTGCTACCTTGTTTTGAACAGATTAAGGAGTAGGTTTGCTGGTGTTACCTTGTTTTGAACAGATTAAGGAGTAGTTTTGCTGGTGTTACCTTGTTTTGAACAGATTAAGGAGTAGTTTTGCTGGTGTTACCTTGTTTTGAACAGATTAAGGAGTAGGTTTGCTGGTGTTACCTTGTTTTGAGCAGGTTTAGGAGTAGGTTTACTAGCAAAGAGGTCCTCCTCCTCCTCATCTCCTCCAAACAGTGAACTACCACCACCAGGCTTCTTCACTGCTGATGTAATGCTGAATATAAAATATATACAAAGATCATAGGAAGTGTGTGGATGTATGAGCTGCTTAAAAAAAGGACATTGGTATCATGTTACAGACTGAATAAGTTTATTATCAAGCTCATGACAAACATTTCTGGTCCAAGTTTCTATGAAGCTTTCAAACCATATTAGTAAAGCTGAACATTCTCTTTGTTTTCAAGCCAGACACATAGTGGATACAGCAGCAGTCTGCTTATTAATGGCAATTTGTTCTTGTCTCGATCCCCACAGGGATAAAGACAATTAGATTCAGAGTTTGTTTTTTCAAAATACAAGGTACAAGATTTCTTGAATCATGGAATGGCTCACCGCGCACTGTAGGTCTCCTCGGCCTAGTAGTGTGTTTAGATGTGCAAAAATAGATACAATTCACTCATGTTACTACCGGTCCTAGCGGGGACTCATGCATAGAAAATTTCCCCCAAAATGTGGAAATTTTTGATAATCTAATTCTTGATTTCTATAAAGTTAGTTTTTCATTATTCATCTTATTGTAATGTACAACGACTAGGCGGATTTATTGATTGGGTTGCACTTGATTTATCGTTACATAAAACTTATACAAGACAAGAACATACAAAATGACGAGTCGTTTCGGACCTAGCAATAAGCATAAAACATTACCTCGCTCTTTGTTTGGAATGAGCAAAATCGAAATACTGCATCAAATTACTTTTAGGCATGACCATGTGCAAATGTTTAACATTTGTATCATAAAAATGTTTTTGTTATGCACTGTAAATTATACTGTCTTTAAAGTCAAACTTTGTAATGCACATTTTAAGTAGTTAAATAAGTATAAATGACTTTATGCCTATAAAATGCAACTGTCTTCATTTGCTCACTGCCGATTGAATGTCACAGTAACCGGCTTACTGTCTGTATGGAACCATAGCTCTTAGTCTGTATTCTGTAGCACTGGATCTCAGTAGACTGAATGTTCCTGAATTCTGTGAGTTACTGATTATGAGTTAGAACTGATATTTTTTATGAAAATTATTTTGAACTTAAAGTTGAACAGAACTCGTGCTCTGTAACAGTGCACTGGAGATTATTGTGCTCCTTAACACTGTGCATCTCTTGGTATAATGCAACTTAAAATGAACACATAAAAATACTCAATCTGAATCAGAACTCTTGTTCTGAAAGAGTGCACTGGAGATTATTGTGCTCCATAACACTGTGTTACTGACCCATATAGTTATATACGGCGATATTCGGTATTCTCTAATCGGTATTCGCTATACTTATATAGCCTATAGAGTTTGTTATGAACCATGTGCCGACTTTGCTATGGGCCGAGTTGTCCAGTTACCAAAAATATAGGTTGTCCGTCGCTGACCCAAGGCTATATATAAGGACATGTATGAAAGTATTTGAGTATATACCACATTTCAGGTGAACGTTTACAAGACCATTGATCATCTGGTTTATAAAATCCTTCACACATACACTCTAACACACTCTGAATCTGAATAGTTTACAGGTGACATGCCAAATGACATTATTTCACCAGGGGGTTCGGATGGGGGAGAAATTAGTCCCTTGAACGCACGAGTGAAGCGAACTTGGACACACAGTCATCAGTCATTTCAGCAGAGGAGATAAGTGAATCAGGGAGATCATTCCAGTCCCTGATAGTCTGTGGAAAGAAACTACTTTTGTATGCTTCTTTGCTAGCTGAAGGTATCTGAAAAGCCAAAGAGTGTTGATTTCTACAACGCCTATTCTTTGGGATAAGGTCATCTGTGGGTATTCTGGCTTTACCCTTTAGACCTTTGTATAGCAATATAAGTCTACTATCCTTCCTCCTTTTCTTAAGAGATTCCCATTTCAGTTGACCTAAAATGCCAGTCATTATCCCAGTTTCAAAAACATAATTTCCCGTCACAAACCTTGCCGCACGATTTTGGACCTTTTCCAGTTCTTCCTGGAGGCCATGAGTGTGAGGGTCCCAAACTGAGCTTCCACATTCCAAGACCGGCAGCACCAGTCCTTTATAAGCTGACTAGTTAGAGATTCACCACGAGGGCCAAATAACTAACTAAATGTTATGAACCACTGCAGAAGCTGAGGGTGAGGTTATGGCCATGTAAAACCGGTTTAAGCCCGCCAGTAACTTTGTGTTACTGATCGTTCCAAGTCGATACTTCTGTGGTGGTTCTTTTTGTTTTATGTCTTGGTGTTTGGAAATTTTTTGTGCTGTTGGCGCCTTATGTATGTTTTCATATTTTTAGTTAAGTTAAGGTAACTGAGTGGCCACCTATTGGGAAAATAGCTGCTCATTCGGCTTACGATATGTTTCATGGTATAAGTACCTGACTGTTAGTTTGGTTTTTTCCCACCTCGGTTTTTGGAGTGGGAATCTTTTTCTGATTGCGCCTTTTCCTGATCTTTGCCTACTTGTACCTTTCTTTCACATCACTGCCCAGGTCTATTTAAACAGTTTGTTTAAAATGCAATGATAACCTTGCAGTGTTAGGTACATAGAACCCAATCAATTTATATTTACACTTCTGGTATAACTCCTTACAAATTGATCAACACGGGCGAGACTTTCCTTTTAAAAGGAAACTTTATTTACACTACGTTGCTTGACCAAATTTAGAGATATTTCTATCAAACTATCAGGTAATTGAAATTTGAAGACAAACTTGTAGCCAGTGTGTGTTAATTTCCTATTGTTGACTACGCACTGTATAGCACAAACCTGTTAGCTTTAGGTTTTGTCATGGAGGAAAACAAGGCATCATCAGGTTCCTCTGTAAACAGGCTGTCTTTTGATTGGCCAGATGACATCTTCGCAGCTGATGATTTGGAGCCTCCTGATTGGTCAGATTTCAAACTTCCACTGCGAGACTTGTCTCCTTCTGACCAATCATTGTCCTCCTACAATTATGAGGAGCAATTAGGAAAATCGCAAGTAGCTAAGATATTGAACAATATCTTAAGTTGGCATTCACTTCGAATAGCTACCAAGATTCATGTTCACATTCTTTCTTTTTTCTGATGATCCTTGTAACATTTTGTCTTCAGTTATCCAGAGTTATAGTTCTGCAAGAATCTTGTGTTCAGCACATTGTCTCATGTTGGTTAATAATCCAATGAGATTTCAGGAAGATCTTAAACAGTTTTCAAGTTAAAGAGCGGACATGATTTATGACAGATGCACAGACAGACAAATGGACAGACAGACAGACAGATAGATAGATGACCCAGGCAAACACAATACGTCTCCGACCCCTAAACGGGGGAGACATAATTATCATTTTGCTAATTTTAACTTTTTTTAGAAAAATTAACTAGAAATTGGCTGCAAGCAAGGCTTTTCAGTATACCCTCTGCAAAATTAGCGGAAGCTCGCAAATAACTTCCTAAGTCAAACAGGCAGAAAATTTGTCAATAGATATCTTTTCAGCATTATAATCCTTTGTAATTACATCCTTGGTATGTCTGTCATATGTCTGTAAGATATTAAAAGAATATACTGAAAGCTCTAGGAAAGGTTGATTTCACTGTATGCACTACTGACCTTTATCATGAGAAATTGTCAAAAATTGGCCAAGTTCAAACAGCTATTAATTTGTCAAAAATATACTTTTCAGCATAAATATTCTTCATGCACATCTGCAATTTATCTGGAACAAATCTGCAAAGAATTAATTTGATTTCACTAAGTATGCACTACTAACCATTCTTGTATTTAAGCAAGTATCTTAAATTTGCTATGTCAAAAATGCTGTAAATTTGTAAAAAATGATTTTTTTCAGCATGATAATTCTTTATGCACATCTGCAATATGTCTGTAACATATCTGCAAAGTACTGAAAAGGAATACTGAAAGCCCTAGGAGGAGTTTTCACAAAGTACCGTAAGCACTACCAATCATTATTGAAAAGTAGCAATTATCGAAAATTTGCTAAGTAAACAATGCTGTAAAATTGTCAAATAGGATTTTTTTCACCATGATAATTCTTCATGCACATCTGCAATATATCTGAAACATATCTACAAAGTATTTAAGGTTGGACTGCTGACTGTTTGGGTTTTTCGGAGTTAAAAAAAAAATCAACTATAATTGCAGATACCATATAATGGGAAAATTCCGCGTCACCCAATTTTTGCTGAATTTCGCGATAGGTCTTGATCCGCCAAATTTAAAAGGCAGTGGCTAGAGATACGGGCCCATATCCCTAGCCAATATAGGCTAAAGATACGGGCATGTATCCCCAGCCAATACTGGCTAAAGATACGGCTCTGTAGGATTAGCCTTTCCTATAGGGATTGGCTAGTCGTACAGCCTTATTTTATAGAACCAATTACTCTTTATAATTAGAGTATCTTTTCTCTTAAAATTTGCAGCATTTTCAATTGAAGAATTGGCCTTTGAAAATCCATTACATTTTGACTAGAATACAAAGTTAATGATAACTGCGTGTTTCGTTTTGTGCTTAGCCTTAGTATAAATCATCTTGATTCAACTCTATGGCTTTATTGAAGTGAATACATTAAATTTTATGTATTACTTTAGTTATGGAATGTTACGCAATACACATGTAACTGTTATATCATTAGTTACACACTGTTTTAAAACACTATTGTTTTTACGTTTTATTTTTTTTCACTTACTTACTTAATGGAGATAGATGTCAAGCTAGGCATATCTACTTAGCTATCAGTGTAAACGCTATACCTTATCATACCCCACAAGTAGGTCATCCATGATTCATTGATTGTAAGAGAGGCTGAGCTATTAATACACCCACTGCTAACAGGATTGAATATAATATGTGCTATTAATAGTACCCATTCATTTACAATCACTGTACAGTTTTAAATGCACGCTGCATGGACATGAAAAGATAAAACTTTATAAACTTTCTGCTGTTGCAACCAAAAATATTCTAGATTTATGTTGGTGTGAAACTTTTGCATTGCTACCTAACTTAGATGCATTAAATCTGCATTACATTCTGACTGCATCAGAAAAATCTTGTTTTTCATTACAAAATTAATGATTCTGTCTGGTTTAGAGGGTACCAAGAGGATATTTTTGGCTAGTTAGCATTTTCAGTATACATATGCTATCACTGGAAAATTGCAATCTCCCTGGATTACCCCTTCTAAGAAATTATGCCAAACAAAATTTTTCCATGAGTTGTACACAAAGAAATTGGTTGGGTGACCTTTGTTTGATCTCATTTCAGCCAATCCTGGTAGGTATAACTTTGGCTGGGAGGGAACATAATGATAAAATCATGATTTAAGAGTGACTTTTTGTAAACTTTCCCACGCTTATGCTTAAAACAATGGTCTAGGAGGAGGGGTTTTCCAGGCTGATGAACATGCCAAAATATGCAGGGTCAAACTTACAAAAATGATGATTCCCTTTGGTTTAAGATGCAATTCAGTAAATGTTTACTGGAAATGAACTCTTAAAATACATACAACTATGTTTCTAGTTTAATAAACACATTCATTGCATAGATTTAAGAGATAATGAAATAAAGAAAATGTTTAATCATTGATAATCAGCTTCAGCTAGCATCAATTACTATGATGTCACACAGACTCAACCAATGAGGCAGTGAACTATAATGTATGCTCACAAAATACTATCACTGCTGCATGTGTTTTAGGGTCAGATTTATTTGATATTGATTTTTCGTCTGTTTCTCAGCCAAATAAAAGGTAAATTCGTCTGCTTTAGCATGGTGGTGGCGCTGATTCATGATTTTTGCGGGAAAAGAGATAAAGTTACATTTCAGCTAGATAGCTTGATAACTGTATGCCAATCTGCTTCTTAGACGCCGACTCTCTAGTGGTGGGTGAAAGCCAGCGCAGTTCTTGACGTTCTGTCGATAAATACCCTGTGAAACCACCGTGCCCGGAAGGTGACAGTCAAACCATTTGTACATACCGATGCAGGAACAATTGATAGTTTTTTTTTTTCTCAATAATTGATAGTTTTTACAGGCGTCGCCAGTGGGAATGGAACCTGCACAGCAGAGGTACATAGCTAGTCAGAAGCCACATACTGGCGTCTCCAGTGGGAATGGAACCTGCACAGCAGAGGTACATAGCTAGTCAGAAGCCACATACAGGAGTCGCCAGTGGGAATGGAACCTGCACAGCAGAGGTACATAGCTAGTCAGAAGCCACATACTGGCGTCGCCAGTGGGAATGGAACCTGCACAGCAGAGGTACATAGCTAGTCAGAAGCCACATACTGGCGTCTCCAGTGGGAATGGAACCTGCACAGCAGAGGTACATAGCTAGTCAGAAGCCACATACTGGCGTCTCCAGTGGGAATGGAACCTGCACAGCAGAGGTACATAGCTAGTCAGAAGCCACATACTGGCGTCTCCAGTGGGAATGGAACCTGCACAGCAGAGGTACATAGCTAGTCAGAAGCCACATACTGGCGTCGCCAGTGGGAATGGAACCTGCACAGCAGAGGTACATAGCTAGTCAGAAGCCACATACTGGTGTCGCCAGTGGGAATGGAACCTGCACAGCAGAGGTACATAGCTAGTCAGAAGCCACATACTGGCGTCTCCAGTGGGAATGGAACCTGCACAGCAGAGGTACATAGCTAGTCAGAAGCCACATACAGGCGTCGCCAGTGGGAATGGAACCTGCACAGCAGAGGTACATAGCTAGTCAGAAGCCACATACAGGCGTCGCCAGTGGGAATGGAACCTGCACAGCAGAGGTACATAGCTAGTCAGAAGCCACATACAGGCGTCTCCAGTGGGAATGGAACCTGCACAGCAGAGGTACATAGCTAGTCAGAAGCCACATACTGGTGTCGCCAGTGGGAATGGAACCTGCACAGCAGAGGTACATAGCTAGTCAGAAGCCACATACAGGCGTCTCCAGTGGGAATGGAACCTGCACAGCAGAGGTACATAGCTAGTCAGAAGCCACATACTGGCGTCTCCAGTGGGAATGGAACCTGCAAAGCAGAGGTACATAGCTAGTCAGAAGCCACATACAGGCGTCGCCAGTGGGAATGGAACCTGCACAGCAGAGGTACATAGCTAGTCAGAAGCCACATACTGGCGTCGCCAGTGGGAATGGAACCTGCACAGCAGAGGTACATAGCTAGTCAGAAGCCACATACTGGCGTCGCCAGTGGGAATGGAATCTGCACAGCAGAGGTACATAGCTAGTCAGAAGCCACATACAGGCGTCGCCAGTGGGAATGGAACCTGCACAGCAGAGGTACATAGCTAGTCAGAAGCCACATACTGGCGTCGCCAGTGGGAATGGAACCTGCACAGCAGAGGTACATAGCTAGTCAGAAGCCACATACAGGCGTCGCCAGTGGGAATGGAACCTGCACAGCAGAGGTACATAGCTAGTCAGAAGCCACATACTGGCGTCGCCAGTGGGAATGGAGCCTGCACAGCAGAGGTACATAGCTAGTCAGAAGCCACATACAGGCGTCGCCAGTGGGAATGGAACCTGCACAGCAGAGGTACATAGCTAGTCAGAAGCCACATACAGGCGTCGCCAGTGGGAATGGAACCTGCACAGCAGAGGTACATAGCTAGTCAGAAGCCACATACTGGCGTCGCCAGTGGGAATGGAACCTGCACAGCAGAGGTACATAGCTAGTCAGAAGCCACATACAGGCGTCGCCAGTGGGAATGGAACCTGCACAGCAGAGGTACATAGCTAGTCAGAAGCCACATACAGGCGTCGCCAGTGGGAATGGAACCTGCACAGCAGAGGTACATAGCTAGTCAGAAGCCACATACTGGCGTCGCCAGTGGGAATGGAACCTGCACAGCAGAGGTACATAGCTAGTCAGAAGCCACATACAGGCGTCGCCAGTGGGAATGGAACCTGCACAGCAGAGGTACATAGCTAGTCAGAAGCCACATACAGGCGTCGCCAGTGGGAATGGAACCTGCACAGCAGAGGTACATAGCTAGTCAGAAGCCACATACAGGCGTCGCCAGTGGGAATGGAACCTGCACAGCAGAGGTACATAGCTAGTCAGAAGCCACATACTGGCGTCTCCAGTGGGAATGGAACCTGCACAGCAGAGGTACATAGCTAGTCAGAAGCCAAATACTGGTGTCGCCAGTGGGAATGGAACCTGCACAGCAGAGGTACATAGCTAGTCAGAAGCCACATACTGGCGTCTCCAGTGGGAATGGAACCTGCACAGCAGAGGTACATAGCTAGTCAGAAGCCACATACAACCAAATTTTAATTCTAACACACCCTTCCCAGAAGCCAATGGTAAAGTGCAGTGATATATTGAGGTATAAATCACTGGGCGGGTTAGCGTGACATTACTTTGCGCTGTTTCGATGCCATTTTGATTAAATGATGACGTCAGCTATCCCATAAGTCATGTTACCTTGACCTTAGGCGGTGTAACGTCATTTCAACGCATTCAAAATGTATCAAACATATGTAAACATTTGCGGTACAGTCAAAAGTTTGGCGGGATTTCTTCAGTGCAATGGTGGAAAAGTTAAAGAAACTAAAGGTATAAAATGATTTTATTCCGTTTATTGTGTGTTAGAATCGAAATATATCAGCTCTAGTGCGTGAATTGTTGAGTAATATATCACTCTTTGTCAGTCAGTTGTACGAAGATAAATCACTCGTGCTGCGCCCTCGTGATTTGCTGTGCTTTACAACTGACCTCCAAACAGTGATATATTACTCAACAAATCACTTCTATTCTTAAATAAAATGATTTTAAAACAACTTATGGAAACCTAAGGCCTTGGAATTACAAAATCAGGCTTGGCTGTCTCATTAACAGTGGGAGAAAAGTTCTCATCTTATGGTGCTTTACAGAGCAAAATTGAACTATATCAACGTTCAAATTCAGTCCAGCTTTACAAGAGTAGTTTGTGCAGCATTGATGCCGCGAAAAGTAGATGCACAAAGAAGTCATTTAATGACACCCTAAAATTTTCAGAAGTGACTTACAGTTAAAAGTGTTATTTTTTAAGATTAGAGGCAGTAAACGGCAATGCAAACTATTAAAGAAAGCGGTGTCTCCGATCCGACATGACAGAGAAACTGATGTCTGGGGCGTTTAAGATGTTATACTTGAAATGTTGAATTTGATGTTTTATTTGAGCCTTCATATGAGAAAACCAGCAAAGTGAGTTTCCGACCAGCTCCGACACAAACCGACCTTTACAATCACACAAGCAGGCTAGAGGCTTGAAAGTTTGATTTACGTAGAATCTAAGTAGCGAAAACAAGGACGCTGATCAGTTGTGCAATAATTGCACTGCTGATTTGAGTCTTTGTTTTCGCATATGCAGATAGGATGATAACACTTTGACTTTGTAACTTGAACCACATGCAGTTTTTGACCAGCTCCGACACAAACCGACCTGTACAGTTCTGTCAGACCGATCTTTACTGCACTGAGTTGTTATAAGAGCCATACTACTAGCCAATCCCTATAGGAAAGGCTAATCATACAGAGCCGTATCTTAAGCCTGTATTGGCTAGGGATACGCGCCCGTATCTTTAGCCTATATTGGCTAGGGATACGGGCCCGTATCTCTAGCCACTGCCAATTTAAAAACCGCAAAATATTTTCCAAGTTTGATAAATAAGATGATAAGAGACAGATCACCACTGTGTTTGCAAGTATCATTTATTGATTGACTGATTGATTGATTTCGGTATCACAGATTATCAAAGCATATATATGAGCTTTTGTTATTATTGTGTTGAACTAGAAATTGGCTGCAAGCACGGCTTTCAGTATACCCCCCGCAAAATTATCTGAAGCTGACCAATAACTTCCTAAGTCAAACATGCAGAAAAATGTCAAAGATATCTTTTCAGCATTATAATCCTTCATGTACACCCCCAGTATGCCAGTCACACCTATAAGATATTAAAAGAATATATTGAAAGCTTGAGGTTGATTTCACTGTATGCACTATGATCATTGTTTATCATGAGAAATGGTAAAAAATTGGCTAAGTTAAATAAAAGCTACAAATTTGTCAATAATTAAATATTCAGCATGAAAATTATTCATGCACATCTAAAATATATCTGGAACAAATCTACAAAGAATTTAAAAGAAACACTGGAAGCCCTAGGAGGAGTTGATTTCACAAAGTATGCACTACCAACCATTGTTGCATATAAGCAATGGTCAAGAAATGGTTATGTTGAAAAATGATGTAAAGGACCTCTGACGGTGGTAATGGGAGCCATAATGTATAGCTGCCTCAGATTTTGATAAAAATAAATGTTGGTCAAATGTTTCTGTTTTTGTATGCATGTTTGCTGGTAGTCCATAGTTTATGATATTGGATTGAGGTTCTTGTTTCTAAAGAAGTACTGCTTTATTTTTGGGTTAAAATGGGCATATTTTGTATTAAACATATAGAAAAATAGAACAGTATTTATTTAACATTGTTCCCCCCCGAGTCCTAAGAAATCCCTTTGCATATGAATGTATTGTCATATTATACATAATATATGTGAATGGCGTTCTGGGACTCGGGGGGGGGGGAACAGTACCCTACAGCCCAAAATGTTATCTCAGTACCAGAGCCCAAGTATGTGAAAGTGTTTTTAACTTAAAACTAAAAAGAAAAGAAATCAGCAGTTAAGTTGTATGCCATATATGAGGGTCTGGATGGGGTATAATGATTAATGAATAATGGCCTAAAATTTTTAATGAGAGTGAATAAAGAGCAAAAAATTTAATGATTAGTGAATAATAAGGTCCTAAAGAATAATGAATAACTGTAAAATTTTAATGAATAGCAGAGTAATATAATGAATAGTGAATAATAACATTTTAAAGAATAATGAATATGCTTAAATTTGACTATGAAATTGTCTTAGATGGCCTCCCTGACATTCCAGAATTTCATTTTTTTCTGGGGTCTGGACGCCCCCAGACCCGATTTAGTTCAAATGTTGTATTCATATTTCAGAAATCCTTGAATGTTTGGAAAGACATATGTCTGGAAGCCAAGCATGTAGGGGCTCACCTCATGGACCAATTGAAAAAGAAATGTGTCATTTGAAGGCAGAGAAAATAAATTAAATCATTCTGGATGTTTACTGAGCCAGATACTATTTCACTGTTTTGTTTGCTTATGTATATGTATTTTCTGTTCATTCTATTACTCCACTTTGTCCTTATTATGTTTGTTCCAATCCTATAATGATAATCTTTTCTGTGGATGGACATCATCTTGCTTTTTTATATGACAGAACATAATTATAGTGTCTTTTGCAATCAGAAACAAGGCAGCACTAAGAACATTAATGCAAATCTATCTGGCAATATGTATGGCGCTACATATTTTCTTCCTCGCTCGCTTTGCTCGCTCGGCATTTAAGACATTAATAAAATGTATTGTACAATCAGGTACAACCACAAATCCATACATCACAAAGTATTCATAATGCTAACTAGTTTACTAAATAAAAACAACAGCATTTTATTATAACTTTTATCCCTGAAGTTGCATTTTTTTCTAATAACCTTTGGTATTCATAACAGAAGAGAAAGATTCAGGGTAAATCTTAGGGCGTATTCAGTATTTAAGGTGGAGGGGATTATACCCCCAACAGATTTAAAAGGGGATTTGCTATAAAAATCGGTATACTATTTCTACGAGGCTTTGTGGTCTAGTAGAGTATGTATGCTTCTCTCAAGATATTGATATCAAGGTTGCACTCAGCAGTCTACAATCTAATATCATAGAACTAGTCCGTGTGGCTTGTGTTAAGGGATGCCTTAGGGGGGGGGGGAGGACACCTATTTGCTTATGGATATTAGCTGGGTGAAGAAGGCATGACTAGTAATTATCATATTTTAATGAATAATCGAGTTAATTTTAATGAATAAGCCAAAATTTTAATGACAGTGAATAAATGGCTAAATTTTTAGTGATTAGTGAATAACAGGACCCCCCATCCAGACCCTCATATATAAAGTACAAAAAATGGATATATACATTTGTTTCCTAAAATAACCCTAATCTGTTTGATTTATAACCACTTTTTATGTTCCATTCCCCAGAAAATGAGTGTACTGTACATTCTGTGGAACAAACTTTTGCAATCATTCTATACTAATATTGTCCACTTGTTTACACGGCCAATAACCTCTTGCACCACAAAAAAAATGTATTAACTTCCAAATCAACAACTTTTCACCCAAGTCGGTACGATGTCTAGGTACGATGTCCCACTGAAAAACTGTTCCTATTAAAGAATGCTCGGCCATAATCTAATCGAATCAAAAATAACTTTTATGATTCTAATCACTTCGACACAACCATTATACTGAAACGAGACACATGTAAGACAAGCTAAGTTCTGTTTGCGGGTGTGCCTGGAGTTTTTTCTCTGGGTTCTCATGTTTTCGTCCACCTACTGATTGGTCAATCTCATAAGAGCTGAAATAACCTTGAAAGGGACATTAAAGCGAATCAGAAAAATAAATACATTGAAGGCCATGTTGTAACAGGTTTATACAGGTAAATAAATATTCATGCAAGGTTGCTCAGTGTGACCAAGTTTTGTCACAATGTGCCGTGTCTGGAGAAAATGTTTTGGTTGAGATCGAACTCTAATCAAGCTGTCTAAGACATAGAAGATGGATTGAAAGTTTGTTCATTAATGACACAATTCTTAGTAGCTGGCTGGTCATCGCTGATCTGGATATAAGGTTTTGCATATAACAGATAGCAGGTTTTCATATGAGTTAACAGTGCCTTGTATAATGTTTGGTAGTACTTAGACAATAATATTATACAGGTAACTGCTAAAGGTTTGTACCCAAAATTGTGACGTCGTAATATTTCAATTTTATTTCAATGACATTATGCATGTTTATCGCACTTTACACAGTGTTGCATGCACAAAATATGATACAATAGTGGGGTTAAAGGACTACAAGCAAGGAAAAGCGAAAAATCAAATTTTTCTCACCTACGAAATTTTGACCCCCACCCCCGCTAAAATCGCCTTTTTCACACTATTTGGAGGAAATAGTCAAAACTTTTAATAGTTATAGGTTCAGAATACATTGGGCTTTTGCCCTAATCATGAAATACCAACACCAGAGCCTTTAAGACATTGTTGTGGTATTTTGAAAACGAGGCATAAAACCCCCAAGAATGTCACAGATTCTTTGTCAAAAATAACTTTTTCAGTATTATAATTATTCATGCACATCTTCAATATGTGTGGAACATGTCTGCAAAGTATTGAAAAGAAATACTGAAAGCCCTAGGAGGAGTTGGTTTCACAAGCCATTATTGTATATAAGCAATGGTCAAAAAATGGCTATGTTGAAAAATGCTGTAAATTTGTCAGAAATTATTTTTTCAGTATTATAATTCTTCATGCACATCTTCAATATGTGTGGAATATGTCTGCAAAGTATTGAAAAGAAATACTGAAAGCCCTTGGAGGAGTTGATTTCACAACGTATGCACTACCAACCATTATTGTATATAAGCAATGGTCCAAAAATGGCTATGTTGAAAAATGCTGTAAATTTGTCCAAAATTATTTTTTCAGTATTACAATTCTTCATGCACATCTTCAATATGTGTGGAACATGTCTGCAAAGTATTGAAAAGAAATACTGAAAGCCCTAGGGGGAGTTGATTTCACAAAATATGCACTACCAACCATTATTGTATAAGCAATGGTCAAAAAATGGCTATGTTGAAAAATGCTGTAAATTTGTCCAAATTTTTTTTTCAGCATTATAATTCTTCATGCACATATTCAATATGTGTGGAACATGTCTGCAAAGTATTGAACAGAAATACTGAAAGCCCTAGGAGGAGTTGATTTCACAAAATTAGCTAAGTTCAAAATGCTGTAAATTTGTCAAAATTCATTTTTTCAGCATAATACTTCTTCATGCATATCTTCAATATATCTGGCACATATCTGCAAAGTATCAAAAGAGAATATTGAAAGCTGTAGGAGGAGTTGATTTCACAAAGTATGTACTATTAGCACAATGGCAAACATTCTATGTATAGGTTTAAAAAGTCCCATAACTCTTGCAAAACTGACCCTTTGGACCCTAAATTCATATCACACATGTGTTGTCTATAATGGTGCAGGTGTGTTGAAAATTTGAAGAACATCAGACAAAAACTACTTAAGTTATTCAGCAAAGATGTCAAAATGTTGACGGAATGACAGAATTACGGAATCTCGGAATCACGGACAGGCTGAAAACAGTATACCCCCCTAAAACTTCGTTTTGCGGGGGGTATAACTACACATTGACCTTTCACCAATACACATTATTGCCTTTATCAGTTTATCTGCATGATCTGCCAACCGTGTTAACTGACTCAATTTTATCAGATATCATGATCTGGCCACAACATGATAAAACAGCTTTGTCCTTTAAAACTTTGCGGATATGCAGATCAGACTGCCTCAGTTTGAGCAGAATGTGTACAAACTGCTTAAACTAAGGTTGTGATACCCGGTATACTGGATAAAAATATTAGCACATACAAGCAGGCTAATCTGCCTTTGTTTCTTACACATACTTTTTTTCTCATATTTGTGCTCATTGCAGCTTTGTTTGTTTAGTTGACACCTCTGTTTGCGTGATTATTTGTTGCAAACTGTGACCCATGTGTTGTCGTTGACCTTCAATAACTAAGCATGTACAGTGATCTCCATTTTTAATACACAAGTTTTATTGTTTATAAATTTCGAGTTTTGCAACCTGTCTGGATTAAATTAGTCCATAATAAAACGGTTTTAATATGGATAGTCTTGTTATGTGACCCAATATGTTTCAGTGCTGCCAATTTTTTGCGGATGTAAGCATCTGCGTAAATTAAAAAACGCGAATATTAATCCTTGTGTTTTTGAGATATATTTGTGAAAATTTGGCAACGTGGAATATTTCTGTTATACGGTATTTACTAAAATCGATAAAAGAATTAAGTTCCCAAAAGTTATGTTCAATGTGAATATCGTTTTTAGCTTGTTTTAATATTCTTAAGAAGTGAATTTCAATTTTTGCAACGTAGCATTTATCATTCTATATTTAGCATAACTTCCTCTATTTTTGGCGATGCTTTTTCTAATTTAGTATTCCCATGACTCAATGTTGATCAGTTATGAGAGCTTTGACTGTGCCTTGCCTGTCGTGCCCTTGCCTACTGGACAGGAAATTTCGTGAAATAGAGCATTTTGACAATGTTTTGTATGTATCAACAACTGTGAATATCCTTTTTCTATGCATAGTAAACAAAAGTATAATACTGGTCCGGCAAACCAGAAGTGGCAAACTCAACATGGTCACAGCTTTCACACCTGACCGTTAATTCTTCTGAAGTCTCGATATCAAATAATCACATGACCTATTTATATATAATTATTGATTTCCATTTCTGATTAACGAAACATTGTTAACAAGCGTAAAAATTTGGTTTCTTTGAATAAATGACATCATTTATAAATGCTATAAAAACCAAGATGATGCACCAAGACATAATAACAATATCTTTATTAAAAAAAGGTGTGGTATGGGTACCCGGAGCACGTCAACGTCAAAAATACATTGCAAAATTTCAAACATTATTCTAATCCAGTTAGCGATGTTCACACTTTCTCAACATAAACACCAACAATATCTACGCATTTCATCTGTCCATCCTTTTGTAATAAGTTTACGCAACCAGTATCAGTTTGCTATGGTACAGCTCCCTGGGTCTATTTTGCTATTATACTCCGCTGAATCATCACATTTTTCGCAATTCTAAATGAAAAAAAAAAACCACTGCCAGTTGATTACTTCTAAAATCGTTATCAGTTCTTACAACATGAGAGTCATTTGTACATAAACGCTGGACTACATTATTTATATTTTTTTTTCCAGCTTATTTGACCATCTTTAAATGCTTCTGTGGGTATTTTATGAAGAAAACGCAGAATTCCATAATCCTTTGCACCACAACGACACTGTTTGATGTCATGGTTTTCCAATACAACCCTCGAAATAAAGGGCTATAACTTTTTTATGGGCAAGCAAATTGATTTTAAATTTTCAGGAAATAATGTTATGATGTTGAAATATTACATGGCGATTCAATGTTTTTCTGGTGATGAGCAAACAGTCAGAAATTATGTTTATTTCTTTAAAATTCGTTTAAAAATATGGTATTTTTCGGACTGCTCCGGGTACCAATGATGATGTTGCCACGACAACATGTATTTTTGGTTTCTCTGGTCATTTTTCTTTCTTTTTTCTATTAACAATTCAGAATAAGTGGAAGTTCAAGTACACCTACTTTCTAGTACAAGGGATGAAAATTATGAGAGATATAATACAATTACACGAACTTTCCGAACAACCTACGTACTGTTGAAAAATTCAGTATGGAAAAAAAAATCAGTAAGGAATTTACGAAGTACCAAAAGTGATCTCTAACATTTTTCGTGTGTGTATTTATAAAATTGTATTTGACACAGTTTAGTGTTACCTCATCAGAATCTTGTTGTTTTTTCTTTAGTGCTGCCATCAGAGGGTTAGGTCCCTTGCCAAACATAGATACTGCCCCAGCTGGCAGCTGGAATGGTGACAAGATATAATTGAGCCTGTGCCTGAGAAAACCAACAATTTGGGTTCCAACCAGGTCCAACACAGACCAGCCAGTCACAGAAGATAGCTTGAAGTGAAGGAAGAAGAGGGATTGTACTGTTCATGTAGCAAAAAACAAAGGCGCTGATCAGCTTCGCGGTAACCGCGAAGCTGGTCTGCTCCTTTGTTTTCCCCTTTGTTTCTCATGCATTGGCTCAAAATTAGATTACTCTTGAAGGCTGGACATGAAACTGTGGTAAATCCCATCTTATATCTTATCATCAGATAATTTCAGGGTTCATTTTTTAATACAATGTAGAGCAAGCTATTAAATACATGTATACAGTCTGGCCACACTGGAATTAGGATGCAAGGCATTTCATAATTGGGTACTTTGACAAAAAGATGAATAGAATTTCAATCTTAATGCATTAATTATGAATTTCACGTATACTGCATGGGACCAGTTCTAAATGCATCCAGTTTTTTTGGCTATTGAGCGTTTCAGAACTGACACAGAATTCTTTGCATAATGATTGGATAATACCCAATTTCTCATTGCAATGCATCAGAAAATAGAAAAAATGTATTTAAAATCTTTTAAGGTAAAGAACCATAAAAACCGTGGTGCTTAAAGGTCTGTGCGTCGTGACGGACGTAATGCCATAACGTCGCGCCAATGACGTCGTTTTCAAGATGGCGTCTGCTGTAGGTGTGTGGTCCGAACACACAGTGAATATCGACAGAAGCAAAGAAACAGGTCACTTTTCTTTTTAATTTACGAATAGACGCATTATAATGGAGAGAAAAGTGTTAACGGCGATAGTAGAATGCACTTTCCAATTGTATGCATATATTTGTATTTTTTAGATTTTAGGATTGAACGCGCCAACGCTTCATAATTATCATTTATTTATTCATTCTATTCATTCGCCTGAAAATTATTTATTTATTTATTTATTTATTTATTTTTATTTATTTATTTTTATTTATTTATTTATTTATTTATTTATTTATTTATTTAATTTATTAGTGGTGTTTGGGTGGCTTATCCGTTCAAGCTTTCAAGCCTGGTGGAAGGATCGTGGAAGGAACTTGAGCTTTGGAATGAGCCTCTGCATGAGAAAATCATCAATAGGGACACATTCAGGTCTGACACAATCCAGACTGTACAGCTTCTGAAGCAGGATAGGAGCTTTTAAATTTTGGAATTAAGTAGAAGAGAAATTGTTATATGAGAGTAACGAAAACAATGGTGCTGATCAGCTATGTAGTTATTGCATAGCTCATCTGTGCCTTTGGTTTCGCATACTAGCAGATTGTTGGTGCGGCTCCCATATCTGTTTAAAGGTACAGAAAAGAGAGACACTTGAAATGAAATTAACAGCTTCTATAATCTAAATGAAATACGTGTAGGAAAAAAAACGACCTTATGTATTTTAATAAACATAATCATCTGACAAAACTTGATCCAGCAACCAATAGCCGAAGAGCGCTGATTTCATTAACGTGCTTAACCATTCCATCTTCTCACCACTGTGTCTGGTGTTGCTTCGAGCCCCACATCAGGCACATGTAAGACTAGCCAAATTCTGCTTGCAGGTGTGCCAGATGTTTTTTCTCGGGGTTCTCCCATTTTGTTTTGTAATTTGTCCCGTTAATCACGCAATGGAAATAATAAAACTAAAACAGACACCTTATATTCTTTACCAGCAATGGTTTACAAGTACAAAATGTTGCACCCCTATGGGTGATTTGCCTTTATTACGTCAGGGTGAACATTTGTCACCAACATGACAGACATATGTACAAGCCGGGTTTCGAACCCGCAACCTCTTGATTGCTAAGCGAATACACTATTCATTACACTACCAAGGCTGTACATTGTTTTGTAATTTGTGCTTTTAGTCAAGCAATGGAAATAATAAAACTAAAATGGACACATTATATTCTTTACAAGCAATGGTTTACAAGTACAAAGAGACAGAACTTACATTGCATGCATTGCGCGTTTGATGAAATGATATTTATGTTGAATATTTGAATTAGTTTGAATGAACGCCGTCTGATAACGGCTTTACCGCTCAGGTTTCAGCCTGCCCAGAAAAGTGAATCCAAGTCAAAACCATCCGTACATATACGCCTTATTGGCTTAGTTGGGTGGTTATATTTCAAGCCCTATAAATGTTGACATCCTAATTTTGGGTAAAAGACCCATAAAATGGAGGCAAGGCCCCGGCATGATCATAGCTTTTGACTGGGACATTAAGCATCAATTCAAACAAACACGGTTGATTGAAATTTGGGGTCAAAGATTTTGAACAGTATCTCTTTACATTCTGATGAACTTAGGCAAGATTTGAACCATTCGCCGTCGTGATATGACTGAAAGGTCATTCGAGTTGAAAATTACTCAGTCTGATACTACAAGCACATGTTAATGATCTTATATTCGTCACCTAAAGCTCATTCCAATAAACCAATGCCTATGTCCGAAAAGTCAAAAGGCGCCATCCTCATGACCACACGTCACTTACGGAAAATTGAAATTTTTAGCTTACCTGCCTCCATTTGTTGACAAATACCGCAGAAACCAACCTGATAGTCAAGGACTTTTATTATACTATTTGACTCACAATATAAAAACGAGACTATATTTAGTTTTTAAAAAAATTCTATGGATTAGTTCTCTTGTAAACGGCGCTCATGTGCAAAAAGCTGCTTGTTTTTATTACTTTCCCATTATGTCACATGCAATTTTAGCATTTTTAGCCATTTAAGGAGAGCAATTTGCAGGAAAACCAACCTGGTAACCATGGTTTTTTATTGCACAAATCGATAGATATATTTTCTCCAAAATATCAAAAAAAAAAAAAAAAAAAAAAAAAAAATATGGTTCTTTACCTTAAATCATTTAAATGATTCGAAGCATGGCATTATAGGGGTCCTTGGTTTCATAAGTCTGCTATTAAAAGGAAACATCATTAAGTTTTGTGTGGTACCTTATGTTTGTGTTTGTCTGCCTTGTTTTCTGCAGTGTGTTGTTGTGGTTTTGGTGAAGACTCTCCAAACATATCATCATCATCATTTTCATCATCAAACATACCACCACCTCTTCCTGCTGCTGCTGATGATGTTACAGACTCTGAAACAAGAACATGATGAAAAATATTATCATTGGAGCCACCTTGTGGGAAAACCAACAATATGGTTTTTTAACAGGTCTGAAAATAAACCGGTCGGTGCAGTAACAGAAACAGGCTTGAAGCTTGAAATTTTGGATTTAAAAAGAAGAGTAAGTGTACTATCCGTGTAGCGAAAACAAATGCCCTGATCTGCCTTTTTGTTTTCGCCTATACAAATTGTTGGTTTTCTCACAAGGCAGTTCATCTATCATTATTATAATTATTTTATTACCCTTTCAAGATTATTTCAGCTCATACGCGATCATACAATAATTAATGTCGGGTATTTAGGAGAGAATCCCAAGACCAGAGGACCATTGGTCCTGAGAACGCTCACCTGAAGCCTGATCTTGGAGTATTAAGTCATCATGAAATGACCTTGACCTTGAATACTCACACACCTTTATTGACTTCATAAGTTGTCTGCATCTGCAAAGTTTCAGGTCTCAGGCTGCAATAGTTTCCAAACCCAGTGATTTCTGAGAAAACCATAATTTTAATTTTGATATTTAAATGACCTTGGGCCAAAGTCAAGACATGACCTTGGCCTTCATTAATAACTTACCTTCACTGACTCCATTAGTTGTCTGCATCTAGCAACTTTCAGGTCTCAGGCTGCAACAGTTTGTTTTTGCCTTTTCCCATGTGAAAGCCTATGTTTCCAAATTTGACCTTGTCGTAAAATAGGTCAAGGTCATCATAGGGCCATCATTTCAACAAACTATGATAGGCTGGAGTCCCAAATGCTACATACCAAGTTTCATGAAAATTGGCCTGCCAGTTCTGGAGAAGATTTTTGAAAGGTTTTTACCATATATGGGCGTGGCGGCCATCTTGGTCATGTGACCTGGATTTCGCGATCAAACTTTCATTATCTCTACCCATGGATGCTCCACATAAAATTTCACTTTGATTTGCCAAGCAGTTTCAGAGAAGAAGATCTTTGAAAAGTGTGTATGGACAACAAACTGGCCAAGGTTAAGAGATGACCTTGACCTATATTAATCACATACCTTCATCTACTCCATTAGTTGTTTGCATCTACCACTTTTCACGCCTCAGGCTGCAATAGTTTTCAAAAAATCCATAGTTTTCACTTCTTCCTATGTAAAAGCCTATGTTTCCAAATTTGACCTTGCCGTAAAATAATTCAAGGTCATCCAAGGGTCATCATTTTATCAAACTATGATGGGCTGAGGTCCTTGATGCTACATACAAAGTTTCGTGGAAATCAGCCCACCGGTTCTGGAGAAGAAGATTTTTGAGTGGTTTTTACCATATATGGGAGTGGCGGCCATCTTGGTCATGTGACCTGGATTTCGCGATCAAACTTTTGTCTCCCCTACCCATGGATGCTCCACATAAAATTTCACTTTGATTGACCAAGCAGTTTCAGAGAAGAAGATCTTTGAAAAGTGTGTATGGACAACAGACTGGCCAAGGTCAAGAGATGACCTTGACCTATATTAATCACATACCTTCATCTACTCCATTATTTGTTTGCATCTACCACTTTTCAGGCCTCAGACTGCAATAGTTTTCAAAAAATCCATAGTTTTCACTTTTTCCTATGTAAAAGCCTATGTTTCCAAATTTGACCTTGCCGTAAAATAGGTCAAGGTCATCCAAGGGTCATCATTTTATCAAACTATGATGGGCTGAAGTCCCCAATGCTACATACCAAGTTTCGTGGAAATCCGCCCACCGGTTCTGGAGAAGAAGATTTTTGAAGGGTTTTTACCATATATGGGCGTGGCGGCCATCTTGGTCATGTGACCTGGATTTCACGATCAAACTTGAAATGCCACTACCCAAGGAGGCTCCACATAAAATTTCAACTAGATCGGCCAAGCGGTTTCAGAGAAGAAGATCTTTGAAATTGTGGACGACGGACGACGGACGGACGACGGACGACGGACGGACGGACGCCGGATCATGGCCATCCTATTAGCTCACCATGTGAGCCTTCGGCTCAGGTGAGCTAAAAAACCATAGTTTTCACTTTTACCTATGTAAAAGCCTATGTTTCCAAATTTGACCTTGTCGTAAAATAGGTCAACGTCATCCAAGGGTCATCATTTTATCAAACTATGATGGGCTGAGGTCCCCGATGCTACATACAAAGTTTCGTGGAAATCGGCCCACCGGTTCTAGAGAAGAAGATTTTTGAGTGGTTTTAACCATATATGGGCGTGGCGGCCATCTTGGTCATGTGACCTGGATTTCGCGATCAAACTTTCGTCTCCCCTACCCATGGATGCTCCACATAAAATTTCACTTTGATTGGCCGCGCAGTTTCAGAGAAGAAGATCTTTGTAAAGTGTGTAAGGACAACAGACTGGCCAAGGTCAAGAGATGACCTTGACCTATATTAATCACATACCTTCATTGTTTGCATCTACCACTTTTCAGGCCTCAGGCTGCAATAGTTTTCAAAAAATCCATAGTTTTCACTTTTTCCTATGTAAAAGCCTATGTTTCCAAATTTGACCTTGCCGTAAAATAGGTCAAGGTCATCCAAGGGTCATCATTTTATCAAACTATGATGGGCTGAGGTCCTTGATGCTACATACCAAGTTTCGTGGAAATCGGCCCACCGGTTCTGGAGAAGAAGATTTTTGAGTGGTTTTTACCATATATGGGCGTGGCCGCCATCTTGGTCATGTGACCTGGATTTCGCGATCAAACTTTCGTCTCCCCTACCAATGGATGCTCCACATAAAATTTCACTTTGATTGGCCAAGCAGTTTCAGAGAAGAAGATCTTTGAAAAGTGTGTATGGACAACAGACTGGCCAAGGTCAAGATATGACCTTGACCTATATTAATCACATACCTTCATCTACTCCATTAGTTGTTTGCATCTACCACTTTTCAGGCCTCAGGCTGCAATAGTTTTCAAAAAATCCATAGTTTTCACTTTTTCCCATGTAAAAGCCTATGTTTCCAAATTTGACCTTGCCATAAAATAGGTCAAGGTCATCCAAGGGTCATCATTTTATCAAACTATGATGGGCTGAAGTCCCCAATGCTACATACCAAGTTTCGTGGAAATCGGCCCACCGGTTCTGGAGAAGAAGATTTTTGAAGGGTTTTTACCATATATGGGCGTGGCGGCCATCTTGGTCATGTGACCTGGATTTCACGATCAAACTTGAAATGCCACTACCCAAGGAGGCTCCACATAAAATTTCAACAAGATCGGCCAAGCGGTTTCAGAGAAGAAGATCTTTGAAATTGTGGACGACGGACGACGGACGGACGACGGACGACGGACGGACGGACGGACGGACGGACGCCGGATCATGGCCATCCTATAAGCTCACCTTGTGAGCCTTCGGCTCAGGTGAGCTAAAAAGCCCACAAGCACCACTTCACAGCACCACTTCACAGTTCCTTTATAAACTATCAGATGGAAAGTTTCTTGCTCTAGGACAGCTTATACAATCCCTTTTCTACTTCAATTCAAAATTTCAAGCCCGAAGTCTATATAAAATGCACAATCAGGTTCAGATTTTGACAACAAGAGGACCATTGGTCCTGAGAACGCTCACCTGAAGCCTGATCTTGGAGTATGAAGTCATCATGAAATGACCTTGAATACTCACACACCTTTATTGACTTCACAAGCTTCACAAGTTGTCTGCATCTGCAAAGTTTCAGGTCTCAGGCTGCAATAGTTTCCAAACCCAGTGATTTCTGAGAAAACCATAATTTTAATTTTGATATTTAAATGACCTTGGGTCAAGGTCAACAAATGACCTTGGCCTTCATTAATTACTTACCTTCATTGACTCTATTAGTTGTCTGCATCTAGCAACTTTCAGGTCTCAGGCTGCAACAGTTTCCAAAATATCCATTGTTTTCGCCTTTTCCCATGTAAAAGCCTATGTTTCCAAAATTGACCTTGCCATAAAATAGGTCAAGGTCATCCTAGGGCCATCATTTCAACAAACTATGATGGGCTGGAGTCCCAAATGCTACATACCAAGTTTCGCGTAAATCCGCCAGCCGGTTCTGGAGAAAAAGATTTTTGAGTGGTTTTTACCATAGTTGAACATGGCGGCCATCTTGGTCATGTGACCCAAATTTCGGGATCACACTTTCGTTCGCCCCTACCCATGGACGCTCCACATAAAATTTCACTTTGATTGGCCAAGCAGTTTCAGAGAAGAAGATCTTTGAAAAGTGTGTATGGACAACAGACTGGCCAAGGTCAAGAGATGACCTTGACCTAAATTAATAACATACCTTCATCTTCTCCATTAGTTGTTTGCAGGTCTCAGGCTGCAACAGTTTTCAAAAAATCAATAGTTTTCACTTTTCCCATGTAAAAGCCTATGTTTCCAAAATTGAAATTGCCGTAAAATAGGTCAAGGTCATCCTAGGGTCATCATTTGATCAAACTATGATGGGCTGGAGTCCCAAATGCTACATACAAAGTTTCATGAAAATCGGCCAGCCGGTTCTGGAGAAGAAGATTTTTGAGTGGTTTTTACCATATATGGGCGTGGCGGCCATCTTGGTCATGTGACCTGGACTTCGCAATCAAACTTTCGTCTCCCCTACCCATGGATGCTCCACATAAAATTTCACTTTGATTGGCCAAGCAGTTTCAGAGAAGAAGATCTTTGAAAAGTGTGTATGGACGACAGACAGGCCAAGGTCAAGAGATGACCTTGACCTAAATTAATCACATACCTTCATCTACTCCATTGGTTGTTTGCATCTACCACTTTTCAGGCCTCTGGCTGCAATAGTTTTCAAAAAATACATAGTTTTCACTTTTTCCCATGTAAAAGCCTATGTTTCCAAAATTGACATTGCCGTAAAATATGTCAAGGTCATCCTATGGTCATCATTTGATCAAACTATGATGGGCTGGAGTCCCAAATGCTACATACAAAGATTCATGAAAATCGGCCAGCCGGTTCTGGAGAAGAAGATTTTTGAGTGGTTTTTACCATATATGGGAGTGGCGGCCATCTTAGTCATGTGACCTGGATTTTGCAATCAAACTTTCGTCTCCCCTACCCATGGATACTCCACATAAAATTTCACTTTGATTGGCCAAGCAGTTTCAGAGAAGAAGATCTTTGAAAAGTGTGTATGGACGACAGACTGGCCAAGGTCAAGAGATGACCTTGACCTAAATTAATCATATACCTTCATCTACTCCATTAGTTGTTTGCATCTACCACTTTTCAGGCCTCAGGCTGCAATAGTTTTCAAAAAATCCATAGTTTTCACTTTTTCCCATGTAAAAGCCTATGTTTCCAAATTTGACCTTGCCATAAAATAGGACAAGGGCATCCAAGGGTCATCATTTTATCAAACTATGATGGGCTGAAGTCCCCAATGCTACATACCAAGTTTCGTGGAAATCCGCCCACCGGTTCTGGAGAAGAAGATTTTTGAAGGGTTTTTACCATATATGGGCGTGGCGGCCATCTTGGTCATGTGACCTGGATTTCGCGATCAAACTTGAAATGCCACTACCCAAGGAGGCTCCACATAAAATTTCAACTAGATTGGCCAAGCGGTTTCAGAGAAGAAGATCTTTGAAATTGTGGACGACGGACGGACGACGGACGACAGACGACGGACGGACGGACGGACGCCGGATCATGGCCATCCTATAAGCTCACCTTGTGAGCCTTCGGCTCAGGTGAGCTAAAAACTAGAATTTGTTTTCTATGTGAAAACTGATGTCTCCCCCCTTTCTACGTGCATGTCCAAAATATGCAAGCAAGAGTTATAGTTGTTGTGCATCACATATCCTGTCATTCTGTTTAATAAGTGTACCAAGTTTCACTGAAATATCTCTTTCGGTTTTCAAGTTATAGAGGGGGCACGAAAGTGTTTGGAAAATAACCAGAGGACCAATGGTCCTGTAAACGCTCACCTGAGATCAGCTGCATATACCAATAAACATGTTTGAATATTATGGTATTTAACTCCAGTGCAGGGGCAGATAAGCCCTTGGGCCATTTTCTTTTTTCAGAATCTTCAATATTCTGTCCATTTGCCAATTTCCTGTTGGCTTTTTCCTTCAAATGACATTTTAACAGTTTTCCCAATTCAGATGCACAGGCAACCCATGTTGACCTTGCCATAAACTTGGTCGAGGTCATCACAGGGTCATGATTTATATTTACATTGGAGTACTTTAGCCATCGATGCCTCACGCCAAGTTTCCTTGAAATCAGTCTATTGGTTTCAGAGATGATTTTTGATGGGTTTTTACCATATATGGGCATGGCGGCCATCTTGGTCATGTGACCTAGATTATTTATATACACATTGATTCCCCCATTCTATAGATGCTTCACTTAAAATTTGGCTTTGTTTGGCCAAGCGGTTTCAGAGGAGAAGACGTTTGAATATTATGGAAATATACATGTATATTGCCCCGGGGTGGGGGCACATGAGCCCCTGGGGTCCAATTTTTTTCAGAATCATTAATATCCAGTCCTACTGCCCATTTCCTGCAAGACTTTCACTTTAAATGACATTTTAAAAGTTTTCCCCATTCAAATGCATTGGTGACCTATGTTGACCTTCCCGTAAAATAGGTCAAGGTCATCACAGGGTCATGATTTATATACACATTGTAGTGCTTGAGCCATCGATGCTTCGTGCCAAGTTTCGTTGAAATCCGTCAACCGGTTCTGGAGAAGAAGATTTTTGAACGGTTTTTACCATATATGGGCATGGCGGCCATCTTGGTCATGTGACCTGGATTTTTTATATACATATTTGTTACCCCTTCCTATTGATGCTTCACATAAAATTTCGCTTTGATTGGCCAAGCGGTTTCAGAGGAGAAGATGTTTGAATATTATGGAGATATACATGTATATTGCTCCGGGGTGGGGGCGGATGAGCCCCTGGTGCCCAATTTTTTTCAGAATCATTAATATTCAGTCCTACTGCTCATTTTCTGCAAGATTTTTCCTTTAAATGACAATTTAACAATTTTTCCCATTCAAATGCATTCGCGACCTATGTTGACCTTGCCGTAAAATAGGTCAAGGTCATCATAGGGTCATAATTTATATATACATTGTAGTGCTTGAGCCATTAATGCTTCATGCCAAGTTTGGTTGAAATCGGTCCATTGGTTCCGGAGAAGAAGATTTTTGAAGGGTTTTTACCATATATGGGCATGGCGGCCATCTTGGTCATGTGACCTGGATTATTTATATATACATTGGTTCCCCCTTCCCATAGATGCTTCATGTAAAATTTGGCTTTGATTGGCCAAGCGGTTTCAGAGGAGAAGATCTTTGAAAATGGTGGACGACGGACGGACGACGGACGGACGGACGGACGACGGAGCATGGGTATACTATAAGCTCACCTTGTGAGCCTGACGGCTCAGGTGAGCTAATCAAAGGGAAATAACTCCAAAGATATGAAAGCAAGAGTAATGATTCTTGTGCATCATGCTTTATAAGTGTACTATGTTTCATTGAAAAATCTCTAATGGTGTTTTAGTTATAGAGCAGACTAGAAATTGAATGAAAAATAATCAAAGGGAAATAACTCCAAAGATATGCAAGCAAGAGTTATGGTTCTTTAGCATGACACATCATCTCATCGTGCTTTATAAGTGTAGCAAGTTTCATTGAAATATTTCTTATGGTTTTCAAGTTATAGAGTGGACATGAAATTGTATGGAAAAATAATCAAAGGGAAATAACTCCAAAGATATGCAAGCAAGAGTTATGGTTCTTTAGCATGACACATCATCTCATCATGCTTTATAAGTGTACCAAGTTTCACTGAAATTTCTCTTACGGTTTTCAAGTTATAGGGTGGACACGAAATTGTGAGGAAAATAATCAAAGGGAAATTACTCCAAAGATATGCAAGCAAGAGTTATGGTTCTTTAGCACAACACGTAATCTCATCGTGCTTTATAAGTGTACCAAGTTTTATTGAAATAACTCTTACGATTTTCGAGTTATAAACCGGACACGAAATTGTTTTGAAAATAATCAAAGGGAAATAACTCATAAAATACTCAAGCCAGAGTTATGGTTCTTGTGCATGACACATCGTCTGATCATGCTCAATAAGTGTACCAAGTTTTATTGAAAAATCTTAAACGGTTTTCAAGTTATACAGCGGACACGAAATTGTATCGAAAGTAATCAAAGGGAAATAACTCCAAAACTAGAAATGCGTGTTTGTAAAACACTATGCCCCCAACTGTATGCTTGTCCCTAAACTGGCAGTTTGTATGATTTATTTATTTCATTCCAATGCAGTCAAATTTAATTTCCTGAAGAAGCTGTTCGGTTGCGTCTGTTTTGATCTCGATCCAGAAACAGAATGTAAGCTTTTTTGCAGGCGAGTTAGAAATGAAGTAAAAATTAAAAAATGGAGTAATTTTGTCAAAATCTGACAGAGAGTCCCCAAAAGTTAATCAGGTGATCTTCTTCTCAGCCCCAACCAGCATACCAAATATGAAGGCTCTAGCTAGCTAGCTCAAATACGTTTTGAGATATCTTGCACACAAGATTTTCAAAATTTGTTTTCAAAGGGACATTATTCCAACAAGGGGCATAACATGTACATAAAAAAAAATACAGGCCAACTATTTTTTTTCATGAGGAATCTGTATATGAAATTTCAAAACCCTATCATTCACCGTTCAAAGGTTTCAAATTTCACCGAAAAGTGGAAAAATCAATCAAAATTTCAAAATTCTGTATTTTTGTAAAAATTTGACGAAAAGTTCTCAAAAGTTTATCAGGTCAACCGTCATCTACTTCTCAGCCCCAACAAGTGTACCAAATATGAAGGCTCTAGCTTCAATACTTTTTGAGATATCTTGCACACAAGATTTTCAAATTTTGTTTTCAAAGGGACATAACTCAAAAAAGGGGCATAACTTGGCCATACAAAAAACGGGTCCACTATTTTATCATGAGGAATGTGTATATGAAATTTCAAAACCCTAGCATACACCGTTCAAAAGTTTCATATTTCACCGAAAAGTGGAAAAATCAATCAGAATTTCAAAATTCCGTATTTTTGTAAAAATTTGACAGAAAGTTCTCAAAAGTTAATCAGGTCATCTACTTCTCAGCCCCAACAAGTGTACCAAATATGAAGGCTCTAGCTTCAATACTTTTTGAGATATCTTGCACACAAGATTTTCAAATTTTGTTTTCAAAGGGACATAACTCAAAAAAGGGGCATAACTTGGCCATACAAAAAAATACGGGCCAACTATTTTTTCATGAGGAATGTGTATATGAAATTTCAAAACCCTAGCATTCACCGTTGAAAAGTGTCAAATTTCACCGAAAAGTGGAAAAATCAATCAAAATTTCCAAATTCCGTATTTTTGTAAAAATTTGACAGAAAGTTCTCAAAACTTAATCAGGTCATCTACTCCTCAGCCCCAACAAGTGTACCAAATATGAAGGCTCTAGCTTCAATACTTTTTGAGATATCTTGCACACAAGATTTTCAAATTTTGTTTTCAAAGGGACATAACTCAGAAAAGGGACGTAACTCGGACATGAAAAAAAATACGGGTCAACTATTTTTTCATGAGGAATGTGCATATGAAATTTCAAAACCCTAGCATTCACCATTCAAAAGTTAACACACAGACACACAGACAGACAAGCCGAAAGCAATATGCCCTTCCAACTTTTTCAAAGTTGGGGGCATAAATACTCAAGCCAGAGTTATGGTTCTTGTGCATGACACATCGTCTCGTCGTGGTCTACAAGTGTACCAAGTTTCATTGAAAAATCTTTAACGGTTTTCAAGTTATACAGCGGACACGAAATTGTATCGAAAATAATCAAAGGGAAATAACTCCAAAAATACTCAAGCTAGAGTTATGGTTCTTGTGCGTGACACATCGTCTCGTCGTGGTTTACAATTGTACCAAGTTTCATTGAAAAATCTTTAACGGTTTTCAAGTTATAGAGCGGACACGATTTGTGACGGACAGACGGACAGATGGACGGACGGACAGACGGACGGACAGACGCACGGGGAAAAAACAATATGTCTCCCGACCCTGTCGGGGGGAGACATAACAACCAAAACATGTTTTCTATTGATTTTGAAGTTAACTCCCAGTCATCCCATTTAATCAGTTTTCATTTTGTATCATAGATAAAAGAAGTCTTATTGAGGTGTTCTTCAGCCTTAGTTTTGATTGATTAACCAACATAATTTTACATTTTATTAAGGGATACATGACACTAAATTTGTGTGCACCACCTATGTGTCACCATGGTTCAAAATGGCAAAATAAATTGTATTATTGTTTGAACTTAACTTGTAAAGCAAATGTTCTGATTTATCACATTTTTTTTTTGCTAAACTGAACATGCTGAATTTACAATAAGAGTCTACACTATTTTGGATGACCTCTACCTTTCTTTGTTTCTGTCTTGTCAGTTTTGGTAGTTGAGAATAGATCATCTTCATCATCATCATCATCATCAAACAGTCCCTGTCCTGCAGTCTTGGATGGTCCTGGTGTCTTGTCTGTAGTCTCTACCCCTCCCAGGACAGACACTCCACCCACCGGCACTTTCTTCCCACTCGAGGTTCGCCTTCTTTCTCTCTTAGGCTTCTGGGCTATAACAGCGAATGTGCCATCTCATGTTAGGGATAATTAGTCATACAAATTTCCAACTGGTTCTCTAATAATTGGTTACAGACATTGCAGACAATATCTCATTATTATAAATGAACAATTGAAATGATCGCTTGCAACTGAGTAAAAGTTTTTACTGTAAATGGACAAATTAAAGATGATTATCATTTTCAGCTTTCTGTTGAAACACATGCTCAATAAAAACAGCAAACCGAAGGCTGCGCATCAGTAATTATTTGAGTGGTTATATTGCTAATTTACAGGTAAAGTGAAAGTCCAGGGGCCAGTTTCATCAAAAAAGTTCCTAGGACAAATCTTTAAAGTGTCCCAGGACATTTTCTGAGACATGCGTAAGTCGGTTTCATCAACATGTCCTTAAGATGTCCTACGGCCTTAAATCTGCGTTTCATCAAAAGTGTCCCACTTTAACAATGCTCTTCTGTTGGGCCCCATAAATATCATGTGCTTGATCATGTGCGATCTTATTTTAGCTGTGTAATAGCCATACATTTTTCAAAAATAAACTGGTGGCCGTTTTTACTATTGAGTTGAGGGTTTGCGCGGGTATATTGCTACATGTATAATTATGCATTTCACCCAAAATTTTATGTCTTTCTCTTCAGAAAAATAATACATGCAGCAGTCACAAGTTAACGTACAAGAAGAACGTGCGTGGGCGTGTTAAAAAAGTGTAACATTCACGAAACATCACGTCGGTGACTTATTAGAAACGCGTTACATGCACGTCTTGTACGCTTGGTGTACGTTGTTGTTCGTCGGTGCGCGTTCTAGGCGCATTTGGGCTCAAGATATTTTAAGCATTCTTAAAATTTTCTAGAAACTCGGCGCGTCTCCGGCGTGTGTCTTATAAGTTTAACAAGCTTTGAATGCGTTTGGCGCATGTTTTAGGCACGTCATTGTACGCTACATGCGCGTTTCGATTCCCCAGTTTTATGAGATATTGGTTTGGGCGCTTGCCGAACGCTTCAGTAACGTGCCCCACGCTTCAGTAACGTTTAACGTTCGTTTAAACGTTTGTTACGCGCCTGAAGCGTGTGCTAAGCGTATCTGTGACGTAACCCAAACGTATTCCGAAATTTTAGCGTGCCTGAGTCACACGCTAATAATGTGACTGCTAACTGAAGTTTAAGAAGCAAACTAATTTTATACGTCCAAAATCTTAAGCACCGGCGCGCGTATGTCTTAAATGCTAATGTGCGACTGGTCTATATCAGTGTCGGGAAACAAAGTCCGTGTATGCTATCATTTGTGTATACGCCATACGACAGAGCGCGCGTTCGTACTGCACATAATTTTGGAAATCGCGCGTTGCTATTTTCATATTAAAGAAAAATGTTTTACATATATCCTATCATATGCGGCATATTATTATCACTAAACAGCAATATTTTCTTCAAAATTTAAAACACTTCGGAACTTTAAAGTTTCCGAAGTGTTCTCAGAGACCAGATAATGAACTATGAAAGTTATTACAGTTATACGACCAAAAATGTGTACTGCATATGATAGGATATTTAAAATGTTTCACAAATAAGTTACGCAAACGGCACCAGAAATTTTCGTTAGGTTTCGTTAGGTTTCGTCCGATCTGTTAAAATTCTCTGCGACGTCACCGTTATGTGTGCAAATGATAGCTTACATGGAGTTTGTTTCCCGACAGTGTATATGTCACATACTATGCCTATCTGCATCTAAATGATTTTGTCTTGTAGTATTTTTCGTCATAAAACATTCTCATATGTGACGTTCTCTGCGATTTTGGATCTTGTGGAGATTCGACGTCGACGTCACAAAACAGGATTGAATGCTTCGTCATGAAATTGCATGCAACATCAATTGGATTTTTGTCGCACCGGGTCACTAGTTTCAAAACGCTGTATAATTAGAAACATTAAGCTTTCTTGCAAGAGTTTTAGTTTCTAATTCTGTAATTCGTATTTGCAAGAGGACAATATGACATCATCGGACACTTTTACTCGATGTAACAAATTTTTTTCCATGTCAAAAAAAAAAAAAAAAAAAAAAGCAAACTGAGGACGTTGAATGTTTACACTTTTCAAAATCCGTTTAAAAAATAAAAATATTGTAAAAAAATGAAATTTGAATTTCTGACGTTTGAATCCACAAGACCAAAAATGCCAGATACTGTCACATATATGTAAAACATACTGTTATTAATAACGTACATAAGGGGCGCAAACAGCAAAACATTCAACACCAAAATATAAAATAATTAGAACGACAACAGAAGAACCTTGGAACGGCCGGTGATATAAAATTACTCTAGCTTTTGATGTTTATAGGGGATATTTTTATCATGGTTTACTTGACGTGCTCATAGGACGATCGGCCAAATCGTCTTCTATCATGAACGTGCGTATTAAGGTTGCATTACATGTATTTTCATGATGCCAGTCGGTTAAGTTGCAGCATGTGTCACATTGGAGTAGGGGTTTGGGGATGTGTGCGCGGTTCCAGCAAATCCTTCTTTTTGACCAAATTGTTTCGCTTTCATAAAAAAACAACAACACAATTTAGGTGAAAGTATGAAGACGAAGCCCTCTTTGTAAGTTTGAACCGCCTACCTTGAAATCCTAGATCCGCCCCTGTATCATGTCAACATCATTTTCCTTTAACTTGATTGAGGATTAATTTCAGACTTAGTTTTTTATAGCACTGATTCTGGATAGGTTGCCGTGGTGATTTAAAAAGGTGCATTTTCTAATAAATATTCAAGCACATTCTTATATTAAACTGTTTTTGGACAAAGCCGATATACTGTGCACATATGTGTGTCTGACAAAAAGAAATGTATTTGAATTCTAGTAGAATTTGAAATGTGGCTGCTATTTTAACTTTTAGGTTGGCTAAGCATAGACGTGTTGTGTTTTCGATATTTCTGACATTTGAAATTTTACGTTGTTCAACAGTCGTTGAAATATATTCAAACTTCAAAATATCGATACAAAAATGTTCAAAATCAGTAATCCTTCAAACTTATGAGGAGCCATTGTGAATAGAGGGGTTCTCATTCAGGGCTGGGTTAATTCTGTTCTTCTGTCTGTTTGTCCATCCGTGTTTCCCAACGCAGGTGCCACCTCTCAAGGATAACCTGAGCTTGTCCATAGTAAGTGACCTCCAATTAACGTCTCTTTAAAAAGCAGCAGCAACGGGCATTAGGTCTACATGACATATAAACAAATTATCGAATTTTGAGGCCTCGTGGACGACTGGCCATGACAAATGAGCGCACATCTCTAAATAAACTAGAAAATGTGTTTATGAAACACTATGCCCCCAACTGGTAAGTCACTTTCAAGATGTAAAAATGTCCAAAAAATGACTAAGTTCAAATTGTAAAAAAAGTGACAAAAATTAATCTGAGGAGTATATCTCAACCATATGCATATCTTCAAAGCAGGGTTACAATGTCTGCAAAGTTTCAAAAGTATCGGTATAAAATTGTAGGAGGAGTTGCGCACACAAGGTACCTCTATCCATTCACTAAAATGCCCGAAAAAATGACTAAGTTCAAATTGTGAAAAAAATGACAAAAAATAATCCAAGGATTATATCAAAACTACATGCATATCTTCAGACCATGCCCATAACACATGTAAAGTTTTAAATGAATTGGCATGAAACTGTAGGAGGAGTTGCGCACACAAGGTACCCACTGCCCATTCACTTTCATTGTGAAAATGCCCGAAAAATGGCTAAGTTCAAATTGCGAAAAAAGTGACAAAAATTAATCTGAGGATTATATCCAAACCACATGCATATCTTCAAAGCATGGTCATAACATCTGTAAAGTTTCAAGAGAATCGGAATAAAACTGTAGGAGGAGTTGCGCACACAAGGTACCCACTATCTATTCACTTTATCAAGAATTAAAAAGGGAAATAACTCTCACAGAATGGGCCCCTAGCCCCTTGAATTTACCTGAAAGAAAAAATACGGGTCCTCTTAATTTTCATATACAAACTACATACCAAATTTCAAGATCCTAGCTCCAACGGTTCCTGACCGAGTGCTCACGCATCACAGACAGACAGATAGACAGACTGACTGACTGACTGCAAGGACAGACCCAAACCAATATGCCCCATCAATTTCTTCGAAGTTGGGGGCATAATTACGTTAACTAAATTAACATCTGCATGTAGGAAACTGGTAGGTCCTCATCTTCTTCAGCCTCCAATACCAGTTGAAAGGCAGCAGCCATTTCTAGTATATGTTCACAATTTAGGACAAAAATTGTCAGGTAGGACGCCGAATTAGTCCTACGTTTAAGACAAAATTTGAGAACTTCCTAAATTTCTTGAGTTTGATGAAACACGATTTTGTCCTTAAAACGTCCTGGGACATCTTCCAGGACAAAATTTTGTCTTAAACGCTTTGATGAAACTGGCCCCAGATTATTAGTCTGCTATGATTTGAGAAATTCTGTGTCTTTTTGTGTATCGGAAAAATGTGTCTATTTACAAATTAAAAATGGAACTTTAAAACAGTGCAAGGTATGTACTTTACTTTTCAGCATGTATATTTCATTTTCAATTAAAGGGCACAAACATAAAATGAAGTATAATAAGGGAAGGAAACAAGTAGCCCAGGGGCAACTATTGCTCACCTGAGAGTCAACAAGTACAGTCACTGGACAAAGTAATTGGGGTTTTTACCACATATGGGTATGGTGGCCATCTTGGTCATGTGACCTAGAAACCCTACTTACATCAGCAGAAGAGCTCTTGTCTGGATTGTGTATCCTCTTTTCTGCCATTTTGGTTCACGTGAAAAAATCATCTAACAAGGTCAGGGTCCTATAATGACCCCTGGGGTGGGGCCATATTTGACCCCAGGGGCAAGATTGGCAGGATTTATGTAGAGCTCCACATGACAATGTTGTATATCAAATATACAAGCTTTGTGTCATGCTGTTGCAAAGAAGGTTTTTTCATACATTTCCATTATAAGTCTATGGTAGATAATGACATGCCTGGGGCGTGGCCTGTATGGACCCCAGGGGCACCGTTGGCAGCATTTATAAAGGAGAGGATTATACATTGGTCCTAACAACATATGAAAGCTCTGGGCCATATGGTTTCCGAGAAGAAGGTTTTTTATGCTTTTCCCATGACGCCCACGGGGCGGGGCCTGTATGGCCCCCAATGGCACAGTCGGCAGGATTTATAAAGAGGACCACTATACATTGCTAAAAACAAAATATGAAAGCTCTGGGCCTTGTGGTTTCTGAGAAGAAGATTTTTTAAAGTTTTTCCCATGACGCCCCCGGGGCGGGGCGCGTATGGACCCGAGGGGCACGGTTGGCAGGATTTATAAAGAGGAACACTATACATTGCTACAAACAAAATATGAAAGCTCTGAGCCTTGTGGTTTCGGAGAAGAAGATTTTTTTATGTTTTTCCCATGACACCCACGGGGCGGGGCCAGTATGGACCCCAGGGGCAAGGTAGGCAGGATTTATAAAGAGGACCACTACACATTGCTACACACAAAATATGAAAGCTCTGGGCCTTGTGGTTTCGGAGAAGAAGATTTTTTAAAGTTTTTCCCATGACACCCCCGGGGCGGGGCCCGTATGGACCCCAGGGGCACGGTTGGCAGGATTTATAAAGAGGAACACTATATATTGCTACAAACAAAATATGAAAGCTCTGGGCTTTGTGGTTTCGGAGAAGAAGATTTTTTTATGTTTTTCCCATTATAAGTCCATGGGAGCTAATGACCCCCGGGGCGGGGCCATTTTTGACTCCAGGGGCATGATTGGCAGGATTTATATAGAGGACCACTACATTGCTGTATGGGGGGGCGTATGGACCCCAGGGGCATGGTTGGCAGGATTTATTAAGAGGACCACTATACATTGCTACACAATAAATATGAAAGCTCTGGGTCTTGTGGTTTCGGAGAAGAAGATTTTTTTTATGTTTTTCCCATTATAAGTCCATGGGAGCTAATGACCCCCGGGGCGGGGCCATTTTTGACACCAGGGGCATGATTGGCAGGATTTATATAGAGGACCACTACATTGCTACATACAAAATAGGAAAGCTTTGGGCCTTGTGGTTTTGGAGAAGAAGATTTTTTTATGTTTTTCCCATGACACCCCCTGGGCGGGGCCTCTATGGACCCCAGGGGCACGGCAGGCAGGATTTATAAAGAGGACCATTATACATTGCTACACACAAAATATGAAAGCTCTGGGCCTTGTGGTTTCGAAAAAGAAGATTTTTTTATGTTTTTCCCATTGTAAGTCTATGAGAGCTATCCGTTGCCATGGAAACCAGAGTTCTGATCCGACCTGGCCCAAAATCTAATGCAGCCTTTCCCCCTCCTCAATGATGCTTTAGATAAAATTTGATCACGATTGGCCTTGTTGTCTTAGAGATATTTGAGTTTGAAAATGTGGACGGACGGACGGACAGACGCCGGCTCGACTACTGTGAGCCTTTGGCTCAGGTGAGCTAATGAAAAATAAGATTGACAATAAGATTGCTAAAATTACTTGAAAACAGCAGCACCTTACTTTCTTTTAGGATTTTCTGAGCTCCCATTATAACACTGTTTGTTTAGCTAACACAATTCGCCTCCTAGATCCGGCCGGCCGTGTTATAAAGAGGTCCAGGTGTAACAGCTACATTAACCATCGCCTCCTAGATCCGGCCGGCGGTGTTATAAAGAGGTCCAGGTGTAACAGCTACATTAACCATCGCCTCCTAGATCCGGCCGGCCGTGTTATAAAGAGGTCCAGGTGTAACAGCTACATTAACCACAATTATTGCATAAATAGGATATTTGCAGCCACATATTTATGAAAATAAAGTCATGTATTAATATAGCAATTATTGTGTGCACATGCTGTTCATGCATGGCTTTTAGTAATGCTTGTTACTTGGTGCCACGCAAAACACATGCTATTAAGAAGTAACTGAAGTCTGCTTGGAACAAATATAAGGATGAAAACTGTAAAGCTTATGAAAACGTGATGAGGCTGTTAAATATAGTGCATATGAGGCTGTTAGATATAGTGCATATGAGGCTGTTAGATATAGTGCATATGAGGCTGTTAGATATAGTGCATATGAGGCTGTTAGATATAGTACATATGATGCTGTTAGATATAGTGCATATGAGGCTGTTAGATATAGTGCATCATTATTTCTTTCATTTTTGCAGAATTTATGCAATAATAGCGATCAAAAATGATTTTGTCATTCATTAATATTCCCTAGGTCTCGAGGAGATTGTTGAAAACAGAGGGCTTAGTCCGAGGTTTTCAACACTCCCCGTGGGACCTGGCAAATGTTAATGAATCATATACTCCTCAAAAAATTCTAAGGGCCACTGTATTATTTTCCATATATCGTCGTGTAATGCTATCCCAGTTCAACTCAAATTTAATACCAATCCACATGGACCAATCCCCTTTTTAATTTGCATTTTCTTAGAAAATGACTCGCTGTTTATGACTGTAAGAAATTTGAAACTGGAAATGGCATGTCAAAGTCCAGACAGATGCTTTTGTAAATTTTAAATTTTGCTAAAAAATAACATTTTTTCAAAATTAGTTCAAACATGACCATCAGTAACAAAAGTGAATTTTACACAAACAACATTTGCCGCAATACATTTTAGACTGACCTTTCAAGAAAAATCGTACTTGAGTTGAATTTTTGTGAATCTATGGAATTTCAGGAAAATGCCGTAATTTCATGATTTTTTGAAAAATGCCAAAAATGTTCAATGGGCTTTGGCATGGCATTTCCTTTTTCAAGTGTCTTGTAGACAGTTACTTTGGGACAATACCTAAAATAATGCAAATGAAACAGATATTCTGAGTCCTTTGGAAAGTCCATTAAATATGGGAATAATTTGGGTGCCTTAACATTGCGATACATGGAAAATAATATAGTGGCCCTTAGAATTTTTTGAGGAGTATATTTGATCCTACAACTAACAGTACTCATGACATCCAGCTTCTGGCCATATATTGCAGAAAAATATGAGCCGCCCATCACATTGTCCAACGAGACAATGTATCACAGGGTGCAGTAGAGTAAGGTGTTGTTGTGATGTTGCCACATACCTTCCTCTTCCTCTGTAAAACTTTTCTTAGAGGGTTTTCTCTCTACCTCGTCAAATATACCTCCCTGAAATTGGAAAATTAACTTTGCCATTATGAAAATAATACTAACGCTTAGAACAGACACTTTTCAAAGGCTGACAAGCTGAAACTTTTCTTTTGAAAAATTTTGACAATTTTTCATATAATGATTTATTAACTGTTTGTGCAAAAATTGCAAAAGCTTTATTACAATGCATGTTTTCCACAACTGTACCTGATCATCACTGTCATCATCAAACAGGCCTTTGCCCTTGCCAAACTTTCCCTTACTGCCAAATATATCATCATCATCTTCATCAGCAACAGGAGGGGGTCCAAACAGGTCTGAAAACACAGGAGACACACCATGAGGAAACAAAGATGCAGATCAGCTGTGCAGTAACTTCATATTTTGTGAGATGTGATCTTCTGAAAACTCCCAATTTTCATCTTTGACTTTTGTTTTGATGTTCCAGTAAACAGTTTTCAGTCATGTCAGGATGGAGCCACTGCTTCCTGGGTATAAACCAGTACTATGTGAAGCTAAAGTATCTAGCTCACATCACCTTAGCCAGGTTTGAACCCAGGATCTATCAATTGAGAGTCCAGCACTTTACCACTAGACTACCACATTCCCCTATCATACCTCATCATTTTTTTACAGAAATCAATAAAACCTTGGTGGTCAGTTAGAACGTTTCACAAGTACTGCTATATTATTTGGCTATTTCTTGCTTCAGCAGGCAATAAATCAAAATATTTTTCCCCCGAGGTGTAGATATCGACTTGGAAGGCTATTGCACGAGGGGAAAATGTTTTGCACTATTGCCTGCTTGAAATAACTGTTTTTTTTTACCTAATTACATTGTAGTCATAGTTGACTTAGCATGCGGCCAGGCAATAGACAGTTGGCAATAGACAGTTGGTACTATTTCATGTTGTGACCTTGTTACATTGCAGTCATGTGAGATATCATAGGATCAGGCAAAAGAATTTTTTATTTCTATTTCTTTACAATTTTTTACGTAATTAAGTAATAAATCAAGTTACCATAAGGGTCTGAACATTGTGCTGTTAAATGTGAATGTTCCTAGGTTCTTCAGTAATCTATGGTAAATTGACAATATATATATATGCCCTGTATGTAACAATACCATCATCTTCATCCTTCTGTCTCTCCTCTCTGGACTTGGTTCTACTCTTGCCTCCTTTCTTCTCTCTATCTTTCTTCTTATGTCTCTTTTCACTTGTCTGGGAAGCTGATACAAACATTAACAAACACTTCTAATGAAACATTACATGTATTGACATCAATATTTAGAGACCACCTGAATGCATGTAACACAAAATTATTTGTACAGCCTTATCTAGAGGTAAAGACCATATAACCAAAGATATCCAAAGTCTGTAAACTGATTAATTAATAAATAGTCCAAAAATAATAGACCATTGATAACCAAGCCAAACACTGAGTGGTATTGATATGTGTCAGAGTGTGTGGTGTGCCTGTGAAAGATATTGAAACACAAGTTAGACAATAATTGAGCGCCTCGTGGGAAAACCAACAATCTGCATATGCAAAAACAAAGATGCAGATCAGCTTCGCAGTAACTGCGAAGCTGATTAGCGCCTTTGTTTTCTCTACAGGGATAGTACAATTCCTCTACTTTCTAAATCTGAAATTTCCTGTCTCTAGCCATCTTCAGTGCTTGTACAGCTCGGTTGTGTCGGACCTGTTCGGAAACCACATTGTTGGTTTTCCTACGAGGCGGCTCAATTTATGTTTTACCTTTCCTGTGTATTGATTCAGTATCACTCCCCTCCTCCCCAGCTACAGGTGACGGTGGCTTCATCACAGGAGCTCCACCTATCTTCCTCGCTAACTCGGACGCAAAATCAACCAGTCCTGAAGGCTGTGCCTGCAAAATTTATCACTAGAGTTAATACAATTTAAAAAGCAACTTTAAACCAGTTTACTCACTGCAAAAATCAATTTGATAGACTATGTGAATGTGAAATCCAGCTGTCAGACAAGCCTGAGCATTTACCAAAATGAGTCTTCACTGCTTGCCTACTATGTAATACTCTGCTTATCAACCTGTTAACTACATGTCTGCTAGAGCACAGTTTGGTTATAACCATTTATCATATGACGTCGCTCTTTTCCAGTGGATAACGTCATGCCATAAAAATCATATCACCACATGTGTATTAACAAATTGCGGGAATACATAACGCAATTGATGACGTCCATAACAACAATGTAAATTTTCATTGAAAATATGTCCACTATGAAGGCGATAAAATCCTATTTTAAAAGTCATATGATAAAACGAATCTTACACTCATGGTCATTTCATATGAAATTTATTAAACGCGCCGAAGGCTCGTTTAATAAATTTCATATGAAATGACCACTCGTGCAAGATTCTCTATTGGCTAGACACCAAATGGTCTAATTTTACTCTACTTATACCACACTCTGCATGCCAATTATCAATATTTGACCAACGCCGGAGTGAAATAGCTAACTCCGAGGCAATAGCCAACGCCTGAGGAACAGCGTGTAAAGGGTTGTCAGATAAACCATGAAATATTTTATAGAGCATGGGGATAATGCATTTGTTATGATAAGTTAGTGTAGTAAGATGGTCTTGCTTCCATATAAAATTTATAAAATGTAACAATACATTGTCTGGAACATATAAAATACAAGAAAGCATGCACGATTTTGTGATTTTGACTGTCAAGATTGATTTAGAAGTCAACAATTCTTTAAAGTCAAAAATTTTCATTCTCTATTCACGCTATAATTTATGACTCGCTGTACAAACTATTTTAATTAAAACTCATTTCTGACGAAGCGTTTAGATATTATTCACCACCAAAGACCCCTTGTGGAAAAAGGAATGGGATCGCCAACGCCGGAGGAAGATTACATATGGACATGGCGAACGCCTGAGGATGATAACGTTTGCAGAGAATGCTGATTCAAAACAAAAAATAGTTTTTACTCTACATTGTCGTTGAAGTCCTTGTCACGAGCATTGATATTTATTTCTGAAATTGATTTTATAACTGTCAAGCATATTTTCACTGTTCACAATATCTAATGTTATTTCAGAGCACTAAAAAAGCTATAATTCCTAATTAGCATCGTAGACTTGCGGCACATATTTATTGTTATAAATATGAATTATACGCCTGTACCGATTGGTCAAATATTTCATTTATAGCGGTAAATCTGTGATGCATAGAACTTATAACCATTATTAAGTCTTTGGTAAGTATGGAGATAGTAAAAATTTCCAAGGACAGCTACATATAAATATCATTATAGGGTCCTGCCAAATTTCGAACTGATTCCTGTTTTCTGCAGAAATCAAGATCTGATCTAAATAAAGAAAATAGGGTGGTAGCAACAGTATTTGGCAGATACGGTATATACGGTACATCTCTATAATGATACATACGTGCACGCACGTGCATGGTTATGGAAATACCCTGAATGCCGATTTAAGCACATACGAATACCCATTACCGTGTTTTGATAACAGCATTACTATTCATATTCAAATAGTATCGCATGAACATATAAGTTCTGCATAGTTACTCGTTAGTGTCTTCGTGTACAAAAAAAAAACATTTTTATGATACACTACGAATTTGAAAAACATGGAACTGAAACGTGCGCGCGCAATCCCATGCCACAAGGTAAGCGTATTGTAGTAGATTATAGGCATTACAGATCAGTATAGGGTGAATGTAAATATTATTTCTTGATAAAAAGACCATCAAATCTTGAGAACAAAATTGGGCGTCGTGTTGGTCTTATCTCTTCGGCTGCAGTCGAATCTTACTCCGGCATTAACGTTACCATCATTTCCTCACGAAAGAGGGTCTGTTAATTAAATGCTTGAAAATGTTCAAAATATACCAAATACAAGCGTGCTTCGGTTCTGTTAATATCAGATAAACATTGTTTCTTCCATATACACAATTTCATAAGTCAAGCATTTATTAGCTTGTCTACATATACCTCGTGAAGTGTAAATCAACGGAAAACGGAAAAGAGGCCAGCAGTTGACCATACCTACGATATGCACATTCTTATATTCTTTTCTTTGTTTTTCTATAAAGATTATGAATTACATGCCGTATTAGCGGTAAAATTAAACTTTAATTTCTTCGTACACTGGACGCCAAAGCTTTTAAACACAAATATGCCCCATCGTTGGTCGTACCCATTCAATCGGTTCCTCCGGCGACGATCGTATCATACTCCGGCGTAGACGTTACCCTCATTTTCTCACTTAAAACAGTCTCCCGTTTAAATGATGCAAAATGACCAGAGAATACTATATAGGGGTGTGTTATTGTTTTAGTTTGGACTGTCAGTGGTTGTTGCTTTTATATGTGCACGGTCGATCATACATCTGCTCACAGAAACACGCAAATTGACTGATTTATGTTGATAGTTGTGTAAAGCACATTGTGCTTACTTTAATCAAGTATACGGATATGGTTTCACATGAAACTAATGTGGAACATTTGTTAAACATGAAATAAAGCTATAAAAATAAGCGAAACTCGAGTAAAGGCGCATTTCTACTTCATTTTTGCAAGTTTTCAAGAAACACACTCACCATATTCCTCAGCCGTTGGCTATTGCCTCGGAGTTAGCTATTTCACTCCGGCGTTGGTCAAATATCAATATTTGGCATGCAGAGTGTGTATACATCAATATCCTGTAGTCTCATTATCACGGATCAAATGATGCTACCGGTGCTGTTGTCCGAGTCATTTGTATATCATTCCATGCAAAATGTTGCTGTCAGCCGAGTATATCGACAGCCGTATCATGACTTGGACAAGTATCATATTTTCGGCCGTTGACCATATACTCGGACGACAGCAGGGTTTTGCATGTTATGGTATACAAATGACTCAGACAACAGCACAGGTAGCATCCTTTGAATTACCCCTGTGATTATAACACAGACTGGATTGTTAAACACAGGCCAGGGGATAGGACTGGTGAGGTTTTGGTCTTTTCATCCAAAAAACCCCAACAAGTAAACTGATGCATTTAAATAATGCAACACTTATTATCATTTGCTTGAAACTGATTTAAAGTTAAACGAAATCATAAAATAAGCAAAGAATCATGAATCTTAACACCATACACAATATTACATGTAAATCCATAAATTTGTTCGCTGAATTCTTTACTTAAACTGCTTTCTTCAACTTTTCTATAGAAAACCTAAAGGGCCTGTCACACACTCACGAGTTCAAGCCCCGACATGCTACGAGTTGGTACGAGTTATAAGTCGCCACTTGTCGCGCGAGTTGACACGAGTTTTGTTGAAAAAGTTAAAAAGCTGTCACACACTCACGAGTTGAAGCTACGAGTTAGCGCAAATCATAACTCGCCGCTTGTCGCGCGAGTTGCTACGAGTTGTAATGCCCTACGAGTTCTACACGACATCCCTACGATATAAGTCGTGGGAACTCGCGGATACTCGTAGGAATGTCGTAGTAAACTCGTGAGATGTCGTAGGAACTCGTGAGAAATCTCCTTCAAAATTGTAGCAACTTGTAGGTATCTCGTAGCAACTCGTAGGTATCTCATAGGCAACTCGCCATGTTTGACAAGACGCCGAGAATGCACGACATCCCACAACATTACTACGAGTTCTGTACGACAAGCTACAAGATCAGTACGAGTTATGCTCCGCCCATGCCCCGCCCACTTTAAGACGGCCAGTTGCTACGACTTGCTACGAGAATTTTATCTCGTAGCTCTTCCACGACATGCTACGAGTTGGGAAGACTTCTGTACGACAACCGCTGACATAGGGCGAGTTCTCTACCAGTTGCTAAGAGTTCACCAAAAAAGTGGGCGGAGCTTAACTCTTAGGTCCAACTCGTGAGTGTCTGACAGGGGCTTAACAGTGGCTACAAGAAAGGGACCTTGTGAAAGCAAATTATCGCTGGTGATAGCTAACAACCTAAAGTACTTTCTTTCAATGTCATTTGAGTCACTAGCGTTTTTTGCTGACGTCAAATGAAAAGTGCTCAAAACACAGAGGCATTCGATCACAGCACAAAAGGTTATAAGGATCTTATGTTAGTCCAGTGCATATATATTGTGTTCCAAAAGTTTGAATTTGTTTCAATTTTACATGCAAAAAATAAGTTTTCTTCATACATGTTAAACTGATGTAATTACCACATGAAAGCCAGCCAACAATATTCGTTTTTGTGTTTCTTTCCAGAAATCATGTTGGACCTACAGAAATATTTTCTTCCCCATTGATCTATTATGGTATGCTATTTATTTTTGTTTGTATGGCCTTAATCATGGACACTGTCATTTTGTGTTGTTTGTTTTTGGTATTGAAGCAGACTGATTGTACTTTTCAGTTCAATACTTTCTGAAAAATCCTGTATTCTGAGAGGAAGAAAAGACAAGGCAAGAGTTGCATTTTTAAAGTCCTTGGGTATAGTTCCTCTGCTGGGACTTTCATTTGGAGAAACACCTGCCAATTTCCCATGCAGTATATGTTTGTTACTTTGTGCTGCTGTTTTTGTATATACATGTATAGTGCAAAAGGCTGGCAAAAGGAGGGACACAGGACATATTCAAAAATGAATGGTGTTTTTAATGCAACTCTTTGTTGTGTTTTGATTTTGTTTGTTTGTGTTGAGGCTTAACGTCCCAGTCAACAATTTCTCAGTCATGCCCCTCCTTTTGCCAGGGGATAGTGGCGGTAGCAGTTATGAGCAAAGGATTGCCTTTTGCACTGTGCATGTATATACAAAAACAGCAGCACAAAGTAACAAACTTATACTGCATGTTTTGACTTTATTTGAACACAATCAAATACCTATGTGTAAATTGTGTATGTTGGTTATATGATGATGAGAACACTAAAGGAGACTTAAGTTACCTGTTGTTTTTGGTCTCCCTCTGACCCCTCACTGTCAGTATCTCCCTCACTGCCCGACTGTTGTTGTTGTTGTGAGGAGCCAAACAGACTGCCATCACTGTCACTCTCTTCATCACTCTACAACAATTAAAATTATAACAAAGGATATATTGTCTTACAGTCCAACCTCATTATACACTGAAGAGCTTTCAAAATGCAAAAGATTCTATTCAAATATTTTGCATATTTGTAGTAGTTCGATTTCAATGAAATTTCACAAACATTCTAATATGACGCTATTGTTTTTCCCATTGAACCTAATGGAAACGTCACCGTGTGCAAATTAACAATAATTCACCGTAAACTAAATAATGCACGTAAGGTGGCGTTTTTGTGATGTGGCACATAAACATTCATGTCCGCCAAGAATGAGTCCACTGGTAAACATTTTAAAATGTATGCATTTATTTATTAGTCATGTTAGAATTGAAATAATTTTACTTCTCGGTGAAATATCTTTGATTAACGCGTGATGTTGCCGGGCAGATGCGATATTTAATTCACTCCAGCTGTGCTGTTGTGAATTAATACATCCCAATCTGCCCTCCAACATCCCTCGTTAATCACGATATTTCACCGTAAAGTAAAATTATTTCTTAATTAACATTGATATGTATGCAAACTATGTTGTGAATTTCGTATCAAAATGATGAGTATTGTGAGAGTTACAGTTTTAGATATAGCAATACCCCTAAAATCCAAAAATGCAAAGTTATATTCAGCATGATTACAATTTGCCCCTTGGCATACAGAGCATCACCTTCTTATTAAAAGCGCAAGTTTTATCAATTGCACTGATTGTCTGGCACTGATGCTAGCTTGTTTGAATGGTCATGGTCGACATACTTTTGATGTAATTCAGCGCCGAACGTCAATTATCTTGAGAAATTAGCGAATTCACATAAAATGCTCGGCTGATCAGACCGGCATCAACCTTTCACTGTCCAAGTAGCCTTTGAGGGAATGCTGAGGTGCCAAATAGTTGAACTAAAGCAAAATTGATGTCACGTGACGTCACATATACGTCATCAAGATTGTTAAACTCCAATTGTGCCGGATAATTTATTATCGAAGATCTGTAGAACGATCAAAAAAGAGACAAAACTAATGTGTTTTTCATATATGGACTGCCACAAGCTTCATATGAAATGGTAAAATATTTTTCTCTGTTAATTCTAAGAGACGCAACATGGCAAAAAGTGTTAAATGACTTTTGATTGCTGGGGGTGGTCAGTGCCTTTTAAAATATCTGTTTCATGTGAAAATAGAAGTAGAGTACCGCTACCGACCCCTTTTACCTGTTCAGGAATACTAAAGATGTTGTTTGTGCAAAAAAATACTAATTTTCGTTTTTTTTTTGTTTTTTTTTTGTTTTGCTTTGTTTTTGTTTTGTTTTTTTGGCATTTTTAAAGCTCTTGAGTGTAACACGCCTTACTATAATGAGATTTTCAATAAAACATGGCCATGTCATGGCTTCCAAATTGATTATTCTGCTACAGTTTATTGATAGCAACCTCACTATAACTTACAACATGGTCTGTCTCTATGAACAACAGAGATAGTTATAATGAGGTTCACCTGTACTTATCTTTGCTGATAGATAATCCAGAGCCATCTGAATTTTAGAATATAAAATCAGTTCACTTTGTTTCATATGTTGCATTATGTATCTTTATGGCATTTGTTATCTAAATAATCCAATATCTTATGGAAACATTTGTATGATCTGTTAGCAGGTACCTGTGAGAGTTTTCTGGTAATTTTCTTGTCTTTTGGTTGTTCAGTTTCTGATTCTGATTCACTACTGGAATACTGCAGGTAGAACACAATACAACATTGAACATGCAGGTAAAAAAAAAAAGATTATTTTACCATACTAACTACTGGAAAGTTAGCACAGAAGGACCAAAAAATACAATAAAATTTAGAATCCTAAGCTCGAAACCAGGTCCCGAGGTTATAACACCTTTCTCATGCTCAATTCAGCTGAGCATAAACTTTAAACTGCCCATAAATACAAAAATAGTCCAAATATATTGAAATTGAAGATTTAGAATGCCAAAGTCTGTAATTTATCCTGCTAATAAATGTTTTAAAATGCCAACAATTGTTGGCATTTTAACATTTATGGGCAGGATAAATTTTAGTCTCAGCTGAGCTGAGCAGGTAAAAAGTTTTATAACCTGCTGGCCAGGCAGGAAAGAAATGACAATACAAGGCACCAAATAAATTTGAACAACAAGAATAAAGGTGACTACTGTCTGTACACATTCTATCAGAAACTGCCTCTTTCAAATGCACACTTTTCTGAAACACTCCTGCAAATTATGGTGCTGTCATCCTCTTGCATTCCAAAGGAATTTAAAAATGCTGCAAGAATCAAGACAATAGTTTTAAAGATTCTATGCCCAAAGTTCACCATGAATAGGCATTTGCATGTACAAGTGAGGTAATCAAAAGATGAATTTAAGCATATCTGTGAAATCTTTGGACCTCAGTTATGTACATTGTTCAATTTTGCTTTAGTTTTGGTGCATTTTAAATGATAAAAATCAATTTTATTTTGCATTGTGATAATATTACTTCCCTTGCTTTCATTTCTACAATGGAAAACTTTATTCAACATTATTTACTGATGTAAGATTTTTATATGTGAACCCATATTCAAAAATTTTAATCTACATATTTTTGAATGCAAAAGGTTGACAAAATCCTATTTTTAAGGTGTTCCATAAAAAAGTGTAATTTGAAAAAGACAATTTCCATTACAATAACTTGCCCATGCAATGTACAGTGATTTTTTAAGTTGTAAAAATTGAAAAAATTCAGTTGCAAATTTGTGATATTTTTCTTTATTTTTGCTCAAAACATAGATTGTTGGTACATGTTAGAACCGCCTTGTCGAGGCGGTTCTAACATTACCCACAATCTTTGTTTTATAACAAAAGTAAGAAAAATAGGTATACCCCTGCATACCCCAGTTTTTTATATAGAAGTGGGGTTATACATTTCATGGACATGTTTTCCTGATGCTAAAATATGGTGTAGGGACGGTAGTTCTGTCCACGCAAGGTAGCTGTCTGGCATCAAAGCAAAAACAAAGATAGTGAATGCAATTGAGAGGCAGACAAAGTAAAAATACAACTTTAAGATTAATCATAGTAGAACTGCCTTGAAACAGTCAGTAAATAAATTTAGAGAAGTTGTTAACTGATCAATACTGAAACACAATAAAATTTTACAACACTTAAGCACATGAAAGCATGTACAGAAGACCAGCTATAGGAAGTATCTGATGAAAGACCAACAAACATTATGTTTCAATAATTCCAACTTTGCCAATTTCCTACATTCTGACTGGTTGTTTGGAAGATTTAATACTTCGATAAAAGCAATGCGTAAGAATTTCACCTTAAAAACGGCACGACAATGTGGCATTTCTTCGAAGAAACATTGACGTCACCAAATCTAAACGTCAGAAAAACATTGGATGAACGCGTTTTGAAGGCGTCGCAATGAATATTTGGAATTTTTATTAACATGGACACTTTTTATCGCACCTGCTTATAGCAGGGTGCGATATAGGAGTTCAAATTTCCGTCCATCCGTACGTTCATTCGTCCGTCCGTTCGTTCGTTCGTTCGTTCGTCCGTCCGTCAACATTTACGTCAAAGTTTAGTTTTCTCGACATCAGAGATAGCTGCGAGTCTGAAACCTTGCATAGTAATTTTCCCTGACACACCCTTCAAGCATGCACCTTAACCCGGTGCCCTTGACCTATATTTCACGGTCCACTGACTTTGAAAATTTTTACGTCAAAGATTTGTCAACATTTACGTCGAAGTTTGGTTTTCTCGACATCAGAGATAGCTGCGAGTCTGAAACCTTGCATAGTAATTGTCCTTGACATGCCCTTCAAGCATGCACCTTAACCTGGTGCCCTTGACCTATATTTCACGGTCCACTGACTTTGAAAATTTTTACAACGGTTTGGTTTTCTCGACATCAGTGATAGCTGCAAGTCTGAAACCTTGCATAGTAATTGTCCTTGACATACCCTTCAAGCACGCACCTTAACCCGGTGCCCTTGACCTATATTTCACGGTCCACTGACTTTGAAAATTTTTATGTCGAAGTTCGGTTTTCTCGACATCAGAGATAGCTGCGAGTCTGAAACATTGCATAGTAATTGTCCTTGACATGCCCTTCAAGCACGCACCTTGACCCAGTGCCCTTGAACTATATTTCACGGTCTATTGACTTTGCCCGATGCAGGTGCGATATTGACCTCCGCGGAGTTCTTGTTCTTTTAACAGAACATTGTACGGTAAGTGTTTTAATCTTCTTGTTGTGTGTTGAAATTTGACGTTTGAATATTCAATGCCCCAGTTCAAAATAGATATTCTTTCTTTCAGCCCAGACGGCAATATTTTCTCCCAAAAGCACAATTTTGAATGATGGGGAGATGTTTTAAAGCTCCCGCTTTGACAACCTGCCTATAGCAAGCTAGTTTTAGCTTCTATTTATTGGGAGAAGTGAGTTTTATTTTTTGGAAAATTTCAAGATGGCTGCCTCATGAAGATCTGTTTTGCTCTATTTTCCTTACGCTGGCTTTAAAAATTTAAATCAATGTAGACTAATGCAGTGTAATGAGACAAAGTTGGAATTATCAGGAATGAATTATTATTTTTGTTGATTTTATCGATGTGTTAACTCAGGCGAATCACTCACAAACATTTTCATAAAGCCCTTCGGGCTTTATTTAGTTTGTGAGTGATTCGCCTGAGTTTATACATCAATACAATCAACTAAAATAATAATTCATTCCTATAGTAATGTTTCACTGTTTAAGTTATCCTCCACTTCTCCCTATCTCGGGTGTTGTGGTGTGTACCTGATCTGAGTGTATCTTGTCCTCTGTCTCAGCCTCGCTCTCACTCAGTGATCCGTGGTCAGACTCCTCATCTACAATATAATGCACCACTGACACTCAACTGACACTTACCTGATCTGAGTGTATCTTGTCCTCTGTCTCAGCCTCACTCTCACTCAGTGATCCGTGGTCAGACTCCTCATCTACAATATAATACATCACTGACACTCAACTGACACACAGCATGAGACAAACACTTGTCAACATATGACAAGAACATAGACACAGATGACCTGTGACAGATCAGTTCTTACTTTGTTTTCCCTTTATGGAATGTATGATTCCAATCATTCTTATATCCCATTTTTAAAGCTTTCAGCTTTCTTTTGTGACTCCACAAGCCAGTTTCAGTTGGATCTTGTTGGAAATCTTAAGGCTTAATCTCATGACAGTCTTGACAGAGCTCAACTAGCTTGCATTTTTTTCCTCTTTAGCAGTATAAGAGCAGACATAAAAACCAGAGGACCATTGGTCCTGAAAACGCTCACCTGAAGCCTGATCTTGGAGTATTAAGTCATAATGAAATGACCTTGACCTTGAATACCCACACACCTTTATTGACTTCATAAGTTGTCTGCATCTGCAAAGTTTCTGGTCTCAGGCTGCAATAGTTTCCAAAACCCAGTGATTTCTGAGAAAACCATAATTTTAATTTTGATATTTAAATGACCTTGGGCCAAGGTCAAGACATGACCTTGGCCTTCAGTAATTACTTACCTTCATTGACTCCATTAGTTGTCTGCATCTAGCAACTTTCAGGTCTCAGGCTGCAACAGTTTGTTTTTGCCTTTTCCCATGTAAAAGCCTATGTTTCCGAAATTGACCTTGCCGTAAAATAGGTCAAGGTCATTATAGGGTCATCATTTCAACAAACTATGATGGGCTGGAGTCCCAAATGCTACATACCAAGTTTCATGAAAATTGGCCTGCCGGTTCTGGAGAAGAAGATTTTTGAGTGTTTTTTACCATATATGGGCGTGACGGCCATCTTGGTCATGTGACCTGGATTTCGCGATCAAACTTTTGTCTCCCCTACCCATGGATGCTCCACATAAAATTTCACTTTGATTGGCCGCGCAGTTTCAGAGAAGAAGATCTTTGAAAAGTGTGTATGGACAACAGACTGGCCAAGGTCACGAGATGACCTTGACCTATATTAATCACATACCTTCATCTACTCCATTAGTTGTTTGCATCTACCACTTTTCAGGCCTCGGGCTGCAATAGTTTTCAAAAAATCCATAGTTTTCACTTTTTCCTATGTTTCCAAATTTGACCTTGCCGTAAAATAGGTCAAGGTCATCCAAGGGTCATCATTTTATCAAACTATGATGGGCTGAGGTCCTCGATGCTACATACCAAGTTTCGTGGAAATCGACCCACTGGTTCTGGAGAAGAAGATTTTTGAATGGTTTTTACCATATATGGGCGTGGCGGCCATCTTGGTCATGTGACCTGGATTTCGCGATCAAACTTTCGTCTCCCCTACCAATGGATGCTCCGCATAAAATTTCATTTTGATTGGCCAAGCAGTTTCAGAGAAGAAGATCTTTGAAAAGTGTGTATGGACAACAGACTGGCCAAGGTCAAGAGATGACCTTGACCTATATTAATCACATACCTTCATCCACTCCATTAGTTGTTTGCATCTACCACTTTTCAGGCCTCAGGCTGCAATAGTTTTCAAAAAATCCATAGTTTTCACTTTTTCCCATGTTTTTCCTATGTTTCCAAATTTGACCTTGCCGTAAAATAGGTCATGGTCATCCAAGGGTCATCATTTTATCAAACTACGATGGGCTGAAGTCCCCGATGCTACATGCCAAGTTTCGTGGAAATCGGCCCACCGGTTCTGGAAAAGAAGATTTTTGAAGGGTTTTTACCATATATGGGCGTGGCGGCCATCTTGGTCATGTGACCTGGATTTCGTGATCAAACTTGAAATGCCACTACCCAAGGAGGCTCCACATAGAATTTCAACTAGATCGGCCAAGCGGTTTCAGAGAAGAAGATCTTTGAAATTGTGGACGACGGACGGACGACGGACGGACGCTGGATCATAGCCATCCTATAAGCTCACCTTGTGAGCCTTCGGCTCAGGTGAGCTAAAAATAGGCAAGCCAAATGTAATGTTTAAGCTTGGGAACTCCGTCAGACTAGCAACGTTCAAAATGGACATTATTATGCTATTATCAGATTATTATGCTAGGCAATGAAAGGCTACCAGGACACACGGCAATGTGACATCATAGAGGCATCGATTCCTTGCCAGCATAAAACTTTTAGGCTTGACAAAAAAGCGATGGACCCTTGGATGAGTATCAAACAATTTGACCTGCAACATCCTGCGTGGTGTGGGCTCAAGAAGATCATAGACATCGTCCATATGGTTTCATCCTTTTAACTTCAGCCGTGAAAATAACAGCTTAATTAGCAATTCACAAGTTCAGACATCTCCAAAATCAGTTGTCAAAGACAAGTAATTGACAGTCCACAACAGTCATCCAGGTGCAATTTAAATAAATAAAAAAAATGTTCATTATCTTTAAAATAGTCAAAAAGTGATCAAAGGTGTCAAACAATTGCCTTGGTCTGTTTCATTATTTTCAAACAACCAATGAAATTTTTGAAAAGAGAAATCAACATCTGTGAATTCCATCTTACTGTGGCCAATCAGAGATAACTATAAGGTGATGGTGTACATTTCAGATTGATACAGATATTGGACAGAAAATGAGCCGCCTCATGGGAAAACCGACAATCTGCATATGCGAAAACAAAGACGCAGATCAGCTTCGCGGTACCACGAAGTTGATCAGCACCTTTGTTTTCGCTACACGGATAGTACACTTCCTCATCTTTTTAAATCTGAAATTTTAAGGTTCTTGTCATCTTCTGTGCTTGTAAAGGCCGGTTTGTGTTGGACCTGTTCGGAAACCATATTGTTGGTTTTTCCATGAGGCGGCTCAAATGTCAATTTCATCTGTTGACAACTAGTATAGAGATGTTTGAAACACCTGGATTGCTAAGCTGCTATTTGCCTGATTGTAACATAAGCATGCAAGCTTTGTAACTTCCTATGTTACGTTATGTATGAGCTACTATAGTGCCCATCCAATATTTGAGCCACCCCATGGGTAAACCAACAATCTGCATAGGCAAAAACAAAGGCACAGATCAGCTTCGCAGTTAGCTGATCAGTGCCTTTGTTTTTGCTACACAGATAGTACAATTCCTCTTCTACTTAAATCCGAAATTTCAAGCTTCTAGCTCTTTTCTGTGACTGCACAGACCGGTTTATGTCGGACCTGATCGGAAACCACATTGTTGGTTTTTCCACGAGGCGGCTCATTTTACTATGCACAAGCAACTATAGTACCGACCTGACACATCTTCAATACCAACATTGTCATCTTCCATAAAGTTGGCTGAGCCAATCAGATACGGCAGAGCTCGTAGAACATAGGGATCCTGCAAAAATTTAAGGACTGAAATTCAGATTTTTAGCTTTCAATAGATGGTGAGAAACATTAGACTGTTTAAATGTCTATGAAGCCCAAAGGGATCTCAGAGACATTAAACTGAACATGTTTTCATTGTCCAGTGGAAGCTAAAATCTGTTATTAATTTAAGTCCCTTGATAAAAGTTATGCACCAAAAGTAGTTGGGAAATAACTATGATAAAAAAAGAAAACAACTAGACTTGTAGTTTGATCTCTTTCATCATAAATTCTTATACTTACATTTTATCATTCAAGTATCAAATTTTTTTATTTCCAAGAACTACAACAATTATCAACACACATCTTTGAAATCAAAACAGAAATAAGGAAATTAACAAATAGGCAATATAAAAATAAGAACAAACGGTAAACACAGAGAACAGTTATATCTAAAAAGTTTTCTGACCCTGATGAAAACGTTCATATACTGATTACTTTTTTCTTCAGTTGTGCAAGAAAGATAATGCTTATAGGAAATGATCTGAGTACAAGATTTATGTCTATTTTGTACATTACTCTATTGTATCATGTATTTGAAGTAATCAAAATTAAGTTATAACCAAAGATACTGGTGGTATGAATAATTGCCCTACCTTAGCCTCTAGGATAGGATCCACTCTGTAGGTGTCCTTGTCAAAGATACTGGTGGTATGAATAATTGCCCTACCTTAGCCTCTAGGATAGGATCCACTCTGTAGGTGTCCTTGTCAAAGATACTGGTGGTATGAATAATTGCCCTACCTTAGCCTCTAGGATAGGATCCACTCTATAGGAGGTGTCCTCGTCAAAGATACTGGTGGTATGAATAATTGCCTTATCTTAGCCTCTAGGATAGGATCCACTCTGTAGGAGGTGTCCTTGTCAAAGATAATGATGGTATGAATAATTGCCCTACCTTAGCCTCTAGGATAGGATCCACTCTGCAGGAGGCGTCCTCGTCAAAGATACTGGTGGTATGAATAAGTGCCCTACCTTAGCCTCTAGGATAGGATCCACTCTGTAGGAGGTGTCCTTGTCAAAGATAATGATGGTATGAATAATTGCCCTACCTTAGCCTCTAGGATAGGATCCACTCTGTAGGAGGTGTCCTCAACAAAGATAATGATGGTATGAATAATTGCCCTACCTTAGCCTCTAGGATAGGATCCACTCTGCAGGAGGCGTCCTCGTCAAAGATAATGGTGGTATGAATAATTGCCCAACCTTAGCCTCTAGGATAGGATCCACTCTGTAGGAGGTGTCCTCATCAAAGATAATGATGGTATGAATAATTGCCCTACCTTAGCCTCTAGGATAGGATCCACTCTGTAGGAGGTGTCCTTGTCAAAGATAATGATGGTATGAATAATTGCCCTACCTTAGCCTCTAGCATAGGATCCACTCTGTAGGAGGTGTCCTCATCAAAGATAATGATGGTATGAATAATTGCCCTACCTTAGCCTCTAGGATAGGATCCACTCTGTAGGAGGTGTCCTCATCAAAGATAATGGTGGTATGAATAATTGCCTTACCTTAGCCTCTAGGATAGGATCCACTCTGTAGGAGGTGTCCTTGTCAAAGATAATGGTGGTATGAATAATTGCCCTGCCTTAGCCTCTAGCATAGGATCCACTCTGTAGGAGGTGTCCTCATCAAAGATAATGATGGTATGAATAATTGCACTACCTTAGCCTCTAGCATAGGATCCACTCTGTAGGGTACACACTACTAAATATTCATGAGTACTCGCCCCGCCTTTTTCGGGGAGAGCATTTACTTTGTATTAGAGACAAAAATGACGTCACCTGTCAATAATCGTTGATTGATTTCCGCTGTGAAGTGTTTGTTTTAAAACTTGAAACATGCGCCGTTTCCAATGCCATGTTTTAGTCGATAAATCCCGGTATCGGATGGGAACGGGACAGACTTTTCTGCATGAACCCCTCTGAAGACCCACCCGCATTACGAAACATGGTTTCTGAGGGTGCTTCCGTTTAACGGGACATAGCTTTGAATTGAGTAGGTAAACATGCTATTAATTTTCATTTAAATTAATGGGCTATGATGAACGTTTAAAATGAGACCAGTCTTGTGAATTTTGTATGTCTAGTTTTCGAGCTAGGTGACAAAACGTTAACATTGTCACCTATGGAAAACCTAATGGTGAAATGCAACCTAAAGGGAGATTGCCGAGACAGACTATTGCTTGGCTTTTCCTCTCTCTTGCGAAAATTACTGACTACAGCCGGTATGTATCTCTTCTTTTCTGGAAAACACTCTCTTCTCAATGAAATCCATACACAGAGTCCATGAGAAAGCGAAAAATTCATTGATTTTAGTGTCATTTTTGTAATGGGGTTCAAGCACTCGTTTTGTGGTTCCTACAGTCTTTCACGTTGGGGTAGGGGGTGGGGATAAAGAAATGGCAAAGTGGCTCTTGTTGTTAATACTATGTAACAGCCAAGTTTTCCTGGAACGAAAGCAGTGTCATGTGGCTGTAACAAAATGCGACTTGGTAACGTAGAAACTAATTTGATGTCGAAACTCGGCTTCAAGCAGAATCAAGCATCTACTGAGAACAGGCTTATTCGTGGCCTACTTATACATAAAATGTCATATTGCCAGTAAATCATTTGTCTCGTAAAGCTTGGGTTCGCTGTTTTACTATGATTCATGTGAGTTTTACGCATTTTCACAGTCACATGGCTCATTTACCCCTTATTATGCATGGTTGCTATGGAAAATTCGTTGTTTTACAATTTTCCACAATAAAATGGGGTATACCTAGAAAAAGTATGTCTGTAATACCAAAAATACGTGGCTGGAACATTTCATCTGACATTTTGCATTGTCTAAATATTCGTGTAACATTCTGAAGAATAAAATGATACATTAATATAATACAATGCGAATTAGGTTAGATTTACTCATCATTATTTCTCAAAATCGCAGATTAGAACAAATACGCTAAAATGAGGTGGGTGAGCATGTTTGCGAGTAAATGATTTGTATTGTAACGAGTGTATGTGCTGTTTTACAAGGAATCATGTGTGTTTTCACATTTAGACAGTGATGTGGATCGTTTTACCTGTCATAACGCATGGTTGCTATGGAAAATACGCATTTCCAATTTTCTTCGATAAATTGGGGGTATACCTAGAAAATGTATGCTAATTATTGTGCACATGCGTTTTTTGAACATTTTATCTGATGTTTTGTGTTGTACACATATTTATGCAACATGTTGGAGAATAACATGATGCATAAATGGAATACAATACAAATTAGGGTCGATTTTCTTATCAGTATTTCTCAAAATCGCAAATTCAAGCCACTTGGTAAAAATGAGGTGGGTGGGCATGCTTAATTGGCCATAATCGGAAAACCAGTTAACCGATGTCACTCAAACTTTGCATAAATGCTACACATATAGTGAGTTTGCACAAAATACGTTCCTTCGATGGAATACAGCAAATTAAGGAATCAATTTAGGGTACACACTACTAAATATTCATGAGTACTCGCCCCGCCTTTTTCGGGGAGAGCATTTACTTTGTATTAGAGACAAAAATGATGTCACCTGTCAATAATCGTTGATTGATTTCTGCTGTGAAGTGTTTGTTTTAAAACTTGAAACATGCGCCGTTTCGAATGCCATGTTTTAGTCGATAAATCCCGGTATCGGATGGGAACGGGACAGACTTTTCTGCATGAACCCCTCTGAAGACCCACCCGCAATACGAAACATGGTTTCTGAGGGTGCTTCCGTTTAACGGGACATAGCTTTGAATTGAGTAGGTTAACATGCTATTAATTTTCATTTAAATTAATGGGCCATGATGAACGTTTAAAATGAGACCAGTCTTGTGAATTTTGTATGTCTAGTTTTCGAGCTAGGTGACAAAACGTTAACATTGTCACCTATGGAAAACCTAATGGTGAAATGCAACCTGTAGGTGTCCTCGTCAAAGATAATGGTGGTATGAATAATTGCCCTACCTTAGCCTCTAGGATAGGATCCACTCTGTAGGAGGTGTCCTTGTCAAAGATAATGGTGGTATGAATAATTGCCCAACCTTAGCCTCTAGGATAGGATCCACCCTGTAGGAGGTGTCCTTGTCAAAGATAATGATGGTATGAATAATTGCCCTACCTTAGCCTCAAGGATAGGATCCACTCTGTAGGAGGTGTCCTCGTCAAAGATGATGGTGGTATGAATAATTGCCCTACCTTAGCCTCTAGGATAGGATCCACTCTGTAGGAGGTGTCCTTGTCAAAGATAATGGTGGTATGAATAATTGCCCAACCTTAGCCTCTAGGATAGGATCCACCCTGTAGGAGGTGTCCTTGTCAAAGATAATGATGGTATGAATAATTGCCCTACCTTAGCCTCAAGGATAGGATCCACTCTGTAGGAGGTGTCCTCGTCAAAGATGATGGTGGTATGAATAATTGCCCTACCTTAGCCTCTAGGATAGGATCCACTCTGTAGGAGGTGTCCTCGTCGTCGCTGTCAGAGTTGTCTATGTTAGTGTCCAACTTCTCAAACGCATCCTCTATAACATTCACTCCTAGAGATATAGCCTCTGTCACCTTTGGTATCAGCTCCAACTCCCGCTGTTCTCTTGTCTTCTCCTGAAAGGAAACAAGTTTGGCAATCACAATGCATTTGATTTAAAACTGTACAGTTTGGCAAAATTAATCTGTTGGTTCCATCCATATATTGCATAAAAAGTACACAGTTTTCCAGCAGATGCATTTAGTTACGTCCGTAACGGAGTAACAAACGTAACGAAGGATATAAACCAAACTACTTACAGACCCACACATCTTAAATAGACTAATCATACAGCTGCAGATATCACATATTCATAGGAATGATTTGATGGAATGTAACGTAACATAACGAAACTTCTTGAAAACGTCAAAAAAAATTGGGACATCTTCTCCTGTGTAACGATCGGAACAAATGTAACAAAGGGAGTTTCAATGATAATACAGGCATCTCTGAGTCCAGCACTATATGTAAAGAGAGTAACAATGGATTCTGGTGGGTGTATAAATCACTGTAACGAAACGTAACAAAAAAGTAAAAAAAATTGGGGACATCTTTTCTCATATAACGATCGGAACAAATGTAACAACAGGGCCGTCGCTGCGTTTTAAAAAGTGCCGAAGGCTCGAGAGGGGGAGAGCACGAGAGGGGGGTTAGCCCTCTCTCGTAAGGGGGGTTCGGGGGATCTCCCCCAAGAAAATTTTGATAAATTGGTGCCTCTAAACGCGTTCTGAGTGCGTTTTGGGGTCAGAGTTTCGAGCGTTTTTGCTAACAAAAATGACCGAAATTCAGACACTTTAAATTGGAAGATTAATCAGAAAAACAGTTCTTTATAACGACTATTTCGACCCCTTTGCAAGTCTCATCAGGCGGTGGCCTACTCTCAAACAAAGACGGATTAAAACTTTTCACACCGAATGTACGTTGTGGGAACCGAAAAGTTTTAGGGTGATCTGGAACGGGCGGCACTTGCATATCCATAATGGAATTACATTGACACATTACTATTAACATATTAAAATACACATGCATGCAAATTCACAATGTTTTTTTTTATATTAATTATTTGCCAGCCCAGACAACATTATCTTTGATACACTACATTTCGAGATTAACAGTGTTAACTTTTATTATGCCATTGTGGCATACAAAATAAAAAAAATGAAGACTATGTATTAAAAGGCAACGATTTAATAACAACTCTAATCTATTAATCCTAAAATCCAATCAAATAGGTGTCATTTTAATGACCACAATGTTTTGACATGCCTCGTCATTCCTGTGATGTTTGTTTTCGCACCTTTGCCTTGATGACACGAGTTTCGGGTGTTGATGATAATTTCATGAATAAGCCACAACTCGTTCAAGATGAGACGATTAGAAGAACAAAGACATGTAAGCACTGCTGCGGCGATCGTTAAAAGTGGTACGGCGAATACCATGGTCGGCCAAAAAAAGTGGTCCGGCACTCGCCGGACCTGCCGCATCGGCGATGACGGCCTTGAACAAAGGGAGTTTCAATGATAAGGCCTGCATCCCTGTGTCCAGCACTATGTAACGAGAGTAACGATGGATTCTGGTGGGTGTATAAATCACTGTAACGAAACATAACAAAAAAAGTAAAAAAAATTGGGGACATCTTTTCTCATATAACGATCGGAACAAATGTAACAAAGGGAGTTTCAATGATAAGGCCTGCATCTCTGTGTCCAGCACTATGTAACAAGAGTAACAATGGATTCTGGTGGGTGTATAAATCACTGTAACAAAACGTAACGAAAAAGTAAAAATAAATTGGGGCATCTTTTCTCATGTAACGGTCGGAACAAATGTAACAAAGGGAGTTTCAATGATAATACAGGTATCTTTGTGTCCAGCACTACATAACAAGAGTAACAATGGATTCTGGTGGGTGTATAAATCACTGTAACGAAACGTAACAAGTCCAAAAAGTCCAAAAAATTTGGGGCATCTTTTCTCATGTTACGATCAGAACAAATGTAACAAAGGGAGTTTCAATGATAATACAAGCATCTCTGAGTCCAATACTATGTAACGAGAGTAACGATGGATTGTGGTGGGTGTATAAATCACTGTAACGAAATGTAACGAAAAAGTCCAAAAAAATTCGGGACATCTTTTCTCATGTAACGATCAGAACAAATGTAACAAAGGGAGTTTCAATGATAAGGCCTGCATCTCTGTGTCCAATACTATGTAACGAGAGTAACGATGGATTGTGGAGGGTGTATAAATCACTGTAACGAAATGTAACGAAAAAGTCCAAAAAAATTCGGGACATCTTTTCTCATGTAACGATCGGAACAAATGTAACAAAGGGAGTTTCAATGATAAGGCCTGCATCTCTGAGTCCAATACTATGTAACGAGAGTAACGATGGATTGTGGTGGGTGTATAAATCACTGTAATGAAATGTAACGAAAAAGTCCAAAAAAATTCGGGACATCTTTTCTCATGTAACGATCGGAACAAATGTAACAAAGGGAGTTTCAATGATAAGGCCTGCATCTCTGTGTCCAATACTATGTAACGAGAGTAACGATGGATTGTGGTGGGTGTATAAATCACTGTAATGAAATGTAACGAAAAAGTCCAAAAAAATTCGGGACATCTTTTCTCATGTAACGATCGGAACAAATGTAACAAAGGGAGTTTCAATGATAAGGCCTGCATCTCTGAGTCCAATACTATGTAACGAGAGTAACGATGGATTGTGGTGGATGTATAAATCACTGTAACGAAATGTAACGAAAAAGTCCAAAAAAATTCGGGACATCTTTTCTCATGTAACGATCGGAACAAATGTAACAAAGGGAGTTTCAATGATAAGGCCTGCATCTCTGTGTCCAGCACCATGTAACCAGAGTAACGATGGATTGTGGTGGGTGTATAAATCACTGTAATGAAATGTAACGAAAAAGTCCAAAAAAATTCGGGACATCTTTTCTCATGTAACGATCGGAACAAATGTAACAAAGGGAGTTTCAATGATAAGGCCTGCATCTCTGTGTCCAATACTATGTAACGAGAGTAACGATGGATTGTGGTGGGTGTATAAATCACTGTAACGAAATGTAACGAAAAAGTCCAAAAAAATTCGGGACATCTTTTCTCATGTAACGATCGGAACAAATGTAACAAAGGGAGTTTCAATGATAAGGCCTGCATCTCTGAGTCCAATACTATGTAACGAGAGTAACGATGGATTGTGGTGGGTGTATAAATCACTGTAATGAAATGTAACGAAAAAGTCCAAAAAAATTCGGGACATCTTTTCTCATGTAACGATCGGAACAAATGTAACAAAGGGAGTTTCAATGATAAGGCCTGCATCTCTGAGTCCAATACTATGTAACGAGAGTAACGATGGATTGTGGTGGGTGTAAAAATCACTGTAATGAAATGTAACGAAAAAGTCCAAAAAAATTCGGGACATCTTTTCTCATGTAACGATCGGAACAAATGTAACAAAGGGAGTTTCAATGATAAGGCCTGCATCTCTGAGTCCAATACTATGTAACGAGAGTAACGATGGATTGTGGTGGGTGTATAAATCACTGTAATGAAATGTAACGAAAAAGTCAAAAAAAATTCGGGACATCTTTTCTCATGTAACGATCGGAACAAATGTAACAAAGGGAGTTAAATGATAAGGCCTGCATCTCTGAGTCCAATACTATGTAACGAGAGTAACGATGGATTGTGGTGGGTGTATAAATCACTGTAATGAAATGTAACGAAAAAGTCCAAAAAAATTCGGGACATCTTTTCTCATGTAACGATCTCAGGCTGCAACAGTTTTCAAAACATCCATTGTTTTTGCCTTTTCCCATGTAAAAGCATATGTTTTTAGCTAACCTGAGCAGAAGGCTCACAGATGAGCTTATTTCGATTAGCAAACAATTTTGCAGCTGAATGAACCAGTAAGAGAGGTTCAATGACAGAATTGGATAGGTTAGGCAACACTGACAACTTCAGGGGGGTTCCATTGTTTCTGCAAGTCTGTGAGAAGCGCTCGCAGGCAATGCAAAAAAAGATTGAAAGTTTGCACAGTGATGGTTCTTCTACATATCTATAGCAAAAATTTAAGTGTTAGATCATCAGTATGTCCTGTGAACAAAAATAAAGTTTTGATCAAATTTTTAGTAGTATACATTTTTTCCCACCAGATCAAGAAATCCTACATTTAACAATGTTTAACCCAATGAGAGAAATTCTTATCTCAGCCTGGTTATCTCACCCCAGGCTCACCCAGCGTTCAAGTGTTCTTTTTTAACATTGCTTGTTTAGGATGTCACATTATTTCGTCGTTAAGCGCACACGTCACAATGATGTCAAAACGTTCTAATTCAAAATGGCGGATGCGGCAATTGTAGCATTTTTTCTAGATGAATGGTATGAAAGTCAAGCTTCCCCAGCAAGTAAAAGAATCCATCATGCGTGTAAGGTATGGATAGACAAATCTGTTCCTCGGGCAAGCCTCGTGATGCCAAACTGTGACCCTCAGGACAGACTTGTCTATCCCTACTAGACACTGATGTAAGTTTCTAATAATATATAATACTAAACTACAACAAGTAAGAAAATTATAAGAATATTTGAATCCAGAAATCGCATTCAAATATTGGTATGAAACTTGACTATTTGAATATTCATTGACATCTGTAGTATTACCTGATCATCAGTATTCTTGTGTTCCTGTGTTATAGCTTCCTCACTCACATCCTCATCATACACTCGCTGTAATACAACATAATCATATTCCATCAATCATAAACAAGCTCAAATTAACAAATTAAGTTTTAACATTATTTCAACTTTACAGAAAGCTCATAAAACATTCTTGAAGATATATATTCTTGAAGATGTGGATTTTGGCGTGATGTGGTCAAACATGGTGGAGAAACAAGAAAAAAACAGGACCTTGGATGGGCGACCACTACCCTGCCACATGGCTTGATCCGGATTTGAACCCAGACCGCAGATGTGACAAGGGAGTGTGTTATCCACTAGCGGCTATCCAGGCCCCTTAAGATAACGAATTGAAACTTTCTAAATTTTTGACATAACATATAATCCTCAGGTGGCTCACATCCAAATTGCAACAATTAAATCTATGTCCAATTTATTCACCATCCTTATAACACTGATAAAACTTCAGGCTTCCACCTTCTGTACTAAGGAAATTATTGATCTTTACTGCGAATTCTCATGATTAACATGTCATGTTTCAATTCCCAACGCAGCTAAGGATTTTTTTTATGCAATCAATAAAGGAAAACTTTTTGCAGTGTTAAAAGTTGGACCCTTTCTCGGCTGCTATAATATACTCAACAAAAAAAGTTAAGGAATATGTGTTTAAGTGCTTATTACAATAAATCTAGCAAAGGTTTAGGAATTCAAACTTCAAAATGGTATAAAGTGTCTTTCAATCTTTCCAATGGGGCCTTATTTGAACTGATAGAACCTGGATTGGCCTGGAAAATCATTGTCAAATTTGACTAGTCGTCACACCAGTTTTCACAAAATTCCAATATTGTTTGGTTTGAGTAAAAAGTGTCAATGTAGACTCTTGCCTTAAAAGCATAGACTCTGAAGACAAATTTTCTCATGACAACTGACCAGTGCACAAAACAAGATGTTGAGGCATGTCAGCCTGCTTTTTCTGCACCAATATCAGTTCCTAGATGACAATATCACGCTGCAATGCACTACAACCAATAAACTTTCTTTAATCTGACAAACAATATGTCCAATTTGGTGCTGAGAAATCAGCCTCTGCTACCCCAGAAGCATCACAGCAAGAGCCTGGAGAGTTCTTGGTGACAATATTCCACACCAGACCCTACCAGGCTGTCCCAGAATAATGCAACTCTTGGTCAACGGGGTGCATGTCTGGTGAATGGGTTGCCTAGTCCTTGACCACAACGTTGTTCTGACGTAGGTAATCTTGGGTGATCCTGGGACAATTTTCATCTGACATTGCCTTCCTGGTACCAACAATGACAATGACACAAGTGCTAAAAAGGCTTTACAACAGGTCTGCTCTCACGGCAGTATGTGCACTGTACAGCTTTTCATGAGAAAATGTGTCTATGGAGGTGCGAATATTGTGTGAAAAAGCTCCAGTAATGACTGATACACAAACCGAATGATTTGGCAATTTTGTGAAAAATGGTGGGAAAACCAGTCATCTTTGACACTGATTTTCCAAGCTTCTGTAAGGGCTATCGTCTCAAATAAGCCCTCATTGGAAAGATAAAAAGACAATTTATAATGATATGAAGTTCATATTTCATGAAATATAACGGTTCTTTTGTTACAGGCTCTCAAACACATTTTCCTTAACTTTTTTTTGTTGAGTATATTTACCTAGCACATCACAAAAGCCAACTTTTTTATGTGCAGTTCAGTTTAAAGAGAATAATTTTATAAGTAGCTGTGTTGCAGGATATTAATGGGGGCCTATTAATGAACCAGAGGACCAATGGTCCTGTAAACGCTCACCTGAGATCTGCTGCATATACGTGTACCAATAAACATGTTTGAATATAATGGTATTAAACCCTAGTGTAGGGGCAGATGAAGCCCTTGGGCCATTTTCTTTTTTCAGAATAATCAATATTCTGTCCATTTGCCAATTTCCTGCTGGCTTTTCCCTTCAAATGACATTTTAACAGTTTTTCCCATTCAAATGCATGGGCAACCCATGTTGACCTTGCCATAAACTGGGTCAAGGTCGTCACAGGTCAAGATTTAGATATACATTGTAGTACTTTAGCCATCGATGCTTCACTCCAAAGTTCATGGAAATTTGTCAAATGGTTCAGAGAAAAAGATTTATATGGGCATGGCGGCCATCTTGGTAATGTGACCTAGATTATTAATAAACACATTGGTTCCCCCATCCTATAGATGCTTCAGATAAAATTTGCCTTTAATTGGCCAAGTGGTTTCAGAGGAGAAGAAGTTTGAATATTATGGTATTATACATGTATATTGCCCCAGGGTGGGGGCAAAGAGCCCTTGGGTCCATTTTTTTTTTCAGAATCATTAATATTTAATCCTTCTGCCCCTTTTCTGCAAGATTTTCACCTCAAATGACTTCTTAAAAGTTTTCCCCATTCAAATGCATTGGCAACCTATGTTGACCATGTCGTAAAATAGGTCAAGGTCACCACAGTGTCATGATTTATATATACATTGTAGTACTTGAGCCATATATACTTCATGCCAAGTTTCATTGAAATTGGTCCACCGGTTCTGGAGAAGAAGATTTGAAGGTTTTCTACCATTATGGGCATGGCGGCCATCTTGGTAATTTGAACTAGATTATTTATACACACATTGATTCCCCAATTCTATAGATACTTTACATAAAATTTGGCTTTGATTGGCCTAGCGGTTTCAGAGGAGAAGATATTTGAATATTATGGTAATTAACATGTATAATGCCCCGGGGTGGGGGAAGATGAGCCCCTGGGTAGGGTCATCACAGGGTCACAATTTATATGCACATTGTAGTGCTTGAGCCATTGATGCTTCATGCCAAGTTTCGTTGAAATCGGTCCACCAGTTCTGGAGAAGATTTTTGAAGGGGTTTTACCATATTTGGGCATGGCGGCCATCTTGGTCATGTGACCTGGATTTCTTATATACACATTGGTTCCCCCTTCCTATAGATGCTTCATATAAAATTTGGCTTTGGTTGGCAAAGCGGTTTCAGAAAAGAAGATCTTTGAAAATGGTGGACAACGGACGACGACGACGACGCCGTCAGACGGACGCCGGGTGCCTCCCTATCCTATAACCTCCCCTGTGAGCCTTCGGCTCAGGTGAGCTAATAAAATGGCTGTGTATTAATGTGGCAATTTGCTTGCGCACATGCTGTTAATACACTGCATTTATTTATGTTTCTTATCATATGCCTCATAAAGCAGGTACTAATAATGAGTAATTAAACTCTGTCCGGTATGAGCATAAAAATGAATGATTTTACATGCATGAAAATGTGACGAGGCTGTAAAATATAGTGCACCATTATGTATTTCTTTCGCTTGTGCAAAAGATTTTGTCATTTATTAACATTTGCTAGGACCCTCAGGATGTTACGCCCTCAGTTTTCAACACTCTCCTTAGGACCTAGCTAATGTAAATGAGTGGAAAATCATGTTTGATCCTTACATTATTGCTTATTCACAAATAGTGATGTTTTCATTAGGTTCAATGGAAATAAAGAGCTGTAGCAGGACAGTGTAGCTCACCTGAATTGCCCTTTTCACCTTTAACATTGGAGCATCCAGATGCGGAGGCAGACGCCAACCTAAAGACCATTACAGTGCGAGTTCAGAAAAACTGAATCCTGGACATCATTGTCAGTTTCATGAACTTACATTTTCCACGAACTGTGTATTAGCCAGCATGATAAAATCATTGAACACATTGTTCACCCGTACACCAGTCGACTGAAATACACAATATTACAGTTAGTCACCCGTACACCAGTCGACTGAAATACACAATATTACAGTTACATACTTAACACATTGTTCACCCGTACACCAGTCGACTGAAATACACAATATTACAGTTAGTCACCCGTACACCAGTCAACTGAAATACACAATATTACAGTTACATACTTAACACATTGTTCACCCGTACACCAGTCGACTGAAATACACAATATTACAGTTACATACTTGTTTACTCGCAAAGGAAGCTTCATATATCTAATCTGATGAGACAATATTAGAACTTTGAATCATCAGGAAAACATGTCCGTACAATCAATACCCCCTTAAACCCCACTTTTATATAGTAAACCTGGGGTTTGCATGGGTATACCTATTTTTCTTACTTTGGCTCCAAAACATAGATTGTGGGTACTCGTTAGAACCGCCTCGGATATTTTTTATTTTTACAAATTAAGAAAAATCTGTATATTACATAGGCATGTTTTCATAATGGTCCTGCAATATACTGATCACTTATGACTGGCAAGTATAAAGCAGTATATCACTTAATACACGTGGAATGATAGCAGGTTTGTTCTTAAAACAGTGTGTTGAGAGTTAAAATGTACATATGCATACAAGTAGCCCAAGGGCAATGATCGCTCACCTGAGAGTCAGGAAGAACAGTCACAAGACAAAAGAAAAGTAGTTAAGGGTACATACTACTAAATATTCATGAGTACTCGCCCTGCCTTTTTCCGAAAAGCATTTATTAGAGACCAAAATGGCGTCACCTGTCAATAATCTTTGATTGATTTCCGCTGTGAAGTGTTTGTTTTAAAACTTGAAATATGCGCCGTTTCTAATGCCATGTTTTAGTCGACAAATCCCTGTATCGGATGGGAACAGGACGGAATTTTCTCCATGAGCCCCTCTGAAGACCCACCCGCATTACGAAATATGGTTTCTGAGGGTGCTTCCATTTAACGGGAGATAGCTTTGAATTGAGAAGGTAAACATGCTGATAATTTTCATTTAAATTAATGGGCTATGATGAACGTTTAAAATTAGACCAGTCTTGTGAATTTTATATGTCTAGTTTTCGAGCTAGGTGACAAAAAATTAACATTGTCACCTATGGAAAACCTAATCAGTGATGTAGATAATTATTTTTCACAATGCGTACTGTACGCATGAAAATAAATGAACACTGCGTGCCGACAATACAACTGTGTACACGTTTTCTGAGGATTCTTATTCTAACCTCTCATTTAGAATCCATTAAACTTATAGATAGTACACGTACATGACGTATGGATTAGACAATTTATTCAAGTAATGAAAATTCAAGTTAATTGGTTAACAATCCTGTAATTACATGTTGTTATAATATTTAGGCATGTTAAACCATAAACCCCCTGCATAGATAATAAGAGAGAAAAAATTAGGAACATATGATAAACTGGGCTGGCTGTAGGACATGGAATACATCAAGTTTTAACTTGATCAGAAAAATGACCAGAAATCGATGCAAAATGCCTATTCAATAAACAAAAGTGACACACTAAACCTCATGAATAAATCTTTGGTAAACGATTTGTCTGGCCGAGGAACTGAACAGAGAGCACGTGAAGATACATACTATATTGCATGATATGTTAATATGGAACGAGCAAAAGCTACATTAATATTGAAACTACTTTTTCATTGTTGACAGAGCAGCCTGACAAAACTAGTTAAAAAATTGTCATTTTGTGATAATTTTAAATGTATTTTTTTTATCTGAGTACGCATAAAACCGAAAACTGTTTGCGTACCACTGATTTTTACTGCGTACATGGTACGCACAGGTCCGAATTTTCTATGCGTACAGAGCGAAAAATCGCGCGTACATACGCAGTACACATCGTTATCTATTTCGCTGCTAATGGTGAAATGAAACCTTACCTTAAGGTTTTTACATTATATGGGCATTGTGGCCATCTTGGTCATGTGATCTAGATTTTTATATACATATTGTCTCCACCTTCCATTTTTTTAGAATTATTAATATTTAGCTGTAATGCCCATTTTCTGCAAGATTTTCCCTTTAAATAACATTTTAACAGTTTTCCCTATTACAATGCGACCTCTGTTGACCTTGCTGCAAAATAGGTCAAGGTAATCACAGATTATGATTTATATATAAAGTGTAGTTCTTTAGTTGTCAATGCTACATGCCAAGTTTTGTTGAAATCGGTCCACTGGTTCCTGAGAAGATTTTGAAGGGATTTTACCACATATGGGCATGGCGGCCATCTTGGTCATGTGACCTGGATTATTTATATTCACATTGGTTCCCCCTTTCACTAGATGCTTCATGTGAGAGAAGAGGTTTAAATATTATGGTAAGATACATGTATATTGCCCCGGGGAGGGGCTATATGAACCCCTGTGTTCATTTTTCAGAATCATTGATATTCAGTCCAACTGCCCATTTCCTGCAAGATTTTCCTGTAGATGACATTTTAACAGCTTTCCCCATTCAAATGGCTCTGGGACATTTCGCGCAAAAACCAGTTCCTCCTGGGACAGTTCGCGCAAAATTATTTTTTCGAACGGGACTTTTCCTCCCTGGACGGTTCGAGCATTTTTCCAAAAATTGATTTCTAGGTTTTATTTATCAAAATTTATCAAATAAATGCAAGGTGTATGTAAAACTAATTATGGACTTATTGAAAATATATTTTATATCTTTGATTTTTCTGAGTAATATGTTTTGTTCTTTTTTCTAAAATTAAGGGGACGATTCACCCACGGGACTGTTCGCGCAAATGTATTTTCAGTGACATTTTCAACATTTTCTTAAAAGGAAGGAACAAAAAAGCCATATTATTAAAAAATTTATCTTTTATTAAATATTTAAATAATACATGTATTATACATCGATGGGGGTTTCAAGAATTTATCAAGGCTAGCCATGAAACAACATGCACATAAAATATATAGAAAACGTGTATAAACTAACAAGTCATTAATTTGCTGTCACTACTATCGTCAACTAGTTTGTTTATTTGCGTAACATCCCAGTCAGCATTTCAAATGTAATTTGCTTGCACAAAGACACAACACGGCTACCGAAGTGGCTCGACCCCCCTTTAGTCGAAAATTAAAATTGAGCATACCCCCACACGAATAACAAATCAGTACCTGCTGTGGTCTTTTGCATCTTTTTAAACACACAACACATGTATTTTATGCAACATGCCGACAATGTATAATAAAAATAAATAATGCCTTAAGCAGTATTTCGTGTTTATTTTGGTCGGGCTTGCTTCTGTTCTTGTTTTCAGCTTTTCGTAAGTACCTACCACATCGTTTCAGAGTATTGGTTTAAGAAAGGATAATCAATTCAATTAAGTGTTTTCCTGACTGTCAATCAATAATACATCTTTGAGATCACATGATTTAAGTCACATGACTGACAGTGCAAATCACATGATCAGTTGTGATGTCATTCTGGTTCTCTGAAGTCATCAATATACCATGTGACCTGACAACTTCCTGTTCTGTGGAGATCCAGTTCTCAGAAGCAAAAACCCACCCACCACTCCCTTATCAAAATAACAATTAACAATGACATGGAACAAGCACAAAAATATTTCCCAAACCAAAAGCAGAAATAAAAGTCGATATAGACATTTCAAGCATATTTTCAACACCCAGGAGCAGCTCTTTCCCAGATAGTGTCCACCCAGATGCACTATCCGAACCAAATATAACAGGACAAAATGACTGAATATGTTAACATCGCTGAAACACACATTGAAAAGAGAATATTCCACAACATTACTACCACCTTAGAACAGCCAGTTATAAATGTCAGTGCTGTGAGCATCGTTATTTTCATACTGGAATTCCAGATACTGCTTTTAGATATATACTTTCAGATGTAGGATCAGGGGGTGATTCCTGGATGAAGCTGACTGGAGGATTCTACCATGCTAAGTGGAGGATTTTACCATGCTTAAACACTAACTTGGAACCTTCAAAAGACAGGAAAAAATCGGGCAAAACCGATTACAAACTAAATGTGCAAGCGACAAAGCCATGGACAATAACCAGAATCATATTTTCTGGCAAATTATTACCGGTATATAAATGGAATAATTCTCAACGAGCCTGAAAAGGACAATGACAGTTTTCATTTTCAGGAATACATTTATTTGAAGTGAATGAATCTGATCATTAAGGAGTGTTTCGCAAGAAAACTTTTACTACCGAATTGACATGTCGCAGAGCAGAAAAGCAGCTTTGATGGTTTTGTTATAATTCTTCGTTGTTTAGTAGGCTGAAATTCTAAATAAATTTTAGCCCCCAAGAAGTTTCAGTACTTGAACAACTTCTGGGGGGCTCAAATTTCAACGCAAGTCCGACTTGGTATAACCAAGCGGACTTCATTTCTGCTTCGCGGCCAATCAGTTCCATCCTGAAACAATTATCAATTTGCATTTAACCATCGTTTTGGCAAAAATACTTGGCATTAAATAAAAGAATAGTTATATCTTATTTGGTGTTGTGTTGATGCAGAGCAAGCCCATCCTAAAATAAAATTAATAATATATACTAAAAGATAAATCTTAAAACATTAACTCCAACAATGCGACAGCAACTATTAAAATGACCTTAGTTTATTTTGCAGGTTGTAACTGTAACAACGAGTTTACCCGTGTGCATGTATGATTTTTGCTCACGCATCGATAACAAATACCTTTCATAACAAATTTATATAATGATCAAGAAAAATGTGACTCAGTGTTGAATCGCTTCCCTCATTCACAAGCTTAGAGAGAGAGATTGGAATCATGCTACTTTGCAAAGCAAAACGCTTATTATTATATACTTTATTAAAATGGGTGAATCAACCTCTAAAGGAGGTGTTACAGATGTGCCCACGCAAGGATTTTCTTTAAATTTTACACTTAAGGTCATCGTATATGAGCTATGAAAATGTATATATTGAATTAAATAATTAATTATAGGACTCAGGAGGCAACCCTGGCTCACTCCCACAATGACATGATACCTACCCTCTTCTTTGTGTGTCTTAAATCTTAAGTTTTAGCATTTTCTAAGATTTGTCACGTGGATTAGCTCGAGAACATCCAAGGCATTATACAGTATTCTCTCTAACCATGCATTTTGAAACCCAACACCTGAATTTCTGATAAAAATTCTGCTGTAGCAGACGAAAAATTCTACTGGATCCCAAAAAATCAATACTTGATATCTCCAAGCCAGCTTAGCAGAAAGTGGGGACCAGTACATGAAATTAGGCAAAAACATGCATTTTTTACAAGATAATGGGTGATTCATTTTGCTATAACTTTTCTTAAACTGCACCCAGGACTGCAAAACATGTCTTATAATGAACTTGCGTTTATCTACATTGCATATTCGGAGTTTAACTACAGCTGTGAGCTGTGAATCAATCAGATCATCAATTAATTAACAGTTATCAAATTCTTTACCCCAAAGAGCCCCATTATTAACTGCTTTTTTGACACCTTCATTCTGAAATTAACTCATTTAACCTTGGCTTGATAGCATGTTAAATGATACAATTTCACCTTGAAGCAACCTCCATTCCACTGCCTATTCTGATTTTAGAGAAATTAAGGTCAAAAGGCGGTCCAAATTACATTTAACCATCACCATGGAATGTGGCAGGCTGGAACCGTGGGAATATATTTGAAAGCGAGGCTGAAATTGAGGTCATTAATGTTTTGTTTTGTACTAGATCGGAGACTGATACTCATACCATAAAAACATTTTACAGAAGTATTATATTGATTTCCTGATTGAATAATCATAAAAATTCTCAATTTTTTCTCTAAAATTTACAAAAATTACAAAATTCAACTTCAAAGATAAATATGTTCTAGTCTTTGTCAAGATATCATATTTGCATAAAAACTTTCCATATATATCCTCTTGATTTGAGCAAAATGTCATGATAATTTAAAACCGGTAACATTGTCATTTTTTACATTATATACATGTAGGTAACTTTTCATAATTTTAACAAAATTTTGAAATTTCTCCACAACATCACACAAAGGTTTCGGATTATGATCATAATGCACATTTTCTGACACACAATGTGCTAAGACAATCCCGAATGGCATATATTTAGTAACGCCCATGTAACTGGGTGGCCACCTGTTGGGAAATAGCTGTTCTCTTGGTAAACTCTACATTCTCTTTGTACAAGTATCTATTTGTTGTTTCGGTTGTTTTCCACCTGGAATTTTAGGTTGAACCTTGGTTCTAATTGCAGCAGCTCCTGGCCACTGCTTACTTTTGCCAAAAAGATGTTATTCCTGATGGTCTTCTACCATCTGTTTTTCACATTTGACTGTTTTCTTTAGGTTTAGAATGATATAAAGTAATTCTAAAAAAGCAGTGAGACCAAATGGCTTAAAGTTGGCCTTCAGTTGAATCAATTCTAAAAGCTCTCAATTATTATAATGAGGAAATAATAGAGAGTGTTTAACTTTGTTTAACTGATAATCAAATGTTTTGCTTCTCATATAAGAGTGGGACAGGGAGATCCATGTGGACTTGTGTAGTGATAAATGGAATCTGTTATTAATATTTCTTACGCTCACTGTATATTACTTTAACATACTAATTCCATGTTTAAAGTTTTTAGAGGGAAAGCTAGAGTACCTCTTATATCCCTTTCTGAACCCAAATTTTACCACTTTGATTTTCAACACATGATATGATTTTGATCTTTACATGAGATTAAAACGGACCATAAATTCTGTTAAGTCATATGCCATTAAGTATTTTACACATTTAGCCTTCAGTCAAATGCAACATCACTGCATTACATATGTTACCTACATAAATGCTTGCAAAATAACCATCAAACCATTCCTATGGACCTTATTCAGCCTTTTAAACTTATATTGTTTGTTACATACATTACATTCTTCAAAACTGAATATTACATTGAGTAATAAGCTTATAATCTTTTCTTGAGATTAAAAACATGGCTCATGTATTGGGATGTTCAATGAAATGTAAGTTCTTAATCTGTGATTTCTGTAACATTCTGATTATATAAGGATAAGATGTATGCAAATGAGCAACCCAGTGATTTAGCATGTGTATTAACTAGTTATATATAACATCCATTTCAAATAAGAAGAAAAAGATCAAGTTTTAAAGATCGCATCATATGAAAATTGTTCATAGTACATGCTTGCGCTAAATGTAACATATGTAACAAATTGAAAGGTTACACAGAGACAACTTCTGAATTCAGGAAGATCAATAATATTGCATTTTAAACCCTGCAGTTATACTCAGGTGATGTTTAAAACACAAAACTTTATTGAAATATTTAAGTCTGTCCAAACCGTAACTTATGTATAAGGTCTTGGTGTTGGGTTTCATTTAAAGCATGCTATAATAATACAAAATGCTTATAATAAGCCTTTAGGAAAAATCCTTTGGTCATAAATCATTTATTAAATTGTTGTTCTTATTAGTGAACAGTTCACATTTTGATGAATAAGGGTTATGTGTAATGAATGTAACAAAACACCATGTTACCAGTCCACGATTTTCATGAAATTTCATGAATATATTCCTAACATATGTGGACAGTTTTTATATTAAAATGGTGTCTTGACAAAGACTGGAACACAGAAAATTTAACATTCAAATTCTACTTCTTTTAAAATAAGCAGGTGAAAATTAGGGTTACATGTACATTATTTGTTTGTTCTTGATGATTCATTGACTAGATAGAGATTCACCACGAGGACCGAAGAACTTACTAAATGTTATGAACCACTGCAGAAGCTGAGGGTGAGGTTAGGATCCTGTAAAACCGGTTTAAGCCCGCCAGTAACTTTGTGTTACTGATCGTTCCAAGGCGATACTTCTGTGGTGGTTCTTTTTGTTTTCTGTCTTGGTGTTTAAAATTTTTTTGTGCTGTTGGCGCCTTATGTATGTTTTCATATTTTTAATTAAGTTAAGGTAACTGAGTGGCCACCTATTGGGAAAATAGCTGCTCATTCGGCTTACGATATGTTTCATGGTATAAGTGCCTGATTGTTGGTTTGGTTTTTTCCCACCTCGGTTTTTGGAGTGGGAATCTCTTTCTGATTGCGCCTTTTCCTGATCTTTGCCTACTTGTACCTTTTAACATGTACATAAAAATGACTGCTGCGCCACTACCTTGATACTTACAAAGTCATTTATAGTATCAGCTAACTTACCTATAACTACTTTAATTCTGGAAATATTTCAACATTTGATTCATTAATCGTTGATCACTATATAAATGTTTAAAGTGGGATACCCTCACCTATGCTAGTGACGTCATATTTTATGCCATAATTTGCCAATGGAATTGAATTTACAATACAAGGGAATACACCATTTTTATACCAGTCATAACCAAGACAACTAGAAAAAGTGCCTTGAGAGGCACGTATACCCCCGGCTGGTAGCCACCAAGCCCCCTTCCCTCCCCCTACCTAAACAACCCGGCACATGCTCACCCCTGACATTGAACCTTACATCACCTACGAAAAACAGTACCCTTTAATAATCAAGTACATTTTAGAAACCACCAAGCCCCCTTCCTACCCCACTACCTAAACAACGCGGCACATGCTCACCCCTGACATTGAACCTCACATCACCAACGAAAGACAGTAACCCTCATCAAGTACATTTTAGAAATAAGCAGTGTAAAGTACTTTACATATAAACATGGGGAAGTGTAGTTTTAGAATGACATATCTATTTTAGAGCGGTATACAGAGCTGACGTGTATACCCAATCTAGGACATAAGCGGGGACATTTTGGGTCAGGTCCTCAGTCCTAGATTGAAATGAAAGTAGAATGTCATTTAAAAAAAAAAAAAAAAAAAAAAAAAAAAAAATGTCCTAGATCTTGACCTCAGGTCCCATCCCCACCCCCATGCACGGACCCTTGAGTCTAGCCCTTATGTGGTACCTATGTTGTGTTGTAAGCATGAACTCTTTCTAATACATAGTTGTCAAGATATAGACACACAGAATATTAATATTGGTAACTATTGTATTTTATATGTCCTAGATTTTGACCTCCAGCCCCACCTAGAGTTTGGTGCCATGGAATTTAGGGTATCTATGATCCAAACAGGAATACATTCCTATAAGTATTTGTTAAGATATGAACTAAGAGATGAAATAACACTATGTAAATAGCATATTTTCAAGGTGACCTAGATTTTGACCTCTAGCCCCACCCCCGTGCATGGACCCAGGCAGAAAAAAAGCAAACCCTATAGGGTACCTATGGTTAAAATATGAATGGTTACTTTGACCCAAAGTAAAGGTGTCCTAGATTTTGACCTCTAGCCCCACCCCAGGGCATGGACCCAGGGTCCAAACTCAAAGAAACAAAGCAAACCCTATAGGGTACCTATGGTTAAAATATGAATGGTTTCTGATCATTAGTTCATGAGATATACACCACCAGAGAAACTTTAACAAAAACTTTGACATAAATTCCACGAACGTTCCGGAATAACGAACGAACGAACGAATGAACGAACATACGAACGGAAAAGCGAAAACTATATACCCGTGGGCATAAATGCCGGGGGTATAATTAATGCACATAATTTCATAAAATTCCATGCGTGGGTAAACTCCCATGTTAATTTCCCATACCCTGTAACAGGCCCTTTGATTTTGCGCGAAATGTCCCGTTCGATTTTTTGCGCGAATCGTCCCGGTCTTATCGTCCCAGGGAGGAACTGGTTTTTATGCGAAACGTCCCATAATCATTCAAATGCAAAGGTGACCTAAGTTGACCCTGCCATAAAATAGTTCAAGGTTATCAAAGGGTCATGATTTATTTATACATTGTAGTACTTTAGCCATCAATGCTTTCTGCAAAGTTTTGTTGAAATCAGTCGACTGGTTCTGGAGATGAAGATTTTTGAAGAAAGCATCTTGGTCATGTGACCTGGATTATTTATATACACATTGGTTCTCCTTTTACATATAATTTGGCTTTGATTGGCCAAGTGGTTTCAGAGGAGATCTTTGAAAGTGTGAACAGACCCACAGATGCATGGACGGACACCAGCTCGAGTACCATACTATAAGCTCCCCATAAGCCTTCAGCTCAGGTGAGCTAATAAGAATTATAATATCATAATTGGGCCACAACGTGAGAAAATGTACCTTCGGACAATTTTTAAGTATTAGAAAAAACAATGTCATTTTGAATGTTTAATGTTTCTAGAGTCTGATAGTCTTTATTTGACCAGATTATTCAAGTTATTTTGTGAGGTATGACCATTTTACAATATGAACCCCACAGACGTCATTGTCCTGAAAAATGACGTCAAAGTTGCGTAATGCATTTCTTCATTTTAGTAGAGCTTACATAACTCGATGCATTTGCTTAAAACAGTTTTAGCAAAGGGAAGATCTTAATGTAAAGATCGAAGCATATCATCCTTACAGGTAATTTGTTAATATTATTTTGACTATTTTTATGAGGATTCGGTTGCTATGGTTACCATTTAACAATGGATATAGGAAAAATAAGTTTAGTCTGGGCTAAAACAAGGGCAAATAACTCCAGATATTGAAAATAATTGTGTTTTAAAATTCATTCATTTGGTAGCCCAGTGTTCAAAGATTACAAATACATTCAAAGATTACAAATACAGTGTTATTTCTAAAACAAAAATTTCATGATTTTTCCGATTTTTGACTCTTTCCACTAGTATTGTCAGAATGTCCGAAGGTACATTTTGTCGCGTTGAGGTTCAGTTAGAATTGGTATAAACAAATTTCAATATATATAAATTCTCTATCAAATTCTGGGTTGCATGCTCACCAGTATTGCAGAGTTACTTGGTCTCCTGTACAAGGTAAACAACTTGTTTCTCTATCTCGTGTGTACGGGAGATCATCTTACCTTGGTCTCCTGTACAAGGCTGTCCACTTGTTTCTCTATCTCGTGTGAACGGGAGATCATCTTACCTTCGTCTCCTGTACAAGGCTATCCACTTGTTTCTCTATCTCGTGTGTACGGGAGATCATCTTACCTTGGTCTCCTGTACAAGGCTGTCTACTTGTTTCTCTATCTCGTGTGTACGGGAGATCATCTTACCTTGGTCTCCTGTACAAGGCTATCCACTTGTTTCTCTATCTCGTGTGTACGGGAGATCATCTTACCTTGGTCTCCTGTACAAGGCTATCCACTTGTTTCTCTATCTCGTGTGTACGGGAGATCATCTTACCTTGGTCTACTGTACAAGGCTGTCCACTTGTTTCTCTATCTTGTGTGTACGGGAGATCATCTTACCTTGGTCTCCTGTAAAAGGCTGTCCACTTGTTTCTCTATCTTGTATGTACATGAGATCATCTTACCTTGGTCTCCTGTACAAGGCTATCCACTTGTTTCTCTATCTTGTGTATACGGGAGATCATCTTACCTTGGTCTCCTGTACAAGGCTGTCCACTTGTTTCTCTATCTGGTGTGTACGGGAGATCATGCTACCTTGGTCTCCTGTACAAGGCTGTCCACTTGTTTCTCTATCTGGTGTGTACGGGAGATCATGCTACCTTGGTCTCCTGTACAAAGCTGTCCACTTGTTTCTCTATCTCGTGTGTACGGGAGATCATCTTACCTTGATCTCCTGTACAAGGCTGTCCACTTGTTTCTCTATCTCGTGTACGGGAGATCATCTTACCATGGTCTCCTGTACAGGGCTGTCCACTTGTTTCTCTATCTCGTGTGTACGGGAGATCATCTTACCTTGGTTCTCTGTAAAAGGTTGTCCACTTGTTTCTCTATCTCATGTGAACGGGAGATCATCTTACCTTGGTCTCCTGTACAAGGCTGTCCACTTGTATCTCTATCTCATGTGTACGGGAGATCATCTTACCTTGTTCTTCTGACAAGGCTGTCCACTTGTTTCTCTATCTTGTGTGTACGGGAGATCATCTTACCTTGGTCTCCTGTACAAGGCTATCCACTTGTTTCTCTATCTCAAGTGTACGGGAGATCATCTTACCTTGTTCTTCTGTACAAGGCTGTCCACTTGTTTCTCTATCTCGTGTGTCTCTATCTCGTGTGTACGGGAGATCATCTTACCTTGGTCTCCTGTACAAGGATATCCACTTGTATCTTTATCTCGTGTGTACGGGAGATCATCTTACCTTGGTCTCCTGTGCAAGGCTATCCACTTGTTTCTCTATCTCGTATGTACGGGAGATCATCTTACCTTGGTCTCCTGTACAAGGCTGTCCACTTGTTTCTCTATCTCGTGTGTACGGGAGATCATCTTACCTTGGTCTACTGTACAAGGCTGTCCACTTGTATCTCTATCTCGTGTGTACGGGAGATCATCTTACCTTGGTCTCCTGTACAAGGCTGTCCACTTGTTTCTCTACCTCGTGTGAACGGGAGATCATCTTACCTTGGTCTCCTGTACAAGGCTGTCCACTTGTTTCTCTATCTCGTGTGTACGGGAGATCATCTTACCTTGGTCTCCTGTACAAGGCTGTCCACTTGTTTCTCTATCTCGTGTGTATGGGAGATCATCTTACTTTGGTCTCCTGTACAAGGCTGTCCACTTGTTTCTCTATCTCGTGTGTACGGGAGATCATCTTACCTTGGTCTCCTGTACAAGGCTGTCCACTTGTTTCTCTAACTCGTGTCTCTATCTCGTGTGTACGGGAGATCATCTTACCTTGGTCTCTTGTACAAGGCTGTCCACTTGTTTCTCTATCTCGTGTGTACGGGAGATCATCTTCTGTGAAAACTCCTGAAGATACTGCAGCAACTGAAACATTATACAACAATCTCAACATATATACACATGTATATGTTTAGAAAGATGCACTCTAGGATGAAAAAAAAAAAAACACTGGTTAATGTCGAGTGGTATAGGAATGAGGTTATTTCAGGACATTTGTTTTAGTATATCCCTTCTTGAGTGAACTACCATGAGGATAACGGCCATGTATTGTATACCCCCTCTTACCCTGGCCCACATTTAAATAGTAAAACTGGGTTGTAAAAGGGTAGATCTATTTATTTTTTCTTAGTATTGTTCCAAAACATAGATTGTGGGTACTAGTTAGAACTTGTTCTAACGTGTATCCACAATCAATGTTTTCAGCGATTTTTTTTTTTTTAAATATCATGTTTTTTGTGTGTGTTTTATTTTTCTGATGAAATTTTCATTTTTTTACATTGCATGGACAAGTTCTTGTAATAAATATCCCTCTGACTTGAGTTTGAGCTCTTACAAATAACTTCAATTTTTTATCCAAATACACATGTATGTTGTAAGCTATACTTATCATCATTTTTTGATTTCATTTCATGATAAATGAACAGTCATGTACATTGGAAAATAGGAGAGATTACAAGGAGTCAAAGTCCAAATGTTTATGAAGCCAGATGTTACACTTTTGTCCTAACAGGATTACAAAGTGTACATACATGTACTTGTACAAATATGCAAAAAGTTGAAATCAAATCTAAATACATATACATGTACTGAGTAAAATCAACTAATGATAAATTATAAGGAAGAGAGACATAAGGTTTTCGGAAGATTTCTATTGTGAAATGCCCAAGAAATTTTCAAAATTTCACGTTCCAGGCACTGAAATGATGTTTATTGCAGATGAAAAATTAATTTCTACTGTTTTTAGGCATGTAATGTTTTGTGTAACTCAAGAGGTGACTTCTTAAAAATTGGACAAAATCTTTGAATTTAATATTGCATCATATAGGAAATAGGAAATAAAAATAATTGTTAGATCCTTTGGAAGCAGGAAAACATTCAAAGCGAGAAGATGGGCCATATTGTACAATTTCGGGTAATGAACCTTCATCATTGACCCTTTACAAAACTGGCAGCGAAAGCCAGACATTTTTGCTGCAATTTCAAGAATTTACATCTGTGTCGTCTAAATCAAAGACTCATATTCCCAAAGGGGCCAAATAAATCAAAATACTGTTAAGATGATTCTTAACGTATACTGAGCCAAACTAATAACGCAACACGGTTATGGCATGTTTTTCGCATTTTAATGTAATGTAAGACGGTCTACCCGACATATGATGGCCAGCAATCGCCAATGAATAAATTGGGTACAAAGGTTTTTGATTTCTAGGCATGGGTCACTGAGGTCGAATCTGATTGGCCAAAACAGTTATTGTGGTGGCATGCGCCACCTAAGAGATTCTGGAAGTAAATTTAAACACAAATGACTTCTTTATGGATCGCCCAATGAGATTCGATGGTGTAATTGCAATTTGGCTTCCATTTCTACCCAAAATTTCAAATCAAAGTTTACATCATTGAAAATTGAACGTTTAATACTGAGCATTCCATTGAACACAATAGAAAATGGAATTAGTGAAAAATTCTAACGGCGAACGGTTTTAACGAAACCTTTGTGAAAACGTGTTCATGCCTTCATTTAGCATTGTTAGAAAACACAATAGCATCCAACTGTTGGGTCAGGAACGTCTATAACAAATGTTAAAATGTGAGTAAATTTGAATGGTTGGGAGTAAAAATGAGTCTTCAACTCTGCTTAAAATTGAGCAAAATTGATCGTTTGTCAGTAAAATTATTCATTGTCTAAAATGGGACATTGGTAACCCTGAAAACCGACACTAATTTCTAGGGTACGAATTCACGTCACATGTCGCGTTCAGGAAAATCACAACGCATTTCATTTTTTGCCAACACCCTACCTCTGAAAAATGTTTAATTTCTTGAGACGCATACCACAGAATGTTACAAACAAGATCTTATGAGAGGTGTCGGTTGTCCGGCAATCTTATTCAGTAGAGGAAAAGTTTGTTTGATACTATTCTTGTGTATAACAATAAAAATAAACCGATGTTGCGTTATAAGTTTGGCTCAGTATACAATATATTTGACATACTCCAAATTTATCCACTGATCCCAAAGGATCGAAAGAAAATATAATCTGCACTATGGATGATGTACGGGGAGACTTTTTAGGGCCGCCACACGGCACAACACCAGCTGCAGTAATCAGCAAATAAAAATAATTGTTAGATCCTTTGGAAGCAGGAAAACATTCAAAGCGAGAAGATGGGCCAAATTGTACAATTTCGGGTAATGAACCTTCATCAGTGACCCTTTACAAAACTGGCAGCGAAAGCCAGACATTTTTGCTGCAATTTCAAGAATTTACATCGGTGTCGTCTAAATCAAAGACTCATATTCCCAAAGGGGCCAAATAAATCAAAATACTATTAAGAAGATGATTCTTAACGTACAATATATTTGACATACTCCAAATTTATCCACTGATCCCAAAGGATCAAAAGAAAAATATAATCTGCACTATGGATGATGTACGGGGAGACTTTTTAGGGCCGCCACACAGCACAACACCAGCTGCAGTAATCAGCAAATAAAAATAATTGTTAGATCTTTTGGAAGCAGGAAAACATTCAAAGCGAGAAGATGGGCCATATTGTACAATTTCGGGTAATGAACCTTCATCAGTGACCCTTTACAAAACTGGCAGCGAAAGCCAGACATTTTTGCTGCAATTTCAAGAATTTACATCTGTGTCGTCTAAATCAAAGACTCATATTCCCAAAGGGGCCAAATAAATCAAAATACTGTTAAGAAGATGATTCTTAACGTACAATATATTTGACATACTCCAAATTTATCCACTGATCCCAAAGGATCGAAAGAAAAATATAATCTGCACTATGGATGATGTACGGGGAGACTTTTTAGGAAACCTTTTATAAGACCATGTTCCCCCCCTTGCCCAACCAAAATATTTTGAACACAACTGTACTTTTGTAAATGACATATTATATCCAAATGCCATGTTTGGACAAGGGGGGAAGGCTGTCAAAAAGCCCCAAAACCGAAAAATGGGCTCAGGTCCATTATTTGTAATTCACCAGGGCTATGGAAATATACTGTACATGTATGTTCTACCTGAATGAACAGACTGACTGTCCTATTTTATTTGGTATACACAAGGTGTACACTTATGATGCATATAGATATACTGTGCAAAATATGTATATCAATATTTGATGTTTTTTGTTTTACTTGAGATATGCCTCCATGGGCTTAAAATCAAATGTCACTTCAGCATCACACAAAGACTGGTTCTACCATAATTTGATACATGCAAGCCATTGCCAGAAGAACTTCCCTAATGTCTATGAAGTCACAGTTCAAAGTAAAATTTGCTTTATTTATTTTGCACAGTATATTTAAGGTACAGGTTTTTGCATAAGTGATGGACAGTGCTGTTTACGGTTATAAATCTAATAAAGATGTTGTACCTGTTATTCGTGGATAAATAGTTTCTACCCAAAATTTTGGGTTGCAACAAGCATACCGGTATTGTAGCATTTCCTTGATAATCTATCGCAAAAATTATGTTTTTTGACAAAATATTTTTTTGAAAAAATCTGACCCCCTCCCCCTTTGACATAGATTTATGCTGTATGCATAGGCGTAACCAGAAAATTTCATATTATACGCACCAAGGGCAAAAAAGCTCATTTTTTATTGAAAAACGACAAAAAACACCATAAATTTAGCCACTTTTAATTTTTTACATTACGCACATGCGTACTGTGCGTAATGGGCGGTACGCCTATGGTATGTATGTCATGTATGTAACATCAAAATATTTCCACCATGTTGTTGCATTGATCAAATGTTGAATTTTACGGAGATTCGGAGAATGCAACATATTGCCTATACAAATCACACAAAAGCTGCCAGAAACACTCAAACTTTGAGCGGGAAACCTATGAAACCTTCCGAAAACCTTTCATGCTTGAAATGTTCTTGATACAGTATGTATTTATATAGGAATAAATATTGAGAACAGTGAAAAAAAAAATGTTGCTTCAATTCTTGGAGAGATATTACAAATCAATATCAACTCTTCCTTATTTCGTATCTGTCTTTTTCATTTTCACAGTTAAGGTCAATGTTTTTCTCTTGGATTTCCTTGGCTGTATCTCAAGAAGAAAACAAGTTTTGTTCTTCTTAAACCTGCAGTTGTCATTGATTTAACAACCTCTTCATAACACAATTTGTAACATGATTTTCTAGATAATTCTTTATAGTGTTGGACCATTAAGCTACCAGAAACCCCATTTTCTATGTAGTTATTAAAGTGTATGCATTTTACTAAGGATGGGAACGAATATTCGAACATTCGAATATTCGTATTTCTAACGAATATTCGAATGCGTTTCCGAATTCGAACATTCATATTTTTTCATGTTCATATTTTTCATGCTACTTTCTCTCGAGTTTTTGCCTAAAATTTGCATTTATTCTCGGCGGCGCCTTTCTATCTTAACGCAGTTTTCCGTGAAAGTCGGTATGTATCATCCTTGCAAATTGCGTTGTCAGTTTGACACTTTGTTGTTTTAACAATAACTTTAATTAGTCAAAAGTCGATCATAACCTGTCCCAGACGAGTTTGTTTTTGAAAGGTGCAAACGGTCTGCGTTTGATTTATTGCTCATGTAATTGACACCTTAAACAAGCGATTAGTAGAAGATGCCACCCAGAACGAATTGCGACAGTGTTACAGTAAAACAGCAAACCAATGAAACATTATTGCTCATTGAAATACAGTCAATCACGGAGCGTGGCATCATTTTCGTTCTAGCGTTTCTTTAAATTTACACAACCAAATTATTAATTTTATATTTCTGAAAGAATAAAGTCATTCATTACAAATCCAAAATGCCGCCATCAACGCCGCCATGTGCTTGGAAGTTCTTCACACGTTCCAGTGACAGTATCTCGATTCTCGAAAGCGGTATCCGTTCAAAAATTGATAAAACCCATATCACTCCCTTGGGAGAAAAAGCCATATCACCAAATGATTGGCTCACAGATTTGGTCCCGTTTCGCCTACTCCCATTTCGCCTACTCCCGTTTCGCCTATTCCCATTTCGCCTACTCCCGTTTCGCCTACTCTGTACATTCAATGAATTCCCGTTTCGCCTACTCTGCACTTTTTGTCAGCAAACGCTTTTTTTTTTTCTTTTCCTATCTTATTAATATCATTTTTCTATTCTACATGTTTTATAGTCAGTTTAAATATGTGAATATTGTACTTATTTTAAATGTTAAAATAAAAAATAAATGTTGTTTAGAGCAACAACTAATGATGCTTGTACAAGTCCTTTGAATAATCATTTTCTTCAAAAACAAAAAATGAATAAATCAAAATACTTATTCCACTTTCTATGGTAAACTTTAAAATGTATTTTTGCATATTAAAATGAATAAAAAATTTTAATACAAGTTCTATTCTTTTTATTCATCCATATTGAATGAGTAGGCGAAACGGGAATAGTGAACATTTCTGGTGTAGGCGAAATGGGAGTAGGCGAAACGGGAGTAGGCGAAATGGGACAAATCATAGGCGAAACGGGAGTAGGCAAAATGGGAGTAGGCGAAACGGGAACACGTGACCCATATCATCCCTAGGGAGAAAAAGCTGTATCACCAAATGATTGGCTAATAAAATTATATTCGGAGCACTCGGCTCCTATTGTATAGAGTTCATTAGGTAGTGTACCCCAGGCATTTTAGATTTGTTTGGATTGTGGTTTTATGTCACAGGCAACAGTTTTTTGTCATGTCGAGACGAATTTTCGATTTGTGCTAATGTGGAAATAATATGCGCTCTACTGCACGCTTTGGCGGTATGTCAAAATGAATAGAATAGAATAGAATAGAATAGAATAGAATAGAATAGAATAGAATAGAATAGAATAGAATAGAATAGAATAGAATAGAATAGAATAGAATAGAATAGAATAGAATAAAATAAAATAAAATAAAACAAAGAAAGGGAAAAAATGGTCATGAATTAAAATATATGATAAAAAGATAAAAGATTATGATATGACAATTTTCATATCGTACCCACGTATCAACCCTCGAATCCCGTATCAGCCCTCGACTCTCGCATCAGCCCTCGGGCCTCGGGCCAATACGAGAGTCTCGGGCTGATACGGGATTCTCGGGTTGATACGAGGTACGATATGAAAATTGTCATATGATAATCTCTATGTATTATAACACAGCTTGGACAGTAACACTGATTTTGTTTGTACATTGTAACCTCTTTATGGCATGGTTTGTAACAGTTACACACGGGTGGTTTGCCTTTAAGTAAGGATGCACATTAGTCACAAACATGACCTGTAGGCCAGCACTTGTCTTGTAATGCTTCAACAGTTGGCACATTACAGTTACAACAGTTTGCATCTGTGTAACCCAAAATGGGATATCATAGACCCTATTTCCTATATTATAGTCTATGCATTTTAGCCTAGGTATTACACCACGGTTTGGACCCCAAGACAAATGTTATAAAGAAGTTGTGATTTACCCCAGCATCTCCAGCTAGTGACCAGTTGCCTGCTCCTTTCCTCATCTCGTCTAGACTCCATGGCCTCTCCCAGGATCTCACACCCTCAGCACCTTGCTGCTGCTGCTGGAGAAACAGGAGAGTCAACATGAACTAATGATTTCCTCAGAGGCATACCATATATATCTGGAGTTAGGTCAAGGCCATTCTAATTTTTTTTTCTATGTTTAGCGTCGCTGGCGGGTTGGTTTTAGGCCTAAATTTTGCAAAAAAAAAAAAAATAATAAATAAATAAAAAAATAAATGCTGATTGGAAAAAAATGTACATATTTGCATATATGTATTAAACTTCCCGATTTTCGATGTTTTTAATCCTGGACATTCTGATTTAATTTTGTCTTGTCTGAGGCCATCATTTGTTCAAATAAATATCTTTATATTGTTTGCCCAGTTATTTGTGTTTCCTTGTATGTTATTTAAGTTTAGTAGACTAGGAAATTTTTGCTATGTTTTTTTCTAGCTTTGTTTGTTTTTCTGGATAGGTAGGTAGGTTTTGCTGACTGGAGTGGATGCTAAACATAGAAAAAAATGGAATGGCCCATGCATTTTCCTGATCTTCTGTAGCCTATGCGCATAGTAGTCTGATAATGCATATACTTCTGTTTTCATTGACACTTTATATTTTTCCGTCTGTACGTAGATTAATTATGGTATCGTTATGATTATCAATCCCCACCGAAACCAAGTACTGGAATCACTTACGAAATCCCCAAAATTACCCTAAATATATCATTTTTCTGGCTCAATACTCAATATGAATAGATTAGTATCTAGATTTACTACTTCAAATGTCTAGGATGTGTGTTTTCTCAATTGTACATAGACTATGGTGTCCTCACGACTATCAATCCTGCCAAAATCACCACTAAAACCACCAATACATCAGGAAAACATGTCCTTGAAATGTATACCCCTGTACACCCCGCTTTTATATAGCAAAACTGGGGTATAGAGGGGTATACCATTTTTCTTATTTTTGCTCCAAAACATAGATTGTGGGTACACGTTAGAAGAACTGCCTCGCCATCTCAATTTGTTTTGCTTGCAATGCAATGAAAGTTAATTTGTCTAAGCATGGGCAGTTGGAGTATTGATTTTTACCTACATTAATCATGTTAATTACTTAGCGAATCCAATATTATGATTTTTTAAACTATTAAACAACAATTATTTGAATAATAAACATATGAATATGCAATGCATGTTTTCCAACAACAATAAAAAAAGAATTAAACAAATATATAAAATACTAAATCAATTGAAACTCATGAACAAAATCATCAAAAAACCTTAACTAACCATTTAACTACAATATAGTCCTGAAATAAACCAGAGGACCAATGGTCCTGTAAACGCTCACCTGAGATCTGCTGCATATACCAATAAACATGTTTGAAAAGTATGGTATTTAACCCCAGTGCAGGGGCAGATGACGCCCTTGGGCAATTTTCTTTTTTCAAAATAATCAATATTCTGTCCATTTGCCAATTTCCTGCTGGCTTTTCCCTTCAAATGACATTTTAACAGTTTTTCCCATTCAAATGCATAGGCAACCCATGCTGACCTTGCCATAAACTTGGTCAAGGTCATCACAGGGTCATGATTTATATATACATTGGAGTACTTTAGCCATCGATGCTTCACGCCTTGGTCAAGGTCATCACTGGGTCATGATTTATATATACATTGGAGTACTTTAGCCATCGATGCTTCACGCCAAGTTTCTTCGAAATCGGTCTATTGGTTTCAGAGAAGAAGATTTTTGAAGGGTTTTTACCATATATGGGCATGACGGCCATCTTGGTCATGTGACCTAAATTATTAATATACACATTGGTTCCCCCATCCTATGGATGCTTCACATAAAATTTGGCTTTAATTGGCCAAGCGGTTTCAGAGGAGAAGAGGTTTGAATATTATGGTAATATACATGTATATTGCCCCGGGGTGGGGCCATATAAGCCCTTGGGTTCAACTTTTTTCAGAATCATTAATATTTAGTCCTACTAACTATTTCCTGCAAGATTTTCACCTCACAGTCAAATGACTTTTTAAAAGTTTTCCCCATTCAAATGCATAGGCGACCAATGTTGACCTTGTCATAAAATAGGTCAAGGTCAACACAGGGTCATGATTTATATATACATTGTAGTACTTTAGCGATCGATGCTTCATGCCAAGTTTCTTTGAAATCGGTCCACCAGTTCTGGAGAAGAAGATTTTTGAAGGGTTTTTACCGTATATGGGCATGGTGGCCATCTTGGTCATGTGACCTAGATTATTTATATACCTATTGATTTCCCCATTCTATAGATGCTTCAAATAAAATTTGGCTTTGATTGGCCATGCCGTTTCAGAGGAGAAGACATTTGAATATTATGGAGATATACATGTATATTGCCCTGGGGTGGGGGCACATGAGCCTCTGGGGTCCAATTTTTTTCAGAATCATTAATATTCAGTCCTACTGCCCATTTCCTGCAAGACTTTCACTTTAAATGACATTTTAAAAATTTTCCCCATTCAAATGCATTGGCGACCAATGTTGACCTTGCTGTAAAATAGGTCAAGGTCATCACAGGGTCATGATTTAAAGCAAACACACATGTGTTTGCTTAAGGGTATACACGTGTATATAGTTGTTGTTGTTGTTGTTACAAAGCGAGAAGCACATACCGGATGGTAAAAACTGCGGACGGGCATTTTCAGATGTCGGGAAATTTGTACTTTATTTTTCTTTTCTTGACTATTTATTTTTTCTTTGTGAAACGTAATTCCAAATGTGCCATTTCAGATCAAATTTGTTACAAAACTCTAAAAAATATTAAAAACAAAACTTACAAATTCAGACGACAATCTCTGACTGTATATATCCCAAATGATGATCGCCTATGGGACTATTTCGAAAACCAGTCTGTGTTTCGGAACACTCGGTTCGAAATTCCGAGGAGTAAAATCCGGGACCCGATAGAGAAGGGTCGTTTCGGTCGCGTGAATCATTTCGGTCTTTAGACCGCTCCCTTGCTTATGTGTCATGCTCAGATCCAATGACACAAGTTGGTGGCTGGCTGGCGTGTGATTGGCAATAAACTCGCTTTTCATAGCAGGCTATTCTGCCTTCAGTTGCAGGGTATGGCAAACTAGACTGATGTAGGAGTAAGGTAGGGGGTAGGCAGGATAGATTAGTAGATGGGGATGTGTAGGGGATGAGTAGTGTATGGTGGTGTTAGGAATAGGCAGGGGGTTTGACTGAGTGGGAGATGGTAGGGCATGGTAGGGAAGGAGGTGAGGGTAAGGTAAGGCAGTGAATAGTGGTAGTGATAGGGGGTGTGTAGGGGAGAACGGATGGAGAAGGTTAGGGCAGGTGGAGAGTACGGGTATGGTAGGATGGGGCAGGAGGGAGTGAGTAAGGGGTTGTGTGGTGGTGGTAGGGGTGTGTAGGGAGAAGGACGTTTGTGGTGGGTGTTGGTGTGTAGGGAGTAGGGCTAGGCAAGGGTAGGAGTTAAGGTATGATACAGTATGAAGTGGGAGTAAGGTAGGAAGAGGTGGGGTGGTTGGGTAGTGGTGGATACGATAGGAGTGGTTGGGTAGTGGTAGGTAGGATAGGGGTTGTGGTAGGGTCATAGAGGGAGGGGAGGCTGGATGGTCGTTTCGGTCCCGGGTCATTTCGGTTCCCGGGTCGTCTCGGTCCCGTGTCGTTTCAGTCCCTGGTCATTTTTTGTCCCGGGTCGTTTCGAACCAGGCCAGTACGATCCAGAGTCATTTCGGTTTGCGGTCGTTTCGGTCCCAAATGTTTTCGGTCCCATGTCATTTCGGTCCAGGGTCATTTCGGTTTACGGTCGTTTCGATCTCGGGTGGTTTCGGTTACGGGTCATTTCGGTCCAGGATCGTTCCGGTATCGGCTCATTCAGTCCCGGTTCGTTTCGGACCTAGTGAAAGTCGTTTCGGTCCAAGGTCGTTTCGGTCCCGGGTCATTTCAATCCCACGTCGTTCATTTCAGTCCCGGGTCGTTTCGGACCGGGGCGTTTCTCAGTCTCTGATCATGGCTGTATATGTGCTACCTACATACCTACCTACCTCTACATGAGACTTGTAGACCATTTTGGTACATAGTCTGGTATTCTCCAACGGGACATGCTGGACGGAGACGATTATATTAAGTTTTACAGCTTTCAGCAAAAGTTTCTAGCGTAAGGTTTACCGAGTGTGTGTTTGCAGATAAGGCAGTGTGCCTTTATTTCATATTATATACATTGTAGTGCTTGAGCCATCAATGCTTCATGCCAAGTTTTGTTGAAATCGGTCCACCGGTTCTGGAGAAGAAGATTTTTGAAGGGTTTTTACCATATATGGGCATGGCGGCCATCTTGATCATGTGACCTGGATTTGTTATATACACATTGGTTCCCCCTGCCTACAGATGCTTCATATAAAATTTGGCTTTGATTGGCCAATCGGTTTCAAAGAAGATCTTTGAAAATGGTGGACGACAGACGGACGGACAAAGGACAGACGCCGGAGCATGGGTATACTATAAGCTCACCAATGAGCCTTCGGCTCAGGTGAGCTAATAAAGGATCTGATTCTTGGTGATTTTGGTGGTACTTTGGCTGTGGTTATCTATTGGCCCTACTGTCATGCAGACAGCCAATGCTACAGGTATTGGCTATCAGCACGATGGGGGTATGGGATTTTCTAACAAGCTTACATATGCATTAAACTATCAATTTGTCATTAAATAAATTATGTGTTTAGCCATTGAAATACATTCGAAATTGACATTTGTATTAATCACACTTTGCATGCCATTTATCAATATTTGACCAACACCGGAGTGAAATAGCTAACTCTGAGGCAATAGCCAACGCCTGAGGAAAAGTGTGCGAAGAGTTGTCAGAAAAACGATTTATAGAGCAATGGGATAATGTATTTGTAATGATAAGCTAATGTAGTAAGATGGTCTTGCTTCCAAATAAAATTTACATTTACAGGTCAACCTCATTATAATGCTTCATTATAATGCTATCTTTGGGGTCCATGAAAACAGACCGTGTAGTAAGTGAGCCATGTTATAATGAGGTTATTTACAATAGATATATAGCAAAATAATTAATTTGGGAGCCATGACATGGCCGTGTTATACTGAAAACCGCACTATAGTGAGGTGCGTTATAATGAGGTTGAACTGTATAATGTTACAGTACTTAGCCTGGAACATGAAATACAAGAAATGCACAATTATGTGGTTTTGACTGTCAATTTTGATTTAGAAGTCAACAATTCCCTTGTCAAAACTTTTCATTGTCTTTTCACTTTATAATATACGGTATAATTAATATTCACTGTACACATTGTTTTACTTAAAATTCGTTTCTGACGAAGGGTTAAGATATTATTCGCCACCAAAAACTCTTTGTGGAAACAAGAATGGGATCGCCAACGCCGGAGGAAGGTTACATATGGACATGACCAGTGCTGATTCAAAACAAGAAATATTTTACTCTACTTTTTGTTGAAGTCCTTGTCACTATCATAGATATTGATTTCTGAAATTGTTTTCATAGCTGTCAAGCATGTTTTCATAACTGTTAACAATATTTAATGTCATTTCAAAGCACTAAAATGGCTATAACCCCTAATCACCGAAGTAGACTTGCGTCACAGATTTACCGTTGTAAACATATATGAATGACACACCTGTGCGATTGGTCAAATATAGTTTATTTCAATTATAGCGGTAAATCTGTGACGTGAGTCTCCTATGATAGTTTACATTTGGTCTTTGGTAAGTATGGAGATAGTTGCAAAGTCCAAGGACAGCTACAGATCTGATACATATCCTTATAGGGTCCTGCCATATTCCGAGCTGATTCCGGTTAACTGCAAAAATCAAGATCTGAATAGGGTGGTAGCAATATTAGTTTATAATGATATATATGTGCACTGTTGTGGAAATACCGCAATGCATTTTCCCCCGTTTTAAGCACATATGAAAAGCCATTACAGTAACCAAGTTTTAATAAAATTATTAATATTCATATACTACTCAAAGTTTGATAAGCATCAAAACTTTATTTTTGTTCACAGCCGAAATTTTGCTATAGATATGAAGCAGAACCATCACTTTGCAAACATTCCATCTTTTTTCCGCGTTGCCTGCGAGCGCTTTTCGCAGACTTGCAGAAACGATGGAAACCCCTTGAAATTAAAGTTGCTATTTTTCATTGATTGTTGCCTACCCTATCCAATTCTGTCATTTACTCCCTCTTACTGGTTCATTCAACTGCAAAACTGTTTTGATAATCGAAATGTCGATACTTTTGTGTCTAAAATGCACTTTTCGGAAAATTCCAAAAATCTGTGACTTTTGGTTAAAAACATTTTTTTTTACCAAAAAATTTTTTTTCGCTTAAAACGTTGTCCTTAAGGCTGCGAGTATGGATTAGAAAACCGATTTGAGCAACGGGCATTGGTTTAGATTTTACAGCGTTTTAAAACATTTGTCACTGGACTGAACGCTTTCTTAATGGAAATTTGCATTACGTGATTAAAACATCTGACAACAAATTTAAGAAACGCTGGCTTGAGCTAACCAGAGTGCGTATTCAAAAACGGTTTTCAGTTTTATGCTCCCCATGCAAAGGACAACATTTTAAGCAAAAAAAAAATTTTTGGTAAAAAAATCGTGATTTTAACCAAAAATCACAGATTTCTGAATTTTTCCAAAAGTGCATTTTAGACACAAAAGTATCGACATTTCGATTATCAAAACACTTTTGCAGTTGAATGAACCAGTAAAAGGGGATAAATGACAGAACTGGATAGGGTAGCCAAAGTCCCCTCAGTTGTTTTTTATCCAACAGTCCAATTTTAAACTTATAGGATGGTAAATACGGTAGTTGACTTGAAGACGTTGCATGATATCTTGACCCAGATTATGTGTATATTACCTGTGGCTATTTTTTGATGTGTTACAATGTGTGAATAATTGGATTATCAATACTTGATGTTTTTACAAGGGGGATAAAAGCTGATTAATTGGTTTAACAAGTCTGGTGTCAGCTATTTAATTGCTCATCAACATGCAGGGTTCCACACTAAAGGGTGTCCAGGAGTCCGAGACTCCCAAATTATTATGCCGGAATAAAAGCCATGGCGCTTAAAGGTCAGTGCGTCGCGAAGGACGAAATGCCACAACGTCGTGCCAATGACGTCGTTTTCAAGATGGCGTCGGCTTTAGATGTGCAGTCCGAACTTTGGCCGGATTTGAGCCATTCACCATAAGTGATATGACTGTTGAAAGATTATTCAAGTTAAAAATTACTCATTGAGATATAAGCACATGTTAATGATCTTAAATTTGCCACTTAAAGCTCATTCTAAATTTAATAAACCAAATGCCGAACGTTTATGAAACACGTCAACGTCACTTACGGAAAATTAAGATTTAATTCGTTGACAAATAGCGTCCAAACCAACCTGGTAGTCAAGGACTTTTATTTTACTTTTTGACTCACAATATAAAAATGAGACAATATTTAGTTTTTTAAAAAAATCTATGGATTAGTTCTCTTGTAAACGGCGCTCATGTGCAAAAAGTGACGCGTTTTTATTACTTTCCCATTACGTCACGTACAAATAATGGCATTTTTAGCCATTTTAGGGGAGCGATTTGCAGGAAAACCAACCTGGTAACCATGGTAACCATGGTTTTTTATTACACGAATCGATAGTTAAAAATAAAAAAAATCTATGGATCAGCATTTTTATGGTTCTTTACCTTAATGTCTATAAAGCTTTCAAAACATGTCAAGATTAGATTGTATATTTTTCTGGAAAAAAAAGCTGTCAATATTTTCTCCTGAATCAAGTTTGGTCTCCTAAATTTGTGATCGGACTCCTTGATTTTTGAAGTTAGGAGTCTGATGGACTCCTTAATCTAAAAAGTTAGTGTCTAACCCTGATGTGTGCGTTCAAGTGTAATGAAAATAGACCCTAGTTGTATTAAATTATTGTAATCAATAACGGAATGACCAAAAACTATCAAGGAGTGTACCGCAGTGAGTCCAAAGAAAATCCCATAGTAGTACTGACATTGGATTTAAGCGCTTCAGTATTTGAATGTTTGCATGTACAATTTGGCTGAGGCTATCCGCACGACGGTCGTGCCGATACGCGGCGTTATCCGCACGACGGTTGTGCGGATAAGCGGCGTTATCGGCCCGACTGTCGTGCGGATAGCCAATGCTACAGGTATTGGCTATCGGCACGACGAGAGTATAAGATTTTCTAACATGCTTATGTATGCATTAAACTTTTAATTTGTCATTAAATAAATTAATTATGTGTTTAGCTATTGAAATACATTCAAAATTAACGTTTCTGTTAATTATGAATAAGAAGACTAGTTTGACTTGATTCATCCAGCTGATGTAAACTGAATCACAGTAGATTTGTAACAGCGGATAAAAATATAATCATTGCATTTTTTTTTAATTGTGTTACTGAAATGTTTCCATACTCCATTGTTAAAATCAAAGGTTGTTTATTCTTTTGGATTACCACATTATTTTATTATTTAGGTAACGATTATTACTTTCTCATTTACGCATATGCATGACTGATTTTTACAGGTAAATTTGCAGGTAAGCCCATTTCAGCAAAATAACAATTTTGTTAATTAAAAAGTAAAAAATCCTGCATGTGTAATATTCTGTTTCAGTTTTGAAGCCAGTTTAATATAAATCTAACTTAAAATGTATCAATTTCTAAACATATTTAACATTTAACATTGTGAATCCTGCCAGGGATCCATCCTGAGGACACCTAGATTTGGTGTATCATTCACCAGTAAACCAAGCCTAAGGTAGATCAGCAGCAGAAAAAGGTATTAATGATATCTCGAATCCGAGATGGTATGAACTATGATTTGTGAAATTGTCACAGTTGATTCGGGTAATCTAGGAATGCATATCATAAAGCTGATCAAAGCTTACAAGGATAAAACTCATAAATCTACTGCTTTACTACCTGGCCAACTTGAGAAGACGCAGTTCCTGACTCTGGGGGAGGAGGTTCGTCCGACATTTTGTTTTTTTATTAAGTCACATGATCATATAAACTTCCGGTACAGCGCCGAACCGAGAAGGGTGCTGGTCAACTCGTACTTTTTTTCTCTCGTACTGTGGTCGACTCGTACTAAAAAAACTCGTACCGCATTTTACCTTAGTCAACTCGTACTTTTTACTTTGGTCAACTGGTCAAGTCGTACTTTTGCCAAATCGCACCCCTTTTGTTATCTTGAGGTTATATTATTAGAGTAGATAATTGTACCCAATTACGGAGCAATCAGTGAGTCTTTGTTGGGGGTTAGACTACGTTTTTCAGACATAAAAGCAAGTAAGAATTTATTCATATACTTAATTCTTGCAAAACTGGTTACAAAGATCAAAGCAACTTCATAAAATGTACAACAATAGCTTTATTAGCATTATTTTCTACTGAAGTTTAAACAAATAATAATAAAATGGCAAACTAATAAATGTGTAATGCAAGTAATCATACAAATAATCTTATTTTTATAAAACAATTTGGAGGGCACAATTTTAAAATTAATTTGTTTCTAGCTAAAACGGTTTTGAGTGACAGTTGCCTATGGAAACGAATTCTACCCGAATGTATTTTTAACACAAGGATGAGCTAGTTAAGAAACCTCACTCCACAACGTTCCGTTGAGAACCTTGATGGTTCTATTTGATCAAAACAATTTCCGATTAAATAAAACAGGATTACACATGGTAGACACGTGGTGAGTGCATCCGAACTCACCCCCAGATGTCACTGGGACCAACCCTGATTCCTCTCTCTCAAGAACAACAGTCTGTGACCGGTTACCGAGGAAGGCACGGATCTAAGAGAGGGCATTACCTCTGATCCCATACCGGTGGAGCACCCAAAGGAGCTTTGAGTGATTAACTTTATCAAAGGCCTTTGATAAGTCCAACAGTATAAGATCAGTATGTTTGCCTGCACTTGCATTCCTAGCAAGATCCTCGAACAACATGGTAAGCCGGGTTTCACATGACCTTTTTTCTCTAAATCCGTGTTGCAAATCATATAGAAGGTCATGCTTGTTGAGGTGCTTTACCATATTGGATGCCATTATATGTTCAAGGATCTTGCAAAGAATGCATGCGAGGGAGATTGGTCTGTATAAATTTGCAGCTGATGATTTGTCGCCTTTTTTGAAAATGGGGGCGACCTGCGAACGACACCACTCTGTCAGAAGTTTGCCAGTTTGGATGGAGCGCTCGAAGATGATTTGTACTATGGGGGCGATTTCTTCACGCAACTCCTTGAGCAGAACTGGTTTGAGTATATCCTGGCCAGCAGCTTTACCAGGCTTGAGGTTTTGCAAGAGCTTAAGTATGCCAGCCACAGAGATACTGAATTAAGTCCTCCATAACTGGAGCAGTCTTCAGCACCCCTGCAAGCAAAGTCCTAGGGGTATCATACCAGAGTCAGTCGCGTTCTGTAGTAATAATAATAATAATAATAATGATGATATAATAATAATAATAATAATAATGACTTACTTTATTTAAAGAGGAGGCTCAGTTGGACAAGTCCAATCTTCCCTGAGGTCCTCTATCAAAACAACATATACATACAATTATATACAATATAGAAAATTTACATAAGCAAATACAAAATAGAGTTCTGTTCCTAAAGTAAAGAATGTTCTTGTGTGGCTGCCCATTCAAGATATCCTTTCCTAAATTGTTGAAGGGAGACTGCATTTCTGAGATGGTTTGGAATGGAGTTCCATATTTTTGATCCTGAGTATGCAAGGCTGTTTCTATAATGTTCAATATTTGGTTTTGGGATGTACACAAGATTGTCTGCTGTAGACCTAAGGGTTCTGTCATGGACCTCTTTTGAAAAAGTAAACATATTTGTAAGGTAAGCAGGGGTTAAGTTATGCATAATTTTGTACATGAGTATTGCTTTCTGGTACATAACTCTCTCTGGGAAGGTCATCCATTTCAACTCGGCAAAGAGTTCTTCTGATGGAGTTTCTATTGGCTTATCTAGAATTGACCTTGCTGCCCGTTTCTGGAATTTGATAATGGAGGTCATAAGCTCAGTATTGGCATTACCCCAGACTGAACAACAGTAGTCTAGATGAGGGAGTATGTATGCATTGTAGAAGAGCTTTCTAGTTGGAATGTTTAGGTACTTTTTAATCCTGTTCAAGAGAAAAAGCAATGAGTTGCATTTTTTTTAATGTTGAATCGATATGAGTTGACCAACTAAGGGAGTTGTTTATATGAACACCAAGCAGTTTCTCAGACTCTGATATTTGAATTTGTTCTCCCTTAATAGTGAGATGAGGTGGCTCTGCCATTATTTTGTTGGCTGTGCATCGAGTTGCTAAGAACATTGCCTTTGATTTGGATGTATTCTTTTTCATGTCATTGTCGTCACACCAATCAGAAAAATTGTCTAGGTCTAGATTTAGGAAATTTGTTACTGTGGGCAGATAGGAATTTGAAGTATGCAAGGTGCCATCATCTGCAAATAGATCTAACAGACAATATTTGATGTACAGGGGCAAATCATTAATATACAGTAAAAATAGTAATGGTCCAAGAACTGAGCCTTGAGGAACTCCAGCTTTGATTTCTTTACTCTCTGAGAGTTTTCCAGAAATATGGACTTGTTGGAATCTGTTACTCAAGTATGAGTCAAACCAGCTTTGAGATAACTGGCTGAATTTGTATGCAGATAGCTTTTGCTTTAATATTTGATGATTGACTAGGTCAAAGGCTTTAGAAAGATCTAATAGGACAGCACCTACTACTTCATCATTGTTCATTGCTGTGAACCAGTTGTCCACCATTTTGGTTAGTGCAGTCTGACATGAATGATGGCGTCTAAAGCCTGACAGATTCTCATAGATAAGTTTATGTTCATCAAGGAAACCTATCAAGCATGTACTTATGTACCTTTCAAATATCCCTGTAATAATTGGCAATACAGAATATGTTCATCAAGGAAACCTATCAAGCATGTACTTATGTACCTTTCAAATATCCCTGTAATAATTGGCAATACAGAAATTGGCCTGTAATTGTTGATGTCATGTTTTTCACCTTTCTTAAAAATTGGTGTAACCTTTGCTTTCTTCAGGTCATCAGGAAAAATGCCATTAGTGATACTTAGATTTAATATAGTTGCTAAGGGCTGGGATACTACAGATGCTGATAACTTTAAGTATTTTGCACTTATGTCATCTATACCTGTGGCCTTGTTTGTCTTCAGATTTTGTAATTGCTGTTGTATGAATGAGGCTGAAACATGAGGAATATGGAATTCTGTACCATGAGGTACTTTACTGTCAACAAAATATCGTAATTTTGAACAGTCATGAGTACTTTTCCCATCACTTCTATCAAGGTCTTTATAAAGAGAAGTAAAGAAATTATTGAATTTATTTGCAGTTGTTTCAGGATCTAAAATAGGATCTCCATTATCATCATGGATGAAGTTTGAATGTTGTTTAGATGATTTTTGTGTTATATCATGCAAATTTTGCCAGAGAACTTTAGGGCTTTTGTAGTTATTGTTGATACTTTGGGAATAGAACTCTTTCTTGGCATCTTGAATGAGAGTTGTAGATCTATTCCTCCATAAACGGTATTCAGCCATGTTTTTGGATTTGTCTATAGAGTCTCTGGTTTTTATTGCATTTGTGATATTTTGATTCATCCAATTGGGTTGCTTGGATTTTTTTAACTCTGCGCTTCTTTTTAGGTGCATGTTTGTTTAAAACAGAGTTAAAAGTAGAGACAAAGTAATCCAGTGCATCACTTGCAGAATCAAAAATATTTATCACTGACCAGGGTTGCTGTTCAAGCTCACTGACAAAGTCACTATCATTAAAGGATTTGGTATCTCTATAGTTTATAAATTTGTGCACAGGACCTCGGTCAAATGTATTTGAGATTTCCCTTGTTACACAGATAGGATAGTGATCACTGATTGAGTAACACGGCACTGAAGTACAGGTAATATTGTCGGGTACATTAGTATAAACATGATCAATAAGTGTTTCTGATTTGTCTGTGACTCTAGTAGGTGAGCAGATTACCTGTGTCAAGTTCAAGTTATTGGTTTTGTGTAACCATGCCTTAACAGGCCCTGTCTTGTTTAAAATATTAAAGTTTAGATCACCTAATAGAATAATCTCTTTGTTTTCACTGTTTCCATTTTCTAGGGATTGTTCCACATTGTCAGTCCAGTCACTTGAGGCTGTAGGGGGACGGTACACATAACATAACAGAAAGGGCTTCTGTTTGTTGTTGCGTATCTCCAACCATATCATTTCAACACCGTTAGATTCTAAGTCAGCACGTTGGACGCATGCTAAATTAGTTTTGTAGTAGATGATCAACCCACCACCATTACTGTGGCGGTCCTTTCGTATAAAATTGTAATTTGGAATTTGAAGTTCTGAATCTGAGTATTGATCATTTAAGAAAGTTTCACCTAAACAAATTATATCAATGTTTTTTTGTTCATTGAGAAGAATTTTTATTTCATCTAATTTGGGGTAGAGATGATGAACATTTAGGTGACAAATGTGAAGGCCTTTACTAATGAACCATGCATCCTTGTGTTGACTTGGTGTATTCAGAGTTTGATTTGGCATACTGTTTACTGATGGGTAATTGTTTGGTTGTGATTGATCCATGGAGGCTGAAAGAATGGCATTGGCATGAACATCATCGGTGACTGGTTGTATCATTTTACAAAGTCTAGAGAGTAATAGTGGTTCCTTGGCTGTAAACATAGATGCAAATATAACTATTAAAACCAAAAAATAAAGTATTTTGGGTGATTTTTGGTAATTTCAGAGGTGATTTCGGTGATTCCGGCAAATTGTGATACCGATCTCTGATCATGTGACTTCTATGTGGACAAAATGGCCGCGTTCATTTTTGACGTGGGAATATGATCATTGATGTTTTCAAGAGTTTAGGTAGCAATCTCTACAGTTTTTAGAGCATTTTTCAGATAATTTAGCTAGATCCGCCAAAATTGATAATATCTCTGTCCAATATGGTGAATAATCCGATTTCTCCCATAAAATCATTAAATCAAATGTCTAAAGTAGACAAATCACAAGGACCGGATGGAATAAACCCTACAATTCTCAAAGAATGTAGATCAAGTGTAGCCAAACCATTATGTACTATTTTCAGAAAATCTCTCGATTCAAGTGAACTGCCAAATGACTTTAAGAATGCAAATGTATCTCCAAATGTATCTTTTTTCAGTTGCAGTGACTCTGGCAGTGGCGATTCTTCTTTTGTGCTTTCGGATTACTCCGGCTTATCAGTGTCATCACCCGGTATCACTATCAGTCCAGAAAATACAATAGAAGAGACTCTCACGGATCCAGTTTCTGAAGATCATTGTGACATTTTCAAAGAACTTCGTGATCTCAAAAAAGGTAACCATAAAAAACCTATACTTTGCCATCTGAACATAAACAGTCTCAGGCATAAATTTAATGATCTCAAGCCTGTTCTGATGGATAAACTATGTGACATTCTTGTCATAAGTGAAACTAAACTTGATGAAACATTTAATGATAATCTCTTTGCTACAAAGGGCTATAAAATGGAGAGGAAAGATAGAAATGCTAGAGGAGGAGGCCTTATGGTCTTCTATAGATCAGATTTGCCTGTCAGGAGAATAAAGAACTTTGAATGTGAGGAGAGTGAGTCTATCTTCCTTGAACTGAAATTAAAAAACAGGGCATGGTGTATCCCCTGTGTCTACAGACCCCCATCGACTAATGACACAACTTTTGAAAATGACTTTTCTACAAAACTAGATCAAATGCTTGTGAAATACGAACATATATGTGTCATTGGAGATTTAAACTACAATCTGCTTATACCTGAAAAAAGCCAAACTCTTAATAATATAATGGACACTTACAACTTAAAAAACCTTGTCAAAGATCCAACATGTTTTACTAAGACTAGCACACCCAGTCTGATTGATATGATCATGACAAATAGCCCCAACTTCTTGTGCAACACCATTAATTTTAATTGTGGGCTCAGCATACATGTGATGAGTTTGAAAGTGGCATCAGGGAGATTTTTCTTTCATTTCAGGGAGGTTTTTGAAAAATGTATAGATTATATAGGAAAATTCTTGGTTCATTTCAGGGAGGTTTTGAAATTTTCTTGAAAAATGGGGGTATTTTGGACAAATTTTAGATCATTTTAACGCTCATTTCCTGGAGTCTCCCTGATGATGAGGGAGGTATCACATGTATGGCTCAGTGACTGCCATAACATGGTAGCCACTACTTTTACAGAAAATACTGTCTCTACCAAACGTCAAAAAGTTAATTTTAGAAGTTATAAAATTTCCAGGAAGCAGAGTTCATCCAGGACCTCCATCGGGTACCTTTTCATATTTCTACACTGTTTGATGATGCAGATGATTGCTACTGGGCATATGAAACCCTTCTGATGGATGTCGTGGATGAGCATGCCCCCAGAAAACAAAAATATCCCAAAAAAGACTCCCCCCCTTTCATGAACTCGGAACTTAGAAGAGCAATTTATAAAAAGAAGATGCTCCATAACAAATATCTCAAATTTCGAAATAAAACCAACTGGAAGCTCTATAGGAAACAGAGAAATTATGTAACCAAACTTAGGAAACAATCAATAAAACTGTATTTCTTTGAAAGGTGTAGTGGTGGGCCTAAATCTTCTGACTTTTGGCCTACTATCAAACCTTTTCTTAGTTCTAAATCATCTAAAACTGAAAATGACATTATTCTTATGGAAAATAACACTCTAATTAGTGACCCTAAAGAGGTCAGCTGTGTACTTAATGATTTTTACATCAACATTGCTCAGGGAATAGGAATAAATTCACATTCATACGAAATAAATAATCATCCTAGTATTCTTGCTATCAAAGAAAATAGCCCGAATGAGGGCTATCCTGTCTTTGATTTTAAACCAGTAAATCAAACCACAGTTTCTAAGGTTGTTAAGAAATTAAACCCCAAGAAAGCTACCGGGGTTGATCAATTACCAGCTAAAATGATTAAAGCAGGCTCTGAGGTCCTTTCTGGACCTATTTCTTCCATTTTTAACAAATGTGTCAAGCTCGGAAAATTCCCAAATGACCTGAAATCTGCTCAGGTCACCCCTGTATTTAAAAAAGATGACCCCCTCATTAAGAAAAATTACCGGCCAGTAAGCATCCTTTCATCTCACTCTAAAGTATTTGAACTTCTAATGGCTGAACAGCTTACTGAGCATTTTGATAAGATTTTTGATACATATCTAGCTGCCTTTCGTAAAGGATTTGGTTGTCAGACTACACTATTAAGGCTTGCGGAGGATTGGAAGAAGGAACTGGACAGCAGCCATTATGTCGGAGCAGTACTGATGGATCTGTCCAAGGCTTTCGACTGTCTTCCGCATGACCTTATAGTGGCTAAACTTCAGGCCTATGGACTTACGACAGATGCTAGCTCCCTCTTAGAAAGCTACTTGTCTGATCGTAAACAAAGAGTTAAGATTGGACAAACTCATGGAAACTGGCTCAATATTCTTAAAGGTGTACCTCAGGGTTCCATTTTGGGCCCTCTGTTATTTAATGTTTTTATAAATGACCTTTTTTACTTTATTAAAACTGGCAAACTATATAACTATGCCGATGACAACACTGTTACATATAGCCACAAATCCCTGTCAACAACTAAGTCAGTGTTAGAATCTGAAAGCACAAAAGCTATCAAATGGTTTGGCGATAACAAAATGCAAGCAAACCCAGATAAGTTCCAGGCAATTATCCCTGGAAAGAGTGGACATGAAAACTGTACCTCTCTAACTATATGTGGCTCTGAAATCAAATGTGAGGATTCTGTGAAACTCCTTGGTGTTACCATAGATTTTATGTTAAATTTTGATACACATGTTTCAGATATCTGTAGAAAAGCTGCTAAGCAGATAAATGTTCTATTGCGTATAGGTAGACACCTGACTGTTGAAACTAAAATTCTTATTTACAAGTCTTTTATTAAATCAAATTTTAATTATTGCCCCCTGGTGTGGCATTTTTGTTCTAAAGGTAGTACTGATGGTAGTAAGATGGAAAAGTTGCAGTATAGAGCACTTCGCTTAGTTTTTAGTGATTTCACCAGTTCATATGAGGCTCTTTTGGAAAGAGCCAATATGCCTACTTTAAATATCAGCAGAATAACTTATGGCAATTGAAACTTTTAAAATATTACACAAAATGACACCTATATACCTACATGATCTTGTATCTTATAAAGAATCAAATTATTCTTTCAGGTATGAAAAAGTAGCTGATATCCCTAGGGTTAGAACTACCAGATACGGTAAATCGACGTTTAGCTACGAGGCGGCGGTGGTGTGGAACAGTCTCCCGAATGAACTAAGAAAAGTCGAAGACTTTGGTGAGTTTAGGAGATTGGTCCACACCTGGTGTGGCCCCTCGTGCAAATGTTCTATGTGTCAACCCTGTTAATTTTAACCCTGTCTCTGTGATCCCTTACTTATATTTTAAGTTAAATGTTTTTCAGTATATTTATCAATCCTAATTCATGTTGTTAATTTTATTTGTGCTATTCTTTCTGTTTTTTTTTTTTTTTTTTTTTTTTTTTTTGTTTTTTTTTTTGTTTTGTTTTGTTTTGTTTTAGCTTTCCTCATTTTAGTTTGCATGAATGTTTTATTTTAGTTGCTATTTCCAATAGTGTGCTACCAAAAGATTTAGTAGCCTGTGATATAATTGGGGCTCTGACTGTCTGGTTATCTCTTTTTTTCTTTCTACCTAGGTTTCGTTTTGGGTCTTAGGGTCCCTCCGAGAGCCTGGTGTGCTGTGGGGGATCCTGGGCTACTCAATTTTGTCCTGCCTTTCGTCTTTCGCCCCTTCTTATCTCTAGGTAGAGGGGTGTGAGGTGACCAACCAGAAATAATTCTTCGACAAAATTTTAATTAAGTATTGACAAACCTGATGCCATTGTCTTTCCCGGGTGCGTGTGGATTGCCTACACCGCAGGGAAAGGCATCAGCATGGGAACTGTCTTCAAGTTGATTTAATTAATGTCATTTTTACTATGCTACCTTATTTGTTTATATGTAATTATTTAGTTTGCATGCTGTGATATTTCTTTTAACTGTGATGTTCGTTTTCCCATGTATACATGTACAGCTTTTAATTAGTGTTTGTCGACAAAATAGCCTATGGCTAATGTTATTCTGTTGTAAATTTGATAGTCGACTTTAAATAAAGTTTCTTGTATCTTGTATCTCTTGTATCTTGTATCTCCAATGTTTAAGAAAGGAAACAGGAATAGTCCAGGAAACTTTCGCCCGGTGAGCTTGACGAGCATTCCATGTAAAATACTGGAGTCAATTATTAGTATTTAGAGACAGTATGATACATCATCTTGAATCTCATAATCTTGTTTCTAAAGACCAGCATGGTTTTGTGAAAGGAAAATCCTGTTTAACAAACTTACTTGAAACTTTGGAAGATATAACCTCGAGTTTGGATGAAGGAAGTGGTATAGACATGGTGTTTTTAGACTGTAAGAAGGCCTTTGATACAGTACCTCACAAGAGGTTACTGTACAAGGTCAAGAAATATGGTTTTGGAGAAGTGTATACAAACTGGATTGAAAACTTTTTATCTCACAGGAAGCAAACAGTTTTTATCCGAGGTCAAAGTTCGAAACCTGCAGATGTTTTGAGTGGAGTGCCCCAAGGCTCTGTCTTGGGTCCCCTGCTGTTCATCCTGTATGTAAATGACATACCTGAAATTGTAAAAGCTAAAGTTAAGATGTATGCTGACGACACAAAAGTATATGAAGATCAGACACAGTGTAGTTCACTGCAGTTTGATTTGAAAAGACTTGAAGAATGGTCCAGAAAATGGTTACTGAAATTCAATGAACTGAAGTGTAAAGTTATGTACTTCGGAAAAAATAATCCCAAGCAAACATATACGTTGGGCAATTCTGAACTTGAAAAAGTAACTACAGAAAAAGATCTTGGTGTACATATCACAGATGATGCTAAGCCTAGTCAACAGTGTATTGAAGCAGCAAAAAAGGCATTACAAGCCTTAGGTTTTGTGAAAAGAACATTTTCTTATTATGACAGACATAGTTTTTCGGTTTTGTACAAGACTTATATTAGGTCAAAAATGGAATTTGCTGTACAGGCATGGAATCCTTACCTTAAGAAGGATATTGAATGTTTGGAGAAGATTCAGCATAGAGCAACAAAACTTGGTCCAGAGTTGAGAAATTTAGAGTATAATGAAAGGCTGAAAGCACTAAATTTAACTACATTGGAAGAAAGACGTGAAAGAGGTGACCTAATAGAAACATATAAGATCTTGACTGGAAAAGAAAACATTGATCGTGAAAAGTTCTTTACACTACGGGATAATTCAAGTACAAGAGGAAACTCAATGAAAATATACAAACCAAGATTACAGAAGTGTATCTTACAGAGAATGAACTTTTTTTAGTGTTAGAGTCGTTAATGCTTGGAATTGCCTACCAGATCAAGTTGTTTCAGCGCCAAGTGTTAATTCGTTCAAGAACCGCCTGGACCGATACTACAGAAATCGACATGGGGAACCAGAGGCATCCGCCTAACATCCTAATGTAATGTAATGTAATGTAAATCGCCTAGCACTGACTTTCACCCTGTATTGGGGATATTTTCCCCTACCCCATCTTTCAGACCAGTGAATTTTCGTAAAATATGCCTAAAGTCTGGGCCCCCATGCATATTCTGTGCAGAAGTATGCCCCATAAATCGCATGCAAATACTTAAGAGAATCAACCCAGGATCATAATGAGCAGTGCACAAATATGTGCCATCCAGCTACTTTTTTCGTTATTTGTGAACAAAGATAACCCCTGCAAAGTCGACAGTGAAGAGCGTCACCGGCTATGGCTGTCGAGCGATCCGGGATCCTTATATAATCCCGGTGTTTACCAGTCTAAAAATAGAAAATAAGTATGTTTTACATGTTTAAGGCATAATTGATCCGATTTGGGGAAAGATGTCGGCAAATTATTGAAAGATAATTTACAGCCCAATTTCATGCCCTATCCCTCAGTATTGAATTTTTCGGCCCACCTCAAAAGTACGAAACTGTGAATGGAACCTTAAGAGTTGCTAATTTTTATACCAGCCATACAGTGTTTTTAGTCGAGCGCTATGTGTGTATGGAGAATCATAAAAAACAGGAAGATAAAACAACAACAACAAAATAAAAAAAAAAAAAAAATTCGTCGCATACATGTGATGAGTTTTAAAGAGGAATCAGGGAGATTTTTCTTCCATTTCAGGGAGGTTTTTGAAAAATGTATAGAATATATAGGAAAATTTCTGATTCATTTCAGGGAGATTTTGAATTTTTGTCAAAAAGTGGTATATTTTTAAAGAATTTTTACCAATTTTATGGCTTATTTCCTGGAGTCTCCCTGATGATGAGGGAGTTATCACATGTATGCCGTCGGTAATTGCTATGTCCCCACTATTGTGAAATAAGGCCACTTCCAACATCCTCGCTGATGGGCTAGCTCTCTAGCGAAATTGTTAGAGTGGTCGCTTGTCACGCAAGAGATCCAGGTTCGATTCTGGCTAGGGACATAATCTCTTTCTCCTAAAATACTTCACCCCCAAGGTGCACACTAATCGGTGGGTAGACCATCTATGTCCAGAATCCCATGTATCATGTGACTTTTAAGAGAAAAAGTCGGAAATGTACAGACAAATCTAGCTTCCATACAACAAGTACAACCTTTTATGAAATAAAAATGTATTTTGAGCCGCCGCATTAGAAAAATAACAATTTTCACATATATGCGAAAACAAAGGCGCAGATCAGCTGTGCAGTAATTTTTAAGTGCCTGCCCACACGGCAAACAAAATGATACTTTGCAGTTTGCATACAATATCTCTTGATAATACTTCATAATTATTTCATAAAAAGAAATTGCTTGTCGCGTGGGCTGATAGTTGAAAATGAAGTTAAATGGTGAAAAATAGACCCAAAATTGCAAAAAGTGGTATTTCTATGCTTTTGTGAGTGTTGCCATGGCAACATTTGTAATTTTAATGTAATACTTTTGCTAGAACTTAAAAGCAGGGACCTATACCTGCTATTGGCAATACTTATGTCCTCAAAATTCCCTTTTTTACCAACACATGAGGCCGAAATCAGGCCTTAAATCTCCTAGGCCTTTCCAATCGGATTTTATTTCATAAGTCCAACAATCACTATTTTTGACAACAAAAACTGGCTTTTTTTCTAAATACATGTACTTGTATTGCCAATGTTCTTAAAAGTGAAATATTATCTGACATTGTTTCTTTAGTATTTGTACAGTAAACTCTTCCTTCATAAAATATTGTTTAATTATACTTCATACACACTGTGACTTATAGCCGAAAAAAAACAACACAGAGTTGACAGGGCCAGGCTGTAGATAAAATTGTTTGTATACATGTATGTCAAATTAATGCAGAACAATTATTGAAGTTTCTGTATAGATGTTTTTAATGATACATGTATACCGTGCACTGAGTTGATATTCAAGTAGAGTTCAGAGAAATCTTGTCCGAAAAATATACCACAACCTATAGCCTGATAGGCTAAAGGTTACAGTGATATCATTTCTAGGAGAAATCATGATTCTTTCAGAAGATGAGTAGCATGAGGAAATGCACAGAAAATGGTTGGAAACACACATTGATGAGTGACCGAGCATAGTGATGAAGTTTACACGCCGCAGCTACAGGGTGTTACTGCTGATAGGAATAGCTGGTTTTCTGTTTCTGTGCTTTCAATTCTTCTCCTTCCAAGTGTTGAGTCTGAGTGGTAGACAGGATCACAGGAAACTTGGACAGACGGGACACCAGGCTAGAGTGCTGGATGATAAAGTTATAGAACCAGTCATGGATAGAAAACCTCTAGATAAACATGGCTACAAACATGATGAAAATGTTCATGTTGCACAACAAAACTATAGCAAGAAAACTGGTAAATAATATGTTTGAAATTATTGAAACAGAATGAACATTTAGTGGTCAAAATTAAACGTAATTGAAAAATTGCATCAACTCATGAAATCGACTAAATAATAAAAACGCACAAAGTGATAGAATACCAAAATATCAAATTAATTTTGTTTTATATATATATTCAGTTTGCATAAATTAACATACAACACTGTTTGTCTATCTTGTTATCTAACATGTAGTTCAGTATCTGACAGACAACAAAATGATAACAACAAACAATACAATAGTTCAAACAGTATTTACTTTGTTTGAATTAAGCAAAAAGCTTATGAACATATGGATGTTCATGTATTCTTGAAGGTGCTCATGTTGGCATTAGGTGGGCATACATGGTGCAGGAAATCAGACAACCAAGGCAAAACCACGGACCCTAGATAGGTAACCATAACTTAGCCCTATTGCCTTGGTCGTTATTTTAATCTGGACTGCAGATGTGATTAGTGTGTTACACTGAATATAGGCAAGAACCAGGCTGAATTTGTGTTCATATTACAGATAGTAACAAGAAGTCAGTTGGTCTGGAGCTTGTACGAGGTACACATCTACATCAGGCTGAAGACTATAGAGAGAACAATGGGATGTTCCGGTGTTTACATTCCAAGGTGAGCACTTTAACTCATAAATGTGTCTTTGATAATTGAGCTGTGACACAAGAAAATAAGTAAATTTTATTGGCCTTTTAGGGAAATGATGCGTTATTTAAACACAAAGTCCTTCCAAAAAAATCCCTGCTGTTTGAAGCTGAAAAAGAGAAATGGTTTGCTGCAATCAAATACAAAGGACTTAATGTTAGAAGATATTGTTTGCCAGTACAGGAGCCCAAGACAAGCTGCCTGTGCTATAAGTAATGTCAGCTTTTTGCCATGATTTGGAGTGACAGTATTAGTGCCCTGAAGAAGTATTTCATATCTGTAGACATATAGCAGGAAGATATAGAGATTTATAATGTCACTTGCCTTAGGTCAGTTTGTGAACTTTCCTATAATGCTTTGGGTTATAAAAGTCTAAAACCATGTATCCGATAATTGTTTTTCGCAGATATTTTTGGAGAGAGGTAGAAAAATTATTTTAATGTCAAAATCTTGATCTTAGTTTGTCCTAATAGAACCTGCATTTTTTTTTTTTTTTTTGTAAATCAGTGAACAGATGTAGTTTTAATGGCCAAAATTAAATTTGAATGGGGATTTTGCATTGTCAAGGGAGATAATCGATGACCATGAAAATACATACTTTTCAAAAATGTTTACTTGATCATGACGATTCCATCTCGTGTATGTCATTTGTGCAATTTAAAATTGATTTCGAGCATAACAAAATAATAAGAATTTAAAGTTTTTGTTGGAAAATATTTAACAGAGGCTCCCATGCATGCCATTTTTTTACAGGAAGTCCTTATTCAACAATGTTTTTGACCAGAACTTTTTTATTTGTCAACTGATTTTCAAATTTTTTGCTGCTCATTTTGCGACAAACCAAATGCTTAATTGTGACAAGAGAAAATCCATCTTCATTTAAACAATTACAAAGTATAAAATATCAGCGAAAAACCATTATCAGACACAAGGAAACACACTTTAGAAGCATAATTACTAAAGAATGTGTGAGGTGTGGGAAAATAGCACATTTTCATTAATAAATAGATAATTCTAACAGATGCCAATGTTTCTGGTACACCTAACAAAAATATCAGTCAATCCATGGTGTTGGGCAGGGTCAGAAATACTGGTGTACTACTGGTTGTCTGAGATGAGCATTAAACTATATATTTCCAGGAGCTGATAGCATTCTCTCAAGTGAATGATGATTACTGTGACTGTCAGGACTCCACTGATGAGCCGGGTACCTCGGCCTGCCCACAGTCAACGTAAGTACCATATTGTTTCCCTAGCCCCAAGAAAGGGAATATGGTGGCTTAGTAGTAGAGGTCTTCAGGGCTCCCACTAGTGCAACTTGGTGTCCTTGAGAAAGATACGAAGCTCCCTTAAAGGGAAACATTACTATTTTATTCCCACATACAATTTTCATGAAACTCCACATGCTTCAAGATACTTGTATCCTCGGACAAAAATTGAAATAAAAATGGGGAGTCACCGGCCTCATTTCCATGGTATCAGAACATTTTGGATGTTTCTCATGTATTTCAGAAAACCGCACTCATAGTGGATTAAAACACATTCTAACACACCCTTCCTATAGAAGCCAATGGTAAAGTGCAGTGATATAGTGAGTGATATATCACTGGGCGGGTTAGCGTGACGTTACTTTCCGCCGTTCGACGCATTTTGATTAAATAATGACTTCAGCTATCCCATAAGTCACGTTACCTTGACGTTAGACAGTGTAACGTCATTTCAACTCGTTCAAAACGTAATAAACATATGTAAACATTTGCGGTGCAGTCAAAAGTTTGGCGGGATTACTTCAGTGCAATGGTGGAAAAGTTAAAGAAACTGAAGGTTTAAAATGATTTTATTCCGTTTATTGTGTGTTAGAATCGAAATAGATCAGCCCTTGTGCGTGAATTGTTGAGTAATATATCACTGTTTGTCAGTCAGTTGTTCGCAGATAAATCACTCGAGCTGCGCGCTCGTGATTTGCTCTGCTTTACAACTGACCTCCAAACAGTGATATATTACTCAACAATTCACTGCAAGAGCTGATCTATTTCTTGATTATCACTGCAAAAACAACTTAAACACGTGATTTCATGGAAACCAAGTAATCCGAAATTACGGCATTTTCCACCATTTGATGGCGAGTTGACATAGTTTTTTTCGGCAGGTATAGTTTGAACCAAAAAAGCCCAATCTCATTTGTCACATAATCAACATTGTTGATAAACAAGAAATGAAAATTATTGGTCTAATGGACTGAACAAAAATCAGCTGTTTGCATTGTGTTCAATGGTTGAGAATTTTGCATTTACACCCTTTCTGTACTTCATGGTTTTTCCAAATGCGTATTTAAAGGATGGCTTTTTAGCTCACCTGAGCCGTTAGGCTTACAAGGTGAGCTTATAGGATGGCCATGATCCGGCGTCCGTCCGTCCGTCCGTCCACAATTTCAAAGATCTTCTCCTCTGAAACCGCTTGGCCAATCAAAGCCAAATTTTATATGAAGCATCAATAGGAAGGGGGAACCAATGTGTATATAAGAAATCCAGGTCACATGACCAGATGGCCGCCATGCCCATATATGGTAAAAACCCTTCAAAAATCTTCTTCTCCAGAACCGGTTGACCGATTTCAACGAAACTTGGCATGAAGCATCAATGGCTCAAGCACTACAATGTGTATATAAATCATGACCCTGTGATGACCTTGACCTATTTTACGGCAAGGTCAACATAGGTCGCCAATGCATTTGAATGGGGAAAACTTTTAAAATGTCATTTAAAGTGAAAGTCTTGCAGGAAATGGGCAGTAGGACTGAAAATTAATGATTCTGAAAAAAATTGGACCCCAGGGGCTCATGTGCCCCCACCCCGGGGCAATATACATGTACATCTCCATAATATTCAAACGTCTTCTCCTCTGAAACCACTTGGCCAATCAAAGCCAAATTTTATGTGAAGAATTAATAGGAAGGGGTAACAAATATGTAGATAAAAAATCCAGGTCACATGACCAAGATGGCCACCATGCCCATATATGGTAAAAACCCTTCAAAAATCTTCTTCTCCAGAACCGGTTGACCTATTTCAAAGAAACTTGGCATGAAGCATCGATGGCTCAAGCACTACAATGTATATATAAATCATGGCCCGGTGATGACCTTGACATATTTTACGGCAAAGTCAACATAGGTCGCCAATGCATTTGAATGGGGAAAACTTTTAAAATGTCATTTGAAGTGAAAGTCTTGCAGGATTTGGGAAGTAGGACTGAATATTAATGATTCTGAAAAAAAATTGGACCCCAGGGGCTCATGTGCCCCCACCCCCGGGCAGTATACATGTATATTTCCATAATATTCAAACGTCTTCTCCTCTGAAACTGCTTGGCCAATCAAAGCCAAATTTTATGTGATGCATCTATAAAATTGGGGAATCAATGTGTATATAAATAATCTAGGTCACATGACAAAGATGGTCGCCATGCCCATATATGTTAAAAACCCATCAAAATTCTTCTTCTCTGAAACCAATAAACTGATTTCTAGGAAACTTGGCGTGAAGCATCGATGGCTAAAGTACTCCAATGTATATATAGATCAAGACCCTGTGATGACCTTGACCAAGTTTATGGCAAGGTCAACATGGGTTGCCTATGCATTTGAATTGGGAAAACTGTTAAAATGTCATTTGAAGGGAAAAGCCAGCAGGAAATTGGCAAATGGACAGAATATTGTCTGAATAAAGAAAATGGCCCAAGGGCTTCATCTGCCCCTGCACTGGAGTTAAATACCATAATATTCAAACATGTTTATTGGTATATGCAGCAGATCTCAGGTGAGCCTTTACAGGACCATTGGTCCTCTGGTTTAAATTCATAGAATCATGTGCCTAAAGATCTGTTCTTGCCATTAAGCAATGTCCAAACTTTTTTTTAAGAAGATCAAAAATATATGTAACATCAAAAATTGCTAAACTTATTTCGCATAGTATATCTTATCTAAAATACGATTGATAACTGCTTGTTTCGTTTTGTGCTTAGTATAGAATAAACCAACTTTAAGCTAAAGTTACCTTAGTCACCTTGATTCAACTGTCTCGCTTTATTGAACTGAGTACATTATGTTAGTTATGGAATGTTTTAAAAACTTCCGTATGTTATAGATGTCTGTTTACCTACATGCTATGTTTGTCTTTACAGGTTTTTCTGTACATTCCAAAGTGGCAAGGAACCGCCGGAACATATCCCGGGCTCTCGGGTCAATGATGGTGTGTGTGATTGTTGTGATGGCAGTGATGAATGGCAGGGAATACAGGTATTTCCTGGGGTACACCTCACAGGTAATTAGACCTACTGCCCTTGATGAAAGTCAGAATTTCATTTTGGCTCTATATCTTGGTAACGAATTGGCAGTATGTGACTAAATTTTGTATGCACATCAGCAATACCTACTTTTTGATTGATTATCCTGTTGAAAGTTTAGTAATTCTCTTTAGCTCCTTGTTGCCAAATCTAAAGTGTCGCTGACAAGGCTTAAGTATCCGAAAGTGTGGCATGGCCCATCCCACTTTTTGATTAATACAGTGTGCATGTTTACTGCTCTTAATTTCTTGAAGGATCTGCTTTGATTTTATTTGTTACCTGCTATTTTCACAAAAAATCAATAGTTACATCCCTTGATTGATGTCATAATTTCGTTTCAGCTCAACAGCTTGAGAATGAATGTACAGAATTTGATCAAATTTTGTATGCACATCAGCATTGACAAGACCAAGCTTGGGAATGCTACTTGATTTTTTTTTGCAAAATCTTTGCAGAACTTGGTTGACGTCAGAATTTTCTTTCCGCTCGATCTTGAGAATGAATGTACTGAATCGGACTTACTGTGTATGCACATCAACATTGACAAGACCTGGCTTAGGATTGTTACCTATCATTCTTGCACAATTTTAACAGAGTAACAGCCTTTGATGGGGGTCATAATTTTGTTTCAATTTATCATCTTGAGAATGAGTTGACAGAATTTGACAAAATTTTGTATGCATATCAGCACTGACAAGACCTGGCCTAGGATTGTTGCATGTCATCTTTTGCAAAATTCAAACAGAATTATGGCTGTTGACTGATGGAAGAATTTCTTATCTTCCAGATATGTGTGTCTTGTGAATGAATTGATAGAATCTGCTCCAATTTTATATACACATCAACATTGACAAGATCTAGCTAGAGATTGTTGCAAAATTTAAGCTTTTTTCCAGATTCTCAGAAGCAAGGCTTTAGACAGATTCTTGGACAATTCTTGTTGGACCATTCCGTGGGGTTCATATAGAACAAAAGTTTCAGCGAAATGATGGATTCAGTTTATGTTGCAACAATTAAAATGTCAATCAGATTCACCAGGGGGAACATGGTGGCCCAGTGGAAGCCAGCGACCATAAGTTTTATACAGATCTCCATCATGTACTGTAGTGTCCTTGAACAGGACACTTAAAGCATCCACAGTACTGATTAATACCCAGGAAGAGATGGCTCCATCCCAACAAAACTAGAGCATTGTTTGCTGAGATAATAAGCTATAACAAAAACAAACCATATTCATTTCTAGGCAATCGCCAGAGGGCATTGGGGTATTTTAGCTCACCTGAGCCAAAGGCTCATGGGGATCTTATATCATAAGCCTGTGTCCTTGCATCCATTCACATTTTCAGAGATCTTCTCTGAAACCGCTTGGCCAATCATAGCCACATTTTATATATGAAGCGTCTATAGAAAGGGGGAACAAATAAGTATATAAATAATCCAGGTCATTTGACCAAGATGGCTGCCATGCCCATATATGGTAAAAACCATTCAAAAATCTTCTTTGCCAGATTCTGTTGATCAATTTCAACGAAACTTGGCATGAAGCATGAAGCATTAATGACAAGATCTAGCCAACCAGTGTTGCAAACAATTTACAAAGGTCTAAAAGGGAGAGCAAAAATACCCATGGATGACCTTATCCCCCAAAATAGGCGTTGTAGGCGTCAACGCTCCTTGGCATTTCAGACACAGCAGGTACAAATGCCTATTTACATATTTTATCTCCAAAGACTTTTATGGATTGGAATGAACTCCCTGATTCTCTGATCTCCTCTGCTAAAATGTCAGATGATTGTGTATCTAAATTTACTTCTCTTGTGAGAGCTCAGGACTAATCCCCACCCCTCAAGCCCCATCCCCCTGGTGTGGTATTTTCAATTTAATCTTTCACCAGTAAACTATTTTGATTCTGATTCTGACTGAAGTAATACAATGTTTATATAAATCAAGACCCTGTGATGACCTTGACCTATTTTACGGCAAGGTCAACAACATAGGTCTATGCATTTGAATGGGGAAAACTGTTAAAATGTCGTTTGAAGGGAAAATCTTGAGGGAAATGGGCAGTGGGACTTAATATTAATGGTTCTGAAAACAATTGGAGCCCAGGGGCTCATCTGCCCTCACCCCAAGGCAATATACATGTATATTATCATAATATTCAAAAATCTCGACACAGCCAATCCAATTCAAATTTTATATGAAGCATTTATAGGAAGTGGGAACCAAATGTGTATATAAAATCCAGGCCACATGACTAAGACCCCAACTACTTGTCTTTTGTCCAGTATGCTTCCTGACTCTCAGGTGAGCGATCATTGCCCTTGGGCTGCATGTTTATGTTTTCATGATGCATAGCAAATAGTGGTATATGTATATGTTGACAGAGAAGCGTTACAAGGACACCCTGCATCACACACCATGTCGAGATACCTGTGTGGCCAACCAGGAAGCTCTAGCTGAAGATGCCAGGATCAGAGAGAAGGGTCGACGATTGAAACACACATACCTTGAGGCTGGCAAGAAAGTCAGCAATACTAATGTAAGTAGCTGCATTAAATCATGTAAAGAGTTTTATGAGGTAATGCAATTGTCACTTCAATTTGGTTGGAAGGGAATTTGGCTCCAACCTCTCAGGGCTATGAGATATAGAGCTGCTTGTGTCTCCAGACAAAGCTTGTAACCTGCTGATCGACCACCTGGCAACTTGTTATCTGCTTAGCCTGACCCTGCCCAGGAAAAGCAGTTTATCAAGGTCAGGGTGTTGTTAAATGTTGTTATGCAGCGTTACGTGCGACGTTGCTTTGCGACACCAGCTGAAAGGGAATCAACACTCTTATGTTACGCCGTTTTGAACCAGAGAAAGCTGTAGCTTCTACGTCATTTAGTACAAATTTTACATTTTTCTCCATTAAAGACTGCTACAAATTTTCACCAAAACGCAGAAAAATGAGAATTTTTGCCATAAAGGCATTTATTGTAATTCTTGCATCAGTCGCACATTGAAATACGATGCATGTTCACACCACGAGGTTACATTATGTCACGGAAAATAGCAAAAACGCACTACCATACATAGCAAAACCTCAAATAGCACGAAAACGAGCTGGCTTGTCAAGGTCTTTTTTCTAGCAACATGTTCCAAAGTGATTCACACAGATAATATAAGTTTTTAAAAAAAATACATTGTGGAATTTAGGAGAAAAATATGTTTCTTATGTGTGAAATTCGAAATGTATTTCCCTTTTGACCATTGAGTTCAATGGCAAACATGGTGTTTTGGATTGCCAGTAGCTCAAAAACTAATTCGGTAGTCACGGGATATTTCTGCATATTTCGATGAAAAAGGATTTAATACATCGAAATGCAAAAAAAAAAAAAAAAAAAAAAAAAAAAAATCCATCGTGGTATTTTTCACTTCACCCTGACCTTAAAACCATCCATGCATGTGATATAAGCCTTATTTTCTTACTTTGGTGTCTGATTATATTTTAAAGCGTATTTTGCTTGTCATGACGTAGAAGTCCAATAAAGTTTTAGCAACTTTCCGACATGATCCTAGCTGTTGAATGGGATGTAAAGCAACAGATCGAACAATAATAGCAGCAATTTGGTTCATGTGTGTAGTCTGTGTACTTTGTCAGGTGTATGGTCCAGAAGGCGTGTTCTACCAGCTGAGTCTCACATGTTTTGATCATGAGACATCTGAGTACAAGTACACTTTGTGTCCGTTCAAGTCTGTTACTCAGCAGAGGTTCCCCAGTGCCCCAGTACACCTGGGTAGGAGAGCGCAATGGAGAACCAGGCTGGGTGGGGTCTACATTCTCAAGATGGAGGGCGGGGATGTCACTGCCTGCCCAGAGGGGAAACAAAGATACACACTGGTAGGCTATCTCTTCATACTACTTAAAGCCCATTCCCAACTGATGCTTTTGTCAGGAATAGCTTAATGCTTCTGTGCAGGACTGCTTATGAACTGGTCACCCCTGAGTACTTAGTGATTAAGATGGTCTTAACCTGCCTGTGAAAAGTGGATGAGACCTTAGATGTTTACTTTAATGGTATTGCATATTTAAACACATTTTGGGTGTCATGATATCCTATTGTCCTTTAAAATGGAAGTGACCACTCATCATGACCATAGTTTCCTGGGACATTAATCAAACCAGGTTGAAAACAAACTTTATCATATGACATTGCTGTTTTTCAGTGGATAATGTCATGTAATAAAAAGTGTTATGACCACATGTATATCAACCTTTGCGAGAAGTCATTGATGACGTCCATAACAACAATGTAAATTTTCATTGAAAATATGTCCATTTTTAAAAGTCATATGATAAAATGAATCTTACACAAGTGGTCATTTCGTATGAAATTTATTAAACTCGCCGAAGGCTCCTTTAATATATTTCATGTACGAAATGACCACTCGTGTAAGATCCTATATGTATTAGGAAGAATTAAAGGCAATCACTGTATATCCGTTTTATTATATGGCAAGTGATGAAATATAGAGAAATATGTATTAAATATAACCAATATTTGAAAAAGTTATATTTTCACATGTGAAAATATAAAAAAAAGTTATATTTTCACATGTGAAAATACAAGTTTTCACATGTGAAAATATAAGATTTGGGAATACGCAAATTAAGATTCCACCGTTTCATTTCTAATTTATACATAACTAAATTTTATAATCTATGCTATTGTTGACGCAATGAATGTTCACACACAATAGTGACGTAATGACGTGACGTAATGACGTCATTTAAGATTTTGACGTCATATGCTTTAGCGCGCAACGTTACAATGACTACATGCAATATAATAAAAAGAAAATTCAATTTTTTGTCATGAATATGAGTTTTATTTCATCTTGTGAAGTGAAAAATTATATATTTCATTCGTGCCTTCGGCACTCATGAAATATAAAAATTTTTCACTTCACTCAATGAAATAAAACTCGTATTCACTCCAAAAACTTGAATATCCTCTATATACCGCATATGGGCTTCATGCTTAATGATAAATCTGTGACTTTCAGCATATTCAAAGATGTAAGTACATGTATGTTGTATTGGCATGATTGGAAACCTCATAGATAGATTTTTCAGTGATGCACATCATTTTATCTGTTTCAGATAAGATTTATATGTGGACTGTCTGATCGTATTCTAGACATTCAGGAAGATGAGAAGTGTGTATATGGCATAAGGTTTTCTACTCCAGCGGCTTGTTAACGTCGGTGTGCTGGGCGGCAGCAGAACTAACAAAACAGCCAGCAATTCTGCCAAGAGGAAAATACTTTTCTTTTGTGATCTTAACTCAGCTGAGCATTAATCTTGCTAATAAATGTTCAAATGCTTCAAACACTTCTGTCTGATAAGGTAGCTGAACTTAATTATGAATGAGCCACCTCGTGGGAAAACAAACAATGTGGTTTTCGAACAGGTCTGACACAAACAGGGCTGTACAAGCACAGAAAAGAGCTAGAAGCTTGAAATTTCGGATTTTAGTAGAAGAGGAATTGTACTATCCAAGTAGCGAAAATAAAGGCGGTTACCGCGAAGCTGATCTGCGTCTTTGTTTTTGCATATGCAGATTGTTGGTTTTCTCATGAGACGGCTCAAATAATAAAATGCCAAATGGCACTGTTGTTTTGACATTGTACCATTTATGAGCAAGATAAATCAATAGATCTTATGATTTAACCTATAAAATGTTATGAGAGATGAATATTTGATTTTAAAGGTTTAATTTCATGCTCAGCTGAGTTAAGAATAAAAAGGTTTTATAACCTCATGACCTGGAGATTACAGACTAAGAACTGAGGAAATGGCTCTAAAATGGTCAGCTTTTATAAGCTGTAATGCGAGAAAACCTGTCTTTGGGATTTCCGACCAGGTCTGACACAAATCAGCATGTGCAGTCTGAATTAGGCTTTAAGACAAAGAGGGAATATGCCATCTTTGTAGCAAAAACAAAGGTGTGCAGTTACTGCTGATCTGTGTCTTTGTTTTCCCTTAGGCAAAAAGGTTGTTTTCTCATGATGTAGCTCATATATCTTTATTGGCCTGGCAAGTAATTTTGTCTAGTTTTGTTGTGTCCCAGCACATTTAGGGAGTATGTATAAGGAGCAATATTTCATGATAATCATAGTTTGATTTCAAGTAACAAGTCATCCAAAAAGTATGACAGCCTCTTTTTGACACAGTCATTGGGGATCCAAGTCAGTTTCTACGTTAGCTATCCAATCTCTGTTACAATGAAAGTAACATAAAGCTATACAGCAAAATCTGTCTCAAATTAACATCGGGTCCAGCAATGATCCAGGCGATAACCATGCTATAAGAAAGCATTTTATCAGGTGTAAAGGGGTACTAAATACATAAAGCCCTTTATATATTAAAGACAGCATTTATGTTAAGTGATGAACACTTTTTAGCTCACCTGAGCCGAAGGCTCACAAGGTGAGCTTATAGTATACAAATGGTCCGGCGTCCGTCCGTCGTCCGTCCGTCGTCCACAATTTCAAACATCTTCTTCTCTGAAACCGCTTGGCCGATGAAAGCCAAATTTTATGTGGAGCATCCTTGGGTAGGGGGAACGAAAGTTTGTTCGCGGGATCTTGGTCACATGACCAAGATGGCCGCCACGCCCATATATGGTAAAAACCACTCAAAAATCTTCTTCTCCAGAACCGGCGAGCCGATTTCCACCAAACTTGGTATGTAGCATCGGGGACTCCAGCCCGTCGTAGTTTGCGAAAATGATGACCTTTGGGTGACCTTGACCTATTTTACGGCAAGGTCAATTTTGGAAACATAGGCTTTTACAGTGGAAAAAGTGAAAACTATGGATTTTTTGATAACTATTGCAGCCTGAGATCTGAAAAGTGGTAGATGCAGAGAACTAATGGATTAGATGAAGGTATGTAATCAATTTAGGTCAAGGTCATCTCTTGACCTTGGCCGGTCTGTGGTCTATACACACTTTTCAAAGATCTTCTCCTCTGAAACCGCTTGGCCGATGAAAGCCAAATTTTATGTGGAGCCTCCATGGATATGTGGAACGAAAGTTTGTTCGTGAAAACCGGGTCACATGACCAAGATGGCCGCCACGCTCATATATGGTAAAAACAACTCAAAAATCTTCTTCTCCAGAACCGGCGGGTCGATTTCCACGAAACTTAGTATGTATCATCAGGGACCCCAGCCCGTCATAGTTTGCGAAAATGATGACCCTGGGATGACCTTGACCTATTTTACGTCAAGGTAAATTTTGGAAACATATGTTACGTGGGAAAATTTCAAACATCTTCTTCTCTGAAACTGCTTGGCCGATGAAAGCCAAATTTTATGTGGAGCATCCTTGGGTAGGGGGAACGAAGTTTGTTCGCGGGATCTTCGTCACATGACCAAGATGGCCGCCACGCCCATATATGGTAAAAACCACTCAAAAATCTTCTTCTCCAGAACCGGCGGGCCGGTTTCCACCAAACTTGGTATGTAGCATCCGGGACTTTAGACCATTGTAGTTCGCGAAAATGATGACCTTGGGGTGACCTTGACCTATTTTACGGCAAGGTCAATTTTGGAAACATAGGCTTTTACACTGGAAAAAGTGAAAACCATGGATATTTTGATAACTATTGCAGCCTGAGACCTAAAAAGTGGTAGATACAGAGAACTAATGGATTAGATGAAGGTATGTAATCAATTTAGGTCAAGGTCATCTCTTGACCTTGGCCGGTCTGTGGTCTATACACACTTTTTAGCTCACCTGAGCCGAAGGCTCACAAGGTGAGCTTATAGGATGGCCATGATCCGGCGTCCGTCCGTCCGTCGTCCGTCCGTCGTCCACAATTTCAAAGATCTTCTTCTCTGAAACCGCTTGGCAGATCTAGTTGAAATTTTATGTGGAGCCTCCTTGGGTAGTGGCATTTCAAGTTTGATCGCGAAATCCAGGTCACATGACCAAGATGGCCGCCACGCCCATATATGGTAAAAACCCTTCAAAAATATTCTTCTCCAGAACCGGTGGGCCGATTTCCACGAAACTTGGTATGTAGCATCGGGGACTTCAGCCCATCATAGTTTGATAAAATGATGACCCTTTGATGACCTTGACCTATTTTACGGCAAGGTCAAATTTGGAAACATAGGCTTTTACATGGGAAAAAGTGAAAACTATGGATTTTTTGAAAACTATTGCAGCCTGAGGCCTAAAAAGTGGTAGATGCAAACAACTAATGGAGTAGATGAAGGTATGTGATTAATTTAGGTCAAGGTCATCTCTTGACCTTGGCCAGTCTGTCGTCCATACACACTTTTCAAAGATTTTTTCTGAAACTGCTGGGCCAATCAAAGTGAAATTTTATGTGGAGCATCCATGGGTAGGGGAGACGAAAGTTTGATCGCGAAATCTAGGTCACATGACCAAGATGGCCGCCACGCCCATATATGGTAAAAACCACTCAAAAATCTTCTTCTCCAGAACCAGCAGGCCGATTTTCATGAAACTTGGTATGTAGCATTTGGGACTCTAGCCCATCATAGTTTGATAAAATGATGACCCTAGGATGACCTTGACCTAATTTACGGCAAGGTCAATTTTGGAAACATAGGCTTTAACATGGGAAAAAGTGAAAACTATGAATTTTTTGAAAACTATTGCAGCCTGATGCCTGAAAAGTGGTAGATGCAAACAACTAATGGAGTAGATGAAGGTATTTGATTAATGTAGGTCAAGGTCATCTCTTGACCTTGGCCAGTATGTCGTCCATACACACTTTTCAAAGATCTTCTTCTCTGAAACTGCTGGGCCAATCAAAGTGAAATTTTATATGGAGCATCCGTGGGTAGGGGAGACAAAAGTTTGATCGCGAAATCCAGGTCACATGACCAAGATGGCTGCCACGCCCGTATATGGTAAAAACCACTCAAAAATCTTCTTCTCCAGAACCAGCAGGCCGATTTTCATGAAACTTGGTATGTAGCATTTGGGACTCCAGCCCATCATAGTTTGATAAAATGATGACCCTAGGATGACCTTGACTTATTTTACGGCAAGGTCAATTTTGGAAACATAGGCTTTTACATGGGAAAAAGTGAAAACTATGGATTTTTTGAAAACTATTGCAGCCTGATGCTTGAAAAGCGGTAGATGCAAACAACTAATGGAGTAGATGAAGGTATGTGATTAATTTAGGTCAAGGTCATCTCTTGACCTTGGCCAGTCTGTCGTCCATACACACTTTTCAAAGATCTTCTTCTCTGAAACTGCTGGGCCAATCAAAGTGAAATTTTATATGGAGCATCCATGGGTAGGGAAGACGAAAGTTTGATCGCGAAATCCAGGTCACATTACCAAGATGGCCGCCACGCCCATATATGGTAAAAACCACTCAAAAATCTTCTTCTCCAGAACCGGCAGGCCGATTTTCATGAAACATGGTATGTAGCATTTGGGACTCCAGCCCATCATAGTTTGATCAAATGATGACTATAGGATGACCTTGACCTATTTTACGGCAAGGTCAATTTTGGAAACATAGGCTTTTACATGGGAAAAGGCGAAAAGAATGGATATTTTGGAAACTGTTGCAGTCTGAGACCTGGAAGTTGCTAGATGCAGACAACCAATGGAGTCAATGAAGGTAAGTAATTAATGAAGGCCAAGGTCATTTCTTGACCTTGACCCAAAGTCATTTAAATATCAAAATTAAAATTATGGTTTTCTCATAAATCACTGGGTTTGGAAACTATTGCAGCCTGAGACCTGAAACTTTGCAGATGCAGACAGCTTAAGAATTCAATAAAGGTGTGTGAGTATTCAAGGTCAAGGTCATTTCATGATGACTTAATACTCTAGGATCAGGCTTCAGGTGAGCGTTTCAGGACCAATGGTCCTCTGGTTAAAGATCTTCTCCTCTGAAACTGCTTGACGGATGAAAGCCAAATTTTATGTGGAGCCTCCATGGATATGTGGAACGAAAGTTTGTTAGTGAAAACCGGGGCACATGACAAAGATGGCCGCCACGCTCATATATGGTAAAAACAACTCAAAAATCTTCTTCTCCAGAACCGGCGGGTCGATTTCCACGAAACTTGGTATGTATCATCAGGGACCCCAGCCCGTCATAGTTTGCGAAAATGATGACCCTGGGATGACCTTGACCTATTTTACGTCAAGGTAAATTTTGGAAACATAGGTTACATTGGAAAATTTCAAACATCTTCTTCTCTGAAACTGCATGGCCGATGAAAGCCAAATTTTATATGGAGCATCCTTGGGTAGGGGGAAGGAAAGTTTGTTCGCAGGATCTTGGTCACATGACCAAGATGGCCGCCACGCCCATATTTGGTAAAAACCACTCAAAAATTTCTTCTCCAGAACTTGTGGGCCGATTTCCACTAAACTTGGTATGTAGCATCAGGGACACCAGCCCATTGTAGTTTGCGAAAATGATGACCTTGGGGTGACCTTGACCTATTTTACGGCAAGGTCAATTTTGGAAACATAGGCTTTTACACTGGAAAAAGTGAAAACCATGGATTTTTTGATAACTATTGCAGCCTGAGACCTGAAAAGTGGTAGATGCAGAGAACTAATGGATTAGATGAAGGTATGTAATCAATTTAGGTCAAGGTCATCTCTTGACCTTGGCCGGTCTGTGGTCTATACACACTTTTCAAAGATCTTCTCCTCTGAAACCGCTTGCCTGATGAAAGCCAAATTTTATGTGGAGCCTCCATGGATATGTGGAACGAAAGTTTGTTGTTTGTTGCTGCTTTCCATCCGTCAATAACACTTTGTTTCCTTAATATCTTGAAAAAATACTTGGCCGGAATTTCATGAAACCTGTCAGACACATACAAAATTGATGGAGCAAACAACTAGAACCCTCTCAGGTGAGCTACAGGACCCTTGGTCCTCTTGTCTATACAGTTGAACCTGCTGAATCAGCCACCTTTATAAGAGCTCCACCTGCATAAGAGAGCCAGTCTGAAACATTCCCAATCATTTTCACTATATTTTATCTCTGCATAAGACAGCCACCTCCACAAGACAACCAGCAACCAGTAAAATCAATCCCAAAATGCTTATAACTCTCTATAAGACAGCCACATCATACTTGCCTAAAGTCAAATTTCCCATTGACAAGCTGTTAATTGGACAATTATTATTCATTATTGTATTTAAAACAGTTAATTAGCAGAAAAAATCAATTAAGTTAATACCCATGAGGCTTTGTATGTATTTTTGTGTAATGAAGCATGAAATGTTGTCAACTTATGAAACACATACAGGTAGTCCTTCCTTAGAAAGGATTTTCCTTGTGACAGTAAGAATATTTTCTACATGACAACTGCTCTGACTGAACCTTGATAAGACAGCCACCTGTGTATAACAGCCAGCTTAGCTCACTCCCAAAGGTGGCGCTTTTATAGAGGTTTGACTGTATATGTGAAGTGTTAGACACTGTTAAAGGAGGTTTCAGTACTGGTTGTGGCTTCATATAGGCAGCTATTTTATCTGTGGACATGGAGGTATTTATGTGTATTTGTCCATGTCTGTATGTATGTGGCTGGATGTGTATGGTTTGTGTTTGTGTCTTATGTATGTGTTTGTGAACTGTTAGGAAGCTGGAGGATCTGAGTGGAGTATCTGTGGAGTCAAGTCTTAAGAAAATCTGCATTTTCCAACCAGGTCTGACACAAATTGGGCTGTGCAGCCATGAGAGTCAGTTACAGGGTTAAGATAAAGTATAAAGTATGATCCATAACATGACAAAATGTACCATCTGACATAAGTAGAAAATTGCACAAAAGGGGGAAAATTAAGTAATCTATCTTTTATTAATAACACTGTATTTGTAATCTTTGAGCACAGGGCTATCAAATAAATGAGTTTAAAACATATTCAGTCAGGTAGAATTCTCGATCGAGAAGTCAGAAGGATGTTGTATTTATAGGTATGCCGGTATTGATTATATTGCATTATGGGATAGTTTGCTTCCCCTTCGGGAAGTTTTTGCAACATATTAGGATTTTTTTCCTACGGCCTTTAACATTTTTTTTTAAATAATATCGAAACAGCGAGCATTTTTACTATATCATTTTTAGCTCACCTGAGCCGAAGGCTCACAAGGTGAGCTTATAGGATGGCCATGATCCGTCGTCCGTCCGTCCGTCGTCGTCGTCGTCCACAATTTCAGAGATCTTCTTCTCTGAAACCGCTTGGCCGATCTAGTTGAAATTTTATGTGGAGCCTCCTTGGGTAGTGGCATTTCAAGTTTGATCGCGAAATCCAGGTCACATGACCAAGATGGCCGCCACGCCCATATATGGTAAAAACCCTTCAAAAATCTTCTTCTCCAGAACCGGTGGGCCGATTTCCACGAAACTTGGTATGTAGCATCGGGGACTTCAGCCCATCATAGTTTGATAAAATGATGACCCTTGGATGACCTTGACCTATTTTACGGCAAGGTCAAATTTGGAAACATAGGCTTTTACATGGGAAAAAGTGAAAACTATGGATTTTTTGAAAACTATTGCAGCCTGAGGCCTGAAAAGTGGTAGATGCAAACAACTAATGGAGTAGATGAAGGTATGTGATTAATGTAGGTCAAGGTCATCTCTTGACCTTGGCCAGTCTGTTGTCCATTCACACTTTTCAAAGATCTTCTTCTCTGAAAGTGCTGGGCCAATCAAAGTGAAATTTTATGTGGAGCATCCATGGGTAGGGAAGACAAAAGTTTGATCGCGAAATCCAGGTCACATGACCAAGATGGCTGCCACGCCCATATATGGTAAAAACCACTCAAAAATCTTCTTCTCCAGAACCGGCAGGCCGATTTTCATGAAACTTGGTATGTAGCATCGGGGACTTCAGCCCATCATAATTTGATCAAATGAAGACCCTTGGATGACCTTGACCTATTTTACGGCAAGGTCAAATTTGGAAACATAGGCTTTTACATGGGAAAAAGTGAAAACTATGGATTTTTTGAAAACTATTGCAGCCTGAGGCCTGAAAAGTGGTAGATGCAAACAACTAATGGAGTAGATGAAGGTATATGATTAATTTAGGTCAAGGTCATCTCTTGACCTTGGCCAGTCTGTCGTCCATTCACACTTTTCAAAGATCTTCTTCTCTGAAAGTGCTGGGCCAATCAAAGTGAAATTTTATGTGGAGCATCCATGGGTAGGGGAGACGAAAGTTTGATCGCGAAATCCAGGTCACATGACCAAGATGGCCGCCACGCCCATATATGGTAAAAACCACTCAAAAATCTTCTTCTCCAGAACCGGCAGGCCGATTTTCATGAAACTTGGTATGTAGCATTTGGGACTCCAGCCCATCATAGTTTGATAAAATGATGACCCTAGGATGACCTTGACCTAATTTACGACAAGGTCAATTTTGGAAACATAGGCTTTAACATGGGAAAAAGTGAAAACTATGGATTTTTTGAAAACTATTGCAGCCTGATGCCTGAAAAGTGGTAGATGCAAACAACTAATGGAGTAGATGAAGGTATGTGATTAATGTAGGTCAAGGTCATCTCTTGACCTTGGCCAGTCTGTCGTCCATACACACTTTTCAAAGATCTTCTTCTCTGAAAGTGCTGGGCCAATCAAAGTGAAATTTTATGTGGAGCATCCATGGGTAGGGGAGACGAAAGTTTGATCGCGAAATCCAGGTCACATGACCAAGATGGCCGCCACGCCCATATATGGTAAAAACCACTCAAAAATCTTCTTCTCCAGAACCGGCAGGCCGATTTTCATGAAACTTGGTATGTAGCATTTGGGACTCCAGCCCATCATAGTTTGATAAAATGATGACCCTAGGATGACCTTTACCTATTTTACGGCAAGGTCAATATTGGAAACATAGGCTTTTACATGGGAAAAAGTGAAAACTGGATTTTTTGAAAACTATTGCAGCCTGATGCTTGAAAAGTGGTAGATGCAAACAACTAATGGAGTAGATGAAGGTATGTGATTAATTTAGGTCAAGGTCATCTCTTGACCTTGGCCAGTCTGTCGTCCATACACACTTTTCAAAGATCTTCTTCTCTGAAACTGCTGGGCCAATCAAAGTGAAATTTTATGTGGAGCATCCATGGGTAGGGGAGACGAAAGTTTGATCGCGAAATCCAGGTCACATGACCAAGATGGCTGCCACGCCCATATATGGTAACACCACTCAAACATTTTCTTCTCCAGAACCGGCAGGCCAATTTTCGCGAAACTTGGTATGTAGCATTTGGGCCTCCAGCCCATCATAGTTTGATCAAATGATGACCATAGGATGACCTTGACCTATTTTACGACAAGGTCAATTTTGGAAACATAGGCTTTTACATGGGAAAAGGCGAAAACAATGGATATTTTGGAAACTGTTGCAGTCTGAGACCTGGAAGTTGCTAGATGCAGACAACCAATGGAGTCAATGAAGGTAAGTAATTAATGAAGGCCAAGGTCATTTCTTGACCTTGACCCAAAGTCATTTGAATATCAAAATTAAAATTATGGTTTTCTCAGAAATCACTGGGTTTGGAAACTATTGCAGCCTGAGACCTGAAACTTTGCAGATGCAGACAACTTATGAATTCAATAAAGGTGTGTGAGTATTCAAGGTCAAGTTCATTTCATGATGACTTAATACTGCAGGATCAGGCTTCAGGTGAGCGTTCTCAGGATCAGTGGTCCTCTGGTCTCATGATGCGACTCAGGTAGCTGTGTGCGTTATGACCGTGTACAGACATGTTGAAGTGCCAGGGTTTATACGCTCACATCTTGTGGCATGCTGTACCATAATATAGACTTTCTTGAAATGTGCAATTATACAGTCACTCGAAGGCCTTTTGTAAGAATGAGGGAGGAAAATTGTGATACCTGGCTGGCTGGCCCCTGGTTTACATACATTTGAGCCGTCTCGTGGGGAAAACCAACAATGTGGTTTCTGAACAGGTCTGACAAAAATCAGGCTGCACAGTCACAGAAGCATGCTAGAAGCTTGAAATTTCGGATTTAAGTAGAAGAGTAATTGTACTATGCGAGTAGCGAAAACAAAGGCGCTGATCAGCTTCGCAGTTACTGCGAAGCTGATCTGCGTCTTTGTTTTCGCCCATGCAGATTGTTGGTTTTCCCATGTGGCAGCTCATATATCTATTCAGACACAGGGATTTGTTATAAGTGGCTGTTATAAGATACATTACGATGAAATACCAATGCAATTATGTTGACACTTCATTTTGTAAATGAAAATGATTATTACAAGAGGTGTGATTTTGTTTTGGCTGACCACAATACAGATCATGGGTACACAACCACCTAATTGAGGTTTTTTTATACTTACCATATTCATTTTAATTAGCGCACCTGCTCCAATAAGTGCACACCCTGGTTGTTTCTGAAAATCATGTGCATAAGCACACACTGCTTGATTAGCATATTGGTTTTTATACCAATGTCACACATTGATACCGTATTAACCGTATTAAAATTTAACCTTTGACGATCAATCACTATTTTGCAATGATTGGAACAGTTAAATGCCATCATCATCAGTATTCTTCACATGGTTATTTAAGTGGCTTATGTGTTGTTTTTGTTCCTAGTGTGCACTTATTAGAATGATATTTAGCTACATTAACTTTTTATTATTTCGAAAAGGTAAAGCACACTGTGCGCTAATTAGAATGAATACGGTAATACCAATGATTTTATGTATTAGAGCAAGTGTCACGGCAACATCTTTGTATAAAAGCTACGCAAGAATTATGCCTAACATTATGTTAAAAAATGGGGCAAATCAGGGGTTGGTATAAAATTGACAATTTTTAGCTCACCTGAGCCGAAGGCTCACAAGGTGAGCTTATAGGATGGCCATGATCCGGTGTCCTGTCGTCCACAATTTCAAAGATCTTCTTCTCTGAAACCGCTTTGCCAATCAAGTTGAAATTTTATGTGGAGCCTCCTTGGGTAGTGACATTGAAATGTTGTTCGCGATATCTTGGTCACATGACCAAGATGGCCGCCACGCCCATATATGGTAAAAACCACTCAAAAATCTTCTTCTCCAGAACCGGTGGGCTGATTTCCTCGAAACTTGGTATGTAGCATCAAGGACCTCAGCCCATCATAGTTTGATAAATGATGACCCTTGGATGACCTTGACCTATTTTACGGCAAGGTCAAATTTGGAAACATAGGTTTTTACATAGAAAAAAGTGAAAACTATGGATTTTTTGAAAACTATTGCAGCCTGAGGCCTGAAAAATGGTAGATGCAAACAACTAATGGAGTAGATGAAGTATGTGATTAATATAGATCAAGGTCATCTCTTGACCTTGGCCAGTTTGTTGTCCATACACACTTTTCAAAGATCTTCTTCTCTGAAACTGCGCGGCCAATCAAAGTGAAATTTTATGTGGAGCATCCATGGGTAGGGGAGACGAAAGTTTGATCGCAAAATCCAGGTCACATGACCAAGATGGCTGCCACGTCCATATATGAGAAAAAACCACATAAAAATCTTCTTCTCCAGAACCGGTACGCCGATTTCCACGAAACTTGGTATGTAGCATTGGGGACCTCAGCCCATCATAGTTTGATAAAATGATGACCCTTGGATGACCTTGACTTTTTTTATGGCAAGGTCAAATTTGAAAAACATAGGCTTTTACATAGGAAGAAGCGAAAACTATGGATTTTTTGAAAACTATTGCAGCCTGAGGCCCGAAAAGTGGTAGATGCAAACAACTAATGGAGTAGATGAAGGTATGTGATTAATATAGGTCAAGGTCATCTCTTGACCTTGGCCAGTCTGTTGTCCATACACACTTTTCAAAGATCTTCTTCTCTGAAACTGCTTGGCCAATCAAAGTGAAATTTTATGTGGAGCATCCATGGGTAGGCGAGACGAAAGTTTTTTAGCAAAATCCAGGTCACATGACCAAGATGGCCGCCACGCCCATATATGGTAAAAAACACTCAAAAATCTTCTCCAGAACCGGCAGGCCAATTTTCATGAAACTTGGTATGTAGCATTTGGGACTCCAGCCCATCATAGTTTGTTGAAATGATGACCCTATTATGACCTTGACCTATTTTACGGCAAGGTCAATTTTGGAAACATAGGCTTTTACATGGGAAAAGGCGAAAACAAACTGTTGCAGCCTGAGACCTGAAAGTTGCTAGATGCAGACAACTAATGGAGTCAATGAAGGTAAGTAATTAATGAAGACCAAGGTCATGTCTTGACCTTGGCCCAAGGTCATTTAAATATCAAAATTAAAATTATGGTTTTCTCAGAAATCTCTGGGTTTGGAAACTATTGCAACCTGAGACCTGAAACTTTGCAGATGCAGACAACTTATGAAGTCAATAAAGATGTTTGAGTATTCAAGGTCAAGGTCATTTCATTATGACTTAATATTCCAAGATCAGGCTTCAGGTGAGCGTTCTCAGGACCAATGGTCCTCTGGTTCCGACATTACTTCCCTATGGGGAAGTTTTAAGTCTTGAAACGCCTCGAATTTTCACGTTTCATAAAGTTTATTTGCTGATGTGTTGGTGTTTACGTCCCACCAAACAGCCATGTCATATGGAGACGGAACGTCGGTATTAAGTCTCTTCCTGTATGCTGGTCTAGCGTCAAAAACTGGCTAAACATATGAAAAACCAGGCTAATCAATGCAGGAGGAAGGGAACAAAGCAAGAAAAACAGAAACACTGTTGCATTTATGAGATTAGAATGCCATTTCTCATCATAAGTGTTTGTCTAGGTATCAATTCCAGCCACGTGTGCCTTGTCGTGAGTTTTATCCCATGCTTCTCATCGGGTGAGACTTTAAACCGGGGCCTCCTCTATTTGACCTTAGCTGCTGTATGGGACGTGTAACACCAACACTACCAACCGTGCAATCAAATCGTGTCAAAGCGGACCCATGATCGACTCCGTGTCGGACACATACCACTTAATGTCAAAAGACAGAGTTGTTTCACTGTATGTGGAGGAAGGAGGCTATCCCACAAGAATTTAAGGATGCATCCATAATCCACCTTTACAAGCGGAAAGGAAATCCTCAAGTCTGTGACAATCACAGAGGCATCTCCCTCCTATCAATTGCTGGGAAGATACTTGCAAAAATTCTGTTGAATCGTCTGAATGCTCACCTTGATCAGACGGGACTTATCCCAGAAAGTCAATGTGGATTCAGAAAAGACAGAGGGACAATAGACATGATCTTCACAGCAAGACAGCTTCAGGAGAAATGCCAAGAACAGAATGTAGATCTATACATGACGTTTGTTGACCTCACCAAAGCTTTTGACACTGTTAGTCGTGATGGACTCTGGAAAATCATGGCCAAGTTTGGCTGTCCACCCAGATTCATAGCTATGGTGCGGCAGTTTCATGATGGCATGCAGGCACGTGTGCAAAATGATGGAGAGTTCTCTGAACCATTTGAAGTAACAAATGGGGTCAAACAAGGCTGTGCTCTGGCACCAACACTGTTCAGCATGATGTTTTCTGCCATGCTTATGGATGTTTTTCAGGACAGTGACACTGGTTTTCCAATCAGGTACCGTTTTGATGGCAACATATTCAACCTCAGAAGGTTGCAAGCCAAAACTAAGGTCCAGACTGATGTGCTAGATGAGCTCCTCTATGCAGATGATATGGATAAGAATGCCAACACAGAGGCAAAAATGCAAAGAGCCATGGATCAAGTCTCACAGTCATGTGATAACTATGATCTCACAATCAGCACAAAAAAGACAGAGGTTGTACACCAACCAGCCCCCGGAAAACCATATAATGAACCAACCATCACTGTGAATGGGCAAAAACTGAAAGTTGTTGACAAGTTCACCTACCTGGGAAGCACTCTCTCCAGAGCAGTGCATATTGATGATGAGATCACTGCCAGAATTGCAAAAGCTAGTGTGGCATTCGGAAGACTCCGTGCAAATGTCTGGGAGCGAAATGGAATCAAGCTTGACACCAAGCTGAAAGTCTACAAGGCTGTGGTACTGCCAACCCTCTTGTATGCATGTGAGACCTGGACAGTATACCAACGCCATGCAAAGAGACTTAACCATTTCCACTTAAGCTGTTTGAGAAAGTTGTGAAAAATCAAGTGGCAGGACAAGATTCCAGACACAGAGGTCCTGAGGAAAGCAGAGATGCAAAGCATGCATACAGTCTTAAAGCTAGCACAGCTAAGATGGACTGGCCATGTTATAAGAATGCCTGATGCGCGACTTCCAAAGAAAGTTTTCTATGGAGAACTACAGGAGGGAAAGCGCTCTCAAGGTGGCCAGAAGAAACGCTACAAAGACACCCTCAAAGCCTCTCTGAAGGATTTCGAAATACCAATGGGGTCCTGGGAACAGACTGCACAGGAGCGATCAAAGTGGCGAGGTCTCATCAACAAAGGAGCAGCTCTCTATGAAAAGAAGAGAATCTGTGAAGCTGAAAGAAAGCGAAGAGAGCGCAAAGCCAAAACAAATGTGCCACCAGCAGACTCTATGACATTGACTTGCTCTACTTGCAACCGACAGTTTAGAGCCAGAATTGGCCTAGTCAGCCATCAAAGAACTCACCAACACACATCAGCACTATTCAAGAAATAATGATGGTCTTTCTCATTAGTGAGAGACGAACTATCAATGTCAAAAAGAATGAATGCTTAATTTGCAATCTGCCTTTGAGCAAAGAACGCCCCACTTATATTGACCAAATAATTTGTCATAATTTGTCATATAATTTGTCATATAAGTTACAAAATGAAGCAGATTAGATCTTTTAGATAAATGAATATAAAAATGGAGAAGAAATTCATCTCCGGTAATAGCCTTAATTAGTATAACAGTTTATCAGGATGGACAGGTGTGTTTTATTCACTTCCAAAATTATTCTGTTCAAGGTCGCATGGATTTATTTCGAATACTGTTACAGTTTTAACTTGTGTTGGAATATAGGCATGAATCATAAGGAAAACAAGTCCATGAAAAGTATACCCCTTGAACCCCACTTTTATACAGTAAAATTGGGGTATACATGGGTATGGGTATACCTATTTTTTTCTTATTTTTGCTCCAAAACATAGATTGTGGGTACTCGTTAGAACCGCCTCGGCGAGGCAGTCTGAACGTGAACCCACAATTTATGTATGTGTGTGTGTGTTTTGTTTTTTTTTCTATTGAAACCTTTTCAATTATTACAACTTAGAAAAAATATGTATATTACATGGGCATGTTTTCGTAATGTTAGACAAAGGTTGCCTTTATAGACTGTATTTCAATGCAAGCTAACCATGAGTGCTGGAATATGAATGAAATCCAAGGAAGTACATGCTATCGTTTATCCCGGCATCAGTCATCATATATGTATCTCAGGTACGATTTTCGCATATTACTGTAAAAGCATCTATACTTTTGAATTCATTGGTCGACTGAGTATATAGAGTTATTCTTTTCCTTTTTTAGCTCGCCTGTACGAAAGTACAGGAAGAGCTATTGCAGTCACCCCAGCGTCGGCGTCGGCGTTAGCGTTAGTTTTTATGAGTCTATATCTCTTCAAGGTGTGGATGGATCAAGTTGATACTTTGCATGTTGGTAGATATTGGTCTGAAGTTTTATGCTGTACCATCATGACCCACCTGGGTGACCTTGAGGTCAAGGTCACGGACTTAGAAATTTTTTGTTAAAGTTTTTGGTTTAAGTTTTTATAAGTCTATATCTCTTGAAGTTGTTGATGGATCAGGTTGATACTTTGCATGTTGGTAGATATTGGTCTGACGTTTTATTCTGTACCATCATGACCCACCTGAGTGACCTTGAGGTCAAGGTTACGGACTTAGAAATTTTCTGTTAGAGTTTTGGTTAAAGTTTTTATAAGTCTATATCTCTTGGATATGTAGATGGATCAAGTTGATACTTTGCATGATGGTAGGTATTGGTCTGAAGTTTTATGCTGTACCATCATGACCCACCTGGGTGACCTTGAGTTCAAGGTCACAGACTTTGAAATTTTATGTTAAAGCTTTTGCTTAAAGTGTTTTGAACTGTATATTGCTGGAACAGATGGATGGATCTAGTTGATACTTTGCTGTTAGATATTATTCTTTTATTATGCTGTAGCATCTTGTCTCACCTGTGATCAAGGTCACAGACTTAGACTTTAGGTTATAAGTCTATATCAAATATGTAGATGGATCAAGTTGAACTTAGCATGTTGGTAGATATTGATCTGAAGTTTTATGCTGTACCATCACGACCCACCTGAGTGACATTGAGGTCAATGTCTTTGGTCATAGATTTAATAGATTTAGTGGCAAAGCACAAGTCAGGCGAGCTACGCTGTCCTGCGACAGCTCTTATTGTAACTGAGCGTACATGTAAATAATGTTTCTTGTATGTGCATGTATAAGCACAATATTACCTATGATACTTACGAGTAAAGATGAAGTACTGATATGCTTATGTGTTATTACTGACCGTTCCAGTGCGATACTTCTGTTGTATTTCATTAACTGGTTTATGTTTTGGATGAAACGTCGTGTTTTTACACCTTTTAATGTACGTTTTCATATATTAAGTCCGGGAAACTGATTGGCAACTTATAGGGAAACAGTTCTCTCTCTGCTTGCGATATGTTCCCTAATTTTTTGGTTAATATTGTTATTTTTCACTCAGTTTTTAGTGTGGGATTAACGTTCTGGGTGCGTCATGAAACATTTACTTGTCATTCATTAATTTCACACTTTCACATTTCCATTAAAAGTACTTAAATAATTCATCGACCAAAGATTTTTACCTTTTATGACATGTCATTCGGACGTTCTTTAAAACGAGGTCTCGTCTCCGTATGCTATAAGTTGCTAAGTAGGACGTAAATACTAACACAAACGTAATCAAGTTTCATGGAACATGAAAATCCAAGGCTGTGGAAGACTTTGAAGCTTCCCCATCGGGAAGTAATGTCAGAGAATATGAGGTAATAAAATGTTTGCTGTTTCAATATTATTTAAAAATTGTTAAAGGCCGTAAGAAAAAATCCGACTCGGTAGAATTGAAGCAATATCAGTCTAGAATTAATATATCCAGGTTATTTAAAATTTAATGCAAAATTGTGCATCGCGGGCTCATTTAAAAATATGTACCCAAATACGAAGGGGAAGCAAACTATCCCATAATGCAATATAATCAATACCGGCATGCCTGTAAATACAACATCCTTCCGACTTCTCGATCGAGAATTCTACCCGACTGATATTAGTTTTCAATATTTGGATTTATCTACCCTTGTAGGGTTCATAGAAAGTCAATTTGTCGTAACTCACAATTTAACTTAAATATTCGGGTCAAATAAAGATAATTAGACCCTAGAAACATTATTCATTCAAAGTAAAATTGTCTTCCTAATGCTAAAGAAATTGTCAGAATGCACATTTTCTTTTGTTGTGGAACATATTTTGTTATTCATGATGCCAAGCAACATTTAAAAAAAGTAGCATAATGGTTTTTGCATTGTCTTTTAAGAAGGTGACACATATTACTAGACACCAGCAGAGTTCGAAAATTTCCAGATTACCTACTGTGGGGCAAGTGGTGTTGATTTTTCACTCGTCCTTACTCCAACTGGAATGGTCCTTACTTTAAGTTTCTTATATTATGTTCTTTATATTGTGCTGCTTTGACATGATATAGTTTTCAATCCGTTGGTCACAGTATTTTTCAATTTGAAATATTTTGTTTACATTCCGTATTTTATGAATGTGTGTTTTTGTTGTCTGTTTACGGTGGATATGATCTGTGTCAGGCAGTATCTGATTTATCTACTCACAAGCTCAACATGTTTAAAATATCTTGGCTTTTTCTTTCTATGCATCTGATTACATTATATCGTTGTAATCTATGCATCTGATTACATTATATCGTTGTAATCTATGCATCTCATTACATTATATCGTTGTAATCTATGCATCTGATTACATTATATCGTTGTAATCTATGCATCTGATTACATTATATCGTTGGTCGGGTGCCAAAACCTTGGAACTCAACTTTTGGAGGGAATGCTTTTTTTACACCGCGGGAATGCGTATTATACTGCGCACAATCTGTCAAAACGGCGTATCTCTACGCCAATCGGTGGCCAAGTTATCGCCATGTACTGAAACCTCGTATCACAAAATTTTGAAAACATTTCATTCATGGCCATTCATACCAAAAAGATGTATAAACAAACTTGATAATTTTGAGAAAAGCGGTAACTCAAACTCCTGGGATAAGAGATAGAATGACAAAGAATGGTATTCTATATGTTTTCATGTTATAAACAGTATCACAGAATACGTTTTTCATGTATAAAATGCAATTTCAAAAAGTTGTAAGACAATTTTGAAAAATCTGCCTTGACAATTTTTCCCAATTTTTGAGATACATCATTTTGATAAAATCTAAAAATTGCTCTCCTGAAAAGTAAGAAAAAATGAGATAAGAGGTTTTGGCACCAGACCGACGATATATTCATCATTTATAAGCAGGAATTTGTATGTTTGTGTTTTGGTTTATTCACTTATTGTCCCTGTCGACATGTTTGTTTAATTTAGCAATTCATTCATCATTTTCAGTTAGTTTGGGACAGCTATGGCTTCAAGAATATCAAACAGTACTGAGGGAAGTCAATATGCCCTGTTCAGTATGATACAAATCGGAAACCCCAGACCTCTTGATCTAGGGTCAAACATTTTACAGCCACTGTTCATACCCTATCTTCCAGAAACTGCCGTTTTCAAAATCTCTTTTTTCTGAAACGCCTCAAGAAAAATATGACCATGACACCATTTTGCAATCCAAAAGTCTTAGAAAGTGCAGCAAAAATTTTGGAAATTGGTTAACAACTAGAAGATGCCAGAAAATAATTTTGAGTAGGGCTTTTTCCATTGTAAAATGTCAGAAAGGGAAGTAACTATTTTGCCAGAAAAAAATCTAAATTGATTATTTTTCATGTCTTAACAAAATTGTATGGTTTAAATAACTGAGTGCTAAAAATTATTCCACAGATTTGCTTGATTTGCCATTTTAAGATGTTTAGATTACCTCCCTTGCATGTACAAAAAGATCTATTAAAAATAATTTTTGGATTAGTGAACCAATTTTCAATTTTTATGCTCCACTTTAAGACTTCAAGGTTGCAAAAGGATGACATGGTCATATTTTTCATTTGATGTTTCTTTAAAGTGTGATTTTGAAAAATGCAGTTTCTGAAAGATGGTGTATGGACAGTAGGCCACCACACACCCCGTGTAATGTATGATAGTGCATTTATTGTAACTGTGTGAATCACTGCTGGTGATTGTATCCATTTCAATGACAAAATACATATCATATCTTTGAGATTGTTGTTGACTTTAAATTTTAGATTTTTGTCTCATGGCCAATAAAATTGGTACCGCATGTTTTTCTTTTGTTTTCTCGAGTCCAAAATTTCTTCGTATACCAGTTCAAGGAAACAAATCTTTGGTAGCTGTCATTTGTGTTCTCATTGATATTTTCCTGTTCATTCTTTCATATCCATGAACAAGAAAGGCTGTAGAAATATTTTTTATAAAACAAACATGCCATACATTTAAATTGATAACCTTTGTGCTTCACTAAAACTCCAACAAAATTTAGGCAAACGCCCATTGGGTCAGTGAAAATACTAGTAGGTAGGGTGTTTGTACCTCCAAGCAAAGCTTATAACTGAGTAAACTGACTAATGGACCACCTGATTACTGGCTAATTGCGTAGAAGTTCTGAGCCTGCCAAGAAAGAGGTTTATATAGACTACCCTGTTGAAAGTTGCAAAATTTCAGTAATTCGTTTTGGCTCCATGTTGCCAAATCTAAAAGGTCACTGACAAGACTTTATTAGCCAAACTCAATTTTTATTAGAAAACCCATCCATACATGTACAAGAATCATTTTTAATTGGATGGTTATAATTAAAAGGGCACTTTGCATGTCATGTCATCCCAATGTTTGGTAAAGTCCGACGAAATGGATGCAACACCCGTATACATTCAAAATCAAACACACATTACAGTTACACACCGTACACCCTTTGCCTCTGCAAAGATATTGTGTATAACATGGTCCATTTATTTATGTAACTGTTGAGAAAGCTTATTAAGATAAAATGTGTAAATATTGGAATTATTCTATGCAATTTAATGACCAATATTGTTGGACAAAATGAAAAACAACCAGGTTAGAGAAGTCTATCGCCGTCCTGATAGGCTACCACCATGATGTCCTCCAGGATACATACCACCTCCTAAACGAAAAAAAAAAAAATGAGTCATTTCCTAAAACCTCATAATTATAAAATCATGCATAGTTTTAAATATTCTTGGTAAACTTTATTTCAGCCTCTGTTTAATATAAATTTGTAAAGATCTAGTATATAAAATAACATGTATTAAAATATATTATTTACCAATTTTAAGCTCATTCCTTTGAATTTATAGTTATTAGCTTCCCTGTACGAAAATACAAGAGCGTGGGCGATCACGTTGCTCAAATGTTTTAAGTTTTTGATTAAAGTTTTTATAAGTCTATATCTCTGGAGCATGTTGTTGGATCAAGTTGATACTTTGCATGCTGGTAGATATTGGTCTGAAGTTTTATGCTGTACCATTATGACCCACCTGGGTGACCTTGAGGTCAAGGTCATGGACTTCAGAAAATTTGCGTTGAAGTTTTTCGTTAAAGTTAATATCTCTTGAACATGTGGATAGATCAAGTTGATACTTTGCATGGTGGTAGATGTTTGTCTGAAGTTTCCTCTGTACCATCATGACCAACTTGGCTGACTTTGAGGTCAAGGTCATGGACTTAGAAATTTTGTGTTAATATTTTTGGTTAATGTTTATATCTCTTGAGCATGTTGATGGATCCAGTTGATACTTTGCATAATGGTAGTTTCATGCTGAACCATCACAACCCACATGGTCAACATCACAGACTTAAAAATTTTGTGTTAAAAGTTTTTGGTTAATATGTAGATGGATCAAGTTGATACCTTGCATGCTGGTAGATATTGGTCTGAATGCTGTACCATCACACCCGAGTGACCTACAGGTCAAGGTCATGGGTTAATTTTAATAGATTTAGTGGCAAAGCACAAGTCAGGTGAGCTACGCTGTCCTGCGACAACTCTAATTACAATGAATGTCTAACACATGTAAATAGATTGCAAACAGATGTTACAAGGATTGTCAACTTTAAAAATGGCTGGCTTGAATGAGAAATATGAATGTATTTTAAGTTTTGGCACTGGCAAGTATGGGAGGACCTGTATGTGAGTACTGCTTCTCAAATCTCTCCTCATGGCACAGTAGTCACACCGGACACAGCCTCATCATATACTAGGGAAAGTGTTTTCTCATTTAAGATTTCATGTTACCTTGATTCTTTATAAGGTGCTATAAAAGTTCATCACAAAGTGGAACACAGGCCCATCTGCACATTTTCTATACGAGCTGCGTCATTAGAAATATGGTTTCTGACCAGGTCCAACACAAGTGGAGCTGTACAAGCACAGAAGATGGCTAGATGCTGGAAATGTTGGATTTAGAAAGTAGAGGAATTGTCCTATCCATGAAGTGAAAACAAAGGTGCTGGTCAGCTTCGCAGTGACTGTGAAATTGATCTGCCCTTTGTTTTTGCATATGTAAAATGTCTGTTTTCTCATGATGCAGCTCATATTATCTGCTGTGTATTACCTTGGTGTGGTGTAGGCATACAGACACAAGCAGCATCAAAGCAGTGTACCTCCTCCTGTAGCATGTGTTGTGGGTTCATAGGGTCAGGGTGACTGGGGCAGGTTATACCAGCTGTAGTACAGTCCTCCTTCGTCGCACATGTAGCAGCTTCAAGGAGATATAAAATTAAAATGAGGCATCATAGCTAAAAAGTGGTCTTCAGGTTTATGACCATGACTAACATACACCAGCTTGTAGTCTCAGAAGTAGCCTAGGCACTTGAAATTTCAGCTTTAAGAACAGTGATTGTACAATCTATGAAGTGAAAACAAATCTTTGACCTGTGTCTTTGTTGTTTTCATTTGCAAAAATAATATTTTATGGGTCAAATGATTTTTATTTGGAATCTATGACATCTATACTGCTCAAAGTTCGATAAGCATCACTATGTCACAAAAACTATTTACTGCATGTATAATTATACTTTTTGATTGAATTTTGGTGAACATTTTTCAGCTATGTCAGGATGGAGCCACCATTTCCTGGGTATTGACCAGTACATTAGGGAGTTCATGTGCTTTGCTCAAGGACACATCCCCAGGCCAGTGAAACCTCCAGCTTCTCAGTTTAGAGTTTGACTCACAAACCTGACTAAACCTCCAGCCTCTCAGTTTAGAGTTTGACACACAAACCTGACTAAACCAGCACATGTAATTATTTTGAAAATAAAGGAATTGACAATGACCTGGACATATGTCATGGCAAGGTCAGTATTGAAAACTATTGCAGCCTGAGACCTGAAAAGTGGTAGATGCAGAGAACTAATGAAGTGAATGCATGTATTGTGTCACCAAAATAGCTATATTGATATAATCAAGGCAGTACCACACTCAAAACTGTACTTACCACATGTACAGATGCCCCATGTCCACAGGCATTGACTTCCCCCAAGGGGCAGGTACCACACTCAACGCTCTACTTACCACATGTACAGATGTCCCTCTGTCCACAGGCTTTGACTTCCCCCAAGGGGCAGGTACCACACTCAAAACTGTACTTACCACATGTACAGATGCCCCATGTCCACAGGCATTGACTTCCCCCAAGGGGCAGGTACCACACTCAAAACTGTACTTACCACATGTACAGATGCCCCATGTCCACAGGCAGTGACTTCCCCCTAGGGACAGGTACCACACTCAAAGCTCTACTTACCACATGTACAGATGCCCCATGTCCACAGGCAGTGACTTCCCCCTAGGGGCAGGTACCACACTCAAAGCTCTACTTACCACATGTACAGATGCCCCTGTGTCCACAGGCATTGACTTCCCCCAAGGGGCAGGTACCACACTCAAAACTGTACTTACCACATGTACAGATGCCCCATGTCCACAGGCAGTGACTTCCCCCTAGGGGCAGGTACCACACTCAAAGCTCTACTTACCACATGTACAGATGCCCCATGTCCACAGGCAGTGACTTCCCCCAAGGGGCAGGAACCACACTCAAAGCTCTACTTACCACATGTACAGATGCCCCTGTGTCCACAGGCATTGACTTCCCCCTAGGGGCAGGAACCACACTCAAAGCTCTACTTACCACATGTACAGATGCCCCTGTGTCCACAGGCATTGACTTCCCCCTAGGGGCAGGTACCACACTCAAAGCTCTACTTACCACATGTACAGATGCCCCATGTCCACAGGCATTGACTTCCCCCAAGGGGCAGGAACCACACTCAAAGCTCTACTTACCACATGTACAGATGCCCCATGTCCACAGGCAGTGACTTCCCCCTAGGGGCAGGTACCACACTCAAAGCTCTACTTACCACATGTACAGATGCCCCTGTGTCCACAGGCCTTGACTTCCCCCTAGGGGCAGGTACCACACTCAAAACTGTACTTACCAGATGTACAGATGCCCCATGTCCACAGGCATTGACTTCCCCCAAGGGACAGGAACCACACTCAAAGCTCTACTTACCACATGTACAGATGCCCCTGTGTCCACAGGCCTTGACTTCCCCCTAGGTGCAGGTACCACACTCAAAACTGTACTTACCACATGTACAGATGCCCCTGTGTCCACAGGCCTTGACTTCCCCCTAGGGGCAGGAACCACACTCAAAGCTCTACTTACCACATGTACAGATGCCCCATGTCCACAGGCATTGACTTCCCCCAAGGGGCAGGAACCACACTCAAAGCTCTAATTACCACATGTACAGATGCCCCTGTGTCCACAGGCCTTGACTCCCCCCTAGGGGCAGGTACCACACTCAAAGCTGTACTTACCACATGTACAGATGCCCCATGTCCATGTACAGATGCCCTGTGTCTACAGGCATTGACTTCACCCAAGGGGCAGGAACCACACTCAAAGCTGTACTTACCACATGTACAGATGCCCCATGTCCACAGGCATTGAATTCCCACAAGGGGCAGGAACCACACTCAAAGCTCTACTTACCACATGTACAGATGCCCCTGTGTCCACAGGAATTGACTTCCCCCTAGGGGCAGGAACCACACTCAAAGCTCTACTTACCACATGTACAGATGCCCCTGTGTCCACAGGCATTGACTTCACCCAAGGGGCAGGTACCACACTCTAAGCTCTATTTACCACATGTACAGATGCCCCATGTCCACAGGCAGTGACTTCCCCAAAGGGGCAGGTACAACACTCAAAGCTGTACTTACCACATGTACAGATGCCCCTGTGTCCACAGGCATTGACTTCCCCCTAGGGGCAGGTACCACACTCAAAGCTGTACCTACCACATGTACAGTAACCCCATGTTCACAGGTCTTTACTCCGCCTGGGGGCAGGTACCACACTTAAAGCTGTACTTACCAGGGGTACAGATGCCCCCGTGTTAAATGGCCTTGACTTCCCCTGGTGCCAGGTACCAAACTCAAAGCTGTACTTACCACATGTACAGATGCCCCCTTGTTCACAAGCCTTGACTTTTCCCTGGGGGCAGTTAACATGTACAGGTGTCCCTGTGTTCACAGGCTTTGATCTCCCCCTGGGGGCAGGTACCACACTCAAAGCTCTACTTATCACATGTTCAGTTGCCCCTGTGTTCACAGGCCTTGACTTCCCCCTGGGGAAAGGTACCACACTTAAAGCTGAACTTACCACATGCACAGATGCCCCATGTTTACACCCAAAACTGTACTTACCACATGTACAGATGCCCCATGTCCACAGGCAGTGACTTCCACCTAGGGGCAGGTACCACACTCAAAGCTCTACTTACCACATGTACAGATGCCCCATGTCCACAGGCAGTGACTTCCCCCAAGGGGCAGGAACCACACTCAAAGCTCTACTTACCACATGTACAGATGCCCCTGTGTCCACAGGCATTGACTTCCCCCTAGGGGCAGGTACCACACTCAAAGCTCTACTTACCACATGTACAGATGCCCCATGTCCACAGGCATTGACTTCCCCCAAGGGGCAGGAACCACACTCAAAGCTCTACTTACCACATGTACAGATGCCCCATGTCCACAGGCAGTGACTTCCCCCTAGGGGCAGGTACCACACTCAAAGCTCTACTTACCACATGTACAGATGCCCCTGTGTCCACAGGCCTTGACTTCCCCCAAGGGGCAGGTACCACACTCAAAACTGTACTTACCACATGTACAGATGCCCCATGTCCACAGGCATTGACTTCCCCCAAGGGACAGGAACCACACTCAAAGCTCTACTTACCACATGTACAGATGCCCCTGTGTCCACAGGCCTTGACTTCCCCCTAGGTGCAGGTACCACACTCAAAACTGTACTTACCACATGTACAGATGCCCCTGTGTCCACAGGCCTTGACTTCCCCCTAGGGGCAGGAACCACACTCAAAGCTCTACTTACCACATGTACAGATGCCCCATGTCCACAGGCATTGACTTCCCCAAAGGGGCAGGAACCACACTCAAAGCTCTAATTACCACATGTACAGATGCCCCTGTGTCCACAGGCCTTGACTTCCCCCCTAGGGGCAGGTACCACACTCAAAGCTGTACTTACCACATGTACAGATGCCCCATGTCCACAGGCATTGACTTCCCACAAGGGGCAGGAACCACACTCAAAGCTCTACTTCAATGGCTCTGCTTACCACATGTACAGATGCCCCTGTGTCCACAGGCATTGACTTCACCCAAGGGGCAGGAACCACACTCAAAGCTCTACTTACCACATGTACAGATGCCCCTGTGTCCACAGGCATTGACTTCACCCAAGGGGCAGGTACCACACTCAAAGCTGTACTTACCACATGTACAGATGCCCCTGTGTCTACAGGCATTGACTTCACCCAAGGGGCAGGAACCACACACAAAGCTGTACTTACCACATGTACAGATGCCCCATGTCCACAGGCATTGAATTCCCACAAGGGGCAGGAACCACACTCAAAGCTCTACTTACCACATGTACAGATGCCCCTGTGTCCACAGGCATTGACTTCCCCCTAGGGGCAGGAACCACACTCAAAGCTCTACTTACCACATGTACAGATGCCCCTGTGTCCACAGGCATTGACTTCACCCAAGGGGCAGGTACCACACTCTAAGCTCTATTTACCACATGTACAGATGACCCATGTCCACAGGCAGTGACTTCCACAAAGGGGCAGGTACAACACTCAAAGCTGTACTTACCACATGTACAGATGCCCCTGTGTCCACAGGCATTGACTTCCCCCTAGGGGCAGGTACCACACTCAAAGCTGTACTTATCACATGTACAGTAACCCCATGTTCACAGGTCTTTACTCCGCCTGGGGGCAGGTACCACACTTAAAGCTGTACTTACCAGGGGTACAGATGCCCCCGTGTTAAATGGCCTTGACTTCCCCTGGTGCCAGGTACCAAACTCAAAGCTGTACTTACCACATGTACAGATGCCCCCTTGTTCACAAGCCTTGACTTTCCCCTGGGGGCAGTTAACATGTACAGGTGTCCCTGTGTTCACAGGCTTTGACCTCCCCCTGGGGGCAGGTACCACACTCAAAGCTCTACTTATCACATGTTCAGTTGCCCCTGTGTTCACAGGCCTTGACTTCCCCCTGGGGACAGGTACCACACTTAAAGCTGAACTTACCACATGCACAGATGCCCCATGTTTACTGTCCATGACTTCCCCTGTGACAGGAACCACTCTTAAAGCTGAATTTACCACATGTACAGATACCCCATGTTCACAGGCATTGGCCTCCCTTTGGGGGCAGGCATCACACTTAAAATGTACTAATCACATGTACCTCCCCCAGGGGGGCAGGTACCACACTCAAAGCTGTATGTACCACATGTACAGATGCCCCCATGTTCACAGGCCTTGATGTGACCCTGTGGGCAGGTACCACATTTAAAACTGTACATTCCACATGTTCAGATGCCCCTGTGTTCACAGGCCTTAACTCGCCCCTGGGGCCAGGTACCACACTCAAAGCTGTACTTACAAGTACAGATACCCCCGTGTTCACAGGCCTTGACCTCGCCCTGGGGGCAGGTTCCACACTCATAGCTGTACTTACCACAGGTACAGATGCTCCTGTATTCTCAGGTCTTAACCTCCCCTTTGGGGGCAGGTACCACACTTAAAGCTGAACAAACCACATGAACAGATGCCTCCATACTCACAGGTCTTAATCTCGCCCTGGGGCAGGTATCACACTCAAAACTGTACTTACCACATGTTCAGATGCCCACTGTTCTCGGAATTTGACTTCCCCTCTCTGGTGGCAGGTACCACACTTAAAGCTTTACTTACCACATGTACAGATGCCCCTGTGTTCACAGGCCTTGACCTCCCACTGGGGGCAGGTACCATACTTAAAGCTTTACTTAGAACATGTACAGATCCCCCCATGTTCACAGGCCTTTACATCCCCCTGGGGGCAGGTACCATACTAAAAGCTGAAGTTACCACATGTACAGATGCCCCCTTGTTCACAATTGAAAATTAAAACTGTACTTACCACATGTACAGATGCCCCGTGTTCACAGGCCTTTATAGAATACATGCCTTGACTTCCCCCTGGGGCAGGTACCACACTTAAAGCTTTACCTACCACATGTGCAGATGCCCCCGTGTTCACAGGCCTTGACTTCACCCTGGGGGCAGGAATGGGTACAGGTTGAGGGGTCATTCTGCATAGCACCACCACAATACTTCCCCTCAAGCACAGCTGAAAACAATGTTATACACTGCATTGAACTACATTGGGTTTTGCAATCATGATATACTATTATTATTATTATTATTATTATTATTATTATTATTATTATTATAATTTTGGCACTGTTTGCTTTGATTTTTTTAATTTTGATATTTGTCTGAGTGTATTATTCTTTCTAGTGAACTGTGCAAACACCAGAAGTTCAATATTTGTTTTCAAAACTATTGACTTCTTCTGAATTTGCTAATAAAACTGCGTTTACACTATGTTCCCGGCGGCCCCGGCAGCCCCGTTTGCTAGAAACGTAGCGTGCCGTGGAGTTTTGGTAAATAATATATTTCTCTGATTTTTATACTGCGTTTACACTATGTTCCCGGCGATCCCGGCAGCCCCGGTTGCTAGAAACGTAGCGTGTCGTGGAGTTTTGGTAAAAAATTTCTCTGATTTTCAAGATCTATTACGTTTTGTTACGTTTTCTTACGTTGTATTACGATATCCGTAACAGGCCGTGGTAGTAATAAGCCGGTGTGTCACGGAGGCGCTAAGGTACGTTACGGTTATCCACGATCTATCACGATTATTAGCACGTTCTATTACGATCTGTTACGTTCTGTTGTGGTCAGTTGCGTTTTGACCAAGGCGTAACACGTTTTTTTTTTTCGGTCTGTCATGGCCAGCTACGGACGAAACGTAGACACCATACAATATAAAGCACAGTTTTTCATTTTGTATACGAATAAGTCCTTTGAAATAATAAAAACCGCGCTTCTCAACAACCGGCTGCAGAGTTGATTAAGAAAGTTCGGGATTATAATTCTTCTTCAGTTGCATAGTGCAGCGTATGGTCTGTATTGTGCACTATAGTGACTGCTCCAATATGAAGGACCTTGTCCCCATGATATGCCCATTTATATATATATAAACTTCACGCGCCGTAGTAACCGTAACAGAACGTGACATACGTAGTAGAACGGGGTGAACACCGTCAAGGACCGTAACGCACCGTAACTTAACGCAACAAAACGTGTTTAGTATTCCGTAGGAAACGGGACGAGACGTGAGACGACCGTGATCAAACGCAACAGAACGTGGAAGACCCGTAGCTTTCCGGGCTATTCACTAGCTTCCCATTGCACTACGGACCGCCTCCAAGTTTCGCTACGTACTGTTACGTTCTGTCACGGTGTGTTACGTTCAGCCCGTTTTATCACGGCCCATTACGTTTCAATTCCGCCGTGACTGCCGTGGGTGCCGTGGCAGATTTTTAAATTGTTAAAAAATTTGTCACGGTGTTCACGATTATCCCGGCGTGCTACGTTTGCCTATCCCGTTCCCCTGCGTTGCCGCTTACGGTTATCCCGTTTTGATTAAGGTTGTCTGAAACGTGGCCGCCGTGACCACCGGGAACATAGTTTAAACGCAGTATTATGCATATAAAAATAATACTAGTATACCTGCCAGCGCACAACAAGCAGTAACAAACAGAATGACTTTCATGATGGCTGTCCTATCTACAGAAGTCTTCAACATGGTTTACTGGCTTTATATATGGAAACACTTGGCCATAGGAAAACCTATTTGATGATAGCTAGATAAAATAGACCTGGAATAATTTTGCCATCAAGCTCGTGTTCTTCAATATATCTCATCTTGGAACTGAACAATATTCACATACGTATATCATATAATTTCCTTTTTGGTTTGTATTATTGTATATGACCAAAGTGGAGACAATAAGTCAACTACTAGCTTCTGGATTTTTTTTCTATAAATGGGCCGTCTCGTGGGAAAACCAACAATATTGTTTCCGAACAGATCGGACAGAAACCGGCCTGTACAGCTACAAAAGATGACTAGAAGCTTAAAATTTTGGATTTAAGAAGAAGAGGAATTGTACTATCCGAGTATCGAAAACAAAAGCCCTGATCAGCTTCGCAGTTACTGCGAAGCTGATCTGCGTCTTTGTTTTTGCCTATGCAGATTGTTGGTTTTCCCATGAGGCGGCTCAAATCTGAGTGATGCCTGAAGGAGTGAACTTTCACGAAGAGTTCACAGGCATCACTCATTACATTTTGTCTCGAGTTTAGAGGCCCTGGAACATGATACATGTATCAAGTTTCCAAAACAATCCAACACAACAACCCAACTGTCACACAAACCATGTGTTCCAAAGACCATGAAAAAGAAATAAGAATGCCCACAAAAGCCCTCCATACTGCACCCCTATGATAGTGCCATGAAGTGACTGGGTGCAATGAGATGAGATTGTAGGTCATGTGACCCCAGTAATGTGCTGTAATCACCGGCCTCTTGGTGGTCATATGAATTGACCAATATTACAGTTCTTAAAATATGATAAGAATAGCCTCATCATGTCCATGGAAAAAGTAAAAAGATAAGACACACAAATTTATACATCCATAGTCAACGGCTGATGTCATGTCAGGATGGTCAGTTATCCTAGCCACACTGTTCCAAAGGCAAATCTTTTAGAGACAGGTTACCAACACTAAATGCACACGTTTCACCAGTAACAGTGAAAGAGAAAGAATGTCCATAGAAATGACCAAATCTGAAGAAATGTGCCTGAAGTAAGAGCCACTGGTATGCCCCTTGGTATCAGAGCAGAGATCAAGATAAGTAAACCAGGAGTATCAGTTTATCTTGGCCCCTGGGCAGATTGGCCATGGGGGCTAAGATACCCGCGGGCAGCTTGGTGACCGGGGGCCAAAAAATTCCCGGGGTATCTTGGCCCCTGCCAGCAGGTATCTTGGCCCCACCTAAAATAAGACTAATGAGTTAAAAAATTATGCATATTAATGGCCATTGTTAAAACTAATGAACGTAAAGAATTATATAGCAATTTCGACTATATGGCCAGGGCATATGATGAAATCTGGTTAACATTTTTTCGCCTATAATTGGATATTTTCTTTAAATACTATTGATGTTATAGAACTATACTCATCAAAAGAAGTTTTGCACCATTTAGATTTGTTCATATTTTTAAGTGACATTTTAACTAACAAATTTACCAGAGGACCATTGGTCCTGAGAACGCTCACTTGAAGCCTGATCTTGGAGTATTAAGTCATCATGAAATGACCTTGACCTTGAATACTCACACACCTTTATTGACTTCACAAGTTGCCTGCATCTGCAAACTTTCAGGTCTCATGATCAGGCTGCAATAGTTTCCAAACCAAGTGATTTCTGAGAAAACCATAATTTTAATTTTGATATTTAAATGACCTTGGGTCAAGGTCAAGAAATGACCTTGATCTTCATTAATAACTTACCTTCATTGACTCCATAAGTTGTCTGCATCTAGCAACTTTCAGGTCTCAGGCTGCAACAGTTTCCAAAATATCCATTGTTTTCGCCTTTTCCCATGTAAAAACCTGTTTCCAAAATTGACCTTGCCGTAAAATAGGTCAAGGTCATCCTATGTTCATCATTTCAACGAAGTATGATGGGCTGGAGTCCCAAATGCTTCATACCAAGTTTTGCCTAAATCGGCCAGCCGGCTCTGGAGAAGAAGATTTTTGAGTGGTTTTTACCAAAGTTGGGCATGGTGGCCATCTTGGTCATGTGACCCGAATTTCGCGATCAAACTTTCGTTCCCCCTAACCATGGACGCTCCACATAAAATTTCACTTTGATTGGCCAAGCAGTTTCAGAGAAGAAGATCTTTGAAAAGTGTGTATGGACGACAGACTGGCCAAGGTCAAGAGATGACCTTGACCTAAATTTATCACATACCTTCATCTACTCCATCAGTTGTTTGCATCTACCCTTTTTAGGTCTCAGGCTGCAACAGTTTCCAAAAAAATCCATAGTTTTCACTTTTCCCATGTAAAAGCCTATGTTTCCAAAATTGAAATTGCCGTAAAATAGGTCAAGGTCATCCTAGGGTCATCATTTGATCAAACTATGATGGGCTTGAGTCCTAAATGCTTCATATCAAGTTTCATGATAATCGGCCTGCCGGTTATGGAGAAGAAGATTTTTAGTGGGTTTTATCATATATGGGCGTGGCGGCCATCTTGATCATGTGACCTTGATTTTGCAATCAAACTTTCATTATCTCTACCCATGGATGCTCCACATAAAATTTCAACTTGATCGGCCAAGCGGTTTCGGAGATGAAGATCTTTGAAAAGTGTGTATGGACGATAGACTGGTCAAGGTCAAGAGATGACATTGACCTAAATTAATCACATACTTTCATTAGTTGTTTTGCATCTATCACTTTTTAGGCCTCAGGCTGCAATACAGTTTAAGTGTTAGTTTAGCAAAGTTGTTAGTTTAGCAAACTCCTACTTTCAATCGCTTTTCAACATGCCTTACCTTACGAACAAAAAATAAATTTATGGTGAGTTATAATCCATTTTTACTTCTCTTTCGATTAGCGAAAACATTTTTTCAAAATATTGCAATATCTGATAAATATCCACGGCAAAAGAAGTTGAGGTAATTAATACATCTATTTTAAGTCGCTTTTAGCGAGTCTGACCGATCAATGACGTAATACTGGTACACACGGCGTGTCACAAGAAATTAAATCTGCTAGACTGAAAGACAAATTTATCAGGTATGCACTCATGAAAATGAATAGAAAATATGCAAACGCTGTAAAAATTATTCCATGTCATACATAAGCAAGGTGTGTTGTTAGTTCCGCAAACTCATTTTCACCATGCTGAAATCAGTACGTTTAGTTGATGCGGTTCAAACACAACTAATTTATGTCTCAGACAACGGCTGTGGTCATGTTAGGACAATGCTGCTAGTTTATGGGACCTCTACAAACATGATGGAATGTCATAAGTGTCGAGACGTGGTGAGGGGGGGGGGGGGGGGTAAAGCGCAGTCCCGGAAACTGACGGCAATGAGGAACAGTAGCTTGGTCAATTGGAGCTGTTCTAATGTACAACTCAATGGGGGTGGGGGCTTGAATATCTGCATATATTTACAAATTAAATAAAGAACATAAACCATTGTATATATATTATTGTAGGCTGTATGCATACAGTGTATACTTAATGCTGAATAAATTTAATTGTATTTGTATTGAATAAACGTAATTACATGTAATTTTGAAAAAAAAATGACTTAAGCACAAAAAGTATGAGTACTTTTATTTGGCCATTTTTAGGTCCCGTCCCCATATGACCTTAGCTGTTGGTGGGATGTTAAACCCCAAATCAACGAAAATATGTTTTCAGAAAACGAGGCTCCTAAATTAGTAGAACTGTTGTTAGTGTCATAATTAGGGACTGAAAATTGAGATTCAAGCGAACGTAAGTTGTTCTGTCACATGCAATGTAAATTTAGGTTTCACGTCAGCGTATGAGGAATGTTGGGCGCATCTTTGTAAGTCCCTCACGGTTTGAAATATCAAACATTTCTTCTTAAATGTCAAGAGGTAGTTGTTTACATACAGCAACAAGTAGTATAACAAAAAAACTCATCATATTGCCTAGGCACATGCTTATAATATTGTCTTATACACTGTACGCTCTTTAGACGAAAACAATAATTTACAATTTAGCATAAGGAAAGATGGTGATAAGCATGTGTGTTTCTGGCATGTTCAGAACTCAAAGTCGGCAAAACTGTCACACTTTTGTAACTATTGTACCCAATAGGCGATGCTATCGAAGTTATCTCGTGAAAATTTATATTTCGATAACTTCGTTTTCTGAGACGGAATTTTGCGAACGTTGTAATTACGTTGATAGTTTAACATGGTTCATTGATTTTTTTTCTATATCTTATGTGTTATTTGAGAAAGAAAGTACATAATGCACCTCAATATAGCCTCCTTTGACTATTTTATGCACAAAAGGCAGTTTGCAATTCTTCTGTACATGTTTATGTAACTGACCTAATAGCACTTGCGTAACTAGACACAGGTTTGCGGATCTAACAACAGCTGGTGCCCCTACATTTACGCTTCCAGAATCAAAACGGAAGACGCGAATTCAAAAAACTAATCTGCATGTGAAAGGATATAAATTTATTGATATGCTCATGCCAAACAATTTTTGATATACGCAGTAGTAATTTCAGGATACCCCGACGACGAGAAGTGTTTGCGGAACTAGACATTTTACTGTAGTTTTCGAAAAATCCATAATTTTCACTTTTTCCCATGTAAAAGCCTATGTTTACAAAATTGACCTTGCCGTAAAATAGGTCAAGGTCATCCTAGGGTCATCATTTGATCAAACTATAATGGGCTGTAGTTCCTAATGCTTCATACCAAGTTTCGTGAAAATCGGCCTTCCGATTCATGAGAAGATTTTTGAGTGGTTTTTACCATATATGGGCGTGGCGGCCATCTTGGTCATGTGACCTGGATTCCGCGATCAAACATTCGTCACCCCTACCCATGGATGCTCCACATAAAATTTCAGTTTGATTGGCCAAGCGGTTTCAGAGGAGAAGATCTTTGAAAAGTGTGTATTGACGACAGACTGGCCAAGGTCAAGAGATGACCTTGACCTAAATTAATCACAGACCTTCATCTACTCCATTAGTTGTTTTCATCTACCACTTTTCAGGCCTCAGGCTCCAATAGTTTTCAAAAAATCCATAGTTTTCACTTTTTCCCATGTAAAAGCCTATGTTTCCAAAATTGACCTTACCGTAAAATAGGTCAAGGTCAACCCAGGGTCATCATTTTAGCAAACTATGATGGGGTGGAGTCCCATATGCGTGGAAGTTTCGTGGAAATCGGCCCACCGGTTCTGAAGAAGAAGATTTTTGAAGGGTTTTTATCATATATGGGCGCGGCGGCCATCTTGGTCATGTGATCAAGTTCCCGTGAACAAACTTTCATTCCTCCTACCCATGGTCTCCACATAAAATTTCAACTTGATCGGCCAAGCGGTTTCAGAGAAGAAGATCTTTGAAATTGTGAACGCCGACGGACGCCGACGACGGACGACGGACGGACGGACGGACGCCGGAGCATGGGTATACTATAAGCTCACCTGTGAGCCTTCGGCTCAGGTGAGCTAATAACCTAGCTTTTTGAATTTGCACAGTCTGAAAGAGTATGATAATGTGTGTGATAAGACCAAAAATCATTTTAGGAAAAAATGAAAATTCCCATTTTCTGTAAATGCTGAAAATTGGAAAGTCGAAAAAATTCCACAAAAAATGCCACAGCTTTATTAAGAACACATTTTTGTTTCCAAATTTACACACAAGAGCTCCAAAGCTAATGATTAAGCCTAAAAACAATTTAAAAAATCTCAAAATTTTAGTAATAATTCATTTTTGACAAAATTGCAATTTTTGTGAAAAAATGATGAATATTGGGAAAAAAAATGAGTAAAATCGAAATTCATTTCAATTTTGGATCACTATGAAATGTTTTGACACCAAAACCTGCCGCCTGTGTTCTTTCTGTTAAAGGCAATCAATCTCATGTCAAAGATGCTGCATGAGTACTTTTTTTGATATGCAGCTTTTTAAAAATTCTGGAAAACCAGTACCTCCAGTTGAACATTAATGGGTGCTGCATGCTGTGTTTGAACGAAAAACAACCCATTCTGTTGGAGAGATGAGTTACTGAGCATTTTCTTACAATTTAAACAAAATCTCAAAAATCGTTATTTTTGTCAAAAATGGTGTTTTTGTCAAAAAAAATTCAATTTTTAGTTTTTCGCTTTAAATGATTGCTTTCAGTATCTCGAATGAGGATGTGAAACGAATTCGGGTTTGGAAGCCCAGAAATAAAGATGTGGGCTTTTTACTGCATCCCAAAATTTTGGTGTTTTCAAAAACATGCATATTTGCACATTTTTATTTAATCTTTTTAAGAAAAATATTGAGTTGTTATTCAGAAAGTTCAGAATTTTAAGATGGTATTAAGTTTTAAAAGTTTATTTGAAAAATATCTATACTAGACATCATTTTAAAATGAGAAAAATATCAACTGGTGCTAAACTTCTTTTGATGAGTATATATAACTATATTCAAATGCTATACATTAGACCAACTATGCAAGAGGCCGGGGTATCTTGGCCCTCACCCAGATTTATACTGTTTTGGTCTTAAAAACGTTGTAAGCTGGTAGAACTGATCTCAAATAATAAGAAAAAAAAAAAGAAGTTTTTACATGTTTTCAGCAAAATTGTTTTCCAAATTTTGGCTAGAACTAGGCCAGTAGGGGATGGGGGCCAAGATACTCCGGCCAGGGTATCTTGGCCCCAACCAGATATATACTGTTTTGATCTTAAAAACGTCATAAGCCGGTAGAACTTTTGTCAAATAATAAGGAAAACAGAAGTTTTTATGTGTTTTCAGCATTTTTTCTCTCCAATTTTTGACTAGGATATAGGGGGTGGGGGCCAAGATACCCCTGTCAAGGTATCTTTGCCCCCAACCAGATATATACTGTTTTGTTCCTAAAAACATCATCAGCTGGTAGAATCGTTGTCTAATAATCAGAAAAACAGAAGTGTTTTTATTTTTATTTTTTTTTAGGGGGGGGGGGGGGGGGGGCAAAATGAAAAATTCCAAATTTTGGCTGGGAATAGTGGGTGGGGGCCAAGATACCACATCCAGGGTATCTTGGCCCCCACGCGGATATATACTGTTCCAACATAGACACCAGGTGGGAAAGAAATACATAAAACACAACAAAACATTTTTCCGAGAACACCAGAATGACTAGCTCTTTCCCAACAAGGTAGCCATCCGGCTAAGTTTTAACAGGAACGAAAGGCAATGAGCACGCCAAGAGAGGCAGGCACAATAAACAGTAGTACCTGTATAATGAAGATAAACCACTTTTCCCGGAACACAACTTATCGTTTTTACTGGGGGACATCCTCGAATTCATCATGAAAGAAAGAAAATTAAAAAATAGTGCTCAACTGGCGAACACATGTATTACAAAAACTTTTGATATGATTAAGTTAAAATCCCGACCAAAGTTGTCAAAACATTCTTTGTAAGGATAATTGACCCTTTCCGGTAATATATGCCTTGTTTTCGAAGCCCAAAACCCCCTTTTAAAGCAATTTCTAAGTTACAATTTTGCAATTGGGACGGTAGTAGAATGTCTTAGGAACGGATAAATGCTATAATGTGTGAAGCATTCCTTCACATACTGTAGAAATGGCTAGCGAAGCGGAGGTAGGGTTCAAAAATTTGAAAAACATAAAAACATAAAAACAGAGCCTATTACGAGACGTCAGTCAATAGCAAATACTTGGTAAATGTGCTATTAGACATTTTACGGATTAAAACGGTGAGCTCGAACTTCGGTTGAAATCAAGCCGTAAATCAGGGTCGTCTCAAAACCAAACTTACTAAATAGTGAAATGACATTTTCACACCGTACATACGGCTCGTCAAATTCCAACTGGTACGTCAAATTCCAGATGTTTATGTCAGCGCGTGCGTTTTGGCGGGTAAGTTATTTTGCTGTATTTTACACAGAATACCTAAACTTTTCATGGTATAATCTTATTGAGGCTTATATTTTTTCAATCTCCATCGGAAGGATCATTGATAATCAACTTTTACAGTGTATTTATTCTTTTATTCTGTCGCTTGGCGACAAAAACAATACGCCAAAGTACAGACGGGCGAATGTCATATGATAAGTGAAATAACAGACGGCCGATACGGAATGACCCAGACGGTAGATCAACATTTTATGATACGGGTCTACTAAAACACTTCTTTGTTATGCAATAGTCAGTATATGGTTTAATTTGCAGCGCTACTAACCATAAATTGCATAAAGAAAATATTACTTGGAAAGGAAATAAAGTGAAACGACTGTCTTTAAACGATTTTATATGCCGTTTTTTTTTGTTTTTTTTTTTTTTTTTTTTTTTACTCAAGATGGCCAGTCGATGAACAAAAAGCTGATGGTACTTTTGACTATATAGACGTTTGGAAAAAAAAATGAAAGCAGATAGTGTGAACATTTGATAATATTCCACATAACTTAACTGATACATGGCTACTACTGCAAATCAATTTTAAATATTCAAATAGAACACTACGCGACTCAGTACACGTACATGTATAAGCGCCATGAGACGGGGAATTATTTACGAATAGCGCACTGCTTCTAGCTTTACTTATATGAATACCCCTAATTTTGATTACAAATTCAGTATGACATTGGCCGGAACTGAACTTTGCGGTCTGTGCCTGGGCATACCAGGGTTCAAACTGATTGTTGGTTTCCTTATGCTCCAATGTCCGGGGGCGTTGTTAGGCATCAGGTGTCTTCACGCATTCGCTCGGTTGAGTCTCCGCCATAGAAACACCATGGCATAACCTGTGCTTTATTTGTTTGCCAATGTGCTTCTTTGATGGAATTTAATTTTTATACCAACGGAACAAATACATGTGTTTTTGATTGTTTGAATTGATGCTTTACAACCTCTGGAGGATGACGGGCACTAACTACCCACAAGATCAAACGACCGCACAACAGGCCGTGGTTAAGGTCGTTGACTATCAGCGCCTTTAATATAAGATTAACCAAGGATCAAGAACTGAGACAATCAGGTTTCAAACCCCAACCACTATATCACTCTCATAAAGTTATACTGTGTTTGAGTGGAAACAAAACAGCAGACACACAAAGTTGAAACAATTTCGAACCAATGTTGATTCAGTCAACTTTGAAACAATGTTGTAGAATCAATGTTGATTTAGTGAATCGAATTGATTCAACAATGTTTAAAGGTTGACCGAAACAACATTATTTTAATAATATTTTAACAATGTGTTTCTTAATGTTGATTCTACGGTTTCAACATTTTGTGCAAAACGTGTGTGTCTTAAAGGTGGCCATTTTTGAACGTATACTTCCAAGTTGACCGCTTAAGAAGGCTAAACAATGGGTATTTGAAATAATCGCACTCAACACGTCTGATGCGACACGCATCCAAAGTCGTATTTACGTCTGTTATTTGACGTATCAAAAGCTATTTTCCGTCTGGTCTTTCAAGTATAAAACGACTGTCGTGGTTCGTATCATGTAAAATCACACATCGTGCAAAAGAATGAGCTGCGCTATCAATAGTAGTGATTAATTTGAATAAAAGTTAAAATCAGGCTTTTAAATAGATACTAAGCTATATATATTCGAGCAAGCGACTTTCAATTATTTCTAGTTATGGAAATATTTGGCAAAAAGTATGGATGTTTTCTGAAAACGTGCCATTTTAAGACTTTCGTGCAATGTTTTCGCCAATCCACTGATAAGCTGACCATGACACCTGTATGTACTGATGCATGGATGTCTACACAAGACTGCCGATTATTATTTTCTTTTGAAACCATTAGCTAAAGTATAATAAAACAAGAAAAAACAACAAAAATAATTTACCCGCCAAAACGCACGCGCTGACATAAACATCTGGAATTTGACGTACCAGTTGGAATTTGACGAGCCGTATGTACGGTGTGATTTTATGTGTAGGCCTACATAATTCAAATTATTAAACCAATCTGTTTCTTTCACACACAAGACCAGCACATATTCACAGCTGAAAAACACGTTGTCGATACATGATCGGGTGACGCACAATGAAATTCTGTCAAGAGTTGAGATAAGAAATTTCCCTATAACGTTTACTCAATTGAGTGATAGATAGGTGCAGGCAATGAGGAAATTGGGTATTTATTGAATGAAAGTAACATAAGGAATCCAGGTCATTTCGTTTTCGCAAACACTTCCGCCCCATGATTATATACTAATTCCAAAACAGTAACATAGAAGTGTTTGCGAAAACGAAATAACCGGGATTTCTTATGTTATTTTGTTTCAATAAATGTTCAATTTCTGTATTGCCTGCACCTATCTATCCGTCAGTAGAAGAAACGCTGTAGGAGAAAACTCGAAAATCTAACCTCAACTGCGTTCTCATTGTAGTGTGTGTAACCCGATCATTTATCCGGTTTGTATATAAACAATACCACGTGATTGTCAGTAGTGATATTGGCACAACGTCACAACGCGGGGCAACGCCCTACGACGGTGTCTTCATACCGTCACAATAGCCCGATATTCTTTAAGTTCTGATACTGGCAATGAGTTTGTGTTCACACATAGCAAAGGTTACTTAAGGGGTGCTCACACCACAGCGTATAGCGCCAACGTATGCCGACGTATGAGACATTTTGTCCATACGTTGGTGTACGTTGCACACGTTCGGCATAAGTTTTGCATAAGTTACGGGTACGCTACAATACGCTGGCATACGTTGTCGTACGTCGTGTACGCCCAGAAATTTGCACAAATTTCCAACGTATGCCGACGCACTGGCGTACGCTGTTATACGCTGTTATGAGTCATGGCACGCAAGGGATACGTTATGGATACTCATACGTTAGACATACGTTCCATGCGCTAAGCATACGCTTTGCATAAGCTCAGAGAGAGCCTTTTCCGGATTTTTAACATAAAATGCACAGCGTATAAAAACGTACAACAACGTACTGGATATTTTTTCATACGCTGCCCATACGTTCGCTAATACGCTGTAGTCTGAGCGGGCCTTAATACTACTTAGCTTGCTCACCTTTGTCACAGATATTTGACAATGAAAGTTCAACACAGAATTGAATTTACAGGAGCATATTTTTCTTTGACAAACCTACTTTGTCAAAGACAAACCTACTTTGTCAAAGAAATATTGTTCGTGGGAACAGAAATACCATTCGGTAGTGGTCTTTCGGTGACTCTCCAGTAATGAAGAAGCCTCCGATCCCAGAATCTGTCGGTCTTCTTCATATTATCTATGTTGTTGAGTAGGACGTAGTGCACGATATCAACCTACTAGACTCTCCATTATGAACAATGTTCAGCCTACACAACAAAAAAAACGTTTAAACACATACACTAAAATTTCTCAAAGGGCAGTCTAGATCTATGTTTTTCATGAAATTCTAGAATGCAATATATCATAAGATATTTACATCTTTATTAAAATCGCCCTGGATGAAGGTATCTTTCCTGATGTACTTCATTTTCAATTTAGTTGCTAAATTTGAGTAAGGAGACACATGGAATATCTAAATGCAGACTAACATGTAGGTTAAAAATCAATCTCCGAGGCAAAAAATTTAAAGTTTGCGTTTCCAATTGCATGTTTCACAAACGATGTTTTTTTTTTTTTTTATTGGTATAGATAATGATTTCACGGTTTGTATTAAAGGTTTATCCCCAGTATGCAATGACTGTGAAGATTGGTGAGTACGACAAGAGCTACCAAAAGCTCCGTAAAGACAAACGTAAATTGTCATTGACACTGCAAAGAATAATAGAGAGGTTGAGAAAATGAACTTGTAACTTGTACGTGTACGTGTAGAACAGTTTTATCCCCAAACTTCGTCATTTATTACAAGTTCAAAATACTCGCTACACGTTGAGAATCAGTTAGGCTGTGAATGAAATAAATTTGCGACTTGTAAGTTTTCTTTATATGTTTCCATCGATAGGTCAGGTAGGTACAAGCAGAAACGAAGTTCGATGAAGCGTTGCCAAATCGTTTTGCACGTGCAGCAGAAGTATATCTGACCAAAGGCGAATCGACGTACATGTGACCATATATGTATGTAGGTATGTACTTTCTGACGTTTGTGGTAACGCAAATTTTTAATTTGTTTATAGGATATTTAGCCGCGTTTTAGTTTCCGACCAGGTCCGAGATAAACCAGGCTGTACAGTCACAAAAGTTGACTGGAGGCTGTAAATTTTGGATGAAGAAGTTGATTGGTTTGTTAATTTGGGGTTTTACGGTTTACTCAACAGCTAAGGTCATATAGAGACGGGACCTCGGTTTAAAGTATCGTTCGAAAGACTGGATAAGCCCAGAATCGAACGCACTATCCCTGGTTTACAAAGCCGGGAGCTTAACTACCAGGTCACGAAGGCTTCTTTTATTTATTTTTTTTTTTTTTATTTATTTCTTATTTTTGGATGCAAAATTGTTACGCGAGGAAAGCGGTCGTGCTTTTACAACAGACTGGCCCTGCTGTGTGGTTGGAATTTGACTTTGAAAATGAATTGGCTGAAAGAAAAGACGGTTCCCGTTATTCTTCGGAGCTCGAAGTGGGTTAAGGCGTTGCTACAAAACATTGAAAACCGTGTGAAATGTGTAATGTGTTTCGTACTTCAAAAATACACACAGTTTGTTTGACCTGGGTTTGGTTTGTTTGATTGAGGCTTTACGTACCGGTCAACAATTTTTCAGTCATGTTGGGACGGAGCCACCGCTTCCTGGGTTGTTAACCAGTGGTTTGGGAAGCTATCAGTGTTTTTGCTCAATATATGGCGCTGGTGGGGTTCGAACCAAGGACCTCTCGCTCCGGAGTATGACACTCTACCACTGAGCCGTCGCGCTCCCCTTGTTTGAGCTTTAACCTTTGACCTTTAACCTTTCATGTTCATTAATTGTAGATGAGGAACCTGTTTCAAAAATAATATACATGTATATCTATGTGTTGCACCCCCTTCACACCATCTGCTACTCCAGAGCGTGATGGATCAGAGGTAGGGGCGAAAGGTCGAGGCTTCGAACTCTGCTGTTGACCACAAAGGAATTTGTAGCTGCGTCTTGGCATGACTGAAAACTGATAATTGGGGCATAAAGCATCAACAAAATCAAAGAAACAAATAAAACATCTGGGTCCAGTTGTTCAAAATTAACGACATTGTTAGTTAACGATTCGTTAATATTTCAAATAACAATATTACAAATACACCGTAATTTTTTGTTGATAAAATGTGAGAATCCTTTGCAATGCAAAGGATTCTCACATTTTATCAACAAAAAATAACAGTGTATTTGCTTACATAGTTGGCATTTACTTAACGAGTTGAGGTCTTAACGATGACGTTAAGCTAACGAAGTTTTGAACAACTGGGCCCTGATCAGTGTCTGTTTGCTGATCTGACTTAACAATGCTCATGTTTCGTGATTTTTATGTTCCTACACTTTATCTGGGTTCTGCATATATCAACACATGTATAAACAATAAAAAAATCAGCTGTATATACTTTATGAAATCTACACGTACACGTTCGATTTTCTCAAACGATTTTACACTCAAAACGATCGTGTACGGGTAAATAAAGACGTGACGCGCGATGTTCGTACATTTGTGTAACACGACGTTCACGTTCAGTTTGATTTATTTTATCGTACGATGCCCGCATTGATTGTTAACACCTATGACGTAGCCAATTATCACCTTCGATGTCTAAAATATCGTAGGGAAAACCGCAAACCGAAAAATCGTACAACGATCAGGGCAAATGTAACCTACAAGACATGACCCCTTGCGGACTCCCTACGATCGCTGAACGGTTTTTGTCCCTAAACTATCATACGACAAAAATCGTGAGTTGACCGCACGACCATATGAGGGTCTCCATACGGAGCCCGTATGATGACGTAACGACGTGTCTACGGGCTACGGTCTTACGATTTTTGAAATTTGTAAAAATGCAGCCTGAGGCTATGGCGATCGTAGGAAGTCGTAGAATCGTAGGGACATCGTAGGGTCACCCTGCGGAGACCGCTCGAAAATGCAACAATTGGCATCGTACGCCATGACCATCGCAAGCTAAGCGTAGGCTAAATGTAACCAATGCATCAGTCAGAAGTCCAATGGACTCTGTACGATAGTCATTTAAAGTCTGCGGAGACCCTACGACTACCGTACGACCATCTTGCGTTTTGTATTAGAACGTATAGGGGCTCCGTACGGACATCGCACGGGATTCGTACGATATTCACTTAAAATATGCGGAGACCTACGACTATCGTACGATCGCCTTGCGTTTTTGTATCAGAACCTGGACAAAAGGCAGATCAAAAAATCGAACGATGCCCTTATGAATTGTAAACACATACGTCGTAGCCCACGATCACCTACGATGTATAAAAATCGTAGGGAAAATCGCAGACTGAAAAATCGTATGATAATCGTGACCTTATTTTCTTTTCTTTTTTTTTCTCGATTAAATTGTAAACTAATAGGCATGTCCCTTTTTCATTGTAGATACTGCGCCTTTTATGTGAGCCTTTGCGTGAGAAAACAAACAATTTGGTTTCCGACTAGGTCCGATACAAACCGGGCTGTACAATCACAAAAGATGACTCGAGGCTGGAAATCTAGGATTTAGTGCACCAGTCATTTGCATCCCCGGCTCCCCCGGGGCCGGGGAATAGCGGGGCTTTTAACTTTTCAATTTTTAAAGCCCGGCTAAGAGCCCGGCACTGCCGGGCAAGAGTTTTGGTAAAACCCCTGCTAAAAGCCCCGGCTCCCCAGGGGCTGACAATAACGTGGAACAACAGCTGGGAGTTGTTCTGATGAAACTGATACTTGGGAGAAGGGTCTCATTTTATGCATGTAAATGTTTAGGTGCATTTGGAAATTAAATAAGTACCATAAAGATAATTAAATGTTAGTGCATTCAGTGTAACATGTTACATGTTGGTATACATTTATTATTATTCCGTTTGTAAAGTAGTATGGTGCAACAAAATTGAGCGCTGGTTTATCTAGTGCATGTACATGTAGTTTATCACTTGCTTTTTGCATTGTTGCAACATTGCAAATTTACAAAGTTCAAGCCTCTGTAATGCACCAGCCTGACCCCGAACATGATAAGGTCAATGGGTCTTTCCAAAAATGTGCAAAAATCTGTTAGATTCCGGAATTGTCCGTGCTAACAGTAGGAATCGGGACTTAAGAATCTATTATTTTCCTTGCACAAAGTAGGTTTGGGGACAAAAGTAGGAATCATATCTCTTCTTAGAGCGTTTCAAGCTACAATATACTTCTCTGAATATTATTGCTTTTTCATGACTGCTCTGTTGTCATTTTAGTGGTTTGCATTCTGATCATTGTTGGTCTTTGCCAATGTTTATGAACATATTTATCCAAGATCGGTAATTTAATGTGCACTAAGTATAGGCAATCTGCTAGGATAAAGGTGTGACTAAGATAACTGATCGTTGCGGTATCACATTAGCTGTTGACCATGGACGTACAGGTATTTAGCATTGAATAAATAAATGCTTAAACATTGCAGTTATTCAGCCAACATCCTTCACTGCCAGAACTGGTATCTTCGTAGTGACTGACTTGGTCGGATTCTATGGCTTAAATCTTAAGGCTTTCTTGCAACGGCCTGTTACCAAAACAGTGGACGGAATAATAATAATATTTATTCCTTAGACCTAACCAGAAGTAGCGAATAAAGCGTAATTCTTTTTTGTGACATTTATTTTCTTTTGATTTTTTTTTCTTTTGACTTTTTATTCCTTCCCAACTCTGCTACATTTTACATGATTTTTTTCCTGTGACCTTTATGTCCTCTTTCCATTAAAACAGAAGATTACAATAAGGATATGGCCTAAAACGTTTTAGGTACACTGACGTGTGTCAAATATGTTATCATTAAAACACGGTGTGTCGAACGTCTTCTTTTTGTTGGGCCTATCCCGATTTAATGACACGTTTTTCCAAATTCCAAATTTATTCATTAGCTCAAGTTATACAAGACATGATAACAACATGAGTAGCAACAAGCACAGTTTTATGGTATCATTAAGGAAAGGAAAGAAAAAGAAAGAGAGAGAGAGGACAGCTTCTCCAGTCAGAGTTCTAATGAACGCACTAGTTTGTTTGTCAACCAGTATAATGTATATAAATACGACGTCTAAAAAGTCTTGCTCTGGTCCGAGAAATCAAAAACTTGAAGTAAATGCGTGCTGTTATATAGCCAATCAAGCATTATTCGATCACATGGTCAAACTGTGGAGCCGCGTCATAAAAACGTCTTCGGGATTTCTGATTAGCAGGACATGCAGACACAGTTAATGTCTGGAGGTTTGATATAAAATGCATTGTGCTAAATAAGTAGTGTTTAGGCTGCACATATGTTTTGATTAAAAAGGTCAAATATAGTTTTCTTGTGGTGCGGCTCAGGTGTCATTAAAAACAAGAATACCCCTAAAATGTTTTTACAGTAGGCGTGTTAGAACTTCTCTTTTCACACCTTGAGGCATTTTATGACAACTTACGTTTGAGGAGTATCAGTGTTCGCCCCAATCTTTGATAAACCGCATCCTTGAGAACGAGTTTCACTTTTGGTAAGTTTCGAGTTTCTAGTTGAAAAAAGCGAGTTTCTTGTTAAAAAAGCGAGTTTCTAGTTAAGAAAAGCAAGTTTCTAGTTATGAAAAGCGAGTATCGAATTAAGAAATGAAAAAGCGAGTTTCGAGTTAAGAAAAGCGAGTTTCGAGTTGAAAAAAGCGAGTATCGAGTTAACAAAAGCGAGTTTCGAGTTGAAAAAAGCGAGTATCGAGATAAGAAAAGCGAGTATCGAGTTAATGTTTTTTTGTTGGTGGTGGTTCTAAACATGGTGATGTTGGTGTTTCCTTATTACCAATATATGTACAAAAGTTTCAAATGTGCCATGTCATTTGTACATAACGGATTGATCTGCGGCTCAAGATCTGAGGTCGAAGAACGTCATTTCATTAAAGTCAGATGTACAGTTACATCGCGCCATTTTGAACGTGCGTTGCGCAGGTCGAATCATCAGAAATAAGGCACGACAGTTACCCGTGTTAGCTCGTTCAGTTTCGTATGATTTCTAACTAGAAAGACTTAGAAAACAGCATTCTGTATCATTTTCGTCTTCATTTTGGTAGCATATTTTCATGGCAGCTGTATACAAAATTAAACCGAAAGTCTGGCCATCAGAAACCATTATGGCGTCCGTGACTTCCGCGAAAAATAAGAGGCAAAATAGACGAGGCCAATGTTTTATAACCTGTTTTATGTGTTACACTGTGTAGTCATAAGACAACACAAGTAACCAACCAAAATTCACTGTCGGGAAACTTCCATTTCTATAAACAGAAAAGAAAACACGCTTTGATATGACGTTGGGTTTACCATTTGAATGAGCCAGTTGAGCCAATCTAGAAATGATAGGTTAGGCAAAGGTCAACATCGGTTGGCGATAGACTTCTATTTTATGAAGGTATGGAATGTAAACATGTATTGTATCTTCAACAGATCTGTTACCAGTTTTAAGATACTGGGGTTAGTAACTCGAAGGCATCGTAAGTTCCCCTACTTACGACATACATACGATGATCTTAAGACGACAACCTTAAAATTTAAGACCTCGCTATTCCAGTAACTCATAGCTTTTGCATCGTCCTCTTAACGTTAAGATCACCTTAGCGCTTAAGTTGAACTGTTTATTAAGAATTCACGTGCAAAACCTGAAATGACTGTCCCGTTTTGTATTGGCATATGGACCGTTGTTTTTTGGCCAGGGCAAAAGAAAAGAAACAGTGGACAAACTAAATAAATTAGGACAGCATTTGAGCTTCTCAGTATCCAAGCAGAAACCGATAACAACGCCGATCTGTAGCTCGTTTCACGAAGCTCTCTTAGGACATTTCTTATCTTATGATCGAGACTACTCTTAGGAGTGACTTGTGATCTATCTTAACGGTAATACTTGTCTTATGTTTGAGGTTTTGACTTGCTCATAAGATTTATCTCAATTCAAGGTCAAACACAACAAACAGTTAGTTTCAAGTATGTTAAATAATAGAATTGATTTAGTATTGGTGATAGCTCAGTGGATTTATGCAAGTAATTCAATTAGTATTTTGCCATACTATGAGCCAGGCGATCCGAGATCGAATCCATTTTTCTCTCTTTTTTCTTTTTTTTCTTTCTATTTCAATATAAATACATGCACTTAGGTCTACCAACTGTTTCATTGTAATGCTATAGGCTCACTTAGATCTACCAACTGTTTCATTGTAATGATATAGCAAATCGAAACCAAATCTCTTTAACACGAGTGTTTCCCTTATACACTGTATGATAAGGCGGCCGATCTGTTTATCATTTGGGGAAATATAGTCAATTTGCCATATTGAACTTAGGTCTAGTTATACTAGCAATTATGTATACAGTTCATGATGTTTGCAGTTAAAATAAAAAATGGACCCATTGGGGCCCTGAGAAATAATAGATGGGTTGCTTGTACCGCTCCAAGCAAAGCTTATACGCTACTGACTGGCTGATTAGTACGAAAACACGCCCATGCAATATACAGGGATTTTTAAGTTGTAAAAATTGAAAAATTTCAGTAGAAAATCTGTGATATTTTTTTTTTTTTGCTCAAAACATAGATTGTGGGTACACGTTAGAACCGCCTCGGCGAGGCGGTTCTAACGAGTACCCACAATCTATGTTTTGGAGCAAAATAAAAAAAAAATAGGTATACCCCTGCAAACTCCAGTTTTGCTATATAAAAGTGGGGTACAAGGGGGTGAACATTACACGGACATGTTTTCCTGATGAACCCTTCAGGTCTGAGCCTGCCTAGAAACCGTGGTTAGGTAAAACCATCCATGCACATACGCCTTACTTTGGTAATTTATACTGAGCCAAACGCAACGCATCACGATTATGGCATGTTTTCGCTTTTCAATGAAATGTATAATACAGTCTACCATATATATGCTGGTCAGCAATCGCCTATGATTTAATAAGGTACAATTTGGCTTTCAAAGTATGGACCATTGAGCTCGAATGATATTGGCCAAAGCGGTTATTTTGGTGGCATGCGACTCCAGAGATTCTGGAAGTCAGTCTTCCTTTTGGATCGTGAAAAATGATTAATTTCTTGAGACGCATAATACAGAATGTTGTTAGATGTGTCAATCGCACGGCAATCTAATCCAGTGGAAATAAAGTTTATTTGTATAACATAACAAATAAATCGTTGTTGCGATATAAGTTTGACTGCATGAGTATAGTTGAAGCACGTTTTGGATGCCATGGCATCCTAATTTTGTATGAACGCCTCATGAATAGGAGGCAACGTCTCGGTTTGAACATAGCTGTTGAATGGGGCGTTAAGCATTAACTCAAACAAACAAACTAAAATAAAATGTTGGCCTTTATCAATACTGAACCAATTTATAAACAATATGACTCGGTGGCTCAGTGGTAAGCTATGTTGTCTTCTGTCCAGGCTATCCGAGTTCGAATCCCGTCTTGGTAATATTTTTTTGTGTTTCCCTTCACATAAAAACGTCCGCCATTTTTAGATTACTATAAAATAAGTCCAATCATAAGTTGTGTCCTATTGTTAGGATAAAGTTAGGACATCTTTAAGGATGAGACATATCTTAACCGAAATTAGTCCTAAGTTCAAACTTAGGATAAAATTTGTCTTAAAACGCTTTGTGAAACGAGCCCCAGATGCCCGATTCACACGTCAAAGCACTTTCATCAGTAGTTTCTCTCCCTCTGAATTTTACTAAAGGCCTCGTCACACATAAGCCAAAATCTCTCGACGCAGACTTGAGTATACTTGCGTTTAATTGCGTGTTATATTTACTGCTTTACGTCCCTTTCAACAGTCAACGTCTCGACATGACCAAAGCTGTTTACTGGGACGTAAAGCAATAAATCAAATTAAAGAACAATTTAAACCGAGTTGCGTGCGCGAATGCAAATACGCCGGCACTGCCGAACTTCCGATACTAGATTCTTATTCATTTATTTATTTATTTATTTATTTATTTATTTATTTATTTATTTATTTATTTTAAGAAAATTCATTTACATAATTTAAATGTTTGAAAAGGAAGTTTTTTTGACATCTAAGTCGTTCTTGAAACATTTTCAGGGTCGACTCAACTTAACAATGAGTATAGCACGCAGTCAGACAGCGCCAGATACAGCAGTGGCAGTAGTAGTAGACATTTTTCACTTTTGAACGTAAATGCTGCTGGTGCGTGCGGTTACGACTTTCTGTGTGATGGGGGACGACTCGTGAGGGCATATGTGAGACTAAGACGAGGGGCAATATGAAGAATTACACAGTCAAAACTACCAACAGCCCAACGGAGACGAATTAAATAAGACATGCAATAAATGTTATAGTGTAGGACGTCTATCTCTGTAGCTCAGTAGGTAGCAAGCTAGGATACAAAACGAAAGGTTCTGTGTTCGAGTCCTGGTCGGACCATTTTTTTTCTTTTCTTTTTTGTCTCCCCTGTGACAATAAAGCTAAGAAATAAAAAAAATGTATTATCAGCTGATTATATTTATTGGCGAATGCAAGAATCAGGAAATGCCCTTGTGCATAAAATACTTAAATCGTAAAGGAATTGAAGTGCGAGACGGCACCTCACATTAATGTTTCTCTCTTGTTGACTTTTAACCTGTTGAAATCGACAGCTCGATCGTATTTGTTTTGGTAGAAGAGCTGAACTTCGAGCGATCCTCATGTCAATATTTCTTTCTTGGGGACATAAAAATGTTCATATTCTGAAGGCTTGTACAGGAATAATGTGGCTAGGATAAGTTAGCCACCCTGAATGACTTTAAATGTTTTCCGCGGACGTAAGGCACTAACTCAAATAGTATAGTGTACCTGTACAGACATATGTATATATATAAGGTGTAAAAACTACAGTTTCACGTGCTGTCTCGTGAGCGAACATAATTCATTTGGCATGTTTATACATGTATTTCAAACAGATACTCGAAAGCTTGGTGGGGTTTATTTGGTTGATGTTTCGTTTTGATCCCATACAACACCCATCTGCATGTCATAAGGGCGATATCCTAACTGCATTATGCATATAGCCATACTAATAATTTGAGGTTTTGTAGGCCTTCAACAGTATTTCAGCCATATCGAGTGCGATAATTACGAATTTTAGATGATTTTTGCAAGCCACAGGCTTTCTGTATGATCCTCATTTATTCTCTTGTAGTATGCGTGCTGTTTGTCTGGTTGACTTCAAATAAATATGATTAATCTTCAAACTAACACAATGTTATTTTCAAGTAAATAAATGATTATAAAACTAAGAAACATCTAGACTTTATTTTTTAGCTCACCTGAGCCGAAGGCTCACAAGGAGAGCTGATAGGATGGCCATGATCCGTTGTCCGTCGTCCGTCTTCGTCGTCGTCCACAATCTTCTTCTCTGAAACCATTTGGCCAATCAAGTTGAAATTTTATGTGGAGCCTCTTTGTGTAGCGGCATTTCAAGTTTGATCGCGAAATCCATGTCACATGACCAATATGGCCGCCACGCCCATATATGGTAAAAACCACTCAAAAATCTTCTTCTCCAGAACCGGCAGGCCGATTCCCACGAAACTTGGTATTTACCATCAGTGACTCCAGCCCATCAAAGTTTGGCAAAATGATGACCCTGGGATAACCTTGACCTATTTTACGGCAAGGTCAATTTTGGAAACATAGGCTTTTACATGGGAAAAAGTGAAAACTATTGATTTTTTTTTAAAACGATTGCAGCCAGAGACCTGAAAAAGAGGTAGATACAGACAACTAATGGAGTAGATAAAAGTATGTGATTAAATTAGGTCAAGGTCATCTCTTGACCTTGGCCAGTCTGTTTTCCATACACACTTTTCATACATCTTCATCTCTGAAACCGCTTGGCCAATCAAGTTAAAATTTTATGTGGAGCATCCATGGGTAGGGGGAACGAAAGTTTGATCATGAAATCCGAGTCACATGACAAAGATGGCCGCCATCAGTGACTCCAGCCCATTATAGTTTGATAAAATGATGGCCCTGGGATGACCTTGACCTGTTTTACGGCAAGCTTAATTTTGGAAACCGGCTGTTACATGGGAAAAAGTGAAAACTATGGATTTTTCGAAAACGATTGCAGTCTGAGACCTGAAAAAAGGCAGATGCAGACAACTAATGGAGTAGATGTAAGTATGTTATTAATTTAGGTCAAGGTCATCTCTTGACCTTGACCAGTCTGTGGTTCATACACACTTTTAAAACATCTTCATGGCGGCCCCCGTGGTCGGGCGGTTGAGAGCGCTGTTTCTTAATCACTCGATCATCTCACCGCTGTCTCTGGTGTAGGATCGCGCCCCGCACTGGCCACATGTGGTACAAGCCAAGTTCTGTTTGCAGGTGTGCCAGGTGGTTTTTCTCGGGGTTCTGCCGTTTTCGCCCCACCTACTGATTGGCCCGTTTCATATGAGCTGAAATTATCTTGAAAGAGACGTTAAACTGAATATAGAAAAAAAATCTTCACCTCTGAAACCGCTTGGCCAATCAAAGTGAAATTTTATGTGGAGCATCTATGGTTAGGGGAACGAGTTTGTGAAATCTGGGTTACATGAACAAGATGGCCGCCACGCCCATATATAGCTAAAACCACTAAAAAATCTTCTTCACCAGAGCCGGTAGGCCGATTTTCACGAAAATCGGTATGTAGCATCGATGACTCCAGCCCATCATAATTTGATAAAATAATGACCCTTGGATGACCTTGATTTGCGGATCCAGACATTTTTACGAGAGGGGGTCCAACCAAAATGGTAAAATATTGTCGCAGGCGAGGGGGGGGGGGTCCAACCCCCCAAAATTACCTTTTTAGGTAAACTTTTCAGATTCCGGGGGGGGGTGGGGGGTCCGGACCCCCGGTGAGCGTTTACAGGACCATTGGTCCTCTGGTTTTCATTACGTGTTGCTAGACGGAATATTTCCATCGGTATTCTGTTAGACCGCTCCATACACAGAAAAGGAGCGAGGTCACGAAGTGTATCGGAGTGCAGGTTAGCCAGCTGATCAAACGTGCTGCGAACCTTGCTTAACCCTAAAACAGGACAACAATATTCTGAATTTTAAGCGCGCATACACACTCTAACTCACAAACACACACTCACGCAAACACGTTCCGTAGAGGACTTTGTCTCGCAGTGGCTCAGTCAGTCGCCTCTTAAAACACATGGCAAAAATAAATACGTAGTTGATATAAGAAAGGTACAAAATGATTTTAATATATAAGAACATTTGACTCGTTTCGCAGGTTGAGCGCGAGAACGAAACGCCTACAAATGAAAATCGTTGTCTTTCCGTTAAACTGTCTAATTCTGATGGAACAAGGAACCAGAAGTGACCTTTGACACGAAATATTTTCTAAAATCGCATCATATATATATCACTTATCATGTTTGCCATTACAAATGCTTGGCGCGAATAAAATGCCTCCATTTTAACAGCTTCCAATGCAGAATTCGATTATTTTAGACCTCGTGTGTATAACTAGGCGTCGCTCGTTCGATAAACCGAGGTCCCGGCTTCATATGACCATAACTGTTGGTGGGAAAAACCAATATCAACTTGTGACATTTTACATACTGGCTTATGTATATACGTACATTGGTTCTGCTAAGCTACATTTTCACGTGTTTTTCGTGAAAGCACAGAAAACTTTTTACATGTATACATGGCATGATTTACGATTTGAAACATAAGTTGATCTTTAATTTTATGTGCAGTTTTTTATTCTACGCCTTACAACGTTTTGACATATTTCAAGTCATCTCGAGCATGGTCGGTTATCCATATCAGGATAACGTGTCCGTGAATACCCCATGAACCACACTTTTATACAGCAAAACTTTAGTATTCATGGGTATACCTATTTTAAGCTCACATGAGCCCTTCGGCTCAAAAAGCGAGCTTATAGGATGACCATGCCCCCGTCGTCCGTCCGACGTCGTCCGTCAACAATTTCCATGATATTCTCCTCTGAAACCAAATGGCAAACCAAAGTTAAACTGCTTGCGGAGCATTCTTAGGAAGGGGGAACGAAAGTTTGCATAAATGACCCAGGTCACATGACTAAGATGGCCGCCATAGCTATAAATAGCAAAAACCTTAAAACAATTTCTTCCCAGAAGCAGAAGTCCTATGATTTTGAAACTAAGTTTGAAGCATCAGGCAATAGAGTTCTACAAAGTTGGTATACATCATAATGCTGGGATGACCTTGACCTATTTTATGGCAAGGTCATCTTAGGTCGCCCATGCATTTAAATGGGGAAAATAAGTTAAATGTAATTAAATGGGTGGAAACTCGCGATGAGCATGCAAAGGTACTGAAGATTTATGTCCGTGAAAACATTTAGTCCCCAGGGGTGTGTCTGCTCCTGCCCGGGGGCTATATACATGCATATGACCAAAATATTCAAACATCTCTGCAACCGCATGGCCGATCAAAGCAACACTTCATGGAAAGGGAACGAAAGATTGTATAAATGGCCGCCATGGCTATAAACTGCAAAAACCTTTAAAATGTTCTTCACAACCAGTAGGCCTATGATTTTGAAACTTGGCATTAAGCATCTACAAAGTTTATACATGGCCTAAATCATGACCCAGGGATGATATTAACCTATTTTACGGCAAGGTCAACTTAGGATGCCCATGCATCTAAAATCACAGATTGTGAGTACTCGTTAGAACTGCCTCTGCTAGGCAGTTTTAGCGTGTACCAACAATCTATGTTTTGAGCAAAATAAAAAGATAAAAATGTTGAACTGATAATTTTCATTTTTTACAACTTTAAAAAACACTGTATATTGCTTGTTAAGGTTTTGTTATGCTAGCGTCAAGATACACAGCACCATTTTAGTGCACATGTATTACACATGCTGACAACAGAACTACATGTACAACACCTTGATCATTCTTAACCTTATTGGCATTTTTGCGTCCGGAATCGGGCGAGCATAAATGCGCATAAGCTTCTTACTCAATCAGAATTTACATAAATAATAAATTTAATTGGTTTGTTGATTTGAGGTTTAACGTTAATCCAACAGCAAAGGTCATATGGAAACGATACATCAGTTTATAGTATCATCCGACAGACTTAAGGATCCCGGGATCAAACCCGCGGTCCCTGGTTTAAAAGGACGAACACATGCCGTTAACACTAACTGTTTTCGGCTTGTCAAGCAGCAATGTGGTTTGATAACTGATCCTGCTTGATAAAATCTTGTTTTTTTTTTTTTCGAGGGGCCGTGGGACAAAAATTCAACAGCCAAACACAGCACAATATTAGGTTCACGGATGTTGTTTCGTTTGTTTACATATAAAAAGCCGGTAAATTGAGCACGTAAAATGTCTGCGTGATATACTGTGCATGAATATGTATATTCAGGAATTGTCTATCCAATCAGTATCAGTATAAGCACCATAATAAATGCCTGCGATACAACAAAAGTCCTTACAGCAAAGATTGATGCAACATCACACAACATGTGATAAAATGGAGTAATTGAAAAAAGCAATATCGCTTTGGCAACAACCATCACCAAGGTAATGAACACGTCGTCGTAGGTTGCTGCCCAATTCAGTCTTACAATCACAGGTGACACAAACCAAATTCTGCTTGTGGGTGTGCCAAGTCGTTTTCTCAGGGTTCTCCCCTCTCCCCCCCCCCCCACCTTGTTACTGATTTATCCGTCTCATATGAACTAAAATAATCTTGAACGGGGTGAAAATTGTATAAAAACGAAATTATGATCTGAAATGAGCACAATCAGACTTTTATCTGTAATCAAGTAACAATAGAATAACCTGGAATCGATACAATTAAATTTCACATCCTCACTCAGGTGGGCGTAGTGTAATTCTGGGCCCTGATTAGATTTTAATAGATAGCAAAACTTCTCCGATGTTACTCGCGCCTATAAGAAAAAATGCATTTACATTCCATCATGCACGCATGCTTAATGTAAACCATATATATAACGAGGAATATTCGGGGTCTCACGTGCAAATAACAACTATTTACATACTGGACCCTGGTCTCGACCGAAAGACGGAGTTACGCGTTGGATTGAACGCGCGGCCCGTTTTACGAGGCGACTGACTGAACCACTACGACATGGAGTGCTTTATGGAAACACTTTAGCAACTCATAAAATTAATATTGTGTTAGTTTTATTTTTATCATATTTATGTGAATTCAACCAGGTAAACAACACGCATACAATATCACACAGAATAAATATGGATCAAAAAGAAAACTTATGTCTTGCCAAATTAATTTACTACATCGTAACCAGCACACTAGATATGGCTGAATTACTGTTGAAGGTCTACAATAAACAAAATTAGTTGTGTGGCTTGGCGAAATGTAGCTACATGTAGGATGTTGCCTCCATCGCACTTCGTATGGCATGCAGATGACTGTCGAATGAGCGAAACTTCGACATCAAGCTGATAATCTGTTTGATTTATAAACAGAATGAATTATGTTCGCTCACGAGACAGCACGTGAAACTGTAGTTTTACATCTAATAAACATATGTGGTCAGTGTGGGGCTCGAACACACACAAGACACAGCGGTGAGATGAACGAGTGATTAAGAAACAGCGCTCTCAACCGCTCGGCGACGGGGGCCGCTAAGTCATTAGAGGCGGTCAACTTATCCTAGCCGCATTATCTGTACCAGCCTTCAGAAAATAAATGTTGACGTGAGGATCGGTCGCGGGTCCGCTCTTCTGCCGATTACGATCAAGCTACCAACTTAAATCGGTGAAAAGACAATAAGACTTAGTGAAAAACCTATACGTGCGGACTGCCTTCTCACTACTCACTTTAATCCACAAATTAACGATTTTAGTATTAAATGCAGTAGTGCATTTTGTGAGTTTTGCATTTTTTTTTCTTTTTCATTTTCTAAGCTATATTGTCACAGATGCGAAAAAAGGAAGCAATTAAGAATAGAAAAAGAATTTTTGTCCTAGCCGGACTCGAACCCAGGACCTTTAGGTTTTATTCCATACATGCTACCTACTGAGCTACAGATTAAGACGTCGTGGACTATTTCTTTTTTGCCTGTCTTGTTTAATTGGTCTCCGTTAGGCTATAGGTAGTTTTTACCAAGTAATTATTCATATCGCCCCTCGTCATCGTCTCAAATATGCCCTCACGAGTCGTCCCCCATCACACCGAAAATCGTAACCGCACGCGCCAGCAACATTTACGTTCAAAAGTGAAAAATGTCTAGTAGTAAAGTGGTGATGATCCCATAGTACTAGTTGCTGTTATAGTAACAACAGTAGTGCAACACCATAGTGCAAAATATGGTACATAAACGTAGCTACGTAAACCATATTATTATTTCCATATTACTTATTAAATTGGATTGCACCACGGCGATACACAGCATCATAACATGCTGCATCAGCTACATAAAAATAACAATAAATTTGATCAAAAAGGGCGAAAATGATAACTTTATTTAAATCAAAGGTGTCACCTTTTAAGATAAGATGACGCTAAGGTGGACTTGAGTTGACCTTAAAGTTACGATACTGTTAAGTTGTCACCGTAACTTAAGATCGCTTCCAATTAGTTACCATAATCCTTAAGAGACGCTTTAGTTGGTCGTAAGATGATCTTAAGGCTTAAGATGGCTTCGAGTTACCAACCCCTGGTTCCCAACTCAGGCAAGTAGCAACTTTATCAACAACAATGGGTTGCGGCCAAAGTCATTTACCGTCTTGCATTCTTTAGTTGCCTAGAACCAGACCTGACATTGTGACACGCATTTGAAAGAATCGCCGAGTGGCATATTAAAGTTTGTTTGTTGGTACATTAGAAATGCAAAGGTGGTAAAGCTTTAGTTTTATTTAGATTTTGTCGTTAATTCTGGAATGACCCTCGAACTGGATGTACATCGCTCGCAAGACGAGGCACCGACTGAGGTTATAAAACTTTTTCATGCCGTGACTGAACATGTACTTAAACTGTTCTTAAATATTCAAATAGCAGAAATCAAGGAAAGTTTATGTCTCAGTTGAGTTAAACATGTCAAATAAATATAACCACGGGGCCAGATGTTAGGCGCTATAATCCGCGCACTGTTGATTGTCATGTCAATAGGTCGCACATTCCATTTACAGCGTCGAAATAGGTAACATGTTATAGCAATCCGGAAAGTGTACGCCTTTTTCCGGAGAATCAAGAGTTTTTCCTTTTATGCTAAATACATTTAGAATCCAGAAAAAAAGTTAACGCTGCAATCATAGTCGTGATAGTACGACCGTGGATCACTAATGTTTAGGTATCGATTATTTTTGGTATGCGTTCGAATCCCGTTTTGGCCTTCTTTTTTTTTTCTTCTTTTTTTTTTAGATTTTTATCCTCTCATTAGTACACTATTGCCTGTATTTATTTTATAATATTTTATGTCCCGAAAAACTCTCCAGATTCTACGCCTATTGACCCCTGCCATGTGCCCGCTGTAGCCACTCAGTCTTCAAGGATATGGACATGCCGCTTTTTCTCTTCTTTCATACAAGACTCGTATATCTTCTTTGCTGTATGTTTAAATGTTGTGTCGCCCTGTGTTCCACTTCGCAGAATGATGTAGATAACATTGGATACTGGATAGGTCGATTTGGAAAGCAAAATGAGTGTTTAACTAATATAAATTACACATGTAAAACGTACATGTACATGTAATGCACCAGTATTTATATCCACGGCCCCTAAGGGAACGGGAAATAGCGACGCTTTTAACTTTTCAATTGTAAAACCCCGCTGAAATCCCGATACTGCGGGGTCATATTTGTGATCATGAAGTCCCTGCTAATAGCCACGGACCCGGCCCTTGGGCTGACAATACTGAGGCAAATCTCCGGTACTGCCGGGACTGGTCAATAATACAAGTGCCACGTACATATAAACATGTATGCACACATCATCCTTGAAAATACAGAAACTGAATAACTATTTTAATTAACTATTGCTTAATAACTGAGTAGTTATGTATAAATTATATATTAAAATCGAAGTTATACTTTTGTGAGAGAATACAAATAAAATTCGGAAGATAATAAATAAATAACTGCATATTGGTTTCGAACCTCAGTCCCCATCTTCATAGCTGTACAATATGTTGTAATGCACGACGGACTCGTAGCCACATGGTTAGTGTTTAACTGGGAATCAATGTAGAAAACACCCATGATTTAATACGCGTGTTTACCTCACGAGGGCCTCATGGAAGATTAGCTATTGCACATATTTTTATATTGTATGTGTACATGGATATATGCTAAATGTAGAAACCCTCTTTACATAAAGTCTTTACTTACTTATAACGGACTTCCCGAAAATCTCCGGTTCTATGCGTCTAATTTCGTCAGCTCACCTGCACGCCCGTTTTCGAGGATTAGTCGATATTTAAAAGTACAAAAACATGACATGTTTACAAAATTGGATTATAGCACTAAACGACAGCGTTACGAGCGCGTGTCTCAAAGACAGCATTACAGTAAATTTTAAGAGTGCTTCGAATTATAAAAATTTTGTAGATCTACGCATTTTTGCCCTAAAATTGGTAATTTTGAAAATCTCGAAAACAAAGCTGGGATGGTATTGTATTCTTTTCATCTGTGGGATGGGGTTTCAATATACACTCGTATACTATTCAAGTATCTGGTTTTAAGATCACATCCAAGGTTTAAAGTCTTTTCATATTTTCCAGAAGGATTTTGAGAGTACCTCGAACCCCAAAATACCATAACTTTATCGGGTCCAAGATAGAACTTTGAAAGTGTATGTATTTGGATAGCAGGCCTATATATTCTGGCATTCAATGTAAACGCACAGCCTACAAAATTGTCAAATATTCAAAATTCATTCAGGGTTTCCGTTTCGAAATTTTGGATTTCTGTACCTTGATATCCCGTCGACATGTTCACAGTATCATGTGGTCATTAATGTTCCAGGTACAACGCAGCAAACACGGCCGTACAAAAGGAAATCACATAGTCAGCATCCAAATTGGGATCCTCCAAATTGTCAGTTTTGCGAACACCTCCATTTACGTGTTTAAAAATATGTGGATACATTTCACTACTTGTTAAGAATTCTTGAAATCAATTTTCACAGAGCTTTTAAAGCGTCATTTGTGCAATACTTGAGCCACCGCATCAGAAAACCAACATTCTGCATATGTGAACAGAAGATAGTACTTCGCTACACGGATAATACAGACCCTCTAATTCTTTTAAAAATACCATATAAATGCTATCTGTCATCTCTGTTTGAACAGCCCGGTTTCTGTTGGATATGGTCTGAAACCATGTTTGTTTTCTCACGGGGCAGCTCCTTGGACGTTAAAACAGAATTTTAATCGACGTATGAATATCGAGATTTTCATGTTTTTTTTTTTTTTTTTTTTTTTCATTGACAATACAGAATAACCACAAAATAGGCTAGGAGACTTTCTGTCTGTTAAACGTGTTCATTACTCCATTTTGTGCCTGAGTACAAACTTTTCCTGAATAACGTCGGTAACTGGTAAACTCGTACCCGAGTCAACTCGTATCCAAGTCAACCGCTAGCCTATAATCAAAGACACCCGGAGCTAAGCTGTGTAATTGTTCCACAGCGTTCAGGTTGACAGCTGACCATAGATTTTAGAAGTCCTGCTGGAAGCGCTGAAATGACGTCGGTGATGTGACGTTTTGAACCAGGCGTTTTTGACGCTTTGCATAATTATGTTAGGGGGTGTAACCAAAATCGACCTTGAACAGAACGTTCGGGTCAAATATTGGGCGTTTTTGAGCGAATTTCGTCAGACCTGTCCATTTTGATGCTTACATAGTGATGCGTATGGCGTTTGAAATCACCATCTCTGGTGTCGCGTTTTAGCAGTTTAATTGAGTTTAATTGACTTTCAACAAGAATTACAAAACTGCCAATTTAAGTAGGCGCAGAATTGTGTAGGCCGATGTAATGTCACGTGCAAAGGTGATTTACTATTTTTTTTTTTTTTTTTTTTTTTTTTTTTTTTTTTGCAAACTGCCTTTTCAGTGAAGAACAAATACACATTACACATTATATTTATTTTATACTTTACAGTGAACAATGTATATCAAAACTTGATAAAATTGGTATTTTCATTGATATGAAATTTCACTGATATCAAATCTCACTGATATCAAAAGTCACATGTGACTGATATCAGCCTATATCTTCACTGTAATGACGTCAGATTTTTTTTGATTACTTCTGACGTTTCCATTTACTTGACGTCATTAAATGTGTCTCACTTCACAAATTCAAACGCCTATAACTCCGTTATTTATGAACGAAAACATAAAGTGTGGGTATTCATTTTCTTAGTTAGAACGTAAGGAACAATGTGGTACCAAAATTATTCGTGTTTTCAAAAATTTTTGGTTTTCGCATCTTCACCGCCTGCTTTGTGAATAGGAAAATGCCCGTGTATTGTATAAAATAAAAAGAAAATTTGCTTTTTTTTCGGTGAATACCAAATATATTTCATCGAGTGAGTTGAAAACATCAAAATTTTCACTCGTGCTGCGCACTCGTGAAAATTCTGTTATTTTCAACTCACTCGATGAAATATATTTGGTATTCACCTCAAAAAAGCAAATATCCTTTATATATCCCATCAACCCAAGTTGACCTTATCGTAAAATAGGTCAATGTCATATTCCCAGAGTCATGATTTATATCAAGTTTGTAGAGCTCCATTCTCTGATGCTTCATGCCACGTTCCCGTCATAGCATGCCAAGTTCACGTCATAGGCCTTCTAATTCTGGAGAAAACGATTTTTAAGGTGTTTGCTATTTAAAGTCATGGTGGCCATCTTGGTCATGTGACCTAGACTGTCTATATAAACTTTGGTTCCCAGTTATTAAGGATGCTCCATATGAAGTTTGGCTTTGACTGGCCAAGCAGTTTCGGAGATGTGTGAATATTACGGCCATATACATGTATATAGCTTGAGGAAGGGACAGGCAACACTCTGGGACCAAAAGATTTTCGTAAACATAAATAAAATGTCCACTTTGCTCATTCCCAGTAAGTTTTCTGCCATTAAATGACAACTTCCCACTTTTCCCCATTCAAATGCATAGGCGAACTTAATATTGACAGTGCCGTAAAATAGGTCAAGGTCATCCTAGGGTCGTGATTTATATAAACTTTGTAGAGTTCCTTACCCTGATGCTTCATGCCAAGTTTCAAAATCACAGACCTTCTGGTTCTAGAAATGCAGATTTTTAATGGTTTATATAAACTTTCGTTGGTCCCCTTCTTAAGGATGCTCCACACGAAGTTTGACTTTGATTGGCCAAGCGGTTTCAGAGACCTTTGAAAATGTGAACGACGGACGGACTCACCTCATGACCCTTCAGCTCAGTTGAGCAGATAGTGCCCTTGTTTGGTATATTTACATTGGTACGCAGGTGCAGTAATGGCTATGCCCAGAGAAAAGGAAAATATATCAATTGAATTTTTCAATGTTTTATCTTGATTTACACCATTATCATAAGAGAGGCAATCAATTAGATGAAGATCAACTTATCGGGTAGATTTATTATAGACAAATGCAACTGAATGAGATAAACTGTCCAGTCAAAAACCGATATTGGTAAATCAACATCTTTTCGTGTGACACACTGCTGTACTACGAATAGGACAAGTGACCTTTCCATTTTCGGAAACACGCTCACTGGCCTTGGTTTTGATTCAAAAAGCGAGTTTCGAGTTAAAAAAGCGAGTTTCTAGTTAAGAAAGCGAGTATCGAGTTAACAAAAGCGAGTTTCGAGTTAACAAAAGCGAGTATCGAGTTGACAATTTCCTATCTCTTTCTGATTGCGCCTTTTCCTGATCTTTGCCTACTTGTACCTTTTTGTTTGAATGCTCAGAATAAAATGCACATAGCTCACAGTTTGAAACCATTACGAGTTTGAAAAACGAAGATGTAGCTGTGTGCTATATTTGTTTAAAGCCGCTACCAAATTGGTCAGAAGTCGACTCAAACAACATAATCCATGACCAAATCATACAATTTTTTCACATGTTGTTTACACATGGCTTTTTGCACTTTCAATATTGACAAACAGACCTGTCATTGCTAGCGTTACATTGTATAATAAATAGTCGCCGCTCTGAAAGACGCATTTCAAGTAAGAAAAAGCAAGTCCAGGAATGAACATGAAAATTGACAATACGTATGAAGAGCAAGATGACCAGCTCTTTCCCAGGAAAGTAGCCATCCGGCTAGCTTCAAATAAAAACAGAAATAATCGTATTCAACAGAATCTGACAGACCAAACATCAAACGTAAACACAATAGAACCGCCATGAAACGGTCAGTAAAGTATTTACTGGAGGGCTTATAACTTTTTGACTTGATACAAACCTCGCCCTTAGTCTACTGTGAATCAATAACAAAAATTGTTTGGTTCTTAAATAGCTTCCTAACTCGTCAATAAATCATCACAGAAACAACAAATGTAAACACTCAGATGAAGCAGAGACGAGGACTCAACAGTAACGCCGACTCTGAAATACCGGAGCAAAAGAAAACAACTTTTTAAACCCCGGTGGACCCGACAGAACAAATACTCATGTTTTTTTATTATTATTATTATTATTATCATTATTATTATTATTATTTTGGCTTCTGAGTCACCAGCTGTTGGGAAAGAGCTGATGTTTCGGTTAACCATATTTGTTTGATAGTAGGTCTGTATGGTATGGTCTTGAAGAAATTGTAGAGACCAGGGTTTTGATAGGACTCGCCGATATCAGAGCAATAACCCAATGTTATGAGTGCTATCACACAAAAATGGCTCTTAAGGATAAGGTTGAGGAGGGAATACATTAAGGCAAGAGAAAGTTTTCAGATTTAATACATAAAACGTAACACAGTAAAAGTAAAAAAAGAACTCCTACGCTTGAATACAAGTGTTACTAATATTAGAAGACATACATTGGTTCTCAGATTCATAAAGAGTCGGACCCAATTTATAGTTTCTCTTTAATAAACACGAGTACTTTAAGTATATCGAATTTAATTAATCACTTAGTACTCGTCTAGTAATTACTTTGTTTATGACACACAAAGGTATACTGTGGCACCCTTTGGGTTGCCATAAACGAGAAAACAAAATAAAAATGATAATGTCGCTCAAAGCTTGGTGTCGCTGTGAAGCTTCTATAAGAACCGCATTTTTGTTATAGAATCACAGTAGACTGAAGTGCGAGGTTTCGACTATGTAAAAACGTTTTAAGCCATCCAGTTCATACTTTCCTGACCATTCCAAGGCGGTTCTGCTGATCTTTACGCTTATTGTTTGGTCTATCGGCTTCTGTTGCATACACTTTTTTGTTTTTAGTTGAAGCTAGAAGGATGGCTACATTAATAATTCCTGGGAAAGAGATAGTCATCTTGCTCTTGATATGTATTGTCACTTTTACCAGCCCCGTTAGCTCAAGTGGTAGAGCGGCCCAGTGGTAGAGCGTTCGCTTCGGGATCGGGAGGTCAGTGTTCGAAGCTGGGCCGCGCCATACCAAAGGCGTTAAAATGGTACCAGTGGCTACCTTGCTTGGCGCTCAGTATTATAAGGCAAGTACAGTTTATGTTCGTTCGAAAATAGAAGGAAACAACACACCACCAACAACAAAAATATTAACTCGATACTCGCTTTTTTCAACTCGAAACTCGCTTTTCTTAACTCGATACTCGCTTTTTCAACTCGAAACTCGCTTTTTCATTTCTTAACTCGATACTCGCTTTTCTTAACTCGATACTCGCCTTTCTTAACTCGAAACTCGCTTTTCATAACTCGAAACTCGCTTTTTCATTTCTTAAACTCGATACTCGCTTTTCATAACTCGAAACTCGCTTTTTCATTTAGTAACTCGATACTCGCTTTTCTTAACTCGATGCTCGCTTTTTCATTTCTTAAACTCGATACTCGCTTTTCATAACTAGAAACTCGCTTTTGTTAACTAGAAACTCGCTTTCGTTAACTAGAAACTCTCTTTTGATAACTAGAAACTCGATACTGTAAAAAAAGAACTCCTCGTCACTCCTTGAGAACAATTGCAAAATTTGATTAAGTACGCATTTAAAGATTTAAAAAATAAGGGATGCATACTATGTGTTTACATTTTTTTAATGAATGAATGACGCATCGTCTGAATGCGTCTGAGGGTCGATATTTTTTCCGACTTCCATTTAAATAAACAGTGCAACGAACCGGGATAAACCGGGGAACTTTTCGAATCTTGCTAAAATTCACGGTTGGAGACTTGAATATCTGATATTTTTTTTTTTTTTTTTTTTTTTTTTTTGTGTATTTAAGTCCATGGAAGCTATCGGTTGCCACGGAAATCACAATTTTGATACAATTTGCTCAAAAACCTAATGCAGTCAATCTCCAATCCAATGATGATTCGCATTGTTGTATTTGATCAAGATTGACCCACTAGCTTCAGAAATGTGGACGGACGCCGATGATGACGGACTTTGGATGTCTGCCTATCCTAAGCTCGGTCAAGTTATCAGAAAATTTGCTGCATCAAAAAAAACACAAAACAAAAAAAAAAAAAAAAAAAAAAACGGTCAAGTTACCAGAAAACTTGCTGCAGCAAAAACCGGATCCTATAAGCTCGCCTGTGAGCAGCTAAAGTGTAACGCTATAATGTAAAGCTTTAGTTGTATTTCACAGTTGAAAATCAAATCAAAGACAAAACACTTTGAAGATGAAGCAAGTAACCCTGATTGTGTCAAGTCGCATTCAGTAACTGTTAATTTTGATTGCAGGCCCCCGCCCATTGGAACCTAGGAGAAATAGATGGGCTGCTTCTGCCGCCTGGAAAAACTTCTAATGTACTGACCAACCATCTGATTACTGGTTAACCGCTCATGGCTGAGCCTGCCCAGGAAAAGTGGTTTAGTCAATCCATCCATGCATATAAGCCTTATAGGCTTAAGGGGTGCTCACACCACAGCGTATAGCGCCAAAATATGCCGACGTATGAGACATTTTGTCCATACGTTGGTGTACGTTGCACACTTTCGGCATAAGTTTTGCATAAGTTACGGGTACGCTACAATACGCCGTCATACGTTGTCGTACGCCGTGTACGCCCAGAAATTTTGTGCATGCACAAAATTTCCAACGTATGTACGCTGTGCGTACGTTTGGAATACGTCAGACGTGCGTTGTACATACGCTCCTTATAAGTCACAAACGTTATGCTAACGCTGGGCGTACGCTGTTATAAGTCATGGTACGCCAGGGATACGTTATGAATAAGCTATTCATACGTTAGACATACGTTCCGTGCGCTAAGAAGAGAAGATAGACCTTGTCATAATTGTAATCTTGGAGAGATTGAAGACGAATATCATTTTATCTTACAGTGTCCTTTATATACAAATATAGGACATCAATACCTTAAGTCATGTTATTACCGCCGACCAAGTGCGCACAAACTTGTCCAGTTGTTATGTACCGAAAGAACCAAAGAACTTTGTAATTTAGCTAAGTATATAAAAACAGCATTTTCAGTGAGGCAATAAATAATCCAACTCAACATTGTACACGACCATGTTTTCGACTGAAGCTTAAATATTTATTATTCAGTTTGTTTTCCATGTTTGTATTTGGGTCATTTTCAAAAAATGTGCACATTTGGGGTAAGATTTTTTTTTCAAAAAAGTTAGTATTTGCGTTTCATCTTATGTTGCGTTTATTACGTCGGAAGTGTATATATGAACTCAGAAATAGCCATATACAAGCTTAATCTCTCTTCTTTAAGTCAGATTTTACCAAAATCTAGGGTCATGTCAAAGAAATGTCAATGTTGTGACCACTAAAACAAACTTCCATCTAAATAGATTTGTACTCTTATCACGAAATCTAAGTATTTCAGCCATGATCAATTGACTCAATCCTATTTTATCTACCTTAACTCACCAGGTTTACTATAAATGTATGTAACACCAATGACATTGGTAACAACATTGACATTTTGTAACAACATTGATATTAATGGTAACAACATTGACATTCCAATACAAAGTACTGTTTAAATTTTTGTCTGCCTATTTTTAAAACACTAAGACTACATCTTAGTTCTCATTTCTTATATTCATCTGCAACAAATCAAAAACTACCGACAAAAACTTTGTTGCTATGCTGGTCAATGTTGTTACTTTGCTGGTCAATGTTGATACTGTGCTGGTCAATGTTGTTACTATGTTTTGAAAGAAAACTATAAAAACAATAATAGAACGTTATCTATCAAAATATGCATTGTTAAAATGTATGCATTCGTGACACATTAGGCTACTGTTTAGCAATTTTTATCATTCGTGCTTCCAGCATGTGAAAGAAAAAGTCATTTTTGTCAATGTTGTTACCACACAATGAGTAATATATTGACAGTAACAGCATTGACAAAATTTGACAAATCGTCAAAACTAGGGACTCTGGATGGATGTTTAAGCACAATGAAAACTTTAATGTGTGTTTACGCTAAAGTGCAATTAAGCATTGACCAGTATTTGAACATTTGATACGTTAAGAAGTATTAAATGAGTAACAACATTTGACATACTTACCGATCACATACCCAGCTGCCATATTACAATATTCAAAAACTATGGCATAATTGCTTTTGTGGGAGTCAGCACATTTTAATCATGGTAATTATATGGAGGTGTTTCAACTAACGTTTAAAAAAGCATAAAAACGCCATGGTGTGTACCCCTAGGAAACGATTTATAAACTAGAAATGCGTGTTTGTAAAACACTATGCCCCCAACTGTATGCTTGTCCCTAAACTGGCAGCCTGTATGATTCATTTATTTCATTTGAATGAAGTGAAATTTAATTTCCTAAAGAAGCTGTTCGGTTGCCTATGTTTTTGACCTCGATCCAGAAACAGAATGTAAGCTTTTTGCATACAAGTTAGAAATGGAGTAAAAATTTCAAAATGGAGTTATTTTGTCAAAATTTGACGGAAAGTCCTAAAAAAATTAATCAGGTGATCTTCTTCTCAGCCCCAACCAGTATACAAAATATGAAGGCTCTAGCTTAAATACTTTTTCAGATATCTTGCACACAAGATTTTCAAATTTTGTTTTAAAATTTTCAAATTTTGTTTTAAAAGGGGCATAACTCCAAAAAGGCGCATAACTTGAACATGAAAAAAAATACGGGTCAACTATTTTTTCATGAGGAATCTGTATATAAAATTTCAAAACCCTAGCGTTCACCGTTCAAAAGTTTCAAATTTCACCGAAAAGTGGAAAAATCAATCAAAATTTGAAAATTCCGTATTTTTGTCAAAATTTGACGGAAAGTTCTCAAAATTTGATCAGGTCATCTACTCATCAGCCCCAACCAGTATACCAAATATGAAGGCTCTAGCTTAAATACTGTTCGAGATATCTTGCACACAAGATTTTCAAATTTTGTTTTTAAAGGGACATAACTCATAAAAGGGGCATAACTTGGACATGAATAAAAATACGGGTCAACTATTTTTTCATGAGGAATCTGTATATAAAATTTCAAAACCCTAGCATTCACCATTCAAAAGTTTCAAATTCCACCGAAAAGTGGAAAAATCAATCAAAATTTCAAAATTCCGTATTTTTGTCAAAATTTGACGGAAAGTTCTCAAAAGTTGATCAGGTCATCTACTCATCAGCCCCAACCAGTATACCAAATATGAAGGCTCTAGCTTAAATACTGTTCGAGATATCTTGCACACAAGATTTTCAAATTTTGTTTTCAAAGGGACATAACTCATAAAAGGGGCATAACTTGGACATGAAAAAAAATACGGGTCAACTATTTTTTCATGAGGAATCTGTATATAAAATTTCAAAACCCTAGCATTCACCATTCAAAAGTTTCAAATTCCACCGAAAAGTGGAAAAATCAATCAAAATTTCAAAATTCCGTATTTTTGTCAAAATTTGACGCAAAGTTCTCAAAAGTTGATCAGGTCATCTACTCATCAGCCCCAACCAGTATACCAAATATGAAGGCTCTAGCTTAAATACTTTTCGAGATATCTTGCACACAAGATTTTCAAATTTTGTTTTCAAAGGGAAATAACTCAGACAAGAAAAAATATACGGGTCAACTATTTTTTCATGAGGAATACACACATGAAATTTCAAATCCCTAACATTCACCATTCAAAAGTTAATAGACGTACACACGCACACACACACAGACAGACAGACAGACAGACAGACAGACAGACAGACAAGCCGAAAGCAATATGCCCTTCCAACTTTTTCAAAGTTGGGGGCATAAACAGTAACAACATTGACACGGTCTCATGGGACAAGCACTTAAGCCAAGAAAAAAATCATAAAGCAGTTATGGATATGCTTGAAAATAATTGAAGACTTTTCTTTATTACCTGTCCATATTAAAAAGTAACTGAACCGTTGGTAACATAGTGACTTTGTCATATTTTTTTCACATCTCAACTATAAGGGGTCAGTGCCGGACAGCCCAAAAGTACAAATATTTGTGTATTCAACAAGGAATTCGGAGAGCTTATCATAAAGAAGATGAACAAAAAGTGGTGTTTCAACATGATCACCATGGTGCCTTTAGACTAACTAAAAGAAATCACCTAAAAAGTAGAAGGAAGTATGAAAAAATCATCACGGACAGAAATATGCACATTTTTTGAAAAAGGCCCATTTATATGTATTTATTTCACATGTATATATGTTGTACTCTCCAATAAGTCATATGACTTACGGAATAAAGAATTGAATTGAATTGAATGTGCAAAATAACATGTTATGAACTATTCTACACATAGTTTGGATCAATTTAAATTCATGAAACAAACTGTTTCATTCCGAAAACACGCCATGCAAAATACAGGTTTTTTACGTTGTAAAAATAGAACATTTTTATCATTTTTTCCTATTTTTTGTTCAAAACATAGATTGTTGTTCAGGCCTCAGGTTCTAACGAGTACCCTCAATCTATGTTTTGGAGCAAAAAAAAGAGAAACAGGCATACCCCAGTTTTGCTATATAAAAGAGGTGTATCTAACACGGACATGTTTCTAGTCAATTTCATGTATTTTTATTACCCGAATTTTTGACACAATCCCAACAAAAAAGATAGCTAAACAAGTAAAAGAAACCAAAAATACCCTTTCATTTGATACATTTTCTACTCATATTCAGTTGACAACTCTTAGACTGTCTTTACTAATGATAAAATTGTCATAACCAGTTGACTGGCAGCAGCGATTTATCGTAAAAATGGCTGGTGACAGTCAACTGGCAGCAGCCAATTTAACGTAAAATCGCTATTACCAGTCAACTGGCAGCAGCCAATTTAACGTAAAATCGCTATTGCCAGTCAACTGGCAGCAGGGATTTCAACGTAAAATCGCTGCTGCCAGTCAACTGGTACTAGACCTTTCCTAAAAAATATCATTAAAATCTAATTTGAATTAATGTGACAGTGTATTGGCGGGAAATCATAACCCCGGCAAATCCCCAGCACTGCCGGGACACATCAGAGGTTAAAGCCAGGCACTTTAGCCCCCCTATGTCCCCGCTATCCCCGGCCCCGGGGGAGCCGGGGATACAAATGACTGGTGCATGGAAAGATTAGAGGTTGTACTATTCGTGTAGCGAAAACAAAGACACTGATCAGCTTCGCAGTTACTGCGAAGCTGGTTTGCGTCATTGTTTTTGCATATGCAGATTGTTGGTTTTCCCATGCGGCGACTAATATAAACCAGAGGACCAATGGTCCTATAAACGCTCACCTGAGATCTAGGATATGTTACTTAAGTTGACCTTGCCATAAAATGGGTCAATGTCATCCCAGGGTCATGATATATATAAACTTTACTCGTATAAAGCTCTATTGCCTGATGCTTCATGCCAAGTTTCAAAGTCATAGGCCTTCTGGTTCTGGAGAAGATGATTTTAAAGGTTTTTTGCTATTTATAGCCATGGCAGCCACCTTGGTCATGTGACCTTGACCATTTATACAAACTTTAATTCCCTCTTCCTAAGGATGCTCCACAAAAAGTTTGGCTTTGATTGGCCTAGCGGTTTCAGAGAAGATGTTTCAATATTATGGTCATATACATGTACATGTATATAGCCCAAGGGCAGGGGCAGACAACCACCTGTGCACAAAATATTTTCTTATACTACATCTTTTGTCCATTTGCTCATTTCAAGCAAGTTTTCTGCCATTTAATTACATTTTCCTATTTTTTCCCATTCCAATGCATGGGAAACCTAAGTTGACCTTGCCGTAAAACAGGTCAAGGTCATCCCAGGGTCATGATTTACATAAACTTTGTAGAGCTCCATTCCCAGATGCTTCACACCAAGTTTCAAAATCATAGGCCTTCTAGTTCTGAAGAAGAAGATTTTTAAACGTTTTTTCTATTTATAGCCATGGCGGCCATCTTGGTCATGTGACCTTGACCATTTATATAAACTTTCATTCCCCCTTCCCAAGGATGCTTCACATGAAGTTTGGCTTTGATTGGCCGAGCGGTTTCAGAGAAGATGTTTGAATATTATGGTCAAATACATGTATATAGCCCCGGGGCAGGGGCAGACAACCCCCCAGGGCCCCCAGGGGCTAAAATTTTACACTGACATTAATCTTCTGTCCAATTGCCTATTCCCAGTAAGTTTTACCCATTAAATAGCATTTTACCATTTTTCCCATTCAAATGCATTGGTGACCTAAGTTGACCTTGCCGTAAAATAGGTCAAGGTCATCCTAGGATCATGATTTATATTAACTGTCAAGGCGAATGATGAAGTAAGCTCAGACTCCCTTCTCTCAAAGCTTGGACTTAAGGATATAGATGTGGTGCTTCGCTCTAGCAGAATGAGATGGTATGGACACGTAGAGCGCAGCAAAGGCTGGATTGCTCAAGTACGCAAGCTGAACATAGTTGCACAGAAAAGATCTGGCAAGCCAAGGAAATCATGGGATGAAGTGTTGTTAGACGACAGAAAAAAGCTAGGAATGGATACTGCTGATCCTCAGAATCGCTCAGAGTGGAGAGGTCGTCTAAGAAGGAGACTTGTCAAACAAGTCCAACCCTCAGTAGAGGACTATAAAACGGATATGATGATGATGATGATGATAACTATGATGGGCCCGCGTCCCCGATGCTACATACCAAGTTTCGTGGAAATCTGGTTCTGGAGAAGATTTTTAAAGGTTTTTGCTATATATAGCCATGGCGGCCATCTTGGTCATGTGACCTGGCCCATTTATATAAACTTTTGTTCCCCCTTCCTAAGGATGCTCCACATGAAGTTAAGCTTTGATTGGCCAAGCAGTTTCAGAGGAAAAGATCTTTGAAAATGTGGACGGACGGACGACGGACGGACAGCGGAGCATGGCCATCAATGATCCTATAAGCTCACCTTGTGAGCCTTTGGCTCAGGTGAGCTAAATAGTACACTATGACGCTAAGCGCAGAACGTATAGGGGCTCCGTACGGACATCGCATGGGATTCGTACGGATTCATGTGGCCGCCTATGCGGGATTAGCTGCTCACTCGGCTAACTATATGTTTTCCTGGTATAAGTTCCTTATATAGTGTCATATTAGTCTTTTTCCACCCCTCGGTTTATGGAGTGGGAATTTCATTCTGATTGCACCATTTCCTGATCACTGCCTACTTGTGCCTTTTTTCACTGGAATTCCAGGCAGATTGCTGGTCTCGAGATTATAAATCGCTTTTCATGCTCAGCTCAGCTGAGACTAAAATTTATCCTGCTCATAAATGTTAAAATGCCAACAATTGTCGGTATTTTAACATTTAAAATAACAGGATAAATAACATGCTTTGGATCTAACCTGTAATTTCTATTTAATTAGGCTATTTTGTTATTTATGAGCAATTGAAATTTTATGCTCAGCTGAGTTGAGCATGAATAGAAGTTTTAAAACCTCGATACCTGGACTAAGCGCCTTTGAAAGAAGGAAGTTGAGACGAGGCTTGGTGTTGTCACCGACATATGAAGTCAGAAAAAAATCTGCATTGTATCGGGATATAACAAGTACCTGTGACTCTAGACTTCCCCATACTGGAGATAAACCGAAACTGAAGTAGAGATATCTCAATTCATTTACTAGTATTGTCCAACAAAAGGAAACGCGTCTTGTTGAATTTTCTGGTTAAGTCCTTAAGTTAATTAACTCGTGTTATTTTGTGGCATCCCTTTTGTGGGATATACGCAAACAGCATAGCCCCAGATGTGACGCCCAGAACGCAAAGCAGGAGTAAAGTGAGTAATTGGCAGTTATTATCAGCAGGAAGTCACTAGCCACATGATGAACACAAATAAGCTTCAAGAAAACTTCAGTTAGAAGTATAAGCAGCTTAATGAATGACACTAAAATGGTTTAACCTAAATTTTGCATACAATAAAATGACCTACAGTAATGACTAATGGAGTTCATATAACAAACAAAGCTAAAGCAAAATAGCATATTTATTTCAGCAGATATAATGTACACAGATGAAATGGACTGCTTCATACATAAATAAACATGATCTTAAAAATTATGAAACACAGTAAAGCCTGCCAGTCTAGATGCTTCCTACAGTGACTGTGAGTTGTATAGTAAATACTGACATCTGGCCCCGAGGTTATAAAACTTTTTTCAAGCTCAGCTCAGCTGAGAAGAAAATTTCAATTGCTGATAAATGCTGAAGTTGTTGAAAATTATCAAACAGTTTCAGAGAAAAAGATGTTTGAAATTTTCCCATGTAAAAGCCTATATTTCCAAAACTGACGTTGACATAAAATAGGTCAAGGTCATCCCAGGGTCATCATTTTCGCAAACTATGACGGGCTGGGGTCCCCGATGATACATACCAAGTTTCGTGGAAATCGACCCACCGGTTCTGGAGAAGAAAATTTTTGAGTTGTTTTTACCATATATGGGCGTGGCGGCCATCTTGGTCATGTGACCCGGTTTTCACGAACAAACTTTCATTACCCCTGACCATGGAGGCTCCACATAAAATTTGGCTTTCATTGGCCAAGCGGTTTCAGTGAAGAAGATCTTTGAAAAGTGTGTATAGATCGCAGATCGGCCAAGGTCAAGAGATGACCTTGACCTAAATTAATTACATACCTTCATTTACTCTGCATCTACCACTTTTAAGGTCTCAGGCTGCAATAGTTATCAAAAAATCCATGGTTTTCACTTTTTCCCATGTAAAAGCCTATGTTTCCAAATTGACATTGCCGTAAAATAGGTCAAGGTCACCCAAAGGTCATCATTTGCGCAAACTACGTTGGGCTAGTGTCCCCAATGCTACATACCAAGTTTCGCGGAAATCGGCCTGCCGGTTCTGGAGAAGAAGATTTTTTAATGTTTTTTTTTCATATATGGGCGTGGCGGCCATCTTGGTTATGTGACCCAGATTTCGCGATCAAACTTTTGTTTCCCCTACCCATGGAAGCTCCACATAAAATTTGGCTTTGATTGGCCAAACAGTTTCAGTGAAGAAGATATTTAAAAGATGTGTATGGACCAAAGACTGGCCAAGGTCAAGAGATGACCTTGACTCAAATTAATTACATACCTTCATCTACTCCATTAGTTCTCTGCATCTACCACTTTTCAGGTCTCAGGCTGCAATAGTTTTCAAAAAATTCATGGTTTTCACTTTTTCCCATGTAAAAGCCTATGCTTGCCGTAAATAAGTCAAGGTCATCCCAAGGTCATAATTTGCACAAACTATGATGGGCTGGAGTCCCCGATGCTACATACCAAGTTTCATGGAAATCAGCACGCTGGTTCTGGACAAGAAGATTTTTGAGCAGTTTTTACCATATAAGGGTGTGGCGGCCACTTGGTCATGTGACCCGGACTTCGCGATCAAACTTCCACCTACACATTGATGCTCCACATAAAATTTGGCTTTCATCGGCCATGCAGTTTCAGAGAAGATGTATGAAATTTTCCCATGTAACCTATGTTTCCAAAATTTACCTTGACGTAAAATAGGTCAAGGTCATCCCAGGGTCATCGTTTTCGCAAACTATGACGGGCTGGGGTCCCCGATGATACATACCAAGTTTCGTGGAAATCCACCCGCTGGTTCTGGAGAAGATTTTTGAGTTGTTTTTACCATATATGAGCGTGGCGGCCATCTTGGTCATGTGACACGGTTTTCACGAACAAACTTTCGTTCCACATATCCATGGAGGCTCCACATAAAATTTGGCTTTCATCAGCCAAGGGGTTTCAGAGGAGAAGATCTTTTTTTTTTTTTGCGTAAGATTTTTTTTTTTTTTCCTGTTTGCCTGTTACAATCACCTTTCTGTACCAGGCTGCCCAGAAAGGGTTTCCAGCTCTTTCATTCTCTTTTTCCTCTTCATTCAGACATGCATTACTTTCACTCTGACAGTCTGGAGGCTGTCATCATACAACATGTAAATATATACACATATATACAGTATCAATGTATATATCAAAGTGCACCTTTTATACATTCTTTCATACTTTTATTCAAACATTTATTAAAAGATCTCTGCATCTACCACTTTTCAGGTCTCAGGCTGCAATAGTTATCAAAAAATCCATGATTTTCACTTTTTCCAGTGTAAAAGCCTATGTTTCCAAAATTGACCTTGCCGTAAAATAGGTCAAGGTCACCCCAAGGTAATCATTTTCGCAAACTACGATGGGCTGGAGTCCCCGATGCTACATACCAAGTTTGGTGGAAATGGGCCCGCCGGTTCTGGAGAAGATTTTTGAGTGGTTTTTACCATATATGGGCGTGGCGGCCATCTTGGTCATGTGACCAAGATCTCCCTACCCAAGGATGCTCCACATAAAAGCGGTTTCAGAGAAGAAGATGTTTGAAATTGTGGACGACGGCCGGACGCCGGACCATTTGTATACTATAAGCTCACCTTGTGAGCCTTCGGCTCAGGTGAGCTAAAAACTAGTAATTTATCCTGCTTATAAATGTTAAAATGCCAACAATTAGTTGGCATTTTAAAATTTATGAGCATGATAATATTAGAATCTTACATGAGTGTTGGGTATGGATAGACAAATCTGTCCCGAGGGTCACATTTTGGCATCACGAGGCTCGCTGAGTGATGCCAAATAATAATAATAATAATAATAATAATAACTTTATTTAAAGAGGAAGCTCAGTTGGACTAGTCAAATCTTCTCTGAGGTCCTCTATCAAAACAACACATACAAACAAATATATACAGACATATAAAGCACAGAATTGAAAATTTAAACAACTTTTTACATTTTACACACTGTAAGAGAGGGTTCCATACCTAAGATATTAAATCTTCTTGACTTCTTTTCCAATCAAGATACCCATTTCTGAACTGGTGAAGAGATGATGCATTTCTGATATTGTCTGGAATTGAGTTCCATATCTTAGATCCTGAATATGCAAGGCTGTTTCTGTACAGTTCAAAATTTGGTTTTGGAACATACAGAAGATTATCTGATGTAGATCTCAGTGTTCTGTTGTGCACTTCTCTTGAGAACTTAAAAATACTAGCTAAGTAGGGTGGAGTTAAGTTATGCATGATTTTATACATCAGTATTGCTTTTTGGTACATTACTCTTTTAGGAAACTCCATCCATTTTAATTCAGCAAAAAGCTCAGCTGATGGAGTTTCTATTGGTTTATCTAAAATGGACCTTGCAGCTCGCTTTTGAAATTTGACAACTGTTTCCAAGAGAGTAGAATTAGCATTACCCCATATTGTACAGCAATAGTCCAGATGTGGGAGAATATAAGCATTATAAGAGTTTTCTTGTTGCTACATTCAGATATTGCTTAATCCTGTTTAAGAGGAAAAGTAATGAATTACATTTTTTCAAAGTTGACTCAACATGAGATGACCAGGTGAGGGAGTTATCTACATGAACACCTAGCAGTTTTTCTGTGTCAGATACCTGTATTTGATCTCCTCTTATTTTCAGAGTTGGGGGATCTTCCATTATTTGGTTTGCTATAATTTTAGTTGATAAGAACATGGCTTTAGATTTTGAGGTATTTTGTTTCATGTCATTATCATCACACCAATCAGAAAAGTTGTCTAGATCTGCATTTAGAAAATCAGTTACAACAGGTAAGTAGACGTTAGATGTGTGCAGGGTGCCATCATCGGCAAATAAGTCCAAAAGACAGTATTTGATGTACAAAGGCAAGTCATTGATGTAAAGTAAGAATAATAATGGTCCAAGGACTGATCCCTGGGGGACACCAGCTTTGATTTCTTTTTTCTTGGAGAGTTTACCAGAGATTTGGACTTGCTTAACTCTATTACTTAAATATGAATCAAACCATCTTTGGGAAGTTTGGCTGAACTTATAAGCAGACATCTTTTGTTTCAGTATTTGATGGTTTACTAGGTAAAAAGCTTTGGATAGGTCTAGCAGAACCGCACCTACTATTTCATTGTTGTTCATGGCTGTAAACCAGTTGTCAACCATTTTAGACAATGAAGTTTGACAGGAATGATGGCGCCTGAAACCCGACTGATTGTCATATATAAGCTTGTGTTTATCTAAGAAATCAGTCAAGCAGGTACTAATGTGCCTTTCAAATATGCCTGTAATTACTGGTAATACTGAAATTGGCCTGTAGTTATTTATGTCATGCTTTTCTCCCTTTTTAAAGACAGGTGTGACTTGCTTTTTTCAGGTCATCAGGATATAATCCATTTGCAATACTGAGATTAAGTATGGTAGCTAGGGGTTGAGATATTGCAGATGCAGATAATTTCAAGTACTTTGCACTAATGTCATCTATTCCTGTTGCCTTATTGACTTTGAGAATTTGTAACTGTTGTTGTATGAATGAGGCAGAAACCAGTGGAATATCAAATTCTGTACGATCAGGTACTTTACAATCAACAAAGTCTTTTAATTTAGTTAAGTTAACATTTTGTTTTTCAGCACTAGATTAGAGATCCTTATAAAGTGAAGTGAAAAAAATCATTGAATTTATTTGCAGTATTTTCAGGATCTAAGATAGGATCTCCATTATCATCATTGATAAAATTAGTTTGCTGCTTAGGGGATTTGTGTGTAATGAATTGTGACCCGAGGGACAGATTTGTCTATCCATACCTGACACGAATGATGGATTCTTTTTCTTGCTCACATTAATGCAGCGAAGATTGATTTTTATACTATTTACCTAGAAAAATGATAAAATCGCGGCGTCCACCATTTTGATTTAAAACGTTTTGACGTCATTGTGACGTGTGCGCTTAGCGACCAAATTACATGACGTCCTATACAACCAGTGTTAAAAAAGAACATTTGAACGCAGGGTGCGACCGGGGTGAGATAACGAGGGTGAGATAAGAATTTCTCACATGGGGTAAAACGTAGGATTTCTCTATCTGGTGTGCAAGAAATTTTAGTCTCAGTTGAGTTGAGCATGAAAAAAAGTTTTATTACCTCGGGCCCTGGTTTAGGCATAAGACAGTTTCTTAAGTAGATTCATTTCAGATGTTGGTGCTTTGTGTGTTACTAAGCACATAGGGTGGTGTATACACAATGTGTGAATAGCTTCCTTTTATCGTCATTATCATTAGGATCTGCCATGTGCTTTAGTTTATTTGTGACGCATACATGTATTTAACAAAATGTATATATACGAGGTATGGCAGAAAAGTTCGTAGACACCATTAGTATTTTTAACAGGAAAAGAAATTCTGTCAAAATGAATATTTTGGGTTTGCAAAAATATTTCATGAGCAAATAGACGAAATTTTATGAAAATCTGGCCAGCATGACATCTTCTAAAGCCTTTTATGTGCTCCTCCCTAACCAGGAGCGGGGCAAGGGTCAACGTCTCAGTGACGTTACTTGAAGTTTATTGCCGTCAGTGCTTTATATATTTGTAACAAGTTTAACCGATGTTTCAGAGTTATTCCACATAGGGTCCTTGAATATCGGTGCATTTTTTTTATGTGTATCCGGCTGTCAAATACAGATTTGTGCCAACTGTCCTCTGGTTCTCTGATGACCGGTTGAACATATGAAACCATTTTCATTCGCTGAGAATGTAAGACGAGTGCCCTTCCGCCACCGTTTATCATCCTAGATGATCTATCGAGCATCCAAAAATCAACTCTGCCACTTGTAAACTAGTGACAGACAAGCTGATAGCTTTTATGTTGTTTTTTATATCATTTCCATCGTGTTTGACCATTTTCATAACAAAAACACACAATTTTATGGTTATCGGCTGTTCTCCGACGTCAAAATTACGCCATTTTTTCAAACATTTTTTTCGGACTGCATCTGAAATTTTATTCACAGATATCAAACCATACTGCCGCCAAAGCCCAAACATTCAGAAAATGTTGTTGATTGAACATTCTTTCAGGATCAAAATATTTTAACGTTACAGAACACTTCCGTGCCGTTTCACAAGCAAAAACAGAATGTGAAAATCGTCACATTTTATCACGTTTTGACACCTGCCCCGCACGGCCCTACCCTCAAGCAGAAAAGTGGCCATACCAAGCGTGTTATTACTTCAAATTGCACAAAATTTCTGAAATATACTCATAAGATATTGATGCTTGAAATTATGCAAAACGCTTCTTCAACAACGCGTTACTTTTTCTGATAGCTGTAGTGTCTACGAACTTTCCTGTCATACCTCGTATTGTGAAAATATATTTGATTTGTACCTGTTTTCATTCATTATTACAAAAACTTGCCCATGCTTTATACAGAAATTTTTAAGTTGTAAAAATTTCAAATTTTCAGTAGAAAATTTGTGATATTTTTCTATTTTTTGCTCAAAACATAGATTGTGGGTATATGTTAGAACCGCCTTGTCGAGGCGGTTCTAACAAGTACCTACAATCTATGTTTTGGAGCAAAAATAAGAAAAATAGGTATACCCCTCCATACCCCAGTCTTTCTATATAAAAGTGGGGTATAAGGGTGTATACATTTCATGGACATGTTTTCCTGATGATTAATCATCCAGATCAAACAAAGCACACAACAGATCATTACAAAGACAGCAACAAAATATCCATCCACTTTGCAAACACTATGGGTCAATGTGGTTCATGTAAGTTTTTAAATCTGAGGCTGAGTTTACAAAACATTTTCTTTGCTCAACTCTGCCGAGTATGAAATTTTTAACTGCTCACAAATGCTAAAATATTTAAAATTGGTAGACATTTCAGGTTTAGATGATCAAGACCAGTCATTTATCCTGTTCACTAATGTAAAATTCAAACAATTGCTGGCATTTCTAAATTTATGAGCAGGGTAAATTGTCTCAGCTTAGTTGAGCATGAAAAGTTTTTCATAACCCTGGGGCCTGGTTTTGTCAAGGATTTCTCATTCATGTATCATTAGCAAAAGAATAAAGCAGCAGTAACGCCAATGTTTGAATAGGCTATATAGCCTCTAAAAGTAGACTCTGGTGCTCTTTTCTCTGTAACAACATAAAATGTATGTTCTCAAGAGAATCAACTCCAAATTGTAAGCCATATGAGCCGTCTCGTGGCAAAACCAACAATGTGGTTTTGAACAGGTGCGACACAAACTGGCCTGTACAGCTACAGAAGCAGGCTAGAAGCTTGAAATTTCGGAGTTAAGTAGAGGAAGAATTGTTCTATCCGAGTAGCGAAAACAAAGGCACTAATCAGCTGATGTGCGCCTTTGTTTTCGCCTATGCAGATTGTTGGTTTTCCCATATGCGGCACATATGTATTTTATGCAGAATCAAAATACCTTGCCTCCATTCTCATAAATTTAATGCTTATGTAATGTAGAAAGTGGTGGTGGTTAACAAACCACTCAATAAATATAATCATATATAGAACTGTATATAATGTAGAGAGAGAAACTATAATCTGATAACTAAGTAATGTAGTAAAACTGGCAATAACTCTGACGCTGTTATTATAGGCCTCTATTGTCTAAATCTTTAACTTTGTATATCCTAACCAGCCAGTGCTCTGTGGTATATGCTTCTTCTAGAACATCCAGTTCAAAATCTTTGTTACCAATCTCAGCATTGCGGACACGATCATATCCTGTAGGCTTGCCTGGAAAACAAGCAAATTCAGAGAATTTATGTCCCCCGCCTTGATTGTTTAGTTACACAAATATAATCTGAGAAGCCACATGAACTTTCTAAGTGTAAATGCCCAAAAAAAGACTAAGTTAAAATTGCGAAAAAGAGATAAAAATTAGGCTGAGGATTATATGCAAACCATATGCGTATCTTCAAAGCATCATAAAGACAACTGTAAAGTTTCAAAAGAATCAGAATGAAACTGTAGGAGGAGTTGCGCACACAAGGTACCCCCCATCCATTCACTTTCATTGTCAAAATGACCGAAATATGACTAAGTTCAAATTGCGAACAAAAGTAATAAAAATTAATCTGAGTATCATATCCAAACCACATGCATATCTTCAAAGCCTGGTTAAGACATCTGTAAAGTTTCAAAAGAATCGGAATGAAACTGTAGGAGGAGTTGCGCACACAAGGTACCCACTGTCCATTCACTTTCATTGTCAAAATGCTCGAAAAATGACTAAGTTCAAATTGCGAAAAAAGTGTGAAAAATTAATCTGAGGATTATATCCAAACCATATGCATATCTTCAAAAGATGGTCAAAACATATGTAAAGTTTCAAAAGAATCGGAGTAAAACTGTAGGAGGAGTTGCGCACACAATATACATACTCTATAGGGGGACGGAAGGACAGACGGACAGACGCACGGACGGACGGAATGACGGAAAGCCAAAAACTATGTCCCTCCGCTTTTCTTCGAAAAGGCGGGGGACAATAACACATACAGTTGAAGTTCGATAACTCGAAACACAAGAGACGGCATAAAATCTTTTGAATAATCGAGAGTTTCAACTTTGGAGAATCACAAAACAATCGAATATGTTCGGTCATTTTCATTCAGACAATTGGTAGCTTCAATTCAGCCTTTTAGCCCATAAACCAAAGAATGAGAAATGTTCAAGATAAAGTCAATAGTTTTCCATTAATTTGAATCAAAACGTGGTAATTGTTGCAATGAGAAAACCAGCAATTTTTGTTTTTGACCAGATCTGTCACAAACTGGACTGTGCAGCCACAGTTGATGGCTAGAAGCTGGAAATTTCTGAATGAAGTAGATGAGGCTTTGTACTATCTGTGTAGTGAAAACAAAGGCGCTGATCTGCTTCGCAGTTACTGCAAAGCTGATCTGCGCCTTTGGTTTTTCGCCTATGCAAATTGTTGGTTTTCCCATGCTGCGGCTCAATTATTAAGGTTGTGATCTTTAGCTCCAAGGCTATGTATATTAGGATGTGGTTCAACATCCGAGTCAACAATCAGTCATGTCAAGATGAAGCAGTCACTTCCTGGGTATGAACCATTATAATAGAGAGTAAATGTGCCTTGCTTCTGTTCACACCCACAACCTCTCAATCCGGGGTCCTGCGCTCTACCACTAAGCCATTATGTTACAATGATTATGTTGAGGATACAAACTATAGAAAACTCTAGTGCAGTCCATAATAATGGTTCAGGTTCAGGCCTAGAAATTTTTCTGAGGACCTACTCGTCCTGTGGGGCGAGTTGTAAACAAATTTCACTCGTCCTTACTGCTGGTGCACTCGTCCTTAAAATCTGGAGTTCAAAAGAGACAAAAATCATTAAAAAAAAAACTAATGTCGCCCTGCTTCGACATTTTTGTCTACTTTCGATATCAAAATGGAAATTGTCGATTATTTGACTTTTGGTGTAAGCCGTTTTATCAAATGGAGATAAAACCCGGAACGTCTTAAGTCTCGATAGTACGGTGCACCGTGAATAATATGGCCAATGCTTTCCGGTATTTCGACCATGTACCGGATTTTATTAAATTTCATTTACTGCGGACTAGTGACGTAATGCAAACATCCGGTTGACAATCGGAAACGAAATCTTCAGCTGATTTTGCATTTACGGACATTTACTGCCTCGAGTCAGTCCCAAAAATGCTACTCGTCCTGTCGGGCGAGCCGGGGTAAATTTCCACTCGCCCGTATCGAACTTTCACTCGCAAATACGAGCGGACGTGTGGATTTTTCTAGGCCTGAGGTTGTAGGTTGAAGCTGTTTTACTCAGTTTTACTCACCTTGCTCCGTATAGACCTGACCAAACCTATAGTAACACATCTTATACATAAGACAGTTGAGGAGTATAGGTGAGCCATCTTTGTCTATTCTGAACTCTCCCTGGGGGGTGTAGTAGTCATGCTCCTTGATGTGGGCCCCACGGTCTGTACTGCCACCGATACGTACCATCCATAGAAACTTGTTGATATCTGTTTAAACAAACAAACATGTTACAATGGGCAGAGACAGTACATGAGTATGTGAACAATAAGTAAGAAAGTACAGCACAAAACCTATCTATTGTATTTGATATATTCTAACACAACCTTCCTATTGTAATCAAACTGATCTTCTTATGATGGGCCGAAGCGTAGTAATTTGTCGTTATGTCTGGCTAGGTCCTCAAGAGGGAACACAAAGTGAAACAAGTATTGATATATGGTCTATATTGACTTATGCATCATTCTTTCAGTAATACTGAGACTTCATAGACTATGAACTATTCCATTCATAACTTGTACTCTTGACTCAAGTGTTGAACAACTCTTTGATGCATATACTGATTCTTGTTATGGAAATTAATATCTAATTTCAAGTCCCTTTTGAATTTACAAAGATGTTTTTGATTATTTTAGAATTTGTAAAATGATCTTAATGTCCAAATGAAGGGAGGCTACACACCTACTGCTTTGACTTAGACCCAAAAGAGTTGCTTCCCTTGTACACAGTGCAAAAGTTGAAGTAGCCTGGCTATTGATTGACTTTTTGACCGATCAGAGTTGATTATCAACACGCTTGAGCGAACTCTATATATAGGCTTGACCAGCCAATCAAATGCCAGATAACAAGGGGAAAATTTCTATGCACCAATTAATCGAGTTTAGATTTTTCTATCAGTTGTAGAAAACAATGGCAGACATCTATTCGATATGGGATTTTGACGCCAGGTTTTAGAATAAATACTGGAAATTCTTGATCTATCCCAGTCTTAGAATGAAGCTTGGACAATTTAGAAATGGGATAAACTAGTGGGACTTTATAAAATGGATTAAAACAATGGGGAATCGGAGGTAAGATTTTCTGACAAGAGTATAGATTTTCTACACTTTTCAAAGCATGGCCCCTTCCAAACTTCTTCTGGCAAAACTTTAAATGTCTACCTAGTATATTTGTTATCAGCAAAAAGCTCAGAAATTGCTCTCACAGGAGGAAGGAATGGCAAAAACCAAAACTGTCAGAGATTCTGTCAACTTCAAAGAAACTTTGACGGATGCTGACAGACGCTCAGACGAATTCAACAAAAGATGGTTCCTTCTACGAAAATTCCAGCTCTTTTAGAAAGTGTCAGACTGCAACAAATGACCCCATTTATTGCATAAATACTTATTTGCTACAACATTTGATCGGACTTTGTTTATGACAGACCATCTAAAATACCCGTACCTGGTACGTTTACAAAAGGAAAGCAACTTGTGTTCGTATGTCACCTAAGTTCGTCATTGCTTATTTGGTTTGATTAAGAGCAGTAATAGCCACAGATATTATACTATAGAAGCTAATGGTGAAGTGCAGTGATATATTGAGGTATAAATCACAGGGCGTGTTAGCATGATGTTACTGTGCGCCTTTTTGATGCCATTTTGATTAAATAATGACTTCAGCTATCCCATAAGTCGCGTTACCTTGACGTTAGACGGTGTAACTTCATTTCAACGCATTCAAAACGTATAAAACATATGTAAACATTTGCGGTACAGTCAAAAGTTTGGCAGTATTTCTTCAGTGCAATGGTGGAAAAGTTAAAGAAACTGAAGGTTTAAAATGATTTTATTCCGTTTATTGTGTGTTAGAATCGAAATAGATCAGCTCTAGTGCATGAATTGTTGAGTACTGTTTGTCGGTCAGTTGTACGCAGATAAATCACTCGCGCTGCACGCTCATGATTTGCTCTGCTTTACAACTGACCTCCCAACAGTGATATATTCCTCAACAAACTAGAAAAAGTGCCTTGAGAGGCACGCATACCCCCGGCTGGTGGTCACCCAGTCCTCCTTCTCCCTCCCACAACCACCCAGCACATGTACACCCCTGACATTGAATCACAAATCCCGAACAAAAGACAGTACCCTTATCAAATACTTTATAAAAGTGTGCATTCTAAAGCACTTTGACCACAGACATGAGGGAGTGTAGTTTTTAGAGTGACATATCTTCTTTAGAGCAGTACACAGAGCTGACTTGTGTACTCCATCTAGGACTTAATCACGGACATTGAGGGTCAGGTCCTCAGTCCTAGATGGAAAATGAAAATAGAATGTCAGTCTAAATTTAAAAAAAATAATAGTAATAATAAAAGTATTGATGTCCTAGATCTTGAACTCAAGTGCCCCCCCCCCCCCCCCCCCCCCCGCGACATGGACCCAACCCTATACCCTATGGGGTACCTATAGTCCAAATATGAATGGCTTCTGATGATTGGCTCATGAGATATACCCCACTAGAGAAACTTTAACCAAAACTTTGACGCAAATTAAAGGTGACCTAGATTTTGAACTCTAGCCCCACCCCCGGGCTCCAAAATCATAGAAACAAAGCTGAACCTATAGGGTACCTATAGTCCAAATATGAATGGTTTCTGATATATAGTTCATGTAATATACACCAATAGAGAAACTTTAACCAAAACTTTGACGCAAGTTAAAGGTGACCTAGATTTTGAACTCTAGCCCCACCCCCGGGCATGGACCCTGGGGTCCAAACTCATAGAAACAAAGTCAACCCTATAGGGTACCTATATTCCAAATATGAATGGTTTCTGATATATAGTTCATGAGATATACACCAATAGAGAAACTTTAACCAAAACTTTGACGCAAATTAAAGGTGACCTAGATTTTGAACTCTAGCCCCACTCTCGGGCATGGACCCTGGGGTCCAAACTCATAGAAACAAAGCCAACCCTATAGGGTACCTATATTCCAAATATGAATGGTTTCTGATATATAGTTCATGAGATATACACCAATAGAGAAACTTTAACCAAAACTTTGACGCAAATTAAAGGTGACCTAGATTTTGAACTCTAGCCCCACCCCCGGGCATGGACCCTGGGGTCCAAAATCATAGAAACAAAGCCAACCCTATAGGGTACCTATATTCCAAATATGAATGGTTTCTGATATATAGTTCATGAGATATACACCAATAGAGAAACTTTAACCAAAACTTTGACGCAAATTAAAGGTGACCTAGATTTTGAACTCTAGCCCCACCCCCGGGCATGGACCCTGGGGTCCAAACTCATAGAAACAAAGTCAACCCTATAGGGTACCTATATTCCAAATATGAATGGTTTCTGATATATAGTTCATGAGATATACACCAATAGAGAAACTTTAACCAAAACTTTGACGCAAATTAAAGGTGACCTAGATTTTGAACTCTAGCCCCACCCTCGGGCATGGACCCTGGGGTCCAAACTCATAGAAACAAAGCCAACCCTATAGGGTACCTATAGTCCAAATATGAATGGTTTCTGATATATAGTTCATGAGATATACACCAATAGAGAAACTTTAACCAAAACTTTGACGCAAATTAAAGGTGACCTAGATTTTGAACTCTAGCCCCACCCCCGGGCATGGACCCTGGGGTCCAAACTCATAGAAACAAAGCCAACCCTATAGGGTACCTATATTCCAAATATGAATGGTTTCTGATATATAGTTCATGAGATATACACCAGCAGAGAAACTTTAACCAAAACTTTGACATTTTAACTGAACTAACGAACCAACGAACCAACGAACTAACGAACATACGAACGGACGAACGGACAAACGGAAAAGCAAAAACTATATACCCGTCGGCATAAATGCCGGGGGTATAATCACTACTAGAGCTTATCTATTTCTTAAATAAAAGGACAAAACTCATATGATGTAATTTTGTTTTAACTGCAAAGCTGATCAGGGCCTGTATTTTCGCTACACAGATAGTAAAATTCCTCTTCTTTCTAAATCCCAAATTTCCAGCCTCTAACCATCTTCTGTGACTGTACAGCCTTGTGTCTGACCTGGTTGTGACCCAAATTGTTGGTTTTCTCATGCACAGGCTCATATGTGAAGTTTTGTTTGAAGTACTCACCATCAGATGAGTATCCCGTTAAGCCTCCAAATATAACCAGAACATAGTTAACATCTAACTCTCGCATTATTTCATATGCTTTCTCTTCAGGGGACGACATCGCCTGGAATAAATATGTAAATTATAGTACAATATAGCATACAAATGTACACAGATAATTTTATAGGATACAGCATGCTCAAAACCTAAGTAATCTGCTGTAATTATACATCTCTATTTTTGAATGTAAAAATTTTAACTATACTGAGCGACAAAAGAAACCCGACACTTACATTTGGATTCATAATCGCAAAACCAGATGTGCAATAAAATACAGATTTATACAGCATGGAAGGCAAATCATTTCCACACCATTTGGTTGCAAGAATCCGCGTTTTCAATTAATTCCCTTTCTGTAATGCACAAAGATTAAAGCAAGGGGGTCATTTCAAAAATCACAAATCTAAGTCGTTACCATTACGCAGTAAATTTAAGCGGAAATAAAACAATTGTTATGCATTGGTCGTTGCGACCGCATGCTGAATTTCTTCTAATGACTTCAAAAAAGGCATGTTACATGGAAAAACACGTGAAAATAAGAAATCCGCCCCGAATGAATAAACACGTGATACGAACGAATCGTCCAAAGTGGAAGTGGTAAAATTCTTCAAAGTGTATCTGAACACCTAAATCAACAATTACGGCGTCGTAACGAGACCGTACTGGTTGAAAAACACGTCGAATAACATTAGGCTGCAAGACCGGCTGAAAATGTTCAAACGGCCGGACTTTTTTGATCGATAAAAATTGTGGCAGAAAGAATTCCAAAGAAATAATCATGGCGAAATGTCCGACTAACATTAGACTTAACATGTATAGACTTTCACATGTAACCCTTCAACCATTACATTGCACGAGCAAATAATGCTTAAAGTACAGTTTACAAGTTCACAGTTTTTGATCAAATGATTGTCGCCAAAAACGATTTCGGAATCATTAGACAATAGTAAGAGATGGTTACATACGAAAAATAATTCACCCCTCACAAGGGATAAAGTTTTTATACAACATGAAAAAGTGTCGGGTTTCTTTTGTCGGTCAGTATATATTTGAGCCGCCTTGTGAGAAAACCAACAATCTGCCTAGGCAAAAACAAAGGGGCAGATCAGCTTCGCAGTAACTGCAAAGCTGATCAGCGCCTTTGTTTTTGCTATTCGGATAGTATAGGTTCTCTCCTACTTAAATCCAAAATTTCAAGCTTCTAGCTCTTTTCTGTGACTGTACAGGCCTGTTTGTGTCAGGCCTGTTCGGAAACCACATTGTTGGTTTTCCAACGAGGCGGCTCATTTGTCTGTACTGTAAATTATTGTGATTAAGGCAGTATATTCATGGTCACATTGAAAATACTCCCGGAGGGGGTACTCCCATATTAAAGCAGTGCCGGTATGTGCCGCGGTAAAGTCCCCCTTTTTTGAGTTCTATCAGCTCTAAGACTGAATGCACCTACTTTTTCAGTTCAATTAGCTCTTAAAGCACCAACTTTTTCAGAATGCACCCATTTTTCCCAGTTTGATCAGCTCTAAAAATACAACTTTTACAGTTCTTTCAGCTCTGAAAGCACCCACTTTTTCAGTTTGATCAGCTCGGTAAGCCCCCTTCTATTTAACATAGGGCAGCACATACATACCCATTTTATATGCGAGTACCCCCCCTCCCCTCCTGGGAAATACTACACTTCAGCAATGTTTTCAATAGAACTCATTCTTGATGGACAAAAATGTTATGTAATGACTTCACGAAAAACACCTTTTTCATACACAATTTGATTGACTGCGAATTATTGTTCTTTCCCACATGCTGACATTTCTGGGAACAACGTGATGTTAGTTCTTACCTGTCCTACTCTAGATATATGTGTATTATTCCAGGTATTGTTATCCACCAGTATAGTTCTGTTAGCCATAGCAGTTATCTGGTAACCGTAATCCCACCATGACATCACTTTAGCATCCTAAAATATAGCATTAATCCTTTCATAACAACAATTCATAATATTGACTCTTTGCAATATTTGAGCTGCCTCGTGGGAAAACCAATAATGTTGTTTCCAAACAGGTCCGACACAAACCGGCCTGTACAAGCACATAAAAGAGCTAAAAACTTGAAATTTTGGATTTAAGAAGAGGAATTGTACTATCCGAGTAGCAAAAACAAAGGCGCTGATCAGCTTCGCGGTTATCGCAAAGCTGATCTGTGTCTTTGTTTTCGCCTATGCAGATTGTTGGTTTTCCCACAAGGCCGCTCATTTATTGTTATGCAAATGGTGACTTTTGTTCTGGGGTCCATCAACAGGTAAATGGGACAGCCCCAAGTAAAGATATCAGGTATTAGGACTCAATGGTCCCTATTAAAAAATCCAGAACTCATGACAGTTTTACAAAGTTTAGTCAGTAACCAGAGGACCATTGGTCCTGAGAACGCTCACCTGAAGCCTGATCCTAGAGTATTAAGTCATCATGAAATGACCTTGACCTTGAATACTCACACACCTTTATTGAATTCTTAAGTTGTCTGCATCTGCAAAGTTTCAGGTCTCAGGCTGCAATAGTTTCCAAACCCAGTGATTTATGAGAAAACCATAATTTTAATTTTGATATTTAAATGACTTTGGGTCAAGGTCAAGAAATGACCTTGGCCTTCATTAATTACTTACCTTCATTGACTCCATTGGTTGTCTGCATCTAGCAACTTCCAGGTCTCAGACTGCAACAGTTTCCAAAATATCCACTCTTTTCACCTTTTCCCATGTAAAAGCCTATGTTTCCAAAATTGACCTTGCCGTAAAATAGGTCAAGGTCATCCTATGGTCATCATTTGATCAAACTATGATGGGCTGAAGTCCCAAATGCTACACACCAAGTTTCGCGAAAATTGGCCTGCCGGTTCTGGAGAAGAAAATTTTTGAGAGGTTTTTACCATATATGGGCGTGGCGGCCATCTTGGTAATGTGACCTGGATTTCGCGATCAAACTTTCGTCTCCCCTACCCATGGATGCTCCATATAAAATTTCACTTTGATTGGCCCAGCAGTTTCAGAGAAGAAGATCTTTGAAAAGTGTGTATGGACGACAGACTGGCCAAGGTCAAGAGATGACCTTGACCTAAATTAATCACATACCTTCATCTACTCCATTAGTTGTTTGCATCTACCGCTTTTCAGGCATCAGGCTGCAATAGTTTTCAAAAAATCCATAGTTTTCACTTTTTCCCATGTAAAAGCCTATGTTTCCAAAATTGACCTTGCCGTAAAATATGTCAAGGTCATCCTAGGGTCATCATTTTATCAAACTATGATGGACTGGAGTCCCAAATGCTACATACCAAGTTTCATGAAAATCGGCCTGCCGGTTCTGGAGAAGAAGATTTTTGAGTGGTTTTTACCATATATGGGCGTGGCAGCCATCTTGGTCATGTGACCTGGATTTCCCTATCAAACTTTTGTCTCCCCTACCCATGGATGCTCCACATAAAATTTCACTTTGATTGGCCCAGCAGTTTCAGAGAAGAAGATCTTTGAAAAGTGTGTATGGAAGACAGACTGGCCAAGGTCAAGAGATGACCTTGACCTACATTATTCAAATACCTTCATCTACTCCATTAGTTGTTTGCATCTACCACTTTTCAGGCATCAGGCTGCAATAGTTTTCAAAAAATCCATAGTTTTCACTTTTTCCCATGTTAAAGCCTATGTTTCCAAAATTGACCTTGCCGTAAATTAGGTCAAGGTCATCCTAAGGTCATCATTTTATCAAACTATGATGGGCTGGAGTCCCAAATGCTACATACCAAGTTTCATGAAAATCGGCCAGCCGGTTCTGGAGAAGAAGATTTTTGAGTGGTTTTTACCATATATGGGCGTGGCGGCCATCTTGGTCATGTGACCTGGATTTCGCGATCAAACTTTCATCTCCCCTAGGTTCCATTCACAGTTTCGTACTTTTGAGGTGGTCCAAAAAATTCAATATTAGGGGGTAGGGCATGAAATTGGGCTGTAAATTATCCTCTTCCAATAATTTGCCGACTTCTATCCCTCAATCGGATCAATAATGCCCCAAACATGTGAAAAATACTTACTTTCTATTTTTAGACTTGTAAAAACCGGGATTATCTGAGGATCCCGGATCGTTCGCCATTCAAAGCCCGTGATGCTCTCCACTGTGTACTTTGCAAGGGTTATCTTTGTTCACAAATAGCGAAAAAAGTAGATGGATGGCACATATTTCTGCACTGCTCATTTTAATCCTGGGTGGATTCTCTAAGTATTTGCACGAGGTTTGTGGGGCTTGCATTTGCATAGAAACCGCATGGGGGCCCAGTCTTTGGGCATATTTTACGAAAATTCACTGGTCTGAAAGAGGGGGTAGGGGAAAATTTCCCCAATACAGGTTGGGTGATAGTCAGTGCAAGGTGATTTAAATGATGTAATTTTGTTGTCAAGCATTTGATTTAATGATTTAATGGGAGAAATCGGACTGTTCACCAGATTGGATAGATTTCTTCTCAGTTTTGGCGGATCTAGCGAAATTATCTGAAAAATGCTTTAAAAACTGTGGACTGCAACCTTAAAGCAATAACCGACATTTTCATATTTCCATTTCAAGGTCTCACTTGCCTTTGTTCAGGTAGCCCAATATATGGACACAACTGTTTCGTGATCTGTTGGTCACTCGCACGACCCCAGAGTGAGTAAAGCTGGATGCGGTTAGTTGGGGCTCCATTCCTCAAAAATCGGCCCAAAATGACCCTAAAACCATACGACTCGTTCTGACTCCGCCTGAACGACCCGTTTTAATGCAAATCCATTTTCTCTGCCTGACTTTAATTGGAATTATGTTAAAGAATAGATTTAGGCAAAAATTGCTAGAAATTAGTGCAAAAGGTATTGCTTTAAGGTTCCATTCACAGTTTCGTACTTTTGAGGTGGTCCAAAAAATTCAATATTAGGGGGTAGGGCATGAAATTGGGCTGTAAATTATCCTCTTCCAATAATTTGCCGACTTCTATCCCTCAATCGGATCAATAATGCCCCAAACATGTGAAAAATACTTACTTTCTATTTTTAGACTTGTAAAAACCGGGATTATCTGAGGATCCCGGATCGTTCGCCATTCAAAGCCCGTGATGCTCTCCACTGTGTACTTTGCAAGGGTTATCTTTGTTCACAAATAGCGAAAAAAGTAGATGGATGGCACATATTTCTGCACTGCTCATTTTAATCCTGGGTGGATTCTCTAAGTATTTGCACGAGGTTTGTGGGGCTTGCATTTGCATAGAAACCGCATGGGGGCCCAGTCTTTGGGCATATTTTACGAAAATTCACTGGTCTGAAAGAGGGGGTAGGGGAAAATTTCCCCAATACAGGTTGGGTGATAGTCAGTGCAAGGTGATTTAAATGATGTAATTTTGTTGTCAAGCATTTGATTTAATGATTTAATGGGAGAAATCGGACTGTTCACCAGATTGGATAGATTTCTTCTCAGTTTTGGCGGATCTAGCAAAATTATCTGAAAAATGCTTTAAAAACTGTGGACTGCAACCTTAAAGCAATAACCGACATTTTCATATTTCCATTTCAAGGTCTCACTTGCCTTTGTTCAGGTAGCCCAATATATGGACACAACTGTTTCGTGATCTGTTGGTCACTCGCACGACCCCAGAGTGAGTAAAGCTGGATGCGGTTAGTTGGGGCTCCATTCCTCAAAAATCGGCCCAAAATGACCCTGAAACCATACGACTCGTTCTGACTCCGCCTGAACGACCCGTTTTAATGCAAATCCATTTTCTCTGCCTGACTTTAATTGGAATTATGTTAAAGAATAGATTTAGGCAAAAATTGCTAGAAATTAGTGCAAAAGGTATTGCTTTAAGGTTCCATTCACAGTTTCGTACTTTTGAGGTGGTCCAAAAAATTCAATATTAGGGGGTAGGGCATGAAATTGGGCTGTAAATTATCCTCTTCCAATAATTTGCCGACTTCTATCCCTCAATCGGATCAATAATGCCCCAAACATGTGAAAAATACTTACTTTCTATTTTTAGACTTGTAAAAACCGGGATTATCTGAGGATCCCGGATCGTTCGCCATTCAAAGCCCGTGATGCTCTCCACTGTGTACTTTGCAAGGGTTATCTTTGTTCACAAATAGCGAAAAAAGTAGATGGATGGCACATATTTCTGCACTGCTCATTTTAATCCTGGGTGGATTCTCTAAGTATCTGCACGAGGTTTGTGGGGCTTGCATTTGCATAGAAACCGCATGGGGGCCCAGTCTTTGGGCATATTTTACGAAAATTCACTGGTCTGAAAGAGGGGGTAGGGGAAAATTTCCCCAATACAGGTTGGGTGATAGTCAGTGCAAGGTGATTTAAATGATGTAATTTTGTTGTCAAGCATTTGATTTAATGATTTAATGGGAGAAATCGGACTGTTCACCAGATTGGATCGATTTCTTCTCAGTTTTGGCGGATCTAGCAAAATTATCTGAAAAATGCTTTAAAAACTGTGGACTGCAACCCTACCCATGGATGCTCCACATAAAATTTCACTTTGATTGGCCCAGCAGTTTCAGAGAAGAAGATCTTTGAAAAGTGTGAATGGACGACAGACTGGCCAAGGTCAAGAGATGACCTTGACCTAAATTAATCACATACCTTCATCTACTCCATTAGTTGTTTGCATCTACCACTTTTCAGGCCTCAGGCTGCAATAGTTTTCAAAACATCCATAGTTTTCACTTTTTCCCATGTAAAAGCCTATGTTTCCAAATTTGACCTTGCCGTAAAATAGGTCAAGGCCATCCAAGGGTCATCATTTTATCAAACTATGATGGGCTGAAGTCCCCGATGCTACATACCAAGTTTCGTGGAAATCGGCCCGCCGGTTCTGGAGAAGAAGATTTTTGAAGGGTTTTTACCATATATGGGTGTGGCGGCCAACTTGGTCATGTGACCTGGATTTTGCGATCAAACTTGAAATGCCACTACCCAAGGAGGCTCCACATAAAATTTCAACTAGATCTGCCAAGCGGTTTCAGAGAAGAAGATCTTTGAAATTGTGGACGACGGACGGACGCCGGACGCCGGATCATGGCCATCCTATAAGCTTACCTTGTGAGCCTTCGGCTCAGGTGAGCTAAAAATACAAGGAAAATCCCATTGGGACAGTTTAAATCGCTATAGCTTCAAAATCCCTCGATAGTTTTGGGATAAAATTTCCAGACATAAAACTGTGAATAAAACCTAACAATTCCAACAAAGAGGATTAAAATATCGCATGTGGTTTTGCCACAGTGCATACACCAACTTTCTTTCTTGTTTTGAATGAAAGGGAGGTTATCTCAAACTAATAAATATTTGACTTGTTATTTCTTGATACTGTAGCTGAATTTTGAAAAGATGTTTTCAGATTTTTGTCACTGGCAACCACCTCTATCAGAAAGCGTTATTAATCAAAGCGCTGATTAGAATCATTTATCGGGTAATTACAACAAGTAGCCCAAGGGCAACGATCGCTCACCTGAGAGTCAACAAGTACAGTCACTGGACAAAGTGTTGTTTTTTTTTTCCATATATGGGTATGACGTTATCTTGATCAAGTTTCAGGCCTATGGCTGCAATGGTTTCCATAGGATCATTGGTCCTGTAAATGCTTACCAGAGACCTAGTTGTCACTTTTTCCCATGTTTCCATGTTTGCCTATGTTTCCAAAATCGACCTTTACCTACATGAATCACATACCTTCATCTACTCTATCAGTTGTTTGCATCTATCTCTTTTCAGTTCTCAGGCTGCAAGTTTTCAAAAAATAACATTTTAAAAGCAGATGGGCTTCTGGGGTCCATTTTTTTTTCAGAATCATTAAATTTCAGTCCTACTGCCCATTTCCTGCAAGACTTTCACTTAAAATGACATTTTTTAAGTTTTTCCCATTCAAATGCATTGACGACCTTTGTTGACCTTGCCATAAAATAGGTCAAGGTCACCACAGGGTCATGTTTTATATATACATTGTAGTACTTGAGTCATCCATACTTCGTGCAAAGTTTCGTTGAAATCGATTCACCGGTTCTGGAGAAGATATTTTAATGGTTTTCACCATATATGGGCATGGAGGCCATCATGGTCATGTGACCTGGATTATTTATATACACATTGGTTCCCACTTCCTATAGATGCTTCATATAAAATTTGGCTTTGATTGGCCAAGTGGTTTCAGAGAAAAAAATCTTTGAAAAGTGTGTATGGACGACAGACCGGCCAAGGTCAAGAGATGACCTTGACCTAAATTAATCATATACCTTCATCTAATCCATTAGTTGTTTGCATCTACCACTTTTCATATCTCAGGCTGCAATAGTTTTCAAAAAATAGCTAATTTCCACTTTTCCCATTATAAGTCTATGGAAACTTACCATAGCAACCAGAGTTCTTATCCGACTGGAATATAAAACACAAATTATGGAGAGGCTACTGTCAGGAACATGTATACAAAGTACAGGATTAATCCACTTGACAGTTTCTGAGGGGAAGATTTTTGAATGTTTTTTTTTTTTTTTTTTTTTTTTTTTTAAATTTTGCCCTTTATGGGGCCCCAGCAACCAATCAAAATAAAGGATTAGGACAAAACTCACAAGAAACATCAAACACTACTCAATAAACATTTCTGCAAAAACAAAATTCAAGTGTCTGCAATTTTAGCGAAAAAATAGCCGATTTCCACTTTTCCCATTATAAGTCTATGGAAACTTTAAGTTGCCATAGCAACCAGAGTTCTTATCCGCCTGGAATAAAAAACACAAATTATGTAGAGGCCACTGTCAGGAACATGTATACAAAGTATAGGCTTCATCCCCTTGACAGTTTCTGAGAAGAAGATTTTTCAATGTTTTTCGAGATTTTGCCCTATATGGGGCCCCTGCAACCAATCAAAATGAAGGATTAGGACAAAAGTCACATGAAACGTAGAGGACTACTCAATAAACATTTGTGCAAAAACAAAATTCAAATATCTCAAACAAGACAGCAAAAATAGGCAATTTTCACTTTTCTCCATTGTAAGTCTATGGGAAGCATAAGTTGCGATAGCAACCAGAGTTCTTATCCGATCGAGATAAAAAACACAAACTTTCGTTCCCCCTACCCATGGATGCTCCACATAAAATTTGGCTTTGATCGGCCAAGCGGTTTCAGAGAAGAAGATCTTTGAAAATGTGAACGGACGCACGGACGGACGCCGGCTCGACTACCATACTATAAGCTCCCCATGAGCCTTCTGCTCAGGTGAGCTAAAAATGATGTTTTACAAAAAGTGCCAATGACTTTGTCGACATTGACAATTGGTGGGGTTTCTTTTCAGAATTAGAGACTGACTTTGCAAATTTAATAAAGAGGAACATCTAAGGCAAGCGGCTGGGCATTATAGAAATCGTGCTGGTCAAAGTTACTGACTAAACTTTTTCCTTTGAGTATATATATCAACTTGCTGGAACTATAGGTAAACATTTACCCAATACTAAACTATTCTACCAAGTCTTATAAAATATTTTGGAATGTAGGGACAGAAAAGTCAAAAAATAGTTTATTGTAATGTCAACTATGAAACCAGAGGACCAATGGTCCTGTAAACGCTCACCTGAGATCTGCAGCATATACCAATAAACATGTTTGAATATTATGGTATTTAATCCCAGTGCAGGGGCAGATGAAGCCCTTGGGCCACTTTCTTTTTCAGAATAATCAATAGTTTGTCCATTTGCCAATTTCCTGTTGGCTTTTTCCTTCAAATGACATTTTAACAGTTATTCCCATTCAAATACATTGGCAACCCATGTTGACCTTGCCATAAACTGGGTCAAGGTCATCACAGGGTCATGATTTATATATACAAGGGTTGTCCGGAAAGTTTTAGGACTGTGCCGATATCTTAAAAAATATTTTAAGCTATACAAATAAAGATATATGAGTTTAAAGATAAGGCCTTCCTGAATAATATATGGGAAAATTGGAATCAAAACCTACATACACCTGGAAATATTGGTCTCCAAGGCAACCAACGTGGTGCTTCTCGGAGCACTTTGAATTTTGTGTTGTCTAAAACCTGGAGACAAGAAAACAATTGCCCACAAATTGGCCACATGGCTTTTAAATACAGCAACAATTTGCATGGTATCACGCCATAATTTGTTTAATGTGTTCGCGAAATTCCATGGTCTTTCGACGGTTATCAACTTTGCAAAAGCTAACAGAAGTGTATGTGTCGACCTAAATGTTGGCAAGAAACTCGACATCGCCACATCGGATGAAGCAGCGCTTTTTTTTTATCATACAGTGTTCCTGCCGTATTGAGTTCACAAATCTAATCAAAATTTCTCACTGTTGGTTGAATAAAATCCAGGCTATGCAAGATCATTAATTTTTCGCTTTTTCGAAAAGTTTTTGTCAGGAAATCGGTGATAAAAGGAAGGGCTACAGGCTGTTCGATGCGTGCAAAAAGCGAAACCCCATTTAAAATCGGCGCAAAAGAGTTTGGAGGTAGCCAAATGAAAAGGAATGTGTTTTCCTGATATACTTTGCATTGTTGCCCTCAGAATAATCAAATAAACTTGAAACTATCAAGCGTTGGTGCCCGATGACCTTGAGAGCCACTTTAAAATGCATCCGATCAGCCAGGTCTTTCTTGTAAAATCATAACGGGCGGGACGTTATTGACGTCAAAGTGCTCCGAGAGTAGCAACATGCTCATATTAAAATGATTATATCAATATGTTCCCGGTGAGCAAATATGCTGAAATTTTCAGCAATAACTCATGATATGATGTAATATTCCTGTGTAAAATTACAACTGATTCTCTTGAATAGTTATTGAGATATAGACACAGTCTCAAAACTTTCCGGACAGCCTACGTTGTAGTACTTGAGCCATCGATGCTTCAAGCCGTTTCCTTGAAATCTGTCCACTGGTTCCAGAGAAGAAGATTTTTGAGTGATTTTTACCATATATGGGCCTGGCGGCCATCTTGGCCATGTGACCTGGATTATTTATATACACATTGATTACCCCATCCTTTAGATGCTTCACATAAAATTTGGCTTTGATTGGCCAAGTGGTTTCAGAGGAGCACATGTTTGAATATTATGGAGATATACAAGTATATTGCCCCGGGGTGGGGGCATATGAGCCCCTGTGGTCCATTTTTTGTCAGAATCATTAATAGTCAGTCCTTTAGCCCATTTCCTGCAAGACTTTCACTTTAAATGACATTTTAAAAGTTTTCCCCATTCAAATGCATTGGTGACCTATGTTGACCTTGCCATAAAATAGGTCGAGGTCATCACAGGGTCATGATTTATATATACATTGTAGTGCTTTAGCCATCAATGTTTCATGCCAAGTTTCATTGAAATTGGTCCAACGGTTCCAGAGAAGAAGATTTTTGAAGGGTTTTTACCATATTTGGGCATGGCGGCCATCTTGGTCATGTGACCTGGATTATTTATATACACATTGGTTATCCCTTCCTATAGATGCATTACATAAAATTTGGCTTTGATTGGTCAAGAGGTTTCAGAGGAGCAGACGTTTGAATATAGTGAAGATATACATGTATATTGCCCCGGGGTGGGGGCACATGAGCCCCTGGGGTCCATTTTTTTTCAGAATCATTAATATTCAGTCCTACTGCCCATTTCCTGCAAGACTTTCACTTTAAATGTCATTTTAAAAGTTTTCCCCATTCAAATGCATTGGCGACCTATGTTGACCTTGCCGTAAAATAGGTCAAGGTCATCACAGGGTCATGATTTATATATACATTGTAGTGCTTTAGTTATCAATGCTTCATGCCAAGTTTCATTGAAATTGGTCCACTGGTTCCAGAGAAAAAGATTTTTGAAGGGTTTTTACCATATATGGGCATGGCGGCCATCTTGGTCATGTGACCTGGATTATTTATATACACATTGGTTATCCCTTCCTATTGATGCTTTACGTAAAATTTGGCTTTGATTGGTCAAGCGGTTTCAGAGGAGAAGACATTCGAATATAGTGAAGATATACATGCATATTGCCCCGGGGTGGGGGCACATGAGCCCCTGGGGTCCAATTTTTTTCAGAATCATTAATATTCAGTCCTACTGCCCATTTCCTGCAAGACTTTCACTTTAAATGACATTTTAAAAGTTTTCCCCATTCAAATGCATTGGTGACTTATGTTGACCTTGCTGTAAAATAGGTCAAGGTCATCACAGGGTCATAATTTATATACACATTGTAGTGCTTGAGCCATTGATGCTTCATGCCAAGTTTCGTTGAAATCGGTCCACTGGTTCGGGAGAAGAAGATTTTTGAAGGGTTTTTACCATATATGGGCATGGCGGCCATCTTGGTCATGTGACCTGGATTTCTTATATACACATTGGTTCCCCCTTCCTATAGATGCTTCATATAAAATTTGGCTTTGATTGGCCAAGCGGTTTCAGAGGAGAAGATCTTTGAAATTGTGGACGGACGGACGACGGACGGACGGACGCCGGATCATGGCCATCCTATAAGCTCACCTTGTGAGCCTAACGGCTCAGGTGAGCTAATAAGAGCTGTCGCAGGACAGCGTAGCTCGCCTGACTTGTGTTTTGCCACTAAATCTATCAAAATCTATGACCCATGACCTTGACCTCAAGGTCGCTCAGGTGGGTCGTAAAAGCATAAAATTTCAGACCAATATCTACAAACATGCAAAGTATCAACTTGATCCATCAACATGTTCAAGAGATATAGACTTCTAACAACTTTAACAAAAAACTTCAACAAAAAATTTCTAAATGGACCACAATGGTACTGCATAAAACTTCAGACCAATATCTAACAACATGCAAAGTATCAACTTGATGCATCAACATGTTCAAGAGATATAGACTTCTAAAAACTTTAATGAAAATTTTAAACATAAAATTTCTAAGTCTGTGACCTTGACCCCAAGGTCACCCAGGATGGGTCATGATGGTACTGCATAAAACTTCAGACCAATATCTAACAATATGCAAAGTATCAACTTGATACATCTACATGTTCAAGAGATATAGACTACTAAAAACTTTAACCGAAAGTGTGACTCGGACGCGGACGTACACATAAACGTGGACGACCTAGGTGACAACAATGGCTCTGTGCACTTCGTGCAGGCGAGCTAAAAAACACAATTTTACACCATAAGATCAACTGAATTTTATACCCACACTATCCAATAGTCATTTCATAAGAAATTTATCAAAGTAAGCACTAGTGTAAGATTGTCTTTATCAAGTTCAGTACCTACCTCTGGTGTGTTATGTCTCAGCCAGTAGTATGCCTCCCTGAAATCATCAAATATAATCCTGCCCCCGTCCCCAGCCCTAGCTGACAGTACAATAGAGGGACTGGAGTAGGCCTCAGACGTCACCCAGGTACAGTGGAATGTGTAGGTGATGAGAAAAGCTGTCATCATAAACACAACGCCAGTAGCAATCTAAACAGATACAACATAGGAAATACATATCACACAACTCCAGTAGCAATCTAAACAGATACAACATAAGAAATACATATCACACAACTCCAGTAGCAATCTAAACAGATACAACATAAGAAATACATATCACACAACTCCAGTAGCAATCTAAACAGATACAACATAAGAAATACATATCACACAACTCCAGTAGCAATCTAAACAGATACAATATAGGAAATAGATATCAGAATGGTTTCTTCTTTTAGAACTTCATTCTCTCATTTTGTGATTTAATGTCCTTGTTGACAATTTTCACTCATGTTGAGACAAATCACCCACTCTCTGTGTATTAACCAGCATTCTAACAAACCGCGCCTAAATAGCCAATGATTTGAAAATGTGTTATATTGCACAACAATTGCACACTTTGTAAGTGCAGGAGCTATGACGTCAATCGTGACGTCAGTTACGGCGACAGACGGGCGTAACATCATTTTTGCTCAAAAGACGTGACAAACAAATGTAGCCATTAGTGAAACAGTCTTATTTTTTGGCAGGACTTCTTTAATGCAATGGCGTTGAAATGGTAGCAACGGAAGGCTTCATGTGTATTTTCGTCCATCATGATAGTGTGTTAGAATGGAAATAGATCAGCTCTAGTACGTGAATTGTTGAGTAATATATCACTGTTTGTTGGTCAGTTGTAAGCAGATAAATCACTCAGGCTACGCGCTCGTGATTTGATCTGCTTTACAACTGACCTCCAAACAGTGAATTATTACTCAACAATTCATTGCTAGAGCTGATATATTTCTTAACTACAGGCAGTTCATGTGTCTTGCTTAACAACACAAGCATGTGCAAATTGGGTTCAAATCCCAAAGCTCTTGACCCAGTGTTTGACCTTTTTGTTCAGTAAACCTTATGCTCCTAGGATGTTTGAGAGGCTTTGACATTAAAGTGACTAAAGAGTTCAAACATTTGAGCCACCTCGTGGGAAAACCAACAATTTGGTTTCCGAACAGGTCCGACACAAACTGCCCTGTACAAGCACAGTCTGTGACAGAAAAGAGCTAGAAGCTTGAAATTTTGGATTTACGTAGAAGAGGAATTGTACTATCCTAGAAGCAAAATCAAAGGCGCTGATCAGCTTTGCGGTAACCACGAAGCTGATCTGCGTCTTTGTTTTTGCCTATGCAGATTGTTGGTTTTCCCATGAGGCGGCTCATTTTATCCTACAACCAATTAGCTTGAAGATTTTACTGAAGACAAAGTATTTTGATCTCTGACACATAAAACATTATGTTGAGAAGGCAACTGACCTCATGTTTGAGTGGGTATGTGTTGTCCATTCTCTTTGGTTTCTTGTCTTTCTTCAGTGGAGAGTCGAGGTTCTTCATATAGCTGGTCAGTATCCCGGACACGCCGATACTGGACAATATACACATCACTGGGGCAAGAACCAACATCAGACGCACCATCACACCCTGAGACAATGACAGTTGTCAGTGAGAGAATGAGAATTAAGTACTGGTAATCCAGTTTTGGCCCTAAGGTTATAAAAGAAAATTCATGCTCAGCTCAGCTGAGACTAAAATTTATCCTGCTCATAAATGTTAAAATGCCAACAATTGTTGGCATTTTAACATTTATGAGCAGGATAAATTAGTTGTTTATTACTGAACCTGAATTTTCCACTAATTTCCACTATTTCAACATATACGAGCAGTTGAAATTTCATGCTCAGCTGAGATGAGCTTGAAAAAAGTTTTATAACCTCAGGGCCAGTTTTCCTTATATAGCTGCCCAGATTCTCCTATACTGGGCATATCTGTCTTCTTGCAAATTCATGGACTGAATAGCAATGTTAATTGAGCCGTCTCGTGAGAAAACCAACAATCTGCATAGATGAAAACAAAGACGCAGATCAGCTTCGCGGTGACCACGAAGCTGATTAGCGCCTTTGTTTTCGCTGCTGGGATAGTACAATTCCTCTTCTACTTAAATCCAAAATTTCAAGCTTCTAGCTCTTTTCTGTCGGTTTGTGTCGGACCTGTTCGGAAACCACATTGTTGGTTTTCCCACGAGGCGGCTCAATTTGCGAAAATTAACTGAATTTCTTCTGTAAGTGCTTAATCAATTTTACTGAATCAATTAGTAATCTCTTAAAATTTAGTCAAGACTAAACCAAGACTGTCTCATCTTCTTTATTATACATCATAAAGTGCAAGTGAAATAGTTACATGTACAATAATTGTTGAGTTAAATCAAACCCAAAATAAATCGTAGCTTGTGTAATTTAAGAAGAAATCAAGACTTACGGCAAAGTAGATACTGGTGACGCCATACATAATGATGAAGATGTTTGCATCAGTCAGCTTCTTGAAGCAGAAATATAACCCCGCTGAAACAAAACAACATTCAACTTCCCTAAAACTGCTCAATCTTACATGTTAGCTAACCAAAACTGTTCACATCACATTTAAGTGAGACACTCCACTTCCCTTGCCCTTTTATAGGCAGTTTGCCTTAAAGTTAATCTTAATAGGATAAACCTTAGTAACTATCATCATGTCTGGGTCATCTCGGGAAATCGCAATTGAAATTATCGCTCAGGTGTACGACAGCTCCATGTCTTTACCAGCAGTACACATGGTACAGGAGATTCCTTAATTCAAAAGAAATGTGGCAAATTTGTGGCGGTTCTGCGTGATAGAAAGCTTATACAATTGCTATCATGTAGCCTCGTTTTCAACGATTCAGTTTGACTTTTTTCAGATGACATCAAACCAAGTGGAGGGAAACTACAGAGATAAACAGAAGAAATTTCAGCAAAACAAACAAGGATTTCAAGCATCTACAAACAGATTCAGACATTTATTTCAGTTATCATTTTTACATAATTTATGTGAAAGAGCTTCAGATACTGTAAATTTGGAAATTTTCGTGTGACATTTATTTCGAAAATTTTCTATTTCAAAACTATTGGCCAGGTTTTAAATTCGCGAACGAGTACTCTTGCAGTCTTTGTGGCCTATAGAAATCATTTACTAGCGAGAGCCTTGAATTCGCGAGGCATCAAATTTGCAAATATTCGTGAAAATTAAGTTCTCGCGAAAAATACCGGATTTACAGTAGTAAATCTAAAACTATTTTGTTTGAAATCTTTTGTTTCTGGGTAGTAATGTTTTAAGAAGAAAGGGATCTGGTAGTCCACATCGCAAGTATCAGAGATTGTGACTGCGCAATCTAACATTTCCCATTCCTTGAATTCTTTAGTCCCAATTGGGAGAAAATGTCGTCTGGAGAGAAATCCCTCGATAAGGAGAATTAATGGTCGCATATAATTTCTGTTGCAATTTTCCGAGATGATCAAGACCTGAGCATGATAGTCATGTTCCAGTGCTTGCCTTATAATGCGGACTGTGCCACAGAGAAAGGCACAGTCAGGTACAAACCAGGAAACATTAAGATGAGTATATGCAGATCAAAGTAGATGGGGAACCTGACACCAAGGTCAAAATACTTATTGTACTCTCAACTCATACTAACAAATGAGCCATCTCATGGGAAAACATACACTCATCAGGCTGTACAGTCACAGAAGCAGGCTCGAAGCTTGAAATTTCAGATTTAAGTATAAGAGGAATTGTACTATACAAGTAGCGAAAACAAAGGCGCTGATCAGCTTCCCGGTTACCGTGAAGCTGATCTGCGTCTTTATTTTCGCATATGCAGATTGTTGGTTTTCTCACGAGGCGGTTTGAAATGCTATTGTTGTCATTTTCACATTTATTACAGGATGAATGACTGGCTTTGGTAATTTATAACCACAAGGGCCGTATTCCAATACATACCAGGAAACATGAAAACTAGTAGCAGGATGAATAACTATAACCACAAGGGCTGTGTTTCTATACATACCAGGAAACATGAAGACTAGTAGCAGGATGAATAACTATAACCACAAGGGCTGTGTTTCTATACATACCAGGAAACATGAAAACTAGTAGCAGGATGAATAACTATAACCACAAGGGCTGTCTTTCTATACATACCAGGAAACATGAAGACTAGTAGCAGGATGAACAGTTCAACTAGAAATGTCAGAGAATCTGACTATAGCCCCGCTTCTCAGCTTTTTTTGCAGGGTGAAAAAAAACAATGACAGGTAACTATCACAGGCTATCACAAGCTAGATCTCATCAATATTGATGCTCATACAAAATTTGGTCTGATTATGTCAATTCGTTCTCTGTCAAAATTTTGTGAAAAATGACGGTAATAATCCAAAGCTAGATCTTGTCAATGATGATGTGCATACAAAATTTAGACGGATTCTGTCAATTCGTTCTGAAGATATTGAGCGGAAACAAAATTCTGAAGTCAATCAAGGGCTGTTAACTCCATCAAAATTTTGTGAAAAATGACGGGTAACAATCCCAAGCCAGATCTTGTCAATGTTGATGTGCATACAAAATTTGGTTGGATTCTGTCAATTCGTTCTCAAGATATTGAGCGGAAACGAAATTCTGACGTTAATTAAGGGCCATAACTCTGTCAAAATTTAACAAAAACTGAAGGGTATTACAATCCCAAGCTAGATCTTGTCAATGTTGATGTGCATACAAAATTTGGTCGGATTCTGTCAATGCGTTCTCAAGATATTGAGCGGAAACGAAATTCTGACGTCAATTAAGGGCCGTAACTCCGTCAAAATTTTGCGAAAAATGACGGGTAACAATCCCAAGCTAGATCTTGTCAATGATGATGTGCATACAAAATTTGGTCCGATTCTGTCAATTTGTTCTCAAGATATTGAGCGGAAACGAAATTCTGACGTCAATCAAGGGCCATAACTCCGTCAAAATTTTGCGAAAAATGACGGGCAACAATCCCAAGCTAGATCTTGTCAATGTTGATGTGCATATGAAATTTGGTCGGATTCTGTCAATTTGTTCTCAAGATATTGAGCGGAAACGAAATTCTGATGTCAATCAAGGGCCGTAACTCCGTCAAAATTTTGCAAATAATAACAGGTAACAATCCCAAGCTAGATCATGTCAATGTTGATGTGCATACAAAATTTGGTCGGATTCTGTCAATGCGTTCTCAAGATATTGAGCGGAAACGAAATTCTGACGTTAATCAAGGGCCATAACTCCGTCAAAATTTTGCGAAAAATGACGGGTAACAATCCCAAGCTAGGTCCTGTCAATGATGATGTGCATACAAAATTTGGTCCGATTCTGTCAATTCGTTCTCAAGATATTGAGCGGAAACGAAATTCTGACGTCAATCAAGGGCCATAACTCCGTCAAAATTTTGCGAAAAATGACGGGTAACAATCCCAAGCAAGATCTTGTCAATGATGACATGCATACAAAATTTGGTTGGATTCTGTCAATTTATTCTCAAGATATTGAGCGGAAACGAAATTCTGACATCAATCAAGGGCCATAACTCCGTCAAAATTTTGCGATAAACGATGGGTAACAATCCCAAGCTAGATCTTGTCAATGTTGATGTGCATACAAAATTTGGTCAGATTCTGTCAATTCCTTCTCAAGATATTGAGCGGAAACGAAATTCTGACATCAATCAAGGGCCATAACTCCGTCAAAATTTTGCGAAAAATGACGGGTAACAATCCCAAGCTAGATCTTGTCAATGTTGATGTGCATACAAAATTTGGTCAGATTCTGTCGAGCCATTCTCAAGATAATGAATGGAAACAAAAATGTCGGAAGGACGGAAGGACAGAAGGACGGAATAACGGAATAACAGAATAACGGAATAACGGAACTACGGAAGGACAGGGTGAATCCAGTATAGCCCCCACTTTTTCAAAGCGGGGCTATAATAATAACTATAACCACAAGGGCCGTGTTTCTATACATACCAGGAAACATGAAGACTAGTAGCAGGATGAATAACTATAACCACAAGGGCTGTGTTTCTATACATACCAGGAAACATGAAGACTAGTAGCAGGATGAATAAGAGCTGTCGCAGGACAGCGTGCTCGACTGCTTCTGACCTTTGTCAAACATAAGGCCAAACCCTACCTGTAACCCAAAGCATTATGCCCATACATCTCTTTGCCTTGATGCAATAAGGCAAAATCACTGAACCATGAAAGTTAACTATAACTACCTAAGATTTAAAGGTCTCACTCATATTGTGAAAGAAGTGTGTTCATATACTAAATGAGTGCCAAGATACAAGGCAAAATCACTGAACTGTGAAATAAGGTCACACTGAGTGACCTATAAGTACTTCAGGGTCAAAGGTCGACTCATAATGTGAAAGAAATATGATCATATACCCATTCAGTGTTGAGATATAAAGCAAAATCACTGAACCATGAAATTAGGTCATAGTGACATATAAGTATGTTTGGAATAAAGGTCTGGTCATACTCATTCATAATCTGAAAGAAGTATGAAAAAATACCAACTGAGTGTCAAGATATAAGGCAAAGTCACTGAACCATGAAATTAGGTCACAGTGGCCTGGGAATACTTTACGGTCAAAGGTCTTGTCATACGCAAACATAGCGTGAAAGAAGTATGTTCATATACCAATTGAGTGCCGAGATATAAGGGAAAATCACTGAACCTTGAAATTAGGTCATACTGGCCTATGACTACTTTAGGGTCAAAGGTCTTGTCATACGCAAACATAGTGTGAAAGAAGTTTGGTCATAAAGCAATTGAGTGCAAAGATATAAAGCAAAATCACTGAACCATGAAATTAGGTCATAGTGACCTATAAGTATGTTTGGGTTAAAGGTCTGGTCATACTCATTCATAATCTGAAAGCAGTAAGAAAAAATACCAACTGAGTGTCGAGATATAAGGCAAAATCACTGAACCATGAAATTAGGTCACAGTGACCTAGTAATACTTCAGGGTCAAAGGTCTTGTCATACGCAAACATATCCTGAAAACAGTATGTTCATATACCAATTAAGTGCCGAGATATAAGGCAAAATCACTGAACCGTAAAATTGGGTCATAATGACCTAGGACTACTTTAGGGTCAAAGGTCTTGTCATACACAAACATAGTGTGAAAGAAGTTTGTTCATAAACCACTTGAGTGCCGAGATATAATCACTGAACCGTGAAATTAGGTCACAGTGACCTATAAGTATATTGGGGTCAAAGGTCTGGTCAAACACACTCATAATCTGCAAAAAGTATGAAAATATACTGATTAAGTGTCAAAATATAAGGCAAAATCACTGAACCGTGAAATTAGGTCACAGTGACCTATAAGTATACTGGGGTCGAAGGCCTGGTCATACTCACACATAATCTGAAAGAAGTAAGAAAATATGTTAATTGAGTGTCAAGATATAAGGCAAAATCACTGAACCATGGAAAGTAGGTCAACCGATCCTTACCGTCATGACACACAAGTCAGTGTCGCAAAGTCAAAAGATGAATGACCAACCATCTTCCTAAGTTGTTTCTATTAAGAAATAAAAAGAAAGAAAAAAATCAGAGAGTTCTAGATTTTGACCTCTAGCCCCACCCCCCTGACTCTGACCCAGAGGTCCGACCGATGTTGGGAACCTAAAGTGTATGAAGTATGAACGCTTTATGATAAGTTGTCAAGATATGAACTTGTAAAATTTACACAACAGTACATCTAATTTTTACAGTGTTCTAGTTTTTAACCTCTAGCCCCACCCCCCAGGCATGGACCCAGAGATCCGATGCCATGAAATGAAACTCAACCCTACAGGGTACCTATGGTCCGAGTATGAAAGCCCCCTGATAAAAGGTTTTCAAGATATAGACTTCTCGAATACTATATCACATAAAAGCCATTATTATTAATGGTGTTCTAGATTTTAACCTCTAGCCCCACCCCCTGGCATGGACCCAGGAAGCTGATGCCATGAAATGAAAGCCAACCCTACAGGGTGTCAATGGCCCAAGTATCAATGCTTTCTGATAGGTGGTTGTCAAGATATAGACTTTTAGAAAACTTTAACACAAGAATGGCCATTTTTGAAGATGTTCTAGATTTTAACCTCCAGCCCCACCCCCTGGCCTGGACCCAGGGGCCCCATGCCATGGAATGAAAGCTATCCCTTCAGGGTATCTATGGTCCAAGTATGAATGCTTTCTGATGAGTGGTTGTCAAGATATGGACTTCTAGAAAACTTTAACGCAAGTGTGACGCGCACGGGAACGCGCACGCGCACGGGAACGGGAACGTGGACGACCGGGGTGACTGCAATAGCTCTATGCACTTCGTGCAGTCGAGCTAATAACTATAACCACAAGGGCTGTGTTTCTATACATACCAGGAAACATGAAGACTAGTAGCAGGATGAATAACTATAACCACAAGGGCTGTGTTTCTATACATACCAGGAAACATGAAGACTAGTAGCAGGATGAATAACTATAACCACAAGGGCTGTGTTTCTATACATACCAGGAAACATGAAAACTAGTAGCAGGATGAATAACTATAACCACAAGGGCTGTGTTTCTATACATACCAGGAAACATGAAGACTAGTAGCAGGATGAATAACTATAACCACAAGGGCTGTGTTTCTATACATACCAGGAAACATGAAGACTAGTAGCAGGATGAATAACTATAACCACAAGGGCTGTGTTTCTATACATACCAGGAAACATGAAGACTAGTAGCAGGATGAATAACTATAACCACAAGGGCTGTGTTTCTATACATACCAGGAAACATGAAGACTAGTAGCTGTAGATCAAAGTAGAATGATGACCATGTTGTAGGCTGATGTTCTGATACAGACGCTATGATAGGGATGTTGTTCTTGGCGTAGGAGGGATCCAGCAGGGAGTAGAAACGTCCAGTCCACGGAGAGATTTCTAATACATTGTTAAGGAAAATGGTAGTGGGTTCATGTTTTACATCCCGGTCAACAGCGAACATCATATAGAGAGAAAGATCATGTTTAAAGTCTGAAAGCCTGAGATTGAACAACTGACCCTTGGTTTCCAAGGTGTGGTTAAACACTATGCCACAGAGGCGATGATAACGAAAGTAGAAAAATAAATTTCTTTCCTTAAGCCAGATGACTTGTAAAAAAGAACAAGTTTGTCATGAAATGAAACTGATTATTTTCTGTAAAATATGTTAAGATTAGACTTGAATTCCTTGCTTGATTTTCAGTTTTAAGGTGTTTGGATTACCTCCCTTGCACATGCAAAATGCCTACTCAAAAATTATTTTCGGGCATAATTATTTTATTAGTGAATCGATTTTCAAATTTTTGTGCTAATGCACAGTCCGTTGGTCCAGCGAATTACACTCGACGAGATAGAGATTCTCGCTCTGGATGCCCAATAAGGAGGTATAGATGGCCCCGACGACCAACAAACTCGGGTTGAGGTCGAAGCGAAATACATTGAAATGTTGTGTGTGGAATGTCAATGGAATAAAAACAAAATCTTTTAACAAATTTGAAGAAAAGTTTTTTCGTCAAATTAAGGGATATGACGTTATAGGTCTAGTTGAGTCACACACATCTCAGGGACTCACTTCCATCACCGCTGAACAAATATAAAATTTATCATAACCACAGAGTACAAGATGCTAAGACAAAGAGAAGCTTTGGTGGTATAGCTATATTGGTTAAAAATGCAATATGTAAAGGGGTGTCAGTGTTAAAACCTGGAAACTCAAATTATCAATGGGTTAAATTTGATAAATGCTACTTTAATATGCTGAAAGATTTATACCTATGTTTTGTGCATGTGCCACCAGTAAACTCAACCTATACAGCTAAACATCGTGATCAGTTTGATAATTTAGAGACTGACATTACTTCTTTTGCAGCACTAGGTAATATAGTACTCTGTGGTGATTTTAATGCTAGGAGTGACTAAATAGTAGGGAGGTTGGCGGTTTGACATTTTCCGATAATGCCTTCTGGCAAAATGTAAAATGACAATTTTTCAAAGCATTATTTTTTATATATTAAATGAAATCAAAATCAACATAAAGTGATACCAAATGAAAGAAAAATGTTTAAACTTACAAATAAGTATTTGAAATAATTTTATGTATATTTTTGGTCAGTGGAATATGACCCGTTTTTTGGAGACAAACATGGCCGCCATTGAATTTCACTATGCTTGGCTCACAGGGGACTTAGTTGAATGTTTGTTATTTTACATCTGATTGGTTTTCTGGGTATTTTTAGATAAAAGATCAATCTTTAACCTGATAGGCAAATTTTTCATCCTGGCATTTCATTACAATGGATGCCATTTGATTGAAAATGCCTATTTTAAGACTTGGAAATTCCTTATTTTTGAGAAAGGGAAAGACAGAAAACATCCTAATAGTCAATGAATATTCAAACAATGAGGCCAAAATTTAAAAAGTGTTGGTTTGCTGTTTACCGCCCGACCCGATTTTTTCCTGTGACCCGATTTTTCTTCTTTTTTTTATGTTTTTTTTTTGACTTCCGAAATTTTTTTTTTTTTTTTTTTTCCAACTCGTGCCGGTTAAGTCTGGTTTTTAGTCCTGACGTTTTCGAAATTTCCTATGTAGTTCGTGTCGTTCATTTGGTCGATCCGTATCAGCCAAACGCTTTCATTTCAACTGCAGTTTTATTAAGCGTTTCTTAATCCGATATCAGGTAGACTAGACATCAAGAATTCTGATGTAATACACTTTATTGAATGTAAAAAAGTGTAAACCCATCTGAGACACACCCTCTCCAGCATGGCCGCCGTCAAGGCCACTTTTTCTGTTAATGTTGACAAGATAGTTGAAGGAAAAAACCCACAGTCAGTAATCAAAAACACCATAAGTCCCCGTCACAAATCTCTAAAACGAATACATGGTTTGACCTCTTCGACTATGCTACTGACACCCTGTCTGAAGTTACACTTCCCAGATATGCATGGGATGATTGACCGACCCACCCAGTGTTTTTAAAGGTAAAAAAAGACCTTCCGACCGACCAACATAAAAAATTCTGGGTAGGTAAACAGCAAACCAACAATTTTTTAAGGTTGGCCTGACACCATGCTAAAATTTCTATTTTAAACCTAAGCGCACATGTCCCGCAAGAAGGTCAAAGACACCCACTGTCTCCATTCAAGTACATTGTGGCGCATCAAAAATGCCGGGTACCAGCTGTGTAAACTGATCGATAAACTGGCAGAAAAAGTCAGCTGAAAGTAAATTTTAAAATTAAATAACTCAGTCATTTTTCAACGGATTTTCAAAATTCAAACTGCTCATTGTTTCTAATGATCTTCTGCATCTACTGGTAAGCTCTTATTTTAATGATTTTTTGAAATTATGGTAAATCACTGACCTCCCTATAAATAGACAATGACAGTGAAAAATATAATATGTGTGACGAAGAATATAGTATGGACTATGGACATGTGTTGTAGTAGGACAAGTTTTGATAAAGTTCTTTCGTCCAGGGGGAAACAACTTATAGATTTATGTATTCAGAGCAGACTGAGAATTTTGAATGGTAGAACTCTTGGGGATATACAAGGGATATTTACTTAACACAATTACCAGGGAAACAGTGTTATCCACTATGTGCTTAGCAGTGAAGAGTTTGTCAAACATCTTATATATGCAAGTGCATGATTTTATCAAATCATTATCTGACCACTGCAAATTATCATTTACCATTGGCGTAAATTTCCAGGAGAACCACGATAATCGCAATAGCCAAGACTTGCCATTCCCGAGTATTTGGATTGAAACCTCCATTTCCAAATTCCAATCTGCTCTGCAATAAATTGATATAATGATAAACATTCAATTGTTTCAAAATACACAGTTTGAGACTAGTCCTGAAGGCGTAAACGAGGCTTTGTCTAGCTTTGTCAATTTTCATATATGCTGCTAACCCATCATTACGCAAGAAACGTATAAATTGTAGTAGAAAACCACTACACAAACAATGGTTCAATACATCATTGCAGGAACTAAGGTGCACGCTTGATTATAATAATAATAATAATAATAATAATGACTTAATTTAAAGAGGAAGCTCAGTTGGACTAGTCCAATCTTCCCTGAGGTCCTCGATCAAAACAACACATACAAACAAATATCACAGTACGGGAGCGGAAGTGAACGAACAACTGCGATTGTACAGGACTTGCGACTTTGTACAGTGACGATCGGTCACTTGCGGTATTGACACGGGTAGCGAAATGTGTAAGTGTCACACAAGATAAGCAACTTTATTTGTTTTGCTACACGTTTTCGGTGAGTTAAATGTTTTTATTATTTTCCGACCTACGAAACATGTTGGGTTTGATACTGCATGAGAAGAAACTGTGTTCTGATCACCTGTCTATCATTAGCAGACGTCTGTTTGACAACATTGTAATTATCCGTAAAACGTGTTTAAAGAAACAAATTCGTTTTTGTTTAGCATTTATTCTTCTGGCAGAATCCCTTTATAAGAGCGTTTATAGACCATCTTCAAACATTCAACTGCAATTCGTGAAATTTTGAAAATACGGATCATGCGAAAAGCATAATTGTACAGTCACCTGCAGTCATCAGATGATCATTGTACAGATCAACTGCGATTAACTTGAACGATCACTTGCGTGGTATAATTTTGGAAATGCGTTTTAATTTACTTAGTGCAACCTGTGTGTCAATTTTTAAACCTATCACACCGATCCTATTGTGATGGAATATTTTTTAGTGCAACCTATGTGTCAATTTTTAACCCTATCACACCGATCCTATTGTGATGGAATAGTACTAAGCTCCCACCCGTGTACAGAACTGGTTCAATCAGAACCAAAGTCTCGTTCTTAATATCAAGGCAGAAAGCAAATGAAATTGCAAATAAGTATTGTTACATTTAAATAAAGCAGGATCAATCAAGTAACCAGCTTTTCCAAAATGATAGCTATTCAGAAACTGTTACAAGATACAGAATGTATGCCCAGGGAAGGTACTCTGAATTATTATTAAAAATGTGGTAGCAGCATATGAAATGTTATCAAAGAACCAAAGCAGACATACCGCCGTGGAAATAGTTTTATTTCTTTCATGGGTATAATTCAGTGCTGTTTATGCAAGGAGCACTATCCTGATAAGCTTAATAGTCATACATTTGAGCCGCCTCATGAGAAAACCAACAATCTGCATATACAAAACCAAAGGCGCAGATCAGCTTCGCAGAAAATGCGAAGCTGGGATGGGTAACAAGAAGCTTCGTTAGCCCAATTTATTTCGTTATGTCTTGGTTAGACCTTCGTTTAATAGCTAAAATTTGGTTAACAAGAAAGGTTTCGTTATTTACGAAATGTGAAAAATCTTCGTTAAAATGTCAAAAGTTAACGACGACTCAGAGGCTGCCGTTAAGCCTTCGTTAAAGGTATGATTGAATGCACGCTTATAAGGGCTATCCAAGCTATTAGAATCACAGTTGCATCTGTTTTTTTTAATTGTTCCCCGCATTTCGTCCTACCATCCCCCTATAAGTATGTATACTGAGCCAAACTTATAACGCAACATCTGTTTATTTTTATTGTTGTACACATGAACAGTATCAAATAAACTTTTTCCGCCGCTGAAATAGATTGCCGGACGATCGACACATCTCATAATCTCATAAGATCTTGTTTGTGACATTCTGTGTTATGTGTCCCAAGAAATTAATCATTTTCAGAGGTAGGATCTTGGTAAAAAATGAAATGCATTGTGATTTTCCAGAATGCGACATGTGACGTGTATACATTCGTACCCTAGAAATAAGTGCCGCGCTTTTAGGGTTATCCCTGTATCATTTTAGACATTGAGTAATTTTACTGTCTAAAGAACAATTTTGCTCAATTTGAAGCAGAGTTAAAAACTCATTTTTACTCCCTACCATTCAAGTTTACTCACATTTTAACATTTGTTATAGACGTTCCTGACCCAACCATTGGACGCTATTGTGTTCGAAATTGATGCGTTATAATGTGCTCACTTCGATGATAAACGCCACATTTTGTAGAAACTAATATCATTCACTCAGCCATTATCACTCTTTTAAAAAGGCGAATTAAAGCAGTATGCTAGTGCGTGTAGTATGTGTATATCAATCTCCAGTCAGAGTTGTCCTAGAATGTTCTAATATCACACTTGTAAAATCACGAGCACAAGTGACCGTTCAATTTAAATTCTTCTTGATCGCAAGAGACTGTTCAATCAAAGTACAAGTGACCGTACAATTGACCCAAAAATACTGACCTACATTTGAACGGATATCTAATGCCTTTTACGCACCTACTCACATTTTCATTGACTGTCCGCCACATAGTTGGTTGAATGATTACAGGACATATAAAAAAGAAGCATTTGATATTGTTGTCGTATTTTAATACACTGTTTTATAAAGCAGGCCAGATCGGGGGAACACCCAGGTCTACTGATCAATGTTGTTTTTTCAAGCGATACGGTCATTGATTCTTATGTCACTGTCATCAATGAAAGGGATAAATATGTGAAAACTTACGCAAACAAAATTCCAGTAACAAAATCCACCTTCATGGCTGCCGTGTAAACATTTTAACACACCATGTGATTACTTTTTGAGTGCAAGTGACTGATCGTCACTGTACAAAGTCGCAAGTCCTGTACAATCGCAGTTGTTCGTTCACTTCCGCTCCCATACTGTGAATATATAGAGGATATTTGCTTGTTTGAGGGGAATACCAAATATATTTCATCAAGTGAGTTGAAAATTTTGATGTTTTCAACTCACGAGATGAAATATATTTGGTATTCACCGAAAAAAAGCAAATTTTCTTTTTATTTTATACAATACAAGGGCATTTTCCTATTCACAAAGCAGGCGGTGAAAATGCGAAAACCAAACATTTTTGAAAACACAAATAATTTTGGTACCACATTGTTCCTTACGTTCTAACTAAGAAAATGAATACCCGGTATTCATTTTCTTAGTTAGAACCTAAGGAACAATGTGGTACCATTTACCCACACTTTATGTTTTTGTTCATAAATAACGGAGTTATAGGCGTTTGAATTTCTGAAGTGAGACACATTTAATGACGTCAAGTAAATGGAAACGTCAGAAGTAATCCAAAAAGTCTGACGTCATTACAGTGAAGATATAGGCTGATATCAGTCACATGTGACTTTTGATATCAGTGAGATTTGATATCAGTGAAATTTCATATCAATGAAAATACCAATTTTATCAAGTTTTGATATACATTGGGTTTCACTGTAAAGTATAAAATAAATACAGACATACAAAATACAGAATTGAAAATTTAAACAACTTTTTACATTTTCCACACTGCAAGAGAGGGTTCCATACCTAAGGTATTAAATCTTCTTGACTTCTTTCAAATCAAGATACCCATTTCTGAACTGGTGAAGAGATGATGCATTTCTGATATTGTCTGGAATTGTGTTCCATATCTTAGATCCTGAATATGCAAGGCTGTTTTTGTACAGTTCAAAATTTGGTTTTGGAACATACAGAAGATTATCTGATGTAGATCTCAGTGTTCTGTTGTGCACTTCTCTTGAGAACTTAAAAGGGTGGAGTTAAGTTATGCATGATTTTATACATTAGTATTGCTTTCTGGTACATTACTCTTTTAGGAAACTCCATCCATTTTAATTCAGCAAAAAGCTCAGCTGATGGAGTTTCTATTGGTTTATCTTAAATGGACCTTGTAGCTTGCTTTTGAAATTTGACGACTGTTTCCAAGAGAGTAGAATTAGCATTACCCCATATTGTACAGCAATAGTCCAGATGTGGGAGAATATAAGCATTATAAAAGAGTTTTCTTGTTGCTACATTCAGATATTGCTTAATCCTGTTTACGAGGAAGAATTACATTTTTTCAAAGTTGACTCAACATGAGATGACCAGGTGAGGGAGTTATCTACATGACCATGTGAGGGTGTTATCTACATAATGTGCTTATCATTAGCAAATTACTGTCATTTTACCCTTTTAATAGACAACTTCGAAATAAATGTTTTGAATTAAGCAAAAGGTATAACCCAATTCGGCAAAAACGTAAGCGTTTATACTACCAAACCTTTATGAAAAAGCTGGACTGTTTGCAAGAAAATAATCCAAAGCTTTTCTGGAGCATGCTGAATGAATTAAATACCTCACAAAAATCAGAAGATTCTTGTATATCGTCAGATTCCTGGCTAAACCATTTTAAAACAATGTTCTCCGTCCAGGCAAATAATCAAAAACGGGTTAACAAAATGTTTGTTTGTTTGTTTGTTTAACGAAGCATCAACCCTGATGGGTCATTCGCGTCTAACAAGGTAAAAATGTTAAAATATATTTAACTCTTAATAAAAAGTAACATTTAAGGGTTGACGAAATGACACATATACTTCATAATACACGCATTTTCCCTGGAGATAAAGAACTTGATAAACCAATAAGTCAAAGGGAGATAATCAATACATGTAGGAACCTTAAAAATGGCAAGAGTTGCGGAGTTGATGGCATTTTAAATGAAATGATAAAGTACGGACAATCTGTTCTTATTCCATGTCTTTTGAAGCTGTTTAATTTTATTCTTTCTTCTGGTATTATCCTAGAGTTTGGTCAGAATGATACATTGTACCCATTTATAAAGCTGCAAACCCAGTTGATCCCAATAATTATAGGGGTATAACAATCACAAGCTGCATCGGGAAATTGTTCAACGCAGCATAATGCACGATGAACAAATTGGTTTCAAAAAAGGTTGTAAACAGCAGATCACATTTTTAAGTTAAAGACACTCTTATGTAAATATACTGGTCAAAATAAGTTAGAGATCAAACTTTTAAAGATAATTTTTTGAGAGAATCAATAATCAATCTTTCATTTATATGGTGGATTAGCAATTTTATCGCACTTTCATGTGCCACCAATTTTGAAATTGTGCATCATCTGACTTAAGCACAGCTGTTGTTTAAAACATACTACCCTAAAAACCAAAGTGATAAAAAGTCCATAAAAACTGATTTCCATAAAAAATTCCACTTTGCCAATTCATGAAAATTTTGCGAATTTGCATGATAGTTATCAAGATTCATCATTTCTAAGGTCAACCGGTTAAAAAAGATTGGAATTTTCTAGCCATTTTAAAAGTTTTGCCGGAACAAACTTACTCACCATCAATTCGCTATGGGAATTTCATACCACTTTCATTTTAAGGGTAGTCTGACTTAAAGACTGGTCTTGTTGAATGCAAAGACTTGTTTTGATCCTCAAGTGTACAAAGCTTACAAAATGAATTACCTTGATGATAGAAATGTTTCATTTTACCAGCAGCTCGAAATCTTGTAGAAATTGCGGGTTAAAAGTTTGATCCTTAACTTTATATGTCCAGTATACTTCAAAAGTAATAAGAAAATATATGCTAGTTTCATAGATCTGCGAAAAGCAATTGATTCGGTTGTACATCCAGCTCTTTTGCATAAACTATTAACTTATGGTATCTGTGGAAAATTCTATAATAACGTGATTGCATCAATGTATGAAAATACTGTTCTCCAAATTAAGACGGGGAGTGCAACACTGAGCGACAAGTTTTTGGCTACTGTCGGTGTGAAACAGGGGGACAATCTTAGCCCAAACATTTTTAATTTGTATTTGAATGACATTGTTGATGCACTTGACAATGAAATATGTGATCCTGTTAAATAACGCTCAACCAGTTTCAACTGTTTGTTATACGCTGATGATATTATCCTCCTTTCCGAATCGGAAACTGGTTTGCAAAAGTGTTTAGATAAACTAAGTGAATATTGTAAGACATGGTGCCTAAACGTTAATCATGAGAAAAGTAAAGTTATGATATTTAATAAAGCCAGAAGGATTTATGAAAATAAAAACTATGTCATCAATATTATCAAACTTGATATTGTCAGGAAATATAAATATCTTGGCATTGTATGCTCTATTAATGGAAGATTTACTGCTGCTATTAGTGATTTAATGAAAAAAGGTCAAAAGGCATATTTTAAATATTGTAGCTTATTTAAAAATGCATCACCCAAGTTATGATCCAAGATGGATACAATGATCCATACATTTGACCATACAATTAAACCAATTTTACTTTATTCGTCTGAGATATGGGGTATGTATGAGATCGAGACAAAGAAACGTAAAAATAAATCAATTGAAGATATATTTAATGATTTGCATATTGAATTAAGAGCTGTCGCAGGACAGCGTAGCTCGTCTGACTTGTGCTTTGCCACTAAATTTATCAAAATCTATGACCCATGACCTGACCTCAAGGTTGCTCAGGTGGGTCGTAAAAGCATAAAATTTCAGACCAATATCTACAAACATGCAAAGTATCAACTTGATCCATCAACATGTTCAAGAGATATAGACTTCTAACAACTTTAACGAAAAACTTCAACAAAAAATTTCTAAATCTGTGACCTTGACCTCATGGTCACCCAGGGTGGGTCATGATGGTACTCCATAAAACTTCAGATCAATATCTTCAAACATGCAAAGTATCAACTTGATCCATCAACATGTTCAAGAGATATAGACTTCTTAAATCTTTAATGAAAAACATTAACATAATATTTCTAAGTCTGTGACCTTGACCGTAAGGTCACCCAGGGTGGATTACGATGGTACTGCATAAAACTTCAGACCAATATCTACCAACATGCAAAGTATCAACTTGATCCATCAACATGTTCAAGAGATATAGACTTCTAAAAACTTTAATGAAAAACTTGAACATAAAATTTCTAAGTCTGTGACCTTGACCTCAAGGTCACACAGGATGGGTCATGATGGTACTGCAAAAAAAACTTCAGACCAATATCTACCAATATGCAAAGTATCAACTTGATACATCTACATGTTCAAGAGATATAGACTTCTAAAAACCTTTAACCGAAAGTGTGACGCGGACGCGGTAAACGTAAACACGGACGACCGAGGTGACAACAATAGCTCTGTGCACTTCGTGCAGGCGAGCTAAAAATTAAATAAAACATTTTGTAAGTATCTATTAACAAGAAGGCTTCAAATTTAGCTGTGAAAGGAGAACTAGGAAGATATCTGATGTACATTGACGTAGTTTTGTCAATGCTTAATTACTGGATACGGTTTCATGATAGTAAAGTTACGATTAAGGACAAGTTACTTTTATAAGCATTGAAAGAAAATGAATCAATGTTAAACAAAGATCAGTCATGTTGGCTCACATGCATTAAATCAATTCTATACGATATTGGTATGCCTGAAATTTTTCATAACCCGTCTAAATGTAATAGAAAAACAATCAAAAACACACAAGTAAAGCTCAAGTCACCATTTGCACAAAAATGGCAGCAAGATGGTGAAATTAGACAAGTCTAAAAACAAAGACACCAATAAACTGCGAACTTATAAAAATTTCAATCGCAATTTCGAACAAGAAAAATACGTTCTGTTGAACAATCCTGTGCAGAGGGAAGTTGTATAACAGTTCAGGATAAGTGCACATAGTCTAGAAATAGAAGAAGGTCGCTACACAATACCAGAAAACCCTGTGTCTAGTCATACTTACAAACAATGTGATCATAATATCGTAGAACATGAGCTACATGTTTTAGTAGAATGTCCTAAATATACTCATTTCAGGAATACTTTGAATAGTAAGATAAATAACAATAACTTTGGTCAATTATCAAGTATAAGTAAATTTAATTGGTTGATGTCTATAGAAGACTTACATGTTATCAGAGAACTTGCTGTTTACTTAACTAATTGTTTCCAATTAAGATCTGCATAATGATTTTAATGTATTATCATATTAGCAGTAAACACTGAATAATTATCTCCCTTTGACTTTGTGGTACTGGGTACATAAAAAAAGTATTAGTATAGCTTTTGATTTGTTTTTCTTTTCTTTTTATTCTTTATTTTTTTGTCTCTTTATTCATTATCTGTATTATGTCATGTTTCTTTGTTAGAAACTTCTTAGTATTGAAATAAACTTGTAAACTTGAATTCCAGGTTTGCCTATTCTCTCAATTCCAAGGGCTGTGTCCCCATTTTTAAATGGTAAATAGATGCAAATATAAAAAATCCCTTAGTTACCAGGCTCTTTATTCTTTGTTATTTTATTTGCACCATTTCACAGATCACTGGTAAAGGCTCTTTGTGAAATTTTCAGAGAAATTACAGAAAACTTAGTCAATCTTTAAAGTTCAGTTGCCAGTTGTTCAAAACTTCATTAGCTTAATGCCATTGTTAAGACCTCAACTTGTTAAGTAAACACTGACTGTGTAAGTAAATATACGTGTACTGCTATTTTTTGTTGATAAAATGTGAGAATCCTTTGAGAATCCTTTGCATCCTTTGCATTGCAAAGGATTCTCACATTTTATCAACAAAAAATAACAGTTTATAATTTGTAATATTCATGTTTGAAATTTTAAGACATTGTTAACTAACAATGTCGTTAATTTTGAACAACTGGGCCCTGATCTTCCATGACTATGCCAAAGAGAAGCTAAAGGATACTGCCGGTGGCTGTAGCTATGGCAGCAGCTACAGTACCCACAATGCCAACCAGTAGGACTATACTGCGGAACAAAAGGTTGAACTGCTCTGCGCTGAGTTTAGACCTCACATAGTCCACAAAGGCATGGATCTGACACAGACCAAACACACCCAGGGCCTGGAATATAACATAATTACTGGTGGATTAGAAAAACTGTTTCATCATCAATACATTTAATAGTCCTGGGACCTGGAAATAAAAGTATTAGAGGAAAAGCCTCATATTTCCAATCCATGGAATGCAGTTTCTTTCCAATGGTTGGACCCAAACTCTACATTTGACAGCTGTATACATTTGAATTCATGAACTACCGATAGCTCTCTTTATTTTACTGGGACATCTGGATACATTTGAATTCTACTCTCATGAACTACCGATAGCTCTCTTTATTTCACTGGACCTAAACACCTACAGGCAGGAAGCTCTAGCACAATTCTACTCTCATGAACTACCGATAGCTCTCTTTATTTCACTGGATCTAAACACCTACAGGCAGAAAGCTCTAGCACAATTCTACTCTCATGAACTACGGATAGCTCTCTTTATTTCACTGGATCTAAACACCTACAGGCAGAAAGCTCTAGCACAATTCTACTCTCATGAACTACCGATAGCTCTCTTTATTTCACTGGATCTAAACACCTACAGGCAGAAAGCTCTAGCACAATTCTACTCTCATGAACTACGGATAGCTCTCTTTATTTCACTGGATCTTAACACCTACAGGCAGAAAGCTCTAGCACAATTCTACTCTCATGAACTACGGATAGCTCTCTTTATTTCACTGGATCTAAACACCTACAGGCAGAAAGCTCTAGCACAATTCTACTCTCATGAACTACGGATAGCTCTCTTTATTTCACTGGATCTAAACACCTACAGACAGAAAGCTCTAGCACAATTCTACTCTCATGAACTACGGATAGATCTCTTTATTTCACTGGATCTAAACACCTACAGACAGAAAGCTCTAGCAAAATTCTACTCTCATGAACTACCAATAGCTCTCTTTATTTCACTGGATCTAAACACCTACAGGCAGAAAGCTCTAGCACAATTTTTTTACAAACTTTACATTGTTTTCCAATGTTGGTTTGTTTGTTTTGAGGTTTAAAGTACCGGAAAACAATTTTTTCAGTCATGTCACGATGCAACCAACGCTTCCTTATAATAACCAGGGATACAACACCGTGCTGCCTGCGGGGATCGAACCCAGCACCTCTCAATGCAGAGTCCAATGCTCTACCACTATGCCACCACCCTCTATTTTTCCAATGTTGGAACCATTCAGTTGGCAAACTTCAGTTTTGACATTTTTGACTTGTACAGTAATAAGTTATGTCAAGGAAAATAGCTAGGTTGCAGTTTACCAGTATCAACTTTTTCAGGCTAATTTTCTGGGTAGGGTTGTGTCTAATAGTCTGCTGCTTCTGTTTGTGCTAGACCTGGTTGACAAACTCGACACATTTATTTTCATGAAGGCTTCTGTTGTTAACTTACGGCCATGTGTTCACTGGACTGAACAGGTTGAAATCCTACAAATGATATCTGCATAGACAAGATAGTCCCCAGACAATATACCTGTAAAACAGAGAATAATAACTGTAGGGCTGTATAGTATACATTTCTTTCTTAAAGACTTAGTTCAACCATGTATACTTTTATCACTTATCATTGTACAGTTCAGAGCCTCATCAAAATGTGATTTTCAATATAGCATGGTCACATTATGGCTTACAAAATGATTATTTACGTATAATAAACTCATTAAAACAGTGTAACTAATAACATGGTTTATTTCTATTGACCCCTAAAGAAATGAGCCGACTCATGGGAAAAGCAACAATCTGCATATGCGAAAACAAAGGCGCAGATCAGCTTCGCAGTAACTGCGAAGCTGATCAGCGCCTTTGTTTTCCCTACATGGATAGTGCAATTCCTCTACTTCTTAAATCCAAAATGTACAGTCTCTAGTCTTCTTCTGTGACTGTACAGCCCGGTTTGTGTCAGACTTGTTCGGAACCCACAATGTTGGTTTTCCCACGAGGCAGCTCAAATACTGCATCAACTTACTGTAGAGTATGCCACATAGATCCTGTGAGAGAACCTGCCTGTCATCATGAGAGCCAGTACATGTAGTGGTATCAGGTTGATCAGGAACACATAACCTCCCCATGAGGATACCTATCAAATACACAAACAAATACTATATAAATGTATGGTGTAAGGACTTCATATACCATCATCAAAGCGGGAATTGGAGTCTTGTTTTGCAACTTTTATAATCAGAAGGGTGGAAAAGCCAGAGTTAAACTTACATGGCGGCCCCTGTGGCGGCCCCTGTGGCCGAGCGGTTAAGAGCGCTGCTTCTTAATCACTCAATCATCTCACCGCTGTGTCTGGTGTGGGTTCAAGCCCCGCTTTGGCAACATGTCAGACAAGCCAAGTTCTGCTTGCATGTGTGCCAGGTGTTTTTTCTCGGGGACCTCCAGTTTTCGCCACACCTACTGATTGGCCTGTCTCATATGAGCTAAAATAATCTTGAAAGGGACGTAAAACTGAATTAAAAAAAATAATAATTATAAAATATTTACATTTTTATTGCAATCGCCCTAGATGAAAGTATCTTTCTTGATGTTCTTCATTTCCCAATGAAAAGCATTAAGTCACGTGATCAAGAGGCCACGCCTATGGGCGGGCCGACGTCAAAACCCATCCAGTGACGTTGTTTGTTTACTCCTGTTGTTGTGACGTTGGTCGCGTATCACCATGACGTAAGGCGCAAAAATTTGACGTTATGGCTGTTCCAAAATTACGTTAAGTGGGATTTAATGTCAAATAACATGAAAATTAATGGTGATAGGCGCAATTAAAAATCTGATACTTGATTGATAATATAAAATGTAAATATAAGTATTGAAATTCAGATTTTAGCTGTCACTGGATGATGAAAAACATTAGCTGTTTTAATGTCTCCGAGAAGCCCTTCGGGCTTCACAGACATTAAAACAGCCTAATGTTTTTCATAATCCAGTGAAAGCTAAAATCTGAATTTCAATCTTTAAATAAAAAAACCTTACATCCCTAACACAAGGCTTAAACAAAAGGCTTCTTAACATTAACAATTTGATTGTATTAAGATGATTTTAGAATATACAAGGTTTTCCTTGACGCACAAAAAGGTGCATTTTGACCCCCTTTGGCCTTCATTGACCCAAAAAGTGTCCAGACAGGGGACAATGATCTCCCCAAAAATTCTAAAATATTTCTATATCCTGGTGTAAAATGTCCCCCTAATTGTGTCCCTCAGGAGCTGCCCGTAGCGGTACATTAGTCCTCTAAATTAAACCAAAGAAGGAAACTCCTGAATGGAAGGTTGAACGAAAATGTATAATATATAAACCTCGGCTTACAGGAGATAGACGTTAGGCTAAGAATTTCTGCTTAGCTAAGCAATTCTGCTTCTTAGACACCGACTGTATAGTGGTGGGGGACAGCCAGGGCAGTTCTTGAGATTTTGTCGGGAAATACCCTGTGAAACCACTGCACCCAGAAGGTTACAGTGAAACCATTGTAACATACCGATGTAGAAACAATTTGATAGGTTTTTCAATAATCAATTTTTTTCCTGTCATCGCCTGTGGGATTTGAACCTGCACGGCAGAGATATATAGCTAGTCTGAAGCCAACGACACTACTGACTGAGCTATCCGGGTGCCCCATTCATTTTAGTATACTTTCACATAACATGTATTTTTCTACTTTGTTCATGGCATTGTTTATTCAACAGTACCAGAGATTACAGAATACCTGACACATCAATTCTCATATTTTTCATACTTTATTGTTCAGCTTTGTCATTGTAAGCTACTTCAAAATAAATTTGCTGAGACTTACCATGTAAAAGTATGCTAGTGAACAGAGAGATGCCCAAAATACTGAGCCAGTCTTGACTGACTTGATCCACAAACAGTAGGTGAGCAACATACAGAATATAGCAATACCCTCGTTATCATAGGAGCCCGCTACAGACCGGGAGATATAGCCGGGGACAATAGAGATCATAGCTGCTGCAACAAGGCCTGCACTGGCATCCTGAAGGAGAAAAAAATAACAATTTAAGTTCATGTTTGGTTGTGTACTGTTATTCTGGGAAAGAGTTGCCACTTCCTTAGAACATAATAATCAGTACTGTATGCACATAGGGAGTTAAAATGTCAAACTTCAAAATTGAACACAAGAGTCCCTCTACAAATTATAGTTTCTGTCTTGCAGCTCATTCATCAACAATTCAACAATTTTTCAGTCATGTCTGTAGGAAGCCACCACTTTCTTAGCATTACCCTATAGGGAGTTGCCATGTGTTGTTCAAGAATTCAATACAAGCCTCCTTTGACCATGAGTCTGATACTCCAAGACTAGGCCACCACGCTGTACATAACAATCAAGGTTTAAAGCCAAGTAACTCACACTGGCTAGCCTAAGACAACCAATGTAACTGAGTACAACCAATGCAGATGAAATCAATGAACAAGCAGTGAATATCTGTCTGGGAACAGCTTACCATAGATCAATTCTGATCCATGGTATGTCCTACTCAGACAAGTCTTCTCATCTTACAGCCTTGTAATGATTTCATCTCTGTTGGTTGTACACAGTGCTAAGTCATGTTGGCTGTCTCTGAATAACCGGTGTGTAATGCAATACCTTGAGTTCCTTGGTGAGTTGGAAGGTGACTAGTGTAGTGAGACTGGAGAAGAACGGGGCCAGAAACACACACACATTCCGGATATCTATTGTAATGTTGATAAACTGCATGATGTGAAACAAGATGGCCGACGTCAACATCAAACCTGAAACCACAATACAATATACCGAATTCAAGACAGCAGAGTGTAGCCTGGACAGTTCAGTTGCCGCCAGCACTGGTCGCATTGATGGTTTCCTAGAGATCTACACTTTCTTTTGTGCGATCTACACTTTCTTTTGTGTACAGCTACATATCTCCAGTATCTAGGCCTTAAAGAAATAAGTTTTATGTTTGATATCTGGTTCAGTTAAAGGCACAATTATGTGTTTTGATGTAAGCTCAAAGCTGATTACAGTCAGTTTACCACTGTTTGTTTTATTGTATAAATATGAACACGGTCAACAGCTATCACAGAAAAGTGTGGACAGTCAATTATCCCAACTGAGCAAGCCTCCCAATGGAAGGACGACAGTACTTACTGGACACCAGTGTTTACTGCTAAGTCATACATTTCTTTCACCATTTCTCTCCAACTATAGGAATTAGTGGAAGAGGGAGAATGGTAGAATAGTACTAAGTACTTCTTGGCCAAATCTTCATAAAATGTGCTATATGTAAGAATTGCTTAGATATAAATCAGACATGCTACTAAAGTACCAAACAAGTTTTCACACTCACTAATCCAACAAATTGTTTTCCTAAATAGCACAAGAAAAAGAATGGCTGAAGAACTATTCTCATTCTCAGCCAAAGAGCAGGCTCATCACCGATCTGCTTCACAATGAAATTGGACTATTAATGAGCCGCCCCATTGGAAAACCAACAATCTGCATAGGCGAAAACAAAGGCGCAGATCAGCTTCGCAGTTACTGCGAAGCTGATCAGGGCCTTTATTTTCGCTACTCGGATAGTACAATTTCCCTACTTCTTAACTCAAAAATTTCAAGCATCTAGCCATCTTCTGTTCTTGTACAGCCCGGTTTGTGTCGGACCTGTTCGGAAACCACATATTTGTTTTTTCCACGAGGTGGCTTAATTACCTGGGTAGATGGTTCCACCAATGATACGCCCCAGGGGGTACCAGGCTCTATCATCAAACCAGTTGTGGAAGCTATAGAACCCCTCCTCTGCCAGGAACCGGGTCGTACGGTAGTTGAAGTAGGGATCAAACTCGTGGATCACACTCTCAAAACGTAATACAGAGAACAGACGGGTAGAAAATGCTGAAATAGAACAAAGAGATGAGATCCATGCATACATGTGATATCTCCCTACTTCAGAGGGATCTCCCTATTTTTGACAAAATCCATCTATTTGGAATTTCAGAATTTCCCTATATATCTTATAAATCTCCCTGTTTAGAATTTTGGATCTCCCTATTTCAAATCCCGAAATTCCTTCTTTGTTTAATCATTCTCCCTATTTGGAAAGAGAAATTTCCCTTTTTGGCTTCTCAGGTGTATCACATGTATGGATCCATGAAATGCAAAGATTGGCCAAACTGCTCATTATCAGAGAAGAAATCCTCATCAGATTTTACTCTTTGGCTCCATGTTGCCAAATCTAAATGTTCACTGACGAGACTTCAATAGTCGAAACTGTGGTATGACCCATCCCCTTTCTCATTAATGTGTTCACTGCTCTTAAAGGATCTCAGTTTTAATTTTTATTTACTACTGTTCTTTGTCTGTTGGATTTTATCATTCAATCATCTTACCACTTCGGTCAAGCAATAATAATAATAATAATAATAATCATAATATTCTCAAAATATATTAGGAGGATAACATATTTAGCACAAACGTCAGTCTTCCATACCATCCTCCAGTGAATACAGACATTTACTATTGTCAGACAGTTTTATTATTTAGACTTCCTCATTTTCTTTCGTAAGACTATTTAGGTGATGCTGTATTGTTGAGAGAAGTGTGAGTTAGAACACCATTCATAACACATGTAAAACACACCAAGTTCTGCATTTGGTGGTTTTTCTTGGGGCTACTCTGCTTTTATCCCACATACCAACTGACATGACTAGGCCACATATGAGTGAAATAACCATGAAAGGAACATAAAACTGCAAAAACAACACAAAGTACATGTACTTACACAGTATAGCCGCCATAGTGAGAACACTCATCTTGATGAGGGTGTCTTGTTTGTCAGGGTTCATCTTGAGAAACCACTGGGTCCCAAAGGACCCAGCACTAGCAGACTTCACTGGGTGTACCATGACTCCTGGCAATTAAAATAATGTTCTACGTGGGTGATCCAAGAAGTAATGCGAACACAACTATATTTTAGTAACCTAGATAATTTGGCATGTTTACATGTGTATTTGTGTGCAGTAATTTATAGGTGTAATATCATGAAGTTCGGATGACGAGTTAAGATTTAAGGATTATTTAATTTGTTGACCCGAAGTCGACATGGACGCGAAATTGACTGAAAACGTCATTTTTGTTAGGGGTACAGGAAAAGATTGTGTGCTCTAATTTGTTAAATTGACATTTATATACACACAAATCATATTCGTTGTGCTATATATACCGTAGGTTTGGAAATAATAGAGAAAACAAAATGCAAAGATCAGCAGGGACTATTCTATGTTGCCTAGCAATGGCATCTGACAAAAATATCACAATTTCGACAAAGTACGACAAATACCCATAATTCATGCATATATTTGACTCCGATTAGGTCGTAAATATCGACATTTTTTACCCACAACCTATCACAACGAAGAATTTCTATTCAAAAAATAATTATTATATGGAATTTAACCTTTTTGGCTAAGTAAAAGGGGTGTTGATGAATAAGTGGAGATTTTGAGAGATCAAAATTGACTCAAATTCTAGGGTGTACAGATAGTCAAACCCCAATAATTTGCGCTGCGTTAAACTCATAAGGGTATGTACAGTAAATCTATTCAAGGGGCTATTGTACTTTGGAATAAAACGATTATTGACGTAATTATGCTTTGCATCTGACACTTCATTACATAAATAAAATCCATTTTAACCGTTGCCAAGGTCGTTTACCTTGCATTCTCTTGTTGCTAGGCAACGAGGGTTGCTATGTGATTCAGTCAAATTAGTAATCGGATCTGGAAAATTCGATAATGCATCATAATTCTGATGTAAACTATCTTGAATAAGAGCTGTCGCAGGACAGCGTAGCTCGCCTGACTGGTGCTTTGCCACTACATCTGTTAAAATCTATGACCCATGACCTTGACCTCAATGTCACTCAGGTGGGTCATGATGGTACAACATAAAACTTCAGACCAATGCAAAGTATCAACTTCATCAATCTACATGTTCAAGAGATATAGACTTATAAAAACATTAACCAAAACTTAAACACAAAACTTCCAAGTCTGTGACCCTGACCTCAAGGTCATCCAGGTGAGTTGTGATGTACAGCATAAAACCTGAGACCAATATCTATCAACATGCAAGTATCAACTTTATCCATCAACATGTTCAAGAGATTAAGACTTTAACCAAAAAATTTAACACAAAATTTCTAAGTCTGTGACCTTGACCTCAAGGTCACCCAGGGTAGGTCATGATGGTACTGCATAAAACTTCAGACCAATATCTACCAACATGCAAAGTATCAACTCGATCAATCAACATAGTCAAGAGATGTAGACTTACAAAAACTTAAATCAAAAACTTAAACACAAAATTTCTAAGTCTGTGACCTTGACCTCAAGGTCACCGAGAGTGGGTCATGATGGTACTGCATAAAACTTCAGACCAATATCTAGCAACATGCAAAGTATCAACTCAATCCATCAATATGGTCAAGAGATATAGACTTACAAAAACTTTAACCAAAAACTTAAACACAAAATTTCTAAGTCTGTGACCTTGACCTCAAGGTCACCCAGGGTGGGTCATGATGGCACTGCATAAAACTTCAGACCAATATCTAGGAACATGCAAAGTATCAACTCAATACATCAATATGGTCAAGAGATATAGACTTACAAAAACTTTAACCAAAAACTTAATAAAACACAAAATTTATAAGTCCGTGACCTTGACCTCAAGGTCACCCAGGGTGGGTCATGATGGTACTGCATAAAACTTCAGACCAATATCTAGCAACATGCAAAGTATCAACTCAATCCATCAATATGGTCAAGAGATATAGACTTACAAAAACTTTAACCAAAAACTTATTAAAACACAAAATTTCTAAGTCTGTGACCTTGACCTCAAGGTCACCCAGGGTGGGTCATGATGGTACTGCGTAAAACTTCAGACCAATATCTAGCAACATGCAAAGTATCAACTTGATCCATCAACATGGTCAAGAGATATAGACTTATAAAAAACTTTAACCGAAAGTGTGACGCGGACGCGGACGTAAACGTACACGTAAACGTAAACGGGGACGACCGAGGTGACTACAATAGCTCTATGCACTTCGTGCAGGCGAGCTAAAAAAGACAATGGTGAAAGAAATGACGCACGAGTTCGCATTACTTCTTGGATCACCCTCGTATTTGTAGTTCTTTCATCTTTGTATACACATAACATTTGAGCCGCCTCGTAGGAAAACCAATGAACAGGTCCAACACAAACCGACCTGTACAAGCACAGAAAAGAGCTAGAAGCTTGAAATTTCAGATTTAAGTAGAAGAGGAATTGTACTATTGGTGTAGCGAAAACAAAGGCACTGATCAGCTTTGGGGTTACCGCGAAGCTGATCTGCGTCTTTGTTTTCGCCTATGCAGATTGTTGGTTTTCCCATGAGACGGCTCATTTCTATATTCTGTCAAGTCATAAGAGAACAACCATGTCTAGGTGTATGAACCAATAATACTACAGTCCAGTAATTCATTACTTTAACTTTAACAGAGATATAGTCAGATTTTTTTTTTCAATTATTGATTGACAATGACAAAATTGACTATTCCATTTAAAAATAGGTAGTTCTTGCTTGGGTTGTGACTTTAGACCCACTTGTTATTGTTGAAACGATCAGTGTCAATTTAACCTCATACACTGAAAATAATAGGTAAACACATACTGTCACAGAAAATCATATTGCACTTTTTGTGTATGATCGTATTGAAAAATTCCCTTAGTATATGCCTGGTGTGACGAGATAGCCTCCCTTGGAAATATGCAAAATTCAAAAAAAAAACTCAAAACTTTGTGAATCAAGTAAGTGTTGGGTATATAGTGCAGTAAACCACCCTTTGTGGGTGAGCATGCTCTTCCACCGACGGGGTTTGCTGTGGCTTGTTGGCTGCTTGTTACATCAAGTAAACAATCTTGAAGTACGACTTCCTTTTTTCAAATGTTAATTCCGATACATGTACAGTATATCAAATGTGGCAGGTCTACCGTTTATATTAATAATCAATGTCACCAATGTCAGTTGATGTACATGTATTTAGTTGTGTAACAGGCTGAACATGTGGCTTGATAAGTTAGGGCGGTGGACAGAGTCTGATGGTCATGTTGGTTCTGACATAGCAGCATTATCAAATAAAACATCATGAATCAGCACACAGAGGTCATCCTGGTCAGGAAACCTTTTTTCTTTGGCCCATGACAATTGGGGACTGATGTGCATCCATGAAGCAAAATGGGACATAATAAAATGGGACAGCCTCATCATTTGTAACCTGCAGACTTGAAGACAAGCCTATTAACAGAAACAGAATGAAGAAAGTGAACTGAAAAATTGCTATTGACCAGAAATTCACATCACTTACAGACGTTATAGTCATGTTCATTGAAGTATCAGTCACTCGCCGCATGAATTACCTTATATTTGTTTATATCTGATAAAAATTTATCCCAAATATAATGAAAGGTATGTATATGAGGGTATCTTCGAAATTCTGTGTAGTTAATGTTTAGACATAAAGTACAGCTCTCTCCTAAATCTCTGGTTCAATACAGTTCTTCCACAAATACAATGAAATATATGCTCTACTCCATACAAAATTGAGAAATCTGTCACTTTTGTATTCCTTCAATAGAACTGCTGAGGTAGCATTTTCATCCAGACAAAAATGCCTTTCTAATTTTGATGTAGTAGTACACAAAGCTCAAATTGAAACACAGTCCTTTTATACAGGAAAAACCAGACGGACAGTAGCTGTTTAATATGTCAAATAACAGAAGTAGACATGACTTTGGACACATGTTGCATAAGACGTGTTGTGCGTGATTATTTCAAATACCAATGACACACACACACACACACAAACTATGCTCATACCTAAGTTCACATTCAAAAAATAAAATGTATTTCTTAAATTGGAAATGCTATGGATGTCATACAGTTTATAGACTGGTAAAGAGAAAACGGCCACCTTACAGACACACGACGTTGAAACAACGCTGAATCAATTTGATTCACTAAATCAACATTTGCACAAAATGTTGAAACTGTAGAATCAACATAAGGTCTGAGCTGGCATCGTTGAAATAATGTTAAATTAATGTTGATTCGGTCAACCTTTAAACATTGTTGAATCAATTTGATTCACTGAATCAACATTGATTCTGAATCAACATTGATTCTACAACATTGTTTCAAAGTTGATTGAATCAAAATTGTTTCATAATTGTGTGTCTGCTGTGTTGCTTCCACTCAAACACAGTATAACTTTATGAGAGTGATATAGTGGTCGGGGTTTGAAACCTGATTGTCTCAGTACTTTATTGTCTTGATCCTTGGTTAATCTTATGTTAACATTGCTGATAGTCCAGACCTTAACCATGACCTGTTGTGCAGTCGAGTGATTTAGTGGGTATGAACGCTCCGCCATTTTTGCTTAAAATCTAGGCAAAGAAATGATTTACTGGCACACGTATAAGCGTTTTTGGCTTGGTTGGATGGTTATATTTCAAGCACTTGTAGGATGTCATGGCATCCTCATTTTGAGTAAAAGTCCCATAAAATGGAGGCAACGTCTCGACATGACCTTATCTGTTGACTGGGACGTAAAGCATCAATTCAAACAAATAAATAAACATGTATTTGTTCCGTTGATATAAAAATTGAATTCCATAAAAGAAGCACATCACAAACAAATAAAGCACAGGTTATGCCATGGTGTTTCTAGGGCAAAGACTCAACCAAGCAAATGGGTGAAGACACCTGATGACTAACAACGCCACTGGACATTAGAGCATAAGGAAACCAACAATCAGTTTGAACCCTGGTATGCACAGGCACAGACCGCAAAGTTCAGTTCTGGCCCTTGCCATGCTGAATTTCTAATCAAAATTTGGGGTATGCATATAATTAAATCTAGAAACAATGCGCTATTCGTAAATAATTCCCCGTCTCATGGCACTTATACATGTACGTTTAGTCACGTAGTGGTCTATTTGAATATTTAAAATTGCTTTGCAGTGGCCATGCACTGTATCAGTTAAGTTATGTGGAATATTATCAATGTTCAAACTATCTGCTTTCATTTTTTCCAAATTTCTATATAGTCAAAAGTACAATCAGCTTTTTGTTTATCGACTGGCCATCTTGAGTAAACATAACAACAGCATATATAATCGTTCAAAGACAGTCTTTTCCCTTTATTTCCTTTCCAATTATTGTTTATGCAATTTATGTTAGTAGCAATGCAAATTAAACCATATACTGACTATTGCACAACAAAGAAGTGTTTTAATATGTCTGTAGCAGACCAGTATCATAAAATGTTGATCTACCGTCTGGGTAGTTCTGTATCGGCCGTCTGTAATTTCACTTATCATATGACATTCGCCTGTCTGTACTTTGATGTATTGTTTTTGTCGCCAAACGACAGAATAAAACCATAAATGCACTGTAAAAGTTGATTATCAATGATCCTTCAGATGGAGATTGAAACCAGAGGACCATTGGTCCTGAGAACGCTCACCTGAAGCCTGATCTTGGAGTATTAAGTCATAATGAAATGACCTTAACCTTGAATACTCACACACCTTTATTGACTTCATTAGTTGTCTGCATCTGCAAAGTTTCAGGTCTCAGGCTGCAATAGTTTCCAAACCCAGTGATTTCTGAGAAAACCATAATTTTAATTTTGATATTTAAATGACCTTGGGCCAAGGTCAAGACATGACCTTGGCCTTTATTAATTACTTACCTTCATTGACTCCATTAGTTGTCTGCATCTAGCAACTTTCAGGCCTCAGGCTGCAACAGTTTGTTTTCGCCTTTTCCCATGTGAAAGCCTATGTTTCCAAAATTGACCTTGCCGTAAAATAGATCAAGGTCATCATAGGGTCATCATTTCAACAAACTATGATGGGCTGGAGTCCCAAATGCTACATACCAAGTTTCATGAAAATTGGCCTGCCGGTTCTGGAGAAGAAGATTTTTGAAAGGTTTTTACCATATATGGGCGTGGCGGCCATCTTGGTCATGTGACCTGGATTTCGCGATCAAACTTTCGTCTCCCCTATCCATGGATGCTCCACATAAAATTTCACTTTGATTTGCCAAGCAGTTTCAGAGAAGAAGATCTTTGAAAAGTGTGTATGGACAACAGACTGGCCAAGGTCAAGAGATGACCTTGACTTATATTAATCACATACCTTCATCTACTCCATTAGTTGTTTGCATCTACCACTTTTCAGGCCTCAGGCTGCAATAGTTTTCAAAAAATCCATAGTTTTCACTTCTTCCTATGTAAAAGCCTATGTTTCAAAATTTGACCTTGCCATAAAATAGGTCAAGGTCATCCAAGGGTCATCATTTTATCAAACTATGATGGGCTGAGGTCCCAAATGCTACATACCAAGTTTCATGCAAATCGGCCCACCGGTTCTGGAGAAGAAGATTTTTGAGTGGTTTCAACCATATATGGGCGTGGCGGCCATCTTGGTCATGTGACCTGGATTTCGCGATCAAACTTTCGTCTCCCCTACCCATGGATGCTCCACATAAAATTTCACTTTGATTGGCCTCGCAATTTCAGAAAACAAGATCTTTGAAAACTGTGTATGGACAAAGACTGGCCAAGGTCAAGAGATGACCTTGACTTATATTAATCACATACCTTCATCTACTCCATTAGTTGTTTGCATCTACCACTTTTCAGGCCTCAGGCTGCAATAGTTTTCAAAAAATCCATAGTTTTCACTTTTTCCTATGTAAAAGCCTATGTTTCCAAATTTGACCTTGCCGTAAAATAGGTCAAGGTCATCCAAGGGTCATCATTTTATCAAACTATGATGGGCTGAGGTCTTCAATGCTACATACCAAGTTTCGTGGAAATCGGCCAGCCGGTTCTGGAGAAGAAGATTTTTGAGTGGTTTTTACCATATATGGGCGTGGCGGCCATCTTGGTCATGTGACCTGGATTTCGCGATCAAACTTTCGTCTCCCCTACCCATGGATGCTCCACATAAAATTTCACTTTGATTGGCCAAGCAGTTTCAGAGAAGAAGATCTTTGAAAAGTGTGTATGGACAACAGACTGGCCAAGGTCAAGAGATGACCTTGACCTATATTAATCACAATCCTTCATCTACTCCATTAGTTGTTTGCATCTACCACTTTTCAGGCCTCAGGCTGCAATAGTTTTCAAAAAATCCATAGTTTTCACTTTTTCCCATGTAAAAGCCTATGTTTCCAAATTTGACCTTGCCGTAAAATAGGTCAAGGTCATCCAAGGGTCATCATTTTATCAAACTATGATGGGCTGAAGTCCCCGATGCTACATACCAAGTTTCGTGGAAATTGGCCCACCGGTTCTGGAGAAGAAGATTTTTGAAGGGTTTTTACCATATATGGGCGTGGCGGCCATCTTGGTCATGTGACCTGGATTTCGCGATCAAACTTGAAATGCCACTACCCAAGGAGGCTCCACATAAAATTTCAACTAGTTCGGCCAAGCGGTCTCAGAGAAGAAGATCTTTGAAATTGTGGACGCCGACGGACGGACGGACGGACGGACGGACGCCGGATCATGGCCATCCTATAAGCTCACCTTGTGAGCCTTCGGCTCAGGTGAGCTAAAAATATAAGCCCCATTAAGATCATGAATAGTTTAGGTATTCTGTGAAAAATACAGCAAAATAACTTACCCGCCAAAACGCATGCGCTGACATAAACATCTGGAATTTGTCAAACCAGTTTGAATTTGACGAGCCGTATGTACGGTGTGGTGAAGGAAGCCATATAATGCATTGCATAGCCCAAAAATATTTAGAATATCTTTGCAAAAATATGAATTTCAATAGGATGCTTTAGTGGGTAAAAACCTATTACTCTAGGATACCCGTTTACATAAAAGCAGCTTATTTTGACCACATAAGCTTACTCTATTGTCACCAGCTTTACATGAAACGGAACTTTACTTTCATTCACTACAGTAACTACTCCCCTACTGCGCTATCAACCAACCAGAAATGTTTGAAATTTTTCTAATGCTACTGCGCTATTAACCAACCTGAAATGTTTTTGAAACCAGGTTGGCCAGGTGGCTCAATCATTAGGGTAACTGGTCATTTCGTTCCATAACCATTTCAGCCACTGACAATTTTGGCCCATAAATATATAACCAATGTCATGTACAGTTCAACCTCATTATAACGCACCTCACTATAGTGCGGTTTTCAATATAACACGGCCATGTCATGACTTCCAAATTAATTATTTTGTTATATACCTATTGTAAATAACCTCATTATAACACGGTTCACTTATAACAGGGTCTGTTTCCATGGACCCCAAAGATAGCGTTATAATGAGGTTGACCTGTATTTGTAATCCGTTAGATGTTTGTTATTTGTATGATATAATAGATAAATAAATTAAGAGTTACAGTCCCTTTCACTCGAGTTTGCCGTTTGAGCATTCAGGTCAATCAAGTTTGTTCACTCAAGTTTGCTGTTTGTTTGTAAATCAGGTAACTTTTTATTCTATTTTAGAACTGACAAAGTGTCCCAGGTGCCAGGTGTTCTTAAAATCTATGCAGCATTTATCTTAAGGTAATGATGTCACCTCTTATGATTGTTTGGTTAAAGCACATTTTCATTTCAAAATTCTTTGCACAACATATACAATGCATATTTAGAACACACATTTGAAACAGGATAGAGACAAAAGCAGAATTTTATCAATTTAAACAGTTACCTGATCGGTATCTACATGGCAAAAATTCCACATAGTAAGTTAAAAATTTCACTTGAGTTTGTCGTTTTAAAGGTCCTTTAGTTTGAAACTGTCACTCAAATCAGCAGATCAATCAATCCAGAGGTCTTTGTGGACAACATGAAAAGAAATTCAGATCTTCAGAACACATGGTCTTCTTGTGTGATGCAAATGCTCAAACGGCAAACTTGAATGAAAGGGGCTGTAATATCATTTAGTTATTTTCTTATTGTAAACTTTTGCATGTTAAAAAAAATGCTATTTTTGCTATTTAGGGTCTTGTGGAACCAAACGTTTGGATTTTTAAAACTATTTTAAATAATATCAGGGCTTCTTTTGGAGATTTCAATAAATTAATCATAAATAAAAAGCGCTAAGTTATTTTAAAAATAGTGAAATAGCCATCCCCTTTGCACCAATGAAAAGTTTTGACATCTATGCTGTCTACTCCATACGACTAAGGATGTTCTATACCTGGAGTTCGTGCTTCATTATCAGCTTATTTAGCACATTTAGTCACATGCTGTGAGTGCAATACAAGTCAACCGAAAACATCTAATCTGAAGGGTTATTATCATCTAATTAACAATCCCTTTGAACACCATGTCTGACACTGCCTCCAACAGTGAAAATTGATAATTTTATAACAGAAAACTACAGTCTAAATGTGCACTTGTCACAGCACAATGACACTTGCAATAAATTATGCGCAGTTGATTACCATTGAAAGTAGATAAATAGCTCTACAAGATAATTAAAAAATTATTGCCAAACAGGTGCTAGTAATCTCTGAATCGCTGAAATAGTTTAATTGTTTATTTAAAATTTTATTTGTACATATCATCAAATTTATTTAATTCCTAATTAACTACATGTTCCCAAGGCTTCCTAAATTTTCACACCATATGCTTAAAAAGAGAATTTTCTCAGCTTTCATGTAAGCCAAGCAGCATAATGTCCAAAATTATCTGAAAGTGTGTTTTAAAGGGTCATAAAGAAGTACTAGGGCCCTAGGGTATGCTAAGTGTGTTCCTATGAGAGTGATTCTAAAGAGCACTACAATAAGTCTTCATTTCAAAGTTCAGTACGCTTCCTTTGCGTCTTATTTTTTTTTTTTTCATCAGCAGCTTACGCAACTGGGAATAGATCTAACTGTATTCATTTAAATATAAAATAAGTTCGATGTCACATCGCTTTATTTTGAAACTAACCGGTCTTGGAAAATTGAACAGCCAAGACAACAATTGCATTGAAATGTGAAGTTTATCCTCATTCTTATTCAATATGTTGTCAAATTAACATGTAAAACTTTTTTTTAAATTCAAAGACTTTTGTATACGTTGAATTATTGTATATGTTGTTGTTTAAACACATGTAGAAAGAAACTGTGTGTTATCAAAATGTCAATTTTTGTCAGCCATTGTTGTCAATGCTAGAAAATCACATCAAATATGTCTATTTTACCACAAAAGTTAGATGGTAAATCAGAATATTTGGACAGCTTTTTCATCACTCACCATTTCTGTAGTAGTTAGAAGACCAGGCTTAGCATGCTGTTTATGCTCTACTAACCGGTCTACTGCTGTGTGTGTACTTCGCGTTGTGTTTTGATTATTGAATTGTTTTGCGACTTCCCGTCAAACTACAGACAGATGGACGAACATTCAGGTAGCTACGGACTGACGGAAAGTGCTAGGTTTGTGTAAGATACTGGGTTCGAATCTCTGGATTTGAGGCCTTTGGGAAACGAGGGTGGTTGTAAAGTATGAGAAAGGTTCTTGGTTTAAAACGAACATGGATTTATTTACAAATGACATGATATTAAATGCTAAATAGACTTTGAATAGGTTTTACACCGTAAACAAAGATATGATAAATTGACTTTGCAAAGGTTTTGGGAACTGGAAGACTGTATTGCTTCAGTTCAATCATTATTGTCATTTCGTTTAAAACAATGGTGCTGTACGCCATTTTAATACTTTGCCATTTGATCAGAAACCTTATTGGTTAATCAAATGTTTAGAAGGACCAGCATATTTATACACCACTAGTATTCTTCAAAGTTAACCACCAGTGAATGTAATAAGTATGAAGCAGGCTTTGTATAAAAAGTATGAACTGCCACAGAGCAGCCACGAAGTAGCTTTTAAGAACAGAGTATTACTTGAGGGTGAAACTGTTGTGAAATATGGCTGGGATTTAAACACTTAGCTATTAAAGCATAACCAGACCAATTATTAGAATCATTAGAACCCCTCATTATCAACCAATTTATACAAGGCTTAGGCATAAAAGGCTGGTCAGATCATGTATTGTTTCATTGTCTTCAATCATTACAAGAGGCCATTGACACAGCTACAGTGTATAGAAAGAAAAACATTCAGTGATTGCGATACATGTAAGCAAAATAAGAAGCAATTTACTGCATTATAACTCAGATAATTCACATTTTAAGCTGACCAAACATACAAATAAGAATCAAAGATTCAAACCTTATCCTGTCAGTAAGTGTAATACCATCAAACAGAAATGTAAAAACAAAATGTCATTGTCATTGACAGATGTTCTTTTGGAACATACTCAGTTAAGGACATCAGTTTCTTTTGAGGATCACTTTACTTGGGATCTTGTTGATGTTGTTGTTGAGATTCCTGACCCAAATAAGTATATAGAAATCTCAACACGACAACAACTGTCAGGGGTACAAACCATTTTACCAGCACACTTTGACCTGTCTCAACAAAGCCCTCAGGGAGGTACTGATGATTTTTCACTTTCAGTTGAAAGTGACGTGTAATTGAATTGTCAGGCAAATGTGAAAATATGAGACACACACATTCTGATCCTCACATCATTCAGTCACCTTGTTTATTCAAGGTTGTCTGCAAGGCTGTGAGAAAACAGAAGCACAATGCTTATGACAATTCAAGGGGTGATTACTATCCAAATATCTTGTCATATGTCCATGTGTCAAGAGCTGGTCAGACATTTGGTTATATGATCAGATGTTGGAAGAGAGATTTTCCAGACTAAGTGTTTATTCATATGTGGTCATATGGTTAGTAACACTGCTGTTTTCAAAATTTGCTGGCATTTTGTAAAACCGCATGTATTACTTTCCATTTTGTAAAACTGCATGTATTCTTTCCAATTTGTAAAACTGCATGTCTTACTTTGAATTTTGTAAAACTGTATGTTTAACTGTCCATTCTGAAACTTTGACCACATAATTTTGTGATTTTGTCCATGTGATATGAATAGTTTACACTTATTTCATCAAATCACTGATCATGTATTTGCTTGTTTAATCATGTTTCTACAGTTAGAATTTGTTTATAGATAAGTAAAATTTTCCTTTTTAAAATTTTAAAAACAACAATGGAAGAATGTGGTAGAAACATGTTTTATGAAAGCTGAAACTTGTACTTATTGAGAAATTAGTTATTTCCCTTGGATTTAATGCAAACTTGATTAAATTCTTTATTTGCATACATTTAGCAATGCTTATTTTATTGGACATCATGTAAAATTGTCATAGTGTATATATCTTTTAGACTATAGAATTCAGTAAATTAGATATTGAACAACATTCAACTCAAACACACTTTATAACAAAAGTATTTGTATCATACACTAATGTATTGGTTTGGAGCCTTCATTGGCACAACCATATGTAGCTTTATGTGTTGCCCCAGAAGAATGGCTTTTTTGTTCCCATGGGACAGCTAGGGCATTCTTCTGAGATGAATAACTCTTGTTTCCAAAAAAAATACCTAGTTATTCTTCTTCCATCCTCATGTTACTTTGTAATTTTTAGCATTTAAGATGCGAAGTTTCTACACATTCTTATTCAATATATTGTCAAATTAACATGTAAAACTCTTTTAAATTCCAAGACTTTTGTATATGGTGTTAAGCATATGCAACGTCAATTTATCATATTCCAAGACTTTTGTATATTAGTGCGGTACATGAATCCTGTACGACGCTTAAATCGAACGAAAAATGCACCTTTGTAGGGAAAGGTTGAAATTAGTCTCAAATTAAAGCTTATCATCTCTTCTTTCATTTGCCGGTTGTCGTAGTGTCCGGAAAGTGTAGCGTCATATTGTAAAATAGGGAGATAACTCTGTACTAAAATCTTATATAATGCAATATTCTAAAGGGTGCATAATGCTAAATCGTCCATATCTCCACTGTTAGTTATCCTAGATGACTAAACTTGGTCTCATTCTAAAGCGTAGACATCCCCCTTTCATCTACAGGTAAGTTATGCAAATTATCTAATTTGCATATTCAAGAATATTGATAAAATCATTAAAAATGTCATGACAAAGCATGTTTCAATATCATTTAAAATAAAAAGTAAATCAATTAAGACCAAAATCACCATTGTGGCGAATTTTGATTGCACCGGTAGATCTTATATAATTTGACAAGTTCTATCGTGCTATGGACCTGTAGGAAAATCGTCTCATTTGCATATGTATGAATATTAGTAAAATCCGAGATCATGCAAAAATTGAGGGACTATACTTACAAAAACACATGTACCTGGGTTGTTGTTAGACATAGGGTTTTGAAAGTTATTTTCCAATGAATGCTCAGACAATGAACTTTTGCACAAATAGTCAGTTATACAATCATGAGATTTTAGTTTCATGAATATTAATGAAAACGTCAAAATGCAGAAAAAGGCGGAAAAAACTAAGCAGAATACTTACAAAAATGACTTGCACCTCGGCCAGAAATAGCAACAGAGTGCTAAAAAGCATGTCAAATTAAAGATTATTGTCCCTCCTATATGTTATTTCTTATTGCCGTATCCGGAATGTGTACCGTTATATCGTTAATTGGGGAGATAACTCTATACCATAACACTTAGAAATACATGTACAATATTTTGTATGTATTTTTTCGCTTTGAGTGCAAAATACTAAATCAATATTATTGCCACTGCTAGTAATCCCAGACCACTAACCTGGTCTCAGTTTAGAGCTTAAATATAGTTTTTTTTTTCATCTGGTTAATGCAACTAATCTAATGCATATTCATGGAACATCAATAAAATATCTATAATGAAAGAAAAGCATTCAAACCCCAAATATTTTAGACCCAAAACATTATTGTGGCACATTGCTTTTGTACCAGTGATACCATTTGAAACATTTGCTAATAACATGGACCTGAATAAGATTATCTTATATTTTATCTTACGATTATTTATGTTTTCCTGCTTCCAAAGGGTCTGACAATTATTTTTATTTGCTATTACTGGAGCTGGTGTTGTGCCGTGCGGCGGCCCTAAAAATCTCCCCGTACATCTGCTGATTATATTTTTCTTTTGATCCTTTGGGATCAGTGAAAATATTTGGAGTATTTCAAATACAGTGTATATTGTACGTTAAGAATCATCTTCTTAACAGTATTTTGATTATTTGGCCCCTTTGGGAATATGAGTCTTTGATTTAGACGACACAAATGTAAATTCTTGAAATTGCAGCAAAATGTCTGGCTTTCGCTGCCAGTTTTGTAAAGGGTCACTGATGAAGGTTCATTACCCAAAATTGTACAATATGACCCATCTTCTCACTTTGAATGTTTTCCTGCTTCCAAAGGGTCTAACAATAATTATTATTTTTATTATCTTATTTACATATCCATTAATATTTATCAAAACGTCGACTAATCAGGGAATGTAATGGAATATCTGTCACTAAAGAGATTGGGCTGGTATATGGATATAAAATCTACCTTATAACTGTAGATCGATTCCTCGCATATATCAAATTGTTATTGTTCAGAGTGACCACCAAAATGCAAAAAGTATGTCCCTGGTAGCGAAACGTTGGAATGACATATTATTACAAAATTTCCATTATTTTCTACCCATAATATAATTCATTTGAACGGTGTGAACCTACTAAATTGCTAATTCTCCATTAACAATTGACAAAGTTACTAAGATTGGTATTATATTAATACTTGGAATTGACAATTTTACCTGGGCTGTACACAAACTTAGAACACTGAAAATAGTATCAAATACATGCTATGGTAATATATAAGACTTACCTGATTTTCAATTTCATGAATATTAATGAAAAATAGAAATTGGTGATAATAAACTTGAAAATTAAATGGGTATACCTACAAGATGACATGTATCTCAGCAACCAAAAGGTCTGATGTACTAAAATAGTATGTGTAAAATATTACATAGACAATATGATACACCCTGCACTATAAAATATATGTCATATGACTTTCGTTTCATGACTATGAATAAAATATTGAGAAATCGGAGAAATATTGCAGAAAAAATAAGGGGTATACCTATAAAACCAAACGTATCTTAGCTAGTAATAACCCTAGAGAATTAGACTTTGCATTTGATAATAGCTACGACAATGCACTATACACATTTAATCTTATTAATGATCATATGAATGTTTGCTTCATGAATTTTCATGAAAACCACAAAAATATGTGAAAAATCGAGGAAAATTGAAGGGGTATACCAACAAAATCATCTGTTTGTCAGTTGTAAACATCCATATATTATTCAAAATTGCATCAAATAATTTCTACGACTACTAATCTTTGCCATATGGCCAGTTTTACAATATTAATTGGTTAAAAACAAATGTACAAATGATTTTGTTTGAGCACAACCTTATTTTTTTCTGTTATGTTAACATTCTCTGATGTTTTACGCATCATTCACTTAATGTTATCTAAAGTGGTTAATATATCATACTGCAGGGCAATAGTGCATCACATTAGAAATCCTTTGGTACCATTTACAACACTCTAAGTTTTTTGCTACTTGAGATATAAGCGATTTCGTTGGTATAGTCCCTCTGTTTTTGGTGATGTTTTCTTCAATATCTAATGTTCCAATTAATATTCGAACAAAAATACTCAGATGATTTATATATCTTATAACATGGATATAGAACATTGATCTAGCAATCAATTTGTACCATTTTCAAACGCTTAGACATTTGGTAGCTGAGATATTTGTGATTTTGTTGGCATACACCCTTCATTTTTCTGCGTTTTTTCTCTATCTATTTTGTTTTCGTTAATGTTTGAACTATAAAAAAGTCAAAAAGCTTACATATCTTATTACATGATTATAGGGCATTGTCCTAGCAAGTACTTGGTACCATTTTCATCACTCTATAGCGTTCGGTAGCTGGGATATAAGCGATTTGGTTGGTATACCCTCTTCATTTTTCTGTGATTTTTCTTTAATATCTATATTTCATATTCAAATAAAACAACAAGAATTTCAGCTTATCAATATATCTTATTACATGGTTATAGAAAAATGTCATAGCAATCATTTGGTACCATTCACAAAAATCTAAGGTTTTACTAGCTGAAATATAATCGATTTTGTTGATATACCCCTTCATTTTTCAGTGATTTTTCTCAACACTCTTAAGTTTTATTAACAATTGAACAATACGTTAGTCAGCCGATTTATATTTCTTAGTATTTGGTTATAGTCAAGTGTCCTAGCAAACAATTTATTCAAATTTCAGCTCTCTGGGTATATCAGTAGACAAGATGGGTGTGGTAATATAGGTATACCCCCTTCATTTTTCTCCAATGTCAACAGATTTGATTAAAACAAAAATTAAATGACTAAGATATTGTAGAATAAAGTTATATAATTTTGCTATAGCAATCGTTTGATACCAATTTCAGCACTTTAGGGTTTTTGGTTGCTGAGAAACAAGTCATTTTGTAGATATTCCCGTTTATTTTATTTTATTTTTTCTCTCCAATTTCAAGTTTTCATTAATATTCATGAAAAAGAAAATCAGGTTAGTTTTATATCAGACATGAGGGTGATCTATCATTGTCTTAGCATTCACTTGATACCACTTTCAATGTTCTATGTTTATAAACAGCTCAGATTCGAGTGACTCTGTAACTATTCCCTTATATTGTACCGATTTTCTTATGTTTTATTAATTTCATGAATATGCAAAACCAATGATTTGAATAATAATATGTATTTATGTAAAAGTTTTATGCCCATGTATTACTATTGGAAAAAATGATAATCTTCTAGAGAATAATGTTGATGGTATATGAGTAAGTACACCCCTATTATTTATGATCACATTCGGTGTGGGTTGAGAAACTATAACATTTACATCATATAAATGTGTTCAGTGTTGAAGGTAACACATTTGGGCATTCTGATATTCTTCTGGCAAAACTGGCCGCCATAAAAATGTGTCTAAGAGTGCAAGGTAGATCATATTACCCGCCCCAAAGTATTCAATGGCAAAATATTTTCCCCTAGTTTTTCCTGATTTTCTAAATTTTCATTAATATTCATGAAAATGCTAATAATATAATTTTCATTTAGGTACATGACATCAACAATTTTGTCAAATGGTATTATTGGTGCAATAACAATGTGTCATAGTAATTGTGTATATATGAAATAAGTTTATTTATTGTTTTTATGATTTATACTGTCATTTTGATGAATTAATTAAAATTCATGAATATGCAAATTAGATAATTTACATTTTTCTATCATACGATATCAGAAATATGTCTCCGCTTTAAAATGAGACCAAGTTCTGTGATCTATGATAAAAAACAGCTGAGATATGGCCCGTTTTCCTTGTGTACCCCCCATTATCTGTTCACTAAAATGTGCGTGTTTTTAAAGGGGGATGCCGTACTTCAAATGGATATAACTCAATAAATAAAAATTGTACAGAAACGTAGTTTGTATGGCTGAAAAGCTTATGAAATTATCTATACGACCTAAGAAAATTCGCTTCAAAACTGTGTATATGAAATGCGCAAATTAAATTGAAAATATTCATTTACAACGATTTTATGGGTATATTACGTAATATTACGTAATAACATCGTCTTGGCGTTCAAGGAACCTAAACAGCAACCAATCGCCGCGAAATACATGTTTGTATTACATAATATGGAAATGCACGTTGTTCCAAAAATAATTCTGTGACTTTTTCTAACGGAAACAACTGTCTGTCGAAACTTGCTTTGTTATAGTAGGGAGTTACCTCCCCTTTTTCTAATATGACGCTACACTTTTGGAAAGCTACGACAACCGGGAATCAATAGCAGGGGTAATAAGCTTTCATTTGAGACCAAGTTTGTCCTTTCCCCTTATGGGTGCATTTTATCGCCAAGTTTCAGTTTCATGTACCGTACTATATGGTGTAAAACCTATGCAACGTCAATTTATCATTTAATATCAGGCCAACCTTAAAAAATAGTTGGTTTGCTGTTTACCTACCCAGAATTTTTTTTGTTGTTCGAACTGAACCCAAGCATATCTGGGAAGTGTATCTTCAGATAGGGTGTAAGTAGCATAGTCGAAGAAGTCAAACCACATATTCGTTTTAGAGATTCGTCTTATGGTGTTTCTGATTTACTGACTGCGGGTTTTTTTCCTTCAACTATCTTGTTAACATTAACAGAAAAAGTGGCCTCGCAGCGGCCATGCTTGAGAGGGGATGTCCCAGATGGGTTTACACTTTTTACATTCAATAAAGTGTACTACATCAGAATTCTCGATGTCCGGTCTACCTGATATCGGATTAAGAAACGCTTAATAAAACTGCATTTGAAATGAAAGCAGTTGGCTGATACGGATCAACCAAATGAACGACACAAACTACTTAAGAAATTTCGAAAACGTCAAACCAAGAATATTCCTCATATCTTATCTTACACAAACCTAGCATTTTCCGTCAGTCCGTAGCTACCTGAACGTTTGTCCTTCTGTTTGTAGTTTTACGGGAAGTCGCAAAACAATTCATTTATAAAACACAACGCGAAGTACACATACACAGCAGTAGACCGGTTAGTAGAGCATAAACAGCATGCTAAGGGTGGGGTATGAAAGACCCTGCCGAGCCGAGCTGGGAGAAAGACCCTGCCGAGCCAGAATTTTTACTTATTATTGATTAAAGCTGGATATCTTCATGGCAAATAATATACAGAATGATAATTTATAGCATTTGAAATGATTTGATATGATTGGAAACCTTTTACAAATTTATTGGAATTGATAGAAAAGCTCAGCTTTTGTACCAGTCGAATAGAAAAATGCCATCAAATTTTGTTTTAAAATTAACCATCTGAATCTGAATCTGAATAGTTTACTGGTGACACGCCAAATGACAATATTTCACCAGGGGGTTCGGATGGGGGAGAAATTAGTCCCTTGAACGCATGAGTGAAGCGAACTTGGACACACAGTCATCAGACATTTCAGCAGAGGAGATAAGTGAATCAGGGAGGTCATTCCAGTCCCTGATAGTCTGTGGAAAGAAACTACTTTTGTACGCATCTTTGCTAGCTGAAGGTATCTGAAAAGCCAAAGAGTGTTGATTTCTACAATGCCTATTCTTTGGGATAAGGTCATCTGTGGGTATTCTGGCTTTACCCTTTAGACCTTTGTATAGCAATATAAGTCTACTATCCTTCCTCCTTTTCTTAAGAGATTCCCATTTCAGTTGACCTAAAATGCCAGTCATGCTCCCAGTTTCAAAAACATAATTTCCCGTCACAAACCTTGCCGCATGATTTTGGACCTTTTCCAGTTCTTCCTGGAGGCCATGAGTGTGAGGGTCCCAAACCGAGCTTCCATATTCCAAGACTGGCCGCACCAGTCCTTTATAAGCTGCTTCTTTCACATCTGGGGGACAAGAATACAAATTTCTCCTCAAGAATCCAAGAGTTCTGTTAGCCTTTGTACAAACATTGGAAATATGAGTATTCCATTTCAAATCATTTGTGATAGTTACACCCAGGTATTGTATGCTTTCAACGTTTTCCAGTACGGTGCCCTCAAGGGTGTAGTTAGCCTGTACCTTACTAGACCGTTTATTTGTCAGCTGCATCATGTTGCATTTGACGGGTTGAAATCTCATTCCCCATTTCCTAGCCCAACTGCCTAAACGATCAATGTCTCTCTGAAGTTTCAATGTATCCTCTTCATTCTTGATTTCACGATAGCAAACACAATCATCAGCAAAGAGTCTTATTTCAGACTCAATGTCTGCTGAGATGTCATTTATATACAAGGAAAACAGCAAGGGGCCGAGAACGGTGCCCTGAGGGACACCCGACACAACTGGAGCCCAATCCGATTTAATACCATTAACCACTACCCTTTGTTGTCTGAAACAAAGGAAAGCATTTATCCAATTCAGTGTTGTTCCACCTATTCCATAGCTAAACTATTTGCTTTTACAGGGTTCGCGCTAGGAAATATTTTTCTTTCGCCATCACTTTCGCCATTTGAGATTTTTTTTCGCCATTTTCTTGAAGTTTGAGCCAAATCTTGGCCATTTTTTCGCCAAGAGGACAAATCTCACTCAGCTCCTTGCTCACTTAATCCCCCAAATATTTTGTTTTCCCTTTTTAACTTGGTCTCTCCAGTTCCCTAAAAATACATATTGCCCTTCTCACCCAAGTCCCATACATGCTACATGTACTAACTTAGTAGTTATATTTCAACAGTAGATCCAGGTAATGTAATTATGAATTTCCAACTGATTTGAAGGGCAGGTGTAGACTGAGATCCCTATACATATAGTTTGGGAAAATATGTTTTATAAAGCTTGTTCTTGTATTTGTAAACAAGGGGAAGAACTACTAAAATTATTAGTTTATGCTTGTACAAAATCAAGAAACAAACTTTTAAGATTAGTAGACAGATTGAAATATTAAAATTCATATACTTTAATAGAAAAAAAATAAATGACACTCTACAAAATCAAGAGTTAAAGCTATAAAATAAATGCATGTGTAAAGTTGAGTTGCTGATTCTAAAAAGAATCTGTTTCATTTTTAAATGGTATATATTGACATTTCCCCCTCATCTGCACTCAAACATTATTTCAACACTAACACGCTGGTGACAGTCTACATCGTTACCGGACCACGTGCGCCAAGCGTGTTATGCAGTACACGCCTGAATACACAAGGTCAGAAATAACACCTGTCAACTGAATGCTGTAGCAACACACTGCAACACTTGAATAAACACCGATAAAGAATAGGATTATCTCTATTGTAGGTGCGAATATACAGGTAATCAAATGATGGTTTTCAGTGGAAAACAATGGCTTTTTGGCTGGACAAAGTGGCTCTATATATTCGCCATTTATTTTCGCCAAAGTCAAATTTTAGGAGCCAAAAAATAAAAATCTTCGCAAATGGCGACGATGGCGACCGCTAGCGCGAACCCTGCTTTTAAGAAGTTCATGGGGAGGAGTATCTAAAGCCTTTTCAATATCGAGTATAAAAGTGTCGACCTGGCCTTTTTTGTCTAAGATTTTTGCCCAGTCATTTATCACTGTAGTCAACAGAGTTTCACAGCTATGCCATTTCCTAAATGCGTGTTGCCTGTCCGACAAGAGTTCATGTTTATCAAGATGGGCCATAATATTTGAGCATACAATATGTTCAAGAAGCTTGCAAGGAATGCATGTCAAAGAAACAGGGCGGTAATTGCGGGCAAGTGACCTGTCGCCCTTCTTAAACAGGGGGCAAATATTAGCAAGAGACCATTCTTTAGGAATTTCACCTGTATCAATTGACTGCTGGAAGAGATGGGCGAATACTGGACCTAATTCCATAGCCAGTTCCTTTATGACTCTGGGATGAAGCTCATCAGGCCCTAAGGCTTTAGATGGGTTTAGACCTTTGAGAAGTTTGGTCACCCCTTCCTTTGTGACCAAAATATCATTCATGAATGGGGCAGATCTATCCATATGAGGGACCTGTTTGTATTCACTTTTAGTGAAAACATCCGAGAACTGACCATTAAATTCTTCCGCCTTCTCAAATTCAGATTGTGCAATTCCACTTCCATTTCTCTTTTTCAACGGGGGAATACCTTGGGTATCTTTTTTTCTGACTGTTTATGTACCTGTAAAAATCTATAGGATTAGCCTTAACATCACCTACCAAGTTGTTCACGTAAAGATCATGCTGCTTCCTGATATCAGCTTTGATCTCTTTCCGTAAAGATTCAAATTTAGATTTAAATTTTGCACTACTAGTCTTTTTAGCTTTTGCATGAGTTGCATTTTTTCTGCGAATCTTCCTTCTTATTTCAGGTGTTATCCAAGGGACAGAGGAAACTGAGCGACTAGTTTTTGAGGGGATATGCTTATCTGCCGATTCCTGAATAAACGATGTAATGAGATTGAAATTTTCCTAGACCGACCGAGTATCTGAATAACCGTTGAAGTATCTTTCTTTTGCAAATTTGAGTGTTTCTGCTCTCATAGATTCATAATCACCTTTCTGATAACGATACACTTTTCTCCTAGGTTTCTTTATAGGGGGGATAGCAATTTCCAAAGTGCCATAAACAATGTCATGATCACTAAGCTTGTCTGGGGAATGAATGTCAACAAACTGACCAGGAAGAGAGGTCAAAATTAAGTCCAAAGTATTTCTTTCTCTGGTGGGAAAATTGACCAATTGTTCCAAACCATGGTCATTCATGATATCTACCAAAATCTTACCCTCCGTCTGACTCAATGATGACCCAGATTTGTTGAGTCTGTCCCGCCATACAATATCTCTAAAGTTAAGATCACCTAAAACGTGAATTAAGGGGGGCCTTTATTAATATTTTTGATTTTGTCAAGCTGTTCTCTAAATAAATTGTCAAACTTTTCCAGGGAATTCAATAAGTCATTTCCATTGTCCGATACTGGTAAATGACCATCGACAGGTGGTCGATACCAGCTAGCCACAAAGTGAGTTTTCTTATTTACAAAAAGTTTGACCCAAACTGACTCTGAGTCATTGTCCAATTCTGTGAGGGGCATATGTGGGATGTCCTTGTGCACAAGTAACATGACACCACCACCATTTAAGGTTCTATCTTTTCTGTACACACTGTATGGAAAAGATTCCGGAAATAATTCAGACGTTAATATGGAGCTATCAATTTTTGTCTCCTGAATTGCCAAAATCTGAGATTGGTGAAAACCAATGAAGGCCAACAACTCAAGTTTTTTACCTCTAATACTGTTTATGTTGATACTGGAAAATTTCAGACCACTAATAAAACTGTTTTTGCTAGTCAAGGTTTCAGTGGACTTGGTTTCATGACCTTTTGCAAGTAGGTCAAACCTATTTTCACTTTCCAAGTTAAACTGTTCATTGAAAAAAAAAGAGTCTGAGAAATTGAAAAAGTCACATTTTGGACAAATCCATGTGCAGTTTGAGTTTTGCATCATTTCATACTCTGAGTCTGACATTAAAGAACAGTTATTGTGCAACCACCTTTCACATTTGTCACACTGGACAGCCTTATGGGAATTCAAAACAGCACCACTGCATAGGCTGCACTCAGCTTTGCAGTTTGAACAATACCAAGTATCATTTCCCGACTCAATCTTTTGTAATTCAACCAGACCAAGATTTACGCAAGACGCATGGAAGGGTTTCTCGCAATCTTCACATTTAACTGCTTTCTCGGCCGACTTGCAATACTTCTTGCATTCGCGGCACTGGAACCTGGGGCCTGGGTTCATTTCGATATCTCCAGCCAAAATAATAAGAGTCAACAAGTCACCATGATGAACAATATCTTTTACACCTGTGCTATGTTATCTATTTCAACATATGAAATCATTCATTTTTGGTATTTTGAGTTAAATTGGCGATTACAAGCAGGGCTGGGGTAATCGTAATTTGTAATCGTAATCAGCTGTAATCAATTACAGATTTTGAAGTAATCAGTTGTAATCAGTAATCAGGAAGTAATCAGTTGTAATCAGTAATCAGCCATTTTTCTGATTACAAGTAATTTATTTTAATTGATTACAATTGAAAAAATGGCTTGTAATCATGATTACATTCTGATTACATCTGATTACAATTAGATAGTTTCTGACTGGTTTTATGCTAAATGTTAATGTGCACCAATGCTATACCAATATGGGCAAAATTTATCATCCTTGCCTACTCGTTCATATGAAATTCAGTGAAGTGGGAACTTGGTTTAAAATCTAGAATCGACTTCTAGGAAAATACAATGTAATATGATATTCTAAATTAATAGAATTGAATTCAAATGATACTTTTAGTTAGTTGCTATTGTTTCCACTTAAAATATCAGTGAGAAGCAAACACTTTCGTTCATTAAAGAAACTAATTTAGAAGAGATGTTAGTTGTCATCTCACCAAAGTAATCAAAAGTAATCTGATTACTTTGTCAAAGTAATTGTAATTTAATCAATTATATTCAAAGTCCAAAGTAATCAGTTGTAATCGATTACATTTTTGGTACAAAGTACTCTGTAATTTAATTGATTACATTGCAATGTAATCAACCCCAGCCCTGATTACAAGTCAAAAACCTGGCTTGGCAGGGTCTTTCTCCCAGCTTGGCTAGGCAGGGTCTTTCATACCCCATCCTTGCTAAGCCTGGTCTACTTACTACTACACTTGTACACTCTTGTTGGTGTAACATATTAGAAAATAGCATTGGTAGTGCAATATTGTTTGAAATCTGGTTGACAAGACATATGCCCAATGTTTGAGGCAGCACAATGTTAGGGGACCCGACTGTAATAGCAACCACCAGGTTTTTTTCTAAAACTCAAAATTTTTACAAAATTTTTGGCCTATCTTGTAGGCAGTGATGCATACTTTCACATAACATAACCGTTTATTGGTTAGATGTTGTGTCATTTTCAAATGATCACATCAAAAAGTCGATAATTTCATGTTTTCAAATTCACTGTTTTTGGATTTTGACCAAAATCCAACCCAAGTCATTTTTATGATTCTACATCAACCAGAGGACCAATGGTCCTGTAAACGCTCACCTGAGATCTGCTTCATATACCAATAAACATATTTTAATATTATGGTATTTAACCCCAGTGCAGGGGCAGATGAAGCCCTTGGACCATTTTCTTTTTTCAGAATAATCAATATTCTGTCCATTTGCCAATTTCCTGCTGATTTTCCCCTTCAAATAACATTTTAAAAGCAGATGAGCCCCTGGGGTCCATTTTTTTTTCAGAATCATTAAATTCCAGTCCTACTGCCCATTTCCTGCAAGACTTTCACTTAAAATGACATTTTAAAAGTTTTCCCCATTCAAATGCATTGACGACCTATGTTGACCTTGCCATAAAATAGGTCAAGGTCACCACAGGGTCATGCTTTATATATACATTGTAGTACTTGAGTCATCCATTTTTTTCATGCAAAGTTTCGTTGAAATCGGTTCACCGGTTCTGGAGAAGAAGATATTTTAAGGTTTTTTACCATATATGGGCATGGCGGCCATCTTGGTCATGTGACCTGGATTATTTATATATACATTGGTTCCCACTTCCTAAAGATGCTTCATATAAAATTTGGCTTTGATTGGCCAAGCTGTTTCAGAGAAAAAAAATCTTTGAAAAGTTTGTATGGACGACAGACCGGCCAAGGTCAAGTTGACCTTGACCTAAATTAATCATATACCTTCATCTAATCCATTAGTTGTTTGCATCTACCACATTTCAGATCTCAGGCTGCAATAGTTTTCAAAAAATAGCTAATTTCCACTTATCCCATTATAAGTCTATGGAAACTTAAAGTTACCATAGCAACCAGAGTTCTTATCCGACTGGAATAAAAAACACAAATTATGTAGAGGCTACTGTCAGAAACATGTATACAAAGTACAGGATTCATCCACTTGACAGTTTCTGAGGAGAAGATTTTTGAATTTTTTTTTTCAAAATTTTGCCCTTTGTGGGGCCCCAGCAACCAATCAAAATAAAGGATTAGGACAAAACTTGCAAGAAACGTCAAACACTACTCAATAAACATTTCTGCAAAAACAAAATTCAAATGTCTGCAATTTTAGCGGAAAAATAGCCGATTTCCACTTTTCCCATTATAAGTCTATGGAAACTTTAAGTTGCCATAGCAACCAGAGTTCTTATCCGCCTGGAATAAAAAACACAAATTATGTAGAGGCCACTGTCAGGAACATGTATATACAAAGTATAGGCTTCATCCCCTTGACAGTTTCTGAGAAGAAGATTTTTGAATGTTTTTCGAAATTTTGCCCTATATGGGGCCCCTGCAACCAATCAAAATGAAGGATTAGGACAAAAGTCACACGAAACATAGAGGACTACTCAATAAACATTTCTGCAAAAACAAAATTCAAATATCTCCAACAAGACAGCACAAACTAGCAATTTTCACTTTTTTCCATTATAAGTCTATGGGAAGCATAAGTTGCCATAGCAACCAGAGTCCTTATCCGATCAAAACAAAAAACACAATTATTCTTTCCCCCTACCTGTAGATGGTGTATGTGTAATATGAGAACAATCGGCCCAGCGGTTTCAGAGAAGAAGCTCTTTGAAATTGTGGACGACGACGGACGGACGACGGACGGACGGACGGACGGACGCCGGAGCATGGGTATACTATAAGCTCACCTATGAGCCTTCGGCTCAGGTGAGCTAAAAACCATCAAACTTTTTTTTGCTGAGGCAACAGTATGGTATCTTGTTTTGTTAAAAAAAAAACAGTAAAAATTATCATTTTAATGTCAATTACAGTATGTTGGACCACTTAATTACCCCTACCCCCTGCATCCAAAAAATGCTAAAAATGCTATATCATGAAAATTTGGCATCCAACTTTATCAGAAATCAAAACAAAAAATATCACTAATTGAAAATTAAAGCAAAGAACGTCTGAAAGTTTTTTTTCTGAGACAAATAAGGTCAAGGTCACTGGTTTGACAATATGTAGCTATAGTTGAGCAGGGCCATTGTCGTCAAACCTGAATGGTTTAGTGTTGAAATGTAATTGAAATGTGTGCATTCACTGCATTGGGATGTTATGTTTATGTTTGGAAGCATCTGACATCTTGACTGTTACTAATGTCAAGGCCAATGTTTCTGACCTACATTTGTGCAGAAGTATGACAAAACATCCATGGCACTGTTAAATTTTAACACAAATATTTTGCATAAATGCCGTTACTTAGGCCACACCAAATAAATTAGTAGATGCTCATCCAATTTTTATGAAAAAATGGGGCGGGTGGGAGGTTTTTATTTTTTATTTTTTATTTTTCACACCTTCAGTCGATATAGTCAAACACCTACCAGTTTTGCATGTCAAATGGAAATAAATGAGCATAATCAAAAACGTGTTGTTGTTTATTAACACCAGTTGTTTTGTTACTGCAACAAATACAGAAATGACTAGGTTTTGGACTAGATTTGCTAATTAAATCTGGACTGAATTACAGTAAATGAAATAAGCAATGACTAGATGGTCTATGGCTTTCAAGATACTAACTATTCTGGACAGCATAAAATATGCCAAAGTAAGCAATATCTTTCCACAGAGGAACATACCGAGAATGAATTAGGCCACACCAAATAAATTAGTAGATGCTCATCCAATTTTTATGAAAAAATGGGGCGGGTGGGAGGTTTTTATTTTTTATTTTTTATTTTTCACACCTTCAGTCGATATTGTCAAACACCTACCAGTTTTGCATGTCAAATGGAAATAAATGAGTATAATCAAAAACGTGTTGTTGTTTATTAACACCAGTTGTTTTGTTACTGCAACAAATACAGAAATGACTAGGTTTTGGACTAGATTTGCTAATTAAATCTGGACTGAATTACAGTAAATGAAATAAGCAATGACTAGATGGTCGATGGCTTTCAAGATACTAACTATTCTGGACAGCATAAAATATGCCAAAGTAAGCAATATCTTTCCACAGAGGAACATACTGAGAATGAATTACCAACAGTAAAGATCCTGATCAGACTGCTAGCCTAGAAGCAGACTGATTTGGACCTGCACTCATCCTGAGATACCTGTCCAAAAATTTAGTTTCTGCTGTCCAATGTTCCATTCCTGAACTCGTCAAAGAGATCGGCAAACGTAAGGTTTTCACAGGCCCTTTTCACCCCATACCAGTCTTTGATGATACTACAGCCTTTGCGAATACGCAGTAGCACAAACATGTCTGCTTGGTTAGATTTCTAGGTGAATTGTGCCTCAAAACTCGCAAAAATTTGCACAAAAACTGAAAAAGGCAAGTCTTCTTTCATTTTCAAGTTTGCTCACATTTTTTTATGCTGTAGTTGAGCAATGTCTCCTTAGTTGACATGGTTTAATGTGCATATTGTAAATATGTTAAGATTTAGGTGGAGGGTAACCCGTCTTCTGAGAGGCCATTGTCCAAGTCGGCATACTGCATGGTGGAAATAGAGTATTCTCGACCGAGGATCCAGCGATTAACATTAATTGTGTCCCCACGTCCTAGAGTGTATGCGCGGATGTCACTGGGAGGAAAGCAGAACTAGGGATTGTTGGTTTATGAAGATTCCTTAGCGTACTCTGTGAAATAGCGGGGTTGGACTTGAAGAAGTTATTTGAACATTATTTTCGGAAGGCACCTGTAAACAGGATATTATTCTGTAGCCGCGAGGTCTTGCCCTTAGTTGTTGCCCTGAGAGAATCCTATTGCGTCTCAAGTGCTGAACTATAAACGCTGCCTCATAAATGTAATGTTAATAAAGTATAAAGTTAGAAAAAACTCAAGAAGATACGTATATACTACGGTGACCCTATCAAGGGTGGAACCCCTTTATACAGATACAGATACAGGACGCTTTATGATTGCAAGCGTCTTCCGGTTTTGATGGTTTCGGGTCGTTTCGACCCTGGTCCATTGCAACACCCCAAAAAGATTTTTTTTTTCCAAATAAAAAAGTTCGGGGCGGGGGATTTTTCGGGGGGCGGGCGGGGATGAGCATCTACTAATTTATTTGGTGTGGCCTTATATACAATTTTTATATTGGTGGTAGGTTTTATAAATTGCAGCTATAATACTTAAACTTTAGAGCCACAACCCATATCATCTAGCCCTGAAGGTCAAGGTCAGTTGGGTCAAAGAATAAAATATTAAAAGATGTGATAGAAAGTGAGAATCAGGGCAAATTTATAATTTTGAGAACATTTCTTTTTTAACATATTTTTGATACTGTAATTACCTGTTTTGAGTTTTATGACTTTTCTCTTGTTGTTTAACATGCCCCAGTCATTAGTTGAACACTTATTCTGTCATGTTGGGACAGAGACACAAATTTTCAGGCATGTATGAACTTTTATATAGTGATGAGATTGTATCTTTTTATGTCTGCTAATTTATATGATCCTACATTTCGAGTTTTGAATTATTTGCAGATTAAATTTTAAAATCTTATGATTTGTTCATTGCTTGTGATTTATAATTACCTGGTTTGAAATATTAATGATTATTTTCGCAAGCTGCTGTACAAAGCAATGTTGCAGATTTATATACTGGCATGCAATAGAATCATATTTATTGCTATGGCAAACTGTTTATTGGGCTAAAAGCTTGCAGCCTGATCAGTTGTTATGTGATCCAGGGAGTCCAAGAATACTTAGACTTCAACAGTTCACTTCAGAAGCCAGGGGTTATAGATGTCTAAAAATGGACAAGCACTAAAAATATCATTGGCAATGCAATGCCACCATCAGCTTAGTGGTTAGGGTGCCATATTGTCCACTTTGTTTGTTCTTCCCATTGCGACATGATAATGCAATATACAGAGGATTTTTCAAAAAAAAAAAAAAAAAAAAACTAGACCAGAGGACCAATGGTCCTGTAAACGCTCACCTGAGACCCGAGATATGATCAGATATATACCAATAAACTTGTTTCAATAGAATGGTAATATACATTTATATAACCCCAGGGCAGGGTCAGAGCAACCTCTGGAGTCAATTTCTTTTTTAAATCATAAAGATTCAGTCCATTTGCCAATTTACTGCAAGTTTTGCCATTCAAATGACATTGTAACAATTTTCCCCATTCAAATGCGTGGGCAACCTAAGTTGACCTTGCAGTAAAAAAGGTCAAGGTCATCCCAGGGTCATGATTTATATACACTTTGTAGAGCTTCATTGCCTGATGCTTCATGCCAAGTTTCAAAATCATAGGCCTTCTGGTTCTGGAGAAGAAGATTTTCAAAGGTTTTTGCTATTTATAGCCATTGCGGCCATCTTGGTCATATGACCTTGACCATTTATATAAACTTTCATTCACTCTTCCTAAGAATGCTCAACATAAAGTTTGGCTTTGATTGACCAAGAGGTTTCAGAGAAGATGTTTGAATATTATGGTCATACACATGTATATAGCCCCGGGGCAGGGTCAGAGCAACCCTCTGGGCCCAAAATATTTTCATAAACAAAAATCTTCTTGCAATTTGCTCATTCTTAGCAAGTTTTTTGCCATTAAATGACATTATCCTATTTTTTCCCATTCAAATGCATGGGTGGCCTAAGTTGACCTTGCTGTAAAAAAGGTCAAGGTCATCCCAGGGTCATGATTTATACAAACTTTGTAGAGCTCCATTGCCTGATGCTTCATGCCAAGTTTCAAAATCATAGGCCTTCTGGTTCTTGAGAAGAAGATTTTTAAAGGTTTTTTCTATTTATAGCCATGGCGGCCATCTTAATCATGTGACCATGACCATTTATATAAACTTTCTTTCCCCCTTCCAAAGGATACTCCATATGAAGTTTGGCTTCGATTGGCCAAGCGGTTTTAGAACAGAAGATGTTTCAATATTACGGAAATTTACATGTATATAGCCCCGTGGCAGGGGCAGACAACCCCCAGGGGGCAAAATTTTTCCATAAATATTAATCTTCTGTCCATTTGCCTATTCCCAGTAAGTTTTACCTATTAAATAGTATTTTACCATTTTTTGCCATTCAAATGCATTGGCGACCTAAGTTGACCTTGCGGTTAAATAAGTCAAGGTCATCCCAAGGTCATGATTTATATAAACTTTGTAGAGCTCCTGTCCCTGATGCTTCACACCAAGTTTCAAGATCATAGGCCTTCTGGTTCTGGAGAAGAAGATTTTTAAAGGTTTTTGCTATTTATAGCCATGGCGGCCATCTTGGTCATGTGACCTGGACCATTTATATAAACTTTCGTTCCCCCTTCCTAAGGATGCTCCACATGAAGTTTGGCTTTGATTGGCCAAGCGGTTTCAGAGGAGAAGATCTTTGAAATTGTGGACGACGGACGCCGGACGACGACGGACGGACGCCGGAGCATGGGTATACTATAAGCTCACCTGTGAGCCTTCGGCTCAGGTGAGCTAAAAAAGTGCCTTGAGAGGCACGTATACCCCCACCTGTTAGCCCACCGCCCTCCAATCCAGACATGCTCACTGAACCTCAAATCCTGATGAAAGCGAGCGCCCTCAACAAGTACATCTTAAAAATTTGTATTTGCAAAAAGCACTGTCTAAAACCATGGGAAGCGGGGTGGGGGAGTGTAGTAGAATGACAGATCTATTTTAGATCAGTATACAGAGCTGACTTGTATACTCAATCTAGGACTTGATCGCGGACATTGAGGGTCAGGTCCTCGGTCCTAGATGTAAAGTAGAATGTCATTCTTCAATAATATCAAAAAAAAAAAAAAAAAATAATAATAATTAAAACAGTGTTTTCTGAGGAAAACTATGTCCCCCCAACCGTTTAGTAATTGAAGTTTAGTTACCTTGTGATATGAAGTTTAACTATGCAAGCCAGCATGACCATCTTGTTCTGTATGGTATGGTAGTATAAACTTGTTTTGGACTCTGTCTATGGGCAACACCCATAACTAGTTTGGCTTTCAATTTTTAAAGAGCATTTAATCACCAAAATCTTATCAACTCTGAGCCTCCTCCCAACAATGCTTCTGTGCAAGTTTGGTCAAAATCCATCAACTAGTTTACAAGATATCGTATCGGAAAAACTAATTTCAACAGTTTTATGGACTCGTGACCTTCAGAATTAGGTCAAGGTCATCAAAATCTAATCAACTCTGAACCTCCTCCCAACAATGCTTCTGTGCAAGTTTGGTCAAAAACCATCAATTGGTTTACAAGATATTGCGTTGGAAATACTAATTTCAACAGTTTTTATGGACTTGTGACCTTGAAAATTAGGTCAAGGTCACCAAAATCTAATCAACTCTGAGCCTCCTCCCAACAATGCTTTTGTGCAAGTTTGGTCAAAGTCCATCAATTAGTTTACAAGATATCATATCGGAAAAACTAATTTCAACAGTTTTATGGACTCATGACCTTCAGAATTAGGTCAAGGTCATCAAAATCTAACCAACTCTGAGCCTTCTCCCAACAATGCTTCTGTGCAAGTTTGGTCAAAATCCATCAATTGGTTTATAAGATATTGCGTTGGAAAGACTAATTTCAACATTTTTTATGGACTCGTGACCTTGAAAATTAGGTCAAGGTCACCAAAATCTAATCAACTCTGAGCCTTCTCGCAACAATGCTTCTGTGCAACTTTAGTCAAAATCCATCAATCGGTTTACAAGATATTGCGTTGGAAAGACTAATTTCAACATTCTTTATGGACTTGTGACCTTGAAAATTAGGTCAAGGTCACCAAAATCTTATCAACTCTGAGCCTCCTCCCAAAAATGCTTCTGTGCAAGTTTGGTCAAAATCCATCAATTGGTTTTCAAGATATTGAGTTGGAAAGACTAATTTCAACAGTTTTTATGGACTCGTGACCTTGAAAATTAGGTCAAGGTCACCAAAATCTAATCAACTCTGAGCCTCCTCCCAACAATGCTCTTGTGCAAGTTTGCTCAAAATCCATTCATTTGTTCAGAAGATATCGCGTCGGAAAACCTAATTTGATCAGTTTTCATGGGCTGGTGACCTTGAAAATGAGGTCAAGGTCACCAAAATCTAATCAACTCTTTCCCCCCTCCCAACCATGTATCTATGCAAGTTTGGTCAAAATCCATCCACTGGTTCAAAAGATATCGCGTAAGAAAGAAGCTACGCGGACGCGGACGCCGACGCGGACGCGGACGCGGACGCCGACGCCGACGGGAACCGCACCAAAAACAATATGTCCCCCACCTTCGGTTGGGGGGACATAATAAACCAGAGGACCAATGGTCCTGTAAACGCTCACCTGAGACCTGAGATATATACATGTACCAATAAACTTGTTAGACTAGAATGGTACAATAAATGTATATAACCCTAGGGCAGGGTTAGAATAACTCCTGGAGTCAATGTCTTTTTCAAATCATAAAAATCCAGTCCATTTGCCAATTAACTGCAAGTTTTGTCCTTCAAATGACATTTAAACAATTTTCTCCATTCAAATGCAGGGCTATCTAAGTTGACCTTGCCGTGAAATAGGTCAAGGTCATCACAGTGTCATGATTTATACAAATTTTGTAGTCCTCCGTTCCTTAATGCTTCATGCCTAGTTTCAAAATCATAGGCCTTCTGGTTCTGGAGAAGAAAATTTTTAAAGGTTTTTGCTATTTATAGCCATGGCGGCCATATTGGTCATGTGACCTTGATCATTTATATAAACTTTCATTTACTCTTCCTAAGGATGCTCCACATAAAGTTTGGCTTTGATTGGCTAAGCAGTTTCTGAGAAAAAGCTGTTTGAATATTATGGTCATCTTCATGTATATAGCTCTGGGGCTGGGGCCAGGCTTGGGGTCAATTACTTTGAAAAGTAATTAATTGAATTACAATTACATTGACATTTGTTCAATTAAATTACAATTACAATTACTAGGCATTTTAGGAAAGTAATTCATTACATACAATTACTTAGCCTAATGTAATTCATTACATACAATTACTTTGCATTGCGTGTTGAGACAAATGAAATTTTAAGTCAAAAATTATTCAAAAAATGGAAATAAAACACTTGTAGTGTTTTCATGACTGAAAATTGTCTGACAGGAACCTTTTATACTTCATGTCTTTTCTTTTTTGCCCCCACTGAACAGGGGTGTTTGAATCCACTGGTGTTCACAGAATTAACCATCAAATGATATGTTTATAAGTTTAACATACTGTATCCCAGCAAATGTCAAAAGATTATTTGCAAATAATAAACTCCTCATATCATCAGTTATTAACCAGGAAGCAGTATATCTGTTCTCACATGACTGAAAAGTTGATGACTCTCATGCATGTTTTTATAAATTCTATGAAGATAAGTTTGCTGACTGTGACACTGGCTTATTGATAAAAGATGGGTGGAATGATCAGAGCTGGTTTCTTATAAATGGCAAATCAAGAAGTAAAAAAACACAGAAACATGTCAAAAAACTAAAATTACACTTAGGTACTTATACCAAGAAAACATATGGTAAGTCGAGTTAGCATCTATTCCCCAATAGAGGGCCACTCAGTTACCCGAACTGAACTAAAAACATGAAAACGTACATAAGGCTCAAACAACACAAAAATTCAACTCCAAAGCACAAAAGAATTAGAACCACAACAGAAGTTTCGCCTTGGAACGATAAGTAATATAAAATTACTGGGAGGCTTAAACCGGTCAAAGAATTTTTGCCCAAAAATTTCCATCAGTTTCCTATTTTGAAAACATTTTTTTAACATGTATTTATGTGCACTCCATCATTCATAAAGAACAGAGATACAAGATGACATTGAAAAGAAGGAGTTTAAAGTTGTGACCAGTTTAATTATGAATCTGTCAATGAGGTGTGAAAAAACAACATGTAATCCTGTAGGCAATACACCAATCAAGGACAAAAAAAGAAAAGATAATGATTGAGTTTTCACACTTCCTTTTATTAATTATTGCTTAATGTCACATTGTGTCTATAAGATGATTAAAAGCTCTAAGGTCATCAGTTTTAGTGAAGGATTAAACTTTTTAAAAGTACCCAATACTTAATTTTATCAGTAGATGAAGAGACATGTTTAATAGATGAAGAGACAAAAGTTGACTACTGTTGTAACATAACTTATCTCAGTGGAAAATATTTTATTGAGTACTGTATAATTGACCTATACTTCAATGATACATGCAAGGAAACAAGATTCAACAGGATAATCTGCAGTACACGCTTACAATAATAATCTCTAAATATACAATGTATATGTAAGAGATGTTGTCTTTAAAGTAATTCAAAGTAATTAAAAGTAATTGTTAATTACACCCCTTTTTGACACTGTAATTCATTACATTTCAATTATTGTAATTAAAGTCAAGGCTGAATTACAATTATTTTCAATTATTTTGAAAAATGTAATTAAATTGCAATTAATTACAATTACAATTTTAATTACCCCAACCCTGGCTGGGGCAGACAACCCCTGGGCCTAAAATATTTTCAGAAGCATAAATCGTCTGTCCATTTGCTCATTCCTAGCAAGTTTTCTGCCATTACATGAAATTTTCCTATTTTTTCCCATTCAAATGCATGGGCGACCTAAGTTGACCTTGCTGTAAAATAGGTCAAGGTCATCCCAGGGTGATGATTTATATAAACTTTACATGTAGAGCTGCATTCCCAGATGCTCCATACCAAGTTTCAAAATTATAGGCCTTCTGGTTCTGAAGAAGAAGATTTTTAAACGTTTTTGCTATTAATAGCCATGGCGGCCATCTTGGTCATGTGACCTTGACCATTTATATAAACTTTCATTCCCTCTTCCTAAGGATGCTCCACAAAAAGTTTGGCTTTAATTGGCCTAGCAGTTTCAGAGAAGAAGATGTTTCAATATTATGGTCATATACATGTATACAGCCCAGGGGCAGGGGCAGACAACCCCCTGGGCCCAAAATATTTTCTTAAACATAAATCTTCTGTCCATTTGCTCATTTCTAGCAAGTTTTCTGCCATTTAATTACATTTTCCTATTTTTTCCCATTCCAATGCATCGGAGATCTAAGTTGACCTTGCCGTGAAAAAGGTCAAGGTCATCCCAGGGTCATGATTCATATAAACTTTGTAGAGCTCCATTCCCAGATGCTTCACACCAAGTTTCAAAATCATAGGCCTTCTGGTTCAGAAGAAGAAGATTTTTAAACGTTTTTGCTATTTATAGCCATGGTGGCCATCTTGGTCATGTGACCTTGACCATTTATATAAACTTTCATTCCCCCTTCCCAAGGATGCTCCACATGAAGTTTAGCTTTGATTGGCCTAGCGGAAGATGTTTGAATATTATGGTCATATACATGTATATAGCCCCGGGGCAGGGGCAGACAACCCCCCAGGGGTTAAAATTTTCCATTAACATTTACATGTAATCTTCTGTCCATTTGCCTATTCCCAGTAAGTTTACCCATTAAAAAGCATTTTTTCCCATTCAAATGCATTGGCGACCTAAATTGACCTTGCCGTAAAATAGGTCAAGGTCATCCTAGGGTCATGATTTATAGCAAGTATGATGGGCCCGCATCCCCGATGCTACATACCAAGTTTTGTGGAAATCTGCCCACTGGTTCTGGAGAAGAAGATTTTTAAACGTTTTTGCTATTTATAGCCATGGCGGCCATCTTGGTCATGTGACCTGGACCATTTATATAAACTTTCATTCCCCTTTCCCAAGGATGCTCCACATGAAGTTTGGCTTCGATTAGCCTAGCGGTTTCAGAGAAGAAGATGTTTGAATATTATGGTCATATACATGTATATAGCCCCAGGGCAGGGGCAGACAACCCCCAAAGGGCTAAAAGTTTTCCAATGACATTAATCTTCTGTCCATTTGCCTATTCGCAGTAAGTTTTACCCATTAAATAGCATTTTACCATTTTTTCCCATTCAAATGCATTGGCAACCTAAGTTGACCTTGCCGTAAAATAGGTCAAGGTCATCCCAGGGTCATGATTTATATAAACTATGATGGACCTGCGTCCCTGATGCTACATACCAAGTTTCGTGGAAATTGGTCCACTGGTTCTGGAGAAGAAGATTTTTAAAGGTTTTTGCTATTTATAGCCATGGCGGCCATCTTGGTCATGTGACCTGGACCATTTATATAAACTTTCGTTCCCCCTTCCTAAGGATGCTCCACATGAAGTTTGGCTTTGATTGGCCAAGCGGTTTCAGAGGAGAAGATCTTTGAAATTGTGGACGCCGGACGACGACGGACGACGGACGGACGCCGGAGCATGGGTATACTATAAGCTCACCTGTGAGCCTTCGGCTCAGGTGAGCTAAAAATATAGGATGTCCTAGATCTTGACCTCTAGCCCCACCCTTGGCACAGACCCTAGAGCCTAATGTCATTAGGAACAAGGCAAACCTTATACAGACCCTTCGGTGCATGTACAAATCATTTCTAAACATGGTGGTAAAGAAAAGTACAGAAAGTACAAGTTTTAAAGAAGTTCTAGATTTTGACCTCTAGCCCCACCCCCTGCACATGGACCCTTGTGTCTGAACCTTACATGGTACCTATGGTCTAAGTATGAATGCTTTCTGACAAGACTTTGTGGATGTCAAGAAAATAGACTTACAGAAAATGTATCATGGTATTTATCATATTATAAATAAGTCCTAGATTTTGACCTCTAGCCCCACCCCTAAAGATGGTACCGAGCATGGAATATGAAAGCAAACCCTATAGGGTATCTAGGAACTAAATAAGAATACATCCCTATGATTGTTTGTTAAGATATGGACTTAGAGAAGAAACATTAAAATTGTAAATAGCATATTTTAAAGGTGACCTAGATTTTGACCTCCAGCCCTACCCCCGGGCATGGGCCCTGAGGTCCGAACCCATGAAAACAAAGCAAACCCTATAGGGTACCTATGGTCCAAATATGAATGGTTTCTGACCATTGGTTCATGAGATATACACCTCTAGAGAAACTTTAACAAAAACTTTGACGTAAATTCCACGAACGTTCCGGAATTGACTCCTCCGCCAGCAAGGTATAGCCACGCCCACCCTATTTCCATAGACAAACATTGTGGTTTTGCACCTGTATTTACCTGTAAAAAGCATGTGTTGGTTTGTTTGTCTAACCCACGTGTTAGTCAACCGTCATTGACCGTTAGCTAATGTGCAGATTTGAATGGTCAATATAAAATGAATATTAATGATGGGTGGTTTTACGGAGGACTCAATTACAAACGAAGAAACGAACTAACTAACTAACTAACTAACTAACATACGAACGGATGAACGGAAAAGCAAAAGCTATATACCCGTCGGCATAAATGCCGGGGGTTTTGACTGTGGCTTTGCTCGGCTGCATGTTACATTTGGTGGCAGCGGTGGGATGATGACAACTGCCAGAACGGAGTTGCCTTACCCATGTAGTCCCCAGGCCAAGACTCGGGGCGAGTCTTCTCGGGGGGGGGGGGGGGGGGGGGGGGGGGGGGGATATACATGTATACCCCCATTAACCCAAGATTCGTTATATAAAAATGGGGTTCAATGGGGTATACTTTTCATGGACATGTTTTCCTGATGCCTATCTCACACTGAGGACAAATTTCATTTATGATCTGGTTGCAATAATGGATAGTGTCAAAACATATGCTAAACAAGCAGTTAGGTGAGTATCTGCTAAACGATTTTTAACAGTAATTAAACTTTTGGAAGGGTTGTGAGAGCAGGTGTGTCCCAATAATGTTTGGCTTATAATATCATAGACTATAGAGTTCATTCATATCACTTGGAGCAACAGCAGTACAGACATTTGATACACAGATGTAAACTTTCTGTGGATGTGAAAGTCTTCTAAGTTGACAGCAAATACATTAGCTTTATGCTAAACACAGACGAGAAGTGGTGAAAGCTGGCAGTATAGAGCACAAAAAGATCGCTTTTATAAAACCACGAAAACTAATGACATTTGTAAAAATCGAACTATGTGATTTTTTTCTCAGTAAATTTTCACTGACTTGAATCTTCAATCACTTTGAATGAAAAAAAAAATAAATTCTCAAATAATAGTTGGTGAATTAATCCATTAAAGTAGACAAGAAAATGTCCAGCTTTTTACTTTCAGTTTGAACAGGAAGTGGAGTGGGTTATCGTTCTTGCTAAAAATGCAGACCTGTTTACATTCAAAACATGGCATGTGTAGTCACTAATGAGGATATGTGTAGTTTTGGGTACTTAAGTGTAGTCCATCATAGGATGCGTCAAACATCTTCGATTGCCTTAAATGAAAGGCTAAAACAAACAAAAAACTTTGTACACAATTTAATATACATAATATCAGCATAAAATCAGATTAGGCATTAAAATTGATTAAAAATTCATCATAAAAATAAAAAAAAAAACGATAAAAACTATAAAAATGTACAATAAATATATATGTTCAATGACCTGCATGATCGTATCACCATGTCTTTTACAATCATATCGTCCAGAATGAGCACAACAGAAGTGCGAATTACACACAGTACATTTTGCAAATGTGTCACCATATCTTCCTAAGTTGTTTCTATTAAGAAATAAAAAGGGAAAAAAAATCAGAGAGTTCTAGATTTTGACCTCTAGCCCCAACCCCCTGACTCTGACCCAGATGTCCGACCGATGTCATGGAACCTAAAGTGTATGAAGTATGATTGCTTTATGATAAGTTGTTGTCAAGATATGGACTCCTTGTAAAATTTACACATCAGTACATCTTTTTTTACAGTGTTCTAGTTTTTAACCTCTAGCCCCACCCCCCAGGCATCAACCCAGAGATCCGATGCCATGAAATGAAACTATCCTACAGGGTACCTATGGTCCGATTATGAAAGCCCCCTGATAAAAGGTTTTCAAGATATAGACTTCTAGGATACTATATCACAGAAAAGCCATTATTATTAATGGTGTTCTAGATTTTAACCTCTAGCCCCACCCCCTGGCATGGACCCAGGAAGCCGACGCCATGGAATGAAAGCCGACCCTACAGGGTGTCAATGGCCTAAGTATCAATGCTTTCTGATGAGTGGTTGTCAAGATATAGACTTCTAGAAAACTTTAACACAAGAATGGCAATTTTTGAAGGTGTTCTAGATTTTAACCTCTAGCACCACCCCCTGGTATGCATCCAGGGGCCCGATGCCATTGAATGAAAGCGGACGCTACAGGGTGTCAATGGCCCAAGTATCAATGCTTTCTGATGAGTGGTTGTCAAGATATGGACTTCTAGAAAACTTTAACACAAGAATGGCCATTTTTGAAGGTGTTCTAGATTTTAACCTCCAGCCCCACCCCTGGGCCTGGACCCAGGGGCCCGATGCCATGGAATGAAAGCTAACTCTACAGGGTATCTATGGTCCAAGTATGAATGCTTTCTGATGAGTGGTTGTCAAGATATGGACTTCTAGAAAACTTTAACGCAAGTGTGACGCGCACGCGCACGGGAACGCGCATGGGAACGGGAACGTGGACGACCGGGGTAACTGCAATAGCTCTATGCACTTCGTGCAGTCGAGCTAAAAACATTATTTGAGCCACAGCATCAAAAAAAACCCCCAACAGTTTGCATATGTGAAAACAAAGACGCTGAGCAGTAACTGCACAGCTGATCAGCGCCTTTGTTTTCCCTAGCCTACACAGATAGTACAATTCCTCTTTTACCTAAATCAACACTTTCAAGCTTCCCTGATTCTCTGATCTCCTCTGTTGAAATGTCAGATGATTGTGTGTCTAAATTTACTTCTCTTGTCACGGGGGTGGTAAGTGACCGTGACCAGAGGAGATTAGTCCTGAACTCTCACAACTTGTGAGAGTTCAGGACTAATCTCCTCTGGTCACCACCCCCATGGTGTGGCATTCAATGATTGTCAATTTGACATTTCACCAGTAAACTATTCTGATTCTGAACCAGGGAGCACTTGGCTCAGTCCTTACTCCTATGTGCTAATGACCGAGCCAGACAGCCCCACAATACTCAGGTCCTCCGTTAATACCAAGGTATTTTTTGCATAGCTCGTGATTGATTTCTAGCTTGCTGCAACCCTTAGCAGTTGTTTACTTTGGAGATCCCTTGATACGAACGTCAACCCGAGTTTGAGGCACAGTTTGGTCGATATGTAAGTAAGTAACTGGTAAGTAAAATTATATTTTTATCAAAGATAGAAAAACATAGGTTTTACACACATTCCAGACCCCCTTCACCCCTGAATTGCCTCTTAGTTCTTAAAATAGATGTTTAAATTTTAATTTCATACTGGGAATGTCAGCTGGCCCGGGCTGGGTCTGTCACATGATGAATGGTCACATTATCACCTTATTTGGAAGTATCAGCAAACGATTCGGAAATGTCCGTAACTTTTACGTGAAAACCGCAAAAGTATAGATGAGTTCATCGTACAGTCGGAACAGAATAGATCAATTTAAACATACATGTATTTCGACCGAGATTTCGCCCTGATATTTAACAGAAACCTAGACAAATATTTATTTTCTGTGTAAACAAAATAATTTATTGTAGTTATATATTTGCTTTTTGTTAAAATCTAGCAATGAATTCCATTGTCCTCACTGCTCTGCTCGGTGGTAATTAATGACAAAAACCAGACCTGTTTACATTCAAAACATGGCATGTGTAGTCACTAATGAGGATATGTGTAGTTTTGGGTACTTAAGTGTAGTCCATCATAGGATGCGTCAAACATCTTCGATTGCCTTAAACGAAAGGCTAAAACAAACAAAAAACCTTGTTACAATCAAGTTCCAAAGGCCCGTCTGCATTACCACAGTGCAAAAAGAAGTAAAATCCAAAAGTAAGGACTGTATTACAAAGTAAAACAGATCTGATCCGTTATTATTTTTTTTAAAACATACTGAAGAATTGTTGGAGCTATTTTGCTACATTGTAGATGTGGGTCCTTTCCTATACACCCACTCATTGAAAGCTTTATCAATATTAATAGTCTTGTGAAAGAATATTACTATATGTATTTAAGAAAGAAAAACTTGTGAACATACCAGTGGCAATTTTCGAATCTGGACACATGACCTTAAAAGATCTCGACAAAGGGTTGGCTGTGCTTAACAACAAGTTGTTATCCGTAATAATCTCACAAGTAATGGCTTCAGCCTTTACAATCTGCATATCAAGGTTGGTCTTTGTCTGGTTTTCAACACAATAATTTGCTATCGAACGGCTAGATTGTTTCAATTTTATGAAGTCTTTATGTTGTTTACTTTCAATATGTCTTTTACAATCATATCGTCCAGAATGAGCACAACAGAAGTGCGAATTACACACAGTACATTTTGCAAATGTGTCACCATTGTCTGATCGCTCCAAACATGGCCAAAGTTCGTGATAAAGGGGCAGGAATTTCTGATTAGCCGGACCACTTTTGAATCTCTGCCTTTTAGTTGAGGGTTTTTCATGTTCTTCAAGTTCATTTTCATTCTTTCTTTTCGACATTTCCACAAAAATATAAAGTTTTTTCTAAAAATCTATCATCTAAAAATGGAGGCTAAAATCAGTGCGAGAATTCGCGAGAAAAGTGCAATATTTTCCACCAGACGCTTGCTAATCTGTTTATCGAGCCTCTACTCCAACAATTTTGCGCCTAAATGATCGAGATCGAAGATCGAGTTACTTCCCTTAGCTGAGAATAGAATAGACGAATGTCCGGGTAATGGACCAAAACAGACAAAAAATGACCGAAAAATCGGAATTTCGCGAGATGCGTAGTTTTGACCTAGCGATCCGTAGAGCGTATTTTAAAGCCAAAATACGTAGAAACTACGCAAAAAACGTAGTTATAAACAGGTCTGAAAATGCATGCAATCACTGCTTTTTCAAATGCAAAATACGATGTTTTCACGGGCAAATACGGACCCAAAAATGCTTGAATCTAATAGAGAATGCATTAAATAATTGTATATGAATGCTTTCAACAGAGTATATGTCCGTTTTCTTAAAAAAGTTAAGCTGTCATTTTTTCATCTCGCAAGATTTTTGTGTACACGGCAATATTTTGTGTCCGCAGATACACAAACTTCAATCTTAGACTATTGTCCTTCAAAATTTGCACAGCAGGCTGATCGATGCATGCGCTGGTCTTCAGGAAAATGCGTAATAAAAGGGTACCAAAATTAGGTCAGGTTTTTCCCATTTTATTTTCATACCCTGGTGGCGCCACCTAGCGACGTGAATGTTGCTAACTGTAATTATGATAATACTTTCGAAATTCGGTGTAGTTAATGTTTAATTGCAAAGTGCAGCTCTCTCTTAAATCTAAGGTTCAAAATATTTCTTGTACATGTGCACTGACATATGCTGTACTGATGCATAAATATGAAATTGATCACTTTCATGCGGTTACATAAGTATCCTTGAATACAATGGCTCAGGTAGGATTTTCAGCCTGACCAAAAGTCCTTTCTAAATTCGGTGTAGTGGTAAACAAAGTTCAAATTAAAATTATCAAGTTGTGCAAGAACAACCAGAGTTTCAGCATTTTGTAGAGCTGGACATCCCCAAAGTATTCATGGTACTTGAAATTTTCTATCCTGCCTGGTTTGTATTTGAGTTTAGTTTAATCTTAGGGACTATATTTTATTAAGAATTTCCTTTTCTTCATTGTTGAAAAAATGGGTGCTCGAATATAAATGCTTCCCGACTTTTACAAAATTGTTGTTCAGACACAATTTTCATACCATTTTAAAGGGCAAACATCTATGTTTCAACTGGGGTTAAAAACTTCTCAAAACAGTTCACATAGAAAGAGAAACTATGAGAAACATAAATTACCCCGAATTTCGAATTGCCCCGAATTTAGAAGGTTCCGCCATATGTCGTTTTATGAGTTTCTTAGACCTGATTATTAGCCAAAGAGCTCGACAATACAGGCTCATCTCAAGATAGGTCATAAGGGTTGGAGTTATGCTGAGATTGTGAAGTCACACTGATCACATGTTGAACAGTCTGCAGGCGAATGAGGCAATGATAATGATAAAATTATAGTATGTGCTATCGAGCTTACAAATTATCTCCCTTGCATCCCATGCCACATCACCAAAGAAATTTTTGTCACGGACGGGCCAACTGCAGTCAAAATTGATTAAATTGTATAGACTGTGCAGTGAAATACAAAAATAAGACGTTGTCATGAAATGTTTGTCGTGTTTTACTTAGGAAATATCGGTAAATTGTTCTTACACAACCGGTGTTTTCGCTGTTGGGACCGGACAGAGACCAGTAAATGTAACGTTGCCTGTGATTGGCCCGAAGTGTGGGCAGATCTACCGCGGCAAATTTAAGATGTAACGCTACCTACCATTGGTCATAAATGCGTATCTATCAAATGTCTTTTGTCACATGATAGTATAGTCGTTCTTGAATATTTTGCTATATATTTCTATTTAATCGGCTGCCGTTTTGCCATGCTATGGCCAAATTGCGGATGTAGTTATTTTTGAATAATTATTTTTTCATTGTTGAGCAATTTCGGGGTGTCCCTAAACAGCGAAAAGTACCGTCCTTGAATGCTGGCTAACCCCCTATTTTTTTGCTGCACTTGTACACGGCCTGGGGCGATCTCTCGTCTGCTGAATGTGTCGGGGTCCACTATAAGCTGTGAAGCCTAAGAATGAGTCTTGTTTTGGGGCAAATTACAATGGGAGTCTATGGGAACGATAATTAGAGGTCTCTGCCCGACCAAAACTGACTATTGGTATGATTAACGTGTTCTTGATTTTTCATGGAGACGTTTCGGTCCTTTTCGTGTAATCTGCAATTTTCGCTAAAATGGGTCACTTCTCATTGGAACCAGGATACACAGGGCGAGTAACAATGACACAGTCGTTTTTTACTATGTACAGAATTGATCAATTTATTACCTGTGGAAATGTGATTTGCTCAAGGCCCTGCAGCGAACGGCGCTCCAATTATGGCCCGAACCAGGAGCCCCTCGGAACAATGTCTAAGACTTTACCACTGCACCAGTTCAACCCACATATTCCATTTTTTTACAACTGTGCCCAACACAAGTCACGCATTGGTGAGTCAGTCGTTTTGACGGACACGAGTATGAAAAATTTCAAAATGCTGAACATTTTGGACGTAAAAATAGTTGCTTTTTTAACTTTTATCAGTCACATATGAGCGTCTGACTCAGACGTGTATACGTTGGACGTATAAAAACTTAACCACAAACAAATTTGGTGTAGGTGCTACAAGAATAGCCAGACAGACAGACAGATAACTAAAATATTCCTGAAATAAAAATCTGTAACGTGCAGCCGAGCCACAGCAAACACCGTCAGTGGAAAAGCATGTTCATCCACCAAGGGTGGTTTACTGCGCTATATACTCAACACTTACTCAATTCACAAAGTTTCGAGTTTGAAATTTACATATTACAAACACTCAATATACCGCTAATACGTTTCACCAACGTATTTTTCCAAGGGAGGCTATCCCGTCACATTACTTCCCCCTTCGAGAAGACTCGGGTAAGGCAATTCCGTTCTGGCAGTTGTCATCATCCCACCGCTGCCACCAAATGTAACGTGGGCCGAACCAAGCCACAGAAATCCCGTTGGTGGAAAAGCATGCTCATCCACCAAGGGTAGTTTACTGCGCTATATACCCAACACTTACTCGATTCACAAAGTCTCGAGTTTGAAAGTTGCATATTTCCAAGGGAGGCTATCCCGTCACAAACCCTTAAAACACAGAAAACCCCCTAGGATCACTAATGACCTTCGACGTAAACTCAACCAACTGAATTTGTGAGAAGAAAATGCAAAAATGTAAAAGCTCTGACCCGTAAAGAAAAATAAGAGCTGTCGCAGGACAGCGTAGCTCGCCTGACTTGTGCTTTGCCACTACATCTGTTAAAATCTATGACCCATGACCTTGGCCTCAAGGTCACTCAGGTGGGTCATGATGGTACAACATAAAACTTCAGACCAATGCAAAGTATCAACTTGATCAATCAACATGTTCAAGAGATATAGACTTATAAAAACATTAACCAAAACTTAAACACAAAACTTCCAAGTCCGTGACCCTGACCTCAAGGTCATCCAGGTGAGTTGTGATGTACAGCATAAAACCCGAGACCAATATCTATCAACATGCAAGTATCAACTTTATCCATCAACATGTTCAAGAGATTTAGACTTTAACCAAAAAATTTAACACAAAATTTCTAAGTCTGTGACCTTGACCTCAAGGTCACCAAGAGTAGGTCATGATGGTACTGCATAAAACTTCAGACCAATATCTAGCAACATGCAAAGTATTAACTCAATCCATCAATAAGGTCAAGAGATATAGACTTACAAAAACTTTAACCGAAAACTTAAACACAAAATTTCTAAGTCCGTGACCTTGACCTCAAGGTCACCCAGGGTAGGTCCTGATGGTACTGCATAAAACTTCAGACCAATATCTACCAACATGCAAAGTATCAAGTCGATCAATTAATCAACATGGTCAAGAGATATAGACTTACAAAAACTTAAATCAAAAACTTAAACACAAAATTTCTAAGTCTGTGACCTTGACCTCAAGGTCACCAAGAGTGGGTCATGATGGTACTGCATAAAACTTCAGACCAATATCTAGCAACATGCAAAGTATTAACTCAATCCATCAATAAGGTCAAGAGATATAGACTTACAAAAACTTTAACCAAAAACTTAAACACAACATTTCTAAGTCCGTGACCTTGACCTCAAGGTCACCCAGGGTGGGTCATGATGGTACTGCGTAAAACTTCAGACCAATATCTAGCAACATGCAAAGTATCAACTTGATCCATCAACATGGTCAAGAAATATAGACCCGACTGGCTTCCGAAGGTTGCTGAATTTTCTTTTTTTGGAAAAGGTCCCTCAGGACCTTTTCCACAGTGTTTACTTTGAATATGAAGAAAATTTTACCCATGATCGACTGCTCTCTCTCAATTACGCGTTTTGTCACATAAAGCGCTTAATAAAAACTAGTGAACCCGTCTATATTGACTAGACAGTTAACCGCAATCAATTAAATTTATCCATTGTTGACACTCCCCGTCAAAAAGCGATAAAATCTAGCAAGCAGTCTCGATCGTGGTGACTGCTTATTATAGCGCATCTAGGTTTAGATCGTAGATACCCTGACGAGGGGTACAGAAACTATAGGAACTCTATATGGCTGACTTTTAGTCCATCACATCGGTCCCATGGGTCTGTTTCTGGTAGTATGGCTGCGGGGCCAAAATTCAGAACTCTGTCACAAATTGACTGCACTGCAAAATGGTTTTCTACACATCGACTATTAATTGTAATCGTGTTCCCTTTAGTATTGGCTTTGATTCCATAACATCAGAAATTTTGGTCAATGCCTTGAGTGACAGATACACACACTGGTCAAGCGTTCATAACAAGAAACGACATTCATGTATAGGAAACGAAACTGAAACGTATGAGAATCCAACTTAATGACAAACCAGAGAAACCAACAACACTGAAATCTAGAGCAAAAGGAATCTCTTATAACAAACGGCCGCTGACCTTTTCATTGGTTTCTTTTTAAAGAAGCCAACTTGTTTCTCAACACGGTTGTTTTATACGCCAAAGTTGTGACTGCACTTTAAGAATTATGTGGTTGGCGTGTCGGCGTGTCGAACTTTAATGTTGAACTATATCATGGCGTGTCAGGGGCCGGTCTGATCTACGAATATTAACTATTTTATTGTGACAGTTGTGGCTTTTTCAATATGACTGAAGGTTACACAAGTTATTTTTTGCCAAATGATAAATATAATTATTTGTGTAAAAGGAGTTAAGAATATCTGGTTAGAACTAATCCCATTGAATAAATATTTCGACACAATTGTTCCTGTTCGATGTCATGGAATCAGGACTTTTACGGATTCAAAATCAGATATGTCACTACTTTGAAAAAGTTATTTTCGACACTTTTTTAAAATCTTGTCTAAAAGTAATCAGTTTTAGTATTTTCAATTAAAAGTTTTTAAAATCTGTAAAGAATAAATCACATAATAATGTGGTATAACATCATTATCGTGTCATTTGAGATGTAGGCATTAGACATCTTTAAGGACAAACTTGTTTTCAAAGTGTGAAACATTGAAATTTTGCTTTACTTTCTTAACATTTTTGTTCCTTCCAGAAATGTCAGTGTTTGATGCCAGGTCTCAACTTTTTGCTTATAACAGATCGTTCCAACATACTCTTCTTTGACATGGGGTAAATTTTGTTATGACGTAGCGTATAGTGTGCACGATTCAGCATTAAGAAACACGGCTAATCATAAAAATAATGCATTATTAATATATCCAAAAATTTACAAAATCTGACTGGCTGAGACAAAACTGTCATTTGTTCTTTGCTACGACATGCTTTCTTTCTAAATTAATGAATGCTGAAGTCGTAATATGCTTTGAGAATATTTTTCAGGCCAGTTTACATAAGCGCTATAAAACTAGAATATGCTTAACTTTTGGCGAGGAGTATATAATATGGCAACCTGCAGATGAGCGATGTGGCCTATTTATCTGTGCTCTAGTATATGAATAAACATTTTATTCAGGGGTATCAAATTTCCAGTTGTTCGATTTTCTATCGATCACAAAAACATTGTTCGAAGTCTTCTATAATAAATAGAAGCATACGTACAATGAGTATTGTCTTCGGTGGGACATGTCATGTATTAAATATAGTTTTATAAAAGAAACCGAGGAGATAAAATATTATTAACAACGAGAATGATGAGACTAGTATTGTACAATTTCGTCCTGCTGTGTGAGTTGTTAAATGCATTTTTTTTTATATTTTCATTTCATTTCTGCATTTCAATATTTCTGATAAAATGATGAGATGAAAATGAAAGCATGTTTTCCTTTTTTTAATTTCCATATATGACATTTTTTTTTTTTTTTTTTTATCTCGAAATGTATATTTTCAAATATACGTTAGATCTATATCAAACGTTTGTCAACAACATTTTGTTGTTGTTGTTCGCTTCTTCTTCTTCTTCTTTTTTTTCTTCTTCTTCCTGTTCTTATTCTTCTTCTTCTTCTTCTTCTTCTTCTTATTATTATTATTATTATTATTATTATTGCTGTTGTTGTTGTTGTTGTCAGTATCGTTATCTGCGGCTCGGGAGACGTGTTCGTACCTAGAATGGACGGGTTGGGGTCAGTACCGTCAGCAGAAGATGAAGTGGAGACAGTGCGAATATGGTTGTTGTGGGGAGGGGGTAGACACGACCTGCTGTCAACAACACAGTGAGGACGACTATAGGTAACTATTTGGCCAGAAGTGTGCGGCGGTGGTGCTCAAGAATAGGTCGTCACCTTCCGGAATATCGCCGCTGTGTTGTGTTCTTGATAAAGAAGAGTAAATAGCGTTCGCCCCGTCCCGACATGTCTTAAACATTGTTGACCATGTGACCTTTGACAGACATGTATCTATCTTTCAGGTCATTTAAAAGGCACTGCTATGTTACCTTGCTTCATTGTGTCACAAAAATATGCTACTCGTGTGGTCCTTATTGTTATATTGTGTGTTATTACAGGCGCCACTGGTTTATAACAGCATCCATAGCTGGTGGGGTACTATTGCTGTGTGTGGTCCTCATTGTTATACTCTGCTTTACTACAGGCGCCACTGGGTTATAACAACATCCATAGCTGGTGGGGTACTGTTGCTGTGTGTGGTCCTTATTGTTATACTGTGCTTTACTACAGGCGCCACTGGGTTATAACAGCATCCATAGCTGGTGGGGTACTGTTGCTGTGTGTGGTCCTTATTGTTATACTGTGCTTTACTACAGGCGCCACTGGTTATAACAACACCAATAGCTGGTGGGGTACTGTTGCTTTGTGTGGTCCTTATTGTTATACTGTGTTTATATTACAGGCGCCACTGGGTTATAACAGCACCAATAGCTGGTGGGGCACTGTTACTGTGTGTGGTCCTTATTGTTATACTGTGTTTTATTACAGGCGCCACAGGGTTATAACAGCATCCATAGCTGGTGGGCTACTGTTACTGTGTGTGGTCCTTATTGTTATACTGTGTTTTATTACAGGCGCCACTGGGTTATAAAAGCATCCATAGCTGGTGGGGTACTGTTGCTGTGTGTGGTCCTTATTGTTATACTGTGTTTTATTACAGGCGCCACTGGGTTATAACAGCATCAAGAGCTGGTGGGGTACTGTTGCTGTGTGTGGTCCTTATTGTTACACTGTGTTTTATTACAGGCGCCACTGGTTATAACAGCACCAATAGCTGGTGGGGTACTGTTGCTGTGTGTGGTCCTTATGGTTATACTGTGCTTTACTACAGGCGCCACTGGTTTATAACAGAATCCATAGCTGGTGGGGTACTGTTACTGTGTGTGGTCCTTATTGTTATACTGTGTTTTATTACAGGCGCCACTGGTTTATAACAGCACCATAGCTGGTGGGGTACTGTTACTGTGTGTGGTCCTTATTGTTATACTGTGTTTAAATTACAGGCGCCGCTGGTTATAACAGCACCAATAGCTGGTGGGGTACTGTTGCTGTGTGTGGTCCTTATTGTTATACTGTGTTTTATTACAGGCGCCACTGGGTTATAACAGCATCCATAGCTGGTGGGGTACTATTACTGTGTGTGGTCCTTATTGTTATACTGTGTTTTATTACAGGCGCCACTGGTTTATAACAGCACCATAGCTGGTGGGGTACTGTTACTGTGTGTGGTCCTTATTGTTATACTGTGTTTAAATTACAGGCGCCACGGGTTACAACAGCACCAATAGCTGGTGGGGTACTGTTGCTGTGTGTGGTCCTTATTGTTATACTGTGTTTTATTACAGGCGCCACTGGGTTATAACAGCATCCATAGCTGGTGGGGTACTATTACTGTGTGTGGTCCTTATTGTTATACTGTGTGTTATTACAGGCGCCACTGGGTTATAACAACATCCATAGCTGGTGGGGTACTGTTGCTGTGTGTGGTCATTATTGTTATACTGTGTTTTATTACAGGCGCCACTGGGTTATAACAGCACCAATAGCTGGTGGGGTACTATTACTGTGTGTGGTCCTTATTGTTATACTGTGCTTTACTACAGGCGCCACTTGGTTATAACAGCATCCATAGCTGGTGGGGTACTGTTGCTGTGTGTGGTCCTTATTGTTATACTATGTTTTATTACAGGCGCCACTGGGTTATAACAGCATCCATAGCTGGTGGGGTACTGTTGCTGTGTGTGGTCCTTATTGTTATACTGTGTTTATATTACAGGCGCCACTGGGTTATAACAGAATCCATAGCTGGTGGGGTACTGTTACTGTGTGTGGTCCTTATCGTTATACTGTGCTTTACTACAGGCGCCACTGGGTTATAACAGCATCCATAGCTGGTGGGCTACTGTTGCTGTGTGCGGTCCTTATTGTTATATTGTGTGTTATTACAGGCGCCACTGGGTTATAACAGCATCCATAGCTGGTGGGGTACTGTTGCTGTGTGTGGTCCTTATTGTTATATTGTGTTTTATTACAGGCGCCACGGGTTTATAACAGCACCAATAGCTGGTGGGGTACTGTTACTGTGTGTGGTCCTTATTGTTATACTGGGCTTATATTACAGGCGCCACTGGGTTATAACAGCATCATAGCTGGTGGGGTACTATTACTGTGTGTGGTCCTTATTGTTATACTGTGTTTTATTACAGGCGCCACTGGTTATAACAGCACCAATAGCTGGTGGGGTACTAACTGTGTGTGGTCCTTATTGTTATACTGTGCTTTACTACAGGCGCCACTGGTTTATAACAGAATCCATAGCTGGTGGGGTACTGTTACTGTGTGTGGTCCTTATTGTTATACTGTGTTTTATTACAGGCGCGACTGGTTTATAACAGCACCAAAGCTGGTGGGGTACTGTTACTGTGTGTGGTCCTTATTGTTATACTGTGTTTATATTACAGGCGCCACTGGTTATAACAGCACCAATAGCTGGTGGGGTGCTGTGTGTGGTCCTTATTGTTATACTGTGTTTTATTACAGGCGCCACTGGGTTATAACAGCACCAATAGCTGGTGGGGTACTGTTTCTGTGTGTGGTCCTTATTGTTATACTGGGTTTATATTACAGGCGCCACTGGGTTATAACAGCATCCATAGCTGGTGGGCTACTGTTGCTGTGTGCGGTCCTTATTGTTATACTGTGTTTTATTACAGGCGCCACTGGGTTATAACAGCATCCATAGCTGGTGGGGTACTGTTGCTGTGTGTGGTCCTTATTGTTATACTGTGTTTATATTACAGGCGCCACTGGGTTATAACAGAATCCATAGCTGGTGGGGTACTGTTACTGTGTGTGGTCCTTATTGTTATACTGTGTTTTGTTACAGGCGCCACTGGGTTATAACTGCACCAATAGCTGGTGGGGTACTATTACTGTGTGTGGTCCTTATTGTTATACTGTGCTTTACTACAGGCGCCACTGGGTTATAAGTTACTTATAACAGCATCCATAGCTGGTGGGGTACTATTACTGTGTGTGGTCCTTATTGTTATACTGTGTGTTTATATTACAGGCGCCACTGGGTTATAACAGCATCCATAGCTGGTGGGGTACTGTTGCTGTGTGCGGTCCTTATTGTTATACTGTGTTTATATTACAGGCGCCACTGGGTTATAACAGCATCTATAGCTGGTGGGGTACTATTACTGTGTGTGGTCCTTATTGTTATACTGTGTTTTATTACAGGCGCCACTGGTTTATAACAGCACCATAGCTGGTGGGGTACTGTTACTGTGTGTGGTCCTTATTGTTATACTGTGTTTAAATTACAGGCACCACTGGTTACAACAGCACCAATAGCTGGTGGGGTACTGTTGCTGTGTGTGGTCCTTATTGTTATACTGTGTTTTATTACAGGCGCCACTGGGTTATAACAGCATCCATAGCTGGTGGGGTACTATTACTGTGTGTGGTCCTTATTGTTATACTGTGTGTTATTACAGTCGCCACTGGGTTATAACAACATCCATAGCTGGTGGGGTACTGTTGATGTGTGTGGTCCTTATTGTTATACTGTGTTTTATTACAGACGCCACTGGGTTATAACAGCACCAATAGCTGGTGGGGTACTATTACTGTGTGTGGTCCTTATTGTTATACTGTGCTTTACTACAGGCGCCACTTGGTTATAACAGCATCCATAGCTGGTGGGGTACTGTTGCTGTGTGTGGTCCTTATTGTTATACTGTGTTTTATTACAGGCGCCACTGGGTTATAACAGCATCCATAGCTGGTGGGGTACTGTTGCTGTGTGTGGTCCTTATTGTTATACTGTGTTTATATTACAGGCGCCACTGGGTTATAACAGAATCCATAGCTGGTGGGGTACTGTTACTGTGTGTGGTCCTTATCGTTATACTGTGCTTTACTACAGGCGCCACTGGGTTATAACAGCATCCATAGCTGGTGGGCTACTGTTGCTGTGTGCGGTCCTTATTGTTATATTGTGTGTTATTACAGGCGCCACTGGGTTATAACAGCATCCATAGCTGGTGGGGTACTGTTGCTGTGTGTGGTCCTTATTGTTATATTGTGTTTTATTACAGGCGCCACGGGTTTATAACAGCACCAATAGCTGGTGGGGTACTGTTACTGTGTGTGGTCCTTATTGTTATACTGTGCTTATATTACAGGCGCCACTGGGTTATAACAGCATCCATATCTGGTGGGGTACTATTACTGTGTGTGGTCCTTATTGTTATACTGTGTTTTATTACAGGCGCCACTGGTTATAACAGCACCAATAGCTGGTGGGGTACTAACTGTGTGTGGTCCTTATTGTTATACTGTGCTTTACTACAGGCGCCACTGGTTTATAATAGAATCCATAGCTGGTGGGGTACTGTTACTGTGTGTGGTCCTTATTGTTATACTGTGTTTTATTACAGGCGCGACTGGTTTATAACAGCACCAAAGCTGGTGGGGTACTGTTACTGTGTGTGGTCCTAATTGTTATACTGTGTTTATATTACAGGCGCCACTGGTTATAACAGCACCAATAGCTGGTGGGGTACTGTTGCTGTGTGTGGTCCTTATTGTTATACTGTGTTTTATTACAGGCGCCACTGGGTTATAACAGCACCAATAGCTGGTGGGGTACTGTTTCTGTGTGTGGTCCTTATTGTTATACTGGGTTTATATTACAGGCGCCACTGGGTTATAACAGCATCCATAGCTGGTGGGCTACTGTTGCTGTGTGCGGTCCTTATTGTTATACTGTGTTTTATTACAGGCGCCACTGGGTTATAACAGCATCCATAGCTGGTGGGGTACTGTTGCTGTGTGTGGTCCTTATTGTTATACTGTGTTTATATTACAGGCGCCACTGGGTTATAACAGAATCCATAGCTGGTGGGGTACTGTTACTGTGTGTGGTCCTTATTGTTATACTGTGTTTTATTACAGGCGCGACTGGTTTATAACAGCACCAAAGCTGGTGGGGTACTGTTACTGTGTGTGGTCCTAATTGTTATACTGTGTTTATATTACAGGCGCCACTGGTTATAACAGCACCAATAGCTGGTGGGGTACTGTTGCTGTGTGTGGTCCTTATTGTTATACTGTGTTTTATTACAGGCGCCACTGGATTATAACAGCACCAATAGCTGGTGGGGTACTGTTTCTGTGTGTGGTCCTTATTGTTATACTGGGTTTATATTACAGGCGCCACTGGGTTATAACAGCATCCATAGCTGGTGGGCTACTGTTGCTGTGTGCGGTCCTTATTGTTATACTGTGTTTTATTACAGGCGCCACTGGGTTATAACAGCATCCATAGCTGGTGGGGTACTGTTGCTGTGTGTGGTCCTTATTGTTATACTGTGTTTATATTACAGGCGCCACTGGGTTATAACAGAATCCATAGCTGGTGGGGTACTGTTACTGTGTGTGGTCCTTATTGTTATACTGTGTTTTGTTACAGGCGCCACTGGGTTATAACAGCACCAATAGCTGGTGGGGTACTATTACTGTGTGTGGTCCTTATTGTTATACTGTGCTTTACTACAGGCGCCACTGGGTTATAAGTTACTTATAACAGCATCCATAGCTGGTGGGGTACTATTACTGTGTGTGGTCCTTATTGTTATACTGTGTGTTTATATTACAGGCGCCACTGGGTTATAACAGCATCCATAGCTGGTGGGGTACTGTTGCTGTGTGCGGTCCTTATTGTTATACTGTGTTTATATTACAGGCGCCACTGGGTTATAACAGCATCTATAGCTGGTGGGGTACTATTACTGTGTGTGGTCCTTATTGTTATACTGTGTGTTTATATTACTGGCGCCACTGGGTTATAACAGAATCCATAGCTGGTGGGGTACTGTTGCTGTGTGCGGTCCTTATTGTTATACTGTGTTTTATTACAGGCGCCACTGGGTTATAACAGCATCAATAGCTGGTGGGGTACTGTTGCTGTGTGTGGTCCTTATTGTTATACTGTGTGTTATTACAGGCGCCACTGGGTTATAACAGCATCAATAGCTGGTGGGGTACTATTACTGTGTGTGGTCCTTATTGTTATACTGTGTTTATATTACAGGCGCCACTGGGTTATAACAGCATCCATAGCTGGTGGGGTACTGTTGCTGTGTGTGGTCCTTATTGTTATACTGTGCTTTACTACAGGCGCCACTGGTTTATAACAGCATCCATAGCTGGTGGGGTACTATTACTGTGTGTGGTCCTTATTGTTATACTGTGTTTTATTACAGGCGCCACTGGATGATTATAACAGCATCCATAGCTGGTGGGGTACTGTTGCTGTGTGTGGTCCTTATTGTTATATTGTGTTTTATTACAGGCGCCACTGGGTTATAACAGCATTCATAGCTGGTGGGGTACTGTTGCTGTGTGCGGTCCTTATTGCTATACTGTGTTTTATTACAGGCGCCACTGGTTATAACAGCACCAATAGCTGGTGGGGTACTATTACTGTGTGTGGTCCTTATTGTTATACTGTGCTTATATTACAGGCGCCACTGGGTTATAACAGCATCCATAGCTGGTGGGGTACTGTTACTGTGTGTGGTCCTTATTGTTATACTGTGCTTATATTACAGGCGCCACTGGGTTATAACAGCATCCATAGCTGGTGGGGTACTGTTACTGTGTGTGGTCCTTATTGTTATACTGTGTTTTATTACAGGCGCCATTGGGTTATAACAACATCCATAGCTGGTGGGGTACTATTACTGTGTGTGGTCCTTATTGTTATACTGTGTTTTATTACAGGCGCCATTGGGTTATAACAACATCCATAGCTGGTGGGGTACTATTACTGTGTGTGGTCCTTATTGTTATACTGTGTGTTATTAAGGCTAAGAACGTGCGCCGATCAAGGGTGGATAATGGATCATTGGGTACGTACCTCTCCTGTCACGAATCAAGAGTACAAGCGAACAGATTTGGCCTTTAAGTTACTTTAGACTTCGAGTTATTTTAGACTTCTGACATATATGACTTCGTGTTTATTTTTTTTTACGTCTGACATACTGCATACATGTATGTCGACATCTCTAAATTTGTGCGATTTGATTTTTTTTTCTAGTCACGACCGGATCGCACCGCCCGTGTATGCAGAGCTTAACGTGATTGTGTTTGGCTAGACTCAGGACCGAAGTGTTGTCCAATAGAAACCATTTCTAACTTTGTTGGTTTATATCCTATAGGTTCACATGGTACGAGACAACACGTCCTGAGTCCACCACCTCCCTATTACCCGGTGAATATATTTATTGTTGACGGTGAGAGAGACAGGCACCACCGAGTGGCCGCACCACAGGGTACAAACACACACGGACAACCACATGGACAGTCACATGGTAATTATTTCCTCTTTCATATCGCATTTTCTAATTGGCGAACACAGTGGTCTTGTAGTAACGCTCCGGATACCATACCTGCGGTGGACTGTGTCCATAGTTTTCGCATATGCAGATTGTTGGTTTTCTCATGATGCGGCTCAAATGGTTCGTTAAATGACGATTAAGGTTATTAACACTTATCCTATAGGCTTAATCTGTGGTAACGAAACTGTGGATAAATCAGTTAACCATCTTATACCATTTTTAATATTTTAAATATATTGTCTACAATCGGATAAGCTACAGTTAAGTCACACCATGTAAACCTATTTATTTCAGGCAGGGATCAAGTCTCTCCAGTTTTCAACGGTGAACACCAGTCTAGCCCTCCGCCATACAGTTTCATAGACACCAGTCGTAGCGAGTGGAAGAACTGGCAGAGTTAGTCCGTAGCCTACATGTATATAAGACGGTCTTTTTCATAGCAGTCTCCAGCTATCGATACAGGCATCTACACATATCAATGTGACCTTAGCCGACGATTGGGACGTAACCACAAACATCATCTCCGCCACTCAACCTCTAGCAACATGTTAAACTAGCGATGCTCATCATAACGAGTTTTATCCAATCGATTGAATGGAGTTGGCATTTCAGCTGATCATATCATGACTGATCATATCAGCAACCCGAATGAGAACCTTTATGGTTGGAGCATATCAGTACCTTCATCAAATGGACATTTTAGCAGCGCGAAGTTCTGGACATTTAACAGTTTAAGCAACCCGAAGCACAGGACATTTAAGTAGCTCTAGCCACTGGTCATTTTAGAAGCCTGAACCGCTGGACCTTCAACTTAGCAGCCCGAATCACCCCAGGCATTTTTACAGGTCGCACCACTGGGCATTTCATCTGACCGAACCATGAGCAATCCGAACCTCTTGACATTTTAGCAGCCCAAATAACTGGGCATTCAAGTTAGAAGCCCTAACCACTTGATTTTTTTGCAGCCCGAACCACTGAGATCGAACCACTGGGCTTTTCAGTCGCATGCATGTCTGGGTATTTCGGTAGTGTGAATGACTGTAAACTTCATAGACATTTCAAATCAAACATGTTATTTTTAAAGCTCATTTTGAAGCTTATTTTGGAACAGTACAATAATATGAGCCGCCTCGTGGGAAAACCTACAATCTGCATATGCGAAAACAAAGACGTAGATCAGCTTCGCGGTAACCGTACAGCCCGGTTTGTGTCGGACCTGGTCAGAATCCAAATTGTTGGTTTTCTCACGCACAGGCTCATATGGTTCCTCAGAGAACGGTCAAAAATGTGCATATATGCAATATGTTTTCACCTTACTTAAGTCTTAGCAATAAGAATTATAAGACATTTTATATTTCAGAATTGATGAGGAATTTATGATGAGAAAAGTATTATAAGCATACATTTTTGTGGTTGTTTTAAAAGCAAATAACATATTTTTGTATTATGTAAATCACTATCTGATTATTCTTTGTTTTGTAAGCTAAAACAATAGGTTATATTGGCAGTATTCTTTTGTACAACTGCCAAACTAAATTACGTAAGTACCTGTAACTTGTCTTTCCATACACTTTATAAAGACCCTACAATACATGTATTTATTTATGTATTTCATTTAATTTTGAATTACATTGGTATATCATGATGCGTTTATATGTTAACACGTATTTAACCATGTATATATACCATGACATTGTTCTTTATGTTGTCATTGTATACTTATTTCGCGAAAGAAACGCGAAAAAATAATTCACTTTTTTTTCTTTCCATAATTTCAAAATTTATCTTATTGATATGAATTCCCACAGTCCCATTAATTCTCTATTCCACAATTTGAAATCATGTCGTTAAGACTTACGCTTGCCGCGTTACCGCAAAAAAAAAGTTAACCCCCTTTTCCAAAGCCAAAGGGGTATGCTATCCTTTATTATCTTGCAAAAAGTTTTCAAACTAACACCGGTATTCAAGAGTGATGGGGGAGACAAAATCAAATCAGAAAAAATATGCCTCCTTCGACGCTTATTATACGTGACGTCTTTTTGATGCCGTTTTCTATCACGTGAATCTGAATTTACTGGTGACACGCCAAACTGACAATACCTCACTAGGTGGGAGCGGGGGGGGGGGGGGGTAAGCCAGGAGGAAAATTAGTCCCTGGCTCTCACAAGAGATGCGAACTTGGACACACGGTCATCAGACATTTCAGCAGAGGAGATCAGAGAATCAGGGAGGTCATTCCAGTCCCTGATAGTCTGTGGAAAGAAACTACTTTTGTACGCTTCTTTGCTAGCCGAAGGTATCTAAAAAGCCACAGTGTGTTGATTTCTACAACGCCTATTCTTAGGAATAAGATCATCTGTGGGTATTCTGGCTTTACCCTTTAGATCTTTGTATAGCAATATAAGTCTACTATCCTTCCTCCTTTTCTTAAGAGATTCCCATTTCAGTTGACTTAAAATGCCAGTCATGTTCCCAGATTCAAAAACATAACCTTTTCCAGGTCTTCCTGGAGGGTCCCAAACTGAGCTTCCATATTCCAAGACCGGCCGTACCAGTCCTTTATAAGCTGCTTCTTTCACATCTGGAGGACAAGAATACTAATTTCTCCTCAAGAATCCCAGAGTTCTGTTTGCCTTTGTACAAACATTGGAAATATGAGTATTCCATTTAAAATTATTTGTGATAGTTAAACTCAAGTATTTTATGCTTTCAACATTTTCCAGTACAGTGCCCTCAAGGATGTAGTTAGCTTGTATCTTACTTGGCCGTTTGTTTGTCAGCTGCATCATGTTGTATTTGACGGGTTGAAATCTCATTCCCCATTTCATAGCCCAACTGCCTAAAAGATCAATGTCTCTCTGAAGTTTCAATGTATCATCTTCATTCTTGATTTCACGATAGCAAACACAATCATAAGCAAATAGTCTTATTTCAGACTCAATGTCGGCTGATATGTCATTTATATACAAGGTAAACAGCAAGGGACCGAGAACGGTGCCCTGAGGGACACCTGACACAACTGGAGCCCAAATCCGATTTAATACCATTAATTACCACTACTCGCTGTTGTCTGAAACAAAGGAAAGCAGTATCCAATTCAGTGTTGTTCCACCTATTCCGTTGCTAAACAATTCGCGTTTAATGTTCATGGGGATGAGTTTCAAAAGCCCTTTTCAAAATCCAGTGTAAAAGTGTCAACCAGCTGGATTTTTTGTCTACGATTTTTGCCCAATCATTTATCACTGTAGTCAACTGAGTTTCACAGCTATGCCATTTCCTAAATGCGTGTTGCCTGTCTCACTGTGGCATAACTCGCTAATAAGGATTTCAACATTTCGTGAATTTCGGTCACAACAATTTCACGAAGGACACAACTTATTCGCGAATTGCAGGTGGAAACATGGAAGTGACTCTCTTTTTACGCGTTTTTCTGTGCTTTAAAGATATATTATTGTTTAAATCAACTATTTTTCTGTGGCACATACTCATTGGGTTATGGTTTTAAAGCAATAACATTCTGCAGTCGCATTTGCTGTTTTCTTTTTTCCTTTGTATGCGAAAAATTGTGTAATTGATGCTCTGTTGGGGTTAAACATGAATATCTTTGACATTTCTATAATGATTTTGCACTGAAAATGAACAAAAATCATTTGCAAAGACACCTGTCAAAAATTGTCTTAAAATAATACGCATAAGTCATGAAATAAAGAAGAAAAGATGACTACCCTTTGTTGATGCGGCTACAACTCTTTCTTGAGAAGGCTATAACTGTTTCATGAGTCTGTTACAACTGTTTCTTGATCTTACTGACTGTTGGACACAAACGTTTCGTGATCAATGATTTGCAAAAACTCTGATTTAAGTCACCTGAGATGCACGATGTGCCTTTCACATTTAGTTGTAATAATATTGACATGATCAAATACTTAAATGCAAGAACTTATCTTAATATCGATTTACTACACTATTTCAAACCATCATTTGGCCTATAAAATTGTCTTTGGGGTTGTAGACCAGGCAAGACTGACATTGCTGCTCAGGTTTCTTAACTCCTTATATTTCAGTAAATGTCAATGTCATATCTAAGATGTTATGCTGTCTAAGCAATCAAAATTTAGAAATCTCGCATTTTTTTTTTTTTTTTTTTTTTTTTCAATGTGTATCGAATGACAGTCATTGTGATATTCCTGGTTTTCAGAAAATGGAGGATTTTAGATGCCACTACCGCCAATAATAATTAAGTATCGGTTTTCACAAAAAAGGTTTGCAAAATATGCAGAAATAATGCTCTAGTTCTATTTTTTTTCTTTTTCTTTTCTTTTTGGCTCACCTGGGCCGTTAGGCACAAGGTGAGCTTATAGTATACCCATGCTCCGTCGTCGTCGTTCGCAGTATTTAAACATCTCCTCTGAAACCCCTGGGCCAATCAAAGCCAAACTTTATATGGAGCATCCTTAGGAAGGGGGAACCAAAGTTTGTATAAATGGTCCAGGCCACATGACCAAGATAGCCGCCATGGCTATAAACAGCAACAAGTAGCCCAGGGGCAACGATCGCTCACCTGAAAGCCAACAAGTACAGTCACTGGACAAACTAGTTGGGGTTTTTACCATATATTGGTATGATGGCCATCTTTGTCATGTGACCTTGAAACCCTACTTACATCAGCAGAAGAGCTTTTGTCTGGATTGTGTATCCTCTTTTCTGCCATTTTGGTTCACTTGAAAAAATCATCTAACAAGGTCAGGGTCCTATAATGACCCCCGGGGTTGGGCCATATTTGACCCCAGGGGCAAGATTGGCAGGATTTATGTAGAGCTCCACATGACAATGTTATATATCAAATATACAAGCTTTGTGTCATGCTGTTGTAGAGAAGATTTTTTCATATATTTCCATTATAAGTCTATGGTAGATAATGACATGCCTGGGGCGTGGCCTGTATGGACCCCAGGGGCACCGTTGGCAGGATTTATAAAGAGGAACACTATACATTGCTACAAACAAAATATGAAAGCTCTGGGCCTTGTGGTTTTGGAGAAGAAGATTTTTTTTATGTTTTTCCCATGACGCCCCCGGGGCGGGGCCCGTGTGGACCACAGGGGCACGGTTGGCAGGATTTATAAAGAGGATCACTATATGCTACAAACAAAATATGAAAGCTCTGGGCCTTGTGGTTTCGGAGAAGAAGACTTTTTTATGTTTTACCCATGACCCCCCCCGGGCGGGACCCGTATGGACCCCAGGGGCACAGTTGGCAGGATTTATAAAGAGGACCATTATACATTGCTACTTACAAAACAAGATTCAAGATTCAAGATTCAAAGTTTAATCTGCATTCAATCCAAAACATACAGGATTATGACAGAAACATATAACATACATACAAGATGAAAAATGACAACTACATGTACACTACATTTACAGTACATTTGCATTCCACGATGTACAAAACTATACTATGAATATGACTTATGTTAGTGTGACATACCATTACGCTTGGCAGTGCAGCCGTAACAGTGTATAAATGTATTTTTATTATGTCCATAAAATGTCAAATAAAACTAGTTGAAAACTAATGTACCTGAATGTTGACTGGAGTCCTGATATTGTTGCCTAATCTTTAAACAATTATCTACATACAGGACAACAATTGGTATCATGTCCAGTTCACTAACTGACATGATATATAAAAACTTATCATAAAGACAAAAATTGTCAAAATTAGGAACTATGGATGACATATCTTTGAACAACTGTTTTCTCAAATCGTCATATGCTTTACAGATGCAAATAAAATGAAACTCGTCTTCTATGGCTTTCAAGTTGCATGTTTTACAAAGCCTTAACTGTTTTGCTGTTCTAGCATATCTTCCAACTTCTACCTCTAGTCTATGATTAGATATGCGAAGTTTCGTAAATTTTGCGAGTATAGATCTATCAACATTTGCCGATAAATAATTTTCAAAGCAGATTTTGATGTCTTTCCCATTGTAAGTCTATGGGAGCTAATGACCCCCGGGGCGGGGCCACTTTTGACCCCAGGGGCATGATTGGCAGGATTTATATAGAGGACCACCAAACATTGCTACACACAAAATATGAGAGCTCTGGGCCTTGTGGTTTCAGAGAAGAAGATTTTTTTTATATTTTCATCATGACGCCCCCGGGGCGGGGCCCGTGTGGACCACAGGGGCACGGTTGGCAGGATTTATAAAGAGGAACACTATATATTGCTACACACAAAATATGAAAGCTCTGGGCCTTGTGGTTTCGGAGAAGAAGACTTTTTTATGTTTTACCCATGACCCCCGGGGCGGGGCCCATATGGACCCCAGGGGCACGGTTGGCAGGATTTATAAAGAGGACCACTATACATTGCTACTGACAAAACATGAAAGCTCTGGGCCTTGTGGTTTTGGAGAAGAAGATTTTTGATGTCTTTCCCATTGTAAGTCTATGGGAGCTAATGACCCCCGGGGCGGGGCCACTTTTGACCCCAAGGGCATGATTGGCAGGATTTATATAGAGGACCACCAAACATTGCTACACACGAAATATGAGAGCTCTGGGCCTTGTGGTTTCAGAGAAGAAGATTTTTTTATATTTTCATCATGACGCCCCCTGGGCGGGGCCCGTGTGGACCACAGGGGCACGGTTGGCATGATTTATAAAGAGGAACACTATATATTGCTACACACAAAATATGAAAGCTCTGGGCCTTGTGGTTTCGGAGAAGAAGATTTTTTTATGTTTTACCCATGACCCCCCCCCCCCCGGGGCGGGGCCCATATGGACCCCAGGGGCACGGTTGGCAGGGTTTATAAAGAGGACCACTATACATTGCTACTGACAAAATATGAAAGCTCTGGGCCTTGTGGATTCGGAGAAGATTGATTTTTTTTATGTTTTTCCCATTGTAAGTCTATGGGAGCTAATGACCCCGGGGCGGAGCCATTTTTGACCCGAGGGGCATAATTGCCAGGATTTATATAGAGGACCACTAAACATTGCTACACACAAAATATGAAAGCTCTGGGCCTTGTGGTTTCAGAGAAGAAGATTTTTTTTTTTATTTTCATCATGACGACCCCGGGGCGGGGCCCGTATGGACCCCAGGGGGCACGTATGGCAGGATTTATGAAGAGGACCACTAGACATTGCTACACACAAAATATGAAAGCTCTTGGCCTTGTGGTTTCAGAGAAGAAGATTTTTATATGTTTTACCCATTGTAAGTCTATGGGAGCTATCAGTGGCCCCTAAAACCTAATACAACCTTTCCCCCTCCTCAATGATGCTTAAGATAAAATTTGGTTACGATTGGCCTTGCTGTCTTAGAGATATTCAAATTCGAAAATGTGGATGGACGCACGCTAGGACGCACGGACGCACACCGGCTCGACTACTATACTATAAGCTCACCTTGTGAGCCTTCGGCTCAGGTGAGCTAAAAACCTTTAAAATTTTCTTCTCCAGAACCAGAAAGCCTATGGCTTTGAAACTTTGCATGAAGCATCAGGCAATGGAGCTTTACAAAGTTTGTATAAATCATGACCCTGGGATGACCTTGACCTATTTTACGGCAAGGCCAACATCAAAGATCTTCTTCTCTAAAACCACTTGGCCAATCAAAGTCAAATTTTATAGAAAGCATCTGTATGAAGGGGGAATCAATGTGATTATAAATATACAAGGTCCCATGACCAAGATGGCCACCATGCCCATACATGGTAAAACCCCTGATAAATCTTCTTCACAGCAACCTATTGCAACGGAGATTGATATGTAAAAATTAAGACTAGAGTATTACAATGTGTGTATAAATCATGATCCTGTGATGACCTTGACAGATTTTATGGCAAGGTCATCATAGTTCACATATGCAGAAAACTGTTAAAATGACACTGAAGGAAAAAACAATACTTATGAATTTGAAAAAGAAATTAATCCCAAGGGGTATTCTGATTCTGTCCTGGAGTTATAGACCTTTATAGTCAAACAAGTTTATTGGTATATATCTCAGATCTCAGGTGAGAGTTTACAGGACGATTGGTCTTCTGGGTTTTTAGCTCACCTGAGCCGAATGCTCAAAGGGTGAGCTATAGGGTGAGTTTATAGTATGGCCATACTCCGTTCGCCTGTTGTTGACGTCGTCGTCGTTGTCGTCGTTCACACTTTCAAAGATATTTTCCTCTGAAAGCCCCGGTCCAATCAATGCCAAACTCTATGTGGAGCATCCTTTGGAAGGGGGGGGGGGGGCTAAAGTTTATATAAATGGGCCAGGTCACATGACCAAGATGGCCGCCATGCCCATATATGGTAAAAACCTTAAAAAATCCTTCTTCTCTGGAACCGGTGGACCGATTTCAATGAAACTTGGTATGAAGCATCGAAGACTCTGGCCCACCATAATTTGTATGAACCATGGCCTTGGGTTGACCTTGACCTATTTTACGGCAAGATCAACTTTGGTAACATAGGCTTTTCAATGGACAAAAGTAAAAATATTGGATTTTCAGGAAGTTTTTTGGCCTGTGACCTGAAAGTTGGTAGATACATATAACTTATTGATTAAATGAAGTCATAGAAGTATTCAATGTCAAGGTCATCTCTTGACCTTGGCCAAAGGTCATTTAGATGATAAATTTAAAACTTAACTTTCTCAGGAACCACTTGACCAATCAAAGCCAAATTTTATATGTGATATCCATAAGAAAGGAGAATCAAAGTTTATATAAAATGGTCCAGGTCACATGGCCAAGATGGCTGCCATGCCCATATTATTATGTTTAAAACCTTAAAAATCTTCTTCTCTGAAACTGCTGGGCCGATTTCAATAAAACTTGGTATGTAGCATCGGGGACTCTGGCCCATTATAGTTTGTATAAATCATGACCTTGGGTTGACATTGATCTACTTTATGGCAAAGTCAACATTGGTCACATAGGCTTCTCAATGGAAAACATTTGATTTTTCAGAACATTTTGTGGCATGTGACCTGAAAGTTGGTACATACATACAACTTATTGAGATAATGAAGTCCTATGAGTATTCAAGGTCAATGTCATCTCTTGACATTGGCCAAAGATCATTTACATATTATATTTAAAACTCAATTTTCTCAGAAACCACTGCACCAATCAAAGCCAAAATTTTATATGTACTATCCTTAGGAAGGGGAACCAAAGTTTGTATAAATGGTCCAGGTCACATGACCAAGATGGCCGCCATGCCTATATATGTGGTAAAATCCTTTAAAAATAAATTTCTCTGGAATAGGTGGACCGATTTCAATTTAAAATTGGTATGTAGCATTGGGAGCTCTGGCCCTTCATAGTTGATATAAATCATGACCTTGGGTTGACATTGACCTATTTAACAGTTAATCTAAACAGAAAGGTCAAATATTGCCAGAAAGATCTAAAAGTTGGTAGATACAGGCAGTTTATAGTGTTAATAATTATGTGAGAATTTGAAGTCAAGTTTATATTTTATGTTGGCCAACAATGGCCTTAGCCAAAGGTCATTCATCAAAGACTAAATCTCAGGTGAGCGATATCAGAACCATTGATCCTCTGGTTTTTCTTTCTTTTTTGCTTGTTTGTTTTTTTGCTTATAAATGATATAAACCCCTTTCGCATAGGGACGGCATTGTTATGGCGTTCTAAGAAAATTGGAACGCCGAGGTGCGCGCAGTACGATCGCAAGTAAGCCTGTTGCAATACTTGAAAAGCAACACAGTAACATCGCCGATAAGCACCATAAGGTCGCATAGAAGGCCATACTTAAAAATGAAACGCCGTGGAAACATCTTTGTCGGTGCGCTGACAAGAACACGGTGGGTTGATTAGACCTAGCCGTGAGATCACGGTACCAGCGCCCTGTGATCAATATAATATTTATTACAGGCTGCTCAGTTCTTTGCGCTGCGTTGTACGCCCCTCCCCCCCCCCCCCATTAAAAAAAAATGGTTCGGCGGACATAAAAGAAAGTTGTTCTGCAAACACTGTGGTCAGCCGTGTATGGAAAATGTACAGCGCAATGTTAAGGCCGCACAAGAACAGTGATCTGCACTGCGCGCACCGTGAGCACCAAAAAGTTACATGTAGATTGATTGATTCTTTTATTTCCTCCTTTGAAAATTCACTCCTCTTAAAGAGTTTGGATCTTATTAACAATAGAAAAAAAAACGACATTGCGGTGATTCGTAAGTCAAAACAAGGTTATGTCGTGTTCTATGTGAGGTTTTTAATTATAAATCTTCTGTGCTCATCACGATCATGGCTTGTACTATGCCTCTATATTTTTCTGTTTTGGTTCAAACTGTACGCACTGTCTATTTCCAGTGCTTTATGTGTACAAATGTTGAAACTTGTATGCTAAATACCGTGTATTGCTCAAGAAACAGTTGTGACCGACTCAAGAAACAGTTATGACTGACTCAAGAAATGTTTGTAGCTTTCTCGTGACTCACTCCTGAAATAGTTGTGTCCACTAGCTGACTTGGTGCATGGGATTCTCGGTGTATTACAGACTCTATTGTTACAGACGTTTCAATCTATTTATACCAAGAAGTTCTTTAGGTATCCATTTATACATATAGCATGCCCAAATTCTGGTTGAAAAGGGCACTTTTACTGGATTGGCAATTAAACTAGGAAAACACCTAATTTTGTTAGAAAAATGAGAATAAGTATCTATAATTAGCTTTCCCAAACATAAAAAGTACATATTCACTCATCCATGTGTCTCGCCAAGGCATATGAAACTATTTCAGTTTAGATTTCACCTTAATCACTTCAAAGCATGGCTTCAAACATAGCAGGTAGATCTTCATCCAGGTAATTCGCGAATAAGTTGTGTCCTTCGTGAAATTGTTGTGACCGAAATTCACGAAATGTTGAAATCCTTATTAGCGAGTTATGCCACAGTGGTCTGACAGGAGTTAATGTTCATCAAGATGTGCCATAATATTTGAGCATACAATATGTTCAAGAAGTTTACAAGGAATGCATGTCAAAGAAACAGGGCGGTAATTGCGGACAAGAGACTAATCAGGGGGCAAATATTAGCAAGAGACTATTCTTTAGGAACTTCACCTGTATCAATTGACTGCTGGAAGAGATGGGCGAATACCGGACCTTATTCCATTGCAAGTTAGTTTAGGACTCATCAGGCTTTAGATGGGTTAAGACCTTTGAGAAGTTTGGTCACCCCTTCCTTTGTGACCACAATATCATGCATGAACGGGACAGATCGATCCAGAAGAGGGACATGTTTGTATTCACTTTTAGTGAAAACATCCTAGAACTGTCGCCTTCTCATTCGGATTGTACAATTCCACTTCCATTCCTTTTTCAACGGGGGAATACCTTGGGTATCTTGTTTCTGACTGTTTATGTACATGTAAAAATCTCTAGGACTAGCCTTAACATCTCCTACCAAGTTGTTCACGTTAAGATCATGCTGCTTCCTGATATAAGCTTTGATTTCTCTCCGTAAAGAAGAGACGTGAATAGACGTACCTGAAATCTTTTAGTGACATAAGATAGCTGTTGACGTACTTAACTGACATCTAAAGAATCGAGTTAAGAAAGACCATAATGTGTCCGTAATGAACAATAGTGGCGATTTGAAAACAATAGGCTGACGTCAACAGATAAACGCGACCAATGGGAGCGTTGACAAGCGGTATTTTACGATTTCTTTAGTTTAGACATCCGGCCACTACTTCATGCCATCTGTGTTCAAATGGCATTAATCATGGATGTTTTAGATGCAATTTTGTTAGACACCAGCTCGTACACAAACGTCATTGCAACGTCATAATGACACATGCTAATAACTCTAATTATTTTGTTCGATTGTTACTCCCTGTAATTATATACTCATATAAGTAGCTCACTCGACGATTTGCAATCTACGAATGATCCAAGTAAAAAGTTTTAAATCAACGTCAATTTGATGTTTGACTGGAGCAAAAACCGGTCTCGTACAATATAGTCGGCCGTGCTTAATTTCTACGATAACTCATGATGGCATTTTTTGTTAATGCTCGGCATCCAGGCTAGAATTAATCCTTGGGATACTACAAGCAACATAGGGCCGGATGCCAAGCGTGAATTTGCGTTTTAAGGTCACAGTAAGGTCAAATGTCAACTAAGTGCATTTTGTAAGAAAAATAATACTTAATTTCATAATATGTACTTTTATGTCACGAAAATGTTACAAAATAAATAAAAACAGCTGCCAGTTTATATGGAATGACACAGAGGCTTGCCACAAGGATTAATTTGACACATGGGTTCGATACACAGGAAGGTCAGAGGTCAAACTGATGCAAATATGCTGAAAATGCTTACAAATACAGCCACTTCTTTTCTTTATCTTAAGTTGCTAATTTAGTTATGAGTGAAACAGTTGTAAATAGACATAGTGTTATGCAGAGGGCTAAAGATGTAATTTACCTTTGTTTAAAGTAGTAAACATGCCGTATTTGTGCTAATAAAGCACCCCAGGTTAAATCGCATTGTGTCAATATAAAATGAAAATGCTACTAATCTTGATTATAAACCTGATCCTGTAAAGTTGCTAGGCCTTTTTGATGCCTTCTGATATAATTCTATAATTCCTGCTTGTGACATGAACATTCTTATAACTGTCCATATTGTCCTCAACAATGAACACATTTGCATGGTGTAAAATAACATTGTGTCCACGCCCACCTGTGATTCTAACGAATTGGCTGTACTTACAAAAATACTCATATCAAACCAATAGTATGCTCTTAACTACTATGATTGGCCTAACAGTAATACGTAACATAAATACCTAGTATTCAAATCATTGAACTTGCTAATTCATGAATATTAATGATAAAGAAATTTGAGAAAATCATAGAAAAATAGAGGATATTCGTACAAAAATCACTTACCCCAAGGCTGTATATTAACCTAGAATGTTGAAAGTGGTATAGAATGAATGCTGTGGAAAAGAAATATCAACAATGCGTCTGGTATAAGAACAATCTGATCTTCAATCTCATGAATATTAATGAAAACTTTGGAAATAGGAGAGAAAAAAAGAAAGCATTAAACGGGTAAACCTACAAAATGCCGTGTTTCTCGGCAACCAAAAGCACTTAAGTGCTGAAAATGGCATCAAATGATTGCTAGGGTTATATTATACCATTTTGACTATACAAGAATATATAAAATATATAAGCCATTGGATTTTTATTTTCATGAACATTAATAATACCTTCAGAAATTGGAGTAAAATCGGGACGAATTAATGTGGTATACATGTAAAAACAAATGTAGCTTCGCTACTGATAGACCTAGAGTGCTGAAATTGAAATCAGCTGATTGCTAGGACAATGTTTTATAATTTTGTAATCAGTACATTGTTATAATAGCATTATACTGATACCATTTTCAGCCGAGATATAAGTAATTTTGTTGGTATTCCCACTTCATTATTGGTGATTGTTTTCTAATTCATAAAGTCCTCATTCATGTCCATACAAAAAATATCTTATGATTTATATGCCTGATTACATGATTATAGAACATTGTCCTTGCAATCATTTGATTCCAATTACAATCTTAACCATCAGTTGATTCCAAAAAACAACACTCTAGGTCTATCAGTAACCAAGATACTTGTCTTTTACATGGTTTCCTTCTTAATTCTTCCGCATTTTACTCCAATTTCTAACGATTTTTATCAATGATCATGAAGAAAAAAAATCCAATGACTTATATTTTAGATTAAGTGCTTTAATATTACCTAAGCAACCATTTGATATCACTTTTAGGACCTTAGCGCTTATGGTTGCCGAGATACAAGTCATTTTGTAGATTTACCTGTTCATTTTGTTTCATTTTTTCTCTCATATTTCTAAGATTTTCATTACTATTCATGAGATTGAAGATCAGATTACTCTTTTATCAGACTTCAGGGTGATTATATACATTGGCATAACATTCATTTGATACCTCTTTCAGTATCCTAGATTTATTCACAGCCCTTGAACAAGTGATTTTGTATGTATACTCAATATCTTATTTTCTTCATTAATATTCATGAATAAGTAAGTTCAATGATTTGAATATTATGTTTATAAATTATGTTAAATTGCTATGTCAATGCATTACTATCAGACCAATCAAAGTATCTTAGAGCATGTTCGTGGTCGGATATGGGTTTGTTTGTACGTTCATCCCATACTTTAGAATCATGTTATAGGGAGTGGGCGTGGAAACTATGTAATTTCACATCATGCAAATGTGCTCATTGTTGAGGAAAACAATATTCTATGGCATTTAGGTGGTCCCTCGGGCCAAACTGGCAGCATGAGAATTGTACTAAAGTGCAAGAAATATCTTATATAACCTACCTAAAATCCTTAAATGGCAAAAGATTTTCCCTTGCTTTCCCCAGTAGATGTTCAACATTTTAATCAATATTCATAAATATGCAAATGAGACTATTATCACATATGCGCATGACATCAATAATTTTTTCATTATACTGTATTACTGGTGCTGTAACAAAGTGTGATAATGATAATTTAGGATTAAAATTAGTTTATTCATGGATATATAGCCATTTTAAATCACTTTTAATGTTTTCATTAAAATTCATGAATATGCAAATTAGTTAATTTGCAGTACTTACCACGCGATGAAAGGCCTATGCCTCAACGTTAACCCGAGACCAGATTCAGAGGTCTAGGACTAGTAACAACAGAACTGTGATCAATTTTGTAGGTACATCCTCATGCTATTGAATCACGTTAACAGTTGCCATGGAAATAATGCATTTTTCGAAATGCAATTGAGTTTATCGTGTACGACAAAAACAGTTTGCATTTCAGGGGTCCCAATGAACGATTTGGCACCCATGAAAAATTGTCCTGGGGGTGTAAGTTAGGTCAAATTAGCCCCGGGTCATTTTAGTTTGCAATGAACTGGAACGTTTTATATACGTCAGCAATGCAAATTGTTTTAATCTAGCCTTTGTAGCGTTCTATATACGTCGGTGCGGTCAGGTGTTGTTAGTACTAGGAAAGACCATTGTTACTTCTAAATAGCATTTAAATTTGTAGAGAAAAATGGATCTGAAATTCATAACTACAAATATTACTACAAACATTGTGCAAGCTACTCTGAAATGATTTTGGCAAAAGCTGTACTTGTATCTATCCCATAATAGGAAGTTTATTCCTCAAATTGTTCTGTTTATTATTTCTATTACTGCATGGCTGGTTTCGAGCATATTAAGCATAGTTAGCCACTGATAAAAATAATATTTATGACAAATTAGATTTATAACAGAGATTTTAAAACCGAAATGCACCTAGTTGACCTTTGGCCTTACCATGACCTTAATTCGAAGATTCAGACGCGGCATCCGCCCTGGGACACTTTGTCATACCCCAAAGAACATTTCTAGCATGGATGCCGAGCATTAACAAAAAATGCCATCAAAACTTTTTTCTAGAGGCCCTAGAAATTATAGCAGGTAGTCTAATACCTGATCAATGCACAGAAAAAAAAAAAACGATATACGATACGTCTATTTTCACGTCATGGGGAAATGTATGTCTGTTTTTCTTCCAAAAGTACCTTTTTATATACATAGTCATTTACGAAGATTATATAAATCAGTCCTCTTATTGTTTTAACCGAAACACTAAGCATTTAACAATCCTCAGTGCGTGTACAGTTAGCATTGTTTGGTCGGATACCCCAAAATAAGGCTTGCTTGCGATCTGACTCGATTAAACAGAAAAGAACTATTGTTTTGAGAACAAAAAAATCGCTGAAACAATATATAGGGAACGATTATTTTATTAAAATAGGTGACAATTCATGTAAGGTGTTTATATGTTTAGATTATAAACATGGTGTTTGATACTGGTCAGCTACTACTCTGGGGAGGTATCGTTCTGAGTCATGGTGAGTAAAAGTCTGGCATTTTAAATACGGTCATTCGAGAATTAATTGATTGATTGGTGTTTGACGTCCCACCAACAGCTAAGATCATATGTGAGAAGGGACCTCGGTTTATATTCTCGTCCGACAGACTGGATGGAGGTGCCCGGGATCGAACCTGCGACCCTTGGTTTTACAAGGCGAGTGACATATCCACTGCGCCACGGCTTCTTAAAAAAAAAAAAAAAAAAAAAAAAAAAAAAAAAAAAAAAAAAAAAAAAAAAAAAACTTTCTTCTTACCACTTGTGTGATTCACATATACCATCAACCAAATTTCAAGATGAATACTACGCTCGTATTCAATCGTTCCTCAAAAAGTTTTCTACGATGCCAGTTCGACGCGACACACTGTTGCTAGTACTTGCCTGGATGTGGAAGACCATTATGATACCACATTGTTTCACTGAATCGGCTGCGTCTCGTAATCATCTAGCTAGTCTTTTTTAAAATCTAAAACTCATTAGCTGTTTGTATTTATTAATAATAATTTTATTTGATTTTCTCAGATCATTATTTGGTTCAAAACATTTTCACTGTTAGGTTCAAAATGGTTTGGTTTTGTCCTTTCTGCTGTTGCTTAGAGAGAGGGGGGTGGGGGGCGGGTCTCAGAAACACAGCTACGTGCAACGGTGTCAAAGATTGTATAATTTCAAGATGAGTCAAGCGAATCGTGGTACAGAGTCCTAAAAGGCAACACTCTGCTTGTTGTGGCGTTTACAAGAGGCGTCAGCTAGAGAGCGGTTGGCGAATGCATGTATGTGATACCAACGTCAATAATTAAATAAATATTCTTGCATTATAGAATATCTATGCGGATAGGTGTTTGAAGCCGTTTTCGATTGGTCGAAAGCCGTGTTCAAACTGCAAAACCCATGTCCAAATAATGAAATTCACGTGCCGTTTGAACATGGGTTTTGGCCGACGTCATTGGTCAATGCGACGTGACGTCATGTGTTTTGTAGAAACCGGTCTCCCTAATTACCGACAAGAACTGGCAAGAGCCGACAAGAAGTAAAAATTGCCGACAAGAAGCCTTTTAAAGCATTATTTTATTATTTTTATCCTTTCTATATGTTAATTTAGTGTTTTATAATCATATCATGTCACAAGGTTGCTTTTGAGGACGAAAAATAAGGAGAAATTATTAATATCCATCATTCCATGTTACTCCATTTGCCGTCAAGAAGCCTACAAAGGTAAATAACTGTTACACTTGATAAGTGGAGCTTTAACACCATTTCATTCCCTTGTTGTAAATGTCTTTTGTACGTTTTTGGTTTTTAATTTGTAATGTCCTATAAACTGCATGTCTTGATGGAATGTGGAAAAAGGATTAAGAACATACATATTTTTTGGGGGGGAAACGAGAAATGCTGAACCTATATATTTGTCGATTTTTGAAGAGGTTCTTTTTGACTTGGCCTTAAATAAATATGATATGTATCAGAAATTTACAAACACATGTATAATATGTATTTTACCCTATACATACAATTAAGAGAGAGAGAGAGAGAGAGAGAGAGAGAGAGAGAGAGAGAGAAAAAGAGAGAGGAGAGAGACAGAGAGAAAGAGAGAGGGACAGATCAGTAAGATGTCCGTGTAAAATATAGCAGCAAAGCTGGAGGTATGCAGGGATATACCTTTTTTCTTATTTTTGATCCAAACCATAGATTGTTGATACCTCGTTAGAACCGCCTCGGTGAGGCGGCTCTAACGTGTACCCACAATCTCGGATCCAATAAGGGATCCGAGCCACAATTAATGTTTTCAGCAAAAATATTACAAATATCTTTTTTTTTTCCAATGAAATTTTCATTTTTTGCTTTGAAAAAAAAAAAAAAGTCTTTGTTTATTGCATGGGCATGTTTTCGACTCGCAAAATAGCAGGCCATCAATATCAAAGCTGTATAACTTGAACACCAAAGCTGTTTTTGGGATACCTCAAAGCTAACTTTCAAAGCTCACAGATTTGATTAGCAAGCCGAATGACTCAAATTGAGTTAAGGTAATTATCTCCATCAATGGCGTTTGTTTGTACTAATTGAGCAACTCGGTTGAATGGCCTGTAAGACTGTAATTGTTCCCCTCTCTCTCTCTCTCTCTCTCTCTCTCTCTCTCTCTCTCTCTCTCTCTCTCTCTCAATTAATTTTAAAATTCTTATTTTATCCAAAACAGAGAAGATTGTAGGTCCACATTATTATTAATATCTATATAATACACTGACGCGTTTTCGGTAAAGTTAAACATTGTCCGGCGTTTAGTAACACATATGGTTTCCAAGATTGCTTTCCCTTTAATCATATTAGAAATAAATTTCAGAATTTCCAGTTACATTTTAGCTTAAAAAGATAAATTCATATAAAATCATGATAGAAATAAATAGTTTATTTAACTATAAGTCTAACACAAAATAAATGAAACATGATGCTATACTAAAAGCATCAGATTGTATGTTGTCAGTTATCTGTAGCAGCAGCAAGTGTATTTAATATTCAACATTTACAAATATAATTTTTGTAGTAAAGACAGACTCGAGCGTTTTAATTTTTTTTTTTCATACATAAAATAGAAAAATACACTGTTATACAATTTAGATCCAGTAAAAGGCATCCATTGTTTAAATTAAGGGCTTGGTTACCAAGTCCCGAAAATCAAGTTGTCAAAGGTAAGCTGTTGGGCTTGGTTAAAACAAGTGTCAGCGCGTATGTCACTCTGCTTACGCTTTGATTAAAATGTCAAACAACTAGGACAGACTATAAAATCTTTGCGAAAATGTGCCTCTATGCACTTGTGTTTTTCTAAGCACCCGTGCTGTCATTCTGACTTTTTGGATTATTACGGATATTCTCTGCTAGTCATCTTGACGCTTGGAGGTATATTCATTTCGTTCGGTATATAAATTTCGGCTACTTAGATTTGTCTTTAAATTTAGGCTGTTTTTGGTCATTCGACTTAATTGATTTTTCATTTTCATTTTGACTTTAAGGAGGACAATGTCTTATCCTTGTGGAAATTGTGGTGGAAATTGCACCACTGACTGTGTCTTTTGTGAAAACTGCAACATCTGGTTTCATTACAGGTGCGAAAATCTTCTAAAAAAACATTTTATGGAAATGGGCAAGAAGAAAAACATTGCTTGCGACTATATTTGTTCCAAATGCACCAAAACGCCCGCGGGAACATATGATTTTGAAAAAAGTCTAAAACGGCTAGAAAATTATGCAAATTATGTAAGCTGGAGCAAGTTTGGAAATGATTCTGCTCCGTGGTGAAAAAACAACACCACTTATCAATAGGAAGGATTTGGTTTATTCTTCAGATTTTTCTACGGACCGCGTTTCAAAACAGATTTTGGATAGTTTAAACATGTCAGTGGCCGGTCGTACCCCGGTTTACGTTTCGGGTGATGGTGGTTGCCAAACCATTTCGTGCCGTTGATTGACACCAAACCGGATTCAGTTCTAGACATTTTTGACGTTGATGAATTTCCGCCGTGACCAGTCTCACGTGACCAGCAAATATGGCGGATGTGTTTTCTTTCGGTGGAGAAAATTTGGATAAATTTGTAGGAATTTAATGTTCAGAGGTACGATCTAGACCTGTAACTTTCACCACAACTATTTCATTTATGGCGCCAAAAGATGGGCGCAAAAACAAAGGCAAAAATGATTCGGAAGTTGATAAATTAGTGGATCAAATAAATCAAGTACCTAAACAAAAGAAGCAGAAAAAGCGCAAAAAGTCACAAAATTCGCCAGAGGGTGAGAAATGTGGGCAGTCTGAAAAGCGGCAGTCACTTCAACGAACAATGCAAGGGGCGGCGACATCTCCGACTAACAATCAGTCATACAATAATGGCCCTAATCTAGCTTGTCAATCGATGGTGCAAGGAGTTAACAATATGCCACAACCTCAATTCTATTCGTCTCCATTGATGAATGGTGGACAGTTACCCTATCAAGGACAGGGGATTATGTTACCTGATACCCAGCCATTGTCCCAAATACTTATGAGCCGTTTAGATTCAATTGATAATAAACTTAAGTCGCTGGATTCTATTAACCAGCAGCTGACTGGGATAAATAGGAAAATTTCTAATCTTGAAGTGCGTGTGTTGGAAAATGAAAGTACTGTGAAAAACTTACGGAAAACGGTGGGGGATATAGAGGAAAGTAAAAACTTCGATTCAAGTAAGATAACTTCATTGTGTGAAAGTCAGAAACGCGTTGATCAGTCACATTCAAAACTGTGCAGTGATTTAAAATCGGTCAAGGAGCAAAATACGAAGCTGAGTGAGCAATTGCTAGATCTGAAAGGGCGTAGTATGCGTGACAATTTACTATTTTTTGGTTTTCCTGAGGCGCAGGACCCACGTAATGAACGCTGTATCTCAAAGATATTAGACTTCTGCGAAATTGAACTTGAGCTTGGGGATGTGCGTGAAACAGTGAAAATTGACAGGGCGCATAGACTAGGTCAACGGAAACCAAACAAAATACGTCCAATAGTAGCTAAATTCAACTATTTTCAGGACAAGGAAGCCATCAAAAAGGCGGCTAGTGAAAAATTGGTAAATTCACGATTTAGCGTCGGTGATCAGTTTCCGATGGAAATCCAGCAACGTCGCCGAAAGCTGATTCCAGTCATGAAAAAAGCGCTAAATGAGGGCAAGGATGCTGTTTTAGTATATGATAAACTATACATAGATGGTACGAAATATACCCAGGAAACCGCCCATCATGTTCAACAGAGTCAGCAGCGTCAGCGACGTCCAAGCTTGGGATCAAACCGGGGTCAGTCTACACCGGCCAGTGCGCCGGGCGGCACCAGGTCGAATATAAATGAACTTCGTGCGAATAACGATCCGTTTCTGGCAAATAAATTCACGTATTTGACGAATGCGACGGACGCAAAAGATAATACTAGCACTATTCCGTCGACATCGAGAACCAGTAGTACCGGGACGCCAAAATCGTATACGTCAGCGCTCACGGCGGTATTGGAAACGATGGTATCAACAGACGATAACTATGCTGCCCAGCAGCCTAGTTTAATGGGAAATGGGGCATGCGGTGGACCAGGGGACACGGCAACGCAGCGACCGGTGGCACCGGAGGTTGCACAGCAACCTGTCGATATGGAAATCGGGGCATTTGGTGGAAGCGACCCTACGTTAACTCAACGACCAACGGCGACGATTGATCAGACGGAGATAGGGGCGCGACCAAAAACAGTATCAGTGGATTAGGGGGGGTCGTGAGAAGCTATCTTTCGTTCTGTGGAATGTTCAGGGGCTTTTGAACAAATTGTGTGATGAGGATTTCATCAGTTACATTCGCAATTTCCACATTATTCTATTGTGTGAAACGTGGCATAATAGGTCATCGATTATTGATATTGATGGATATAATTGTTATTCATGCCCAAGGCCTAGATATAATAGAAGGGCGAAGAGGGATAGTGGGGGTTTAGCTGTGTATTGTAAATCATATTTAGCTGATGGTATCAGTATTGTTAAACGTGATGATAAGGGCATCCTGTGGCTGAAATTTAATAGATTATTTTTCAAACTGGAGAGTGACATATATATTTGTCTATGTTATATACCCCCAGAAAATTCTCGACTTTATACCAGCCATTTGAATGAATTTGACTATTTTGACTACATTGGTGATGACATCCGGCACTTTACCAGCATGGGAGACGTTTATTTGTGCGGTGATCTGAACAGTCGGTGTGGCTCGCTTTCAGACAGGGTTGAACAGTTAGGTCAAATTGTCATCTTTTTCGGAAAATGAAGTTCTGAAAGAAATGCCCAGATGCAAAAAAGAGAATGTTTACTTTTTGTTGGACAACTCTGAAAATATTGAGAAAAAAGAGAAGGGATATAACATGGAATTTTGGGATAACTGTGGAACCTGGGCATCCAAGTCTTTATCTGTCAAAACAACATTTTTTGCTAATTTTAACGGCCGAGTGCGCTCAGTTTTAGAGAAGGAATCGGTGTATGGCATAGAAATTAAAAAGAAGTTTACACCTTTAGAACCACAGCCTGACAAAAGTGAAATTTTTGTATTGAAACGCTACTATGGCACTTTGGCAAGAGACAACAATTACAAAAAAAGAATTTCTTGGTTTGAGCATATGCCTGGTAGCAGTTCTGAAAGGTATAAAACTGTTTCTTTGGTAGAATATTTAGGAACTTTTCCGGCCGACGAGGGCTCCAAACATGGCAATGCCAGAAAAACGAATCAAGAGTATGTACGGACTTCATCTAAGACTAAGGAAAACGTTTTGACCGCCCTCAAAAACAAACAGCCAGTCAGGGAAATATTTAAGGAACATTTTGATACGGACCATGCACCGCGCGATTCAAAAATGATTGAAAACATGAAGTCCAAGTTATCAAAGGAAGCTAATCCAGGAAATCGCAAAAACGTTGCAGATGATATTCAGGCTATTTTGAATTTGACATCAGTTGAAAACCCATTTGTGCGGGAAGTAGTACAGTTAGCGGGAAAACCGCCCAATTTGATTTGTTACACTGATAATCAATTAAAACATCTTTCCAAAGCTTGCAAAACTTCTGTCATTGGCATCGACAGAACTTTCAATTTAGGCCCTTGTTTTGTTACAACAACTGTTTTCCAAGATCAAAATTTAAGGAGAAAAGGAAAAGATGTCTCTCCTATTCTTTTGGGGCCGTTGTTTTTACATTGGGATGGAACTTTTCATACATACCAAAGATTTTTTACTCATTTGGCAGCAGTTCTTGAAACACCTTTGCTTGACACTGAATTAGGAACATGCGATTTAGTTGTAGGCTCTGACGAAGAAAAGGCTCTCGTTAAGGCAGTGAAGTGCAGTTTTTCAGATGCCAAACTTACCCTCTGCACTCGACATTTGGAAGAAAATCTAAAACGCCAACTGTCGGAAAAACAAGGTTGGCATGCCTGAAAATTCTTCAAAACAAATAGTAGGGGAAATTTTTGGCCCAGATGGACTTACAAGTTTGGATACGTCAGTCTCTTTTGCACAAAAGGCAACTGAAATTGAAAGGAGATTTGGCGAAAAAGTAGGTCCATATCTCACGGACAAACTCATTCCAACCATTCGGGAACACGTTTTCGAAATTTGTAAAACTGATGAAAGAATACCAATTAACTGGAAAAACAATAACTGTGAGGCAATGAACCATATTTTGAAACTTAATTTAGATTGGAAACCTGCCAAAATTCCAGATTTGGTCAAAATGTTGGAAAAGGAAATTAATCTTCAGGAGTCGTTGACACGCGGTGCACTCTATGGCACTGGTAATTTTGAACTTTCTCACGATGCTTTATGTTTGAGAGTAGCAAAAGAAAGACAATGAAAAACAACAACTTTTTCGAAAATTTCTGTCATTTGGGACGAGAAAACCAAGTCCCACAACTACTATTACTTCTACAGATGGCAATTTTGTAATGCCAAAAACAAAAACTGTTGCAAGAAAACCCGGGCAATCCAAAAAGAGAGTTCGAGTTGACAAAACTGTTACAAAACCAAAAAGAAGAAAATTAGAGGAAACATAAATTGTAGTAAATTGTAACAGTGAAACTTTTTTCGACTAGAGAATTTCGGAAACATGCAACAATACCAACAAAAGCAATAAAAAATAGTATCCATCTTCTGGTGCCTAAATCAAATTTGTATTTTTAGAAAGTTTAAACATTTGGCACTTGTGTATTCATACAATTGTTTTTAACATCATCAATAAAATAGAAACCTATAGTGGGGACTTGATCCGTTTTTGCAATATGGTAACTAGTTGCAAAAGCCACCACCTGATGAGACCTGTGGAGGGGTCGAAATGGGTTTTTCTTTTATCTATCTTTTATCAAGCCTGAAATTCTTATTTAAAACGGATTAAAAACTCGTTGAAATGTATTTATAAAGATATACTGCTTCTTGTCGGCAATTTTCTGCTCTTGTCGGTCTGGACTACTTCTTGACGGTACGGTATGAATGAAATCAGCTATGACATATCTGTAAAAATGATTCTAAGTTTATTTTTTTGCATCTCTGGCTTTACTTGAGCTCAAAATATATTATTTTAACACCATCAAAAGTGCAGTTTAGTAGGATGTAGCTTATTCATTAGAAATGCATGCATAAAACTTTCTTGTCGGTTTGGACTGCTTCTTGACGGTATGAATGAAATCAGCTATCACAGTCATTCGTCAATTACCCGGTAAAAATCTAGTTCAAAGTTCAATTTTTGAATCTCTGAAGTTGCTCATACATATTAAATGCTGTTTAAACAACATTTGAAGAAGAAAATTACAAAAATCTGCTTCTTGTCGGCAATTTTCTGCTCTTGGCGGCTCATGGCGGTTCTTGGCACTTCTTGTCGGTAATTAGGGAGACCCGTAGAAACAAAATGGCCGACGTTGAAGGAGCTCCGCGGTTTTCGGTGAGTTTTTACGTTGTTAAGGTTATTTCATGAGATTTTAAGTGGATTAGAGTGAAAATGCAAGAATAGCGATCAACCATGGTTTGTTTCAGTGTTCAAACATTCGCTGGATCACTCGGATGGTGTTTGAACACGCGGCCTGCGGCCTTGTGTTCAAACACCTTCCTCGTGATCCATCGAATGTTTGAACACCATGAGAACCATTTTTGACCCCTATAGAGGATATTTACTTTTTTGAGGTGAAAACCAAATATATTTCATCGAGTGAGTTGAAAACATCAAAATTTTCACGAGTTCGTAGCACGAGTGAAAATTTAGATGTTTTCAAGTCACGAGATGAAATATATTTGGTATTTACCGATAAAAAGTAAATTCTTTTTATTTTATACAATACACGGGCATTTTCCTATTCACAAAGCAGGCGGTGAAGATGCAAAAAACAAAAAGTTTTGAAAACACAAATCATTTTGGCACCATATTGTTCCTAACGTTCTAACTAAGAAAATGTTTTATGTTTTCGTTCGTAAATAACGGAGTTATAGGCATTTGAATTTCTGAAGTGAGACACATTTAATGACGTCAAGTGAATGGAAACGTCAGAAGTAAACCAAACTCTACAGTGAAAATATCGGCTGATATCAATCACTAGTGAAAATATCAATATCAATTCTGCAGTGAAAATATCACTTTTATCCATTTTTGATATACATTCATTTCACTGCTAAGTATAACATAAATTCTTTATATATGTTCATAATTGTGTGTTATATGTGTGTTACAAAGTGGTATGTACTGACGGCGTGACGTGTAACTATATAGACTATGCTGACAATGGTTACCAGAAGACCATGCAATGTAATCACGGTTGTTGTGGTAACGACGCTAACAACCAACACTGCTGTGGTCCTAACGACAACGATAACGAAAACCAGTAAGTATTGAGATCACAGAGTGCAATATCATGAGCAGTTTACCGGTCAAAGCGTGTCGTGGGGCGATACAAATGGTTAGAAACTGCCACTAGTCCACGATAAACAGCTAACGTAATTTGGCAATGAAGCACATTCTGGTTCAGCATTTAAAGAATGGTTACACAATATTACTGCCATTTTAGGACACAGCTGAAGTGATGTCAATTAACCTACTTCTGGATTACAATTTGGAAATAGTTTTATACAAGTATTTGGCGTCCATTAAAGCGCCAATAGTAAGATAACAAGCTGTGTATTTTGCATAGGCAGTGCTGTTAATTATTTAAACATGCTTTTGATGACTTCAAACATGCGTTCATTGAACATGCTTTACGTATCAATTTGATTTAAGAAATAGATCAGCTCTAGTAGTGAATTGTTGAGTAATAATTCACTGTTTGGAGGTCAGTTGTAAAGAAGATCAAATCACGAGCGCGTAGCGCGAGTGATTTATCTTCATACAACTGACCGACAAACAGTGAATTATTACTCAACAATTCACGCACTTGAGCTGATCTATTTCGATTCTAACACAGAATAAACGGAATAAATGTTGCTGAAACCGTCGATATCGTTCAGCTTTCCGCCATTGCATTGCAGATATTCCGCCAAATATTTGACTGTAATGCTGGTATTTACACACACTTATTACGTTTGTTGTGCGCTAAAACGACGTTTCACCGTCTAACGCTGCTTTGTGGGATAGCTGACGTCACAAATGCCGCAAAGTAACGTCACGCTTATTCGCCCAGTGAAATTGTTGCACAATATATGATCATATATAGAGGATATTCAAGTTTTTGGAGTGAATATGACTTTTATTTCATTGAGTGAAGTGAAAATTTTTTATATTTCATGAGTGCTGGAGGCACGAATGAAATGTATAGAGGATATTTGCTTTTTTGAGGTGAATACCAAATATATTTCATCGAGTGAGTTGAAAACATCAGAATTTTCACGAGTGCGCAGCACGAGTGAAAATTATTATGTTTTCAACTCACGAGATGAAATATATTTGGTATTCACCGAAAAAAAGCAAATTTTCTTTTTATTTTATACAATGCACAGGCATTTTCCAGTGCACAAGGTAGGCGGTGAAAATGCAAAAACAAAAATTTTTGAAAACACGAATAATTTTGGTACCACATTGTTCCTTATGTTCTAACTAAGAAAATGAATACCCACACTTTATGTTTTCGTTCATAAATAACGGAGTTATAGGCGTTTGAATTTCTGAAGTGAGACACATTTAATGACGTCAAGTAAATGGAAACGTCAGAAGTAATCCAAAAAATCTGACGTCATTACAGTGACGATATAGGCTGATATCAGTCACTAGTGACTTTTGATATCAGTGAGATTTGATATCAGTGAAATTTCATATCAATGAAAATACCAATTTTATCAAGTTTTGATATACATTGGGTTTCACTGTAAAGTATAAAATAAATAATTTTTCACTTCACGAGATGAAATAAAAGTCATATTCACACCAAAAACTTGAATTTTCTTTTTTATTATATTGCATGTATATATATAGTCATTGTAACGTTGCGCGCTAAAGCATATGACGTCAAAATCTTAAATGACGTCATTACGTCACGTCATTACGTCGCTATTGTGTGTGAACGTTCATTGCGTCAACAATAGCATAGATTATAAAAGTTAGTTAAGAAATAGATCAGCTCTAGTAGTGAATTGTTGAGTAATATATCACTGTTTGGAGGTCAGTTGTAAAGCAGAGCAAATCACGAGCGCGCAGCGCGAGTGATTTATCTGCGTACAACTGACCGACAAACAGTGATATATTACTCAACAATTCACGCACTAGAGCTGATCTATTTCGATTCTAACACATAATAAACGGAATAAAATCATTTTAAACCTTCAGTTTCTTTAACTTTTCCACCATTGCACTAAGAAATCCCGCCAAACTTTTGACTGTACCGCAAATGTTTACATATGTTTGTTACGTTTTGAACGCGTTGAAATAACGTTACACCGTCTAATGTCAAGGTAACGTGACTTATGGGATAGCTGACGTCATAATTTAATCAAAATGGCGTCAAACGGCGCAAAGTAACGGCACGCTAATCCGCCCAGTGATATATCACTCAATATATCACTGCACTTTACCGTGGGCTTCTATAGGCAGGGTGTGTTAGAATTATGTATAAATTAGAAATGAAACGGTGGAATCGTAATTTGCGTATTCCCAAATCTTATATTTTCACATGTGAAAATATAACTTTTTTATATTTTCACATGTGAAAATATAACTTTTTCAAATATTGGTTATATTTAATACATATTTCTCTTTATCATATGACGCCGCTGTTTTCCAGTGGATAACGTCATGTCATAAAAATCGTATGACCACACGTGTAATAACACTTTTGCGGGAATACGTAACGTCATTGACGACGTCCGTAACAACAGTGTAAATTTTCATTGGAAATATGTCAACTTTGAAAGCGATACCTATTTTAGAAGTCATATGATAAAACGAATCTTACACTCGTGGTCATTTCATCTGAAATTTATTAAACTCGCCGAAGGCTCGTTTAATAAATTTCATATGAAATGACCACTCGTGTAAGATCCTCTATATATTTCATCACTTGCCATATAATAAAACACGTTTTTTTACCATTGGCTATATAGGCGAGGTGTGTTAGAATGAAAATTAACATACATTGCTGCATACTTTTATGTAGGGAGTGCGGTGGCCTAGTGGAAGAGTAAGGGTTGAGGCCGAGACAAGGAAATCCCAGGCAAGTTTTCAGATTATTCAAGTCTCATCCGAGGCTCTGCCGAGGATGAGACTTGAATAATCTGAAAACGAGCCTGAGATTTCCTTTTTGAGACCTAAACACCATCATTGATTATTTTTCTCACCCATCAATTTATACCATTCTGACTCTGAATAGGCCTCAAATGCAGTTCATGCAGCCATTTTTTTTACATGAAACAACATGCAAATTAACCAGTGAAAACCAGAGGACCAATGGTCCTGTAAACGCTCACCTGAGACCTGAGATATATACCAATAAACTTGTTTGACTGGTATGGTAATATACATGTATAATTCCAACTTAACTAATTTCCTACATTCTGATTGGTTGTTTGGGAGACTTTATACTTCGATAAAAGCAATGCGTAAGAATACTCAATTTTCACCTTAAAAACGGCGCGACGTTACGTGATAACGTGACGTTTCTTCAAAGAAACGTTGACGTCATCAAATCTAAACGTCATGAAAACAATGGACGAGCGCGTTTTGAAGAAGTCGAAATGAATATTTGGAATTTTTATGAACATGGACGCTTTTTCTTTTAACAGAACATTGTACGGTAAGAGTTTTAATCTTCTTGTTGAGTGTTGAAATTTGACGTTTGAATTTCTAATTTTCCGAGCCCCAGTTCAAAATCGACATGTCTTTCTATCGGTCCAGACGGCGATATTTTCTCCCAAAAGCACAATTTTGACTGGAGGGGAGATGTTTTAAAGCTCTCACTTTGACAGCCTGCCTATTGCAAGCCAGTTATAGCTTCTATTTATTGCGAGAAGTGAGTTTTATGCTTTGGAAATTTTCAAGATGGCTGCCTCATGAAAATCCGTTTTGCTCTATTTTCCTTCCGCTGGCTATGAAAATTTAAATCTATGTAGACAAATGCAGTGTATTGAGACAAAGTTGGAATTATAAGGAATGAATTATTATTTTTGTTGATTTTATCGATGTGTAAACTCAGGCGAATCACTCACAAACTTTTTCATAAAGCCCTTCGGGCTTTATTTAGTTTGTGAGTGATTCGCCTGAGTTTACACATCGATAAAATCAACAAAAATAAAATTCATTCCTATAATATAACCACAGGGCAGGGTCAGAGCAAACTCTGGAGTCAATTTCTTTTTTAAATCATAAAAATTCAGTCGATTTGAAAATGACATTGTAACAATTTTCCCCATTCAAATGTGTGGGAGCCTTAGTTGACCTAGCTGTAAAAAAGGTCAAGGTCATCCCAGGGTCATGATTTATACAAACTTTGTAGAGCTCCATTGCCTGATGCTTCATGCCAAGTTTCATGGCATTTTGAGACAGCTAAAATCTACTAGTACTGAGACAGAATTATCTCAGACAGGCACACAAAGGGATAGGCTTGTCTGTTGGGTGAGAATATAAGAATCTATGATGGGGTTGAGGCCGAGACAAGGAAATCTCAGGCAAGTCTTCAGATTATTCAAGTCTCAACCGAGGCTCTGCCTCCGGAATGGGTAGAATAATTGTATGATGATGGTAACTTAATTCTATTCAATTGTTTAATGCTAATATGTACTATTTTTTATGCAGATTAGATAAAACATCCCAAACATTGATACTTCTCGGTGAAAATAATGCAACGATTTGTGCGTACCTTTATACTGATGCCTCTAGTTTTTATGATGTTTGTGCTGTTAGTCTTCATAGGATGTGGTCCAAAATGTATAAAAACAGACTAAGATAATTGTTTCTTGCCTGCTTCTTGTGATTGTGTACATATAATTGTATATTTGTATATTTGTTCGCTTACTTAACATTTATTTACTTTGACAATCTTCATGGTTGTTTAGCCAAGTCGCGAGGAAACCAGCCTTCTTTTCGAGTCGGTGCGGACTGACTGTCAGTTTTACCTGTCAGTTGTCTTGCATTGACCTCTAGCTATTTTGTGGCTGCGTAACTAGCATAGGTTCGTTTAGTTCCACTGGGTCAGAAACTTCAGTGGTTGGTGTTCTCGTGACGTGGCCATTTTCACTTTTTCCATGTTTATGTTTGTGTTTTCTGATTGTTTGTTGTTCTTCTCCTATTTCACCTGTACTACTATGTATAACATGTATGTTCTAACTCTCCATCAGGAGGAAATAAAGAATATTTATTTTATTTATTTATTAGCTAAATAAAGAAATGATTGACGTTTTGAGACAGCTAAAATTGTACTAGTTCTGAGACAGAAATGTATCCCTGACAGGCACACAAAGGGATATGCTTGTCTGGTGGCTGTAAATACATAATTCCGGAGCGGAGAAAGTGGTCCTGGGTTCGATATCCCCGCAATGTAGTGCCCTTGTGCACGCAACATTCTGGTTAACATAAAGAGACTGGGGGCTCCACCCTGACGACTGAAAATTTGTTGACTGGGACTTTAAACAATAGCCAAACGAAATTGAACAAATTGACACAGTTTGACATTTTCTTGCCTTTGTCTATTCTAGGAGATTATGGATCATTATCGGGGCTGCTGTCGGAGGCGGCTTACTACTGCTCGCCTTGTTGATTCTTGTTGTATTCTGCTGTATCGCCAAGAAAAATAACGCTGCAAATAAAGTCCACTCGGGAACCACTGCTGGTAAGGCTGAAAGATATTGTTTGTTTGGGTAACATGAAATAATTGAGCCGCCGCGTGGGAAAACCAACAATTTGCATATGCGAAAACAAAGGCGCAGATCAGCTTCGCGGAAACTCGGATAGTACAATTCCTCTTCTACTTAAATCCGAAATTTCAAGCTTCTAGCTCTTTTCTGTGCTTGTACACGTCGGTTTGTGTCAGACCTGTTCGAAAACCACATTGTTGCTTTTTCCACGAGGTGGCTCAATTATGTTACGGGTGGTACATTGTAGTTGGAGAAATACTAGGGGGATTTGAGTGTCGGGGTAAGAACTTAGGCAAAAACACTAATTTTGACGGAATCCTGGGGCAGTAGTGAAATAACAAGACCGTTGTTAAACTTTTGGGAACATACTCGCTCGTACACTTGCCTTCAACGTAAACTGCAAATGGCTAGTTTGCCAATCTAGCTTTATCGGCTGGTTTTTATGCTTTGTCTAGTTGGAAACACACAGTTGCACTAGGTATGCTTTTGGGGAAACATGGGATTTGGCAGAATATTCTGTTTTCCTGTATTTGAATGTAGCTAATGGGCTTTATAGCAAAATGGGCTCTGAGTATATTTTTTTATACAGCATATTAAATTTTCACGAGGTATAGTCAGATCTGATTAAAATCCGATCTACATGCACACATGCTAGCTAGCGTGTTCGTATCAGATTGAAGTTATAGTTTTAAACTTTTAGGTACGGAGATGTACAATGTACAGACAGTACGCGTTCCTACACCGCCGCCAGCATACACCTACAACGCTCCCAATAGCATGACAGGTGGTGCACCCAGGACTGGCGGAACACAACAGACTAATACCGGACAGCGTGGACTGGCTCCTACCAACAGCCAACCAGGAGGTAGTGGTAGCATATGTTATAAATGTAGAAAAACTTTTAAATTCAATTTAACGTCCCTTTCAAGATTATTTCAGCTCATATGAGACGGGCCAATCAGTAGATGGGGCGAAAACGGGAGAACCCCGAGAAAAACTACCGGACACGCCCGCAACCAAAATTTGGCTTGTCTCACATGTGGCCAGAGCGGGGCTCGAAGCCACGTCAGACACTGCAGTGAGATGATGGAATGGTTAAGAGCGATAATGAAATATAAGCGCTCTTAACCACTCGGCCAAGGGGGCCGCCATAAATGTAGAAACTGAATAGAGAAAATGACAAATGATCACAAATATGAGAAGGACATTGCTTGGAAGCAATATTTAGCCATATAGAGTCAACTAATAGAGATGGTGATGATTCACTGCTATAAGTGAAATAAAGGCGACCATGTTAGCGCAGACATCTGTTAAGGGTTTACCATTTAGTTGTTCGTAACGGAAGGAATTCGTGACGAATACTTGCATTGGTAGCCTATTGTATGATTAAAATCATTGTCCAGTCATAATCGGAGTTACTTTAAGACAGCGAATAATATCACTATAGTTGTCACTGGTGGCTGATACAAGGGTTGAGTTAAGCCTATACCCCTATTCTGCTTGATGTCCGTTCTCCTTTTTATAATTTGTTTTAAAATGTTACAATTATGATCATTATTATTTTCTCTTTTTTTTTTCTTTTTTTTTCAGGTAGCAACAACGTGGCCCCTACATTTCACCCACCTCCTAGTTACAGCTCCTTGGGGAAGAAACCAGTTAACTAACGTCTATTGCTGGACTCCTGGATTTGTGAGCCGCTATAGCCGCTATAGCTATACATGTATTTTGATTTATCTTAATATGACACTTTGAACTCTCTGCATGTTATGGCAGTTATACTCATTTTTGCTTTACCATGATTTTTTTCATCATCGTCGTCATCACACGTTAGATACGGAATTGCTATGTATGAGGATAGAACGGAAAGTTCTACCATAGGTAGGCTAGTGGACACGATCATGACGATAGGCTGTTGTATCATACATTGATTGAAAAGGCATTATTTCGCTTTTACAATAATACCAAAACCAATGCGGCGTGACGTTATTCTGAGAAATGACGTTTAAAAAGCTGAAGTCATCATAATAATAGCACCTGCGACGTTAATTAATTGCGACGTTGTATTAATTGCGCGAAGTTCAATCAATGAATCACAATACTGACGTCTGAAAGTTTTAAAACCGAAAAATCAGAAAGTTTTAAAAGTTTCGTCTGAAAGTTTTAAAACCTTACATTTCACGTTATGACACCTCAGTGTTGGTTGGGTGGGTGTCTCATAATATGAGAAAAGCAACGACCCGACACGACCATAGATATTTACTGGGCCGTAAAGCAAGAAATTAAACATTTCCGGATACGAAAAATCATAAATGATATAGTACGAGTTCCGCATGTGTAAAAAAAGACGGTAAACAAACGCTCATTTGCGTTTGGATGAATGGCTATATGTAAAACGAAGTTGCAACGTTCTCCAAACAATAATTGCAATCTCACTGTTCAAATAACGTATACATATGTGTCATAATCAATAGGTCGTATTCTTGGAACATAACTATATGATGCCATTGAACGGAAACCTCATTTGAATCTCACTAGACCCATAGTGGTTTAAGACTACCTACATTTTTTCACTCCTTGTAAAAGAAACGAAATGTGTATTTCATGTTGCCCGGGGTGATCAGCTTTTTTTCTCATGCAAGTTCGATCACATGTACACCATTGTTTCTCATCCACTACTCGAACATGTCCGCTAAACATGCGGTCACCGTAAAGAAAAGCTGGTCGGTAGCAAACATATTAATCCAAGTCGGTAGTTGCGCGGTCGCGACACCGTCTACCTAATACAAACTGGATAAGTACAGTATGTTGAACGCACGAGCTCCAGACAAAACAAGTACCAACGAATTGAACGTCCTTTTAATATGAGCATGTTCAAAATTTGGCAACGCACAGATAAAACAGACGTCAACTGGCACGCGTAGGCCCTATGCACTGAATGATGGAGGGTCCAAACTAGACGGAACATTTCCATCGGTATTCCGTGGGTACAAGACGGAATATTTTCATCGGTATTCCGTTAAACCTCTCCATACTGAAGTTGAACGGAGTGCCAGTTAGCCAGCTGATCTAGGTCCAAACATGTACGTAAACGAATTACGAACGACTGACAATTTTACCATTCGTACGTGGTTTGTTCATAAATAACGTAGACTTTTGCTGTAAAACACTGGAATTCACGTGTATAAATCAGTGAACCAAATTTTAAGAGTGATAACGTTAATACTATAGGCACACGAGCTTTTTATTTTACCATGGTAACAGTCACCCTTTGTATGCATTTAGTTGCTTGTAAAATAGTTGATACATGATAATCAACCCATTTGTTTGAAATTACGCCAGAATTACACCAAGCGTCATTACAACGTTAGCAGAAAATATGGCATCATTTGGCAACTGCATTCGGAAGTAAACACCTTTTCAAGTTCCCCGGAGCCAACGTCAAAACGTCCAGTTTTTGCAGCAATGGATCGCCTTGAAAACCGTGCAGTAATCAAATTTTGTCGAGATCCCGGGGAAACACCAACGGAAGCGTACAAAATGATTACAGTAGTACGAAGTAAGACTTCTATCAGTCGGACATTGTTTTTTCAGTGGTATAAAAGGTTTCAGGAGCGTGGAGATTCAATTCAAGAACGGTCGGTCGAAGGCGGAAATCAAATGTCACGTTGACGTCGATTTGTGACGCCCTGGATGAAAAAAGACGACTGACTGTTCGTGCCCGGTCCGAAAGGTTCGATATGAGTATACATGGTATAGGAGCTGTCTACAAAGTGTTGACAAAGCATTATGCCAAAGGTGCATAATGGTGACAACTTTGAGAAGAAATGAACACATCAATAACAGCTCTTCATCACTTAACGCTAATGACGTAGTTGACGTCGCGTTACCCAGTTGACGTGCCCCTTCATCACTTAACGCTAATGACGTAGTTGACGTCACGTTACCCAGTTGACGTGCCCCTTCATCACTTAACGCTAATGACGTAGTTGACGTCGCGTTACCCAGTTGGTTGCATTTCACCATTAGGTTTTCCATAGGTGACAATGTTAACGTTTTGTCACCTAGCTCGAAAACAAGACATACAAAATTCACAAGACTGGTCTCATTTTAAACGTTCATCATAGCCCATTAATTTAATTGAAAATTATCAGCATGTTTACCTACTCAATTCAAAGCTATGTCCCGTTAAACGGAAGCACCCTCAGAAACCATGTTTCGTAGTGCGGATGGGTCGTCAGAGGGGTTCATGGAGAAAAATCCGTCCCGTTCCCATCCGATACCGGGATTTATCGACTACAACATGGCATTTGAAACGGCGCATGTTTCAAGTTTTAAAACAAACACTTCACAGCGGAAATCAATCAACGATTATTGACAGGTGACGTCATTTTTGTCTCTAATACAAAGTAAATGCTCTCCCCGAAAAAGGCGGGGCGAGTACTCATGAATATTTAGTAGTATGTACCCAGTTGACGTGCCCCGCGGTCATGGTACTAGCTGTCGTTGGGAGCCTCTAACTTTCCTAAAACTCATCGGATCTACACCAAACTTGGCCACATGACGGCAAATTGATACGGATTTATTCTGATATAATTTTTATTGCAGTGTTTTATCACATTTTAAAGTTATCATAGCTAGGCAGATTAGTGAAACAATCGTTCATTTGGTGAAACAAGCATGAAATTTGGCTTGTAGGCTCAGAATGCCCAACTATTTTGAAAAATATCGTTGTCCAGCCGAAAATTCAAAATGGCGGACAAAATGGCAGCCATTTTCAAAATGGCCGCCCTGAAAGACTACAGATCATAGTTTCAGCGGCTATCTAAAACTTCACTGCATTGACTGATTTTTAGGTTTTTGGTGTCAGTGTCCGTGTTTAAGGACCCATTGAATCTAAATTTCCACTTAACATTCATAATGGCGGACAAAATGGCGGCCATTTTCAAAATGGCCGCCATTGAAGGCTTGAATTACAGTTTTTCACCTTACATTTCACTGCATTGACCGATTTTGATGTTTTTGGTGTCAAAATATATGTAAATGAACCTATAGAATATGAAAAAAAAACACATAGTTTTCTTGTATTTATTATTTGCCATGACATATTTGTCAAATTGAAAGCAAAAACGTCAGCCTTTAATATGCGAAATGCATTTTGTATGCATCCGTCTGATAAAATATAATGGTTTTAATTGCCTTATTTTTGTATAAAGTGGATATGAATATGTCAGGTGATTACATTTAATGATTATCTCTTTGCATTTTATGTGTTTAGCAATGTACACCATTAAAATCAAAATGGTTGCCATGTTTTGTCAATACAGGCACATTCCTTTAAAACTGGCAATTCACCATTTTGGTTGTACAATGGGACCATTGTATCAATAGGATTGTAATTTTGCGCCTCATCTTGTGTAACGAGAGTGAAATTATTCCTTCTTTTTAAATTAATGCACAATAAATTTCCATGCCGCCCTTTGTAATTGACAATTATTGTATGGAATATATGAATTTATGGTCACTTGAAATGGTGTTTGTAAGACAGGTACAGGTATCAGTGCCATTTTTGTGGTAGTTGCGTGCATTGGATACACAGCTGTGCTTCATGCTTGGGCTTAGCTAGTCCTATGGATGGAACAGACGAAATGGAGGTGGAGTTTGGTGATGAAAAGAGAACACCCATCACGAAGCGTCTATAGAAGTCATGCAGACTTAGTTGATGTCGAGGACCAGTATGTCCAATAAGGGGGAACGGGTCACATAGTTTTGCTATTAAGGGATATGGTCTCTTGTGGTGGCTGTGAACTGGCTGCTGTTACACGCTGAAAATCAGTTTGAGGAAAGTCCCGCCAACTGCATCCCCTTGTAAACTGCAACCTGTCGCATTTGACCCGATAGCAGGTGTATTCAACCTGTATGAGAAGTATTATGTTTTATGCTGCAGAGACTTGTGCCATGCCTGTTACTACTCTAAGCAATTCCCAGTGCTATGGCAGGGCAGTAGTCCATTTGATTTGTAATGTCTAAGAAAATGATGAAGCTAGCTTTTTCTCTAAAAGCTTGACATTCAAACTTTGGATGCTGTACTTTGCACGGTTTGGGCATGTGGGGTGTTGCGACTGAAGGATTGCTTAAGTACGCAAATTGCACAGAAGAGATAATGCACCCCAAAGAAAGCTCGGGATGAAGTATTGCAAGATGGCAGAAAGAAACTTGGAACGGATTTAGCTACCCTAATAACCAGTCTGAACGGCATTTGCGAGGAAGACTTGGCAGAAAGTTCAACTCTCAGTAGAGGAAAATGGACTATAAACTGGATCTAATGATGTTATTATGATGAATTAGATTTTTGTTGTCAGACCTTTCTAATTATAATCGATTTTCTGCCATTAAATTTTGTAGGTGTAGAATAAAGAGTGTCTTGTCTATACACAAGCAGGGCACAGTGGTGACATCACTGTTAGACAGAGATTTGATACATCTAACATGAATATGGTTAGAAAAGGTCTGAAAACACGAGTCTAATTTTGTCATCACACTATCATTATATCCAGTTTATAGTCCATTTTCCTCATCTGAGGGTTGACAAGTCTTCCCCGCAAATGCCCCCGTCTGTTCAGACCGGTTTTCAGGGTGGTTAAATCTATTCCAAGTTTCTTTCTGCCATCTCGAAATAATTCATCCCAAGTTTTCTTTGGCCTGCATTGTCTCTTCTGTGCAGTTTGCGTACTTGGGCAATCTTTCCATCGATACATAATTTTGTTTGACATTACAAATCAAATGGACCATTGCTTGGCATGACATTGAATATGGCTCAGAGTAGTCACAGGCATGGTCCAAGTGTCTGCAGCATGAAGCATGACATTTCTCACGCAGGTTGACTACACCCGCTATCGGGTCAAAGTAATTCACAGCCACCACCAGAGACCATATCCCTAAATAGCAAAATTATTTGACATATTGGTCCTCGACGTCAACCAAGTCGTCATGACTTCCATAGATGCTTCTTGATGGGTGTTCTCCCTCTGTTTCTTTTCATCACCAAACTCCACCTCCATTTTGTCTGTTCCATCCATAGGACAAGCTAAGCCAAAGCATGAAGCACAGTTGAAATCAGGGCAAGGACACATTGTGCCCTTCACGCCATTACATTTATTGTGTATCCAATGCACGCAACTACCACAAAAATGGCACTGATACTTACACGTCTTACAGACATCATTTCAAGTGACCATAAATCCACACAATAAGTGCAAATAAGCGGGCGTCATGGACATTTATGGTGCATTTATTTTAAAAGGACTGGTTTCACTCTCCTTACACAAGATAAGCGCAAAAAAAAAATAACAGTGCCATTTACACTACGGTCCCATTTTACAATCAAAACGGTGAATTGCCATTTATAAGGGAAAGTACCTGTATGGCTAAAACATGGCCACCATTTTGATTTTTAATAGTGTTTTAAAAATTGCTAAAAAATAAGAGTTAATCATTAAATATAATCACCTGACATATTCATATCAAATTCTTGCAAAAATAAATGCAACTAAAATCATTATTTTCATCAGATGGCTCCATATACAGTGCATTTTGCACATTAAAGGCTGGTGTTATTGCTTTTTATTTGGCAAATATGTCACGACCAATGATAAATACAAGAAAACTATGTGAATATTTATATTCTATAGGTTCATTTACACAGTGAAATGTAAGATGAAAAACTGTCATTCAAGTCTACAGTGGCGTCAATTTTGATAATGGTCGCCATTTTGTCCGCAATCATCAATATTAAGTAAACATTTAGATTCAATGGGTTCTTAATCATGGACATTAACACCAAAATCGTAAAAAAATCACTCTATGTAGTGAAGTTTTAAAAAAAGGAATAATTTCACTCTCGTTACACAAGATAAGGCGAAAAAATAACAATCTCATTTAAACAACGGTCCCATTTTACAATTAAAATGGTGAATTGTCAGTTGGTTTTCATGGTGTAAATTGCTAAACACATAAAAGGCATTGAGATAATCATTAAATACTATCACCTGACATATTCATATCAACTAAGGGCAACTAAAATCATTATGTTTTATCAGACGGCTACATATAAACTGCATTTTGCTCATTAAAGGCTGAGGTTTTTACATTACATTTGACAAATATGTCATGTTAGAAAACTATGTGTATATTCATATTTTATAGGTTCATTTACATACATTTAGACACCAAAAGCATCAACATCGGTCAATGCAGTGAAATGTAAGATGAAAAACTGTAATTCAAGCCTTCAATGGCGGCCATTTTGAAAATGGCCGCCGTTTTATCCGCCATTATGAATATTAAGTGGAAATTTAGATTCAATGGGTTCTTAAACATTGACATTGACACCAAAAACCTGAAAATCAGTCAATGCAGTGAAGTTTTAGATAGCAAACTATGATCTGTAGTCTTTCAGGGCGGCCATTTTGAAAATGGCGGCCATTTTGTCCGCCATTTTGAATTTTTGGCTGGACAACGATATTTCTCAAAACAGTTGGGCATTCTGAGCCTACATGCAAAATTTCATGCTTGTTTCACTAAATGCACGATGTTTATTGAAAATTGACTTAATCTGCCTAATCAAGTTAGTTTACGTTATTTATGAAAAATCTCTCGTAATAGCGATGTCCGTTGATATGCGACTGAGGTTACAAGACCAACCCAAAATGGTGCCATATAGACGGGCATGTCGCACCTTGGCGGGCAATCTGCATACCTTAATAGCTAGGTCAGTTTGATCATGACTTTCAGGGTAACAGATACGCAAGGTTATATTTATTGGATTTGACTTGATTTGCCTAAGAAAGCAACTTTGAATATCCCTCCATCAATTACATGTAGCTTATGATAATATATGCTCTTTGAAACGTAGTGACTAAAGTCCAATTCGCATGCGCCAAAAATACACACGTGTAAATATACTCCGGTGTGCAAATTTTACTCGGGGTAAGTAAATGGCGCATGCGAACGCAAATACACACCGGAGTATATTTACATATGGGTAAATTTACTCCTAGGTCTGACCAGATGCAAATTTTATTTCTACAAATACACACGTGTAAATTTACTATTATGTCCCATGCGAACGCAAAGTAAAATTTACCCATGAGTATTTTTAATTCAAGTCAATATTCTGTTTTTAGATAACAAATTTTCACATTTTTTGTTCCTAACTGATTATATGACAGTTGCTGAAACTGTGGACATTGTTGCTAAATAAGAGTTTATTGCCATTCATAACATTTTAGATCATATGGAGTGCAAACAGCCACACTATTTCTTCATCTTTCTTGGTTAGGATTCTTGGGGCTTTTTAACAGTAATTCCTTGTAAAAGGATGAAAAAAGGGAACTGTATAACTGCTAAAGTTATGCCTGGCCATTACCTGATTCCCCTCTGCTGCCAAAGTCTACATGAACACCTTGAAGCAGCCTCTTCTTGTTTTGCAAATACAGAAAACTTAAATGAACAAGTTTTAATCCAGAAATGATAAATTTACCTACAAAAATACTCCTGGCGATAAAACCCATGCGAACGCAATTTAAATTTACTCTCAGGTTGATTTGCACACCGGAGTATAAATACATACCGGAGTATATTTACACGCGTGTATTTTTTGTGCATGCGAATTGGACTTAAGTAACACGAACTGTTAAAGCTGTGATCGTATAGATTTTAATAACATTAATTTCACAAGTTCATCATATAATTTCGTGGCTTCAAAGCATTATAACATTATAACTGCCTGACACACTGAACCGAACTGAAGCCGTCTGAACTCGTCTGAAGAGCACGGTCTAAAAGCCCAGGTTATATACAGACTCTCGCCCTCTCAATACATTCCGTTTACATTCCAGTTCCAAATTCGTATCAAAAATGATCACTACCTGTCAGTTTGATCGATGTACCTAAACAAATAAATGAGTGCAATGCTGTTTCATCAGATTCCGGCATGTGTGTTGTGAGAACAATGTATTTATTATGCATTCAGACACGTAATGATAGATAAATATGGTTAAATCAATGATGTTTACAATGAAGGAATTCAATAAGAATGTACATGCAATGTTAAAGTACAAAGCAGTCACCGTTATGCAGGTAGTATTTTGCTTTAAATTGGTCTGAATTTCTATAGTTGATTGATGCTTTAAATTTGAATTATAAGACAAAAGTAAAATGGCAGCAATGATCAGGAACTGTCTCACTCATACAGCCTTTATATACCCTTAACAGTACTTCAATCATAAAACTCTCACATACTTTCAACATGCTTTCATTCATTCAGAGCATGTATACCCACACTATGATCTTGCCTACATAACTTCCCAGATCAAAATAACGAAAAATCGACATATAAGAACGATACATATACCTGTCGGCAACAGTGACCTTGATGAAATGTTCCAGCCCAGCCTAAGCGGACCTGGTACTTTCACTGCAAATCACTGAACACCAGACCGTGATAGTACCCTGCACGTGCTACAAACATGGCTATGTAAATGGTATCGTAAATATGATCATAAAAATTACAATCGTTATCTGGTCATGCGTCGGCCGACTGTTTGTTTAAAACATCCACCATTTTGTAAAACCCATTTGCCGATCAACATTTGATAACATTTTTAGAAATGAAAGTGCAAGTACCCAGGGAACATATTTCCATGACTGAAATAATGTTGACTTGAACATGTAACCAAAACAAAACAAGGAAAAAACTATAGAGTTGTAAATTAGGGTGATATAACATCTTAATGTTCACAGCCTTGTTCAGCAGGCATACTTCAAATGTTCAATGATTTTTAAGACCACAGCCAGGGGTCAAAATAGCGTCTGAAATTCCGGAGACTTCTATTATGTGTTTTCATGTTTGTAAGAAGCGTCTTTCGTGGCTCTCCTTGTCAACATTTTTGTATGTTTTTGTTGTCAATAAAGCAATGGACTCGATATTTCGATGAACTGTAGACATTGCACTTTTCAACTACAACAGTTAAACAATTAAAGAAATTTTGAAGAAAAAAAGCCAAGGGTGACGTTGCCCAAAATTGTCAAAACACTGAATCACGCATTTTTGAAACATTAACAGTTTGAAAACGCTTGCCATAAAATTGAATGATAATACCTCGCTTAGGCCTATATGTTTATAAAACATTTATTTAACTTTTAAATAATGTCTAAAGCAGGGAAATATGTCGACCAGGAATTCATCAATTGATTTACTAGATTCATTTCAGCGTATATATACAAGCGGTTAAAATATGAAGTTACGAGTAGGCCTATAAACATGATAAAAGTGAAACTAGTATCGGAATAAAAGAGAAACACACATGTCACTCTGATTAATTAAATAACGTAAGAATTTTGCGATGTCTAATGACTTTTTACGTAACGTCATCAAAATAGTGGGGTTTTGCTGACTGGGTAGGTCGGGAAAATGTGTTGTAACTGTCAAAACACGTCAGAAAGCTGAAATATTTTCAGAGACAATTATTAACATAGAACGCTTTCAAAATACAAGAAAAACTGAAAAAGTGATTTTGCCTCAATAAGCCCCATTTTCATGTTATTCACAAAGAGCCAGATACAATTTTCATCACAGGTTTTAGCCAGAGAAATGGCTCTCCAGATATAGCTATTTTAAAACACTTTGCAGTTACAGATACCGAGAAATATAGATATGGCGTGACAGACTTTTTTGACCCATCCTCGTACTTCAGTGTGTTTTTTTTTATATTTCAAAACAGTGTACGCATGTTTCATGTTACGTTTCATGTGCGTTTTTGGTCCTCAATGTAGAGGATAATAAGATATATACATGTACAGTGGGAGATGCAAAGATTGATTTCGACTGCATATGACACACAAACGCACCATGAAAAGATCAAATTTAGAAAAGTTTGAATTACATATATGTATGCATTCTTTAACTACGAGCCCCTGGAGGGTCCATGTTGTTACATACACTGCTGAATCAGTTTGTTGATGTTCTTGTAAATAAAGATATGATCTTAATACCTGATATCTGTTTTAAAGAATCTCCTAAATTCAGACACTTCGTAACAACAAATACACGCAGATCAGTATCTTCGTACGTGTACTTGTATGTGCCTTATCAGTATGGCCAAGTTCCTATAACTAACTGTTCCGCGGCGCAATGGTTGTGTCACTCGCCATGTAAACCCGATCCCTGTTTTCCAGTCTGCCGGATGAGACTATCAACCGAGGTCCCGTCACTATGTGACCTTATCTGTTGTTGGAACCTTAAACCCCAACACCACTGGTTTTCGCAATCAAAAATATAGGTCAGCTTAGAATCGGCTTGGTCGCCCTCTGCCTTGAGGTAAAGAAAATCGCATTCAGAGGCACTTTGTTTATCGTATTACATGTTACTTATATTAAAATTATTTAAAACACTTAAGCAAAACTTTGTGAACTAAAATGTTCGTACGAGAGTTGTCGATATGTATGTGAAAAAGCCACTAAAATGCATGTTTGTTTTAGACTCTCTCTCTCTCTCTCTCTCTCTCTCTCTCTCTCTCTCTCTCTCTCTCTCTCTCTCTCAATAGCAGTTAGTATAGCCTTTGAGGCTTGATGCTCCCGTTCCCAAGAGATTGGACAAATTTAGTCTTTGAATTTTCGCTCCCACCTCTCCGTCCTCGCCTGAAAGCAAAAAAAAAAAAAAAAAAAAAAAAAAAAAAAAAAAAAAAAAATCACAAGAATTATGACATCATTTGGGCGACTGTGTGTTATACAGACATCGCCAGGTTAAGATATACTTGACTTATATTTATCTATAATTTTTGTCAAAGATAATGTGAATAAAACGTTGAAAGAAAGATTGGCCAAACTCCAATATCAGTTGGAAATATTTGACTCAAAGACTAGAGAGAAGACAGCCTTCAAATCTAGCTAGAAAGAGCGTACTGCTCATCGTGACTATATATATTTTCTCATCGAAGCATCTTCCCCGGCCCCTCACGACACATATTGCTGTACCTACCTGCTTAGTCTACAGAACAGCAGGCCGACGACGATGGAGGAAAAGATCAGTAGAAACAGTAGAACACCAACCACTACAGAAAACGTCGATTTCCTGGTAAAACAAGTCGGAGTCGAGGCAGTGTCTGTACTCTCTAGAAGTGTATATAGATAAGGTCCCGAGGTTATAAAAAATTCATGCTCAGCTCAGCTGAGACTAAAATTTAAACTGCTCATAAATACCGAAATACAGAGCCCCATAATGAATCAGTTCAACCACAGGCTAAAACGTTATTATTTTATACTGTGTCTATTTTGAGGCTATATAAATATCCTTGATCTTTTTATTGGTTCTTAAGTGCAAATTAAGGCATTTTAAGTACACGATTTTAACAGGTTGTTTTATGGGGGTCCATTAATTTAACCTGTCCGAAAACACCAGCTTGGGTATGAATGTAAAAAATGATTTCGATAATTTAGGACGGATAGCCAGGGGAATAACAAAATGTTATTACTTTTTGTCAAACAGGAGTTTTAATGAAAATATTTGAAGAAAACATCAGGGTGGTCCATATTCCCCAACGGTCCATATTCCCCCAAATTACCATAATTATTTTTCCTTGGGATTATTTACTCCTAAAGTTTTGTCCAGATGAGTAAAAGGAAATTATGGGGAAAAAGGCATATTTTTGAATCATGGAAATATTTTCAGCAGAATTATGTCTAATGTTTTTGTAAAATACTTCTAGTTTTAAATGGTATATCTTTCAAAAACAAGCCATCAGAGTAAATGTTTATTGTCATTTGGTTGCTGACCTCAATACTATGTCACATCTAGTTCAAAGATACATACATTTTCCTATTTTCCATGTTGGTCAAAACCACAATTTCTTAACTTTGGTGAGAAAAATACACACTTTTGATTTGAGGAGTATTTGAGAAAATGTATGTGTAAATGGTACTCCTTAATATTGACAAAGAGGAGTATTTGCTGTTTACAGGGTAGTAAAATACTCAAATACTACCCTTATCCCACACCGTTCATCCAGATACAACAAACGCGGAATGGTCTTCCAAACGCGGATATAAACAACCGTATCGCGGGAATACACAAGGTAAGAAAACATAAACAAACAGCATTTAAAGTAATCCTATATAAAATGTGTTTATGGAGAGCTGATGCAATATAGTATATCTTGAGAATGGTATCGTATCATAACAAAAGATTTGTGTAAACTATAGATACAAGCGATTTTAATTCGTAAATCATAATTTTCTCGCCTATTTCCCGATTCTTTTCATATTAATAGAATTTATTTGTTTGGTCTCGTGCAAATATCTCTTCAAAACTAATTTTCGACATCTTTGGAATATATTAAAACCATGCATCAAACTGGAAAAGTTTTTTTGGTGTCGATATCCATGTTTTAAAACCAGCCTTGTTTACTTCAAGGTACAACTTACCACGGACGTTGATACTACACAGCGCGGATGACCCACATAATTTGGGTAAAACAAACACGGATTCGGCGAAAGTCTGGTTTTAACGTGCAAAACACTGGCAGAACATTTTCTAATTACAATACAACGAAGAATCTAGATTTTCATAAAGTAAATGTGCTATAAATGCAACCTGTTGACTTTTTAGTCGGTTATTCACTTGATATATGATCGAATTCGGGGGTGGCATATAACATATAACACAGTTTTATAACATATCTGCTAACATCTTTTTTTCTATGGATAATTATTTCGTAAAATCAGAGAAATGATATATACATCTGTAAAGGTTTGAATGTTTGTGTTGTGAATAAACACCCCAGTAAACGACTCTTCAGCCGTGTCAGGAAGGAGCCTCCGCTTCATGGATACTTACCAGTTCTATGGAAATTAAGATGCCTTGCTCAAAGACTGGTGCCAGCATGCCCCCCCCCCTCCTCAACCCCGACATGCGCGGATCCAGAAAATTTTCTCAGGGGGGTGGGGTCCAAACTCCCAGAAGGGGTCTGACGGAATATTTCAACATGGCAAAAATTAATAATCTGGCAATTCCAGGGGGGGGGGTCCGGACCCCCTGTCCCCCCCCCCCTCTGGATCCGCCCATGCCCGACCTCGCCGGATCAGGAGTCAAACTATGCCACGTTGAAATAAGTTTTTAGCTCACTGAGCCGAAGATGAGCTTATAGGATGTCCATGCTCCGTCGTTCGTCCGTCGTCGTCCACAATCATTCAAAGATCTCCTCTGAAACTGCTTGGCCAATCAAAAAACATCCTTAGGAAGAGGGAAAGAAAGTTTATATAAATGGTACTGGTCACATGACAAAGACGGCCGCCATGGCTATAAATAGCATAAACCTTTAAAAATCTTCTCCAGAACCAGAAGGGCTATGATTTTGAAACTTGACACGAAGGATCAGGGAGAGGAGCTCTACAATATTTATATAAATGACCCTGTGATGACCTTGACCTATTTTACGGCAAGGTCATTATAGGTGGCCGATGCATTTGAATGGGGAAAACTCTCAAAATATCATATGAATAGAAAACTTGAAGGAAATGGGCAAATGGACTGAAGAGTTATGATTCTGCAAAAAATTGGACCACAGGGGCTGGTCTGACCCCTTCCCGGGGTAATATACATGAATATCACCATAATATTCAAAGATCTTCTTCTCTGAAACCGCTTATCCAATCAAAACTTTATATGAAATATCTATAGGAAGGGGGAACCAGTGGTATACATAAAATATCCGGGTCACATGACCAAGATGGCCGCCATATCCATATAAGGTATAAAACGTTAAAAATCGTCTTCTCAAAAACCGGTGGATCAATTTCTACAAAACTTGGCATGTAGAATTGTGGACTAGAGTACTACAATGCATATATAAATTGACCCTGTGATGGCATTGACCTACTTGACGGCAAGTTCAATATAGGTCGTCCATGACCATAATAGTGAAACAAGTTGATTGGTATATATCCCAGATCTCAGGTGAGTGTTTACACTGAACCATTGGTCCTCTAGTTGTTCCTTCATTACGTACATGATCAACGTTTGCATGGAGAAGTACTCTATAAGCTTTGCTTTCGTTCTAATCCTTTTCGTCATTTACCTTTAGCCAATGTGAGTAGATATGTTATTTATGAATCTGAATAACGTATGTTAAACTAAAACTACAGGATCAACAGCCAAGGTCATACAGAGACTGTCAGTCATTATTTTCATACCAAAAGCCACCCAGAGGCATGGTAACGAGTTCGTTTTTGCACATTCTTTCACCACTAGTAAATGCTCTTCTTAAGTCTATCTACGTTTGTATTCAAATTTGTTGTCATAGAGGACCTTTTACAAAGGATTTCTCTTCACCACACTTAAGAGTGAGAGAGACAATCATGATAAATATATTCTTTGCCATATACTCATGAAAGAAATGCATCCATACATTACACCATACGTTTTACATGTAATGATCTACAAACATGCGTAATTTAGTTGGTGTTTGAATATGAAAGGCGAAAGCATTTGGAGCTCTGCCTATATCGGACACTATCAAACTTCATAAGGCTAGGCTTTTAATTTAAAGAAAGGAAACAAATGCATGGACAGTTTCTCGGATAACATGCACCTGCTCTATAATGCATGTTAACATGGTTTCATAATGTCGTGGCCAAAGCGTAGTGAAAGTGCTCATGGACCCACGTTCCATGTGGTTTTATCACGCCATATTAAGTCGTAATTGGTCTTCAACCAACCATCTATGGATTCTAAACCATACAAAGTGGCTTTAACAATGACTGCATCCAGTTTTCCTCAAAATAATGCGATACTTTGTTTTTATTATCCGTGTTCGTTGCACCGAATGGTCCGAGTTTGTTTCACCTGCTTGAGAATTTGAACCGTGGTATGTTGCACCATATTAAACGAGAGTACCCAATTTTAAATAGTTCTTATTCCCTTTCTATAATCTTATGTTGGTTCTTGTAACGGCAACACTTGAAGCAATACCCGATCCTCCGAAAAACATCAATTTGGTCATATTTTCGTGCTTTTATAATGATTTACAGACATTCTTACCAAGATTTTTTTCTTTTCGCGCATCAAAGTCAGATTTAGAAGCCTATATTTCTCGAACTAATAGAATTTATGAGACAGGATGCAAAGTTATGTACTTTTTCATTGTATGTCAAACGAAAATCAACTCAGCCGATATTCAATTATAATTAAAGATAATAAATCTCACTCTTTTTCCCCGCCGTTCAAAATACTATTGTTTATATCCGCGTTTGGAAGACCATTCTGCGTTTGTTGTATCTGGATGAACGGTGTGATCTGGGGCCCTGGAAATAGCCATAACTTGATACATGTATATTGAAATTGAAGGTTTAGAACCCCAAAGCTTGTAATTTATTCTGCTCATAGGGCCTAAATATTAAAATCATAAAATGCCAACAATTGTTGGCATTTTAACATTTATGAGCAGGATAAATCTTAGTCTCAGCTGAGCTGAGCATGAAAAAAGCTTTATAATGCAACAACCCTACATATCGGCCTAATAAAGGGGGGTTCATAAATAGACGCTTTATTTAGCTACTGACCGAATAAAGGCCTTCTCTACTGACTAAATAAAGACCGCGTTGCAAATTTGATTAACGCAACAAAAAGAAGCGCACCGGTGACGTCAAATTAAGTCACGTTTTGTGACGTCAATCTCCGCCACTGCCAGCGCGTGATATGTGTTACGTTGGTTTTCATAGGTTGCTTGATTTAATATCCAGTCAAAACACTTTGTGATCTAGTGCAATACAATGAGGGGGGCAGGACCCTTTTCTGTGACGTGTGATTGGCCTTTTTTAAAGTCTGTGATTTGTGAAAAAGCAAAATTTAACTCTGTGATTTGTGACAGAGGTATTTTCTGTGATGTGTGATACACAAATTCAAATCCCTGTGATCTGTGATTTGTAAATTTTCAAGTCTGTGAATTGTGATTATCATCATTCCTTGTGATTGTAAAACCAATGGTCTAAAAGTAACGTGATGATTAAAATCGCATACATAGACCGCCAGAATGATAAATTTTTCTCGGGGGAGGTCCCCCGAACCACCCTTTTAACAATAATAATACCCCATCTCATACACTTTGCAACTTGGCACTCATGATCACTCATGAATTACTTTCAACACTTTGTGGCCAACAGGTCGGGTGAGCTATGCATAGAATTACCATTTTCATTTGGAAGTTTAAGACTGTTAATATACTGACCAACACCAGAATATAATATTGATGCATGTCATATTAAAGTTTAAACAGAGGTTTAGGCAGTTAGTAAAATAATTCCATTTTCCTCTGCACCACCGTGACTGAAAGAGTCTCTACCATACATGTAATGTAAGGCTAAGGTATTCATATTTTACAAGTAACTATGAAATAATGAGTTAAAATGACACCTTCCTTTGATACGAATTGTTATTTTTTAGTAATTGAGAAGTTATATGCAGTAAATCAGTCAATACAGTGCAAAAACATCGGCCAAATTGCCAAATTCTCTGTGATTACGAAAATTCATTGTCTGTGATTTGTGAAATCATCATTTGAAAACTCTGTGATTTGTGATTTTGTGTTTTAAATCTCTGTGATCTGTGATCAGACCCCCCTCCTGCCCCCCCCCCCCCCCCCCCCTCTACAATTATCCAGTAGGATTGATTCTTTCATACGATATTTTACGTGACCTTCCACTGATTTCCAGAAACGACAAACATTCGGGATCCCATCCAAGTAGACAGGTGGTGGTATAAAATATAAGTTTACGGGCGACTATGCTTATTTTTGACGAAGGCAATAGGTGAGACCTTTTACAAAGTCGCTCATAAGTAGACACTCAGCATTGAAATAACGGTAAAGGGTGAAGTACTAGTTTGAGATGCGGGGGATCCCATGACCCCAATTAAACTAGGACACCGCGTTTCCGACCTTGTCTATATAGTAGCCCATAGACGAGAGTTGATTGAGGATTGATAGAAAAGGTTTTAAAGGTAAAATAATTGCATGAACATATCGTAAGGGTGATTTGTGATTTTGTGTTTTAAATCTCATTGAAGAGACGTTTCGCTCCATGGAGATTGTACTCATCAGCTGAGTGTGCGAGTCTATGGCGCCAGGACATGACTTTGCGTCTTGGGCAATATTATGTAACCCAGCCTCATTTAGGCTTTAATGAAGAGATTTTTTGTTCTTTTATTTTGTATTGGTGAAGAAAGAAATTGAATATATCGGCGTTTCTGAAAACTTCTTTAGGCGTCAATCAAAGTGTGATAAAAAGTTTTAATATGACAAACTTTCAAAAAAAAAAAGCCCATTTTGAATAGCACATTCTAATAACTTGAAAACTTTAAAAAAAAGTACATCTTGGCAAAAGATTCACCGACAAAGAAGAACTGTCCAACTCAGTCGAACCCATGACAATTTAATGTGGCGGCCAAAGCTTTCTAATACAAGCGCAAAGACCTTTCAAAAGTTTCTTGGAGGAATATGTGTTTGGTTGAATGTCTTGCCGACATGAATAAATCTTGTCTTGTCTTGTAACTTACCGGTGGACCCCCGGACTGTTATGGTTGTGTTGACAGAATCCGGCATGTCGTCCTCGTCAAAGTCGAACACGTTCCTCCTCCTCCTGGCTGTGTAGCCTGCGGGACAGGTAGGGTAGCCAGAACCGTCAGTCTTGATTGATCCAGACCCATCACCCTGAAATATGACAATACTATGTTATGGAATGTCTATTCATTGGCACAGAAAGCAATGTAGTCTTACAGAGGCTCATTTGATGAAATGTCTGTATAAGATCTATTATTAAGCCTTATAAAGATTACAACTTAACGTACGTTGGCCTAGAAGTAGGAATTCTGAATCAGAATCCCCATCGGCATGATTGTGTCCTTCAGTTTGAACAAGCCGAAAACGCCTTATAGTCTATGTACCGATATAATTTGACCAGTGTTAACCCGAGTCGTCTCAGTACAAGCAATACATTCAAACTTGTGGTCTAATTTAGCAATGACTTCGAGATCATCTACAATAGGTAAATGCATGGGCTCCAATGCATGAAGCTAGACAAGACATCAGTCCGCCACGGATGCCAACCAATCTAAAATGAACTTACAAAACAGTGTGTGTCTGTAGATACCAGACAAAAGTGTTCCAGTGTACAGGTTATGGTGACTTTTCTGTCTGATGTCGCTGTGGGTGCTACGTTCTTTCCCAGCAAGGAAACGCCCTCAAAGCTTTCTGAGTACCAGCAATTTGGCGACTTTTTGTAAGCGTCGGCACCGTCACTACTGGATTTTACCCAAAACATGAACCAGTCATCTGCCCCTGCTTGCTGAGCCAGTGGGGCTCCTAGACCACACCTGTTGTAAACGAAGGGTAAAGCCTTTTTTATTTATAAAAAGAGGCTCAGTAGTGAAATAGGGTTTAATTATCGCCTTTCATCCAGTAACAATTAACAGATCGGCATGGCTTAAATCAGTTCAGCCATCAGAAGCGTCTGATTTAAGATTGTACGCCTAAGGTTTTAGTTCTGTCACAATAAAACTTTCAACTGTTGTCTCTTTGACTTGCCTGACATTTGGTCCATTTGAGGTTAAATTCGAGCTCAAGATAGGGGAGTTGGAAATTAAAGTTGCAGGGCCACTAAAGTAGTCATTCAGAACAATTAGTGAAGTACGAGTTTGGTACCAAACATAACAGAGCTCGAATAACCAGTTTGCAGGGATCCGGAGTCTGAATTTCTAGCAAGCTGGAAAGCGTCACGACTACTAAACTAACCCCAGCCAAGGCGGCAACGAAGATCTTAATAAGACTGAAAATAGTCTTAGGTATATGAAGAACCTTGCTTGTTACAAAAGCAATTCCACACAGACAGTAATCATTTTTGTAGAACACACAATATTAATCTACTAAATATGGCGTATGAGGAAGGAACCACCCATCTTAGAATGTCTTTTGCACAAACTTTAGGCATTTAACGGCGCACTACAAGTTGTGCTGATGTCAAAATTATGTGTTGTTGATCCTCACCCTTTGTCTGTACTCAGGGGAGTTCCAGCGTCTGGTATTCTATCCGTGTCTCCAGGATCGTCCACATGGTCGGCATGTCGGGTGGCCACACACTGACCAACCACAAACCCCATAGGATCTGTACCCTCAGCTGCAATAAAGGACAATAAACATGTCAGGTGGCTACACACTGACCCACCACAGACCCAATAGGATCTGTACCCTCAGCTGCAATATAGGACAATATACATGTCAGGTGGCTACACACTGACCCACCACAAACCCCATAGGATCTGTACCATCAGCTGCAATATAGGACAATATACATTTCTGTTGGCCACACAATGACTCGCCACAAACGCCATAGGATCTGTACCATCAGCTGCAATATAGGACAATATACATTTCTGTTGGCCACACAATGACTCACCACAAACCCCATAGGATCTGTACCATCAGCTGCAATATAGGACAATATACATTTCTGTTGGCCACACAATGACTCAACACAAACCCCATAGGATCTGTATCCTCAAATGCAATATAGGACAATATACATGTCAGGTGGTTACACACTGACCCACCACAAACCCCATAGGATCTGTACCATCAGCTGCAATATAGGATAATATACATTTCTGTTGGCCACACAATGACTCACCACAACCCCCATAGGATCTGTACCCTCAGCTACAATATAGGACAATAAACATGTCAGGTGGCTACACACTGGCTCACAACAAACCCCATAGGACCTGTACCATCAGCTGCAATATAGGACAATAAACATTTCAGGTGGCTACACACTGAACCAATGCAAACCCCATAGGACCTGTACCCTCAGCTGTAATATAGAACAATAAACATGTCAGGTGGCAAAACACTGAACCACAACAGACCCCATAGGACCTGTACCCTCAGCTGCAATAGAGGACAATATACATGCCAAGTGGCTTCACACTGGCCCACCACAAACCCCATAGGAAATGTACCATCAGCTGTAATATAGGACAATAAACATGTCAGGTGGCTACACACTGACTCAAGCAAATCCCATAGGACCTGTACAATCAGCTGTAATAAAGGACAATATACATGCCAAGCGGCTTCACACTGGCCCACCACAAACCCCATAGGATCTGTACCATGAGCTGTAATATAGGACAATAATGTTTTCTTCGAGTATTTGACATGGAACCCCGACGTTTAATCTAAATGTTAGATGAAAATGCATGCTGGATATAAACGGCATTGCGAAGGCTATGACGAAAACGTCAATTATATCTATGTGACAACTATTGCTACAATGATGTTAGTTTCTTACCGAATTCAGTTCGTGTATCGCCGGCAGCTGTGTTGATTTTCAGACAAATTCTCAGTCTGCAAGGATCACCGTGATAAAACGTTGTTTTCACCATGTCATTGTCGTAGTCTGGAGCTATGGAACCGTCAAGAACGTCAAACGTCAGCTCGTTACGGCGTATGATCTGTTCCATGATGGGGCCGCTGGGAAAATAGAAACAAAAACTGATACAGCAGCAGCAACAGAACAGTGTGATAAAATGACCTATTGGTATGCATAACCTTGCATACAGCAACACAATATGATAAAATGACCTATTGGGCAAGCATAACCTTGCATACAGCAACACAATATGATAAAATGACCTATTGGGCAAGCATAACCTTGCATACAGCAACACAATATGATAAAATGACCTATTGGGCAAGCATAACCTTGCATACAGCAACACAATATGATAAAATGACCTATTGGGCAAGCATAACCTTGCATACAGCAACACAATATGATAAAATGACCTATTGGGCAAGCATAACCTTGCATACAGCAACACAATATGATAAAATGACCTATTGGGCAAGCATAACCTTGCATACAGCAACACAATATGATAAAATGACCTATTGGGCAAGCATAACCTTGCTGACAACAACACAATATGATAAAATGGCCTATTGTGCTAGCATGACTTTGCATACAGCAGCACACGTGACAGTATGATAAAATGACCTTTGGGACAATCGTGACCTCGCTGACGGCAGTACAGTATGATAAATGACCTATGTGACAAGCGTGACCTTGCTGACAGCAGTACAGTATGATAAAATGACCCATGAGACAAGCGTGACCTTGCTGACAGCAACACAATATGATAAAATGGCCTATTGTGCTAGCATGACTTTGCATACAGCAGCACACGTGACAGTATGATAAAATGACCTTTGGGACAATCGTTACCTCGCTGACGGCAGCACAGTATGATAAAATGGCATATGGGCAAGCTTGACATTGCTGTTAGCAGCACAGTGTGATAAAATGACCTATATAGGACAAGCGTGACCTTGTTGACAGCAGTACAGTATGATAAAATGACCTATGGGACACGAGTGCCCTTGCTGACAACAGAACAGTATGATAAAATGACCTATGTGACAAGCGTGAGCATAGTGTGATAAAATGACATATAGGGCAAACTTGATCTTGCTGACATATAAAGCGTGGCCTTGCTGACAGCAGCGCAGTGTGATAAAATGACCTATAGGGCAAGCGTGGCCTAGCTGATAACACACAGAATGATAAAATACCAAATGGGGCAAGCGTAACATTGCTGACAGCAGCAAAGTGTGACAAAATGACCTATGAGGCAAGAGTAACCTGGCTGACAGCACAGTATGATAGAAAGCGTGACCTTGATGACAGAAGCATAGTGTGATAAAATGACATATAGGGCAAACGCGACCTGTCTGACATAAAATGACCTATGTGGCAAGCGTGGCCTTGCTGACAGTAGCACAGTGTGATAAAATACCCAGTGAGGCAAGCGTGACATTGCTGACAGCATGATGAAATGAGAAATGACACAAAGGGCAAGCGAAACCTGGCTGAGAGCATGTAGTATGATAGAATGATCTATATTACACACATGACCTTGCTGATAGCAGCATAGTGTGATACAATGACCAATGGGGCAAGCGTGACCCTGCTGATAGCAGCACAATGTGATAAAATGACCTATGGGACAAGCGTGACCTTGCTGATAGCAGCAGTATGATAAAATGGCCTAAAGGGCAACCGTGAACTTGCTGGCAGCAACACGATTTGATAAAGTGACCGGTACGTTCCTTTACCGGAATGGACCGGAATGGACCTGATTACCGGAATGGACTACCGGAATGGGCACTTACATGTGTCCTTGAGTATTTTTTTAATTTGGTTTTTAGTACAGATTTGCCTAGAATGTATACAGACAACGATTAGTTCGAGAATCATGTAGTTTAAGTACAGTTAGATTGTGTTTCGTACGATGGGGTAGCCTAGATCAGGGACTCACATACGCTTTTTGGTCACTGTCACGGTGCCTGCACTTCTATTTACTCATTTCTACTTCTATTCACCCATGTTTTGCTGTAAAACATCAACTGGTGATTTCAATATAATTTAATCATAGAAACCTCCGAGCAGTGGTCCCTTGCCGGACCCCACCAATGGGCTACCCTAACTACCCTGGGAAGTCAATTTTGCTATACTAAGTTGAAATTTATTTTAGACAAACTATTTATATTACTCCAGAAGTACATTTTATGCAGATAAAATACATTTAAAGCACCCAAAACCTCAGCCAAAACCACAGCATAATGCCCATTCCGGTAGTCCATTCCGGTAATTATGTCCATTTCGGTCCATTCCGGTAAAGGAACGCACCCTAAAGTGACCTATTGGGGCAAGCGTTCCCTAGCTGACAGCAACACAGTATGATAAAACAACCTGTGGGACAAGCGTGACCTTGCTTGCAGCAACACAGTTTGACTTTAAGGACAGGGATCAGTTTTGCCTTTGTTTCAAAAACGTCGTATACGTACCCTATGTTGAGTTCACCATACGACAGCACTGTCAATACAGCATACTGCGTGTCGGCATTACACTGAGCAACAAAGATGGCGTCGCCTTGTTTCAGAGTCAGGTCGTCCCGGTAACAGTACATCGCAAGATACAATATCACACCCTGAATAGAAAAAAAAACACAAAAAAAACGGAAATAAAAATTAAACACTTTTCAACTGAAAGAATTCACTTAAGAACCCATCTTCCACTTAGTGAGCCAAAGCCCTTTCCTGGTTTACCTTCCGGTTCACCCCGGTGTGATAAACCGGGATGAACCGGGATCAACCCAGAACCGTTGCGCTGTTGTGGACATCCGTGGCAAACCGGGGTGAACCGGAACAAACCGGCGGGCCTTCATGGTTCTATTAGAACGTTTAATACAACCGGAGCAAACAGGGAGAGATGGCAAAAACCGGTGCAATACCGGCCGACAAACCGTGACACCACCGGGGCTCGACCGTGATAAACCGAAATGACCTGGCGTAAACAGTGTCTAACCGCAACGACGCAACGACACCGGGCTATTTCAGCAGGAACCGAGACCTAGGTGATGAGCTGGGGCCTTCCGGCTATAAAGGTTTGGCCATAGTGAATCCCGGTTTGACAATATGGCGTCCGGGTTCACCATTGTACCGACACGGTTCTCGTCGTTTGTTAATCTTTTAAATATAGGGTATGGAAGGCCGGGGCGACATGCTAATTGCTATTTGTTATATGCTAATTGCTAAATGCTTATTGCAAAAAGTTAGATAGTAGCTAAAAATTTGGAAAGGGTCGATACAGGATATTTGGAACATTCATAATTTTACATAATGTTGGATTGATTAACAATTATAATACATCATATGCGCAAGCAGAGTCAATGACATTTACAAGCAGCTTTAAGCATTTAGGAAATAGCATTTAGCAAAAAGCATTTAGCAGAAAGCATTTACCAAATAGCATTTACGAAATAGCATTTACGAAATAGCATTTACGAAGTAGCATTTACCAAATAGCATTTATAATTAAGAAAGACTCATCAATGTGGCCTTTGTTCTTTTCCCTTTTCATCTCCAGTTAGTTGTCGCAAATAACAAAACATGATTAACTATAAAAATGCTGTTAGGGTGTGGCAATTTGCAATTCACATTAAGCAAAAGACAATAAGCAATAAGCAAATAGCATTTAGCAAATAGCAATTAGCATGTCGCCAAGGCCTTCCTAGAAAAACGCCGGGACATAACCGTGGCGAGACAGGCAGTCACAAGGACACCGCCGTACTTTACAGATGAAAGATTGGTTTTTCGCACCCATATCAACACAATTCTAAAGTTATAATGTTGCTACTGTCTTTCCATATTTTTCGAATCTTAGATTGGATTTTTTTTATGTATATGAGCTGTTTTTAAATAGAATATGTCATTAAAATGGCTTAAAACTTCTGTTTATAAACATAAATGCACACATGTTTTATAAACATTAAAAACATCTAAATAAAACTAGTGAATGTGAGCCAGAGAATTGTCATTTTTGGCGGCCACCTTGGTGATGTACATCATGAAAATCTAATAACTGCCTAAAAAGCATAAAGGTGGAATTGAATTCAAGGTTTTAAGGTAAGCTTAGTTCCATTTGTTGACTGTGTGCGGTCTAATTACAACAAAATATTATTTCTGGCCGTAATTTGGGAAATAAACATATTTACTTGAAAAACATGTAAAATCTAAAACAAAGGGGTGGGGTAGATAAATGCAAAATAACTATGTCAATAATGTAAAAGCAGGATATAAACTATCATTTTCTAGTATCGGCCAGTCTTATAACTTTATTTAAGCGAAGATAAGCCAACAATCCACCTAAGTTTATGCCAAAATTTTGTTCTTCTTTGGTTACGCTCAGAAACGACCCCCAATACCAGGTAAATTGAAATTTCAATACTCACGGCCGAGCGGTTAAGAGCGCTGTGATCATCTCAATGCTGTGTCTGGTGTGGGTTCGAACCCCGCTCTGGCCACATATGAGACAAGCCAAGTCTGACTGTGGGTGTACCAGGGGGGGGGGGGTTCTCGGGAATCTCTTGTTTTCACCACACCTTCTAATTGGCCCGTCTCATATGAGCTGAAATAATCTTGAAAGGGACGTTAAACTAAAAAATTATATATATTGTCGCAAAATAATACTGAAACTGCATGTTTTGTGCCTAACATACGTAACATATCTCAAAATATTGTGTATATTTTCACGTGAAATTAGTGAAATGCATATCTGCCCTAAAAATGGGATTTTTAATTTGGCGGCCATGTTAGCCGCCATCTTGGATTTCTCAGCTCGCCATCATTTATGCCGGCAGTTTCAGACACTACAGACTTTACCAACCACTTTGGTAGATAGCACGTTTTGTTATACCTCATATTTTTTATCCTGGATTGTAACCCTACCATAATAACTCAAAACACGTTTAGGTTTTAGATTTTCATAGGGAACAAATGCTCATTTATAAAAGTCTTATAAACTCTAAAAACATTGTATCCACATGATAATGAGGTGCGACCTTGACCGTGATCATTCGGATTAGAAATTCGTCATGTTTAAACGCAAATGTAAACCGGATCAGATTGAGTTGGATCCGGACTAGAAATTAGTCCAGTGTGAACGCAATTTTTTATCTGGATTAAACGTTTGATCAGGATTAATATGTCTAGTGTGAACACGCACATAGACTACATGCAGTTCTCTTTCAGTAGCGCGGTGGTACATGCATATTGGTAGAGAGTCGGATACTAACTGATAGGTTCTGTGTTTGAACCTCGCTGGGGAAACGGGTTGCACTGAGCAAGGCATATTTACACCCTCAATACTGATTATTGCCCAGGAAGCAGTAGCTTCGTCCCGACATGATATAGCACGGGTTGACTGTTACGTCGTCAAACCCCAAAATAAACAAGCATGTAACTGTGTAGTTTTCAAGACTATCGAAACTTACGTCTTTATATCCTCCACATGTGCTGCCAGTGTCAGCTCCCGCCGCCTGGGACGTTGTGGCAGCCGTGTTAGTCTCACTGTATCTAAAATGTTTGTATTCCGCCTCGGTTGTTACCGCCGACTGTCGACTGACGTCACAACCCGCCTCTTTGGTGACAGTGTCACTCATCAGAAGGTCGGTGGAGTCGACCATTACGCAATTCGCAAACTCGACGAAATCTGCGTCATTCTCGTAAACGTCGATACTGAATACGACTGATCCGTCCGTTGCTCCACTGGAGTCATACCCGTGTAAACAGTTGGCACTAGCTAGGGGGAAATAAGAACAGTTCTATGTAGTTACATCAGGAAAACATGTCCGTGTAATGTTAACCTCCTTGAACCCCACTTTTATATAGCAAAACTGGGGTTTGCAGAGGTAAACCTATTTTTCTTATTTTTGCTCCAAAACATAGATTGTGGGTACTCGTTTGAACCGCCTCGGTGAGGCGGTTCTAACGTGTACCCACGATCTATGTTTTGAGCAAAAATAAGAAAAATATCAAAGATTTTCTACAGAAAATGATCAATTTTTTCAACTTTAAATATCTCTGTATATGCAGTGGGGTGTTTTCGTAGTGTTTTATCACATGAGGACTAGATCAGAAACTCTAGTCATATTCACAACCATTGCTCGTCCGGTGGAGAAAAATACATGAAATGGAGATTTTTTTTAAACTGAAGTCACGACGAAACAACAACGTTGACGGTATGGGCATTTCGGTCCTGACGTGGACCTTAGTTGTGGACGATTCGGCCCTTGTCTAATTCCGACCTCCACCACTGGTCAGTTCGGATTCCTCAAAATCGAGGTCCGAATTATTAAGGTCCGAATAAGCCAAGGTCCGAATCGGTTTAAGGTTCGAGTTAACCAATGCCAAACTGTGTTTAAGGTCCCATAGGTGGGACAGAAGAGTTCTGTTTCTACCATTCATAGAAAATGGCGACAAACAAAATAATCTTTTTTTCTTTTGGCAGGAAACTTTTGCCCATAACTTGGGTCATAAGGTGAAATAGTAAAATTCTGTTAGCGGCATTCAAGATTATATCGTATCATAGGTGCCTTATTCGAAAGCCCAATCAAAATGGAAACAACTGACGAAAATTTGTCGCTGCACTAAAATTGCTGTATACCACACCTGATACATGGTTGGTTAGGGATAGACATGTATGTTGCTGAATGATAAGATAAGATAAGATAAGATAAGATAAGATAAGATAAGATAAGATATGATAAGATAAGATAAGATAAGATAAGATAAGATAAGATAAGATAAGATAAGATAAGATAAGATAAGATAATTTATTATCCAATTATGGACCATAACATGGTATGAAATACGTGCAAATGCACATGTCATCACAATTAAGTTGATTGGTGAAAAACTAAATCAAACATTTGAAAACAGGTGAACATACATACACATAATATACGATAATAAATATAAAATGATAATGCTATGTGGCCCACACCGCAATATCTTTCACAAAACTGAACGATAAATCAAAACATACATGTATAACAGCTTATGCAGTATAACGCATAGAAAAGCATGTGTGCACAAATTCGGCAAATCTATTTAGAATTTCACTATTTTCGCACGTCATCAGCCATATGAATATAATCTTAGTCTTTCTGCATTATATAGAGAACAATCACAAATAAAATGAATTTCGTCTTCTATTTTATCATCGTTGCATTTTTTACATATTCTTTCAGTTACTGCTTTCCTGCTGTATCTGCCACTTTCGAATTCTATTTTTGAATGTGACTCTGTGTGATAAAATTGTCAACTTACCAATCCATTTGGCCTGAAAAAAAAATGTTTTGGCTTGAAAAAGAAGAAAATAGTTTCTTTCTTTTTTATATTTTTTTTTTTCAATTTATATTTGTTTCCACTCATTATCAAAGGCAGTGCTATGAAGGTGTGCATTTTAATTTCTTTGTTACCAAAGACTGTTGAGGGGAGCACGGTAGCGTAGTCGGTAGAGCGTCGTGACTCCGAATGGAGATGTCCTAGGTTCGATCCCCACAAGCGTCACCGTATAGTGTCCTTAAGCAAGACACATTAACTCCCTACAGTACAGGTTAAACCCAGGAAGCATTGGCCCCGTCCCGACATGACTGAAAAATTGTTGACTGGGACGTTAAGCCTCAACACAAGCAAACAAACAAAATACTGTTACCAAAGATCAACCCGCACGGTCAAAAGCAATATCACTACAGAATATAAAAATATACATTACGAAAACTTGCCCATGCAATAAACACAAATTTTTTTAGCTTAGAAAAATGAAAATTTCAGCTGAAATATTTTGATATTTTTCTTATTTTTGCTCAAAACATAGATTGTGGGTACACGTTAGAACCGCCTCGTCGAGGCGATTCTAACGAGTACCCACAATCTATGTTTTGGAGCAAAAATAAGAAAAAAAGGGATACCCCTACATACCCTAGTTTTGCTATATAAAAGCGGGGTTCAAAGGCTATACATTACACGGACATGTTTTCATGATGAGAATACAGATATGTATACTGTCAAAAACCTTGGAGAATGTAATTGTTCAACGTTATTGTAGTTTTGCATGTAGATATTGCACGTTTATGTCATAATCCTATTTGTGCTGATTTGAAAGCAGAAAACATTTTGAATAATTGTCTCACGTACCTTATTCGTATCATCCTGGTCGAACCCATTGTTAAACTGAGCAAATTCAGCCGACCTTACGGACACGGCGGCGAGGAGTATACACAGGAGACAGCACAGCAATGCATCGTACAGGAACTGCAAAATATTCATGACAGACATCCCATTTCTCATCAGCAAATAAATAAATAAATAAATAAATAAATAAATAAATAAACAAAGTTTTGTTTCAAAATCCCCCCATTCCACTGGGCGGCGATTCCTCTACGCTCTTGGTGATCATGGCGATTCATCATTTTTATCTGAATTTCCGTGACGCGTTGACATAGGAAAAAAATTAGGACGAACGCTTTCACTGCGCTTCTAGTAACGTACGTCGCTAGGCTGGTCAAGATCCAGTTGCGCTGTCTTTACGTTTCTACTACTATTTGTGATGGAAAAACTATGTGCTCATTTTTTTTCAGAAGTTTAGAAGCAGCCCATCTAAATGGGCGGGGGGGGGGGGGAGGCTTAAAACCCATCATAAAAACGTCATAAACCTTAATGTTTTAGTTTGGTTTGGTCGGAGCATTCCGTCCCAGTCAACAAAGTTTCAGCCAACCGTTCCCACCGTTTTCTGTGTATTGTCCAGTTCTGTGGAAACTGGATAATTCTGTTCTATGAATTTTATTTATATATCCTCTTGTTCTATATGTAGGACTTACCATTATGTCGCTTATGAAATATCTCAAAATACTGTGACAATGTAGAACCAAAACAGCTCTGATAAACAAAACAAGACGAAATTTTCAGCGAACCATACCGAAATGTTTCATTTCATAAAGTTTAACTTGTGTAATGTTTCTTCAACCAGCAAGTTATCAGCGATGCGGGACTAAACTCGGCAGTCAATGAAGCGAGGTTATCATCAGTAAAGGGTGGAGGCATTTACGCGTAACCATGCACGACAAGCTGAGCCGCACAGGGACAAAACTAATACATGTTACACCCAGTTAACATTTACTGACATGGTCCAGTCTAGATGGAAGGGTCTTCGTTGCAAATCGAGCAGTGGGGCATGGTTTCCACCATAGTAAGCAACCTGTGGGTGAGCAGTCTCATCAGAACCATGCGGGAACCATGCGGTGGTGTATACTGAGTTTTCCAATGAAGCTGTTGCAGCTATTGTAATGTAAAATCAGTCAAGTCTAACAAAAATATGTCCTACTCAAATAAATGTAAACTTTATATTTATTACAATTTAATATAGCAACACTACCCCCCCCCCCCGGGGGGGGGGGGGCACTCCCTGGTAAGCAGTGTACCGATGCGTGATCAAAAAAAAAAACGATGAGAAAGGGTACTTTTTTCAAGAAGGGCAGTGCGCAGCGCTGACATCATTTAGGGTAGGCAAAATGTCGTTTTTGTGGAAAAAGGGTATGTTTTTTTACAATTCTGCTAAAACGCTGTGAAAAGGGGTGGACCGAGGCGTCCTTGGCCGATATGTTTTGGGCCGAAATGACTAAAATGTCTAAAACCTAAGGGATAAGATATGATTTTCCCTTTCTGTTCAACAATGTGTGTTGCTTCAATAGAAATTATTGTTTCTGCTAACTGAGTAGTTCATACAAATAAAAATGGTTTGTATTAAATCTTGTCTTTTGTACCCTGCTCTCCATAATGCTTGCTATATGTAAGTGCTTGGTATTTATCTACTATATCAAGATTTATTTCAAGCATGTATAGAAGCCTATAGTGGTGTAGTGGGAAAGCAGCTTGCCTTGTAAACCAGGGGTTAATTCCAGGCTTCTCCAGTTTTTCGTACAAGACTTAAACTAATTTCCTATCGCCATATTACCTTAGCTGTTTAGTGGGACAAAACACAAAATTAACCAACCAACCATAATTCATATATATTTGTGTCAATTTTCTGTGTACATTTGAACAAATTCAGATGCTGAGGGCAAAGCTTGAAAGCCCTGAAACAATTTAAACCCCCAATACTTTATTACTGACAGTTCCAAGGCGATACTTCCTCTGTGGTTAGTCTGTTTCTCGTTTCAGTGATGACAATTTCTTTTGTATGTGCATTTTAAGGTTTACCATCTTTTCTTATTGTACCTGTATGTTGCCTATTTGTAACTTTAGCTATTTCATGTGTTGATTGCATGACCAAATGTTTGTTTATGATCATATCAGTTCCACATTTTTAAGCATTTTAACCCAACAGAGCCAAAGTCTCAAAGGTGATCTTATAGGATAGGCAGGTACCTGGCATCCATCTTCCGTTACTGTAGTCTGTCTATATTTTAAAATTACTTCTCTGAAGCCATCAGGCAGATTGTTTGCATATTACACATATAGCATCTTCACGTGGTTATAAAAGAATTATTGCATTCATGTGTTTTAGTTGACTACAGTGGAAAGGGGTACTTTTTGACGGGACACAGTGGAAAGGGTCACATTTTAAAGCAAACACAGTGAAAAGGGGGGTCAAATTTTAAATGTCGATCACACTGTTTAGGGTATGTTCAACAATCCTTTGATCACGCATCGGTACACTGCTTACCAGGGAGTGCCCCCCCCCCCCCCCCCCGGGACTACCCCCTAACTTGAGAAGTCGGAAAAATCAATATTTTACAGAACTTGTTCATAAACGAATGAAACATATTTAATTGGATAGTGTGCATATAAGAAAGAGCCAATAATTTGAAAATGCCCTTTTCAGCATTTTTAGGCCGTTTTGTTTCTTAAACCCCATTACATCAAACCACATAAATTTCAAAACTAGCATAACAAAGAAAGAAATACTGATAAACGATACCTTGTATACATCTACTACTTAAAATAAACATCAAATCAGTGCAAGTAATTTGAAAATGTGTAATATTCAATCAATCCTCTCCCTAAATTTTGCTGACACTTTAAATTTTCTAAAAAGTTGCAGAAAATGGGGTAAAAAAAATGAAGTTCCTTAGAGTGACAATATTCATGGCTCACACAACGCATAGCATCGATATGTATTCAAGTAGATAAAATATCAGGAAAATTTCTGCAACCGTTTAAAAGATATTCAACCAAATAAAATCCGAAAGTTCCAAAATGTCAAATGTTAGCAACGAACATCCTTAAGTCAAACATTTAAAAAATGAGGAACTTTTATTTTTTCCCCTTCAAATCGTTTCTACAGTGTGTGTGTGTGTGTGTGTGTGTGTGTGTGTGTGTGTGTGTGTGTGTTTACCACATTCTTTTATCTCTTTATTTCAGACTGTCCATTTTCAAACAGACATGTTTGGAATTTGTATGATGCGCAGCTGATTTAGAGCAGAAAATTATAAATGTCTAGCCACGATGTCACACGTGCAAAAACGACGTAAATGACGTCCCAGGTCGATCTACGCAAACTATTATAAGCTCGTATAATGACCCTTATCGTAGGCTACTTATAGTTCCTGCTTTTATTTAGTCCAAATATGGTCATTTTACCAAGTTGAAAACAGCGGATGAAAAGGTAATACATGTAAAAAAGCACCCTAAAAGACGATTCTTTTTGTTTGCAGCGGAAAAAAAGAACCCATTTAAAAGCTGGTCGAAATATTACAAGGAACTAAATTGACGTTTTTTTTTTGTTTTTTTTTTGTTTTTTTTTTTTTGTTTTTGCGTTACGCAGTGATACGCAACATTGGATGTCATGTCAATGCATAAGTTCATGAACGTTTCCTGTAAGTAACTAATACGTTCGCATACGCTGTCATACGCAAAAGCCTGGCTGGATGTTTGTTTAGCGTATGAGAAGCGTATGCACACCGTAATACCAACCTACGAGCAGCGTTTGTCTGGCGCACTCGGAACGCGTGTAGCGTATGTTAAACGTGCGAAGAACGTGCTCAGCGTATGCATAACTTACGCGCAGCGCATTGGTGATTGGTCAGCGCTCAGAATATTATATAATAAAATGGAAGGAATAGTGACTGTGTTCATGATTAAATATTTACATTTTTCTAAAACCTCCTTAGATGAACCATTAGATGTTCATCTGTGTTCATACTTCCATGAACAACATTGTGTCACGCGACGTTACGTAATCCAAACTTGATGTCAAAAAACATGAATCTCGCCAATCTGATTGGACGTTGTAAACGTCGACGCCGTTCCGCCGTTTGAACACACACTGTGTGTAGATTCAATGTGACCGCCTTGGTGATTTTTCGACAAGCGATAGAGAGAAATGAATGTAAATATAAGCAATGAGTTTAATTTTTCTGTTGTTCATGGAGCTATGAACCGCAGTGGGTCGCTAGCAAAGCTTACATGAACCCCTTCGGGGTTCATTCACTTTGCACGCGACCCACTGCGGTTCATAGCTCCATGAACACCAGAAAAATGAAATTCATTTCTTAAATAGCCACACGAAAGTATCAAAATAATATACTCGGCCAAAAACAATTTGCACAATTGGGTGTATGGCTAAAGTTGTATTCACTGAACTTTTATTTTATCGCTTGTACTGAGAGCATTATTTTTTGTAAGAACTGGATGCCTTCAAAGCTCATATTCAATGGACCTTTATAAATAAGTTCCAAAGAATTACTGTAAATTAGTCACCATTTTAAAAATATGCTCATTATCAAATTGAATATCAAAGGTTACAGGGTTGTCACACTATCGCGTATCGACTCGCGTATCTACGGCGTACCAAGATACGAAAGTTACGTCACGCGTACGTCGCACAAACGTGAGCATACGTAGCTCATACTCCTCGATACGTAGCTCATACTCCTCATACGCCGAGGTGCTACGTTTTTTATGTGTGCACTTAAAAATTCGTAGCACGTACGTGGCAGGTCCGATACGTCGTACATACGTCACACATACGTGGTACATACGAAAGCAACGTGGCAGGTACGCCGTAGATACGTAGCTCATACTCCTGATACGCCACACGTACGTCGCGGTTAACATGCCACGTAACCGTGACGTATGTACAGCGTACCTTTCGTATCTGCTACGTATGTGTGACGTATGTGTGGCGTATCCTCGACTATCTTTTCGTAGGCTACGGCGTATCAGCGATGTACGTGTGGCGTATCTCGCGTATCAATGGCGTATGCGCTACGTACGTGCTACGTACGTTTCGCTGCTGTGGAGTATGTGTGACGTATGAGGAGTATAAGGAATTTTTCCAAGAGAATCTTAATGCTTCTATATGCATGTTTTCGGTTTTCCGAAGTCATGGATCAGATATTTCTCACGGTTCGGGGTGCCGTGCAGGGCTCTTTCAGTGCTACGCTTGGTGTAGCCTCTGTCTTTGTTCATGTCATCTTACGACCAGGATGAGGAGCTTGGAAACCACCACCAGCACCTCGATTATTTTCTTCGGTGTAACGAAATGCGTGCAAATAGTCAGGCCGCTTATGTCAAATTAATAAGAAATGTTTATGGCAATAAATTAAGTTCATACCAGGTTAAAATATTGTGGCTTGAACAGTTTTATAAAAGGATATTATATGCACTTTCTATTCCGCCGAAATAATGACATACAGTGAACTCGACAATGGAGAATCATCGACAATGGCGAATCACTCGTAAAGATATTGCAGAATTTCTTGAATCTTAGACAAAATATTAGTTATTATATAACTCAGTCATTTTCTTTCATCTATGTCTTGATGTTTGGTAAAAGAATGGAGTCAAAATTCCATCGGACAATAAAATTAGGGTTGCTGAAACGCTTGACCCCTTAACTAAGATGCCTAGTTTATTGTTCCGCAAAAAGTGACGTTCAGATCAAATGTGTTTCTTACCTCGTTTCTTAGCATTTTATTATAACCATTTTTGCATTACTTTAATGCCTATTATCCCTAATTATACATTATGCATGTTTTTGATAAAAAAAATTACATTGAAGGTAGATATAAGCGTGGAAAGATGAACATGTAAATTCGACAATAGCGAATCATACTGTGTGTGGTAAAAAGAATGTGCACAAAGTACTGATAATCTACCTTTTGAAGGCTCGCCCAGATACAGTTTGGTTTGGTGAATGACGTAACTAATATTGTTGCAAGTCGTGGTTTAACCCTCTTGATTTTAGGCTTACGTTGATTCATTAAAGCAATAAGGCATGCTTAAATCGGTATAATTGACCTTTCCAACAAGGCATTTGCTGTTGACAGTGAACGTAAAACACAAAGCAAATTAATGCAATATTATCGAACACCATTTAGTTTCGCATGATGATGGCACCATTTGTGTGCAAAAATAACCTTCTAAAATGGTTTCTCTTGGGCTATAGTCTATTTGATTCGCCATTGTCGATTTTGGTTCGCCATTGTCTAATGCGGGAGGTATCATATCAACAGAGTTATCTCCCATTAGGAAATTGAATGAACTAAAATTACTTTTTTCCTGTATAGCTAAGATATGTTAGATGTTCTTAGTACCAAATATAATAACATTCCCATGGTTGTATTTAAAATAATAGCGTTTGACCTTTTAGTGGTTCGCCATTGTCGAGTCCACTGTATTTGATTTAGTTTATTTTCAAAGTTTTAAGCGACCCGTTACTACGTCGTTAGGTACTTTCATTTTACGTTCGTCTGGTTAAGAGACGGGAAACCAGTCCAAGTGCGGGGTACCAGCCTCGGGTATATAAGAGCGAAATCTAGCCAGTTTTCACATTCGTCCTTGAGGTGGAATACTGGATTAAGTCCGTTCAGCCCGGCATGACGAAAAACTGCCACTTTCTACTACTACTACAGTTTTCACATTTTGCTTCTTGCTCTCGAAGAAGTGACATCGAAATAAAACAGCAGGCAATACGATAAATAAAGCCTTAAAGGTTTGATTTAACTATTATTATCTTAGTAGAGTAGGAGTATTGCACTACTACTTGAACAGTGATGATAGTAATCATTCTGATAGGGCTCTATCCACTGTTGCTGGATGCTAGAGGTTCAAGACGGTTAAGTCTTGGGATACAACCGCAGGTTCAAGCCGGTATAGGGCTTGGGATACAAGACAGTGTTAGGGGTTGAAACCTAACTGTGTTCTGGCTAGGGAATAGTTAAGGCTAGCTAGGGACTGATAGTAAATCAACGTGATTCAAACTCTTGATTTGTTTCATGCACCAATCATTTCAAAATCATTTGTATAGCTAATCATCGGACAAAGTAGTCCCAAGGAAAATTTATATACTCATATCTTAATAGTATTGTAGTTCTGACAAGCTAGTCAGAGCTGTGGTGCAACGTCAAATTATTTGGACAGAGAGTCCCTGAGAAAAATCTATATATTTTGTATCCATATTGTGGTATCTGTAATCAGGTTCGTTACAACCTATATCATCTAGATTTCTCCGGTGGCATCTTCGACCTCTGATAATTGATAACTATAATGTGCGAATTGCATGAACAAAGTGAACACAACCGTTTGTTCTCATAGGTATTAAAAAGCAATTGGTACAAAACAGATACCCCGCAGATAAGATTGGAACGTAGTACATACGACGTAGATACGTCACGCGTACACTTCATACGCCATACATACGTCACACGTACGTAGCACATACGCCTTGATACGCCGTACATACGAAAGTGAAATTCCATACGAATACAGATACGCCACGGATACGCCACGGGAACGTAGCAGGACGTCACACGTACGTGGTACATACGTCGCTTAAGCAAAAAACGGCTCAGACCTCGGCGTATCGACATTTTCATAGATACGCGAGCGATACGCCGCTGATACGTGAATGTGTGACAGAGCTATTATACTGAAAATCTAAGCAGGAAGATTCCACAATATGCTGGCTAGTAAATGTCAGTTTATCAGATGATTACATTTTGTAGAAACAAAAAGTTGTTGAGAAATTGTTATGGGGGACTTCCTTAGCTACGAGAAGTGTTAAAGAATTATTTACGAGCGGGAGTGTTGAAAAGACGAAACAAAAATAATTAAAATTTCATTCATATAATTGGCGGAAACTATACATTTATTTACATGCAACATATAAATAGAAAATTAGATAATACAAATTCACATTAATGAATTTTCACATTAATGAATGTAATTCAATCATCTCAGGCCACAACAAAAGTGGCAGTATGAGCAATAGCTATATAATTTAAAAATGCAGAACAAAAATGTTCACTATTGGATCTTGAAATGTACATATAAAACTCAGAGCAACCTTAGTAAACAAAAAGGTTTAATTAATAATTCATTAAATATATTTAAAGAAAATCAAAATGGGAGAGGGGGTTGGGTTTTTTGAAGTTTCGACTAAAACTGTCGATGATCAAATTTCGACTTATAACGTCGATGTGAAAATGTAATCTGAGCGGAGCGCGATATTTCGCGCCATCTCTGAAATTTGTAATTTACATAATAACGAAAGTGAGGTAAAAGGTTGTTCTGAGCAATATTTGAGAAACAGTAATATAAAGAAATAGTTAAGTTAATCATAAACAACCAATGCTAAGACATGTTACAAAAATATGAAAACACGTGACTTGTAAGAAAGAATCTGATGCGATGAGCTTATTTACATATGAATATGAATATAAATAGTAAACCTAAACGAAAATGATAATAGCGAAAAGATCTAACTCCTGCTATACTAATTAATAGTTATGAAACATAACTTATAGATTGAAACGATCTGACGTGAATCTTAAAAAAGCTATCCAACATAATATATATTTCTACTACTCGTGACAAACAAAATTACTGGCAGTTGTAATTTGTTTGTTTCGATTCTCGTATACATGGTAGCTGAGTCACTAAAATAAACAGCGAATACGATGATCTTTTTCACAATAAAGTATAAATTATGTATTATACTATACAAGTTCTCAGCTCTAGTCCACAATTATTTATAATTATTGATGACTTTGTAAATTGTGTTAACTAACCTAAAAGACAACCTAATTATCCAGAAACTCATTTTTACCTTATTATAGGAAATGATAACCAAAAGCTACATATAATATTATAAGTATACATTTTAACGACATGCCCATAATATTAGAGTCCACTGCGGAAAATGTCACGTACAGAACGTCTTTTCAGCAGCCTACCAAAATCTTTTTATCTCTGTATATGGGTATGCCGTCAAATTTTGATGCACTTACATTTTATACCGATCAAGCTCATATTCCCATGAAAAACACAGAATGAAACGTTGCCTGGTCCTAGTCTGGTACCCGACTCCTTCATTATCATTTTCGGAGGCGTCAAAAACGGTTGCCCGTATTGACGACGGGAACCAGGCTAGCCTGGTCCGTGAATTTCAGTTAAACGAGCTGAACGGTAATACTTGCACAAGTATCACGTGCATTAAGCTCGAACAAATCATAGCTGGGCCGTTGCATAACAAATGTTAAGTATTAACTCCTAGAGTGGGAAATGAACACCAGTTGACCATGCACCCACCTGTATCTCCTTCTAAAACTAGATGTGCACAAACCTGTCACTTAGTTGTTTTCAGTATTTTGACATGCACTTGTGCTGGATTTCGCCGTGTTCCGGCCAATACAAAATGCGATGCATGTAAAGGGAAGATAGTCCTTTTGAATATGTTAATCATTCATTACGCAGTAAGTTCCCCTTGTATAAATTATTATGTGTGCAAACTATATTGTTTATATAAAATCGACACATAAGGCTTATGAAAACTGTATGTTTCTCGGCACAAGACAAAAACTCTTACAACTAGATAAAATCGTCATTCTGATAGATAACAAGGTTATTGAAATGATAGAATCCCATAAACATCTAGGGGTAATAATTGATAAGCATCTTTTATGGGATAAACAAATAGACGTCATATGCTTAAACATCACTAGGCCAATTACCTTATTGAAACTTCTATCAGAATACTTAGATAACAAGAAAATTATAGCATGTTCTTAGTAACATGCTATATGGAGGGGTTCATAGTTGGAAGTTTAAAATAATATGAGATTGTGATAGAAGTCTACACTGACAAGAAGAATGATTCCTTTAGTAACGTATATTGCATTTTGATACCAAATAAAACAGATACTTTGTTAAACCGTGAATGGTTTCATCACCACGTCCGAAAAATTGTTGACTTGACCTTTTAAACTTAACTGAAGAAACAAACAAACATATGTAAAATTCCATCAGCAAAGGAAGTTTTATTCAAAATTTCAAACGTGTTCTTGCTGTCTTAGTGACCCAAAGTTGTATAGCGTGCTTGTGCATAACCTGATTAGATTCTCTGAGTCTCCAAACAAAGATTTAAATTTGATTTTGCTAGAGCCAATCAGAATAATACTAAATATCACATAATCAAGCAATCATGGAGGGACAGTGTGAATCAAGTATGGTTCAAATTTTATAAACCTGTGCTATAAATATAATTTAAATCTAAGGTTGTGTGACATAAGCCAAAATCTGCTAGCACGTGACCCAAATGGTATAATCTTAAAAGTGAGGTTAAACTGAAACCCCATAAATCTTCATCCATGAGCTTGGTTAGGGGTAGTGTGAACCAGACTTTCAAAATATCCAGACTTTCTTGGTGTTCAAAATATTTTTGTGCTGTTGGCGCCTTATGTATGTTTGCATATTTTTAGTTAAGTTAAAGTAACTGAGTGGCCACCTATTGGGAAAATACAGCTGCTCATTCGGCTTACGAAATGTTTTCATGGTATAAGTACCTGATTGTTAGTTTGGTTTTTTCCCACCTCGGTTTTTGGAGTGGGAATCTTTTTCTGATTGCGCCTTTTCCTGATCTTTGCCTACTTGTACCTTTTTTGCCTTAGCTGTTTGTTTTGTAAATACCACTGGCAAAATATCTCGGACATTCACCTAGATATATTCTTTTTTCCGTGACAAAAATGTGAAATAATACATGTCTACAGACATGTTACATTTCAAGTTGACGTTTTCTCTCTGTGAACATACTTTCAAAACTTAGAAAAAGTCACATAGGTGAAACAGAAAAGAAATGAATCAAAGGTTTCCGAATTCTCCAAATTTTTTCCTAAAATCTGATAAATCTTTTGTGAACTTTAGCACTACAGCAATTTAGATACTTTGTCACCAATTGAAATTACAAACGGTTGCATTTTAAGAGTTCGGTCAATAGCAATACATTTTTGTGTGGCGTCGTGTGATGTAGCATAAATCCGTACTGTAAGAAATCCGGTTCGGGTACGGTTTTCTTGCGTTCTAAGTCAATCACAACATTGTTGTGTACATAAAATTCTTCACATGCTACTATGTGGTGACCCTTGATTAGCTTTGTAGCTTTGATATTATCTATGTCCGTTTCGGATAGTATCGGTTCGTTTCGGTCCAATCCGGTAATTTGTGATACCGCATGTCAATCATCTATGTACAGCGGACGTGAGAGAGAACATGTATTGGAAACAACATAATTTCATATGGATCGTTTTCCGATAAAAACCGATAAATAGGTCAACGAGAGTTCATCCAAATCTTATAATTTAAAAACATTTGAAACAAAGCAACCCTAGTTAATATCATTAAACAATACATCTCCAGTTTAATTTTATCATAAGCATCGTATATTGACAATACTATGTACTAATCTTGTTAGCGTGAAGAAAATAGATTTATTTATCGAAGTGAAAGTGACAAAAAAATGTCCGACAAAACAAACACTAGCCTAGTCTAGTCTCGCAGTGTGAGGCCCAAGAAAGGGAATTCAATATCGTGTATAGAAACAGAAATGAAAATGCACCTTCATAAACCCCTAAGGAGCCTTATTACGTCAAATGATTGACAGAATACTGAAAACATATGGAGAGGTCAATACTACGGCTAATGGCTACCCTCCAGAAAATAGCATGAATACTTATTACAATTCGAACATCCTACCAATTTTCGATTATGGCTGTCTTATATGGGGAAGATGCTCCAGAGGAAATACCCTTAGACTACTGAAATTACAAAAACGAGAAGCAAGAATCATTCTAGATGTTGATATACGTGTAATGACACCGTCCATTTCCATATCGAGTGCAATACCACATGTGTATTATGGTGTACAAAGGTCTAAACGATTTAGCACCAGAATATATAACTGATTTATTTGTCAAGATATCGGAAGTGCATACAAAAAATGCGATCAACAGGCGATGGAAAACTACATGTAAGAGTACCTAAAACGAATGGCACTTTGTATGAAAATTCTTTTGCAGTCTAAGCAGCCAAACTCTGGAATAGTCTGCCAACAAGTATAAGCAAGAGCGATTCTCTAAAGTCCAATTCGCATGCGCAAATCAACCTGAGAGTAAATTTAAATTGCGTTCGCATGGGTTTTATCGCCAGGAGTATTTTTGTAGGTAAATTTATCATTTCTGGATTAAAACTTGTTCATTTAAGTTTCTGTATTTGCAAAACAAGAAGAGGCTGCTTCAAGGTGTTCATGTAGACTTTGGCAGCAGAGGGGAATCATGTAATGGTTAGGCATAACCTTAGCAGTTATACAGTTCCCTTTTTTCATCCTTTTACAAGGAATTACTGTTAAAATGCCCCAAGAATCCTAACCAAGAATGATGAAGAAATAGTGTGGCTGTTTGCACTCCATATGATCTAAAATGTTATGAATGGCAATAAACTCTTATTTAGCAACAATGTCCACAGTTTCAGCAACTGTCATATAATCAGTTAGGAACAAAAAATGTGAAAATTCGTTATCTAAAAGCAGAATATTGACTTGAAATAAAAATACACATGGGTAAATTTTACTTTGCGTTCGCATGGGACATAATAGTAAATTTACACGTGTGTATTTGTAAAAATAAAATTTGCATCTGGTCAGACCCAGGAGTAAATTTACCCATATGTAAATATACTCCGGTGTGTATTTGCGTTCGCATGCGTCATTTACTTACCCCGAGTAAAATTTGCACACCGGAGTATATTTACACGTGTGTATATTTGGCGCATGCGAATTGGACTTAAATCGATTTAAAACCACACTAAAGGTATATTTATTAAACGAAGCAAGCAAAGAACCGGCCTAAGTGATGACACTGTCTTTCCTGAGCGATGTTTGGTTCGTAGGACTGGGGATGCGTGTCAGAAACGACCTAGGTCAGACAGTTTTCCGACACGCACCTTTGGCCTGCGTTTGTTGTCAGAGTGACTATACAATTGATGAGGTGTTTTAAAACCATTTCCCTCGAGATTATTTTTGTAAATGGTCATTCTAAACCTATCTAGTGCAATAATTAAACATATGTTTTACTTTTGCTTCAATATTCTAACTAAAACTGTAGTTCTTAATGCTATTGTGACGTGCTCTCATGCACAGACCCCTCGATGCATGTCTGTCATTTTTGTCGACTGTCCGCTGTGGTGGGTGGACCGCGGGGTAAGGAGCATGCTGTCTGGACATTGGTTTCCGCCACATGTCGTTTGCCCCGCGCTACCTGTTTGATCTGCGGCGGTCAGCTGACAAGTTTACTTGACATCTAGTTCAGTGGGACGCTTTAAAACTTCCTAGTGCAAACTTACTTGTTTCTATCATTTTACGTTAAACTGTATTTCTTAATGTACCAGCTACAGTCCATCTGGTAGTTAGTTTATACACTCAGTCTCAGTTTTAAATTCAGACTTTAACACACTCTATCTGTAAATTAATTATAAAGGCATTTGCATAAATTCTTATATTATTTCACATTAATCTTCAGTCTTAATGTTTTACTGCAAATTATTAATCAATTATCTTTTAACTCACACTGTTGAATATTAGCATTACTGAGTTATGTTTTAAGACATCCTAGACCATTTATGTTAGCATGTATGTATAATTGTATGATTTTGTAAATATTGTTTGTGTTTTACCATGTTTTATGAGGACCATATGTTAGATTAGTGCTCGCACTAAATATGTTATCCTCTTTAAATAAAGACTTATTATTATTATTATATTATTATTACATGCATTATATACTTCGTCGATTATTTTTTTTGCAAAACATGTTCACTCATGCCACACATCTCAGTAATACAATGCTACCGAAATCAACATCCTGAAATTGTACTTTTCAATATTTCAACCACTAATTTTGTTGCTGCTTCCACCATGTCATTTTAAATGTAATATTGTATCATATCCTCATGATGTTTGAATCCACAGACCTTGAGTGAATAAAGTGTTATGTATTCGTATTGTATTGTATTGATATGATACCTCCTGCATTAGACAATGGCGAATCAAATAGCCTAAAGCTCAAAAGAAACCATTTTAGAAGATTATTTTTTCACATAAATGGTGCCATCATCACATCATCATGCGAAACTAAACGGTGTTTGATAATAGTGTGTTAATTTGCTTTTGTGCTTTACGTTAACTGTCAACAGCAAATGCCACATCGGAAAGGTCAATTTTACCGATTTAAGCATATCTTTAACGAATCAATGTAAGCCTAAAAGAAAGATGATTAAACCGCGACTTCCACCAATACTAGTTACGCCATTGATCAAACCAAATGGTTCCAGGACAAGCCTTCAAAAGGTAGATTATCAGTGCTTTGTGCGCATTCTTTTCACCATACAAAGTATGATTCTCTATTGTCGAATATACATGTACATCTTTCCCCGCTTATATCTACCTTCAATGTCTTCAATGTCAAAACTTTTATCAAAAACAAGCATATTGCATAACTAGGGATATTAGACATTAAAGTAATGCAAAAGTGGTCATAAGCAAATGCTTAGAAACGAGCTATGAAACACATTTTATCTGAACGTTACTTTTTGTAGAACAATAAACTAGGATCTTAGTTAAAGGTCAAGCGTTTCAGCAACCCTGGTTTTATTGTCCGGTGGAATTTTGGCTCTATTCTTTTACCAAACCCCAATGTACACATGAAAGTAAATGACTGAGTTATATAATAAATAATATTTTGTCTAAGTTTCAAGAAATTCTGCAATTTATTTTATACTTTACAGTGAAACCCAATGTATATCAAAACTTGATAAAATTGGTATCCTCACACAATCTATTTTCGACCACTGCCTATTTTCGACCACCTAAGACTTTGCCTTATAAAAATCTTGATACACTGAATTTTGCAGCTGTTGTGATATCATTGTTTTCAGCAAGGATAGCCCTGTTAGGAAGTGTTATTCTTTTAGCTGTTTAAGCTCAGTGGTAGCTATTTAATGACATTGTGTTGGAAGACCCTGTTTTGGGGGCTTTTTCTTATTACCAAAATTTATGCCTGTTTCCATGGCTACGATTTCTAAACTGTTGCGCAAATTTTCATAATTTAAAAATATTTTTGATCCACAGTGATTTCAGTTACTATTGCAACACAGTAAAATTTCAAAGCTTTCTAAATGAAATAATTTTAGAACAAAAAGTTGCTATACCGTCCTTGTGACAGTTTTCTTTGTTTCCATCAATTTTTAAAATTATCAAACTTTCAAAAATTGTTAAATAAAGCACCACATAGCCATATACAACAGTTATCATCTACATGATAGCGAAGCATAGTTTCTTTTGAGTTGAAATGAACTTTCTTTGTCTCTGATGGAAGTGTAAAACATTTTCTGTACTAATATTCCCAACCCTACCCCCAGTAATTCTACAGCCCATTCAGTGACATGTACCTTGTATGAATTGCCCTTGTATGTCGGACTGCTTGCGTATTTTCAAAATCATTTTGCTTGTTTATTGCTTTTGTAAGGTTGTGCCCCAACAGCAGAAATGCATTCAGTTCTTATTATATGTACCATACACATCCCTGGCGGTCGAAAATAGGTTAGTAAATTCTGAAAAGGCCTACCTCTGTCCACCTCCATATTATCAGGGCATCCCAGACACGAAGGAGGAAATTTAAATATTTATTGTTCTTGGTTTATTACACATGGGCTGATAGGTGATGATAAAACAATAATATCAGGAATTAGTCATGAGACCAAATAGAGCAAGGCAAAATACCTCATAGGCGGTCGAAAACTGGTCGTACCGGGATATTTTCATTGATATGAAATTTCACTGATATCAAATCTCACTGATATCAAAAGTCACTAGTGACTGATATCAGCATATATCGTCACTGTAATGACGTCAGATTTTTTGGATTACTTCTGACGTTTCCATTTACTTGACGTCATTAAATGTGTCTCACTTCAGAAATTCAAACGCTTATAACTCACAGATACTTGGGGTTACTGTTTAAACTTTTTTCAAAAGCTCATACTTGTACTTTTTTTTCAAAACTTACAATTATATTTTTTGTTATCTTTTTGAGCATTTCTGCATTGGTCCTGACATTATACCATCAGGAAAACATGTCCGTGCAATGAATACCCCCCTATACCCCACTTTTATATAGCAAAACTGGGGTATGCAGGGGTATACCTATTTTTCTTATTTTTGCTCCAAAACAAAGATTGTGGGTACCCACAATCTATGTTTTGAGCAAAAATAAGAAAAATATTTTTTTTTTTTTTCCGCCTGAAAATGTTCAATTTTTAAAGCTCAAAAATCTCTGTATATTACATGGGCAAGTTTTCTTAATGCAAATAGAAAAACATGTCTAGAATACATAAAAAGCATTAGAAATACTGATAAGCAATCGCTAATGTAAAGAAAAAACACAAGATATTCAACTTCGCTTTTCCAAATTCTCGACCGTCACTTTGAAAAGACAAACTGATTCACTAATCCGCAACTTACAAGAATCTTATATATATCAGCATGTCCGGGAATCATTACGCTTCAAACGGACACAGAAAGCATTTAAATATTCCCTTGCATACCTACAAAATCGGCTGTTAAACAACGATTCTCATCGCTACCGCGTTGAGATGGCTACCGCGTTGAGATGGCCGGAAGTAAATAATTGATGTTACTGGTGGAATCAGGACACAATTACTTCCCTTGAATGGTAGAACACGATACGGATATACTTACACACAAAATAGTTCCCCTATTTATTGGGGTGTAAAGTTGACAAATCATGTTGAATTGCTGCTTTTGATGTCAGTTTGGTTAGATTGTTGTCTAAGCTTTCAGGAAATGTTAAAATAGTGGAGATATCTGGTAATTTCAGGTATTTAACTGCCAACTGAACCACCCCTTATGCGGTTGCTCCTAGGCAGACGGATAATTGACGAAGACACCGGTATGTATAGAAATTGGCAGATACCTCCCAAACGAGCCGGTCAACCCATATTTTAATCTTGATGAAAAGTACTGGCATACAGTGTAGACTTGGAGAAAAGCTTCAGAACAAAGCCAGCAATGTCAGTTAAGAAGGTAGGAGGCAAAACAAATGATTAAACTATATAGTAAAATTAATTGTGGTCTGGGTCCTGCTATGCATGGCATATAATTTGGGCACCTGATGTCTTTATTTTTCAGATTTTTGATGTTTTAGAGCTGTTAGAGTCCTGAGATTTGCCAGATAGGCAGGAGGGAAGCCAAATTTGAAGTTACAAGCTACTTGGTAAGTGTTTTTCTTCAACTTTTCAAAATTTATCGCAGTCGCTCGGCTAAAGCGGTGCCCGAAAAATGTCAAAATTTAAGGTCATTGTACTGTCTACATGCTGCTGTGGACCCAGACCTACTAAATTTGCTGTAGAAAGATAGAATACATCTCAGAGGTTGCAAAACACTTTAGTTTGTTTAAATATTCCCATTATCAGGGGAGATATTGCAGAAAAACAACATATTTTTGACGTCGAAAAATGGTCGCGAAAAGCGCCCCAAGCCGATGAATGGGGTATATGTTTTTAAATGTCTGTCAGACTATGGAACTTGATTCCATTGATCTTATACTGCCAGGACTGTCTCTGTAAAGATGCTATTGCAGACTAATAGGCTTTTCTTTTGATTTAAAAGCAAAATAAGGGCCTGATAGGAATCAGGACACAATTACTTCCCTTGAATGGTAGAACACGATACGGATATACTTACACACAAAATAGTTCCCCTATTTATTGGGGTGTAAAGTTGACAAATCATGTTGAATTGCTGCTTTTGATGTCAGTTTGGTTAGATTGTTGTCTAAGCTTTCAGGAAATGTTAAAATAGTGGAGATATCTGGTAATTTCAGGTATTTAACTGCCAACTGAACCACCCCTTATGCGGTTGCTCCTAGGCAGACGGATAATTGACGAAGACACCGGTATGTATAGAAATTGGCAGATACCTCCCAAACGAGCCGGTCAACCCATATTTTAATCTTGATGAAAAGTACTGGCATACAGTGTAGACTTGGAGAAAAGCTTCAGAACAAAGCCAGCAATGTCAGTTAAGAAGGTAGGAGGCAAAACAAATGATTAAACTATATAGTAAAATTAATTGTGGTCTGGGTCCTGCTATGCATGGCATATAATTTGGGCACCTGATGTCTTTATTTTTCAGATTTTTGATGTTTTAGAGCTGTTAGAGTCCTGAGATTTGCCAGATAGGCAGGAGGGAAGCCAAATTTGAAGTTACAAGCTACTTGGTAAGTGTTTTTCTTCAACTTTTCAAAATTTATCGCAGTCGCTCGGCTAAAGCGGTGCCCGAAAAATGTCAAAATTTAAGGTCATTGTACTGTCTACATGCTGCTGTGGACCCAGACCTACTAAATTTGCTGTAGAAAGATAGAATACATCTCAGAGGTTGCAAAACACTTTAGTTTGTTTAAATATTCCCATTATCAGGGGAGATATTGCAGAAAAACAACATATTTTTGACGTCGAAAAATGGTCGCGAAAAGCGCCCCAAGCCGATGAATGGGGTATATGTTTTTAAATGTCTGTCAGACTATGGAACTTGATTCCATTGATCTTATACTGCCAGGACTGTCTCTGTAAAGATGCTATTGCAGACTAATAGGCTTTTCTTTTGATTTAAAAGCAAAATAAGGGCCTGATAGGAATCAGGACACAATTACTTCCCTTGAATGGTAGAACACGATACGGATATACTTACACACAAAATAGTTCCCCTATTTATTGGGGTGTAAAGTTGACAAATCATGTTGAATTGCTGCTTTTGATGTCAGTTTGGTTAGATTGTTGTCTAAGCTTTCAGGAAATGTTAAAATAGTGGAGATATCTGGTAATTTCAGGTATTTAACTGCCAACTGAACCACCCCTTATGCGGTTGCTCCTAGGCAGACGGATAATTGACGAAGACACCGGTATGTATAGAAATTGGCAGATACCTCCCAAACGAGCCGGTCAACCCATATTTTAATCTTGATGAAAAGTACTGGCATACAGTGTAGACTTGGAGAAAAGCTTCAGAACAAAGCCAGCAATGTCAGTTAAGAAGGTAGGAGGCAAAACAAATGATTAAACTATATAGTAAAATTAATTGTGGTCTGGGTCCTGCTATGCATGGCATATAATTTGGGCACCTGATGTCTTTATTTTTCAGATTTTTGATGTTTTAGAGCTGTTAGAGTCCTGAGATTTGCCAGATAGGCAGGAGGGAAGCCAAATTTGAAGTTACAAGCTACTTGGTAAGTGTTTTTCTTCAACTTTTCAAAATTTATCGCAGTCGCTCGGCTAAAGCGGTGCCCGAAAAATGTCAAAATTTAAGGTCATTGTACTGTCTACATGCTGCTGTGGACCCAGACCTACTAAATTTGCTGTAGAAAGATAGAATACATCTCAGAGGTTGCAAAACACTTTAGTTTGTTTAAATATTCCCATTATCAGGGGAGATATTGCAGAAAAACAACATATTTTTGACGTCGAAAAATGGTCGCGAAAAGCGCCCCAAGCCGATGAATGGGGTATATGTTTTTAAATGTCTGTCAGACTATGGAACTTGATTCCATTGATCTTATACTGCCAGGACTGTCTCTGTAAAGATGCTATTGCAGACTAATAGGCTTTTCTTTTGATTTAAAAGCAAAATAAGGGCCTGATAGGAATCAGGACACAATTACTTCCCTTGAATGGTAGAACACGATACGGATATACTTACACACAAAATAGTTCCCCTATTTATTGGGGTGTAAAGTTGACAAATCATGTTGAATTGCTGCTTTTGATGTCAGTTTGGTTAGATTGTTGTCTAAGCTTTCAGGAAATGTTAAAATAGTGGAGATATCTGGTAATTTCAGGTATTTAACTGCCAACTGAACCACCCCTTATGCGGTTGCTCCTAGGCAGACGGATAATTGACGAAGACACCGGTATGTATAGAAATTGGCAGATACCTCCCAAACGAGCCGGTCAACCCATATTTTAATCTTGATGAAAAGTACTGGCATACAGTGTAGACTTGGAGAAAAGCTTCAGAACAAAGCCAGCAATGTCAGTTAAGAAGGTAGGAGGCAAAACAAATGATTAAACTATATAGTAAAATTAATTGTGGTCTGGGTCCTGCTATGCATGGCATATAATTTGGGCACCTGATGTCTTTATTTTTCAGATTTTTGATGTTTTAGAGCTGTTAGAGTCCTGAGATTTGCCAGATAGGCAGGAGGGAAGCCAAATTTGAAGTTACAAGCTACTTGGTAAGTGTTTTTCTTCAACTTTTCAAAATTTATCGCAGTCGCTCGGCTAAAGGGGTGCCCGAAAAATGTCAAAATTTAAGGTCATTGTACTGTCTACATGCTGCTGTGGACCCAGACCTACTAAATTTGCTGTAGAAAGATAGAATACATCTCAGAGGTTGCAAAACACTTTAGTTTGTTTAAATATTCCCATTATCAGGGGAGATATTGCAGAAAAACAACATATTTTTGACGTCGAAAAATGGTCGCGAAAAGCGCCCCAAGCCGATGAATGGGGTATATGTTTTTAAATGTCTGTCAGACTATGGAACTTGATTCCATTGATCTTATACTGCCAGGACTGTCTCTGTAAAGATGCTATTGCAGACTAATAGGCTTTTCTTTTGATTTAAAAGCAAAATAAGGGCCTGATAGGAATCAGGACACAATTACTTCCCTTGAATGGTAGAACACGATACGGATATACTTACACACAAAATAGTTCCCCTATTTATTGGGGTGTAAAGTTGACAAATCATGTTGAATTGCTGCTTTTGATGTCAGTTTGGTTAGATTGTTGTCTAAGCTTTCAGGAAATGTTAAAATAGTGGAGATATCTGGTAATTTCAGGTATTTAACTGCCAACTGAACCACCCCTTATGCGGTTGCTCCTAGGCAGACGGATAATTGACGAAGACACCGGTATGTATAGAAATTGGCAGATACCTCCCAAACGAGCCGGTCAACCCATATTTTAATCTTGATGAAAAGTACTGGCATACAGTGTAGACTTGGAGAAAAGCTTCAGAACAAAGCCAGCAATGTCAGTTAAGAAGGTAGGAGGCAAAACAAATGATTAAACTATATAGTAAAATTAATTGTGGTCTGGGTCCTGCTATGCATGGCATATAATTTGGGCACCTGATGTCTTTATTTTTCAGATTTTTGATGTTTTAGAGCTGTTAGAGTCCTGAGATTTGCCAGATAGGCAGGAGGGAAGCCAAATTTGAAGTTACAAGCTACTTGGTAAGTGTTTTTCTTCAACTTTTCAAAATTTATCGCAGTCGCTCGGCTAAAGCGGTGCCCGAAAAATGTCAAAATTTAAGGTCATTGTACTGTCTACATGCTGCTGTGGACCCAGACCTACTAAATTTGCTGTAGAAAGATAGAATACATCTCAGAGGTTGCAAAACACTTTAGTTTGTTTAAATATTCCCATTATCAGGGGAGATATTGCAGAAAAACAACATATTTTTGACGTCGAAAAATGGTCGCGAAAAGCGCCCCAAGCCGATGAATGGGGTATATGTTTTTAAATGTCTGTCAGACTATGGAACTTGATTCCATTGATCTTATACTGCCAGGACTGTCTCTGTAAAGATGCTATTGCAGACTAATAGGCTTTTCTTTTGATTTAAAAGCAAAATAAGGGCCTGATAGGAATCAGGACACAATTACTTCCCTTGAATGGTAGAACACGATACGGATATACTTACACACAAAATAGTTCCCCTATTTATTGGGGTGTAAAGTTGACAAATCATGTTGAATTGCTGCTTTTGATGTCAGTTTGGTTAGATTGTTGTCTAAGCTTTCAGGAAATGTTAAAATAGTGGAGATATCTGGTAATTTCAGGTATTTAACTGCCAACTGAACCACCCCTTATGCGGTTGCTCCTAGGCAGACGGATAATTGACGAAGACACCGGTATGTATAGAAATTGGCAGATACCTCCCAAACGAGCCGGTCAACCCATATTTTAATCTTGATGAAAAGTACTGGCATACAGTGTAGACTTGGAGAAAAGCTTCAGAACAAAGCCAGCAATGTCAGTTAAGAAGGTAGGAGGCAAAACAAATGATTAAACTATATAGTAAAATTAATTGTGGTCTGGGTCCTGCTATGCATGGCATATAATTTGGGCACCTGATGTCTTTATTTTTCAGATTTTTGATGTTTTAGAGCTGTTAGAGTCCTGAGATTTGCCAGATAGGCAGGAGGGAAGCCAAATTTGAAGTTACAAGCTACTTGGTAAGTGTTTTTCTTCAACTTTTCAAAATTTATCGCAGTCGCTCGGCTAAAGCGGTGCCCGAAAAATGTCAAAATTTAAGGTCATTGTACTGTCTACATGCTGCTGTGGACCCAGACCTACTAAATTTGCTGTAGAAAGATAGAATACATCTCAGAGGTTGCAAAACACTTTAGTTTGTTTAAATATTCCCATTATCAGGGGAGATATTGCAGAAAAACAACATATTTTTGACGTCGAAAAATGGTCGCGAAAAGCGCCCCAAGCCGATGAATGGGGTATATGTTTTTAAATGTCTGTCAGACTATGGAACTTGATTCCATTGATCTTATACTGCCAGGACTGTCTCTGTAAAGATGCTATTGCAGACTAATAGGCTTTTCTTTTGATTTAAAAGCAAAATAAGGGCCTGCTATGCATGGCATATAATTTGGGCACCTGATGTCTTTATTTTTCAGATTTTTGATGTTTTAGAGCTGTTAGAGTCCTGAGATTTGCCAGATAGGCAGGAGGGAAGCCAAATTTGAAGTTACAAGCTACTTGGTAAGTGTTTTTCTTCAACTTTTCAAAATTTATCGCAGTCGCTCGGCTAAAGCGGTGCCCGAAAAATGTCAAAATTTAAGGTCATTGTACTGTCTACATGCTGCTGTGGACCCAGACCTACTAAATTTGCTGTAGAAAGATAGAATACATCTCAGAGGTTGCAAAACACTTTAGTTTGTTTAAATATTCCCATTATCAGGGGAGATATTGCAGAAAAACAACATATTTTTGACGTCGAAAAATGGTCGCGAAAAGCGCCCCAAGCCGATGAATGGGGTATATGTTTTTAAATGTCTGTCAGACTATGGAACTTGATTCCATTGATCTTATACTGCCAGGACTGTCTCTGTAAAGATGCTATTGCAGACTAATAGGCTTTTCTTTTGATTTAAAAGCAAAATAAGGGCCTGCTATGCATGGCATATAATTTGGGCACCTGATGTCTTTATTTTTCAGATTTTTGATGTTTTAGAGCTGTTAGAGTCCTGAGATTTGCCAGATAGGCAGGAGGGAAGCCAAATTTGAAGTTACAAGCTACTTGGTAAGTGTTTTTCTTCAACTTTTCAAAATTTATCGCAGTCGCTCGGCTAAAGCGGTGCCCGAAAAATGTCAAAATTTAAGGTCATTGTACTGTCTACATGCTGCTGTGGACCCAGACCTACTAAATTTGCTGTAGAAAGATAGAATACATCTCAGAGGTTGCAAAACACTTTAGTTTGTTTAAATATTCCCATTATCAGGGGAGATATTGCAGAAAAACAACATATTTTTGACGTCGAAAAATGGTCGCGAAAAGCGCCCCAAGCCGATGAATGGGGTATATGTTTTTAAATGTCTGTCAGACTATGGAACTTGATTCCATTGATCTTATACTGCCAGGACTGTCTCTGTAAAGATGCTATTGCAGACTAATAGGCTTTTCTTTTGATTTAAAAGCAAAATAAGGGCCTGATAGGAATCAGGACACAATTACTTCCCTTGAATGGTAGAACACGATACGGATATACTTACACACAAAATAGTTCCCCTATTTATTGGGGTGTAAAGTTGACAAATCATGTTGAATTGCTGCTTTTGATGTCAGTTTGGTTAGATTGTTGTCTAAGCTTTCAGGAAATGTTAAAATAGTGGAGATATCTGGTAATTTCAGGTATTTAACTGCCAACTGAACCACCCCTTATGCGGTTGCTCCTAGGCAGACGGATAATTGACGAAGACACCGGTATGTATAGAAATTGGCAGATACCTCCCAAACGAGCCGGTCAACCCATATTTTAATCTTGATGAAAAGTACTGGCATACAGTGTAGACTTGGAGAAAAGCTTCAGAACAAAGCCAGCAATGTCAGTTAAGAAGGTAGGAGGCAAAACAAATGATTAAACTATATAGTAAAATTAATTGTGGTCTGGGTCCTGCTATGCATGGCATATAATTTGGGCACCTGATGTCTTTATTTTTCAGATTTTTGATGTTTTAGAGCTGTTAGAGTCCTGAGATTTGCCAGATAGGCAGGAGGGAAGCCAAATTTGAAGTTACAAGCTACTTGGTAAGTGTTTTTCTTCAACTTTTCAAAATTTATCGCAGTCGCTCGGCTAAAGCGGTGCCCGAAAAATGTCAAAATTTAAGGTCATTGTACTGTCTACATGCTGCTGTGGACCCAGACCTACTAAATTTGCTGTAGAAAGATAGAATACATCTCAGAGGTTGCAAAACACTTTAGTTTGTTTAAATATTCCCATTATCAGGGGAGATATTGCAGAAAAACAACATATTTTTGACGTCGAAAAATGGTCGCGAAAAGCGCCCCAAGCCGATGAATGGGGTATATGTTTTTAAATGTCTGTCAGACTATGGAACTTGATTCCATTGATCTTATACTGCCAGGACTGTCTCTGTAAAGATGCTATTGCAGACTAATAGGCTTTTCTTTTGATTTAAAAGCAAAATAAGGGCCTGCTATGCATGGCATATAATTTGGGCACCTGATGTCTTTATTTTTCAGATTTTTGATGTTTTAGAGCTGTTAGAGTCCTGAGATTTGCCAGATAGGCAGGAGGGAAGCCAAATTTGAAGTTACAAGCTACTTGGTAAGTGTTTTTCTTCAACTTTTCAAAATTTATCGCAGTCGCTCGGCTAAAGCGGTGCCCGAAAAATGTCAAAATTTAAGGTCATTGTACTGTCTACATGCTGCTGTGGACCCAGACCTACTAAATTTGCTGTAGAAAGATAGAATACATCTCAGAGGTTGCAAAACACTTTAGTTTGTTTAAATATTCCCATTATCAGGGGAGATATTGCAGAAAAACAACATATTTTTGACGTCGAAAAATGGTCGCGAAAAGCGCCCCAAGCCGATGAATGGGGTATATGTTTTTAAATGTCTGTCAGACTATGGAACTTGATTCCATTGATCTTATACTGCCAGGACTGTCTCTGTAAAGATGCTATTGCAGACTAATAGGCTTTTCTTTTGATTTAAAAGCAAAATAAGGGCCTGATAGGAATCAGGACACAATTACTTCCCTTGAATGGTAGAACACGATACGGATATACTTACACACAAAATAGTTCCCCTATTTATTGGGGTGTAAAGTTGACAAATCATGTTGAATTGCTGCTTTTGATGTCAGTTTGGTTAGATTGTTGTCTAAGCTTTCAGGAAATGTTAAAATAGTGGAGATATCTGGTAATTTCAGGTATTTAACTGCCAACTGAACCACCCCTTATGCGGTTGCTCCTAGGCAGACGGATAATTGACGAAGACACCGGTATGTATAGAAATTGGCAGATACCTCCCAAACGAGCCGGTCAACCCATATTTTAATCTTGATGAAAAGTACTGGCATACAGTGTAGACTTGGAGAAAAGCTTCAGAACAAAGCCAGCAATGTCAGTTAAGAAGGTAGGAGGCAAAACAAATGATTAAACTATATAGTAAAATTAATTGTGGTCTGGGTCCTGCTATGCATGGCATATAATTTGGGCACCTGATGTCTTTATTTTTCAGATTTTTGATGTTTTAGAGCTGTTAGAGTCCTGAGATTTGCCAGATAGGCAGGAGGGAAGCCAAATTTGAAGTTACAAGCTACTTGGTAAGTGTTTTTCTTCAACTTTTCAAAATTTATCGCAGTCGCTCGGCTAAAGCGGTGCCCGAAAAATGTCAAAATTTAAGGTCATTGTACTGTCTACATGCTGCTGTGGACCCAGACCTACTAAATTTGCTGTAGAAAGATAGAATACATCTCAGAGGTTGCAAAACACTTTAGTTTGTTTAAATATTCCCATTATCAGGGGAGATATTGCAGAAAAACAACATATTTTTGACGTCGAAAAATGGTCGCGAAAAGCGCCCCAAGCCGATGAATGGGGTATATGTTTTTAAATGTCTGTCAGACTATGGAACTTGATTCCATTGATCTTATACTGCCAGGACTGTCTCTGTAAAGATGCTATTGCAGACTAATAGGCTTTTCTTTTGATTTAAAAGCAAAATAAGGGCCTGATAGGAATCAGGACACAATTACTTCCCTTGAATGGTAGAACACGATACGGATATACTTACACACAAAATAGTTCCCCTATTTATTGGGGTGTAAAGTTGACAAATCATGTTGAATTGCTGCTTTTGATGTCAGTTTGGTTAGATTGTTGTCTAAGCTTTCAGGAAATGTTAAAATAGTGGAGATATCTGGTAATTTCAGGTATTTAACTGCCAACTGAACCACCCCTTATGCGGTTGCTCCTAGGCAGACGGATAATTGACGAAGACACCGGTATGTATAGAAATTGGCAGATACCTCCCAAACGAGCCGGTCAACCCATATTTTAATCTTGATGAAAAGTACTGGCATACAGTGTAGACTTGGAGAAAAGCTTCAGAACAAAGCCAGCAATGTCAGTTAAGAAGGTAGGAGGCAAAACAAATGATTAAACTATATAGTAAAATTAATTGTGGTCTGGGTCCTGCTATGCATGGCATATAATTTGGGCACCTGATGTCTTTATTTTTCAGATTTTTGATGTTTTAGAGCTGTTAGAGTCCTGAGATTTGCCAGATAGGCAGGAGGGAAGCCAAATTTGAAGTTACAAGCTACTTGGTAAGTGTTTTTCTTCAACTTTTCAAAATTTATCGCAGTCGCTCGGCTAAAGCGGTGCCCGAAAAATGTCAAAATTTAAGGTCATTGTACTGTCTACATGCTGCTGTGGACCCAGACCTACTAAATTTGCTGTAGAAAGATAGAATACATCTCAGAGGTTGCAAAACACTTTAGTTTGTTTAAATATTCCCATTATCAGGGGAGATATTGCAGAAAAACAACATATTTTTGACGTCGAAAAATGGTCGCGAAAAGCGCCCCAAGCCGATGAATGGGGTATATGTTTTTAAATGTCTGTCAGACTATGGAACTTGATTCCATTGATCTTATACTGCCAGGACTGTCTCTGTAAAGATGCTATTGCAGACTAATAGGCTTTTCTTTTGATTTAAAAGCAAAATAAGGGCCTGCTATGCATGGCATATAATTTGGGCACCTGATGTCTTTATTTTTCAGATTTTTGATGTTTTAGAGCTGTTAGAGTCCTGAGATTTGCCAGATAGGCAGGAGGGAAGCCAAATTTGAAGTTACAAGCTACTTGGTAAGTGTTTTTCTTCAACTTTTCAAAATTTATCGCAGTCGCTCGGCTAAAGCGGTGCCCGAAAAATGTCAAAATTTAAGGTCATTGTACTGTCTACATGCTGCTGTGGACCCAGACCTACTAAATTTGCTGTAGAAAGATAGAATACATCTCAGAGGTTGCAAAACACTTTAGTTTGTTTAAATATTCCCATTATCAGGGGAGATATTGCAGAAAAACAACATATTTTTGACGTCGAAAAATGGTCGCGAAAAGCGCCCCAAGCCGATGAATGGGGTATATGTTTTTAAATGTCTGTCAGACTATGGAACTTGATTCCATTGATCTTATACTGCCAGGACTGTCTCTGTAAAGATGCTATTGCAGACTAATAGGCTTTTCTTTTGATTTAAAAGCAAAATAAGGGCCCTATGCATGGCATATAATTTGGGCACCTGATGTCTTTATTTTTCAGATTTTTGATGTTTTAGAGCTGTTAGAGTCCTGAGATTTGCCAGATAGGCAGGAGGGAAGCCAAATTTGAAGTTACAAGCTACTTGGTAAGTGTTTTTCTTCAACTTTTCAAAATTTATCGCAGTCGCTCGGCTAAAGCGGTGCCCGAAAAATGTCAAAATTTAAGGTCATTGTACTGTCTACATGCTGCTGTGGACCCAGACCTACTAAATTTGCTGTAGAAAGATAGAATACATCTCAGAGGTTGCAAAACACTTTAGTTTGTTTAAATATTCCCATTATCAGGGGAGATATTGCAGAAAAACAACATATTTTTGACGTCGAAAAATGGTCGCGAAAAGCGCCCCAAGCCGATGAATGGGGTATATGTTTTTAAATGTCTGTCAGACTATGGAACTTGATTCCATTGATCTTATACTGCCAGGACTGTCTCTGTAAAGATGCTATTGCAGACTAATAGGCTTTTCTTTTGATTTAAAAGCAAAATAAGGGCCTGCTATGCATGGCATATAATTTGGGCACCTGATGTCTTTATTTTTCAGATTTTTGATGTTTTAGAGCTGTTAGAGTCCTGAGATTTGCCAGATAGGCAGGAGGGAAGCCAAATTTGAAGTTACAAGCTACTTGGTAAGTGTTTTTCTTCAACTTTTCAAAATTTATCGCAGTCGCTCGGCTAAAGCGGTGCCCGAAAAATGTCAAAATTTAAGGTCATTGTACTGTCTACATGCTGCTGTGGACCCAGACCTACTAAATTTGCTGTAGAAAGATAGAATACATCTCAGAGGTTGCAAAACACTTTAGTTTGTTTAAATATTCCCATTATCAGGGGAGATATTGCAGAAAAACAACATATTTTTGACGTCGAAAAATGGTCGCGAAAAGCGCCCCAAGCCGATGAATGGGGTATATGTTTTTAAATGTCTGTCAGACTATGGAACTTGATTCCATTGATCTTATACTGCCAGGACTGTCTCTGTAAAGATGCTATTGCAGACTAATAGGCTTTTCTTTTGATTTAAAAGCAAAATAAGGGCCTGATAGGAATCAGGACACAATTACTTCCCTTGAATGGTAGAACACGATACGGATATACTTACACACAAAATAGTTCCCCTATTTATTGGGGTGTAAAGTTGACAAATCATGTTGAATTGCTGCTTTTGATGTCAGTTTGGTTAGATTGTTGTCTAAGCTTTCAGGAAATGTTAAAATAGTGGAGATATCTGGTAATTTCAGGTATTTAACTGCCAACTGAACCACCCCTTATGCGGTTGCTCCTAGGCAGACGGATAATTGACGAAGACACCGGTATGTATAGAAATTGGCAGATACCTCCCAAACGAGCCGGTCAACCCATATTTTAATCTTGATGAAAAGTATTGGCATACAGTGTAGACTTGGAGAAAAGCTTCAGAACAAAGCCAGCAATGTCAGTTAAGAAGGTAGGAGGCAAAACAAATGATTAAACTATATAGTAAAATTAATTGTGGTCTGGGTCCTGCTATGCATGGCATATAATTTGGGCACCTGATGTCTTTATTTTTCAGATTTTTGATGTTTTAGAGCTGTTAGAGTCCTGAGATTTGCCAGATAGGCAGGAGGGAAGCCAAATTTGAAGTTACAAGCTACTTGGTAAGTGTTTTTCTTCAACTTTTCAAAATTTATCGCAGTCGCTCGGCTAAAGCGGTGCCCGAAAAATGTCAAAATTTAAGGTCATTGTACTGTCTACATGCTGCTGTGGACCCAGACCTACTAAATTTGCTGTAGAAAGATAGAATACATCTCAGAGGTTGCAAAACACTTTAGTTTGTTTAAATATTCCCATTATCAGGGGAGATATTGCAGAAAAACAACATATTTTTGACGTCGAAAAATGGTCGCGAAAAGCGCCCCAAGCCGATGAATGGGGTATATGTTTTTAAATGTCTGTCAGACTATGGAACTTGATTCCATTGATCTTATACTGCCAGGACTGTCTCTGTAAAGATGCTATTGCAGACTAATAGGCTTTTCTTTTGATTTAAAAGCAAAATAAGGGCCTGCTATGCATGGCATATAATTTGGGCACCTGATGTCTTTATTTTTCAGATTTTTGATGTTTTAGAGCTGTTAGAGTCCTGAGATTTGCCAGATAGGCAGGAGGGAAGCCAAATTTGAAGTTACAAGCTACTTGGTAAGTGTTTTTCTTCAACTTTTCAAAATTTATCGCAGTCGCTCGGCTAAAGCGGTGCCCGAAAAATGTCAAAATTTAAGGTCATTGTACTGTCTACATGCTGCTGTGGACCCAGACCTACTAAATTTGCTGTAGAAAGATAGAATACATCTCAGAGGTTGCAAAACACTTTAGTTTGTTTAAATATTCCCATTATCAGGGGAGATATTGCAGAAAAACAACATATTTTTGACGTCGAAAAATGGTCGCGAAAAGCGCCCCAAGCCGATGAATGGGGTATATGTTTTTAAATGTCTGTCAGACTATGGAACTTGATTCCATTGATCTTATACTGCCAGGACTGTCTCTGTAAAGATGCTATTGCAGACTAATAGGCTTTTCTTTTGATTTAAAAGCAAAATAAGGGCCTGATAGGAATCAGGACACAATTACTTCCCTTGAATGGTAGAACACGATACGGATATACTTACACACAAAATAGTTCCCCTATTTATTGGGGTGTAAAGTTGACAAATCATGTTGAATTGCTGCTTTTGATGTCAGTTTGGTTAGATTGTTGTCTAAGCTTTCAGGAAATGTTAAAATAGTGGAGATATCTGGTAATTTCAGGTATTTAACTGCCAACTGAACCACCCCTTATGCGGTTGCTCCTAGGCAGACGGATAATTGACGAAGACACCGGTATGTATAGAAATTGGCAGATACCTCCCAAACGAGCCGGTCAACCCATATTTTAATCTTGATGAAAAGTACTGGCATACAGTGTAGACTTGGAGAAAAGCTTCAGAACAAAGCCAGCAATGTCAGTTAAGAAGGTAGGAGGCAAAACAAATGATTAAACTATATAGTAAAATTAATTGTGGTCTGGGTCCTGCTATGCATGGCATATAATTTGGGCACCTGATGTCTTTATTTTTCAGATTTTTGATGTTTTAGAGCTGTTAGAGTCCTGAGATTTGCCAGATAGGCAGGAGGGAAGCCAAATTTGAAGTTACAAGCTACTTGGTAAGTGTTTTTCTTCAACTTTTCAAAATTTATCGCAGTCGCTCGGCTAAAGCGGTGCCCGAAAAATGTCAAAATTTAAGGTCATTGTACTGTCTACATGCTGCTGTGGACCCAGACCTACTAAATTTGCTGTAGAAAGATAGAATACATCTCAGAGGTTGCAAAACACTTTAGTTTGTTTAAATATTCCCATTATCAGGGGAGATATTGCAGAAAAACAACATATTTTTGACGTCGAAAAATGGTCGCGAAAAGCGCCCCAAGCCGATGAATGGGGTATATGTTTTTAAATGTCTGTCAGACTATGGAACTTGATTCCATTGATCTTATACTGCCAGGACTGTCTCTGTAAAGATGCTATTGCAGACTAATAGGCTTTTCTTTTGATTTAAAAGCAAAATAAGGGCCTGCTATGCATGGCATATAATTTGGGCACCTGATGTCTTTATTTTTCAGATTTTTGATGTTTTAGAGCTGTTAGAGTCCTGAGATTTGCCAGATAGGCAGGAGGGAAGCCAAATTTGAAGTTACAAGCTACTTGGTAAGTGTTTTTCTTCAACTTTTCAAAATTTATCGCAGTCGCTCGGCTAAAGCGGTGCCCGAAAAATGTCAAAATTTAAGGTCATTGTACTGTCTACATGCTGCTGTGGACCCAGACCTACTAAATTTGCTGTAGAAAGATAGAATACATCTCAGAGGTTGCAAAACACTTTAGTTTGTTTAAATATTCCCATTATCAGGGGAGATATTGCAGAAAAACAACATATTTTTGACGTCGAAAAATGGTCGCGAAAAGCGCCCCAAGCCGATGAATGGGGTATATGTTTTTAAATGTCTGTCAGACTATGGAACTTGATTCCATTGATCTTATACTGCCAGGACTGTCTCTGTAAAGATGCTATTGCAGACTAATAGGCTTTTCTTTTGATTTAAAAGCAAAATAAGGGCCTGCTATGCATGGCATATAATTTGGGCACCTGATGTCTTTATTTTTCAGATTTTTGATGTTTTAGAGCTGTTAGAGTCCTGAGATTTGCCAGATAGGCAGGAGGGAAGCCAAATTTGAAGTTACAAGCTACTTGGTAAGTGTTTTTCTTCAACTTTTCAAAATTTATCGCAGTCGCTCGGCTAAAGCGGTGCCCGAAAAATGTCAAAATTTAAGGTCATTGTACTGTCTACATGCTGCTGTGGACCCAGACCTACTAAATTTGCTGTAGAAAGATAGAATACATCTCAGAGGTTGCAAAACACTTTAGTTTGTTTAAATATTCCCATTATCAGGGGAGATATTGCAGAAAAACAACATATTTTTGACGTCGAAAAATGGTCGCGAAAAGCGCCCCAAGCCGATGAATGGGGTATATGTTTTTAAATGTCTGTCAGACTATGGAACTTGATTCCATTGATCTTATACTGCCAGGACTGTCTCTGTAAAGATGCTATTGCAGACTAATAGGCTTTTCTTTTGATTTAAAAGCAAAATAAGGGCCTGATAGGAATCAGGACACAATTACTTCCCTTGAATGGTAGAACACGATACGGATATACTTACACACAAAATAGTTCCCCTATTTATTGGGGTGTAAAGTTGACAAATCATGTTGAATTGCTGCTTTTGATGTCAGTTTGGTTAGATTGTTGTCTAAGCTTTCAGGAAATGTTAAAATAGTGGAGATATCTGGTAATTTCAGGTATTTAACTGCCAACTGAACCACCCCTTATGCGGTTGCTCCTAGGCAGACGGATAATTGACGAAGACACCGGTATGTATAGAAATTGGCAGATACCTCCCAAACGAGCCGGTCAACCCATATTTTAATCTTGATGAAAAGTACTGGCATACAGTGTAGACTTGGAGAAAAGCTTCAGAACAAAGCCAGCAATGTCAGTTAAGAAGGTAGGAGGCAAAACAAATGATTAAACTATATAGTAAAATTAATTGTGGTCTGGGTCCTGCTATGCATGGCATATAATTTGGGCACCTGATGTCTTTATTTTTCAGATTTTTGATGTTTTAGAGCTGTTAGAGTCCTGAGATTTGCCAGATAGGCAGGAGGGAAGCCAAATTTGAAGTTACAAGCTACTTGGTAAGTGTTTTTCTTCAACTTTTCAAAATTTATCGCAGTCGCTCGGCTAAAGCGGTGCCCGAAAAATGTCAAAATTTAAGGTCATTGTACTGTCTACATGCTGCTGTGGACCCAGACCTACTAAATTTGCTGTAGAAAGATAGAATACATCTCAGAGGTTGCAAAACACTTTAGTTTGTTTAAATATTCCCATTATCAGGGGAGATATTGCAGAAAAACAACATATTTTTGACGTCGAAAAATGGTCGCGAAAAGCGCCCCAAGCCGATGAATGGGGTATATGTTTTTAAATGTCTGTCAGACTATGGAACTTGATTCCATTGATCTTATACTGCCAGGACTGTCTCTGTAAAGATGCTATTGCAGACTAATAGGCTTTTCTTTTGATTTAAAAGCAAAATAAGGGCCTGCTATGCATGGCATATAATTTGGGCACCTGATGTCTTTATTTTTCAGATTTTTGATGTTTTAGAGCTGTTAGAGTCCTGAGATTTGCCAGATAGGCAGGAGGGAAGCCAAATTTGAAGTTACAAGCTACTTGGTAAGTGTTTTTCTTCAACTTTTCAAAATTTATCGCAGTCGCTCGGCTAAAGCGGTGCCCGAAAAATGTCAAAATTTAAGGTCATTGTACTGTCTACATGCTGCTGTGGACCCAGACCTACTAAATTTGCTGTAGAAAGATAGAATACATCTCAGAGGTTGCAAAACACTTTAGTTTGTTTAAATATTCCCATTATCAGGGGAGATATTGCAGAAAAACAACATATTTTTGACGTCGAAAAATGGTCGCGAAAAGCGCCCCAAGCCGATGAATGGGGTATATGTTTTTAAATGTCTGTCAGACTATGGAACTTGATTCCATTGATCTTATACTGCCAGGACTGTCTCTGTAAAGATGCTATTGCAGACTAATAGGCTTTTCTTTTGATTTAAAAGCAAAATAAGGGCCTGATAGGAATCAGGACACAATTACTTCCCTTGAATGGTAGAACACGATACGGATATACTTACACACAAAATAGTTCCCCTATTTATTGGGGTGTAAAGTTGACAAATCATGTTGAATTGCTGCTTTTGATGTCAGTTTGGTTAGATTGTTGTCTAAGCTTTCAGGAAATGTTAAAATAGTGGAGATATCTGGTAATTTCAGGTATTTAACTGCCAACTGAACCACCCCTTATGCGGTTGCTCCTAGGCAGACGGATAATTGACGAAGACACCGGTATGTATAGAAATTGGCAGATACCTCCCAAACGAGCCGGTCAACCCATATTTTAATCTTGATGAAAAGTACTGGCATACAGTGTAGACTTGGAGAAAAGCTTCAGAACAAAGCCAGCAATGTCAGTTAAGAAGGTAGGAGGCAAAACAAATGATTAAACTATATAGTAAAATTAATTGTGGTCTGGGTCCTGCTATGCATGGCATATAATTTGGGCACCTGATGTCTTTATTTTTCAGATTTTTGATGTTTTAGAGCTGTTAGAGTCCTGAGATTTGCCAGATAGGCAGGAGGGAAGCCAAATTTGAAGTTACAAGCTACTTGGTAAGTGTTTTTCTTCAACTTTTCAAAATTTATCGCAGTCGCTCGGCTAAAGCGGTGCCCGAAAAATGTCAAAATTTAAGGTCATTGTACTGTCTACATGCTGCTGTGGACCCAGACCTACTAAATTTGCTGTAGAAAGATAGAATACATCTCAGAGGTTGCAAAACACTTTAGTTTGTTTAAATATTCCCATTATCAGGGGAGATATTGCAGAAAACAACATATTTTTGACGTCGAAAAATGGTCGCGAAAAGCGCCCCAAGCCGATGAATGGGGTATATGTTTTTAAATGTCTGTCAGACTATGGAACTTGATTCCATTGATCTTATACTGCCAGGACTGTCTCTGTAAAGATGCTATTGCAGACTAATAGGCTTTTCTTTTGATTTAAAAGCAAAATAAGGGCCGCATGGCATATAATTTGGGCACCTGATGTCTTTATTTTTCAGATTTTTGATGTTTTAGAGCTGTTAGAGTCCTGAGATTTGCCAGATAGGCAGGAGGGAAGCCAAATTTGAAGTTACAAGCTACTTGGTAAGTGTTTTTCTTCAACTTTTCAAAATTTATCGCAGTCGCTCGGCTAAAGCGGTGCCCGAAAAATGTCAAAATTTAAGGTCATTGTACTGTCTACATGCTGCTGTGGACCCAGACCTACTAAATTTGCTGTAGAAAGATAGAATACATCTCAGAGGTTGCAAAACACTTTAGTTTGTTTAAATATTCCCATTATCAGGGGAGATATTGCAGAAAAACAACATATTTTTGACGTCGAAAAATGGTCGCGAAAAGCGCCCCAAGCCGATGAATGGGGTATATGTTTTTAAATGTCTGTCAGACTATGGAACTTGATTCCATTGATCTTATACTGCCAGGACTGTCTCTGTAAAGATGCTATTGCAGACTAATAGGCTTTTCTTTTGATTTAAAAGCAAAATAAGGGCCTGATAGGAATCAGGACACAATTACTTCCCTTGAATGGTAGAACACGATACGGATATACTTACACACAAAATAGTTCCCCTATTTATTGGGGTGTAAAGTTGACAAATCATGTTGAATTGCTGCTTTTGATGTCAGTTTGGTTAGATTGTTGTCTAAGCTTTCAGGAAATGTTAAAATAGTGGAGATATCTGGTAATTTCAGGTATTTAACTGCCAACTGAACCACCCCTTATGCGGTTGCTCCTAGGCAGACGGATAATTGACGAAGACACCGGTATGTATAGAAATTGGCAGATACCTCCCAAACGAGCCGGTCAACCCATATTTTAATCTTGATGAAAAGTACTGGCATACAGTGTAGACTTGGAGAAAAGCTTCAGAACAAAGCCAGCAATGTCAGTTAAGAAGGTAGGAGGCAAAACAAATGATTAAACTATATAGTAAAATTAATTGTGGTCTGGGTCCTGCTATGCATGGCATATAATTTGGGCACCTGATGTCTTTATTTTTCAGATTTTTGATGTTTTAGAGCTGTTAGAGTCCTGAGATTTGCCAGATAGGCAGGAGGGAAGCCAAATTTGAAGTTACAAGCTACTTGGTAAGTGTTTTTCTTCAACTTTTCAAAATTTATCGCAGTCGCTCGGCTAAAGCGGTGCCCGAAAAATGTCAAAATTTAAGGTCATTGTACTGTCTACATGCTGCTGTGGACCCAGACCTACTAAATTTGCTGTAGAAAGATAGAATACATCTCAGAGGTTGCAAAACACTTTAGTTTGTTTAAATATTCCCATTATCAGGGGAGATATTGCAGAAAAACAACATATTTTTGACGTCGAAAAATGGTCGCGAAAAGCGCCCCAAGCCGATGAATGGGGTATATGTTTTTAAATGTCTGTCAGACTATGGAACTTGATTCCATTGATCTTATACTGCCAGGACTGTCTCTGTAAAGATGCTATTGCAGACTAATAGGCTTTTCTTTTGATTTAAAAGCAAAATAAGGGCCTGATAGGAATCAGGACACAATTACTTCCCTTGAATGGTAGAACACGATACGGATATACTTACACACAAAATAGTTCCCCTATTTATTGGGGTGTAAAGTTGACAAATCATGTTGAATTGCTGCTTTTGATGTCAGTTTGGTTAGATTGTTGTCTAAGCTTTCAGGAAATGTTAAAATAGTGGAGATATCTGGTAATTTCAGGTATTTAACTGCCAACTGAACCACCCCTTATGCAGTTGCTCCTAGGCAGACGGATAATTGACGAAGACACCGGTATGTATAGAAATTGGCAGATACCTCCCAAACGAGCCGGTCAACCCATATTTTAATCTTGATGAAAAGTACTGGCATACAGTGTAGACTTGGAGAAAAGCTTCAGAACAAAGCCAGCAATGTCAGTTAAGAAGGTAGGAGGCAAAACAAATGATTAAACTATATAGTAAAATTAATTGTGGTCTGGGTCCTGCTATGCATGGCATATAATTTGGGCACCTGATGTCTTTATTTTTCAGATTTTTGATGTTTTAGAGCTGTTAGAGTCCTGAGATTTGCCAGATAGGCAGGAGGGAAGCCAAATTTGAAGTTACAAGCTACTTGGTAAGTGTTTTTCTTCAACTTTTCAAAATTTATCGCAGTCGCTCGGCTAAAGCGGTGCCCGAAAAATGTCAAAATTTAAGGTCATTGTACTGTCTACATGCTGCTGTGGACCCAGACCTACTAAATTTGCTGTAGAAAGATAGAATACATCTCAGAGGTTGCAAAACACTTTAGTTTGTTTAAATATTCCCATTATCAGGGGAGATATTGCAGAAAAACAACATATTTTTGACGTCGAAAAATGGTCGCGAAAAGCGCCCCAAGCCGATGAATGGGGTATATGTTTTTAAATGTCTGTCAGACTATGGAACTTGATTCCATTGATCTTATACTGCCAGGACTGTCTCTGTAAAGATGCTATTGCAGACTAATAGGCTTTTCTTTTGATTTAAAAGCAAAATAAGGGCCTGATAGGAATCAGGACACAATTACTTCCCTTGAATGGTAGAACACGATACGGATATACTTACACACAAAATAGTTCCCCTATTTATTGGGGTGTAAAGTTGACAAATCATGTTGAATTGCTGCTTTTGATGTCAGTTTGGTTAGATTGTTGTCTAAGCTTTCAGGAAATGTTAAAATAGTGGAGATATCTGGTAATTTCAGGTATTTAACTGCCAACTGAACCACCCCTTATGCGGTTGCTCCTAGGCAGACGGATAATTGACGAAGACACCGGTATGTATAGAAATTGGCAGATACCTCCCAAACGAGCCGGTCAACCCATATTTTAATCTTGATGAAAAGTACTGGCATACAGTGTAGACTTGGAGAAAAGCTTCAGAACAAAGCCAGCAATGTCAGTTAAGAAGGTAGGAGGCAAAACAAATGATTAAACTATATAGTAAAATTAATTGTGGTCTGGGTCCTGCTATGCATGGCATATAATTTGGGCACCTGATGTCTTTATTTTTCAGATTTTTGATGTTTTAGAGCTGTTAGAGTCCTGAGATTTGCCAGATAGGCAGGAGGGAAGCCAAATTTGAAGTTACAAGCTACTTGGTAAGTGTTTTTCTTCAACTTTTCAAAATTTATCGCAGTCGCTCGGCTAAAGCGGTGCCCGAAAAATGTCAAAATTTAAGGTCATTGTACTGTCTACATGCTGCTGTGGACCCAGACCTACTAAATTTGCTGTAGAAAGATAGAATACATCTCAGAGGTTGCAAAACACTTTAGTTTGTTTAAATATTCCCATTATCAGGGGAGATATTGCAGAAAAACAACATATTTTTGACGTCGAAAAATGGTCGCGAAAAGCGCCCCAAGCCGATGAATGGGGTATATGTTTTTAAATGTCTGTCAGACTATGGAACTTGATTCCATTGATCTTATACTGCCAGGACTGTCTCTGTAAAGATGCTATTGCAGACTAATAGGCTTTTCTTTTGATTTAAAAGCAAAATAAGGGCCTGATAGGAATCAGGACACAATTACTTCCCTTGAATGGTAGAACACGATACGGATATACTTACACACAAAATAGTTCCCCTATTTATTGGGGTGTAAAGTTGACAAATCATGTTGAATTGCTGCTTTTGATGTCAGTTTGGTTAGATTGTTGTCTAAGCTTTCAGGAAATGTTAAAATAGTGGAGATATCTGGTAATTTCAGGTATTTAACTGCCAACTGAACCACCCCTTATGCGGTTGCTCCTAGGCAGACGGATAATTGACGAAGACACCGGTATGTATAGAAATTGGCAGATACCTCCCAAACGAGCCGGTCAACCCATATTTTAATCTTGATGAAAAGTACTGGCATACAGTGTAGACTTGGAGAAAAGCTTCAGAACAAAGCCAGCAATGTCAGTTAAGAAGGTAGGAGGCAAAACAAATGATTAAACTATATAGTAAAATTAATTGTGGTCTGGGTCCTGCTATGCATGGCATATAATTTGGGCACCTGATGTCTTTATTTTTCAGATTTTTGATGTTTTAGAGCTGTTAGAGTCCTGAGATTTGCCAGATAGGCAGGAGGGAAGCCAAATTTGAAGTTACAAGCTACTTGGTAAGTGTTTTTCTTCAACTTTTCAAAATTTATCGCAGTCGCTCGGCTAAAGCGGTGCCCGAAAAATGTCAAAATTTAAGGTCATTGTACTGTCTACATGCTGCTGTGGACCCAGACCTACTAAATTTGCTGTAGAAAGATAGAATACATCTCAGAGGTTGCAAAACACTTTAGTTTGTTTAAATATTCCCATTATCAGGGGAGATATTGCAGAAAAACAACATATTTTTGACGTCGAAAAATGGTCGCGAAAAGCGCCCCAAGCCGATGAATGGGGTATATGTTTTTAAATGTCTGTCAGACTATGGAACTTGATTCCATTGATCTTATACTGCCAGGACTGTCTCTGTAAAGATGCTATTGCAGACTAATAGGCTTTTCTTTTGATTTAAAAGCAAAATAAGGGCCTGATAGGAATCAGGACACAATTACTTCCCTTGAATGGTAGAACACGATACGGATATACTTACACACAAAATAGTTCCCCTATTTATTGGGGTGTAAAGTTGACAAATCATGTTGAATTGCTGCTTTTGATGTCAGTTTGGTTAGATTGTTGTCTAAGCTTTCAGGAAATGTTAAAATAGTGGAGATATCTGGTAATTTCAGGTATTTAACTGCCAACTGAACCACCCCTTATGCGGTTGCTCCTAGGCAGACGGATAATTGACGAAGACACCGGTATGTATAGAAATTGGCAGATACCTCCCAAACGAGCCGGTCAACCCATATTTTAATCTTGATGAAAAGTACTGGCATACAGTGTAGACTTGGAGAAAAGCTTCAGAACAAAGCCAGCAATGTCAGTTAAGAAGGTAGGAGGCAAAACAAATGATTAAACTATATAGTAAAATTAATTGTGGTCTGGGTCCTGCTATGCATGGCATATAATTTGGGCACCTGATGTCTTTATTTTTCAGATTTTTGATGTTTTAGAGCTGTTAGAGTCCTGAGATTTGCCAGATAGGCAGGAGGGAAGCCAAATTTGAAGTTACAAGCTACTTGGTAAGTGTTTTTCTTCAACTTTTCAAAATTTATCGCAGTCGCTCGGCTAAAGCGGTGCCCGAAAAATGTCAAAATTTAAGGTCATTGTACTGTCTACATGCTGCTGTGGACCCAGACCTACTAAATTTGCTGTAGAAAGATAGAATACATCTCAGAGGTTGCAAAACACTTTAGTTTGTTTAAATATTCCCATTATCAGGGGAGATATTGCAGAAAAACAACATATTTTTGACGTCGAAAAATGGTCGCGAAAAGCGCCCCAAGCCGATGAATGGGGTATATGTTTTTAAATGTCTGTCAGACTATGGAACTTGATTCCATTGATCTTATACTGCCAGGACTGTCTCTGTAAAGATGCTATTGCAGACTAATAGGCTTTTCTTTTGATTTAAAAGCAAAATAAGGGCCTGATAGGAATCAGGACACAATTACTTCCCTTGAATGGTAGAACACGATACGGATATACTTACACACAAAATAGTTCCCCTATTTATTGGGGTGTAAAGTTGACAAATCATGTTGAATTGCTGCTTTTGATGTCAGTTTGGTTAGATTGTTGTCTAAGCTTTCAGGAAATGTTAAAATAGTGGAGATATCTGGTAATTTCAGGTATTTAACTGCCAACTGAACCACCCCTTATGCGGTTGCTCCTAGGCAGACGGATAATTGACGAAGACACCGGTATGTATAGAAATTGGCAGATACCTCCCAAACGAGCCGGTCAACCCATATTTTAATCTTGATGAAAAGTACTGGCATACAGTGTAGACTTGGAGAAAAGCTTCAGAACAAAGCCAGCAATGTCAGTTAAGAAGGTAGGAGGCAAAACAAATGATTAAACTATATAGTAAAATTAATTGTGGTCTGGGTCCTGCTATGCATGGCATATAATTTGGGCACCTGATGTCTTTATTTTTCAGATTTTTGATGTTTTAGAGCTGTTAGAGTCCTGAGATTTGCCAGATAGGCAGGAGGGAAGCCAAATTTGAAGTTACAAGCTACTTGGTAAGTGTTTTTCTTCAACTTTTCAAAATTTATCGCAGTCGCTCGGCTAAAGCGGTGCCCGAAAAATGTCAAAATTTAAGGTCATTGTACTGTCTACATGCTGCTGTGGACCCAGACCTACTAAATTTGCTGTAGAAAGATAGAATACATCTCAGAGGTTGCAAAACACTTTAGTTTGTTTAAATATTCCCATTATCAGGGGAGATATTGCAGAAAAACAACATATTTTTGACGTCGAAAAATGGTCGCGAAAAGCGCCCCAAGCCGATGAATGGGGTATATGTTTTTAAATGTCTGTCAGACTATGGAACTTGATTCCATTGATCTTATACTGCCAGGACTGTCTCTGTAAAGATGCTATTGCAGACTAATAGGCTTTTCTTTTGATTTAAAAGCAAAATAAGGGCCTGCTATGCATGGCATATAATTTGGGCACCTGATGTCTTTATTTTTCAGATTTTTGATGTTTTAGAGCTGTTAGAGTCCTGAGATTTGCCAGATAGGCAGGAGGGAAGCCAAATTTGAAGTTACAAGCTACTTGGTAAGTGTTTTTCTTCAACTTTTCAAAATTTATCGCAGTCGCTCGGCTAAAGCGGTGCCCGAAAAATGTCAAAATTTAAGGTCATTGTACTGTCTACATGCTGCTGTGGACCCAGACCTACTAAATTTGCTGTAGAAAGATAGAATACATCTCAGAGGTTGCAAAACACTTTAGTTTGTTTAAATATTCCCATTATCAGGGGAGATATTGCAGAAAAACAACATATTTTTGACGTCGAAAAATGGTCGCGAAAAGCGCCCCAAGCCGATGAATGGGGTATATGTTTTTAAATGTCTGTCAGACTATGGAACTTGATTCCATTGATCTTATACTGCCAGGACTGTCTCTGTAAAGATGCTATTGCAGACTAATAGGCTTTTCTTTTGATTTAAAAGCAAAATAAGGGCCTGCTATGCATGGCATATAATTTGGGCACCTGATGTCTTTATTTTTCAGATTTTTGATGTTTTAGAGCTGTTAGAGTCCTGAGATTTGCCAGATAGGCAGGAGGGAAGCCAAATTTGAAGTTACAAGCTACTTGGTAAGTGTTTTTCTTCAACTTTTCAAAATTTATCGCAGTCGCTCGGCTAAAGCGGTGCCCGAAAAATGTCAAAATTTAAGGTCATTGTACTGTCTACATGCTGCTGTGGACCCAGACCTACTAAATTTGCTGTAGAAAGATAGAATACATCTCAGAGGTTGCAAAACACTTTAGTTTGTTTAAATATTCCCATTATCAGGGGAGATATTGCAGAAAAACAACATATTTTTGACGTCGAAAAATGGTCGCGAAAAGCGCCCCAAGCCGATGAATGGGGTATATGTTTTTAAATGTCTGTCAGACTATGGAACTTGATTCCATTGATCTTATACTGCCAGGACTGTCTCTGTAAAGATGCTATTGCAGACTAATAGGCTTTTCTTTTGATTTAAAAGCAAAATAAGGGCCTGATAGGAATCAGGACACAATTACTTCCCTTGAATGGTAGAACACGATACGGATATACTTACACACAAAATAGTTCCCCTATTTATTGGGGTGTAAAGTTGACAAATCATGTTGAATTGCTGCTTTTGATGTCAGTTTGGTTAGATTGTTGTCTAAGCTTTCAGGAAATGTTAAAATAGTGGAGATATCTGGTAATTTCAGGTATTTAACTGCCAACTGAACCACCCCTTATGCGGTTGCTCCTAGGCAGACGGATAATTGACGAAGACACCGGTATGTATAGAAATTGGCAGATACCTCCCAAACGAGCCGGTCAACCCATATTTTAATCTTGATGAAAAGTACTGGCATACAGTGTAGACTTGGAGAAAAGCTTCAGAACAAAGCCAGCAATGTCAGTTAAGAAGGTAGGAGGCAAAACAAATGATTAAACTATATAGTAAAATTAATTGTGGTCTGGGTCCTGCTATGCATGGCATATAATTTGGGCACCTGATGTCTTTATTTTTCAGATTTTTGATGTTTTAGAGCTGTTAGAGTCCTGAGATTTGCCAGATAGGCAGGAGGGAAGCCAAATTTGAAGTTACAAGCTACTTGGTAAGTGTTTTTCTTCAACTTTTCAAAATTTATCGCAGTCGCTCGGCTAAAGCGGTGCCCGAAAAATGTCAAAATTTAAGGTCATTGTACTGTCTACATGCTGCTGTGGACCCAGACCTACTAAATTTGCTGTAGAAAGATAGAATACATCTCAGAGGTTGCAAAACACTTTAGTTTGTTTAAATATTCCCATTATCAGGGGAGATATTGCAGAAAAACAACATATTTTTGACGTCGAAAAATGGTCGCGAAAAGCGCCCCAAGCCGATGAATGGGGTATATGTTTTTAAATGTCTGTCAGACTATGGAACTTGATTCCATTGATCTTATACTGCCAGGACTGTCTCTGTAAAGATGCTATTGCAGACTAATAGGCTTTTCTTTTGATTTAAAAGCAAAATAAGGGCCTGATAGGAATCAGGACACAATTACTTCCCTTGAATGGTAGAACACGATACGGATATACTTACACACAAAATAGTTCCCCTATTTATTGGGGTGTAAAGTTGACAAATCATGTTGAATTGCTGCTTTTGATGTCAGTTTGGTTAGATTGTTGTCTAAGCTTTCAGGAAATGTTAAAATAGTGGAGATATCTGGTAATTTCAGGTATTTAACTGCCAACTGAACCACCCCTTATGCGGTTGCTCCTAGGCAGACGGATAATTGACGAAGACACCGGTATGTATAGAAATTGGCAGATACCTCCCAAACGAGCCGGTCAACCCATATTTTAATCTTGATGAAAAGTACTGGCATACAGTGTAGACTTGGAGAAAAGCTTCAGAACAAAGCCAGCAATGTCAGTTAAGAAGGTAGGAGGCAAAACAAATGATTAAACTATATAGTAAAATTAATTGTGGTCTGGGTCCTGCTATGCATGGCATATAATTTGGGCACCTGATGTCTTTATTTTTCAGATTTTTGATGTTTTAGAGCTGTTAGAGTCCTGAGATTTGCCAGATAGGCAGGAGGGAAGCCAAATTTGAAGTTACAAGCTACTTGGTAAGTGTTTTTCTTCAACTTTTCAAAATTTATCGCAGTCGCTCGGCTAAAGCGGTGCCCGAAAAATGTCAAAATTTAAGGTCATTGTACTGTCTACATGCTGCTGTGGACCCAGACCTACTAAATTTGCTGTAGAAAGATAGAATACATCTCAGAGGTTGCAAAACACTTTAGTTTGTTTAAATATTCCCATTATCAGGGGAGATATTGCAGAAAAACAACATATTTTTGACGTCGAAAAATGGTCGCGAAAAGCGCCCCAAGCCGATGAATGGGGTATATGTTTTTAAATGTCTGTCAGACTATGGAACTTGATTCCATTGATCTTATACTGCCAGGACTGTCTCTGTAAAGATGCTATTGCAGACTAATAGGCTTTTCTTTTGATTTAAAAGCAAAATAAGGGCCTGCTATGCATGGCATATAATTTGGGCACCTGATGTCTTTATTTTTCAGATTTTTGATGTTTTAGAGCTGTTAGAGTCCTGAGATTTGCCAGATAGGCAGGAGGGAAGCCAAATTTGAAGTTACAAGCTACTTGGTAAGTGTTTTTCTTCAACTTTTCAAAATTTATCGCAGTCGCTCGGCTAAAGCGGTGCCCGAAAAATGTCAAAATTTAAGGTCATTGTACTGTCTACATGCTGCTGTGGACCCAGACCTACTAAATTTGCTGTAGAAAGATAGAATACATCTCAGAGGTTGCAAAACACTTTAGTTTGTTTAAATATTCCCATTATCAGGGGAGATATTGCAGAAAAACAACATATTTTTGACGTCGAAAAATGGTCGCGAAAAGCGCCCCAAGCCGATGAATGGGGTATATGTTTTTAAATGTCTGTCAGACTATGGAACTTGATTCCATTGATCTTATACTGCCAGGACTGTCTCTGTAAAGATGCTATTGCAGACTAATAGGCTTTTCTTTTGATTTAAAAGCAAAATAAGGGCCTGATATATGCATGGCATATAATTTGGGCACCTGATGTCTTTATTTTTCAGATTTTTGATGTTTTAGAGCTGTTAGAGTCCTGAGATTTGCCAGATAGGCAGGAGGGAAGCCAAATTTGAAGTTACAAGCTACTTGGTAAGTGTTTTTCTTCAACTTTTCAAAATTTATCGCAGTCGCTCGGCTAAAGCGGTGCCCGAAAAATGTCAAAATTTAAGGTCATTGTACTGTCTACATGCTGCTGTGGACCCAGACCTACTAAATTTGCTGTAGAAAGATAGAATACATCTCAGAGGTTGCAAAACACTTTAGTTTGTTTAAATATTCCCATTATCAGGGGAGATATTGCAGAAAAACAACATATTTTTGACGTCGAAAAATGGTCGCGAAAAGCGCCCCAAGCCGATGAATGGGGTATATGTTTTTAAATGTCTGTCAGACTATGGAACTTGATTCCATTGATCTTATACTGCCAGGACTGTCTCTGTAAAGATGCTATTGCAGACTAATAGGCTTTTCTTTTGATTTAAAAGCAAAATAAGGGCCTGATAGGAATCAGGACACAATTACTTCCCTTGAATGGTAGAACACGATACGGATATACTTACACACAAAATAGTTCCCCTATTTATTGGGGTGTAAAGTTGACAAATCATGTTGAATTGCTGCTTTTGATGTCAGTTTGGTTAGATTGTTGTCTAAGCTTTCAGGAAATGTTAAAATAGTGGAGATATCTGGTAATTTCAGGTATTTAACTGCCAACTGAACCACCCCTTATGCGGTTGCTCCTAGGCAGACGGATAATTGACGAAGACACCGGTATGTATAGAAATTGGCAGATACCTCCCAAACGAGCCGGTCAACCCATATTTTAATCTTGATGAAAAGTACTGGCATACAGTGTAGACTTGGAGAAAAGCTTCAGAACAAAGCCAGCAATGTCAGTTAAGAAGGTAGGAGGCAAAACAAATGATTAAACTATATAGTAAAATTAATTGTGGTCTGGGTCCTGGTTTCCGGGCGTACATTTTAAAACGGCGAAACCGGGTAACCAGCGATCAAACCGAAAGTAACCTCTGATTGCGTCAGACTTGATTGACCAATGAAAACAAGCGGTCCAGTCACATGGCAGTTTGGATTTGGTTGCGTCAGACCTGATTGACCAATGAAAACAAGCGGTCCAGTCACATGGCAAACGGGATTTCCTTTACTGTAAACAACTGTGACCATTTCAGTGCGGTAGCGACGAGAACCCGCTGTTTAACAGATGATTTTGTGGGTATGCAAGGGAATATTTAAATGCTTTCTGTGTCCGTTTGAAGCGTAATGATTCCCGGACATGCTGATATATATAAGATTCTTGTAAGTTACGGATTAGTGAATCAGTTTGTCTTTTCATAGTGACGGTCGAGAATTTGGAAAAGCGAAGTTGAATATCTTGTGGTTTTTCTCTACATTCGGGATAGCATATCAGTATTTCGATTCTAGACATTTTTTTCTAATTTTGCACGGTCACGACTATTGCAGAAAAGCTCAAAAAGATAACAAAAAAATATAATTGTAAGTTTTGAAAAAAAAGTACAAGTATGAGCTTTTGAAAAAAGTTTAAACAGTAACCCCAAGTATCTGTGTTATAACTCCGTTATTTATGAACGAAAACATAAAGTGTTGGTATTCATTTTCTTAGTGTTTTTTCTTTACATTAGCGATTGCTTATCAGTATTTCTAATGCTTTTTATGTATTCTAGACATGTTTTTCTATTTGTATAATGTCAGGACCAATGCAGAAATGCTCAAAAAGATAACAAAAAATATAATTGTAAGTTTTGAAAAAAAAGTACAAGTATGAGCTTTTGAAAAAAGTTTAAACAGTAACCCCAAGTATCTGTGGTTAGAACATAAGGAACAATGTGGTACCAAAATTATTCGTGTTTTCAATTTTTTTGTTTTTGCATTTTCACCGCCTACCTTGTGCATTGGAAAATGCCTGTGCATTGTATAAAATAAAAAGAAAATTTGCTTTTTTTTTCGGTGAATACCAAATATATTTCATCTCGTGAGTTGAAAACATAATAATTTTCACTCGTGCTGCACACTCGTGAAAATCTAATGTTTTCAACTCACTTGATGAAATATATTTGGTATTCACCTCAAAAAAGCAAATATCCTCTATATCTTTATGAGTGGTTCACCATTGTCGATGATTCTATTGTCGAGTTCACTGTATACGCTCCTTATAAGTCATGAACGCTATATAATGCATACGCTGGGCGCACGCTGTTATAAGTCATGGTACGCCAGGGATACGTTATAAATAAGCTACTCATACGTTGGACATACGTTCCGCGCGCTGATCAAACGCTTTGTAAATTAAAAGAGAGCCTTTCCCAGATCTTAAATATAGAATGAACAGTGCATATAGTTATAACAACGTACTACACCGTACTGAATATTTTTTCATTCGTTGGCTAATGCGTTGTGGTCTGAGCTGGACTTTTAATAGCTAAACAATGGCCATTGAGAGCCGCTTTTTTTTTTTTTTTTTTTTTTTTTTTTTTTATAAACAGTGTGACTAAAGTGTCGTGATTTAAGGGGTGCTCACAGCCTATACCGTCGTATAAGACATTTTCCATACGTTGTAGTACGTTGCATACGTCCGGTATAAGTTATACGGACCACGGTACGTTAATACGTTACTCATAAGATAAGCGTACGCAACAAAAACGTTATGCATAAGTTCATGAACGTAAATATGTTATTTATACGTTCGCATAAGTTGTCATACTCCAAAGCCCACCTGGATGTTTTTTTAAACGTAAGAGAAGCGTATGCATAACGCTTTACCAACCTACGAGCAGCGTAAGCGTATGTTTAACGTGCGAAGAACGTACTCAGCGTATGCTCAACTTACGCGTAGCGAATTGATATATAACCAGAGGACCAATGGTCCTGCGCTCACCTGAGATCTGAGATATATACCAGGTCATATACATGTATGTTGCCCAAGGACAGAGTCAGAATACCCGCTGGGGTTAATTTCTTTTTCTAATTCATAAATATTCTATCCACTTGTCCATTTCCTGGAAGTTTTTCTCTTCCGTATCATTTTAACAGTTTTCTGCATATGTGACCTACGTTGACCAAGGCTTGCCGTAAAATCTGTCAAGGCCATCACAGGATCATGAATTATACACACCTTGTAGTACTTGAGTTTTAATTGCTACATATCAATTTTTGTTGCAATAGGTTCAGTAATTCCAGCGAAGAAGATTTTTGAAGTGTTTTTACCAAACATGGTCATGGCGGCCATCTTGATCATCTGACCTGGTTAATTTAAGCCACATTGGTTACCCCTTCATACAGATGTTTCCTATAAAATTTGACTTTGATTGGCCAAGTGGATTTAGAGAAGGCCGTTGAATATTATGGTTATATAGATGTACAATGCCCCGGGGCAGGGACAGACCCACCCCTTGGGTCCCAATCCTATTCAGAATCTTAAATCTCCAGTTCATTTACCCATTTCCTGCAAGTTTTGCTTTAAACTTTGTAGGGCTCCATTGCCTGATGCTTCATGCCAAGTTTCAAAATCATAGCCCTTATAGTTCTGGAGAAGAAGATTTTTAAAGGTTTTTGCAATTTATTGCCATGGCAGCCATCTTGGTCATGTGAACTTGGACATTAAATACAAACTTTTATTCCCCCTTCCTAACGATGCTCCACATAAACTTTGACTTTGATTGGCCAAGCGGTTTCAGAGAAGAAGATTTTGGAATATTATGGTCATATTCTTGTATTTAGCCCCGGGGCAGGGGCAAACAACGCCCTGGGACAATTTTTTTCATAAACATAAATATTCTGTCCATTTGCTCATTTCCTGCAAGTGTTGCCCTTCAAATCACATTTTATCAATTTTCCCATTGGAATGCATGGGCGGCCTATGTTAACCTTGCCATGAAATAGGTCAAGGTCATCCCAGGGTCATGATTTATATAAACTTGGTAGAGCTCTATTGCCTGATGCTTCATGCCAAGTTTCAAAATCATAGGCCTTCTGGTTCTGGAGAAGATTTTTAAAGGGTTTTGCTATTTATAGCCATGTCGGCCATCTTGGTCATGCGACCTGGACCATTTATACAAACTTTCGTTCCCCCTTCCTAAGGATGCTCCACATGAAGTTGTGCTCGTCGGGGTGTTTTTTACTTAATGTGGTCGAATTGCTGCCTTTCTTTTTGGGCTCTTGTTTAGTTTCGTGAATGATCACTTGATGAACCAGTGAAAATGCTCTCCTTCCCGCCTAGTACCTTTGAGTCGAGGATTTTGGCTGCAGCAACATTTGTAATACATGTGCTAGCTAGTAGAGATCTTGGTTTATTTTTATTCTGATCCGTTTTTGGTAGTCGCTGGTGCATTTTCGCTATACTGATAGATATGGTAATTTTGCTGTCCCAGTGAAAATGGTTTTTGTTAATGATAATCGCTGTATTTCCGGTGTATTTGGTTGGGATTTTGGCTTGGTTTTATCAAAAGTTTTTGTTGCACGTGTTCGCCAGTTGAACACTCCTTTTTTTTTTTATATTTTCTTTCTTTATGAATTCGAGAACGTCCCCAGGAGAAGTGGTTTTCGGCGATGTACCCGGTAAAAACGTTAAGTTGTGTCCCAGATAGAGTGGTTTGTCTTCATCATACTTGTCCCCTGTTGAAACGATAATCGGTGTCCCAAGAAAAGTGGTTTATCTTCATTATACTACTGTTTATTGTACCTTCCTCTCTGTCGTACTCGTTCCCTTTCGTTCCTGTTGAAACTTAGCCGGATGGATACCTTGTTGGGAAAGAGCTAGTCATTCTGCTCTTCGAGTGTGTTATCGGAAAAAATGTTTTGTTGTGTTTTATGTATTTTCTTTCTAGGTTGGGACTTTAAATTTAATTGCATCGATTTCTGGTCCTTCTATTCTTACTTCACTTTGATTGGCCTAGCGGTTTCAGAGGAGAAGGTCTTTGATTTTGTGGACGACGGACGGACGACGACGGACGCCGGAGCATAATATACTATTAGCTCAACCGTGAGCCTTTGGCTCAGGTGAGCTAAAAATGGAAGGACTGGAATAAGGATTGTGTGTATGATTATACAGTCAAACGGAAGCATCAAAATAAAATACTCGGCCAAAAACAATATGTATGGCTAAATTGTGCTCACTGTTATATTAATGCTTGTCCAGAGAGTATTTTGTAAGAATTGGCCCTCTATAATATTGTCGACATATAAACATATACGACACTACGACAAATTGCCTCACGAATCGTCACGAATTGACAATTTTTGACAATTTTTTATCGATTCGTAGCTAAAACGTAATCGATTCGTGTAGTTCTTAACTAATTCTTAAAGTTCGTAATAAGTTCTTGTGAATCGTGGGCCAGGGTTAGTCAGAAATTCGTGGACAAAATTTTGAACTGTTCAAAACTTTGTTCAAAACTTTGGTCCCGAATTTTCGACCCCAAAAAATCGCAACAAAGTCGGAGTGCATTCCGTGACATCGTAACTGAATCTAATCTGATTCGGATGCATTCGTAACTCTTTCGGGAATTCCGGAGCTTGTCACCCAACTACGACTTGACCACGAATCCGTTACGAATGTCGCGACAACACACCGAAGCAGATCTACGAAATAGGGAAAAACTATCTACGAATTCATATCAATATACGAATCAACCAAGACTCTCACGAATGACTTATGGCTTCACTACGAGTTTGTTAGGAGCTGGAGATTAATGGAATTTAATATGGAAGTTTATATCACGAATGTTATCCGATTGCACCGGAACGCGCCACGAAATCCACGAATATAACTAAAAAGGTACACCAAAGGACAGGCGAAAGATACATGGAAAAGCAATGTTATCATTAAGGGTGTGGCAGAAGGCAGCTCCGTTGAAGAGAAGCTACTTCTTTACTTCAGAGAGATTCCAGCCTCAGAGGTGAAAAACGTTGCAGGGATAAAGCTACAGTCAGGGGCTCGGAGATGGGTGGTTATGTTGTAATTTATGAACAAGAGTTTCCCAAACTATCATCGAATGAATGTTGGGGGTCATAGCCGATAGAATAATAGCATGAGAACGTGGTCATCGCCCTTCATTTAATTTGAAACTGATTCTCAAGCAGGTGTATTCACTGTGTATAACCGTACAGTGAGCCAAAACGGAAGTGACACATACTGTACGCATATACATCACTAGTGCCCTTGGATTTCTAAAGGTAAGCAATCATTTATATCGATGTAAATTAAAATTTAGGAAACCAATCTTAACGCTGTTTTCGGTGTTGGAAAGAGAATTTAAAACTTAATAAGCGTATGTGTAGCTAATATAGTGATTTTGTTTATACTTTCCAGTGTATCCTGTAAATTAAGTGGCAAATCACTGACTTTTCATTTTTATGACCCGTCAAATCTGTGTTTCGAAGTCCATTATGGGTAACTGAGTTCACATATTTTGATCAAACCAGTGATGAAAGATAAGAAAATCATTTGTGTTGAAGCCCTGCATTATGGTAATCCCCAAGTCATTAAACTTACCCGGATATTCACCAAGGAATTGCACGCCTATCTTCCGATCGCCTGTACGACTAGTTGAAAGCGTACAGTATCACTAGTTAAAACGTATCAAGAAAAAACTGTACGACTAGTGTCATCATTGAATATTATTGTTTTGCGGATTTTGTCAATTTTTGTGCGTATTTATATACAATATGCTTTGAATATTCCGATATTTCATGTGCAAATTCGCCAGATTGCATTGATATACTTTATGAGCACAACTGGATCGTATATAGCCACATACAAAACGTCACAGTGTGGTAGCTTAAATAGAGCCCGAGTGTATGCAATTTTCACCTATAAATCAGATGCTATGCAAAAATGTCTAAAACGTTTTTGCTTCTTTTTTTTCAGAGTTCGAAGAATGGCATCTGGACAAGATTTCAAGTGCTATTTCTGCCCATGTGCATTTGCGGTGTTCAACGAAATGATAGACCACAACATAATCTTCCATCCTGAAAATTAATTAAAGTTTAAACGCCGGACAGACAATCTGGATAAAAAGACAATGTTGTGGCAAACTAAACTTTTTCTTAAGGACGAAGAGCCAATAATACCATCACTGGTGAAAGCGAGCGGTTGTTTCATCCTCTCAGATATATCAACAGAGACAGTCACGGTATCAAAATGTCTTGAAGCGAATGCCAGTTTCTTAATGAGTCCATTGTGCAAAAAAAAGAAATTCGTGCGTAGTATTTCATTTGGTAGTGTAACTGATTCTTACTGAATCATTCTTCCATTCGCATTTGGACATTTAAAATATCTGACCCGGCAAGCTTGTCTAGAAACAGTGTTGTCAGCATAACTGACTTCCCGATATGACGATGGCTGTTGACCGGAGAAAGCACATAATCAAACAAACAAATACAACAGTATCACTTAAGAAACTTTTAACTTTTTCATTATCATGGAGTATTGTATGACAACAAATGTGTATTAAGATTTACTCTTGTATAGGTAAAATATTTTGACCGTGCCGCTTAACCCCTGACAAAGATATGCATTTGTTGATCGGACTGCTTAAATAACTATGTTCTCAGAAATGCGACTCTGTGACAATAGACAATATACATATAAGACCACGTGCTCCTCATGGCACTGGAAAAATGTGTAAAACAAATAGGTGCCCCTTTTACCGTGTTTACAAAACTTCATCACTTGAGTTCAAGCGGCACGGTCAAATGTTTTTACCTTCCATATCTGTTGTTAACCCTTGAACAAAATGTAAGAGCTTAGCATGATGTGTATATGGTAAATTCATTTTCGAAATGTGCTTGTCTATTCATGTATTTATGTGTAAACATAGAAGAGTGTCCCAGGAAGTACCACAATGTTGGGTAGATTTGGTCATGAGACTTCGTCGTTCAGATCTACGGATTCGAGAAGGGCAGTTATTAGCTGCATTTGGATACGTACTACGCAGTGGTAATTTACGTCCGGGGTTCGCCCAGAAACATTTTGTGTAGGGTAACTGAACTTCACTACATGTTCTCAGCTTTTTACTGCGGCTCTTAATCACCTGATCCGTAAGGCTCACCAAGCCAGCATCTAGAACAAGCATCCTCTGACGTCCTTCGTCTACCATTTTCTCTGCAATGTCTCGGCCAGTCCAAACAAATTTCGTGTCGAGCCTCTACCGAAAGCGGGAACGAATGTTCGGCATATGATATTTCTATATACCAGGTCCCGAGGTTATACAACTTTTTTCATGCTCAGCTCAGCTGAGACTAAAATTAATCCTGCTCATAAATGTTTAAATGACAACATTTGTTGGTATTTTAACATTTATGAGCAGAACAAAATTAATTGCTAGTTTCGGGGATTTGAAGCTAAATTTTCCACTAATTTTTACAATTTCAACATTTATGAGCAGTTGAAGTTTCATGCTCAGCTGATTTGAGCTTGAAAAAGATTTATAACCTCAAGACCAGGTTCCAGGTGAGCGTTGTCAGGGCCATTTGTCTCTGATTCTACATAAATATGTTCGCCCAGCATATCTCATATGCTTCAAAAGACGCAAAAATAATGTTTTCAGTTGGTATTTGAACAAAAGAAACGCACCGAACTTCAAGAGTGTTTTAATTTTTCATTGGAAAAAGATAATGATAAATTATGTCATGTAGTATCCAGTCTCGTGGCTTCTCAAATTTTTTAAAGCGATATTTCAAATATAGTAACGTAGTACGTTGCCAAGGCAAATATGACGTCTCCCAAAACGCAGTTATAACTGTAGTATTATTTGAGCCGCCTCGTGGGAAAACAAACAATGTGGTTCCCGAACAGGTCTGACACAAACCAGGCTGTACAAGCACAGAAGATGGCTAGAAGCTTGACATTTTGGAGTTTAGTAGAGGAGGAATTGTACTATCCGAGTAGCGAAAACAAAGGCGCTGATCAGCTTCGCGGTTACCGCGAAGCTGATCTGCGCCTTTGTTTTCGCCTATGCAGTTTGTTGGTTTTCCCATGGGGCGGCTCATTTGGCGATATTTGAGCCGCTATGCGAGAAAACCGGTCTTCTGGGTTTCCGGGTCGGACACAAACCGGTCTATGCAGCTACAAAAGGTGGCTAGAAACTTGAAATCATCAAGTTCGGATTTAGGAAGAAGAGGGAGGAATTATACTATAGCGAAAACAAAGGCGTTGATCTGCTTCGCAGTTACTGCGAAGCTGATCTGCGCCTTTGTTTTCGCATAGGTAAAAATCCGTTTTCCTCATGTCAACTCATTCTGGATAAAGAGTGACTGATGCGTCCACGCATTCTTAATAACAAATAAAAGTAAAGATAAGCATCTTTTGATGCTTTGATAAACGTAGGTTCTGATAACATACATGCCTGCGCACCGCAGCAGATGTAAATGCAACAACCAAATCTTAGAACACATTTGAGCCGCGACACGAGAAACCAGCACTATGGTTTCCGACCAGGTTGTGCAGCTACTGAGCTGTAAATTTTAGATTTTGAAAGAAGAGGAATTGTACTATCCATATAGCGAAAACAAAGTCGCTGGTCAGCTTCGTGATTACCTCGAAGATAAGCTGCGTCTTTGTTCTCGCATATGTAATACGTAGGTTTTCTCGCGTCACGGCTTATTTATTGATGGTCAATAAAAGAATACTAACGAAGAAAAAAATCAATGCAACGACGTGACGCGCAAAGTTCGTACAAATTTTAAAATAATGCTTGCTGTATCAGTAAAAACGCAATAACAAACGCAGTTTCGGCTCAATATCTATGTTTTATATACTTAAACGCAAAAGTTTCGCAACAATTTACTTTCTCTTTTTCTTCTACATTGCCTGCGTATAATTATTTTTGAAAATATATTTTATGTCCCTACACAATGAGTAACGATTTGCCATAAACATGATTTGATTGCATGTTTTCGTTCTGACGTTAATGTGACGTTTGTGTTTTTTAACAATTTGCGTCTAAAATATGGATGTTTATTTTGAATAAAAAACAAACACCATCAATCGATAGCGTGGCGTCTGTACAATCAGAAAACAACAAAAACGTTTTGATTTTTTTGTTTAGCAGCACTCTTAGTTGATGCGTTTCTTTGTTGACGTCAGCGTGTTATTTTCAAACAGCCATTACATGCTCATTTTGCTTGACCAGGACGCGATCTTTTTGCCATTAGTACCATGCCCTGAGGGCTACAAAATGTCATTAAAAGATTTCGATTATTGCTATTCGTTTGCCTATTAACAGCCAATTACGTCAAAACTTTAACACGTCATACACACGTAATAAACGTCGACCAAGGCGTAAAAATTGGATATTTGCGTTTGTTTTCCTCTTTGCTATAGGAAACAAACATCGGTTTAAAAGTTTGTTTTCGCATACAATGTAAGATATTGTACCCGTGACTTTTAAAAAACGGGTTACCGTAATGTTTTGACGTTATCTCAGCAACCATACGCCGCAGCATTCTGATTTTCATGTTGTATGGAAGACAAAGAACAGGACTTGCCATACCATTTATCACCGAAAGAAATTTTGTAGTGGATAGGAAGAAATTGCGTTTTATATGTGTTGCGAAACTTTTGCGTTTAAGTATATATCAAAATAATCCGCTTCGTATGGACAATTGCATTACAACAACCATGCATGATTTTTATCGCGCAAATTTTAACAAGATACAAATAAAATGCAATTTTTACGCCAAAACAGCGTGTCACGCGTAACAAAATCGCATTGCTAAAAAGGTTTGAAAACGTACATCTCCGAAGTTTTTTGACCAAATCCCATCAAAATACGGCGGGATAATGACAATACATGTAGATATCGCTGACATAGTTTTGGTTAACTTCGGACCGCATTTCAATTTTTGGCAGTTAAAAAACAGCCGGTGCCAAAAGTGTCACGCTTTGGGGAAAATCAAGGGTGCACTTGAAAATAAAATACACGATTATTACACAGATTTAACAAGTACGATCATTTTCATACCAACTAAATGCTCATAAAAAGGCTGATTGAAATGTATGCAGAAATATTTATAAAACTTTGAAAACTTCACTCTTATAAAGCTTTACTTTTGGCTGAAAAAATGTCACACATGCGATTTTTGCTTTGTTTTTGAGTGGGTCATCTTCCTTATTGTAAAATAAAGAAATTTTAATGAAAGAAAACAAGACATACGATACTTTTACTAAAATGCTCATGTTCTAAGCTTTAAAATCATATTATATTCATTGCCGTACGACAAATAATATTATTTTTATGAATTATTTAACAAGGCTGAATTTTTGTCACACTTGACGTAAACGCATGATAATGTACGTCACAAAACGCCATGATACCGTACTTTATTGGAACACACATTTCAGCTTCTTAAAATAGAACTGCGCAGTGGAGAAAGAAAAAAATAGTTCAAGAGGATCACTTGAAAAAAGAAGAAATATTAAAATTCTCGAAAGTACAAACATGCAAGCGAACAATCAGATTACCTGACACCTACACGCATCGCTCAGCGCAAAATAAATCAAACTGAACGTGAACGTCGTGTTACACAAATTTGTACGAACATCGCGCGTCACGTCAAAGTATTAAACAACTCATGATACGTTACAACGTGAGCAACTGCTTACTTCCAGTTACTAAAACAAAAAGGACTTTGTTTCACTTTCCATTTTGTTTGTTTGTTTTGAGGTTTAACGTCCCAGTCAACAGTTCTTCAGTCTTGTCTTGCTCAAGGACACAACACAGTGCACAGTGCACAGGACCTCTCGATTCGGAGTCCGGCGCTCTACAACTACGCCACCGCGTTCTATCTTTCCATTTTGAGGCGTTTTACTTAATTAGTGGTTTGTCGACCTATTCAAAGATGTACATGTAAACTGGGAGGGAGGCACAGCCAGGACGGTCCTGATGCCTGATCACCATTTTGGAGAGTTTAACGTATCTGGCTTAGAACAGTGACTAAGGCAGCCATAGACCCCAAACACCGGACCACTTCAAGTGCTCAGAATTTCGACGCTCTTCCACTGAGTCACCATGCTCCCCAAGGTGGCATTTCTGTTTATATTTAACAACAAACTAAAACGATTACCTCTCAATCATAAAATGGAGACTTATGACTAGAAATCTGCTCTAAAACAAACTAAAAATCATTAAAAAAAAGATCGCAAAATGCAGACTTAGATCACAAAATGCAGACTAGAAATTTACTAAATTGGAATAACACAATGATTGTTGGTCAAAACGAATAAGATGTAGCATCGTATGCGATGAACGTCAAAACGGCAAGGTGGTGGCTAACATCCCAACTAACACTATTCTGTCATGTCCACACGTAGCCAGGAGCCACAGCTTCGGGTGAAACGCTATTAATAGGGCAAACATTATTGCGTCTAGAACGCCCCGGATGTACGCCAGGAGCCACAGCTTCGGATGAAACGCTATTAATAGGACAAACAGTATTGCGTCTAGAAAGCCCCGGATGTACGTCACTTTTCAACTGAGCCACCACACTTCATAGTGACTTGAGTATTTTTGTACAGTGTGAACATTTCTGTGATACGTAACTGATACAGAGTACTTTGTATTTCAAGCATGATTTAAGTACTTCATGTGATACGCTAAACTTGATCTCCACTTAAATGATTTTTCACATAACTGGCATTTATAAAGTCTGTTTCCGTGCACCCCACGCACGTGCTCAGTTAGGTTCTTTTTTATTTGAAAACTTGAATCGCATTGTGTACATGCGAATTGCTTTTGACAAGTGGATACGTTGTTGTTTTTGTCCTTATGATGCGTTCTCTCATGTTCTAGCAGGCTTGATCTATACTGGTAGTATGCATTGCATACCTTGCAAACTTCCTTTAATTCTTTATGATGGGCCTTTATGTGACCTCTGTAGTTCCAGAGGCGATTTTCACCTTTCCCACAGACTTCGCACTTGAAACGATACTCTTTGGTGTGCTTATCACGTACATGGATACTGAGACCGTTCCGAGATCTGAAATTCTTCCCACAGTATTCACATACGTATGGCACTTGCTTGCTTACGGAATGAATATCCATGCTAGAACTTATAACAGGTTGTACCAAACTCGACATCGGGACAGTACTAAAATGCTGTACCGGTAGGATAGAATCACAAGACGGCAACACAACGGACGAACTGGTAACCATCGGGGCAGTACTCAAATGCTGTACCGTTAGGATAGACTCACAAGACGGCAACACAACGGACGAACTGGTAACCAAACTCGACATCGGGGCAGTACTCATATGCTGTACCGGTAGGATAGACTCACAAGACGGCAACACAACGGACGAACTGGTAACCAAACTCGACATCGGGGCAGTACTCATATGCTGTACCGGTAGGATAGACTCACAAGACGGCAACACAACGGACGAACTGGTAACCAAACTCGACATCGGGGCAGTACTCATATGCTGTACCGGTAGGATAGACTCACAAGACGGCAACACAACGGACGAACTGGTAACCAAACTCGACATCGGGGCAGTACTCATATGCTGTACCGGTAGGATAGACTCACAAGACGGCAACACAACGGACGAGCTGGTTACAGGTAGACCCAAACACGACACCGGTGCGCTGCTCAAAGGCAGTACCGGTAGGGTAGAATCCTGCAGCGGTTAAGTCAAAGGAACACCAGAGTCTGACACTTCGGGTGGGTGCCTGTTCCTTTTATGTCTATTTAAGTTCTGTACATAGTCTGTCTCGTAATTGCATAATTCGCACCGGTAGGTGCTCCTCACTTCCTCTATCGATAGATCTAATGCACGTATTTGATAGGATTCTTCGTCCATGTTTATATTATTGGATATCTGGAAATTAAACAGAAATATTATTTAGAATATGAAAGGTGACTCTTAACTGATCTACCGCTCAAGAAAAAATATCTTGTCACCATTTTGCAATCCAACAGTCGTAAAAGACGCCACAAGAAGTTGAAAATCGGTTAACAAATAAAAATAAAAAAAAAATATCCCAGAAAATATTTGAATAGGGCCTTTTTTCATTGCAAAGATGTCAGCAAGGGAAATGACTATTTTTACGATAAAAAAAAAAATCTAAATTGGTTATTTTTCATTTAGAATGCACCAAACCAAAACAAAATTTAATTGTATGCATAGCTGAGCGCCAAACTGTTAAAATTATTCCACAGCTTTGCTTGATTTCAATTTAAAGGTGTTTGGATTACCTCTCTTGCACATGCGAAATCCCAATTCAAAATATTTTTGGGCATAATAATTTTATTTGTGTACCGATTTTCAAGATTTTTGCGACACTCTTTACGATTTTTGGGTTGCAAAAAGATGGTATGGTCATATTTTTCTAGTGGCGTTTCAGAAAAATGAGATTTTGAAAAATGTAGTTTCTGAAAGATGGTGTACAGACAGTAGATTTGCCGAATTTTCTTGTACACACACACACACACACACACACACACACACACACACACACACACATTGCTTATTGGGACTAAGCATCAATTCAAACAGTCACACGAAGTTAACAATGTCGCCGCCAGGTAGCGCCTTAGGTCCTCAGTCTTTGTACTTGCAAGCCGCATTTGACTCTAAAGAATACAAAACGAACGGCTGCAATATATGTAAAATAGAAACCAAGTTGCCATAATATATGTATGTTATGGAAAATTATTATTTATACCAGTTGCATTTGAGGTCACCAAAATGAATTTCTTACATACTAGTGTTACTGATTTTTTTTTCTCTCCACATTTCCAGTAAACAGAATGCTGCCAGTATTCCACTTTCTAGCCTACGCAGAATACACAACCGAGACATGATTTTGCCAATTTACAGCATGCCAGTGTGATATTTTTTTTATTTATTTATTTATTTATTTTTTTTTTTTATACAAAAATATATATATAACACTTAATCAATCAAAATTGCATGTCCTATTTTCGTATAGTCGTAGTTTGGCATCCGGATGTAAAGATTCCATTCAATCTGAAACACAGTAGAAAGATTTTTAAGATTCAAATTAATATATACTATAAAGAGGAAAGCCTATATTTAGAGAGGTTTATATATCGATTGTGGTAGTCAAATAGCATTTTTAACGACTCATTATGAGGTGACCCTACATTGGCGGATGATGGTAGGCGGTCAGTACCGGCAAATAACTTTCTTATTTTCAATGACGGCAGCGTTTTGTGGCGTTTATTTAGCCCGTGAATTTCGTGAATGTTGTGCCTGGGACCACGTTTTGATCTTTGGTTTGTGATCAGGCGACCTGTCGAATTTAGTTGAGTAGTTCGGATAGTGTGATATTTTATTGAAATATCAATCAATTATAATCCAATTTGAGTAGAGTGAAACAAATTACAAAATCTGAATAACAGTAATTAACAGTAATTATATAAGGACAGGTAGTCTACAAACCACGCTTAGAATCAGTGTAGGGGATGGCTAAACATGTATATTTTTTAGAACTATAGATAGTTCCTGCATGGCAAAAATCAAGTTTTCTGCCACACAAAATGGCCGTTTTTGTTTGCATGCCATGGGGTAATTTGTATTTTGAATACAGTAAGGTGACAGTTAGCTGGTTAAGTTTGTAAGAAACTATGCATCTATTCCATTGTCCACCTCTAACTGTTTGTGAACAACTCACATGATCAGATAACAGTAACTGTACAAAATTGCTTTGCCTTGGAAAATCAGCCATTTTATGTGTCAAAATATTCTTGTTGTGACATCATGCAGGAACTATCTATTCGTACAGACTCGAAGTGTGTCTAAGTAACTAGTCGTACAGTTGTTGGCAACAGGGTGGCTGTTTTCAAAAGTCAATTATTAACATGTTAGGGTTTCTGTACCCAAATCGAGTAAGAGGTTTTCGTGATAATAGATAAAATGTCTTTTCTAGCACCAAAACTTTCAACTTTGCGTATCAGAACATACCTTTCTGGAGGCAAATCTGTCGTACTTACGGACGAAAAGGAAAAAAACTCAGTGATTTCGTGCATTAATTGCTGATTTGCAGACAAATACATCGTATTCGGGCGTTTCGAAAATCATGAGTGAAAACTACCCTTAGTTCGCTATTTATAACCGAAAACCGCGATTAAAAGGGTTGTGTAACAGTTAACTTACCTCGATATGAAAAAATGAACCTCTTTGTTTATCGCTTGGAACTAGTGATATATTTGCGTACAGTATGTGTCACTTCCGTTTAGGCTCACTGTACGGTTATACACAGTGGTATTATAACTTTTATAACTGTCTTCAGAAAAAAATCTCACGAATTGAAAGAACAGCTACGAAATTTTATTATTCGGCCATGTTATAATAATAATAATAATAATAATAATAATAATAATAATAATAATGTCTTTATTTAAAGAGGATGACATATTTAGTACATAAACTAATCTCACATATGGTCCTCTTAAGAGTAAAACATATTAACATAGTTATATACATATGTACAAAATGTGATGTCAGTGAGACCTATCAAAAATATGTACAATTATTGCTTTAAAATGAGGCATAGAATTTGAAATGAAAATACAACTTAAGGACACTCATGTATATTTATGATAACAGATTTAAGGTAATATGTGATTCACCGAGAGAGCAAGATACAGCACTTGTAAATTTCATCTTCTTTATAGACATTTTTCACTTTTGAACGTAAATTTTGCTGGCGCTTGCGGTTACGACTTTGTGTGTGATGAGCGACGACTCGTGAGGGCATATTTGAGACGAAGGCGAGGGGCGATACGAAGAATTACTTAGTCAAAACTACCAACAGCTCACCGGAGGTGTATTAAATGAGACACGCAAAAAACGAATTGTCCAGGACGTCTAGCTGAATAGTTCAGTAGGTAGAGCGTAAGACATAGAATCGAAAGGTCCTGGGTTCGAGTCCGGGTAGGACAAAAAATATTTTTCCTTTTCTTTGTTTCTTCTTTTTTTTCGCACCTGTGACAATAAAGCTTAGAAAATTAAAAAGAAATGAAAAAAAGGAAAAAAGAAAATGATATTTTATCTATTGGCAAATGCAAGAATCACAAAATTCACTGCTGCATTTAATACTAAAATAGTAAGTTTCTGGATTAAACTGTCTAGTAAGAAGGGAGACCGCATGTATAGGTTTTTTTATAGGTCTTGTTGATTTTTCACCCATTGAAGCCGAGAACTCGATGAAGAACGGATCAACGTCAACATTTACATGTATTTCCTGACTGGTTGGTACAGATAATGTGGATAGGATAAGCTGACCGCCACTAATGACTAAAAAATACGCAAGCGTCCCCCGTGGCCGAGCAGTTAAGAGCGCTGTTTCATAATCACTTAATCATCTCACCGTTGTGTCTGGTGTGAGTTCGAGACCCACAATGACCACATGTGAGACAGGCCAAGTTCTGCTTGCGGGTGTGCCAGGCGGTTTTTCTCGGGGTACTCACGTTTTCGCCCCACATACTGTTTGGTGCTTTTCATATGAGCTGAAATAATCTTGAAAGGGGCGTAAAACTGAATTTTAACAAATACACAAGACACCAAATCAAAAAGTAATGTGTACATGTTCAGATATATGTGTATTATTAGATATAAAACTACAGTTTCACGTGCTATCTCGTGAGCGAACGATGTTTATTTTGTCGATGTCTCGTTTTGAGTCCATTTGACAGTAGGAAGAGCGATGGGGGCAATACCCTACGTGTAGCTACAATATGCCTAGCCACACAACTGTTTTTGTTTATTGTAGACTTTCAACAGTATTTCTGCCATATCGAGTGCGATGGTTACGATGTAGAAAATTAATTTGGCAAGACATAAGCTTTCGTTCTGATCCTCATTTATTCTGTGTGATAGTATGCGTGCTGTTTCACCTGGTTGAATTCAAATAAAATTAATAGATTAAAATCAAACTAACACAATTATATTATTTTCATGAGTTTCTAAAGTGTTTCCGTAGAGGACGCATAGTGTTTCAGTCGCCCCGTAAAGTGGGTCGCGCGTCACTTCACTTCACCGCAGTTTACTTTTGATGTTCGCCATTTTCACATACACGTAGAAGCAATTTTGGACACTACATATTCTGTCAAAGTGCACAAATTATTCATTTGTTTCACAAATAATGGTGTATACAGTCTTCATATTGACACATGTGTTTTCTTAGGATTATTGCCTCGTGTATTGTCCCTTTTAACAGAATGGACGCTGGTCTTGTTTGGAAAGAGCTAGTAATTTTGCTTTTTATGCGTGTTGTTAAATTGCTTGTGATGTGTTGCACCGCCATATCTCTCCCGCCTGGTGACTATGTTAGGATGGGAAATTTAATTGTATATATTCTTGGTCATTCTGTTGTTACTTGATTACAGATAAGGGTCTGATTGTGCTCATTTCTGATCATGAAGATGCGTTTTTTACACAATATTTTCGGCCCGTTCAAGATTATTTTAGTTCATATGAGACGGGTAAATCAGTAACAGGGGGAAAAGGGGAGAACCCCGAGAAAACGAACTTGCACACCCACAAGCAGAACTTGGTTTGTGTCACCCGTGATTGTAAGACTGATCAATTGGGCAGCAACCTACGGCGAAGAGTTCATTGTCTTGGTGTTGGTAGTTGCCAAAGCGATATTGCTGCGCTGAAGATTGCTTTAATCCATTTTATCACATGTTGTGTGATGTTGCATCAATCTTTGTTGTAAGGACTTTGATTGTATTGCAAGCATATACGATGGTGCTGACACTGATAGACAATACCCAAATACACATATTCATGTACAGTATATCACGCAGACATTTCACGTGTCCATTTACCGACCTTTTATATGTAAACAAACGAACCGCCAATTTCATGATTCTAATATATACATGTAACAGGGGAAATTTAATTGTGTTGTGTTTGGCTATTGAAATTTTGTCCCAGGGCCCATCGACAAAACAAAGATCATATCAAGCCGGATCAGTGCTGCTTGGCAAGCCGAACGCAGTTGGTGTTAAGAGCATGCGTTCTTTTGTCCTTTTTTAACATTTAAAAGCCTCCATGGTGCAGTGGTTATTTCACGTGCCTTATAAACCAGAGATCGCAGGTTTGATCCGGGTCTTCTTGAGTCTGTCGGATGAGACTATAAACTGAGGCCTCGTTTCCATATGACCTTTGCTGTTGGATTAACGCTCAAATCAACAAACCGATTCAATTTATTATTTATTTAAATTCAGATTGAGTAAGAAGCTTATGTGTTTATATGCTTGCCCGATACCGGACGCAAAGATGGGCCCTAATGAGTAAGGTTAAGAATGATCAAATGTTGTAGATCTGTCGTCAGCATGTGTAATACATGTGCACTAAAACGGTACCCTGTATCATGACCATATCATTACAAAACCTGAACAAGCAAAATACAGTGTTTTTTTTTTTTTTTTTTTTTTTTTTTTTTTTTTTTAAATTTTAAAGTGAAAATTTTCAGTTGAACAGTTTTGACATTTTCTTATTTGTTTAAAACATAGATTGTGGACACATGATAGAACGAATACTCACACTCTATTTTTTCAGAAGCATAGGCAACCTAAGTTGAACTTGTCCTATAATAGGTTAATGTCATCCCTGGGTCATATATAGACTTTGTAGATGCTTCATGCCAAGTTTCGAAATCATAGGCCTACTGGTTCTGAAGAAGAACATTTTTAAAGGTTTTTCAAATTATAGCCATGGCGACCATTTAATACAAACTTTCGTTCCCCTTCCACGAAGTTTGGCTTTGATCGGCCATGCGGTTGCAGAGAAGATGTTTTTTAAAAAATATTATAGTCATTTCCCCATTTAAATGCCTACATGTAAGTTGATCTTACCGTAAATTAGGTCAAGGTCATCCCAGAGAAATGATTTATACAAACTTTGTAGTGCTTTTAATATTGTTTGATGCTTCATGCCAAGTTACAAAGTCATAGGCCTTCTGGTTCTGGAGAAGAAAAATTTTAACGGTTTTTGCTATTTATAGCCAAGGCGGCCATCTTGGTCATGTGACCTGGTCCATTTATGCAAATTTCGTTCCCCTTCCTAAGAATGCTCCGCAAACAGTTTTAACTTTGATTGTCCAAGCTGTTTCAGAGAAGAAGATCATAGAAATTGTTGACAGACGACGTCGGACGGACGACGGGGCATGGCCATCCTATAAGCTCACCTTTTGAGCCGAAGGGCTCATGTGAGCTCAAACTAGGTATACCCCTGCATACTCAAGTTTTGCTTTATAAAAGCGTTGTTCAATGGGGTAAACATGTCACGGACATGTTATCCTGAAAAGGATAACAGACCATGCTCGATATTACTTGAAATGTGTCAAAACGTTGTAAGGCGTAGAATAAAAAACTAAAACTGCACATAAAATTAAAGATCAACTAAATGTTTCAAATCGTAAATCTTGCCATGTTTACATGTAAAAAATTTTCTGTGTGTTCACGAAAAACACGTGAAATGTAGCTTAACAGAACCAATGTACGTATATACATGCACCAGTATGTTAAAAGTCACATGGCGATAACAAATAGTTGATAATTGTTTTCCCACCAACAGTTATCGTCATATGCAGACGGGATCTCGGTTTATAGTGTCACCATAAAGCCATGGGCAGCTCAGAATTGAACTAGCGATCCCTAGTTATACACACGAGTGTCTAAAAAAATAATATTCTGCACTGGAAGATGTTTTATTCGCGACAAGCATTTGTAAGGCCGACTCGCATTGAACGCGTAATGTATCTTTAATGGCAAACATGACGGTTGATGATGCGATTTTGTAAACATGTCGTGTCAAAGGCCACTTCCAGTTCATCGTTCCATTAGAATCAGACAGTTAAACGGGAAGACAACAATAATCATTGTTATTATATAGCTATAAATATCAAATGATTAAAACATAAGGATAAAAGCCGAGTAACAAGTGTGCAGATATCAGACGATATCGGCACACTTACTTGATATTGCACACTTTGTTAAAAGCCAAAAAAATCTTATTGTGAAACCTTGCCATTATTTTTACTTTAGGGTCATCTTGCAAAATAGTTAATTTGGGACGTCAGCTCTAATGACGTCATCTTCATCTGACGTCGCGTGGAAAATGACGTCATACCGGTCCGAAACGTCAATTGAAGTTTGACACTTTCAGATTTAAGCAATTTAAGTCGAAAAAAGAAATAAAAATGTCAGACATAATGATTCAATTGCAAAATTTGCTTCTGAAAAGTAACAGTGCAAAAGTGATATCATTTGATATTGCACTAGTGCAAAAATGATATCACCTTTGGATATTATCGCAGCTTTTGTGTAGATATTTAAATTTTTTAATGTTTACTCTCAACAAAACATAAAACATGACACGGAAATATTTATAGCTATATGATAAAAGGGTTATCGCACTGATATCGGTGAATATTGTCCCTCGTTGGGATATCTACGGACGCTCGCAAGCTCGCGTCCTTCGATATCCCAACTCGGGACAATATTCACCGATATCAGTGCAATAACCCTATATTACCATTGCATATGATAACATTGTTTACGATTTATATGTTTAATCGCTGTCTGGATTTCTTTATTTTTGCATTTTACCAATGCATATACTGTAGGTTTTAAGTATTTTTCTTTCTACACAAGAATATTGTCAAAGATGCGAAAAAAAAAAATAAAAAAAATAATTCCAATGAAAATAGGCGTTTCCTGCTCGCGCTCAACCTCCTGAGCAAACGAGTCAGATGCTTTTATCAAAATCATTTTTATTAAGGGTTTATGTCCCAGTCAACATTTTTTTCAGTCATGTCGGGACGCAGCCAACGCTTCCTGGGTTTAACCAGTTAGTAAGGAGTTAATGTGTCTTGCTCAAGGACACAACACGGTGGCGCTTGTGGGGATCGAACCCAGGACCTCTCGATTCGGAGTCAGACGCCCTACCACTGCACCACCGCGCTCCCTAAAAATAATTTTTTGACCAGTCTTATATCAACTACATGTACGTATTTATTCTCGACATGTGATTTTACGAAGCGACTGACTGAACCACTGCGACATGAAGTCATCTACGGAACTTGCGTGCGCGCGCGTGCGCGTGTGTGTGTGTGTGCTCGCATAAAGAATACTGTCATCATGTTTTAGGGTTAAGCAAGGTACGCGGCACGTTATGAAAAAACGAACTGTATGTTTCTCAGTCTATAAACATTCATTTTCTTGAAAATAATATTGTTTTAGTTTGAAGTTTAATTATATTTATTTGAACCAACCAGATAAATATCACGCATAATCCAATAGAATAAATGAGGATCAGAAAGAAAGCATTTGACTTGGAAAAAAAACCATCCCAAAAATCGTACTTATCGCATTCAAAATGCTGAAATACTGTGGAAGGTCTACAAAACCTCAACTTGGCTATGCAAAATGTAGCTAGGATATCGCACTTATGACTTGTAGATGATTGTCTAATGGACTCAAAACGAAACATCAACCAAATAAATAACATCAAGATTTCGAGTATCTGTTTTAAATACATGTATAAACATGCCAAAATAACTTATGTTCTCTCACGAGACAGCACGTGGAACTGTAGGTCTTACACCTAATAAATATACATATATCTTTACATGTACACTATACAGTGTACTATTTGAGTTAGTGCCTACGTCCGCAAAAACATTTTTAAGTCGTTCTTATCCTAGCCACATTGTGCCTGTACAAGCCTACAGTATATCTGCAATGCAAGAAAGAAATATTGACGTGAGGATAGATCAGCTCTTATACCAAAAATACGATCGAGCTCCCAGTACAAGAGAAAACATACATGTGGACTGCCGTCTCAAACTTCACTTCCTTTACGATTAAAGAATTTAATGTAGTAGGGCATTGCATGATTCTTGCATTTGCCAAAAAATATAATCAGCTGATAATATATGTTTTATTTCCAAACCTTTTTTTTTTGTCACAAGAGAGACAAATAAAGAAAAGAAAAAAGTGATCCGTCCGGGACTCGAACCCAGGACCTTTCGCTTTCAATCCCAAGTACGCTACATACTGAGCTACACAGCTACACGTCCTAGGCTATTTCATTTTTTGACTCTCTTATTCAAATCTTCTTCGTCGGTCTATTGGTAGTTGTGACTAAGTAATTCTTCATATCGTCCCTCGTCTTCGTCTCATATATGCCCTCACGAGTCGTCCCCCATCACACGGAAAGTCATAACCGCAAGCGCCAGCAGCATGTACGTTCAAAAGTGAAAAATGTCTTATAAGCTTATTGTATGACCAGTGAAATTATCTAACCAAAACCTTTTTCACTATAACCATTAAATTTATTGACTCGTGGTCGAAAGACAGGGACCAAATTTATTTTTACTTGTTAATTGAGATACGGAAAATACTGGGTGTCCTTAAGCATAAAAAGTTGTCCCATTTATTGCATGAAAGACACAAATAAATAGAGCTGAAAGACTCATCGATGGCATGCGTTAGCAAACTGTCTGGCTGGGTGGTTTCCCTACCTAGGTCGTTGCTGCCGAAAACCTCCAATAAATCTCACAGCCCTATGTTTGCAGTCAGCTAGACTGTGTCCAGCAACCGCACGCAACAATACAAAACATGAAATAACAGATACAATTATCAAAATTGGGACAACAATACAATATAATAATAATGTAGCCAGATCCAAACAAGTTTGAGAACATGAAGAGAATAAGGGTTTGATATACAATTCAGTAATTCTGCGTGTATTTGCCAGTCGGGGCAGCGGTAATGTGGCGGAAACCAATGTCCAGACAGCACACTACTGCCCTAACAGTTACAAGTACGTGCTTTTGTGGTTGGATGTGCGTGCAACATATTTTATGCCTCGTTAATTTGCTTAGTAAATAATTCTTCGCGGCGTTTTCAATATGTTTAGACTTGTTTGATGTTCTTCCGATGGGACAGTGATAGTGTGGCGGAACATGCAACGTGTTCTATGTCTCGTTAAGTTGTTTATTTAAATAGTACTTCTTCACAGACGTTTTGAAAGTGGCAAGACTTGTTGATTTTCTAATTTCTAGAGGCAAAGCATTCCATAGTTTTGGACCGGTGACAGAAAAAGATTTTTTATAATATGCCGTTCGAGCAAATGGAACTTTCAAAATTTCCTGTTTACTTGAACGTAAATTTCTAGTGTTTGTTTCAGAACATTTCGTGAGCAGGCTTGATAAATACTCAGGAGCTTGGCCATTAAGAGACTTAAAAACCATAATGCAAATATGATATTCCACTCTGTTTGTAAAAGTAAGCCAGCCTAGCTCTTGGAACATTTCTTTTGATGGTGTCATGAAGTCTGCTCGGAGAATAATTCGCGCTGCTCGTTTCTGTAATTTTAGCAATCTATTGATATTGTATGTTGAACACTGTCCCCAAATCATGCAGCCATAGTCAAAGATAGGTAAAATGTAGGAGTTATAGTAAAGTTTGAGATTGGGCATGTCCACATATTTGGATAGTAGTTTTAAAAGAGTTATTCGTCTTGTAATATTAAGACAAACAGAGTCGATTTGTTTATCCCAGGAGAGCGTTTTATCGATGATTATCCCCAGCAGTTTTTGGTTATCAACGTTTGAGATATCCTCATTATCAATTGTAATATTTAATGCATTATAATTGGATAAATTTTGCCTACTTCCTATGGACATGGAAGATGTTTTGTTTAAGTTTATAAACATTTTGTGAACAATGCACCAAAATTTGAAATCAGTTGAACTACCCTGTAGTTTTACTTCAACAACATTTTGATCTTTATGAGCTGTATGGGCAGTTGTATCATCCGCATAGATTTCGGCATATGCCTCATTGATGAATAAAGGCATATCATTTATGAAAATGAGAAAAAGCACAGGGCCGAGTACAGAGCCCTGTGGCACACTAGATTTAACTTGTTGCAAAGAAGAGGTTGCTGTTTTATCTACAATGCTTGTCTTCTATTTGTCAGGTACGATGCCATCCATTCCATAGTGCGATTGTCACATTTGTGGGACTTAAGTTTCTTTAGTAAAATTTCATGGTCAACAACATCAAATGCTTTCCTTAGGTCAAAGAAAACTGCGCCTGTGATTTCTCCTTTTTCAATATTTTTCAGCCATTTGTCTAGTTAGCCTAGTAATGCAGTATTGCAAGAATGATTTTTTCTAAACCCTGACTGAGACTTGTGTAAAATGTCATACTTTTTTTAGATAGGCGAACAGGTGCTTTGTAACATGCTTTTCTACTATTTTAGATATAACAGGGAGAACTGAGATAGGGCGATAATTTGAAGGGTCCGATTTTGTACCCCCTTTATGGATCGGTTTGATTTTGGCAAGTTTAAGTGATTCAGGGAATTTGCCATTGATCAGACTTAAATTTATGATTTCTAACAATGTAGGTGCGACTGCTTCAGCCGATGTCTTCAAAATTCTAGGAGTAATGCCGTCGAGACCTGTGGCTTTCGTTACATCAAGCGACTTCAAAGATGTTATGAGATTGGTCATTTTCATGAGAGGAATACCAAACTGGACTGTATTTGGTATTTTAGTTTTAATGTAATTATCAAGAGTACTTGTCTCAAACTGTGGGATTTCTTGTGGGTTTTCAGACTTAAGTTTATCGCTTATTGTTGAAAAGAAGGTGTTAAGGCACTCTGAAATAATGTGTGGATCAGTTGTAGAATTTCCGTTTACAGTCAGTTCATCGGGAAGTTTATTTTCTTTTGATTTACCATTTATGTCTTTTATATGTTTCCACAAATATGTATTGTCTTTGTTTTCGGCAATTGACTTTGCAAAAAAACCTTTCTTTGCAGTACGTATTAACTGTATGGTTTTATTTCGCCAATGTTTGTACTGAGGCCAGTTTCGTGACTTATGATACATATCTCTCTGTTTACTAGCAAATGATATCCTCGTTATACCAATCTGGTTGAGATTCTTTTTTCACCCGCTTTGTCTTGATCGGAGCATGCTTGTCAAAAACAGTCATAAAATGTTGGATAAATGTTTCAAAATTTTGATCCGTGTTTACAGGAGAGATAATGATAGTTGTCATAGTGTTTGTCATATCAGAGAGAAAATGTTCTTCGTTGAATGCCTTATATGACCGGTACTGTATCGTTGTATGCAAATTTCGTTTAAAATTAGGTTGCCAGTAACACGTGTAAATTGTATAGGAAAATGGTCACTAACTGCAATATTAGGTACCGATAAGTCAGCGACTAAACCAGGTTTGGATGCGTAAAGATGGTCTATGATTGTTGCGGAATTAGCTGTGATTCGCGTTGGTTCTTTGATAAGCTGTTTTAAGTCATTAATTTCCATTGCATGTTTCCATTTAGTGTTGCATAATTGTTCATCTTTTATATCTATATTGAAGTCACCCATGAGATAAATTTCATCGGTGAAACTAAGTGATTTTTCGATCTGTCTTGAAAATTTATCGGTCCATTCTGTTGGAGACGACGGTGGGCGATAGGCCGAACAAACTATGAAGGAATTTGATTGTTTTATTTTGACTTCAATCCAAATAGATTCTACGTCCGGCGTTTCAATGTCGTTTCTTCTAACATAGTCTAGTCCCTCTCTTAAATAAATGAGAATCCCCCCGCCATTATTGGATGAGATTTCTGAGCAAGCTTCTCTATCTTTTCTTTCGTGTGTGTATCCATTAATATGAAGTGTTTCATCATTTATCGTTTTGTTCAAAGATGTTTCACAAACGCCAAAAATATCAACAGTGGATCCTTGTAGCATAATTTTTACTTGATCAAGTTTAGGTTTCAGGTGACGGATGTTAAAGTTTGCTATATGGACGCCCCTACGACTAAATTTGAACTCATTTAGAAAATCTTGTGACACAGCTGTTATATTGCCGTCGTCATGATTTCTACAGGCTATGTGTTCATTTATATCGCGACTTGTATTTGAGGATTCAGAATGTGTGCTGTTTGTAATATTACTTGTTGTTATGTTGCCAGGGACATTTTCTTGAAGCTGTACGGTATTGGATATTGAAGAGCATATGTTTTGTTGATTTGAGTTTTTACATAGTGGGTCATTGCACTCACTGCATAGCCAGCTTAGCAGATTATATTTGACATTTGACAGGTCCCCAGACACTAATTCCTAATGTCTATCAATACCTCTCCTGTTGTGTCTGTGTCCGACCTGCTGGTTACGTTTTTCTGATGGGTTCATTCCTTGGAAAGAAGAAAAGTGTCTAATAGGAAGAATTACACAAACCCCATTTATATTATGCACTAGTTTTTGTATCCCAGGGAATCTTAGATAAAGGTAGCTTGGCAATTCGCCCGAGTCTAATACAAAAGAGTCATGGTTATCTATGAAATTGGTGTTGTTTGTGTTGCAAAGGTTTTTGAGTATAGTATTGTAAGGTTTCATATCAGTACCTCCCCTAGGTAGAAGACCGGAAATGAAAACCTTGCAGCCTTTTTTCACCAGGAATTCAACAAGTGCCTTGTAGTTTTCCTGGAAAGCTGTTTTACTAATATTTGCATCAACGTCATGACCGCCTATATGCAGGACCACATGCAAGTATCTTGAGAGGTCCATTTTTGATAGATTTTCTTTCATGTTCTGAATGGTGGCATTTTTGAAACTTTTGATGCGTACATTCTTGCCAAGGAATTTAGGTTCTAGATAGGTGACTGCATCTGAGCCTGTGACTAAAGTAAGATCTCGTTTGACTACCTTCGGGGGGTTGCTAGTACTAGCCTAGGGGTATTATGCTGAATAGTTTGGTTATTTGGTTGGGTATTTTCAGCTAAACCTGACCCAGTTTGGTTACTGTTTGACTTGCTGGTGTTATCCTTGGTGCTGTTTACCCCATCTTTATTTACCGAAACAGTTGATGATTGTTTGTCTGGACTACCTTTGACCCTATCACATAAGCTTTGAGTTTTTGATAATAACTGATTTGACTTTTTGTCTATGTCAGTTTTAAGTGCCACGACTTCCTGGCGTAGTTCAGAGAGAGAGGATGTGCTTGACTGTTCGGATAGTTTGTTTTGATTTGAAAGACTTGTTATTTTGTCATTTAAATTTTGAAATTTATTATCAAAGGTCATTGCCAAAGAGTTGATGGTGACGAATATTTTTTCTGTCGATTTAAGTAGGGTCTCCATTTTTGTTTCAAGGACCTGTACAGTTCTTGGTAACATTCGACAGTCAGCACATACCCAAGCTCCAACTGATGCTAGATCTGATATACCAACACACTCTGTGTGGAACCAGGTCATGCACAGATTGCATCTTATCGATTCCGAGACACAGTTCCCTGTACACGATGCGACGCACTGGATTTCGTCATCAACTTCTATGAGTCTTTTGTTTTCCTTATTTTTGAGTTTGTTTTTAGATTTACTGTTATCCAAAATAGTTCCACGTGACTGCGCCACTGTTTTCTGTCTAGTGACACTGTCATCTAATTTTGCATCATTGTCGTACGTATCGTCCAAATCTGTTGCTGAAAACGACGAATCCAGTGAATCTTGAATAATTAATGTCTGGCAAGGATCAGATGTGAGTGTTTCTTCCAGGTCATTAATAAATGTTTCTGTAAGATCAACACAGCTTGACCCAGTTGGTTGTTTGGTGTCTACATTGTTCGTGTTGGATTTACTGTTTTCATTTTTGTCTACTAACAGGCTGCTCCGTGTTCTTCGCCTATTAGCGTTTTGTTGTTGTGTGACGTCCTTAGCCCATTTACGTTTGGCCTCATTTGCTAGCATGTTTGAAATATATTGGGCCGAATCGTCCACGGACTGTTTGTCAATCCCTGGTACCAGCTCAAACATTTCCGACATAACCAGTTTTTTGTATCTATGTTTTTGTCTGCCAAAGTTGCGTAGTTCAGAGGTATCGAGGGATAAAACAATGTCCAGGTATTTCTTTCTCAAAGATTCATCCACCTCTTCCAAGCGAAGCTTGGCATCTCGAATTTCTGAAGTTTCACATGAGGAGGCCATTGTAATACAGATATAATGTTGTCAAATATAAGAAATGTTTTTCTATTGTTATGCTGATTGATCTTGATTGGTAATCCGTTATACTGGTCAACGAGCCGGAGAATACAATAGTCTTCAGTATGTTGTGAGCTGATAGTTTTGGTCAAACAAAAGAAATGTTCGCACGTCCAAATTCAAAATTTCAAATTCAAATTCAAAATTTTATTTGGCTACTAAACATTCTAACATGCTTATGGCCATACATATATAAGCAAGTGAAATAAACATTTAACAGAGGAGTGTGAACAAAGTTTACAAACATACATTAACATTCATAAACAGCAAGAGCAGGTACATACAATTTACAAACATACTAGTACAGTATTTACAAACAGCGGTAATATGTGATATGATATTCTTTGATTGAGTTACATTTCTGTTAAAGTTTCGTTTCTTCTTTTTTGAGCGAAATAGATAAATTTACTCAGTCTTAATAAATTTTGTTTGGTTTGTGAAGACATAAGTATTTTAAATTTATTTATATTAGGCCAGTGGCAAAAATATTGGGAAAAGTATTTTCTTCGTAAGTCGTTATAGAGAGGGCATACGAGTAGAAAATGGTATTCATCTTCTGCCATTCGTAAATTACATTTTCTGCATAGTCTATCCTCACGATTTAAACCTACATGTCTTCCTATTTCAATTCCTAATTGAGTATGTGTATACAAAGTTTTGAGGTCAGTTGAAGACAAAGAAAATTTTCAATACTCACAAATTTTGTATTAATTATCAATTTTTTCAATATATCTTATCCAAATAAATATTCCATATATTATTCCGAGCACGTCAATCCAAAAATTGTCAATATAGCACTCCTGGAAACAAAGAAAATTTGCAAATATTCTGCTGTGTGAAAAAGCGAGCCTTTTCATACAGCAGTCACGTGGTCTTATCGTCATACTCGCAACTTATTCGTAACTGACTTTCGAACTTTCGCGCAGCATATCCTCAATAGATAATTGTAAATCGGTAAGAATTCTTACCAAGTTCGTGTGATTGCAGCCGAATTCAACCCGAGTCTGCCGAATATTCTTAACGCTATCGTGACTGTGTCCTAAATGATTCGTAAGCAATGTCGAATAAACAAAAAAAGTTCACGAAATTCCACGAATCCTAAAATTTATCAATTCGTGGCGATTCGTGGAGTTCGGTTTCGTAGTGTGATAGGGGAATAAAGTGCCAAACACTGTTTGAACAGTGAATCCTCAGGGAACAGTAGTGTGGCTCCACGAAGTGATGTGGTAATTATTTACCCAAAAAGTTACGACGATCAAGATTTCAAAATCCACGAAATGTGATGATTATTAATGTAAAGTCTCTCGCCAGTATGAATTTCAGTAAAACTTTCCTCAAATGTAAAGTTCTATAACACGAAACATAGAATGCTATTAAGTGCCAAAGAATTGTTGTAAATCAAAGTCATGGTTTCAAAATATGCTTATTATCAAATAAAATATCAAAGGTAACTGAAAATTTAAACAGGGAGATTCCACAATATGCTGGCTATTAATTACATCATCTGGAAATAAAAAGTTGTTGAGTTTATATTTCTACTAACGTTACTCAAGACAAACAAAATTACTGGGAGTGGAAATGTGTTTGTTTCGATTATGGCATGCACCATTACTGAGTCACTAAATTCACAGAGAGAATACGATGATCTATCGCACAATTAAGTATAGTTTATGTATTATACAAGCATGATTTCAGCTGCAGTCATTTATATGTCATTGCTGATTATTTTGTTAACTGTGGGTACGCTTGAGATACGGTAGTACGGCGTTGTACATAGTGTACGCTCCTTATATATACTGTAAGTCACGAACGACACGCTAACGCTTGACATACGCTGCTATACGCAGTTATAAGGAATACGTTATGAATAAGTTTCTTAAATACGTTCTAGACATACGTTCCTTGCGCTACGCATACACTTTGTATAAGTGCATTTCTCGGATTTTTACATAGAATGAGCAACGTACAACAACGTAGGATAAATTTTCATACGTTGCTCATACATTGGCTAATACATTGTGGTGTGAGCAGGCCTTAACATTTAATGAGTCTGGGTACTCCCATTAATTCAAAGTAGATAATAGTTGTATTTTAACATTTGATTAATTACTTTTGTGGTCCTTATTTAATTGACAAACGGGCCTGTACATTTACATGTCACAATTACAAATGACTTGAAGTGGAATACCCATATCACCAATATCTGTACTAAAGCCAACAGAACACTTGGATTCTTGAGGAGAAACTTATTTTCTTGCCCCTAAGATGTTAAAGAAGCAGCTTATGAAGGACTGGTGCGCCCAGTCCTGGAATATGGAGGTTCTGTTTGGGATCCTCATACTAAATGCCTCCAGGAGGAATTGGAGAAGGTACAGAATCGTGCTGCTAGATTTGTTACTAGGGATTATTCTTTCGAGGAAGGAGGACTGACATTCTTGAACAACTCAAATGGGAATCTCTCAAGAAAAGGAGGACGGATAATCGACTTATATTGCTGTACAAGGGTCTGAAGGGTAAAGCCAAAATACCTACAGATGGGGTTATTTTTTAACAAAAATATTTAATTATGAAGACGCCATGTTATTTCAATTGTGCCATTTCTTTAGTATTGCCTTTTTATTAAATTTGATAACAATTCTGCACAAAAAGTGTTGCTAAAATTTGATTGATCAATCCATTCCTTTATAAAAAGCTCCCCTGTTTCGCGCCTTACAGTTCGAAAAAGTCTTGACAAGAAGCAACGGGTCCATGTTGAAAAATCTTTTTATATAAACTATCAAATATTGAGATTAAATATGTCGATTTGATTTTTGAGATTAAATATGTCTATTTAATTATATGGACCCATTGATCGTTTAGGCAAATTATATTTCATAATTTAAACTCTTTGAATTACTTATATTTTTTTCTTCTTGTAGGTCTTACTGTTGAGCGTTTATATATTAGTATACATATATAAGAAATTGAAGAATTACAATTTTTGGAGGACACGTTCCCTTAGTTCATGCACAAAGTTTTCAATCAGGTCTAATTTAATCTTGGCTGTATAGTATACAAATAATGAATGTATAATTACCTTATCCCAAAGACTACTGTCTGAACACCATCTTTCAGAAACTGCATTTTTCAAAATCTCACTTTTCTGAAACACTACAAGAAAAATATGACCATGTCATCTTCTTGCAACCCAAGAGCCTTGGCTAGTGCAGCAAAAAATTTGAAAATCGGTTCACTAGTAAAATAATTATGCCCAAAAATTATTTTGAATAGGCCTTTTGCATGTGCAAGGGAGGTAATCCATACACCTGTAAATTGAAAATCAAGCAAATCTGTGGAATAATTTTAAGAGTTTGGTGCTCAGCTACGCAAACAATACAATTTTTTTTTGTTTTGGTGCATTTCAAATGAAAAATAATCAATTTAGATTTTTTTCCGGGAAAATAGTTACTTCCCTTGCTGACAATTTTACAATGGAAAAAGCCCTATCCAAAATTATTTTCTGGCATAAAATTTTTATTTGTCAACCGATTTTCAAAATTTTTGTGGCACTTTTCAGGACTTTTGGGATGCAAAATGGTGACATGGTAATATTTTTCTTGAGGTCTTTCAGAAGAGTGAAATTTTGAAAAATGCAGTTTCCGGAAGATGGTGTTTAGACAGTAGGCGTTGTAGAAATAGTCACTCCAAGGTATTTCAGCCTCCATTTGCTAGTATAGAGGCCTATAAATGTAGTTACTTTCCCCAGACAATCAGGACTGGAATGACATCCCTGACTGTCTGTTTTCTACTGCTGAAATGTTAGATGATTGTATGTCCAAGTTCGCTTCACTCGTGCGTTCATGTGACTAATTTCGCCCCAATCCGACCCCCTGGTGAAATAACGTCATTTGGCGTTTCACCAGTAAACTATTCAGATTCAGATGCATAAATTAGAGAACAAATCATTTACATGCAGATTTAAGCCCCTCTCACATATTTTTTTCATTAGAGCAACTACCAGCTGTTGTTCCATATCAAGTTGTAGCAAGCTTGGGCTATTCAGTCTGACTGATGTTTTTTTCGCCGTGTGATTTACCGTCGATATCTATCTTCTGATACTGAGTCGAAGTCATTATTGTCATGCGTTTTCGCAGTTCGTATCGCCTCACCTGTAATTTTGATTATTTTGTGCGATTCGTGTCGGGTTAGCCATTGATACTGTATCGGTCGATAGATTCCATGTTTATGTAATTCCTTCTTCGTCAGTTTTTGTTTGCCTTTTATTTTCGCTAGAAATCGCGGTTGAATTTGCTTCGCGTAGGCCTACTTGACAGATTGTTTTA